>OX276453.1:12442200-15267200 GCA_946251905.1 Cryptocephalus moraei | reverse complement strand
TATAAAAGCTGTTTTAAAAGTACACACAATGCGCTTTGTTCGGTATTTCTTTTCCACCTCTTTATGTTTCTTCCATATTCGGTTTTCCCCGAGCATCATGAACAATGTCGCATTTCACAGCATACCTATGGATACATCGCGTTGCGTTGTTACCATTGTCA
This sequence comes from Cryptocephalus moraei, assembly GCA_946251905.1. Classification (NCBI taxonomy): domain Eukaryota; kingdom Metazoa; phylum Arthropoda; class Insecta; order Coleoptera; family Chrysomelidae; genus Cryptocephalus; species Cryptocephalus moraei. Next base: position 15,267,039 of record OX276453.1, on the reverse strand, counting down.
CAAACATTGATTTGAGTAGTACGTGATCTTCTCTACATCTAGTGATAAACTTTGTAAATGTAGGCACAAACAACTGATTTGATTGGCGTGTTGATGGCCAGAAACGCACTCACTTCAAATGGAACGAATACATCATTATCACTTTGTACGTAAATTTGGTGTTTTGTAGAAACTCTTATTTAGAAGTGTTTTTGGACATTTATAAACTGATTATTTCTTGAACTTGATTGTTTCTCTTTAAAAACTACATTGTACATCGAAAGGGCTATATTTTTGTAAACTATTACTGAAACATAAACGGGAGTTATTACGTAATGGATTTCAGTACGAAGCGTAATTAGCAGATAGAAGATTTTTACTAACGAAATTAATCATGTACACAACAATGTTCTATTTTTTTGTGAGCTATGGTCGATGTTTTTCTCTGCGTTATGTAGGCCGCAATTAAAAAATGAGATTAAACACAAGACTTGTGAGATCAAGCAATTAAATTTAATAATGTTTTAGGGAACACAGCACTTTGATGCATAAAAAGCAACTACATACATATACAAAGACACACGCTGCACGTTTGACTGTGCATTGCAATTACGCTTTTCCGTGCTCGCAAACCTTTACACCTTTGTGACGTGAGAAACGTACGAATTTTTTTAATTGAAAATTATTGTGGAACATACATATGTTATGAAAAGAGTTTAAAGTTTTCTACATGATAACGTTCGGATCGAAAGTTATATCTTTTATATCTTTTCATTGCTAATAAATGCATCGTAAGTGTACTGGTGATCCCTTGAACTGCTTCTGCAGAAACTATCCTGTAAGCGCTAGATACACTGATTAGAGATTTTCTTGGTATCATAGGTAAATAGTGTGAAATGCGTTCTTTATATCTAGGGCGACTTTTAGTGTCTTGGAAAGATTGTTCTGAAGGTAAGTCATTACCTAAATCACGGAACACAACCCTGGTAAGAAAATTGATCGAAATATGGCCAGAAACCGACCATCTCTTCTGTTAGGTGGCTAGAAATTGGCAAGAAAATGTGGCAAGAAAATGTGGGTCAAAGTCATATTCAGTTCTTTTTCTGATATATCCATATCCATGAGCCTTCGTCGACTGGTGATGATTCCTAAAACAATTAAAGTACTTAGTCATCTTTTTTTGTTATAGTATTTCAAAATATTACCGGACATACAATCATATAATGTATTCTTGATATTCTTCATATTGGTATTCTTGAATACCTTGTCTTTGTTCCTTTGGTAGCGGTAAATGTTCCGGCAACATTTTTGTGGGCGAACATATTTCGAGATAGACACAAATGTTTTAGATGTGCAACAATTGACGTCAACACAACTGTTCAATATGGTATACTTTGTCCAGTCGGAGTTGGAACGGCAAAAAAACACTTAATGGCTTTTTAAGTGGTGAAAAGCCATGCCGCCGGGTCGTCCATGGGCGTATCATTACGGATAATAACTCTAACAATGAATTCACTTCCAAATCGCACAAACAAATGGCACACACCACTGCTTTCTCGAGTATAAGTGCCGAACAAGAGATAACAAGGAAAGCACACGTGGCCGCTGTTTTTATGATCCAGTGGACCATCCAGCATTCGTAGAGTCTCGCGTACTTCCTCGTACACGCTTTCACTGATCGACTGTACACCTGCACCATAGAAGAAGAAGAAAATACAAACGAAGTGCCGCTGTCGTAAAAAAAAATTTGCAGTCCAATGGACCTTCTAGTTCTTTATCTGTACATATCCATACATTCACATATATGATTTCACTTGGGCAACTAAGCACCTGCATTTTAAAAATACCAGGGCGTTTCTGAATAAGCAGGAAGATAAGTCCCATGGTTTTGTATAGAGACAACGGGCTCTTTTTGAATGTCCTTGGTAAATTCAGATTTTATTAAGTGTTCCAATTGTTAATGGTTGAAGTATACGTTGAAAAATAAAACAGACATATACATTATGTCCCCGAATTGAGCTTACAAGAGGAAAAAAAAATATTTTTGATTTTACAAAGCAATGCTGAAGGAATAAAAATTTTGCTTGATTTCAAATGACCAAATTTGTAATTAGAATTTCAACACTACATATATTTATATTCCAAAAGAAGTTTTTTAATTTTTTGTGGTAGAAGGCTTTGACATAAAAACGTCAAACACTAATTTATTTGTCAAAAATAACTCCAAATTGTAATTCTGTAATTTTTGGTGAAAATGTTTGCTTACAGTATTTTGCCGAATAATTGGTTTATTGACTAATAAATGCAGAAATTGATTGAATTTTAGTATTGTCTTGGCAAGAATAGATCCTTTTTTTTTAATAGAATAATAGGACAGAAATTCTGCTGGCATTTTCTACCAGGAAAGTATAACTTTATATGCTTCTACTACAACGTGATCAAGAAATACTGTTTAAGTTGGCAATCCTAAATTTTACTTTAAAATGGTAGAACTGGAACCACTTCCGGTTGCTTGACAGCTACTTCGACGTTTAACAGTGACAGCATTGACACTTGAGAGGCGATTCAAATTTTTATTATAAACATATAAAAATGGTACTACAGTGAAACCCCTAGTTAGGGACACCCCTCTAATGGGGACACCCCTGTATTATGGACATTTTCTAATATCCCGGCAAACTGCTATAAGAATACATTGAGCGTTACCCCCTCTATAAGGGACACCCTCTAATATGGACGTGGACACTAAAATTCGGAGAAAAATTCACCCTTCACCCCTCTATTAAGGACAGTCATCCTTGAGAACTGGCCCTTAATTAGCGGGTTAACGAGCCTCAAATCTCGGGATTTTACAACAGGTAACTGACAGGTAGCAAAAATACAGTGAAACCTCCTGGTGTGTACACCTCTGCAATATGGACGCATAGGTTTATGGACACTTTTTCTATGTAACCGTCCATTTGCCATAAGATATTAACATAAAATTTTTCTAAAATAGGGACCCTCTCTAATCTGAACATGGACACTTTATTTGCGGCAAATGTGGACACTTCATTTTGGTTTACCTTATTTTAAACCGAAAATATGTTTTGAAACACTTGTTAGCTTCAATGGAAATTAATGGATTAACTAAAGATTTATCAATAAGCATAAATGTTTTGCAAGCGATTACATGGATCTCGAAATCTTGGAAAACGTAACAACAAACACTATTCAGCATTGCTTTAGAAAAGCCGGGTTCAATGTGCAGAACATATTTCAAAATGAAGTCGAGAAAAATAAGGACTTAGCTTCATTAAAAGAACTCCTTACTTCAACTCATTCCCAAGTTGTTTCTGACGATTATGTTCAAATAGGCACTATTTTATCGACGGAAGATAATGATTGCAATATTGAAGCAATAATGAACCACTTTCAACAGCCAGATCAGAATACTTAAGAGTGCCATGAGAAAGTGAATTACTCTGATGCTCTTCGGTATTCAGAGTTGTTAAATACTTTTTGTTTACAAAAAAATTAGGGTGAAGGATTGAGTTTGATTAACAATTTTCAACTTCATTTAGAAGAGCACATTGTGTCCAAAAAACAATTAAAAATTACGGATTTCTTTCAACAATATTCATGTTTAACTCCCTAATGTGGACACCTCCCTAATCTGGACAAAATTTTTGCTCCCCCGGGTGTCCGTATTATAGAGGTTTCACTTAAAATGGTAGGAAAATGCGTCAGTTTGTCTTCGACCTTTGAATATTTATTAATTTAAATAAAATTTCACCAACAAGGCTGAACCAGACATTCAAAATTACGAAGAGGCTCTTCTTCTAGTTCAAAAGTTAAAAAAAAATATTTTATCAAACAACGATATTAGTGACAGTTTAAATACCGTATCTTGTTTGGAAATTCAATTGGAAAATTGTATTGCGTATCAAAAGAAAAAACAGACAAAAATAACAGATTATTTTTTATGAGTAATTTTTATGAGTATGTATAATATCCCATGTAAATGTAAATAAATAGGATACCTGATACCTACAAGCAATAGGTGTATTAATCGTTCAACCAAATATTTTTCCCCGCCAAAACCCCCCTAATATGGACACCCCTCCATTATGGACATATTCTGTTATCCCGTCAGTGTCCATAATGGAGGGGTCATTAGAACAGAATATTTTTATTGGCATGGCTTATTTTCGGAGTGCAGTTCATGGCCTCATTTCTGGATGGCAATACTCCTTGGAATCCACTTTGTACCAATTTGAAGAAATGTTTCCTGAAGTTGTGTTCACTATCGACGTTTTTAAAGAACACTGCATGCGCGTAGTTCAACGATATTTGAATATAGGCAATGTGAAGAAAGGAAAGTCACCTGGTAGACCCTCCGTACTCACTGAAAATGTGGTGCAAGACGTCAGGGCCCGACTGCAACAAAGTCCTCGCAAATCAGTTAGGAAGCTTTCCCTCCAAACAGGTTTGATCCTTATCAAAAGTTCACCAATTTTCACTTATTCCTAATTTCCCGTATTCCGTTTCGTGACTTTACAGGTTTATCATATGGAAGTGGTTCCACTGTGTTGAAGAGCAAATTGAAATACCATTCGTACAAATTTTCGATGGTCCAATCCCTAAATCCTCCTGACCGTCCACAATGCGTGCTGTTCTGTAACTGGTTCAATCAGGAAATGAACAATGATGGCATACTGGATAAAACCTTTTTTTCCGATGAAGCCTGGTTCCATCTCAACGGCTATGTTAATTCTCAAAATTACAGAATTTGGTCTGGTGAAAATCCACAGGCTGTTTGAACGACTTTACATCCTACTAAAGTTGGTGTTGGGCTGGCTGTATCGTGGCAGAGAGTAATTTTGGTCCTGTGTTTTTTAACTTCACAGTTAATTCTGAACGATGCATTGAGCACATTCTCCAGCCATTCGTTGCCCAATTAACAGTAGAGCAGCGCGAAAATGGCTAGTTTTAACAAGATTCGGCTCCAGCACATACGGCTCGTGCCACAATGCAATATTTGCGAGAAGTTTTTAGCCATCGAGTCATAAGTACGGGAATCTGGCCAAGTAGAGCACCAGACCTGACAGCTCTAGACTATTGTTTCTTTGGGCACCTTAAAAACAAGGTGTTCAGTAATGGTCTACAAACATGTGAAGAACTTGAAGTTGCCATTATCGAGGAAGTTGCAAATATTTCTCCTCGGATGTTAATTAATGTCTTCGAGAGCCTAAAACGGATAGTGAATTTATGTTTAGAATATAATGGTGCTCAATTCGAGCAGTACCTTTAAATATTGAATTTTTTTCTGGTGTGGTCTTTCAATCGTAAATAAATTCACATAACCTAAAATATTTGTGTTTATTTAGCTGTCGCTGTCATGCAGAGTGCAGAGATTTCCGGTGTATCGTTGCAAACCCTTAGGCAAAAAAACCCTCCAGGTAGGATTGCCAACATAAACAGTATTTCTTGATCACTCTGTATGTACTTTTGAATGAATTTTGTCTGGACTTAGAGCACGTCGAAGCTTTATATTTCCGATTACTCCATTCATTTAGTTTTCAGTGATCAGAGGAATATTTGACAGTGCTTTAGATTTCTAAATCCAATTCAGAGGAGAAAATGAAAACAGCGATTTATTTCCAGTTTTTGTTCATTGAGAATATTGTAATTTTTTAAATATGTAATATATTTTGTCACACTAGGATCTCCCCTAACATTCTTAATTGTTTCGTTACAAATAGTATCCCAATGACTTGCATTTTAATTAAATGGTAATTGTTTTATTTTTAGTAGTTTGGTTTACTGGTTTGGAAATATACATGAAATCAGCATTACATATAGAATAGGGAATTTTATAAAAACTTCTCGATTTTGTAGTTGTGTGTGCAGACACTATACATATTCTGAAGATTAATATTAGTGTTTTCAGTTATTGCGTCATATATCGTTGAGAACTATTATTTATACGTTACCTAGAGAAGCAAGAGACTGAGAAACGATTATAGTGGATTGAGGTAAGACGATTCGTACAGGATAGAAATGTAAAAAGTGTAGTTACGTTAACATTAAATTACAATATATTATACTATGATTACAATGTAGTTTTTAATATGTCCCCATCGGTGTATATCTTGGCCATACTAATAAGATAAATAAATAAAATGTAACCTTTCTAATCTTTAGTATTTCAAATATTTTGTATTTCGCCGTATTGCAAAGGGGGAGCTTTATGATTATCGTGAACACATATAGTTTTATTTCGATATCGTTGTGTTTCGAGTTGGATAAAGTGTATTCCATGGGAAAGTTCTCACGTATTTATAATACAGCTAGCCAATATTGTTTTATTATCGCACATATTCAGCTAAATGTCTCTTTGAATATTCGAAAATTGATTTGGTTCATGTGACACATTATTGAATCTCATTAAAATATATGAGGGTACATTCCATAAAAGCCCATACATTTTCAATATTCTCATTTACAAAATGTGAAATAATTTAGAAATATATCGACTGACTGTATTATGAACTTTTTACGTTCATCGTGATGGGCGATAAGAAAGTTACAAGTTATAACATAACCCTTGGTAGTGTAGCTTGTATTGTTACTACAGTGTCGAATTGAAAATGCCTCTACTTTATTAAATAGATTACTATTCGTTTGTAAGTGAAAGTGATGTTTTGTAGGATATAATGTAGGTAAGCAGGTATCTACTTGGCCTAAAAATCCATATGCATCTTTTTATAAATTTATGAGTACAGTCACTGTTTCAATTCGAAGTACTATATTCACCTATGCTAACTAGAGCCGGACTTCCCAGCATAATCCTGGAGCGATATTTTCCTGAAACCTCGGTCGAAAACCCCGAATAGGTCGCTTCGAATCCTATGGCGTTTAAAACATAAAAGAAACAGTTAATGATATTACTCATTTTTTTACATTACCAAAAATAAACAATATCAAAAACCAGAAACACCAACTTACATGTACGGTTATAATGTAAAAACAAGATTTATTAATGAGATGCGAGCTTTTCAAAGCAAAACAAGCAGCGTTTCAAATTGGGAATGTATATTCAAGGGCTTCCGCTCTTCCTAGCTTGATGCACAATTGTGCTTTTTAATAAAGATTTAATAAAAGGAAAAATACATTTCACTATGAGTTCGACCCAAATTAATTGATATTTGTGATATTTCTAAAACTTCTAACCCATTTTCAATATTGGTAAACAAAACTGTGACATATCAGGTACAAAATATGGATTAGATTTAATCCTTATGGTTGGTTAACCATATGATAGTTTTGAGCAATGGCGCAAAAATAAGATGGCGTTCAAACAATTATGAATAATTTGTTTCTAAAAGAAAGGAAAGCTATAGAACACTAGAAAGCTATATTTTTTCACTGCGTCACACGTTTTAAATTGAGTCATACAACATCATTTAAATGTCGTTGCAGACATTAGGAACACAAGAAATATTGTAGTATTTTTTAAAGAAAGTTTAATCAAAAAAAAAATAATTCGGTCCATTGCACGTTTTGCTAAACACATTGAAGGGCTAAATATAAATCTATTAGTGCATTTGCTGACAACTTTGTCGAAGTAGCAAATAGTTTATGTAACTTACCTCTATGTACCAAAATTTCCACAAAACAAAAAGTGTTTCAGTTACACGCAGCTGCAACCACACCATCCTTCCTTGTATCCATGACAATCTTAGGTAGATAATCAGATAGCCTGGTACCGGTGAGTAATGTGTTGAAGAGAGTTGAATCCAATATATTTAAAGTAAAAAGTCACATTGATGTCCATTTAAATGTATTTTAAAAGTAAAGAAATGATGACGCAACTTATTTTCAACACAGCTAGGAAGTTTGATGAAGAATTAGATGTGCAGATCAGAGTCTTTTTGGAGAAATTTAAAGCAAATATTGCGGTAAAGCCTAAGGCTACATGTACAATGGAGAGGCACCGGAGGCATATAATACTGGCCGGTGCTTGAAACATACAACAAGGAATTTTCTGCGACTTCGACGAAAATTTGAGAATCGCTTTGTATTATGGTCAGAATACATGGAAAAATAGTTTTGCCCAATAACCGTGTGAGCATTTTTAGTTATTAAACAAATAGAGAAAATCGACCGGATTTTTTTTCAGTATTTCGCTCACAACTTTTTTTAGGGACATTGTATTGCAAAAATAGCTAAATACTATAATTTGTTCGTTAGTTGATTACCCATCGATATGTTCTTTTTGAATCATCTTACAGTAATTTTTCGCATATATATAGTGCAAAAATCGTCTTTAAAAATTTCAATATTGCAACATCATTGACTCCTATATTTTTCAATGAAAACGCTTCAAGATTTGGGATTTGATACCTTTCATCAGGGTCTTGAACCATGCGCAGCGATTTTTCGCCAACATTAAAAATGACGTCACAAAACGAAAAACCGTTTTTAGATGTACTTTGACACCCTGAACCGTGCAGTAAAGCTTCATCAAACTTCCAAAATGAATTTAACCAGGAATACTTTGTACTTTAATACTGTGAAAAAAAATATTTTTTTTGCAATTTTTACCCCGATTTTTTATAAATTTCAATTTTGCAATATAAACAAATTGATGTTACTCCGATGTTTTACATTTTACAATATTGTAACCGATTGTACTTGATAGAGGGTATTTTTACACGAATTTAGAAAAAAGAAGGTTGCGATAGCATATTTTTAACAATAGTTATTAACAATTTAGTGTTTATTGCAATTGTTTAATTTTTAACGGTTGTTTCGACTTGAAAAAATTCTTTTTTACTTCTGTAGGACATCTCTTGTTACTATGTTAAGGTTATTAATTTTTACACGTGTAAACAATAATAAAAAAAATAGTGTACTTCAACATTTTGACGTGAAATACGGTCTTCGAATGGTGGGTTGCATGCATTCAGGCGTCAGCTCGCTACTGTAAAAAGTCATATTGTTTCATAATGCAGTTTTATTATTATTGAATAGATTTTTTTTAACAAAACTTGTCACACTGTACATAAATAAATACAGAGAGGCAAAACGTACCACTTAAAATCAATAAGATTGTCATATTGACATTATGTATACATTGTACTATGAATTGTTATAAAATATAATAAATAATAAAATGATATTTCCATAGAACATTATTATGAATATCTTAAGGAAAATTTTATTAAATCATACAAAGATGTTCACAGAAGTTTCACATGAAATGCAGTTAATAACAAGAAAATCTTATTGATTTTTAACACTGATAATTTAAAATAGAGACCACCTAAAATTAATGAGATCTTTTAAATTCTTTGACATGAACGGTTATTTCGGAGATCGAATAAAATTTTAAGCAGGCTTAAGACAGTAGATGAAAGACAGAGTAAGTAGTTACCCCATATTACATATTATTACAGATATAAAATGTCTTCTATAAAACCAACTTGTAGACTTTTCTAGACATTTTCGAGAGAAAAAAAAAAGAAACACGAATTGGTCAAAAACTTATTAGGGAAATCTTATTATTTTGACCACAATTTATGTGGCTTTTTGGCTCTGTTTACTTTTATCATATTCCGTAAAATACACGTCTAACTAAAAACAATATTTTACATTTTTAGTTTTTTTGGTGTCGGAATGTAGTCATTCTCGCTATCTGTAGCATCATCGACATCTGCATAGAGAACATCATCTAAATCATCTTCTATTCTATCAATCACTAACAGATATTGTTTTTTCTTTTACATTTGCACAATTTTTACCTTCACAGTATTTACAGACAATTGAACACTTGATTCCTTTTCTTTTACAACTGCATCTTCCTCCACATCCTTTTTTACATTTACAAGCTATTTTTTGTAAAATCATCTCGGGAATTAGCGGCTGCAGTGTTGTAACAGGAAGTAGCTAGTTTTCAGTTCTACTCCAGCCCCATTTTTCTACGTCAACTCCAACGTTCGTATTTAACCATTTCCTTATTTGATAGTACACTCTGCAGGAGTGCTCTCGAGCTGCTCCTTCAGTTGGTGGTCCTCTAATCGCTTTTTATACCAGTTTTCAGAAATTAATTTATGCGTAGTAGTTTTAAAACAAATTACAGGATCTCTATTCTTCAACTTTGTTGCTACAAACTCATCTCCATGTAGCTTTTCGAAATTATGCAGAATCCATTTATGGCTTGGTATCTCTTTATTATAATCCGCTAACACTTCTGGTAATGTAAATTGACATTGTTCTGCGTTTTCACGCAAAAAATTGACTATGTACCTTAAAACGTCATGCAAAGGAGTACTGTGTGCATCTTTATTAGCACTTCTGTAAAATGTTTGAAAGCACGTCAAATGACACCGAGGAAAAAAAGTGTCTATACTAAATGTATGACTAAGTAACTGTTGTAAAAAACAATCATGTCTTTCCTCACTAGTCCTCCTTAGATTTTCTATGGTTTTCTGATCAGTAATAACCCTAACTGTTACGCAGTACTTCTTTGCTTTCTTTTTATTCTGTTTGATAAAATCGTCGGAAGCATCGGATTTACAAAATACGCAACTTAAGTGAAAATCAAACCTTTCACCAGAATCCAATGTTATTTGTGAGACTCCAGAGTTTCCAGCAGAGGTTGATTGCACCGCAGGACAAGAGCGTGCTCCGGAATGTGTTGATTCCTTCTTGTGATGTGTATACGTGCTGTAGCAAGACTCATGGATGTGCTCCAAAGTTCGAAAATGTCTAACATTCCCATCGTTTCTCAATCTGCTCATCGACATCAATGTGGATCGTCTCACACCAGTAATTGCAACAGATTTCTTGTTTGACAAATCCTCACGACAAAATATGCACGTACTTAATAAATCCATGAACCAATCCATGAATCCAATAAATCCAAGAACACCACAACTTAATAAATCCATGTTTTCCACGGAGCGTATTCTGTTTGAAAAGAAATAAAAACATTGCGTTACGACTTCAAAGGTGTGTGGATTACAATACTACTTAATCATAATCAAATAAAAAAATGAAACTTACCTAAATTGTATGCAAGAGAGAGTCCATTAGTCCATTACCAAACACAACACACAACGTACTGTCGAATGCTCGATGAAAAATTGGCAAAAAACGTAGATGATGCGTGTTACTTAATACAACTAACGCCTTCATCGGTTTTTTCAAAACGATACAGATTCTCAAATTTTCGTACACGGGAGCGGAAACCTATTTGCACATGCATCGACGCCTGAATGCATGCAACCCACCATTCGAAGACCGTATTTCACGTCAAAATGTTGAAGTAAACTATTTTTTTATTATTGTTTACAGATGTAAAAATTATTAACCTTAACAGAGTAACAAGAGATATCCTACAGAAGTAAAAAAGAATTTCTTCAAGTCGAAACAACCGTTAAATATTAAACAATTGCGATAAACTATTGCTAAAAATTTGCTATCGCAACCTTCTTTTTTTTAAATTCGTGTAAAAATACCCCCTATCAAGTACAATCGGTTACAATATTGTACAATGTAAAACATAGGAGTAACATCAATTTGTTTATATTGCAAAATTGAAATTTATAAAAAATCGGGGTAAAAATTGTAAAAAAAAAAATTTTTTTCACAGTATTAAAGTACAAATTATTCCTGGTAAAATTCATTTTGGAAGTTTGATGTAGCTTTACTGCACGTTTCAGGGTGTCAAAGTACATCTAAAAACGGTTTTTCGTTTTGTGACGTCATTTTTAATGTTGGCGAAAAATCGCTGCGCATGGTTCAAGACCCTCATAGGAGGTATCAAATCCCAAATTTTGAAGCGTTTTCATTAAAAAATATAGGAGTCAATGATGTTGCAATATTGAAATTTTTAAAGACGATTTTTGCATTTTTTTGCACTATATCTTTGCGAATAATTACTGTAAGATGATTCAAAAAGAACATATCGATAGATAATCAACTAACGAACAAATTATATTTAGCTATTTTTGCAATACAATGTCCCTAAAAAAAGTTGTGGGCGAAATACTGAACAAAAATCCGGTCGATTTTCACTATTTGTTTAATAACTAAAAATGCTCACACGGTTATTGGGCAAAACTATTTTTCCATGTATTCTGACCATAAGACAAAGCGATTCCCAAATTTTCGTCGAAGTCGCAGAAAATTCCTTGTGTGTCTTAAACACATTAATTAAATGCCTAAAGAAACTTATTTTAATCAAATATGTAATTTAGGTAATTTATATCAAATGCAATAACATAAAGAATCACTTTAATGATTTGGTTTCAAAAAAAATATAGATGGTGATGTCAGTTGAATACCAGTGAAACCATTTGAATTGAAATACTTCAGTGATGAAATTCCAATTATGTTCTTTTGCAGAAGAAAGTCGTTCAGTACTGTAACGTTTTTACTGTCTACTAAAAACTAATAACTACGCGAATTGTCCTAATTAATTTATTTCTTACACGACACTTATAAACTAACACTTAACTCAATTTATATTTATATTTATTTAGTGCGCCGGTCTTTCGTTCGTCGCCCGATATGTTTACACTGTCGATTCTTCAACTCGCCTTGGGTCCGGCATTCCCTTTATACGCAGGTATGATCCTTCTAGAAGTTTCTCGATAGTTCCAGGAAATTCTCCTCGGGTTTTCGGGGAATCCTATCGCATCGAAACGCCTCGGCTTTATGAGTTCATTCCCGGCGCTTCTAGAACGAATTCGTCGAATTGCTGTCTGTTCCAGACGTGCTTATTTGTTTTCGGCAAGCCGTTTCGTTACAGCACTTTATCTAGAGTGAAAAGATGACAAATTGAAGAAAATCGTCTTAGTGGCCTTTACATGATGGCATACATCGAAATTTAATCTTGTGTTTGTTGTTATGCGGTATGTATGCAATTGCGTAGAAATATTTTATTTAGCTATCATCGTAAATTTTGTCGTGATTATGTACATCGTGTGTATCTAATTTGGTCTTATAACTATTATCACTTAAATATATATATTTCAATATACGCCTTTCCAAGGCTCGTATCTTCATTTTCATATTTGCGTATTATCTATTAATAGTCATCACTAATTGCCTCCCCTTCTGGAGTAAATTAAACGGGCGGGCGCCTTTCTGTATAGTCATTTGATTCACAGGATATAGTTCTTCTAGAGAAAGAGATACTTTTGCCATTTGTTATTATTGCAGTCATGGTGCATTAAGTGAACGTAATGACGTGAATGTAATAAAAATCCAAGCTTCGTGATTTCTGCAAAGTTAAAAATTATTTCAGTTAAGTAAATCATTTGGTACAAGTTCTTTGATGTCCTTGGTTTCGAGTTAGGAAGTATGAACCATACTAATATATAACTATACAGAACATGAAATACACCGACATGCTAATGTATCAAATGAACAACAAAAGATTAATAAAAAAATTGCTGTTAAATATTTTCATGAAAATTATAACTTTGGATGGAAAAGAAAAGGGTGTGTTCTTCATTAACATTTTCAGGATATTTTGTCACTTATTATTTATGTACCTTGCCACAAAAGTTCTCTATCCCTGAATAATTAACACTTTATTAGAGAATGTATAAATGGTTTTAGGATTTCGAATGGAGAATTCTGCTATGCTTCGCTTCCAAAATCATCATCATCATCATCATCAACCAGCCCTTATCGTCCACTGCTGGACATAGGCCTCCCTTATGGCTTGCCATCCGCGTCTATCTTGACCTGCGTGGATCCAGTTGTTTGCAACTCTTTTTAGGTCATCAGTCCAACGTGTAGGTGGTCTTCCTCTATTTCGCTTATCTGTGCGTGGCCTCCATTCCAGCAACCTCTTTGTCCACCTATCGTCACTCATTCTGGCCACATGTCCTGCCCAATTCCATTTTAATGTGGTTATTCGTTCGACGATATCTTTCACACCGGTTTTTCGCCGCAGGTCCTGGTTTGTGACGTGGTTCCTCAAACTCAATCCAAGCATTGACCTTTCCATTTTGCGTTGTGCTACTTTGAGTTTTCTCGCTGATGTCACCGTTAAGGTGAGTGTTTCCGCGCCATATATGAGCACTGACAGAACGCACTGGTCGAACACTTTTCTTTTTTGACAGATGGGGAGTTCGCTCTTAAAGACGTGTCTTAACTTTCCATAGGTTGAGGTTGATCCTTCTGTTCAACTCGCATGTCTGATTGTCTCTACATATTCTAATTTCGTGGCCCAGGTATGTATATTTTTCAACCAATTCAATTTCGGTGTTGTCGATGTTTATACCTTCGCTCATGACAAGGTTTGTCATGATCTTCGTTTTAGAAAAGTTCATTTTTAGACCAACCCCGGACCATGCATCTTCTAGTTCGTGGAGCATTTGTTTTGCCTCTCCCAAGTCATCCGTTGTTAAGGCAATGTCGTCCGCGAAGCGGAGGTGGCTAAATTTCTGACCATCTATGTTTATTCCCCTTTTATCCCAGTTGGGCTTTTTTTTTTCGCTTCCAAAATACAGGATGGTAAATGTACGACTTACATATCATAACTATATGTTTAAATTTAAAAGGGCCCATCATATAACATTTTAATTGCATTCAATTACATTGGTTGAAAGTGTCCACTATGTGGATCCAAATATGGTATGTGTACGATGAATAAAAGATTGCCCTTAAAATACTCTTACAGATTTATGTCAAAATCCGGAGTTATCATTTTTTAATTTTCAGTATCGTTAATTGACACCAAAAAGATAACGATATCAAATGCCTCCAAAGAAGACATTCGATACAGGTTAGAAAGTGACTATGGTGTCCATAGTGTGTAGGTTGTAACGATACATTTCCTGGGTGGTGAGTCGTCGGCGGCACGACGATTCTGGCGGCAAGTGTGACTTACTTGTAGAATTGGCGCAACTCGGTGTTTTCGGACTTCAAAGTCGGTTTTACGGAACGGTTTGCTCGGACGCCAGATTTTTTTTTAACGAGGGTCGGTTAAGGGCGGTTAGTATCGGTCAGAAGCGAGAGCGGAGCAAGCAGGAGCAAGCGGTAAAGGGCGGTATACTTAGAACTCTCGTGAAATGAAGGATTGGTAGAGATTATATTGTTGAAAGCTGCGCCTCCAAGTGGAAATAAGAGCAACTACCTTGTATTTCAGAAGATTCCTCCACGAGTCAGGAGGATTGTTACAGTTTCCTACATTTTATTAGGATTACTATATGGTGTGTTTCCGGTAGGGAGGGCAATTCGTTACAAGGTCCGTACCGAGTTATCTACGAAGTCCATAACTACCTGTATTTTTTATATTTTACTTATTATTATATTAATATACTAATATTTTCTGGATTGCGCAGTGCCTATATTTCTGTATAGAGAGCCGAGTATCAAAAACTAACGTAATTTCTTGGCCCAACCAGGGACGTACTGCACTTAGAATTTGTCCGATCAATGCCCAAGAATTAGTTATAGTCTGTCAAAATAACCCATGGAGTAATAAAATCTCATTATAAATACAAAACCGATATAAGGTGGCATCCTCTAAATTTTGGGAGTTTTATAATGTCACACGCTGCCTTACGGAATCGCTTTGTATAAAACACGTGCGAATATTGTACGTCTGGCTATAGTAAACATACAGGGAATAATCACTCTCTGGCGTACGGTCGGGGAAAATGAGTAAATACGCAATAGTCGGTAACTGGAAAAATTGTGTGTGTCCACACTCCCATCGGAATTTTGATTCTTGATGGAATCAAAACATTAAAATTTTCTCATTAACTGAGAACGGCGCTAATTTTGGGCGTTTCGATGGTCCCGGTAAATTCTCAATACTCCAAAACGTATCTCCGTAGTTTAAAAATACCACTATGAACACACAGGACTAATGGTTTCCTGGTAAACTCAGGTCTTTATTTTGAAATTCAAACTGTCACTGTCTAATTACACACACACTTGCATGTCTAGGCAATGATGACTGACTACTGATAAACTGATTTTAAATGAATTAAATGGGCCGATGTTATTTACATAAACACTCGAGATGTTAACGCAAGCATTTGTAGCTGCAGTTCCCTTAACTTACCTAGAATTGCCGAGATGACAATATCCTTAATGGTCTCTTCTTGGAATAGTTTGGAAAGCAAATTCTGAAAACATAACAAGTAAAGATCTTTATTGCGTAAAAAATATTTATTATGCCTCTTCACAGTCACTTCCTGCTTTAACAAAATTAACATTAGTGACGTTAGTGACGGAACATTAGTAGAATCAATGAGTGTGTATTAATCAATGTAGCTACAAAAAAGTTGATAGTATTTGGTTGTGAAAGTAATTGGAATTTTTATGTAATGCAAGTTTTCACATTTCACAAAATAGTACCTGCAAATCTCTCCATACATAATGATATAAAAAAATGAATGAATGAATTAATGAAAATTCAAGATTTGATCACCAATATCTGAATCGACAAATTTGCAAGATAGACGTCAAAAATCCAACACATCATTATAAATAGGAGATATAAAAAATATTACCACAAAATATTATAAATAAATACCGAGTTCCGATATTATAATATATTATATTAATGACAAGTTACCAACAAATCAGGTAAAAATGGAAACGTTTCTGAGTTGATAAATTCGTGGTCCTAATGCCTAC
This sequence comes from Cryptocephalus moraei, assembly GCA_946251905.1. Classification (NCBI taxonomy): domain Eukaryota; kingdom Metazoa; phylum Arthropoda; class Insecta; order Coleoptera; family Chrysomelidae; genus Cryptocephalus; species Cryptocephalus moraei. The sequence goes on along the minus strand of OX276453.1, from coordinate 15,250,404 downwards.
CTTTTATTAAATCAATTATAACGGTTTTAAGCAAACTTATCATTACATATACCATTATAACTCATTTATTAATTTCGGTTCATTTCTTTAAGAACGCCTCTGGGTACCGGCGAAATAATCGTTTTATTACTCCACGAGTTATTTTGACAGACTATAGAGAGATTATAAATTTGTTAATATAAATATAATCTAAACAAATAAAATGTTGCATTTTTTATATGTTACAAATTTAATGAGAACCTCACGATTCTTGTAATGAGGTGGTAACTATAGCCACAAGAAAATATTTTTTCTTTCAAATTTCCTATCCGATTCTGTATCCTGTGCACGATTTGAGAGATTAACCCATAGTGATATTACTTTTATTACAGTAAAATTGTAACACGTAAGCTACTACTGTACATATTTCCTCCAGTAATTTTTATATACAACTTCCATATTCTTAATATATCTTAGCACCGTTATATCTATACCAAAATCCGTTTTGCTTCCCGAGTGACTCATCGGCACAACAAGTTGCGAGTGGCACATGCAAAACTCATAAAATCACATCCCAAGTTCGCCACCATAATAAAATTGACCCAAGTAACCTGGTTACCGGAAGTAAATTTTTTACCGGAAAATCATCTGGGTCTAACAGCTCTTCAATTTTACTTGCAATATTTCCTGGTACTAAATATCCATGTGAGTACTTTTTGCCTGTGGTAAATCATTTATAAGCTCAAAGAACCAATATCTTGATTCAGGATAGGTGGGATATGACAACTCAACTGCGTGTTGTTCGTCTAACAGAATTGTTGGTACTAGTACCAATCCTAGGATTCAGGGTCTCGTCCACCTTTTCAGAAATGGAAGTTCACAGTCCTACCAGCATTTACTAAATCCACACATTTGTATATCACCAAAAACCCAAGTACATATATCATTTCTTACATACTATTGAGGTGTAATCTCTAAGCGCCAATTCCTAACAGACACGATTAATCAAGATATTTGCATTAATACGAGACTATATTTACACTTATGTTAATTATATTATTTATACGCTATAAGCACCACAGAATAATCATTACAATTGAAATATTTAAAACTGCCTAACTCTGTAACTGTTTTCATAGCAATAGAATAAAATGAACAATTTGATTGAAATCAGTGTTGCGAGATAGCAAATTCTCCACATAGAGATAACGAAATTAATCAAATGTGTTACAGGTTTTACGATTAAGTTCATATTTTAGTTTTAGCCTGGGAATATTACACCATTAAATGTCTTTAACGTTTTTAATATAATGTTATTCCCTTGCTCGTGCAAAAATGGCTATTACATCTTTAGCGAATACGATGCATAATTTTATGGAAATTTTTCCAGAAAAGGAAACGGGGAAAATTCAATCTTCCTTGCGATTTGATGCCTGAAGATAGTTGGCAAACTTCATAACAAAAAATTCCATCTTATTCGCCCCAGGAAATATTTAGAATCATAAAATCTGTTCGGGCGAAATATTGAGTAAAAATTTATTATACCCGCCAAATTCTAACCTAATGACGGCGGGATTTAGGGAGAAGTTATTAATTCGCTTGTTCACTTTAATTAATAGCACTTTGTGTTCATAAGTTAAACTCATCTGGATAAATTATTTATTTTTGTGGGTGACTTTTATTACTGTGAATGAGAAATGAAGGCTGAGAAAATTTGTCGCTGAAGAAAATTTAATATTCTGTTTGAAAATTCCACAACCGTAATATATCGCTATAACTCAAATTATGTATTTCAGCAAATCTGGAACCTGGAGTAACACCTTTAATCTTATATGTAGAGAAGTTCTAAAATAAGTCAAACGTTTCAAGTGTTATTTCCACTCTTATTTTATTAGAAAAATTTTGCATTTCCACGAGTGTACGTATTTTTATTAAAGATAGTGATTTGAATGTGTATTGAATTTGAAACAATATTATTTGCTTCCAAACTGAGCGCATTTTAGTTCTTAAACTCTCAGTAACTCCTTTTCTGTTTTACATTCATCCTGGATAGAAAATAAAATATATTTTAATAAACAACTATTTCGGAAATAGAAGTTTTACAATGCGATTTCTCCAAAATATAATTTGCAAAGAACTTGCCGTCGACCATAACGGATAGACATCTGTTTCTTATAACTACGCCAAGTTGTCGCTATAGTTATGGATTAAAAAGTTTCTTGTCGGGTAAAATATTTCTGTTGGGAACTTACGTCGAGCTCCAATTGTTGGTAGTCGGCAAATTTCCCGCTTACAACTTTTCTATTATGCAGATTTCTTCAGTTAAATTTCTTATCTGTAAATGAGATTTTTCAATAGAAACTTGTCAGATCGTACAAGCTGAACCAGGACAAATCGAACTGAATGTAACATTGTCTTTCAAATGTCGTCAAGCTGTACCAAATATGTTCTATCCATTGTCTTATAAAGTATTCCTGGTATGAATACATGGAAGTTCTCGAAATGAAATCATAGGAAAGGTATATGTAACAAATGTAAGAGATATTTTGAAAAAGGTGTTAAATACATTTTTACGAATACAAAATCATACATTATTTGTATAATGAGAACACGTAAGAAATCACATTATTAACGTGAGAGGAGGTGTGGTGTGTTGCGTACGACCCATTCGTCCTCCGCATCATCCTCTCAATAGCGTTTAACATGAACATCTAAAATGAAATTGGTACGTGGCTCGGTAGTTCAGTTGGCCAGAATACCCGACGCGAAATTGGGAGACCCGGGTTCAAATCCCGGCTGAGCTACAAACACCTTTTCAAAATATCTCTTACATTTGTTACATATTACTGGTATGATTGTCATACCAGGGGCAGTATTTGCACCATGTAATTAAGTCATGTGCACGTCGTGCATTTCTCTACTTTAATCATCGAAAGGAATGTCTTATGTCTCATATGTTCGTTTATTAAAGTCAACAAACGAGACACGATTAGATTACTAGAACGACACAAAACAGTAGACGCACATAAATAACGGGTTAAATAAATATTCTCGATCAGTCATCGATGATCAACTGCACTGATGTCTATCTGGTTCCGGTGGTTAATATTATTTTGTGTGTCATCTGAAGTGTTCAATCTCTCTAACCGCCCCCCCCCCTTACTTAAGGTTATTGTGTTAGATTACTTATCGCCCCCCTGTAAGCCACTTTCTTGGTAGGCCAAATTGTTGGTTTGTTTAACCTGTTCGTCTAATCCAGTTTATGAGGTAATTCCTCCAAACCGAGCACATTAAAGAAGCCTGTTAGACTTTAAGCGTGACAATATCAAATTTGTATTTATTATAAATTTATCCCTGGTTTGTAGTATAATCCTTGTCCTTGTCTTATTAATTTGAATGTGTTTTCCACTGCTATGATGTTAGGAATACACTCAAATAATGATTCTATTTTAGATTTTTTCCACTAAAGTATTATTGTGATATCCCCACTGATTTCAGTATATTTTGTTTGTTAAATTACACTGTGTTTAGTTATTGTTACACTAATGATTAGTTTTATCCTCAACCTTCCATAGTTTCACTCATACGACAATAGGGATGTCAATATTTTTACTTAGCAGGGCTTCTGTAAGTAGGTTTCAATTTTTAAGTTTTGTACCATCTACGACCTAATTTGCTTTCTCTTCGCACATAATACTAGAGTACTAGTAGCCTGAAACTTCATTTTTTATCAAATAAAGACCGTTCAACAATAACCTGTTCCGACTTAATTAAAGTAATTTTCGTTAATCACTAATATACGTATATGGTATCAATTTGTATAATTGGACAATAATAAATTTATCTGAAACTCCAGATGTAGGTTTGAAAAGTAGCTTTTAGTTACAGGTTATCCCTCATCAGGTTGAGTCAATTGAAATTGCAATTTATTGAAAACTGGTAGTAATATGTACCGATAAAAAGTGATGGGAATTATTTTTAAGCTCTGATGCTTATGTACCCAGTGAAAATATAGTTCTGATGATACGAGGGTGGAATCAGTGGGCACTTTTAATGTCATTTATCCCTATCTCGTTTCGTTACCTATTGTAATTAGTGGTTACTGTGATAACCGATATCATATTTTTTTGGTATAGTAGTTTTCAACATTTTTAGCATTAGAATATGCATCTGATTTAGCATTATTCAGGGAATCAATACAGGAATGTAATTAGGAGAAAAACGAATATTTAGATAAAAAAGAATAATTTGAGCTATTGGGCAAAATAACTTTTTATTTCAATGGACCTTTCTGGTGTGTCTACGTCAGACCAACACATTAGTTAAGAATGGCCATTCCATTATAAACAACGAGTCATTTTATTACCGATTGATTTAAACAAAAACAGTAGGTATAGGAGAGGCTCCATCGTATTATTTCGATGATCAATCTTGAATTCACTTCAGGTGTCACTAAATGATATTCTAATATTAACTAATATCAATTACTATTTAAACCATCCCTATAATATCCTACGTCGATTCGTTATTGAAACGCATTATTATTTATTATTAATTAATTGCAAAACAACTTCATAAATACAACAGAGCTTTTCATGACAGTTCATGATTTTATAAAAGCTTTGGCTAAGATAATGAGATTTATTAGCTATTTATTATGTAACCGTTTTCTCAAAACATCTCTTTATCTTTTTATAAACAAAATGATAATACTGAATATGCAATAATTCTTACCCTCTGTATTCACTACCATTATTAAAGCTTTAATCTAAATCTTTAAAGCGCCTTCTAACCGGCTCACACGGACTATAAAATAACGCATAACGTGGAAGATTATAAGCTGCCCTTCAGGTTTATAAGAGCCCTTCCACGTCTACCGCTGTTATTTTTTCACTTCAGCATTATAATAAAGTAAAACGTAAAGTTAATGTATTATGTTAACGGAGAGTAGCCGTAATTAAGGAAAATATTATGCATTTTGCAGAAATAATATACCAGACTGAAGTAATCCAGGCTGCTACTTAAGAAAAACTAGTATCTTGATTTTATAAAAAGCCGAGACAAGTATTACAGGTGGTGACTTTAATGTCAAATATTACTGCTGAGGATCAGGATAAACGACAACCAAGGGTAGAGAACTGCTTGAAGCAGTGAAACAAGATAGAAGCGAATGTTTGTCAGCATGGAACTGCACATACTAGCTAACAGATCTGCACAGATCTTACTGATTCTTTTATCAACAAAAATATTTTTGATATTTGCAAATTGAAGAGGTTTGAATAGGAATTTAGGTTATTCACCAATTTTCCTAACCGCAATTAACCTATGAAATGTAATGTTCCGATATTTATAAAAAAATTAACAGACTGGCAAAGCTTCAAGCAATAACTAGATAAAGAGATCAATTTATCAGTACCTTAACAAAATACGCACCAATGGGATGAACAGGTTAAGCTGTTTGTATAACAAGTACAGCAAGCTACTTGAGAAAATGCTCTCCATATCAAGCGCGAGACTAACGAAATAACTAGCCAAGGGAGATAAGAAACCAAAATACTAAAAAGAAAATGGCATCAATTGAAACCTGTCAGTATACACGCCTAAACGACTAAACCAAGCAATGCCACTCAACATCTAAAGAGATAAATCCAAAGTATTAAAAACGAATCAACTAGTTCATACTTAAGTGGACAAACAAGTGATGCTTTAATAGATGAAAAAGGTCCATCAAATCCCTCCCAATCAGAATCGTAAGTAGTACGTGAGCGGAAAATAATAAATAAATACCTGACAGACTGTAATTCGTCTAGAAAATACATTTCAACCAAAATGAAGGTATCATCACATCTTAAACCAGAAAGTCATTAAAGAAGATAAGAATGCCTTTCAACCTAACTCCTCACCCTCACTAACTCAACCCCCTACCAACCCTCAAGAATTTATAAAAGATTAATGAAAATATAAATCCAAAGAGTTTTCGCTTCAGTTTGATTAATTAGCTTCTTGTAGATACCACCTTTTAGATTAAAGTGATTACCATTGATGTGGAAAGTATCAGAGATCATAAAAATCTCCAAACCTGGCGATTCGATACATAAAATTTCCGTCTACCTATCTAGCCTGTAATATCGAAATTATTCGAAAAATTTGTATTAAAACGAATAAAATTATTTACAGAGGAAACCATTCTGCTTTAATCACATCAGTCTGGGTTCAGAGAAAGACATTACACTATTGATCAGATTAAAAGAATTACAAATGTAACACAATAGTCGCTACACGAAATGGAAATATGTTGTGCAATCTTCCTAGATTTTACTATAAAGCAAGGTGTAGCCTATTCTGAGCTTAAGAAAATTAATGCAAGAGTACCATAAGGGAGCGTAGTAAGACCTGTCCTATACGTTTGGTACACATATGATACTCCTAGTTTAGAAAATGACGCCATAGCAACTATTGGAGATGGCATTGCTACATTAACAGTACGTAACTATAAAAAAGAAATATCAAACCAATTACCGATATCAATTACATAAATAAACATTTAAACATACTAGAGAATAAAATTAATTGAATCAAAGACTATTACAGCCTATTCAAAATGTGATGAGGTAGAATTCCAAGAAAACGCGTAGCTACCTTTCTCGGTATCGACGACTTTCGACAATCGACGGAGTATGAGTAGGGGTAAAACGTCATTGCGGCGCACGGTCGTAGCTCTTACCTATTACCATAATATCAGCTTGTGCATGCATTCGACATTGACAATAATGTCGAAAGTTTTAAGGCACGCCTCTGTCGCGGTATATTGTTACAGTAGTTCCGATAAGAAGGGGTAAATTGGCTTAGTAGTTTCTTGGAATTCTAACTCATCAGATATCGAACGGGTTGTAGTTAACTTTAAAAACAGTCAATAAATGGATATAAAAAACAAACATTTTCAAACAAAGCTAAATACCTAGGTACTAGCCTTGGTGATAAGTTGATGATGGAAGGTGTAAGGCGCGATGGTTCAGAATGAATACCAACCCAAGTGCAAAAACCTTACATGCACGTGGTATACTCTGCTGGATAACAAACGAGGAAACGGCGTCCGAATTTCTGCCATTATAAGCAGAATCTCCCAATTTTGAGATTAAGGCACTCTCTTGCTCTAAGAGTGAGAAATCGCTTCTAAAGGCGGATGAACTGGAGAAGTCAAAAGCATAGGAATGCAGAAGGCAACAGGAAACCAATGCGTTAAAGATCCAGGCATTCCAAGAGTCAACAATCATGGCGAGTAATGACACAATGGCCCCTAGTCCGCGACAGGCTTTAAATGGTCAAGGGGTACGAAGAATCAACTCGAGGAGGAATCACGAGAATGTGGTACAATGTCAAGCAGAACTAGGGATCGAAATTTGGAACGTTCGTAGTATGTTTATGGCCGGAAAGTTGGGCAATACCATTCAGGAGATGAGAGGATGTCGATTAATATTCACGAGATAAGCGAGGTGAGATGGCCAGAAAAAGGAAAACAGCAACGCAGCGATGCCATTATATACTATTCTGGCAGTGACTTATTAAATTACCCAAATGGACTGGGACTGGACTGTACCCAAATATGGACTGGGCGAGCGGAACGACCGTGGTGACACCTTAGTACAATTCTGTCAAGAGGAGAACTTCGTCATCGCTAACACTTGGTTTAAACTACCTCCCCGCCGACTCTACACTTGGCAATACCCGCAACACAAAACATAATGAAGCAACCATTGTCAGAAACCAAATTGACTTCACTCTAATAAAAAAAACCCCATGGCATGCCAGGCTGAAAGGTAGATTTATGGGTAAGATATACAGTAACATAACACACGATGTGTCAAAAAAAATGCATACGAGGTGTGAAAAAATACAAACGAGAAAATTTTAAAATATTTGCAAATAACTTTTTCTCTGTACATTTCTCAAAGATATGTTTTATACAAAAGTTGTTCGTCTCTATTAGCGCAACAAAAAAGCTAAGTAACATTTTTCTCTCAGACGCGAAATTAAAGTTTTTTTTATTTTTTAATTTTCTTAACAAAAATAACTTTATTTTTGTACGTTTCTCTACAGATTGTTTTATATAAAAGTTGTTCGCCTCTATAAGAACAACAAAACAACTTAGTAACATTTTTCTCTCAGACGCGAAATAAAGGTTTTTCTTATTTTTATTTATTTTTGAAAAAAATAACTTTTTTTCTGTACATTTCTCGAAAAAATGTTTTATACAAAAGTCGTTCGCCTCTATAAGTGTAACAAAAAACTCAAGTAACATATTTCTCTCAGACGCGAAATAAAAGTTTTTTGATTTTTTTTTGAAAATAACAAGCCGCCATTTTGAAACCGCTAGACCGATTTGGCCCATTAACGAACTCGACCGAGATTTTCGGCCAACTGATTTTTGTACCAAATTTCGTTGTGATTCTTTAAAAAATGCGACCTGTAGCCTGCCGACAAATTTCGTTATATCCGATATATATATATATATATATATACATATATATATATATATATATATATATATATATATATATATATACATATATATATAAATTTTTGGGAAATGATTAGGTATGATCTCTAGATACCAAAAAACTGAAAACCGCATTTTTATTCCTATTTTTTCTACTTCGTTAACGAATGCAATACTAGATATAAATCTACCAAAACGATTGAAAAATGGCATTCATGGCGTAAGAACATACCCAGGCACAGAAATTAATTCTGACCAGAACCCAGTAGTTGGCAACCTTAATAAAATGGAAAAGACTGACAAAGAAACACGTCAAATTAGTTGAAATCACCAATCTCCGCGACCCATCTAAAAAAACGATGTGAGTCATGAAGTATCGAATATAAACTGTCAATATGGAAAAAACATTGAGGAAGACTGGAACACCTTGAAGGATAAAGTAGACAGAATTGAGATTGAAGTAATCGGTCTAATACTTACAAACAAGAAAAAGATTGGATGACGTAAGAAATATTACATATGATGGATAAACGAAGAACATACAAGAATAGACATACGACTATGTACAAAACACTTAACAAACAAATAGGAAACGAAATAAAGGAAGCTAAAGAAACTGGATGTCCCAGAAATGTACTGAAATCGAAGAATTACAACAAAACATAATCATACTGCAATTCACAAGAAAGTTAAAGAAATAGCAGGCTAGAGAAGAAAAAACATCCCAAACATAATAGTTGCACACGGCAACAAACCCATATTAGATCAAAAAGAAGTGAAAGACCGCTGGATAAACTATATTCTAGAAGTATTCTCAACTCAAGGTCCATGATATTTTAACAGTAAAGAAGATTCAGAAGAAGCACTAGATATTTTAACTTCGGAGGTTAGAAGAGTACTCGGAATCAGGTAGACAGGAGAAGCAGCTGGAACAGATGGAATTCATCTTGAGACTATCAAACTCTTAAATGAGCAAAATACAAAGATTTTGGCTAAGCTACTAAATGCAATATACAAGAACGGTAATATCCCAAGCGCTGGTTAAAGTCTGACTCATTCTCATACCGAAGAAAGCAAATGTCCATAAATGCGAAGATTTCATATTAATCAGCCTAATGAACCATGCCTTAAAACAACTTTTAAAAATAATACACCAAGGGATAAATAAAAAATGCGAAATTGATCTAGATGACGCTGACGCACATTTCGGTTTTAGAGGAGGAATTGGTACGAGGGAAACACTATTCAGTCTATCTGTCATCATCACCATCATCATCAATCGGCTATTCTCGTCCACTGCTGGACATAAGCCTCCCGTAGTAATTTCCATCCCCTTCTGTCCCGAGCTGCGTTCATCCAGTTGGAATAGATACGCTTTATATCATCCGACCATCGGATTGGCGGTCGTCCTCTGCTGCGGAATGCATCGACTCGCGGTCACCACTCTGTCACCTTTTTCGTCCATCTGTCGTCACTGACCCTAGCCAGGTGTCCGGCCCAGTTCCATTTAAGGGTAGCAATCTTCTCGATGGCGTTGATTACTTTAGTTCTTACCCTTAGACTTGTATTGGAAACCCTGTCTCTCAGAGACAGACCTAGCATTGCTCTTTCCATAGCTCTCTGTGCAACTCCGATTCTATTAACTGTCCGTCTTGTCAGGGTTAAAGTCTCGAAGTCTCGGCGCCGTACGTCAGCACAGGCAAGACACATTGGTTAAAGACTTTTCTTTTAAGACAGATGGGGATATCTGATTTTAGGACATGGCTTAACTTTCCGAAGGCTGCCCAAGTTAGTCCAATTCTTCTTGACAATTCACAAGTTTGGTTGTCTCTACTTAAGCGAATCTCATGGCCCAAATACTTATATGAGTGGACTTGTTCTATTTTTGAGTTGTTGAGAGTTAAATAAGTACTTGCAACCAGATTAGTCATGAACATAGTTTTATTGGTGTTAACACTCAGACCCACCTTCTCGGAGGCTTGTTCAAGCTCCTGTAACATCACTTGTGCCTTTCCCAGACAATCTGTAATCAGTACTATGTCGTCAGCGAATGGTTCAGTTTTTCGCCGTTAATATTGATACCGAAGTTAGCATATTTAAACATAAATTCAAGCAGGGTTGTAAACAACTTGGGAGAAATAACATCTCCCTGTCGCACACCTCGTCCTATCTTGACGCTTGAAGTGTCCTCGTGCAGCCTGATGCAAGCAGTTGCGTTTTTGTATGCATGTTTAATGATGTCTGTGTAGCGATGATAAATTCTACAGTCCGCCATACAGTCGATCACAGTGCATTGTTCAAGGCTATGGCTATGGCTGTAATCTATCTGTACTGTTACAGAAATGCCGTGACCAACGAAAAGATGCTTTCATCTGTTTTATCGACTAGGAGAAGGCGTTCGACAGAATCGAACACACAGCCCTATTTAACGTACTGAAAGAAAAGGGTCTCGACAATAACGACATCCAGTTCCTTAAAAAATTATTTTGGGAACAGGTGGCAGCCATTAGAGTCGAAGGGGATAAAACAGTAGATCTACACATTCATAGGTGAATGCGACAGGAAGTGACTATACATCTTGTTTTTCATGTCCGGCCTTCCTGGAACCATGTCAGACAAACAACCTCGACCTTACCGTGTTGGGTCTTCGCCCCAGTAGAAATTTTTATACAAACTCAATCTCAATTTACACGTCTTCTCGTTCTGCATATGGAGCAGATGAAAGAAATTCGTACGAGTGTAGTCTACGAAATAGTCCAATAAAATCTTACTAAAGTGAGGTAATTTTTAAGTCTACACGAAAACCTTTTATATTTATGTTTTCGACCCTCAGGATTCCGAATCTGCAAAAATTTTTGACCTCAATTCAGGGGAAAAGGGTCAAATCTCAAAAAAAAGGCCGAAAATCACGTTTTTCGCGAATTACTTGAAAACTACAATATGTAACACGAAAAAAATACTACCATCGTGTTTGGCAGGCAATTTTACATCGATATAGCACTTTTCTTTTTCCAAATTGAACAAGTATCTCTCAAAATATTAAGGTTTTTAAGAATTTCGCCAGCCACGAGAGGGGAAATTTATAGATGTAGTGTGCGTTCCCCCACAGCGCTTCGCGCTTGGCTTGACGTGTGCATTATTTGTTTATTTGTTTTTCAACGCGTGGTCTGCAGTCTGCACCGTTTTGCCGTTTTGCGCTACTCAGTCGACTTTGCAATATTAAATAAGAAAGTATTAAAATCTTGTGAATTTGTGAAACCTTTTTTAATGAGATACGAGAGGAAACTGTACTATACTCGTACTATACTATGTCTGTGGCCTCCCATAATGATGACAAGTTCATTTTCATGTTTTGGACATACAGTGAAACCGAAAGTCGAAACCTCTGTATAGCGGACAGCCACGGGAACCACAATTTTGAAAACTTAAATAGCCAAAAACTTTAATTGAATTGTGGATAATATACCTTATATAGAAGAGTTAATAAAACTTGCGGTGCCGTCATCAATGATGTCAAATTCATTGCCAATTGCCGTTGGTATAAGATAAAAATTTGCTTTAAACAGAGCGCACTATTATCCCAGTTAAAAAGAGATAGCACACTGTCGAATGTTAGCCGATAAAATATAAGTTGGTACCCATGGGCGTGGTTGCCGGACGATACACGTATTGGCACGAAAGTTTTGTTATGATTTTGAGGTTATATTTCAAAATATTTGAAATTAAATCCGTGTTTGGGTGTTTTCGAGAGTAAGGAACTGCAATAAAATGCCTAAACCATTGAATAGTCGGTGTCGGCAACTGGTCTCGGCTCTAATCAGTTACTTTGAACTGGATCGAGATCATGGGAGCCCGTTATTGCCGTTAAGCTGCATTAGAGAGGTAAAGTATTGATACTATTGGATATTAAGCTTCTATGGCCCTCACTTGAAATATTATTAGCGTGTTTCAGCTGCACTGAAGATCAGTGTGTGTACTGTGAGTAGAATCTCGCTAAAAGTGAAGAGTGATGTGGTGTTAAAGTCGCCGAAGAAAAACCGCCCACATGTGATGCGAGTCACGAATCAAAATCACCTTGATATTGCCTCTATTCGCAATCAAATTTACGAACTGTATAAAAAAAGTAAAAAAGATTTTTTACATTGTATCGTTGATTGTATTCACCATATACAATATACAATGAGTGATAATTTAATGTAATTATTTCAGAGAAAACTGTTACTCTTGAAAGTATTCATCAAAAACTTGAGAATATGAAGCTCTTTGAGGGATGTAAATCATCACCTCGTACCCTTTTACGAGATATTGGTTTCAAATGGAGTAAGGATAATCCACGAAGGGCTGAATTAGTGTTTTCCTCTAAATCCAAAGGTGACTATCATGGGGAAATAAACCGAAACAACTTTTTGCTGTGGTTTGAGAATCAACTTTTGAAAAACTTGGAGGAACCGTCAGTTATTATTATGGACAACGCACCGTACCACAGTACATTGGTAGATAAGGTTCCGAAAAGTGGATCGACACAGCCTGTTATAAAGGATTGGCTTATAAAACATAACTTTCAATTTGAAAGTACAATGTTGAAGAGTGAACTACTTCAAATTGTTAATCAGTAGGTAAGTAGAAATGAAATGGAAACTTTTGTGTTTATTTTTTTTTTAGAAATAAACCGGAAAAAAATACCCAACGGATCAGATGGCTAAACAATATGGCCATAGAGTGACATGCACCTCCCTACAATGTCTCTACGCCTCTCGATCCAATTACACCGGCCAATTTAGTGTACACTTTCTTGATCCAAATGTTGCAGATCAGTTCTTGTATCATACTTGTAGTCTTCGTCTTCGTCTTCACTACGAGTATTAGGCACTTTGCCTGTTACGGTACCCATCTATTGCGTGGTCGCCCAACGCTTCTTCTCCCTTTACATCTATATTTGAAGGCTTTTCTTGGCAACCTGTTTTCATCCATCCTGCGAAGATGTTCCTTCCAGTTTTCCCTATATTGTTTTATAACATCATTAACACTATATATATTTAATTCCCGTCTGATGTCTACATTTCTAAATCTGTCTCTTTTTGTGCATCCTTTGACTCTCCTCAGAAACTTCATTTCTTGCGTCTGAATCTGGCTCTCTTGTTTCTTTGTTGTTGTCCAAATTTCGCTGCCATACGTGAGGGTTGGCACTGCAATAGTTTTGTAAAATTTCAGCTGTGGGTCTTTTCTCGTTTTATGTTTTAGGCACCTGCTAATAGTTCCACATATTCTACTAAATTTGTTTAATTTTTGTTCTACGTCTATACTGTAGTCATACGATAGATCACATCCCAAATATTGGAAATGTTTTATTTGTTCAATTACCCTATCATAAATAACTATTTTAGATCTTATTGTATCTGTCCCTAAGAAGGCCATTGTTTTTGTTTTCTTTGTAGCTATTTTCATGTCATATTCACTACAAATGTTTTGGAGTTGGTATATGCCTCTCTGTAGTTTATCTTCTGTTTCTGCAATTAGTACCAGGTCGTCAGCATATAAAAGGGAGTTAAAGATTGTGTCTCTATCCAGGTATATTCCTTCGACGTATCTATTTTTCCATTTGCGCATTATATCGTCTATATATATATATATATATATATATTGAAAAGGGTTGGTGAAAGGCAGCATCCCTGACGAAGTCCTTTATTGGTTTTTACTTCTTCTGACAGTTTTCCATTTAGTTCTAATAATATTCGAGTATGTCTATATAAACTCTTGATTGTGTTTATTAAGTGTTTAGGGTAGCCTCTTCTCCCCATAATAGTCCAGAGATATTGTCTGTTTACATTATCGAAAGCATTTTCGAAATCTATAAAGCAAATGTGGGTTTCTCTGTTGAATTCTCTGCGTTTCTCCATTACTTGTTGTAACGTGAAAATTCCGTCGACTGTTGATCTGCCTTTACGGAAATCCACTTGTTCTTCGCCTATTAAATGTTCTGCGATGTTTCTTAATACAATCTTAATCATACTTGTAGTTTGTAGCTTATCTTCAGAGCAGTGTTTCCATTTCATTTTCAGAGGTGTAAATATTTCTCTTCTGTTTTGGATTTGTCATCTATTACTGTTGTTTGTTTTCTTCTATTTGCTACTGTATTCCTTAATATTTTTGGCTCTATACTTATAGTTTTCACAACAATGTCAGTCCCGACCTCCATACTTCTCTATTTATTATAAAGAAAAATACACCTTTAATCCAGAAAAATATATTCTTCATAAAAAATCACTGAGATGTTAAACTGAGTTCAGGTGAGAGAAGTTAGGGGTGTAATTCAATGTCGGTAGGGGTATTTGCACTCGAAGTAGTTGTTTCCTCTAATTGCTCAAAAGTTCAGTTATATTTGAAAATTCTCTATTTATTCTTTTTAATTCTAGGCTTAATTTGGGTTTCTTTGTTTCAATTGATGGCCACATATATTCTGGCAGCAGATACTTTACTTCCTTTATTGTTGTTTGTTTCTCACATGTTAATTTGTTCTGTATTACCCTCTATTCTTTCTCATCTGTACTTGTATTACCTAATATTATATTGTAGGTCATTTCGGTGAACAATTCAATTTCAATTTTGTATTTTCTGTGCTGTGCCAAGTCTACTGGGTTTCTCTTTATATGAAAGTGTACACTTCCTGTTCCACTGTTCCACACCTCCACACCTCCCTGTGGTCTTTGCTGGACAGTGAGCTTTTTTAGCAAAGTAACGCATAAAGCCAAAGCACTTGCAGATATGTAATTCAAATAACAAGAATGCATAATGGCAAATTAGAAAAACTTATAAAATGACACTGACTAAGTGAGTAAATTCCATATACCTTACTCATCCTAGAACACATGATCATATTTGAATTATAATTAGTGTATATAAATGTTTTTGTAATTAAGAATTACTTCTAATATAATTAATATATTAATATCTTAATATCTACTTTGTTTGTAAATAATTGTATAATAGCATAATAGTGTATAATGTAATATGTATAATGTAAATGTATAGTAATACTAATAAAATCACACTGACTAAATGAGTAAATTCCATGTTCTAACTCATCCTAACACATTATGATCTATTTCATTCCTAATTATTGATGTATACTAATACCTATGTATTTTTAATTATTTAAGAATTTCAAAATAACCTCAAAGCAAAATTCTTGAAGGACGAAGAAAATGTATACTTTTCAGTTATAAATTTTCTAGCCAAACCAACAGTCATGTCAAATAAAAAAAAATGCTGTGTCAACATGGCGACGTGGTGACGTCATAAATTTTGATGACGTGCACCGCAAGTTTTATTAATTTCTCTATATACTGAGGTGAAGTGGGATGGTTACAATTTATTTTGTACTGTATGTTCTAAAATAGTAAGTACGTATACACCTTCTAACTACATTAATTGGTAATAATTTTGATATTAATATTCAAATTTTTTTATGTACCCACCTCTTAATTAATATCATTTGAGAAAATTCAAAAATTACGTGACACTATTTTTACACTCTTTTTAACCTTCCTCCCCAATGTGAAACAATTTAAAACAAGGTGTTAAACAACAGTTTAATGAAAAGATAGTAAGTATATACGGAGGTTTTCTATCGAAACGCATGATGGCAATCCAACAAGAGCAAACGAGAAACTTATAGTAGTTCGTTAGTAGTGATGAGCGATATTTCACTACCGGTGATTTAATAACCGTGATCAAAAAATCACTAGTCGCTACCGTGACTGAATACTTGTAATCACGGTGACACGGTGACCCGTGATTTCACCGGTTGCTATTTCACCGCGCGCAAATTGGGGAATGGCTTATGGGCGGAATGCCGAATGCCGTGATATGTGATCTTTTCTTTGGCCGTGATCCGTGATCGCCGTGATCGTAAATCAGTGAATCGTACTGTGAAGTGTGAATGCGTATTTTACAGAATCCTATAAGTAGCGAGAGTGTTTATAACTATCATCTAGTGGCAAGTATATTAATTATTACATAATTGTTAGAAAAGGAACCTATACTATATACTAGTTTTAATTTCAAACAGCGGGGGTTTTCTCAAGTAAATTACAAATCCTGGAGCTTTTTATTAACTTTACAAACTGCGGGGGTTTTTTGGATGTCATTCACATTGCGACTTTACAAACTGAGATACTCCAATTAAAAGGTGCTTGACTACTAACGGTGGATTCTAATTCACTGTATCAGGTTTACAAAATACCGTGATCACGGTCACCATTAAAAATCACCGTGATTGAAAAGTAACGTTCACTGATCACGACGATATTAAAAAATCACGGTATCGCTCATCACTATTCGTTAGTGAGACAGAGAACGATGTTTTGCAACGTTGCCGGCCGCAGTCCAAGTCCAAGCATCTAACGCGTATCGCTTTACGCTTTTCGGTCTCGGGTCGTCTCCTGCGAGGCGGATGACTGAGATATTTCGTGAGCTAGCAACTTCGCAAAAGTTGTTTCTCTGTTCAGCCAACGAGAAATGTATGGCCTTTCTCTCGCTCTCACGTTTATTCCATCCTGCGACTCTGTAGAATCGGTCTTATATACTTACTGTCAAGTGAAATAAGCTCGGGCCAGTCGGTAACATAACGTAATATTTATAATGTATTTACCTACCATCTGTGCACTGTGCACGTATTCATGCCCCTCCAATCCGTCCGCACGCAAGATACACTTCCCCTTTCGCGGCTGCCGAAATTCTTCTAAACCTTAATATTTTGAGAGATACTTGTTCAATTTGGAAAAAGAAAAGTGCTATATCGATGTAAAATTGCCTGCCAAACACGATGGTAGTATTTTTTTCGTGTTACATATTGTAGTTTTCAAGTAATTCGCGAAAAACGTGATTTTCGGCCTTTTTTTTGAGATTTGACCCTTTTCCCCTGAATTGAGGTCAAAAATTTTTGCAGATTCGGAATCCTGAGGGTCGAAAACATAAATGTAAAAGGTTTTCGTGTAGACTTAAAAATTACCTCACTTTGGAAATTTTTATCGGACTAAAAATCAAATGTTTGCTATTGCTACCAACGCCAATTGTTGTCTCTCGAATTTTAAAGACAAAAAATTATAGTCGAGAAATCATGAACTCATACGGCTGAATTATTGAAGATTTTTTTTGTTTTGAAACCAGAAGCGTATATTTATCTTTTTTTTTGTGATATATTCGTAAACACTGTGTTTTAATTACTATGCTACCCATCTATCGCTCAAACTCGCCTTAATTAATGAAAATATCTATTGGACCCAAAATAACACCATCAAATTTATGGTATAAACCAAAACTTAGTAGCTTTTGTCAATATGACTAAGCTAATTGTACAGATAGCAATAAATGAAACGATATCAATGTATGACGGATATTCTTTTCTATCTTAACAAGTAAAACTACATGACCGACCTGTACGCGGGGATTCAAGTTAACTGTTCCAAAAGCGGTAATTAACATCTCTCACATTTCTTTTGATTTTAATACACAATTAAACGTCTCTTTTCTGTGCGAAAAGAACAATCACTTTCGAGGGCAAGATAAATTGTCGAAACATTTATTTGCAGGGACATTTTCTAAACTTTCGTATGTAATGTCATTAGTCATTACCAACCTTTATTTCCGTATACACGAATTTTCAGTGATAAATCAAAAGAAAATTTAAATACATATCCAAATAGAGACGTTAATTAAACGACTGACATAGTTTAATCTCAACGTCGAATTCCGGTTCGCATATTCAATCACACGTTGAGTCTCTTAAGTTTGTCGAAAGTATTCGCATAAACATAAGAGTAAGAAATATAGGATGGTGAGGTTTGAATATTTTAACAGAGGTATAGACTTAAACTTATTTTCGACATGCATAACACCTAGTAAGGTATCTTTATTCGAACTGAATGGAATGATAAATGATAAATGGATATAAACTCTCAGTTCGATATTGCCATCAGTCATGCCCGGTTTGTGGAATGCAAGATAACACTCAAAGCAATCTTTTACTTAATAGTCCAGAGTCTAGACGGAGCCTGCACTTGATGACGGGAAAATTAATTGTAGTACATTTCATTTGCAGAAGTAAAGCAGAATAGAGACGTTGCGGAAAATATTTTGAATTTAGGATGCATATTAGTGTCAAATCAGTTCTTTTATTCCGAAATACTTTGTCTTGAATACAAGGAAGCACATCACGGAGGCTCTTACATTAACTCTTTAAATCAACTTACCCCAAAGAGTATATGGGGAGAAATAAATGAGAAACCGCTCATAATGTCCAAAAATTGAATATGTGCATTTCATAATCTCTAGTATTTTTTTGGGAAAGCGTTCTTGAATTCGCGGTAATACAACTGATGGGACTTTCAATTTCAACGCATATGAGTTTTGTGGTAGTAAACTACAGTAGTAGTAGTAGTATTAAATTCTGTCAACCCCAGTAAAGCTGTATCAGATTTTGTCTTAGAAATTACGGGTCGTATCAAACAACCCCAAACTGTTAAGCTAATAGATAAACCAATCTCTTACTTTTGACTTATTTAATGAATATTGCACACACATACACACACAAAGACACACACAATTTACAAAGAGATCAAAGACAAAAGAAACATAGGACTAGAGTAAAAACAAACTACATCATAAGGCTTATTAAGAAATTGCCAAATAAAAATTCCGCAACAGAGTAATAGGCTTTGTTTAATATACATTTCAAGATTACATTGAAACGGGGTGTCAGTCAATCTTTAAAATTTATCTGGTAATTGGCAATATTCTACTGCCTACCGTATTTTTGTAGGCAACTCCACTACATAAAATATATTTTCTTATCGTGTGTTTTACCAGTTTCTAGGCTTTTTTGTCATAATTTATCAGGATTTCTAGACAATAATTATGATAGTTAAAAAAATGAAAGAAATGACCCTATAGTGGACTGTAATCACCACTTAATACTGCACTTAATGCCATGGGATTTTTATACGGAATATAGCTTAGTTTAATTAATTTTGCATCAGGTGCTCGTTCCACTTGAGGTTTTGGTCCATAAATACGCTTAAGATTTCACTTCAGTTTACTGGTGTGATCGTAATATTTCTGGGTATAAAAGTAGAATATGTTAACGTTGATTATTTAAGCATTTACATTGCAACAGTGGGTAAAATTATATCCTACTATTTCAGGTTGATCAGTAAACTCCCCAGAAGTCTGTGTCGTGACCAGTATTATATATGTGACATCAGCGTCCGATTATAATGAGCCTGACAAATTATATAAATACCTTGACCAGTCTAAATGACTTCAGGAATAACTAGGTAGAAACAAGTTAAGGTTATGACCTGACATGTCTCGATACGTATGTTTATATTTTGTGATATATGGTTTATGATTGTTTACTTCAACGGTATATGTTACAGTAAAGTTAAGCAGTTTGTAAAACTTGTGAAGTACAAGCCTCGACGTCAAAATTGCTCAAAATAGAGTAAATTTCCGTGAACCAAATATTCTCCAAATTTATTAGTAATGATTCTGAAAAATGGGATTTATAATTGGTACACCGTTTTATCGTTTAGCAAGATTTTCTGCTGTGACTGATTGCCTGATTAGTTAGTATTAAATCGTCTTAGATAAATGAATCTAACTCAAAGGATGCAAAATTTAAGATATGATGGAGATTCGTAAAAGAGAGTCAGGGGAGACTGCAATTTGATGACCAATAGACGCTTAATATACATATTTTTGATTGTATAAATTTAGTTTTAAATTTTAATTTTCCACACCATTCGCAATAGAAGTATAAGATTTAAAAAAAAATGAAAATCGCCTCTCAATACAAAATTGGCAAACATGTAACAGTTGCACCTGGTATTCATTTTCACATAAATTGATATACCCCCTTGTAGGAGATTAGATCGGGCCCTAAAACGTCAGGATGTATCCCGAAAGTGACATTACTCTTAATTTTTTTTATTGACACCAAGTGCTCTAAGTTGAGCACAGCAGGAGACACTTCAGAGGTAATTAAGTTTATTTCAAATATGTTTAGTTGAAGACTCGTAAAATGATAAATTGGGTCTTTGAGTATTCTTTTCATGTAAGTTAGGTGATAGCACGGAAAAATCTAATTTTAGCATTAATGGGCTAATGAGCAGGGCACTAATACGACACCTTTACGTGAATTTATGTTCTTTCAACCATTCACCGAAAAGTGGTTACTGATATTATTAAGCAATATACTACAAAATCAAATCTCGTTTGGCATTAATGAAATAGTACCTTTTTTCCCACGGGAAGTTTTATTATTATGAAACCTATCACGCATTTAATTACGTTTTTAGATTGTAAAAGGAAGTCTCGCCACAAAATAAACCCAAATCGGGGGGAATCCGTTCTTGACCAATCGATTCCAGTTCACAGAATTCCAGAGAATTCTATACTCTTCGAGAACGACAAGAGAGTTCGGAGTGGCATCAGTGTTGCCCACGAGACGAGACGAGACGAGACTTTGAAAAATCTCGTCTTGTCTCGCAAAAAAAGTGGAAAGTCTCGTCTCGAGTCTCGTCTCGCAATAAAAGTCTCGTCTCGTCTCATGTCTCGCGCGAGATTCTCGCAAAAGTCTCGCAAATTTCTCGGAAAATCTCGCGAGCATTTCAAATTTGCTCTTTCGACAAGAACTGAAATAAACCAATTATTATAGGTCGATTATAACATGAGAAGTCGGGTGAGAAATGGGAGATGATCTCCAAAGGTCGGTAAATATAAAATAAATTGTCGTAGAGATATTAAAAACTAATATTAATCATAAAGCTTAACAAAAAATTCCGGTCAACAGGGATAAAATGTCAAACTTTTTCTCGTTACAGAAAAAAAAACTATTTTATTCAATATAAAAAAGTTGTGAATATTTGTATTCCCTTAGGTAAGTTTTCAACTCTAGTATAATAGTCGTACACGTGGCAATATCTCGGAATGCTCAAAAAGATAAACATTGCGTAACAGTTATTGTAAACACAGGCTGCTCGCTATTATGTGGCTTTAAAAAAGATGTTTCAATAACATTCGCGATAGTTATAATAAATAATTAATATTTGCCATTTTTATTTGCGATACTTCGAGACTTTTGCGAGACTCTCGTGCGAGATTTGAGACGAGACTTTTTGAAAATCTCCTCTTGTCTCGCAAGGAAAATTTTAAGTATCGTCTCGGGTCTCGTCTCGAAAACGAGACGAGACGAGACGAGACTCTCGCAAACGAGAATATCGTGGGCATCACTAAGTGGCATAAGACGGTGAGATAAAAGAGGACGCCGCCGAACCGAGAGGAAGTCACAAATAGCGGAACGGGTAGACTACCTGCCCTGAGCGACCATGCACGGAATGTAAATAAACAAGTATGTGTTATAAATTAAAAATTAAGTGTTAGTCCTTAGTGAAAATAAATTAGTTAAGACACTTCGCGTAGTGTAAGTTATTTCTAACACGTAAAGCGTATCAATATAAATCTGGTACTTCTCCTGAAAAACTTGTAAAAATCAGTTCTCTATTCAAAAAGGAAGCTACATTGCATTGAAAATTACCTTCCACTGGCAAATTTCAGACACAATTTTCAAGTTACTTTAATTTAACTTTCGATCACTTAATGTCTTTCCTAGAACAGTACAACACTATTGTCCAAAGATAATATGGATTTGGATCCAAAAGATCTACTTGGATTGTTTTGAAGCAATTCTACCTGAATCTAATTAGGGAAATATAAGAAGGTAACTGTTCAGTTATTTAGATCTCAGTAAAGCCTTCGATAGTGTAAATCATTCGAAATTATTATCTGTATTAAAGGGAGATTCTAAAAGAGAAATACCACTAAAATGGGTCTCTTTATATCTGAATAGTAAACTACAGAATATGTGCAACTTTATTAAATAACCTAATTCAAAATACGTACCCTAAAATACTTTATTTGGGTATCCCGCTAGGTTCAGTTTTATTGCCTATTTTATTCATATTGTATGCGAATCACATATATTTAAACGTTTCTATATAACCTATGTTCTTATTTCTACCTAATTGTTTCCAATGAAAACATAATTTCACTTTAAAATTAATTCTAAGAAGTTATTACTTAAGTTGTTTCATTTTCTGATAAGCGCAACCTCAAATTCAATATAAGTAACAAGGAAATTCTTCATATCTACTGCATACGAAACCCTGCAAACATTAAGGGAATCCATTTTCGATGAAAGTATCAGTAACACTCCCTAAAATTTATGTTTGATAATTATAAAATGTGACTTAGAATTGATTCACTTATCAACATCTACTTTACTTAAGTGGAATTGACACTAAAATATACACGTGTCTCTAGGGGAATTAAGTTTAACGAATCAGGTATTGATAGCTACAAAAAGACAACTCTAACGAAAATCCCACAAAGGAACTAATGCAAACAATATTTTACGATATATAGGATTATAACACTTTCATCATTATATATATTCTCGAACTATGCGTTCAAAAATTTATGATTTTAAGATTGAAGGCCATATTTCCAAAGTATCACAACTTTAATATTTCGATATGAGGTTTAAAAATTACATTCAAAATTGTTATGAATAAAATTAATCGAGGTGCATTTCCATAAACATCTCTACACATTTTTACATGCGTACCACAATATGAAAATGGTATTTTAAATCGTAATAAGTGGGTGCAACTTTATTATATTGCCCACATTTGCTATTTTCAAATCGTGAAAATGTTTCATTCCTCCCAAAAATCTGAAATATTAAATCAATTTAAATAAAATAAATTAAATGAATTTAAATGATATTTAAAACCTACAAATCTAATAGAGAGTGATTTTAGATTATGTTGCTTGAATTGATAGCACGAATAACTACCATTTTCGTTTTTATCATTTCTGTGGCGGATAAGTTAAAAATAATTCCCTTCCAAACTACAGAATCTTTAAAAGAAAATTATGTCTTACACGAAAGAAATAATATATATGCATATAATTTAGAAAATTTGTCGGCTTTCCAATTTTTAAGCAATATTCCATAAAAACCATGTTTTTCTCTGATTTGTAAAAATTAATTTATAAATATAATTTAAAATTCGATGCAAAATGCAAATCCTAACAGCCCGTAAATTTTCTAACGCAGCATATTATGCCCATGATTGGTGTCTAGAGATACTAATAATGGTGTTGTTTTCTATTTCAAACAAACGGATGTACAAAATGTAGACAAGATTTAATTTTCTTCGGAAGTTGGATCGGCCAAGTGTGTATTACTTTACTTTGATCAATTTTGGTAATATATTTTTGTACAGTAATTACTTTCCAACAGATTCAAGATGATGAAAAGCAAGAATTGCTTATAATTCACTCCGCCGTAATTGGTTGAACAAAAAATTACCGCACGTTCTAATTTAAAGTAGGTGGAAAAGCCACAAAAATATTTTCCTTTTTCAGGATGAAAAATTCTACGCCAAATAATATCAAGATGAAGACGGTTCCCATTCTTTTAATATGAAAGAAAATAGCCCTGAGGTGATGCAGTTTAAATTTAGGAGTCTCCAGTGTAGGTAAGCTAATATTAAATTTTAATTTCACTCCGAAGGCTGTACCGTTACTTACAGCATATAAAAATATTCTTTTGGACTGACAACATCTTCAGTTTTGATTACTATTCTAAAGAGTTATTCTAATTTAAATTATATAAATATATACGTGTATCACTATAAATCGGTATGTTTAATATCTCAAAAGATTGTTCTACATTTCTTCAACTTCAGTCTCTCGTGTGTATTTCAACAATAAAAGTACTTGAATAAAATACGAAAGGCAAAGTTATCCTTGAGTGTGGGTGCAAAACTTACAATTTATTTACGTATCCCCTTACTCCTATCAGATCATGACTGCCGTAAAGATCGTTACTGTCGAGCATTTATCCGGTAAATCAAATATAACAAAGGATATATAGGAATGGCAGCGTAATTTTCCCACTGAGCAATTGACTATAGGGCCATTGTTATTTTCTTATGAAAAGTTAATAAGTTTCGTGTACCCGGTTGGAGCATTCGCAATCTCAGCTGGAGATGCGAATGGACTCCACGTGGTGTCCTATTGATAAATAATGCCTTTAATGAGAAATTTCAATAAGCCATATAACAAGAACATTCTTATATATTAATATTTTTCTTCCGACAACACTGTTTATTTTTAAAGGCGGATAAAATTGATGTTTCGATGTAGCTCCGTTTATAAGTTGCTAATATGTCATAGGAGCGAAGCCGATATGCTAGATTATCAGTAAAGGAGGTAAATCTAACCTCACCACTTTTTTCAAAAGTGAAATTTGGGATTATTGGATTTCTTTCCTAACCAAATGAAACCCCAGTCCATAGCAATAACAAGTTCTTAGTGACATGCTATTTTAGTAAATGTTATAATTATATTGTATATATACGTAAACTACATACCCTCCTTTATCCCCATGGTAAGTGAAATCCGGGTTTTTTGATTTTTTTTTTCGAGCTATTCAGGGGCGGACAAAATTAATTTCACCCCATTTTTCACCCGGAAAGGGAAAATCGGTGTTATAGTATTTTTCTGAAAAATATTGTAGCCTAAGCAATAAATGTGACAAGCTCAAACGTTCCAGGTATTCGGGCATTGAAATAACTTTCAACCTCTTTTCTACTTCCCAGATAGGTGAAATTCGGGATTTTTCGGGCCACTCAGGGGCCTAAGCTATAAGCGTACTGAGTTTAAAGTTCCAACTGTTTGGCGAGTACGTTTAGAGATCAGTCTCAAGAATAAATTTCGCCCCTATTTTCTATGGTTCTATGTCAATTCAAACAGAGTCAATTTATAGTGCGCCAACTCATTATTGTCACAATTCATTATATCTGAGGTCAACGTCATTGTCGTCAATTAATTTTGTCGCGCACTTCGCCGTTTTATCAGTACGTATTAATTAAAATTGAAGAACCAACTTCGTGTCATTTCTATAGAAGATAAATATGTAATAGTGGACCACGCATCACATTTTTCAAATTCTCTAATGTAAAATTACAAGTGCTACTGTAACGGAATTGTTCAACGCCGGGAGGCCTATGTGTTTTCTACAATTCTGATGGCTATAGTCTTTACGAATCCAGTGTAACAACCGACTGTCGACGAGAAAGAAAAACACAAACGAGCCGCCTCCATAGGCGCGCGGAATATTTTTTACTCACTTAGTCAGTCAAATTTCATAGAATAATTTTACATGAATCGTAAAATATTGAAAAGAAGTAAATAGGTAAACATAATAGAATAGTGGAATAGTGTTTACTGTTTACGAAAGTTTACTGTCCAGCAAAGACCAGCGAGGAGGTGTGAGTAACCTTTACCAGGAAAGGATTTGGGATGGGAGTAATAATAAACAAAAATATAAATAGGAATTAGGAGTTTAATAAAATATATAAATAATAAAATAAATAAATAATGGGAAATGAAAAAAGGTAAGAAACAAAATATAATCCTGCAAAGAATAATTGAGTTTAAACATTAAATAATTAATCGTAATCTTCAGAAGAAAATTCGGAGCCGGGACGAATGACAATGGGGTTAATAGGTGGTAAAACGTGATATTCTTCCTCTTTTTTAATTACATGCGAAACTCAATTTTGCCAAATTTGTTTGTAAGAATCATCCCAAAAGACGGTTTCAATGTTCTCAAAAACAATGTTATTAAAAGTAGGACTGTGGTTTGTTTTCCGTAAGCGATCCTTGACGCTAGCCAAAATTAATTCTATGGGATTAAAAATACAGTAGTAGGGAGGTACAATGACCTTTATCCTCAGCAAGCTTATCAACAGTATACTCCTTTTTGAAAGTACCCGATTTAACAATTTCAAGAAGCTGTTTTTTTGTACGTATGTTTGAAGCTATATGAATATTTTTGCTGTGAAGAAATTCTATGATTAGTGATTTCCTGGAAGTACTATTAGGAATTTTATTAATTTGACGAGAATGATATGAAGCGTTATCAAGAACTATAACTGTATTATTAGGAATATTGGGCAGAAGTTTATCTTTAAACCACTTTTCAAACAATTCGGCATCCATATATTCCGTCTGATGATAATCGGCGAAACTCTTATCGATATTCTTGGCGGAAAGAAGCAAAGCATTAGGCACAAAACCGTTTTCGTTTCCTGCATGTAAAATTACCACCCGATTTCCCCTAGAACTGGGTGTATTTAATTTACAGTTGTTGCTGTCATCAACCCAAACACGTTGAATTACTTCATGGGTGTCAAACCATGTTCCGTCTAAATATACAATGTTGCTCGCTGATTCCCGAAATGACTTAATTTGTCTTAAATAATCCTGACGCAAAGCAACAATACAAGGTGACTCCATGATGACCATTCGAGAATCTAATTTTTTATGTTTAAATCCGCAACTTAACAGAATTGACCTTAAAGTGTCTAAAGATTTATATTTATATTCCTCAAAAGATTGTAATTTTTGAAAAATTGAAAGTAAAGTGGGCACCTCGTTTCTAGCATAAAAATCGTAAACGGTTCTGCGTATAACGTCTTTAGCAGCGTCATCTAATTCTTTGAACTTCCTTTGTTTACCTAATCTATTTTGATGATGATCTACAATTCCTCGCTGAATTATTTTATAAATTGAAGAATATGGAATTAATGTCAAGTCTGAAATTTCTAAAATTAAGCCGCGAACCGAATGTTCGTGGTGTCTTTGTTGGAGGCGCTTAAACATATTTAAAATTACTGTTTGTAATTGAGGATGTAAATCCTTATTTGCAAACTCCCAAGAAGGAGACGAGGAAGAACAAGCGGGTTGAGTAGTCACGTTTTCCACTCGCACTGTTTCTGTCGCCCATGGTCTCCAAAACGCCATTCCGATTACAATTAATTATTATTATAAATATAAAAACGAACGGCAAATTATATGATTATGAAATTAACTTAAAAACAAGCAAAATACCTCTATAACCTGTCTCGGTGATGTAAACCGCGCCTACACTGGTAAAAGAAAAGACTGAAGTGAAGACACGTGTTCGAGTCGTTGGAGGAGAAGGAGAGACGTTCCAGGAAAGATCCAATCGTCCAAAACGTTTATGAATCCACTACAGCACAAGCGAGAAAAGTAAACTATTGACAATATTTAGGCGTGTGATTGCTCCGCGTGAATTTGGTGAGGGGGGATTGTACAGGACGAGTTCGCTAAATAACGTATCATGTATCGAGCATGCTGTATATGTTGTTATTGATCGATACCCGTATAAGCTTGTATTATGTTGGTTGTTACATTGGTTTCGTAAAGACTATACATTGGTTTCGTAAAGACTATACCGAACATTTCACCCACTCAGTACCGGCGGCAATCTAGTCTAGAATCGTCGCGAAGCTTCTTCCTCGGTGCCTCGGTGTACACGCCAGAATATATAGGTTGTAGTTTTGAATACTGCAACAATTCTCTTTGATTACCTTGTTTTATATGAAGTTAAAAGTCAGGGAGAAATGTAGCTTTCGCATTTCGAACGTTCTTTACGTTACGTAACTTACGTAGTAGTGAAACTAATGACGCCATTTGCCAATGAATTACTAGAAAAGTAACACCTGATAGCAGAATGTAATCTTCCAGTTTGCGTAATATAATATCCCCGTAAAAATACCATCATACGGTAAGTTATTAACGTTTCCGTTATTTCAGGACCTTTGTATGCAAGCGCAGATGCCACTTTAACGTCAACGAAAATATGGGACAAGGTTATTTTTGAATGTAGTGTTAAGTGAGAACAAGTTAATTTAGAAGTTATTTTGCGTAGTTTTTAATGGAACCCGTCGAAATATAATATAAATAGCAATACTAATACTAAAATCCAATACAGTAAAACTAATATCGTTATGAAACTGGCAGTGAATGACTCTCCATGCAATTTCCTATTGTGAAGCTTAGATATTCCAAACTGCAAAAGTATATAAATAAAGCAGATGGAATGTATTCTCGAAATTAATTCAAATTGAAGGTGTATATGCAACAAATGTAAGAGAATCTGAAAATGGAATTAAGAATCCCCGACGCGAAATTGGGAGACCCGGGTTCGAATCCCGGCTGAGCCACAAATTCCATTTTCAGATTCTCTTACATTTGTTGCATATATAAATAAAGGCTTCGTAATTAATATATACTAGTCTATTTCCTTGTTAAAAAAAATTATATATGAAATAAATAATATATGTTTTTTTACCACTTTGCTAAAGATTAAAAAAGAATGTATTTTTTGTGTACGTTTTTTAAAGTTGTATGCTTTTTCCTATATTTTATATTTTTTCCAAATGTATTGTAACGCGAAATGTAAACAACCAGCGTAAGCCGTCTCCTTATCGGGCGGCGGCCTGCCTCAAAGAAAGGCCCCCCCTAATTGAATCCTATAAAAAAAAGACAGTTCCGGAATACTCCCGAATATTCATTTAAAGAAAGAATGATTTATTACTTTCGGGTCCTTTCAAGAAGGTTCTCGAGACATAATGGAGGACTATATAATGACGGACTTGCGGTTGGAGATTAGATTAGACGTGAAGCCGCGAAAGGGTAAACAGTGCGATAAACGGACAAGCGAATGATACAAATAAATTAGAAAGTTAAGTGTGTTATATAAATTAATTAGTTAGGAAATAGTTAAGATAAATTAAGTAGTGTGTAGTGTATAATTAAGAACAGTGTAAATAAATTAGAAATAAACTTTACAGTATAAAAGGCTGTCACCTAATGTCTCAAAATCCCAAATTGTTTAAACAGAAATGGTAAAATTAGTCGCTATATGCCCTAATTCAATTTGAATATATCTTTATTTGAATACAACTTAACAGTTCTTTATAGTTACTGCCGTTGATGGATAAAAACTAGTCATCACCTTAAAATATAGTATTGAACATCTTTATACATTAATACTTACTTAAAAAAATACCTCCTTTATCGAACTAAAATTAGGTGTTCTTAGGAATTTGGAATTGAAAGCAGGAAAAAATGAACAAATATATAAATTTGTTATAATCGTAGGTATTGAACCGTTAGGAATGCAACGGTTTCATGAGATCAAATATTAACTGTTGAATCTCGATTCAAATAGAATATAGAAAGAAACGTCCAATTATACTAATTAGAGAAAGAATATTTGTCCGTTCTGGAAAAGACATTATTAAGCCATATAATTACGGGCCTGCGGTCGAAGGAGATCAGGAGTCGTCGTCAGTGAAAAGTGCAATAAGCCGACTAGCGATATTTGTACAAATAAATTAGGGCGTTAAGTGTATAATATAAATTAATTAGTACGGGAATAGACTAAATAAATTAAGTAGTGGTAAGAACTGTATAAATAAACTAGAATAAACGTTACAATATCATGTAGAAATAAGACGTATCCCTATTGAATTTCTAGATGAAGGAAACATATATCAGATTAATACATTAATTAGAAAAAATTCCTAAGATCTAAATGGTTGAAGGTAGTAATAATAGGACCTCATTATCAACGGTTCACTCTTGATGATAGTGGTATGAACCTGTGTTTATAATAATGATGACGATCGTGATAATGACCGTCAAGTGATGTAATACAAGGTACATTAAGATATGCAGTAATTGTCTAGACGTAATGTGCATGTTATATTCTGGGTGATTAAAGTTGATAAGTATTTTTCGTTTCAAGACGTATTTTAGAGTGCTTTCAATGAGAAATGGGAGCGTCAGTGGTTGTACTTGTAAATTGTCATCCTCGTTTTTAAGAATTATTTCTGAAGGTATTTTAAAGTAATACAAGGGTACTATATCTAACATGTTCCTTCATTATCATTGAGTTAATATCACAAAAAGCTTGTTTTTTATCCTTCCGCGAGATAAAACGAACCGTTCTCTCGTTTGGTGTCGTCGAAGCATCTATCATTATGCATGAGCAGCGCAGAGGCATTTTGACAATCTCATAACTTTATGGAAGCAAAAAGAAGTGCATCTCAACAGTGAAATCACTACTAGCGGTAATAAAATTTGTAAGATAAAAGATTATTTTCATCATAAAAGCAGAAACCACTAAAACTGAAAAACAATATTGATATCAATAGTACCTAACAATTTATTATCTCAAGTAAAGAGTACCCATTACTCCTCTTAATTATAATAAAAATTATATTGCTTAGTTTGTTTATAATTGTTTTTAAATTCACTCAGCCCTCAAAACTTCATATCTACGCGGTTTATCGTTACCGACCATATTAATTCAATGCCCACCGCATACCGTTGAATTGCAGACTTTTCGCAGATGTGAAGAACTAAACGGCAATTACGAGGGTTGTGTGAAAAGTTTTAGTTCTCAAATGAGTATGGCATTACTTTCCAACGAAGTTGAGGAATGGGTTTGCGCGTGTTCAAGGGTATCTTGAAATTTCAGCCATCTTGGATTCTTAGTTGCTCTTTAACAATAGTTTAGTGAGTCGTCCAAATTTTCGTGAAAATGGAAAAAATTAAGTATCGAGCTGTTATTAAATATTTGTGTTATTAAATATCATTTACTACCGTGGAATTTCGGGTACCTGAATTCAAGTATCAGCTTAGCTGTTGATGAGTTTCATCCATTTCACAGATATCATGGAAAATGTTCACCAAATGATACTGAACGAACGTAGAATAAAAGTATGGGAGCTGGAAAAAGCAAGAGAAAGCATTTGTCATATATTGACTGAAGGATCGGGCATGCGCAAGTTATTCACGCCTTGGTTGCAGCGTTTGCTTACTTTAGAACTAAAACGCATTCGAATGAACAGTTCCAAGGCCTCAGTGAAACAGTTTAAGCGAAACGAGTCAGACTTTTCCGTCGTTTCACGACTGTACTTGAAACCTGGATCCATTACTACAGTCCTTAAACGAGAGAAGAATCAAAATAGTAGATTACAAGGAACGAACCTGTTCCTAAACAAACAAAGACGGTTTCATGGCCACTGATTCTTTGGGATAGTCACGGAATCGTGTTCATCCATTATCTCCAGAAAGGTAAAACAATAAGGGGAGAGTGTTATGCATCTTAGCTTGATTATGTGAAGGCAGAAGTGGTAAAATACAATAGCGTTTGAAGAAAAGGAAAATGCTTTTTCAGGACAAAAGCACAGTTCACCTGCTCACACTTCAGATGTGGCCATGGTTACAATTCACGAATTACACATCGAATTGGTTGACCACCTACCATATTCACCAGATATGGCCCCCAGTGATTTTCTCCTCTTTCCTAACCATAAAGTTTCACTTGCAGGACAGATATTGTCACCGAACAAGAAGATTATCACTTACGTTAACGCATATTTTACGGAGAAAGACATAAACTATTATTAGGGAGCGCTAAAGAGGTTAGAGCATCTTTGGAAGAACGGTATCGACATAAATGTGGACTAAAATAAAATTGTGTTTGAAGAAAAACTGTGTTTCTAAGTTCGATCAGAAGCTTCTCAGACAACCCTCGTAAATACAAATCGTCCCACTGTTTTCCTTCGAGCTACAGGGATGTTTGTACGCTATCAGTGCACTTAAGTTTATGCCAGTCAAGATATGTTTTACGTCGAGCTATTTTCTCCTAGATCATTTCAATAAATCTTTGGGGTTTTAATAAAATCTTAGAAACCGTAACAAGATTTACAGCACTGAATTATGTTTCGGGAGCAATTTAACCGTTAATTTTCACGTATAGAATTCATTGGCTGCAATCGCGAAATGAACAATTAATGAATGGGTTAATATATGGTCACAATTATCGGGGGAAATATTTTATTAAAGTACGTGTGGGTTTAACTGAGTTCGATGGGAAACAATATTTTCAAGAACTGGGAAATTAAACAATAATATATCTGAATTTATCAGTTAAAACCAAACACATGTTGGTTAACTAAGGGACTCGGCAATATCGTCTCGTATCGAATTTATACTTTATTGGGTGTGAGCTTCTTCATCAAACTGGTATTAAAAGATCCTAAACGTGATGTTAGTGCAGAGTTTGATGGGATTGCTTTACGTTTTATATAGTGCTATTTTTTAAAAATTTAGATTTGCTAATTACGTACCTGAGATAGATAATAAAGACAAAAGCAAATATATAGGATATCTTTCAATTAGGAATGACAATGAAATTTCACTAGCAAGATGGCTGTTGTTTTAATAAGTAACCTTTTCTTAAATAGTAAAACGGCATTTCAGTGATTTAAATTATGAACATTATTGCTAGTATTTTTTTTCTTGAAACCGATAGTTTTCGTTTTATTGGAAAATTTGAGTAAAGTGAACACTAATGAGGTGAATTTCAATGTGCCCGCCACCTTTAAATATAGAAACTGATTGAAATCAATAAAAATTTAGGTGTATTCAAAAATAACAATCTTTATTGAGAAGCTAAATAAATAATGCAAAATAATCTTTATGTCAATAGATGCTCAAAATGGTGTCCTACTCGAGAAATACAACTTTGAACGGAGTCAGCAAAATGCCTAGTTAAGATAGTTAACATTTCATTATTATTATTATCATTATTATTTTTGTCCCATTTCTCAACATACAAGTTGGTGCGGTTATTAACTTTGTCATCTATCTAGCTGAGAAAGTAATTCAACTCCTCTCAACTAGCCTAGAAACTTTCGGACTATATGGCACGTTTGTAACAATACTGCGCGTTGGCCTAGATTTACAATGTTATTGGGGAGTCCAATCTTGTCTAGATTTGCAAGGAAATTTTTACTGATTATACCTTCAGGTGATATAACAAATGGAATGATAGCGATACTGCGGAGTTTCCATTGAGCTTTGAGATCATATGCCAGGTTTTCGTATTTCGTTGCTTTTTCACCCTCAGTTTTTTTTAGATTGTGCGACAACGGTACTGCTATATCAAGGACGATTCCAGTTTGTTCTCTCTTGTTTATCAGTATGATATCCGGTCTGTTGTAATCCACACTCCGATCAGTTGTTATAACTCTGTCCCAGTATAACAGATGGTCGTTCGTTTCCAAGACTGGAGAGGGGTCGTATTTATAGTACGGTGGGGGTGGAGCATCAAGAAGGTTGTGCTTGATTGCCAGTTGTTGATGGATTATTTTGGCGAGTTGGTTATGCCGCCCTAAATATGCACTTTCTGCTAGCATGGGGCATCCCGCCATTATATGCTCAATTGTTTCACCTGAGGCCCCACACTTCCGACATTTGTCAATGACATTTAGCTTCAGGCAGTGTTTTTCGTAGTTCCTTGTTCTTACTACTCGGTCTTGAATGGCCATTAAGAATCCTTCCGTTTCAGGCTACAGCTGTCTTTCATGGAGCCATCGTAGAGAAGCGTTCTTGTCAACATTCTCTGGGTGTAACAATTTGGGGTATCTTCCATGGAGGGGCTGTTCTTGCCAAGCATTCAGATTCTCTTGCATTGACACAATATCGCTTTGGTAGTTATGTTGAGACAAATTGAGAGGTGTGTAGCCCTTGTCTTCTCTCACTACTACTTTTAGTATTTCACTATCAGATGTTTGAAAATGTTGTCTCATGTTTTCTTCTTGTTTTAAACATAAGTTTTTTATGTTGAGTAGGCCTCTGCCTCCCTCTCTTCGGGGTAAATAGAGCCTCTTCACTGATGAGTTAGGGTGAAGGTTTCTTGACTTGGTAAAGTACCTCCTCGT
Organism: Cryptocephalus moraei; assembly: GCA_946251905.1. Classification (NCBI taxonomy): domain Eukaryota; kingdom Metazoa; phylum Arthropoda; class Insecta; order Coleoptera; family Chrysomelidae; genus Cryptocephalus; species Cryptocephalus moraei. The sequence continues at coordinate 15,216,189 of OX276453.1, read as the reverse complement.
TGTTCTGTCTAATTCTTCCAGATCAGTGTTCGACCATTTCACAACACCAAAGGAGTATGTTAGTATAGGGATTGCCCACAAGTTTATCGCAGCGCATAAGTTTACACCCGATAATTTAGTATTGAGGAGTTTGTTCAGCCTCTTTTTATATTTTTCTCTGAGTTCTTGCTTCAATTGTGAATAGTCCAGTCGAAAATTTTGTGAGGTACCAAGGTATCGGTATTTATTATTTATTATTATTATTATTATTATTGAATCAATGTCACTTTTAATTGACATTTTCAGTTTTTCAATGTTGGTTGGGACACACGCATAAACATATTGTAACGTTTTTACTATTTACTAAAACTAAACACTACACTATTTTTGTCCTAATTAATTTATTTTTAACACTTATAATTTATTTTACACAGAGATGTTTATCTATTTAACGCGCGCGGTCTCTCGCCCGAATGTTTACACAACGATGCTTCAACTGTCTCGCCTTGGGTCCGGCATTCCTTATATAACAGGTATAAGCCTTCTGGAACTTTCGCGACAGTTGCTAGAATATTCGATTTTCGAGGAACCCGTTATCGCATCGAACCTTCTCGGTTCTCCGACCGTCGGCTTCGACCCGTCCTTCTCGGGATCGCAATGCGGCGAACTTGTGTACCTCCCGGCGTATTTATATCGCTGCGAGCCGTTTCGTTACAATATGTTTTTAGGTAGCCCCAAAGAAAATCATCGATAAAGTTTAAATCCAGTAACCGCAGAGGCCACTCCACCAGTGATCCTCTTATAATCCAATCACTTGGAATAAGCATACTTTACATAAACAGGCTGAAACGAGGCAGGGAACCATCCTGCTAAAAGCGAGAGTATGTCTCACTTCGAGCTCTAGTTAGTGAGCTCTAATTCCTTAACATAAACTTCTAAATGTTCTCTCAATAGGTGTAAATATTTTTTTATTAAGGTTGTCAATAATAAATACGGGCCAATGATTTTCTTATTGTGCATTGTGGCCACATGAAATGTTTACCTTTAGATTAGTTTATGTTCTGGGATCTTTTGTCCAATGAGGATTGATCTCAGACCATCAACGATAATTCTATCTATTGACCATATCATCTAAATAAAATGATGCTTCATCCGAGAAATATTATTTTCCTCAAAAATTTTGATGTGATTGTCGTTTTCCCAAAAAAACATTTGCAAAAGTTATGGCGCCTAGTGTGAGTGAAATTTGTTTCTTTTTAAAATCCTGCTTGCTGTTGCGTTTGAGCACCCTATTTCTCATGCAATATTCGTTGTTGATTTGTGGCAATCTTCATAAACCTTCATAACTGTCTTCTTATAATTATATATTTTTATTCTTTTAACGACAGAAGGTTGTCCAGATTCTTAAAGTTGGCCATGGCAAATGTAGACCAGAAGAAAACACGAAGTCTTCGCCAACTAACTAAGTACGCATCCGGCAGCTATTATTTTGAATTAAGGTGTTAACCCTCCGCACTATGCCTTGGTTTATAAGGATGTGATTAAAATTTTTCTAAAGGAATGAATCTGTTCATTTTTCAACTTTTACACCTAACCTAATGTTTGCAAACCGTCCTTTCTACGAATACTCATTATTGTTAACGTTATCCAAATTTTACAAACAGTAACAAAAATACTGCTAATTATGTTATATCATTGGGAGGACCGTAAATTTAAATGATTAAATCGTTACCGTTTAAGATGACAGCCATTTATAAAGTGAAAAATATTTGTTTTAATTAATTTTCTTAATTGAATGATACCTACATATTTGCTTTTCGCCATGTGGTGCCCTCAATAGATCAAAAAAATCAATTTTCATCTTCTTAACGTAGATAATCGTGATAAACGTAGATAATAATTTAACAACCAAATTCGCCTTCTTGTAACATCAGCAGATGTAATTCATTCGTGAACTATTCCCAGTCTAAGGGTAAAAATTGATGCTATTTCTGGACGCTTAAATCATCTATCTCAGATAAGAAATTTGCTTATGTCAAGTTTTAATAGAATTGTATAACGTATAAAAGTATAACGAAGTGTACTCGTTTATGGGTTGTAAATGTTCTTTAAGGACTGATTAATGTAATTCTTCTATCTACTTTACTTTTTATAGACAAAAGACACTAAACCGTGACGGGTAAACACTGGTAATAACTTCGGTCGAAAGTAGGTACTTCTTCATGATTGCGAAAGAGATGTATAGCTAAGTATGAAATCTTGTTTTATAGCAGATTCAACTTTGACACCCTCATTTATGTTTTCATTATAAAAAATATGTGATGTAATACAATTTGAATGAATTTTCAGCTGTTACACAATACGTTTATTTAACTTTGGTACCGACACTTATGATCAGAAACAAAATTTATCTCGAAATTAGATGAAATACAAAATAAACACACTCTAAATCAAGATTATTAATAACAAAGGGAACCGCTATGGGTATATCTTTCAGAAAAAAAATTTAAAGTATGATATACAATCCGTTTACCGTTGGTGGACAAAAAGGGAAATCATTTGTGCAGTTGACGTTCATTGTTATAACAGTGAATGACATAATTGTTGTAATTTGAGAGATAGAATCTATCTGTACTATTCGAGATACCCATTTATGTAAATAAACGTATTGCAATCCATTTCACTCCAAGGGTACATGTAATTTGTTTTCAATCTTAGAAGGTTTAATCTCAGTTGTTGGACGACGAGTACAGTTAGGGAGTTTTCTTAACTTTAGTCAACGAAGGTAATGCAGATTTCTGGAAATTTTTCGGACTTCGTGAGGTTCACTGATTTAGAAAAAAACTATTAAAATTGCAATTGTTAAGAATATTTCATAGTTTTTCCGCAGTCGTAATTCTAGATATTTTAATTTTGTGTTAAGATAATATGTTCTATATTTTGGATACTTTTAATTTCAAAAACAAGTTGGTCGACAATAGTATCGTGGCAATGTTTAAAAGGCCTTTTTTGCAAATTCCGCAAATTATATTAATTTGGGTCATAAAATTTTTTTCGTACCCTGCGTCAGCTTCAGAATAAGCTACTAAAACAGTCAGAAAGTTTTGGAGATTTTTTGTGAATTATTCAACTTCTTGAAAAACTTCCAGATATATGGGAATTTTGTTTTAATTTTTTGGGCATTTTTTAATTTTAGAACCAGGAGGTTGTGTCAGTAATAGAGAGCGTGAAACAACTGTGAAACTTGTATATAAGCTACTAAAACAGTCATAAAGTTTTGGAGATTTTTTGTGAATTATTCAACTTCTTGAAAAACTTCTAGATATATGGGAATTTTGTTTTACTTTTTGGGCATTTTTTAATTTTAATTTCCCCTTCCTTTCCGATTTTCGTAACAACAAATTCCGATTATCACATCGTTGCAAAGGTTTTTATAGTTTTTCAAATTTCTGAAAATTCAACCAGTAACTTTACTAGAATCTGTTGGAATGTAAAGAGTTTCCATATGACATAAGTTTTCTAAACACTATGTTTGAACTTTTTCTAACTTTAGTCAACTTTAATGGAGTTTTCAAGGGGTTTCGATAACTTTTGAGAGTTTTTCTAAAGTTATTAATAATAATAATTAAATTGAAGAATTTATTCACAAATACATTATAACAATTTCTTAACGCTCCTAAAGATTCTGAAGTTTGTTAAAAGAAATTAAAGCCTTTTTGTAAGTTCATAGCAATACTGTAGTTATTAGGATTTCCTTTTATTCCTATAGATTATACTTTGCCAGGATCAGCTTGTACACTTATCGAAGTGTTTTACTATATACATTTAACAAAGACTATTGTAACTCCAAGCTCACCGTACAAACAAAATTTGTTGTGAAATTCGTTAAAAATGCAGTATTAAATCTATGGGATTCCTAGATTATGTTCAATTCCATTTGGTGGGTAAACAAGTATGCATAAATTGTTTTCATTACTTTGGTGGATTAAATATGCTATTCAATTTTCTCCAGCATTACAGTTAATACCTTGTACATACTCAATACATTTTTGAATAGAGGTAGTGGAACGAAATGTATTTTGATGTTTACAAATTGAAAGGACGCGATTTATCATTATTGCCGATTCGTATTAATACACTATAATGCGGATTCACGTGCAACTAGAAATGAATGCCGTGATGATGTTGACATTAGAAATGAGATTGCGATCGGCGAGTCATATATGAGCAAATCCAATTTTCAAGGACAAGTGCAGTGCTGCAGATTGGAGCTCGAGAAGAATTAAATGAGATTCCATACGGAATCAGTGGGGATTCAACTAGCAACATACTTTGAAAGGTAAAAATTGTAATTGGAATTTTAGAGAATACCATATAGGTTTAAACATAATGTTTTCCTGTTAAATTATATGAGATGTTATTATTTTTTGAGTAACAACCCGTGCAATCAATGTTGTTAAATATATGTGTATCTACAAATGTCTACAAGTATTTTCAAACCAAATTATTTTTATTTTCAGTTGCGAGAGTACTTCTTCTCCAGAATATATAACAGAAAAACCAAGTAGTCGTGACTTACTAGTTAAATACCGAATTAGTAAATAGTGGGGTAACACAGTCAATGAGCTGGTCCTCAATAAGAAACTCTCTTTTTACTCGAAAAGCTTTCGGAATTCTTTATTCCTTCTTCAGTTCACTACAAGGTACGTAAGGTTAAAATTTAAAACAAATTCAAATAAATATAGATCTTACTGTAAGTGAGATGAAAATTGAAACCTGTATGCATCCGTAAAAACAGTCGATTCCTCTATTCCAATGCGATGTGTATTGATTAAAAATCGATCTTAAGGATTTTCTTTTTGTAAATCATTCTACAACCGTTACACCTGCTCTCAGAGGAAGTAAGGAAGGACTGACATATGACATCAACATTTTAACTCTCTGCCTTACAACAACAAAATATATTAAGTACACAGAACAACCAAACAATTGGTGATTTATGTTTTATGGTTAACTACTGATACTATTGACAATACATGATGAATTTTATTTATTTAAAAAAAGAACTTTTAATTCCATTTTTGGATGCATATCCCTTCGGGAATTCTCTCGTCGCTCTCAAAGGATTTCGAATTCCAAGAACTCAAATCGGTTCGCCAAACGGACACTTCCCGACTTGTGTTTATTTTAAAGCCATACTTTCCGTTAATATTTTTACAACATTCAATACAAGTTTCTTTTCAATTTTTAAGTAAAAAAATTGTTCATTCCTTATGAGCTGAGAAGGTAGTAAGATAAGATAAGTATAAGATAAGGCCAATAAGAAAAGAAAATTAGAATTAAGTCTCCCACTATCTTACTGATTATTGAGGCGATGAATAATATGGTAGCGGGTAGATACTCACTTATGATCCCAGTAAGTGACAGATCTACTTCAGGGAAGCGACCCTGCCATACGCGAGCCTTGGTTTATCTCCTAAGACCATACAGGGGAAACCATTGTCCCACTTCCACTTCCTGTCCAAACCAATTGCTATACCTCTCAATATCCTAATCCACTCGCCAACCCGCAGGGCCAGCGTGGCGAGTTACGGCCATTTACCTCCTATGGATCAGTCCAAACAAACAAGGCCCTCAGTCCCCGGCAGTCCGTGGCGTGTACCCTTGGTGAAGGTAGCAACCAAGCAAGTCTGCGGACAGTGGGTGCGAAGAATCACCAGCACAGAACAAGCTACCAGCAAAGATGACCATGGCAACGAACAAGGATTACGAACTTAGCCCCCACAGATATTAAGAAAACCGAAAAACAATCGAAAAAACGAAAAATCCATAAATCAAAAATAGCAACTTTTAACGTCCGAACCTTATCATCTGAAGAGAAAATCACAGAACTGGAAGAAGTAATAAAACATATAAAATGGGATATAATAGGCATATGCGTGGTGAGACAGATGGGAGAGGGTCTAAAAACCTTGAAATCAGGCCATGATCTATATTACCGCGGAGACAACGATAAAAGAGTAGGCGGTATTGGTTTCCTACTACACAAGAGACACAAAGATAATATTATCACCACAAACTACATGTCAGAAAGAGTAGGATACACGATACTAAGACTAAATTCTAGATATAACCTGAAAGTTACTATAGCATATGCACCAACAACAGACCATGAAGATCAAGAAGTAGAAGCATTCTACGAAAACATTAAGACAGCACTAAGTCACACACCCACACACTTCAACACAATCTGCGAGGATTTCAATTCCAAAGTAGGAGTAAAATCAGGGGATACAGAAATAATACTAGGAAAGTATGGCATCGGCACTAGAAATCCTAGAGGCGAAATGCTGGTCAACTTCTTGCTAGAAAACAACCTCTACTTGATGAATAGCTTTTTCTATAACAAACCTAACAGAAAATGGACTTGGACCAGTCCCGACGGCAAGACAAGAAATGAGATAGACTTCATTATAACCGATAAAAAATCGATAGTCCACGATGTAACAGTGTTGAACCAAGTTTCAATAGGAAGCGACCATCGTATGGTCAGGGCATTAGTGGTAATAGATACAGAAAAGGAAAGAGAAAGACTGACGACAAAGAAAACTAGAAATAAATGGAACGATCCAGAAAACCCTGACGGATATAAAACATGATTACCCAGGCATTGCATGATAATGATAACTTAACAGACATAAACCATACAAATAAAATAATAGATACATTACGTCAAGCCATCGACAAATACTGTCCAAAACGAACTAGCGAAAGCAAGATCACCTCACACACTAAAGGACTGCTCGAACAACGGAAAAAAATGCTGGAAGACAATACGAGCTTACCAGAACAAAAGAAGTTAAATAAAGAAATTTCAAGGAATATCAGGAAAGATATAAGACACTACAATACGCAACAAATCCAGCAAACCATACAAGAAAATAAAAGCATGAAGGTTGTTAGGAGAAATTTAGCTATTAGTAAAAACGAAATAATAAGACTGAAAAATAGTGAAGGAAACATAACATCTAACAGATCTGAGTTAATACAAATAGTAGAGGAATTTTACAGAGAACTGTATAAGGGCAAAGTAGACATTTATTCCGATCCTAAAGAAACAACCCAAAAATATGGGGTCCAAAACCAAGGTTCCGGAGAAAATCCCGAAATCGATGGTGAGGAGATTCTAAAAGCATTAACACAAATGAAGAACAATAGATCAGCAGGAACAGACTCTATAACGATAGAAGCAATAAAAATGGGAGGTATCATTCTTATCAATAAAATCAAAGAACTTTTTAACCTTTGCCTAACAAACACCACCATACCAGGGGATTGGAACAACGTATTGATGATACTGCTTCATAAAAAAGGAGATCCTACACACATAGCCAACTATCGTCCCATCAGCTTACTCTCTCACTTATACAAGCTTTTTACAAGAATAATAACCGAAAGACTAGAAAAAAAGCTTGATTTTTATCAACCAGTGGAACAGGCAGGATTTCGCGCAGGATTTGAAACTACAGATCATCTATTGGCCTTAAAAACTCTTATTGAAAGAACAGTAGAGTATTATAGACCGTTGGTTCTGATCTTCGTGGACTTCCTGAAAGCATTTGACACTGTAGAACCAGACGCAATTTTCAAAGCTCTTAGTCAATGCCGCATTGACTATAGATATACTAGACTAATACACAATATATATAAAAATGCAACAGCATGCGTGAGGCAACACAAAAACACATTTAAATTTCCACTCGAAAGAGGAGTTAGGCAAGGAGACACGATGCCACCTAAACTTTTTATTACCGTCCTCGAATACGCGTTCAAACAGCTGGAATGGGAACAAAAAGGCATAAACATCGACGGTAAGAGATTAAACAACTTGCGTTTTGCCGACGACATCGTGCTAATCGCCGACGATATACAAGAAGCCCAAGAAATGCTGACAGAACTAGCAAATGCCACCACAAAAGTAGGACTACAAATAAACACACAAAAGACCAAGATAATGACCTAACTAGTTTTCGGAGAAACTCTCACATTGGGAAGTCACAACATCGACGAAGTAAGAGAATATAGATATCTAGGCCATGACATAAAAATACACAGAGACAACCAAACGTAGGAGTTACAAAGACGAGTGGGGCTTGGATGGGCAGCCTATGGTAAAATGAACGGAGTAATCAAAAGTGATATCCAGGTCTGGTTAAAGCGTAAAGTGTTTAATCAGTGTGTGCTCCCTGTCGTAACATACGGAGCAGAGACACTCACGCTAACAAGAGCGAGTGCAGAAAAACTTAGAATAGCTCAACGAAAAATGGAACGTTCTATGCTGGGAATAAGCTATCAGATCGCGTCAGGAACATAGATATCCGCAAAAGAACGAAAGTGAAAGACATAATAACAAGAATTGCGAAACTAAAGTGGCAGTATGCAGGACATGTAGCTAGACGCAATGATGATAGGTGGACGAAGAGATTATTAGAGTGGCGACCGAGAAATGACAAACGAAGTGTAGGAAGACCTCCCACAAGATGGCGAGATGACATAAAAAGAATCGAAAGTCAGTGGATGAGTGTGACTCAAGATCGTAAACAATGGAAATGTAAAGGGGAGGCTTATGTCCAGCAGTGGACTACGATAGCTGGGTAAAGAAGAAGAAGAGAAGAATAATAGTTCCACGATAAATATCTCCCACAATTACATACCTACTACTTGCTTTTTACATATAAACCTCTATAAAACAATTGTTCAAATGAAGTGTTTGACGTTATGAGCTCATACTTTGTTTGCTAAGGGAGAAATGTAGGAAAATTTAAAAAAAATATATTAACGTGCTTATTGCTGAAAACTATTCAGAACATTTAAAATAAGTAGATAAAAACTTGAACTCGACTGGCTTACAGGTTGATCACCTCCAACCTTAAAATCCCAGCTTCAATTGAAGTTGAGGAATAAGCAGTAGAGAATGAAGGAATACATTTACTTTTTCTTTAAAATACATTGCTTTTAATCACCTTGAAATATATCTTCTTTTATTGAAGAAAATTGGACTAAACATTGGCTTTTCAAAAAATATTTCATTCGTCTCTCCTTATCACATGGCAAAGTTATAAAATGCATAGGTGAACAATATGTGACGCCGCTGGCAGTAGTCTACTTTTAATTAATATCTTGGACCCGCAAATTTTCTTTCTTTGAGAATGACGATTTTTAGTTTCACAATTCCATTAAAGTGAGGGGCACTTTCTCTCCGTAAGGAAAATTATGTGGTAGATTAATGAAGGCAATTACTAACAGATGTACCGTTCAGAAATATGGGTCTGGTTTCGGCGTTTAGATCAAATTGGAAATAAGTAAAAGTTTGTAAACAAACTGTAAAGGTGCAGTAATGGAACGTGATAGATTGCCAAGATTTTATTAACATAAACAAGAGACTGCATTGTACCAACGTTAAAGAATGGGCGACAGCATTGATTCATGTTTATTTATAGTAAATCATAGAACCGAAAACAATTACCTACATGCATATGTGTGTATGTAATAAAATTGTAAAATGATTATACCAGAAATATACTAGAGCATGTTCACACGAATTTTTCTTTTATTAGAGAAGCCGTGTGTACAGCCAGACCTTCATGTTATTTACCTAGTATCTCTGTAAGTAAATCTTAGTTACCTACAGTAACTTTCAATCCGGTCACAAGAGTATTAAATAACATAAATAACCACAGTATGTTATTTATTCACCCGTTACTCCCCATCACTTTGCATACCGACAACTGTTTATCTAGAGTCAAACACTGTTATCGAAGGTTACATCGAGGATGTCCCTCACAGAATATTAATCGCTTTGTTTCAGAACACAACTTCAAATGAAGGACACGTATTCTCGAAAAATCTGTTAAAATTAGGCGTTCTGGGTGAAATGTGAGATTAACGAGATGTACCATGACTACCAGAATTAATTATAAAACTGTGCGCGATACGTTTAATGAATATGTTTTTCTGAAATTATTATTGCTGAAACTAAGTGCAATACACTATTCAACTATAGACGTTTAAAACGTCGTGACGCTTTAAAAGTGGCGATAAAATTAAGTTTATTATGCTTTTAAAAGTAGGAGAAATCAATATCCAATACTACATAGTTACTATGTAGTATGTTACAAAGTGTGAAATAGTTGACATACAAACTTCCGCAACTCAAAATAAAATATGGAAGAAGGATTTATTAGATTTCTAGCTATTAAGTATGTATGTATTGAAATGAAAACATTGAAAATGCGTCTTGGGATAAACAAATAGTAATATCTCAGCAACAAATTAACCAATTGACTTTTATAAAAGTTGTTCAGATTTGGAACTTTAAAAACTATCGTTTAGAGCAGTAAGAACGTAAATCATATCATTTTTGCAGTAAATAATCAATATTCAAAAAATGACTATTTTCAGTGGTTTTTTGACATTTTTGCAATAAATGTTTAACAAAATTAATCGTACTATAGCTCAAATTATAGGTTTTTCAATTCTCTACAACTTATATTTGAAACTTTTCTCCACAAAATGCATACTTTGGCTTGTAGAATCAAAAAACTTGTTTTTGCTAACTTTGGACCCCTCCCATTTGTTAATGCACACTTTTTAAATGTTTAAAACTATATAATCATGATCAACTAATCAGAGCCTACAACATTTTACCACTCTCATCCGGTACTGAATTAATGTCGTAAAACGTCAAAAAATGACTGCACAGACTGGGCTATTCTTCTTCGAAATACAATTAGGAAGCACTAATTATGCGCTTATTGGAAATCCGAAGAACCTATTGTCATTCTCGTCATTAAGAGGATTTAAGACAATTTCAAAAGAAAAATATCTATCAAAATTAGGTGGGATATTTTATCAGCTAGTTTTATTTTATGCTATTAATCATTTCGCACTGGAAACATATCATGCCATTACTTGCCGGATTATCAGACAATAATCCAACCTTGATAGAGCTTGGGAAACTAGGCTACTAAATATGAATACATTTCTGTTAAATATGTTCACTAAGGGCCGGTACTTTTGCTTCTGATTAAACATCGGATTATATTAATTCCCGATTAAAACAGCCAACCAACTAAAGTACGACTACTTTTGCCTGTTATATAACTGCGATTCAGTTGACTGGCCGATTTAATCGGGAATTAACTTAATCCGATGTTTAATCAGGAGCCAAAGTACCAGCCCTAATGCTATCAAATGACTCACACCACTGTCCTAATGTCGGACTCATAAGTAACCCTTCAAAAATACTAAGAAAACGAAGTGATTACCGTAAAATGCACAGTTATAATGATAACAGCTGAAATTTTACCGCGTACCTACTTACTGATTTAATGGTGTTTAAGCTTGCCGGACATCGCTTTATTATCGTTTTACTTGCCCTTTCGTTACTCACGGCCCTGCCGGTTTTAAAAACAGGAGGACGTAGCTATAAAATCCTAGACTTCGAGACTTCAGACGATTGGATTAAGGAATGCATGCAACTCGTTTTTAGCATTCGTTGAAACATTATGTTGGATGTATTCCCGGAGACTTGCGTAGTCGGTGAACAAACTGCGTACATATTTACAAATTTTGTTGATTTGAAACTTGAAGCGTTTTCAGTACTTTCACGGTTTCAGATTTAGATCAACGGGTTATTGGAATTCCGTCTTGAGTGTTAGGTAACTGCTTCTATTCATGGAATATAATTGTTTTACATTAGGCTTATTTTCAGTAGTGCTCTCTATACTTTTTCGCCCCAATGAAAATTATTTAATAGTTATATCGTAACTTTAATTTTAATTAAAATAAATTCAGGAAATGAACTGTTGTTGACAACAGTTATTTATTTTAGGTAGAGTGCAAAAATTAGAAGATATAAGTCAATTTGAATTAAAAAGTAATTAGTACTAAGTAGGACCTCCCTTAGTTGCTATACCGGCCTGAAGATATCACAGTATAGATTCTACCAATTTACTTTTATATTGATTTATTTATATCAATTTATTTATATTGAGAAATGATACTTTTCCGTTGTTCAGAATTTTGATACCTCAACATTAGAGAAAAATTAGTTTCTACTCTACCTACTTTCTAATTTCATATTTTTGTGTCATTAACTCATACAACTACGTACTTCTTGAACTTGTCACATTTCGAATTGCAATTTAGTGGGAAATTTGTAATAAAAAGATTCATTTTGATTGCTATACGCTCAATTATGTGTCTAACCGTTATGGTATATCCCATTATTTCATTTATTGATCCAATTACAGACAACTATTATTATGTGATTTTTCAAATTTAGTGTATTCCAAGAATAAACCCTTGAATATTATGTCTTTATGATTTTAGGAAGTTGCTAACATCACTCCAACAGATTATAGACTACAATAATAAAGTGTGGGAATCTATCTCTGCTTGAAACGAATAAAACGGTCTCTGAACAAATATTCTGTACACGAATTGACATTTCCACTTTCTCAAGGAGTAAGCGGTTCGGGGTTTAGGATTCTTTCACATAGATACAATACAAACGAAGTCATTTTTAAATTGCACCCACTACATTCCACGGATACCCTTATATTCGATGTGGTTGCTTCGAGAAATCTTTAGAAGGGGACGTAGGTCTTGAAACACTATTCAGCCTTCGAAAAGAAATAAATTTACGGGCATTTGACGTGCCCTTGCAATCACATTTGTCCAATTGCGAAAGAGAAACTCGTACTGTATTCGTTTTTCACGATTTTAAAACTGAGAGTTTCAAAAACTCTCTGTTTTAAAGAAATCAATAGAGATATCTACTCAGATTTGTGTGATATTGAAGTATATTGGCGGTTTCGATTTTTTTTTCAAACAGTATTCATTCCTGAATTACATTGGAGAAGCTAAGAAAGCAAGTTTGTATTTTCTACTTTTAATGTCACCTGTATTTCAACATTTTATTGCAAAATTTATACAACAACCTAACCCAAAATTCGAATCAACAGAGATGTTAGATCTTCGAAATAACAGTTTCTCCACTAAGTTCTTCGTTATATCAACATTCTGTGAGTTTCCTGAACCCAAATAAAAGTTAATATAACCGGTCAGTGTAACTTCGAACTTTAGTTACGAGGTTGGTTGTTTCTCGTTTATGCAATGTACATGTGCACCTATCATCAAATATGTACACATTGTGTGGGGCCTTAAGAACTTTTATTACAGTGGATAAAACACAAATTTTGTCACTAGCGTTGGTAACGTAGAAGAATTGGTCTTGGAGTAAAGATCATTAAAAAATTCCACATTTCAAGAAGAGTAGTTCGAGACAAACCAGGATGGTACAACTTATAAACTCGGTAAGCAGAAATTAAAAATTTTGCACTAACAAATACCTGTACCAATAAAAAAGAGTAAGGCTCCAATTTTCAAAATTAAGGAAAGAAAATGTGGTAAAAAAATTTGACTAATTAAGGCAAGGTAAACAACGCAGCAAAATGTTAAGGCCGGTCCAGACACAACGTTTTGCACGCGCAGTCTTAAGACGGAATGAAAACGTTGCAATTTTTAGAGCGTCCATACGGTGCACACATATTTGTGTATTTCGCACAGTTTTAGTGACATCGCCATGAAGGAGGTACTGCTCTGGTCAGTTTTGCAATGCTGTCTTAATAAGAAAAATAAGAGATTGGAACGTCTCTGAAGTACCCTGCGTTCAAAGTGGTCGCGGAAGTGGCTTAAGGCAACACTTTTCCCATATTTAGTCTAGTCAAGATGTGTGTTAGCTGCGAAAAATAGTTAGAAGGCTCGGAAAAATATGAGCGATAGCTCATTCGACGCGAAATACAAATATGTGAAAGTCGTTTTTTGCAATTGTTATTAACAAAAAACGAAAAATAAAAAAGCTCTCGATTTTTTGATGACAACTCAAAAACCATGAGAGATAGAGGAATTTTTAAAAAAGATCCTTAAAGAGGAGGAAATTTCCTATAAAAAAGTCCTAACTCCCAGATTTCTATCTCCAATATTTATAATTTTAATTTTGTGCTGAAAGTAAGGCTCCGCGCGACCGTTACGGCATGCTCTCGCTGTCTCTGAAGCGACTACATCATAGAAAATAATTTTTTTATGGTACTAAGTATTAGTACAAAAGTTTAAAATAAACTTTAGTGTATTCTATACACTTGAAAGAATAAAGTCGCGTTGGAAAATATTTTTTAAATACATTTTTCAAAAAGCTGGCGTATTGTTAATAAACTAGTTATTTTCGTACTTTCGTCTTCATTGAAAGCAGGCTAAATGTTTAAATAAATTCTCCATAAATATTTTGCTTCTTGGAGTCCTTTCTATGAGTGTACTTAATAGGATGACGTCATAAAATTATTTTCAATTTCGTTGTTCAGATTACAACGAATTTTTAAAAACAACAAAAACGCAAAATCCAGAAATTGTTGTTAATTTATTTTTCTGTTATACTATATTATGTTACTGCTGTTTTTATATTGAAAATAAGGATGAAATAATTGTGGAAAATTTTTTTACCGCTATTTGTTTAACAATTGTTTATATATAAATGGCTTAGTTTAATATTTTTGAAAATTCTCTTTTTACCGTTCTATTGTTTAGGATTAATTAAGATTTTTAAAATAAAAACAATTTCTTAAAAAATTGTGTTATAGTTTATAATCGATTTTTTAATGTCTTTATTGTTTATGTATACCGGGTGATTTTTGATGATTGAAGCAAATTTTGTGGGTTGGCACCCTGCGTAGTTGGTTAGCGTGGTCATTTGTCAACTTGTTTACTTTTGATTTATTTTTAGTTTAGATTATGTACAGCTGTATAGAGATAAGAAATAAGTTACATTATTCTACAGTAAATGCTGAAAATGTTGACCTTCTTGTTGTAAGCAACATTCAACTCTACTCGATAAATTATTAAAAACATTAACTAAAATTTCAGCTCCATTATTTGCCATAGCCACTTCAATTACGTGCTGAAATTCTTCGAATTATTCAAATGGTTTCGAAATACAACATTTTTTAAATAACGGAACAAGAAATAGTCCAGGGGAGTCAAGTCTGGAGATCTACTAGGCCACAAACCAGTGCTAACTAAACGGTCTTGAAAGAATTCCTCTAAGAACGAAGTTGTAGCTCGTGCTGTGTGTGCAGTTGCATCGTCCTGCTGAAAATAACCTTTCGTCAACTCTCTCTTATCCAACTCATTTATAAATGGCTCCAACAAAAGCCTTTGATATCTTTCAGCATTAATCGTTTAATGAAAAAATATTGGTACGATAATTCGTGTTCGTGACATTGCCACCCAGACACCAATTTTGAGTGGATGTAATGGGACATGGATAATATTGTGGGGGTTATGTGCTGAACAAGTTCTGTAATTCTGTGAATTAATAAATCCAAAGAGATGAAACCATGCTTCATCAGAAAAGAAAGTCATTTCCTGCTGGTGAAGGTTGTTGAGTAGGTTATTGTTATACCAGTGACAAAAGTGGATTCTTTGGAGAAAATCAGGAGGGCGGAGTTGTTGGACGGCTGTAAATTTATATGGTCGTAGGTGCAAATGTTTTCTAAAGATTGCACGAGGGATGAATAGGAAAGTCCTGAAATGTAAGAAATGTATAAAGTGTACAATAAGGTAATCGTTGATGGAAACCTGTTTGTTGGGATACACGGCGTATGGAGGCATTTGGATTTTGTTGTATAATTTGATCTACATTTTGCACAACATCCAGCGTGGCAACAGTTGGACGTCGAGTAGATTTACCCTTTTTAACGCTGCCAGTGCCTAAAAATCGTTCAACTATCCTACCACAATGTTGTGCAGAAACACGATATTCTGTTTGTTCCTCTGGGTATGTTTCGAGAAACTGATTGTAAGTCCATTGCTGGGAATATATCCAGTGGCCATTTTTATTTTGGAATGCGCTTCGAAAATAGGCCATTACAATGAAGGTGTCATGTTCAGTTGTAAAAACCATTTTTCAATAAATAATTCGTGATAAAGATAATTTTATTTATTTTGAACTTCGATGTCACATTTGAATTTAAAAATCAAGTGCAACAACTTCGTATCGTAAACGAACTGTAAAAATATTGCCAACCTAACAAAAATAATGACAATCATTAGAAATCACCCGGTATAATCAAAACAAGGCAATGCAACGCAACACCTTATTTTTATGAATTTCAATAACATTCATGATATCTCCTTCGTTATCGTTGATAACATATCGAATGGCAGCTTCAACATAGTGAGCTGTATGAGATCAACAATAACTTTACATTCGAATTTTGCAGAGTTATATTTATCGTTATGAATAAAGTGGCAGGTTACGGAAATAGAGGTTTCATTTTCATTTCATGTACAAATATCTGTAGTATCCTAATCCATATAATTTGTAATAGAATAGTATTATTATATTCTTATATGTTATTATATTATATAATAATTTGTGCGTTGTCGTTTTTTTTTGTATTTTCAATTTTAGATATAGTTCTTATTCGATTTCTTATTATAGTGTAAATTATTAAACTGCATTACAACCATATAACATCACAAATTGAATTTATAAACTGAAATAATAATACTAAGATATACTTCACGAAACACGTTGGCGAGTCATTCATTTATATCCTCCTGAGACCCCACGTCCATTTCAATGGACATCTACTTTTTATTTTTTAATATTTTCGTGCCTGAATCTACAGCCGCAAGTCCGTCGGTACATCTTAGTGGACGTGTCTGTTTCGTGCTTTACGGAGGTGCTGCCAAGACTGGACGCGTTTCAGCTTAGTAAACCACAAAAATATCAGGTGATAAAATGGCGACTTCGCGGCAGTCTACTATAGATGGTCTGTAGAACGTTTCTTTATGTTTTTGCCCTCAATTTTCACTATTTCTATTACATAAATGATCTATTTACATGATTGAATAGTTATGTTTTGTATCCATTATTTTTTTATTTTGATCTCGTAGTAGAAAAGTCTCGTCTATTTAAATGGACGAGAGGTCCTAATGCATACGAACCGAAAAGAAATATTTTTTTCTTTTCAGCAATTTTTGGCAAAGATAAGTTTCTACGGCCAGGAGTAGATGATGAAAGACTTGCACAGTTGTTAGAAAATTCCGATATAGATTTTTCGGATGATGATGAAAATGAAAACATTGAAATGGTTTCACCTTTTGAGCAAACTGGAGAAGCGAATCCCGAAGAATTCGAAGAAATTAGGGATGAAGCAGATGTACTGGAGCCTGATGATTCAAATTCGATAAATTCTGATCCACTCAGTGATCTGAAGAAGAGATTGGATGAGGAAAACGTTGCTAAGAAGCGGATGCGTTGGGAGAAGAGCGATAGTTTTGAAAATATAACGAATTCATGGGTGGAATAGACCTAATTGACAGAATGATCAGTTACTATCGAATGGGAACAAGAGCTAAAAAATGGACAGTGGAAGCAATTTTTCATCTGTTTGACCTCGGCATTGCTAATGCTTGGATTTTCTACAGACATAACAAGAGGAAACTTGGAGACAAAACAATAATGAAAATTTTGGATTTCAAGATAAATGTGGCTGAGGCATTTCTAAAACATGATAATAATGCAGAAAATATTACTATGTTAAATGACATCCCCTCTTTGATTCATAGGAGCACTTCTAGCCCAAAGGATTCTACGACAATATCTTCTAACTCTGCATTAAAAAGGAAGATTGAACATTTACCTATTATGAATTCAGATCTGAAAAATTCTGTCAGGTGTAAAAATACGGGTTGTAAAGGAAAAACTAAAGTTTATTGTGAATCATGCAAGGTATATCTGTGCTTATCAGGCACTAATAATTGTTTTAGAGGTTTCCACGTCCGTTAATTTATTTAGGTTCAGTTCTGGTGTCCATTTGTTTGGACTCATTTTTTTTTGTATTAAATGGGAAAAATATTTTTTTTATGATTCCATCATTTTTCTTACCATAAGTCCATCAACTTCTCCAATTTGTATAAAGAAATTCCAGTTTTAACCTCATTAATTCAATGTGATATTTACTCTAAATGATCACGGAAATTGTATAAAGGTATTTCCTGTCGTTTCATATTATTTTTTGCTCTAGACACATCTTGCAAACAGCTATTCTTCTTATTTGGTTCGAAATAATTTCAAATGTTCAATTCTTTTTCTGAGTTTTATTGAAATTAAAAATATTCTTTAATAAGAAGTTAGGTAATATTAACATAAACAGCTTAACTTTGTGAAGCGGTAACAATTCGATATTCTGGGAATACAATATTGGCCGCTGTATCTGGGTCCTTTTCTAACCTTCACCACTATTTTTCTTTAACTCTCTTAAAAAAATCTGAATTTTTACATGCCTATGATGTAACCATATTAGGTACTTCCTACTATTGATAGTGACCAATAGTGAGATTTATTTTTTGATTATTCGTTTTTACGTGAATTGATAATGATGACTTTCGATTTGTGTATCTTAAAACTACTCAACAGACAAAAATTAAACCAGGAGATCAGAGTACATAGTAGAGAGTACTGTGACAAAGCTAAGACATAATTTACATTTGGAAGTTGCCAAAATTTTCTGTTGTAATTTTAATCAAGCATGTTCTTGAAATTTTATGAAATATGTTTCAATTTTTCATTTTCATTTTGTATCTTAAATCCGATAAACTATCGGTAGCTTGATTATTCTCTATACACATTCATATTAGTAATATTTAGCTTAATTGAATAAATTGACCGTGAAATTAATCGCGCGAGTCGGGAACCATTAATAACAGTCTAGCCGGAAATCTTTTACTCCGAACGTTCTGGAAGATAAATAGAACGTAAAGACCATACGGGGGCAGTCCTTGATCGATTCTAAATTTTGACACTGACGTTAAACTGCCCGATCCACGCTCCGTCGAGACGATTGTAACCCAATCACGTCACTTCGTGACACAACCTACTCTGGCCCTTAGGATTAAGTATGCCCTGCCACTATTTACTTTGTTCATTTGTGTTCGTTCAGTGCCTTTTAAGCGTCCCCCAGTAATTTTTAAAACAAATATAATAACATATTCGAAAATAAAATGTATATTTAATCCCTCTGTATTCAGTATAGGACTTGCAATCTTTATAGTCGAACAAATGTTTTATCCCTAAATTTCACGAGCTTGGTATTAGCCCAGTCTGTGTAGATTTTTTATGACATTAATTCATAACCGGATGGGAGTGGTCAAATGTTGTAGGCTCTGATTAGTTGATCAATTCTATATAGTTTTAAACATTCAAAAAATGTGCATTAACAAATGGGATGGGTCCAAAGTTAGCAAAAACAAGTGTTTTGATTCTATAAGCCAAAGTATGCAGTTTGACGAGAAAAGTTTCAAACATAAGTTGTAGAGAATTTAAAACCCTACAATTTGAGCTGCAGCACGATTAATCTATTAAATATTTATTGCAAAAATGCAAAAAAACCACCGAAAATGGTCATTTTTTGCATATTGATTATTTATTGCAAAAATAATATGATTTATGTTTTTACAACTTTAAAAGCTAGCTTTTAAAATTCCAAACCTAAACAGCTTTTATAAAAGTCAATTGGTTAATTTGTTGCAGAGATATTGCTATTTGTTTATCCCAAGACGCATAATGGTCATTGCTGTTACGTCATATTTTATTAACGGGATATGAAAATTTGGTTATTTATGAAGAGAATAAGCCTTTGTGCACCTCGAAATGTTTATCCAAAAAGACGTAACAGCAATGAACATTATGCGTCTTGGGATAAACAAATAGCAATATCTCTGCAACAAATTAACCAATTGACTTTTATAAAAGCTGTTTAGGTTTGGAATTTTAAAAGCTAGCTTTTAAAGTTGTAAAAACATAAATCATATTATTTTTGCAATAAATAATCAATATGCAAAAAATGACCATTTTCGGTGTTTTTTTTTGCATTTTTGCAATAAATATTTAACAAAATTAATCGTGCTGCAGCTCAAATTGTAGGGTTTTAAATTCTCTGCAACTTATATTTGAAACTTTTCTCGTCAAAATGCATACTTTGACTTGTAGAATAAAAAAACTTCTTTTGCTAACTTTGGACCCCTCCCATTTGTTAATGCACACTTTTTGAATGTTTAAAACTATATAGGCATGATCAACTAATCAGAGCCTACAACATTTGACCACTCCCATCCGGTTATGAATTAATGTCGTAAAACGTTAAAAAATGACTACGTTGACTGGATTATATGGTTTTGTGGTATACCTATATGGTATGGGGTTATGAAATCAATGTTTAATTTTTTAATATAATTCAAAATTTTAAATTCAAATTTTTACGGTTCTGATTTTAGGGTTGAAATCATCTGTTTTATAACTATACAAATTTGAGGTTAAATCTAGGAGTTATCATGTACTAAATGTGTTTTTGTGGAAACTGAATAAAAGTATTCCTAACACTTATTTGTACTGTATTTGTACTTTTTAAAGTAGGTATCAAATATAAACTCTGAGAGGGATTGTCTCCTCTCGAATAATTTTAAGGGGAAATACCTAGAATTGATAACTTGAATAAGTCTTGTAAACTAATTTTAAAGGCTTTTTCGATGCGTTATTCACTCGCAATATTAATAGAGCAGTTGAAATTTCCTTATCACTGTAACGCAATTAATTTAACGGTATTGTGATTTCGCTTAAGATTGTTATGGGGACTACCGACCAGAAGAATAGTCATTATTAAGAAATATTAAACGTTATACATTTCACTTGTTTGTTTTTTAGTCCTGTCATTATAGGGGGTTCACCTAAGAAAATCGACATACGCAGTATATTAAAACGCAAAAACTTCTATTTTGGCATCCTAAAACTTTCCTCAAAACTCACACATAATTGGATGGCCGCAAGTGTTAAAGTCGGGGGTCAAAAGTCACAAAAATCGATTTTTTCTATATTTTTTGGAAATATCTCGTTTTCAATGGGTTTCACGCTATGAATATTTATTATCAATATTGTAGAGAATCAAATTCTCTACAACTTTTGTATTTAACATTTCTTCATATCTCGAACTGTTTTCGAGATAGAGGGCGGAGAGCGCTGGTCAGAGAATCATGTGAAGTCAACTGGTAGTCCCGATCAAAAACTCGTATATTAAGGTTATAAATTATTGCTAAATATTTAATTAGCATTTATTATTAACATTTACATTAAATTCAATCTTTCTTTCTAATAATTCTACAATTTACCAATTCAATAACATTCATAATCTCTTTCTGTAATTGAAAAATTATTAAGGGACATATTTTAATTAAATTGTTATTATATTCTCATTTACACTAATTGCATTTGAAGTAAAAAATAATTAAGTAAATCTTGTTTAAAATCCGTAAACTCTTAAATTCTTTCATAACTTTGAAAATTTATAGTCAGAAGAAGAAGAAGATAATTGAAATTAGAACTTGTTCTCGGAATTTTTATTCTTTTATATTAATTATGACAATATTAAATTAATCATACTAATACCGTTAATTACAAATTTAATTCTTTCCTTTTTTATTTATTTAGAAAGTTATTAGTATAAATTAGATTACAATTAAATTGTGTAATTTAAGTATTTTCCTTGACACAATTTTTTAGTTACATGGCCAGGTAAGTGTTATTAAATAAATTGACACTTAACTAAAAATAGATAAGTAACCAAACAAAATGAATTTAATGAAAAAGTTAATAAAAAATGATATTTCTATATTTAGCAATAATTTATAACTTTAATATACGAGTTTTTGATCGGGACTACCAGTTGACTTCACATGATCTCTGACCAGCGCTTTCCGCCCTGTATCTCGAAAACAGTTCAAGATATGAAGAAATGTTAAATACAAAAGTTGTAGAGAATTTGATATTCTACAATATTGATAATAGATATAAATAGCGTAAAACCCATGGAAAACGAGATATTTCCAAAAAATATAGAAAAAATCGATTTTTGTGACTTTTGACTCCCGACTTTAGCACTTGCCGCCATCCAATTATATGTGAGTTTTGAGAAGAGTTTTAGGATGCCAAAATAGAAGTTTTTACGTTTTAATATACCGGGTATGTCGATTTTCCGAGATTTTCACCTAATTCAACCTAAGATGACTGGACTATTTGGTGGATTTTCGTTACAATACTTATATAAAACCTGTGATAAACCTGTAACTTCAATTTAATATTAGAAGTGAAAACTGTGGTAGTTGTAGGTTCTGAAATTCTTAGTCGCAACACAACAGCCTGTAGGCATATAGACTGAAATTAAGATTTAAAAGCTTTTCATTCGCAACTTGATTGAAACTCTGATCAGTAGTTAATTGATAATAGATGGAAATGAAGTAAGAATAAAACGATCATTTTAATTTGTTCCACCTGCAAGGCGAGTATAATGCTGGAGTATTGGAGTGAGGCGGAGAGAGAAGGAGTGAGAGGGTGGGGGAAGAGACAGAGAGGAAAGAACGTGAGAAGGGGAAAACACCAGATGCTGTGCTGAAGCTAAAGTTTGCCGCACTGTGCCATACTATAACTGCCTCCTATCACGTTCCAGCGGATCGAGTGCGCGATATACAATGTGCCGTTAGCTGAGCTGAACAAGGGTAACTTCAGTAGACTGCACGAACTTTTCCGGGGTGGACTACGCAGCTTCGAGTCCGAAGGATTCGTCAGGCGGCTCACGTAGAGGAATACGCGCCTTCATGAAGTCATGGGTAATTATCATATTATTTTAATATTTTTATATAGAGAAGTCGAATCCTTTTGAACTGACTGGTCGGATCGAATCTTCTCTTTTTTGTAAACAACGAATCTCGTTAGTGGTTCCTTTATTTTCACGTTGAAATAATATTTATACTTGCGTGATACACCGTCGGTAAGTAAATAAACACTGACTTCGGTTACGACTGAGAAACTACACGATTTAAATCAGTAGCTTTGGAATAAGACCGAATTTTTAATTCGCGAACTATTTCACTACGTCTTAATTGCGTACGATCCAATACAAAATAAATAGAATAACCCCATAAATTTTATATAAAACGTTAGGTAGGTATGTTTGATACAACTTTTGAATTCTTTTAAAGCTGATTGATTTTCCAATAAACACTAACTTTTCAATGGAGTAAGATAGAGTGGGTTTTCAACTTCCTACGTCATTCATATATAGATTCATGTATGTATAAATTTTACATTAAAATAAACATTTGTTTGTGATTACATTCAGCTCAGAATTTATATTTTTCGCCATGTAACGCTGAACATTGCATGTACTGAACTAGTTAATACATTTAGAGATTTGAATTTCAACTAAACCTACTACTTATCGTATTTTTAAAAGCCATATTCATGCAACTGCCATTTTCAAATTATTTAATCTTGAAATAATCTTATTATTCTATCCGTCCTTAGAAATCGAACGGAATAATTATGATATTGAAAAACAGTACAAGTACAGTACACAATGCTACCTGTTCAGATGTTTCTGGAATACTAATAAAAATTGTAAATTTATATGAATAAACGGATAATACCTATATTGGTTCTGCGGTTTGTGCGAATTATTCTGTTCGGGGTTCTGAATTTTCCCCGTACAAGAAATGTCACATTCACTCTGTAGTCTGAAAATAAGGCAAGACGGAGCAGATTCAGAAGTTAAAAGTTTTGAAATGAAAATCTAACAAAGTTAATTAATTCTACTGTGAAAGTAAAATTTTCAACTTTTCCACCTAAAATTTCCTTTCACATCTACCATTCCAGGACCGCGTTTGATACGAATTAAAGTGTTACCACCCTTTTCAATATAAACAAAAGGAAAATACGGAAATATTCTATAAATTATTTATCATGCGCAGACATTAAATTATTCAGGTTGTACGTTATGTTTAGATCTCACTTAAATTATTGCTTGTTAGAACTAACACACGTAAAATTTGTGTGTGTATATTAAACTTCACAACTTATTCAATTTCATTACGAATATATTCACTTTATAGAGATCTTCCTTAATTAATATATTTTTAACTCGTCTCTTGTTACTCGCGATTTTTTTTTGCTTTCCAGCAGGTACCCCACTAATTAAGTCTAATTAAAAATGCCAGCAATTAACATGGCGTTTGAGCCGAGTTTTAATTGTAGTTCTCGCTGAAAGTGAAGTATACCCCAAATACTGAACAACAGTGTTATTGTCCTGATAGTGACTTTGTATTAGACGGAATGTTTTGTAGACATAATTATTATTTTTCTGCTATAGATAGGACGGGTATTATTGCAAGTGCTTCATAGTATATTAATTGTGTCTTTGTACTGAGCGTTAAGTACTTGGAGTTGCCCTTTGTGTTGTTTAAGAAAGACGTTGGATATATTTGCATCGTTTGTCCGATTAGGTGTTTCTAACAAGTAAAGGTACACTGTGTTTCAAAATGATTGTCATCTAGTTGGCTGTGGAATTCCCATGTAAAATAAAAAAAAACCGCCTTGCGAAAATAGGAGTTTCTACTAACTATCCATAACCTCAAAATAACCTACTTAACCTCTTTCAACTTCTGGTTTTTCTCTGTCAAAAGAAAACGAATTCTGAGTATTTGTCTATTTGTAGTAGGTATTTGTTTTGGCCCTGAAAAGGGCCGTTAATTACCAGCAGTACTGATTGCCAGTTTCACAATAAATGTTCGAAGTGTCACTTGTTGTCAGAATTAGATAGGTTCAAATCAATAGAGCGCGGCACATCAAAAATTACATGTACAAAAATTCCAACGCCAACTAGATGACAATCATTTTGAAACACATTGTATTAATGATGTAAAGTTCGTTAGTGTTGAGTACTTGTAACGATCCGTTACTTAAAATATTGGAATTCGTAAATACATCAAACTGCTCCACTTATTTGAAATTATAGGCAATATTGAATTTTTGCTGATAGTTTACTAGGAATACATAACTAAAGATGGCAATGTAACTTAATTACATTTTGCATTTATAATGATATATTTGGCTGCTAGGTATAATTTTTCATATATCATTTTATTCAAAAGGTGACCTGCTGCCTTAAGTGACATATTTCGTCCAATAGAATATAAATAAACACTCATTTAAGAATGGTAATAAGAAATAATAGTAATGAATTGATCTTGGGTTTTCAAATTATTAATTGTGTGATGAATAACAGAGTACTGAATTACATGTATACATACAAATTGTCTGTAATAAACTATAAATCAGGTACACCATCAAAAACGGAATTATTTTTATTATTTAATTTAGCATCACTTGTTATTGAAGCTTACTTTACCCGCTTGTTTGGTTTAATAGATTTATAGTAGTGGTGGACACGAGACGAGGCGAGACGAGAAACAACATGGTCTCGTCTCGTCTTGAAAAATTCCCAAAAATTATGTCTCGTCTCGTCTCGTCTCGATCTGGTATAGGTCTTGTCTCGTCTCGTCTCGTGTCTCGAAAAGTCTCGAAATAAATGGACCTATATAGATGGTACTCTTATAAATGTATACTTTTTTGATAACATTTACTGATTTTCTTGAAGTACCTATACAGGAGTGGTAAAATTGAATGTACAGTAGGATTTTATTGATGTTATGTTTTGATAAAGAATATTTCATTTCTAGCAAATATTGAATTAAAGAAATTAGATTATAGAGAACAGGTACAAAATCGAAAATAAATATCATTAATAAATAGACTTGTTAGGATACGAACTATAAAACAAAGTTATTAAATAAGCTTATAAAATAAACTATATATCTTTATAAGGACAAATAAGAGATTAATATCATCTGTATCATCATATGTGAAATTGGTATTATTTGATAGAATTATCAAATTTTGACAGTAAAATTACCTACCATAATTTTAGAAAAATGTGCTGGTAATGGTATACCTACCTTTTTACCTCATATTATCGCTCTCAGAAAAGAAAAGATTGTGATTTTCGACATAAAATTAGAGGGCACTAATTAAGTCCTTATTATGAAGCTGAATAACCTATGTTTTGAAGTATTTGGGACGGTAATAGTCAGATCAGCTATAGTTTTATTTTATTCAATCCGGGATATGTCTCAACAATACGTACAACGTCGCACTGGGAACTCGTAAACTGGGAATTTCATTTATACCTACCAAGATGTTCATCTATTAGAAAAGTTGTTAAATTTTGGAAACTACGCTACTAATGAATGAATAAATGAATGAATGAACATTACTGTTAAATATGTCCATTACCTCAGATAAACGTTTCACACCACTGTCGGTCTGTCTGTTGTATAATAAACCCTTCAAAAATTCTAAGAAAACGACGGGCTAATTATAAATTTTACTCCCTCACTGGACAATGGCACGGTTGAACTCTGACCCTTTATTAGGTATTCTTTTACCTGCGTTTTCGTCCTTATTGCTATGGAGTTTGGTGGCTTTTCATTTTACAAACGAAAGAAAATTTTTAAATTGCAATTTCTTAAAAAAAATCGAGACTTCGAGACTTTTAGAGACGAGACGAAATTATTTCTCGTCTCGTCTCGTCTCGAACCAGTACTGGTCTGGTCTCGTGTCCACCACTAATTTATAGCAATATACATATTATGATTGTATGTAGATTTCCATAATACGTAGTAAATAAATTAAGATGCGTCAACGTCATGACAGTAAGGACTCCTACTCATGCGCAAAAGACCTGTGGCGTCTGTTCCAGAGGTTTAAACTGCAATAATATTACCAAAAATTTGATTACAATTTGGACACGGTTTCAATGGATCACGATTGAGATTTTACTGCGAACAAATTAGCCATGAAATCAGAGTAAAGGGTCCTTTCAGAAAAGGTAATATTTCGAATATTGTTGAAGTGAATCTTCTAGCGACTAGTTATCTCACTGATAGGTATTGCTTACCTTATTATAATTTCAACCGAGACTTTATATATATAAATTTTAAGATCGTTAATGAATCCGGGTCATTTACATTATAAAATGGTTATACCACTGACCAAAAATTTTAATTTATTTTTCGGCACATATTTACTTTCCTTGTCTTGTAAACCGCAATCCGTAGTTTTAGGTGAACAATCCTCGAACGTATTGTTAAATCTTGTTCACGTGGTAAGGTCGCCTCGTGTCGATTCCTCTCGATATTTCCGTGTCCTCGCTAACAACATTGTTAACTATTTGATTTTCTGTTCCACAGTCGCAATCAAGTTAAGTCCACAAACCCCATTTGTTGAGCGAGTATGGCCAATTCAAATTCTGTGATTTGGATACTGTTGAATTTCCCGCAAACTCGCTGGGATTATGATTTCATAATTCTGTTTCATTTTTAGTTGCCGCCAGGGAGTTCCGGAATTCTATCTATAGATATTAGTGGTTCCGTTGTGTTCATTGGATGGAATTTCTTTACGTTATCGTCGTGAGCTCACAATAATTAAATGTTTTATGTAATTTTCATTTTATTTTTGTTTTCTGCTGTGGTGGCGATTTTATTTGAACCATTTCTTAATATTGTGAAAGGGCGTGTTCGATATTTATATACCAGCTATTTCCTTCAGTATGTTAGGATGATCTAAATTTCAGTTTTCAATGAGTGCGCTAGAATTTTTATTCACAATTACCTACCTCTATTTCACTTTATTTTTGCCTTTATATCGGGTTTCATTTGTATGTATAGTATAAATCGTATTCGGTGAACTTGCTTTTCCTAGAATTATATTAAATAATTTAAATACATTGACCGAGCGTTAAATAATTTAAAACATCATGCAATTGATAACACGATTACAGCGTCACATACCAAATAAACCGTTTAATAAATGCTTTTATTTCCAAACACATTACATACACATACTATACGTTTATATTGGGCAAATAAAAATTATATATCCGATTATTGTAAGCAACTTCGCTGTTCATTAGAGTACACGGTAATTTAATCAAGAGGAAACAATTACTTTTCAGAGGTTAATCGTCTTGACGAATATAAAAGTAGAATTTTGTTCACTCCTAAACTGATCTTAATCCTAAAATTGATCAATCCTAAAGTGACAAAGTACTCACTGCTCTAGTAAGCGACGAAACAATCTTTAGTTCCACAGCTAATATCAAGAACCTTCGTTTACCCGAAACCTTCCGAAAAGTCCTAAATCGCATCTGACACTTGAGAACCCGAAAATAAGACGAAGTTCAATCAACACTGTTTAACTGATTAATTGTTATGTTAATTTCACTTAATAGTCCAATAAGCAAAGGTTTTTTTACAGGAAAAAAATGTAAAAGTTTTTTTCTCATTGGCTCTATATGTCTTTTGAGCTGCTAAATCCGAATCTGAGGTTTGCCACCTCGCCAGGCATGAGCTTCTCAAGGAAAATTGAAAAAACCTCATGTTTTCGGCACTTTTTTCAGTTTTTTAACTATAACTCGAAAACTAAGCGTTTTTTGGTGATAACTGTGATACACCAAATTAAAGTAGACAAAATTTCCTATACACACGTATAATAACTCTAAAGTCTGGAACAATCGATAACGTCGTTAGATGGTGTTGAAAAAATGGCATTTCTTAATTTTTCGCTAAATTGGTTAAAAAACATTATTCTGCGCACTGGTGCCCTAGTACCAATTTAGTACACCTCCAAATTCAATTATTTTATGATTACTAGATATATATCCTGTTTACATTTCAAGAATTGGCAAACATGAGTGAGGCCCATAGGTCAACCAACATCCTAGCCCAAACCAAATCGTACTACTTTTAATTTAAGGGGAATAATGTTTTGATAAAAGCAAACATATTTTGAACAAATTTTTATTGACAAGAAAGAAAAAGCAAAAACACCATTTTTTCAATTTTCATATTCATTCGTCGCCCTCATCTGCAGAATTATCACCTAAAACATCGTTTCACAGTAAGTGTGATGCAGAGAGTCTAACCAAACTTTTGTGACTGAAATTCGAAGTTAGAGGGTTGATTTCAATGGCAGCTAGGCCTGGCCCTGTCTTTTCAAACACTTTTAATTCCGGCACGTCCAACAGTTTCTGCTGTCGATGTGTGGACTTGAGACAACAGCCGACTTTGGAGTAACACAAATGATACCACCTATCGAATGGAATGTGTTGTGCCCATCAACAGTTTCGATGTTGAAGTCTGCGTTATTGTAAACAAATTGAGATAGTGCTTGTTTACTAAGAGTTATATGTGGTTCCAACATAGAGGACATTTCAAATCGTACGGCTTCTGTGTATGGTGGACATAATCCCAATTAACTCAGCACATCGATTAACCTTCGTGATCCGTACTTCTTGTACAAAAATGTTGCAACGCCCACTTGCAAAGGAGATATATATATGACTTTGGCCTTATGGCTGTACGCAAGCAGTCAGCTATTGCAAGACATTGCTTCTATCCATTTTTAAAAATTTCGTTTTTTCTTGCTCATTACTACAGCATATGTAAAGGCTAAGAGAGGTTCTGGAATTAGGCCGTTCAAACTATCTGTAGAGGTATCTGATGAAGGGTACTGTGTCAAATTGTGCACTTGAGAGCGTGCATCTTCAACAATAATAGCAATTGCGGTTTGAACGATCCTCATCATTTCTTCTTTATCTGACAACCTATTTTGATACCAAGTGCCAGTAGCAGTCTTATGACCTGTGGCCTTGAAACACACAATATGTCATATTGGCTGTTATACATATATCATCGCCATTCTTCTCAAGGAGGTACTGTTTTACTGTTCTTGGGTGAGGACAATAGCCTTCAATCTTATCTATTAGTTCTTCAATTGTAAACTAGCATCCTTCAGAACGGTTTTCAATGTAATTAAAAATGTATTGCATTTCTCCATCCACATCATTTCTAGGTCTACCTCGTCTACCTTGTCTTGTGTCTTTGTTTGTCTTTTGGGAAGGTGTAGCTCTTTCATGCATAAAAAATGCTATTGGGCATCAGCAGCTGGCAAATCATACACTGAACCTATACGAAGTAAAATAGTATGTTCGACTTTATCATTTCGATCTTTCAACGGCCTCTCTATGTTTTTACTTACAGTAAATTGGGTCACAGTGTACACAGGATTGAGGTGTTCTGCTGTTTTTTTTTATTTCTTTGTTTGAATTATCTGGTGGCACTTCGTCAGTGGGTTTTAAATGAGAATTGGAAATTTTTTGAGTTTTTCGCATTTAAAAAACGTTTGTCACTTTTGCCAAATATTGAAATATAACCAGGATATACCTAGTAATCATAAAATAATTCATTCTGGAGGTATACAAAATTGATAGTAGGACACCAGCGAGCAGAATAACGGTTTTTAACCTTTTTAGCGAAAAGTTAAGAAATGCCATTTTTTCAACACCCTCTAACGGCGTTATGGATTGTCCCAGACTTTAGAGTTGTTATACGTAGTTATAGGAAATTTTGTCTACTTTAAGTTAGTGTATCACAGTTATCACCAAAAAACGCTAGTTTTCGAGTTACAGTTAAAAAACTGAAAAAAGTGCCGAAAACGGGAGGTTTTTGCAATTTCCCCTGAGAAGCTCATGCCTGGCGAGATGGCAAACCTCAGATTTGGAGTCAGCAGCTCAAAAGACATATAGAACCAGTGAGAAAAAAAACTTCTACATTTTTTCCTGTAAAAAAACCTTTGTTTATTGGACTATTAAGTGAAATTAACATAACAATTAATCAGTTAAACAATGTTGATTGAACGGGAACTTATTTTCGGGTTCTCAAGTGTCAGATGCGATTTAGGACTTTTCGGAAGGTTTCGGGTAAACGAAGGTTCTATGCCCGGCTTGTTATTAGCTGTGGAACTAATGATTGTTGTCTCATCGCTTACTAAGAGCAGTGAGTACTTTGTCACTTTAGGATTGATCAACTTTAGGATAAAGATCAGTTTAGGAGTGAACAAATTTCTACTTTTATATTTGTCAAGACGATTAACCTGTGAAAAGTAATTGTTTCCTCTTGATTAAATTAACGTGTACTCTTATGAACAGCGAAGTTGCTTACAATAATCGGATAAATAATTTTTATTTGCTTAATTTAAACGTATACTTATAATGTTGGTCTATAAATTATTTATTTCTTTTAATGTGTTTGGAAATAAAAGCATTTTTTAAACGTTTTTCGTGTATTTGGTATGTGACGCTGTAATCGTGTTATTAATTGCATAATGTTTTAAATTATTTAACGTATTAAATGTATTTAAATTATTTAATATAATTTAAGGAAAAGCAAGTCCACCGAATACGATATATACTATACATACAAATGAAACCCGATATAAAGGCAAAAATAAAGTGAAAAAGAGGTTGCAGGGTAATTCTTTTTCTACATTTTTTTCCTATAAACGCTGTTTCTGATCCTTGGATGACTGAACTATAACTATTATAAGCTCCCGACAATTGAACTAATTTGCTGTCTTCAGGTATTAATAGAACCTTAAACCGCAAACAAAATGGCAGCTGGAGCAAAATTCCAAAAAAACTTCAAGGAGAAATTTATTCAGATTAGGACAAATGTAACCATACATTTGCATTAATTCTGTACTATGACTATTCATTTCATGAAGTTCAAGAAATGTAGGTAGGTGTCGTTAAAATGGGGTGGTTCAACACTTTGGAGTGAACTTCAAGATATAGAATATTAAAAGAATTTGTAAATGAAGAGGAATTTCCACTGTAGTAAAAGTAAAAGGAGTTAGTCATTTAGTTTTCAGTCTGTTAAAACTGAATTTTTAAAAAATGCGAAAGGTACCCTCAACTTTCTTAATTAGACTTTTTTATTTCTTCTTCCACTTTTTTTCCTCGCTAAATCGAGTTATCGACCTGTTTTATAAATAATTACGCTTCTAATGAGAATTATTAATGGCTGCTCAAGATTTACTGATAAATGAAACATTTATACATTTTGTTCTGCAGCATCAATATTCAGACCTGTTTTGCAGAATGTGCGATGTATAAATCATCGATAAAATTGTTGGTGAAGCGAAAAATAAACGATGTATTACATAGCATGAATACAAAATGTTTAACGGGGTAAATAAAGGTGTTATCTTTTTGTGCAACCTACATGTACCTATTTTTGTTTGGTAACAAAATATGAATCCTTTATCCAAATGTCGACACTATTCCTTTCTTGCCTCTCATTGCTACAAAGCTAAAGTATCGATTGAGTCGGGAGGGAAAGTTATTACACTAACTCAATTGTAGATTGTTTATGATATTTTCCCCTCTCGACTGTTATCGACAAAAATAAAAGATAAGAAAAACTGGAAAAAGAAGAAAACTGCAATAGAATTTCCTCAAGTAAATGAAAGGCGTATTTTTTAATTTCTGTAGGCAAAGTAGTTTGGAAACTCAATACTCGCAATTAATCGAGGAAGTTTATTATATTAATACCGCGATTAAATCATGAAACATCTGTTAATTAAACTGAAAGTAAAACTGGAGTCCTGAAAGCTTTAGAATTTGAATAATTCTAATTTGGAGAACAAAATACTTCGATAGACATAAAAAGGGTCCTATACAAGTTTTATGAGTTTGTGCATTTATGCAATTATGTGTTATATAGAAACACGTGATTTCCATGAGTCAATAAATAGTGGAATAAGATACTAACATGTTTATTTAATTACATTTAACTACAATATTAGTTCAAAGGTCTGATACGAATGGATACAGGTACATTAACAGGTGTAAATACAGATATCATTACAAACCACTTTTCTAGAATCTGTGGTTGAACAGTGATTTTCAATTTGCAAGAACTGTTCAATTCAAAGCCTGCATCCACTATTTTTTATAATTATTGTAATTTGTTAGAAATCTATATTTTATGAAGGGGGGAGCTGTCAATTTATTTGCGTTGGTAACAACTCCATGACAAAAATTCCTTCCACCTCTGTAATACCTAAATGTTTAAATAAATGAAATATTACCGGCCTACAGAATATCCTACAGTAATATTGTCGATACATTAAGCGTGCGGAATGGAACTTTGCGATAAGATTCTCATTAGTAAAGCTGAAGCCCTAAATGCAGTAGCAGTTTGATTGTACGATTGTATACGATTCGGTCTAGACTCGGCCTTAGGCAGAAATAGTTCTTTAACAAAGGTGTACATAATTAAAACCTTATTATGTAGGTCTTATCCAAATTGTAGTTTAGATGTCAAAATATACAATCATGTTACTGTTGGAAGTCTCAACCCCTACCATTATATTTGCAACTAATGGTTATTACTCACCTATATATTTTTCTTTGAGTGAATATATTTTCATAAGAATATTTTATATTGTTGACTCCCGTTGATGAAAAGGTAAGGCATATTTCGGTGTTAGATTTAATACGATAGGTATTTGGTCTCATTGACTTCAATTTTAGGAACGTTTAAGTACATTCCAAATACATTCAAATTTGATTGTGAAAAGGTTGCAAAATTGGTCTTTCGTTTTGTATATAAAATATTCGTTATCAATTTAGGTTAAATAATGTCTCGAATAACCCTTGTTAAATAAATTTGGGAGTGTAAACAATTAGTTATGCTAATTCACCGCTTAATCGGTTATCTTTATTATAGATTGTAGTAAAATTAACCACTATACCTTTTAATAAATCTGCATGCATTACCATATTAATTACTAAATTAAACAAAGTCGTTGAAATCAATTGATGATTAAGTACTTAAATTTCAGTCTGTCTGATATATAACGAATGAAATATATTAGTTTGGCATCAAGGAAAGAAACAAATTAATATAAATCATGCGATTGAAATAAGAATTTATAAGAAAAGTTAAAAGAGGTCTAATATATTTTTCCGTGTCAGTGGATATATGGAAACTCAATATTACTATTTAGAGACTTTATGGTATTTTATAGTATAAGGAACATCTCAAATGTTTGAAAAAGTACCATATCTGTACATTGAATTATTGATCAAATCGGGGGACGAAGAAATTTATTTGTATGCAGTTCGTGAGTACAGCGACTTGTTTTGCTCCTAGAAGTCCTCTAGGAAAAATTTCCCTAAGTGTTTTTTGAAAAGCAGCGTTGTACTTCTTAGTCGCAGAAATAATAATACTTTGTTTGTTAGATGTCCTGTAATATACATATGAGTAAATATATTCTGAAGCAGCTTAAATATTTTCCACTGGTATGTCCGTATTAGGTATGTAAGCAGTGGTGCGTAATAGTTACGTTAAATTCGGGAAAGTTGAGTGTAGCAACTTTTCCATGACAGCCACAAGAGGAAAGTGCGTAAAACATTTGAGTTCTGCGAATCAATATCGTATTACATTTGTAGTCTGACAAAACGCTTCAAAAGAATAAACGATTTTGGTCGAACAGGTGACATTCTAAAACGACCCTACAAACATTTTATCGCTAATATAAAATTCACTTCGTGGATCATAGTTAAAATAAAAGTAAATTGGCGAACGGGAAATGCCACATTGCCATGGCAAACATCAAATGTTTTCACCTCGGCGAGATTGTGATTTAGGCAATTCCACCGAGTATGCATTGGATTAATGATTCGCCTCATTGAACGCTTCTCGTTGGTAGTATTAATCTATTAGTCAAACGCCTCGCCGTCGGCTATTTATACTTTTATCTATCATGGCAAATTCAAAACCTATTCCGATTTCAGCAGCTGGTATTCAGCTAAATCATGCTGTATCCGTTACCCTCTCTTTATTATCAACATAGGCAATATATTCTGGAAGGTGTTAGACCTGTGATCGACTTGCAAGTATATAAATTATGTAGATATATCGATCTTTCTACATTCAAAACGTTGAACCAACTCCAAGATTCTGACTAGGTTATAAATGAATATGTAGAACAGTAAACAACAAACGATATCTTTGCTTTTAACTTCTTGACATGTTACTTACCATTTTTATATGGCTCACTCCGATTTAAAAACAAATGTACCTAAAATGTGATTCCACATGCTGTAAACTTTCATGAAGCAGAAATTCCTAGAAGCATTTTAATGAAATTTACACCAGTTTACCGGATCCACGTCTTCATAACTGAAATCAGTGAAATCGTAAACACCATTTTAGTCGAGGTTTGGTGTTTTGCTAAATTAATGCTAAGAAATGCGACGCATACACACTCGGTGAATAATTTCCACTTTGGCGGCATTCGTTCTGATCGTTTATCGAATTTCGCCAATCAAACGTTATTAGTAAGACAATTGAAATCGTGATTAGCTCAATTAAGTGGGAACTAAACGCATGCCGCGATACGAATACAAAGAAGTCATAGGTACGATACATTTGTACAATTTTGTATGTTAATACTTATTACTAGCATACAATTAATATCTTGCATATAAAACAAAGACAAGGTTTTATCAAAATCTTGTGAAATGTAAAATTTACAAAAACAAGTACAATTATGTAAATACATATATACTTATAGCGTTCACATCTTCCATTTTCTTCTACCTACATACATATAATATTTATCTACATATGAAGATACTATTGTGTCAAATGATGGATCCCTATTGATTGTTACAATTCGAATTTTGTAATTTGGGTTTGATATAACTCTCTTGTACAACGTGATCAAGAATGACTGTTTGAGTTGGCAATGCTGAATTTCATTTTTAAATGGTACAACTGGTAATTTGAATTTGCTATTTCAAATTCAAATTTCTGGTATTCTTTTCAAATTTATTTATTTAAAATGGTTTTCACGTTAGAACACGAAATTTTCATTGGAATGGCGTACTTTCGAAGCGGGATTTATAACCCAATTACTGGTTGGCAGTACTCTCTCGAAGCCACATACCAGCAATTTCAGGAGTTGTTTTCGGAGACTTTGGTCACTTTTGCTGTCTTTCTGCAACATTACATCCGAGTAGTTGAACGTTATTTAAACACAGGGAGCGTAAGCAAACAAAAATCAACTGGTAGACCTTCTACTCTAAACGAGGAAGTTGTCGAGGATATCAGAACTCGAACGCAGAG
The DNA here is from genome assembly GCA_946251905.1 of Cryptocephalus moraei. Lineage (NCBI taxonomy): Eukaryota > Metazoa > Arthropoda > Insecta > Coleoptera > Chrysomelidae > Cryptocephalus > Cryptocephalus moraei. The sequence continues at coordinate 15,180,165 of OX276453.1, read as the reverse complement.
AAGTCCTCCCAAATCCTTAAGAAAGCTCTCCCTTCAAACAGGTTTGGTCCTTATACCTCTTATTCAACCAATTTTCATTCTTACCCATAAGACTTCCACTTTTTCGTGTTGTTCTAATTCACGGTTTTACAGGTTTATCATATGGAAGTTGCTCCACTGTGCTTAAAAAGAAATTAAGGTACCACCCTTACAAAATTTCCATCGTCCAGTCATTAACCCCTCCTGATCACCCGCAGAGACTTTTGGTTCAATGGACAATGATTTGGACCATTGGTTCAATGACATATTAAATAATAATGATATCCTTGACGATACCTCCTTTTCCGATGAAGCCTGGTTTCTTCTCAACGGCTATGTGAATAAACAAAATTACAGAATTTGATCAGGTGAAAATCCTTATGATATCAAAGAGACACATTTGCACCCGGTTAAACTTGGTGTTTGGTTGGCAGTCTCAAGGACGCGGGTGTACGGGCGGATATTTTTTAATTTTACCGTCAATTCGGAGAGATATATCCAACACCTTTTGAGGCCTTTTATAAACCAATTAACAGACGAAGAGCGTCAAATTGGATATTTCCAACAAGACTCCGCAAGGGCACATACGGCTCGTGCTACTATGGGATATTTAAGAGAGAATTTTGGCGACAGAGTAATTAGTCAGGGCATTCGGTCAAGCAGGTCACCAGATCTCACTCCATTAGATTTTTCGTTATTTGGGCTCTTGAAGGACAATGTCTTTAGGAATAAAGACCGAAGGTTGTCCAGTGTCTCGAAGGTGGCCATGGTAGTTAAACCAGAAGAAAACACAAAGTCTTCACCACCAATTTATTATCCAAAAGAGCGACCGGTTTCGACTATCTAGTAGTCATCATCAGGCTCATAATATTAAAACATTTTAGGGCTCACGCTGAACGATATGTAAGACGTCACAGATAAACAGACAACACAGTTAAAAATTAAAATGTTTCCTTCACACATCGAACAAACATAAGAGACATGGAAACAGCCCTAATAGGAATAACGTCCTCATGATCTTTGTAGGCGGTTACTACGCGGTAGTCCTGACGGGTGTTGAGCAGGACCAACAATGACCAACAGCCCTAAAATGTTTTAATATTATGAGCCTGATGATGACTACTAGATAGTCGAAACCGGTCGCTCTTTTGGATAATAAATTGGTGGTGAAGACTTTGTGTTTTCTTCTGGTTTTCTTTAGGAACATATTGCATACTGAAGAAGAGCTGCGAGAGGCAATAGTTCAGGAAGTGCCAAACATTACCCCCAATATGCTGGTGAATATCTTCGATAGCCTAAAAAGAAAAGTTAATTTATGTCTTTTCCAAAATGGGGGGCATTTTGAGCATTACCTTTAGCTGATTAATTAAATCATTGTTCTGTATTTCGAGTTTCATTTTTAAGCGTTAATTTTTATTCACATAACCTACAATCTTATCGCTGATTGTTATGTCAAATTTTTGTTAAATAAACATATCTGGTTGAAGCGTTGCAAACCCTTAGGCAAAAAAATCCTCCAGGTAGGATTGCCAACTCAAACAGTCATTTTTGATCACCCAGTATTTTGGTACTTATGAATTCTTGTCTTTTTAGTACTACATTTGAACTTTTTTGCAGACCGATTAGCAATTTCTATTTTGGCAAAAGTTTCATTTTGTATTTCTATCCGTAATCGGAGTCAACATTTTTCGATTTTGTTGGGATTTGGTATTTGGATGAATTCGATAAAAGCTACGTTTTCATAACGAACGAAACGATTTGCAAACATTGGTCGATCGGCTCATCAGGCATTTTATCGAAATACTCGAAAGAAAACCTACCTACCTACAAGTTGCAGAAACTATATATCCCCTTCATTCCCTCTTGCAATCATTCTTATCCATCTTCTAGAAATTTACTAAGTAGTCCTGGTATAACTCAGTATTCCCTGCACGCTATTATGATTAATTGAGGTAGACGTGGTACGACTCTGTAGTTTCCAAGTGTAGGGTTCTTTGTAGAACCTCGAAGTTGCACTAAATCGAGTAAAAAACGTTGATGACATTAAACATGAAGAGACTGTTTTATTTGAAAAATTCTTAGATTTAGAATATAACTCTAATAGGCTTAAACGATTTTCTTGTTTTAGTTCAAAATTACACTACTCTCCAAAATTGTCATTCATAATTGAAACCAATTTACTATACTTGTCTGCATGATATACATATAATGATCAGTTAATTAATTATGAAAACCAAATTCATCAAAGAAGTATTGGTTTTGTATATGGAGTTATACAGCATATGGGTTGCGTTGCGAGGGGGAACTTTTTATGAGCTGTTTTGTTTTTAAATTTACCCATGATAAAAGGGGCTGTCTGTTATGGAAATACTGTTTTGCTTATCGGTTTTGCTAAACCTGTCGGAATTAAGTTTATAATTAAATTATAAATAAACATCCCTAGTTGGTACAGTCCTACTATTTCCTTTAAAATTCAATTATTACTTAACTCTTATAATTGGCGTAAAAATAATAAGTGGATTAAAATATATACTATGCTATGCTGTATTTGGAAACACTAACAGTAATAAAACCCAAATTTCCCGCCCACTCTACATATCAATGGCACTCTACGTTTTTTCACTTGTTATTAATAGAAAGGATATATTTCTAGATAGTTGAATATATTTCGTAGCGAACGTTATAAGAAGCTATATTTGAATTCAAATTTTAACTGTTATAACTTCTTCAAGAAGACTGGCCCATCAGAGGCACTTCCTTATCCTGAAACCTTTACCTACTCATCTACAGTGTACTATTTTTATTAGCCGCCGTTTAGTTGAACTTTTACCTAAGAATTTAACATACGTTTGACGTATCTTAATATTATTGTAGGGGCCAATGAGGACTAGATGAATTAGGGACGAATGCAGAATAACATTTAACGTGAAGAAGTCTTTGCAAGACCTGAGTGAAAGTTGCGAATGAAATGGCAACTGATTTTACCCCTTTGAGTGTTTGAAATGTGCATTATCTCAAAATGAGATATTCAGATGTAAATGTGCACGATACGAATTGAACACATGGATACTTCAAGTGGAGTCCAAAATGAAACGTGCTGGAAGAGCAGCAGTTCATAAACTATTAAACAACAGAAGTGACGGTGACATTGTGAATTATTCAAAAGAAAAGTAAGTTACAAACACTTTTATAAGTTTTCTTTTTTGGAAAATAAAACATTACGCTTACTTACTTACTTTCCGTGTCCGGATCACTACATTAAATTTTTAGCATACAAAAATCAGCCACATCTTTGTCATTTGAAAGCATAAGGTACTCTTCTGTGCAAGTAATCCAGTCAACGTAGTCATTTTTTAACGTTTTACGACATTAATTCATAACCGGATGGGAGTGGTCAAATGTTGTAGGCTCTGATTAGTTGATCATGCCTATATAGTTTTAAACAATCAAAAAGTATGCGTTAACAAATGGGAGGGTCCAAAGTTAGCAAAAACAAGTTTTTTGATTCTACAAGCCAAAGTATGCATTTTGACGAGAAAAGTTGCAAATATAAGTTGTAAACAAAAACCCTACAATTTGAGCTGCAGCACGATTAATTTTGTTAAATATTTATTGCAAAAATGCCAAAAAACACATAAAATGGTCATTTTTTGCATATTGATTATTTATTGCAAAAATAATATGGTTTAAAGCTAGGTTTTAAAATTCCAAACCTAAACAGCTTTTATAAAAGTCAATTGGTTAATTTGTTGCTGAGATATTGCTATTTGTTTATCCCAAGACGCATAATGTTCATTGCTCTTACGTTTTTTGATAAACATTTCGAGGTGCACAAAGGCTTATTCTCTTCATAAATAACCAAATTTTCATATCCCGTTAAGAAAATATGATAAAAACAATTGTCAACCCCTTATTTAACTTATATTACTTAAATAATCAGTATGCAAAAAATGACCATTTTCAGTGGTTTTTTGGCATTTTTGCAACAAATGTTTAACAAAATTAATCGTGCTATAACTCAAATTATAGGTTTTTCAATTCTCTACAACTTATATTTGAAACTTGTCTCCAGAAAATGCATACTTTGGCTTGTAGAATCAAAAAACTTGTTTTTGCTAACTTTGGACCCCTCCCATTTCTTAATGAAGACTTTTTGAATGTTTAAAACTATATAGGCATGATGAACTAATTTGAGCCTACAACATTTGACTACTCCCGTCCGGTACTGAATTAATGTCGTGAAAAATCTACACAGAGTGTGCTAAAGTCTCCACTGTGATGTTGTGCTCCTCATTCTGTGTTTGTTAGTTTTTGGTTGTTTATTTCAAAAAACATTTATTGTTTCTTGCGCACACTTTCCCTTTGGCCTCTTGACAGTAACATTACGCTTTAAAGAATGTATTGAGAACATAACGGGCAATGAGTAATAAAAATAAACAAGTAAATTTCAGTGAACGATAATTGTACTATCTCTACTATACAGATAAGTTAAAATACCAACAATTACTGGTGTTGAGCTATAAACTATGTTTTCCAACTTAGTGAGATAATTCAGAAGATGATAGGACTCATGGCGAAACGAAAATAATAAGTAAAATGTAACATTTAACGTCCGATAGGAGGTTTAATGTCTATTAGCCTAAAGTAAATTAAATTAATCGAATTACTTTTTCTCTAGAAAATTGCTGAAATATATCAATTAGTACTTTCGGCTGCCATTTTTTACTTTAAAATTACAATACTTCGGATAAAATCTGTTCGCTACCCGATAGTATGCTGACAAAATTTATTGATAGTTCCTCTGGTTCTCAAGTCCTCATATAGATTTAGAATTTTTATAAAGGTAAATTAACAGTTCCATCGATATTTTTTCATTTATCACTTTTCTTGTTGTATAAACCTTTCCACTTATTGTAATTTAACTTTTGAATCTGTTAATCGCGGACTGAAACATGCTAATAAAAATCGTAAGATATCATCGATCGAATTAGAATAGCACTAACCAGATTTTCCTTATGTCACCTGTCACTTTCACGTCACATTTCATAAATACGAAGGTTCGTAAAGAATAATGGACAAGAGCGCTGACGTTCCTCAAAGTATTGTTTTATCCGTGTTAGAAAGCAAAAAGTGCAATCGATACAGTTGCCCCTTACAATATATTCTCGAAAATGATATTTCAGATTCCTTCCAGTATTCTCACTTCCGTTTCGATTCCAACGGGGATTTTTCAAACAAGCGTTTTATTAGTTTGTACACAATCCCAAGTAGAATTGAAGGAATACCTATGTGTATTGCAGTTTTGATCAGGGGGTTGTCCGAGAAGAGAGCCGCCATGGGACCAAATCGCCCAGAGAACAAATCGTGCGAGAAGAGTTAACCAGGTGCTAATTGCCTGAAGTAAATCCCGGAGGCTATTTTATCCCCGAACCTATTACCGCCTATCGGTATATCATAAAACAAAACAAATTTAAAGTTCTTCGCCCAGAGAAGGTAGACGTTTGATTTATATATACCTATACGTTTGACATGAAACATGGAAGATCCATTTTAAAAGTTGTTCCGGCAGATGTACGGAAACGTATATATAACAAGCCTCATAACAAATTTTTCGCTGAAACTTTTGTATTCTGAAGTTCGACACGTTCTTGTCTCACTTTCGGATGGGTATAAAAGGAGCGACTTGATAAAGGGATAAACTTTATTATTTTTTGGGTCATCCGAAAATGTCGATCTGCGATGGAGTATTATTAACAAGAAAATGTTTTTGCTTGAATGCCTAAATTAAAAAAAAAAGAAATGATTATAAAGTAAATCTTTTCAAATCAAATACATGTGACGTATTCATACTTCATACAAAAGAATATTGGTATAAAATGTCATTTGTTAGAAATCACTCACTATAAAAAAATAAGGAAATCAGATTCAGCTTAAATAAAATCGATTTCTTATGAATTCCTGTGCACAAAACATGCAAATATGATTTGATGCGTACGAACAGATTTGCATATGAAACGTTCAACTATAATGGGGGAAAGGTATTTTTTTCAGAAAATTTAAAGCGAAATTTGACAGGTGTTTAATATGGTTCATGTGGCGTTTGCTCCGTCTATTTCTTTATACAAAAACAATATTTTTCAAGAGAACCACTTCCATCAACAAAGTTGTTCTATGGAGCTATTTCATTTTATTATTGCCTTGTAACGTCTTCTGCCTGAATGCCTGAACGAATTGCCTTATAACTTTTATGTCGTTATAATCGCCGACGGAACACCTAAACTATGGGGGATACTATTGTTCTACATGTTAGTGCTGAAAGCGTTCTTAGAGCAGAGATATCAAACTTTTTCAAGAACAGTTTTACTACTTTTATGAACGTTTAACGACAGCATTTTAACGTACAGAACAAACTTGTTTTATATAAGATTTGTAATGGTGTCATTCGACATTTCGTTATCAGTAAAGACTGGATATATATGCATTTGCATATTGCATATGCGCCATGCATATTCTGACCATTTTTCTAGTTTTTGCATATTTCAAGCAAATTTCTCAACCCGGCGCGTGTGTGGTGAGATTTTGTTACTTCGTGTGTGTGCTGGGGTCAGAATCACCCCACAAGTAAAAAGCCTATAGTTTGCTATTTCCGTACTTTACTTCTAAACTTCACTTTATACCCTTTTCTTTAAACATTTTTATGTAGAAAAAACACATCAATATAATTTTTTCATTTAAAAAAATAACACAAAAAAGGAGAACATACTCAGGCTGTTTATTTCTAGGTAAAAAACACATTTTACTGAAAATACATTCCTAGTTGGATGGAAGCTTAAAACAAATCCCATACTTTTTGATTACGTTAACAAAAGTAGTCAAATCATTATAGAAAAAACAGAATCGTAAAATGGGTGCAGAAAAATTTTTTATGTGTGGATATTTTCACCAACGCCTCTGTTTTATTGCACGTAACTAACATACACACTCTCTCAGAGCAAAACAACAAATGTCATCCCAATCTAGATGCTTGCAGCTCCAGCTACTCAAAAAATGGAGAATATAAGCACAGACGTCACAGAGTAATCCATGATTGAAATTTTGTTTGGGTGATTTTCACCCCACCACACATGCGCCGGGTTAATGCTGCATTTTCTAAGGAACTTACCCGTCACCTGGGTCGTTAAAACCTCTTCATGAAGTGGCTGCTGCTAAGGTCGTTATAGGGAATATTTCCTCGAAATTGCCCAATACATGCTACTGGTTTATTCTACCGGGTAACTCATTCTACATGTGCCCACGAACGCCATACATTTTAACATTATACATTGATCTTGTTATACCTAAATATGTCGAAAGAAAAAAGTTCTTTCGTCTCGTCGTGGATTAGGAGGTAGGTACCCAGAACTTACTATTGCCAATCAAGTGATTTTCTGCAGTGTGTAGCAAAACGGTAACTTTTTGAGAGTAATTTTTTTGTTTGTTTTTTATTAAGGATTCAAATATATCGTGGAAAATAACCCACACACGTTTGCCCCCTGAACCAGTTATATCTAGATAGGGTACCTGGTTAACAGCTGCCCTCTTTTATGACAAAAACTTCAATTCTATTAAAGATCTTATATTGGATTTTGAATGCTCAGATAACTTAGCAATCAATAAATGTCAAGCTATTTAAAAAAGTCCTAATTAGAAAATGAAATCAGTTTCATTAAGCTTTGCTTTGGTTTTGTTATAAAAACAATTAATGACTTAGAAAAACCCAATATGCCAATAACGGAGTCTATTAAGGTAATAAAAGATATCGAAAATAAATATCGGAAATATTGTAACTAAAAAGTGGTCAGATATTTTGCAAGAAAACTCTGGTTTTAAAACATTACTAAAATGCTATGAATTAGCTACTGGAAATTTTAATACAGAATCAGATTTACCTTCATAACTTCTTACTGTTTTCATATGTGACAAATTTGTAAAATACAAAATAATACTTACAGAATTGTAGTTTTAATTATAAAATGCCTACTTTTTTTAAAATGATGATATTTTCATACTCTACACTTGTTTCCATTTTTATACCACTGTGTAACAGTGTGCACCTTTGTTTTTTTATTTGTGCATATTTCTTAAAATTTATGCATAGTTTGGCATTTTTTTCTTGCATATATATGCGCATATTTTGGCAAAATTTTGTGCATATAAATCCGATATTTAGTTATCAGTTTACCAATACCTATAAAAACGTTGTTATTTTACTAAAGGTTTATAACACATTCACCAAACTTGATAATCAATTTTGAAATATTTATAAAATCATTTTATTGTAAATCTCTTTCTGATAGTATTCCCGCTCATAGCACATTTCACTTTAAAAAAATGTTACGAACTGTACAACAAAACCTTACTAAGTCATTATAATACAATAAAAAACTCTGGGGACACGAATATATTCCTTAACATTGTTATAAAACATAGATAGGATTGTACGTCATATGTAGTTATTATTATTAATATTATTATGGTTATTTCAGATCTCTCTTTGCGATCGATTAAAGACAAATGTCTACACACGTACAGTCTACGCAAATACAAGATTAATGAAAAGGGATGGTACACTTCTCAACTAGATTAAGAAGAATCTTAAGTGATGAAACTATTGATAATGAAACAAATGTCAAAAAGTGATGTATCGCAAGTGGCATTAAAGGCTTTATTCCAGAATATAGCCGTTTTCAAAGCAACGCAAACTTACTTCCCTATAAGGAAAGCTATAGCTCATATATATGAGCCTAGAACTGTTTTCGTCGTGATAACAAAAGTTGGCAGTGGTAGTTACGTTTATTTCATATACTAAACATGTATGCGCAAATTAAACATTTACTTTGTTTTGGCTGCATCTAACATGACTGGGAGAAAATTATTTTATAACTAATACCCTACAAGCATTTAAACAACACTGATATGTAACTACCCTTCTATAAATATTTTATTGTTCTAGGATAAATAACTTAGGTAAACATGTGTATGCCATTGTTTGCACTCTTAGCTTATGCGCCGACCGGAAAGGCACACTCCATAAACACACGTTTATAGAGCACCATTTAACTGCTTTGTTGAAAGTGCAATGGCGAAGCTAGCAATCTTTACATTTTTAGAATTATGGTCACATAATGAGAGAAATGGTAAAGTGAGATGAAATAGACAAACAAATTTAGATTCATAATTTGTAGTAATTGTAAAATAAATGTTAAATATTCATTTGAATCACATCATGGAGGTACGCATTCTCCTACGTAGTGAAGCCGATCATCGCTACAGAAATGTACGTTTCGTAGTAGGTTTTGTATAATCCACATGCTGTAATAGTAAAAAAGCTGTTTTCAATATCCAAACAGTTTTGTATAAAAGAGAGGGGCGTCTAAATGTGAACGCTGCCCAGCGTGGAAAGAGAGTAATATTCTAATATTTATCGCTGTGTTGATGCTTCATGAAAAACGCCCTAGCTTGTAGCCGTAGTCCACAAGCATGTTTATACTAAAAGCTTTCTCAAAGTTTTGAGTTAGTGTAACTCAAAAAATTCTACTCGGTTGAAAACTGAAAAAGAATGTCCAGACCTCACAGACCTCCACTCCTACCTCACGTCTTTCCCCACTATATGTTTACATCCCCGCGTTGCTCCATATCAATGCTGGCGACAAGAAAATACGTATTTATGAATGGTTTGTCACCTCTGTGTATCTTATAACTCTGTACACCTGACCAACTGACATCATACATATACTAAGTGTAACGGGTGGTATGGTGGTATGTATACAACTGTCACATGAATATTCAGATTAGCGCGCCTAGTTTGTGTTAGTAAAATTGAGCGATGTTGTCTTCCCGTTCTAAGTTTGGTCACATTCAGCGATCAGCTGATCTTGTTTACTTCTTGATTCGTCGATTTTAAAGTTTGTGTTTGATTTATAGTTTATAGTTTGTGTTAAATACCATCGGAAAACCTAGTAAGTAACCTAGGAAGTCTACTAACTGTTCTTTAAAGAACACTTTTGTGGGTCGCTTGTGAATTGATTACGTAATACGCGTGCATTTCTGCCCATGTGAAAAGTATGATTAGGGTTATCTATATGCGGTCTCATTAGTTTATGAGAGCTTTAGGCAACAATGTCTGCTCTTTCATTGATAACGTGCATTCAAATTTGATTTATTTGACCTTTATGTATATCTGTTCTAAGTAAACTCTGGAACATCTACAACAATTTTTACCAAACTTGGTACACTTACAATCTAGAAAGAAGTAGTGCAGGGGTAAGACACCCCTGGTATCCCTAGGGTAGGCATGGGAAAGTGGTATTTAAGAATGACGTAATAAATGACATTTAAAAATTAATTCGACATTGACCACAATTGCTCAACTTCCATTTGATGATATTGTGCATTTCGAAATGTTATTAATATTTAATATTATTAATTTTAATTTTAAATTTAAATTTTAATTTAACTAATATATACTATTAGTTTAAAGAATTTAATGTTGTTAAATAATTATGGTATATATATATATATATATATATATATATATATATATTATAATTTAAATTTTTGCAAATTGTTTTTCTTATATTTGAGCAGGTACTAAGGTATTAAAGTGTTAAAGGTGTTTATTATATGCCTTAAAGGCATATAATTTTTAACTCAACGGAAAATCTATATGTAAAGTCTATCGGAAAAGACAGTTTCTACTACAGCAAACTTATCTATTAATAAAATGAAAAATCGCCAGCTAGCTAATTACAATAGGCAAACAACTGTGTAGAGTCAGTTAATGGCGGTTTAGAAACGAAGGCCGGTTAAGGGCGTTTAGAAGCGGTCAGAAGCGAGAGCGGAGCAAGCAGTAAAAAGGGCGGTAGCGGATCTTAAGGGTGTACTCAATCGGTGTAAGCAGAAATTTACTACGCGGCTCTTAATTTTTGGTTATGTTTAGGCCTCGGACGGATAGGGTTGATTAGGCAAACGGGATAACCTGGGATACGGGGTCGTAGGTTTAATTAAAGGTGCATAATCTTATCGCGGTCGGCACGTAGAAGTTGGTCTCCCGAGGGAAGCACCAATCATATGGCTCGTTGCGACAGGGGCGGAATTGTAACGAATGCTTACCACGTAGCTATCTTGTACGAACCTCCCCAGGGAAGATGGATACAAAATAGGCCCTTCTAATGAAGACACTCTGAGAAGAACTCGTCTAGAGCGTTTTACTACGACTGGCTATGAAAAAAAGGCTACGAGGTGAAATGAATGGCCTAACCTAAGAATTAAAAGACGCCCGGTTGAGTTCATACAATTTTACGGCAGGATGGTAGGTCCGGTATCACTTAGTACGGATGCGGATTCTTACTTGACTTTTCACTACTCGATTCGGATTTCTGACTTACTGCCGACTGGTCCCGGGAGCTTATATTTGAACATCTAGAATATGGGAGGGACTGGTAGAATATTATATTTGAACGCAGCGCCCACAAGTGGAAATGAGAGCAACTACCTCTTTCGGAGGATTCCCCTACGGGTTGGGAGGATTGTTACAGTTTCCTATATTTTAATGGAATTACTATACGGAAGAATATACTTGAATAATTTTTTTCGTGTGTATAGCGTGTGTGTATTATGTAAATATTTGTCCAATTTAGAAATCCCTGATTTATTCTGTATACTGTATTCATGTACATATTATCTTGGTAAGTGTGGTATAGTTTTTCCCTTGTAAGAAATGGGTGAAGATTGGGCGGCGGAAGGCTGATAGGCAATAAATAGTACGACTTCCGACCGCATTATTACTACGTTCATCTGTTTTTTAATCAACATACAATTTTTATGCATCATTATTAATAGAAAAACACAGGTTGCCTATCGAAATGTGGCCCTAATTAGCCTAACTAGGCAAATTAAAAAGATACTGAACACATCCCAATGGGAATGTAAATATTTCAAAGCCTGAATTAATGTCTTAGCGAAACTGGATCGTTTCTTTCAAAAAATATAAACGTACAGTAAAAGAGAAGAGCAGTTTAAGCGCAATTGAAGAGAAGTCATCCATCAGCACCCGGCAATTAACTACATTAAATGCTCCAAGTAATGGAAAGCCCCATTTGATTTTACTAGAAAATCTCCATCTATTACGAAAGTTTAACCCCTCTATAAAAATGACAACCTTGTTAATATATATTTTTGCGAAACTGTGAATCAAATTTGTAAAAATGATGACTTCCCAAGACGTATTCTTTGCAGTAATGAATACATGTTTAACAGAGATAGTGTGTACAATGCCCATAACAATCACTATGGGCTAAGGAAATTTCGCAGGCTATTCGTGAATATGTTCATTAAAGAGACTTTCTGCGAAAGTTGGGATGGGTATTAAAAATCACAGAATTGTTCGCCCCATCTATTTGCCTGGCCGTTTTAATGCTAATGATTACTTTAGTATTTTGGAATAAGTTATTGATGAAGTGGCACTGAATATACAATTAAATGTGCTTATACAGAGAATGTGTGTAGAGGCCTTGCTCATTATTCTCGTCATGTGAGAGAATGGCTGGACGAAATTTGCCCAAATCGATGAATTGGTCGTGGCCGTTCCATCCTATGACCCGCGGAAACCCTTGACCCTAACCCCTACACTTTTTGTATTGGGTTTTAATACATAAAATGTTTATGCAACGCCTGCATTGAATGCTGAAATGGTTTGAGCAAGAACAGTGGAAGTGCTAACTGAAATTATACCAACATTGTTGGAGCGAGTGATCCAAACAATACCAAGAATGCCAATCCAAAAAAGCCAGTTGGTTTTCAGTTTGAACAATTGTTGTGAAAATAGTTTTTGAAACATTTTCAGTGGCTAATGCTTTAATAGAACAGGAGGCTATGGATAAAAATAGTTTAATGGTATACATGTATCCCCGCCCTCTTCAACCATAGTTAACCGATGGTCGATACCTTTGTGGTTTTAGTCTAACATATTGAATGCAATAACTCAAAAGTAGTGTCCACCGCTTGTTAAACTACTGATAAATACTGAAAACAAATTTTGATAGATATGCAAATATAAATGACATTTATGTGAAATTATGTACATGAGAAAGCAAAAATTAATTTATATTATTTCATTGCAGAACGCTATGTTGAACCAGCAGTCCAATGCTTTGTTGCGGATATATTGTCAGCCTAAAGATTATAACCCAGTTTTTCTAAACACTGTCCCATGTATAGACAGCAAGTCAAAATCCAAAAGAGAAATAAAACGCAACGCGCATTTTATCATTAAAAGACGCGGAAAACTGTAAGAGAATCCTTTTTATGCAAAAATTGGAACATAACCGTTTTTCAGTTCTGGATATGGGTTTACATTGCCTGCCACTTCTGTCCCAAAAACATCACAAAACACTTCTTTTCCATTAATCCAGGAACCTAAAGACACTCCATTTGATAAAAAACGTAAATAAATCTCCCCTCCTCATCTCCACCAGCCACAAATAAAAAGTTTAAACACTTAAAGAAAAAAAAGTTTACTTCATAATCCGCACAGAAATGAATTCAAGATATTTAAAGATAAACTTATAAGTAGTATTTCAAATTTTATTCAACAAAATTTCGTAAAAAAAAGCAACTTAAATAAGCCTTCAGCCTTAAACATCAAAGAAAGTATTCGGAAAGTCGCGTAATAATCCATAATCTATTATAAACTAATAAATAACCAAGATTAAAAAAACGGTAAAATTACCAAAAATTTCAACGAAAATTTTAAAGGATGTACAGTAACCTAGAGCAAATCAAGTTATAAAGTGTTTCAATAAACAAGGTGTCAATTTCAGAGCGTAAATTTGAATATAATTCCGAAGAATATTTTTTAGAACATTCAAAACCGTTTCGAAAGAATGGACCAGGTTAATAGTGGTTGCAGGTTTGTGCATGAATTCCTCAGCAGAGTTGCTATCCCATTTACAAAATTATAAATTACAACCCCACTTAAGTGATACCACGTCTAAACATCTTTGTAAACTGCGAACGAAAAAAATTTGACTTGAAATATTATTTTTGAGAAATATATACTGAATAATATGGATTTAAGCATTATCTGGTTTCTAGGCCGTAATGCAGTGGAGTACAATCCAGTTGAAAATGCAAAAGATTTTTATATTGTAAGATTTTTCTGGTTCAAAATAACTACACTTCACTAATTAAATATTTAACTAATTTATTTAACACTGATAACTAACACTCAATACTTAATTTATATCTCTCAGGTGTATATATATATCTTTAACGCATGGCCACTCAGGTCAATGGTAATGGTATTCGTCGCGGTCCCTGTTTATTACTATTTTGTCTAGGTCCGGCGTCCTCTATTATCTCAACCGCCTCATGCCTTTCCGAATATTCTGGGCGTTTCTCGTAGAGTATCGGATTCCAGAATATGATATTCCAGAGATATGTCTTTCTTTTTCTGTCGTATATTAACAACTGTTGTGAAATGATGCTTGCAGAATGTACCAGACTATAAAAAAATACCTGAGAAAACATTGAAATGCTTTTCACTTTTAATAGGAGAATATTCTCGGGGAGCTTCTATTCTGCTATCTCATGAATCTTTCAGAGCACAAAATATTCAATTCATAAAAGAAACTATGATGATGAACATGTATCCCCTATAATTTATATTAAAAACACATACATAGAAGAATTGATCATTTAATGAGCTGTCTTAATACTACCTAGCCCAATTTCCCCACGCAATGCAACACAAACAACAATAGATAAACTATTTATAAGACTACCGTAACATAGAAAATTTCACTTTAACAACCCTGAATATTCTGAACATACATCTAGCCTGGTATTCACTATTTTCTTTCAATAGTCTCATTTTCTCCAAGAATAAGGACCCAACTCCAATAGAGAACCAGAGCTGTGTAATATATCAGGTTACATGTTATGACTGTGACCCTCCGAAGGTTTATATTGGAGAAACACCACAATATGTAAAAAAGAGATTGCAACATGAATTAAACATCACTAAGAATAATCCTGCACATTCGGGTTTAGTGGAACATGCCATAGTGGATAATCACAACCAACCAAGTTGGTTTAGAAGATTGTTCAAAGAGGCTATACATATTAAAATACCGGATAATAATGTAAATAGGGAACAAGATTTTCAGAACTTTGCTCTGTCATATTACAAATTATTCAGGTAAATTGAACACATGACATCTATGTTACCTTTTTTTTTGAACTCTCACATTTCCAACACAAACATTACAGATTTTATCCTTCATCTTTTCATTTTTTTTTGACACAGGATTCTCACAAATTGGAGGGTTTCTATTATTCATAATGGCCTTCTAATAAGATTTAAATTTGTTAAAACATCGATATACGATGGTCAAATGTCAAATGTTTCCATTCCTGGAAAAAAAATGTAAGTGTTACCCATTTTTAGTTATAAAGGCGCGTCCACATTTGTAACAAATTTCATAGTTTATATAACAAGTTATATAACTTGTTATATAACCAAAGTTATGCAACATTTTTGGAAAAGGCGTCCACACTACACTCAATGATTCAGTAGTGATCATGACTTCATCTTTGGAAGATGTAGTGCTCGCAGCAGCAGCTTGTGTAATTCTAGCAAACCTTCAGCGAAAGAAGCGGAGACACTGGGTACGACCATCACTGCAAGCACGACACCAATACAGTGGAACTCAGCTGATGAAAGATCTGCTGAAAGACGGCAGAGATCCGTTCAGCGGAGAAATCCGGGATGATGGGAGTTTTAAGAACTTTGCCAGAATGAGTAGTTCCGATTTTAAAACTATATTGACCAATATTGGTCATACGATTTCAAAAAAGGACACCAAATTTCGAGATGCTATACCAGCAAGAGAAAGTCTTTTAACTGCTGGGGGGCTGTTAAGAAAACCCAAAAGTCAAACTCAGATTGATGTGGACGAGCGCGTAACTTCTTGTAAAACAATGTTATCTAACTTTCTTTTATCTTTACCGACACCCTTCGGGTAACATATAACTTGCTATAAAACCACGAAAAAGTTATATAACTTCGTGTTACATAACATTTTTTCACTAGAAATTTCCAACAAGTTGTATAACTTTGTTATACAACATGTTTTGTTACAAGTCTAGACGCGCCTTAAGAGATACTTACCATATCTTTTAGAGCCATGAATATGTCCATAATCATGGACGAAACGTCGGCATTGACGCTAAGAAATCGCAACAACTAGTTGTTTTATTTGGGGATATATCAAGAATATTCCTGTTATACTTTTCACTTTTGGATTGAAGTGTTAATGTGTCATGTTACCAGCTTATTTAAGGATAAAATAGTAACAGATCTGTCAATTTTTGCAATTTTGTTATCTTCCTATGAAACAAAACATTTTCCTTTACCCCCTTAAGCTCGTAGATTCCTTGTTAGACATTGTCTAGTCTAGGCCATGCTTATAGAAACTTTTCTCTATTTTTATGAGTTACACGCCTGACTTTTTTATATCCACGCTTATCCGTATTTTATGAATTTTAATTATTTTTTTTAAACAGCAAATCATTCCTTTTGTAGCGAATATAAGACTTTTGAATTATCTCACTTTGTTATCTATGTAAGTACACTATCGTTTGTCAAAATTATTTCAGTCAGTTATCCCACCCGAAAAATAAAATATGGATTTGGAAGAAGCCAAAAGTTCCGACTCAGCAAAATATTAATATACCTATCAGGAGTCCACCATCGAAGCACTCAGTCACTAATAATCGGCCACGTGCCACCATGCATAGAATTTGATGACCGTAATCATTTTTGTGATAATATTGAAAGGTTGATATATTTATAATTGTAGAAACAAAACTTTTTAAAAATAATAGTTTCGACAGCGAATATAAGATTCCCCCGTAAATAAAAATAATAAAAATTGATAAATAATAAACCAAATTATAGGGGTAGAATAGAGCGACGTGATGGTGATAGTGAAGTTTAAATAATATGTTGTGTTCTCATTTAAGAATATATTGCCGCGGGCAAGGTCCCTCAGTTTGACCCCGAATCAGATAACAGTGAAGCCCTAATAAATTATCTAATTAGAAAGATGATCTTCTGAAGCTCATAAGCTTATAACCGAAGAAGAAGAACGGTTACGTTCCACAACAGCTTGTTATTGTTACTTTTAACTATATTCCAATATCCACAACACGTTTTTATGTCAGAACTTATTTCGAGATTTTCCACTTATATCTCAGATTTCACTCTCTTGCGGTAAAGAATTGATATTTTTTAGAAAGCGAATTTGGTGGAAGATTGATTGAAGAAAAGAACTTACGCTGTTAGCTTTGCACAGATCACTTGACATGTCGGTTTTATATATCCCCTAATGGGGAAAACAAAACCGAAACTGGAAGGAATAGAACAATGAAAGAAAAACGAACGGTTTCACTTTGTAAGAAGGTTGATGCTGGAGAAAACAGCTCACTGCCTTTAGATTCATTAAAAATCGTTCAACTAATTTTTTATCGTACAGCTTGTGCCAGGAATATTGTCAGTAAGAACAAACAAATTGCGAAATTTAAGCACAAATTGTGATGCCTCCATTCAAATTATCACGATCACAAAGAGATAAAATTTATAGGAGGTAAATGGGAAAATACGTTTGAAGCAATAAGTAACGTAATTAATTTCATAAATTTCCCTATAAAATCCTATTTCAATTTGCTTTATAGCAATTTTTAAAATGTTTCATTGAAGCTATTTGGTGCAGATTTTAAAGTATCCGTAATGGATGCGGATAAAAAATAAAGTGGTTCGATCAATAAGCGACACTGGAAATAAAAAGACTAAATGAACATTTTCACGGTTAGATTTAAAGCGTTACAGGAAATAAATAACGTATTGGTCTCGTTTCGTTATTAAAGCTTTCAAATGCATCACTGAAATTTAAAATCGTATTAGACGGGATTAGAAGTTCCGGGTTGGTCAGCTCGGCTGAAAATTACGTATGTATAATTAGGATGGTCTTTCTAGAGTTTAAAATACTTCAACTGTGTACATTGTATGCCTGTTGAGTAGTTCATAAAACTTCCCTTCGCACTTTAATCACACTCAGGACGACCTAGTTTGGTTCTAAAAGTGTCTTTATTTGAATGTACACACAAAATAATACACTTGACCCTAAAAGCGCCGCATCGCAAAACTCACTCTGTTCTGTATAAACATTTAACCAACCACGATTTTAACTTTATTCGATTTGTTGAAGGCACTTTTATGTTTATGAATAATAATGTGAGACTTCGTTTAGTTCGGATATGACATATGGAAAAATTTTGAGGTATCCTGCGTAGATGGTTACGAAAAGCGGAAGGGCAAAATTGTCCCGAATAATTTTCAAGAACCGGAAACGGTTCTAAAGGAAAATGGGACTGTCTTGACCAATAATTTACGGAAAGATTCGTCATATATAAGCATGTCATACTGAATAAGAGCAGTAAGGCAAGTTAAAGGGTGAATAAAATAGTAAATCGCAGATACTATTTTTCGATAACTTGTGGTTAAACGAAGTTACCTATTTGTTGTGTGTTTAAATACGGAATAAAACTTTAAAACTGGTGAATATACTATAATATGGAAATGGTCAATATACAGGTGAATATTTACAAAGACGAAGTGGATGATGCTAAGTGAGATTCATTACTGATTTAAGTTTTTAAACTTATCACTGGAGGACCATCATCGGGATACCGTGAGGGCGGGCAATGGTTAAAATTCGTCCTACTATTTGTTGAAAAACCACCCTCACAGGTATCATTCCACGAGCAGTTAGGTTTTCCCAAATATTCAAACTAACAGATTTTACAAGTAAAATTCTGGGATTACCCGCCTGGCTGGGCCAACGATGACGATCCTCAGGTTCCAAGAAGTAATCGTTTGTTACGGGCAGATTTTACGATCTTAGTAATAAAATTGATACCTTGAAGATCGTTAACTGAGCTTAGGGCCCGAACAAGAATATACAATAATATAAATCGAAATATAAACTAAAATTGTAGATATAAAAGAATAAAAATGAATAAATGGATATGCGCAAGTTTCTATACAAATTATAAACAGATGCAGAACATTTCATTATGATAACTATTTACATTAAATTCTTGCGAATCGCAACATACTCCCCCCTCCGTAGAGCATGAGAAAGAAAAACAAAAAAAAAATGTACTACATGTCATTTTACTCAACAGGCAAGGGAGCTAAAACCTTTACACTTCTTTTCACTACTCCACTAATCGTTTTCACTGACACTATTCGCACCACACCGTCAGAACCAGGATGAGTCGTTACCACAGTTCCCATTTTCCATTTTGAAGAAGGCAGTTGTTCGTCCCTTAGTAGAACCACGGCGCCTACCTTTATTCCCGGGTCATTTGATTTCGACCACGTCCGTCGGACGTTGAGTTGATGTAGGTACTCCTTGTGCCAACGGTTCCAAAAATGTTGACGAATCTTAGTGACAAGCTGCCATCGCGATAGCTTGTTGTCCGGTGTCGTTGTTAATTCGGCTTCAGGTAAACTCGCTGGGATTTTGGTAATTAGGAAGTGGGATGGCGTGAGAGCTTGGGGATCATTGGGATCTGAGGACAGGGTGGTGATCGGGCGAGAATTCAAAATGGCCTCGATCTCTATTAGCAAAGTATTAAATTCTTCAAAGGTTAATAACGAATCGGTAATAACTCGTTTCAAGTGATGTTTAAAACATCTTACAGTTATTTCCCACTGACCTCCGAAGTGCGGTGACGCAGGTGGGTTGAAATGCCATTGAATACCTTCGTCAGTCGCACATTTAACAATTTTCTCATTATGAGTTTGCTCGTTGAAAAGCCGATACAATTCTTTATTCGCCCCTACAAAATTAGTTCCATTATCAGAATACATATGTCTCGGCCTGCCCCGTCTAGACACGAATCGACGCAGTGCACTAAGAAAACCTTCACTAGTCAAATCGCTAACTATTTCCAAATGTACTGCTTTAATTGATAAACAAATGAATACTGCAACATACACCTTTATTTTCTTTCGGTTTCTCTCCTTTTTTTCTTTAATGAGGAAGGGCCCACAATAATCGACACCGGTATTATCGAAAGGTTTTGTTTGAATGACTCTAGCGATAGGTACATTGCCCATAAGGTACTTACACGTTGTGGGATTGGCACGACAACACGTAACACAACTTCTTACTACCTTTTTTATTTGATTTTCCCCGTTTAACATCCAAAACCGCTGTCGAATTGAATTCAATGTGGTCTGAACTCCCGAATGGTAAAATTTGAGGTGATAATCTAAAATGATCATATTATTAATAAAATGTGACCGTGGCAATATGGCTGGATGTTTCTGTTCGAAACTTAAATTGGCATGTTTCAGTCTACCTCCAACCCTAATAATGCCATCATGATCAATAAACGGAGTTAATGCTAGTAATGAACTGTTATCATCAACGCAACCATTTTTCTTTAGGAAATGCAAGTCTTTTGTAAATTCCCTAGCTTGAACCCATTTTATTATACATTTTTCAGCTTTAAGTAATTCGTCCGGTTGAAGCCAGGTATCCCTTCGGTTGTCGCGTTTAAAACGTAAACAATAGGAAATAACTCGTTTCAGTTTTAAAAAAGAAGAAAATCTCTTTAAAGTTTCCCAATCCTCAACTATATTTAAAAAACAAACATGTTTTTTTATTTCTGGCAATTCGTTCACTGGTGCTTGGTTTGATTTAGGCAAGCGGTTTCATCGTTACGTAACCATTGTGGCCCCTCAATCCACAAGGAATTTTTAAGAAATGATTTAGGATATTGCCCTCTCGATACCGCGTCGGCAGGATTATCTTCAGAAGGAACGTAATTCCAAGAACAATCTTTCGTTTGCTCTTGAATGAACGCTACTCTGTTTGCCACAAACGTTTTTAACAAATGCGGGGAGGTTTTAATCCAATGCAACGTTACTATTGAATCGGACCACAAAACTGTTCGGTGAATCTTAACGTTAATAGCTTTTACTACTTGCAAATAAAGTTTGGTGAGTAATTCGGCGCCACATAACTCTAATTTGTGAATATCCACACCTACTTTCTTTAATGGTGCCACTCGCGATTTCGCGCAAAATATATACGTGTGTGATTGGTTGCACTTCTCATTAATTGTTTTAAGATAAATACATGCCCCGTAAGCTACCTTGGAAGCATCACAAAACCCATGAAGTTCTATATTTTGACTGTTACTTACAACTCGTCGGTTGAAGGACAAATTATTTAACAAAGTTAATTGAGAATAAAATTTTTTCCACCTTGAAAAGAAATTGGAACTCACTGATTCGTCCCAATTAACCTGTTCCTTCCATAATTCTTGCATAAATAGTTTTGCGAGAAGTATGACCGGTCCGAGTAATCCAAGCGGATCAAAAATTTTTGCTATCTCTGATAATATTGTTCTTTTTGTAGTTCTAATTTCATTGTTTTCGTCAAGAGTATTCACATTATAACTTATTTTATCTTCTATAGAATCCCATGATATGCCCAAAGTTTTAGCAGTTACGCCTTTATCTAAATTAATATACTGAATTTGTTCATTAGGTTTCCCACCCACAATGCGTGGCTCATTTGAGATCCACTTTCGTAAATTTAATTTAGCAAGTTTTAATACTTCAATCAATTCAGTTTTTATTTTACGTGCTTCTTCTATACTTGAAGCTCCCGTGATCAAGTCGTCTACGTATAAATCCCGTTTTAATATATCTGCGGCACGTGGAAATTTATGTTTCTCATCTTCAGCTAATTGATGAAGACAACGAATCGCCAAAAACGGAGCTGATGTTACTCCAAAAGTGACCGTGTTTAATTGAAACGTCTTAATGCACCCGTTTACCTGCCACAAAATTTGTTGAAATTTGCGATCTTCCGGTCTGACTAAAAACTGTCGATACATCTTCTCTATGTCCGCAGCAAAAACATAACGGTATAGACGAAAACGCAATAATAAAGAAATCAAATCATCCTGAATCGTAGGGCCAGTCATGAGGATGTCATTGAGCGAATTGCCATTTGACGACTTCGCTGACGCGTCAAAAACTACACGAAGTTTCGTCGTCATACTATGCTCCTTTAATACTGCATGATGAGGCAAATAGTACCCCGTCCCTTCGAATTCGTCACTGATTTCAGTCATATGACCTAGGTCAATGTACTCTTGAAGAGAATTTCTATAATTAATTTCAAAATCTGAATTCTTTTTAAATTTGTGAATTAACGCGTATAAACGATTCAAAGCAATATTACGCGATTCTCCTAATTTCCTATTATTTTCTTTAAACGGTAATGCTACTACGTATCGCCCTTCCGCGTTACGAGTAACGTGTTGCTGGAAATGCTCTTCACATGAATTTTCTTCCGGTGAAAGTTGAGATACAGGAGGACCCTCTTCAATATTCCAAAAACGAGTTAAATCCCGTTGCAAATTTGTGAACTTACAGATTACCGAGTCATTATTGCGAAGAACGTCGACTTCTCCTCCCAGTACCCATCCTAATCGGGTTTTTTGAATATAAATATCAAGTCCCTTTTCTAATAAATGTTAAATTACCTGCTGCAGAATTACCGAAATTTGATGGCAAATTTGAAGAGTGGTTGTCGTTTAAGGATAGTTTTCGGTCAATGGTAGACGGTAATGATAATTATAGTAGGGTAGAAAAATTAAAATATTTGAAGTCATGCGTATCGGGCGAAGCTGGACAGAAACTTAAAATATTTCCTATTACTGAGGAAAATTATACTCGTGCGTGGAATTTATTAGAAACCTCTTACGAAAATAAAAGATTGATAATCTCGCGACATTTGAGTTTAATTTTGAAATTACCAAAGCAGGAAAGAGAAACTGCGGAGGGTTTAATAAGATTGGCGGATGAAACTCAACAACACCTTCAATCTCTCGAGTCGTTGAAGGTTACAATTTCCCCTCAAATTATTGTACAGAATATTGAGGAGAAGCTTCACAAACATACTCTTGAAAAATGGGATGAAACATTGACTGGAGATGAATATCCTCTTTTAGAAGACTTATTAAAATTTTTATATAAAAGGGCATCAAATTTAATGAAAAGAAATAATGATCGCGATCGAGACAATCATACATTTCAAAAAAAGAGTTGTGAAAAGAAACAGGTGTTTTCTACCTCAGTTGGTAAGAATTGCAACATTTGTAATAAGATTTATCATCCCGTATTCAAATGTTCTAAATTTCGAAATTTGTCAGCGGAAAATCGTTTAAACCAAGCGAAAAAGCTTTCAGTTTGTTTGAAATGTTTGAGAGTACACGAGGGAAAGGATTGCACTTTTAGTTGTAATAAATGTAAGGGTGATCACAACTCCTTATTACATGATAATTTCGATTCGTCAATCGATAAAAGAGATTGACTAGCGGAGCCCTCGGAGACAGTACCACATTCTGTAACTGCAAATTCAATAACTTTACCTAACGGTTTGATTACCAGTGCTGTCGTTTTAATTTTTAATAGCAAGGGTAAACCGTTTAAATATAGAGCACTATTAGATAGTTGTTCTTCAGCTAATTTTATAACCGAACGTTTAGCTGATTGTTTGCAGTTACCGAAACGAAAGTATTGTATTCCGGTGAAGGGCATAAACGAGTCATCGGCGACTTCAAAACATATTGTTTCAGTCACATTTAAATCGTTATATAATAGTTATCAACAAACTATAGAGTGTCTCACGATTCCCACGATAAGCAGTCACGTTCCTACAGAATTAATTCCGCGCCATTATTTTGATATTCCCAAAAATTTGAATTTAGCTGACCCAGAATTTTATAAACCGTCTCCAGTAGATTTATTGATAGGAGCCGGTTGTACATTATCTGCACTTTGTATAGGTCAGATACATTTATTAGAAAAGGGACTTGATATTTATATTCAAAAAACCCGATTAGGATGGGTACTGGGAGGAGAAGTCGACGTTCTTCGCAATAATGACTCGGTAATCTGTAAGTTCACAAATTTGCAACGGGATTTAACTCGTTTTTGGAATATTGAAGAGGGTCCTCCTGTATCTCAACTTTCACCGGAAGAAAATTCATGTGAAGAGCATTTCCAGCAACACGTTACTCGTAACGCGGAAGGGCGATACGTAGTAGCATTACCGTTTAAAGAAAATAATAGGAAATTAGGAGAATCGCGTAATATTGCTTTGAATCGTTTATACGCGTTAATTCACAAATTTAAAAAGAATTCAGATTTTGAAATTAATTATAGAAATTCTCTTCAAGAGTACATTGACCTAGGTCATATGACTGAAATCAGTGACGAATTCGAAGGGACGGGGTACTATTTGCCTCATCATGCAGTATTAAAGGAGCATAGTATGACGACGAAACTTCGTGTAGTTTTTGACGCGTCAGCGAAGTCGTCAAATGGCAATTCGCTCAATGACATCCTCATGACTGGCCCTACGATTCAGGATGATTTGATTTCTTTATTATTGCGTTTTCGTCTATACCGTTATGTTTTTGCTGCGGACATAGAGAAGATGTATCGACAGTTTTTAGTCAGACCGGAAGATCGCAAATTTCAACAAATTTTGTGGACAGTTAAATTTTCAGTAGCTATATCCTCGGTTAACTTACTCCCTAAATTGGGTTT
Organism: Cryptocephalus moraei; assembly: GCA_946251905.1. NCBI lineage: Eukaryota > Metazoa > Arthropoda > Insecta > Coleoptera > Chrysomelidae > Cryptocephalus > Cryptocephalus moraei. The sequence goes on along the minus strand of OX276453.1, from coordinate 15,155,402 downwards.
TGTCGTGACCGTCGTATCACGCAAAAGAACTTCGGCTTTAGTGACTACGTCTAAATAATTATTTTCGATATCAAACCTTTCATCTACATGATCTACTTCCGAATCTAATTCTTCCAACTTATCATACCAATCATCAAAACCTTCAAAAAAACCTTTCAATCTATCTAAACCCAATTTAACCCTTAATATATCTTGTTTCGTCGGATCAAACTCATTAAGAAAATTGTTAAATCTAGTGATAGCAGTTTTCACATTGGTACGTTTTTTCTTTAATGAAGAAATCTCAGCCATTCCGATAAAATAGGAAAAAGGGAAATCGATAAAGGATTGAGTTTACCTGGAGACGACTCGGTGGCGAAGTTGCTCTCTCGTCGGCAACTCTGCTCTCTTGTCTCCGGTTTTGCTTCAGAAGTGGTCCCCACTGGTTCTGAAGAAGGCCTGGTGTTAATGTCGCTCTCTCGTCGGCGACACAACTCTCGTCCTTCGGTCCCTGCTTCGGAAGTGGTTCTCACTGGTCCTGTAGAAGGCCTGGTGTTGTCGCTCTCTTGTCGGCTCCGCAGCACTCTCACGGCTCCGTCTCTGCTTGTTGTGGTGCCGGCTCCAGAGGAAGTTGGTACGTCGGAATGTGTAGTAGTAGTACTTCAAAGGCAAAAATTACGGATGCCTTTATCAGGAACACAAAACGGGCGATCCGTTTAGCTCGAAACGCGAAGTACTTTAAGTCGATCGGTTTGAACTGAGTACTGAATCTCTATTCACTATTTATGACCAAATTCCAATAAAAAAATTCACCATGAACTCAATTTTAATTAGTTTTTTATATCCGGCTCGAAGGACCATGAATAAAATAGTAAATCGCAGATACTATTTTTCGATAACTTGTGGTTAAACGAAGTTACCTATTTGTTGTGTGTTTAAATACGGAATAAAACTTTAAAACTGGTGAATATACTATAATATGGAAATGGTCAATATACAGGTGAATATTTACAAAGACGAAGTGGATGATGCTAAGTGAGATTCATTACTGATTTAAGTTTTTAAACTTATCACTGGAGGACCATCATCGGGATACCGTGAGGGCGGGCAATGGTTAAAATTCGTCCTACTATTGGTTGAAAAACCACCCTCACAGGTATCATTCCACGAGCAGTTAGGTTTTCCCAAATATTCAAACTAACAGATTTTACAAGTAAAATTCTGGGATTACCCGCCTGGCTGGGCCAACGATGACGATCCTCAGGTTCCAAGAAGTAATCGTTTGTTACGGGCAGATTTTACGATCTTAGTAATAAAATTGATACCTTGAAGATCGTTAACTGAGCTTAGGGCCCGAACAAGAATATACAATAATATAAATCGAAATATAAACTAAAATTGTAGATATAAAAGAATAAAAATGAATAAATGGATATGCGCAAGTTTCTATACAAATTATAAACAGATGCAGAACATTTCATTATGATAACTATTTACATTAAATTCTTGCGAATCGCAACAAAGGGGTCAATGCCGTACATTTTTGGAAGCATAGCTTTCATATGGCGGGTTTCGCTCGAAGCGCTGAATCGGTGGGAGGTGTAAACGCCGAGAAACCGTCACGATCGCAACGGCCAATTATCGCGCCGCGCTAACTGTTTAGTAGCAACCGTGTTACATTTTTTTTTTGTATTGGTTACCTGCTCCATGGTGACGCTAGTTGCCAATCGTTTGTACCGCGATCCAAACAATCGAAGGCGACCGTCACTTGTCTGTCCGTCATTGGCGTCATTGCATTGCGCATTCACTACTTCCCTATAAATCTCCGCAATAAAGCCCTGGCGGACTGCTCACAATTCGATCGACGATCGACATAAGGAAGGGAAGCCACCACACATTGCCAACCAGCAATTTGGAGACAGTATAAATACGTGCTTTCTTTTGGAAGCATAGCTTTCTTTTGGAAGCATAGCTTTCTTATGGCGGGCTTCGTTCGAAGCGCCGAATCGGCGAGAGGTGTTATTGCCGAAAAACCGTACGACCCGGACGGCCAATTATCGCGCGGCGCTAGCTGTTTATTGACAACGTGTTACAATTGTTTTTGTATTGTCGGTTGCCTTCTCCGTGGTGACGCTAGCTATCAATCGTTTTAGACACAAAATGTTTTAACTGTACAATAACAAAAATTATATCAATATAATCAGCGTCTAAAGAAGAACCTATCTGAGTGTGACAATTACGTTATTTCTTCTATCAACCGAGAAATTTCATTATAAAATTTGCTCTTAAACGTAAACAGACAGTAGACATCTTGGATTAAGATCTACACGGAACGAGAAAATCCTTCACGGAAACGATTCTGGGCCTACGACTACGGTCCAGAAGGTGAGGTTTGTTTGGTATGGCTTGGATAAAAGTATAAAGAAGAATAAATAGCACTACATTATATTATACTAGTTTAATAAGACGGAGTATTGTCACACGAGAGTTTTAAAGCACGACGAACGAAGCGAGGAGTGCTTTAATAGAACGAGTGGGATAATCCGTCTTATTAAACAAGTGTAATATACTATTTTAACTACTTTGCTTTATTAATTAATTAAATTTTGGCTGTTCAAGTTATCGTATTACACTAGGGAATTTTGCGTGGGTTGGTTACACTGACGTGACTGATTACTTCTGAGTTATTATCCAAGAGATTGGAATTTTGCAATTTTTAGATTTCTATCTTTTTACTGAATATTTTAATTGCACGGTCTGTATTTTTATCGCTTAATAAAGTTTGATCCAAAGATATTTTCTTTCTATACAACATTAATGATTTCGAATACCATGAGATTTGTATTCACGGCTTGTATTTACTTGTAACAATTTCCATTATTAGATTTGAGTAAGACACACCGTTATTATGTTCATATTTAGAAATAGGGCACATCATACTATTTACAGCGGTGATTGGACGCACAGTCAGATGTATTATGACCAAACTGTATACATTTGAAACATCTCCTTGCTATAATTTTTTATTGCTTCAATTTTATTTTATCACTTTCTTATAAAGTATCAGTGCTTTCTTTTTCTATTAGAATATTTGTTGATTGTATATCTTTATCGTTTAAATTTAAATGGAGTTAAAATATTATGTTTAACCTATCCCAATCCTCGTGCAGACCAAGGATATAAATTATGGTTTTGTTTTGTTTCTCAATTTCACTGTTGTTTTATTTTACTGTGACTTTCCATATTTTAAGAACACGGTTTAAACAAAAAATCAGATTATTTAACTTTTTGTGAACCCCCAACCGAAATTCAATTTTTGTATTGAAACATTGCTTTATTAAAATCATGTAATTTAAAGAAAGAAATTCTTGTAACCCCCGTAATAAGCAAAGGTATTGCATATTCAATAATTTATAAATTTTTGAAAGGTAAGACCAAATACATATTATGACATGAAAAAAATCACAGATTAGTCCTAACATGTTATATGATTCTGATTTGTTTTGTTGGTTTGATTGTTTTTATCCATATTTCCAGACAAAAATATATTAAAATGTGATTTTAGATTACGCCAAGATAGCGGAAGCTATTACTATGGCCAAACATTATTTTAAGTACTCCAAAAATTATAGCCTAAGTTCATTTCAATATCTCGCAGGGGGGCATTTCATCTACAACGTGATCAAGAATGACTGTTTGAGTTGGCAATACTGAATTTCATTTTTAAATGGTACAACTGGTAATTTGAATTTGCTATTTAAAATTCAAATTTCTGGTATTCTTTTCAAATTTATTAATTTAAAATGGTTTTCACGTTACAACACGATATTTTCATTGGAATGGCGTACTTTCGAAGCGGGATTTATAACCCAATTACTGGTTGGCAGTACTCTCTCGAAGCGACAGAACAGCAATTTCAGGAGTTATTTTCGGAGACTGTGGTCACTTTTGCTGTCTTTCTGTAATATTGCATGCGAGTAGTTGAACGTTATTTAAACACAGGGAGCGTAAGCAAACAAAAATCAACTGGTAGACCTTCTACTCTAAACGAGGATTGTCGAGGATATCAGAACTCCAACGCAAAGAAGTCCTTCCAAATCTTTAAGAAAGCTCTCCCTTCAACAGGTTTGGTCCTTATGCCTCCTATTCAACCAATTTTCATTCTTACCCATAAGACTTCCACTTTTCCATGTTCTAATTCCCGGTTTTACAGGTTTATCATATGGAATTATCATCATGGATCATATCAGTAATTAACCCCTCCTGATCACCCGCAGAGAGTTTTATTTTGCAATTGGTTCAATGACATATTAAATAATAATTATATCCTTGACAATACCTTCTTTTCCGACGAAGCCTGGTTTCATCTCAACAGCTATGTGAATAAACAAAATTACAGAATTTGGTCAGGTGATAATCCTTACGCTATCAGAGAGACACATTTGCACCCGGTTAAAGTTGGTGTTTGGTTGACAGTCTCGAGGACACGGGTGTATGGGCCGATATTTTTTAGTTTTACCGTCAATTCGGAGAGATATATCCAACACCTTTTGAGGCCTTTTATAAACCAATTAACAGACGAAGAGCGTCAAATTGGATATTTCCAAAAAGACTCTGCAAGGGCACATACGGCTCGTGCTACTATGGGATATTTAAGAGAGAATTTTGGCGACAGAGTACGGTATTAGTCGGTGCATTTGGTGAAGCAGGTCACCAGATCTCACTCCATTAGATTTTTCGTTATTTGGACTCTTGAAGGACGTCTTTAGGAACGTATTGCATACTGAAAAGAGCTGCAATAGGCAATAGTTCAGGAAGTGGCAAACATTACCCCCAATATGCTGGTGAATATCTTCGAGAGCCTAAAAAGGAGTGTTAATTTATGTCTGGACCAAAATGGGAGGCATTTTGAGCATTATCTTTAGCTGTTTAATTAAATTATTGTTCTGTATTTCGAGTTTCATTTTTTAAGCGTTAATTTTTATTCACATAACCTACAATCTTATCGCTGATTATTATGTCAAATTTTTGTCAAATAACCAATCCGGTTGTAGCGTTACAAACCCTTAGGCAAAAAAATCCTCCAGGTAGGATTGCCAACTCAAACAGTCATTCTTAATCATCCAGTATCATAACAGGCGGTAACCTTTTATACATAGTGACTTTTTCGTACGATAGAGGGCAGTATGGGTTGAAGCGATGTCACGTGTGCAGAACAAAATGGCCGCCAGCCAGCATGACATGGACACTAAAATTTGATAGCAGGATAATCATCGATGCCTTTGACGGTATGATACAAGCATTGTTCCGCGGCACACAGATTCCTTTCGAAGTCCCCTCAACTAGGCATTTAACCCCTACCGAATCCTACCCGAAAGCTTACAATATAACTTTCACTTTTCAACGTTGCCCCGTATGAAAACAAATGACAAGCCGTAGCGACACGTCATTATTATTTAGGAGACAAGCGTCAGTTACACGTCAATATCCAGAAGTGTCGAATCTATTCCAATTCGTTCCCGATATAAAAGAAACCAGCCATGAGCCAATTAAGTCAAAACATGAACTGCACTGACAACGATTCCGAAACATCAACGGAGACCATTACGGCTTTGGCATTAGAGTATGAGAATGCTGACGACTCCCTTGGAACCACCGAAGGAGGTAGTTGCAAGTTTACCAGAAGTGAGGACTCGCCGACATGTGACGACCAGAGCCAAATCGGCAATAGCCGCGAAAACCCTGCCGGATGTCTGTTCAAGGTAGCGTTCATGATTGCAGCACTCTTCCTAGCTGGCGTCATCTTGATGGCGCTTACTATATTGATTGAGGTGTTCAACGATATCTTTCCTGACTTCTATACTAAAATAAACGAATGGGTGGTGGTGAAGGTGTACGTACCGGAAGAGCCAACTACATGGGAGAAAATCCTGGACTGGTTCTACAACATTATTTAAGGCGTTTTGGGAATAGTTCGGCTAATATGTAGTCAAAATTTGTATTGAGAATTAAAAAATCGTTGTGACGATATCTATTGTTAAATTTTATTGGACGTACAACTATATATTTCGGAAATAATAAAACATTTGTAGTAGTATTTGTTTTCTTTTGTGCAGGGTTTCTGCTATTGATGCACTATAAGTAAGTTAGGAACGCAATTTTCAAGAAGACATACATAACAATTATTAAAAATAAATTAAACTAGTTTTGTCTTAACGCTATGACTATAGTACATCAAATATATCAAATACATCAATGATAATATTATGAATTAATAATAATAACTTGTTGAATTAATATATATTTTATTAATAAGCTATTATTTAGTACCCACTTAGATTCCTGTGTTAAATAACTTTCACTAGTTAATTAATAAGTGCTTTTTCGCACTGCTTTTTCTTCACCAAAATGGCCAAAGGCCGTGTGGGCTTAAACATATTTGCTTGTACAGCAGTGATCTTGAAGAGACCACACCACTACGCCATTTCATTCAAAAATAACAATAGTGTCTAAAAGACATAAAAATAAATTCATCAATTTATAAACATTCTATTTGAAAATCTCATTTACAATATAAACAGCAAAGTTAAAAAATTTACAAACCAATAAAGCTTCATAAACAAGTTTTGACGTTCCCGTCTAATGAATTCAAGGTTGATTTGTATAATTACCATTACTTATCATCTATAAATAGGTATAAAAATATATAAAGTGTGGAAAAATAACAATGAATAATTATTATATAACTAATTCTAATTTCTATAATTATATATATAATTTTAAAATTATTTATAATAATATTGACTGAAAATAAATTAATGTATAATAATCGTATTATATGTAAGATATCTATCATAGTCACAGACATCCTGATATCGAATGAGAGTTGTTGGTATCAAATTTTTCGAAAAATTTTATAAGCACTTGATGAACTATTTCGAATTATTTTTCGGAACATGAAGTCAGTTTCAATTTCTGCTAAAAACAATTAACAGGAAATTATGCTGTTTTGTAACGTTTACTGCAGGTATATACTTAAATACAGAATGATATGAAAACCAAACGCCGTGACTGGTTCAGCCATAACGAAACAGGTGTACTGGCGGTAAACTTTATGTGGTGTTACAGAGCATAAAACAAAACAAAAATACAAATGTACACTATACCTGTCAAATTGTTCTTGCTAGATTTATATTTCTCCATTAGATTTTATTATCATGACGTTTTTGTAAGAACAAATAAATTTATTTTCTTCTGTTTGTTATGTCGTTTAGCGGAAATGCTTTTCTGGGTCCGCTTACTGACAATTTTAAAATACCATTAATTTTGGTATCAATAATCAATTACCTTTATTTATCATAATGTATTTCTAAATCTGTTCTTACATGGATACTTAAGAAAAATGTCAAAACGTGCTCTGACAATGACACTGAATTCGAAGATTTATAAAAAGAGTATTAAACTTTTTTGCAGCTGCTTCATTAATAAACAAAACGATTTATTCTCAAAATAAATGTGAAAGAAAAGACTTCCGCTTTTGCTTTACCCGTGCTGGAAAGGAGCCAAATTTTCAGTGTTATAAATTGACCACTGATTCAATTGACAATAAGTGAGAAATGTTGGGAAACGGCGTTTAAGGCAGCAGATGTTTTTAAAAGTTCTGAAAATCCTTTCTGCGATTAATTAATGTTCCTTTAAGGTTTATTTGTCTGGAGCTTTCGTTGTAATTTAGAAATCTCGTAATATGATATTGTGACGATATTTGTCTTGAAATAAATCACAATACTGCTGTTGAATAAACAATTAATTTTGTAACCAGCATCTATTATACCTCATTTTAGAATTCCTCAAGTAGAGAATCTCAGTTCAATCTACTATTCAGTTATAATAAGGATAAATAAGATAAGAACTACACTGCGATACTGTAAAAGCCCGAATTGATGACCCGACAACTTTTCACTTGCACCACCAATGTCGATGACGCAAGTGGTAAATTCCATATAAAACCAAAGTTAAATCAAAGTTATCTTAACAAATAAGATGCAATTTAAATTACTATTTTTAAAAGTAAGAAACGATAATTGAAATTTGCAGAGAATTAAACTAACGCCTAAATTGACATGGCATTCATGAGTTTATTTAATTAATCGATTGTATCATATAACTCTATCTCAATATACGATATCATAAGGATAAGAACTCGGTATCCTTCTTAATTTACACACGCTTATTATCATTTGTGTCATTAGCTTTGGTGGTGCAAGTGGTACCACGTTTGATTGGAAATCCACAGATATCCTGTCAAATTCTTCCTGTTGGATATGTTTCTGGGTTACTTATTGCCACGCTATTAATCTGATCTGTTGGACAACGTACAAAATCTGATATATTATGGCCAGAAACTGCCTCATCAGCTGGAAACTTGAACACCTTGATAATTTTTGTATGGCTGTATGAGAAAAATATTCAGTAGTGTCAACCGAAGTATCGGTCTATTTTACCAACGGAAGCAGTTAAAACGTAACTTCCCATCAATAGGTTAGATTAACCGCTACCAGGAGGTTAAATACCAACCGTTCTAGTAGGTTGGTTAGGCTACTTTTTGATTAGGTAAATTGAACCGTCCATGAACCTCTGAAAAACCCCATAGTCAAGGTGACTTAAGTATCATTCACATAAGCAGTATTGCAGTTGCAGTGCAGGGGGAGTGTATTTGGAACAGTAGCAGTGGTAACGTATCAAGTCGTCCTGTTCACATTGGACGCAGTGTGAAAGGCTGCTGAAGAAGCAGTATGTTCTGTTGCCTATTCGTTCCTACTCGTATATAGACAAACACGTCGTTGTTGCAAATTGTATTCTTCATTTGGATAGTCCATCTTGAAAACTTAAACTCACTGAAAAGAATTAACGCGAAACAAAACTGTAGTTGTAGTTGAGGTTTGAGGTTAACAATTTTTAAACAAAACAACACACGCCGACGCGGCCGACGGCCTCGTCTCTGATTGGTGCTTGTACGCGCGTGTAGCCGTATAGTGCAGAAGCTAAAAGCCTGCTAGGTTCTTCAGTACCGCTACCACTACCTTCCCACAAGGTCGTCGATGTGAACGCTGTCGTTAACATACACAGGCTTAACTTTTTACAATACCACCGCACTACACCTACAACTGCACTACTGCTTATGTGAATGATACTTTAGACGTGACAAGTAGACAATATGTGCTGAGGACTGCATGACTAATTTTAGTCGTTAATATGTAGACTTCTAATACCAAACGCCCTACGGTTTTAAACAGCCTTCCTGTAGTAACAGGCTCTGCGGCTGGTGATCGTTTATTTCCTAAATTATTCAAATTACATGGACAATTTAACTCAGAAAACCCCAATAGAGACGTCCCTTCTCTCAAAACAAGGGAAAAAATTCAAACGAAACGAAGCAAAAGACGATACTTCATCTTCGCTTTCGTTAAAAGAAAACAAGGTGATTGTACTTTAATAAATTCCTTTAAGATACAGAAATTTCTGTAGGGACAAGTGGGGTAAGGAAAAACTATGAAGAAAATCAAAAGGGCCACTTACGGAAACGCCATTTATGGCCCAATACAATACAATACACATACACGCTGAATAAATTCCTAGAATTTGACGTAGAAGTGACAACATACTCTACATTCAATTATTAGAGAGGTGTTATAGATTTTAGAGATCTTCTCAACTGCACGGAACAAAAATTAGAGGAACTAAAATACCAAGGCGTCACTGAGGTTATGAGAATCAAAATAAAAAAAGAAGGTACTCTTTTCGATATCCTCAACCATAACCTACCATTCAAATCTCCTAAGCTACCAAGAGAAATCCACACAGCCTTTTATGCTTGTAAAGTTCACTCCCTCATCCCAGCCCACTATGATGTTTTCGATGGTATTTTTGCCCATACAGCACTTAGATGTACCAATGATCAACTCCGCGGTGCTGGGAATCCACTTCATGTGGGACGCTTATGTCAATCGCTAATTAAATGTGTAAAATGCGAATGCCATCACTCCGCCAGATCAAAACAATGTGCGATCTACATAAATACTTCGTATGCCCAAATCCCTGCTCCCCAAACAACTACCACCTCGCAAAACATCGTTCAAGAGCTATTCCCACTCTTAATCGATGCACTTAAAAATGAGTTCTCAATGGCACCTAACGTATTCCCATTTCCTAATCGCCGCCCTCCCTGATTCTTAAAATATCAATGGAAAGAACATGTGATATTTGCCTTAAATGTCTAAGTGTGGCAGAAATGATAGTTTAACATAGTCAGTAATGAGAGAAACTCCCACATTGGTGGGAACAAGAAACAAGAATAGGAAAGTAAGAAAAAATGTATGACATAAACGCAAAACCCGAACAGAGAACCCTAACTCCCTAATTAAGGTGTTATTTGATTCACATCTCGAAGGTAACCAACTCGAGATCCACCTATGACATAATTTAACCCCCTGAACAATGAGTCATGAACATGAAATGAGTAGTAAAATCGTTCAACGCAATTGTAACGGCCTTATCAATAAACTGAGTGAAATTGAAATTAATTAAAACGAGATTCTCCCCCTCGGCAAAGTCATTCAAAATACACAATTTAAACTCAATGTCCCTTTCGCCTGAGGTTTCCAATGCTTCCGCAAATATGTCCAGCCTATTCTCAGATCAAGATGAGGTATCACAGTTTTGTTCTTGGCGATTTTAAATCTAATTCGCTTAGATGTGGAGACTCCATGTTATACACTGGAGGTCGACGTATAGAACAATTACTTACCATTATTAGAAGAACCATTACTGAAGAACACATTACTTTTAAACAACGGAAAAGCTACCCATTTTGAAACCCGAAATGGTGAAACTTCAGCCATCGACCTCAGCTTTGCCCCCCCCCCCCCCTCCATGTTGCCCCATTACGGATAGGATTACGTGGTATACATTGGACGACACGACCTCCACTCTACCGATCAGTTTACCATCACCATTGGTATCAACGCTATTGCGAAAACACCCCCCTCTGTCAACAGACGGTTGTCAAAGAAGGCTAACTGGGAAGTATTCACAAAATCGGTCAAAATTCTCGACCTTCCCAATGATGTCTATGGTGCAGTAAATACCTTTACTTGGTACTGCTATGATTAATATCCCAATGTCAAAGCCTACGAAATCACACGTGGAGATCTCCGAATATTTTTCATACCGTTTTGCACCGATCAGTTCCATAAGCAATTATGACGGAGATTTTATTAATAAAAAAACAAATGAGAAGAGAAATATTCATGAGTTTAATACGCAATCCTATCTTCACTATAATGCACCTCCCACATATAACATATATGAACATATATAAACATATATGAGTTTATATAACCACATATGGGGGTCAAGAATATATCCAGAACAATGGAAAATTGCGAGTATCATCCCAATATTGTATCCTGAAAAGTCACTTATGGACCCCAATATCTAGCGCCCAATTTCTCTAACAAGCTGTCAGAGAAAAGTGTTCGACAACATCATCAACCCAAGACTTGCATGAAGCATGGAAACAAATTCCATTCTATCCCGATTTAAAGTTGGTTGCCGTAGCCGGCACTGTACAACGGATATTCTGATACATTCTCAAATGTAGTCGACTTAGCGACAATAAGTTTCGACTTACAAAACGCAGACAGACACAATGACAGAATAGGGCGTTACTCGATCATGAAACAATTGCATACTTGGAGACTAAAATACCACATGGCAAACACCCTATGAAAGTTCTTACCGCATGGATTTCTTCAAGTCCAGCTAGGATCTATAGTCTTCTATCAAAGAACTTGAAATCGAAAGTCCGCAAGGCTTAGTTCTAAGCGTTTCTTTATTCGCGATTTCAATTCATTGTTTCCTCGAAGGGATACAAACAGATGCTAAGAATTATAATACGAAGATGATCAACCGTACTTTACCGATACAAATCTATCCAAACAATTACCTGAATGATGATATAAACATCCTAGATCAGTTACTGAAATCATAAGGTTGTCTGTTTTCGAAAGAAAATACAAAATGTACCCACTTCTGCAGGCTAAGTTTGAACCACCCAGATCCGTAGCTCTTTATTCTACATCACCCAATCATTATTCAGAATTGGAAAAGTCTTTGTAATAGCCTTTGATAAAAGACTTACTTCGGCAGAACAAATTGATCAACTCACGTTGGAGAGTCAGAAAGCACTGAATGTCAGTAGATGTATGGAGTGGGGCGCAGACACAGAAATTTTCCTATGCCTCAATAAATCAATAATTCAAACCGCCTTACGATCACTACTGGAGAATTCAGAACCAGTCTTGCAGCGGCTGCACAATGCTATGCATCCATACTATTTCGCGGGAAGATGAAAGAATCCCTAACCCATCCTAAAACATAAATGTAACATTTAAAACGAAAATCTTTGAAATGTGGCAAGACAGATGGACGACGCATGACACTCAGTTGCACGTCATAAAACCCACAATACGAAAATGGACCTACCCGAAAACCTTCAATAGACGAGAATAAGTTATTACCGGCACCTTGAGAATTGGCCATACTCATCTCACCCATTCCTATCTTTTAGTGGAAGATTCTAGACTTTGGTACAATCACTTCGACACTAGACCACCATACCAAACAACGTCTCTTGTTTTATGCATTATAAACATCAAACTAATCTTAAAATAGAGCACTTCATCGATAATGCAATAAAAAATGTGGAAAAGTCACTTATCTACGTCACATTTAAACAAATTCAACAAGGTTTAAAGTAATCCTGGCAGCTAAATGTTCTTGGCAATCGGATGCTACCTAACTAAAATAAAATACTTATTGATGCAGTTTGATCCAACAATCTGATCTACGTTCTTTAGGACTACAGATTCGTAGGCGGGATCTATGTGATTGGCTGCAACTTTTACGATTAAGTTTTGAAATAATAATACATAAATATTATACAAGTTATGAAAATGTCTCCTGGTCTATTTATTTAAAAAAAATCACCCCCTTTTTAATGCGATAAATAAGGGGCTGACAATCATTTTTATCATACTTTCTTAACGGGATATGAAAATTTGGTTATTTGTGAAGAGAATAAGCCTTTGTGCACCTCGAAATGTTTATCCAAAAAGACATAACAGCAATGAACATTATGCGTCTTGGGATAAACAAATAGCAATATCTCAGCAACAAATTAACAAATTGACTTTTATAAAAGCTGTTTAGGTTTGGAATTTTAAAAGCTAGCTTTGAAAGTAGTAAAAACCTAAATCATATTATTTTTGCAATAAATAATCAATATGCAAAAAATGACCATTTTCAGTGGTTCTTTGGCATTTTTGCAATAAATATTTAACAAAATTAATCGTGGTGCAGCTCAAATTGTAGATTTTTAAATTCTCTACAACTTATGTTGTGTATTAGCGATATATCTGATACTGCGTGTAGAGCAACAGCTTGAGCGGCTTCTTCGAGACTCATTGTACAATAAAACGTCTTTAGAACTATTGTTTATTTTTAAACACCATATCAATCCACGAGAAAGAGCTATCAAAGCAACTTTGATGGCTATGAAAAAAAAATATCGATTGATAGTCACTTAAAATCGGTACAAAATTAATCCCAGTGATTAAACAGTTTTCGATAATTTGTAGAATGAAAACTGAATGTCCGGTTAATTTTTCAATTAAGTGTACATTGTTGTTTTTATTTGTGTATTGTTATTGTATCTATTTAAGAACGTTTGGAATATTTCAAGTTAAAGATGTATAATATTTCAAGGGTGCTAATTCGTAAAAATGTTTTTGGAACGAATTAAATAGTATACAAGTATTTCGTAAAATTTAATGAAATTAATAGAAAAATACTAATTACAATAATAGAAGGAAAAAACTAAGAATAATGGATTCTTCATTTGAAAAGCTAAGGGATTAGTGCTCAACTCAGATAGTTGCGATTTAATTGCCAAATTCCACCCTCACATGTGATTAAAACATATGTTCAGCACAAACTAGCAGTAATATTTTTCATGAATTATATTGGCTCACTAGTGATATTTTAAAGTTTTTGTGTTTTTTCTTCATTCCTGAAGTCTTTTTTAGTATATTGAAGTTACGAAAAGTTTGAATCCACTGATTTGTTAACAGCACACTTTTTCACAATTATTATTATTTTGTTGTATTACTGTTTAGGTCGGAGTACAATAGTTTAATTCTTTTTGCTCCTAAGAGTTTTAACATCTTTCGAAATGATATTTTGATGAGATTTTATTGAGAGATTTATAATATTTAGAACTATTTTCAAAAAAAGTTTAGTAGTTGGCACAGGGACAAACACCATGGCAGTGAACGAATAAACAATGTGTAATATTAAATAAAACGCTTTAATTTATGATTCAGATATTGTCTTAAACTTTATACCTGATTAGGTGTTTCTCGCCTTATTTTCGCAGTTTCTTTGGTCATTTCATATGTTTCATATGTCACTTTACTCTGTCAATCACTAGTTCACCATATTTTCAAAACTGTATTTTCAAATATAGCGAGTATTTTGGAAATCAAATATAAATACTTAGTTTATTAAACAAAACATCAAGCAAAATAATTCATTTCGATATGTGAGTATTGACGTTGCTGTGTTCTGAAAATATATGCTGAAACAAATGTTCTATTAATACATCCAAGATCTATAAACGCAAGCATGCACAGTTTTAAATTTAAATCAGTGTTCAAGTTCAACCCAATTAAAACTTGGCTCATATTGTAATAGTGTTGAATTTGTTAACGGAATAAAGATTCTATTTTGAAAGGCAACCATATAAGTAACAGATATATGCCACACTATTAATCAACTGAAAAATGCTTTTAATTTGATCTACTTTCTTGAAATTTGTCACAAACAATTCACGTTTGATATATCCACTCAATGGAGATACATCCTATTATTAAACTCACCCTCGGAACATTCTATCATGCGATTCGTACTTGCATACGGGACGACTGAAATAAAAAGCAATCATTCAATGGAAAGAACCGTCGAATCGTCTGGATGCTTTTGCAACTCCGAAGGTAATTTAAAATAAATTTGTAAGAGGCCATACAATTTATAAAGTCATATACATTTAACAACCAGCTTTTAGAACTTGGTTGCGTTGAATTCGTTTCTCAGCGTTTTTAAACTTTTTGGATAGATAGCTGAAAAGTTAAGGAAATATTTTCTTTGAAATATTTAATTATCTCGACGGACTTTTTTTCTCCAGATTACGTAACATTTTCAACTTATTTAAAAGGCAGATGTTAAATAGAAAGGGAGCGTGGTTGTTAATTAACTTTTTAATAGTCAACTCTTGCTACTGTTGAGAGGGTAAAAGTTGTTAAATTTTTAGATTGAATAGACAGTATGTGTCTCTTGGAGTAATATGAGCATTTGATAATGTTAATCAATTCAGACTCGTCCCTAGAAGTATTACTGGACTTTGATCATTTCTGTGCTGAAGATAGGTAAAGTTGTCACCTGGTGGGTATGGTGCTCTAGTATTTTTGTAAAAACTGTTAACATCATAACACGATATCGATCATTAATCGTTACATAATTATTGAATAAGGCACCAACTTGCAACCATTAGGAGATTGATCTGAAATGCGTGCAATAAATTAGACAGGATATATTGAAAAATATTTCATTAATGAAACAAATATTTGATACGTATGGCTAGAAAAGCGGTGAATTAAATTTCGTTATCAGTAATCTTGACAACATCATAACCCTTTCCCGTGGAAAAAAAATCTACTCTTTAAATTATCTTGATTTACATTTACCAAGCAGCTGTAAATATAAATAGATAATGTTTTTCGTAGATCAGTTTCATTTCCAACGACAATATTACATCGGTTTGCCTTTGTATACACTACGTTTCGAGTTATTCTGAAGTATGGTGACAGTCTTTCAACTATCCTTTGTCTGGGTGCTTTCATCCTGGATACTTCTAAGCACAAACACGCGATGCTAACAAACAATTCTGTCACGTTCTCGAATTATTAAAACCCCATTAATTCGGTCTTGCAATTGTAAACTGCAATTCTTCATGATTAACTAATATTCTCACATTCAACCGATGTTAAACCACTAACAATATAAACTTGTTAGATATGTCACGTGTTATGAAGACCAACGTGATCAAAAGCTAAAATTTTATGGTTCCTAAAACAAAATTAATTGAAATAACTCCACACCGGTGAGGGTTAGGTATAGGGAATTATATATCATGTGAAAGGTAATAAAATTTTACAAAAGTATACATTAAATGCAGGGTGTGTCATTTGAAATAAGAAAGTTACTAGGCATAGCATGCACACAAAATTAGGGGTAGGTTTTGGACCACCATTTAAATTATATCGTACACGGGTCCTATTTGATACATTAATATTTCTGCTAAGTAATGGTTACAGTTATCTATTTTAAAAGTGTTTTAAAAAAATTATGAACTAAATAAATTTCAAATTAAAATTATTTCTAAATTGTGCTTCTAATGGCCCCTTAATATGTCATAACAATTTCAAAATTCATTTAATATTGCATTGCAAACATAAAATTTTTTATCACCTTCTTTGCAATGCTATTATGCGTAACCATTTGGGTCTAGATGAATTCTGAAGGCATCATATTGAAGTTATGTTACTAAAACCAATTATTTGACAAACAAGAAATTTATGCAAAATTTTCTTAAAGGCCATTTGAAAAGTATTTTGTTTCAGAAGTCATAAACAAATAAAATAACGTCGCTCCATTAAATTGCAGACAAAGTTGTGAAAATGTTGATATTGATAATTTATAACTGTACAATGCTATCTTAAACAATGATGATGACAATGCTGAAATTGAAAATATTGATGAAGAGGTTCTAAAATTAAATAAAAATAACTTATTCATAATTATAATACATATTTTTTTAATTCATACTCTTTCCAAGGTTTATCAATCATAACAAAAATATTATTTTGCAAAGTTATGTTAAATTGATTAAACAAATTTCTTAGTTTATTTAACAATATGAAAAAGTGTTGGTTTTTGTAACAGGCTTTATTATGTGTGCATACACTTATATTTATTTGACAACTACTGTTTATGAAACAAAACGAACTGCTATAGAAACTATCCAAAGCTAACTAGTTATTCCCCGCAAACGGTAGTGCTGGCAACTCTAACCGTGGAGAATAACCCTACAATCCCCCTTCGGAAGGATCTCTGCTTCTTTACGATGATCGTTCCGCCAGTCTGCTAACTCCTTCAATGGGGTTAATACAGCATACGGGCGCGATGATCTTCATGAAGAATCCGGTTCAGCGGCTTCGTTAATAGGTCTGCTGGATTCTGGGTCGTGGGTACATACTTCAATTGTAGGATTCCATTCATGACCTTCTCGCGGATGAAATGATGCTTTATACCGATATGTTTATTGCTGGACTTGTCGATGTGATTGGTTGAGTGTGCGATGGCCGCTTGGCTGTCGCACCAGATCAGGGTCGATTCTCCAACCAAGTCTCCCAGGTCCAGCCCAGGTCCAGCAGTCGAAGAAACTCCTTCATCCGCGTGACCTCCCTCGCGCAGGCGGCCAGCGAGATATACTCGGCTTCCATGGTGCTCAGCGCGACTGTTGTCTGCTTTGCGCTCCTCCAGTAGACGGGGCTCCAGCTAACGTAATCAGATACCCGCTGGTGCTCTTTCTGTCGTTCACGCATGTGGCCCAATCAGCGTCGGAGTACGTTTACATTGGCTGTCCTGTAGGCCGGTAAACGATTTTGTACTGCTTCGTCTCCTTTACATACCTCGATATCCTTTTTGCTGCGTTCCAATGCAGTCTGTTGAAGCGTGAACAGTACTGCGATAGCTTGGCTACGGCAAACGCGATGTCGGGTCGAGTCCTCTAAGAAAGATAGAGCAGCCCGCCAATTAGTTCTCGATACGGAACGTCAGAATCATCTTCATCTACGTCTCCCTCCAGAAACGTTGGCTTGACTTCCATCGGTGTTGAGACTCCTCTCACGTCCTGCAGCCCGAATCGGTTGATCAGCTGATCGATGTATTCCTCTTGAGAAAGTGCGAGACTGTTCTCCTCCCTCTTCTCAAACTTGACTCCTAGCATGCTTAACCTCAAAACATCTGCTAAGTAGACACGCCACCTTCTGTCTTGTAGCTTCGTTTTCTGTTATAGCCAACATGTCGTCGATATATACCGTCAGTAAAGCTCGGCCATGTTTTCCTGCAAATTCATAGACAAAGGGATTGATTTGGTTGTGTGCCAAACCCATGTCTATTAATGAGTTGTTCAGATGGTCGTTCCAGCATCTGTCACTCTGCTTGAGCCCGTAAATAGACTTCTTCAGCTCACACACGAACGCTTCTTTTCCCTTCTGGACAAATCCCTCCGGTTGCTCCATGAACACGACCTTCTTCAGGTCGCTGTGAAGGTAAGCGCTTTTGACGTCGTATTGATCAATAATCCAATTTCTCTCGACACTGGCGGCCACCAATAAACGTATGGTTGCAAAACTGGGAACGGGAGAATAAATCTCTTTGTAATCAATACCTTTTCGTTGTGAATCCCTTGGCTACGAGAGGCGCTTTAAAACGATGGTGTCACCCGCCGTTTTCTTCTTAAAAACCCATTTACATTTGACAGGTGTCACTCCAGTCGGTCGCGGAACAAGCTTCCAGGAATCGTGTTCCTTCAGCGAGTTCATCTCATCAGCCATCGCCTCCAACCATTGCGATGACTCCGTGGAGTTTATTGCGTCCTGGTAGCATGAGGGATCGTCGTCGGCGCCCGTCGCGACGTTCGATCGAGGTAGATTCGAGGTGTCCCGAGTCCTCTGGCGAAGTGTCATCCCTTGTTTCTCGGAACTCTTCGCGCGCGCTGATCCAGTGCTCTTCCTCGGCCTTCCTCGCTTCCTCGCCGTTGCCTTAGGGCCTGCAGGTGTGTCGTTGACGCCATCCACTGGGTCCTCTGCACCCGCCGCTTCGTGAAACTCTTTCTCGTACTCTGAGAACTCGTCGACTTCCTGCTCAGTTTCGACGGTGAAGGCTTCTAGGTGGTGATTGCCCGTTGTAGCTGTTGATTCGCGTACTCCTTTCGACGGCTCCTGTCTGAGGCCGTCTTCACCTGACGTTTCGACAAACACGCAGTCACGCAATTCGTCTATTCGCCGCGTTCCAGGTATCCAGATGCGGTATCCCCGGCCGTGCAGTGCGTAACCCAACATCACCCCTTTCTTGGCTCTTGCTGATAGTTTGGACATCCGTTTTTGTTTCGGAATGTGTACGAACACGTCGCAGCCGATGGCTCGTAGGTGTCGAACGCTCAGCTTCTTTCCGGCCCATAATTCGTACGGCGTTTACGAAATCTAGATTTTATTACAATGTAGCTACCAATATAGATTTGTCTGCTGTGCGCCTCTTGTCGTGAGAATTTGTGGTACGATTTCTCTCGTACGCTGCCGTGTATGTCAGCCCAGCCCAAGAGCCCTTCGGCAGGTCGGATTCGCTAATTTGTGCTCGAACTAAATCAAACAACGTGCGGTTCAGGCGTTCCGCCACGCCGTTCTGTTGCGGAGTGTATACCATCGTAGTTTCGTGACGGATGCCTTCGCTTTCGCAGAATTCTTTCCAATTTTTGTTGCAGAATGCAAGTCCGTTGTCAGTTCTGATTCGTTTCAGCTGTTTGGTCGTTTGCTTTTCCACTTCAACTTTCCACTTTTTGAACTCACCTAATGTATCCTCTTTCTTCTTCAGGAAACGCACGAAGATGTACCAGCTGGCGTCATCTATGATGGTCAGCAGGTACCGTTTTACTCCCCAGCTTGGTACGTCGACTGGTTCCATCAGGTCGGAATGTACAAGTTCAAGTACCTCAGTTCTTGTCTTCGGGTTACCACTGTTAGGGTTCTTTGGAAAACTCTGGCGCGTCGATTTACCTGTCAAACAGCTGCTGCATGCGGATAGGGAGCCCGGCTCGACCTCTAATCCCACAAACGAAATCCGCCTTGGACATCTCAAGTATTTTCTCCTTGCTGATGTGCATCAAACGACGGTGCCACAAGTCGATGGACTCCGGTTTATCCCCTCCTTGTGTAACCGTGTTCAACTTGGCGTCGGAGAACGGTTTCGATTTGATGACGTAGAGTTCACCCTGCTTCTCTGCATCAATCAGCAATCGTCCGTCCGCATCTTCGATGTAGCCTCCTTCGTGGTCGAAGATCACTCTCATCCCGTTTTTCGTGATTGCTCGTACGGAAATTATACCATGAGCGATGTTTGGAACCAACAACGTGTATTTCGCCATAAATTCCTCGATATCATAAAAACTTTTGACAAGTTTCGCCCTCACAGTGTCCTTTCCGACGGACGCTGTCGTACTGCCATCTGCCATGATGACATCGGTAGCTGACCTCTTGTCAATGTCCGAGAAATAAGCTTCAAGAGTGGCCCCGGAGTCGATGATCCAACTATCGCTGTTGATCCTCTCCTTCCCGCAGTAGGCGATCATCGTCATTATCCGCGACTTATCGCGGGATTTGTTCGCATTCTTCTTCTCTGGACAAAAAAGGGTGATGTGGCCGCTTCCCCGACAGTTGTAACAGACAAGGCGTAGGTTTTGCGTAGTTTTCTTCTTTTCCTGGTCATCCTTCCTGCCGTGTGGCACGCCGTCCGATAACTTTCCGGACTTGTGGGACCTTCGGTTTCCTGGCGGCTTCATCTTTGTCACAAGTGCCTGCTGCCGTACATCGTGACCCTCGGTACTTCGAGCATCTTCTGCAAGCAGGCGCCGCTTGACAGTAGCGCTAGTGAAGTCTGCTTCTGGGAGGTTACATAACGCTGAGACCACAGTGTCCCATTCGTCAGATAATCCACAGAGAATCGTCAAGGCCAAATCTCCATCCTCTATGGCGTCGCCGATATTCGCTAAATCTGCGACGGTCTTGTTAATTTGGCCCAAGTAACATTCCATTGACTCGCAGGCTATCATTTTGCACGAGTACAATTTTCGTCGCAGTTGAACCTTACTGAACTTGCTGTCTGTCGGAACATACAACCGCTGAAGTTGCTCCCAAACCAGCTTCGCTGTCGTCAGCTAACGGATGTGTATCTGCTGTTCGTCGCAGATCGCAAGAGCAATTTTTGCGAGAGCTCTACCTTGATGTGCGATGTAGTCCTTTTTGTCCTTTGCGGAGGCATCTTCCGCAGGCTCCGCTTCTCCAGGACTGATGGTCGACCACAGGTCGCACTCGGTCAGCACCATCTTCATCTGGTACGACCACGATGCATAATTTGCGCCGTTCAGCTTCTAGATTGTATACTTTGTCTCTGCCATGTTTGTTGGCACTTGAATTCGTTCTACCAAAGTACGGCTGACGATGTCGACTCTTGTGTACACACACTACGCCTATTGCGTCCCTGGGCCCATAACCATTGTTGGTTCTTGTAACAGGATTTATTATGTGTGCATACACTTATATTTATTTGACTACTACTGTTTATTAAACAAAACGAACTACTATGGAAACTATCCAAAGCTAACTAGTTATTCCCGGCAAACGGTAGTGCTGGCAACTCTAACCGTGGAGAATAACCATACAAGAAGAAATGCATATTCTTAATCTATGCAAAACGCCGCCAAGAATTAAAATAAATGATATTAATTTTCGTTAATTAGTTCTTGAGATATAGAAACTAGTGTGACTCTAAAGATTCAAATTCCATTTTTAGGAAACAAAGAATATTTTATAAATTTTGTAGGTAAAACTTCAGCTGTTGGCCTTAAAGGTAGCAAATTTTGTTTCTTAAAATGTATAAACAAAGTCCTGTTGAGTTTAAAAAGAGGACTAACTGGGTTTTGAAAGGGTCGCAGGATGATCTTTTTTAAAGTTGCGTAAAAATGTCAGGTATTCAAATGAAAACAAATGTCTACAATTAATATGATGAATTTTTAACAACATTTTACATGAATTTTAGTTTCTCACATAATTTCTTTTAGTAATGCAGTTCACTCCCTTAATTTGGTGCTTTTAGAACTCATCTAGGTCCAATTGTCTACGTATAATAATATTGCAAGAAAGAGTCCTGGAATAAACAATTTCATTTTTGCAAGAAAATATTAAATTATTTCCATTGAAATTGTTACCACTTATTGAGTACTATAGGATCCCCATTTTACGCAAAAATAATGTTTTTGTGAATCATTTTTTAAGTTATTACCGATTAAAACACATCCCCTACATTACAGGAACATGGTAGTGCAGATGAAATGTAGGTGTAGGTCCTTTATATAATCTCAAATAGTACTTTGTTATAAGAGCTAATCTGTAAAGTATTAGACGAAACCATTCCAGACGTTATAGAAAATGCATGTTTAATTACTTGGTATAAATATACTTATTACGCATTCACCTTATCTATGCTTCATGCCTATGAGAGGTTTTCCTGTATTTTTTATTAAAGCTATAAAGGCATAAAAATTAGAAAACACCGTGATTTAAGTGTGAAGTTGCTGCGAAAGTTTTAGAACATAAAAAGTGGCGGTCGCAAGCGTAAAGACTTCGCGGCAAATTACGGGCTGCTCAGTAGAATTTTGGTTCAATGGGCGCTACCTGTTTTAATTTGAAAACAGGAAAATTACCTCTGTTGATTTTAGAGGAGCTTGCGGCCACGTCTCTCGGTAATTTTAAACACAAAAAAATCAATAAGACGGGTGCCCTTTCCCTATCTTAAAACTAATAACTAATAAAAAAAATACGTATATCGCAAACGAAAACTGTCCTACGTGGCGTCGTTTTTTCCTCTTCTATCCGGTTTTTGTCAAAGTCGGTCCACGATCGCCGGCACAACGCAGCTCGTTCTCTGCAATTCCCCTAACAGGTCGGTCCAGGTCCACGATCTCAGGCACAATGCAGATCGTGTCTCTCCCTGCTTCGACCTCCTCGCCTTGCAGCCGTCCTCGAATTGACTTAAATCCTCTTCGGGAGCTTTATCTCGATCTGAGGCACAACGCAGATCGGATTCTCTCCTTTCGAGCTGATTTCCTCGCCGCTGCTTCCAAACTGCAAAATACTCCCCCAGAGTCACGTCAACAACAATTTTCTAAACAAACTCGTCGCCACTCAACTGTCTATCCCGCCAGACCGCACACTCCGTTCGCGAGTTCACAAAAACACAACAATGCATAAAAAACTATAAAAATATACTACAAAGGGAACTATAAAGGAACTATAAAGGCCACCCTCACTAACTAAACTAATAACATTAAAACAGAAATATTAATTCTTGAATTTACTAGAATTTCGTACCGTAACAAAGTGATGCGCGAAAGTAGAAATTAGTGAGGGTGAGAGGTGCATCTTGAGTGTTTCCTTTCCCATTATCTCAATTAAGGAATTGTTAGTAAGGGATATTTTGTGCCAGCTCGTGATACAATTCACTTAAGTCGAGAGAAATTGCTAGGGAAACTCCATTTACCGGTCAAGAAACAAATAAAAAGTTAACTATTGACCGTGACAGATTCACATAAACGTAACATGCTCTTCGTGATTGCTGGAATTAAAAAAAATCTGCTTATCACGGCTTGCGCAGCGCTAGGGGCGGGCGTTATATTCTTCCGTTTTTGTCCAACTTGGAAGAATGTCATTAACGATAGAGGAGCAAATAAAAGCGTTATTAATGATAGTGACAGGTCGTCATAAACCTCACTTCTTCTTCTTGTAAGTCGTATTTTTTACGATAGTCTCCTTTTCGCAATCACCGACGATATTAGACGTAAAATCCATAAGTTGGAAATTTGCTGCTTTTTGTTACCCGACATCCATTATGGCCCCATGATCCGGGAATATCGAATTCAAGGAAAACACTCATTTTTCTTTGTCCCCTCAAAAATATTAAATGATCTTTAGGAAGCATTCGTTCAGGAACAATAATTCCGTTCTGAACTGTCGGACCTGTTGCTAGATTCATATTTACGGACTCCTTTAGGGGCGATTACTTGAACTGTTGCCCAATTTTTTCATATTACGTATACATATGTCATTGTGTTCTCATACGTGCTGTGTGTATTTCTGTGGATATGTTTAAGTTTTTCGGCGAGCTTACTTAATACCTAGAAGTTTGGCTGGAAGATGATGGAAGAAGAATATGCCTTTGAAACGAATTTCGATTATAAGTGACATTTTACATTTCATGCATTTAAACTGAGCGAAATAGAGGATACCTTTAAATGAACTAAAATGGCAAATGAAATAAGCGGGAGGGGCTTGGGGTGCCGCACAGACAGTTTATACGGAAAACCCAGGGTTTCAAGAGACCCAAGCAATACGATGCGCATAAAATAATCGTATCGACAAACACGAAAATATATCGCTTTCATAATTAATTATATCGCTATCGATATTATTCCAGTCGTTTGAACAAAGTACTGGTCAAAAGGCGATACATATCAAACCAGGAAATTATTCGTATTCATTTAATAAATTACAGGTTTATGAGTAATATAAACCAATTGGAATTGTTAGAATTTAAGTGCACCTATTGTATTTAAAGGGATTTATTTTTCCTCACATTTGTTAAGGAAGGTTTCATAATTACATCTTTCGCTATCCCATCTCCACTGTTTTCTATCATTCGTCGGATTTTCGTTTTGTATTTTTTCTGCTATATCTGATTGTATTCTTTCTATCCAACTCCTCCTTGACGTATTTATCTTCCATGAGGAGTCCATACTGAAATATGGTCTGAAAGTTTTTCACCACTCATTCACCTTCCACGTTTCGTATTCTTTCCTTTCCGGTATGTTATCAGTGATAACTTATCACGGTCCTCTTCCAGAAATCCATGTGTATGAACTATTAGGTTCTTTTGTTCTTCTCCTTAAATGGTCCGATCTCACTAATGTTATTAAATAGCTATTACTATATATTACCGTTAAGTTTCGTGTTGAAGCGAAAATAGAGCTAGCTCAATGTTTTCTCAGTATCGATACTCATGCTAATCATTACTTGGTATAGCGATCGTATCATAAATAGGCCAGAGGTCATTCGAAAAATGAGAAAAGTGGGCAATAAGGAAAAACATTGAAAAAAATTGATTGTCTGTGCATCGTCTTGCTGATTGCTTGATAGTGTATAACTTAATAAAGTTGTACTTTTAAGTTACAATTATTACAATTACAACTTTACTATTATGATACTTGATTGAAACTGCCTATTGAAAGAATTAACAATTTCACTTTATGGTGAAACATAATTTTCAAACTTTTCTTATTCTTATTAAATTTTAGGAAAATGTGTGGTCTTCAAGAAACTGGAGAACTGGAAAAAAGTGTAAATTGGAAATGTCAATCGTAGGTCAAAGAAATGAGTTTTTCAGAATGAAACAAAAGTTTCAATAGTAGTGATATAATTTAAATCAAATTTTTATTACCTACCATTGACAATTTGATGTTTTTCTATCGACACTTATTATTACACTGCTTCTGTTAATTTAATTTTTCCTGAACCACACGTTTTCATAAAATTTAACAGGGGTAAGAAAATTTTGAAAATAAATGATTGCATAAAGTGAATTCATAAACGTTCTCCAAGATTTTAAGGGTGGGTCGTCTCCTATTAACCTTCTACGATGTTTCAATGAACTTTTTCCCACCCATGATATGACACGCAGTTCACATGGAAAATATACCCACTTTGAGTCGCCACCCTTAAATTGCAACTTTTATTGAGAGACATAATAACATCAAATATTTTTTTTTATTGGTACGCTATTTTGCCTATTTAAACCATGCTTTGGCGTGCGTAAATCGGGCTTTATCGCACGCGCGTGTTTTAAAGTCGCCATGGAAACGTGTCAACAACGACGAAATCAACCAATTACAGAGCGTTTTTGGCCGTAGCGGGGCGACCTGATTGGTGACACGACGTGCGACGGGCCGGCACGAAGCGTCCCGAGTGTCGTTCAAATTAATTATATTGGGTATTTGGGTAATTTTACACTATGTATGATTTCAAAGTTAGGTACCAATAAAAAAAATCGCGTAAAGTATTCGTGGATAACAACTGCTCTTTCAAACACTTGCTCTATTTCGAGCACTCAGGCTACGCCGTCGTGCTCGAAAACTCGCTCGTGTTTGAAAGAACTCAATATCCACTCATACTTTAATATACTATTCTAATAAGTACTTCCCCATCACAGGTATATCAGTTACATAGGCACAGTGTTATTAAAAACCGTTATATATATATATATATATATATATATATATATATATACATATATATATATATATATACCGTCACAATTACACGTGCTTATTAAGCATGCATCCGTAATAACATATTTTTTTTATTGGTACGCTATTTTGCCTATTTAAAACATGCATTGGCGTGCGTAAATCGGGCTTTATCGCACGCGCGTGTTTTAAAGTCGCCATGGAAACATATCAACAACGGCCATCTCAACCAATAACAGAGCGTCTTTGGCCGTAGCGGGACAAGCCTATTGGTCGCAGGACGGGCGACGGGCCGTCACGAAGTGTCACGAGTGTCGTTCAAATTAATCATATTGGGTATGCACTTGGTTTTGGTATAAAAAATGGTACCAATAAAAAAAAATAGCGTAAAGTATTCGTGGATAACTGCTCCTTCAAACACTTGCTCTATTTCGAGCACTCCGGCTACGCCGTCGTGCTCGAAAACTCGCTCGTGTTTGAAAGAGCCCAATATCCATTCATACTTTAATATACTATTAAACACACTGAAATCAAGTTTTCCTAAGCTTCATCAAAGACCATTATTGTATTTTGTTTCATAGACGATATTCGAAATGACTTCCATTAGAAAAATGGAAGAGTTGTCAAATTTTCGAAACGAGGAAGGTCAGCCCAGATTCGGTATAGTATAGAGTATTGCATTTTCCTAATAATTTTAGAAACGAACGTGTTTCATTTTGTTAAAGTCATAATAAAATAATATATACAACATTCTTTTCAAAAACAGCATTTCCAATCACTATATATATAAAAATGAATAGCTGTTCGTTTGTCTCGCTTGAACTCGAGAACGGCTGGACGAATTTTTCTAATTTTGATCTTCAAATATTTGTGAAAGTTCAGGGAAGGTTTCTTGGTGAGAAACATAAATAATAAGTAATGGAATAACTGAAAAAGATACGTTTTTTAATTTGACATTTATAATCAAACAAATGAAAGTATAGTATCAGTTGGTTGTTAAATAAATAAATGTCCAGACGATTATTAAACTCTATCATCAGTTTGTCAGTGCGCGAGAACTTTACTGATTTTAAAATGCCAAGGAGAAGACGACCTGACTTAGGTCGTCGAAGTCAATCAAATGTGCGACGAGCTAGAGGTAGTTCCAAATAAGGTGAACCTTCAGTGACAGTTGATATGCGCAAACTTTTAGCGGGACCGTTCAAATATGTACGAAGTAAAGTGATGGTAAAAACGTCGAGCAGTCAAAAACGATCAACCCACAACTGGGGCGGGAAGTTTTAATTGACACAGAAATCGATGATTAGTCTTAAAAAAACTGTTTTTATAATAAATCGCAGAGAAAACGTACAGAAAGATACAAAGGTAACAGGAAAAACGCAAGCCAAACACAAACACGTGGGACCATCAAAATCTAACCTCAAACTATGTGTGTGAGTGTGTGAGAGTAGCTAACGTCTCCTTTTTGCTGCAAGGCTAATCTGGACGTCACCTACAGTTTAACGTGGGCTCCGAACTACGGTCCTCGATCACGGTTGTACTCCCTACGGCTCTCATCCCAGTAACCTCAAACTAAATAATGTTTAAAACAAACACAGAAAGTCTTTTTAGTTTATGCCTTGCGTCTTTTCGTTTTGTCTATGAGTTTAACATTTTTAGCACGAATAATAGTTCGGCAACTCGACATATTTGCGTCTCTTTGCGCACGATGACGTAGGGTTCATCTCATGTGGAACTACCTCTACCTCACGTGCAAATCGCACTGACGACCAGCGAGAGACAGATAACGATAACATTCGTATTGGTATGACAGAATTGCGTTCCACAGTGAATAATTATGAAGTAGATAGGCTTAGAATGGAACGAGTTCGGGCACATCAAATACAACAGCAGCGAGCACTACACAATGAAATAGAGCGATTCCGCAGACTCAGTGTCCCTGTAAATCTGGAACGAGTAGCATTCCACTACGACCCGGAAATAGATTATTGGGTGTGCCGACCAATCCGTAACGATTGGAGAGATGACAATAATTTGTCAATATTGTAAAGCGTTAAAATACAGCGGTGAATCTACTGAATTATGTTGTGCTGGTGGTAAAGTAAAATTGCCACAATTGTTCCCACCACCAGATCCATTACTCTCATTAGTTTCTGGGGTGGAAAATGACTAAACATTTCTTGGCCAACATTCAAAAGTATATTAATTCCTTTCAAATTACGTCGTTTGGTGCAACGCATATTGTCCAGGAAAATTTCATACCTACTTTGAGGGTATGAATGGGTGAAAATTCTCGAATTAAATCATGATATACGTAACAAATGTAAAAGATATTGAAAAAGGTGTTTGTAGCTCAGCCGGGATTTGAACCCGGGTCTCCCAATTTCGCGTCGGGTATTCTGACCACTAAACTACTGAGATACGTACCAATTTCATTTTAGATGTTCATGATAAACGCTATTGAGAGGATGATGCAGAGGACGAATGGGTTATACGCAACACACTGTTAGTTTTCTGATCTCCTACTTGTTTTCATTTTGCAAATGTATGAATGGGTTAAAATTCTCGAATTACATTATGATATACGTAACAAATGTAAGAGATATTGAAAAAGGTAGTTTAGTGGTCAGAATACCCGACGCGAAATTGGAATACTCGGGGTCAAGTCCCGGCTGAGCTACAAACACCTTTTTCAATATCTCTTACATTTGTTACTTTGAGGGTAGTTTTTGATAATTTGTTTATTAAAAATTTAAAAAGATAACATACAATTGCAAATATAAGGACAGTTTGCGGAATCAACTTGGAGTTTCCCGGTTTCGCGCGTCACGTGTTCGCGAGTCGTAAAACCATCATCTTCATATATTTATGCCCCGCAAAAAAGACAAAAAATATAGTAGATCAAAAAGCCTTAAATTGAGTAGGTGTATAACTTGGTTGCATTTAATTTAATGTAGATAAAAATTTTGTATTAAGTTTTGACCATATTTTTCAAAAATATATGTTGGTGATAGGAAGTTCATCGGGTCATCTATAATTTTTACTTATCGTTTTTCTTTAAACTTACGTGGCATTGCAACGCATGCGGGGTATGGCTTGTTAATTATAGGTACCCAGACAGCACATACATATCCAATGGACTTACATTGGACGTCCCTTACTGGACGTAGCTGACATCCTTTGGACGTCCACGCAATGACGGTTGGATGTACAATGTACGTTTGTACGTTTAATGGATCTGTAGTGGACGTCCATTGGATGTTGTGTGTTTACTGGGTATGGAGTTTTCATTTCTTCTTCTGGTGAGATTTCGGCACATTTTGTTACTTTTGGTTCCAATTTTACAATAAAATGTCTACGATGTACCTTAAACCTACAGCATCTATATTGTTTGAAATATATTTACTAAAAACAGAAGTATCATTTTCTAATGATATTTTTAGGGGTATAGAAAGTATTGGAGAAAATTATTCACAATGTGCTCCAAGTTGTATGATAATTCCGAACAAAGGCGTCTATTTATAATGCACGTCAATACCAACGTATGCAATTCTTTTAAGAGAAATTAGCTCCCTTACCTCCTCTTCGCTGTCACCTCGGTGAACAATATTTCGGGCACGGAGATCAACTCCACCGATGAATTGCCTTGACTGGAAGTTGGCATAGTACAAAAATTTCATTAAGGATTACTTCCCGGTTAGTATTGGAGAAATCGCATTTCCAGAGGTCTGGAAGACGAGAAAACGAAATAAGGTGGCACTGTTAATGCCATCATTCATTATTATTCTCACGACATGTGGTTCGTGTGCAATTACACGAGATGAAATATGCCCGCCGTCCGTTCCACCTCACAGGGTGCCGTTTGCCGTTTATTTCGGAACGTTGGCGAAATTGTGGAAATAAATTATTCACGAAAGGAAAGTAAGTTGTTGTAAGTGTGATCTTTGCGGTTTTGATGGATGACGATGGTCACAAATATATTTTCCCATATGGTAGATATGTGTATGTATGTTCCATTAAAGCGACCAATCTATCCTGTTTTTGGAACTTTGGTCCACAAAGTACGGTTCTCGGGAGAATTTATGAGATGACTGCATAGATGGAATACAGTATTCATGGTTTTTCTTTCATCATATTTCTAAATATTTATCTTAAAAGTAGTTGCATTATTAAATAGCTAATATAAGCAAACCGATATACATTTATCTAGTATGATTGTCGATAAATACCAATTTAATAACTAGTTAGTCGAGTCTAACTTAAAACAGGGTGCTTGTGAATAAAGCTGAATTATTGGAACGTTCTAAATGATAACTAATTATTTTATGCAAAATATTTTTGACGCTTCAGAAAATTTATTTCATTCAACGTTTACTGAAACATTCTTATTAGATATTGTTCTGAGCGCAGAATAGCGTACTTATGCTGCGACATCTATCAGTGGCAAATTCTACCACCACATAGACACATTGATCAGTAGTTCGTTAAGATTTTCTGCCTAATATTGATGAGATGATGGTTGTAAAATTTTATCTATTTGATATTAGTAGAAAAAGTAAAGACTGAAAATAGTAGGATCAATTATTGTTCTTTTACTAATTCCAGCTTAGACACCAACTTTCCAGAGATGTAATCGGGTCTCAATGAAGAAATGCGGTTTTTCTAAACCGCCTACATTCGCATATTTTGTGAATTAACATAACCAGAGAAATGGAACCAGACTTCATCGGTAAGAAATGTTTTAGTTCTTCCTTACCGATACTGTCTTTTAAAACGTACTAACGAAACTAACGATTTTCAAGGGAAATCATATAGCAGAAAGTTGTGGGTAAATTACAAAATCCATATAATTGTTTCATTTGCTGATGCAAAATTCTGATCCACAATAACGAAACTTGTTTGTCCGTTTTACGTATCTATCCCACAACTTCTGCTTTATGACATGCCCTGCTTTTCTTTCTTCCTTCCAACGTTGCATGTTTCTCAAAAATATTAATTACTAGTTTGTAGTAGTACATAGGGTTTGCCGTGTACTGCCTGTAAATCTGACTGGTAACTCTCAGCACTAAGTTACCGTGCAAAATTGTACTCATGGAACCTGAAATATGCGTATGTAACTATGAATGATTTTTCTGACAATTGCTTATTTCACAGACCACAGCATAAGCAATGTGTCGGAATGTTTAAATAAGTCCAATGCTGGTTTGGGTAATAAACCGTGGAATTACTAATCAGTGTAGTTTAGGTGACCAAGAGCCTACCTAGTTGAAATGGACAAAAATGTGCATTATTTACCTTTAAATGAGTCACAATGGAGGCAAGAGTGTTTGAATTGAAAACCGCTTTATATCCCCATTCGCACCTTGGTATGGAGTTTTTTTAGAATTTTTAAATTAGAATTTTTCGTAACCACATGCATACCTTATAAAAATTTTATTTCGATTTGTCCCTTGCATTAACGATAAATTAATTGTTCGCCTATGTCCTGCAGAACCTGAATTTAGCCCGTTTACAGTATTTTGAATGTGGAAAACCACAATCAGCAGGGTATCTCCGGAGAATTAGCTAGAGTTTAACCATAACACTAGTTAACTACAAACCTCAAGCTTCTGAGCATTAATGTGCACTGGACCTTTTTGACATATTTAACGTACTCATATTTTTTCTGGAATAACATCTGAACACCATGCAAATTATAACGAAGGGTTCTGAAAAGTCGATACCTTAAACGCGGGGTAGAAAATCGTCCCCAGATGGAAAATATGGAGCGAAAGTCTGAAATGAATCAAAGTGAAAACTCGTGTATTTTAATAAAAGAAAAGGATAAACGAAAACTGTAATGTTTATGTAATCTGCTTTAATTGAACCAAACTCGCATCTGTTCGCAATGTTAAAATTTATATCTCTTTTATGTCTGTAGATGTTTTTCAGAAAAGAGAGCATTAGTGGTTTAGTGCAGCACATTAAATCCTTAATATAAGCCCCTTGAAAAACAAACAAAAAAATTTTAAAACAATGAAGACTTTCGTTTATAGATGACACCGATAAATTACAAAATAAATTAATTTAGGGACTAAACAAGCCGGCCCTCATTTATTTTTCCAGTTACAGAAACTCGCCTATTTTTCAGGGTTAATGTGTGCTCGCTTATCTCATTTATTCTGATTCAGGTATATTTCATTTTTACGCAGTTTTGCATTTACCCAAACAGATAAATTATTTACCTCTCTTCTTGGCATATTTTTAAATTGACTGCTGATAAGGGTTCTGACAGCTTGAACCTCCCTTTTAACGATCATCGGAAAACTCATAGATGCTGCTTTTCTATCCAAAGCGGATTCACATTTTAAGGCGGATTCTTGAGGAAATAATATAGACAAATTTTAAAAGTCCAGCTTTATCAACGTGTAAAATGTTCCAAAAAATTATTACGACGTCGTGTGGCAAAAGTACAATTAGGTATGTTCACATTTTCTGAAAACTGGCTAAATGAGAAATTATGTGCCTGTAAATCTTAGGTTAATATTAAAAACAAAAAATTAAAAACATTCAAGCAAAAAAAGTCATTTGAAATTCAAACGCTAGGAATTGGCGCCAAAACGCCCTCTGACGTCACACCGTATGTAAACAGTGTAGTGAAAACACTATTTTACGACGCGAATAATACAAATTACGAGATTTGGTCGCAAATTAACTCCTACACTCCAGCAAAAACAAGAATAAAGTCTAAAATACTCGAAAAAAGCTATTTGTGGACTGCAGAACGGACCCGTGTTTACACGCGAAGTGACGTCACGATGAGCGGTCGTTTCGCTGGTCCTCTAACTTCTCGCACATTTACTGCTTTTTATACCTGAAATACTTGGTGCTGGGACTATTACATGGTTTTTTATGATTATAAAATTTGTCTGAGGGTTTGTCCCTATGAATATAGATATATTTCGTTCAATTTAAAATATATGGCAAATACCTAATTGTGCAGGGTATATTGTGCGCGTATTATATTGAGTATATATATATATATATATATATATATATATACTCAATACTATACATATATATATATATATATATATATATATATATATATATATATAATATATACAATGTGTTTCAAAATGATTGTCATCCGTGGAATTCAAATGTAAAATAAAAAAAACGCTTTGCGAAAATAGGAGTTTCTACTAACTATACATAACCTCAAAATAACCTACTTAACCTCTTTCAACTTCTGGTTTTTCTCTGTCAAAGGAAACGAATTCTGAGTATTTGTCTATTTGTAGTATTTCTTTTGGCCCTGAAAAGGGCCGTTAATTACCAGCAGTACGGATTGCTAATTTCACAATAAATGTTCCAAGTGTCACTTGTTGTCAGAATTAGATAGGGTCAAATCACTAGAGCGCGGCACATCAAAAATTACATGCATAGAAATTCCAACGCCAACTAGATCACAATCATTTTGAAACACATTGTACTATGTATATACTATATAGCATATATATATATATATATATATATATATATATATATATATATATATTTTATACTATAATATACATACTATATATGTATATATATATATATATATATATATATATATATATATATATATATAATATGACACAAGAGTTTTAGGTTAAATTAATCAGTGAAGGCTATCTTTTTGAATATATGTGTTAGACGTTTAACGAGAACGATACATGGGATTATTTTGAGAGTTTAAAATATTTTCAGCGCTGCGGCATTGCAGCTTATATTGGAGAATAACAGCAATTTTGTCATTATAAATGAGACACCCTGTACATTATTGCATTTTTTTTTTGTTTCACTATTGGTTGCTGATTGTTTCTGTCAATACTTCCCTATACATATCTCCAGCGGTTTTCAACAAATAAATTGATTTCCTTTTTTTGTGCAAACCATAGCCTTTTAAATGATTATTACTGCTATAGTATCCCGAGTTACGAACAATTACGATGAGAGAAAATTTGTACGATTTAAAAAAAACATCACTTAAGGCTCAAAAAATTGAAAATGAATCAAATTTACCGAAGCCTGAATCCTTACAAGAATGCCACATTATAAACGTGATCGACACTTTTCACGCATATCCCAAAGGTTTCCTCAAAAATATAGAACAAAATTTAGGCCTAACTCATTCTTCTGTTTAATGGTTCCTTATAATAATCATGATATGCACCCATTCAAGTTTACGAAATTTCCAGCCCCGAAACCATATATATTCATCAAAATACGAGTAGAATACGCTTGTGATTCCAAACTGATCTGCACCCAAAGAGATCCAACTTTTTAAGAAAATAATTTCGACAGAGAAAGCTACATTTTCCAGAAAAGACATTTTCAGTTGAATAAACAGACATTTCCGAGCTAAGAAACATCCAAGTTGTCATGGAAATGGAATTTCAGGAAAAGTTAATTTTAACATTTTTTGCCATCTCAACGATAACCAAATAAGATTCCTCATTTACGATGAACCGTTGATTTCTAAGAAATATCTCGAAAATCTATGGTTAGTTGTGAAACATTTTCTTGGACAATCTGCCAATAGAGGAGTATTGTATACTATGTCCAGTCACAATTGGAACACCAAAAAAAACACTTAATGGCTTTTTAAGTAGTGAAGATCGATGTCGCCTTGTCCTCCATGAGCACTGAACGAAAAAGGTACGTGATATTAATAAAAAAGTACATCAAATCAATGAACGTCGACATTAATTTCGGGCCGATGACGGGTGTTGTCGATTCAATGAACGGTCGTACATAAATTTCTCTGTTCATTAAGTTACGATTGCTGTACATTGAGTGAATGTACAGTGGACATGGATCTATGTTAGCGGTTATTAATGTGATGTTTGCTATGTGTTAAACCAATGAATTGTGAGCATAGATCTAAGGTTGCCGGACGTTAATATTATGTACGACATACATTAGGCCTATGATTGCTGTTCGTTAAATTAATAAACAGTGAGCATGGATCTATGTCGCCGGTTATTGATATTACGAACGATCAACATTGGCTTATGATTGCTGTACATTAAATCAATAACTGGTGTTGATAGACCAATGACCTCCGATTATTAATTGCAGTGACTTTTGAAAAAATATTGTATGCAGCGTTTCAGAAGCATTGGAACGCGGAAGGAGGAAAATCTTACTAATACATACCACTTTCTAATTCTTCGCAAAGGGATTTGCAGAATAATAGCCTTTTTTGTTACATCAATTTTTTATTGCATCAGAAACTCACAAATCATATGAACCTTTGGGCTCTCAAGCGACACGTCATGTTTATAAAATGCCTTTTCCATTTGGAACAAAACTTGGCCGATGGCACCAAATATCCATGGATCGCCAATCTGAAAAAAAAGAAGGAGAAATGGTAAACCAAACCTAGATTTACGCTTTAAAAGAATGTTCGTTTTATGGCGTTAGAAAGTAAAATTCAAATTTTATAAACACCTTACGTTTTAGAACATTAACAGTTGTGTTTATAACTATTTCTACATAAAACAAAGTCCGAGCACGATGTCAAGCATAAAAAGACATATTACAGTTACTTAGCAACGAATATCCATTATCTGAAACAAGGATTTAAAGAAAATGTTTTTTAATAAGGAAGGTTTAAGAAAAGCAAATTTTCCATTTTTTTTAAGTATGTAAAATAGAACTTACTTTCATTACAAGCATCCTCAAACGCTTTATTTAGAAGGCCTTTAGTAGTTTTATTTTTCATGTGTCCGTCTTTCTGTAGAAATGTAACTGTGTGGGGAAACCATTTTTCCCAATTATTTAAAAGTAATTCCCAATTTCCGAAAACAATCTCATAGTTTATACTAACCTAAAAAAATAAAAGTGTTGTAAGTAATACAAAATTAGACATTTTTCTAAATGATTCGAAAGAAAAATAAAATTTTAAGACTACCTACCAGTAAGAGATTGCATAGAACTGTGTCATTACAACTTTCCGATAATGCTAATACTTACCAATTTTCCATTCTTAAAGGGAAATACTATGTCTTTCTCGAGCCTGTTCATCTATCACACAATAATTTGGCACAATTGGTATAATAGTTAGAACGCTGTACTGCCTCTTCTACTTTATCAGACCGACTGGAGGAAATTCAGAAGAATTCGCATAAAAAGTGGTACAAGCAGAGAAATCTACGACGGTGATTCGTAATATTAATGTTTGCCGACATCGTTTCAACTTCCGACAACATTAAATCAGATGCGTTTTTAAAATTTAATGGCTAGCTTCGTAAAATCAATGTTTGATGTTCATTGAAACAACGAAAACCGTTCATAAATTTTTTATGTTTGCTGTTCATAGATCTATGACGAAAATTTATCGTTATAATGATGAAGAACGTTGTTTAATAATCCTCAAACATTAACTGAATGAATTTTTACATTAGAGTAATGGATGAAATATTTAATTTTAATGTTTTGCGTTCACTGTTTAATGTTGGCTCGTTTATCGGTCCAATGTATGAAGTCATAAGTTTATGACCAGAAATCGTTGTAACAATCACCGATTCATAATATTAATGTTCACAAAATTGACGACGGCCGTTCATTGATTTTACGTACGAAATTATTTTCTGTCAGCGTATCATTACGGATAATAACTCTAACAATGAATTCACTTCCAAATCGCACAAACAAATGGCACACACATTCACACACCACTGCTTTCTCGAGTATAAATGCGGAAGAAAACATCACAAGGAAAGCACACGTGGCCGCTGTGTTATGTCTAGTGGACCATCCAGCATCTGTAGAGTCTCGAGTACTTCCTCGTACACGATTTCACTGATCGACTGTACACCTGCACCTTAGAAGAAGAAGAAAATACAGACGAAGTGCCGCTGTCGTAAAAAAAAATTGCGGTCCAATGGACCCTCTAGTTCTTTATCTGTACATATCCATACATTCACATATATGATTTCACTTGGGCAACTGAACACCTGCATTTTAAAAATACCAGTGCGTTTCTGAATAAGCAAAAAGATAAGTCCCATGGTTTTGTATAGAGACAACGGGCTCTTTTCGAATGTCCTCGGTAAATTCAGATTTTATTAAGTGTTCCAATTGCTACTGGTTAAAGTATACCTGCGCAATTCATTTGGATGGCACATGGAACTGCACTGGGGTAGTAATAAGGACTTGTTCCAAATGTTCTAAAATCGCTGGTTTAGATGTTTAGAACCGTGGAATTGGCTTGTGAAATCCCTGACCGAACACGACTCGATTTTTACTTGTAGAGTAATTTGAAAAGAAAAGTTTACACGATATCGGTACCCAGTAAACAAAACTTGCGCCACGAGTGATCAATTGCATCGAGGAGCTATATGCAAATGAAATAAGGAGGGCCACGTATCTTTGTACAAGCATCCGGATTTTAAAATGTTTGGTATCCAACGCTGGTCATTTTATAGAATTATTGTAAACGATTTCTAAATTTTTATACATATTGTGTTATTGTATTATTATTTTATATAATGCAGTGTGTTTTTATTATTTTATTAAATTTCGTTTCGCTTACAGTTTTCACCGACAAGTTATTTTGTAATCGTGCAGATTTTCGCTCGATGTAATTGTTAATCGGGTTACATTTCATTGCACCTTCTGCATGTGCATTTGATAATTTGATCACCTGACCATGATGAACAAACCATTTCATCAAAACTTCATTTGAATAGTTATTGCCTTCTATTTTCATTCTTTTCGAATCAAATTTTCGTTAACGAACGCGCGAACGATTTATTATTCATGCACCAATTGTCCCCTTTTGTAACGATTTGTTGAATGGAATTTTATGGCTATCTAATAGAAAATATGGGAAAATTGTAGTATTTTTACAGAAACTTGCTTTTATTTCGGAAGCCTGACCATTTAGATATAGGAATATTATACATCATTTGAATATAACTTCAATTGTCTTTCAGGATATTCGATAATATAGAGGGTTTTCCATTTAAAAATACACTTTTCACCATTTCCGTATCTATCGGTAAAACTATAAATTATGAAGACGTATAATGGACATAACTAATACACAGGCTGAAATACGTTGGAAATTTTAACTTGCTATGAATTCAATTAACAAAGTAATAAACGTTTAATTCGAGCTAGGTTTTGCTTATGGTATTGTGCTATTATGCTATGTTATGCTTATTACAGTGATGCGTTGATAAACATTGTGATAATGTTTTCTAGACCAGCATATATCACCTAGGTGCTATATCTTGTAACCTATATCCCATATAACTGCCTCCGCTGTGATGCTTGGACAAATCGAAGAAATCTCAGATGTTTCGCTGAAACCTCAAATGGTGGCTTGGGTGACGTCCTGTTTATTTTTTGTTTCGCCATAGCTTGTCTCAAGCTCTTCAAACAGGCTGCACCATACTGATGAAGACCAAAAGTCAGAAATACGCGAATATCTTTGCTTTATTCACATTATTTGCGGTATCGCCCATGATCCACTCTTATTATTATTATAAATATGTATGTAAGGGATTCTACAAAGATGTCCCTTTTTGTGTAAAATATGCACCAAATTTGAAGGAAATGCAAGAAAGTAGTGATTTTTTTTTCGACTAATCCTTTCTTTAATGAATTGAAATTATGAGTAAACACGTAATTAAAACAAAATATATTTTATGCCGATTTCCAGAAATAACAAGTATTTTTGAATTGACCTTTCCGTAATAATTTCCATGCCTCATTTTAACTAAAACTAAAAATTAATCATCGCATTCAAATAAGAAGTATATGATAAAATTGACTAGCTTTGAAGGGGATTAACTTAAACTTAAAGTCATTTATACCATTTAATACTAGTTACATTTACTTACTTTGTTCTTTATGCCCTTTTGCGTCATTTTTCGAAATTTCCAAAATCCTTCAAAATCAGATTTAGAAGTAATAAAAGCAAGGATAGTTGTAAGGGCTCTAGTGTTCTGTGATGTGACAGAGGGAACTCCTGAGCTGGCGCTTCTTTTCACACACGTCCTCTGAATTTTTTATAGTTCAAAATGATCATGAAGTCTATTCCATGTTTGAAGTTTGGACGAGGGTTCCACGGGCTTTAGGGCCCACTAAATAAAGAGCTACGTTAAGCCACAATGGGAATCCTTCTTTAGGGGGTGGTGTTTGTTTGTTTACCCTTCTGTCTACTCATGTTAATCTGTACAACTTTGGCTAGTCCGAGAATTCTATTAAAAATTTAACGGTATTAATTTTTCCGTTTCGAAAAATTCATTTATTGATCATCTAATGTGGCGAAATGTTTGGAGCTCTAGTAATACGGAACAAAACTAACTAGTAGTTCATACCATGACATTGCAATTTAATAGAAATTACTGTCAACCTAATGGTATTTAGGAAAAATACGGTTTGAATATTAAAGTATATTAATTGGTGGCGGTGGAGGTAGTGATGCCCGCAGAGAATTCAAGGAAACCCGCTTGCTGAAATAATTAAGTCGCTTTCATAATGAACCTATTTTCCGATATAAAAATAATTTCTTTATAATTTCGGAATACGCTAAAGAAAAGCGAAAGTTCCTCTCTTTAAAAGAAATAAAAATGAATCAACAGGAAACTAATCCATTGAAATTTATTGTTGATGAAATTAATTAAATAAGAAACCTTTGGATTAATAACCATTCATTTTCCTTGTTATTCATTATTTAACAAGAGGATTTGCTTTCATTGTATTTACACGTCGTTGCTCTTTGACTTTTAGTGTGGCACTTTATATTTTTCTAGTGTTATGGTTAAGCTCACTGTTAGCTTTATAGTTCGTAAATTCAGATAAAGTTTACGACGCCCTTTTATCTTGCGTTAATAGGTATGCGGTTGCTGTGACTACTTTCGAGCTGTCAATTTTTAGTAGAGGGTGATTACTACAAGGTGATCTTTATGATTTCCTGGAGGTGAAAATGGAAATTGAATTTTCTTTAAAATTATTTTCTTTGATGAAAAATATTCAAAACACACCGCTGTTTCCGAGGAAATAGTGGAAGGGATCATAGCGCCTGTTTTATGCCGTTTTGAAAAACGTTTAATTTTTATGATGGCGTTCTTAGTCTCTTCAAGCTTTTATCTCGTGGGATTCGTCTTTGTGTTATGGCTAGAATTTGTTTTAATGTCGCGATAATCGTTGTGGAGGAAAGCGCGGATTTCCTCACAATAGACGTCTCTCAGGAGTGTTTTAATACAAAGCTTTCCGTTGCATTAACTGCTATACCTTCGATTTTCATCATTGAACTGGTAAACAAACAACGTTTGAGTTTAAATGACTTATACGTACAGGGTGATTCTTTGAAAGGGGAAAACTTTGTGAGTGTGTTATAAATTTTGATTGAAGACTGTAAAAATTTGAGCATTCGAATATACGATCCACTTATTTGAGAGTTCCTAGGGCTCTCTACTCTAAAGTCTCCTCCTTCATCTCTCGCGGGTCTTGTAGGGTCATCTTCATTGTCGTCGAAAACACTTTTAAGTAATTTTACGGTCGGAAATCTCCCCAAAATCATAGCGCAACTATACAAGCTCATTTAAGTTACAATTGAAGTAGGAGAGCCACGAATACACCCTTCTCACACTGTTTACCACAGTAAAAATCCAAGGACGAAAAACGTAAAAGTTGTAGTAAACCTGTGACAATTGACTTAGGCAAGAACAATTTAAATTTTATTAATTTGATATTGAATGGCTTCGCCGCTCAACTTTTCAAAATGAATGTAATTTGGAAAAGTTTCAAGAGTGTAATGACGTATGTGTGTAATGTCCGAATTAATTTGGCAAAATTATGAGGCCAAGCCAATCGGAAGTACAACGTGTTTCAAAATGATGGTCATCTACTCGGCTGTGGAATTCCCATGTAAAATAAAATAACCGCCTTGCGAAAATAGGAGTTTCTACTAGCTATACACAACCTCAAAATAACCTACTTAACCTCTTTTAACTTCTGGTTTTTCTCTGTCAAAAGAAAACGAATTCTGAGTATTTGTCTTTGTCTATTTGTAGTATTTGTTTTGGCCCTGAAAAGGACCAAAAAGAATAATAATGCTAAATGAATGCGCGATTTAATATGCAGTTAATTATGCGCGAATTGGGTTGAATATATAAATATATATTTGTTTACATATTATGCAAATCCACCCTCGTAGTAGATTTGGGTAAGCGGGATTGTTAACCATGGTCTTAGCAAGATCGTTTGTTCTTGCATTGTTATTTATTGTGCTAACTTTAATGGCAATATACTATTTTATTCATTTGTTCATTTATTCCTATAATTCCTTAAATCCATCGTGCTACGTAATTAACGATGATAATATTATAACAACTATTCCAGATAATACCTCCGATTTTGATAAAAATGTGAAGTTAGTTTCGTTTTAATAGATATTTACGAACGTAGTAAGTCATATTTAGTTAACAGCACAGCATGGTAAGAGAGATGGAACTTTCCTATTCGGTATTATAGACAATCGATTAGAATTTAATAATCTCAAAGATATGTAGGGTGGGTGAAAGCCGTACCCGAGATAGGCGTTCTCCTTCTACAATAGAATATTGATCCCTTGCGCTCCAAAAACATCACCCTAAATTATAGCAAGAACGCCAAGTAATTTAATGTCACTGCCAAGCTGAGTGACGGGTCTAAAATCGTTCAGCGCACAATGTTATTGTATATATGTTTAATTTGTCAAAAGAAATATTGCACCACATCTTAAATCTTTCAGGTCAAAACTAAAAGGTTTCAAGCGTTCAAGCCACGGTTCTAAATAAACAATACGTCAACGTCAAAAGAATGATCGGGAGCAAACATTTATTTTACTAAGCGTTTTATCTGCTTTAATTGGAGGTATTTAAAGGTGCTCGAGCCTGGTTCTACTTAAAGTCGAATGAATTTAATTCGTTTTGTCTTCTTCCGAATATAAGGAGTAAGGGATGAAAATCGCGTGACTTAATTTTCAAAGTGTTTTCTTTTCTTACCTCTAGCGGACAACTTGATAAAATGGAACAAAAAGTAACTATTACAAGTTTTATTTTTTATTGGAATTGCAAACAGAGAACCTACCAGAAAAACAACATCAGAAATAGCATAACGACGGTCCTACACGGAAATCGCATCTAATATAACTACAGATTTAACCTACTTTGGCCATTTACTGAATATACGACTTTATTACCCAGACAGATTCCAAACAAAGAAGTCTTAAATTATTCAGACTTCATTACCTAATTATTCCTTATAAAACGTACAGACATGTTTATCTACAAGGGTTGGCTATACAAAATAAATAAGTCTTAAATCATTTATATGGAAGATTATCCGCCTGGATACATTCGTTCCCCAGAACCGGTCCCTAAGCCGAAAAAAGGAATTCGTAGCCATTCTTTGACAGGTTTATTTTAAACTGTGATATATTAGGAATTTTCCTTATCCCCAAATTCAGCTCTATTGCTCGATATTCTGATATCTTTGTCATGGAAATTGCTGACCCACGAAAATCTATGAAAGAAGAG
Source organism: Cryptocephalus moraei (assembly GCA_946251905.1). Taxonomy (NCBI): domain Eukaryota; kingdom Metazoa; phylum Arthropoda; class Insecta; order Coleoptera; family Chrysomelidae; genus Cryptocephalus; species Cryptocephalus moraei. The sequence goes on along the minus strand of OX276453.1, from coordinate 15,112,550 downwards.
TCCGACGTTTTTAAATAATCGCTTACCATAATTGGCATTTAAATGTGTTTGTTTCCTCTTTAGACGTTTGTAAGGAAAAGTCCACATCATCTTTGATATTATTCCAATATTTTTGTGCCAAAAATGTGGTTTCATTTACATTTAAAGAACTCTTTTTTATTAAGCGTTTTGAAACCTTAAGGCAATTTACTGAAAATTCATCTCAAATAGTCCATAACTATGTTAAATACATTTCCGTTCAAAACACGAAAATATAATAGTTGAAAATATTAACTTTGTCTAACACTATTACTTTGCCGGGTGAAGACGTTATGTGAAAAATTTGTAAATCGGTCCTCTCCACATTTTTAGCGAGCACGTTAAGAACTCCTTTCCGAATAATTCGAGCACTTTGACCCTCGTACGAACTATAAAATATCCCACTTTGCATAACCTACCATCGTATAAAATCATTTATCATTATTCTTAAGGAGTACCTACCTATCAACTATCGACCGTTACTGGTTGGTGCTTTAATCAATTTGTAGTGGACGTTGTGTATGTAAATCTAAAATGTACCCTAAAAGACCCCTACATTGATCAATAGCTATTGTTGGGTTCTAGTGTCACTTAATCAAGAAGGTGATTTGCAGAATATATTGCCGAAGGCAGGGGCGCGTTATTGAAATTTAACCCAAACATATATGAAGTCCTGCAAATGACCGGTACGTGCGTCAGGGAATTTTCAAAATACATGTATAAAAAGGAGAGCTTTACGCATTACTACCGTTGTATGAAAAGTTAAGAAACTTCGTAAATGCCAGCAATAACCAATAAATATAATATAACAAGCCGTACCCGGCATGCGTCGCAATGCCACGTAAAGTTTAAAGAAAAAAGATAAATAAAAATTATAGATGACCCGGTGAAATTCCTATCATCTACATATATTTTTGAAAAATAACGTCAAAACAATACAACATTTTTATCTACATTAAATTAAATGCAACACAGTTATACACATTATCAATTTAAGGCTTTCTGATCTACTATATTTTCCGTCTTTTTTGCGGTGCGTAAATTTATAAAGATGATGGTTTTACGACTCGCGAACACGCGACGTATAATTGTCCATGCGCGAAACCGGGAAACTCCAAGTTTATTCCGCAAACTGTCCTTGTATTAGCAATTGTATATTATCTTTTTAAATTTTTAATAAATAATTTATGAAAAACTACCCTGAAATTAGGTATGAAATTTTCCTGTACAATATGCGTTGCACCAAACGACGTCATTTAAAAGCAATTATTATATGTTTGGATGTTGGCCAAGAAATATTTAGAGTCATTTCCCACCCCAGAAACTAAAGAAGGTAATGGATCTGGTGGTGGGAACAATTACGGCAATTTCACTTTACCACCAGCACAACATAATCCAGTAGCTTCACCGCTGCATTTTAACGCTTTACAATATTAACAAACGATTGTCATTTCTCCAATCGTTACGGATTATTCGGCACAATAATCTATTTCCGGGTCGTAGTGGAATGCTACTCATTCCAAGTTTACAGGAACACTGCGTCTGCGGAATCGCTCTATTTCATTATGTCTTGAAGTGCGCTCCATGTTTTGGGCATTTGTTGCTCGTAGTACGTGCATGACCATCTTGGTGTTGATTCTGCCATGTCTTTTTCAGCTTGTTTAAGTAGTTTGTTGTTTGTTTGTTATTTTTACCTTTAGTTCGATTCGTCGGTAATTCTGTTCGGTCTGTTGTTTGGGTTTCTTCACTTCCGGTTTTGGGTCTTGTATTTGTACCTCATAGACTTGTTTCTTGGGCGTTTTATTCGTTTGACGTCAGGTACAGTCGAATTGTCTTGTAGTTTTCCTCGATCCTTTTGAAATAGTGTGATCTTATATAATTGTGCTGATCGTCAAACCCAAGTTCACGGAACGCCTCGTTGTTCTCTTGGGCTTTCCCCCATAGTGCTTCTAGGTGATCAATCCTTTTTTGTAAGTATTCCTTGGTTTTTCTTGCACTTCCGTTTTTCTTGCAATTATTTTGTAGTTATATGATTTCTTGGGCTATTTTTTCTTGTTCTTGAATCAACTCATCTGCTTGTTATATCTTGTCGTAGTTGAAATTGTGAATTTTTTAACTTAATTCTCTGAAAGATGTAGTTGTGACTTACTCAGGACTTTGCTTGTCTTCTTGACTTCCCTCCGTTGTGTTGGTGTCGAAGTTCTTGAAGTTTTGGAGTTGTAATCACTGGCGGCTTTTCCTCCGGCTGCAGTGACTGGATATGTCCGTCATTTCAAATTTGTAGAATTTGTAGACTTGGTGTCCTGGTGAAGTCGCTTTGACTTACTCAGGACTCTTCTTGGTTTCTTGACTTTCCGCTTTTGTGTTGGCGTCGTGTAGACTTTGTAGACTCGGTGCCCTGTCGATCTAAATGCTGTTGTGTAAGATGTGCCCGAACTTGTTCGATTCCATTATTTAGTGTTGAACGTAATTCTGTCATACCAATACGAATGTTATCTGTCTCTCACCGGTGGTCGTCAGTCGTCAGTGCGATTTGGACGTGAGAGCTCGTCTCGTTGCACATTTGATTGACTTCGACGACCTAAGTCCATCTTCTCCTTGGCATTTTAAATTCAATAAAGTTCTCGCGCACTGACAAACTGATGATAGATTGTAATAATCGTCTTGACATTTATTTATTAGACAACCAACTGACACTATACCTTCATTTGTTTGATTATAAATGTCAAATTACAAAACGTACCTTTTTCAGTATTTCCCTTACTTATTATTTATGTTTCTCACCGAAAAACCTTCCCTGAACTTCCACAAATATTTCAAGATCAAAATTAGCAAAATCCGTCCAGCCGTTCTCGAGTTCAAGCTAGACAAACGAACAGTAATCCATTTTAATATATATAGAGATTGGAATATTCTAAAATAAAACGAAATTATCCTCGTATGACGGCCATAATTAACCAATAGAACCAAATCAGTTCCCTATGCAAAAAATATTACTACCTACTTGTTACTAACCTAATAAAGACATATGCAGCAGTTCTCCGACAATCGAAAGAAAGAATCGAATCTAAATCAGCAAGCGAAGTTATGCAGCCTATAATCGGTACAGACCTTTTGCCAGAAATTCCAGAATTACAGGCCGGTTTAGTGAAAGGGGAAGAACACGCGGAAGGATATTGAATAGAAAGCAAATAATCGGATCTAAGCTATGCGGGGAACAATAGCATATACAGTTTTTATGAGCTATAGTAAAATGCTTGATGACAAAGGATATAGAGGTATCTCCCATAGATAATAGCTCGTATGGTCCGATAATCCTCATTAAGAATTTAGGTGAATATACAAAATGTTATGATGAGTAAGAGGTCGATAAGTTACGCGTCGAACGTTTTTAACGAAAAACACTGATGCACTACAGAAATCTCTAACTGTGTGAAAATCTCTGAGTGAAAAGGGAAAATACGTTTCCAGTAAAAATAACTATCTGATTGTTAATTTTTGAAACCTATCCAATTCAAGCGACATACTTTTGTATTATCGAAAAAATTTCGATTATCAGAGCACGTCTGATGGTTTAAGGGAATTTTATAGCCTGCAACAATTTAACTTTCACACCTATCTTGCAAAACGCTCTACACGGAAAATATCGCACACGCAACGAAAGACTTGATGGAAACCATCCGGAATTGTGGCGATACGATTACGGTTACAGCTTAATGAATTGCTTTGAGAAAATTCAGAGTGGCAAGTGGTACCAGGAATAAATATCTTTTTGAATTTATTGTCATTGATAAATCATGTGGGTATTCGTCAGTTCGGTCATTCCCGTCATTTTTATATAGGTATTTTATGATGGAATTAAAAAGTAATGCATGGATACCGGTAAAATTTTATGTGAATTCAAGTACCTAGGCGACGGCAATAAATAATAATTGAAGTGACAGTTTGCTCCGAGAAGCAGAGGTGAACTTAAAATGACAATAAACAACCGAGTTGAATAGCTTTAAAAGTCTAACAACCTAGCGGCTAACTTTACGTTTTATTGTTTATTCTCGTGCTCGAATTTTTGTGCCGCTAGCTACTGTCAAATTCTGTGACCGACTTCCAATACATAATTTAAAAGTTTGGAGAAATTACAGACAACTGAGCTGTAACGTAGAGTAAAAACTTAGTTTGAATCAGGAACCATAGAGAAACTAAAATGATAAACGAATAAATTATCGATTTTCGGAAAGTTCCTTTGAGGAATATAATTTCATAAGGTTGGCTGAAATTACATTGAGTTCATTACCGAAGATCCAATAATCTGGTAACCTCTGTCAGGAAATTAATTGGATACATAATTCGCTCAAAATTTTCTTTAAAAAGTAATGCCACATTTCCCTCGTAGGTATGGAAAGATGAACCGGAAGGCTTAATTGTCTATTTGCCTTTGAAAATGTTTGATTAACTATTTGTTCAATAGAATTTTTCGATCCAAATCGTTGTATCAAAAATACTGTGTAGTATACTCCCGGCTGCGAGGAGACATCACACCGTCAATTTACAACGCACGAGACAAGAATATGATTGTTTATCTACTTTGCGTTACTACTGATCTCATTCTTACACCGAAAGTAGTGTAATAATAACCATATTCTTACACTACTTTTGGTAACTGTTTAGTTTTGTTAGGTTGGTATGTCAGCCTGTCATGGAGACGTGTGTAGACGTCAAGGTTAAATTATTAGTAAACATAACCTTTAAAATTTACATGAAAAATGTATTATTTGGTATTATTTTGTATTATTCTAGTACAAAATGCATTACAAGTTACAAAAGTCGGTATGACCCAAAAGACGAACAACTAATCAGTAGCTAATGTACAATTAGTAAAAACTTTAACTACGACATTACACTTATGCCAGGGACATTTTGGGTGATAATACTTTGGTTAAAGTTAGTACTTTCCTAAATATTTCCTACGAAACTGGTCTCATTTGTGATTGAATTTATATTGTTTATAGTTCCAATTTTAGGGGGTTCTGGCTCGGACATCGGTTGTACATTGACGGAAGTAGAAGTGGATGTTGATGATCTCAGCATATCCGCCACATCTTTTTTTCCTTTTTAACGAAGTGTCAATGTATCCCTCTGCTATTGCTGAACACTTCCAGGCCCCATGGTTTTTTATATTAATTAAATCTGCTCCATTATTGGCCAAGATTGATGCACTGGACCTACGGAAGCAGTGCCCCGTGTACTGATCCGGATTAGCAAGATTCAGAAACGTAACAATTATGCGTGGCACTTGACTGATCTTATTAATCCCCATAGGGCTAGTGATGCATCGGCCGTTTCGGTATGTGAGAAAAAAGCGTTTTGAAGCTATACCGATTGGTCGAAGGTTGACATATTTCTTAATAAGACGAAGCCAGTACCCCTCAGTTATGACAAACAATCTTGCCACGTTTGTTTTGGTTTTTGGAACCCTGACGGGAATGGTGTCTTCTCTATGGTCCACATCATCTGTGGACATATTTGTCAACTCGTCACATCTGCAAGCGCCAGCATATCCCATTATAAGTATAACCTGAACGAAAACAATACAAGCAGGTAACAAATGTAATATGATTTAAAAAAAAACTTATTTTAATTGCCAAATAATTCAGATCGTCTCCTTGACTTAAAAACTGATTTATTTCAGCAATATCCAAAATTTTTGATTTTTTAGGCTGATATCCATGAGACTGCCGTTTGAGAAAAGCATGCAGTCGTGAAAACTTTGATATATCTGTGTTCTTATAAGCATTTAGACATGCTCTCAGCATGCTATACGATCTCCAGAGCGCCGAAGTCTTTTTTGGTCTTGCTTTTCTCCTGAAAATACGCGAGAAGGACGTTTTCCGAAACATTCACTACACCTCCATTCTTGCACCATTGGGAAAAAGCTGCGTACTCCTTGTCATATGCTGGCTTGGATTTTGCTGGCAGCAAGTTCTCAATAGCCTCTTGAGCAGCTTTGCGTATTTCTGGGGGTGTACAGGTCAATTCTTCATTTTTGTCTTCCATTTCGCGCACGTAAGTAACTAGTTATTGAATTTGTCCTAGGGCTACTAGATTTTCAAATTCAAATACGAAACGTCAATGTCAGTGACGTCAGTGTGACCAACACAAGCAAAATTCCCTAGTGTAATACCAGAACTTGAACAGCCAAAATTTAATGAATTAATAAAGCAAAGTAGATAAAATAGTATATTACACACGTTTAATAAGACGTATTGTCACACTCGTTCTGTTAAAGCACTCGTGGGACAATACTCCGTCTTATTAAACTAGTATAATTGGTGAAGAATTTGTCTTGGTCGATAGAGTGGACTGTATATTATAACTGTGGATGAGCCTTGGCTGTATCCGGTTCCTACATTTGGTGAAATCACTGCCTAAATCTGAAGAGCAAATATAACGACGATGTACTTCAATTTGAAATCATTCGCATCTTCTTTTATTAAAAAACATAACAACCTAAACACAGGGTAAACAAAAAATAAAGTAAAAAACAAAAAAACTGTATCTCCATACCGCCCGCCTTGACAGACTTAAAAGATTTAACATTAGCCTCCCACAGTCCTCCAAAATGTGGTGAATAAGGAGAAATAAAATGCCATCTTAGATTGGATTGAACAGCATAATCCTGGATTTTATCCTCGTTTTGGCTTAAAAACAAACTCATCTCGGACAAAAGTTTGCTTGCACCTACAAAGTTCGTTCCATTATCCGAATATACATCAGAAGGAAACCCCCTACGTGCGGAAAATCTTCTCAAACCAGCAATAAAAGTCTCAGGGCTCAAGTCTGATATAAGCTCCAAATGAACTGCTTTGGTACTGAGACCAATAAATAAACACACATAAGCCTTGCGTATCGTGCAACCTCTGGATTTTCTGTCCTTTAAACGAAACAGACCAGCATAATAAAAGCCAGTGGAAGCAAAAGGTGATAAGACGTTTACTCTATCAAAGGGTAAGTCTCCCATTAAAACATTTGGTGATTTTGGATGCAATTTAAAACATGTGACACATTGTCTTACAATAGCCTTTGCTAAATTCATTCCCCTATGGTTAATCAGAGTTAATCTAGGAATTTTTAATAACTTAATATTCCCCAAATCTTGTTGAAAAATGATCCATTTTTGTTTTAAATCGTTTGGTATTTCTTCATCCCAATCAAGTCGAAGACTCCATAGTAAATTTATTAGTCGTTTCCCTAGTACAATGCAAGGTGAAATCAATCCAAGTGGATCATACAATTTCGCAATAGAAGACAACACCTGTCGTTCAGTACAACAAGCAACAGGAATAAGATCCTTAAACTGAAACGACAATGTATCTGAACTTGAACACCATTGGATCCCCAAACATCTCGTCTCCTTGTCACAAATGTTTAAGACATCAGAACTCGTAGAATAACCTTTAAAATTATTAAGAAATTTTAAACTATTTGATCTCCACTTTCTTAATTCGAAACAACCCGAACGTAAAATCGTGACGATCTCTGAACACACTTTACCAGCGTCATGTTCACTCTCAAAACCTACAATTAAATCGTCAACCTAGAAGTTTTCTAAAATCATTTTAGATGCGGTTGTGTATTCATTTCTACAATCAAACGCAAGTTGTTGCAAACATCTCATTGCTAAGATATGGCGCACTCGTGGTACCATATGTGACAGTGTTCAAATTATACACCTGAATATCTTCTGTCTTCCTAAATCTCCACACAATCCTTTGCCACTTTCTGTCATCTTCATGGATTAGCACTTGTCTATACATTTTAGTTATATCAGATGTGACTACATATTGATACTGTCTAAACTTAATCGAAGTGTCAAGCAGGCTATTTAAAATCTGAGGACCTACGAACTGTAAATCATTAATCGAGTAGCCTATAGAAGTTGGTGCTGACCCACTGAATACCACTTTAACCTTAGTAGTGAGACTATCTTCTTTAAACACAGCATGATGTGGGAAAAAATGTGAAATTTCATCCCTCTGGAGGTTCTTGACTAAACTCATGTGACCCAAATCTATATATTCCTTAATGAAGTTATCATAATCTACCTTCAACTTGGAATTTTTATCAAATCGTTTTTCTAATGATAATAATCTTTTGACAGCAAAATCCATTGAACTACCAAGTTTCGCAACATCATCCTTGAACGGTAGTCTTACGACAAACCTACCATGTGTGGTTCGTGAAACGGTGTTCTTGAAAAACTCTTTACACCTTAATTCCTCTGAGGTCATTGATGACTTCTTATTTATCTCTTCAATCATCTAAAACTTTTGTAACGATTCATTCAAACAACATTCGATACAAATAAACTCACAGATCTGTTGATTGACTTCCTATGATCTAAACATCCAGAAATAGTGTATCCAAAAACTGTTTCCTGAAGAATAGGTAAATTTCGACCCAGAGTGATTCGCTGGGGCCTCAGACTTTCCCAGAACAGTGATGCCCCTAGCAGTAAATCAATTCTCTTGGGTTTATTGAAATTAGGATCAGCCAACTTAACATCATTTGGTATTTTTAACATCGAGATATCTAAAACAGTATTAGGTAAGCGATTGGAAATCTTTGGTAAAACTAGACATGGAATCTGAACATTAAAATCATTCACAATAGATTGAATCTGTACGTGGCACTTAGTTCTGAGGTGAGAAATCGATTAAGTAATTCCTGAAATTGCAATATCCACATCAGTTTTCTTCAATTGGAGCATCGAAACTAAATCTCTAGAAATAAAGTTGGATTGTGACCCAGAATCCAATATGGCATAACATGTATGCAATCGACCACTTGAATTATAAACATACAATTTCACAGTTGACAACAATACATGTGACGGTGTAAGACTTGTCAACGCAATACTCTCCTCAGGCAGGTGTAACAATCTGCTGTGCTTTTTCTTGCACTTAAAACATGGTCCTGATCTGCACTCAGCAACCATATGCCCTTTGCATAAACAATTCGGACATAAATCTAACCGTTTCACATTCGATAATCTCTCTGAAACTTCTAAACTATTAAATTGTGGGCACTGATAAATCTTGTGATCATCTTTGTTACAAAAATTACATTTCATCTTATTATTACCTTGATTGGTATTACTCAAGAAACTTTTAACATTTTTTGGTTTAACATCTTTTGAGAAGTTATCCTTATTCTTCTCATTGTAGCATTTATCATAATCACCTTTAGCATTCAAGGCTAATAAATATAGCAAATCTGCTCTATTACTCAAAAACTCGACAAAGTCAACTAACTGAGGAACCTCTGTTCCACCTCTTACCTTTTCCCATTCACAGACCGTTAATTTATCTAGCTTCGTAGTCATCAAGTAGATAATCAACGGATCCCAAGTATTAGTTTGTAAACCTAGGTTATTCAACGCCCTCAGGTGTTTGAATAATGAATCAACAAGATCACGTAGCACATTTCCTGAGTCCCCTTGGACAACTGGTAAATTGAAAATACCTTTAAGGTGACTATTAATCAGTAATCTGTTATTATCAAATCTTTTGCATAACAAATCCCATGCAATTTTGTAATTATCTCTTGTAAAATCCAGAGATTGTATTATCCGCAAGGCTGAATCCTTTAAACTTGCTCGCAAATAATGAAACTTTTGTATATCATTGATCGATTCATTCAAATGAATAAGAGATTCAAAAACATCCTTAAAACTCAACCATCCATCATAAGTACCGTCAAACTTTGGTAAATCTATAATTGGTAATCTAACTTGAGAGAAATTAGTTTCGTGACATTGTGCTAACTTTCAGTAGCCTTGGCTACCGTTTGATGGTACTTATCATAGAATAAATCCCTCTCTTCATATTGGCTGGCTAGGTGATCCTCCTCGCACAAGGATTCAATCTGATTCTGCAAATCTTCAAATTCATTGTCAATAACAACAAACTTTTCAAATCTACTACGAATCTCAATAATAACTTGGTATGTTAACGAGGATACATCCTGACTAAACTGTTCATAAACCGGATCAATAAAATCTGAGAAAGAGGTAAGCTTATGCTTAATACCACCTCTCTTTCGCCTTAAAGTAACTAAATCCATCTTTTAAGACACAAATGATAACTATCTATATCATACAAATCAAAAACTTATCATGTACGGTTACACGACTAATCAAATCATGAACGCGTGGCTCATAAATCTACAACAGGCACTTCTCATAGAAAACGGTCAACTGAGGAAGGAAATGACTCACATCAATTGATCAACTATCATCAATTATCATCTCCAATCTCCATCCCATACAGCAATCAGCTCACGTAGCGTACTCCCGGCTGCTCCACAGGAACGGTTTCAAAATGGACGATTCCCAGTACTATCTCCGAGGAGGCATCAGGACATCCTGGCTCGAAGGTCCAAATTTTTTGGTGAAGAATTTGTCTTGGTCGATAGAGTGGACTGTATATTATAACTTTGGATGAGCCTTGGCTGTATCCGGTTCCTAAATTTGGTGAAATCACTGCCTAAATCTGAAGAGCAAATATAACGACGACGTACTTCAATTTGAAATCATTCGCATCTTCTTTTATTCAAAAACATAACAACCTAAACTCAGGGTAAACAAAAAATGAAATAAAAAAACAAAAAACTGTATCTGCAATAATAATATACTATTAAATGCAGAAATTCCTCTAATATTCTAAAGGGGATAAATATGGGAATGGAAATAAATGAGACAATTTTAAAACATGCACCCTGGAAAAGACAGTCATAATCCCGGATTCCGACGATATACTTTAGACGCTCTTGAAAGGAGTCAGCATTTACTCGGAGAGGAGGGATGAGAATGAATACAAGTAAGACCGAGTCACCGAGATCACTACAGCAGCAAACTCGTCATATTACCAACATCTTGAATTTGTAGATAAGTAGTTAGAATCGTCGACGATTTAAACGGATGAAACGAATTGTTTTGGGCGGAACTCATTTTTGGACTACAATGTGCTTCTTTGGCATACTAACCTACGTAATGAATTCCAGTCGACATTGATTAACTCAAAGATAAAAGTGCCTAGTGCATTTAAAACAATTTATTTCAGGGAAATATCATTGAATGTTTTCCGGAATACAAGTAAATTAATTAGCGACTAATCCACAGTTTCAACCTACCTGTTTTTAGCCCGCAGTATTCAGCACGTTACAACTCTATTTTATCGGATATTGTGATTTTTAACGATATAAAATTAAAATAAATCAGAAATAATCTGGTAATGTTTCTGAAAAATAATGCAGATCTTGCACTCGAATTACCCGAAAAAAAGGGGTGAAAGAAATAAGAAAAACAAAACAGCAGTGTAATTACAGATTATTGGCAGACAAGTTAACAGATATACGAGCACTTTCGTTTTATCCTAATTACGGTTTACGTCAATAGGCTTATTCCGAGTTGACACAGACAGATTGAAACAAAGAAGTTAATCAAAATAAAAGTGGTTTTCTTACGTCCAACAATGTGATTCAGACGTGTTTCCTGGTAATTCGGAGAAATGCTAAAATGAAAACAGAACAAATAAGCAAAAATATTATAGTGTAGGTAAAACAATATTAATGTATTCAAAATCGATACAAACAAGACCTACTTTACTTTTTATCTACTATTTTTATTCGTTAACCTCCATTAAAAATGTATACTGCTTCACTTCAGTTAAGAAAATATATATAAAGTGCGGGGAAAATGTTTTTATTGCTCCTCTTTTATTTATCCCCTTAAGTTATGGGGAAGGGAATGTTTTAAATGTTTCATCTGAGGACGTCGTTTCCCACTTGACAATTCACTTTTTTCGCACTTCAATTAAAATGGTATTACTTTTGCATTGAAATAACAAAATTAATACAAATTTGTCCAATTGTAACTCAGATTCCGTGAGATGTAGGTATAGTGCGTAGAAATGCCCAGAAGTGAAACTCTTATCCACTGCCATGGAAAATTGATTTATTAATAAATCCCTAATGAAACGTTACAGTTATATACATTATCAATAGCCTCCAAAGCACACAAAATTCCATTTCTATTCGTAGATGCTTAAATCAAATTGACTGAAATCTAGACGTTCTTTGCGTAATGTTCTTCTAATCGTAATAGACAGGCGATAAAAATAGTCGTGGTTACAAGAACATGAAAACTGAAAGGAAAATGGAATCGGGACTATTTGTCGAAAAGCCTAGATATATGGAGTCGAATACAAACACTACTTATTAGCCGTATTCTTTTGACACGAATTATCCGATAATTTTGAACATGATTGCTTTGTAGGCGTTCTTCTGCACACTAATCTGTCGCCACCACCGGTCAAAATGGATCGTGATCCGTAATCCCCTTTCGCCACTGAATCACGAAATGTTTCGATCGGAATTATCCGATCACGAAAAATACGACAAATAGATTTTATGAGCATTTCAAAGAAAATATACCTTTCGAAAATACGTGAAACGGTCAAGCATTAGTCGCATCATCGAGTTTTATTGTAGATATTCTATTAATCATTTGGCACTGGGAACTTGTCATGACATTACCTGCCGTATTATCATAGTCACACCATGACATGTCATGTCATGACAACATGCAAGCGGACTTTTGTTATTGTCATCGCTTTCTTTTTGATACTAACTACTGACAGAATTTATTTTTATATTTCTATTAAGTTTTTACAATTAAAAAGTAATTATAACGAACTCAATGATACAGAAAAAAATGAAGGCAACAACTGAATACTGCGCATTTCAGTTTCATTCGCATTTTATCAAGAAACAAAATAAAAATGCACTCCATTATCTTCAACGTAATTTAAAATTTCCTCAGTCAGATCCATTAGTAAATGCTAAAGTCATCTTTCTGATCTAAGTTACACATTCATTATCTACTGCGCATTTCAGTTTCATTCGCATTTTATCAAGAAACAAAATAAAAATGCACTCCATTATCTTCAACGTAATTTAAAATTTCCTCAGTCAGATCCATTAGTAAATGCTAAAGTCATCTTTCTGATCTAAGTTACACATTCATTTGTATAGAAATATTGTAATAAAACCTTTTTCTTTCTTGCAAACAATTTCTTTTACAGAATAAGAAGTAATCATATTAAGTAAAACTCAAGTTTCCCAAAGTTTTACCTCTAAGAAACCAAGTATTCCAACAAACCATACATTGCTATAGAGGTCATTTAAAGTTGTAAAACATTTTTATAAAATACAATTTTATTGTAAAATCCACCTTTCCTTAAACTGCCGTTTTCGTTTTATACTGTGTACGAGTTTTTGTTTTATTCTGTTTTACATTGTTATGAAACAAACTATAAAAAAGTTATTTCGAAAGTGGTCAGAATGTTTTGGGACTGCTTATTGGGACGGTTTGAGATGGATTGCTTTAAATCCTTTTTTACGATTTTACTTTAGAAAACTTTGTCCATAAAATGTAAATTAAATTAATCTCGACCGAGTGGTAAGGAAGTTGTGCAGCGGATATTTCATTAAACTTTGATATCCCCGGATTTGTTGGAGATACTGTAAAGGATTTTGCATAGCACTTACTGAGACACTATGATTTAAGTGTTTATAGAAAGTGTGGCGAAACGACGGAAAATAGATGTCGTTAAGGCATTTCTAAATGTTGAATGTATTTCTTATTACAGATTTTATCAAAGGTAAACTCGTAGGGGTTGTTATTGCCTGCGAAGGTAAAACCCGTTTCAATTCACAGAACTCGGCATATGGCTTGGTAGAGACTGACATGTAGAATACATTTTTTAAGTACATTTCACAATCTGTGAAGTTTAGTAAATATTGCAAGCTGTGTTGCTTGCATAATACACAGACTTTTATTACCTCTACTCTTAATGATGATATATTAACCGATAAATATATTAAAAGTGTATTAAAAATTATTACCGGAGAGAGTAATTAACATTTCTGGTAAAATATTCAACAAGATAGTCGATAAACTAATGTGAACATTAAAGGTACACTATTACCTTCGACATTTACTGAACATCCCCGAGATTTTCTCGCAAGTTATATAAGAATGTTTTTGTCAATTTATCAAAACCAGCAACAACTAATTCAAAAAGAAAAGCAGGACATAAAAACTCAATATGTTGCAAAAAAAACGGACGAGGTATTTTTTAATATCTCTAAATACCTGATAAAATTTCCCGTTATCCAGGTAGCTAACCACAGACCATTAATATAACTAGACCCGTTCGTTTACAAAATAATGTATTGCCAAGATCTTAGCACATTCTAAGCGTTTTTTTGCGTTGTTGCATGAATGCAGATGACGAATTCTTTGCTTACGATTTGCGTATACATCCAGCCTAATTCGCCTGCGGTTGGTCAGTTGTACGTAAATCTAAAATAATATAGACTTTTGTTATGAGTGGCAACATCGCGTCCTAGTCTTTCACGTGATAGAATTCATTGTGTGTGTATTTTGATAAAAATAGAAAGCATTTAACAATGGTTAATAGGTGCAATATATGCAACGTTTATAGCGATGCAGGGAAAGCCTCGGGATTGTCTTTTCATAGGTAAATAGAGAGATTTATTAATGAAATTTTTTGAGGTTATGTATCATCTCAGTGGCGTTCTATCAGTGTTATTATTTTAGGTTTCCAGTAGAGGCAATTAAAAGAAATATTTAGATTTCTGTTTTCGGACTTAGCGAAAATGATAACATAACAAAATCGTCCTATATTTGTTCAAAACATTTTAATAAAGATGATTTTGTGTCTAAAATAGGTGCAACCGACAATGCTAGATATTTCAAGAGAGATGCTGTTACATTACCGATGCATCTAGGTTTTGAACCTAAAAGGTAATTAATTTCTACCCTGTAACTGTGTTTAATAGAAATGTCAAATTTATGAATTTGTCAAAATTCGAAGCGAGACATTTTATTTAAGTCAAATTTCAATCTTTTTAATGTAAATTTCAACAAAAACATTATACTGGTTACTGTGAGAAACAATTATTTCTTAAGATATGAGAAAACATAGTAATTTTATTAAACATTATTAACCATTTTATTAAACACTAAATAAATTTGAGGAGTTATATCTCAGAAGCTAATGAACAAAATAGCAACTTATTATGTATAAAAAGAAGCGTCTTTCCGAGTACTTTCCGGCTATGTTTTCAGAATTTCATTTAACAAAAAATTCGCCCAGATAATCTATTTGTTTATAAGTAAAAAAAAAAAACGAAATCAAATTTAAACAATGACTGTGACCGTTCTAATAAATATTTTTTAATTCTGACGAAACAACATAAAAGCTTGTTCTCTCTTATATATGCCCAGCCAGTTTTATTAAAATCAAATCGTGGAAAAAAAATTTAAACAATTTTGAAAGTATTCTATATTTTTCGATTTTTCTAGATTGCAAAATTATTGTGCAAAATCTAATAAACCGATCGAAACGAAATTTACAGGATTCTTTTCTTATAACTTCAAGATTTTCTACCTGTGATATGGAAGTCCTAACTACATTTTAAAGTGCTTAAAATAATAAATTAAGAAACACTTTTTTGGGGCGATTTTTTGTTGTTTATTACTATTTGGCAAAACCGCTAACAAATTTTTGAATTTCTGACCTACGCCATATTATGTAAAAAGCGATTCTGCAACTTTTTCCTCTCTTCAACTTTCTTCTAAATTCAATACTTAAAAAATTAGAAGCAAAACAAGTCGGGAAAATACGCGTTTTTTAATTTCATTTAAATTGTTGCATTTTAAACAATTTTCTCGACTTCTGCGCTTTGGAGGATAAGTCAATCCTTATTCTAGACATTATTCCCGAGGTATTCATGTAAAAACATTGCGGTTACCTCTTATGTCAACTAAAGCAAATTTCTGACAGATGGGTCTTGGACTATGCTTATTGTATGCATTATTACTGTCATGATGATTTTGATGATCTATGTCTTTCTATACTTCATTTGTCACTTATTTTGCACCTTTGTTGCCTAGTATGTAAAGGGCTTCATTGCCCGTTGATCTAAATAAATAAATAAATTATTTTCTTAATTTTGTTTCCTTTTTGCCCCTTATTCTTGATACGCCTATGGATAGCTATTTTGTACGCTGTCAAAATTCGTAAACGGCGGCCATATTTCCTTCCCCCTTTACACCGCGCCTATCGGCTATGTTGGCATGTAAACAAACATCAGTTTCTAATGGGAACATCGAGTCTAGTTATATTAATGGTCTGTGTACCTAACTGATAGTAGCACCTTCTACCGCAATTCTTTACATCTGCTGTTCAATGAAAAATCGAACGTCTACTACACTAGAATGTCAATTTATAGTTCCTCTATTGGACTGACCCCATAATTTGTTGCTAATTTGTGAGATCAAAATAAAATCTGATGCTCGTGTCGTTTCCAGGAGACTGGAATTTAGTACCTTGTTACTATTTTGTTGCTAATTTGTGGTGTCAAAATTAATATTGTTGCTTATGCCGTTCCAGAGAAATAATGTATTTTAACGTAATATTGACTTCCTCTATCTCTTGAAAGCATTAGGAGATAAATGTGATTTCGGCGGCATGTTTTATCGCTATTTTGTTTATCCGGCAATGATGAGCGCATCCTCCATAAACTATTACTGCAGACAGATATGCACCCCTGCACTCCTTGAAAAATGAATAAATTAATAATTAAAGTGAATTTAAAAAACATACATCATCGGAGATAAGTGGGTTATCTACGAATTTTTTTTAAATGTTGATGTAATCCAAAAATTAATGACATTTTTCAAAAAGTGCGCGGGTGTGTGTTTATCGACAGGGGTGGTTTTTGGGGGATGCGGTCATGACAGCCTAAAAGCAACAAAATAAGTAGTCTGAATCATATCGATATCTTATTTTGTTCAAGAGATACAAGCTATTCTAGCGTAATAATTAGCTGGAATATTCACGGTTTCTCGGAAACGGGACGAGTAAGGATATAAATTACGACGTCACAAAATAGCAATAAAATACGCCGCCTGAAACATATCGATATCGTATTACGTTCAAGAGATGTACCACGAATGGCCATTTTAGTGTAATATTACGTTGGAATATCCACTGCTTCTTGAAAAGTATAGGAACAACAAAACTAATTTCGACGCCATAAAATAGCAAAAACTACTGGATGGGTCCGTTAAAGGAAATATAAAATGATTATTGCAGAGTACGCGACCGAAAAAAAGTACTATTAAAAAAGTTGAAATCCACTATAAATTTGACGTTTTATACCTACTCTTATGCAACTGGCCACTGGCTTCGCTATATAGCTGTAATCTACATAAGTAAGAGTCCGAGAGAAAACATAAAGAAAACCGCTTATCAAACGATAAAACAGAAAATATTTTTGCACTGTACATTCACCAAAAAATACTGTTCTGATTTCTCACAAATTGTAATGTCAATAAATAACCTTAAAACATATAGTATACTGAAAATATTTTAATATTCGTAATTCATTAAAGTACATATTAGTTATTGTGTTTTGAAAAGTTCCCCCAAAATAACGTTTTATATTGTTTTCACATTTCCCTCAAAGGCGTCTTGTGTGTGAAACTTGTAAAATTGTCCGGAAGAATGCACCGCCATTCCGCTTTGGTCCACTAACCAAATAAACAACTGAACTAACCAATTATATTAAGGAGACGAACTTCTATAAGTAATGCATATATTTTATTCACAGCTTCGATCACATCCCTGTCTCATGAGTCATGACTACGCTAGGGAGAAGGGGGTTGATCAAGAAAATCGATCTACCATCGATACGAACGCAGCCATTTTGTTTCAGCCAACTGGACGAAGGGATAAAGTAATTAAGAGTTTTGGAGACGTAAAAATATTTATCCAATTAGAGATGGTCATGAGGTGCTATTACAATTTAAATACGTTAGTTTTACAGTTAGTTGGATAAGCTTCCTAGAAGAGGTTTACGCGAACTTGCTGTACTTAAATTTCTTAAAAATCAGGATTTTTATGTTAGAAGTTATGAAAGAAAATGAACAATACAACTTCCGATCTTTTAAATTTTTCTTGGACAGTTCGTCATCTAAATCAGGCATCGTCTTCGCTTCAGTTAACTCGAACACGTTGTTTCCTATCTTAGTATTTGATGACAGACAAGAGCGAGAAACAATTGACAACTGTAGTATGATTTTACGTTGATTTATGTCTGCTATATAAAGTCCAATTCGGCTGAATTTCCCAAAATACTACATGCCATTTTCATTTCATAATATAAGATAACATCGATGATTTTTATAACACTAAAAGAAATTTGCACATTGGTCAATTTTGACGTTGTTAGTTTACTCATGGATGTCCTTTGACAAATTTTCAACATTTTCTGAATACAAAGACAGAACAGACCTAACTCTGAATACCCGAACTAACTTAGTCGCAGAAACACATTTGTAAATGGCTTATCGACCATGTGAGATCGCCACTCTCGCTTAAAGTAAGTAATATTTTTCAAGAAAATTTTGAAAACAATTTACATATATACCTATCTATACATATAACACACAATTTTTTACATAGTTTTTTGTTGTATTTTGTGTATATTCACTTTGGATTGTTACATTTTAACATATATTTTAAGAATGAATAAACAAAGTAACAACTACATCCGTCAAAATATGATATAATACTTCACTTTACTTAACAACGTAAATAAAGGAGTTTAGATAAACAGAACTTACTAAGATTTACCCGAGCGATTTGTTGGAGAAGACGTGCGAAATAGTCGTCGAAAGTTACAAAGAATGTAAGACAATAAATTTGTATTTTTTCATATATTTCTATTTTAACCAATCGCTTACAACTTATTTTCTCATATAAAAAGGAAGGGGAGAGGTAAGCCCAATAAATGATAAGTCGTTTTACAAAGTGTGTCTTGTAAAATTTTTCCTTAGTCTCTCTTTGATTGGAACGAGCAATGGAAAATTATCACTTGTATAAATGAAAACAACGGGCTATTATTAACGATATTCAAAAGAACCTGAGGGTTTCTTTTAAGACGTAACGCTGTCACTTTTTAACTCAACTTGATACCCAAATTATTATCATATTCCGTTCTAAATCAATCCAGTCCTATTTTCGGCAGCATTCTTGTAAATTACATATATTTAAACGAATTTCCATTCAGGAGATGCTCGCTGGTAAGATATATCGGTATCAATTTCGAAAGGATTTGCTTGAACAGATTTTATGTATACTTTAATGCGATTTCGTCCGGTCGATTCTCCCGTACGAAACCGAAAGTTTAAATGAATCGTTTATTGTTTAGCTGAGTGAAAACATGATGATAGGAAAGTGAAAGTAACGTGTTCGATTAAAAGGGAAATCCTTCGGTTAAATTGGAGCAATAGTAAAATCGCGTTAAAGAAGAAAATGTAAATTGACGGGCATCCGCTTTAAATTGCATGAATAATGCATGTGATTAATTAGAAAAAAATTAAACAGACTGTCAAATGGCAAGTGCAAATTGAATAGCCAGCAAATTTAGACGCTCAATTATATCCATGGCCATTCCGAGGGAGCGTACGGTTTTGTAGGTTTGAAATTAAAAGAGAATTTTACGTGAGCAAAATACAGATAGTCCTCATCTGCAACTGACAACTTGCAATTCTTTGTCGCATATAAAATACATTTCAATGGTGCTTCAGTTTCAAAATTTTCATAAAGCTCAACAGGGAGGTGTATTCAGCCGTACCAATTAACGTCGGTTTCAATTGTAGCCCTTACGATATTACTCTCCTAGGGATTTTTGTATTCGTATGTACGTTTTCCTTGAATCGTTCCTTATTCCAGGCGGACGAGTTTGTATAATTGAGGTTGATTCCAAACTTTCCCGATAAAACATTTTTTTTAAAGTAACCGATACAAACGGTTCAATTTTTGCTTTAGGAAATATTTCAAGATCAGGAGAGAGCTGTATTTATCACATACTTATGAGGAATTATAATTTAGCTTATGGGAGAAGTAAGACAGACATACTTCTACAAAAAGTGTTAACATTAGTTTATCTACAATTTTCTCACATATGTAACAGCTTTGTAAACCGTATTGAAATGATACTTTCGTGTTAATTCTCAAACTTAAGATCGTTATCTCTTACATCAGGGGAAAAGTTTCAGAGGGTCTGATAAGGGTGTGAAAATTGCCACCACGCCTCTAGAGATTTCGTTGGGACAATTTTATAAAGCATGAAAAATTTACTCTTTCAGACAAATTCTCTAGGTGGTCACGACAATTTTGATGCCATTAGGAGGGTTTTCGATGTTTTAATTGGTGTCCCGTTGTATTGAGTAAAAGCTCAGAAAATACGCAACCTCTTTCTTAATGGTTAAATATATTTGGTCAGTTTTTGAAGGCTTTAGAAGTGTTGGACCTACAGAGGCCACAGAGCACATAACACTGAATGCAGAAGAAGTGAAAAAGGCCATAAAAGATACGAAACTGAAAAGGTCACCAGGTCCAGGAGGAATAAGCCCAGAGCTAATTCGATACGATCCTCCGAAAATGGCAGAAATGCTTAGAACTTTATTCGAGAGATGTTTGAATGGAGAGGAAGTATCAAGGGAGTGGCGAACTTCATATATTTCACCAGTCTTCAAAAAAGCTCAAGATCAGATCCGAAGAACTACAGAGGGATTGCCGTCATTCCTACTATTGGTAGAATATATTCTAGAATATTAAAAACCTTAGTTGAGGAGAGTATCAAAGAGCAGCAACCAGAAGAATAGGCAGCCTTTCGGGCAGGACGGTCAACGGTAGATAATATTTTCACTATTAAAATTGCAACAGAAAAAAGAGTACAACGTAACAGAGAAACACACATAGCCTTCATTGATTTGATTGTTTTAATAAAGACCACTA
This sequence comes from Cryptocephalus moraei, assembly GCA_946251905.1. Classification (NCBI taxonomy): domain Eukaryota; kingdom Metazoa; phylum Arthropoda; class Insecta; order Coleoptera; family Chrysomelidae; genus Cryptocephalus; species Cryptocephalus moraei. The sequence continues at coordinate 15,091,578 of OX276453.1, read as the reverse complement.
AAATGTACTATGAACAGAACACAGCCATGATCAAACTAGGGAATAGATTAACCACTTCATTTGAGACAACAAAAGGCCTGAAGCAGGGCTGTTGCTTATCTCCCACCCTTTTCATAATTTACTTGGACAGATCTTAGGCAAAGTGGACAAAGAAATGCAAAAATATAGGACTGAGGGTGGAAGATGACAACTTGTTCACGTTATACTTCGCAGACGATCAAGTCGTCTTAGCGGAGGACGAGTAAGACCTTTCATATGTGGTTAGAAAACTCAAAGAAGAGTATGAAGCAGCCGGAATTTGGCGAAGTGTGAATATCTTGCTGTCGGTAAAGAAGAGGTTGAGAATTTAATTTTGGGGGATGAGGGTTTGAGAGGAGTGGAAAAAAGTAAATATCTGGGAGTGATTCTAAATAAATATGGAAACAGTAAAGATGAGATAGGAGAAAGAATAAATAAAGGTAGATCTGTTACTCGAGCATTAAACTCTTTGTGTTGGGATAAAAACATAACAAAAAATACTAAAAAACATATTTATGAAAGTATGGTTCAAAGTATCACTTTGTATGGCTCAGAGGTATGGGATGTATCCAGTGCAAACAAGAAAAAACTAATGGCAACAGAGATGGATTTCCTTAGAAGAAGCTGCAGACGGTCAAGATTGGAAAGAGTCAGAAACGACGTTATACGGGCAGAAATGAATATGAGTAGACCAATATCGGAAGAAATAGAGAGGCGACAATTGACATGGTTCGGACACGTCAAGAGAATGGCTGATGGTAGATGGCCTAGAAGAGTGCTGGAGTGGATACCACCCGAGAGAAGAAAGAGGGGACGACCTCGGAGAAGCTGGCGAGATGATGTGGAAGACGCCATGACTACGAGAAATTTAGAGGAAAATCTATGTTATGAGAGGGAAAAATGAAAGTTCGTTTTGTTAAATATGCAAAACTAGCTAAAGTAAACAGTTTCAAAATAACAATATTTCTGTACAAAGCTTCTTGTTGGACTTTAACGTACAAAACTGTGGCTGACATCCCACTAAAAGGATACCTCCCGCAAAAACTTAAAAAGGCAAAAAATATCTCAATGCCGAAACAAAATAAACCGAAGAGCCTACCTGAGAGCTACCACCCAATAGCGCTTCTTAGCTCATGTTACAAAACTTCTGGAACGGATACTGATGGACATGCTAGGCCCCTCGATCTTGGAGTGCGTCCCAATTGAACAAGCTGGTTTCAGACCACAACGCAGCTGTGCGGACCAAGTGCTGAGTCTGACAACACATATTGAAGTTGGTTTTGCTAAACGCCGACTGAAAACCACTGTAGTCTTCGTTGATTTGACTGCGGCATATAACACGGTCTGGAGAAAGGGCCTTCGTTACAAGTTTCTCAGTAAAATTCCGTGCAGCTAAACAGCAAATCTAATAAATAGCGTGCTTTGTGACAGGCCCTTTCAAATAACAACAGAGAAACGCAAAAGCAAGGTAAGGAAACTCAATAACGGCCTGCCTCAAGGGTCAGTACCCGAGCGTGCTACCTTCAATCTATACATTTCTGACCTACCCCAAACAACATAAAAGAAATTTGGTTACGCTGGCGACCTAGCTCCAGCTGCAAGTAATAAAGCCGTGAAAGCTGCTACCAACTCACTAATAGAGGATCTGGCCGTGCTGGAGAAGTACTTTGCTGGCTGGAGACTCATTCCCGATATGAATAAAACTGAAATGACCTGCTTACATCTTTATAATAAACAGGCCCACCTACAGCCTGCTGCATATTTTGGTAACACCCTACTGCGACATAATTCCTACCCGAAATACATGGGTATTACGCTGGATATATATATATGGAACGCTGTCATATAAAAAGCACTTAGAGATTACGGCAGCCAAAATCAACACTAGAAAGAACATAATCCATAAGTGATGTGGCACCACTTGGGGTCCGAACGCATCCACACTTAGAACTTTAGCGCTAAATTTGGTCTACTCCGTCACTGAATACTACTCTCCAATTCGGCTAAACACTTGTTATTTAAAGATGGTTGACACTAAACTAAATGAGACTATGAGGCTGATTAATGGTTATTTAAAAGGCACTCCTGTTACCTTCTCAGAGAATACCAAAAAATACTGGTAAATCTCCTTCTGCCAGTACATGAGGATCTCCCTGACATTGCCATATAGAAAATAAAATGTAGGTCTCCTCCACTCCTCTTAGAAGAAAAGCTCTTAGCAGAAAACTCCAATGTACGCGACAGGTGCAGATAATACTAGGAATCTACGATGCCAGCCCAAATTGCCCGTACCATCGTTTAGATTCACCATCGTGCGACTGCGGAGAGGCTCGCCAGACTGTGCAACATATTGCAGCTGCCTGCCCTTTAACAGCATACCCTGTAGACACAATCGACTTCATAAAGGCTGCAGAACCCATTCTAGACTGGATTCAAGGCCTCGATATTAGAATATAATATCTCATTTTGTTTGTATCTGGTTTAGAGTATGAATTTTTATTAAGAGTATTTAAAATTGCCTGTCCATAGAAAGGGAGATATTTTTTTGTCTTTTGTTTTCTTATTGACATTTGTGTGTAATTGTCTAAGCATATATATTTATGTAAGCCATACGCTAAATAAAATAAATAAGTGATGATCTTTTAAACGTATAATCAGTTGTTCAAAATGTTTTTCATTGGTACTTTATTGCAATCCCTGTCTGTAGCCTACCTAATTGTTTTTCAAACATCAGGGATGTAAGGTGTTCCGCTTTTTTAAATCATCAATTTTATTTAGATTCGTTACATACACTTTATTCGTAAAATCGCCGTACAGAACGAAATGTAAAATGGCCATGTACGATGATTTAGCTAGCCACTCAAAAATTGGTCCAGTTGTGTGGTTGCCATTGCTACCTACACAAACGGGGACTATTTAGTTACTACGGTACCACGAATACCTGAGATAGTACCCTGGACTCTCTAGGTAATTTTAATCCCACCCTTCAGTTGTACTAGCAGAAACCACTTAATTATGAATACAAGTATCCACACCCTTCCACAGACCTAGAAATACAGCAACATTTTAAACAATAGCTAATAGTGCTTCTCACTTTTTCGCGTGTAGTACTGTTCTACTTCTGGGTTAAGTATGCTACACTATTGTCGTTCTATTCGCTATCGCTTCTTAGGGCAAGGATAAACAATTGAGGTTTAGTAAAACGAACTATAATCCGTGGCACAACTGTAGGGTAGGCTTATCGGTTTCGTACCTTCCGTGGTACAACTTACAACTCCCGACACAAACATTTACGATTTAACATTTATGTAGGGATGTAATGTTCCATCATGCCGGCACCTTAAAACTGTTATAGACATTATTGCTCGTATAGTTTTATATGAACTCAACTTTGCAATCTCTTGTACTTTTCATAAAACCTTTAACTATATCATTCTCTCGCAAATTAAGCTTTATTTGTTTTAACTTGTGGTAGTTCTCTAAATTGTGCATGAATTTTGGACACAGTTCCTTGCGATATATCCGATAACTGACAGTGATGTTGATTAGAAATAACTTTTTGACAATTCTTTTGACTGATTCGATGTGTTTCGGTTAAAAATCGTAATTTATCATAAAGTTAATTTCGGTATGATAATTTACACTACCAACGTTAACATTTATGTTGCAACCTCTATTTATTCTTTAGGTTACCTTGGATGGTTTTGTTTCAAAATACAAGACTTGCTGCAAATACATGTCACTCTGTACATCTAAATTTTGATTTAAAAGACGTGTCTTTCAGCTTAAAAACTGACATCTCCGAGAGTTTATGTAATTGTCTAAAATAACAAAAAAAAAATTTACTTCATTAATGTGGTATTCACAATGTATATTAATATTATTACAGGTTTTGTTCCTTGCCGACATTATGAAATATATGTTAATTAATACCAATGTGACCATATTTTCGCAGAGAAACTACCTCTCTCAGAAAATCACATATGGATAACTGATTGAATATTTTTCGTCACTATCTATGCATGTACAACAAGCAAGCGTGCCATCAAGAATAAGAGCCAGTTTTCGTACACGTCACAATGTAGTCATGTATATAAATTTTAAAGTAATCACTTTATTCGTAACCGGTATGCAGTCTTAATAATAGCCGCCTCAATTCCATTGACGTGAAAATTTAATGAAATTGTATCCGCTATGTAACTTTCTTAACACTTGGCTGATTTTAATTCACTCCGCAACATTTAATGGACAAAGTTTTGAATGCAGAGTGACAAAATAACATTTAACACCTTTTTAGTTAGTCACTTGGTGAAGCTTAATCGGTGAATTAAATGTACTGTAAGTTATTAATAGCGAATTGATTAAACCAATATAGCGGTTCATCCACCTTATAGAGTCTGTTAGGAAAAAGTTTTAAATTAGTTATTACTTTTTTAATGGTGTGACTTTCTAATTTATTTTCTATTATTGGGTTTAATTTTTATTATGTTATGTAAATAAAATATTTGATGCGAGTAACATCGGATCAAAATTTCCACTTTTTTATATAATGGTAATATAATGTTTTTCTCTCATTCTTGTGATATTTTATTTGGCGACTAAGCTTTTGCTAATAGTAGTGTTACCCATTTTTTCATTCCTACTTCACCTAACTTCACGTTTCATATTTATGTGCATTAATTTCTGCGTAAACAACAAAAACCGTTGAAAATGTCACTAAACTTTATGATAACGTATATCAGCTATTACTTTTAATTATGAATTCCAATTCCATTCCAAAACGAGCAACGAATTAATGCCTTGATATAATTGTTAAAGCATGAACTTGAACTTTAAATTATAAGTTTCAAAGGGTGTTGGGTAAATCTGTATTAAGGCTTGTTGAAAATTCACTGCACAACGTTCCGTTGTTTGGTGTACAATTGATATGACGCACCGTAAAACATAAGAGCGATAATGGATTGGAATGCATTGGAAAAAATGAAACGTAAATCGTTTTTTGATGAACTTTTCTTGTCCTACTTTTTCGATTAAGTGTGCTGCAAAATACCAATTTGGACGGTTAATGATTAGTAAAGTGATTGATGAATGCTCGCATTTTCACACTGACCGACAATAAATGAAAAAAGGGGAGTAAGAATATTTTTAGGCAGCAACGATGCTTTTTGATTTGGTCCAGATGGAATTCCTGTAAGCTTCTAATGAAAAGTGAAAAGCGAACCTTTGTATAATTTTCTATTATAAATATTAGATCAATCAGTCTCACGGCGAGTGAAATATTTGAAGCGAAACTTCTGAAACTGAATTGCAATGAAAATAACCCGAAAGTGTGTGGAAAGATTGTATCCTTTGGGTTCACTGGGCTACTGTTACATTTCTTCGCAAATTTCAAATGGAAATTACACGTTTCAATTCGACTTGAATTTAATAACAGGATTAAATAAAAATAAAAAACGGTTTAAGGTCTAAGTAAACAATAAATTTTGAAAATTACTTCATATGATTATCAATTAATAACCCTATTATTAATTCTAAAATTCTGTCGCGGAACTAATACATTATACATTTAAATTATTTTCTTTAATAAATTAATCATAAGGTTGACTTTGGAATGGGAAAATAAAGAAATTCAGAAAGAAAACATCAAAATATTCACAAGAAACGTGTATTCTCCCTGACTTTTATCTTGTTTTCGCCATAATAGGAATAAGAGATACTGCAGATAAGAAATTCAATAGAGTAACATTTTTACTGGCAAAAGAAATACGTTCATTAAAACCGTTTTGGGGGACTCGTTTCATGATTAATTCTATTTCAGCAAAATGTGCAGAGGGACATTTTGAGCAACATTTGTGGCGAGTCTGCCGTGAGGTATTATATTCAGTATATGTAGTCAAACAGTGATCGGTCAAGATTATAATAATATGTGAGTTATACAGATACACAATATCCTACAGCCTTTAAATCCATTGACAATGTTTAAAGCATATGCAGCAGGGTCCAGTATGCTTACAGGCTTGATACCTGGTAACATCCAATTTTTAAGCTCTCTCGCTGGTGAACTAAGTTTTTTAAAGGTTTAATAATGATTTGCCCAAAGGTTCGAGGCTATGAGTGAAATGGCTTGGCACACCTAAAAGAACCATTTTATTCTCGGCAGATTTTTCCAGCTTATTAATGTTGTTAGTATTACTCATCAATGCTCATTCAGCAATAATAATACCTCACCTTGAGGCTTTCGTGCTACAAATTATTTCCAGAGCCATTTTGAAAGTAGCTTCAATTAAAAGGATTTGTTATTCATGTAAATCTCAGATTCCAGAAGTAATCCATTGACAAATTCTTGATTTTTGTATACACCATTGATACTAAGAACATAAGGCAAAAATCTTCTTTCTGTGCTGTTGGAAGCAAAAATGGATATCGTTTCTCCCTTCTCGCTTGATATGACTCAGTAAACTAACTTACTAACACTTAGTACCCACAGCTTTTCAGGTTTGTAGTTCATTTGTACTCCACTTTCGTCCATATTGTAAACTATGTCAGGTTTGTTAAATTTTCTTCTGAGGTTTGCCGTTGGCAACTCAAAAAAATCCTTTATTTCATCCCTAATGCAATTCGTCGCTATGGCACGTGACATGGCTCCCTCCGCATGCCTGACACATTTTCATGTCTTTTTAAAAATGTTTGGAGCCACTATTTTCCTGGTATTTTAGGTCTTTCTTAAAATTGAGTTTTATTAAAAAAATCGGCAAGCCAGAAAGCCATTTCCCGGATATTCATTCTGGATCAGGGAAAGCCAGCATCATCAATATATTATCAACCTAGAATCAGTGCTTCGGTAAGACCAAGTTTGGTGAATTCTCCCTTTTCTATACTGTAACGTTTTTACTATTTACTAAAACTAAACACTACGCGATTTGTCCTAATTTATTTATTTCTAACTCTTGCACTTATAAACTTAACTTTACAATCACTTAATTTATATTCGCACACAAATGTTTATTTATTTAACGCGCGCGGTCTCTCGCCCGAATATTTACACTCCGAATCTTACACTGCCAGTCTTGGGTCCGGCATTCCTTATATACGGCAGGTAGGAACCTTCTGGAAGTTTCGAGAGAATTCCAGGGAATTCGTTATCGCGTCGAACCTTCTCGACTCTTCTCGTCGGCTTCGAACCGTCCTTCTCAGGATCGCAATTCGGCGAACTTTGGTAGCTCCCGGCGTGTTTATCTCGCGGCAAGCCGTTTCGTTACAATACATTTACGTGATGTCTGTGGAGGCGCGGCAGTTTCTAGCAGCTTGATTTTCTGTCATAGCCCTTGATCTGACAGCTTCTGCAACCTATATCAATATTTTCTCTATCCATGATGCCGGTGGACGTACTTTTGTTCAAAGTTTTGGCATTCTGTAATACAATAATTTATTACAGCATACATATCGTTACATGCCACATATTCAATATCCAAAACCTAAGAGAGATCAAATGAAATAATGGCCAGAAGAGTATTAATCCGTACTGAAATGTGATGGTGGAGGAATTTATTCTCTATAGGCGACTTTCTGGACCTTATTCTGAGACATCTATCTTTCTAAGTGTGGATAGATACTTGCTATTTGTTTCAAAGATCCGTTACAAAGTGAGGTTGGAAGGTGAATAAACATCTTAATCTAACACATTTATAATATAGAAACACTAAAAATGTTTAATTACGTGTTGAACTTCGTCTTTCACAACAGTTGCTTGGACGGGAAGATTTCTCAAGATTAATTTTTCCAAAGGAAACTTCTACTTGTTAAAATAGAGCGGGAGCGTGCAGTCCACAATGGTTGTTGAATAGAATGTTTCGTTAAAAAAGAAAATCGGAGACAAGCAAACTAAACTAGATTCAAAATCGGTCATAATTTCTGCACCGAATTCAGATCTAAACATTGATGAGACTATAAACGATATATAAACATCACAATCTTTGGTGCAAATGACAGCCATTGAACTTCACCAAATGATAGAAGCGCTGCTAAATAAATTGATTCAAAAACACTTATCTTCCTACTTTCCAATACGGATGTATCAATCTAAGGCTACAGTGATTAGGTGAATTTAATCCATCTTCAAGGTAATAAAATGGTACCCTGGGCCATGCGAAATGCAAAACAATTCAAGAGTTAAGTCAATTCAAGTCAATTAGCATATTGACACTTGCTAATTTGCACAACGCAGACAGACCGATACCAAAGACAAAAACCGTATTTGTCTTTGCCGATACTAAGGCAACAGAAGCAGTACCGGATTCTTCAATTGGAGCGTCGTCGAAAACTTGCACGAGAATAGTCTAAAAAATAAATATGTCAAAGAAGTGCCCACAATAATGTTGAAAAACTAAGGAACCTAACAGATACCTCATTTATGTTAAATGCACACGAGGACTGAGCGTCACATTATCTGGTAGATCTGGTGGATCTCTATTGGCCGGTACAAGGGGGTTATCTTTCATAAAAATAATTTCCCTGTAAATGACGACCCTGGATGGTCTAAAAAATGTTAATGAAATGTGTGAGCTGCTTTATGACTATTTGTACTTAATTGTTAATAGATTTTTCACGAGTATATATTCATCAGAAATAAATCAAGAAATTGTTATCACAATTGTCACCACATTGTGCACATATGCAAATCAATTCTGGACGTATATTCGATCGAAACGAGCAACCTTGGGAATTCCAATAGAAGTGTCTTACAGAAATACTGTTTACGCGTAATCCAAAGCTACTGTTAATAAGTTTGCTGATTTCTTCAGTAGTTTGTTTGATGGGACACACTGATCATAGCAGAAGCAAGTTCATGACTATTTGCACACGTATTAATATAAGGGAATTCGATGAATTGGAGTTGTGTTGGTTTCAGAAAACTATCAATCAAATTGACATCTGATCATGACCTTCTTATCTTTCTAATCGAGGATTCTTCACGTCTTATGTGTAATCTTGCTAATTATTGTTAAACTTCTGATGAATATCTACATCAGAATAGGCATGATGAATAATTTTGAAAAACTATCGTGTTGTGTTCTTAAGTATGTACTGTTCCCAAAAAAAATACTAATCTCTGCATAAAACAAATGTTTAGTAGCTAAAATGAGACTTTTATGAACACTTTTAAATTTTGTGCCAAAACGCTCGTAGGTGTCATGACGTCCCTTTACATAGGCGTGACGTCACGCCTATGTAAATACATCGACCACAGCATCGATCTCAACTTGTAAAATGCATGTCAACGTTGCATTGTTACGCGTTGTAAAGGGGGAGAGAAATATGGCCGCCGTTGACGAATTTTGACAGCGTACAAAATAGCTATTCATAGGCGTATCAATAATAAGGGGCAAAAAGGAAACAAAATTAAGAAAATAATTTATTTATTTATTTAGATCAACGGGCAATGAAGCCCTTTACATACTAGGTAACAAAGGTGCAAAATAAGTGACAAATGAAGTATAGAAAGACATAGATCATCAAAATCATCATGACAGTAATAATGCATACAATAAGCATAGTCCAAGACCCATCTGTCAGAAATTTGCTTTAGTTGACATAAGAGGTAACCGCAATGTTTTTACATGAATACCTCGGGAATAATAATGTCTAGAATAAGGATTGACTTATCCTCCAAAGCGCAGAGGTCGGGAACATTGTTTAAAATGCAACAATTTAAAATGAAAATAAAAAACGCGTTTTTTCCCTACTTGTTTTGCTTCTAACTTTTTAAGTATTTATTTTTATTAAACACAGTTACAGGGTAGAAATTAATTACCTCGTAGTACTTTTAGGTTTAACAACTTGATGCATCGGTAATGGAACAGCATCTCTCTTTAAATATCTAGCATTGTCGGTTGCACCTATTTTACAAACAAAATCATCTTTATTGAAATGTTTTGAGCAAATATAGGACGATTTTGTTATGTTATCATTTTCGCTAAATCCGAAAACAGGAATCCAAATATTTCTTTTAATTAGATCTGCTGGAAACCTAAAATAATAACACTGATAGAATGCCACTGAGATGATACATAACCTCAAAAAATTTTATTAATAAATTTCTTTATTTACCTATGAAAAGACAATCCCGAGGCTTTCCCTGCATCGCTATAAACGTTGCATACCTTGCACCTATTAACCATTGTTAAATGTTTTCTATTTTTATCAAAATACACACACAAACCGCGTACACAACGAATTCTATCACGTGAAAGACTAGGACGCGATGTTGCCACTTATAACAAAAGTCTATATTATTTTAGATTTACGTACAACTGACCAACCGCAGACGAAGTAGGCTGGATGTATACGCAAATCGTAAGAAAAGAATTCGTCATCTGCATTCATGCAACAACGCAAAAAACGCTTAGAATGTGCTAAGATCTTTGCAATACATTATTTTGTAAACATACATCACTCACATCATTTGGGAGACCTACATCACGGATTTATTCCAGGACACGAGACCACAACGACCACATAAACTAAATGATTCAGGACCTTCCATCACTACAGATGAAGTACAAATAGCAATACAACAACTAAAGGAGGGAAGAGCACCTGGGCCAGATAACTTCAGAGCCGAATTTCTCAAACTTCTTGATGGACCGGGAATCAAACAAATAACAAGTATTTTTAACCGCATCTATGAATCTGGAGAAATTCCGAAAAAATGGCTTGTGTCAGAATTTGTCATTATACCTAAGAAAGCAGGTGCAATGCGATGCGAAGAACACAGAACTATTAGTCTCATGAGTCATCTACTAAAGCTATTTCTAAAGATAATACACAGAAGAACATATAAAATATGTGAAGAGTATATGTCTGAGACTCAGTTCGGATTTCGTGATGCAGTGGGCACTAGGGAGGCTCTGTTCAGTATACAGGTATTGTTCCAAAGGTGTAGAGATGTGAGCTGCGACGTATATGCTTGTTTTGTCGATTATAGCAAGGCTTTTGACCGAGTACAACACCACAAACTCATGGACATATTAAGAAACATCGGAATCGACGGAAAAGATCTAGAAATTATATCGAGATTATACTGGGACCAATCAGCATATATAACCGTAGAGGGAGAACAATCAAAGACGATAAATATTTCACGGGGCGTAAGGCAAGGATGTGTATTGTCTCTACTTCTTTTCAATGTGTACTCAGAACACATATTTAGGAAAGCTCTCGAAGATGTGGAAGAGGGGATAATTGTGAATGGGAAGAGACTGAACAACATCCGATACGCTGACGATACAGTCATTATGGCTGATAGCTTAGAAGGATTACAACGATTGATTACCCTAGTGAAGGAGGTCAGCGCAGAATACGGGCTCGATATAAATACCAACAAAACAAAATACATGGTAATAAGTAAAGAGCAAATCCCACACGAACATCTCACACTAAATCAAAAACAAATCGAGAGGGTCAGTAAATACACATATTTAGGGACAGTGCTTAATGACCAATGGGATCACTCACAGGAGATCCGCTGCAGGATAGAGGAAGCAAGAGCCGTGTTCCTTAAAATGGCATCAGTATTCAAAAGCCACTATCTCACTATAACTACAAAAATTAGACTCCTCCGCTGCTATGTCTTCTCAACTCTACTTTACGGAGTAGAATCATGGACCTTGACAGAAGCAACCACCAAGAAACTTGCAGCTTTCGAAATGTGGCTTTATCGCAGAATTTTAAGAGTTTCATGGATAGACCACGTGTCCAATGAAGAGATCATTCGAAGGATAGGGAAAAATGCTGAGCTAATAACAACGATAAAGACTCGCAAACTCGAATATCTTGGTCACATAATGAGGAACGAAAATAGATATGGCCTACTGCAAAACATACCGCAAGGAAAGATTGTGGAAGGAAGACGTGGACCAGGTCGACGGAGCCAAACCAAGCCAATTCTTGGCTCAAAAATCTTAGAACATGGTTTTCTACAACAACAACAGGACTATTCCGTGCCGCAACTAATAAAGTAATAATTGCCAGAATGATCGCCAACATCCGGACTGGATAAGCACTACGAGAAGAAGATTTTGTAAACAAACGGGTCTAGTTATATTAATGGTCTGTGAACAAAATGTCGTTTACGTTAGGAGTGACGTCATTCGCTTTAATTGACGTTTCACTTTGCATGGCGGGTTGCTATAATTTATGTTTTTATTTTAACAAAATACAGTTTATCCCGCTTAAATTATTGACATTACTATACTTGTTTAGAATTATTTCATTATTTAATATATTATAATATCATTATTTGAGTAATTCTTTGTTACTGTCATCATGCCTATTCCCAGATTCTTAGAAATTAGCTCGGGTTTGTCCGATACTGAAAGCCGGCAATTCAACTTGCATTGAAAATTTAAATCCATCTCTATATTGTATAATTTGGCGAAGCCTTTCGAGGGATTATAGTGTACAATGCAATTATATCTTAAGTAAAGCCGATTATTTCACCAAGTCCGTACTTAGCAAGGGGTATCAACACTTAAAAATCTGGCTATTCAAAGTCAATATTTGTGTACGTCTATCTAGTTGACATCATAGACGGACATTGTATTAATTTCAATAAGTTAGTATTATAAGGTTGGTATATTTTATTAATTTTTTCACATAACTACTATTTTATTACTTTACGGTCTGAAGACATAAATATTTTATCATGTAGTCTACAAAGGAAGTATTTCAGTGTAAAGTATAGTTTACTCACGCAATACCTGTGTCCAGGTGACGAAATAATATTTACAGGAACAACCAAAATCAAATGAAATTGTATTAGCACATTAGCACATTGAATTAGAAATCAGGATAATAGTGAAACAAATGTAGTTAGGTTTATTTCCGTTCCTCTTGTGTTACGTTTATAATTCATTAACGTGTAATAATCGTGGTCTGTCTGACTTCGCGTGGGGTATTACAGTCTAAAGGGAATGTTCTATTATAATTTAATTGAAGTGGGTACTATAATGTTTTTCCTAGATAGTGAAGTGATATATTTGGTGTAATTACTCTCCTTGTCAAATTAACTAGAAAAACGCTCCTCTAAAACCGGGTTAAGCGTTCATTATTTTTATGGAAATCAAAGTATATGTAACAACTATTATTTGGAAAATACCTGAGCACGAGATTTTCAATACTTACATTTTATTTTAACGGATCGCCGGTGTTTCATTTTATATCTCAGAAAGACTTTCTTTTATTTCCGCTGCGGCTCTGAAACTATTTTGTAGTAAAGCCTCGCGTGTTTCCACTTTCTCTTGTTAATCCGACCCCACATGTTGTAATCTAAGGGATTTAGGTCTGGAGACCTGACAGACCAATTATAAGGCCCACCTCGGCCGATGTAGCGTACTGGTCACTTAACTATCCAGGATAAGTGAGGGCGAGTTCCGTCGTATTGTGAGCGTTTGTCTTGTTAGAGATGCATTCTTCTGAGATCTTGGCAATTTAAAAACCAGTTGTACTGCAATATTACATAAAACTAACATGATTCGTTGCGGTAAGGCTGTTGCACGAGAAATAATTTTTGAAAATCCATGCTCCTGGTTTCTTTTGCTGACTAACATGTGTTAATTCATAATGAAGAAAGTTTGCCACAGGGACGTCATTAAAGTAAACTTTATATTATGTCGCCAGTACTAAAATTGTAATCTTCAAAAAGTACAAAGATCTGGACGCTATCGTTAAAAGCAAACTCCCGGATTTTCGGAAACGTTGAGCAGCACTACATGTGGATATTTTTTTAAATGATAACTTGGCGTGGAATGAACTTATTGCGTAACCACCTAGGCATGAAGTTCCTTCTGCCACACATACAGATATGAAAACATATAAGAAAACGTAAGAGATAAAAGCTTACAAATACACCATAAATATAAAAAAAATTACCAAAATTTCACAGTTTTACTTTTTGTTTTATTTGAGTTCATTTTTTAATTGCGGTTTATTTTATTACATCATCAGTAATTACTTATGTTATATGAGTAATAATTAGATTATAAACTGAACTTTCTTTTAAAAAATTCATGAAAGTTTATTTAAAAATTATATTTAGCATAACATTTTTTTTACAATATTTATACAAGGAGAAATGGTTCTATTTTTAGGAAATTGATTGGGTTATTTATGTATTTTTTCTTGATGAGAGATGATTTTTCTCATTCCCAATTTCATTTCATCAATTTATTCTGATATGAGTTATTACCCGATTTATAGTAATCAATCAGTATTATAATTTCAAAAGAGTTCATATATTTTGAAGCAAAATTCGCAAATCCTGATACGTAATTAAATAAATGTCAAATACGTGCAGGTGCGTTATCAGTAATCAGCGTTAATGCTGACAACTGTAATTTGTTTTAATTATGCGATTTCGAACTGTTATTTTATGGCGCAGATCAATACTAGAATATTCATTATTTGGAATTAATCATTTTTAAGGAAGATCATTTCAAACACTATAACTATTACAGTTCTGTTTCGTATTAAAAATAGAGCGCTTTTATCCAATTACTTTACAAAGCGAATGCCGGACAGTCAAATGTCAAACTTTCAATTTTGGTTATTTGACTGGATCCTTGTTATAATACAATTCATATTGTACATGATAAAAAATTGTTGCTAGTCTATGTTATTCGTCGCCTTTATATTACAATTTTTTTAAAAAAAAAAGCGTAAAATGCCAAAAAACCATTTACGGTTTTACATTAAATTGATCCTGACACCCTTCGATCAAATTTACAGTTTTTAAAATCCGATTTTGTAGAAGTTCAAAAAGGCAGTGTACTGAAGTGAATTAAGACTTATGAAAATTTCCTAAAACATTTCCCATTATCCAATGAAAACCAATGAATATTAATGACAATAAATGAGTAAATGCAAATTTATTCTAATTTCGCCTGATTGTTACTTCGGAGAGTTACTTCTGCAACGTTATTTTAACCTTTTAACTAACAGTTAGGTAATGTTATAGTTAAAACATGTTAAAGATTTTGCAAACATTTGCCAACAACTTTATTAAAACTTCTCGTGGTTAAATGGAATTACTTGATAGTTGAAGTTAAGATGTTTCCATTAAAAATCCATTTCCTTTGAAATAAGCAGGATTTAAATTACACGTTTCCCCTGCATAGTTCTTTATTAAAATTATTATTTTAAAGTTGGAGAATAACGCGTATCGGATTTATTTATCTCAGGGTGGGCATTGAAATCTCGAAGTACGCGTACTTTGTAAGCATATCTTTAAAGTATTTTTGCATTTACATTGATTATGAATGCATTATCGGCACATCATCGACATTTTATGAACAATTGGTAGGTTTTCTATTAACATTAACAACCATTGAATGTGTGATTGATTTTTCACTGCGGTATTTTAACAAATTTCAATGAATTTTGCACTATTTGCACGTATAGTCTAATCGTCGCATTTATAGGATGAAAATAAAAGCCACAGCTTAAGCTCAGGTATCATTTCTACTAATGATGGTCACTAACCATCTTACGTGGGTGCTGAGTAAACTAAAATAGTGACTGGTTTAAAACAAAATGGGAACTGCATGGATAAAATGTTTTGTATTTTACAGTTTTCTATTTTTCCTACTCTTTTACGAACATAACTTTTTCCTATTAACTAAACTTCCAATAATATTTCCGGAAATTAAACTTTTAACCAAGCAACTCATCCATAAATCTGGGTTTTGAATCAGTCTGTGTTGGAACTTTAGTTTTGCCAGGGATTGGGGAGCGAGGGTGGTCGCGCCGCAAAAAATCTGACCGTTAAATGAAAAGCGTTACCGGAAAGCGTTACCTCGGCAGCGTTCGTAGCGGCTCGGAGGCGTTCGTAGTGGCTCCGTGGTGGGGGGAGTGGGAGAGAGTGGAGGGGTGAGGGAGAGAGAGAGAGAGAGAGAGAGAGTGTGTGTGTGTGTGTGTGTGTGAGAGAGAGAGAGAGAGAGTGAGAGAGAGAGAGAGAGAGGGAGAGAGGGAGAGAGTTAAATGGAATGCGTTATCGAGCCGAGCCAGTACAGTACTGTTTTATCGAGCAAAGATGCTTTACATGCATTGTATGCATTAAAGATGCATACAATGCTTTCATTTGTGCTTTGCTGTAGTAACTATGGGTTAAAACTAAATATGAAACGATATCAATATTGGCATGCATGTTGGTGACAGGTGACCGGCGGAACTCCGTGAATAGAATAGTCCAAATCTTCAACTTTCAATGTAAATGGATCTACATTATTGTTTAACTTCAGCTTCTTTAGATAACTGCAAAAAATATATATAGAAATGCAAACACAAAACTTTAGTAAGTATTTTCGAGCTTACCGTTCGCCAACATGGCGATTTTCCAACAATAATGTCTTTAAATATTCACTCTGCATCTTAAAAAGTATATAAGCACTAATAAAACCGATAAAATTTTCTAAAAATCACATTTTCACCAACAAACAACACAACCCTGAACACTCTCTTATGGCGCTGTCAAACTGTCAAACTTTGTTTGCCCCCAGCCGCCATATTGGACATCACGTGGTTTGTAATGCCTAATGCGCCTTACTGAAGAATGTCAGAATTGACATAACCTCACTTTTTTAATAAAAATTGAAACGGCTCCAATCGGTTAATAGTGTCTTGAAAAAGACAGCTCACTCATCTACGCCTAATTAATAGAGCCACGCTGTCTTTTTCAAGACACTAGTAACCGATTCAAGCAGTTTAAATTTTTATTAAAAAAGTGAGGTTATGTCAATTTTTTGACATTTTTTAGTAAGGCGCATTTACAAACACTATCCACAGCCTACTATGAGGTGAAATTTAAAAAAAAAACACCCGATATGTTTTTGTTAAATGAAGATTCATCCAGAGTAAAATAAATTTTTATATTTATATGTGTGTATATATTTATTGATTCAACACATTGGGAACGATATTCCATTGCCTTACTTATGCTGTGTATTATATGCCCGTCTTACTGTCGCTGTTTCACGTTAAACATTACAGTTTTATTAAGAAATAATTTAAAAAAATGGTTATTAATTAAAAGGAACTAAAGTTCCTAACTCGTGTCCCGCGACACGTTTTTTTTTTTTTAGATGAAGTGGAGTCAATTATTAGATTTTACACGGTATTTGTCCAAAAAACTAATATTCTGGTCAAATTTCCAGAAACTAAGATTTTTACTTTTACGGCTTTTTAAACGGAATTTAGTTGTTTTTCTAAAAGTTAGTTTTGTTGGTTAGCTCATAATTCTTGAAATTACATAGTTCCAACAACTTCTTAGATTCTAAACAATCTAAACATTACGTGATTGAAAAATCTAGCAATCTACGATTATTGACAATTTTCCGTTTTGACACAAACGCAATATAGAAAATACCTCATAGTTATAAAATACTTTTCAAGTATAAAAAAACTTACTGAATCTTCTAAACAAACCAAAATAACAAAAGCAACATTACCCTCTACTTTTAGCCAAGTCGGCGGAGCCAGAAAATGATAGGTAGATGGATGTTGCTTGATGTAAACCAGATTATCTTTGAAATTAGTTAAAAATGTGTAGAATCAAAATATCTATAAGCTGCTTGCGAAAAATGACGGGAAGTTTGTTTAAATAAATGAAAACTGCAAAATCACTCATTTTCTGTCCAGAAATCAAGCGCAGTTAAAAAACGAAGGCTCGGACGACAAAATATGACTAATTATTTCTTGTTTATTTTGAAATTTTACTTAAGGTGAGTGTATTGCCTAATTAAAAATTGCGATATTTACATTGTAAAATGGCAAAAACCACTTAAAAATAAATTTTCAGTTAGAGACGCAATAAACAAAGCAAATATTAATAATTATTTATGACAATGTGGATATGGGTAGATACATGTTTGACGAATGTGTATGCACGATCCGGTGACAGTGCGACAAATAGATTTCCCAAGGCGAATTAATTAACTAAAGAATACATGAAAACTTCGATCTAATATAACTTCTGTAAAAAAGTTCTCAGATAATGCTTGAATTTTTTGCATGCTCATCAAGAATGCACAAACGATAAGAAATCAAAAAAGTGCAATTTTCTTTATTTTTACAACCATTTTAGAATTATCTGAAAATTTCGCTTTAATTAACAATAGTAAAATGGCGATGTGTAACATCGTAAGACTTTCTCTTATGGCCGGACAAAATATTCATGGCAACATTATCACCGTTTTATAAAATAAATTTAGTATTGAATATGAACATTTTCTCTTATTAGTAAATATTTCTTTTGATTATTTATTAGATGAAAAAGGCTTTTCAAAAATGTTGTTGAACACAACTAACTTTATCGAAACGATGAATAAATTTACCTCTGCACTATAACAACAACAAATTTCAATGTCCATTCTTCGAAATAAGAATCCAGTCATGGAATTTGAGTAAATAAAAATAACTTTAATGGAAATGCATCAGTTAGAACAATCATTCTACAAACTTTTGTTAAGGTAAATTTTTTTTAAATTAAGAAAAATGACAAAATACCTTACTCACATAAAAAAAGATTTAGGTACCTATAGAAAAAAGAAAGAATTATTGTTACTGAAAATAAAAAAATATTTATGTATAACATACGTACTTACCAGAAAACCAAAAAATGTAAAACTCTCTCGCAAAGCACTAAAAGCACCACGATTCACTAAAACTTTTCCGATTTTTCCAATGGGAACCATGTCCGGCAATGGCCAGACTAGCTTCAAAACTTCAAACGGTGATTTAACACTAATTTTTACACAATTTAACACGCGTCCATAAGGAAATGTGCACCTACCTGAAAATAAAGAAGAAAGTCTATCAAAGTTGAAATTAAAAGAAAATTGGGAATCATTATACCTTAAGACCCTTAAAAATCTCTTCCATCTCGGTTGTGTGCGAAGGCGCTCTCCGATGATCATTTTCTGTAATCGGGATAAACCGAATTAAAGAATGAACATGGAAACGACTCATTTTTGTAAAATAGACAAGTTTAAAATTACAAAATAACAAAATTTCCGTTATAAAGTGACAAAGATTATATAATCAGATAACAAATACATTTCTTCCTTTTTGCAATTGGATTTTAAATATCTCATCATTTCCAACTGTTCTAAGTAAATTTTACCTTACTATGTGAAATTGAAACAAATTTAACAATCTCTAAATGTAGCAGACACCACAAACGCAGATTAACCACACAATCTTATAAACAATACAATAGAAACGCACAATTATTTGGTTACTTGTGTTAAATTTATAAGATTCACTAATAATGATAGAAATTAATAAGCTCTCAATATAACTTGTAAATATTTCATTGGCGGGATACTTACCACTTACCCAAGGATTCCCAAGGCCCGAATCTCATCTCTCTTCTCATGTGTGGATCCTGGAGGGAGGTCTTCTTTTTCCTCGCCATCCAAAAGACATCAACAGTCTAGGACTCCTTTAAGTGATCAAAAATTAACCATAGCAATCAAAGCTTTGAACTGACGTTCCAGTGTAAATTTGAATGCCACACAGAATCAATGTAATTTAGAAAAGATACATGTGCTTCCAAAATTATATCTAGGAGCATTTAGGAAGTCCGAGAGCGTAGACGTCAGTCGTGGGAGGCGTTTCATTTTCGAATAATTTTCCGCATCCGACCGTCCGCTCGTGACCGATTCTTAAGATTAACTGACCCTTAGAGAAATTTACACAATTAATCATCTCGACACCTAATAATGCTTATCTTAATGATGATTTTATTTTAACGAGCCTTTTTACACACTTATTGTTCTCGAATATTCCTTAATACGTAATATAAGATTTTTGCTTCTAATAACACTTATACAACAGATATTTTTTGGTTGTGAATTATTCTCGAGATTTTTCTAATGGTTGAGTATTTCTAACAGTGAGTTTTATTAAATTAGAGGTAGAGAAAAATTGCAAAAGAAAACAAGAGATAATAATATTGGTTTACCTACAATATGTATAGAAATTGGACGAAAATGTCATGTATATACAGCTACTTATTATTATAATAAATTAAATAATGAACTTAAATTATTGCAAACTAAATACTTCGAAATAAAACTCCAATCATCGACTTGGAATAATTAAAACAACTTTACTTGATGGAGATGTATCAGTTAGATTGAACAATTACTCTACAAACCGATGCATTTAAGGAAGTGCCCTTTATGGCAAAAGAGTAATCTTTAAGAGTAATCAAAAAAGAAATCTTTGCTAATAACAGAAAACGTTAATATTCAATACTAAATATATTTTTTAAAACGGTGATAATGTTGCCATGAATATTTTGTCCGGCCATATGAGAAAGTCTTACGATGTTACACATCCCCATTTTACTATTGTCAATTAAAGCGAATTTTTCAAAAAATGGTTGTGAAAATAAACAAATTGCACTTTTTAAATTTCTTATCATTTGTGCAGTCTTGAAAAGCATGCAAAAAATTCAAGCATTATCTGAGTTCTTTTTTACAGAAGTTATATTAGATCGAAATTTTCGTGTAATTTTAGTTAATCAAATCGCCTAGGGAAAACTATTTGTCGCACTGTCACCGGATCGTGCATACATATTCGTCAGACATACATCTACTCAAACCACATTGTCATAAATAATTATAAATATTTGCTTTGTTTATTGCGTCTCTAACTGAAAAATTATTTTTAAGTGGATTTTGCCATTTTACAATGTAAATATCGCAATTTTTAATTAGACAATACACTCACCTTAAGTAAAATTTCAAAATAAACAAGAAATAATTAGTCATATTTTTTCGTCCGAGCCTTCGTTTTCATGCTGTGCTTGATGAGTGAGAAAATGAGTGATTTTGCAGTTTTCATTTATTTAAACAAACTTCCCGTCATTTTTCGCAAGCAGCTTATAGATATTCTGATTCTACACATTTTTAACCAATTTCAAAGAAAATCTGGTTTACATCAAGCAACATCCACATACCAATATCTTAAGGCTAATGGACTATTTTGCCTTACTAGTCTCTGGTGAATATGCATGTACATTCTCTTTAAATCTTGAATGCGTATAGATTTAGATCGCCTTGAAACAGAAATACCTTTAAAACTATTTAGATTACTGATATTCTAAAATTTGATAACGAAATCGGATGGTCATCTATGAATCTGAAAAGTTCGACTTCTTTTCAGATTCCTACCGGTAAGCAGTACTGTTCCTTCATTCTATAATGTTGCCTAATTCCTCAAAACGATTAGATTCCTAAAGATTCTGTACAATCGACAACTTAAAAAAATTTAAAAAGCGGATTGTTATTCTTTCAATTTTGTATCTTCTTTGAACAAAGTTACTCCTTTTTGTATTCTTACGCGTTCAAATATTTTTCTTAATTCTAGATTTTCAGTTTCTGGTCTTTAGCAAATTTTCCAGAAATCCATTTAACGGTCAATCAAAATACTTGTGAATCTGTCTTCTCAATCAAATTCAGCTGATTTCAGCAACGCAAAGTTATACTGAACTCTAGGCGATTATTGACGATATGCTTTAACTTTTCACCAACATTGTAACTTCTGAACCTAATTAAATTGTTCACAGAGAAATCCAATATATTCTAGTCTCTATTCGGAAAGCTAACTTTGTTTCTATTAACTACCGATACAATCATTTTTCTATAAACTAAACTTTTATCAACAAATATCCATAAATCTGAATTTTTACTTTTATTTTAATAATGAATTAAAATTACTTTTAACTAATTTTCATTCAAGTTTTATTAATTTAATTTAATTAAAATCAAAATAAATTAAAATGAATAATTTTATTTGAAATCCGGGATTGCATCCCCTTTCCCACCCTGTCTAGAGAGGAAATTAGGGACTTTTCGGGCTACTGAATAGCCTAAGTTTTAACCATATCGAGTTTAAATGCTTGTTGGGTAAGTACCACGAAATAAAAAATCACAAAAATAAACTTCGCCCCTTTTAACCCCATCGGAAAGTGCAATTTAAAATTTTCTGATTTTTTTAAACTATTGGCGTCCAAAACTATAAGTGCGCAAAGATTTAAGTTTACAGGTGAATTCGGATATACCTTAAAATTTTCGAAATACAACATTCAAACATACTTCTTCCTTTATACCCCCTCTTTTATACAATACATTATGTATCGATATATAATATTGGCTCAAGCTGCCGGTTCTTACTTTACAAAACGTGTGAAGCAATACAGTTTTAGTGGTAGAAAAACATGTTTACGAGAAATAAACATCGACTTTTGTTATGGCACATAAAAGTAATTTACTGAAAAACAAATAAGAAAGATATAACCTGAATTTAAGAGCTTTTTTGTGTGAACTAGAAGTTAATGGGGAAGTTAGGTTTTATTTCATTCTTATATTGCGAAAGTGTTGCTTTAAACAGTCGGATTTCCATGACCGATTTGGACCAACTTAGGGAGTACTTTAAAGTATTGTGAATAACTTTTTAACGATTTTGTACTATAAGAGTTAATTATAAGAGTATACTCGAATCAGAAATCAATTCCTAATGAGTTACTTGCTGTCAGAAATGGAAACTTTCTAAATAATCCTAATAATTTGCAATAAAAGCAATCTCAAACCAGTTTTACAGGATATACCTGATTATTTACAGAATTAACGGAGAGTTAAATAAAATTATGATTACTTATCCCTTTGTTCTATGTATTACGTTCTCAAGCTCTAACGCTATTAGATGTTGATTCTTACAAAACGTTGTAAACGGCAGTGCATCCACGTGGAATGAAATTTTAAAGGGATGGGGTGAGATGCCATAAAAATATATTATGTATGAAGGAAAAACAGTCGTGTCTTTTATCCCAGTAAAAGTGTGTGATAGAGAGGTTATATTTATTATAGCGTGATTTAAGGTACCATTTTTCTCTAAGTGTTCTTTTTTTCTACAATGGAATAAATGAGTTCCCAAAGGTGCAATTGGTGTTCATTAATGTTTAGAATTTCACATTTAATGAAATAAGAAATAAAACAACAAACGCAGGATATAACCGTGTATTTGTTCTTGTGAGAAAGTTGAAATGGCTAATGCATACGAATTTTACACAATACTTTTTTGAATCATGTTGAACAATTAATCAATACATGTTTATTGAAGAATTTTCTCCAAATTTAATATAAGCGGTATTGCCGGGAAAGCTCTAGTATATACCGTTAACTGCCCAAACGAAAACTTTTGCTTACTGAAATCGTTACTTCCCGCTATGATACGAGATATGTGTTAGTCACGTCATATTTCTTTATTGCTTTCTTGGCAAGAAACCAATGTCAATCTGCATTTATTACCATTGTACACAAAACTTACAATTCTTTTGTGACTTATTAAGCGATCAATCGAAGTGTGACAAATATCAAAATAACAAAGTGGTTTTCTTATACATTAGATATACTGGGTGATCAAGATTAACTTTTTGAGTTGGCAATCCTACTTGGAAGATTTTTTTGCCTAAGGGTTGGCAACGCTACAACCAGATATGTTTATTTGGCAAAAATTTGACATAACAATCAGCGATAAGAATGTAGGTTATGTGAATAAAAATTAAGGCTTAAAGAATGAAACTCGAAATACAGAACAATGATTTAATTAAACAGCTAAAGGTAATGCTCAAAATGCCCCCCATTTTGGTCAAGACATAAATTAACTCTTCTTTTTAGGCTCTCGAAGATATTCACCAGCATATTGGGGATAATGTTTGCCACTTCCTGGACTATTGCCTCTCGCAGCTCTTCTTCAGTATGCAATATGTTCCTAAAGACAGTGTCCTTCAAGAGCCCAAATAACGAAAACTCTAATGGAGTGAGATCTGCTGACCTGCTTTGCCACATGCCCTGACTATTTACTCTGTCGCCAAAATTCTCTCTTAAATATCCCATAGTAGCACGAGCCGTATGTGCCCTTGCAGTCTTATTGGAAATATCCAATTTGACGCTTTTCGTCTGTTAATTGGTTTATAAAAGGCCTCAAAAGGTGTTGGATATATCTCTTCGAATTGATGGTAAAATTAAAAAATATTGGCCCATACACCCGCGTCCTTGAGACTGCCAACCAAACACCAACATTAACCGGGTGCAAATATGTCTCTATGATAGCGTAAGAATTTTCACGTGACCAAATTCTGTAATTTTGTTTCTTCACATAGCCGTTGAGATGAAACCAGGCTTTGTTGGAAAAGAAGGTATTGTCAAGGATATCATTATTATTTAATATGTCATTGAACCAATTCTAAAATAAACCTCTCTGCGGGTGATCAGGAGGGATTAATGACTGGAAGGGTGGTACTTCACTTTCTTTTTAAGCACAGTGGAGCAACTTCCATATGATAAACCTGTAAAACCGTGAATTAGAACAACATGGAAAAGTGGAAGTCTTATGGGTTAGAATGAAAATTGGTTTAATAGGAGACATAAGGACCAAACCTGTTTGAAGGGAGAGCTTTCTTAAGTATTTGGGAGGACTTCTTTGCGTTCGAGTTCTGATATCCTCGACAACTTCCTCGTTTAGAGTAGAAGGTCTACCAGTTGATTTTTGTTTGCTTACGCTCCCTGTGTTTAAATAACGTTCAACTACTCGCATGCAATGTTGCTGAAAGACAGCAAAAGTGACCAAAGTCTCCGGAAACATTTCCTGAAATTGCTGGTATGTCGCTTCGAGAGAGTATTGCCAACCAGTAATTGGGTTATAAATCCCGCTTCGAAAGTACGCCATTCCAATGAAAATATCGTGTTGTAACGTGAAAACTATTTTAAATAAATAAATTTGAAAAGAATACCAGAAATTTGAATTTGAAATAGCAAATTCAAATTACCAGTTCTACCATTTAAAAATGAAATTCAGCATTGCCAACTCAAACAGTCATTCTTGATCAAGTTGTATTACAGTAGAGTGTAATACAGTGAGTATTACAGAGAACCCAAGAAATTTTGCTTTTCAATTATAGATTGAAATGTGAAGATATCGATAGTTGGAAATACATAATTTTTAATAAAACCAAAACATATAAATACAGCCAATAGTCACTACTATGGTACATCGCGTGACGTCATTGTTCAACACGCTATCGCTTATAAGCCTCCACGCGTAAAGTTTTAGCCACTTTTCCCGCTGGCTTTTCTTGGAATGTAAACAAACAATTTGTTACGTGTTCTAATTCATGCTTTCTTACAATTATGCCACTACACACCAATTGTAAAATTTAGCGTTCATTGCAATAATTTTTAAGAAAAAAACGTATAGGAAAACAGGAGAATTTATCCTCTATAGATTATGTTACGCACCATGGTAGCACACCACACGTGCTACGTGCCGTGACGTAACGTCAGCCGCCATGACAACTATGAGCGTTTTAGCGCCGAAATTTAAATGAATATGAAAAATGTAACGTTTTTCCTTTACACGCTACTTTTTCTTAATAAAATTTTTTAGCTATAGTAGATGCAGAGGTGCAGTAAGCATTGGTTTTTCAAAATTAGTAAAAAAACTCTATTGATGCCCAATTATATTGACAATGATATGGATTGTCTAACAAAGGGTGCCCCAAATAAAAACTGGGATAGCTCGCTGGCAAACAGGAAGGCTCAAAATAAGATAATTTAATATAACTTACTTGTATATTAAGTTATATGCCTGTAGAATTACGTACCTTCAAAGTAAAAGGCTCATAATTAAAAAAAATATAATAGATATTTTTGTAATTCTTTAGAAAAAACTTCATTAAAACATCATAAGGGGTGCATCTGGAGTAATGCAGCCTTAAAATTTACAGACCTTTTTATCGACCTATATAATTGAAAATTTACAATTTCGTCCTATTTGGAATTTGATTTTCAAACTATTCTTACCCCTATTAAGTCCTTATTACCCCTATTAGCAGTGGATTAAGTCAAACCACACTTGATTCAATTGAAATTGAATGTGGACAATGACAAAAAATATTTTGATCAAAGATGTTAACAAGCCAACTTTGGTAAAATTTTGGTATACGATATATCTCGTATTAACGTTCTTAAAATTTTGCCCTTCTCTCCTACCTATTTTCATCCTGCTTGTTTATAATTAATAACTCATCTGCATTACTTACAATTTCTTTCATTTCTGAAAATAATATGTTAATTTATTAAAGGATATCGCAGAGGCATTGTAAAAGATACTGACTGACTGACTGACTGATTAAAAAAGATTTTTTGTTTATAAATAAGTTTACAAATGAATTATCTCATTTTCAATGTTCTAACAATAGCTTAAGTTTTCTTTTTAATTTTAATATGAATGCAATCAATAGCTCCCTCAACTCGAGGACCGTTTCGGATCTCCTAAAATTCTATTATTATTTCTGCTTCTTCTGAGCAGTGTCGAGCATTTTCATGTAACTTCTTGCTTCGTGTGCAAGAGCAGCAGATCGCGTGATCGTATATAATGCTTAAAGTAGATTGACCAATACTGTGTAAGTTTGAAGGATCGCCCTGAACCTGCTGAACCTGCAATACTTTACTGACACCTCTATTGGCCCCAGCAACGCACCGCAGTTAGTTGCTGCAACTTGGAAGATAGTTCTCGGCTTCTGGAGTCTTGGTTTCTTTGAGGTCTAGTAGATTTGATCTTCAAAACAAACCTACTATAAAATTAATCTTATCTACTACTAGATGCTTCTATCTATATTCAACCTGTCTTTTCTTTTAAATTCCTCATTGTTTACAAGTTCTTCCACAAGTTATCGCACCATACGTCACATATGTGACATACCTAAATTTGTGTTGTGCGTTGTGTTATCGCTGTAAACAAGTGAATTGACTGGAAATAATTTTGGAATACGGATTATCCAACTACTCCAAGTTTTATCCAAGTAGTATCCAAAAATACAGCGAACAATAATTTCGTGCAAGGTTTAGCTTGTCAAAAGACACAGTTAAAGTGGTGATGAACATAATAGAAGAAGACACTATACCTACCCCATCGAAACAAGTCATTAACATCCGGGGATCAACTTTTAATACATAGCGGTTTTATGATACAATAGTGATCCATTATATTTGAACATCTATTTGCTTGGGCATCAATAAGTAATTTGTAGGATCATTTCAACAATTAGTTGAAATGAATTAGGGTGTGCCGAATATTCAATATTATCGATTTATAAATGTTATTATTATATTTATATTTTAATTCTTTAATATCAATATGAATCTATATTATTAAATGATAGGTAGCAGCCACACACCAGGAAGTAACGATACAGGGCTTTTTAAAGTGAAAACTTTTATACACGCGCTTGAGAGAAATAAACGTTTTTACACGGGAGAAAATCTTCAACTTGCCGTCAGCATGAAATGTGTAACGCTGTGACTCATCGTATAACCAAACGCGTGTTAAAAGTAGATCTATTCTTTGCAACAGAAAAGAGAGATATATATTATATCTTATATTAAACACACCTCCAAGAAACTTTTCAAAAAGTTCTTCACCAATATTAACTCTTTCCCCTGTGGCGAAACAGCGTTGAACGAGTTTGAACTAATCATCACTTGTATGGCATTTAGATATACAAAATGTAACACATGTAGCACAACTTACACGAACATGACTAAAATAAATTCACTAGTGATATTAAACAAGTAAACCATTGTTCCATAAACATGTTTACTTGGGGTACAGTTTAACTACTAAAGATTCAAAGGGACAGTAAGTGATAAAGATGACCAGTCATCTTAATCCTTAAGGCTGAGCAGGGTATTTAAGTACTTTCGGAAAATCAGATTTAAAAGTTAGTAGTAGTATATTATGCCGCCCACATGTGATTTTGCAGCTGTTATTTTGGATAAAAATAGAAATAGACGTTGAAATATTAACAAAATAGAATACCGTTAAAACGCTACCTCGTGTCCAACGTCAAACGGGAGTCATGTGACTTCGTGACGTCGCATGCCAGTAAATACCTCCAGAATCAGATCGACGAAACAGATCAACACAAAGTTGCTGTTCATGGTGTGAGGAAACGCCTAATGAAAACTTACTTCTTCTTCTTCTTCTTTTAATATGCAAAACAGCCTGTTTTTCCATTCCTTTCGCCTCAATCTGGGGCTTCCTGCGAACCGAAGGTCCAGCTTTCTGTCCATCTCTTTGGAGGTCGACCCTGGAGTCTTCTGGTATTAGGTTTATTATCCCTAGCAATTTTTGGCAGTCTGCTGCTTTCCATTCTTGTCACATGTGCATTCCATTCTCTTCGTCGCTGTCTTACCCATCTAACCACGTCTTGTGTCTTACATATTTCTCGTATTTTGCTGTTCCTTTTTCTACCCATCAGTGTGTAGCCGGCCACCATTCTCAGTATCTTCATTTCGGATGTTCTTAATACTATTTTTGTGATGGATGTGTCCGCTTCGGCGGCGTATATGTCATTATTGGGCGGATACAGGTCTTGTAGATTCGGGTTTTAGCCTCCCTGGTCATAAATTTGTTTTTCCATACTATTTCTTTAAGAGCTCCGGATATTCTATTGCTCTTGATGGCTTGTGTTTTTACTTCTTTTATCAGGTTCCTTTCGCTGGTTATGTCTACGCCAAGATATTTAAATGTCATAGTTTGTTCTATTGTTTTGTTATTGATGGATAGTTTGCATCTTTGCGGCTCCTTGGATATCACCATTGATTGAGTTTTTGCAGTCGATATTTGCATGTTGTATTTTTGTGAGGTTAGGTGGAAGTGGTAAAGGAGTCTCTGGAGGTCGTCCTCGTTCTCAGCTATAATTACAGTATCATCCGCATATGCTATCAAACTGATCACATCATTGCCGAGCTTATAGCCTATATTTATCTGTTTTACTTCAGTAATAATCTGATCTAAGACAAGGTTAAATAACGTTGGACTAAGAGAGTCACCTTGCCTTAGGGGTGCCTATGTTTGATGTTAGTTTGTGATTAATTCTTATTCTAGTTTCTGTGTCGGTGTACAGCTCTTTAATTATTCTTGTTATGTCTTTGAGTATATCGAATTGTTTTATTATTTTCAGTACATCTGACAGGCGAATTCGGTCAAAAGCTTTAGTTAAATCTATGAAACAAAGATATGCTGGTTTGTTATATTCTATAGCTTTCTCCGATAGTTGTCTTATTGTGACAATAGCATCAATAGTTGATCTGTTGTGATGAAACCCCTGCTGTTCTTCGCTGGTATCATATCGTTGTTCTATTATTGTTTTCAATATAGCTGCAAAAACTTTCATTATGGAACTTAGGAGCGTGATTCCTTGAAAACTTACGTTTACATTAATTTTATTGAAAATCATAATAACATAAGTGAAATTTTACATGTATTTTACATTGCATCTATTTTATGTAAATTTCTGCTGTCTCCTTGCATAAAATGAGTGCCCATTTGATTAGATACAATAAATGTGATACTGAATCACTGATAAAAGACAGAAATCGCGTAATACATGTCGCAAAACTCGTAACCTCAATATGAAAATCCTCCCTTGTTTACAAGCATGTGACGTCATCAGAAACGTAATCAATTGGAGAGTGTTTTGGATCACGTGACCGATCCTCAAATACACACAAATTTCAATCAAACATTAAATAAAATGAATCCTACATTTTCGGAAAATTTCTAGAGAATGTTTCAAATGCTTTAAATTTTTAGAAACTTGCTTTAAATATTGTCAGATACCTGCTTACATCTACATAATGCTGACCTGAGAGAGGGACATTTGGCCGAGTATTAGGATAATGTAAGAAGTACAGCCAGTACTCGCCCTAGTAGTAATTATCTACTCCAGTGACAGTTTCTTGGTCAAGTAACATTTTTAGCGGCTTGGCAGGTGTAATTCGGCCTTAACAATTCAAACTTTTACTAGAGTATCTATTTCGTGTTGAAGCTAACAACCCGACACTGTATTGATCTTACATGGTCCTGTATTCTATCTATCTCGTTATTTTACTTCGGGTATTTTATTGCCCTCCTTAAAAATATGTGCTTCGTTTCACAACTTGACGTTATAGTGTTTGTTGAATTATGTTTGTGTCCTCAATTATTCCAATTGATTTGACTTTGATGTCGTACATTTCTAATTGTGCCGATCCGATCGATGGTAATTGGAAAAGTTATGTATTTAGCCTAAAAAATGCCGATTCTTTATTTTCCACGTGGTTGCAGCAAAATATTTTTTGTAATAGATGATCTTGGTAAGTTTTACAAATCATGTTAATTTTCACGAGGGGTTCACTCAAAAGTTAATAAACTTTTTATCGAAAACATGAATTAATTCATGGCCCACTCATAAATCAAGCATGAGCCTGTTTGAATTAATAACACCCGATGCCGGCTATGTGAATTTAATGCCAAGCGTAAAGTGTATACCGCATTTATAAAACTTTAAAGGGCCAATTTACTACGATATTAACCATTTATTTCACGAACTGTAAACTTGTTAAAAGTGCACGCTTGGCAAATGCGGCTAAAAGTAATTCTCTTTTCCAGATGATGAGAACGATGAGTTCACTTTCCACATAACTCGTTACAGGCCCGAGGAACTGCAAAAATTAGCTTCGAGAACGAAATTTACGAGGAAGGAAATTCAGCTGATGTATCGAGGATTCAAACAGGTTAGTGAAAGGGGCAAACGTAGGGGAAAGAAAATAGCCGGAGCTTTTCCTGGGTTATTCATGAGGGCCATTTTCAGATGAATATTTTTATACTAGTCGAGTCGACCGCCCAGGGGGGGGGGACTTTTTTAGGACTTCGCCATAAAAATGTTGCTCGT
The DNA here is from genome assembly GCA_946251905.1 of Cryptocephalus moraei. Classification (NCBI taxonomy): domain Eukaryota; kingdom Metazoa; phylum Arthropoda; class Insecta; order Coleoptera; family Chrysomelidae; genus Cryptocephalus; species Cryptocephalus moraei. The sequence continues at coordinate 15,060,722 of OX276453.1, read as the reverse complement.
GGAGATTAACATTACAAGACCGGCCTTGGCCCGTTCAGTGTTTATTCTAGAAATGTCATTTAAAAATGAAAGAATGTGGCGCGTTTCTTGGACGATGTTTATTGAATTCTACACGCTTCAGGAGGTTAAAAAGAAACTTTCCATTTTGTAAGGTTGCTTCAGGGTGGATTGATGGCCGACTTCACTTCATAACCGTTTATTCGTACCGCTGATTTACAATCTTCGCCCTCGGCGCTGTCAAGCGAACCACACTCACTGACACATCGTGCGTGCGTTCCTCTTTCTCAGGGTGGTTGCTAGGACAACGGCGCTAACAATGGAATACTAGATATATACGCTTACAGTTCGGCCAATCCTGACAATAGGCCGCCCCGGCCTAACGGCTCTACATCATTTACAACAAAACTAAAAAGTATACAATACAATATGTTTTCTGCATTGACCTCCTCTTCTGATGCGTCGTCGCTTTCGCCTTCTTCCCTAGTCGTCCTCATCAATTCTCTCGTCGAGTCAGCTTGGTCCAGCCGCGCAATTATTTCCGCCTTCGTTCCAGACACACTCACCCCGGCTATTCTTGCGAACCCCTTCAGTACCGCTAACTTAAAGGTGTTTGGATCGTTCTTTTCTGCCTCCATTTCACCGCTCAGTTTGTTGTCACCACCCACGAAACCCGTCACCTGTCTTTCCACAGCCGTCCGTTCAAGCCACTTATTTGCACACAGCCGTCCGTCCAAGCCACTTATTTGCACACAGCCTTCCGTTCAAGTCACTTATTTGCACACAGCCGTGACTCTCGAAATTTCACGTGACTTTCGACACTTAACTTGATACCTCTCACTTTCGGCGTTTTAACTTCGGTTAAGAATCTTCACTTCTTATTAACCCGGATAAGAATCCCGCTTCTGAAATCTGTAAGGTTGCTTCGGGGTGGATTGATGGCCGACTTCACTTCATAACCGTTTATTCGTACCGCTGATTTACAATCTTCGCCCTCGGCGCTGTCAAGCGAACCACTCACTGACACATCGTGCGTACGTTCCTCTTTCTCAGGGTGGTTGCTAGCACAACGGCGGTAACAATGGAATACTAGATATATACGCTTACAATTTCGACTTAAACCTATCCAAGCTTGAAAATAAGAGGTTTGATTAAAAACTCATTTTTCGAACGTGATGAAAACTTCCTTCATCTGAAAATATAGTCTCGAAAATGTCCAAAATCTATGGACGAAACGTTGACTAATTAGACATCATATAAAATTGAAAAACACGGCAAGACATCCATTGGTGTTTTTTTTTATCCTTTTCCTGGACAATTTGGGAATCAACAAGTGAGTTCCTACGGCTTTTATTTTTCGAACGTAAGTCAGTTTCTTAAACGTTTTTGTATAAAATATCGGAATGAAATCGTAGCTTCTTAAGTTTTCCACCGTTTGTATATTAGCCGGCGATGACATTTTTGTCTGATTAGGGATGTTTGGCCAGTTGATGGTATACATTTTCGTCTAATCCCTTTTGGGGGTGAACTTTTCGAGGTATACATTTTCGTCTGATTATCTTCGACTACCTGCAACGGTTCTCTGCCGCAGCCGGCGCGGAGCATCCGAACTGGGGGCTCATGATATTTCACATTCTACAGCAAATTCTGATGATGGCTATTAGGCTCAGTGAGTACATGTTTGAACCTTGCCCCCGTACGTTCAGTGAGTACATTTTGATCCTTGCCCCGTTGCGTTTCCAACGTACTTTCGAGCGTATCACATGACGTTCACGTATCAGAAAGCTTCCCGAAACTTATCTCCATCTGACAACTACGGGTAAACGGTGCATCTCATTAGACGAAAATTCATAGGTTGAAAGGATAGAGTAGTTCAGGTAACAGGACTACCTCTCGAAAATCAGACGGAAATGTGTCGACCCTACTAAAGACAATACTATGTCTATAGTATATACGACGAGAAAGTATTGTAACGTTTTTACTGTTTACTAAAACTAAACACTACGCGAATTGCCCTAATTTATTTATTTCTTACACGACACTTATAATCTTAACTTAATTTATTTTCACACACAGATGTTTATTTATTTGGCGCGCCGGTCTCTCCTTCGTCGCCCGATATGTTTACACTGTGGATTCTTCAACTAATGCCCGGTTTCTGAAAGCATAGATATGGAACCAATAAGGCTATTGGTTCCATAAAGTACCAAATACCGTTTCTGAAACGTTCGACAGGGGTTATCCATTCAATAAGTGCTCACACAAGTTATCGGACCATTACGGTGCGATAAATTATGTGACGCAGGCGCACTGTGGAGTGTGGAACAACGACGACCAGCATCATTTTAGGTTAGAATAATAACTGCTCGCTTATCTGTGCCGCTTGCCATAGGTGAAACGTGAAACAGTTGTGAAAATTAGCGATAAATAGGAATTATTTAAGTGGGAGCAGCACTTCGTCAGATGAAGAAGTTATCGAATTCCTCAATGCCGCCGAAGTACGGCGACAGTTCAGACAACGCTTTAACAGAGAAGGCTTTAAACTTTGTGGCACCGCCATCACTCAAAACAAGTAGGGTTATCTGTGGACGAAACTGCATTTTTGACAGTAACCGTATGTTCTGTCATTCACAAAACGCACATTTCTACGCAAATATGACGTTCCGAGATTATCGCCATCTGTGTTCCAATAGAAAAATTGCTTGTCGAACCAATATCTATTGAATCTATAACTTACAGAACGAATGCTTTCAGAAACGGCACTAGACTTTATGTGTTCAATAACTTTAGGGAACCTATAGTTATTGAATCGATAAGTGAATGTACCAGAAACCGGGCATAAGTCGCCTTGGGTCCGGTATTTCTTTTTATGGCTGGTGTGATCCTTCTCGGGTAGTTGCCCGAACATTTCCAATTTTCGAGGAACCCGTTATTGCATCGAAGCGTCGAGAATAATCTCGTCTGTTCGAGCCGTCTTTTCCCGGGATCTGAATTCGGCGAACTCGGGTAGCTACAGGCGTGTTTATCTCGAGGCCGTTTCGTTACAGTATTATAATCGTGATGATTTTCAGAATTTGAGATATTGGCATTTCTGGACGTTTTGAGGTCCCCTGAGTTCGAAAAACATGTTTGTAGAAACATGTCTGTGTGTATGTATGTATGTACGACCCCTGAGTTCGAAAAACATGTTTGTGTGTGTGTGTGTGTGTGTGTGTGTGTGTGTGTGTGTGTGTATGTATGTACGATATGCGTGTGTATGTATGGTGTATGTGGTCAACGTTTTCTCAGAGACTGTAAATAGTGAAAAGTCGAAATTTTGTATTTAGGCTGCGTCTCCCAAAAACTATATATTAAACATATTAAACTATTATATTATACTAAACATATTAAATGTATAACATTTTTCTTTGAAATATTTTTTCCTAAAACTGTCCTAAAGGCACTTTACTCTTAAAAATTTTTTATTTTGTGCAGTTTTCTTTAAAACGATTTTTGGTGATTTATACCAAATTTCATGATTTAAGTTAGCTGTTTAATGCCTATACCTTTCATTTAAAACATTTTTATGTAAAATTGCCTTAAAGGGCACTTCCTTAAATGCATCGGTTTGTAGAGTTCAGTCTAACTGATACATCTCAATCTAGTAAATTTGTATTTATTTATTCCAAGTCGATGATTGGATTCTTATTTCGAAGTATGGACATTGAAATTTATTGTTGTTATATGACATAAGTATATTTATTTATCGTTTCGATAAAGTTAGTTGCAATCAAAAACATTTTTCAAAAACCTTTGTCATCTAACAAACAACCAAATGAAATGTTTACTAATAACAGAAAACGTTAATATTCAATACTAAATAAATATATTTTATAAAGCGGTGATAATGTTGCCATGAAAATTTTGTCCGCCCATATGAGAAAGTCTTAGGATGTTACTCATCGCCATTTTTTACATCGGTTACGTTATCCGCTAGAACTAATTTCTTAAAACACACCGTACGGTCTATTCTGTAAACGATTTTTATAACGATTGTTAGAGAAGAAAATTCAAGAAAGAGAGAAAGCAGTTACTGCCTACTGTGTAACTCTTTTTGTATCGATATATCTGGAATGTGCCAGCAATTTGAGTGATAACCACAACAGTGGTAATCTAGCATTCGAAGACGATTACATCTGAGGATGTTCCTTTTCTCTGTCTGTTTAACCTATGTGAGAAATAGAGAGAGGGTAATAGCCAAATAAAAAGGAACTTCGCTCTATGTAGGGCATGATACTACGATAGATGAGTACACGAGTGTCGTGAATTTCTGATGTGTTCTGTTTTTGGTGATTTTGAGTTTTTTATTAGTTGAAGTCCGTTACTGAAGTTAACGTTACGGTTTTGAAGTTGCTAACTTGATGGATATACGTTGCTACACATTGTTAGAGCGATAGAAGACTGGAACATAACAACTGAAGTTTACTGAGAAAAAGCTTCATTCAGTTCAGAAAGAAAATATTCCAAATTTGCTCACGTTTATCAAATATCTTAGAACAGGTCTAGCCATATGGTCAAATATCTCTGACTGGCTGAGATATTCCTATTTAGCCTAGAATCATATCGTAATAGTTTTTATTTATACAATAGACTTATTTATTAGTGTAGATATGTTAATGGTGTTATAGTTTGGGTAATGGAAACTAGAGAAGTTGCATGAGTTGTTATTTCTTTTTAATGACATGCATCCTGTCAATTACTGACGACGGAAGTGAAGGAAGATGTATCAATTCCGTACTTAGACCTGAAAATATTCAAACGGGATAACAAGTTTGACTTTCAAATTTACGAGAAATCGACACGCGCAGCCTCCGTTATCCCTTTCCATTCTATATCCAATAAAATGACCGCCATTCGCTCAATGTTTCATAGATTGTTCAGTATTCCTCTCCAGCCACAACTTTAGTCCCGAACTATATACAATCTTTCATATTGCCAGAACTAACCATTTTCCTTACTGGATCATTAACAAGTTATGTCGTAGTTTCTTAAGAGTTCATCACCCTGCGTTGCTGCGGGGTAAAAGACAAGGACGAGGTACCGTTAGGCGTGACTCAAATTTTCCCTTCCACTATTTTTTAACTAGCTAGTACTAAGTTAATTTTCTCACTAAGTTTAAATTCCCAAATACATACGATGGCAGCACTTTACAGCGAGTTTTCTAGCGATTATATGGGTTTAGGGCAAACATGATCCTATGGTAGTGTATTATCATATCAAAATGAAATATAGGGTTCAGTGAAGAGATAAAAGATCATTATACGTCGGACTAGTAACAGAATTTTAAGTTTTCTCTTATTTTCGTCAAATTTTGATCTGGAAATAATGCGTAAAATAGGGCAACTTTAGGGTCGGTTTTAAACGAAAAAAAAAAAAAGAAAATATCAAAAATCCGTTACAAGACCGATGTGTATTTGAGTGTTTCACTTCGAGTGGTTTTTATTTGAAAAGAATATTTCAAATGATGTTCGAGGTATCATACTTCCCCTGAACCTCTAAAACCGCCTTAAATTGGATCGGGTGATGGACTCTTAAAAAAAAATAAGAATGCTCATTTGAATCTTCCTCCTCACCCTGAATAATCCACAATATTTTTTTTAAATAATTCTCTTCCTCGGCCAAATCTCTCTCAGGATTAGGAGAATCCTCTACGCCACATAGAAGATCTTAACGTCTCCTTCATTACTAATACATTAAATATCAGCAATAGAATTAATTAATACTAATCATGAAATAACCCCACGAGAAAAATTAGGTGTGTATAGAATCCAATGTATATTTAAGAGCTGCGTAGCCTCTGACGTTGGACAAAGTGGGTGGACGCCTTAGCACTAAAATAACTTTGGAACGCTGATTTACAACACAATTACAACCCTGTAGCTAGAACCACGAGATCCCTACTTAATCATATCATAACAATCAAAACAAAAAATTACATCCCAACCCCTCTCCAGGTAACTGTAAATTTGGTAGTTCACATTTTCAAAATAAAGTACGAAAACCGAAGTTAGTTGAAATTATGGAGATCGTCGGTTTGACAAAAAATCCACCAGATCATCTACTTTTAGTTGCAAAGATTATTTTAGTCCGTTGTCATGCATTGCCCCAGAAAGTAAATACAAACATGTCATCTATAACGTGTACGATTCACCATCTAAACAGTATGTTTGTCTTTAGCTCTTTAGCACTCATATTTCCTCCCTCCAACTGGTCTATTTCCTCGGGTATAAAGAACGTAACTTTCAACAATTCTATTCGTTTTATGTAATCAATATAACAATGTATGTCAGTTTATAATGTCATTATGATAGAATTTTGTCCTCGTTCATGAACTCAATTTTAATTTTACTACTGTCTGGTTTCGGTAACATCAATTATATATAGAATATCTTCGTTTTATCTTAAGAGACAGGGAAGCTTTCAACTATTAGACACTATCGGACACTAGATGTCCGAAACATGTCCTATTTTCCCAATAAAATCCCTTTTTGTATAATGAACTATGTCGATTTGTAGAACAATTCCGTATTTCTCTTCGAGTGATTAAAGAACTTAAATATTGTGTAATACACAGGATGTTCTTTTCGGTAATTTTTTGACTGGCTCCTTAATTTTTCTTATTGTAATGTATTTTAAGAAACATTAACATTTCGGTGGTTAACATTTTTCGGTAGCTATCTTATAAACATCTTATTTTTCATACAAATGAAGATATAATCTCAATTTCATCACTTTTTTGTGAGACCATCGCTATTTAAGAAAACAAAAATGAAAAATGTGATAATAAGCCTAAACGACAGTGAGTTAACTGAGAGAGGAATAGTTGCTCAAGGGTAGAAAGGTCTGTCGCTGTAAGTTGAACAAACTAATTGTGCCGCGAGGTGTGTTAAGATGCTTATGCCAAATCAATATGCTTTTGATTAAAATGAGAACTTTGAGAGTTAGAGAGGAGAAGTAGAAACTTTGTGTAAACAGTCACTTTTCTCACAAGCAAAAAAATACTCTAATAATACACCTAGATCGATAGTATTATGTCGCATCAGAAAGAAATTTTACCATTTTTTTTTTCAAAAATTTTCATATTTTACATTTTTCAAGAAAAAATATTTTTCACACAGATACTGTACCACAGTACCTACTACTGCCACAAAATATAGAAAGTAGCTTTATTACAGCTACTATATGTATTAGAGGTACAGCAATCCAATCTCGCTTAAAACTTCAGTGGCGCCCAAACAATATCCGATTTCCCTTGACATTCAAATATTAATTTTTCCAAAATAGGTCCAGTTTTTACAATTCTTTTTTACAGTTATATTTGGACTTAGTATTACTCACACCCTAGAAACATTCATTCGGTAAACTTCATACTGATCGTCATTACAAGACAGGATTATTTCATCATTTAACGATATATAGGACGTTTGATGCGGCCGATAGACCGCAGCCGTTCTGACGCGAAGACAATTTGACGCAGAGCCATTTAAATTTAAATAAGGAGGTTTCGATGTGAAATATTACAAACTGGCAGTGACAGGATAATGCAAGTTTTTCATTTCAGGGATTACAGAACAAAACAGCCAATTTTTATTTTTTAAAATCGTGTCATGGTTATTTCCACCATATCTTTCATATTTCCGAAACCAGGCCACCCAGGAAATAGATTAATTTGATGTCATCAAAACAAGGACCAGAAAATTTTAATGCACACTTTTAAACAAAAATGGTTTATTAAATATTTATTTCTAAAAATATGTTGAATATTTCTTAAAACTAAGTAAGAATGTTAATATAAAAAAATGTTATCGACTAAAGTTCAGAGTGTTTGGGGTCTAAACACCCCAGACTGATAGCAGACATCATTTCAAATTAAAAGTCTCATTCTATTTCCATGATTTTAGATGGAAGTGTATGCTATGTATCTTAATATGAACGAATCATCACTGCATTGATTTAACATTATTGAATTTTATCTCATTTGCTTGTGATTAGCCAACAAATTCTAGAAAATATTTTGTCGTTAATAATAAGGTAATTACTCTCAAAGTGTCGCTTAGATTATCTCAAAATATGCATATATCGATGTTTTTCGTAAATTTATATCTCCTTAACTGTTTCAGTTACTTGTCCTAAGAAATATCTATTTCAGAAACGATACAAGAAAAACCTGTATTATTTCTCCAAAATAATATATTTGTGAAAAATTTCATTGTCTTACCCTGTATATGGTGAAGTCTTTAAAAACAATTTTGTGAAAAATCCTGCATATTTTTACAGATAATACAACAGTTGTTTCATTTTCTATAATAATAATAACAAACGGGTACACTAGTCGGTAGTGTAAAACAGTGCGAAGCTTCATAGTATATCTTTCTTCATTGGAAAAATACGTTTTTACAATAAACAATACGAAACTCGAATGAACCACAATGAAACAAGTGGGAATTCACAAACTACACGACATTGTGTAGTTCAGGCATGAGCAACCCGCGGCCCGCGGGCCGCATGCGGCCCGGCCCGTCGTCATGCAACGTGCGGCCCGCCAAGCTCCTGCAAACCTATTCCTATTCAACTAATAAATAGAACGTCAAACGAGAAAACACACTTATATGCGGCCCGAACAAAATTTTTAGAATTGTAAGTGGCCCGACCCAAAAAAAGGTTGCTCATCCCTGGTGTAGTTTGTAACACACAATGTAACTAACAGTTTGTAGTATGTGAAGATACGGACGCATCTTCACTTTCCAACACAATTCGACACCGATCTTACAGCTTTACGTCTTTAACATCGATGGCGGCAACATCGTGCTCGGGGTCAGCGTGGAGTTGATTACAGACTGTCGAATCACCGTGGCATACCCTGAAAATGATAGAAAGAGAAAGAGAAAGAGAGAGAGAGAGAGAGAGAGAGAGAGAGAGAGAGAGAGAGAGAGAGAGAGAGAGAGAGAGAGAGAGTGAGAACTTATTTTCTCTCCCCTCCATCCTCGGAATCGTATGTATTATATTATAGGTATATCTGGTATGTACAGAGCATGTATACAATACTATAGGGGGTATTCCACGCCAACTCAGCAGTCGATCCCACATCACCCTCTCGGATCGGGTTCAAAATTGGTACATGGATTAGTACTATCGAAAGAAGGATAGTCCCAAACTTTCAGCCCCGGGGACCGCTTCTTGTCCCCAGGGGCCCATATTGAAGTTTCGGGAATAATCTCACCGCCAGGTGTCCGCGCTCGGTTTTTCGTGTACTGACGCGGCATTTTAGTCTAAAAAATGATAAAAATCACACAGCTGATGCGAAATTTCCCGGAGAATACGATGCCGGCATCTGTTTTTCGATATCTTATAACCGGAGCTCAGAAATCGCAAAAAACCCGCATTTTATTCAAAATCTGATATTTCATGTGGGGCCACTTCAAATTGGCTAAAAATGTACCAGAAAGCTCTTCGATTATTGCTCTTTCGAATGTTCATATGCGTGCAGTGATCATTTTATATAAGAAAAAAGTTATATGCATTTTACCGATTTTTCAGAGAAATTTTCGTAATTTTGTGACTTTAACCCTTCTGTAGGTCGTCCTAGTTAGATGCGAGTTTAAATTTTGTGTCTCGGAAAGCGCCCTCTTTGTTTGTCGACCCTCAAAAACACAAACATTTTCTTTTCTGGTAGGTATTAGAGGAAAAATGATCAGTTTAATTCATTTTTTTCGTGAATTTTTCAATGTTGAACAAATTTATATTTATTGCAGACTGATTCCACCAATCATGAAAGAAGAAACAAAATTACCTTGAAGGGCAATCATAATCATATTAAATTTTACATTAATACTACCCAACTCTATAATATTATCGTTAATTTACATATAATTTTCTTACACATGGAACAGCGTTTTGTCTAATTTATGGAAGCATTTTGATTATTATATTTCTTGAATTTGCTGCCTGTTGGTCCAGTTCTATGATGAATTCGCTTGCTTTCTCGGTAGCTACTATCTGTCACAATATATCAGTGAATAAGGAACGCTGTTGTATGTGTAAGAAAATTATATGTAAATTATCGATAATATTATAGAGTATAAGTATTAACGTAAAATTTAATATGATTATGATCGCGTTTCAATGTAAATTGTAATTTGTTAAACATCGAAAAATTCACGAAAAAATTGAATCAGTCTGATCATTTTTCCCCTAATACCTACCAGAACAGAAAAGAAAATGTTTGTGTTTTTGAGGGTCGACAAATAAAGAGGGCGCTTTCTGAGACACAAAATTTAATCTCGCATCTAACTAGGATGACCTACAGAAGAGATAAAGTCACAAAATTACGAAAATTTCTCTGAAAAATCGATAAGATGCATGTAACTTTTTTCTTATATAAAATGATCACTGCACGTATATGAACATTCGAAAGAGCAATAATCGAAGAGCCTTCTGGTAAATTTTTAGCCAATTTGAAGTGGCCCCACATGAGATATCAGATTTTGAATAAAATGCGGATTTTTTTGCGATTTCTGAGCTCCGGTTATAAGATATCGAAAAACAGATGCCGGCATCGTATTCTCCGGGAAATTTGGCATCAGCTGTGTGATTTTTATCATTTTTTAGACTAAAATGCCGCGTCAGTACACGAAAAACCGAGCGCGGACACCTGGAGGTGAGATTATGGCCGAAAACTTCAATATGGGCCCCTGGGGACAAGAAGCGGTCCCCGGGGCTGAAAATTTGGGACTATGCTTCTTTCGATAGTACTAATCGATGTACCAATTTTGAGCCCGATCCGAGAGGGTGATGTGGGATGAACTGCTGAGTTGGCGTGGAATGCCTCATATATAGTTACAATGTTACACATTTTCGTGACGCTCCCTCCAGCATTTTACTCTTCAGAAAACATAATATAACGCCGGTATAGATGCTCCGTTTCAAAAGTTTATAGATTGTATATTTATAAATATTCACTTGATACATACAAAACTGAAACCAAATTTCATAACCCAACCGCGATTTTAATACGAAAGAATAATTAATAGGAATAGGAACCACTGCAATAAATCTCAAAATTTTGTACAAATTAACGTTTTTCCCATCAAAACATTCCTGCATTAAAAGAGTGTTAAAATGAGAATGCAGTAAAACGGCCTCGTCAAACCTGTCAGGTTTTATAACGTCCCATTTTGATCATTTAATTATGCCAAATATATTCTATGACTCTCTGATATGAGCTAATCCGTGCTTAAATTTTGGGACAACTCCGGTTATTACCATTGATAAACTACGAGTGGGTATATAATTTAATACAATAATATAGATTTTACTAGATACATATCTGATCTATACATATTTTTTACAAAAAAAAAAGTTCATCGCCATTTTTGTGTTAGAGAGCTCTGAACTCAGCGGCCATACATTTGAAACGGATTCTCAGCGTTCTAATTATCCAAACAACGAATTTAGTAAATTAGTTTCCATTTAATTTTACATAGAATCAGTAATTGTGAAGGCGCAAATGAATGAGTAACGTTAAATTTTGAACTCTATTACGATATTAAAATCAGTTTATTTCAATATTATTACAGAGGTTTAAATCACATCTGGTTTTATTTATAATTCAACTGAAGAAACATAGAATTTCGTCACTTGTTACGCATCGTATGATGTCATTTTATCGTCATCTCTACGGCTCAACTGTGGAAAATGAGAATTGATTCATATTAACGTTGAAACTGAGTTTAATATGAACTCAAATTCTAGTTTTGATGTCAATTCTGTTTGAAACACTAAGCTTAATTATGTGAATAAGTAATGCAATTGAGCAACAACAAATTAAAAATAAATTGTGATTTGCAATGAAATCTACATACTTTTAGTTCCAACTTTAATCTTTTATTAATCCAGTAAATAGTATATTTAACAATCTTCCGTATGTAACTAATTTGCTCATTAACCAACAAAATTACATTTAAGTTATGAAAATTAGAAGAATTACAATTCGTAATAACCGACCATTCAACACAAATTAACATCAGCCTTTAAGCAGCAGCTAATTTGGACGATTATATTAATAGTCTCTTTTTCTAAGCTGTGATAACAGAAAATGTTTCGAATAGTATCGAATCAAAAACTCAACATTACAAATTGTTCTGCTAAAATGCGATACTTTTAATACAAACATTTATTATTTGTTTACGGCTAACTTAGAAAAAACATTTCATGGCTCACTCGTTCCTGTGATTATAATTCTAGTATAGTTTATTAATATCCATATACAATTTTCAAGAAAATTTGGACTCATTAGAGTTACGTGGGTACGTAGGTACATCACAATTATCTGGATACAATACACTAATTGAGGCTGTGTGATATTAAGTATCAATTAAAAGTTTATTGTTCAGTAACGGAAACTTTGTTAATTACAAAGAATGTTATAATCCAGAGTATAATTACGCTCTATACTTTATCGGGTAATTACTCATAAGACTTATCGTTTTGTGAATTATTTCGTTATGAAATATGCCAAGAATATTGAAATATATCTAATCTAATTTCACATGTAAGAAACTGTAATTGTAATTAAACGTTTTCTTATATAACGTTGGAACAGTACAGTAGTTACGATGATGACAGCTATAAATATTGTGACATAAACGTCAACAGCAAAACAAACGTAAGGAGTGCTAAATAAAATTATGGGGTTTTTTTTTTTTAATTTCACCTCATAGTAGACTGTGGATAGTGTTTGTGAATGCACCTTACTAAAAAATTTCAATATTGAAGTGGGTTGTCATAACCTCACTTTTTTAATAAAAATTGAAACTGTTCCTATCAGTTACTAGTATCTTGAAAAAGACAGCTTAGCTCTATTAATTAGGCGTTAGATAAGTGAGACTAAAGAATATAAAAATCTAAATGAGAGAACCTCTATGAAAACAAACTTGACAACTCTTAACTCTCCCAAGGAACAATAGTCTTCGAAGTGCTTGGAACGATTTGACTTTCGATAATGACATTTTTTAGTAAGGCGCATTCACAAACACTATCCACAGCCTACTATGAGGTGAAATTAAAAAAAAACACTAGATACATATTTCAGTACAGCTTAAATCAATCGTTCAGGTGTGTATATCTTTTCAGACGGGATTGGTGAAATGTATTTCAAGTCGGTAGGCAATAAAATCTGTCTGCGGAAGATTAACGCTGGGGGAAAGCCTAATAGTCTAGTCAAGATGTGTGTTTCCTGCGAAAAATAGTTAGAAGGCTCGGAAAAATATGAGCGACAAGCCATACCCGGCATGCGTTGCAATGCCACGTAAACTTTAAAAAAAGAAAGATAAATAAAAATTATAGATGACCCGGTGTACTTCGTATCACCTACATATATTTTTGAAAAATATGGTCAAAACGTAATACAAAATTTTTATCTGCATTAAATTAAATGCAACACAGTTATACACATAATCAATTTAGGGCTTTCTGATATACATAATTGCCTATGCGTGAAACTGGGAAACTCCAAGTTGATTCCGCAAACTGTCCTTGTATTTGCAATTATTGTATATTATCTTTTTAAATTTTTAATGAATAATTTATCAAAAACTACCCTGAAAGTAGGTATGAAATTTCCTGTACAATATGCGTTGAACCAAACGACGTCATTTGAAAGCAATTATTATATTTTTTGATGTTGGCCAAGAAATGTTTAGTCATTTCCCACCCCAGAAACTAATGAGCGTAATTAATCTGGTGGTAGGAATCAACAACGGTGTATCCAGTAGATTCACCGCTGTATTTTAACGCTTTACAATATTGACAAATGATTGTCATTTCTCCAATCGTTACGGATTGGTCGGCACAATAATCTATTTCCGGGTCGTAGTGGAATGCTACTCGTTCCAGGTTTACAGGAACACTGCGTCTGCGGAATCGCTCTATTTCATTCTGTCATGAAGTGCGCTCCATGTTTTGGATATTTGTTGCTCTTAGTACGTATGACCATCTTGGTGTTGATTCTGCCATGTCTTCTTCAGCTTATCTAAGTAGTTTTTTTTTGTTTGTTATTTTTACCTTTAGTTTAATTCGTCGGTAATCCTGTTCGGTCTGTTGTTTGGGTTTCTTCACTTCCAGTTTTGGGTCTTGTATTTGTATCTCATAGACTTGTTTTTTGGGTGTTTTATATTCCTTGTGTGACATCAGGTACAGCCGAATTGTCTTGTAGTTTTCCTCCATCCTTTTGAAATAGTGTGATTTTATATAATTCTGCTGATCGCCAAACCCAAGTTCATGGAACGCCTCGTTGTTCTCTTGGGCTTTCCTCCATAGTGCTTCTAGGTGATCAATCCCTTTTTGTAGGTATTCCTTGGTTTTTCTTGCACTTCAGTCTTTCTTACAATTGTTATGTAGTTATATGATTTCTTGGGCTATTTTTTCTTGTTCTTGAATTAATTCATCTGCTTGTTTTATCTTGTCGTAGTTGAAGTTGTGAACTTTGAAACTTAGTTCTCCGGAAAAAGTGGCTGTGACTTACTTAGCACTTTGCTTGTCTTCTTGACTTTCCGCCGTTGTGTTGGCGTCGAAGTTCTTGAAGTTTTGGAGTTGTAATCACTGGCGCCTTTTCTTCCGGCTGCAGTGATTGGATGTGTCCGTCGTTTCGAATTTGTAGAATTTGTAGACTCGGTGTCCTGGTGAAGTTGCTTTGACTTACTCAGGACTCTTCTTGGTTATTTGACTTCCCGCTTTTTAAAGTTGAAATCACTGTCGGTTTTTCTTCCGGCTACAGTGATTCGATGCGTCCGTTTTTTCGAACTTGTAGAATTTGTAGACTCGGTGTCCTGTCGATCTAAGTGCTGTTGTGTAAGATGTACCCAAACTCGTTCGATTCAAAGCCTATCTACTTCATAATTATTTACTGTTGAACGTAATTCTGTCATACCAAAACGAATGTTATCGTTATCTGTCTCTCGCTGGTCATCAGTCGTCAGTGCGATTTGCACGTGAGAGCTCGTCGCACATTTGATTGACTTCTCGACTGACTGATTTACTGACGACGTCTTCTCCTTGGCATTTTAAAATTAATAAAGTCCTCGCGCAGTGACAAACTGATGATAGATTTTAATAATCGTCTTGACATTTATTTATTTGACAACCAACTGACACTATACTTTCATTTGTTTGATTATAAATGTCAAATTACAAAACGTACCTTTTTTAGTATCTCCCTTACTTATTATTTATGTTTCTCGCCATAAAAACCTTCCCTGAACTTCCACAAATATTTCAAGATCAAAATTAGCAAAATCCGTTCAGCCGTTCTAGAGTTCAAGCCCAGACAAACGAACAGCATTTCATTTTTATATATATATATATATAGAGATAGCTCATTCGACGCGGAATGTAAAACTGAGAAAGTCGTTTTGAGGATTTTTTCTGCTAAGAAAAATTGCAATTGTTATTAACAAAAAAACGAAAAATAAAAACGCTCTTTCGATTCATTAATGGCAACTCAAAAACCATAAGAGATAGAGGAATTCTCAAAAAAGATCCTTAAAAACGAGGAAATTTCCGATAAAAAAGTCCCGACTCCAGGATTTATATCTCTAATATTTATTTTTTTAATTTGTTGCTGAAAGTAAGGCTCCGCGCAACCGTTACGGCATGCGCTCGCTGCCTCTGAAGCGACTACGTCATAGGAAATAATTTTTTAAGGATGAAGTATTAGTTTAAAAATTTAAAACAAACTTTAGTGTATTCTATACACTTGAAAGAATAAAGTCCCGTTGGGAAAAAAAATTTTAAATGCATTTTTCAAAAAGCTAGCCTATTGTTAATGAACTATAGTTATTTTCGTACTTCCGTTTTCATTGAATGGTTTAAATAAATTCTCCATAAATATTTTGCTTCTTGGAGTCCTTTCTATGAGTGTACTAAATAAGATGGCGTCATAAATTTATTTAAAATTTCTTTATTTAGTGTACAACGAATTTTTTAAAATCAACAAAAAACGCATAATCCAGAAATTGTTGTTAAATATTTTTTCTCTTACATATTATGTTAGGATTGTTTTTATATTCCACTTAAGGATTAAATAATTGTGGAGAAAAATTTTTACAACTATTTTAGGAATTGTTTACAAATAGACGCCTTAGTTTAATATTTTTGAAAATTCTTTTTTTACCATTCTATTGTTTAGGATTAATTAGGAGTTTTAAAATAAAAGAAATTCTTAAAAAAAATTGCTATAGTTTATAATCGTTTTTTTAATGTTTTCATTATTAAAGTAATTTATAGTTAAGTAATAATTTTGTGTTCAAAAATCATTATAAATGGCTCTTAATACAGTAGGAGAAAAAAATTGTGTTCATTGATAATTTCATTGTTTATTGTTACAAATTTGTTATAAAAAGTTTTTGAGAGTCACAATTTTTTTTTCTATTACTACTAAAAATTACAAAAACAACCATATGCAACAAAGTGACATAACAAAAATTTTTTGTATTAAAAAATTTGTTTGTTTAAATCTTTTTTTCCTCACTTTGTTGCATATGGTTGTTTTTGTAATTTTTAGTAGTAATAAAAAAAATATGTGACACTCAAAAGCTTTTTATAACAAATTGTTAACTTAATAAACAATGAAATTAACAGTGAAAAACATTTTTTTTTTCTATTCTATTAAGAGCCATTTATAATGATTTTTTAACACAAAATCATTCCTTAACTAATTATTTAAATAATGAAAATATTAAAAAAACAATTATAAACTATAGCAAATTTTTTTAAGAAATTTTTTTTTATTTTAAAAATCATAATGAATCCTAAACAATAGAATGGTAAAAAAAGAATTTTCAAAAATATTAAACTAAGCCGTTTATTTATAAACACTAAAATTCTTAAACAAATAGCTGTAAAAAAACATTTTCCACAATTATTTAATCCTCAGTTTGAATATAAAAACAGCCATAACATAACATATAAGAGGAAAAAAAATTTAAATAACAATTTCTGGATTTTGCATTTTTTGTTGATTTTAAATCTTCGTTGTAAACTAAATAAAGAAATTTTTAACAATTTTATGACGTCACCTTCTTAAGTACATTCATAGAAAGGACTGCAAGAAGCAAAATATTTATGGAGAATTTATTTAAACATTTAGCCTGGTTTCAATGAAGACGCAAGTACGAAAATAACTAGTTCATTAACAATAGGCTAGCTTTTTGAAAAATGCATTTATATTTTTTTTCCACCGGGACTTTATTCTTTCGAGTGTATAGAATACACTAAAGTTTGTTTTAAATTTTTAAAATAATACTTAGTCCTTAAAAAAGTATTTTCAATAACGTAGTCGCTTCAGAGGCGGCGAGCGCATGTCGTAACGGTCACGCGGAGCCTTACTTTCAGCAACAAATTAAAAATATAAATATTAGAGATAGAAATCCGGGAGTCGGGACTTTATTATCGGAAATTTCCTCCTCTTTAATGATCTTTTGCTTTTGCGAATTCCTCTATCTCTTATGGTTTTTGAGTTGTCATCAAAAAATCGAAAGAGAATTTTTATTCTTCGTTTTTTGTTAATAACAATTGCAATTTTTTTAGCAGAAAAAATCCTGAACACATCTTTCTCAGATTTGCATTCCGCGTCGAATGAGCTATCGCTCAAATTTTTCCGAGCCTTCTAACTATTTTTCGCAGCAAACACACATCTTGACTAGACTATAAAAGAAAATGACTGGCCACTCTTAAACCTAATTGGAAAATGTCGATGGAACTGTTTAAAATTTCTGCTCTACGGGAGTACACGTACATCCTTGATAAGATTTTTACGTTATCTATCTGAATGATGTGACAAAATTAGAATAAGAAATCTTGGAAGTTTCATTCGTCTTCAAAATAGCATACGAAGTTAACTAATTCAGCGCAGTTGCTCTCGACTTGAATTCCGCTTCACCTTGTCCTCTTAATTTCGGAGATTTTTCAAATTGCTTTCTGCGTTACTCGTATTTGTCAAACATGAAGGGATCCGAGACTGCTCATTCATTTTGAACTAGGTTCATTCTCTTACATAATTCTAGATTCGATCCTGTAGGAAAGGCCTATGAGTTGTCCAAGAACCCCAGATTTACCTTACGAAAGTTTTGTGTACATTGTTTTCAATAAACTTCTCAGGTAAGTATATTGAGTAAAGCATAATTTCACTTATAAAGTAAATATTATATTATATACATTGAAAAGTTTTAGTGATAAGATAACATTCCATTCGGTGCAAGAGTTACCGAACAAAACAATTTCCTGTTCCGATAATAACCCCTTTCAATTTCAGTAACGATTTTAATTAAGGTTTAATTATTCCAGCAAGTACCACACTTAACGTTTCTTTTTTTTCAAAGAAAAATCGTTTTTTTTCGAATCGAATGGTCTAAGAGTTGCGATAGCGACAAACAATTATGTTCTGTTATCATCCCACTTCTCTTCCTTTTAACGTCTCTAAAATTTCGAAAATACTTGTTTACAATAACACCTATACGTATCACGGGATTTACTCGTCTTTTCAGTACAAGTTCACGACTGATATTATCTACGAAATCCAATTTAACGTAGTTATTTGATTTATTTCAAGCCATCTAAATGAAAAATTTGTACAAATGCGAACTTTTATGAAGCTGGAAGCTGGGGTATATCATGTCGTCCAGGCGAATATTCTTGCAAAATGGGATACTTTTCGCTTCTCTATTTATAAATAGTTAACGCCTTTAAGCAGGTTAATGGTATCATTTTTAACTTCGGCATGTATGAATATACAATGTTTGTATTACACGTTTATATTCTACTTAAATATGAATCACCAGGGTTAACTTGTTTATGTTACGTTTTTCGAATTTCTATAGAAAGTTGTTAAAACGATCGGTTCCATTTATAAGTCCAGCCTCGTCGTATCGTTGAAATTTAGCAAAAGAAACCAATTGTTTACCAAAGAAGTTTGCGCAAGAAGTGAGCAAAAACGTTATGAGATCTATAAAGAATGGAACCTGTAACTAAGTGGTTCTGCAGCTGCAGAAGTTCTTGCAGCTGAATTATCAATCCTACGAATTAGTACAAAGTATTAACTGTGATTGTCATTGAAATAACTATGTAGATAAAGTATCTAGCTTTGTAAAATACGCAGAAAATAGAAGTATTTTAACTGGATACAAGTTGTTATATGCAAATGAAAGAAAAGGAAAAAAATGAAACGGTTCCTTTTACGAAGAAGTACAAAGGGTATATTATGTCTGGCATATACTGCGTGTCCCATTTTAATGTACCACCCCGGATATCTCTTTAGATATGCAAATTAGCGACAAATGGTTCATACAAAAGTTCTAGGACTCGAAGGGTGCCATCCAAAAATGACCTTGCTGTTGAACTTAAAATGCATTTTCAAAGGGAAATCAAGGTCAACTTTAGTTTTTTCCATGGAAACACATATTTTTTTGTCATGTTCGGATTCTTCGATAAAAAATACGTATCTGTTGTATAAAACATGTTTTTCGTTAATGCTTCTATTTCTCGCTAGAAGACACTTTTCAGCTTTGACCTTTATGTGACCTTTATGTGACCTTGGCTTGACCATGTCAAGATGTGGTTCAAGTCAGGTGAATTTCGGCTCAAGGCGTAGTCACAGTCAGGTCATGTCCAATCTACAGGTAAATTTCAAGTCTCAATCCGGTCAAAACGTGATAAGGTCACGATCAAGTGACAGTAGGACCACGAAAATGGCTAACTACACGCTAGTAGAGATTGGTGGTTGGACTGTGAAGGATGTTGCCTTGACTGGACGAATTGATGGTTGAATCGAGGTCACAGCTGAAAAGTGTCTTCTAGCGAGAAATCAAAGCATTTACGAAAAAAATTTTTCATACAAAAGATACGTATTTTTTATTGGAGAATCCGAATATGACATAAAAAATATGTGTTTCCATGAAGAAAACTAAAGTTGACCTTTTGTTGTGGTGGTTTTTCTGATGACCTCCCCAGGATTAAATGAAACACGTTGTGTTTATGAATTGTCGACCTTTCGTCTATTCGTTTTAGACATATTCATGACATAGAGTGGAATATTTTTTCCAGTTGTTACTATTTGAGTTACCAATTTTGTTGAAACCAATGCATATCGCTCTCTGTGGTAACCTTGTTGGTTTGATGTCCCTTTGCAGGGCTTAGTGAGTAGCTTCTTTATTAGATTCGATGTTATTCTAATAGAATAGCTCTCTTTTGGTTTGCAGGTTCACAGGTAACTGTCGATGCGTTATTGAAAGAGGCACTTCAGAGGAAGGCACTTCAGAGGAAGTGCTTCTTTGAATAACGCATCGACAGTTACCTCTGAACCTGCAAACCAAAAGAGAGCTATTCTATTAGAATAACATCGAATCTAATAAAGAAGCTACTCACTAAGCCCGGCAAAGGGACATCAAACCAACAAGGTTACCACAGAGAGCGATATGCATTGGTTTCAACAAAATTGGTAACTCAAATAGTAACAACTGGAAAAAATATTCCACTCTATGTCATGAATATGTCTAAAACGAATAGACGAAACGTCGACAATTCATAAACACAACGTGTTTCATTTAATCCTGGGGAGGTCATCAGAAAAACCACCACAACATTCATCCTGGTCCCCGAGAATGAACACCACAACACAAAGTTGACCTTGATTTGACGTTGAAAATGCATTTCAAGGCTAACGACAAGGTCATTTTTTGATGGCCCCCTTCGAGTCCTAGAACCTTTGTCTGAACCATTTTTCGCTAAATTGCATATCTAAAGAGATATCAGGGGTGGTACATTAAAATGGGGCACCTTGTATATTGCCAGATATAATATAAAGGCAATAATTACGGATATGACTGCGAAGATTGGACAAAGGTATAAATACAGGCTAACCATACGAAAGTATGGTTAGCAGTTTGGTTCGAGAGCGATGATAACAAAAGACTTATAAATTTGATAGCGTAACTAAACATGGTCATTTCAAGTGCCTGGCTTCAAAATAAATTGACAAAACCACCTGTACTCCATCAGACGGAAATATCTTTTAAAAGATCATTTACAAATAGGCCTTGAATAAATTCTTAATTATAAAATAATAAATTACGTAAACGTATCCACAATTATTCTTGCTCGACTCTCCAATGCAAACACCAAGCCCAAGAAACACCAAAATTCCATACTGAAAAGCTGAAATGGATTGGAAAGATTCTCTGAAATAATAAATTGTACATTGGAACTATTCCAGATTGAGGCAGGCCCTTTACAAAAAACAAGGACTTGATTGAATTTAAGGATAACCACAAGAAGGTGTCATAAGAAAAGAGCATCAGATAAAATGGCCGGTACGATGAGAAATTTAGAAATGCTACAAATGGAAAGATGAAACCCACCTAACAATCTATAAGAATTGGAAGCGTCTTGCAGTTGAAAATTACAAATATGTAAGAAAATCGGGAAAATAAGCGCGATCAAAGATGATAGCATCAGACTAATAACTAGGACGAGTGAAAAAACTTGGGTTTTGAGCAGTACTTTATAGAATTATAGGACTTTTTGCTGCATTCTAACTTTGATAGTAATACCATGAATTTTCTTACACGTTACAGACTATTATTAACTATGGGAGAATGTTCTCGGGGAGATGAGATGAGATCAAAAATGTTCTCGATGATCCCCAAATAATAACAATAACTAATCGTTTACAATGCCGACGTTTCGCTCAGAATCCTGAACCTATTCATGGCTCTAAAAATATGTTAAGTATTTCCTATTTCTTATATAACTAAAAAATATCACTTACCTACATATCATAAGATAAAACATGACATGTTTAACTTTGACAACTGTATATCGATTGTTTTTTTATTTTAAAAAATTTATTAGAAAGCCATTACAAATAATAATAGAAACCTTCAAATTGCGAGTGCCAATCTAGCGTCAAAAAATGAAAGATGAGGATAGAATTTGTATATTTGTGTTGAAAATGGGATAGTTTTCATATGTTGAATTTATTTGAATAATTTGTAATATGCTTGAGCAAAATTTTGAAAATCTTGTTGTCTATTTACAGTGTTATCTGATGTTTTAATATGTACTGCCTCTTTGAATAATCTTTCAAACCAAATTGATTCACGTTCTGATATCGAAATATTTTCAAAAATTTATTATTTGGGGATCATCGAGAACATTTTTGATTTGATATTATTAACTATGTTGAGATATAAAATATTACTTACGGAAATCAATAATTAGACAATTAGATTTAATCCCTGCTTCATACAAGGTCGGTCCCTTGAGGTGGGTAAGCTTGGCCCTTGCAGCAATCCTTGATAGTTTGCATAAAACATTTATAAACCAAAAAATACCTACAAATAAGTTGATAAAACATTGTAAATATGGAATATTGAAATATGGAAATATTGTTAACCCATGTGGAATCAGCAGATATAAACGCGATTGATCTCACAGACAAAATGGTGTTAGTTTCGGCTCAACTGAACAAAACGAAAATACAACCGAGAATCGAGATCCTAAAATTTATCTCAATTTGATAGGCTTTCTTAATTATTTTTTAACTATCTCCCTACTATGCATACTCACATTTTGAAGACAATATTACGAGAAAGGAATTTTTTTACAATATGTTAAGAAGTGCGTGGATTTGCATTTATTTTGTCATTAATCTGGAAAATAAAATGCTGCAA
Organism: Cryptocephalus moraei; assembly: GCA_946251905.1. Classification (NCBI taxonomy): domain Eukaryota; kingdom Metazoa; phylum Arthropoda; class Insecta; order Coleoptera; family Chrysomelidae; genus Cryptocephalus; species Cryptocephalus moraei. The sequence goes on along the minus strand of OX276453.1, from coordinate 15,037,965 downwards.
CGTAAAAATACAAGACGTAATATTTTTGCATAACAAAGTGAGAAACGATGATAACATTTCAGCCGCCATTGTAATGAAACTACCGGCTTCAAAGTTTTAAAACAATAAATACTAAAGTTCACCTAAGTCTTTACCACCAAACTAAATAATTTTACTTCTTCATCACCAGTAATATATTCATGTAGAATATAAACACCAAACAAATTAACTTCAAACCATTAAAAAACTATAAACTAAAAATAATAGTGGGAGAATGTTCTCGGGGAGATGAGATGAATAGTCAGGAACGTTCTTGATAATTCCCAAATATAAAAGCAACTAATTCTTGAGATATATCAAACTGCCGACGTTTCGTTCATCTAACTAATTCATGGCAGTTTGATATATCTCAAGAATTAGTTGCTTTATAATTGGAGATTATCAGGAATGTTCCTGACTAAAAATGATAGTGTTTTTCAAACTCTGACACCCTGTATCTTGGAAACTAATCATCTTTAGATAAGTACTTATCAGTTTTTTATTAACATTTTATGAGTTGTATCTAGCCTCACAGTTAGTCGCACTAATTGTGGTACACCCTGCATACCTAAGGCGAGTCTTTCGCTGCTGGGCGACATACAGAAGATTTTGAAGCGGTGAGAGAAATAACAAATAATCAACCACAAACTCACATTTTACGCTGGTTATAGCAAATCTTGCATGAACAGTCCACATGTCGACCACCTATTGATCGTTTCAAAGCACTAAGGAGAGAAAATTATCCGATCTGGACTAGATCTGAAAATGTATTATTTATGAAACCGTAATGAAATCGTGTCATATTGATTTCTTCTCATACTCTCACAGATTTGTTCTAGAGTGCAAAGTGATAAATTCATAAGCGTGGATCCACGGGTGTACGTCAATACGCCAAATACATGTTAGCGATTTGTGTGTTGTAGTATATTTATACAAATTGTCATCTAAGAGTGATGTTGTTTTCCAATAGATATATTCAATATGCTAATGCGTTGTAAATTGGAATACACATGTCATAAAATATTCTTCGAATACATCAATTTCACGTTCAGGTGAGACAACTCTATTGAATAGTTATATCAGGATCCTTGTTCAACCCTCGAACGAAACAGTGGTAGAATCCACTCTAAAATATTACACGGCTGGAGGTATATATACACATATACAGTATGTCCTCGGATTGAGTATACAAGAGGAAAACATTTTTATTTTTGATTTTACAAAAAAATGCTAAAGGAATAAAAATTTGTGCTTCATTTCAAATGACCAAATCTGCAATTAGAACTACCAAACTGCCAAACCTTTATTTTAGAACTAAAAATTTTTAGATTTTTTGTAAATCACAACATTAAAAGCAAAACTAGGCTAGAAACGATAATGTTTAAAACTATTCCATTATTCGCCATACTTGGCCAGATTCCCGTACTTATGACTCGATGGCCAAAAACTTCCCGCAAATATTAGCACGAGCCGTATGTGCTCGAGCCGAATTTTGTTGAAAGTAGCCATTTTTGCGCTCCTCTACAAACTTAAACACCAACTTTAGTAGGATGTAAAGTTGTTGTTCTAACAGCATGTGGATTTTCACCAGACCAAATTCTGTAATTTTGAGAATTAACATAGCCATTGAGATGGAACCAGGCTTCATCAGAAAAAAAGATTTTATCCAGGATGTCATCATTGTTCATTTCCTGATTGAACCAGTTACAGAACAGGACGCGTTGTGGATGGTCAGGAGGATTTAGGGATTGGACCATCGAAAATTTGTACGGGTGGTATTTCAATTTGCTCTTCAACACAGTGGAACAACTTCCATGTGATAAACCTGTAAAGTCACGAAACGGAATACGGGAAATTGGGAATAAGTGGAAATTGGTAAACTTTTGATAAGGATCAAACCTGTTTGGAGGGAAGGCTTCCTAACCGATTTGCAAGGACTTTGTTGCAGTAGGGCCCTGACGTCTAGCACCACATTTTCAGTGAGTACGGAGGGTCTACTAGGTGGCTTTCATTTCTTCACATTGCCTGTATTCAAATATCGTTGAACTACGCGCATGCAGTGTTGTTTAAAAACGTCGATAGTGAACACAACTTCAGGAAACATTTCTTCAAATTGGTGCAAAGTGGATTCCAAGGAGTATTGCCATCCAGAAATGGGGTCATGAATTGCACTCCGAAAATAAGCCATGCCAATAAAAATATCCTGTTCTAATGTAAATAGTACCATTTTTATATTTTTATAATAAAAATTTGAATCGCCGTTCAAGTCTCAATGCTGTCACTGTTAAACGTCGAAGTACCTGTCAAGCAACCGGAAGTGGTTCCAGTTCTACCATTTTAAAGTAAAATTTAGGATTGCCAACTTAAACAGTATTTCTTAATCATGTTGTAGTTTCTTTGTCATTAAATTCAGAACAGAACCAGTTTCCAAAAATTTTTTCGCCAACTTCTTTATACCCATGCGGAAAACAGTTACTACGGGAATACAGTAGCTCTTTTCTCCAATACCATAACATCAAATATAATTTTTGTGATTTCAACGTTTCACCAAAAATTACTGAATTACAGTTTAAAGTTATTTTTGACAAATAAGTTAGTGTTTGACGTTTTCAAGTCAAAGCCTTCTACCACAAAAATAATAGATATAATGCGATGAAAAATATGAAAAAACTTTTTATTGGAACATAGACATATAGTGTAACGTTTATTCTAATTTATTTACACTGTCCTAATTAAACACTACACTATTTAATTTATTTGAACTATTACTTAACTAATTAATAATTTATATAACACACTTAACTTTTAATTTATTTGTACAATTCTCACTTGTCCGTTTTTCGCACTGTTTACTCACGCGGCTTCTCGTCTAATCTCCTCTCCGACCGCAAGCCGGTGTTTATATACATATCTCAATTTTATTCGAGAAAATTCCGGTTCATTCTTTTCCCTAATAATGTTTATTCTAGAAAGGCCCGGAACGTAATAGATCACTATAGTTGGGATATTCTCGGGGCCGGTAGCCGAAGCTGAGGTGATTTTTCTCCATGGAACCCCCCAATGAAACAATTGTTTCAAAAAGCAATTTTTAATCTAGCCGACGTTTCATCCAAAACTCAAAACTCTTCAGGATATAATTTTTTCGAAGGTCAAAGACATGACATATCAATAAAACCAGCTGCGTAGTATATCAAATTTCTTGCTTAGATTGCAGTAACAATACATCTTACATAGGAGAAACTAAACAGTATGTTAAAAAAAGAATATATCAACACCAATTACATATCAACAAACATAACAATGACCATTCTGGTTTGGTGGACCATTCCCTGACTATGAATCACTCCTTTGATTTTAATAGTGGGGTTATACTAGAAAGAGAGCCTAATTTTTATAAAAGGTTAATTTTGGAAGCAATACATATTATGAAGACACCCAATAACGTTAATAGACAACATGACTTCCATAACATTGCTAAACAGTATAAATTCTTAATTGATCAATAAGAGTTTACGTTTTCTTCAATGTTGATGCTAGCGTCAACATTATTTAAGGGAATTTTAGGTGAAGAAATTATAATTTATTGTAACCGAATTTAGGGAACTTTTTACATAATTTAATCATTGAAATTAATACGCGTTGTTTTACAAAACAGAAAAACAATTCATAATTAAGAGCGAGAATAAGTGTGAACAATATTATTGGATTGTTTTCACGATCGTACACGAATCAATACCACGAGCGATCATTTCACGTTATTAACTACAACAGAACGTGAACTGGTCAAGTTCAACTCTCACTCTCAGCTGACTAAGCATAACACGACGTCTAGGTAACTTGATAACAAACGATTCTCGCGAAGGTCAGTCTGGGTGCAAGGTAACAAAACAAATAATATCGCATTTAATCAATGTAACACAAGATGTATAAAATCTCTGAAATTTGGGACAATAAACCAGTATATGATGTATACTCAAAACGACAGTGTGTTGTGATCTTTCTTCACGCCACCCAAACCGACAACCCCTAACCTCAAGAACTTCAAACCCGGACCTGCACGTTACGCCCTCAGGTCCACACCGGAGAGCACGTTTCGCCCTCTCTCCAAACTACTAGAACTTCAGCCCGGACCTGCACGTTACGCCCTCAGGTCCACACCGGAGAGCACGTTTCGCCCTCTCTCCAAACTACTAGAACTTCAGCCCGGACCTGCACGTTACGCCCTCAGGTCCACACCGGAGAGCACGTCACGCCCTCTCTCCACAACAACTAGAACTTCAAGAACTTCAAGAGATCACGTCACGTCCTGATCTCCGCCTACAAGAACGTCTTCAGCCTTACAACCTGGAGACAAGATTCATCTCCGCAGCCACCCACGAGTTACGAGAGATATCTACATACAGTCCACTCTCTAGAGATCATTTCACACTTCGTTCATTCAACAACTAGGGAGTGATCAAGACATCTATCAACCCCTCGTGAATCTTGCATTTTTTTGTTAATAATAACAATTGGTGTTCCAATTGACAATTTGACAAATGTCAAATTCTTTCACCATTTATTGACTTGTCCATCGCAAATTTAAGGATTTTAATGTTGAAGACCATTTAAAATGTAAGTCTTTTGAATTTGTTATATCACATACTTATGTAAACAATTGTAGCGCCATGATTATGTCCAGGGTCTTGGACGAAACGTCGGCTAGATTAAAAACTGCTTTTTGAAACAATTGTTTCATTGGGGGGTTCCATCGAGAAAAATCACCTCACTAAAAGATCATTCTTTCTTTAAATAAATATTGGCGATTATTCTCCAACTGTTTTTATGACTCAATTAGCGGAGCGGCCTCCCTTTGAGGTAGGCCGCCGTCCAATAAGGAGAACGCTTACGCTGGCGCTGGTTGTTTACATTTCGCGTTACAATAGTATTGAAATTCTAATTACAGAGTTAGTCATTTAAAATAAAGCAAAACTTTCTATTCCTTCTTTACTCAATCCGGGGACATACTGTATATATATACTATATATATATAGTACATTATTAAAAACCTAATGATATCACTTTAATGGTTTTATCTGTCACATTATCTTGTCAGATTTCGAGTAATGGAGTTTCTGGTTTCACTTCTTTTGGATAAATCACTAACAGCTGTAACAGTCATCATAGTAACGTAATAAACTGACAAGTTGCAGTGACTGATCACATTTATTATCATATACTCTACCTATTACCTCTACCTACTCTACTATGATCTCCGAATTAGACGATGCATCATCAAGAATTGGATTGAAAATGAATCTAGATAAGACCAAAGTTATGTGTACCAAGCGACCAAATCTCAAAATAAAGGTAAAAAATAAAGAAATAGAAGTGGTAGATGACTATATATATCTGGGACATAAAATAACCTTAGGCAGAAACAATCAAACAGCTGAAATTTATAGAAGAAGAAGATTGGCATGGGCTGCGTTCAGCAAATTGAGTAATACGCTAAAGAACAAAAAAATACCAATATACCTCCGCTCTCGAGTATTTGATCAGTGTGTTTTGCCGGTCTTGACATATGGATCACAAACATGGACATTAACTAAGCAGTCCATGAATAAACTCAAAACCACTCAAAGAGCCATGGAGCGCCAGATGTTGGGTATATCATTGAAAGATCATGTAAAGAACGAACGGGTCAGAAGCACAACGAAGGTGAAAGATGTTGCGGAAGCAGTAGCCGAGCTGAAGTGGGACTATGCGGGCCACGTTGCCAGATATACAGATGATAGATGGACATCGACAGTAATAAAGTGGAGACCCTATTTGGGAAAAAGATCAAGAGGTCGCCCACCAATGCGCTGGACGGACGACATAAAAGGAAGCGCAGGACTGATGTGGCATCGTAGAGCACAGAACCGAGCTGAATGGAAGAGTATGAGGGAGGCCTATGTTCAAAAATGGACCGAAAATGGCTAATGAGATGAGATGACTCTACCTACAAGAGTTGTTCGGTAATTCATCTTCCATGTTTTTGTATCAAATTGATTTACATTAACATTTTCACGAGGGCTGCAACAACTTCCAGTTTGCGAAAAATAATTTCCGAAAATGTAAAACAAAGTTGATTGACTTTGTTAAGTTTTAAATTGAAGCCCCGTTGGGCAGTTTTTTTATTTAAATTTTCGGGGAATAATGTGTTTCTATTTATTGAAATAGGGATAAACATACGTAGAATGTACCCCTATTGCACTGCTATAGTGTCACTTGTGAATAATGGCATAATATTAGTGATGGCAGGGAAAAATACAATAAAAAATAAAAATTTTAAACCGCATTCAACGAATCCCTTTCCCAGGGTCTCCTTTCGATAATTCGAAAATACCTTTCGAAAATAATAAAGGAGATGGGAAAAGTGGATAACAAAACTAGTGTTGAGATGCTAGTGCAACACTTCATTTTCTTTTTACTGCTACAGGTAAAAGTTTATGTTGGTCCCTTCCAAGAGCAATAGGCTCCATAGAAATTGAAAACCTGTAAGATCCGATGAATAGTTCCCTCCTCGAATATTTCATTAAAAAAAGTACTAGAGAACATGAAATGTTTTAAATTTTTCTAGACTAATCAGCCAATACTATGTTTTTCCTTATGCTAAATATAATTTGAACGAGAAAGTTTCAAAAGTAACACTTAGCTATTATGTGCGATAATATTATCAAATACAATATACTTAATGTTTTCTCTTACTAAACGAATACGATGAGATGAATTAAAAACAAATACCAAAAATCTCCCTTAACTTTCAGATTATTCAATTTCAATTTTCGAAAATTATTTTACGTTTTATACGGTCCTGGTAGATATCTGTGAGTTTGGTGGCTGCTAAGGAGGATAAAATATTTATTGCTCCGTTCATCTCAGCCCCTAATAAAACAGGTGGCGTTTAACTTGGATCAAAGTAGTATCCCAAGTAAACCTTAAAATCCTTTGCTGATGTTAAATTTCTTAATGTCTGAGGTTCAGAAGATTTAATAGATAGCCAATAAAGCGACATAATTACCTACAAAAAAAGTTTTAGAAATAACCAAATAACAGTAAAATAAAATATACAATTCAATGCAAGCGCATAACTTAAAAACGTTAAAAATATATATATATATATAATATATATATATATATAATTTCGAATTTATACAACATTTATAGTCGTCGTTCGCAACCCCACTTCCAACGGTGACAGTTATACCAATCTCCGTCCTGTAAATTTCTGTCTCTCATACTTTCTTGTATGTTGTCGTTCCAACTAATTCTAGGTCTCCCTTTTTTCCTATGTTGTGTCGCAATCCATTCTAATATTTTGTTTGCCCATCGTGAGTCCCCCCATCCGCTTCTTGGTGTCAAAGAAGTTATAATTCAAAACAAAAATGAAATTCGAAAACCTGCGGAATGTATTAGATCCTTTGTGTCATGCATTTGGAAATTATTTAGAATTACCAAGGTAATTATACTTTCTGTAATTCAATAAATATACGATAAATGAAACAATTGTGATTCTTATCAATTTTGTGCATCAATCGCAATTATAAAATTAAAAGTTGAAACCACAAACGGTTCCAACTTTCAATTTGGACTTTGTTCTTCACCAGGGCCTCCTAAATAAGCTTTTCATTAAAATGGGCTGGGGTAAAGGAGTGGTTTATTCTTGTCATCTTTCGGTTTTTGGAAATTTTTTCTACATGTTTTTCTAAACTTTGAGCACTCACGCAACTATCAAATATGTAACATAAAGTTTAATAACATTTTCGGTTAAATCGTTTCTAAAGGACACTATTTTTGTCGGTTATTGGTTTTTCTAAATTTTCTCAAAGTCCGCTTGAAAAATTGCTTTTACACATTAAATATTTATTTTACTATGAAATATTTATAACAACACATAAGAAAGTAGTACGATGGACACGTCGCCATTTTTTGCTTTTTAAAAGAGCCAGAGGTAATTTTCACTATCTTAATCGGCTAGATATTTTCGTTATGTTCCCTTTACATGTTTACATACATTTTCACTTACATACAGAAATTCACTTAGCCTGGGACATAACATACATATATACGCTACGTTCCACGCCGAATTTAGATTTTTTTTTTTAGATTTGGCCCAAAATCAACTAAAACGGTCCTTTTGGGCTCCCGAAACTCCCCTAAATTTTTAGGGCCCCAAGTGGAATAGAACTCAAGTTATGGACAATTGAAAATTGAAATTTTCAAGATCGGCTCCAAAACCAAAAGTTTTCAACCATCCATAACTTGTAAAAATACCCATTTTTATGAAAAAAGTTTCAAACAAAAGTTGTTTGCAATGCTTTAAACTTTTGGAAACTGCTAAAAAAATGTTCATCCGGCATGGTTCACTATTGATGAGTCTTGGCGCCATTAGTTGTCAGGCCGCCAAACAAAAAAAAACATTATCAGCTTTCCTGACCAAAAAAATCAGGAGCGTAGCTGGATTCGATACAAAACTTTTGAGCCCAAATAGAAGTTAGCCAGACCTAAGGGCTCCGAGAAAAAAAATGGTTTTCAGGTTCGGCTCCAAAACCAAAAATTTCCAACAATCCATAACTTGTAAAAATACCCATTTTTATAAAAAAAGTTTCAAACAAAAGTTGTTTGAAATGCTTTAAACTTTTAGAAACTGCTAAAAAAAGTTCATCTAGCACGGTTCACCGTTGACGGGTCTGGGCGCCATTATTCGTCAGGCCGCCAAAAAAAACCATATTCAGCGTTCCTGACCAAAAAAATCAAGAACGTTGGTGGATCCGCTACAAAACTTTTGAGCCCACACCGAAGTTCGCCAAACCTAAGGACTGGTCCAAAATTTGAAGATTTGTGTTGAAAATTCAAATTTCCAGAACAATTCTTGTGGAAGGTTGCTTCAGCGTTGTCGTCAACCGTTATGGACCTTCAAAAACATCAACAAGAGCCACGATTTTGGTGAGAGTCGCTTCTTGGATAAAAAATATGCGTCATGCGAAGTCGTCTGGGCTCAAAATTCAAGTATTATTAGTAATTTTGAGTTTTTGAGCCGCCGGGGACTTGGAAAATGCTCTACTTATATGAAAATAGCATGCCAACCTTAGTGATATTGATCCCCAGTCAACTTCTAGAAAAAATGTCGCTCATGGTTTGATATTGACTGGCAAACAGTGGACTTCTGGGGGCTCAATGGAATTTTTTTGATATCAAGAGATTTTTGCCGGATTTTACCTTCTTTTTTTCTCGGAGCCCTTTGGTCTGGCTTACTTCTGTTTGGGCTCAAAACTTTTGTATCGGATCCAGCTACGCTCCTGATTTTTTTGGTCAGGAACGCTGAATATGTTTTTAATGGGCGGTCTGACTAATAATGGCGCCCAGACCCATCAACAGTGAACCGTGCTGGATGAACTATTTTTTAGCAGTTTGCAAAAGATGAAAGCATTTCAAACAACTTTTGTTTGAAACTTTTTTCATAAAAATGGGTATTTTTAAAAGTTATGGATGGTTGAAAATGTTTGGTTTTGAAGCCGAACCTGAAAACCATTTTTTTTTCTCGGCGCCCTTAGGTCTGGCTAACTTCTGTTTGGGCTCAAAAGTTTTGTATCGAATCCAGCTACGCTCCTGATTTTTTTGGTCAGGAAAGCTAATAATGTTTTTTTTGCGGCCTGACAACTAATGGCGCCAAGACTCGTCAATAGTGAACCATGTCGGATGAACTTTTTTTTAGCAGTTTCCAAAAGTTTAAAGCATTGCAAACAACTTTTGTTTAAAACTTTTTTTCATAAAAATGAGTATTTTTACAAGTTATGGATGGTTGAATATTTTTGGTTTTTGAGCCGAACTTGAAAATTTCAATTTTCAATTGTCCATAACTTGAGTTCTATTCCACTTAGGGCCCTAAAAATTTAGGGGGAGTTTCGGAGGCCCAAAAGGACCGTTTTAGTTGATTTTGGGCCAGATCTAAAAAAAAATCTAAATTCGGCGTGGAACGTACCATACATATAACCCATATACAGGCTGTTAACGTGTTAATAAGTAGGTGCATTACTAAAGCAATACTCAATTAAATCTAACTATTATCGTGCAACTTCAAAGAATTATTTTCAGTGATACATATTTACATGAATTTATTTTCTGCAAAAATTGGAGAGCGGTGTTCTTCAATTTTCAGACAGACATTCAGATAATACAACTCTTGTTCGTATTATAGTCATAAAATAACATGAAGGAGGAATGGCTACTAAAGAGTAATTATTCTGCAGCACCAAAAGGCGTCCAATTGCTTTTAAAATGAGGTAATAATAGTATATTATTACACTAGTTTAATAAGATGGAGTATTGTCACACTTAATAGAACGAGTGTGGCAATACGTCTTATTAAACGAGTGTAATATACTATTTTATCTACTTTGCTTTATTAATTCATTAAATTTTGGCTGTTCAAGTTTTCGTATTAACTAGGGAATTTTGCGTGGGTTGGTTACACTGACGTCACTGACATTGCCGTTTCGTATTTTAATTTTGAAATCTAGTAGTGCTAGGACAAATTCAATAACTACTTGCTTAGATGAGCGAAATGGAAGACAAAAATGTAGAATTGACCTGTACACCCCCAGAAATACGCAAAGCTGCTCAAGAAATTTATTAAAATACTTATAATTTAACCTTGACGTCTACGCACGTCTACGTGACAGGCTGACGTACCAATTTAGCAAAACTAAAAGATACCAAAAGTAGTGTAATAATATGAATATTATTACACTGCTTTCGGTGTAATAATGAGAGCATTAGTAACGCAAAGTAGATAAATATTATTTTAGTATTTAACCACCGATTTTTTCCGATTATGAAAAAAATAAGTCGAAAGTTTCCTTCGAATCAATCATTAAAATGTTATGGTAAAAATATCCTATATAAGTTAGTATGTATTGATTTAAAAGAAAAAAGCAATTAATGCAAAATAAAAATTGTCTTGGAAATTTTCTCTCGGTAATATTGTAGATCTCAAAAGTTCATATATAAAATAAAATATCAACATAATCATCATCCCTATAACTCTTGCATGCACTACGTGGATCCTCCAATACTGTCCACTGTTCTTTGTCTTACTCTGTATTTACTTAGATTCGTAAAATTTTCCTGTTTCATGACTCCAGTTGATACAATTTTTCAATTTCTCATTTTTCTCTAGGTCAAAGTAACTGCAACTGCAATTTGAATAGGCAATAATTAACTGCAATTTTTGGGGTTTCTTGAGAGGTTTTCAAGAACTGAAAGGGTGCTTCGTTCTTCAGTCACCCTTGTAAGTAAATCTAATGGTTTGTACATATAGGAACGTCCCCGAAAATTGGAACTGCGATCAGAATCGTCGTCATTGATTTCATGAATTAATATTCTTAGACAGGGATTATGTACAATTACGAGATACCCAGATTGGAAAATACTTTCCTGCTCTAAAGCAATTTATCCCGAAACTATCGTTAGCATTGCTTCATCTCCTTAGCAACAGATATAAAGCATTTCATATTTACTACGATCTCTTCTCTTGAATAACGGCCATTTACATATGAAACCATAGCTTGCTTTTAATGTTCTGCTAAATAAATAGAAACAGTTGAAATTCTAGTAATTGAATTGCAGTATCCACTCGTGACAAGTTTAGAGAAAACATTATCTCATTACTAGATAAAAAGGGGATGTGGTATTGTAGTAGATTTGTAGGGTGAAAATTTGCTGGCTCTTGAATTCTAAAGGATTACTAAAATCCCCTTATAAGCGCTGTTTTGTAAATTTCAAGTTTCTACATTTGTGCTCTTAGCCTCTTTCACAACGTTCCTAGAAAACGCTTATTAGAACAAGTATCTCTGGAGCGGAAAGCCGAATTTATTCCGCTGGTTCGAAACAAGCCTTCCTTATACTTCCACCTTCCACGGCCATTTCGAAAGATCACTTTCTCTAAGAACATGGCACAGCGTAAATAACGACGTTAAATCGATAAAACTCGGCCACGCTTAACAGGACAGTTAAAAAAGTAAAATGTAAATTTAGAATTTTTTTATTGTTTGAAACTCCAAACTTTTCCGAACTCTTACTCACTCCCTAATTATAATTTTTAAAGGAGTATCAATTAGATGGATGCGAGTGAATTAATTTTAACTGATAGTGAGTAGTAAAAATGAATATACTTACGAACACATAATTATTCACGGTACGTGTAGATTTGTAATTGACAATGAAGACAATTTTACAAATTTTACTAGACAAATTAAGGCAGAGAGCCATAATTTCTTAGTTATCCACTCAAATGGCGAAACGTATAACCGTTTTGTACCCGGGAAGTTGCGTGACAATAAACTCAAAGATAAGATCTTACCAACAGCTCATTTAGCATTGTTCGCAGAAGTTGTGCCATCTTCTAAAAGCGCGAGGACAACACGAAAGGTAGCTCCTATAGTCGTGAATATACCTATATTTATTCGTATTCCGAACATTTTCGCCGTTTAATGCTCGTGATTTTATAAGAATTCAGATACACAAAGCCATCGAAAAGTTTAGGGCAAATTCGTTATTGATTTCCAAAATCGCTGAAATCATTTGGAACACTCGACGGTGATGACGACCGCCCCTTTTAAATTAATGTCTGGAATGTTTTATATTTACCCGAAACGTATTCTAGGCCATTTCCCCAATTTCGTCATAATTTCATGAATGGTAAGAATTTATTATATACGCAGTATCTATTTTATTTCTGATTTAAACTGATATGAATACGAAAAAAATACGACACCCAAAATAAATAATTCTCAAAATAAACACCTCAAACAATCAACTCCATTCCATGTCTGGGTTGACCATGTCATTTCTTGTTAAATCCAGTAGCAAAAAGTAAAAACATAGTTTTGCGAAAATAATTCACGTCCTCTAAAATTTTACAGAAGCAAACAAATCAAATTGTCTCGAATAAATTGTTTTCCAAATGTATATTGACTTTTCAAATGATTATTCTGAATCTTTCACGCTTCGAACAAGCAATGCTGCATTATCAAGAACCGCAATATTTTAAATACCACGGCATTCATCTGGTGTATTAAAAGTTTAATAACCACTTCTCCACATAGGTTCATGGATTTCCATTTTACCATTACCAGAATTTTGGTTAGTTCTGTATAATAAGCAAAGAAAACAGTAATGGATTTTACTAAAACATCTACTTGGTAACCAGCAGTTTCTCCAAGGTCCAGTTTAGGATTAGGATATGTCTAGCGTCAGCATTGTCCATCTGCTTGTCGTACCCTAAATAATTGGCAATAGTATAATACACTTAAATATATACAATCGCTCCTCACGAAGATTCATGTGACCAGCATGTGAGCATAATGGCCACTGTTTTGAGGCCTTTAAATCCTCAGTGCTTTAATTCTGAATAACTTTATTAACGAGATTGTCTTCATTAGTTAAATCTGTTAAATAATTATAATACTTTATACTGTCATTGAAAATTAAATCTTTTTTTTATTTCAGCATCTGTTATGTAGGTTTATAATTATTTTTGTCTTGTCTTTATTCAATGAATAAAGGGATCGGGTGCAATAGGTGTTATTGGATCCGGAATTTACCTGATATTCATTATGCCACAATGGGGTTCACCAACCTGTTAAATGAAACTGTGATTTCCAAAAATTGTAGGGAGGCAATATCCTAGGTAGGTACAATATTTGAAAAGGTATGAAAAGTGGGTTTCAACCAGACCACGAGAATTGATGATATTTTCTCATTTCGACGAAAATCCCAGTTGATTTTGTCTGGTTGTGGTATGGACAATTTTTGAGAACTGTCGTCTCAGTCTCGTGAAACCCTACATAAATTATGTTTTTAATTATTTTAACTAAATTATTATTTCCTTATTGCAAACCTGGTAATTTAGAAATCATAAATTAAAACCTACAATTTTAATGTATACATAAAATAAGATTAGGTTACAATGTAACCTATATTATTGAGAACGTTAAATTGGAAAAAACGAATACTGTTGACAACTGACGAGTAGTATTTTATTCTTCATTTACACACATCTAACACTCACATCATAACATGGTGAACTCGACATGGTACAGCGCTATCATCCGGAAACGTATTACTTTTAATAATATTCAAGCTTAAATTTCCATGTATATTAGATTGGTTAGATCAAAATTGGAATATGCATCTGTGATATGGAAAAGCTATTATTGTCCATTCCCAATTACTGACATACAAGGTTTAGCTACGTCCTTAAAATTTGATGTTCTAAGATACCAAAGGTTTGTTTTTCTTGGATATCGTTTAATGGATTTTTCTTTTATATTCTTTGAAGAGTTCTGAGCGTATGATGTAGAAGTTTGAAATTCCCTTAAGAATATTTTTGCATTATTATTCTAAATTTTTTGCCTCCTTTATATTTTCAACTTTCCCTTTTTATTTTTTGCAGTTTTGATAGTAATGTCCATTTATGTATTTCCCATATATTTAGTTCAAAGGTATTTGTTCATTTTGACATTTCTATTTCGTTTTTCGACTAGAATATTTTTCCTTTCGGTCGTAATTACTATTTTCTGTTGTTTCCTTGTATAGTCTTGACATATCCCTCGTCACGTTTCGAGGTAATTCTCCATTCTACAATGTCATCTATAAGTAAGGTATTTTTCTGTTTCTCCTTGTAATTTATTTATTGCTTTCTTCGTTGTTCGCAATTTCATTTGATCCATATACCATTAACATTGTAATGTTTTTCGTGAGTGAAAATAAAACAAACGTTTCTTATTTCACTAGTATATTTAACACACACTAAAAATTTAATAGCAATTTATTCGTCCTTTAAACTGTTTGCTTGATGGTATCTTTCTGGTACTCTTTTTGAATACTCTGTTGGTACGATATATGTTAGATTATTTATATGTGAACCTGCGAAGCTCGAAAAAGAGTTCCAAATAAAAGTTGTACCTTTTAGTTAGGTCAGTTCAAATCTAAAATTTGGTAAGAATCGGTGTAAAGCTGTTTTGGAGAAAATTAAGAAAAACTGAAAATTCGCTTTTTTTCAGAAACTATAAACAGTGGAAAGTTAAAATTTTGTATTTAGGCTGGGTCCCCCTGACTCGCGAACAAATGAATTTTATCAGAATCAGTTAAAAGTAAAGGGGACTGTACTCTTGTTATTTTTAAGTTTTTTGGGATTATCTCAAAAACTGGTCCAACATTTCTTTTTATGCTTTGTACATTTACTTTACTATTCAATTCCTATTGATTGCCGTTATCGTTGTCTCGATTGATCTTCTGAGAAGGGCCCTTTATTCTTGTGTATTTACTCGTAGTATACGTCATCTGACTTGTTTTTCTTTTAAGATATTGGGTTAACTATAATTTGAGAAATTTTCGATCGGGAGAAAATAGCTGCTTTTTTTTAACGTGTGTGGGAGGCAACCGCTGCTTAACCCACCCACCGAACCGCAGCTGACGTACACGGAGCTTTATCATACAAACTCTCTGAAACATTTTACAAGTTATCTTCCGGGAGGGAATGACTGACTAAATTTGTACCCTCTGGCTCGTGGACTATAACGAATGCCTTTCTATAATCAAAACGCTCGAAATAATTGTTCGAAATTACTAAAACATTTTGGCAAATTTTTTATCGTAAAGCTTCCTGGTCAATTTTGGGTATATCAAGTTTAAAAACATGTCTGACAAGTGTGAAGAAACAAAATTAATGATCATGACCCGTTTGAATGTGCACTGTCACGGCTTCGGCAATTATTTACTTCGGGGCGCAAATTTTAAGAATACTGCCGAGAAATTTTTAATTGAAAGTACTCAACAAGTCTAAAATGATTGCCAGGACTTTTGAATGAAACGTGTTACACTGGAAGTTGTACATTCCTAAAGGCGCGTATTTAAAAATAAATTTGAATAAAGATCAAAGCTGTTTTGCATGTGTTTTGGTTACGTGCCGTGTAAGTTTCGTCAAAGTTAATTCAGCAGGTAAATCCATTACGACTGGATTTCACGCCGAAGTAGCTACGTACGGTAATTACCTTAATGCTACATATTTTCGAGATAAAGTTTGTACGTTTAACTCTGAGTCAAAGAACGATTTTATTGGAGTTAGTACTTAGTAACATCTCGGTTACGGAGTGACAAAAAAAATAGTTTTTGTTAATTAACATGATTGAGAGGTTCCTAAATATTTAGAAGACTGTATTAATAAAAATGGGTTTAGACATGTTATATTTTAACAGATGCTTAAAAGTAAAAACGTTAACCCCGACTGATTTATAAATAGTTATTTTAAATAGATGACAGATTAAATTAGATAAATGGTCTATGAACACCTCGTTTTTGACTGTCCTCGATAGTTAATTAAAGGATTACATATATCGGAAACTATTAAAATACGACTATTTCGGCAATGAACATTATAAATGTAATGGCTATAAATACATGAAATTATATTCGATTTCATAAATTCATTCACCAAGTCATTTCGGATAAAGAAACTATAGTAACAGCTATATCTGTATTTGATGATTTTTTAGTAATTGTTAGAATGTATTAGGCACTATGTGAATTTTGAAATCTCATCTGATATTTAATCTAGAATAACTTTACATAATAACTATGTATTTTTATAATTATAATTCGAACAAGGCGTTGTAGCAAGAATTAGCTGAAGTAGGTAAATTCATTCCATTGCAGTAACTACTTAAGCAATATGAAAAATAATCAGTAGTTTCAATGGCAATATCGGTTTATCTTTCCGAAGGAAGCAGTTAAAATATAATCCATCTTCAATAGGTTAAGCTAACCATTTCAAGTTTAAACACCAACCGCTCTAGCATATTGTAGTTGTAATCGGTTAACTTGACTGTTTTAATACGTTAAATTAAAGCAATAATGAGTTCACGTAACCGTTTAATAGGCTAATTTACCTATGGTATTAAGTTAAAATAACAGCCCCAATATGTTAATGTAACCATTTTAATAAGTTAACTCAACTGTTCCAATAAGCTAATATAACCGTCTTATTAGGTAAATTTGGCTACAGAAATAGGTTGAGTGTTTTCTTAGGTCATCTGTTTCGGGAGTTTCTCTTAATTGAAGGGTGTTAGCTTTGGGGATATTCAATATAAAAATATTTATCTACTTTGCATTACTAATGATCTCATTATTACATCGAAAGTCGTTTAATAATATTCATATTATTACACTAGTTTTGGTAACTTTTAGTTTTGTTAAATTGGTACATCAGCCTGCCACGTAGACATCAAGGTTAGTATTTCAATAAATTTCTTGGGCAGCTTTGCGTATTTCTGGGGGTGTACAGGTCTATTCTACATTTTTGTGTTCCATTTCGCGCACGTAAGTCAGTACTTATTGAATTTGTCCTAGGGCTACTAGATTTTCAATTTCAAATACGAAACGTAAATGTCAGTGATGTCAGTGTAACCAACCCACGCAAAATTCCCTAGTGTAATACGAAAACTTCAACAGCCAAAATTTAATGAATTAATAAAGCAAAGTAGATGAAATAGTATTACACCCATTTAATAAGACGTATTGTCACACTCGTTCTATTAAAACTCTCGTGTGACAATACTCCGTCTTATTAAACTAGTATAATAATATACTAATATTATTGCGAAATAAAGTTTGCCGATCCTATATCCTGAAAACTTATTTCACAATCACAAAGTATTCAAACAAAAGACCTAATAAATAATTTCTCGTACAATTTAATTTTTAATATATACATTTAAGAAAAAATTTAAAAAAATACTTAGTACTTATACTACTTATTACTACAACGTGATCAAGAATGACTGTTTGAGTTGTCAATACTGAATTTAATTTTTAAATGATACAACTGGTAATTTGAATTTGCTATTTCAAATCTAAATTTCTGGTATTCTTTTCAAATTTATTTATTTAAAATGGTTTTCACGTTACAACACGAAATTTTATTGGAATGGCGTACTTTCGAAGCGGGATTTATAACCCAATTACTGGTTGGCAGTACTCTCTCGAAGCGACATACCAGCAATTTCAGGAGTTGTTTCCGGAGACTTTGGTCACTTGCTGTCTTTCTGTAACATTGCATGCGAGTAGTTGAACGTTATTTAAACACAGGGAGCGTAAGCAAACAAAGATCAACTGGTAGACCTTCTACTCTAAACGAGGAAGTTGTCGAGGATATCAGAACTCGAACGCAAAGAAGTCCTCCCAAATCCTTAAGAAAGCTCTGATTTCAAACAGGTTTGGTCCTTATGGCTCCTATTCAACCAATTTTCATTCTTACCCATAAGACTTCCACTTTTCCATGTTGTTCTAATTCACGGTTTTACAGGTTTATTATATGGAAGTTGCTCCACTGTGCTTAAAAAGAAATTAAAGTACCACCCTTACAAACGGAGAGTTTTATTTTACAATTGGTTCAATGACATATTAAATAATAAATGATATCCTTGGCAATACCTTCTTTTCCGACGAAGCCTGGTTTCATCTCAACGGCTATGTGAGTAAACAAAATTACAGAATTTGGTCAGGTGAAAATCCTTATGCTATCAGAGAGACACATTTGCACCCGGTTAAAGTTGGTGTTTGGTTGGCAGTCTCAAGGACGCGGGTGTATGGGCCGATGTTTTTTAATTTTACCGTCAATTCGGAGAGATATATCCAACACCTTTTGAGGCCTTTTATAAACCAATTAACAGACGAAGAGCGTCAAATTGGATATTTCCAACAAGACTCTGCAAGGGCACATACGGCTCGTGCTACTATGGGATATTTAAGAGAAAATTGTGGCGACAGAGTAATTAATCAAGGCATTTAGCTAAGCAGGTGACTGGATCTCACTCACCTAAAGACAATGTCTTTAGGAACATATTGCATACTGAAGAAGAGCTGCAAGAGGCAATAGTTCAGTAAGTGACAAACATTACCCCCAATATGCTGGTGAATATCTTCGAGAGCCTATAAAGAAGAGTTAATTTATGTCTGGACCAAAATGGGGGTCATTTTGAGCATTACCTTTAGCTGTTTAATTAAATCATCGTTCTGTATTTCGAGTATCATTTTTTAAGCGTTAATTTTTATTCACATAACCTACAATCTTATCGCTGATTGTTATGTCAAATTTTGACCTGGTTGTAGCGTTATAAACCCTTAGGCAAAAAAATCCTCTAGGTAGGATTGCCAACTCAAACAGTCATTCTTGATCACCCAGTACTATTTACTATTATTATTACTTTTTATATATAAATTAGTTAATATATTATTCCTATTTATTATTTACTACTGCAACAAGTACAAATAATAGTACTTAAAGCATTAAATGACATTTCCAAAGGGAAACGCAGAATTTATATAACATTTATCATTAGAAAATGCATATGCTTTATATGCATATGCAAAACATATAAAGGGAGATGATGTAAAAAACAGCAATGTTGTTGTCCGAGTCCAAGTTTTCCAATTTATGGATATCTTCACTTGATGAAATGATTTGCTAAAGTCCACATTAAATTGACATTTCATTATTCACTGATTAATCCATTTGGGATAATAATCTAATAAACTACGTTCCACGGGACTACAGATTCTGTTTACTTTTAATATTCGGTATAGCACTAAATACAAACAAAATAGGACAGTTCATAACAAAAGGAAATTATTATGAAATCAATAAGAACGCAAGGAAATGCATGGAATGCAAAATTATTGAGTCAGAAAAATTTAAAAATATTTAAATAAAATGTTATCTATAGATACACCATTCCTCTTTTCAAGGGATACATTGCCCATATATCACAAGGCAATGAGATTTGTGTCTTTGGCTGCAAACAAAGAGATTGAAGTAAAGACTTTGGAATTATTAAAATTCAAACAACTAATAATTCGTCCAGCAAATTCAAACCACCTATAGATACAGATTTCATCCGCTATAAAGTCACCCATTTATCCATGGGAGTCATGCATAATTTCTCACGTCACTCTAGTACACTAATTTAAAAACTTCTCAATTGCTTGTGATCATTAACTTTTAGTTAAGAATGGCTATGAAAAGACGTTTTGGTTTTGGTTTTGTTGCAATAAGTAATAATTAAGAAAAATAAGAGTACATTTACTCCATACGAACAATTTAACTATTTTGCTTATGCTTAACCGCCGGTTTAGCTTATCTTTAGGTCAATTTAACTTAGAATCACATGAACGGTTTTTAATCAGTAATTTTTAACGAGTCATTTTGTAAAATGGATTTTCCGTTCGGCAATAATAACTGTTTCAACGGTTAAATATACCTTTTTGTCGTCAACCTAGTAAATTCGGTACTGGGTTAAAAAATGGTTTTGGGAGTGAAGAATTGCGCAGCATGAACATTAACTATATGAAGTATAAAAGATAACTAGTAATAATAATACAATTAAAAAGGAAACACTGTACGCCTCCTGTAGCGGGTGTAAAATACAATGTGTTTCAAAATGATTGTCATCAAGTTGGCGTTGGAATTTCTGTGCATGTAATTTTTGATGTGCCGCACTGTATTGATTTGAACCTATCTAATTCTGACAACAAGTGACACTTCGAACATTTATTGTGAAACTGGCAATCAGTACTGCTGGTAATTAACGGCCCTTTTCAGCGCCAAAACAAATACCTACTACAAATAGACAAATACTCAGAATTCGTTTTCTTTTGACAGAGAAAAACCAGAAGTTAAAAGAGGTTAAGTTGGTTATTTTGAGGTTATGTATAGCTAGTAGAAACTCATATTTTCGCAAGGCGGGTTTTTTTATATTACATTGGAATTCCACAGCCGACTAGATGACAATCATTTTGAAACACATTGTATTTATAGAAATTCTTCCCATTTGTCAAGTCTGCAAAAATTTGTAGGATTCTAATCATCTGTGTCTTTTCCAATTACTCGTGGTATAACCAAATTAATCCGAATATTAATATCATTTGCTTGGACGGTACCTTATCGGCCCAGAGGGGGTTGTTTCCCAAACACTTACACGATAAGTAATCATGTAAGATACCTACCGAAAAGTAGGTAATTGATTGATTGATTTACCTGCAGGGATCATCGATCTAAATTATTCTAAATGTTGTCCGACATAATTATAAAGCCCACCCTCCTCGTGTCCGGCATTTAATTGCAGGATGAAAATACCACGGCAGCGGCTTAACTATGGGGTTAATTTTCGGTCTACCTGAGCTTCTGATCACAGTGACAAACACTGAACTGATAATATGAAGGGATTTTATCCGAACCTTATCCAACTATCGGTTGGAAACATTCTAAAATTCTATTTTCACCCAAGAAACTGAAAATTTCTTGAGTAAAATAGTTTGTACGGTAAATAGTAATAATGATTTTGATTTACAATTGTGTTTCTCTTTTCAGGAGTGCCCGACAGGAATGGTGGACGAGGAGTCATTTAAACACATATTTTCCCAATTTTTTCCGTTAGGAGGTAAGTTTTTCACACAGGTAATTCACAAAAATCAGTAACTTATTAACTTTATAATTAGTTGCAGTGGCTTCTTTTAAGTGACGCTATTTTTTTAGGCTTGCAATATTTTCTCGGCACGTTTACCACATTATCTCATCGATTACAAATTTTCAAATGACATTTTTTAATTAATCGCCAAATTAAATTACCAATAACTGAACTACTTGCAAAATAAACAAAAGTAATTATGAAACTTAGATTAATATGTTATGAATGGGATAATATGAAATGAAATAAAATTGACGCATGATTTTCATTTATATAACAGATAAGTGATTTAATGTAAATATTAACTCGGTGTCGGGAGAAAATAAAATAAAGCAGGTTCTCATATGTATATATTATTATATTTAATATTTTAGCATAAGAACAACTATTTCAATTTATTAATCTATTTGAGATATTACATATAAAGTTGACTTTAAAGTGGTCATTATTACTTGATATTTTTAGCAAAGCCTAAATTGTTGCAAATTGTTGTTACAAACTGTATGATTCCTTCATTCAGTAAATTTTCTATTACCTATATTAATTAGTTGTTTGAGTGACAGAAAAAATAAGCTGTGCATGGTTCTGAACACTCTCGTCTACTCCTACTCCTATTCCGGCTACTTCAAGTTCCAATTAAGGACAATTTTATTACTGTCTTTTTCGTATATCGAAATTATAGGATATTATCAAATCTTATCTCGTTTATCAATAAGCAATTGTTGTCTAATTAGGTAATGTCTCCAGATTAATCTGTACACGAAGTGGTGTAAATGATTACTTGTTTATTGCATATTATTACACTCTCTCTCTCTCTCTCTCTCTCTCTCTCTCTCTCTCTCTCTCTCTCTCTCTGTCTTTGTCTCTCTCTCTTTCACATCAAAACTCTCACTTTGTTCCAGTTTGACATTATCAGAGCTTTCCTATTGTTACCAGTTTATTGAAAATTATTCTTGAATTCGATATTAATTAAAAAAGGTTATCAGAATTTTAGGCATCCATTTGAGAAATTAAACGACATTGGAAAATACGAAGTTGAATTAAACTCTTAAATTTTACTTTAATATCTTATACACGCATACAAGACGAATGATACAATAACCAATATATAAGAATACTTGTGTTTTGCTCGTAATATCTAAATATAACGCAGTCACATTTCAGCGTTTTCAGTTTTCAGTTCACCAGTAACACTAAGCAAATTAATGCAATTTACATCATTTTTAATTTTAACAAAAGAGCAACGAATCTTTGTTGTCGCATGATGACATTAAATGGGCTTCCAAATTTTCGTATGTATCTCGGTTAACCCAAGTGTAATTAATTATATTTTATCTACTTGTCAGGGTGAGTTGAAAAACGTACCCTACGAGTGGCAGTTCGCCTAATAATTATAATTTCATCTTGTGAATGAATAAAGTTTATGTTATTACCACATAATTTCCTGAATTTACCAAAATATAAATTGATGTAAGAACAATACGCGAATTGTGACAATTTCTTTAGAAATTGATTAAATAGAGGAAATTAGAGAGAGGATAATATATGTAGAAGAGAAGAATACATTTTATGAAATTGAAGCGGGATATAAAAATTCAAGTATGCAGGATTTTATTTAAATAATTATCTATATATCTATACTTTCGAATGAAAGGTATTACATTTTTCCTCTCTTTGTTCTTATCATATATCAAATTTTTTAGCTACGAACAAAAAATTCTAAAAACTCTTTCATAATAAAAAATGGAAATTGGCAATATATGATGCGTAAGTCGTTTTTTTCAATTCTATAACAAATAACGTGGGCTAAACTCACAAACCTTTTAATCGCTTAAAGGGTTGTGAGTTGTGAGATTAACTGCATTTCTTTCTTTCCATTACTTATTTCATATATCCAATTGATGTATATTCGTGGATCACTCGACCTTTTCAGCATTTCAGCATTGCTCTCGTTTTCTCGAAATTTCACTATTCCTTCCCTTTTTGCATTTGCTTCCGTTTTTCTAGAAAAAAATAACCGCGACGAAACGACAAAGTAAACAATGGCACTTGTCGCCTTTCTTATGTATGAATCTACTCGGAAAAATATAACCAGCGCCATCTGGAAAGGGCTGTTTATGGTCGCCTTTCGAACCTGCGTCGTGGTTTTTCTGTAACTCACTGATGACAAATTTGATACTTCTTCATAATATTTGTATATTGTATGGGAGAATGTTCTCGGGGAGCTAAGATAAAATCAGAAATGTTCTTGATGATCCCCAACATAATAACAACAACTAATTGTTGGAATATTTCACAATGCCGACGTTTCGCTCAAAATTCTGAACATATTCATGGCTCTAAAAAATATATGTTAAGTATCTCTCATATAACTAAAAAAAGTATCACTTACATGTCATTAAGATATAAAACTTGACATGTTTGACTTTGATAACTGTATATCGATTGTTTAAAAAAAAAGCTGGATGTATGTTTAGGACATTCAGGGTTTAGAAAGTGAAATTTTCTATGTTGTTATGGTACGGGAGTCTTATAAAAAGTTTATCTTTTGTTATTTGTGTTGTGATATGTGGAGAAGTTGAGATATTGATATTATTATTATTAAGACTGTTTGTTAATTGATCTATTCTCTTATGTATGTTGTGTAATATAAACTGTATGGGATACATATTCTTAACAAAAGTTTCTATTATGAATTTAATGTTTTGTGTTCTGAAAGATTCGTGGGAGAGTAGAAATGTGCTGTCGACCAAGTTAATAATGGCAGCTCTCTTGTATCTCGTGGGTTGGAAAGAAAGGAAGTTTAGATATCTTCCAGAAGATGTAGTTTTCCTGTACCAATTTGTGATGCAACATCCGTTATTGAAAGAGATGCAGACGTCTAGAAATGGTAGGTTGTTATTGTTAGGAAGCTCACATGTGAACTGAATCTTCGGATGAAAACT
Source organism: Cryptocephalus moraei (assembly GCA_946251905.1). Taxonomy (NCBI): domain Eukaryota; kingdom Metazoa; phylum Arthropoda; class Insecta; order Coleoptera; family Chrysomelidae; genus Cryptocephalus; species Cryptocephalus moraei. The sequence goes on along the minus strand of OX276453.1, from coordinate 15,013,454 downwards.
GTTGAATTTTTTAATTATTTCATGAATATTATTGTTGGGTACTAGGAGCAGAGTATCATCCACGTATCTGAAATATAGTGGTAATGAGTGCCACCAAAACTAGATTGGCAATAATAGGAGACAGAGGACCTCTCATGGGACAACCAAAAATCTGTTTATACGTTTTTCCTCTGAATGAGAAAACGGAGGAATCGAAGTTGAAATTAATGATGTCAAACAATAAGTCTAGAGTGATAGTGGTAGTCAATTCGTCGAATCTTGAAGAGATATAATCTAATGCAACTTCAATGGGAGTGTTAGTATATAAGGATACCACATCTAATGATATGAATGTGTGGTCCATGTAAGGTATGAAATCAAAGTTGTTTATTGCGTTGACTAGATCGAACGAATTTTTTAGGTTGCTAGGATTATCTCCTAGTGGACTCAGAATGTTATATATGAACCTAGAGAGGTTTTATGTTGGTAATCCACAATTGGATACAACAGGGCGAACTGGATAACCTGCTTTATGAAATTTTATCAAGCCATACATCTTAGAGATAGTACCATTATGACATCTGATGTTCCTGTATGTTTTTAGGTCAATGGGATCGTTGATTTTTTGACATTTTTTGACAATATTTTAGCACTCACAATTTTGAAGGTTTCTATTATTTATAATGGCCTTCTAATAATTTTTTTTAAAACAATCGATATACAGTTATCAAAGTCAAACATATCACGTTTTATATCTTAATGACATGTAAGTGATACTTTTTTAGTTATATAAGAGATACTTAACATATTTTTTAGAGCCATGAATATGTTCAGAATTTTGAGCGAAACGTCGGCATTGTGAAATATTCCAACAATTAATTGTTGTTATTATTTTGGGGATCATCAAGAACATTTCTGATTTGTATGTTGTGTTTCATAGAAATACCCCGTTGAACTGTAAATTTAGACAAACAGCAATAAATACTATCGCCGATCAGGATATAAATTATATATTGCGATAACACTCGAGGGCAAGACACCAAGTGTCTGTTCCGAACATAATAAAATAGTAGTTTAATAGAAACGTTCAGGTGGAGTTTTCAGTTTAATAAATTATAATATCCTTCCTCCAGGTATATATACCTTACAGTTTTTACTCACTACCAAAGGGAGTATCCGTAAGACGTATATATTTATTCACCGTCAAATTTTATGGTCTGTTGGTCACTGTGTTCCCCGACGATTCATGGCACAACAAAAATTTACATTTTTCGTTGGGCCAAAGCTGAAGAAGAAAAATGTACATGAGCGTTTCGGTGTTAATTATGTGAGTGAATGTGCTGTGCGCTAAAGTTATTCTTTCTCCGAAGAACAATTAACTGGTGAATAAACGGAATAACTAAAATTCCCTTTTTAAGCTGTAACCCGAAATAGAGTTGCGGGGAGAATTTTACGCTCTGCACTGTTGGCCATTTGATTTCTTTTTGGGTGTAAAACGATCCAGCTTAACAAACAAAAATTAAACAATGCCACTTTATCGGATTAGGGGATTTATCAGCTCAAAAAGCGGATGTAAATAATTCATTCATGATACACATTAACAGAGACAATTATTTGTATATATAGATACATGTGAAACTTGCTATCGGTCTAACCTGCACCTTAATTGTATCAAAATAATTATGTTGCTCATTTAATATTTCCCGAATAAAATATAGCTCGTTACTGACTTCTAAATTGGATAACCAAAATGTTGGTGCAAACCTCTGGCACGAAACCTATCTGAAGAATTTTTGCAGTGTGGCTGACACGTTGAGGACATAAAATTTCCCTCCGAGTTATAAATACTAATATGACACTTTTATACAACTTCTTAAGGAAAATAGAACGTGACCCATGAAAAGTGCCACATCTGGTGGAAGAGGGTCTGATAATCGATTATTCCGGGTTATATTCTTATGATGGAATATACGATTTAATACTGGATTTATACGCCCGCAAAGCCCCAGGTACAATCAAAAAATAGTTTCGGCAAGTAAAAGGCTTTCACTTCTCGCCATTTAATGAAGATAAATGTCTCTCAAACATCTCTATTGACTTTGGCGCCTTACCTTCTAATATTAGAGGATAAAATATCAAAGGTAACATAAATAATATATGGCGCTGTACACGTTATTTCACAGGAATACCGTTTTTCCTTTGGGTTGGCTCGAGTAATATGGTAATTGAGAATGCAATGAGTTTAATGGTAAATTGTATTAAATTAGAGACTATCAAGGCGACGTTTTAGGGTCCGACCTCATATATAATTTCAAAGGTATAATACGGGGAAGGGGCTGATCTGTAAAATCGTGTACACAGTCGGATTTACATTATGAGATTTCTATTTCTACATATTTACTTTAAACAAAAATGGTTCTATATTGATATATACTTTTAATTACACCCGGAAAATGATCACACACAAATGAACAGTTAATGTATGTATTAATAAAGGGTAAAAGAAATGAGGTACTAATTAAGCTCAAAACTGATAGGTAGCTTAAGGCAATATTTAGGTAGGTACATGTACTCATACCGACAAAATATTTACAGAAACAGATTACTATACATTCGAAATAGGGGATAACAATTTATTCAGGGTTGGGGAATTCCATTTTCACTCTTTTTGCAGCAAAATATGTTGTGTGCTGTTAAAAGGAAATATTTGCATTTCACCATTTAAGTTTGCCTGAACTATCCAACAAATTTCAATTAAATTAAGCACACAGCTATGCATTTGAAGTATATCCAAGAATGTAAATATTCGGTGGAGTGTTTAAGATTAAATCTAAAATATGAAAATTAGGCAAAGTAAACTCTAATTGTTTAACGGATTGAATTAATTACTTTTCTCTCTTGTTTAGGAAGTCGATATCCAATTTGAGCACAGAATGTCTGCAAATTTATTTCGCGAACAATAATAACTACATACTAATGAAAACGATTAAGTATTGAGAAAAACAATGAGCAACAATAAAACCATCAGTAATTCTGGTAAAAGAACGGCGAGTCACAAGGGAAATCTCTTATTGATACTTGAACCGGATAATAATTAAAAATCTTAAAAATGAAATACCTTTACCATTGAGTACTACACCATTTCATTGTTTAACCTTTCCGGAAGAACCTAATTTGATATTCTTCATCTCTCGCTCGTGTTGGTTAGATTTTCCTTCGTCATAGTTATCAACAAATACATTACAAAATAATAATTAAGGAGTAATAGGGTAAATTCCCTTACCTAAACAAAAAATAGATTCTAGTTTCTGTATTTTCACCATAAAAAATGACATTAGACAATAAAACTCTCAATTTCCTAAATACTTTTTTGTACTTCATTAAAATGCAAATTTAACAAATTTGAGCAGTGTCAATAAACTGTTGTTAAACATAGAACGTTAAAGATGGTCAGATAATACAAACAAAAATATGCAGACGTCCTCTTCTGCCTCGGTTACGGAAACTATGGCAAAGGTTCGCAAACACAAAATGTTGTTAAACATGAATCAACCTAATACCTAGTTTAATTTATTGCACATCTGACTAGAATATCCAATACTTGATTTCCATAAATAATTTAACCAAGCGTTGGTTTAGCATTACTTAGATAAAGCTATTAATTGAGTTCTGGGAATGAACAGAAAATTACGTCTAATATACATTCTATTTCCCGAAGTGATTCTCTGTTACAAATCGATTCACACCGATTGATATTTGGAATGTCTACACCATTATTTAACATCAAAATGCCTTAACAACATCACTGTGTAGAAAATTGTTCAATCATCTCACTATTTTATGTAACATAGTTAGTAAGCTTCTAACGAATGGATTCTGGCATCTGTATTTACTAGTATAGAAGTAAAATTATTTCTTTTTGTAACTCATAAGAACAGAAAATTGGCCCTGTACTTTTTAATTCCATTATTTAATTAGTGGAAGAGTGGTATTATTTTTTAGTACATACTACTTTTTTTATAATTGACGGTTTGCACGAGAGTCCAGTCAAATTAACTTGAATTGCTGTGGTAAATAATGGAGAGGTATTTGAAGGTACTTTTTTCTGTTTCAGATGCAACGAATTACGCCCATTACGTGTTTAACACAATGAAGCAGAAACAAACTGGAAAAATAAGCTTTGAGGTAAAAGTCGAATGTGTGCATGTAACCAATGACAAAAGTTTGTTTTATCATTTAGTTTTTTATCACCACCATAACATGACAGTGCCTTTATGTGACTTCTATATCAACCATAAAACATTTTTATTGCCTCACTTTTACTGTATTGCCAATATTTAGCATTTGAAATTTAAAGAGATTAATGTTCTTGTAATGTTTTTCCAAAACGCCAAACATGACAGATTATTTAAATTGTAGATTTAGATACCTGAACAGGAAATTTTTCAAGCGTATAAAATTTGCAAAAATGGAATCGTTTAAATTCAGAGCTTTTTCACCAAAAATATGAAGTATTGAAGTATCTTGTGCGTTAAATCGGGACAAAGGTTAAAACGAAAATCTATACATGCCCACTTCCCATCCCTCGGTTTTCTAAATATAAACTTCGCGGGTATTGTTTTCATCCAGTCAAGCCTTACTCGTAGAGACACTTTTACATCAGATTATCGTATATGATAAAGTTCGGTTAGGTCTCCCCCGCTTTTTCTAACCCTTTCTCTCTCAATTTTTGTTGTCAAATAAAATTTTCCAGGTCAACACACCCGAATCTGGGGGTAGACGGACGATGCAAGGAATTTTCTCTCAGATAGTAGGTCGATATAATGTTTTATAGAGTACATGGATACTTGGGCATCTATCGTTTCATCTGTAATTATATAGCGCTTTTAGGACTGTCGTGTAGAACTCGAATAATATTTGAAAATCGACGATTTATTGGTGTAATATATTTAGGCACCATTAATTTTTCACCACTTTAATTGCGGCTGTTCCGCAAATGTCGTCGATTAATTATAAAAGTTTAATCAGATATGCGAGTAGGCGCATTAAAAGCTATTCTATGGAGCTAACACCCAGAGTTATTTGAAAGCTGAATTTAACGTACCAAAAATGATTGTAATGCGTGTAAACGTTCCATATAGTGTAAAATCGTTTGATAGGTAAATTAGATCGACAAATATTAGCCATATTTTTATTTGGCAAACAATAGTTCCCACAAGTTTTAAAGAACGTTCGATTGTATAAAATTACTACGCATCGAGGCATTGCAGTCAGGCCTCACAATCTATTATCCCCCATCTCTCCCAGATCTGTCTATAAACCAAAACGAGCCCTTTGGGAATCAGGCTGACCTGACCGTCCTTCCAGGCCTCTCTGTTCGGTATTACTGTTTTAAGCGTTCTGTTGAAGACGAATATTCGAGGACTGCGATCGCTTCGCATATCACTCTAATAAGAATTTGAAGACACCAGAGTGACGCTTCTGACAAAAAAATCCCCCATTGATTCTTGAGTCTGTATGAAGTTCTCTTTGCCGCCCTCCACTCTAAAATGGTAGGGCGGAAGCAGGGAAACTGTGACCCCAACGCAGAATAAGTATTGCAGTTAGTCTAAACATTTTCTTACAATTCTTGTGTTGGCTGGCTTGGGGAATGTGTAGAGCCACAAGATGACTCGCGGCTTAAGTGGATTAAGGCGTCCATATTGTCCCAAAGGACTTTTAGAACATGCGAAGGGATGCGGTGCCTCGGTATTTGTTTGTAAATATGCGTACCCATGACAACTCATCTAGGATAAAGATAGGTATTGGACTGTTTTGAAACTTCCAATTATTAGGTCGAACATACAGTGTATTTATTATAGAACATGTTTCCGCTTAGCGGCGATTAGGACACGACGATATTTAATGGATTCACTGCCGGCTCTTGTCCTGTACACCAATTTCCTGCAATATTCTACTGATTAAACTTGGTGTTTGCAATAGCTAGCAATACACTTTGACAATCCGTTGTACCCTTATAAATAGAAGAGATTTACGCTATTTAATTATTTTGCGTTGTAATCTGTTTGAACCACACTGCAAGGTTTGATTTTAGAAATTATATTAGGGATGACCACTGGCTGAAAGATTCAAACTCGTTATCTTATCACTAAGTAGCAATTGGTTAAAAAGTGTACACCAGGAACGGCTACTATTCGAGTCACACCAAGTAGCAGAAATCCAACAGCTACACCACGGACAGACACTGCAGTGAAAGATCGGTTACACTAGCTTAGCCATAAGCAGTAATCCGTCAGAAAATACATACCATCAGTGGTATATAAACAAAAAAATAATACAAATCATTGATCAATAACGGTAATATTGAATTAAAATTAAATGTATAAGATTTAGTCCAAGCATTTATTGCTAAAGGAATGTTTTTAAGTGAAATGCTGATCCTACAATGAGATCATTTAAATTTATAGTTAGAATAGGCTATCATTTTTAAATTAGGTTGGCAACACCAACTGCTGACAGTTTCATTTGAATTGTCAAAGTGACGCTCCAAAATGTTAATTAAGAGCATAAGATTTTTCTTAGGGAGAGCTATTTTATGACCGCCGAACGGCAAGGAAATGGTGGATGTAAGTATTTCATACAACGGTGTGTAGATGATTTCTAAAATACATTCCCTAATTTTTAATTATCAAAATGTTTACATAACCTCTAATTTACACAGCGAGTCACTTTGACAATTCAAATGAAACGCGTACCTAGGCTATGGGAGTTGGTGTTGCCAACCTAATTTAAAAACCATAGCCTACTCTAATTATAAATTTAAATGATCTCATTGTATATTCCGTTGCCACTGTAAAAACCACTTGAACTCTACTATTTAATAAAATACATTCTCTTAAACGATGACACTTCTAAAAACAATGAAAAACTATTTAGGTAATTTCAAGCTTCTCTGTACCCGACTTTTAGTTGAGAACTCAATACCGTCCTCACCTAACATAACTTAAGAAAAACGAGAGAGTTCTAATTTAATACGTATTGAACAGTTAAAAGCGAGTTATGTATAAAATAAAAATGATTACCGATGGGCAAATGCAACGTGTAAACATTCAATCTCGGCATTTGGGACTTTTTCACTTAATAACTTTTTTGGGCAATATTTGAAAACAGAACGTTTTTGTTTTCGCCATGGAATAAAAATATTATAACATAAGTGAATAAATATTTTTATTATTGAATATTTAGAAATTGTAACTTAAAATTATTGTACCATGTATAGCAAATAAGTGTAAATAAGAAAGTGATCACATATTTACGAAATAGTGCATTTTATAGTAATGTGAGTTCGAGATATAATATCTTTTCTTTCATATTAATGTTAAATTTACCATTGGGATATTTAATTTTAAACAAATCTAACATGTCAATCGAACGAGAAAATATAATCTAAAATCCCAAACTTCTTTCAGGTATTTTTGTATAATTTTATACAAATTCAAGTACTTTGCGGAGAACAGTAAATAAGCAATGCCGTGACTGATCCAAAATCACGTTATTTTGAAGAAAGGTACAATTTCAATCTTCTTGGTTATTGCCGTTTCAAAAATTTCTGATGTGAACCGCAATGCTGTTTTAAAGTCGGACACTTTTACTTGACATATATACGACGATTTAGAGCAAATGTGTAGGGGGAGGTATGTTCAGTCGTGAGATAATTCTGATAACTCAAGCGAATCTAGATTTGAAAATTTGACCTTTGTTTAATATAACGTGAAGGTTTGCTTCAGATTTTTTTTTCAAATATTTCAGAAGACTATCCCTAAAAAAACAAGCCAAATCAAAATTCTTGAATGATGTTGTTATCACTGCCTTTACATTTTCAGTCTAGCTTCTTTTATTAAGTTTTAACATGTGGTTATATAGAGTGTTTCCAAAAATGATGCTTTTCATTTACCCACCTTTACAACATGCAAATACAAGCAAGTATTCCAAATAAATTTTCTCCGTATTCGCAAAAATTTAAACGACCTGAAATGATATGCATATATATCCAAGACTGTCCAAGAACGTAGGCTTTCACGGCCGGAGTCAAATGTGCAGCGTTCTTCTGGGCTATTTGGCCGTGGTCCAGAAAGGTTTAAGTATCCTGACGTTTCGTCTGCTTCTGAGGCAAATATCTTCAGAAACGATGTGGTAGTCTTCTAAGCGTTCGACTGCTTCGAAAATTACCTTCGACTGCATCTTCGACTTGACACTTCGTGACATTTGACATTCATAGACTTGCTGCGTTTGTTTTTGTGCCCCCATGATTATCTTCTAAGATGTATGTTTATCCGGTCCCTCGTATACCTGTCCCTTCTTTGACCGTTTCCCTGTTTAATGGTGTAATTTTCGTTCTGTTAAGTATGGGAGTCCAGGTACTATTTACCTTTAAAGTTTCTTCTTTCCGGTTGAAATTGTTCTTATGTTTGAAAATTTCAATTGCCTCTCTCTGTAGTCGTGTGTGGAAATGTTGAGTGTTGGCCAAAATCTGTGTCCTCAAACAGGATTTGATGGTCTCCAGGCTCCATTAAAGTGTGTTCTTTAATCCTTGTGTTGATGAGTCGTTTTGTGGTGCCAATGTAGACTTTTCCGCATTTGCATGGGATTCTGTATACCCCTGGTGTTGATAAATGGTTCCTCTTGTCCTTGGGGACCCCACCGCAAAAATACTAAGAAAAACCAACGACTTAATCAAAAAATCCACCTTGGAAGAAGAAGTGAAAAGGGCGATATAGAAGTCTGAGGCTTTACCCCCACGACTATATGGCCTGCCAAAAATCCACAAAGTGGATGTACCATTGCGTCCGATAGTAAGTTCCATCGGATCACCAACGTACCAACTAGCTAAACATCTTACCAGCTTGCTAAGACCTCATATAGGAAAAACTAACACTTACATCAGAGACTCAAGACATTTTATAGAAAAATTGAGAACTATTACCCTCAACTCCACGGATCTACTCGTGAGTTTTGACGTCGTATCCTTGTTCACATGGGTTCCGGTTAAGGAAACATTAAACTACATCTCGAAACTATTCCTAGAAGACATCACGGCCCTCTACGAACATTGTCTCACCACTACATACTTCCAGTGGAACAACGGGTTTTATAAACAAATTGATGGAGTAGCCATGGGGAGCCCATTAAACCCGGGAGTGGCTAATATATTCATGGAAAAATTTGAGGAAAAGGTGATAACACTGCAAGTGAAAAGCCAAAACATTGGTACAGGTACGTTGATCATACAAATGTCATTTGGGTACATGGAGAAGAAGAACTACAAAAATTCCTGCGACATTTGAACATCATAAACCCAAAAGTCCAGTTCACAATGGAAAAAGAAGAGAACAATTGTATTGCCGTCTTGGACGTTCTTGTCATTAAACAGAAAAATGGAACATAAGAACACACAGTATATAGAAAACCAACACATACGGACAGATACCTGCACAGGAACTTCAACCACCACCCTAGCCAAAAAAGGGGAATAATTAAAACCTTAGCTACTAGAGCCGCACGAATCTGCCAAGGGAAATATCTTCAGGAGGAGAACAAACACTTAAAAAAGGTGTTACAGAGAAATGGATATACAAAACAAAAGTTCAACAGGGCCCTACGAAAAAGCGAAAAAACTACGGGAGGCAGAGAAATCGAACAACGAGGAGTGGAGTGGTATACTTACCTTATATAAAAATCATCACAGATAGAATAGGGAAAGAGATAAGGAAGAAAAGAGTAAAACCGATATTTCGTCCCATCCGAGGAATACAGAAGAGTCTAAGGGGCCCCAAGGACAAGAGGAACCATTTATCAATACCAGGGGTATACAGAATACCATGCAAATGCGGAAAAGTCTAGATTGGCACCACAAAACGATCCACCAACACAAGGATAAAAGAACACAAGAGGAACTGCTGGCTAGGACAAACAGAAAAATCTACGGTAGCAGAACACACTTTAATGGAGCCTGGAGGCCATCAAATCCTGTTTGAGGACACAGATTTTGGCCAACACTCCACATTTCCACACACGACTACGGAGAGAGGCAATTGAAATTTTCAAACATAAGAACAATTTCAACCTGAAAGAAGAAATTTTCAAGATAAACAGTACCTGGATTCCCATACTTAACAGAACGAAAATTAAACCATTAAACAGGGAAATGGTCAAAGAAGGGACAGGTATACGGTCGGGCTTGAAATGCACCAAGCCGATTATAGACCCCCCGTGGCGTTAGTTTGTTTAGTTTGTGGTCTATATTCGGTGAAAATAATTATTATATTAGGAGTATATTTCTCAACATATACGAAATTATAAATGTGTATCTACTCACTGATATAGAGACGAAATTGTTACATATTTGAGAAAGAGAAATCTTGACCTGTAATCTTTATCTTGATGAAAAAGGAACTTGTTATACCTTCTTAATGTTGTTTACCACATAAGTAGTGTAAAGTTCCAGGAATGTGCTCTGGTTTGATCACAGTCTATGATATATCTCTCTCTATGATATATCTAAACTGTGGTTAGATCCTTGAAACAAGTTTGTGATTAGTCGGCCTTTACGATTGTATTAAATATTAGCAAAATATTATGGTCAACTATATAAAAGGTTTGTTTTAACCGATAGTTACGTGCCTTGGTACGGTTATTGGTGCCTGGTTCTGTTTCTCAAATATGTATCAATTTCGTCTTTATATTAGTGAGTAGATACACATTTAAAACCATAAAACAATTTGATTTTGTTGGAAATATTTTGCGTTTGGTATCGATTTATAGAGGAAGAAACAACGATCTTAATAAAAATATATTCGCGTTAATCAAAATTTGCTGGAACATAATATTGAATTATAATCAATTTTATATTGTTTAGAGACACATTTAAAACCATAAAACAATTTGATTTTGTTGGAAATATTTTGCGTTTGGTATCGATTTATAGAGGAAGAAACAACGATCTTAATAAAAATATATTCGCGTTAATCAAAATTTTCTGGAACATAATATTGAATTATAATCAATTTTATATTGTTTGGTAGTGCGGAATACCTGACCACTACCTGCGAACGGCCGACAGGTACGATCCCTAACGCCACGGGGTGTCTATAATCCCGCTGGTGCATTTCGAGCACCACCCAGATATACGAGGGACCGGACAAACATACATCTTAGCAGATAATCATGAGAGCACAAAAACAAACGCAGCAAGTCTTGGAATGTCAGGTGTCAAGAACTGTCAAGTCGAAGATTCAGTCGAAGGTAATTTTCGAAGCAGTCGAACGCTTAGAAGACTACCACATTGTTTCTGAAGATATTCGCCGTAGAAGCAGACGAAACGTCAGGTTATTTAAATCTTTCTAGACCATGACCAAATAGCACGGAAGAACGCTGCACATGATATGCATATAGTCTGACTGTTATAATAAATTGATATTAAAGAAGATGGACCCTCTTCTGGGTATGCAGTCAAAAGGTCTCTTTAAAATAAAGGCAATTTACTAATTAGCATACATGTTTCGGAGGTGTTTTCCTCCTTCCTCAGGATAAACTAGTTTAAGCAGTAATTAATAATATTTGATAACAGTCGACATCACTTATTTGAAATGTTACGAAAAAAATTTCCTGCAAGATCAATGATTGTAGTCCAATTCTTATGTTCTGCTGCTTTAATTACTGCTTACACTAGTTTGCCTTGAGAAAGGAGGGAACACCTCCGAAAGCTAGGCTAATCAGTAAATTGCCATTCTTTTAAAAACCTTTAAGTGGAGAGAGTCCATTTTCATCAATATCAATTCACTACCCATCATTTTTTAATACGGATCTGAGAGCTCAAAATGTCAAAGAAATTATTCAAAATTGTCATCATTTTGATTTATACAAAGGTGGCAACGACGCAGGTAGTATAATTTTGTGAAATATTTAACATGACACAAAACACAAGTAGTAAAGTGCGATCGTATAAAAACAATGTTTTTTTTAATGATGAGTTCATTTTTGAAATGAAATAAAAAGAGGATTTGACAAAGTTGCTTGTATTTCTATGTTCCATATGTGATTAAATTGACAACATCAACTGTACACCCTGTATATTTGCAATTAGTGGAAAACAGTATTAATTATATGGAGTTATCGGAACCTTCGGCTTGACTTTAACAATAATAGATCCAAAGGATACTTCACGAAGCTATCAACAAACTTTAAAAAAAAAACTTTCATTGGGGATTACTAATACGCGATTTTTTCATTGAATTTTGTTCTATTTATTTCTATTTAATCGAGAAAATTACCACTTGAATTTTTGCCGGGCGTATAGGCAACACACTGTATATCAGCGGATTTTCGTTTAACTCCGTAACCGCATAAACGATAAAATCATATCTCCATCTCCATGCACGTGAACAGCGATACCTCGCTGTCTTGGATAGCATCAGACTACGGTGCAAAACTCGATTACAACCCCTGAGGACCTTATGCCCCTAGGGTGCATTTAATTATTCACGAAGCTGGAAAATATGAACAAATTAAATTAAGTAGTATCTTCCCAAAAATTAAAATTGTCAAGTGCTTCAGCTTTTCAAGACGTTATTTCTAATTCAAATACCTTTAAGAAATTGCCCCTGGCTGACTATATTTTTAAGTATATTCGTATAGTAGGTATATACAATATATTACATTAATATATTCTAATAAACTTAATTTATAGATTTATTTAGTGTAAGTTTCCTATTTGATTGTTTGTGTTATTTTAAAATATATGTTTATGGAATTTAGAAAATGTATGTCGTTGAAACTACTTTTCAATGAACGGTGAAATTAAAGAAATGTATTAAAAGATTCATAAGGCCCTCGTAACGTTGTTTTTCTCCCTTTCCGATAAAAATGTAGGAGTGATTCTACTATCGGAGTAGTTTATGTTTTGAATTTATGTTTTAATGTTCCCCACAATCTAAAGCGGCAATAAAATATCTTTATCTAAATTGTTTTAGGTAAGCTAATACAGTTCCAATTATCCAACACTCACATCTCGAGCACTGATTTTCCCTCCTTGAGCATTCCACGGGCCTAGCTTCACAATTCCTAATTACCATTAACGGTTCCGCTTAGTCCAGGGACTTCCTCCTGGGTATAAGCTGATAATCGCAAAAAGTGTTTATAAGGAAACGTGAAGAGGGTTCCAACGATAGAGAGACGTATCTAAAATTTAATTTTTTGCGAACAGCTCGGTAAATGTTGATAAATCTGTCTACATCGAAGAAACACTGTCGACACCCTCCTGCTATGGATTGGCTCCGATCATGGTATAGCCTAAGGAAAAACAATAGTAATTAGTGGAAAAGGACGTCTTCCGTCATCCGACACTAGAAAATCGAAAGGAAAGCGGAGAAATTCACAAAGAAAAATTATTGGTCATTTAATCTTATGTGCTGAAATAACTGGTAAGAAGTCAAGGATTTGATTAATAGGTGCAACAAAAGATTTTTAGAAACGCAAGTATATTGTCGCGACCTCTGTTAAGCACAGGGTCGTACACTGAGGGGTAGCTAGGGGTAGAGTAACATGAAAGAAAGTAGGCCTAAGTAAAAAGGGTATATTGAACAAAATCAAATTCATTAAAGGCGCGACCAGCGGCCAACACGACACCAGTTGAAAATAACACAAAGGAGAAGGAATCAAAAGTAATCAAAAAATGGGAAAACGTAGTACAACTTAAAAACACGAAGAAAACAAATGATCAAAAATGCGCGATTTGCGAAACTAATGAACTGAACTGAGCCTGGTTTTGTCGGTCCCCAGCCAATTTATAATTTTTTCCTGATGACCAGTCAGCTTTTGTCGTTATTAACATAACGTGGAAAGTTCATCGATTCCCGGACTCTTTGGCGGATGCTCGATATCGAATTCGAGACGTTGCATCCGCTCGCGGGAATCGCGGGTCGAATTAGCGAAGAGTATTATCCGGGAATTGCTGAATCTATAAGTTACTGCAAAGTAGCTAAATTAGTTGCTTTGCAGAATAAGGAAAAGAAAAAAGAAAACACGCGAGTTGACATGATGTAAGAATAAAAAGTTAAATTATCAGCGGAATTTGGATTAATTAATTGATTGATAGATAAGCTGATTGATCATTTCTTGGCAATATAATAAATTACTGTATAAAGTTAGACAAAAAACGACAATGAACAATCAAAAATAGGTTTATGGTATATGTTCAACAAACCAACAAAAATTTCATTTGTTATTATTCATTCACGAGAAGTTGATAGCTGAGCACCTCATTATACATTCAAAAGGGTGTCCGAAGCACTGTTGGGTGGTTCAAAAAAAGTAAAGAAATTCGTAATCGTTTCTCCATATACAGTGTGTGTTTGTATAATAACTTTCGGTTTGTCCTCCCTGTTGAGTCAGAAGCAGGTAGAAGGTACCCAACGAATACAATAGAACCCGAATGATAGTGCAAAGCGAAACAGAAAACTTTTGGGACAGTGTCGCCCGATTGGGTATAAATGAGAATTTGTTCTATAGTGCTTAAGACATAAATTTTATTTAAACAGAATTAAATTATGCCTAACAATTTTTTAATTATACCTGAGTTCCGATTCATCCCGGAGTGAATTCCTAGAAGCCATTAGTCCTCCGCGGGATGAAGAAGTGAGGGAAAAGTAGAAACAGGGGCGTGTATGTTTCATTTTGTCTTCGAAATATAAATAATCGAAGTTATACCATTTAATGGAATGAAACAATGTTAGTTTGCAACTATAATATTGAAGTAATTATAGCGCTATTACAGAAATCATATGACTGGAAGAAATATTGCCTAATTAAAAATAAAAACGAATATCACAGGTATACTAACTAGCGCGTATTTCGCCGGGCACCGACACTGTTCCGCCGACACTGTTCCGCCGACACGCGACACGTGTACGTATTGTAAACAACTTTCTGCATATTGCCATTCTACGGGTTTCGGCTTATAGTTTGTAGAGCGGATTTTTAAATTTTGGCAACTCCGCTTCTCTCTGTCTCTCTCTTTACGTTGAAAATTTGCTAAAGCGGCGAATCGCTGGAACTAGGGATGTGATTTTATGAGTTTTGCGTGTGCCATTCGCAACTTGTGGAGATGAGTCACTCATGAAGTAAAACGGATTTTGGTATAGGTTAGACAAAATTTTTTTCCCATTTTCTTCAGGCTTAGAACTGACAGTTTAATAACTGGCATGGTAAAAATTTTGCCTAAAAGCAATTTGTCAATACTACTAACTAAAACGTAAATTAATATATACCTAGAAAATAAGTGATGATTGATAATTAATTAAGTAAATTCACAAAAAAAGCAATTTGTCGCTACCATACAACTGCTGACTAATATACTAATTACATATCAACATCATCATAATCGGAATCCGTATCTTCATTTGGTCTAATGATAATGGGTTCTATTTCACAAATAATGTGATGTACTTCCCATAACTTGTCTTCTTATAGTGAGTCGTATGCTCTCCTCGAGCTTCGATAACTCCTCGACCGATACCTTCTGTGAATGCTTCCAAATAAATTCCTTTGTAAATCATGCCTGGTTTCTAACCAAGTTAATGAAATTGGAACTTTTAACTATAGAAAAGTTATCAGGCTGGGTTCGTATGAATTGAAACTCTTTTGTAATTATTTCCAAGCGTATTCAATACAATGTAAGCCGAGGAAATGTGATGAAAATCGTAAATGTAGAAAACCGTGATTTTCCCTGGCTTGCTTGATACAGAGTCTCAGAAGTCATATTGCCAATGGAACCAATAATTCACTGGCCTTTGCGTCCACTGAAATAAATATCCACCAACACTGTAACTGTAAGGAATAAATTACTCTAATTAACCGGGGATTTCTGGGTGCGAATAGTCTTACCCAAATACGTACCATTTCAACCACCTAAATATTGCCCAAACTACTACAAAAATACGGATTTCCATTCTACTTTACAATTTATATGCTCACATTCCCAAATGGATCCTAGTTCTTTCTCAGTAGTAGTATTAGTAGTAGTAGTAGTAGTATTAATAACATTAGTAGTAGTAGTAGTAGAATGTGAAACCATTCGAAAAATCTGTCTTATTTTCATTATCATTTATTGACGTGATATACGTCTTATAAATCGATGTGCAGGCTACCTGTCGGTTCACAAAACATTGTAACGTTACGCCAGACCCATGCGTGCGAGTTAGAGTGACAGCGACAACAATAGACAGAGATCGACCTTGGCGGTTGCCTTGCGACGTATCTATCTCTTGTACACAACAGCGTCCGAGTGAAAGCTCGATTTGGCGATCGGATCGGTTGGCGAGCGCGATGGAAGGGGACGCGCGTTCTGATTGCACTGTTTTCACTCCGTCGTCAGCGACGACGGCGTGACGACGGCGACAGCAGTCAGCACACTATTATTTACAAAGTTATCTGAATATTTACTGTGCATAACTTTTCTTATTACTATTACAATAACAATTGCGGCAATAAGGTATTCAATTCTTGCATTCTCAGAGTTCGATTAGCTATACAATCTCACATATTTGTTCTTGCATCGGTCAATGAGTGCAGCAATAATAGGTTATGTTACAATTTCGACTAAAACATTGTGATGAATGATATAAATGATCGTGTAAAAAGTCGACTGCTTTCATATACAACGTGATCAAGAATGACTGTTTGAGTTGGCAATGCTGAATTTCATTTTTAAATGGTACAACTGGTAATTTGAATTTGCTATTTAAAATTCAAATTTCTGGTATTCTTCTAAAATTTATTTATTTAAAATGGTTTTCACGTTACAACACGAAATTTTCATTGGAATGGCGTACTTTCGAAGCGGGATTTATAACCCAATTACTGGTTGGCAGCACGCTCTCGAAGTGACATACCACCAATTTCAGGAAATGTTTCCGGAGACTTTGGTCACTTTTGCTGTCTTTCAGCAACATTGCATGCGAGTAGTTGAACGTTATTTAAACACAGGGAGCGTAAGCAAACAAAAATCAACTGGTAGACCTTCTACTCTAAACGAGGAATAAGTTGTCGAGGATATCAGAACTCGAACGCAAAGAAGTCCTCCCAAATCCTTAAGAAAGCTCTCCCTTCAAACAGGTTTGGTCCTTATGACTCCTATTCAACCAATTTTCATTTTTACCCATAAGACTTCCACTTTTCCATGTTGTTCTAATTCACGGTTTTACAGGTTTATCATATGGAAGTTGCTCCACTGTGCTTAAAAAGAAATTAAAGTACCACCCTTACAAAATTTCCATCGTCCAATCATTAACCCCTCCTGATCTCCCGCAGAGAGTTTTATTTTGCAATTGGTTCAATGACATATTAAATAATAATGATATCCTTGACAAAAACCTTCTTTTCCGACGAAGCCTGGTTTCATCTCAACGGCTATGTGAATAAACAAAATTACAGAATTTGGTCAGGTGAAAATCCTTAGGCTATCAGAGAGACACATTTGCACCCGGTTAAAGTTGGTGTTTGGTTGGCAGTCTCGCGGACGCGGGTGTATGGGCCGATATTTTTTAGTTTTACCGTCAATTCGGAGAGATATATCCAACACCTTTTGAGGCCTTTTATAAACCAATTAACAAACGAAGAGCGTCAAATTGGATATTTCCAACAAGACTCTGCAAGGGCACATACGGCTCGTGCTACTATGGGATATTTAAGAGAGAATTGAATTTTGGCGACAGAGTAATTAGTCAGAGCATTTGGCCAAGCAGGTCACCAGATCTCACTCCATTAGATTTTTCGTTATTTGGGCTCTTGTAGGGCAATGTCTTTAGGAACATATTGCATACTGAAGAAGAGCTGCAAGAGGCAATAGTTCAGTAAGTGGCAAACATTACCCCCAATATGCTGGTGAATATCTTCGAGAACCTAAAAAGAGGAGTTAATTTATGTCTCGACCAAAATGGGGGGCATTTTGAGCATTACCTTTAGCTGTTTAATTAAATCATTGTTGTGTATTTCGAGTTTCATTTTTTTAACGTTAATTTTTATTCACATAACCTACAATCTTATCGCTGATTGTTATGTCAAATTTTTGTCAAATAAACATATCTGGTTGTAGCGTTGCAAACTCTTAGACAAAAAAATCCTCCAGGTACGATTGCCAACTCAAACAGTCATTCTTGATCACCCAGTAGTATTCAATGAAAACAATTATCCTGCGCAGCAATTCATGTAAGGTTCAAGATTAATGTTCAACTTCACACATGTCATAACAATGTGTCTAAAATGATCGGTTGGACCGGCCAACCGCAGTGAGAAAAACTTTCTAATGACCTTCTAATAATAATTTAGTGATAATAATTCTATTCAATCCATAAACGTATTCCATTTTTCATCAATGTTTTCTTATGACGTTATCACGTAAAAATTATCGTCCGTAAACCGACTTGACAGACAACCAAATTTTTATTCTTATCGCTGCAATCGATTCAGTCAGAATGGAAATATGTGTCATTTACAGTGAATTATTAATCGCTTATATTTTTCAAAAATACTGTTATTGAGCACACCACCAAATTTGACATGTACATATAATTCTTTTAAACGGTACTTTATAATAATATATAATATGTCATACTAAAACTTTTCGAATCATTTTAAACAACTTAAGAATCAATATTGTTTGAAATAATTGATCTAAATTGTATGTACTGCAACGTCGCAATTCGAACGGCAACATCCTGGAGAACTCATGTGATGTGAAGAGTCACCTCGTGCGGTTTGGTATTTGCATGGGAACGGTAAATTCTCGCAGCCTCATTGGCTCACGACACGTTAAGAAAGCGCTTTCTGAACACTTACTTCCTCTAGAGACGAGGACTCTGTAATTTTCTCAGTTAACAACTGTGTAGAACGTTGTGTAATTCAATCACAACAAATGAAAATCAAACAATCCACTATACCACTGGAAAATAATGGGACGGATAATATGTTAAAGTACTTTTACGTTTGAATCAGTCAGTGAAGAATTTTTCGTAAACTTATGCATTTTATACTATCACTTTATTAACAAACTTCTTCTTTATTATTTTAAACAGAATTTATCATTTCAAAATCCGTGTGACCTGCGTTGCCTTTTTTTTAACTGAAACATTTTGTGCTTAAAATCCGTGAAATTTTCAGGATTTCCGTTTTTCCGGATTATTCCCATTTTCGTAGGCATTCCGGCTCTTTTTCAAATTTACGTTTCAATTTTTAAAATTTGTCATTAAGCATGTTTAACAGGATTTGTCCGGAACCCTGAATCATTTGTTTCCACTGATACATTAGCGCTGTGAACTCCATTATTAAATTATAAAAAAATCCATTTCACCCTACCGGATCAATTCCATAACAGGCCTTTTGTTTGTTTACCTAATTTTATTTACGATGCATTTACTTTCCAATTGGCCACTTTGAGATATGATTCATTTGATTGAAAACAAAATGGGAACAAAAGGCTCAGTCTCCTAGCAAAAGCTATTGATTTTCTGGCTGGTCAACTTTTACTTCGACGAATCTCGGTGATGGAGAATCTGAAGTTGAGGGTGATTGGGATGAAGTTAAGGGAGAAATGTACAAATCCACACGAGAATCCCCGCAAAAAGAGAGTAAGTGTATTCCCGAGAACAAACTTTTTATGATTCGATTGCACAAATCCATATGTAGAATCTTTCGGTATAATTCAGGTCAAAGACAATGAGGCCGCTTAAAATAAATGTCAGAGGAATAGCGTAGAATGAAGCGGGTGCCTTTCCTTATTAATTTAATTCCCACATTTATTATTCCTATTCTCATATTATTGTTCCGTTTAATCAATCGTCTCGAGTCGAAGGGTCTGCATACTGCCAGCGTCATTATTTTAAAGCATTAAAGTTCTTAGAAATTTGTTAATATAATGTTTTTCGTACTAGAAATTTAAAAAGAAATTGAGAGAAACAAAAATAAAGGAAAAAATTTAATGAATTGACTATCTTGTCATATTGTTTTGAATACTTTTATAAATCTAAGCTTACTAAACCTGTAAAACTTGTTGTGCTGTGAATTTGACGTTCATGAATATACAACCGTACTTTCACCATTTTCTTCCGTTCGCCATTTTAATACATTTCAACCAAATTTACCTATTAAAACAGCAATTAGGTGACAACATAAATTTAAACTAGCTGCGATGACTTTTTAATTACATTGTTTATAATTGAAATGTCTGATGAAATGAGTAATTATCGCTCACTGATTCGGTCATATAATAATGATCAACGAAATTCGCCGACAAACCGAACGGTTCAGCAAACGCGTCATTAGTTACCCGTTGTGTCAAATTATTGCATTAATTAATTATTTAACTAATTACTGGCGTGTACTCCGATCGCATTTCGGGATGATATATTGGTTGCTAACTGATGATGAATGTTAAAATGCAAGTATTTATCAAATTAATTGTTAATTTTTTCCATTTTAATTGTATTGATTTCCTATTTATACAAGTTAATTGTCATTACATGATTTCATCTCGTGCACTTTCATTAATTTTTCATGCGTTAAAAAACATTACAATACAAAATTTACTCTACGAGCATTTCAAACTCTAATAAGACTCAACTTATCAAAAAATCCAAAATTAATTCTAAAATACTAGAATTTTTTAGAAAAGTTATGTAAGGTTTTAAATATCTGTCTGATATATGCTACATGTTAGGAAAAGTTTAGAGAACACCGAGAAAATTTTGTTTCTATTTATTCTGCGTTATTATATTATGTGGTTTGTAGACTTTTATACAGTTAAACCAATTATTATATTGCATTCGTAATTGAATTTTTCATATGAAATACGAAAAATTTGGTTTTTAAATAATTCAGGCACTGTAGTGTAAGGATGCTACGTAATTGAACCAAATTTGACCAACAAAAAATATATGCATGCTGTAAATAGATTTGTTGATACGTACACATTGGCGTGACACGTATTAATTATTTCACGATGATTTCTTTTTCTCGATAGGTTTATATACGAACGTACAGTTAATATTAAATGTTAGTGCTGTGTGTTGCGCATCGATTTCCTATTATCACGCTTGAAATTTAATACGTACCAACAAACCTTCGAAAGACGAAATTATCAATCTCTCATTCAACCGTTCCCTTTAACCAACATCGATAATTTTATTGCCTAAACAAAACCATAATACCATGAAATGCTCTCAGAAATTTCATCAACTTCCCGGTAATCCAATTACCATTTTTCCATGAGGAAATGAAATTCCACATTTCCTGCAAATCCACCTAAATCTCGCCTCGTGGTAAAACCGACAGTTGGAGACTTTGAGGGTGCCGAATTTATTTTTAAGGTTAAATGGAAACAGGTAGTTGGGGATTTTTTTTGGACGGGAGCTGTCGGAAAACTGACCGCAATCCGCAACCATTTTGAAAGGGACAAGTACAGAATGATTAGTGATTAAGATTATTATAGTGTTTTAAAGTCGTAGAGATATATAATCAAAAAAGATTAAGAGATCAAAATGGGAATTAAACAACTGTGCATTTGGCATTTTAAATGATTATGATGATAATGAATTTTGATGATAATAATGTAAATATGTATATATTAATGATACAATTAATGACTGTAATTAATGATAAAGATTTTTTTAATGGTGACTTAAATTTTATAACAGTATAATTAGACAGACTTCATCGAAAACTCTCGGTTATTTTGTTTTATTTTGCAAATTGCTCTGTTACATTGGTAAACAATTAGAGCAATGAGATTAAAATTTAAGGCACGTGGAAAAATGTAAACATTAAAATTTACAATTGATTACCCATCAATTGGTGTTCTTGAAATTGACCATACATAAGGTACATGTTTTCAATGCCACTGCATTCAAAATTTTACAAATACACGATTATCAATTAACAAAGAAGAAAATATATTGTGAATAAAAGCGATAAGGACCGAATTCTGGTTGATATTTCTAAACAGTACCTGTATCACAGGTACGTTTATGCTATATATTGAACTAACTGCCCAGTATACTCAACAAGACCTGGGAAGAAATACACAACGATTAGATCATTGATTCCGAAATTTGCTGTGTAATAGCTAAACTGAGCAATAGTAGTCATCATTATCATCATCATCAACCAGCCTCTTCACGTGTCCACTGCTGGACATAGACCTCCCTCATAACTGCCCACTGTCTTCGATCCTGAGCGACCTGCATCCAATTTGACGCAATTCTCTTTATGTCGTCTGACCACCTCCTAGGAGGTCTTCCTCTATTTCTGAAGGCCTCTCTGAGTTCCACTTAAGTTGAGATATTCTTCGGACCGCATCTACTACTCCAATTGCCCGTCTAATATTGCTATTTGGAATTTTATCTCTGCAAGATATTCCCAACATAGAGCGCTCCATTGCCCGTTGTGCTACCTGGATTTTGTGTATTATCTTTCTGGTAAGGGTCAATGTCTCAGCTCGATACGTGAGAACCGGAAGAACACACTGATTATACACCTTTCTTTTTAAGCATATGGGCAAATCCGCGTTGAAGACATTTCCTCTTATCTTTCCAAAAGCAGCCCAAGTCAACCCAATCCGTCTTTCTATTTCTTTCGTTTGGTTATCTCGCCCTAGGTAGATTTCGTGTCCTAGATATTTGTAGGCATATACTTGCTCGATGTATGTATTATCTATCTTTATACCATCACTAGGGACTAAATTTGTCATGTATTGGGTTTTTGACAGATTGATCTTTAGGCCCACCCGTTGTGATGCTATGTTTAATGTGTGGAGCATCTCAGCTGCATCGTCAATCCGATCTGCGATTATCACAAGGTCATCTGCAAAGCGTAAATGGTTCAGTTCTTCGCCATCGATGTTAATTTCCTTATTGTCCCATTCAATCATTTTAAACATGAATTCCAAAAGGGATGTGAATAATTTTGGGGAGATGGTATCCCCTTGACGCACTCCTCGTTCTACTTTAAACTTTCCGCTCTTCTTGCCCAAGCTTACACATGCCGTAGCATTTTTGTAGATGTTGTTAATTAGTTTTGAGTATCTGTAATCTATACGTGCAGCCAACATTTTGTTTTGATTTATGGTGTCGAAAGCTTTTTCGTAATCTACAAATATTAATATAAGTGGTTTGTTATATTCAACGCATTTCTCTATTAAAACTTTTACAACCTGTAAGTGATCGTTGGTACCGTAGTCAGCTCTGAACCCTGCCTGCTCCCTGGGCTGATAAAAGTCTAGTTTAGAGGTTACTCGTTTCGTGATGACCTTCATAAATAATTTGTACAGTTGAGAGAGTAAGCTGATTGGTCTATAGTTCTTTAGATCTGCTGGGTTTCCTTTTTTATGCAGGATAATAATTTGAGCATTTGACCATCCAGTAGGAATCATTCCATCTTCCAAGCACTTATTAAATAATATTTTTAAGGCAGGCACTAGCTCTTCTGTAGCTGCCTTAATAGCCTCTGTTATAATATTATCCTCCCCTGGGGCTTTATTGTTCTTCATTTTTGCTAGAGCGGACCTAATTTCATCGGAAGTAATTTCGGGAATGTCTTCGGATCCTACGTTTAAGACTCTTGGTATGGCCACTCTCTCATCAGGATTCGAATGCTCTTTGTATAGGTTAGCGTAAAAGTCTTCAACTATTCTAAAGATTTCGTTCTTATTTGATGTTATGGTGCCATTTGGATCCATTAGTCTTTGTATGTCGCGTTTGCCCATACCAATTTTCCTGTTCATGACTTTTAGGCTTTTGTTATCTTCAATTGTTTGTGTTATGATTTGAGTGTTAAATTTTCGTTGATCTTTCCTGATTTCCCTCGATATTTGTTTATTTAGTTCTCTGTATTCTTGTGCATTTTTATCTTTCATTTGTCTCCTTTGTTCCATTAGCTGCTTTGTGTGTCGACTTAGCTTATCATTTTTTATGTTTTGTTTTTCACAGTGGTTGTCTACCGCAATTTGTAAGGCCGTGGTTATTTGTTCATTTACCTCCTGTATATTTTTATCCTCCAAGTTTTGCAATTTAGCTCTTAGGGTACGTTCATATTCTTTTTGTTCTTTTACTATGAAGCCGTTCTTCGTCTGTGTCCTGGTTACCATTTTTCTTCGTTCAGCTCGGATGTTTAAGACCAGTTTAGCACGGACTAGCCTGTGATCACTGCCCACTGAAAATCTGTTAAGAACAGTCACATCTTGCACGGTCTCTTTACGGTCTGTCAGTATAAAGTCTATTTTGTTTTTTATCATTCCGTCTGGGCTTGACCATGTCCATCTTCTGCTTGCACTCTTTTTGAAGAAGGTATTCATGATGTATAAGTTGCGTTGTAGTGCAAAATCCAATAGTTTTGTGCCTCTTTCGTTTCTCTCTCCGTAGCCATGTTCACCAATCGCATCTTCTTCCTCGCTCCTCTTAGGTCCTATTTTTGAATTAAAATCGCCCATAAGTATTGTAAAGTGAAGCATTTGAATATTCCAGAGCTCTGACTGTGTCTTCATAGAAGACCTCAAGGTTTTCATCTGTAGAGGTAGAAGTCGGTGCATATGCTTGACTATCCTAACATTATAACTTCTGTTAAGTTTAATGATTAGGTATGCAACTCTAGGTGATATACATCCTAGATCCAGTATATCTTTCGCTAGTTGTTTATTTATTAGAAAGCCTATTCCCCTAATTGATGTATCTTCACCCTTGTAGTACAGGACGTTCCCAGACTTCAAGGTGACCTACTCTTCTCCTAATCTTCTCACTTCGCTTATACCTAGCACATCCCATCTTATGTGCTGAACAATGTGCATAATTCGCCACGCTGGCCAGACGAGTTGGCGAATGATCGCTCCTAACATGGAGAACAGACGCTGTTTGCAGCCGCCCACTCTGGGTCAGACGCTGCGTTGATTCTATTCTAGCCCTAAAATTGTGGGTGCTACTTCTGCCAGATCCGCCGTGCCGAAGCTCTGCTTCTCCGCCTTCTCTGCCATTGTGGACTTCACCCGTATCCCTGGGCAGGGGTCTGTGTTATACCCCACAGAACTGGGTCCCAACCTGAACTTAGCCATCTATTCACTCCGGCCTACTGAAGTGATAGATGCCGCGGCGTGGACGCGCCAGGTTAGAATTACTCACGTGACCGAGAGAGAAGATAACTCTGTGCTCCGTGAGCCGGGTTAATGGGCATGTATGATTCCAAGCCCAAAAGCGCAATAGTAGTACTATCCATAAAACTTGCTGTAATTACCAATTGCTCATAAATATTTTCTTATTGGTTTTAAATGTAAACTCTCCTATTGACAGCAATCCTAGTTAACAAAACAATTATGAAATAAAACAAAATATATCAAAAACTTTTATGTAAACTTTATTGAACGAAATCATAGTCGTATTACAATTTTCCACTTCATCAAATGTAAGCTGATTTTACCTTCATTTTGATACCTCTTCCGTACGTGTACCTTAGAATAACAAGAAGGGATTTACGATAACGTCGGTTGCAACGTATATTTCCAATGTCTCAATTTGAAAGTGCACACACTATATGCATAAAGAAAAATTGTGTTTCATGAGTACTAATATCCCTGTATATTAATCACAACGACGATTGTTACCGAAAAACACCTTTGAATTAACATTGCGTGGTATTGATCAATATTAATTCTATCAAGTTCGCGTCTGATGATATATACTGAACCTACAAAGGAGTCCAGAGACATATCACCAACACTTGCAAGGTGCGGTCTAAAGATAAATGCTAACGATAGTTTCGACGATAAAAGTCAATACTGTAGTGATAGTTGGGTAAGAAAAATGAAATAGTCTGCTTGTCCACTGAGCAATTTAAATAGAAAATAAATATCGCAAACCAATTTACAATCCTATAATAGGATCCTCGTATCATCAAGTTGAGTTCTATCGGAACTGAATGCCTCTAAACAAGACAAGAATTTGTTTTGCAGCCTCGTGAAACTACAACAATGTAGCCGATAATGAGGGAACCAAATCACTACACTTAAAAGACATATGTAGAAGGTTGTAAAAATCACTCTTATTGACAATTGATAACCATTTATCAAGAAGTAACCTAGAACTTTCAAAGCCTTAACCAAAATGTTATTGACGTGGTACAAGCATAAATATAACATTAAGATAATGACTAAGTTTATTCTCCTTCTTCTTCTTTCTTTGTTTGGCACTTGCTTCCTTACGGCGCTGTCAACCAGCACATTACTGCTGCATAAGCTGCAAATAGTCAGGTTCTGGGCCTTGTCCAACTATCTGCTTTCATGTAGAATCAATTTATGCCTTTATAACCTCGAATATTAGATTATACATTGACAGGATATTTGTTTCTTTACGGTTGTATTCACTTTTCACTGTACTGGGTGGTTACGTGTTATAAGACGTCACAACAGAGGTTAACTTTTCTCGCATCGAGGCAACAGCGAGGCATTTCACACTCCGGGGTTGTCTCGGATATACACCCAGCATCTAAAGGAGGGAAAGAATAATTAGATGAAGAATTAAATATTTATTAATTAGCTTCATTACCGATAAATTGGGATTGTTAAGAATAGTATATATATATTCATAGGATTTTGGCAGCCAGCAATAGACAATTTATTATAAAGATTAAAGGACTGATTAATTTTGATTGGACAATCAAAAAGGATATGGTTTAGGTCCTCTACTTTACCACATTCGCATCGAGGGTCGTTTAAGATCTTGATTTTTGTTAAGTGGGCTTTAGATAAACAGTGTCTCGTTCTTAGTCTGCAAAATTGTTGTAAGGCACTTTACTTTGGTAAAAGGTAGGGAATGATACCAAGGGGATTTCGGGAATTTATTTTGCACTTTTTTATAATTCATTCCCTTTAATGCAAAGGAGTTCTCCCCTTTTTGTTTTGAATTCCTCATAAATTTTTTGCTTTAGTCCCGGTAGGAGCGTTGTTTTCTCTATTTTGGTGTTCAATGGTATGTTTAGATTTCCCCCCAATTTAGCTAACAAATCTGCCCTTTCATTTCCTATTACACCTGCATGACCCGGAATCCATGCAATTTTAAAGTTGTGTCCTTGTGGGGCTAGATGCCATATTAGTTGTTTAATTTCCAGGACAATATTGTAGATCGCAACATCCATTTTGGTATTATATAGCATATGGCAAGCGCTCAATGAATCCGTTAATATTAGTGTATTTTTGAGCTTAGATTCTAGGCTTATTTGTACCGCCTTATAAATTGCATTGAGTTCAGCTTCACATATATTCATATTGTCCGGTAGCCTTGAAGAAAAGGACAGGTCTATTTCAGGAATATGTATTCCCATTCGAACATTGTGCTCCATTTTTGAGGCATCTGTATATATTTTTGTTAGTTCCTCATATTTTTCTATTGTCTCTAAGAAAAGTCTTGCTGCAAACATATCCTTTTAATCAAGATTTAAGTCCACCATATCAAGTTTTTTAGATTACATAAAGAAGTCCATTTTGAAGCACGGAGGAGCGCTGTAATATGCGCAGTCATGGTAGGGGATGATATTTATCAGTGCTCTTATGTTATATGGGAGATCACTTGCTTGCGGCTTATTCTTTAATAATACATTTTTTAGTTCATTAGTTATATTTTTGATTGGGCTGTTAAGGTAATATCTTTTAATTATATATTTAGTTGCTAGCCATACTCGTCGGTGTTCTAGGTCTATTTCTAGGTCTAATTTCCTTCAGAATGTGAAAAGGCTTATGAAACAGTAGTTATCTGGATTTCCCGAGAATTTATCTAAATCAGCTTGGAGCCGGAGACTGCCAATGTGAGCGATAATTAGCGAAACACTTGGCACCATCAGCAAAAATTATATATATAGTGAAACGAAAGGAACTTTCGACATCATTGACAACTATAGTGAATGCATGGAACCTTCCGATACTACGTAAGGTACATATTTGAAACGTTGAACCTAATCTCGATTTAAATAAAACATCTAATCAAAACGATATACCATTTACTAAAGAAACAGAAATATTATATCTAGGGGCCCTATTCTGTGGTTCGGCAGGTCAAAAGTTTTGTAAAAATCTGTATATATTATCGAATCCAATATTTCAGGTGTCTAAAATATGTATTTCGAAAAGTAAATAATTAATAACTGTAGATCTCTCAGGCATGAAGCCATGTTTGTTTATACCGATCACGTGTCTGCATTATTGATAAATTACATCGTAGACAAGGGTTATGGATCCCTATATGGATATATATATATATATATATATATATTCATGATATGTTAATGACTGGCTGTACAGAGCGGTGTGCTTGAATCGGGTAAATGGATAAAATATTGAAAAATTGTTAACAAAGAGTTGGAAAATTTATTTGTGGCAGGTTTTCAACAAGCACCAATTATCTTGTGATTATTACTATTACTTGAACCTAATTACTATTATTGACTTAATATTAATTACTTATTACTAATTAAATTCGTTATACATTAGGGTTTTATCTCTAAATAGAACCCCTTTAATAAGATTTTTACGTTTCTACTAAACCAATTCTAAAACGCCCGTTCGTCCATTGTTTCAGAGTGGCAAAAAACTATGATAAAATTCATAAGTCGCTTCTTCAATATCATTACCGCCTAAAATGACATCCGATCTAGTTTATCGTTTCATTCAGTGCACTATAGTCAGGTAAGACATGACAGTGACATTCATGATTAATGGAATATAAGAGTACATCAGTTGTGAGATCTTACGAACTGCCTGGTCAGAGATCACGAACTGAAGGAAAATAATCCTAGAACTGAAGACTGATATGTTAAAGCATAATTCTGTGCAACCTTGGTCCGTTGGTACTCTTGTTAAGACTAGCTATAATCGTATAGTCATAATTATCTTACGAAAATTTACGGAAGTTAAATTTCCAACTTCATACATGCCTGTGCCAGAATACTTGCTACAAGGTTCTTTACTGCGTGGATATGAAAAGAATAGATATTGACTGAAAAAGAGAAATGTACTCACCACCTGTGATCTCGCTCGTACCACTATGGAGAGACTGACCTAAGAAAAATACTAATAACATGGGAAAAATCATTATTTTATTCAAAAGTTCAACACCATGTACTTCGGAAACTATCCGTCTTCGTACATGTATATGTATTTTTTATTTTAATTTCATGAGAATATCTGTATTATATATTTGTAGGTATTTCCACACCATGTATATGTGTGTACAGGACTGTATCAAATTTAAATCTTGACATCACTTAAAATTACATTTTTAATGTTTTTCTGCGCTCTTTGTCATTGACATGTCACTTGGATAATCGAACTGGACTTTCTCATATAATTTATGAATTCTTTATGAACATTTACATAGTTCAAATTGTTCTGTGCTAATGTTAGGCGATCATACCGTCAAAATAGTCAAGCGGAATAAATAACACAAGATAGGAGGAGGGGAGGAAGCAACAAAAAAATACAACCAAAATCTATACCCGTCATAAAATAAAAATCCAAATCCTGCGAAAAACAAAATAATACAAAGGGGGGATCCGGGAAATTGCTACTTATAGAGGAAATAAAAGGAGACATCACAGACATAAATAACAACAGCGTTTCTGGAGAGGATGAAATAATTTCTGATTTAAGCCGACAGACGAAATCTTATCGGTAAATCAGATATTGATTTTAATTATGCCGAATTATTAAATCCACCGTAAAGGCTCTATGGCACTTGCGAAAATGACACCATACTATCTTATCTAATCTTATCATGGTCTACCGTAAAGGCTCTAGAGTACTCATTGTTCATTGCTGCTCAACAAATGCCTTGAAAACCAAAGAACCCCGAAAGGCGGGATCTGTGCTGTACTTATACATACATAGGGTATGTCAGCAAATTGAAAATAGGTGATTGCTGACAATAATATTAATTAACTTGTTCCCTTAAAAATGACCAGTTCACATTATCCATTAAACTAAACAGATCGAGACGTTATAGAATAATTTCGCAGCGAGAGTGAAAGGACATAAACTTGTCCCAGTCGTTCACTAACAGTGATAATACCCAAAACGAGTGAGAGAGAGAAAGGGAGCGAGAGAGCGAGAAAGCCTACGAAAAAAAAGAATAGCTTGAAAATGCTCTTTTAGATATATATTTTCTTTTATTTAAGATTTGTTTATATACATACTAATTGACATACAACGCGAACATTTTTCTATACCATAAAAGTTCTATTTCTCAAACAAAAGGCGCTGTATTGTTTTCCTAATCAAACAAGACAAAAAAGTACAAAGTTTCTAAATATCAAACAAAAACAATAGAAGTCGAACCTATTAACTTTACTATTGATAATAATTGATGTTGAAAGCTTCTCTATAATATTAAATGCATATGATCTCTTAATGAAAATATATATTTGTGGGGGTAACTTTTAAATCATTGAATTTATGGTAAATTAAAATCTGATAAATCTACTTGGTACATTTTAAAATTCTTTTAATGTAAAAAAACAAATATCTATAACAATAGACAAGCATTTGTTAATGTCTTACGTTTTTGTAGTAAGGAAGTGAAATATTGGTTATTAAGTTAATAAACAATATTTTATAAGAGTTATATTTTTAGGTAAATATTTTTCTAAAAACCAGCCACATATTTTAAATTACTCCTATGTCATCATATGTGTCATATGTCCTATGTGTCCAATTCTAAATAGTCGTGATCATCACTCTTTTAACATATTTTTGAATACGCTTCGTTCTTTCAAAGCAGTTCCATACGACTCTCTTGCCTTCTTAATATATGAATGTTAATATCATTCAGGATACAAGGACTTCCCGCATTTAGCCGCTGTGTGTCTTCTAAATTATCCTGAGATTATTTGTATATTAGAATAAAATTCAATAAGCTATTCTCATACTTTGCATAAGTCTGGTACACATTTCTTAAACTATTTACACATGTTGTAAATTCTAAAATGCCATGTTTCCTAATTAAAAGTAGTACCGTAACTAGTGGTCAAACAATAACAACATGCGCTACATAAGACAGTTATGACAATAGGGGGATGGAAAAGCAGTTAATACATTTGTACACTTAATCATCGATATGCAGTTTTCTGAAATCCTCCTAGAAATCTAATAGCTAGAAGTATATATGTACATACATATTTCCACATTTCCATTAAAAGCTTGGATCTTGGATCCTAATTTTAACTTTCATTTTCAGTTTTTAGGACATGGGAGTTTGTGTCTTGCTATTAAACCCTCCTCAATGTGTAAGGTGTCTAACTGCTCTGGAACATTTCCAGCAATATGTGATTGTTTTCTGTTTTCAACATTTCGAAAGTTTCTTATCAATTTCGAGCAAGATACAAATATTCTCAAACATTAACGGATGCCTCAGTTGTTTTGAAACGTGAAAATGATTTTAAATCTACTCATAAATATGAAGTCACACTAATACTGTTGACTGCCCCATCGATGTTAAAAAAGTTATAGTTTTTGCAGCTGGATGAAGAAATTTGATATATTTAATAACAAAATTATTTTTTTCTGTCTGATCTAAACAATCAATGGAAAAATGTCATCAATTTTTTAATCATTATTTTGACAAAAATTAAAAATACCATAACTTCTTCAGCCAAATATACGATTATATAGGGCCATCACTAAGTTGCTTAGTACTTTTTGTACTTCAAATTAACTTTTATAAGAAAAGTAGAAAAAAGTACCCAGTTGAATAGCTGACTAAGATAAAGCAGCTCACATTGTGCAAATGAGTGTTTTCCAAAAAGAGTCCATAAAACCATAAAAAGCAATAAAACATAACCAACAAAAATAAAAAACCACAACTTAACCAAAATGAGTTCCAATTCTTTTTTCCAAAAAGAGCCATTTCCTTAAAAATTCTTCTTATAGTTGGTGATTTTAAAAAAACCTCCTTCAGTGAAGATATCAATTTATCTAGTACATTGCCTAGTACAATAGTACATTGTCGTGTTGAACTCCGTCTGGCCAGAGCAGCGATAAGAATGTTGTAAACAATTGAGCAATAGTGGAACCGTTTGCTCTTTCAATGCATTCAAAATTTATTATAAATTTTGGTTGAATGTTCTGATGAATCAACATTAACATTGGCAATTTGCCTACAAAAATAAAAATACAATAACGTAATCAATAATAAGAATAAGAATTGTCAATTACCTTCCTGTCGCATTTGTAGTTTGGCCTATAAATATCCATATTTTCTTGTCCTTCATATACCTTTGAATTTCTGTTAATGTTTGTTGATATGTACGATCCAAATAATTTTTCTTAATGTGTACTCACTAGGCAAATTTTCTTTTGCGTGAAACAGGCTCGTAGAGTTAAGTTTTCTAATTTCCAAAGTGGAATACCATCCCTTACAAAAGCTCTAGGTACATAAGTCGAAAGAAAATTCCTATTCGTGATTCGATAACTGAGTAAATGTCTTTAACAACGGCGTTTTTGAAACGTTCGTTTTACGTTCGACACCTTTCCTGTGATTCACTCTTTCTATATGTTGAGTAATAAAATACTTATTTTCAGAATTAACTCATTTTTCACATATTTTGCAAAATAGAACTTCACCATCTTTTGAAAAAATACCACTTTCAAATTCTCGCAACAAATTTTTTAATTTGTCTTTTACCGAAGCGCGTACTTTCGGCATTTCGAGAGAGCTTTATGCTTACAAATTGAAATTCAAACTATTTTAGTAATTGTGAGAGAAATGACGATAAGGATAAAATTTAACAACAGGTACAAATCCATGATGAACAAACCAGATGTTGTAGTTATCTTTAAAAAAACAGTTACCTACTGGATCTAAGAAAAGGATAGTGCAATGGATTATGCAGAAATTATTATAATAACCTTGGTAATTACAGCCCTTGTCTAAGAAAAAGTCTGGTGTTAGTTCAATTCAAGGCCAAAAAGGCACTTAAAAACAAAAAAGGCATTTATAAGAAGAAATGGTTTAAATAGGGTTTTTTGTGCATTTTAGGCATTTTGCTTGAACATCCGGGCTCTAAATATAAGGATATCGAATGCCGAGAAACTTGATCAAGCCAACTTACTAGAGAATATTAGACTCAAGATACTCATCTAATACATCTAACAACGGAAAAAATGCTGGAAGACAATACGAGCTTACCAGAACTAAGGAAGATAAATAAAGAAATTTCAAGGAATATCAGGAAGGATATAAGACACTACAATACGCAACAAATCCAGCAAACCATACAAAAAAATAAAAGCATGAAGGTTCTTAGAAGAAAATTAGCTATTAGTAAAAACGAAATAATAAGACTGAAAAATAGTGAAGAAAACATAACATCTAACAGATCTGAGTTAATACAAATAGTAGAGGAATTTTACAGAGAACTGTATAAGGGCAAGGTAGACATTCATTCCGATCCTGAAGAAACAACCCAAAAATATGGGGTCCAAAACCAAGGTTCCGAAGAAATTCCCGAAATCGATGGTGAGGAGATTCTAAAAGCACTAACACAAATGAAGAACAACAGATCAGCAGGAACAGACTCTATAATGATAGAAGCAATAAAAATGGGAGGTATCATTCTTATCAATAAAATCAAAGAACTTTTTAACCTTTACCTAACAAACACCACCATACCAGGGGATTGGAACAACGTATTGATGATACTGCTTCATAAAAAAGGAGATCCTGCAGACATAGCCAACTATCGTCCCATCAGCTTACTCTCTCACTTATACAAGCTTTTTACAAGAATAATAACCAACAGACTAGAAAAAAAGCTTGATTTTTATCAATCAGTGGAACAGGCAGGATTTCCCGCAGGATTTGGAACTACAGATCATCTATTGGCCTTAAAAACTCTTATTGAAAGAACAGTGGAGTATAATAGACCGTTGGTTCTGATCTTCGTGGACTTCCTGAAAGCATTTGACACTGTAGAACCAGACGCAATTCTCAAAGCTCTTAGTCAATGCCGCATTGACTATAGATATACTAGACTAATACACAATATATATAAAAATGCAATAGCATGCGTGAGGCTACACTAAAACACAATTAAATTTCCACTCGAAAGAGAAGTTAGGCAAGGAGAACCTAAACTGTCACCTAAACTTTTTATTACCGTCCTCGAATACGCGTTCAAACAGCTGGAATGGGAACAAAGAGGCATAAACATCGACGGTAACAGATTAAACAACTTGCGTTTTGCCGACGACATCGTGCTAATCGCCGACGATATACAAGAAGCCCAAGAAATGCTGACAGAACTAGCAAATGCCACCACCAAAGTAGGACTACAAATAAACACAAAAGACGAAGATAATGACCAATCTAGTTTTCGGAGAAACTCTCACATTGGGAAGTCACAACATCGACGAAGTAAGAGAATATAAATATCTAGGCCATGACATAAAAATACACAGAGACAACCAAACGCAGGAGTTACAAAGACGAGTGGGGCTTGGATGGGTAGCCTATGGTAAACTGAACGGAGTAATCAAAACTGATATCCCGGTCTGTTTAAAGCGTAAAGTGTTTAATCAGTGTGTGCTCCCTGTCATGACATACGGAGCAGAGACACTCACGCTAACAAGAGCGAGTGCAGAAAAACTTAGAATAGCTCAACGAAAAATTGAACGTTCTATGCTGGGAATAAAGCTATCAGATCGCGTCAGGAACATAGATATCCGCAAAAGAACGAAAGTGGAAGGCATAATAACAAGAATTGCGAAACTAAAGTGGCAGTATGCAGGACATGTAGCTAGACGCAATGATGGTAGGTGGACAAAGCGTGTCTTCCCACATGCGGTCAGTGCCATGTGCGGTCAGTGCCATGTGCGGTCAATTCTTTGAAATCCCAGGACAGGCCAATTTATCAGGGTTCTCGGTACCGGCTCGCCATGAGCGGTAGTGTCTTATGCGGTCACAATCAAAAAACGTCTCAGATGTGATCCCTAGAAAATATTTTCGCAAGGTAACAAATACTTTTACATATACTTTATGTTAATGGTTAATGCAAATTGAAAATAAGTACATTGTTTTTCCTTGCCGTCTCGCAAGTAATTCATGCATTACAGGACAAAACAAATCTCATATATTCTCTTTTCACGCCTCAAAATATCGAAAACCATAGTAATTATTTTTCCATATCGGCCGAGGGTGTCTACCGAGAAATTCGGTGAATTCGGAAATGACGACCGCACATGGGAAGACACCTGCACATCAGGTAGAAATATTTTTGGAGTGACCGCATCTGGCACGATTTTTCACATTGACCGCATGAGGCACGACCGCTCGTGGCACGGAGACGGACAAAGAGATTATTAGAGTGGCGACCGAGAAATGACAAACGAAGTGTAGGAAGACCTCCCACAAGATGGCGAGATGACATAAAAATAATCGAAAGTCAGGGGATGAGTGTGGCTCAAGATCGTAAGCAATGGAAATGTAAAGGGGAGGCTTATGTCCAGCAGTGGACTACGATAGCTGGGTAAAGAAGAAGAAGAAAAAGACTCATCTAATAAAGAACAAACGTGAAGGGCGATCAGTATAGTGATATGACAAAAATAGGCAAATTAGATAAAGCCACCCAGAGATATATGGGACACTTTGGAAACTTCAAGACCATTATTTTAACCTATTTTTTTATTGACACCACTTTAAAGTGCAGTCAGAATAATTTTTTAAATATGACTGCAAAGTGTTATTCATAATTTAAATGCAACACTTTTGTAGCGAACTGACCAGTATTATTTGATTATCCAGTACTCAATTAAATTTATACTTCGTTAATGTTAATCATGGGTTAGCCATTATAGACGTTGCTGTTATTTAATTATACTCTTACAAATTTTTGTTGTTACCTCGGCACAATCCTAGAGAAAAGTGTTTTGATCAAATTAGCTCGGTGTGGCTAAAGCTAAAGCGAAAACGTGCTTTTAGATATAAATTTAATTACAGTTATTTATTGTCGTCTGTTTGGAAAGTCTCCCTAAAAATGTTTTCCTTCACTTGACAAATCGGTAGTAAACTAGACACTTTCGTTCGCGTGAAATATAATAAGGATGATTTGATATCAGAGTGACAGTTATTATTTTTCTGTCGAATGTCATTGTGCTTCTTCTTTTCCGCTATTAATAGACGAAATCAATATAACGTCCGACCCTGGCACCCCCCCTTTAACTCCGTTGATCTTTCATCTGCAGGCCCTAGATATTACCACTATCAAGGTCGTATAAAAAGTAAAAGTTTTCGTCTATTTCCCGCATGAAATTCCTAGTTATTTGTTCTCTGAAGCCAGGAAAATATTTTCAGCAATATTAGTTGAGGGTTTTGTTTTTCTTTGTTGATGAAAAGGGTAAATAGCTTATTATTTAAATGAAGTAGATGTTTTTTTTATAAGATAGGGCGAGACTTTGCAAGTGCTGATCCTCTGCAGAAAAATATTTTATTATCACCAACGTTCAAAGTTTTTTATGTTCAATCAATCGATACCGATCGGAACTTAACAACAGATTCCACGTTTCGACAATACAACATACAATAATGTAATTCGGCACTTTCATACAACGATTTTTAAATTATTGTACCTCGGCTTTCTTCCGCATTTTAATCGATCGATTGGATGGCGGCTAGTTCATTTGGATTCAGAACACTTGCCGAAAAGAACCTCCACAGCACTAAACGATTCCGAGCATTATCGGCTCTATTGAATGGGAAGCACCTGATACAGAATCTAAAAGCGAATCATTAATCGTAATTTGAAATGACAACACAACTAAGATTGAATCAAAAAATAATACAGAGTCATCAATAAGAAATCCATAGAGATCTAACGTGTATTAAATACAGTGACTTTCGTTTACGGTCAGACGCCTAAATACATATATCTTTTTTTTTCAAAGCGATCGAGTGCAATTTGGACCAGTTTAAAAGTCATGTTTTGCGTGAGTTAAAAATTGGTAGGGATAGATTGAAAACGCATTCAATAACATTGCAAATCTCAAAATCAGCTTCGCTAGAGATTATCTAATTTTTACGCTTCTGTGACCTTTATATTGTAACGTTTTGATTATACGAAAATTACTAAATTACACGAATTATCTTAATTTAACTTATTTTAACCACTTACATGGTGACCTGATTTTAATCTAAAGTTGAGCACCTGGATCCTTACTTCTCCCTCTTGGATCTTCTTTCCTCCGCTTGATGATATTTTCTTGGTTGTGCTGGTCGTCCTGATGGGCCTCTTAATGTATTTTCATCTTCCTGGTATGTCCTTCATGGTTAGTCTTCCTTCATTGCCGTCTTGGGTCTTTTCCTGTTTGATGTTGCTCGTCGTAGTCTGTTGCCTTCCTTATTAGTGGGTTCGTGTGCTCCATTGCCTTGATTATTGTCTTCCTCGTCCTCGTCTTGATAGTCTCCTTCAGCTCTTCGATTCGTAGGTCCCGTCGTAATTGTTCGTTCCTTATATACCATGGTGCGTCTGTCATCCTCCTCATCGCTTGGTTCTGTATCCTCTCCAGTTTCTCCAGGTACGACTTTGCTGCTTATCCCCACGCTGCTGCCCCGTATGTCATTATTGGTCTTATTTCTGCCAGATAGATCTTCCTTTTCGTTTCCAGTCTCAGCTTGTTCCGTCGTCCTATTAGTGGTCCCAGTCTGTTCAGTCGGTCTTTCGCCTTCTTCTCGGTCTCCTCGATGTGTCTTCTCCATGTACGTTCTCGGTCTATGTGGATTCCTAGATATCGTACTTTTTCCTTCCAATTCAGTTCCTTGTGTTCTATTGTGATATTGGTCGTTGGTCGCCTCGTCTTCGGTCCTATGTATACTGCCTCTGTCTTCTCCGCATTGATCTTGATCTTCCATTTCTTCGTCCATTCGTCTATCCGTTCCACTTCTCTCTGTAGGTACTTCGCCGCCTTGTTGGGTTGTCTCGATGTCACCGCCTTCGCCGTGTCGCCTGCGTAGATGTAGATCCTCGTGTAGCTGTTCCCTCGTCCAATTGGTACCTAAGTCGCTGGTGTAGATATTGTATAGGACCGGTGCCAATACCGATCCTTTTGGTGCTTTTGCTTCCATCCTCCTGCTGCTCGATGTCGTCCCTTTGTCCTTGATCCTGAAGTTCCTGTCTCGTAGGTAGTCCTGTATCATCTGGGTCGTCGCCGTCTTCAATCTTAATCCGTCCATCTTTAAAGATGGACGAATTGCTACCAGTCCGTTGTGCCAAATCCTGTCGAAAGCCTTCTCCACGTCGAATAGTAGCATGCATGTCGTCCTCTTCTCGTTAATGTTCTTGATTGTCTCTTCTACCTTCCTCAGCGCCTGATGTTCCGTCGAGTGTCCTTTCCTGAATCTACATTGTTCATCCGGTATGATACCACTTTCACTAACACTTATCTAATTTATATAACAACATTTATTTATATTTGTTCACTGCGCTCTCTATTACGACTCTCTTCCCGACTACTTTGCTGTCGCGCTCGGCGGCCTGCTATTTATCTTGCTGAATGTAGATTTTAGAAGGATCGACGAGGCTCTCGTCCTTTCTCGAGTATTTTGCGACTTCCAGGAAATCTATCAGTTCGCCAAACTCTCGTCGTTCCAAAGTTTGCAAAAGCGACACTTGTCGACGCTTGTTTATCTTTACGGCCGGCCGTTCCGTTACCATATTGTAACGTTTTTACTATTTACTAAACTAAACACTACGCGATTTGTACTAATTAATTTATTTCTAACACGACACTTATAAACTTAACTTAACAATCCCTTAACTTAATTTATATTCGCACACAGATGTTTATTTATTTAACGCGCGCGGTCTCTCGCCCGAATGTTTACACACCGATTTTTCAACTGCCTCGCCTTGGGTCCGGAATTCCTTTTATATCTAGTAAATGGCTTTCGAGAACCTTCCCGTCGTTTCGGGAGAAGATTCTAGAATTCGCGGAACTTGTTATCGCGTCGAACTTTCTCGACTCTTCTCTTCGGCTTGGAACCGTCCTTCTCGGGATCGCAATTCGGCGAACTTGGGTATTACCTGGCGGCGAGCCGTTTCGTTACAATATATAGGATCCTGCTAACCCCCCCCCCCCCATATGGGCCACACTGCGTTAACCCAGATCAAAGGTTGATTTCAAATTTGAAATAGCGAACTTGTATGTTGGCTTGGTTTCATTACAAAATTATTCCAATTTTTTAAAAGGAAATGAAAATTTGTCATCTTTGTTGAAGTTAGATCAAATGTAGGATTTCCTAAAAATTAAACGACGTGATGGTAACGTAATATATTTGTATGACATTTGCTATTATTGTCGTTACAATACAGTCAGTGATATAATATTGGGTGATTGTAAATGATTATAACTAGTTAGCATAAGATTATTTTGCTGTTTTATAGTACTGTTAATTTAAAAACGCAACAGACCACAGACCGTATTGACAACTTTACAGCAGAATCAAAATCATTCATTGTTAAAACATATTTTTTATTACGGCGTAAAAATAAATTGATAGTGAAATAGGTATTAGCAATTAGTGAAAATAAATTAGTTAGGAACAATACTCGTAAAGTGCAATTATTAAATCCGCGAAAACGGTACAATATATTTTAACTCTTTCAAATATGTTCGATGATTTCATGATGGACAGGTTTCTAGGCAGCTGGTTGATCGTTGCTCAACTGGTCATCGTTTTATAAACTATCACTCAACTTTTCACTTTCTATGCCTCTAATTTCCAAAGAATAAAAAAATGGAAATTCTTTTAATACCAAAGTTGCGTGCTTATTTTGATGGTTCGCGATGTTTTACGTGAATTCCCTATGTTACTGGGTTTAGTTATTAGTATATATATACAATTTATTGAATTTTTTTTATCAAAAACAGCTTTGCGAAATAGATCCCTCAGGCAATGGTGGAAAGAAATGGTTTGGCATTATGAAAAGGTAGTATGCATCTCACCACACTAACCATCACTTTAAACGTGCTAAAATAGGAAATTAAATAGGTTAGGTTAGGTTAGGTGAATAAACTCCTGGAAAAAATTAACGCACCACACAATTAAACTTGTATAATTACAATACCGAAATTAATATTGCAATAACATTGTTATAAAAGCTTATAGTTAGGTACTGTCTAGTAGCTAGTAAATGAAATTAGCAAATCAGGGCGTTATCTCAAATAATTTTTTATTAAAGAAATTTTTTTCTTGGAGACAATGCAAACTTGCAAACAGAAAACAAACGAAAACAATAAAATTTTCAGACTAAGAGCTGTTCTAATATCGTGTATGTCCTCCTCTACTCCCAATTACTGCTTACATGCGTCTTGGCATACTGGAGATCAAATTTTGAACGACTTCTTGAGGAATATTTTCCCATTCCTGCATTGCTGTATCTACCAGTTGATTGCGGTTGGCAGGTGGAGGTGTACGACGTCGAATCCTTTTTTTAATATCGTCCCATATGTGCTCTATTGGGTTCATGGCGGGACTCTTCGCTGGCCATTCCATGAACGGAATAGCTATAGCATTTAAGTAGCGAATAACCTGCCCAGCCACATGAGGACGAGCATTGTCCTGCATAAACAAGAAATTCGGTCCCACAATAGGAGCAAATGGCATTACATGGTCAACAACAATATGTTTTAGATAATAATTCGCATTCATTGACCTACCACGTATGGGGACCAATTCTGTGGGGCCATCGAAACAGATGCCTCCCCAAAACATTACAGAGCCACCACCAAACGGAACTCTTGGAGAAATATTGCAACTTGCAAATCTCTCTCCTGGCCTTCTCCAGACACGCTCACTTCCATCAGAAGATTTAAGGCTGATTCTCGTTTCATCTGAGAATAAAACCATCTTCCAATTATTACGAGTCCAATCTTGATGTTGTCTCGCAAAACACAACCTTTGAATTTTGTGCTCTCTGGTGAGCAGGAGTTTCTTAGCCGGTTTTCTGCTGTCTAATCCAGCTTCATTTAAGAGCCTTGCTAATCGTTCGGGAAGATACAAGAAGATTGCGAGCAGCTACGAGTTCATTTTATAGGATGGTTCTAGTCGTTGACCTGTTTCTTAGAGCGGATTGACTAAGAAAACGTTCATCTATTGGATTAGTACACCGTTTTCGGCCTTGTCCCGGCCTTCGTAAATGAGAACCTATCTCGTTAAATCGTCTAACCATGCGACTTACGCTGGAATGGTTCTTCCTATCACATTAGCAACATGACGCATTGAATATCCCTCATTCAGCAAAGTTGATGCTCTTACTGCTTCTTCCACCGACAAATTTGTTCTGCGATTAATTATTAAACTGGAGAACACTCGCACTTACATTATCAATAACAAAAAACCTTGGTGGCACAAAACAATTAGTCCTAATAAGCAACAATTTCTGATAAGATTTTAAATCAATTTTCATCGAAAATGCTTTTCTTTGCTATTAAACTTTTAAACCAAAACCCATGTTGACAACATTTACTTCAACTGTCGAAGTATATCCACAGCCTACTTGTAAGATTGCTAAACAACTGAAAATCATCATTATTTTGGAATAACAAAATATATGTGGTGGTGCGTTAATTTTGTCCAGGAGTTTATATATATTATATAATTCGGACCATAAAGAAATTTATCAGATGTGGCACTTAACCAAGAAATCGTTACTTCTGATTAGACGGCACGATTTTTAAGAGAAAAACCTCACTTTCGAGTAACTGAAGAAGATTACAATTGTAATCGAAACGTTTCACTAGAAAAAAGAGTTCTCTTTTTCCGCCCCCAGGCTGCAGCCCCGATATCTTCAAAATTTTAAATTTTTAGAATATTCAGCCAATATTATCTTTTTGCTTTATATACATATATATAAATAAATTTGTAAATAGTATTATTACGATAATATAAAAATAGAGTGAAGGG
Source organism: Cryptocephalus moraei (assembly GCA_946251905.1). Classification (NCBI taxonomy): domain Eukaryota; kingdom Metazoa; phylum Arthropoda; class Insecta; order Coleoptera; family Chrysomelidae; genus Cryptocephalus; species Cryptocephalus moraei. The sequence goes on along the minus strand of OX276453.1, from coordinate 14,971,446 downwards.
AAAAAGAGAAACAAACTCTAAAAACGTCCCCTATTCTCTGGTATTGTTCATGGTAATATTTATTTTTTACTTTAATAAAAAATCTTCTCAATAATAAACCATTAAAATCAATAACGAACCTTTTAAAGATCAGAATATGGTTTAATAAATTTTGGCCCTCGTAATGGAACTTTCTCACTTTGGTTGTTGATATTTGGAAATTTTTTTAGACTTAATTGTGGTGTAATTATTATTTCGATGATGGCTGTATCCTAAGAATTCATCCAACTTGGGGAAGTTGGATGGTAAAATGTTTCTTAATGAAGTAAATGAAAAAGTACTATGGCTTAATGAAGTTTATGAGCTTCTGATCTATGTCGTGCGAGAGAATTCGTTGTTATTAAAACCTTATTAGTGAGTTTCATTTCTTTGACCGCTATTCAGAGCTTCTTTAATTGTGCTTGGTGCTACGGTTGCGGTCGTTAAACGAACTTAATATTTTTGGTCCCTCGAATTATTGTTGAAATTGTTTATTCACAAAGAGTCCAAGATTTTATTAATTATGGCGCAGTCAATAAATTTTGAATATCATCTGCTTTTACATAAATCCCCCTGCTTAGTATGAAACGTGACCAGAAACATCTTACGCAACGGAAATTTTCATTTCCATCACATTCTTTTCTTTCCGTTTTTTAAACTGTATTTGTACATTTATATCTCTGCTTATTTACAACAGTGTCATCATATATCATAAAGAGAAACGTGGCTATCAGCTCTCTCTAATATCAAACTTATAATTTAATTGTTATTTTGTGGTACGCTATCACAATGTCAGAATGCTTGGTTAAATGATAATAATGTGCATACATCTCTGGCAAATACTTTATATACAATGTTGACCAACAACCATCAGAGAACTAGGAGAGCCGTGACATCTCAAATACCAAACAATATCCTGTAATCCATTTCGATTATACACCAACAGCATTCATTATGAACCAGCTTGGGTATTCAAGATGACATTCCTATGGTGGTTTCCATTTGGAGTAAGTAATGGTCTCTCTGTTAATGCAAAGGTATAATATTTATATCGCGCACTTAAGAAATGAAATCGTGGATCTCGAAAGGCTTTTAGCATACAGAAATCTTAAATATCCTCGTATTAACTACTTTATCAACGTGACAACTCCATCGTATTAAGTCCTGGAAAACATTAATACGGCAAATTCGTCACTTTTCGCAGTAAGAATGTGAATTTAAAAACACTGGCGCTCGTGACAACTTTTAAATTTATAGCGCGAATTTAAGCAAAAACAGCAAAAAGTACACACGTAGAAAACACGTACGCAAATAGCACATATTTTCATAACATTCTTTATGTTCGTGCCAGCAAGTACGAATAATTTATATTCTTACATAGTCATTATTTTGTTTTTGTTTCTTATTGATCCTTATACTGAATTGTTTTTGAATTTTATTTTGATTTTGCTGACTTCTCCAGTATTCTCTACATTCTCCTCTTGTCGTCTGCTCTGTTTCTATAATAAACAAAACTTTCACATTTTTCACATATTTTTTGTTGTTAAAACAGTCGATTTTCTCGGGTCTTCCCAGATTTATTCCCATTCTGTTTGATAACCTACTTTAGCTATTTCAGCCGTTGCCCTTAAGACTGAAACATCTCTCATCACTCTCTAGTCTTTTATCTTTTAGAACTCCGCCAATTTCTTATTGATCTTAACGGAAACTCCTAAAGGGAGATTTCTCTGCATATTCTATTTTCTTTTCCTTAAAGCTGCATGTAGTATTGTAACGATAAAAATTTATCAAAAGACTGAAAGCAATGCCAGTATTGCATAGTTTATATGGTTCTCCTTTTTCTAGGTGTAGTTATTAAATAATCGATACGTGCAAAGGAAGACTTATGTGGTTTCAAGTTTATTCTAAGTTCTCTCTTACTCCTACGCATTTTCCGTATTCCTTCATATGCTTTATAAACACTACCCCATCAGAAAGAAAAAAATATACCCCAGGAAACGACAGACAAAGAGTGAGATCATTATGAAGTTCCAGTTTACTCATTTTGCATAAAGTGTTTTATTAACGCTGTCTAAATAATGAGAGTAAGAACTTCTTCGCAAACAATGATTATAACAATTTGTGCACTAATTGTTGTTTAGACATTACAATACACAAATTGCCGTCAGAATACCAAATTACAGTATCAACTTGTTTCAAAACACCACAAAAACTTGAACCCGTTTGACGCTGTACATTAATGACAGAAATCAAAGTTCTACTTATGTAATTAGCTTTTCACTCTGTGCATCCAAAAAAGGGATGGAACAGACACTGCTCAACAGAAACAAAATAGATGGTGCCACAATTAAAACAATTATGTCGTTTCTTAGCTTGCCCGCCTACCTCGTTTTAACCGACATTCCCCCACATAGTAACTCACAACGATTACATAAAGAAATTAGCCTACATAGGCCAAGACATCGGAGCCACGAACAAAAAGTGTACCCTTAGGGGGGCGGATCGATTATGATTAGGGATGGAATCGTCCTATACCATCGCCTGTCCTGTCCTTGCATGTCTGCTCAAATACTACGAACAGAATATAATCTCTTTATCAACTGGAAATCGCAGGAGAACGTGTGGCATCTATGTGTTGTACGAGAATTTTGAGAAAGCGAAAATTACGAATACGAAAGTACGAAAATTTTTAGGATAAAAATGTGGTTTCACATCGAATGACAGCTATCGCATCCAAAATCAAATATTTTGTTAATTTAGTACTGAGTGTGTTCTGACGAATAATTAAATGATACCGGAAAATGAGCACAAAACAGCCAGAAATGAAGTTATTCAGATTAATACAAATTTTTAACTAATATTCTATAGACAAAATGAATTTTTGACTGATTAACAATATGGCAGTTATTACAAATAGATAAATTATTATAAATGTTTACAATTGTAAATAAAAATAGCCATTGAATTGTAACTATGATTACGTATAATCCAGCGAATTTATATATTGCAATAAATGGAATTTGTATTTAATTACCTGTAAATAATATTTGTACATTAAAATTAGACAAGCATTTATCTCATAAGTATTGGTATAATATTTCTATGGAAACTTTTGTACATTGAGAGTTGCAGAGTCGACAGATTGACAATTGACAGATATATTCACCGGTATATAATATTGTAAAGTTTATTTTCTAATTTATTTACATTAATTGTACACTAATTTATTTAACACACTTAACTACTTGTACACTAGACTAGACACTACTTAATTTATTTGTACTGCTCCGCTTTCGGATCGTATGTCGCGTTCACGTCTGCTTCTCTACTTCTAGTCGTTCTCCTTGATCACAAGCCCGCTTATATATACACCTTGATTCTGATCTAGAACCTTCTCGTATATTCTTTCATAGTTCTGGATTGTTCTTTTAATAATGTTTACGTAGGAAATGTTCAGGTCTTAAATTACTTTCCGTAAACAACAATCCGGGAGAATTCATGGAGCTGTCTTTTACGCGTCGTGGTAATTCTTTTGAAGTAGCCGCTTCACTCGAAGCGAGTAAACATGTGTCGCGTTGTTTACTTCTCGCATTACAATATGTAACATGTCTTCTTTTGAAATTATCGTGGAGGGAGACTCCATGTAAGGAAGTCTCAAATTTTTTAAAGGTCATCCACTGTTTAGTAGTGTACACAAGTAGTTTATTCGTGTAAGAATACCAGCTTTTTGAATAAAAATAGTATAGCTCTATATGCCAATACAATAAAGTTAGAATAGGAGAATGTTCTCGGGGAGCTAGATGAATTATGAAGTGAAGTGTTCTTGACAAACCCCAATACAAAAATAATCTTGATCAAACTGCCGACGTTTCGTTCAGTGTTCTGAACATAATCATGGCGCTGAAAATGTCATCAAGGTCAAATTTCAAGGTCAAAAATTTGACCTTGATGGCATTTTCAGCGCCATGATTATGTTCAGAACACTGAACGAAACGTCGGCAGTTTGATCAAGATTATTTTTGTATTGGGGTTTGTCAAGAACACTTCACTTCATAACAATAAAGTTAGCTTTTCAGTTAATTTAGAAGCTAAAAGATACTACACTTTTGCAATATACTTTTACATTGTTTTTGAATGAAATTTTATATCATTTAGCAATTTAAATTGGCAGAACGGCTGTTCTTTTTTCATTTGGACCCTTTATAATGATTCTAACTTTATTATCTATTACGCGACTTATATTGTTGCAGGCTCTATATATAGGACGTGGCAAATCAAATTATATTTTGCAAAAACTACTTGATGAATCGCTTTGAAATTTCTATTACATATTTCACACCATAAGCCCTTACTTTTTAGACAAAATCAAGGATATAGAGATATATTTGCATAAATTATTAATAATTTAATTTCAACTCATTTGAGGTTTTATTAAGCATCAAATATATCAAAAACTTTTACCATAATCAACATGACTATTTCATTTTTTTTTTTGACCGGGTATAACAATTTAACTTGTACACAAAAGTGCGCTAAAATTATACGTTTTTACCTTTAATTGTCAATGATTAAAAACATATAAAAAAAATTGGGCGACGTCATAAGACTTTTGTTCCTCTACACCTTAATTACAAAAAAAAACAGTCAGGACTGTGTCACAGCCACAGTCGCAGAAAAGATTGATTTCCCTATATTAGATGTTTTAGAGCTAATAGTAACACACATTCATTGTTAGAAAATAAGTTACAATTTTCTGTAAACGGGCAGAAATGGAAGATTCTACATGTATTCATTTTGTATTCATTAAATACAAGAGAGATAATACCAATTGCTTTAACTAGAGAGGTATTCTTGTTAATTTAGCCGGTAATTTAACTAATTTAGAGGTTATAAAGGATTAAACAATCTTACCGAAAGAAGAAAAATTTGGATTGTATAGATAACGTTTTCTGCACATCCACTTCATGTTTAACAATTTAAGAAAGGCATATGTACAAAATTACGTACCAGTGAAGAATCTTTGAAAATATTTTGAATAATCAACATCACAAAGGAAAGTGGGAGATAAAGCCTTCTAAATTTAACGTCAATAAGGGAATCCGCCAATGTTGCTGTATTTCACCAACATTTAATATAGCACGAGCTTAACAGAAATGTAGGGCACTGCAAATTGAGACAGATGGTTCAAATGCCGTGTCCTCTCCAATTTCAGACGACCAGGTTATTATTGCGAATGATACAGATAAACTGAAATACATGGCGAGAAAATTACAAGATTTTAAATTGAGGACTAAAACTTAACACTCAGAACACCCCAAGTATCGTTCACTTGTTACAGAAGCACATGCGATCAGATCAGATAACAGTGAAAATATTTAAATGTATACTGAATAACTCCTACCTAAGCCTAACATCTGAACCAACATGAACCGACAACGAAAAAATAAAAATAAATCCAACGAGAGAAACGTTGGCTGTCTAAGTAATTTATTGAGTAAAAAATTAATATAAACCGAAAATATCAGGCCAAACGATGATAAATAAATAACCTACTGTGTGAAGCAGAGACATAGAGAAGAAATGAAGAAAATAAGAGAAGATTTGAAACTGTAGAAATGGAAATATTTAGAAGACCACTGAGTGAAGAACAAATGCGAAATGAAGATGTATGCCGACGCAGAGGAACAATTATTTATAATGACATTGGAGCAAAATAATTAGTGGGGGGTGGGAACAGGTACAAAAATGGTTTCATAAAGAAAATCGTGAACTGGATACCGGAACATCCGAGGAAACGAAGATCAAGTAAAACCGGGAAGAAGGTGACATTTCAGATCCGATTGAGTAATAATAATTTTTAGCGGCTTAGTTCCTTGCAATTTGCTTTGTATTATTGTTATTTAATAAATAACCTGAATGGCACGTTTTAGTTTTATATTACTATCACCTATGTACATAACATATCCCTTAAAATTTGCCATTAGTGTTGTTGATAAAATCTTTCTATTTTTATATAATTTCAAAGAAATCCTCAGAAAGTAACGAATTCCGATTGAAAATATCGAACCTCAAACACCGTGAACTTGTTACTAATACAACGTAAGTTTGCTGCGTCGTCTTTTATTTTTATTTTCTCGATAGTTTCCTTTGCTACTTTATACTTTCCAACAATCGCAATCTATCTTAAAAGATTATTTCCCATTTTATCTTCGATCGCTGCAATTCTTTCCGATTTACTCCCCTTTTTACAAATCATTCCGCTTTAGAGGGTAATGAGTATTCTCCACGTGATTTGTGCAAGTTTTCCGAACCTTCGCCAAGAATTTGTTGAGTTGATAAATACCTATCCATCCACTTTCCACTGGGAAACTCTATTTCACACGTACAGCGAAGTTAGAAAGTCTCCCGGGTTATTCCGAGAGTGAGAATGTCTGGTTTAGAATTGTTGCAGATACCTTTGAAAGTTTAGGCAAGACATTTTGCGGAAAACGTTTGTTATTTCGTTATAGAATATGGAGAAACATCTTCGGAGTCGGGGGCGGTGAAGTAAACTTGATTAAATCAGCATCCCTTTTGTTTTGCTAGAATTAATATGGGAACGGATTTTAAGTAGGAGCTTAGGAAGTGCCGAAAGCCGAAAGTGAACGTTACATTTCAGTTTATTGTGTGCTTCTTGTTGCAGCTTTATTAAAACTAGGTTGGGTTACTATGAGCAGTTTATTGACTAGTTGAAAAAATAGAATTATAAATATAAACGGAAAAAATATAAATACAATATATTTACACGGCGAATTATTAATAATGCATTTTCTTTCGGGTTCGATGGGGGGCCTTTGGAAAGGTTCGGATAGATTACGCCAATCAACCAATGCATTGGAATCACTTAGTTCGTCAGATACAGTTTAGTTACAGTTACAGTCAGTTACAGTTTACAGTTTAAAGGCACATCCCCGTTACATTACTATTTTTGTAGAATTTAGACCGGTCAAGCGGTTAGATTACTTCAACCAACGAATGCAATGAAAGCACTAAGTTCGTCAGTTAGAACGTAGTCAAGTGGCTAGATCACTTCAGGCAGTCAGTTACAACCTTTTAACCTTCATTATGTAGTTAACGCTTAGCCAAAGCGTCTGGATTACTTCAGTTAACGAATTAGTACTTCATTAACTGGCTAGATTAAACCAATCAGTCAGTTATTGCGTCATCAAATGACTTGATCTCTTCCTTTAAAACCTAGTCAAGTGCTAAGTTACTTCAATTTATCAGTCAGAATATGATCAAGTGGATTATTGCCTTCTCTGTTTAGATCCTTATGAATTGACTGGACTTCTTTACTTATTTTATAACAAGAACCCAGTAAATTGACTGGAATGTTACGTGCATAAGTTAAAACCCAATCAAGTGTCTAAATTTTAATTTGTCCATTTAAGCAGTTACAGCTGCTTTTCCATATGATTTGTCTACATCAGTTAGTATCGTATTGGGTTCGTATTTTAATTAAAACCTAATTTAGTTAAACTCGAAAAAATGGTTAATTAAGCTTGTTAGCGGAGGTTGCCAGGAACAGCTTGTCCGCTCAATGTGAAACTTTCAAAATTTATTATTAAAAGTTTTATGTTGTATCAAATTTTTGCTAACTTCAACAATAGTTATTTTAAGTTATTAACAATGTTGCCTTATACAACGTGCTTCAAAATGATTGTCATCTATATGACTATATAATTTTTGATGTGCCGCGCTCTATTGATTTCAACCTATCTAATTCTGACAAGTGACACTTCGAACATTTTACTGTGAAACTGGCAAATCAGTACTGCTAGTAATTAACGGCCCTTTTCAGGGCCAAAACAAATACTACAAATAGACAAATACTCAGAATTCGCTTTCTTTGACAGAGAAAAACCAGAAGTTGAGAGAGGTTAAGTAGGTTATTTTGAGGTTATGTATAGCTAGTAGAAACTCATATTTTCGCAAGGCGGGTTTTTTTATTTTACATGGGAATTCCACAGCCGACTAGATGACAATCATTTTGAAACACGTTGTATATCGGGATACAGACTTTATGCTCTATAAAATTATTTGCTTATGAGGTATTAATTAATGAACATTTTGTTTCGAAACAGAAAAGGAACAAATAATTAATATTCTGCTTTTCCTATTTCTACTTTTAGAATAGTCGAGGTACATTTGTTTCAATTATTTTCTAAGATTGATCCAACTACCCTTACTGCCCCCTATACACATCCTTATGGAAATGTGACATTAATCATATACCCTTTATATAGTGAAGCAGGTTTAACTGGGATAAATTCTGAAACGTGGATGTAAAAATTCCTTGCGCAAAACGATTTCAGATTTCCCCAGGCTACATTTCAGGGACAATGTTCTCAGCTCATCTCCTTTCGTAAAGGTGCAACCACCCCCAAGTCCATTCTTATTAATGTGAAATATATACATATATGTGAAATACGTCGTTTGAAAGCCTATTTTCAGATAAATGCATTGCATCTTTTTTTTTAATTATTGTTATAGGATATTTATAACAAAAAATAAAAACCAATATTCGATTGATTATATAGTTGTCTAACTTGCGCACATAGGTAAATTTTGAAAAGGGGTAGGAGAGAAGCACAACCCTCCATTACACCCTTTGTTGTGAAAGGGAACAGAGGTATGTGTTTAAACTTTGACGACGACTTTGTTATATGATAAAGTTGTAATAATTATATATACTTAATTCTGTTTAGCCCGTAGTTTGTCGCCGAATGCTTTTCATACAGCTGTAAAGGTTACGTAAAATGCTGTATCTATAGAAAAATGTTTTCTGCTAGAAGTTGCCTCATGTTGAATATTTCCTGATCTTAAACTATTCTGTCACTATTATCATTATTACTAAAATGATTATTCCTGGTAACATTACAATCATTATTAGAAATAGGTCTGACTATAAATTCTTAGGAAGAATTTGATTACTTTCGAACTATTTCTCGGCTCTATTTTGGATTCAACCAGAGACAAATTTAAAAAACAAATTAACAGAATTTACAATTGCACTTTTTTCAAGATGAGAATGTTTTTCTAAATTGTGACTTGTTCATAAATTGTGACTAAATTGTGACTGAACTTGACTCAACGAATATTTCGTTTCTATTAAAACTTAAATTTAATGATTTCCCTGGAATCTGTTGATACACTTACCTCCTAATAAGATGTATAGTGAAAGCGCGTTTTCAAACAGAATTTTCATAGCTACACTTGTTAATTTATGATTATTGTACATTCTTTGATGTTCGTCTCGTCACATCAATACATTATTTTTTGTGTACATTTCATAGCATTTTTTATTTTCTTTTTCAGGATTTTCTGAACATTTTGTCAAAGGTATCCCGAGGAAGCATCGATGAAAAATTGCAGTGGGTCTTTAATCTGTACGATCTAAACGGCGACGGATTGATATCAAAAAATGAAATGATAGACGTAGTTCAAAGTATTTACGAAATGTTAGGTAGGGCCACCCAGCCGGCGGTCGACGATACTTCGGCCAAGGATCACGTCGAGAAAATATTCAATGTAAATATTATCAGGAATTACAACGACTCATCCTTAATATCTAAATTTTCCATTTTCAGATGATCGACGTGAACAAAGATGGTGTCATAACTATAGATGAATTAGTACAGTGGTGTTCTAGAGATGAAAATTTTCTACGATCCTTAGAAACGTTAGACACCGTATTGTGATTTGTACAGCTTCATTTGTACCAAATTTCGTACCAAATAAAATTAGACATTTAAACTAAATTTTTGTATTTTATAACATATAATTGTAACTTTTAATATACCCCTTTTACTTAGAGAAGATTTAAATATTTTCTATACGTCATAGAGTTCTTGTTTTATATTTATATTTAGATATTTGTTAGAATTCAATGCTCATCATTAATGTGACAAATTTGTAAAATTTACTTCAATCTATAACCCATGTTACAAAGAATTTCTAGTTGTAAATATTTTCAATTCAAATGAAATATATTTCGTTTCATCAATAAAACTCGCTTAATTATTACAATTCCCTCAAGGTTCCCTGCAATCTGCACTGTTGATTACAATTACAGCAATACATAGGGTCAAGTGGGGCAAATATGAGACAAATAACAAATCTTTCACTTTTTGAAATATCAAAAACAATGTTAAGGGGCGTTTGAAGGTTGGTATATATTCAGAAACGGTTCTGGAGTTGCCACAGATTGTCGAATTTGGGAAATGAACGTCTTTTTTTTTCAAAAAAAAAAAAAACTGTGTCTCATTTTTTGCCTTTTAAAAGTGCATAAATGAGACACCCACTGGGTAAAAATGAGACATCAAAAATACATACTAGGATGTGTGTTAGCACTAATAAACTATACTCGGTACAAAACTGAGACAGTGGTGAATAAAAATAAGACCAAATCTTCTCAAAAAAAAACTTTTTAATTCTATCGAAAACGAAAACAGAGCTTACTATCAGAATACAGATTTAATTTCTGGAAATATTGTACAGCTTAGAATATCAAAATCTTCTTTAAAAGTTAGTGAACATCATAAGTAGAAAGGTCAACTTCAAACGTTATGGAGTTTTTCATACGTTCTGTTCCACCATGACACGTTGGATTAGGAAGCTTCATGACTACATCTTTAACATCAACTTCATATGTTTCTGGGTTGGAAGGATAAACAAAAGAGTTGCCTTTACGCCGCAGATATGATACAATATGACAATTTTCACAAACTGACTGAATACAAGCAACGTAATATATAATTTTCTTTTTCGTTGGAAATTGCACTAGTACAAAGTCATCCTTTTGAATAGCATCGGTGCCTTCTTCAGCTTCAGTATCGCTCTCCAGAATATCGTTCGTCAAATTTTCGATGTCACTCTCGTCTTCACAGATTCCTTCGAGCTTATCTTCTTCGCTATCAGTGCTATCAGTTTTCCATGCAGTCCTCTTTTTTAATTTTTTCTTGTTCTTTGGTTTTTTTTCATTAAGCATTTTCGAAGTGATTTCCTGCATGTATTCAGAGCTGGTCAGTACTTTAGCGGATCCATCTATTTTACGCCTTTTTTCTCTATTTGGAGCTGTTCTTTTGATTTTGTCAAGTAGGAGCGATTCGAAGGTAACATCGTGGTTCACGTTGTCCTCATCTTTACTTGTGCCAGGTGTAGCAGGAGGAGTATGAGGATTAGGCGCAATTGCTGTCGAGGTAGCTGCATCGAGATCCACTGTGACAGAATCAAAAATAGTTGAGGTAGCATGTGCATCATCCATCTGTTGGTCGGAGATGTTTGGATCATCAAAAATTTGCAACTTGTCTTGTGCATCGGTTCTATAGTATCTTTCAAGTTTTTGGGGGTCTATACGGTCCAAAGGATACTTCTTTTTGTCGCAAGGGAACACTCCTGTACTTCGGAAAGAAGAAATTATTGTTTCACTATTTAGGCCCTCGCGCCAAACTTCGCATAGAAGATCAGCAAATTCGGATTTGGATAATTTTCGCTGATTTTCACGCTGCCAGGTTATAACCTTTTCATTCCAACGAAGCTTCAGAGGTCCGAAACAACATCTGTCCAGAGGTTGCAAAAGATCTGTGGTGTGGGCTGGAAGTTTCAGTAAAGTTATATTTTCTGCGACGGCTCGTTCAATTGTCGTTTTGTCAAGATGTGTGATATGACCATCGAGTATTATGAGTAATGGTCTCTGAGGTACCATTTGACAAAATTTTGCGAACCATTCTTGAAAAATAATAGTTGTCATCCAACCTTTTTCTGAACAGGCATATAAAGTGTTTGGTATATCCTTTTGTCCCTTCCAGCTAGACCATAAGTGAAGTCCTTGGAAAATTATTAACGGTGGAAGCAAAGTACCCGATGCTGAAATGCACGCCATCACAGAAGTATTCTCTTTTCCAGAACCCTGAATGTTTCTATGAACTTTTTGTCCCTTGCCGGCAATACCCTTGATGCGGGAAGGATCGGAAGAAAAGCTGGTTTCGTCCAGATTCCACACATGCTCTGGTAAATCATTGAGATGCAGTTCAGTAATGGTTTTTTCCAATCGATTATAAAATGCGTAGATCAAGAATGGATCGCTTGTTGCAGATCTTCTTGTTATTTCTAATTGTTCCATCTTTTTTTGGCTCAGGTTATGTCTTTTACAAAATAAACGAAACCAGTCGTGTCCTGGTTTTCCGTCTTTGAATTGTGTACGAATGTTGTTTTCAATAACATACGATTGCACCGTTTGTAAAACTTCCTGTTTAGTCATAGCGAAGCCCCATTTTGCCAAAATTTTAATTTTTTCCGCTAGATCCTGCTCCATTTCGGAAGTAAGGCTGGTTTTTCGTCCTTGAATTTTATCATGTTTGCCGTGTAACCTCCTACTTAGCGTAGATTTGTCGATTTTAAATCGTTTTGCAGCTTCCCTCAAGCCAAGAGTACCATCCTTTACGTTGTCGAGTGCTCTTTGAAGATCTGCATGGTCATAACTTTTCAGTTTCTTCACATATTTCCTCGGCATTTTGCTGAAAACGATAAATAATTAGTCTCATTTTTACCCGTAACACTGTCTCATATTTACCCCACGAGGTGTCTCACTTTTACACTTGCTATCAAACAGCTTGTAACTGGGATATGGTTTAACGCACACTGCCACGCAAAGCAGCAAAACATCTGCCATGCATTCAAAGCATACACGAATATTTCCGAACCTTTCCGAGCTAAACAGCGGGCTAGACATAGAAAGATAGAAGACAAAATATGAAAGTTTTATCGTCTGAAAATGGATGCAATAGCTTCTGGTTCTTTTGCTTTGTGAATTCATTTACACAATGGTTATTTAATTATGAAATAACGTGAACTAGGTTTCTTTCTATCTTTAACACGCAATTAATTGTAATTATTGTTATGTTTTATTTAAACAAATCGGGTGTCTCATTTTTGCACCATTTTTTCCCATGTCTCACATTTACACCACTTGACCCTACATAAATAAAATCCATTCGTAATAAAAACAACAGTGATTTATCAATGAGGCTTGACAAAAAATCCTGTAATCACACATACTTTCATTACACAAAAGCTTTCTCTGATAAATTTCTACTTTCAAAAATCATCAACAAGGCGCCATTTGACTGAACTAACCAACCACAAATGTATCCAATACAGTTCATACAATTTCCTGCAATTTAAAATATTTGCATTGCTAGTAAATATCATGGTAATTGGGAATAAAGAGGTGTAATATAAAAGAACGATTAAATCGATACAAAGCCCAACGGAATACTGAAATCCGGTTGTTATACAAATCCGGTAGCGACCTATTAACACGTTAATAGTTGAACACTCGGGGTTAATTTGCTAATGACATAATTATGCCACCGTGATTAGGAACAAGATATGGCTAATGGAAAGGAGCAACGGTATGCTTCGGCTGAATTTATAGCTGATATAGCTGTTCGATTAACTTTGACAGCTCTGAATTATGACCTCCAAGGAATTATGTGTACTATCGCCTGAAGATAACATCCATCTTAGGAAATCCATTATTCTATATTTTTCTTTCCCCATAATGATTCTTTTCAGCAACAATAACAATGAAACATAACGGGAAGCTGCCAAAGCAATTCCTAACTGATTAATATGAATGTAAGGTTGTTTAACCTCTTCAAAAATGGGAAACTGTATGAGATATATTACCTACCTACTAAGATCATCAAGATAAGTCAATCATTTACAATTTAACGGACACTTTAAGTTCTATTTTGAGTGTTCTTAGTAACCTGACATTTAACCAATATTGAAATATAACTACCGAAATATTAGAAAATCATTCATATCTTTTAATTCATTCTTAAATCATGTAATTCATCAAATACCCATGGTGAAAGCACTAGAATAGTATAAAACACATTTAGGCACATTTTAAGGGATATGTAGATACCTTCCATTTTGAATTCCAATTTTACTCAAAATAATCTTTTCATAAGCTTTGTCATTACTCAGAATTATTTTTCAGTAAACAAGTAGCAACAGAACTCGCATGATATCGAAAATTACTTATTTTCCAGTAGTAAGTTCTAATCACATAATTGATTGAAGGCTTTCCATAATGACATGGTCTCTTTCTCTTGTTGGCCAGTACATAATTCGATGTCTTTCAGGGTTATCAAAAATTTTCAAAATGTTCTTTACGTCCTAGCTTGTTGACTTAGTATAACTATAAAAAGATCATCAATTATTAAAAAAGACAAAAATAACATTTGAGATTAAAGCACAAAATATTAAGGGATTAACTTAATTCAATATAATTTTGTTTACTTTGTCCTACATTATATTTAGTTTCCTTCATGATATTCCTTTAAACCAATTTTGGTAATTATTTCTAATTATTACTACTGAACTAATATGATCAGTTCGTAAAATTATAACTTTCATTATAATTTATCCCATTCAGAATTGCTTCTAGCGTAGTTTATTTTTCATTGTTTTCTGCTGGGGGGGGGGGGCTCTACAACGCAATTTGTCTAGAATCAAAGACAATGTAGTCATAATACATAGTCTTTGCTAGAATTTAATAATTACTGTCTGCCGTAGATACTCGACAAAAGATTAAAAAACTACTACTTTCAAACCAAGCACAAATTTTAAAAACTCAAAAATACTTTTAAACAATTTAGTGGTGTATTCTGGGAAAGGTTTTGATCCAGCAGTTTCGTGGTAAAGGGAACGACACATTCTTTTTGTTCCTTAACTGTAACTAACGCGAAATGAGAAATAAGGCATTTGGTACCTCGATTAGATTTATTTTTCGATACCTTACAAATGACGCTTCTCACACCCAAATCCGTTACAAAAATAATATGACTGCTCCAAGAAATATACGGGTCCGCTGCATGGTTGGGTGCCAATGAAACGCAAAAGGAAGAAGTCATGCATAAATTTGCGAGGCCAGATTTTTTGAAGAGCTCTACAAAAATTTTAAAACTAGAATGAGCAATTTGTGAGGCAGCCAATAAAAGTTGATGGAGTTCCGCATTTCAGTGAATAACAAAAATAAAAAAATTGTATGAAAAAAATAGTTGAAGTATCCTTGCATGAGTTACATGTGTATGAAAGATGCAGAATAATTAAGCATTTTGCATGTACGCTAAAATTTTTATTCTGCATTCAGTGAAAATCAGTAACAGCAAATTAATGCAATAGGAACACATATTTTCAGTTCGGTGTTTCACATGAAAGATAGGTACTAATAACTTTTTATATTAAATAAGACAAAATTTCAAAAAATACATATAATATAAACTAATATACAGATATAATCTATAAAGACTAAATCTAAATAAGGCACAACAACTGCAAAACGATGTCGCAAAGATCATTACTGTTAAATGAATATACAATTTATCTACTTAAAAAAATTCAACAATAAAGGTTAATGTAGGATGTTACAATTTGCCATGAAAATCTTAATATTTCCATCAAATCAATAATATTAATAAAATGCAGCAAATTCTATAATATTAACAGCTAGAAATTAAACACATTGACAATACATTGATCACATTGAAAATTATACTACAAAAATTACTAAAACAAAATTGTAATGTCCATTGGTTTAAGAAAAAGTTGATCACAAAACCATTTTTTGGAAAAAAACCTTCCATTAACACATTTAAGAAAAAGTAGATAACAAAACCATCTTTTGGAAAAAAAGACCCTTCCAGTAACACATTTCAATTCTTAAAACTATTTCAAATTAAATAAAGTAAAATTGTTAATACACAAATGATATGATTAATTCTTGTATCCTGTTTGGAACAGGATTTGTGCTTAAACTAATAATGTAAATTAATTAATTGAAGAACACAATAATACATAAAAACTTAAAACTAATTCAACACCATATAATCACCAGGAACGATTGTAGAAGCATAAAATAAATGTGATAAGTTTTTAACATTTTAATTGAGAAATTAGCAAGTCACGTACAAAAATATAAATAGAATAAACAAACCAGTTCAGGTGTTATGACGTGTTAAGTTAAGGAAGACAATTTAAGTAAATAAAAAAGTTTTCAGTGTCATTTAAACCTGTTAGATCACGCATGTCGTTTTTTTATCCTGAAGACCTTCTTGCTTTAACCTCCCAAGTTTGTTTTACTTGTTTTGTAAACTGCATACAAAATATTATTATACAGGGTAATTCGCAATCAGACTAATAAACTTGGAAGGTTGTAAAAGAATTTCGAAGTGCCAAGTTTTAATTATAAGAATTTTATGTACCAAAGAATTATTTATTCAATTTTAATAAAATTTGTTTTGTCAAATATGGTACTATCGTTTGTTATAACCTCCCTAAGTTCATAGGTCTAATTACAGCATCACGTTAAAAAAACAATGGCAGCCATGATCACATTATACACACATTAAAGGAACAGAGATAGAAAACACAAAATATGTGAAGATACTTTTGAAAAAAAAAATATAGCTTTATAAAAAAGATGAATAAATAAACTTATTCACAGCCTCGAAAGATTGTAGAATTTCTTCTATTTGGGTATTATTTTTTAGAGGAAAGAGCCATGATTTTTGAGCTATGTTTGACTCACCATCAAAAGTATTCAAAAGTTTTGTTTTAGAAAGTTATCCAATAGACAAGTTACTACACCATTAAAACATTCAGATATGTGACCTCAGAGGATCACAATTATAACATAAAAGTCGAGTCTACATAGGAACTAACAGTATCTTGAAAGCTCTACCAAGTTTGATATCCAAATCTTATTCATTTAAAAAATAAATTACATTTTGGCCACTAGCTTCCCACTTTTGTAGGCAACTAAACCTCCCAAGAAAAGATCACCTAACTAATCGTTATTATCTTCATAAAACTGTGCAAAAGATTGATTTTTTTAATTTTATTATCAGACTTCTATTGTCTGTCTTGTCACTGATGATGATCACTAATGACTCGAGATGTGTTTAATTCTCCGCAAAGAATAAATATTGACATTGAAACTATTGAAGATTTGACCTATACTGAATATTTTTCTTAAGTAGTAGCATAATCGGTTGCTGCACAATAGAAATGAAAATTAATGAAATCCAAATAGACGAGAAATTTTGGAATAATTGTGAGGTTCTAACATAAAACCACAAATCATTAAACTAATTACTTGCAAGTAGAAATGAACTATCCCCAAGTAAAACACAGTTAATCCTGATTAAAACATCAAGCAGAAATCATAACTTGCTTCAAACACTCGGTAACAAACCTGTCCTTATCGCTATCCAAACCATTGAGTAAAAGTTCTAAGTTATGTAGGGCGTGTTCATTGAATTTCTGCCCGATCAAGCTGGTCACGATGCTCGCCTCCCCAGTGAAACCCATAGCAGTCTGGTTTGATGGCGCCGACATCAAGATGTTGTTTATTTTACCCTCTTCCACCAACATAGTTACGGTGATCTCCGAAGAAGAGCCATAGACATATGCCAGACTGTCTGGAACCTTAAAGGATTTGGATATGTTAAACTTTGGTGTTTTTCCATAGCACCACTCCCAACTCGCGTACTGATCCCTGATTGCATCAAGACCTAAAAAATATGTAATTTTAGACCTAACAGCAGTGTGACTAGTTAGTTAAATACTCATCATTTCTCAAATCTGATGAAATGTTCACAATTTTGAATTATTAATACTCTAAGCATCAGTACTGAATTTCACCTGAATTAAACATTATGTTAGTGATTCTTCACTATAAATGTTATTAGACTCGGTAAAGTACTCTTAAGTATACTCATTTCAAAGTGGAGCAAAGTACTTAATCCTAACTGAAAATGAATAGTCATTTGTAAAATGATTTTGATTGCTGAATTCGAATCTAAGAAAAGAGGAACTGCTTTAAAGGCCTCTGGGATGTCCTTATTTTCAGTTTCACCCAATTTTGAAAAGTACATCACCCGGGCTAGATAAACTACATTTACACATACATATTTTCTATTTAAGATTTCTCCAATATGTTAATAGAGGGGATGTTACATAAGATGCTTAACAATGTTAACAATGCACGAATATTTCAGAAGGGCAATCAGCGTTTCAACGTAGTCACTCATATATCATTCATTCTCTGATTATATATCTGAAAACCATCTTCCTGTTCTGATCTCTAGTTTACTTGATTTCAAAATTTTACGTCTGCACAACAAAGAATACAAACTTAATAGGCTTGAAATAATGTAAATTATTAGAGTAACTACGAACCCTTCTCTTAACCATTAAAGGATTAGCTTCTCTTTAATTGCATTATTTTTTCAATGCTGACGCATGACCCTTTATTACAGTACAGCAAAAATCATACTTGTTCCATATACTGAGTTCATTCTCTGACCATGTGATATCTGAAAACCATCTTCCTGGTCCGATCTCTAGTTCACATGATTTCAAAATTTTACATTTGCACAACAAAGGATACAAACTTAACAGATGTGAAATAATGATTATTATAATAACTAAGAACCTTCTCTTATCCCATTAAACAATTAGCTTCTCTTTAGTTGCTATATTTTTTCAATTCTCTTAAACTAATGCACAAATTAAACCTAACATAAACACCTGAATATCATTTACATGTCCCATGCATAGGAATTAATAAGGAGAAACATATCCACAAGCAATATCCACAATATACAAGCATCTACACTGACGGATCCAGAGACCCAAGCACAAATAAAACAGATATGAGAATATTCATCCCATCATTAGATATTAATTATGCATCTAGGGTAAATGATCTATCAAAAATACACAACACAGAGCTAATAGCCATACATAAAGCTATAGCAATAGAGGAAAACAAAAAACTCAAAAATATAATAATATTGTCGGACTCCCAAGTAGCAGTTAGAAAAATAAAATGCACAACAATAAGAAAAGCGAATCACATAACCCTTCAAATCAAAAACAAGATAAACACAGCACATTAAAACAAACATATCATAATAATAGCTTGGATCCCAGAACATGCTGGATTCGCGGGAAATAAACGAGCGGACACAGTCGCAAGTGAAGGAAAACAATTAAACATACCAGACAGAACACCATTATTGGGAGAAGACATATATCCGCACATCAAGAAAAAATTACTAGCCACATTCACACAGAACTGGACAGACTGGATCAAAACAACCAAGACTTTTATGGAAAAATACAACGTACACTCCCAGAATGTTACAGAATATCTAACAAGAAAACACATAACAAACATTACTAGAATCAGAACTGGACACTGCAGAACACCAGAGCACCTACATAAAATCAGAATCAAGCAAGACCTCTGTTGCATGCGTGGAATGATAGGAACCATGTATCATATACTTTTTGAATGTATAATAAAAAAACAAAACAAAACAATATATAAACCTCTATCAATAACTTGCCACGGCCAACATTAAAACCCCAATAAACACAACCATATTGCTATTAGAAATTAATACAAACGCTATCAACCTGCTTATTAACTACATACAACAGAACGATATAACTTTATAAAACCCTAAACAAAATCGCACTAACAGTAAAACCCTCTATAAACAAGAAAGAAGACCACAACAGCAAGAACTGACAGCATGACTTCGAGTCAGACAACGCTGCAGTTCCACTTGAAAAGAAATATCAAAGGATGGCATAGGATAGCCATCGAAGCTGGGTGGATGGACCAGTATCCGAGCCCATAGATCGAAACGAAGAAGAGGAAGGAATTAATAATTTAGAAAGCTACCATCAGTTTGTTCCAATTTAATTTTTTTTTAATTTCATATGTAATTTGAATTTTTTTTAATGTATATACAGGTTTATAATTTTGTTGCCTATTAAATGTAAAATAAATCAATTTCCACTACGAGTGTAGCACAAGAGTGATTTTGCAAAAAATGTTACTCTGATTCAAAGAAACTAAGGACTGATTGAAGTACCAACTCTAAATTATTACCTATTAAGGACTTAACTACATACCTACTACCAAAATAATAACAATATAACCATATACATAATTCCACAGCCATACAAATGTCCAGTGTGATTAAGTTTGGAATTAGTTCAAAGCAACAAGTACTATACCTTAATATAATAAGTGATGGCAAGTACTTAAAGAGTAATTGATTTAAAAATATCCATACTACATTTAAACTAACTGATAACATCATAAGTTGATTTGAAGAATACTAAATTTATGTATCTGGAATATCACAAAATAGGTTTTATTGTAACTTTACCTCAATTTTATCTTTTCTTAAAATTACTTTATTTATAGATAAGTGAATAAAAAATATCTATGTTCAGTAGTTAATCATTACAATATTTAATTTCGAGACCTACTTTATAAATAGGATTCCTCTAAATGTGTTATTCTAAAAATTGTGTTTGTTTACCTGGAAACCACTGTTCCGTTGGATTGATCATTTGAAATCCTTTTTGTTGGTTAGCGAACTCCATGCCTGCATCGATTAACTTCAACGGGCGAGTCCTCAGGTATTCCCAACCAATAGCTTTTATTAGCCCTTTTATCGAAACATTCGGACATTCTTCAGACAGATTCATGATCTTCGATCTTATAGATTTAGTTGCGTTCGTCTTAATGTCAACCTAAAAATGGAGTTCAAAGATAAAATTGAATGAAAAAGCAGTTTGATATCTAGCAACAACCAGGCATGATTAAGTTATCCAATTGTTGCCTTTAGGTATCTCTTAATTCATCGAACTTACTTCAGGTTTTTGAAGTGCTAAGCTCAAGTCGACCTTGTTAGCATTCACTAAAAGTGTGCAATGGTGGTATGCTGAGGGTCTCCCTAGTTTAGAAGCAGTACCGGATACCTAAGTTTAACATTAAGGAAAAGTATTTTTAGCAACAAATATAAGATAAACAAAGACCCCTAAGTCATAATTTAATTCGATATTTCAGTTAATAAAAACATGTATAGTGAACTTTCTGATAAGAAGATAACAATCAGCTGGAGTATAAACATATTTTTTATTCTGAATCAAATATCCTTTGACCTCCATGTCTCTAAATATCAAACTATTGGGCAAAGTTCATTGCGAAAAGATTGTAGAAATTACAGACTAACAAATAACTGTTTCGACATTACTCTTTAAATACATAATATATAATAGATTTTTGCAATGCATAAAATGTTTGTAATGTCTGATGTAACTTGAAGTTTGGACTGTTAATTTTCTATTGTGATATCATTCTAAAAAAACTTCAGATTATTCGAAAAACAATAAATATGATAAAAATTATTTGGTGGAAGAAGGTGAAATTGTTAAAGATTTATAAATCCTGGAATGCCCTACAAAAACCTTCGTATTAATTGAAGTGAAACAAGTTGACGAAAAATATACTTCACTATTTTAACTTGGATGTAAAATATTTCGAAAGAGCAAAAGAAAATTATGGACTGAGCGAAGGAAACTTAAAATATTTAATTCAAGCTAATCAAAGCTTAAAATCAATGGATTTTGAAATCTGCAAAATACGGTGCCATATACATCTGCATAAACAAAAAGTTGAACATAAAAGTGAATTAAACAGTCCACCTGCACACAAACTACAGGCCTTCCGCCCGTTGTAGATATTTTAAAACACCTTAAAACTTATACAAAATTTTATCAAACATATTTTAAAACTATAAAAGGATACTTTGTAGTCCCGTATGGTGAGATCTTCCCTTGGTGAGATTGAAACTTTACATCCATATTCCCTGAACAATGATCTTGCAACAATGTCCAGATTATATTTCCTATTGTAGTTCTCCTTTACTGTGAAGAAAGTCAGATTCAAATTACCATTATCATGATAAACGGTGCCCCCTCCACTATTACGTCTTGCTAATTTGGTACCATCCTTGCCAATATTAGCGAGTTCAGGAATATTAGCCTCGAGCCAGGGGTTCTGATGTCTACCGATGACAACACATGGGTCGTTTTGCCACACCATCAACACATGCTGATTTTTAAAGTCGAAGTTTTTGTATATCCAATCTTCTAAAGCTAAATTGGTATAAATGTCTTTCGACTGAGAAATGAACACAGACTTTTTAATATCAGAGTAGCAACGAATACTGCCAACGCGAGTAACGAGAGAGTTCAGTTTGGAGTATGAAGATTGGAGTAAAGCCATTTTGTAAGTCTTTTTTTTCTATAAATGTAAGCAACACTAATTTGTAGATGTTGTGCCTTTTAAGAGTTAGTCTAGTAAGTTGTGAAGCTCTTTGGACAGGCGTTTTTAGAGCTGGATGTCAGAGAGATCAGGAATTCGTGGAGAGCAGCGGTCTGATGTAACCACTTCCAGGTCTGATGGAGAGAATTAATACGAACTCTAAGGCCCAGACAGTCTTTGGTTGTCCTCAGCATTCCTCGCTCTGCTGCCAGATTGACAAAAAGATTTACTTACTGCAAAAAGAGAAATTCAAAACACACAAAAACGGAACACACAATATGGATTGATATTTCAAAAAAGCTCTATCAATATACAACACTAGAGAATGTACAAGGCTATCGATGCGACTGATTTGTATTTAAGTTTGTTTTAGCGTTTTATAAGGAATGGTCACAGTTTGAGGTCATTTATCTTTTCAAGGGTCACGATTATCACATGCTTATCACACTTGACAAAAGAAACAACGTCCTAATTTAACTTTCCACTTTAAATCTATCGCGTGATTTTAAAAGCATTTTTTCGTTTTTTAATGCATTTTGTGATCCTTAAGAGTCAATATCCCACATTAACCTCAAAGTTTACAAAATAATGAGTTATTCGGTGATGTATCAAAACAGCCTCGATGTTCGAATAAAAAACGTACAAGTTTACCCGAAATCCATCGTCTGTTGATTTAGCTGTGAACTAATTTACATTTTTACATAATTTCACTATTGCTTTAACAAACTTTGACACATAGCTTTGACAGATGACTGCTGGCACTTATTTAAAAACGCCATTGTTAGACACCTATCGACCTTGACTGATTCGTGTCAGGCATTGAACAGCTGATAAATACATAAAATTCTGTATTGAAATAACAGTTCATAAACATTATGAACTATTAATTAGAATTAAAAGAATAATGCTAAAACTTCATGAATGCCTAACCATAGAAAATGTGTTTCAAGGAACGGACGCTAAAGATAATATATAATTTTTAAATTGAAATTAATATCTCATGAAATTTTTCAAATTCCTATTAAATGGGGACTTCCACAAGAATAGCTACACCTTAGAAGACACCCATTACAAAAAAAATGTAAATTGATAATATATAGCGATTATAAATACAACAATAAGCGGAAAGAAATAAATACAAATAAAACACGACAACAAAGCACAACAATAATGTATTACATACAATTGACAATAGTTACTTAAAACCTAGTAAAATTACTCATGGTGGCACTGGCCGCCAAGAAATGACTTCTAAATTGCTGTATAAATAAGCTAAGTGTAGAGAAAAAGCAACTCAATTGGTCCTAAAACTGTCAGCTGTAGTCTGAGACCGGCTAGTTGAATGAATAAGATTTGATTCAATCGTTGTAATCTAAATGTATATGTAATAAATAAACATGTAATCTAAAATTATATATAGGTCTATAGGTGTATATATAATACCATACAACTTTGGTTGGAACGACAGATATAAACAATAAACGAAACTTATAGTAACCATCCAGCAACCTCGACTAAGCAGTCCATTTTGCAGAATATGAAACTAATTAAGATTCTCCTTAAATTTTCGGACAAGCGACGCAGTTTACTACAGGTATAAGTAATATTCGAAATATGGGTGCGTACAAGAACAAGATATAAATGTGTTGAACAAAAGACAGACCCCTGTTTTAACCTAAGCTTTTCATTCGTCGAGACTCTGTTCAAGACCTCAAGCAATCAAGATCGAAAATTATTAACACTTCTTCTCTTACTAAAAATCATTGTACCGAATTTGGAAGCATTCAGGTTCAACACATTCTCGTAGCAGTATTTTGGGTAAGTCCATCCAGTTCCTACCCCGCAGCAAAATCTTCAATGCTGGAAACACGAGTGAGTATATTAGGTCATCAGCAATAAGCAATTAGTGGCAGAAGGAAAAAGAGCCATTAAATCACTTGACAAAAATATTGAAAAACATCGGACCAGGAAGGGTTCTCAAACAGCGTTAGACGGACTTTGAATAACGAAAGTAGAGCCCAGAAAACGGCCTGTGGCACTGTAGGAGTGACCGATGTGGGGAAGCTATAGCTTCATGAACACACGTTTCGAAGCGATGTATGGGGAGAGTAATAAAATGCAAGTACATATTAGAAAAATATTCATACAAATCAATGAATGAGTAGTTTTTCAAAAAGTATATCTCGTTACAATCAGACTACTAACATATTTCTACACGACAATTTTCTTTTGCGCTCTTAGTAGGTACTCTTTGTTTTGCTGAACATCTGATTTTTATAGGTATCTAATGAGAAAATTAAAAATCACGCAACGACATTCCAAATATGTACAATTATTACTACTTAATGTAGTCGAATACAAATATACAGTGAGAATGAACATTTACATTGTACTTGTATTGTAATCGATTGTAGGAGATTCAAATCCTTCTGAATTATTTACGGTTTCAATTTTTTTTTATTATTCTATCATCGTCACTGCCTGATTCACGCATGGTTTTAAAGGCCGCCATAAGGATGGACTGGACACATCAGAATTGGGGCCGGAAACGGTCAGATTTATCTGCTCCGAAAAAGGGACCATCCCAACTGGGGCCGAGACCCACTATAGGTTTATTACAATTTATACAGGTAGATTTTATGCGAAAATAAGCGCGTAGTTGTCAGATGGAGACAAGTTTATTAGGGCAAGGGAGACAAGGGCATTAAAATTTGTCAGTTTCTGACAAATCTTATGATATACCAACTGCTTTTTCGTTAATATAAGTATAGGTACCCACTATATACTTTGACTCACGATGTGCCACTTTAATGCAACTTCTTAAATATAGTTCACTACAGAACGTTGTTGAATTTGGCAAAGCTGTTGTTATTTAACTTAAAAATTCATTAGAATTTGCTGTAGAATGTAAAATATGATGAGCCCCAGTTCGGATGCCCTGCTGGCCCCAGTCCAAATGAAAAATAATCTACCCGACGGTGGCAAATTGGGCGAAAAGTACCTGAGCTCATTTATTGAATAGGCATATTGGGGGATGGGATTTCGGGACTGACTTAATCCGACAGGCGAACTGGGCGACAGTAATTTGCGTATTCCCCTCATTTCCCTTGCCCTTTGTTAAGGTTAAATTTCTTTTGGGTCGAAAATACCTATACAATAAAAACCACCTTTTCGGTCATCGCGTCAAAAATCACTATCTCGTTTTCATTTTACCAGCTACCTGTGGCTCGCTACCTGTAATAGACGGAGAGCTGGCTACAGAGGGGAAGGGGTGACTCGGTGCAGCGGAATTTTTGTCAATTATAGGCTCGGTTGTTACAGATATAGCGTAAGGCGGGCCGCCAGAAAGTACCTTGGAAGAATAACGGGAGGATAGGGGGTTAAATATGCAATATTTATATGTAAACAAATTGATGAGGTGCAGTGTTGAAAATTTGCAAAATAATCGGAGATGGTACAAGTACGTAGGGAAAAAATTGCCAGAAGACTAGGTGGAAGACAAAGACTCGCCAGAAGGCGATAATGTTGCGAAAAAAATTGCAATAATTATGTGACTCGGTGCACTTCTGGCAATTTTTATACTCATCGTGTAATTCAAAACTAGATCATCTGCAAAACGCCAGAAGGCTAAGTGGAAGAACGAGAGAGATATTAGCGATACTCACAGAGCGTCGGTGGCCACCACGCCATGACCCAATTGTTTTTTTTTTTTTTTTTGGAAGCATAGCTTTCTTATGGAAGCACAGCTCGAAGCGCTGAATCGGCGAGAGGTGTTAACGCCGAAAAACCGTACGACCCGGACGGCCAATTATCGCGCCGCGCTAGCTGTTTATTGACAACGTGTTACAATTGTTTTTGTATTGTCGGTTGCCTTCTCCGTGGTCACGCTAGCTATCAATCGTTTCACAAAATGCTTTAACTGTACAATAACAAAAATTATATCAACAGAATCAGCATCTAAAGAAGAACCTACCTGAGGGTGGGTTCTTAAACGTAAATAGACTGACAGTAGACATCTTGGATTGAGATCTACACGGAACGAGAAAATCCTTCACGGAAACGTTTCTGGGCCTACGACTACAGTCCGGAAGGTTAGGTTTGTTTGGTTTGGCTTGGATAAAAGTATAAAGAAGAATAAATAGTACATATTATATTATAGTAGATTAATAAGGCGGAGTATCGTCACACGAGATTTTTAAAGTAGGACGAGCGAAACGAGGAGTGCTTTAATAGAACGAGTGTGACATACGTCTTATTAAACGAGTGTAATATACTATTTTATCTACTTTGCTTTATTACTTCATTAAATTTTGGCTGTTCAAGTTTTCGTATTACCCTAAGGAATTTTGCGTGGGTTGCTTACACTGACGTCACTGACATTGAAATGACCCTATATGAAACCAAACCATGACAGTGCACGATCTTCTTAAATTTTGTCATGAAAACAGTTACAAAAAGGAAGCAAAAACTATTCATGAAATATCTTCAATCATGTTAATAAAATCGCTAGAAGTGCACCCCATGATATAAAATATAAAATATAAAATAAATCGAGTCATCGCGTGGGCCACCGACGCTCTGAGTATCGCTAATATCTCTCTCGTTCTTCCATTTAGCCTTCTGGCATTTTGCAGGTGATCTAGTCTTGAATTACATAATAAGTATAAAAATTGCCAGAAGTGCACCGAGTCACATAATTATTGCAATTTTTTTCGCAACATTAGCGCCTTCTGGCGAGTCTTTGTCTTCCACCTAGTCTTCTGGCAATTTTTTCCCTACTTACTTGTACCATCTCCGATTATTGTCCAAATTTTCAACACTGCACCTCATCAATTTGTTTACATAAAAAAAATGCATATTTAACCCCCTATCCTCCCGTTATTCTTCCAAGGTACCTTCTGGCGGCCCGCCTTACGCTATA
Organism: Cryptocephalus moraei; assembly: GCA_946251905.1. Classification (NCBI taxonomy): domain Eukaryota; kingdom Metazoa; phylum Arthropoda; class Insecta; order Coleoptera; family Chrysomelidae; genus Cryptocephalus; species Cryptocephalus moraei. The sequence continues at coordinate 14,944,258 of OX276453.1, read as the reverse complement.
TCTGTAACAACCGAGCCTATAATTGACAAAACTTCCGCTGCACCGAGTCACCCCTTCCCCTCTGTAGCCAGCTCTTAGACTATAAGGTGCTATTCGCCCAATTTGCCTGTATCATAAAAAAAAACCTTACTGCGTATGAAGGTAAACTATATATATTTTGTCGCCCAATTCGCATCCACTCAATCTACCTGGCCCTCCCGGGCCATAGTTCGGATGCTCCGATAAAGATAAGCACCCGTCGGAATGTGTCGCTTCTGGGAACATCGAAACAACGGGAATTTGGCGAACTGATGGATTTCCTGGAAGCCGCAGAATATTCGGGAAAGGACGAGATTGTTCTGCAATTCCCATGTGGCAAAATAAATAGCAATAGCAATAGCGGCAATAAGCAAACATAAATAAATGGTGCTAATATAAATTTAATAATTGCGAAAATTAATTAAGTATTAAGTAATAGAAGATTTGTGTTAGTGTAAGTCGTTAAAATAAATAAATTAAGGCAATTCGTGTAGTTTGGTGATTTTCGCGTAGTTAAAACGTTACAATACTGTTTGATACAAATATATATTGACATTAAATATGTACGATCAACGTTATTAACATGTGTATGTCATTATAGCTACGATCAAAAGTATTATTGGTTATTGGAAGAAGAGACTTCATTTGTATCCACACCTCGTCGCGGCAAGAGAAATAATGAATATTCTGCATAGACATTTTGTTATTCGTCAGGTCAGAGAGAAACACACAGGTACAGCACTCGCCCTCACTCACTCACTCACTTACTCACGCAATCACTCACTCACTCACCCACTCAATCACTTACTGAATCACTCACTCGATCACTTATCACCCAATCACTCACCCACACAATAGCGTTGCATTTTCGTTTCACCTTGGCTCGTCTCGTCTCGTCCCTCTGGTCTCGTCTCGTATCGATTTTCAAAAGATTACACCTCCACACAACGTGCGATGAGAAAGCTAGCTTCCAAAAATGAGTAAATTAACCTTTTTAATTCCTATTAAATATTTAACATCTATATAATATGTGCATTAAGAGAAGCAAAACTTTTAAGATGATAAAACATTTGTCACCCAAAAGTCGAATAACGACATCTAGAAGATGTCTAATATAAATCTTCTATAAAATAGGTATCTAGTGGGCACATTGGGATATATTATGTAGAATATAGATCCGTTACATACACGACAGGCATCTTCATGCCTCGAGTATATCTGTGATCATGAACAATATATGTTACTTATTATACTGTTAGTCTGCGGTATTCAGGATACTACATATACATAATAAAGATATCTTTACAAATTACTTGCAACCAACGATACATCACAATAAACATATACGCGTTTTTTTGGCTGCTTGCTTTGCTCTCGCTAATTACAAATCGAAACTTTTTGCATACAACGAAACGGCTTGCCGCGAAATAAACACGCCTGGAGCTACTCGAGTTTACCTTATTCGGATCCCGGGAAAAGGCGGCTCGAACAGACGAGATTGTTCTTGACGCTTCGATGCGATAAGAGGTTTCTCGAAACACGGAAATATTCCAGCAACTATCGAGAAAGTTCGAGAAGGCTCTTACCTGCCATAAAAAGGAATACCGGACCCAAGGCGAGATGGTTGAAGAATCGGAGTGTAAATATTCGGGCGAGAGGCCGCGCATTAAATAAATAAACATCTGTGTGTGAAATAAATTATAAGTGTTACAGATAGAAATAAATTAATTAGTACAAATCGCGTAGTGTTTAGTTTTAGTAAAACAGTAAAAACGTTACACTATGACTATGATGAGATGGAAGTCTTTTCTTATGTTTACGGACTAGTTTGACACAAAAAAAAAAACAATAAAATAAAAAATAAAACATATTATATTAGATAAAACCAGTGTTTTTAAACTTTGTTGGCTACATTTCCTCAACGAACCCTTACAATTCGACTGAAGTTCCTATCTGTTCCACAATTTGGGAAAAATTGAAAAGAATTCCTAATAAATCCACAAAATACTATATTACATTGTCTAAAAACTCTCTTTCAGTTTATGAAAATTTTGCTGTGTTTAAAAGTCGAAAAAAAAGACTAAAAAGACTTTCTAGAAGAAAAGGAGGTTATCCATGTTTGGTGTTTTTATTCATATAACTTTCTATGACATTTAGTCACCTTATAAATTGAGAAGGGTTTAATTGTTGGAAACAAACTCCACCGGCATAAGAGAAAATGAAAGTTGAAATTGTGACACAAACTTTTAGTGGAAATGTGGAAGTATGCATAGATATACAGCTACTGGATTTTCAGGAGGCTCAGGAAATACACACCAATGGTTAAGCGCACAAATATATTATTGCACTCTTTGGTTAAAATGTGTTAACTTAATTTCCAAATTCCCTACTATCATACCTGTTGTAACTCTCTGAGCAATAGTAACAGTTGGAAACAAATAAATTTGGTGCTAAGTGTTTAAAAATTATTAGTATGTGTGATGTGTGGGAAATATTTTAAGGTATGATCTACTTCAAAATATCACATTTGGAAGTCAACATACTCATGAGTTCAACCATCCACATTTGGTCAATAAAGGATTTGTTTTAAATTTTAAGTAGGGTGAGACTAGGATGCACACAACCTGAGTCGATAGGCCACGGAATGATTCTCGTAATAAGTTTCGTAAATCCAGTTTTAAATAAACTTTGCCAATTTACACTGATCAATTACTTTTGAAAAATTGAATACAATTAAGAATTACTTTAAAAACATATATTTGAATGGTATGCCAATACTACGTTCATTTAGGAAAATTGGCATTTTAAAATTCATAACATGCACAAATAGTTCAAGAAATCTGTACCAGACATATATAAAGTTCTCATGAACAGTTTTTAGCTCTTTTCAGTGCTTTACAGCAATTGCATGGGTCTAAACAGTTTATGTTGGCATATAAAGGAACTAGTAGTTGCAAGACCTGATCCATTTTTATAGGAGGGGAAATCTTTTATGGACACCAGATGAAATAAAAGACATCTCAGAAACAGGAACAAAGTAAGTTCGAACCGTGCGATAAATGATATATCTACCTTTCTGGTTTATCTCATCTGATAGTGTGGGACTCCGCACATCGCAGCAGTTACCTGTACTAATTCCCACCTATATCTATTGACCTGGCGAGGTAAATTCCCCATTTAAAGAAGAGCATATCTTTGAAATAAAATCAATTGTAAAAGTTCAGATAATTTTAATTATTTAATAGTTAGTATACCCTATTATTACGGTTTTTGTATGTTCTGAATATTTCTTTAAAATGATTGTTTTTCAGGAATAATTTATGAATTCGAATGTTATTTCTTACATTTATAGTCATTAGATTTATAATGTTGGTTGCCGAAGTAGCAGTATTTAATGATCAATTAATATGTAGTCGTTGAATTGATCATTGGGGACCAGGGGCGGATTACCGCATAGATAGGCTATAGCATAGGGCGCCAAAAATAAATAGGCGCCGGCGCCGCAAGATAAAAAAATAAAGAAAGATTTAAAATGCTATCTGTAAAACGCTGCTGTCAGCAGCGCCTACTAGAAAAGTATAAACTTTGAAAAATCTAAAAGAAGTTATGGGGTTCAAGCTAGATATGTTTCAAAACGCTTATTTTTTAAACAACTACATAATGGTGAAAATATACGTCGTCAGTGGCCAATTTATTCAAAACTTACCGGAAAAGTCTATTGTTTATACTGGAAGTTACTTAAGAGGAATGAGACAAATTCTTTTGCAATAGGGCTTAATGACTGGAAAAATGTACATAGAATTTCAGAACATGAAACCTCTTCTATACACTGCGAAAATGCAAAGGCTTTTCTGGTTCGTTCAAAGACACACGGTAAAATAGATACACAGCTTCACAAACAATACCTTTCAGAAAGAAATTATTGGATGAATGTACTTCGACGAGTAGTTGAAGTTGTAAAATTTTTAACGTCGCGTGGATTACCTTTCAGGGTAAACCGGAAATATTTGGAGATATTCACAATGGTAATTATCTAGGTTCTTTAGAACTTCTTATAAAATTTGACCCATTTTTGAAGTCACATATCGAATCTAAAGGCAACCCAGGAAGGGAACACATTTCAATTTATTTTAGACAATTTACAACGAATTTATAAAGCTCATGGGTGATGCTGTACGAGAACGGTTCTCATCAGAAATTATCAGTACAAAATATTTCTCAATAATTGTGGACTCTACATCAGATATATCGCATACCGATCGGCTAACAATTGTTTTGAGGTATGTCCTTGAAAATGACTTACCCGTAGAAAGATTTATAACTTTTGTTAGTACTGTAGGACACAAAGCAGCCAATATGGATGATACCATTTTCAAGGTCTTAGATAATATGTTCTTAGATATAAAGGACTATAGAGGGCAAGCCTATGATAATGCTTCTAATATGTCGGATAAATATTCTGGTTTACAAGCCAGAATTAAGGAAAAAAATCAGCTTGCGAAATTCATACCGTGTGCTGCACATTCGTCAAATTTAGTTGGCACCTGCGCAGCAGAATGCTGTCCTAAAGTTACCAGGTTTTTTATGTTTGTAGAAGAACTATACACTTTTTTCTCAGCATCAACTCACAGATGGCAAATCATGAAAGAATCTTTATTGCGAAACAGCAATGCTGCAGCAGATGATCCTAAACAACTTGCGAAGCTTGTGCCAAAGAAACTTTCTGTTACAAGATGGTCAGCTAGATCTGATGCATGTACTGCACTTTATAATAGTTACGAACAATTTAAAAATGCATTGCAACTTATAATAGTTGATTCAACACAAACGCCTAAAACAAAAACGGAAGCAAATGCATATTTGACAAAATGTGTGATATGGAAACTATAATTTTGCTCTCTTTTTGAAAATATGTTTTACTGCAGTTTTACAAAACAAGCATATCTTTACAGAAACAACGTTTAGATGTGTGCGTAGCTGTTCAATTATATGGATCTTTAATCAGTTTCGTGAATAACATGAGGGGAAATTTTAACCTATATGAAGAAGTAACTAGCTATTAATAAAATGCAATAAGTACAGTTTAGATCCGAAACGAAAGAACAAAAGGAAACTGCTGCCTGGAGAAAATTCTAATGACACTGTTTTTGATGGAAAGAGAGATATGGAAGTAAGTGTGTATTTCATGGTAATAGACAACATCCTATCAGAACTACAAAAAAGAAAAACTGCATATAATGAAATTTACAAATGTTTCAGTTTTCTTCAGAAATTAGAAATTACTGAATTAATTTCTTTTAGGGAACAACAAAACCCCGCAGAAAGCACGACAACGATTCTACTGGATAAATTGTTCAGACGACATGAAGGACTGGTGTAGGAAATGTACTACATGCTTCGCAAGTAATGGGCCACAAAGATGACCTAAAGCTCCCATGAAACAATATAACGTCGAAAGCCCCTTCGAAAGAATTGCTATCGACATAGCAGGACCCTTCCCTGAGACCGAAAAGGGGAATAAATATATCCTGGTGGTAATGGACTACTTTAAAAAGTGGGTAGAGGCATACGCTCTCCCTAATCAGGAGGCAGAGACAGTAGCCGATGTGCTCGTGAAGCAGATGATCTGCCGGTTTGGAGTACCTATGGAATTACACTCGAATCAAGGAAGAAACTTCGAGAGCGATCTATTCCGGGGGATCTGTGAGAAGTTTGGGATACGAAAAACCAGAACCACGGCCCTTCACCCTCAGTCTGATGGGATGGTAGAACGAATGAATCGCACCCTCAACCGCTATCTGGCAAAAATGGTCTCGTCACATCAACGAGACTGCGATGAACACGTGCCGTTCTTCCTGATGGCCTACCGCTCGGCCGTTCACGAGTCGACAGGACAAACTCCAGCCAAAGTCTTGTTCGGGCGAGAACTTAAAATGCCCTGTGATCTGATCTCTGGCGCTAGACCAGACGAAGAAGTTTCGAGGGAAGATTACGTCTCCAGGATGCAGAAAAGGGGTGAACGACATTCACGATCAAGTCCGGTACCAACTAAATATCGCCAATGATCGCATCAAAGAGCGTTACGACATCAACGCTAAAGAGGGTGGCTACCAAATGGGAGATCAAGTTTGGCTGTACAACCCACAGAAGAAACGTGGTTTGTCCCCTAAGTTGCAGACCAATTGGGAAAGGTCCCTATGTCGTAAAGAAAGGATTAACGACGTTGTCTACCAGGTAAGCAAACTACCAAACGGCAAACCGAGAGTGGTGCATTTCAATCGTTTGGCACCCTATGAGGGGTCGCACGATGAGGCGGAGGGTCCCCTGGACCTGGTAAGAAACACGGTGGCGCGGGAGAACGAACTTTCGTTCGAAGAATTTATGAGCGCCTACGGGGGCACCGGCAAAGCACGGTATGGAGTAACCTGTGAAAAACAGTGAAAAACAACATGATTTGTTCAGCGTACCTGAAGAATACTCGTTGGCCCATTGTGTGTCCGCCGACCTGGTAATGGCACGAGATATCACCACAGTTTCAAAGAAGAAGTACGGGCGCTTGGAACAACTCAGAGCGCAACTCCCGGAAATTGGCAAGGTTCTGGAACTCCGTGTCCACGAAAGACACATCTTTTATCTGGTTACAAAGGAGATCGGATTCCTTAAACCATGTTATCAGATACATGGCGAACATTGCATAGACTACGAGACCGATTGCTGGAGCTTGACATCAGGAAGATAGCTATCCCCAAGTTAGGTGCTGGACGAGATCAGCTGGACTGGAGGATTGTCCGGAATATGCTGGAAGTAGTGTTGAAGGATACCGGAGTAGAAGTTTTAGTCTGCAGTTTTGGACCTGCATCATGTCAACTCAAGAAGACGGTCCCCTGTTATTTTGACGCCACGTCCCGCTGTAAGCGGAGGGCTAACTGCAGGTTCCTGCATGAGCCTACCAGTGATACGTTCCGGGACGAAAGGTCTCTAAGGCGGGGGGCAGTGTTACGCGAAATGTAAACAACCAGCGTAAGGCCTCTTTCACACGGAGAGACGTTTGCCGCTCACTCGCGAGGTAGAGGCATTTTTGCCTCCTGCCCCTAACATTTCACACGGCGCGACGAAACTCGAGAGACGTGTTATTTCGTCCATCCAGTGACCTACTACGGCCAGTACGCTCAGTGCCCAGTGCCCAGTACTCCCCAGTACACATTCGCACCACACACGGTATGGATCGCAGGCGTTCTGTTGCCCTTCTTCTTCTTTTACGTCGCCGTCGTCAGAGAAGGCGTCAACAAATTTATAGAGAATTATGGGTCCATCCCATCAACCAATGTCGTGATGAAGCAGGAGGTTTCGCCCTGCTTTATTAACAACTCCGCTTGGATGACGATAAGTTTTTTAATTACTTCCGTATGTCAGTTACTTCATACGACGAGCTTTTGACAAGAGTAAAATGCAGTATTCAGGTTGACAATACCAACATGAGAAACTGGAAAATCATTCAAACTTACCATATTTCTTTTGTTCAAGTGTTGATAGTTTTTCAAAATTATTATTTATGTAAACACAAATTTCCTTCCACGCCTTCGCCACTTCATTGCGATCCTCGTACACATCTAAAGTTTTATCCCATAATGCTGGGTGACTTTCCACGCAGTGGATCAGCACATCAATATCTACTACAAACTTGGAAGCCATGGTTAAACTGAGAGGGAAGCGAGAGCGATTTTGCCTCCTCGTGTGATGAGCTCCATTCCCCTCTATACATTTCGAAGAAGACGCACGTCTCGTGGAGAAGCGGCAAACCTTAGGTGCACGCGGCGTGCGGCTACACCTCGCGAGTCAAAAATGCCTCTCGCTCCTCGTGTGAAACGCACCGTTCAACTCTATACATTTTCATCTTCCGCGGCGCCGCTACCTCGCGAGTGAGCGGCGAACGTCTCTCCGTGTGAAAGAGGCCTAAGCGTTCTCCTTATCGGACGGCGGCTTACCTCAAAAGGAGGCCGCTCCGCTAATTGAGTCATAAAAAGAGTTGCCGAATACTCGCGAATACCCATTTAAAGAAAGAATGATTTATTACGTTCCGGGCCTTTCAAGAATAAACGTTATTAGGGAAAAAAAGGATCGAGCTCTCTCTAGTAGGTTCTCGAGACATAATGGAGGACTATAAAAAAGCGAACGCTGCGGACGGAGAGGAGATTAGACGTGAAGCGGCGAGTGAAAACAGTGCGATAAACGGACAAGTGAAATAAATTAGCAGTTAAGAGTGTGACATAAATTAATTAGTTAGGAAATAGTTTGGATAAATTAGGTAGTGTTAAGACAGTGTGTAAAATAAATTAAGATATACGTTACAATATGATTACAGTAGAGGCACGAGGCACACCGATGTTCCGCTTTTCCCTATACGAAAAATAAAACACCAAAATAACTATGACTTGTTAGAAACTGTGTGAAGAAATAATTCAGAGTTCTGAATTCACAGTTTGATAGTAAAAGCATCGGGGGAGTTCCTGTGATCACTTGAACAGCTTCTGTGGAAACTGTTCTGTAAGCACAAGATTCACGGATTAAACATTTTCTTTGTATGTTAGGTATTCAATGATATTTGTCGAACAATTTTATCCATCGATTTTATCTACGAGAAGATCGAATTTATAACTGAATTATACATTTTACGTTTCTCAGTTACGGGACCTCCTATATTCGGCCTCTTCTGTTTTCTTCGCAGTTATTCGTAGATCATACTGAAATGTTAATTTGTGGTTAAAATATATACCTAGATATTTAACAGCTTTACTGCGAATAAGTTCCCTATCTAGAATTTTAAACTTAATAAAACCTCTTTTTCTATCTCCTTTTAAAATAATTGCTTCTGATTTTTCAAGAGCCAATACTAAACCATGATTTTGCATCCAGTACGAAATCTTCGCTAAAGTATATCATTTACACTCTGTTTTAACTTCAAGGAATATTTTCTTTGATTAATATTGCCGAACATTTTCATGAACGGAAAACATCATCGTTAAGGATAATCCTCAAAATTGGTCCCAGAGGAGACCTCAGAAGTACTTCAATATTTACTCCTACCGCACCTTTACCTAAACATGTCAGAGTCTGAAAGGTAGTGCTCTATAATATTTATCAAACATTTAGGGACACCTCTCATGGAGGAGAACGAAAATAGAATATGGTAAATTTACAAATGCTACTGCCTTTGTCATAGATGTTCGTTTTTTGCGTGAAAGGTATTTTACAATTTACCAAGTCCATTCATCAGAATTTCAATATTCAAATTCAATTGAACGATATAAAACGTACTCCAAAAATATATATTCATTTGATTATCATACGTGATATAATGAAGAAGCTTTCGATAAAAATTTCTTCCATTTACTTTATCCCTGGTGAAACTAATTTTTCAAAAATATTGTCACTTTCGAAGAAAGCAATAAAATTATGATAGAGAAAAATTTTAAATGCCAATCGTTAGATTTAGTATTATTTTTGTTTGATATTTAGATAACTTGTATTTTCTGTTCTTTTTAAATGAGAAAATAATATCTTTTATTTTTGTTTGAAGAACATTTGAAAAAGCAATGAAGAATGTCGAATTTCTATTTCAATTAGTATTTATCTGAACAAATTGAATCAAAAGAAACAGATACCTAAAATGAGCGTTTTGATAAAAATTTTTGAACCTGGTACAGTTTTTAGTGAATAATTAACAAGCCGTGAATTGTGTTTACAGAAAATCCGCCTAGATTTCTAGCAAATAATAGTAAATAATAAATAATTTATTAAATACTAAACGCAGTTTAATAAGCATATCATCAAAAGTAGTAAGACACTATCTGAAGTCACATCCAAAAAAACAACACTTAAGTAAGTACCTGTAACTTTTTGTATGGTCATGACAAAATAACTAATAATAAATTTAAAATACTATAGTTAATATGGTGTGCGGTGTATTTGTAAATCATACACTTCAATTTTTTTTTTTGTACGGAAGCGATTTTTCCACTCTGACACATTTTCTATCAAGTGTTTAGCTTTTTACAAACGTAAACATTAAATAACCTAGTTTAACAGCATTTTTTCATGAACACGATAATTGTGCATTAATTATTAATTATTCGCAATAGACTTTTTATAGTCACAAAAATACCACTACTTTTACAAAAACATGTGCATTTCGAGATCAGAAATTCCCAATATCAAAAATACATTTTTTTCTGTATCAATCACATACATATTACCGTATCATCGTGTTGTGGACGTAATAACCAATAACAACGTTATAGGCCATGTTTTCGTAATTTATTTAAATGATTCTCCGATTATAAATGGTAGGGGTAAGGAAGGTCATCCTCTACCACACATACACTCAAATACAAGCCGCTCGAGGAATTTAGTAAAATCATTCGCTTTTAACAATGATTCGCGACCAAGAGTCCGTCTCGTAGAACTATTCTTTCTGAAATATGTCCGATTAAAGCCGCCTGTTCGAAGAATTAACCACATTTTTCAACAGTCAAGAGTCAAGATTGTCGACGTAACGGTTTAATAAATACGAAACCAATGTACCTTTTTTGTGATAAAGTAAGTAATATAAATCGTTCTTTTTCTTATTTAGAGAAGCACTGTAGATAGGTATCGGAATTAATTACGTATGGGATAAAACAATATTTTTTTAACGAATTAGGAAATTCCAATTCGTCAATAAATAATCGAATATGTGATTACCATTACTATCGACAAAAATTCTGGGAAGTTTAAGAATTTATTAAACACTATATTTTTAAAAAACAAATTTAAAACTTTCAACTGATTTAACAAGTTTCTCACAATTTATTTCAGATGATCCAGCTACAGAAAATACTGCTCTATCTCCCTCTCATGCTTATACTTGCCTCAGCACAAAATGACTCATTCTACTTTCCCGAGGAGAGCAGTTTGCTCTATTCGCCATCAATTACAGGAAATAGGGCCCAAATTCCACAAAATGTCCCAAACCCGAACTACCTTGAAGTGACAGAAAAGAACAGATACGAGGCATACGTGGACTCTATTATATCTAGCGGAATAGCCAAGTTAACATTAGCCATTAACAGGGCTTTACTGACTGAAGGAGGCAACAAGAATACTAATGTGGTGTTTGCTCCTATGAGCATAGGTGGTAAGTCAATAATTGTATTACTAACTTGCAAAATTAAAAAGTTCTAAGTTTTGTAAGGATTTAACTTGAATTCTAGCAGGTAGTCAAGTTGAATATAGTTAGATATTCTGTACAGGATATCTCCACTTGAATTCACAATATGAATAGCTAGTTTCTTTAAAAATATGGTGAAACCGTCCCAGGTTATTTTGTCGTGCAATTAAAATGGAAAAATTCATAACAACTGTGCACATTTCTAATGAAAATATGCATGTAACATCGAACAAGAATTATTAAATTTGGACACCCTGTATGACATAATATATTGTTAATATTTAAAGTTAGCATTTTTCTTATTTACGTAGTAAAGCCTTGAATTGTGGATTTCAATTGTTCTACTCTTTTCTCAATGAAGAGGTCAGAAAAGTAATTATAATAATATACATATAATTTATTATAATTTATTTCAGTCACTTATACACATTTATTTTTCTATAGTAACCTTAATTAGTATTAAGTTTAGATGGTAAACAAAAGACACAAAAAATAGCTACAATTTAATACAAAATTTCCTCTATTCTCGTCTTCTGCAGATACTTTAATTAATTTTATTACTAACAATTGTTATACCCATCTTTCTAAATATCTTTTGTTGTGACCCTTCTGGGCATAGTTAATAAGAATTATAAAATTCATTACATACTAAAATTTTCTTTTGTAGTTTTTTTTTACATTCAATAATTAACAAATATTCCGTAGGGGCTTTGGCTCTGGTCCTCCTAGGCTCCAATGGCAAGACTTTCGCTGAGATCACCACAGTGCTGGGACTGGCCACCGGCCTGGACATTAAACAGAAATCCGAACAGATCCACGAGCAATTCGGAAGAGTGATACTCAAGTTGGAAGCCAGTGCAGGTTTCGAGATAGGTCAAGAGGTCAGCTTCGCTCACGCCGTCTTCGTTCAGAGTAACTACCCCATCCGAGCGTTGTACAAGCAGACCGCTGAAGATTTATACCAAAGCGACATTGTGAATGTAGATTTCAGAGGCGATCCGAACAGGGCGCAGCAGACCATCAATGGGTGGGTCAGGGAAAAAACTAGGGGTAAGATAACTGATATCTTGGCAGATGTGCCATCATCTGTCACGAAGGTGATCATAGCGAGTGCAATGTATTTTAAGGCGTTGTGGGAGAAGCCGTTTTTCGAAGGATCTACCACTAGGTGAGTACCTCCTGGTTAAACTAAAATAGACTTAGGTCTGAAAGAAATATGGGTAGTGAAATTCAATTGTTAGCTTCATATGTTAAAAAACTTTTTCTCTCAGATATTGTATTAGCTTTATTTATTATTCGAATTTAGATACCAGCTTGTATACTTTTAAATCAAGAACATTTTAAAGTTTGACTGGAAATGAAGCTAATTATATATGAACAGGGACAGTTTGTAGTATGTTCAATATCTAACTGACAGTCTACACAAGCCTATTAGATCTATAATGAAAAACGTTTAAATCGAATTACCTACCCACTTGGAATCAATCGTTTGATATAGGTAGTTAATTTTCATTTGTTTTTTGGAATATACATAAAAAGGGGAACATGAACATGAAGGAGAAAAGGGTAGGTTAAATAATAGGTGGTAGTATCAGTAAACAGAGATGTTATTTATACAAGGGGGGGGGCATTTATAGGATCTTAGTGCCCACATAGTACTTATTAAACCTTTCATTACCATATTTATTTTAAAATAATTTCAGTATTACTACATATATGCCCCTGTTTGTGTGAAAAATTTGAAAAGAGAGTCGGAAATATACAAAAACAGTAAAAGGCCTATGAACGTATTTGCTTCAACACAATAATTGAACCAGGAGAGTGAGGCAAGTAATTAAAGGCACCTTTATATTGCGATCAATCACATAGAACAGACTAGAGAATAGAAGAAAAAAATGTGACAAGGCAATAATGTGGAGTCGAAGGTATGTCCACACTGGTAAACCAAATCGCACAACTCGTGTCAATGGATGAAATTCTGCGATTTTTGATAAGCAGTTTGAAACAATTTCGCTGTTTTACAACTACTTACAGACGAAATCTCACGTCTATGAGTTTCTTACCTCAGGTGGAAAACTTCTGTTTTCTTGGGCAATATTTCGCAAAAAATCAAATATCTGAAGTGCCTCGAATCATTTATTGTCCCTATGTACGTGTACCCCAACAAAATAATTTCAAAAATCTTTTCAGATTTCATGCACATTTTTATTTATTCCTCTCGAAATATTTTGGGAGGTTTATTAAAAATGATGGTCATAGATTTTCTTCCCCAACATCCAAAAATTAAATTCCCATTATCTTCATATGAATCAAATGTGAATGCTACTTCTAGATAAAAATCGTTCCATAAAATGTTATGCAGTAAGACGCATATAATTATGCATCCATCATATCACGCATGCACTATGTCTGGGTTTAATACGATAGACTAAAACACTGAATTTTGGAGACATAACATTAAGAGATTTTCAATCACAGTTCGCGCTCTTGCTTAGCTATTCTTAATATGGCACCCTGAGCTACCCCCTGGCGCACATTCAAAGATACATAATGAAAAATGGTTATTCCTGAAGGCAGGTCAACCAACGTTTTGTTTTTCTTCTTTTTAGCGCTTCAAAAACATTTACAACAGGATCAGCAATCAACCTATAAATAATATTTCTGTCCACGAAGAATGTTCTACTTTTTCAAGACTACAGGTGTGGACATGTGACAAAGTCAATAAATCGTTTTACAATTTGTTTCCGATAGTCCAAGAACAAAGTTCTCGATTGTATGTAGAAATCACTCGATTTTGTCAACCAATGTGACATACCTAAAGACATCTTGAGATGTGTGAGAACAAAAAGAAGGAATGAGGAAACTACCTAGGTATGACAAAAAATATTGAAACCAACCAAATAACCAAATATGACACCATCAGGAAAATCACTTAAAGATGGTATGAGAGTTGGATAGCATACACATCTAAAGAATAAAGCCATTGTTCAACATAACAAAACTGAGTTCTGAAGACAGATGTTCCATTTTATCTTGGCATTACTGTTAAAAAGCTTCTCTCTTAAAAAAATTCATCTGAATTTACACCCTTCACTATCTCGGAAAATGTATTGTAGCAAAATTAATTGACTCAGAATATTTAGCAGCCATGCTTCATAATAATTTTTCTGTTAATTTTCAGGCGACCATTTTTCCCGAACGGCCGCCATTCTCCCACCTCGATAGAAGCGGAAATGATGGCGAACGGAGGCACTTTCCCATACTACAACGATCCATTGTTGCGTTGTGAAGTACTAGGCTTACCTTATAAAGGAAACGCGACTGTCATGTATATAGTAATGCCTTACACTTCAGACGTAGAGAAGTTGAAGCAGCTAGAAAAGACAATAACAGCTAAGGACCTAGAAAATTTGGCCGGCAACACCATCCCTACAAAAGCCGTCGTGCTTTTTCCCAAGATGAAAATCGAAAGTACAATAAACTTAAAGGCTCCCTTAGAGGAACTGGGCCTAAGAAGCTTGTTTAACCCTTCCGAAGCGAACTTGGCTCTCCTGTCTCCCGGAGAGGGTGTTGTGGAGCCTCCAAGCGTTTTTAATTCTGGAACGCGGATAAGTTCTAGGATCAGCGGCAGCAAGAAAGACACTTTAGATAGTTTAAGGCAGCTTATAAATCAACAATCGTCAGACAATTCGTATCAGAACCCCGGATTATATGCAGACAAAGTTATTCATAAAGTGTATATGGACATTACCGAGACTGGTACAGAAGCTGCAGCTTCAACTTCTATTAGTTTGTCCAGGGATGGGGGCAGGGTAACATATAGAGTCGATGTGCCTTTCTTTTTCTTCATTCGGCACGAGCAGACAAAAACAATTTTGTTTTGGGGTTCGGTATATTCCCCGACACCTAATTTCAGTAGAGGGTAATACAATTACAGACTGTCGCTTTTTATTATATATTTTTGTAATATTTATAATGATTTTTTTAAATAAACGTTTGATTTGTCAATTGTTTGTACAATACGATTCTAGATAAATACACAGTAATTATTTACAACTACCAAGTATTCGTTTATCGACTTTGATTGTTTCATTTCTACATAATTGTGACTCATAATAACGGTACAGACAGTAGTACATTTCTACTGAAAATCCTTATACAAATATTGCGTAACATTTAAATATAAATTTTACCTTTCAAGAAATAAGTTTTACTGTATGGCAATAGATGGCATCGTAAACATAATCCGTATTATGTTGAAATCAATATATTGAATCTACGTGCAAATTCAGATTGAAAATTTGAATGTTTCTCTATACCATGTAGATTTGTTTGAAACGGTCTCCTCATTTAACTTACTTAGGTTACAAGAGAAAAAACAGTTGAACAAAGGATATGAGAGAGCATTCGAAAAAGAATTTACAGATAAAATTGATAGAAAAATGACAAGGACGATACTAGGATCAAATATCACAATAGACGGAGTGAGGAGACCAAAAAATAATTAAGAACTAGGAATAGAAAACATTAAGACATATAATGAAAAGAAAACCAACCGAAATCTAAAGAAGACAGAGAAACAAACACTTGGCGAAACCAAATAGAAGAAGACAAGAACTACAGGATTGACGAACTGGAAATTAAAATAACGAAATAGAAAATAATAAACAAAGTTGACAAATATAGCTAGTACCAATTTAGTAAAAAGTTATAACAGAACGATTTATTCCGAACTAAGAAAATACCCAGAATTGGAACTAAGGGGAGTACGTTATAATTTTGAGGAATCAGGAAAGGTGCCTAGTTAAGTACGATTTCTTGCAAAGATAATTGGTCAAAGAAACAAAGTTAGCTGTTTTAAAAAGTTTTGAACTATTTCGGGCATTATGTACACTAAAAGCATCGCAACGCTACTAAATGCTATCAAAATCCAGAGTTATCTGGTTTCCCTTTTCAAGCGGGTTGTTGTCCTCCTTGCCCCTCTTTAGGTACGTTCTTGGACATATTACCACCCCATAAATAGATTTTTCAACGCATCGAACGCTGCCCGTAATCCGAAGGACTCGCTGGCTCAATACTGAATGATATATATATACTTTGAGATTTTTTGTAAGGGAATAAGGGCATTTTTTAATAGTACACCAAGTGGAAATGGTGTTTTTAATGTGATATTAAGAACTCCTTTATTTTCTTTTGGTTTATAAAATCGAATAGCCTCGGACTAAGAGACAAATCCTACCGTTACGACTTAACTAAAAAATATGGAACATGCATTTGGAAAATTTTAATAAATGAGGTGTGCACAGTCTTACTGTAGGAATAAAAATCAGATCTGATTACAACAAAATAGGACCGTGGTATTATTCAATCCAGCATAAAAAGCCGGCTACTCACTACGCGAGATTTGCCAAGTTACTTGACTTGGAATATACTTGGCAAGTACTTGTCCGAGTCCAAGTAAATTGTACACACTACGTGCCTACTTGAAAGTTTCAGTTTATTTCGGGAAGAGCAAGTAGATAGACAAGTACTTATTGAAGATGGGCCCGAGTTCTGATACATCTTTAGCTGCCTTTGTTACATTAAGTTGTGGTTATCTTTTATTCAAAAATAGAAGAAAAAAGCGCAAACCTAGAAGATGGTGGTTATCATCTTTAAATAATAGTAGAGATAGCCGAGATAGGTATGTATAAAATGTACTTATTTTTTGAAATGAATGTAATACCTCACGCCAGTGAGGAGTCCAATCTTTATTATTACTGTTTACGACGAAAAACTACACTCCACTTGCAGAGTCAAAATCATAAATAATTTTCCAAGTCAGTGCGAGTCGCCGTACACATTACTCGCTACTTGCCAAGTACTTTGCAAGTACTTGGCAAGTAGCGCGTAGTGAGTGGCCGGCTTTATAAATATAAATTTTTCAACAATTTATTTCATTTTTCAGAAAATTTTAACTTGAAATTAAAAAAAGTGTGTAGGTACTTAGTAATATCACTGTTTATTTCTTTTATAGTCCTTAATTGTATTCCAATATTTATTTCACATATATTCATTTCACTCAGTTTAATTCATTAACTGAGTGAAATTACGTTTAAAATATGAACCCTACTCAATTAACAATTCTTCTTCTCCTTCTTCTTTTATTGTAGGGCCATGCCAAGTTCTTCTTCACGCTTCAAACTTTTGTCATGTCCTCTTGCGAAGATAGCCAACTTTGGGCCCATCTTTTTTGTGGTCTTCCTGCGCTTCTTTTTTCTGGAGGTCCACAGTCTCTTGCTATTTTTATTAGTCTGGTATCATCTACTCTTGCTCATCCCAAAATCTTCTTCTTTGTCTTATAAATATCGTGATGTCGGTTACGTTACATTATTGTCGTATATCTGAATTTCATACTCTGTCCAACTTGGTCTTTCCTGCTATTGCTTTCGAAAGTTTCAAAGTGTTCATTTCAACTGTGTTCTTTAATCGGTTTTTCCTATTTCGTTGCCGTGTCGATTCAACGTATTGTAATGCGAGAAGTAAACAAAGCGACACATGTTTACTCCTTCAAAAGAATAACTACGACGCGTACAAGACAGCTGCATGAACATTTCCTGCGTAGGCGTTCTAGAATATACTAGAACGTTCTTTATCGGGGTTGGAAGTGTATATATAAGGGGGCTTGTGATCGAGGGAGTTAGTGAGAAGTAGAGAAGCAGACGTGAACGCGACATACGATCCGAAAGCGGAGCAGTACAAATAAATTATGTAGTGTCTAGTCTAGTGTACAAGTAGTTTAGTGTGTTAAATAAATTAGTGTTCAATTAATGTAAATAAATTATAAAATAAACGTTACAGTATGATCTGTCTTAGTTCCGAGGCTTAGCCTGGTTCTTTGAGCTGTCTGATATGTTTATTGGTTTATGACAGCTATTTTTATCTCACACAAACACCAACCTCTACTCTCTCGCTCTCGCTTCCGCGTTTGCGTATTTCGCGGTTAAAGACTTCAAAGTACTTTTGTTTGCCTGTATCAGGACACACGGCCGATGGTTTAACGTGAATTGTCTACGTGACAGCGAGTCGGTTTTAGCATAGGTATCGGATTAATATTGATTGACATTTATTGTGTACTTAATATTGGTGTAACGTAAAGATTAGGGTATTGATCACTACATTATACTACTTTAACGAGTAATCGAAGACAATTTTATTCTATTGAGCATTGGCCTATTCGATATATCCGTTCTTAGGAGAAAGGAAAATGAGACCCAGTGGGTAATGAGAGCTACTGTTCAGTATATAGCTCTACTGCTCCTCCATACCACCTTTCTTCCTGTATAGACGCAAAGTGTGCCATTGGCATTGACATTAACATAGAGGGTAATTAACACAATTAGGGTAATCACTACTTCACTAGCTCCCAATACCTCGAATACGAAATAAAGGGATTTTTTGTTTTTGTTTTTAGATACCAATAACTTGGAAAGGGAAGACTGCAAAAGCTGAATGGCCTGCAAGTGGTGTGCAGACTGCCATGCCGAAGACACGGGCATTCCATAGAGTAAATTGCAAAGGAAGCTCAAGATTGTTAAAAACGATAACTTTACATTCACAAAATTAGGAAAACAATCCGTTTTTGACAAAGAGCAGGAACAACTTTCGATGGGGATTATTTTAATACTAAGTAATACATTTCATAGTTTATCTACTAATCAGCTGAGAAAAGTAGCCTCTCAATTTCAATAAAGAGACGAACTGCTGGCAAGGACTGGGACCAAAGTTTGTTTTAAATAAATACTTCTGTAAGCACTCGCAAACCGGGAACGAGAAATATTCAAAGAATGGGATTCAACTGAACTGAAGTGAACAGAAAAAATACTAGCTCCGAAAGGCCAAAAGATGGTTAGATCCACTACTTCTTGGGATAGAGGAAAAACTGTAACTGTGATATGTTGCATGAGTGTTAGTGGAGCCTTTATACTGCCTTTGTTTATTCATATTCGTCAAAGACACTCACCACTGTTTGAAAAAGGCGGTCTATAAGGGGCTATTTATGAACAATCTAACAATGGATGGACAAATGAGCAAATAGTTAAGATGCAATGCAAAGCCGTCTAAAGAGTTCATAGGTGTATATAATTTCTATTCCACCTCACTCATTTCATAGGCTACAACCTTTAGATGTTCTTTTCTATGGACCACTCAAGCAAACCTTATAACAGGAAGTGTGGTTTATATCGTAAATCTCCAAAATGTACAAATAATTATGCCATATAAAGCTGGATTCTTAAATAAGGAATATATAAAAATTGCTTCAGTGCCTCAGCTTGGAACGGCTTTGTGTCAACAGACACATTTTCGCTGAATCCTCTCAAAATAAAGACATTCAGTTCGTTTATCACTCTCAAATAAATTGTCTGACGAACATTTGGAAAATTTGTTATTTTTAAAACATCATTAGATTAGATTAATTAGATAATTAAGTAATTTTGTATTCATACATATTATATTGTATTTTTTATTATGTCTATTACCTGTACACTACTCAATAAAACAAATCTAAGTAAATTTTCTTGCATAATGGTAAAGACTTTTTCTAAATCCCAGTAAGTCCTTTCCTATTGTTAAATTTTTAATATAGAATGTATTTAAATTACTTTTAAATACATTGCCAATGTAATTGTAATTGTAATTAAATACATTTTCACAAATTGTATTTAAAATACTTTTAATTACTTCGTTGAAAAAGTATTTGTATTTGTATTTAAATACTTTTACAATTGTATTTTTAACAACACTGTTGTGATGTGATGATCCTGTGCAATATTTTTGTCATTTTTGTTCTATATAAGCATACCTAACGTCATGTTCTTTTCATTTGGTATTTCATTTAATTATAAGCAGATGTACACCTTCAGTAGCATATTAAGAAAAAATTGTATCCGTTGAATGACCTAGACAATTTTTTAAATTATTTTGACCAAATAAATATTGACTCTAGAATGTCACGTTACAATACAATCGATTGTATTACATAATATGTATACATAACATACATTGGTTCTGCGGCCTATAGTTAAGTTTACACCATCGGTCACTGTATTTTGTGACACTCCCAAAACCGTCTTACTCCATCTTCGCCTGATATTAGGGTTACATAGCTCTTTTCAGCGGGATTGGTGCTTTATTATTTTATAATTTTTTATAATTTTTGTATATTTTCTTTTAAGTTTTAGTACTAAAATATTTTACAAAATACACTTAATATTATAGACCCTATAAAGTCACTTGATATACATATGGAAATGCCGACGTACCGAACACCTTCAAAAAGTGCTTTTTGCTCTACACCAAGGTACAGCATTTATTGACGATATTTCGTACGACCGAACGTCGTATAAGTGGGTGCGAAATAACCAATAACCACAGTCGCCCAACAAAGCATAAAAAGCCGGAGACACATTTATGGGACGGGACGCAACGCGACGCGACGCGACGGGGTGCAACGCCAATCTAAAATCATACTTTCCGTAAGAATGTACTGATCTCGAAAGGATGTGTGCACATTTGTTGGACGCGACGCGACGGCACGCGAGGCGACGCGACGGAGATCCAACCGTTTAAGCCGGAAACACATTTATGGGACGGGACGCGACGCGACGGGACGCAACGCGACGTGTTGAAACGCCTAGTGTACACATATACGCTACGCAACGCGACGAGACTCTTTGCGATGTACCTTCACAAAAGTAGTTATTCCATAACTTTCAAACAGAGAGCATCGAAATGAGTTCAAGAAGTGAGTTTGAAGAAGAAATGGAAGAAGTGGCACTTGCAGTATGCACTCAATCGACGAAACGAACCGTTTGAGTTCACGAACTTAATAAAACAAGAAATATTGATTGGGAATATCACACAACAATGAAAATTTTAGAAAAATACGAAAACGTCGCCCGATTTCATCAATATTTTAGGATGACGAAGGATGAATTTGAATACCTTCATGACATGATTTAAGACGGTATAGGAAAAATGAACAGCAGCTTTCGTAGGGCAATTAGCACAAACTGTTTGTCTAGCTTTTGGACTAGCTGTTTGCTGGATAGTGACGTATAGCTTCAATTAGCAGAGTATTGTCCATCTTGTTGCTCACCTACAACCCTCTTCACTGTGTAAATTCAACTGAGACGGTGTAATGCGACTCGACGCAACGCGACGAAAATCTAAACGGTTGGATCTCCGTCGCGTCGCCTCGCGTGCCGTCGCGTCGCGTCCAACAAATGTGCACACATCCTTGAGATCAGTACATTCTTACGGAAAGTATGATTTTAGATTGGCGTTGCACCCCGTCGCGTCGCGTCGCGTTGCGTCCCGTCCCATAAATGTGTCTCCGGCTTTAGATTTTCGTCGCGTTGCGTCGAGTCGCATTACACCGTCTCAGTTGAATTTACACAGTGAAGAGGGTTGTAGGTGAGCAACAAGATGGACAATACTCTGCTAATCAGGGCCGTAACTAGGCATAGGCTGACTAGGCCCTTGCCTAGGGGCGCAAGGCGCCGAAGGGCGCCGAGCGCCAAACTCGCTAACAAAGAAACTATTAGGGGGCGCCAAAATTCGAGCTGCCTTTAGTAAATTTTTGTCTTGTTACGGCCCTGCTGCTAATTGAAGCTATACGTCACTATCCAGCAAACAGCTAGTCCAAAAGCTAGACAAACAGTTTGTGCTAATTGCCTTACGAAAGCTGCTGTTTATTTTTCCTATATCGTCTTTAATCATGTCATGAAGGTATTCAAAATCATCCTTCGTCATCCTAAAATATTGATGAAATCGGGCGGCGTTTTCGTATTTTTCTAAAATTTTCATTGTGTGATATTCCCAATCAATATCTCTTGTTTTATTAAGTTCGTGAACCCAAACGGTTCGTTTCGTCGATTGAGTGCATACTGCAACTGCCACTTCTTCACTGAACCAAAAATCGTTCATAGTATTAACGAACACTGTTTATTAACTTTTTGTACGTTGTTACAATGAATAGTTCGTTGATGCCACGAACAAACATAATAACGTCTTCGTTATTTAACACCTTCATTCGTTAATACAACGTAAAGCGATTTATCGAATATCAACGTATTTTAGTACATCAGTTAATGTTGAAATTCGTGAAACCAATGATTATTTATATCCTTAAATTTTAAAACCCTCTATTATAAGTAAAGATCAGTTATGTTAAGCGGCAATAAACAAGTCGTTTGCCGAGGGAGGACGGGTCCTCTTGTAACCTGGGTAATCCCGGGATTTCTATTGACAGTATCGTGAGTATCGTTTTCATATTTCGTCAGACATAAGCAAAACAACCAGGAGACAGAAATTCCTTTAGGTAAGTACTGCTTTGAATCATTTTAAATAGTTTTTCTTTCATGATCCTTTCATTTTTACTTTTTTTTAGAGTTTATAATTATATACTAAAAAAGTTACGATATACATAATATGTGTAACAAATATGTTTATTGCAGATTGATATGGACTTTACCGTAGTCTTTGAGAATGGGGAAGAGCTTCTATCTAATTTGGAATTCCAATGGGATAAATTAGTATGATTTCTAAGAACAGACCAACATATTAAAGGCAGAGAAATGAAGAAATTAACACTGAACCTGTCGCCAACCTATTCAGAAAGTGAGTAGATATCAACCTATATTACAAAACATGTTACAAGTGTTACAAAATATTAAAATAGTATATCAAACCATTAACCACATAATATTATTTTGGCTAATATAATCAGATTTTGAATACTGAGAATTAATGGATACTTTTTTCAATTATACAAGTGTCAAAGTTCACTTTTATAAATTATTTTTTTATTAGCTCCAGTGTGTTTGATGAAATCTTTTTTAAATTTAATGCAGATTTTACTTTCACTTACTTTTATTTACACTTTCAAAATTATAATTTTGAACCGTAAACTGAAAAGAAATATTAGACAAAAATAGAGGAGGATCCATATTTTTTGTAGTAAGCTGATGGTTGATTTAATTTTTTGCATCTTGTGCAATTTTGACTTGATACATTCATTGAGAAATAAGAGAAACACCTTAAACGTTATACGAAAGAAAAATACCCAAATTTTCTAGGGAATAGTTCTATTAATTGTTGTTGTGGATTTATTTTAAGTATCTAATGAATTAAATAAAATTCGAATTTCTAAATAGTTTTGAATTTATTTACAGATAGTCACGATGCTACAGTTTTTCATTGTTTGCATGGATACTTCGTCCCAACCGACAAAGGTAATAGGAAAGGCAACTACGGTAAAAAACTGTTACAAAATATACACTAAAATATTCTTGTGAATCTTTCATGTATTTTGCTCAAAATGTGAATCAGTTAGAGGAACATATTCGGTTCCTAAAAGAGAAAAATAACCATATTCAACTGTTTATAATATGTGTTGGCACAGAATTTCAATTAATAACGGATATGTATATGTATTTTGACGACATTAAATATGAAGTCAAAAGTTTTTTGAGGCTGTAGACATTTGTTTGAAAATAACATATTTATACAATTTTAACGTTTCCTCTGGCCTCAAACATGGTTCGGAATTTTATTTTTATAAATTTAAACGAGGAGTTAAAACCTGTCCCAAAGTTCATGTTGTATGCAATTGTTTAGATATTCAGTTTATATAATTAATTAGAATTTTAAGTTTAGTTTAGGTTTAATGTTTTTTTTGTGTTTTCGTGTAATTGTTTCATATTATTCGTTTTGTTATGTTTTTCCCTTTTGTGTTTTTTATATAAGTATGTGGCTGATATATAATAATATAATACTAGAATATAATATAAATAACTATACATTTCATGTTTTACTGATACCTTGTCCTTCCTAGAAGAAACAACGATGATTTGACATGAATTATTATAATGAACAGTATTCATTATTTAATGCAAAATATTCGTAACATTAACAAACCTAATACGTTAAGTAACGTAAAAATTTTTATTGCATTAATAAATCCAATTGGTTGGTGAACGAACGAATTTTCGTTGTTTAACAACCGTACATTCGTTGTATTAACGAACAAGTACGTTACCGTAATGAACAGAATTCGTCGTATTTCTGTACATTGGTTGACGAAAGAAATTCGTTATAATAACGTCCATCTCTTCACTTAACGAAACAAGTTTCGTTAATATGATGAACATGAACATTGGACTAAATTTAACGAACTTTTTCGTTGTCTCTATGAACTTTTTCATTGATACTACGTACCTTTTTGGTTCAGTGTTCCATTTCTTCTTCAAACTCACTTCTTGAACTCATTTCGATGCTCTCTGTTTGAAAGTTACGGAATAACTACTTTTGTGAAGGTACATCGCAAAGAGTCTCGTCGCGTTGCGTAGCGTATATGTGTACACTAGGCGTTTCAACACGTCGCGTTGCGTCCCGCCGCGTCGCGTCCCGTCCCATAAATGTGTTTCCGGCTTAAGCAATAAGAAACGCACAGTTGTCAACTATTAGGGTCGGGTCACAAGGGTTGTAAGTTTATGAAGAGCGCAAATCATGCAAGTGCAAACGCTGCGTCTTTTGCATGCTTGAACGGTTGGTTTGGCTGCCTCAGTTGAATTTGGAAGAAGAATAGTTGGATTGTTAAAGTCTAACGAACCAATTAAAATAACATTAGAATTCGCGCACTACCACGTCTGAGTTACAGTAACGTGAGTTAAAGTAATTAGAAATGAGCCAGAGAGCCAGATTTGGCTGATATGCTCTGTTCCTCCTTTAGACTAACTCGTGAGTGACAATAACTCAAAGTCGTGATGGCAAACAAGCCATGTAAGTTGTAAATTGACACCAAACTTATGTCTCTGAGTTAGAAAGTTTTTAAGCCAGGTCAATATAGACCTTTTCGTTACGATCCAACTTTCGAATATGTTTCGATTTTAAAGATGTTTCACGTCAAAATCAAAATTGACAATGAAGGATTTTTTCCTCTTCTTATTTGCGTCAGATTAACAAAATTGTATAATATAAAGTGCTAGTCATCACTGGTGTATAATACAAGTAACTCAGGCTGCAAATAAAGGATTCATATTATTCCTAAAAATAAAGCAGAACGAATTTGGAGTATGGTGATTTTGTGCGAGATTATTTAAACGCACGTCTTATGTTAAACCGACCAGCATACATCGAATGCGTTGATCCACCGCGAAAACTTCACTACAGACTTTTAGTGCCCATGTTCTCTTCAGTTTTCATAAAATTAATTGGTGTCGCTGGTGTAAATATTATTCAGTTCTGGGGCTAGTTTCAATCACGGCAGTGCTTCTGCTGTAATGGTCCTCTTTGATGGTGTTGCTCCGTCGATCCTGACGCTGAACGTCCTTTTCATAAAGTAGTCCTGGATTGTCTTGATAGAGCCGTAGTCTTTGTACTGAATCCGCATTGCTCGTTTGGTATAATGTTCAGTCGTTCCTCTTCTTCCCTGATCCCCTTCAGCATGATCATCTCTGAACGTAATCTTCTGTCCTTTCCTGTTTTTAGTATCACAATAATTTCACTCCTCTGGGTGGCATCTCTCCTTCAGCACCACGTTGAATAGCATCTTAAACCTTCCATCGATGAATTCCTTCGACAGTTCGTTGATGAGCCTGTTGGTTATTCTGTCCCATGCTGATGTCAATCCAGTATCCAGTCAAAGTAGATCACTAAAAGTTAAGAAAAACGACCTGCCACTACGAATCGCTCCTGAGGACGTTATCGGCAACTGGACGAAACGTCAAGGCAGAAGCAATCTATACGCAATAGACCACGGCGTAATAGCCCGGTGGATGTGCATTTTTTAGTTGACAACGGCCGTGAAAGCCTCAGCGTTTAATTTCTAATCATTGTGTGTTAACAATTAATTACGGTATATCCAGACAATAAAGTGTATTTCGTTGGTGGAAAGTGACTTATGTTTTCTGTCGAAGACAATGTAAGTATTTTCAATTTTTTTTTAAAGACTGCATTAGACTCAATTCTGGTGTTTTGTCACAAAAGGATGCTGCTTTGTTATCAAAGTTTTATGACAATCATTAATCTTTTTTTGACTTTAGTCTTTTTTGAATTGATTTTATTTCAATTATAGCAACCAGACAATACTAACCATAAAAAACTAATTTTTCCGTTTATACTCATTCCATCTAATTCGATTGTTATTGTTCTACGTCTCCTTAGCTTCAATAAGGTTCAATGGCAAAATTGCTTTGAAATGTAATGAAAGTATTCCTCTTTTATTTACTCCTGATGGTCATCTACAAGATTTGGTCTAAGCAAATTGGGAATATATACAGTTTTACTGCACGTTTTCGTCTGTTTTTGTAGTACTATAACCCAAAAAGGTTGCAGTTACTTTGTAATTTATTGAAATTCAAAACAACCTGAGATACTAATTTGAATAAAACTTGCAGAATTTCTCTAAAGACAACCTTAATAGGGTATTACAGATTCTATTTTTTAAAGTTCACCTTTATTTACAGTTGTGTCTGTAAGTTAATTTCCCGTGAATTCAATTATAGGAAACGGTTGCATCTATAATTTTCGTTTAAATTTCAAATAGAGCGGTATTTATTTCCCATGTTTTATCCCGTTTATCTCATGAGTCAATTTTCAGTTACCATCAGAAGTGACCACATAGCTAACCACTAAAAGGCCACAACATGCGCGAGCATTCATAGCTCGTAATATTAAGTTTTAATTTATTCTCACTCAATTTTGGTAAAATACGTCTACGTAAAAGTACAAATAAAATATACCAATACAAAAAGTTATCACGTTGCTTAGCTCATACTGGTTGAGAGATGTGTGGGACAGAGTCCACCCTGTACAGGCTGCTTTGATGATTTTCTGATAACGATATTAATTATACTAGGAAATATACAGTAATTCGTCCCACCAGGTATAATCCGATGACCGACGTGATAAGACTGATGAGATTTATATGTCAGTAAATTAACCTGCCACTTGCTTCAAGAAATTATTGTTCTTTAGAATATTCGGCACTAATTCTATGATTTATTTCATTAAATAATACTGAACAAAATATAAATGAATTAATTACTGATATAAAATTTTATTTTTAAATATTAGGATTCTTTGTTATAGTTTTTGTTTTTCTTACTTTCTTCAATTTCCTAATTCTTAAATTAAATTCTTAAATATCCTTATATCTTTTTATGTTACTTATACAGTTCGTCCATAGCACTTTATAGGTTGTCAGTTATCAGTTATCGAGGGGCGAAAACGGCGGTTTTGTCAGACAGACAAGCGCCTTATTGTTCCGGCGCCCCTAGAGCCACTGGAGGGTCGTCTAAAGGTAAAACCGGTTCTAGCATATAAACATAAATACAAGGACATAATACATAAGAAAAGAATGTAATGGGTATTTCAAAACGTGTCTTCCCAGATGCGGTCAGTGCCATGTGCGGTCAATAGTTTCGAAATCCCAGGACAGGCCAATTTATCGGGGTACTCGGTACCGGCTCGCCATGAGCGGTAGTGTCTTATGCGGTCACAATCAAAATACGTCCCAGATGTGATCCCTCGAAAATATTTTCGCAAGGTAACAAATACTTTTACATATACTTTATGTTAATGGTTAATTAATGGTTAATACAAATTGAAAATAAGTACATTGTTTTTCCTTGCCGTCTCGCAAGTAATTCATGCATTACAGGACAAAACAAATCTCATATATTCTCTTTTCACGCCTCAAAATATCGAAAACCATAGTAATTATTTTTCCATATCGGCCGAGGGTGTCTACCGAGAAATTCGGTGAATTCGGAAATGACGACCGCACATGGGAAGACACCTGCACATCAGGTAGAAATATTTTTGGAGTGACCGCATCTGGCACGATTTTTCACATTGACCGCATGAGGCACGACCGCTCGTGGCACGGAGCCTTTCAAAATTGTTGTAGCACATGGATTTTATTTTTGCAATCAATTCTTACACACATATTGCATTGGACACTTTCGGAAATTATTTGATGATATAACGGGAAATTATATACATATGAAATTGATAGGAAATGATCTTATTTTGGAAACATGCCTTAACGTAACTCATCAATTTTGTTGGATAATGTAAATTAAAATACAAACAAATCAACAAAAATAGTGTTTTTCTTGGTAAATGGGTTGGTCTGGTAAATTGAGTAAATTTAATGAGAACAGATCCTATCAAAATTTTGTCCATTTAGAAGATGACATGTGACTATACTGATTAATTGAATGCTCAAATGTATGTAAGTACGAACAAGTTAAAAATTTAAAAACGTGATTCTAATTTTGTTTGATAATGACTACATTATTTATTTTACCTAATTATATTATAGTTTTTGTCCATAATTTCTTTAGGCACAAATCAAAGTGTATCGAAGAGATTTTCATCTCATTCTTGAATGCAAACCCAACAAGTATATTTGGCGCCAGAGTTAAACATGTATCAATGCGTACTCCAATGTCTCCAATGCTTACGTATAAGGGATGAGTAACGATACGTCTAGATCTAGATGAAGACTTGCCATAAGTTATGGGCTTTAACCGCTTTTTAAATTTTTTGTAATAATAGAAATAATGTCACGGTCTTAAGGCCCAGGGGGGTGCTATGGTTGGGGGGATAGTAGCTCGGATGAAGAGAAACAATCAGCGATAGGATTGTAGGTTATGTAAATAAATATTAACGCTTAAAAATGAAACTCGAAATACAGAACAATGATTTAATTAAACAGTTAAAGGTAATGCTCAAAATGCCCCCCATTTTGGTCCAGACATAAATTAACTCTCCTTTTTAGGCTCTCGAAGATATTCACCAGCATATTGAGGGTAATTTTTGCCACTTCCTGAACTATTGCCTCTTGCAGCTCTTCTTCAGTATGCAATATGTTCCTAAAGACATTGTCCTTCAAGAGCCCAAATAACGAAAAATCTAATGGAGTGAGATCTGGTGACCTGCTTGGCCAAATGCCCTGACTAATTACTCTGTCGCCAAAATTCTCTCTTAAATATCCCATAGTAGCACGAGCCGAATGTGCCCTTGCAGTCTTGTTGGAATTATCCAATTTGACGCTCTTCGTCTGTTAATTGGTTCAGAAAAGGCCTCAAAAGGTGTTGGATATATCTCTCCGAATTAACGGTAAAATTAAAAAATATTGGCCCATACACCCGCGTTCTTGAGACTGCCAACCAAACACCAACTTTAACCGGGTGCAAATGTGTCTCTCTGATATCGTAAGGATTTTCACCTGACCAAATTCTGTAATTTTGTTTATTCACATAGTCATTGAGATAAAACCAGGCTTCGTCGAAAAATAAGGTATTGTCAAGGATATCATTATTATTTAATATGTCATTGAACCAATTGCAAAATAAAACTCTCTGCGGGTGATCTGGGAGGGGGTAATGACTGGACAATGAAAATTTTGTAAGGGTGGTACCTTAATTTCTTTTTAAGCACAGTGGAGCAACTTCCATGTGATAAACCTGTAAAACCGTGAATTAGAACAACATGGAGAAGTGGAAGTCTTATGGGTAAGAATGAAAATTGGTTGAATAGGAGGTATGAGGACCAAACCTGTTTGAAGGGAGAGCTTTCTTAAGGATTTGGGAGGACTTCTTTGCGATCGAGTTCTGATATCATCGACAACTTCCGAACTTCCTTGTTTAGAGTAGAAGGTCTACCAGTTGATTTTTGTTTGCTTAAGCTTCCTGTGTTTAAATAACGTTCAACTACTCGCATGCAATGTTGCTGAAAGACAGCAAAAGTGACCAAAGTCTCCGGAAACAACTCCTGAAATTGCTGGTATGTCGCTTCGAAAGAGTACTGCCAACCAGTAATTGGGTTATAAATCCCGCTTCGAAAGTATATACGCCATTCCAATGAAAATATCGTGTTGTAACGTGAAAACCATTTTAAATAAATAAATTTGAAATGAATACTAGAAATTTGAATTTGAAATAGCAAATGGCATCTGTCAATGACGCTGTTAGTGTCACCAACCGGATGTTACTCCAGTTGTACCATTTAAAAATGAAATTCAGTATTGCCAACTCAAACAGTCATTCTTGATCACGTTGTAGATTACGGATTTAACTGAAAACCCTATATTTCTGATAGTTTCATATTTAAATGATGTCCCTGCATATCATAAGATAATTTTTGAAATTTTTTACCTCAATATTTCATCGCAACTAATTAGAACTTATTAATAAAACGCACACAAAGCGCAGACCATTTAAACCAGATTGTAATTATTTATTTATTGCTAATATTATGTAGGTAGTTTAAACCATAACCATCTCTATGTACAAGTACTTACAGTACGTTCATGTAATGTACGGTAGGCGTTTTGACAACAATAGACTGCATTCAGGTATTAAATAATTAAACACTAATTGTAATTTAGAGTTACATTGTTCGTTGGCTGTAAGACTGTTGTATTTTGAGCGCTTAGTTATTTTATTTTTAACGATATAATTAGGTTATGTTTTACCCCAAATTAAATATTTAAAAAGTTTAACAAAATTTAAAAATATGAACACTCACTCCGATTGGTATCTCACAATGTTGCCAATATATCAGAAATTCAGTGCCGTATCGTGAAACTATTAAAAAGGTTTCCTTCTAGTTAATGTTGAAATGTCCTGGACTACTTGAAATAAAGGAAGGGACAGGTTCAGGTTTGTTTTAAGATGAAAGGTTTTAGCGGCTGGAAGAAGTGTTAGTGTTTTTAATCAAAGATTGAACATTTTTGAGTTTAGTGTCTTTATAAGAAGGATTCGTAAATGGAAGCTTCTAGACTAGTGTGGTGGTCTTTTTTTTGGCGTCTTTCCAACTGAAAAACGAAAAGGTGAAAACTTACTTTTGATCGATGTGCATTATAAAATTATATGTAATGTATCAGTAAAATGAAATGTAATTATTTTAGGGGATTGCAACTAAAATTTGGGGAAAAGTGAGGTCCAGGTATTCGATACTGCTACTCTAGTAGGGCATGTTATGATATGCTGGTGAGCCTGGCCCGGAGTGGAGTACAAATGAAGGGTAGATCTGATTGATTGGAAGTCGGCTCGAAAGTTTCGCGAGTGATTTTTCGGCGGCCACTGGGTTCGGAAATGGAGTGGCGTCGGACGAAGGGCGCTCCGCTTTTGGGGGAGTGCGTCTATGTTCCGGCCCTGAGCGAAAATCGATATCCGGAAAGCGCGTTCCCGTAGCTTCGCTGGCTTTTCCACGGGTGGCGGCACGGGGCCACGGATTGCGCGGTATAAATATCCCCCCCGCCAGTAGTCCTGTCAGTTTAGTGTTTATCATAACATGGCGATAGGCTCTCCTCGCTGGTGGAGCGCGTATCCGACGGTTCTTCTCGTACTGCTGGTTGTGAGCGTCTCGTTTCTCAGCCGTGCCGCGGCCGGCGATGACTTCGCGCCGGAGTTCCGCTCGGTACGGCAGATCGCGACCAAGCAGACCACCGACTCGAAGAAGATCCTCTTCGAGGTCCAGGGGAGGAACATCCGGCGCGGCGCCCAGGTGAGGGCGACCACCGTCGCCGGCGAGAAGGGCGCCGAGTGCCCGGAGCCCGGATTCCGGTATGAGGTCGTCGAGCTGTGGACGCACGAGTTCACCAGGGCGAAGTACGAGCTGACGGTGCCGAAGGGTGCCGCCGGCGAGCTCTTCCTCTGCCTGCCGCGGAGGGTTAGAGAGACCGGCAACGGCCTCGAAACGCCGATCTTCAACAGCGAGTTCTTCAAGTGGTTCTCCCAGGGGCCGGAGATCAGGCTCAACTTGACTTCAGGGTAAGTTGCTCGCACTTCTACGGTGCGAGACACACATGAAGTGGCAATTTTTCTAGTGGGAAACCGGTCGGCGCTCAAAATTCAACATTTCTACCTACCGATTTTCTAACATGAGGTCGAAATTCGTAAGGCCGCTGCCGATGTCCGTCCTGCGGTCAAAGGCTGTGGCTGTCGGCGGACTGCAAACCGCATTAAAACCTTGCTCATTTTGGTACTCATAAGTTTACCCTCCGATTGAGCGCGTTGTCACTTTTCAATTGGGCCTTACGTAGACACACTTAACTACCTTTTTTTCTTCCCTTAAAACCGGTAAACTGATTCATTTCTTTGTAGCCGATACCAATTGTAACATTTTTAGTTCAGATTTACAGATGGTTTACTATCATATTTTTGAAGACATTCGAGTAATAAGTCATGATTGAATATTAATTTCAAGTTATTGATATCGCCTGAAATATGTTCCCTGCTGCATATGGCAAACCACCTATCAAAAACTTACTCCAGTCAATCTATGCCAAATTCATCGATTTCATAGGATAATCTTATACCGGTTTTTTTGTTCTAGAAGGTATTTGGAGGGGGGGGGGGTACTAGATGACGAATCCGTGAAGACGTAGAGCTAATTTTGTCTAGTTTCTTTTTTAAACAACGATCAAAAGTGAAAAAAAAATTGTTTTTGTTCATAAAACGTTTCCGTTACATTTTAAAAAAAAAATACTTTGGATAAAAGTTGTAGCCCATTAAACAGCCTTTAATTTAACGTTTTATAAATTCACATCAGTTAAAAAATGCCTGAGATAATGGCAAAAAACGCTCATTTTTGCACTAAGTTATAAATGTTAATAAACGTGTTATTAACATTAACAACATTTAATATGACTTTTGAAAATGAGGCATTTGGTGAGTTTTTAAGTTGTGCTAAATTTTAGCCAGATTGATCAAATAGTTTATAAGTTATTCTAATTGTTTCTCCCAGCAGGCAATTGTTTAAACAATTGTCCTTGCCTAAATAATGAATCTAAGTACATTTTTGAAAGTTGAAATAGATTTTTTGTAGCTTTAGCTGTAAGATATACCAAGAAAACTTTATATATTTTATAAATTTGTTATTAAAAATATCGCTTGAAAAAGGTGTTACTTTTTAGCTAATAAACATTTAGAATAACTTTATTATTATTGATGGTACAAACTTGTGAATGGGTGCATTGGATAGCTGGAGTCAAAACACATTCTCAAAGAAATAAGAACCTTCTACGACCAATACGAACCGAGATAGCTTTTTTATAAAAAAATCATATCCATTGATTATAAATATTTAGAGCTGAAATTTTAAAGCTGAAAGCAGCTTTAAGCAGCAGCTAATAGAGCTGAACAGATTATAAATGAATATCTTAGTTTTATGATTCCCTTCATAGATTTGGTAGGTATTCACGCAACGTGTAAAAAGCTATAGCCCTTTAAAATGAAGGTATTCGCGAGGAACTGCCTTTTTTAGGCGAGGAGAATTGTTTAAACAATGGCCTTCTGGGATAAACAATTAGAATAACTTGTAAACTATTTGATCAATCTGGCTTAAATTTAGCACATTTTAAAAACACATTAAATGCCTCATTTTTAAAAAGTTAAGTTATACTAAATGTTGTTATGGTAATAACAAATTTATTAACATTTATAAATTAGTGCAGATACCTATAGGTGTTTTTCGCCATTATCTCAGGCATTTGTTAACAGATTTGTATTTATAAAACGCCAAATTAAAGGTTTTTTAATGGGCTACAACTTTCTAAACTATTTTTCTTAGAAATGCGAAGGAAATGTTGTATGAACAAAAACATTTTTTTTCAATTTTGATCATTGTTTAGAAAAGCTAAGCAAAATTAGCTGTACGTCTTCACGAATTCGCTACAACTATAGATGCTTTACATGAATGTTTTGAACACTTACACGAAACACCACGGACAGTTTCTTTACTATATCTGAAGGTGTAATTTTCGCAATCATACTCAGGTCGTCGGGACCGTCATTAAGTAATCACCAGAAATCTTAAACCCCGCGTTGGGGCTCAGTTGTCATACGACCTTTTTGAAATTTTACCTGTCAACCGAAAGGTAAACTGACCGCGGGGCTCAATCGATCACCCCCGGTTATCTAGTACCCCCCAAATACCTTCTAGAACCTTAAAATAGTACCTGTATAAATTTTTTCCAGCTTTTTTCTATCTACAGCGGACTAACTCCCTATTTACCTCCTGAGTAGCGCACAATTGACCTATAACCTAAACGAAGTCGATACAACAAGAATGCAACTACAAATGCAGTATTAAAAACGCGACAACTTCACTTTGATCTGTTAATATTTCGGCCCAGTCAATTTGTTTTATAACATTTAAAAAAAATTGATGACCGCTTAGACGCTTATGATGTATATAATTTGTGGCCATAACATTTCCTGTTAAAGAACAAAGACGTTCTACCTACGTTGCGACGAGTCTTTCTACGAAGTGTTTAATTATCGATGATTATTTCATGGATTGATTGAACGGTTACTTGTCCTAAGTCAAGGATAACCAATAGGCTCACAAAACGACCTCGTTCTGCGCAATGATACCTTATCTATAATTTATAGCGCTCATAAAGTATTAAACGCAAATGTTGGTTAGTCACATTTCAGAAAAATCGGAGTTGAAATAGTGAACCATTCCGCTAGTTAATTTAATACTGAAATGTTTAGATATTTATGTTAATACATATTATTATTTATATTAATGATTAAATACACAATTTCTGCACCAAAAGGTGTGAAGCTAACCCA
This sequence comes from Cryptocephalus moraei, assembly GCA_946251905.1. Lineage (NCBI taxonomy): Eukaryota > Metazoa > Arthropoda > Insecta > Coleoptera > Chrysomelidae > Cryptocephalus > Cryptocephalus moraei. Next base: position 14,909,395 of record OX276453.1, on the reverse strand, counting down.
TCCACTAACTTTTTAGTTCAGGAAAACCAATTTCTTTTCATTGCAAAATTCCTGGTCGAAATTTCTCTCGGAGAGATTGCTTATTGATAAACAATTTTAACTAATGCGATTCATCCCTCTAGCTACCGCCTGGGAGGGCGTCAATGGACTGCAGTTACAAAATAAGAAATCTAATTTCGATTTTTCTACAAATTTCTAACTGTACATTATTCATTAATCCATAACGTATAAATTCCATTTAAAAGTTTCAAGTCAAAAATCAGAGGATTAAGTCGAAAACTAGAGGTTTATTAATTGTTTTTTGAGTTCTTAAGGTAGTTTATTGAAAATTTTATTAGAAATACCTAGACCAGTTTTTCCAAAAAAGGGGTTATTGAAAGTTATTCGTTATTCGATAACGTATCTGCTTCTAATAGTTTTATATCGAATCTCAAGGGATGAAGTCGAAAATCGGGGGTTTATTGATTATTAAATCCGGAATGTTACGTATTGAAAAATGTAATGTAAGTGCCCAAACAAATTTTTACCAAAAAATTTACTGGTTGTTATTCTTTTATCTATAACCTATCCCTCCTCTAGCAGTTTTTCTAACAGTTTTAAGCTTAAAAATTCATTTACAATATAGCAAAACCTTTAGTACTTGAAGGTTCAGGTTACATTTAAAAATATTCATATCAACGGATAAAATAGAGTCGAGCTCATCAGACGTAATGATTTCAAATTTGATGACACTCAAAATAAGTGAATGAGTACATTTTTTTAATATTCTCTATATTATACAACATTGGAAGTTTGAGTTTACGTGGTTTTGAATAAGGCATCAGCCAAATGGCGCCCTTCAGAGTACAATCACTGTCGAAGCCGTTTTGTGAAGTAGTATTCTGGCACTCTTTCGAGAATTGCTGCCTGGCGATTTGAGTTCGAATATTGTCATTTGGGGTTCCTAGGGTCCCGGAAAGATTATTAAAAACGATTTCAGCGTGCGGATCAGTTGAAATCGCCTCTTAGCGATATGAGGGGCCTGCGGAATTTTTAGCCAAAATGTCCATAAACACCCTCGCCGTGTGACGTCCAAGAACTGCAAAACTATCCCCAAGGAGCGAGGAACACTATGGTGGGAAATTTCAAAAATATGACTAATCAGCCTCTACTTTTTTTGCTTGCTAATGGGCTTTCACTTCATCTCGATAACAGGCAAGATGAGGCAACTGGCCCTCGCGTTCTGCTCAATCATCCCCATTCGATTTTTATCCTATGGTGCTAACTGAAATCCGTTGTTTTTAATGATCTTCACAAGACCTTGGGAGCCCTAAGAGACAGCATTTGGACCCAAATCGCCATGTAGCAATGCTCAAAACTTTACAAAACCGCTTCGACAGTGTTTGGACTCTGGACGGTGCCATTCGGCCGATACATTATTCAAAACTATCTAAACTCAAACTTCCAATGTTGTAGAATCTAGAAAAGTGAAAAAGTTGTTGAAAACATTAAGAAATTGTATTCATTCAGTTGTACTGAGTACTGAGTTGTACTAATGACCAGTCAACTCCAGATTTTCCATGTAATCCTCTAATTTTTGACAAAACTGTTAGAGAGGAATATTTATGGATAAATGAATAATTTCCGAAAAAAGTTTTTTGATAAAAGTTTGTTTAGATAGTTAAAATATGTTTTTCATTTTTTTTTAACTGCACCCCATTTATTCACTCCCAGACCGTAGCTAGGGGATGAATCGTACCGCATACAATTGTTTATTCATAAAAAAATTTCCCTCAAAGATATCTCCAGCAGAAATCTTGAAATAAAAAAAATGGTTTTCCTATTGCATTACAAAATTTGTGGATGTGGCTAGCTGCATACTCGTCACCAAATATGCCCTTCAGGTTTCGGTAGGCACCTCCGAGGCTGCACCTGATTGTATTACATTTTTGTCAATTTATGCCAAGTTGAAATTGCCCGGTTTAAAAAGTGCACCTATTATTTTACACAAGTAGAATAAAATTGTCAAAAATGAAAATCTAGATTATGGAGTACCACGCAATAGTAGCTATGATATGTAAATTACGTAAACCAGAACTAAGCTACATCGGATGAGTACCTTTACACACTTCAAATTCATTTTTGGTGCTCTATTTTGTACATTGCATACTGGCTCGCTTATATAGTGGTCCAATCGAAATTCTTAAACCGGATTCAGAAACTAAAGACTCTAAACTGCAATTTATATATTTACAGTTTTGCGTTTGAAATGGTTCAAAATGCAAAAAGACAGTGAGATATATGCTCACCAAGGGACCGATAAATTTATATATAAACGATGACAAAGGTAAATAGTCCCAAATGAGAAAAATGCGTAAATTTGTAAGTAGAAAAACAAAGGGAAACAGGACAGTAAATGGGATTTTTTTAAATTGTTAGGAATTCGTAAGATAATTAAAAACCAAACAATACTGAATGATCAACAATTACAAACTACCAAAATTAACAACAAAGCAACCTCTTCATATTACTTTAGAAGTATTATGTGGATCAAGGCTAAAATTAGCCTCTTCCGATATTCAGAGCAGTTCTCTCTCAGTCGAGAAAATTTGTTGTTAGTCAAACGTAAATACAAATATAATGATCAATATTCAGGTTTTGTCACATCGAAAATTACAGTCAGCCGGTCCTGAACACCAGTCATTGCCTATACATTTTAAACGGTATACCCGCGACCTTCATGACAAAAGGATGCAGCCGAGAGAATGAAGACAAAATCATCTCCGCCATAGGATTGTCTGAACATAAGGTCTAGGCCTAGGCTATGCGGTGATTCCTGGCAAAGCTAGTCAATTCCTCATGCATCGATTAATTACACATATTAACTGCCTAGAATTTTAGTCGAAGCGAAGAAAACTCTTTTGTTACCTACGTTAACATTTTGCCACTGAATTTTACATATGCATTTTGCATAAACCATGGTTTGAAGGACCTTTCTTCGGGCCGGTGCGGTACCGTTGGGTCCGGCGGTCACAATTTGATGCAGGTAAAAGGTACAATTGAGTCCCGGGTCATTTTAAACCTCTTTTAAATAGTTAAATAGTTAAACATATATATCAGACTCTTCAATGTTTCTACGTCACATTTGGGCTAATTTTTCTTCAACAATTCAAAGAACCAATTGCTGCGAATCTTTCCATTTAAAATTTAATGGTAAGTTCTACAGTTCTAATCCAAATATATTTGTATTTATTGAATCCCTAAAAGATATTCAGTCTGAGGTATATATAAGAATGAGAAGTAAAGCAGAACAGCACAAACAAACAATAGAAAATGAGAAATATTTGCAAGAAAAAATGTATCTTTTTCAAAATAAAGAAATAGATTGCCTAGATTTTGTACCTCCAGTTCCGCGTAAATTTCTGCCTTCTACATCTAATATTTGAATGTACAAGTGCAAAAAGTTTTTTAACGACAAAATAGACAATACTTAAAAAAATAAAAAAATTAAAACAAAAAAAAATTAAAAAATTATGTATGTAATAACATTGACAAGAACTTCTTGGTTTTTAACGACAGTTACAGTTGACGCAAGTTTGTTACTCGAGACAAAAATTTTAACCGCACCACAATTCTAAACTTATAACTTTTTTATTGCAATATTTTTAGATGTACAGAGAGAGGGCAAGGAAAACCCTACGGAACCCGACCGTTATTAACAACAAGCAAGTATTTCCCGCGTTGACTTTTAATAAAATCCATAACTATCTCGGTGCTCGTCACCGTTTAGATGGAACGTAACAAACCACCCCCTTATATCATATTCTTAGTTTCAACAAATATCCGAACTACTTCGTTGCAATCATCATCCCCTCGATTATTTCTGAGAATCCCCTTACGAGTTGACTCATCCAAAACGACCCTTTAAAAATTTACCTGCAGGTTCGCTTACGAGATGACCGATTTAAGGGTGGGCCATTAAAATTCCTTACGAGCTGACCGCCGCCGCTTTCTTTAAACTGGGCCTTAAAAATGAAACATAAAGGTATGTTCACGCGTGTCTGGTTAGCAGTCCCAGCTGACCAAAGAGCAACCGTTGCTGCACCAAGCACAGGGAAATGCTTTTCCTGTGTTTGTTGAGTCCTGCCCGTTTCCCCTTATTCGTCAGGGAACCATGGGAGCACTCCTAGGCTTGTCAGTGCTATTTGGCTACTCCCAACTAGCTTTATACGTGCATACACGTCTCATGACACTTTTCTATTGGAATTCAGTTTTGTTTTGTTCCGAGAGGGTGATACAGGACTGGCCCTGTGGACAGTTCGTATTCCTCTTCTCGTCTTTGATATGTATGGCACCATGACTTGTGATCTTTAAGTGCAGTAGTGGAATACTTTTCAGTCCTTCCATGTGCTTTATAGTCCTCAGGTATTTATGCTGTAAGGATTTTAAACAAATTTTTCGCACCCTCTACCCTCAGCCACCAGATCAGGCAGGGGGTTTACTTCACTGCGTTTAAAGAGTTACAAGATCCTGTCGATTATAAGGATTCAATATTGAAAATATTTCCTAAAAGAAGTCGATCACTCAAAAACTGATTGGCTAAGCAATTCAATAATACGTTATTAGTTCCAACCTTATATTCAGACGTACACAATTTTTACTTGGCACGTTTTGATGATAGGTTTTATTTTGACCACACATTAGAATGCTAAACTGAGCCAGAGCCGAAATTTCGCCGTGAACAGTAATACGGAATTTCTTTTTTGCAATATGTTTATTCAGTGCCCGTTGTTATATTCCCTGCACGGGCGGAAACCCTATTGGATACAGGGGGTAGCTATAAGGGATGAAATTTTTTTCCAGTTGAAGGTGTGAGCATAATTGTTCAAAATCCCAAAGGGCGCACACCTGGCAGGATACAAAGGCGGTAGAGAGCAGGGGTGAAAGGGGCGAAAGCCCCGAAAATTTAAGTAATAGAGTCATTACCGGTAATATATCTGCCATTTTTACCAGGTAATATTACTCTGGGCTGTAAAACGAGGTCAAAAATGTACTTAACCTGGAGCGCTTATTTCGAATGTGGACTCTTCTCGTATCTCGATAACCACTAGATCGATTTTAACTTATAAGGTCTCTTTGTTTTGGCCTCATATTACAGCCCTGAATATCCACCTACCTGTCCCCCCTTTCGGATTTAGATTCTTTGAGAATCCCAAATTACCTAGTGAAAGGCGGAGATATTGCCAGTAACGAATTTTTACCCAATGTTTTCGCCCCCTTTACCCCCGTCCGCCATCCCCTTTGTATTGCTGAGGTCTCCGCCCTTTGGGATTTTGTTTGACGTTAAGACCTTTATCTGGGCAATTTTTCAAACGTATTATCGATGTCGGCAATTTTTAGGAAAAATATGTCATTTTCATCCCTTATTGCTACCCCCTGTATCCAATAGGGTTGCCTGTGTGGGGAATGTACACAACAATGTATTGAATGAATACATTGCAAAAAAGAAATTCCATATTGCTGTTCACGGTGAAATTTAGGCCCTGGCCCAGAATAAGTCTCAGAATAGATATACTAAGAGGTGTATATAAATAACAAAATTCGTAAAATTTGAGTGTTTCTAGAACATCATCTAAATTTTTATTTTTGTAAATGGATTCTAGTAGGTATGTCTTATACTTCATAAAATTTAGCAATTTTAGTAGTATACACGTTTGAAATTTAACGGCAATTTACATCAAAATTTCAAAAAAAGAGTCATACTGGTCAGTCTTTTTTTCTCTCTTGAACTAAGTGACATGCTTCTTTCATCAGAATATATGTCGTCCGACAATTTATTCTGAATCATTTTGTAAATGAGACTGATATGCGAAAATATTGTATTAAACTTTTATCAGTTACAAGTTTTTGGAAGCATAGCTTTCTTATGCCGGGTTTCGCTCGAAGCGCTGAATCGGTGAGAGGTGTAAACGCCGAAAAACCGTCACGATCGCAACGGCCAATTATCGCGCCGCTCTAACTGTTTAGTAGCAACCGTGCTACAATTGTTTTTTTTTTGTATTGGTTGGCTGCTTCATGATGACGCTAGCTACCAATCGTTTGTACCGCGATCGGCGCGATCCAAACAATCGAAAGCGACCGTCACTTGTCTGTCCGTCATTGGCGTCATTGCATTGCGCATTCACTACTTCCCTATAAATCTCCGCAATAAAGCCCCGGCGGACTGCTCACAATTCGATCGACGATCGACATAAGGAAGGGAAGCCACCACACATTGCCAACCAGCAATTTGGAGACAGTATAAATACGTGCTTTCTTTTGGAAGCATAGCTTTCTTATGGCGGGCTTCGCTCGAAGCGCTGAATCGGCGAGAGGTGTTATTGCCGAAAAACCATACGACCCGGACGGCCAATTATCGCGCGGCGCTAGCTGTTTATTGATAACGTGTTACAATTGTTTTTGTATTGTCGGTTGCCTTCTCCGTGGTGACGCTAGCTATCAATCGTTTTAGACACAAAATGTTTTAACTGTACAATAACAAAAATTATATCAACAGAATCAGCGTCTAAAGAAGAACCTACCTTAGTGTGGCAATTACTTTATTTCGTCTATCAACCGAGATATTTCATTATAAAATTTGATCTTAGAGTAGGTATTATAAAACTTGTTTGGCATTTAACTAAAAGTTAACTTGGGGAATAACGTCACATACACCAGTTAACTTCAAAATGTCGGAGTTAACTTTATCGGGCGGAAAGGGTATCGCTTAAAGTTAACTTTGTAGAAAATCATGAATTTCGACAGTTTTTTTGTCAATAACTAACTATGCTGTGCTTATAACCTCAATTTTTTTTATTGTGTTTATGTATACGTAGACGTAGGTACGTATTCTTTTTAATTGTCAATATCTCAAATTCGAAAATCATCACGATTACAATACTTTCTCTTATAATATGGGTATCCCATATTAGAAAGTAAAAATCTAGGTTATCTTTTATGTTTGCCCTCTTCATGTTTTTTTTTTTTCGAATTTCAACAGTTGTTCTGTCAATAACTAACAATTCTGTGCTTATAACCTCAATTTTAATGGGACTTTTATAAAACTTGCATTATAAAAGCTAAAGTTAACTTGACTGTTAACTTGAAAGTTAACTTGTAAACATGTTTATAATACCCACCCTTAAACGTAAAAACAGACAGTAGACATCTTGGATTGAGATCTACACGGAACGAGAAAATCCTTCACGGAAACGTTTCTGGGCCTACGACTACGGTTCGGAAGGTTAGGTTTGGCTTGGATAAAAGTATAAAGAAGAATAAATAGTACATTATATTATACTAGATTAATAAGACGGAGTATCGTCACACGAGAGTTTTAAAGTACGACGAGCGAAGCGAGTAGTGCTTTAATAGAACGAGTGTGACAATACGTCTTATTAAACGAGTGTAATATACTACTTTATCTACTTTGCATTGTTAATTCATTCTATTTTGGCTGTTCAAGTTTTCGTATTACCCTAGGGTATTTTGCGTGGGTTGGTTACACTGACGTCACTGACATTAACGTTTCGTATTTGAATTTGAAAATCTAGTAGTCCTAGGACCAATTCAATAACTACTTAGTACTTACGTGAGCGAAATGGAAGACAAGAATGTAGATTCATGAAATTTTAAAAGTTATGTTGACAGGCTGATGTACCAATTTAACAAAACTAAAAGTTACCAAAAGTAGTGTAATAATATGCATATTATTACACTACTTTAGATGTAATAATGAGATGCAAAGTAGATAAAAGTGATTTATTTCGGAGTCGCGCTAACTATTTGGTGGCAACTCGTGTTACAATTGTTTGTATTGTCGATTGCCTGCTCTAGGGGTGTCGATCGTGGGCTGAATCTGAGAGTAGCTAGAGCGGCGCTACGGTAGCTACCAATCGTTTCTGTACATGACGTATATATATATATATATATATATATATATATTATATAAAGCTATGCTTCCCCTCCCGGTCATTCCCAGAGTGCCTCATTTCGTTTTTTTAATCGAAACATAGGCCTACTTCAAATTTAGCTTATTCAAAAATTATAAAATTTGATTTTAAACAGGTGGAACCCCCGAAAGGGAGACTATCTGGGTTATTCTGGGATACATACATTTACTAGTATTTTTTCAAATTTCTTGCAAATTGTATTACAATTTATTGTCTATAATTTATTCTAATGAGAACATAATGCTAAAGTTAATAAACTACTGAATGGTCATAATTATTATCAACGGTAAAAGTCGATAAAATAATAATTAACAACACAAAAGTGCAGAATACAATTGTTTTAGTGACTTACATAATAACTGTGACTGGCTGGATAATAACCTAAGTATGGTTTATATAGTACAATATTGTTCTGTAGCCTTTTAAATATTTACGATCAATAATAAGTTTTTTATTATTTTTCCATTCGTAAGTTTATATACAATGCAATATTTTTCCGTCGACATGCAGACATTAATGATAAACTATAAAATACTTTTAATTGCATATTCCCACTCCTAAATATACAAAATTTTTGTATCCAACTTGTACTATAATTCGAATTTTGAATTTGATGCAAGAATATGTACATAGTCATTTATAGGTATTGCTTCCTCTTTGGGTGTGAGTAGACACTATCACACTATCAACACAAGCCTAGCTGATATAAGCAAGGCCACTTACCGCAGAATTCCAGGAAATGATGGAAAACGGACATTGTAAATTAATAAGGATGAAAGACATAGAAGATAGACGAATATACGTAAGATGCCATTATAACGCTAAAACACTAATTGTAAAAAAATCTCATTTTAGAATATACGTAAGATGCCATTATAACGTTAAAAAACTAATAATTGTAAAAAAATCTCATTTCAGGATACAACATTCTTAGGAAGTTTACATTTCAGAGCAGCATGGAAGACACTTTAAAACACATGAGAAGTGCCTGCCAAATTATGTAAATATAACAACTATTCAACAAAATATGTGGAAAGTACTACCTCTACTATCACAAGACAAAACCGAACATAATTTCAAAATATCATATTTGAAAGGCTGCCAAGGTATAGAGGAGATACATAGAACCAAAATAAATGAAATCGTTGCCGGTTTGCGCACGATGAAAAATAGTTTCCATGCCGAGTAAGTTAACCCATTGAACTTTCAGAGCTGTCTTGGAATGTTTAACTTTACTCTTTAATAGATATATAACAGAAAATGTAACTCCAGGGGAGTGAAAATCCAGCATCATTAACTTAATACATACATAGGTAGTTAAGAGAAAATGTGAAAAGTAATAGAAACAGTATCATTCTTTGTCCCTACATTATACAGACTTCCTTTGACCGAATGGGAAGAGGGACAAGCGGATTTCGACATAATAGAGAAATAGCTTTAAGGGAACAATGGGATGATCTTTGCCAAGATTTTGTTAAGGTTGTTAAGAAGCACGCCACATCGAATAAGAACAGGCATAAATGTGTAAAGGTGGGAGTTTCGTATTCCAACATTCACAACATCAATTTGTGTCGTCTCTATGTATTAAATTTAACAAATTATCATTTGTCATTTATCACTATAAAACGATATGTACTGTTCCTACTGAGTGCCAATAACGACCAATTCTTTTGTACCCAAATTTTTGTAGTTGAGGATCAAATATGCGATATTTTTATGCGACGTGTATAAAATACAAAAATTTTGAATTCAGATTTTTGTGAATGTTTCTGTTGGGTTATGTTGGACTTGCAATTTGTGTGCTGAGTTGTGAAGCATAAAAACAAATCCATCACTATTGGTGGTTCGTATATGTTGTATTGTGCTTAGGTCGTTCTTGTTTCTGACGTTCTTGCACCATTTTATAATAGCGACAGTCTTGTATTGAATGGTTGGTTCTACTACAATGGTCACAGCTGAGCCGGGATAACTTATATTGTGGTTTGTGATACGGGCGATTTTTATAAAAAAGGTTTTTCTTTGTGCTGTGAAACATTTTCCAAATTTTGTAAACGTAACACTTACATTCGGATTTTGTATCGCTTATCTTGATTTTTGATGACTTCTCCGTAAAACGTACGCTGGAATTGGAATATCTTTTATTTTTCTCTATGAAAATAGTGAGATTCGTTTTGACTTCTATTTTACAATTCAGGGATTGAGGCGTCATTTACCGCTATAGTCTATTACTTTTCGCTTTTCTAAAGAAAGAATGAATGAAAAGGGGCTTGTGCTTAGCTCCCTCCTGGTGCTTGGATGTTGCCTTAGCAACCCCAGTCTTTGTTTGGGCTTCGGCGTCCAGGAAATCCTGCCATAAAGTTAAGATATCTGAGCTGCCCTTAAAGGTACCTTTCCTGCTATGGCGAATTGGGGGTTCGAGTGTCGGAAGATTTGTGTGACTGGTTGGCTAACTACCATGTGGCTACGCTATTTTTAACCAAAGGCCCGATGAATCCCCGATAGCCAAAACGTTGGTTCAAGATTAACTTTTTTTGGGAATATCTTTATTCTGTAGGAGCCTGTCCACTTTGTCGAAAACACGTAGTCGTGTTGTACCGCGAAGTTTATGAATATAGCTAAGTTATCGCTTTTTTTGTTTCCATACTAGAAATATCAAAAACCAGTTCATATTTAAACTTTAAAAACATATGAGAACAATTGATTACTTTTAATTACTCGGAAGAATTGTAGTACACATTTACAGTCATCAACTTGTGAACACGAGCAGTACTTGAAATCTGCACACTGTGATTTTGACAGTTCCTAAATACCCTTAGCAAGAAAACTTATTTCTGCCACCAGTCTACAAATAAGTACCTATAATTCTTCCGATCCCCAAATCGCCAGAATAGGACAGGTACGTTAACAGCGATATCCGCCGTGAGAGCAGAGGCTGGCCAATATGGCTGCCTCTAACGCTTCAACGTGGAACATTTGCAGAGAACATGCCCTGTCACCTCGTTTTCCTCTCACCAAACAGCCCCTTTATCTATTTCATCTAGCGTAAATCATTGTGGCCAGTTAGAATGCCCACACTGACACACGTTTATTTAAGTCTTACAACCCGAGAGATTTGCACTTAAGCCAAGAAGAGCCTTGACCTGTTTTCAGCCTTTGGTTCTCTTCCATTCGTGGGCTGCTCCCGTTTGGTCCATTTCTTAATTTTTCTAAACTAAAGAAACACTTTTAGACCTCTCATATCCTTGGATAAAACAGATATTTTCATTGGAATCACTTTTGTCCTCTAATCATCTCATTTTGAGAAAAGTGCGTTTTTCTTCCTTCATGTCTGTTACATCGTTCGAAATGTTAGGTTATATACCCAAGTAACATTTTAAATGCTAAATTGATTTTATATGGTTTTATAATAGTTTTATTGTAGTTTGAAATAGTAGAAAGGTTTTAAAGTTGCTGGTGTAAAGTCAATTATAACTTGAAGTCAACATAGTTTTATAAGAAAGGTTTATGAAGCCCTTAAATTCTAGATTAAAAAACCTTTTAGATTTTAAGTCCATTTACTCTTAACACTGTTTTATTGTTGATTGATATTGCTACCATTATAAATCAAATTGTATTTATTATTCTCTTAAATGTAATTTGGTTTTATAGAAGTTCAACAGAGTTAAAAGAGTTTTATTGTTACATTTAAAAGAGGTTTTAAAGCGTCCTTAAAGTTAATCAATATAGTTTAAAAAACCATATCCTAATATATACAATAAAATTTTTATTCCCCTCTTAAATACTTCATAAAACCAATATGAGTGTAGATAGTTTTATTAATTCTGTTAATGGACCGACAAGCGAACCCTTATAACAAGTAACAAGTTACTATTCTAAAATGACTATTCTTAAAACTATATGTTGCTATTTGTGGCTGAACTCACATATGTCATGCTGATTCCATTATTCGCCATTTTCCTGTGTATGTGACGTGAGCATATAGTAAGTAGTCTGTCATTTGTGATGTCTACTTTTTTGGACGAGTGGTTACGTACCAAAAGAAGCGGAAGCTTTCATAGAAAATGGCAAACCGAAAGAAGAAGAATTTTGAAATACTTCAAGATCTGTATCATCTACTGCTTCCATTCTTTGAAGTTCTATTGCTGCTTCTTTATATGTAGAAAATTCCCTCTTCTTTATACACACCATTTTATCCCATTTGTTTGGATCCGGGACAGAATCCGCCTGCTTTTAAAGTTTTCTTGCTGGTTTGTTTGGCCAGTATAGAATGCCAGCACTTTCTCAAGAGCTGGGAACAATAATTGATAAGCAAGTTTGCTTTTCTTCTATAGTTTGCACTATTTTAAATGGCATGGCATTTTATACAATGAATTTTCACATACATACAGGCTTGTAAACAGGTAGGTTATTAAAGTTTTGAGGTTAAGTTTTTGGCGGGATAAAACGAAACACGCACGTGATTTTTGAACAAAAGAGCATGCGCAAAATGCACCATAAAACTATTTGGATTTATCACGCGGCTCCATAGTTTTATGAAAGGCCTGCATTAAACCAAAAGGTTTTATTGATTACAATTTTTCCCCGTGTACGGCAATTTGTATTTATTAGATCTATTTTAGAGAATTCATAAGTAATTTTGGTTTTATTGTATCATACTTTGATCCGATATGGATTTATAAGTTTAGCGGACATTTTATATGAAGAGGTAGAATAATTGTAGTGTCGGCCATTTTTGACATTGTTTAACATTAAATCTTAAATTAAATTTTTCTATCAAAAAATTAGATAAAATCATAAAAGAATAGCACTGACATTCATTGTAATCAGATACAAAACTGTTGGTGCTGTTTATAGTACAAATCAAATTATTTATAATTTTTCACTAAAAAATATATTAAGGTAAATATTATATATTTTGCTGGCGCATTAATTTTGTGTGTGCATCGTATGATATTTTCTCAGAAAAATATGATTCGTTTGCGATTTTCGGTTATAGATAGATAGTTTCAGATATTATTAATTCCTACATATAAATATTAGGTGTATTACAATATTTAACCGTCTGCCATTGAAATAAAAGGAGTAATAAAGAGAAATAAGGATCGAATTAGTTTAAGACGTTCATAAATAAAAGTTAAAACCAAATATATTATTTTAGTGATGTATTAGAGTCTACGATAAAACACCGTTTATGATATTTCAGTTCAGTTTTAAAACAAATTGTCTTTCAATAAAACTCCAAACCCTTAAGAGAGTTTTAAGAATGATTTAAATATGGTTTTATAGCTTACTTACAGAGCACTATAAGCATGTAATTAAACAACCACTAGGTTTTATGATATCTTTATATTTTACCCTTCAGAACATTTATAAGGTGCTCCACTTTTTCCTTAAGGCTGCTTTATTAAAGTTTTAAAGACGTTCTGAAGGAAAATTAGTTTTAAGCAAAGCATTAAAAGAAGGTTTTATAGCTAACTTGTAGACAATAATAAAACTTAAATTGTTACTTGGGTATGGCTGTTGGAATATTGATGAAATGCTTAGGACGACCTGCAAATGACGTTTCCAACAATGGTCATTGTTGAGACGCTATAATCGTTAAAGGCTCATCCGTCCTAAACTTCCATTGTCACTCATTCTCATTACATAATGGACTTGTTATATGGTCAGCTTCGAGAATTTCCAGTAATTTATACCTCAGCCACACTATGCTCCTCGCGCTGCTACTCGCTCTGCTCCTCGCGCTGCCGTTGTATTGCCCTCTCTGGCCATACACTGCTCTCCTCGCGCAATTAATCGCCACACAAAAGCAAAATTAAAATTTATTGAAAATATGATTCTACGGTATGCATCAAATGACATTTCTACATTAAATTTCATTAAATGTGTATGTAATCGTTCCAGTGCTTCTTTATGAATTAGGTAAATTATTGACATACACGTTTATATGTACTTACAAAAAGTACATTTTTTTAAATACGTAGCTTAATGGCGAATTGATGTTTTAATAAGTTGTGGTAAAATTAATAAAATTGTTTAATGTGTTCTGAGTACCTACTATAATTTTGACAAAGTATAGGTATTTTACAAATTTTTAACCCATAATATCAAATTCTTGTAATATATTTTTTACATACATTTAATATTTATTTTACGCCCTTTTCGAAGGTCTTCCGGCCACTACCTCCCGGATTATGTACCCGCCAGGTTACTGGACAGATTACATCCTCCCTTTTGGTTGGTAGCTACATACTGGCTGGTAACTGGTAACTGGCTCTGCAGCCAACAAATCAATAAATATTAGTTTTTTCGTTGCTCCATTCTTTGCTCGCACTCTGGGCGTAATATGACCCCAATTTAAAAATTTCAAGAAAACAAGAAAAACTTTTGAGATATCAATATGCAATACGTCGATTTCGATGTAAAAAATTACGGGGAACAAACTGGTGTAGTTATTTTTGCCTTATCTGTTGTAGTTTTCGACATTTCGCGCAAAAACAATTTTATTTGCCGTTTTCATCCCTTTGTCGGGGGTTGCGGTCAAAAATATTGACAGATTTGGGTTCCTGAGGGGCAAAACCATATTCGTATGTTTTATTTTTCATATTGAAGCGAATATTAATTCAATGAGGATTTCACTGGACTACACGTGCGATGTGCGATTGTGTGGCCAGATACTCGCGCTCATATTGCCAGTCCTTTGACTCGCGCCCGAAAAACCGACAAACCAGGGAAGGATGGGCATGACGAGGAGCAAGACGTGCGGCAGGACGAATATCGTGGCCACACTACTTCTCTCGTTATCGTTACTTCCCTCGCTACTTCCCTCGCTACTCGACGAGTGTGTGGCAGGGGCATAATAACTATACGGAAAAATATATTGAACTGTCTAGTTTATTTCTGTAACGATTTACGAGGGCTGCTCTCATGCTATCATTTCGGGGAATCATCGGTCATGCTGGAAAACATGTTCAAACCATATGTGCGCAGGGCGTCTCGAACCCCACTCGCGCCACCCCTGGGAGAGTTGAGAAGAGTCTGCTCTCAAGAGCCTGATCTCTGAGGACTCACTCTCTCTACGTCTGTCAGACTATTATAACATTTTTTTGACCGTTAAACTTGAACTTGTAAATTTGTATATATTCAACGTAAAATAATTAGTGATAGTATGTCACAAAGTGTATACTATTATTGAACTGGGTTGCTCTCATTATCGTTGATGTGCGACGTGGTCATACCAGAAAGCCTTACAAACTTTCAACCTCCATCTACAACTTTGCTCACACAAAACAGTCATCACGGTTAATCTCTCTTTTTATCTCCACTATTATTACCATTATCATTCCAAATTTTAGGTATATGACTCTTCGATTTTTGATGAAATGCTTATGACGACCTGCAAACGACGTTTCCAACAGTAGTCATTACGATTAATTTTTCTTTTTATGTCCACTGTTTTCTTCCCAGCTTCCCAGAAACACATAAAGTTGCACCTTCTTGAATTGTTTCGATTGAATCGTTTTTTGCATGTTCAAATTTTGCTCAGATATTCATTTTCTTATATAGTTTCTATTCCAGAGTTAGTGCGGTCTTCTATCGTTACCGAATAATTTCTTTATTTTTATAAGTTATTTTTCTGGTTTGGGAAAACTGATACAGATGGAACAGGTTTGAGATCATTTTCGTCGTCTTGGATCCCTTTCCACATTTGAAGCTCATATAGTGGTAATGGTTCAAAGAATTCGCAACGAATTTTCCTTTATTTAAATTTGTACGACCATCTGAAGTTCTTAATTAATGTTTAATGCCAGCAAACTAAGAATGAATAAAGGTACAAAATACACATCTTGCTTGGTGTTAGCTATGACAACTTTCATTATACTTATGGTGTTATAAAACACGGACATTAACGCTTAAATTAATTAATACTGAGCCTTACTGACATTGTCGGTCGAGATGATGGAGGTCGACCTTGAAGGTTTTTCCAGTTAAAAAGGAAGTTAGAGCAATTTTAAACAGAAGTAAAATAATTATGCATATGCAAGTGTTATATGAAGTACTAGCGATTTTATTTTGTTTTATTCGTCTTATTTGCTTCGTACGATCCCTGATAAGCTCTCTGTGACATCCATTAAATCACCACTTCAGCTCACGACTAATTGGGTCATTTTATGAAACTTAACAAGGCTACATCTTGTTACGATTCAATTCAATTATCTCATCAACCACTCCTTTCAAGCGCGCCGCCAGTGTACTGTCAACAATTCTATTTATTCTCTCGCGAAAAGATAATCCTTATTATCTTAGCATTATCTTATTATAATTGTTACAAAGACAGTGCGTTGAAAATCCGCGGAAAATGCGTTAGAAAGGCCGCGTAACCAGTTCAAAGCGGTTCGAGATAGTTGTGTCGTCATATCGAACGTCATTCCGGCGTTATTTGGCCGTATTTCAAAGATTTCCTCTAATGAATTTTCCCGAGCCTAAGTATCCGATCTAATTATAAAAGCCCCGCAGAAGATCGCTTCGAATTTCCCGATTAATCTTCCTCTTCCAATAACAACAAACGGAAATTTTTATTTTTATCCATTTTCTCCAGTTTATTTCTGTACTTCTATTAAGAACGTTCTCGTGTTATCTCGTGTTTGAAATTATATACAAATATACATATGTTTACATATTTGTGTCGATGGTTTCAACAGTAAATAACTGATTAAATACGTACAAACAATCGAAACGAATATATATGTTAGGTAACACACATTTACATAGACATGTACAGGGTGTCAGTTATTCATAGCAGAATTTCAGTATTGTTTAAAAGGTATTTATGTAAGTTCGTATAAATATATTTCGTATAAAGTTTCGTTTCTGAAATACAAGTTTTAAAATTAATGTCCCAAATACATTTTATTTAATATTACGCGTCCAGAATGGCGATTCGTACATTGTCCATTGGAATTGTTCTATCTCCGAGTTGTTAATCATAATTACAAGAATTATTTTGTCTGCAGCAAATAAGTTGATATTTGGAAAAATAGTTGTAGTTGATATGTACATACGTTAAACCGGTGAATATTTTACCATTACGATGTTAAAACGGTGTGTCAGATATGATTTGATTCGTTTTTTAACTTTTCCCATACAGTATGCAAGAACTATCAATTTTACTTCTTTCCAATTTTATAACATGTACATATATTGTGTTACAACGATTTAAATTAATCCATCGTTTAAATTGATATAATAATAAATAGTTTATTGTCATTTTATATTTAAGATTGATTTTCACATTCTGACTTGTTAAATTTATTATTTTCATCTTTCTTTAAAACCTTTCATTTCATATAGCATTGACGAAAAGTTTTTCCACATAATGTGGTCGTAACCACGAGGAATTCCTAATTTAAGTGTTTTTCATTACTTCCTCTGTACGATTGAGCGATTTGCTCTTTCCTTCTTTTATTGCGTGTTTTATGGAAGAAACAAGGTGAACCCAATCGATTCGTACGTTTTACGAAAACACCGTCTAGTGCAGCTCTCTCTGCTCCCTTAGAAGGACTAAATATAATGCCTCGGGTATCACAATTTCAAAAACATTTTACCTCAGATCAGACAGTTGTTTCAAACACTGCTGATGTCCTTCTATAAAATACTCTTCACCCTGTGTAATATGATTCATAAAACCCATTTGTAACATTTACTGTTAAATCGATTAGTGTCGACTTAATTTACACACCAAACCAAACAAAATTTTACATTTCATGTAGGTGTTTTTGTGCGTTTTTGTTTTCGAACACCTGTATGACAAGACCGACAATAAACCTTGCATTACTAACGTGAGCAACAAAGAAGCCATTGTCTGCTTAATAAGATATATATTATAATACTGTACAGTATAATAATTTAACGCCTCTTTTGGTTACCGACTGTAAAGTTTACCGTACGCAGAGTGATTATTAGCTTTCATTGGTAAACATATTACACAAATTGTTAATATGGCGCTGATGTTTCAACATATATACATACATATAATATATAGTTTGCGCATGCATATTGTGGCTATCTCAATGTGTACAACCCAAAAAGCAGTCCAGTGAAAAATATCAATCTATTTTTTATAACAAGTGCCACAATATAATGAAAATAAAGACCCCCATTGAACTATGAAGAGCATAATATGTGCAGATACCTTATTCGATTATCATGGTTACTACAAAATTCATTCGAAGCAGTTTGGTGTGTCTGGAATAAAATACAAAATAGCTTTAATCATATTTACTTATTAACTTAGTTATAATCTACATTGTGATCAGTGATCAGATGTATTTTTTTATACTTTTGGTGCTATTATACGGACATGGTAAATACAGATAACCCGATGGGGACTTGTAAAAGTACATTATTGATGAAAATCGTAGCAAAGGCAAATAAACTAATCAAAAATCAAAATACAACAGCACCCGTCAAGATATAGGTTATATAATATACATGTTAGACAGTGATTTATAATCGATATAGGAATGATAAAAATTGTTAATATTGAATCTAACATTTATACTATGTCCAGCCACAATTGGAACACAAAAAAAACACTTAATGGCTTTTTAAGTAGTGAAGAGCGATGCCGCCTTGTCCTCCATGGGCGTATCATTACGGATAATAACTCTAACAATGAATTCACTTCTAAATCGCACAAACAAATGGCACACACATTCACACACCACTGCTTTCTCGAGTATAAGTGCGGAAGAAGATATCACAAGGAAAGCACACGTGGCCGCTGTGTTATGGTCCAGTGGACCATCCAGTATTTGTAGAGTCTCGCGTACTTCCTCGTACACGATTTCACTGATCGACTGTACACCTGCACCTTAGAAGAAGAAGATACAAACGAAGTGCCGCTGTCGTAAAAAAAATTTTGCGGTCCAATGGACCCTCTAGTTCTTTATCTGTACATATACATACATTCACATATATGATTTCACTTGGGCAACTGAACACCTGCATTTTAAAAATACCAGTGCGTTTCTGAATAAACAAAAAGATAAGTCCCATGGTTTTGTATAGAGACAACGGGCTCTTTTCGAATGTCCTCGGTAAATTCAGATTTTATTAAGTGTTCCAATTGCTACTGGTTAGAGTATACCAGCTTGGCTTGCCATCAGGGTTGGTACGCAATATGTGTACGCATCTATAACTCCATTCTTCATTTTTCATACGATATATTCGACGTCTATTATTATTATTCCCTGTATAATTTTCTGTCTTGTAGCACGTCATTTCTAAATATCAGACTGCCACAGTGATATACTATCCATCGCAAACATTTGTGCAATCTTATCTGCTTAAATGTCATTGTCATCATACTCTACACAAAGATATGTGATTTTCTAATTTGTACAATTATTTATACAAATGCAATAACTTGTATAGTTTTCATCTGGTTTCCATAATAAAAAAATTCTTGACCGATTAGTATTATCATTATTAATATCTCTGAGAGACTAGTTGAACAAAGGTACCAATTATAGTTAAGTTAAAATTGAAGTGATGTTCGAATAACAATTTTTTGGGCAAGCACTGTACTGTTTCACACATTCTGATGTCGGGTAAACAAATTTTAAACAAGTATTTTGTGTATGCAAAAAGCACCACATTTGTTTACGATTTTTCGCTGTTTGTGGTCTTGTTTCAGGATAAACAAATCTTATTTATAGGAAATTTAGTAGAAAATGTTAGTATTGAAAAATTAAGTAATGTTTCCATACTTTGCATGCATGTAATTACTACATATTTTTTTAATAAAAATGAAATATTTTCATATCGACTTGTCCACTTTCATTCTCCTGGTATCGGGTACCTAAAAGGTACATTTATAATATAATCATCAGAATGGGAATTGCTAACATAAATTGGAAAAAATATTTTAATTTCTTAAATAAAAAGATCCGATTCCATTTTTCTCGCCCCAATTATTTTTTAATCGTATTCTTAAACATCCACAAGTGGGATATTCTTCGTTAAATTTTTCATTTTAATGCTAAAACTACGTCTGCACAAAGTTTTTGAAGTTGAAATAAAATTACCTCAATTATTAAATGTCTACAATTTTAATATTGGAATCTGAATTGTATTTTTCTGCATTCTGTATTTTGTTCATGATTACGAATTGCTCGTTCAGTAGTTATTTTCTGTAATCCACCTGGTTTTCCCGATTTCTTAACTCCCTACATGTGTCAACACATCTGTGAGTTCACTATTGCCAGATGTATATTTCTTGAAACTTATTGCCGACAGGAAGAGAGTTACATTTTATTTTATTTATGTATAAATATGTATTTTACGCATTGTAATTCATTTTGTGTTATTCGCTAATTAATACACATAGTATTTTATATGCAAAAATGTGTGCAAAGTATGCAATTGTACATAAGCGAAAGGACCCTCATAATTTTACTAGTAGCGATACTGTTAAGTATACTGGATAAAAATGTTATTGCTTATGTCTTAAAGCCAACTGATTTTCTATTAGCTTACTGCATGTCATTTGAAAAAAGAAGCATTCTTAATACAACGTGATCAAGAAATACTGTTTAAGTTGGCAATCCTAAATTTTACTTTAAAATGGTAGAACTGGGACCACTTCCGGTTGTTTGACAGTGACAGCATTGACACTTGAGCGGCGATTCAAATTTTTATTATAAAAATATAAAAATGGTACTATTTACATTAGAACAGGATATTCTTATTGGTATGGCTTATTTTCAGAGTGCAGTTCATGACCCCATTTCTGGATGACAATTGACAATACTCCTTGGGATCCACTTTGCACCAATTTTAAGAAATGTTTCCTGAAGTTGTGTTCACTCACTATCGACGTTTTTAAACAACACTGCATGCGCATAGTTCAACGATATTTGAATACAGGCAATGTGAAGAAAGGAAAGCTACCTGGTAGACCCTCCGTACTCACTGAAAATGTGGTGCTAGACGTCAGGGCCCGACTGCAGCAAAGTCCTCGCAAATCGGGTAGGAAGCTTTCCCTCCAAACAGGTTTGATCCTTATCAAAAGTTCACCAATTTCCACTTATTCCTAATTTCCCGTATTCTGTTTCGTGACTACAGGTTTATCATATGGAAGTTGTTCCACTGTGTTGAAGAGCAAATTGAAATACCACCCGTACAAATGTTCGATGGTCCAATCCCTAAATCCTCCTGACCGTCCACAACGCGTCCAGTTCTGTAACTGGTTCAATCAGGAAATGAACAATGATGACATCCTGGATAAAACCTTTTTTTCCGATGAAGCCTGGTTCCATCTCAATAGCTATGTTAATTCTGAAAATTACAGAATATGGTCTGGTGAACTTCCACATGCTGCTAGAACAACAACTTTACATCCTACTAAAGTTGGTGTTTGGCTGGCTGTATCACGGCAGAGAGTAATTGGTCCTGTGTTTTTTAACTTCACAGTTAATTCAGAACGATACATTTGGCTCATTCTCCAGCCATTTGTTGCCCAATTAACCGTAGAGGAGCGCGAAAATGGCTACTTTCAACAAGATTCGGCTCGAGCACATACGGCTCCTGCCACAATGCAATATTTGCGGGAAGTTTTTGGCCATTGAGTCATAAGTACGGAAATATGGCCAAGTAGGTCACCAGACCTGACACCTCTAGACTTTTGTTTCTTTGGGCACCTTAAATACAAGGTGTTCAACATTACACAACAACAATACATACACGTGAAGAACTGGAAGCTGCCATTATCGAGGAAATTGCAAATATGTCTCCTCGGATGTTAATTAATGTCTTCGAGAGCCTAAAACGGAGAGTGAATTTATTTTTAGAACATAATGGCGCTCAATTCGAGCAGTACCTTAAAATATTGAAGTTTTTTCTGGTGTGGTTATTTTAATCGTAAATAAATTCACATAACCTAAAATATTTGTGTTTATGTAGCTGTCGCTGTCATGCAGAGTACAGAGATTTCCTGTATATCATTGCAAACCCTTAGACAAAAAAATACTCCAGGTAGGATTGCCAACTTAAACAGTATTTCTTGATCACTCTGTAGCATTTTTTTGCATAAATGTCTTATAGGCGATAATAGAAAAGGCTTCTCATCTCGAGAATCAAAAAAAATGCCTGCGTTATTGCTTTATTAAATGATTAACATTATGTTTACAATTCCATATTTCTAGCTCTTCATCCGAAATCCAACTTTGGTGAATTCTTTGGAAAAATCCTTGCGCACTCCTAATCTTTTCGCGTCTTCAAAATCTATTTCTCGGTGGCCATTTTCGTTTTCCCTTTTGTTCTTGTATGGTGAACTAAACTCTTCAGGAAAAATAAATCTAAAAAAATAAAATCCGGTGACAGTGATGAGATCCTTTTCTAGCTATTCATTTATTTCAGAAATTACACGTAAT
Organism: Cryptocephalus moraei; assembly: GCA_946251905.1. Taxonomy (NCBI): domain Eukaryota; kingdom Metazoa; phylum Arthropoda; class Insecta; order Coleoptera; family Chrysomelidae; genus Cryptocephalus; species Cryptocephalus moraei. The sequence continues at coordinate 14,886,990 of OX276453.1, read as the reverse complement.
TAATTAACAACTAAGCTTCTACCAATCTTACTTATAAAGGCATATCAGTTTATTCGACAATAGTTTGTTAAAAGGAGCTTATTCTTCCTTGGGTAATTCGGTAGATGAAACAAAAGACTTCTTTATCAAATCCTCAACTGTATGAAAAAATCTGTTTGGGAGATTATAATGTTGCGGAGATTTGTTTTCAGCCCAATAAGAAAAAAAATTACATTTTTTTTACCGCCCTTTAAGCCTCATTCTGAAGGGTATTCTTAAAATGAAATCATTTAATAGAATGACTTTAATTTTATAGGTATGTTATGGTAGAGTATAAAGAAGATAATATTCATATTTTCTTATTTCTAACCTCACAAGCTCTGTATTATTTTTACAGTGGAGAATTTCTTTTAATAATGATATTTGTAGAAAGATCCTTTCACTCACACTCTATAGGCGTAAAAACAGTATTACCACGTACTTTCTATTTCATGTAAAATTATAATTGATATTAAATCGTATATAAATTCAGCATTACAAATAAGAAATTTTAGTTACAATTATTGTAAAATCGTTTTCTTTTTTCCCATAATTGTTCAAGTAGTATTAGAAAGTATTGATGTACTATTAAAATATAGACCTGCAGCGTACCTACTTATCCAGGAAAGTTTCTTATGGTTGCGACGACAGGTATAAAGGTACAGTAAAAAAGGTTTCAATGCACGTCACTAATAAAGAGAATAACATTGTTTCCCAAAGTTTTCAAATAGTACTGAGACCGCATATAAATTACCTTAACCTTACTTTTCGCATGGAAATAAATGCACACATATTCCGTAATCAATTCAAAGGTAACTCACAAATAATATGTTCTTTAAAAAACATTTGGTAAATTTAACAGGTTTTCGTGTTGTGTTTAACGCAAAGTACAATGTTAAAATCGAAGGAACACGTATATAAAAAAGATCAGCTTATTGGTGAATGTGACCGATCGCGGCATTGCAGTAGGAAAATCGTCCTGTTCGGTAGTGAAGCGAGTTGTAGGTTGTAATTTGCCCATGATTTGAGAAGCCTCACGGAATGGTATCCGTATTGCTATAGAATCCGTTGGAAAAACCCCATATCTGTAGATGAAGTCAAAAGAGGGTTAGTCATGGCAGACTAAGTTAAACACTAAAGTATTGACTACTAGTATTGACTGGCAGCTTCCCACTAGTAGTCAACGTCAAACGAACGGTTTCCTTTGAATGTTCCAAGTGAAATTGGAACGATTCGTGAACCGTTCTTGAACGGTAATTTCGGTACTTGTCCCAGACCAAGTATCGCTAGGATCGGTCGCTTACACATGCGTATTGGCAACTTATTCGACAAATTTGATTTCAAACATGGATGATGATAGTGACTGTTTAAGCGATTTTCTGACGAGGTTTAGAATCAGACGGTAAGGAATATAAGATGGAAACTGATTGATTCGAAATTAAATTCTATAATCATGCAAATATGTTTTGAATTCATCTAACGTAGTTTTAAAGACTACAGTTCCAGAATATAAGGAAGAGGTATTCTTCGGTCATTTTAGGGTTTCGAGAGATGTGGCAAATGATTAGAAGAGCAATATTCAAACAGCCCTAATTTTAAAAACCAACTAGAACCATATGGTCGTCAGGATAACAACACAGTACACAAACGACACAAACGATTACAAAGTCGTTCCAAGCTCACATCTCAGAGAACACTTCCAGAACCGTTTTGAAATAGTGCATGTTGACGCCTGCGCATAAAATCAGTTCCAACAGTAACAAAACCGTCCCAAAACCATACCAAAAACACTGCTTGGAACAAACCTAATATGTCAATCACTCGTCACCTTAAGGCGCGTATTCACCAAAAAAGCAAGAGCAAGAGCGAACATTTGCTGCTCTTGCTTTTTTGTTCGTGTATGTTTGCTCGTATTCGCTCGACATGTTGACATCTCGTCCATACCAGAGCCACAGTAAAAATATCAATAACTGCGCTATTTTCATATATCCGAATCGGGTTCAAGTGTAATGGAGTTACTTAATATGCTATAACTCCGGAGTATAATTTTCCATACTTTTGTTTTTATAACAAAAGATAAGGAACCCAATGACCTATGAAATAACGAGAGCAAGAAATTTCAGAAAGTCCTAATAACTGACCTACCAGATTTACGAATAAGGTTCATGTGAAATGGTGTTACATAATATGCCGTAACTCCGAAAGTATAACTTTATACACTTCTCTTGTTATACCAGACGTCCCAGACGATAAAGTATATGAATACCAACAAAACAACCATAGCTAGAATTCAAAAAAATGTTAATAACTGAGCTACTTCAAGATTAAATAACTCCATTACACATAAACCTGATACAAAAATCTCGAAATAGCTTAGTTATTGCCATTTTCTGTAATTTCTAACTATAGTTGTTTTGTATGTCCTTTATCGTCTGATAAGTATAACAAGAGAGAGTAGAAAGTTATAGTTCCAAAGTTGCAACATATTTAGTGATTTCATTATACATGAACCTGATTCTAAACTCTCGAATGGCTCAGTAATTGACATTGTTTGAAAATTCTTACTATAACCATTTAGTCATCTATCGTTTGTTATAAGTTATAAGAATACGCGGATAGAAGGTAGTACTTCTGGAGTTATCCAATATTTACAAAGATTTTTCATAGTTTGGGATGAAGTAACAAGCGTTGGCGAAAATGACTCGTACAAAATTCGATGCTGGAGATTCGTTGCGCACTTCACACACATGCCTTGCGCTACGGTAACTGCAGAAAGATCTTTTTCAACTTTAAGAAGTCCTGACCGAAAAATCCGATTTAAACGAACGACTAAACGCGTTAGGGTTACTGGCAATACCTACATAGAAATAGAGTTTACTGTATCAAGATGTCATAAATAGATTGTCTTTAAAAGCCGTAATATAAAACACACGTCATCCAAATAACGAATTAAATCTGTACACAAATACAAATAATGCATTTTGATCGAAGTTTAGTGCATTTTTAATTAGCATTTTTTGGATACTTCTCATTCTACAAAGAATGGCATTGTTTTGAAGCAATGAAAGGTGTTAATTACTCTTATGAGATTTTTATATATACAACATTCACCATTCTAAAACATTTTCCTGACAACCTTTAACCCTCCACCCCCCAATGACAAATCAATAAATATCGTTCACAATTGATTTTTTTAAAGAAGTCTATAGAAATATACAGAAATTTTATTCCTGAAGGGTAAATTAAGGCATCATTATTAAATAAGCAGTGGCGAGTGTGGTGTAGAGGCTAGCGTATCTGTCTCACACTCAAGAGACCCGGGGTTCAATCCCGGGTGTGGTGTCGTGTGTCATCGTTATAATAACCCAATACTCGTTACCTTAAAGCACGTATTCACCAAAAGAGCAAGAGCGAACATTTGCTGCTCTTGCTTTTTTGTTCGTGTATGTTTGCTCGTATTCGCTCGACATGTTGACATCTCGTCCATACCAGAGCAAATATGTTCAGGTTCGCAGTTGATCCATCTACTTTCTGACACTTTCTATTTTCTTAAAACAGACATATTTATAGTGGCAGTAGTCTAATGCGTGATTTAAAAGTGGAACATGACTACGGAATGTTCCAAAAAATTTTTGCAGAATGTCTCCTGACGATTTTAAAACTTTACTGGAACTTGTGGTACCAAAATGGAAAATGATACAAACTACAGGAGAGCTATTCTAGCACGAGCACTTCTCGCAGTGGAATCCCGTCCACACTGAACGAGCATAAACAAGTATTTTCTTTGATGTACCTCCTTCCTCTCGATCTTTTTAAGCGCGAACAAACAAACGTTTGTTCGCTCGCTAGCCCGTACTCACTAGACAATTATTGATGCAGAATGCTCGCTCGCTCTTGTTCGCTTCTGCTCGCTTTTTAGGTGAATACGCGCCTTTAGAAGGCATTGCGTAGTAAAAACCTCTCAAAAGTGCTTCGGAAGGCACGTTAAGCCGTTGGTCCCGCATATCTGTGTACACATGTTTGATACGCAACACAGGTATGTGCGAGAGGTCGCCTACGTAGTCTGGGAAATATAGGGCCATCAACATTTTTTGTTTTCGAACGGCTGATTTTCGGTGTACAGGTAGTATCGGGTGTTTTTTTTTTTTAAATTTCACCTCATAGTAGGCTGTGGATAGTGTTTGTGAATGCGCCTTACTAAAAATGTCAAAATTGACATAACCTCACTATTTTAATAAAAATTGAAACTGCTCCAATCAGTTACTAGTGTCTTGAAAAAGACAGCTTGGCTCTATTAATTAGGCGTAGATGAGTGAGATGCATTTTTCAAGACACTATTAACCGATTGGATCAGTTTCAATTTTTATTAAAAAAGTGAAATTATGTCAATTTTGGCATTTTTTAGTAAGGCGCATTCACTAATACTATCCACAGCCTACTATGAGGTGAAATTTAAAAAAAACACCTACTAGTAGGCCAACTAGTAGAGATTTTTTGGTGCAATGAAAAAAATAGGTTTCAAAGTATGCAGGGTGTTAATGTATGATTCGTAGATGGAAAAGGATAAAATAATAACCAAGAATTATTGTTTATAACAAAATGGCAGCCAAAAAACCGTAAAATATTTCAAGAAAATATGTTTTTTTTTTTCTGTTTCTAGCAGAAACTATAGGAGATATCGTTTTGACTACGATGCAAAAGTTGTACAGAATTTAAAACCTTTGAAATGAGTCCTACCGCAACTCTGTAATTGCGTTTTTCGCCGAGAAAATCCCAAAAAACAAAAAAAATACGCGTTTTTGAAAATTCGTAGCTCTTACAAATATGAACCAACAGCACGCCCTCTTTGGGAAATATGTTGATATGCTTATTAAACAGGTAAAAATCTGGACCCTATCGGATGTATAGTTTGGCAAATATTCCCAATTCATTTTTTTGGCCGATTTTTCACTTGCTCATTCTTGCTCGTACGATCGTAATTTTGAAAACTGTTTTAGAGACTTCAAAACCTTAGCTAAAAATCGTATATTCTGCCTATTTGTTACAAAACCGTTAGAATGGTCTAAACCGCATTCGAAAATTGAGTAAAACGGAAGAATTCGCGCTAGTGCCCATGGAGGGGGCATTCCGCGTGGAATCTGAGGAGGAATCTTCGGCACTAGCGCGAATTCTTCCGTTTTACTTAATTTTCGAATGCGGTTTAGACCACTTTAACGGCTTTGTAACAAATAGGTAGAATATACGTTTTTTAGCTAAGGTTCTGAAGTTTCTAAAACAGTTTTCAAAATTACGATCGGACCTCCGTACGAGCAAGAATGGCAAGTGAAAAATCGGCCCAAAAAAATGAATTGGGAATATTTGCCAAACTATACATCCGATAGGGTCCAGATGTTTGCCTGTTTAATAGGCATATCAACAGCTACTATTTCTCAAAGAGCGCGTGCTGTAGGTTCATTTGTAGGAGCTACGAATTTTCAAAAACCGCGTATTTTTTAGATTTTTGATAAATTCTATACAACTTTTGCATCGTAGTCAAAACGATATCTCCTATAGTTTCTGCTAGAAACAGAAAAAAACATATTTTCTTGCAATATTTTACGGTTTTTTGGCTGCCATTTTGTTATAAACAATAATTCGTGGTTATGATTTTATCCCTTTTCATCTACGAATCATACTTTAACACCCTGCATACTTTGCAACCTATTTTTTTAATGCAAAAATGACCACTTTTAGAGCTCTGCTGGTTGGTCTGAAGGCCTTATTTCACTACTTGTCTAGCTTACGTTATTGAATGCAGATGTTCATACGCATCCAGATGCGCATCCTTCTATAAAGCGATTCCCCACAAATGACCAGACAAAAAACTACCTGACTCCATCCCCCTCTCTTCTCCCACCGTTTTTAATATTTTTAGATTTTTACCTGTCTGCAATAAGCTACCAAGTTGTATCGACACATGATGTGCACCTGATTTTAATAACAACGAGTTCACATTTTAATCCATAAATGCGCAGCGCGAGTAAAAGGCTATTTTTTTATTAAGAAAATTGTCCCAATAATTCAATAACAAATATAATTTAAAAGAAATATTTAAAAACGGCCTCAAATAAATATCTTCTTATTAATACTATAATATCTATTATTTTCGTTGCACAATTTTTTAGAACACAAACACACTTGTAGTTAAAATCACTACTCTATTTTCATTCTATCTGTACACCCCATCCAAGATGTATTTTTCAAATTTTTTGACGTGCAATAAATTTTGAGTACCAAACTTTTTATTACACCACTACTAATTGTGTTTATAAAGCTGATAAGTTTTCTCTTGAAATAGAATATATTGTAACGTTTATTTTCTAATTTATTTACACTAATACTAATTGTACACTAGACACTACTTAATTTATTTACACTATTACTAAACTAATTAATTTATATAACACACTTAACTATTTCCTACTAATTCATTTATCTCACTCTTAATTATTAATTTATTTAAACGCTCTCGCTCTAGCTATTTCGCTTGTTCGCTATTTACTCTCGCGGCTTCCGTCTAATAATAATCTCTCGTCCGCTGCGTGCACTTTTATAGCCCCCCATAATGTTTTCCCGAATTTACTAGTAGTACTTGCTCGATATTTTCACAAAGCACTCGATTGTTCTTTTAATAATGTTTACGTAGAAAATGTCCAGAAGGTCATAAATTACTTTCCTTAAATAATAATCCGGGAGTATTCATGGAGCTTTCTTTTTTTATAGAATTCAATTAAGCGTCGCGGCAATTCTTTTGAGGTAGCCGCCCAGGTCCGATACGAGTAAACACGTCTCGCGCTGTTTACTTTTCGCATTACACTATGAAATATTTTTAATATTAGTATATTAACGAAATATGCACACTTGTCCTGGCTAGATGTGGGCAGAAATGGAAAAAATAGCTTACTTCCATTCCATCGTCGTTTCAAAAAAATTCTGTCAAAGTTTGTCAATTTGCGTGCCATAGTAACATCATCAATGACGTGCAACGTGTTATCAATTCTAGAGATAAAATAACGATGAATTACGAGTTTGCCGATTACCATAAAAGACCAATAAAATTTATAATCCCAAAAAAGAAGTTAAACGTTAAATGCTGAAAATGCAATACACAAGTTTACAAAAGCATTTTGCAGATGTCTAGTGTTATGAATGCAATGTTTAATAAAAAAATTATTAAATATTTTGAAAAAATTCCGTATTTATCTAGTTTTATTAAAAAGGAAACAGAATAGTCTGTATATAATGATCAAGCAAAGTTAGTCGCTTGTTGTATTTGTTCTATTCAAGAAATTTATTCTAAACATCATAAGTTGTACAAATTGTTTCTGTACCTCCTTGCACTAACAATGAAATTAAAACAATCATTCAAACTGCAGTGCTCTGAAGATAGGGTGGGTATTCAATAAAAATCTGCCGATTACCTTCAAAATGTTGGGCCTTGAAGGAAGTCTGCATGAAAACTTGCTTGATTTGATTGCATTTGGAATGTCCAAGTGATCTTTTCTTTTCGTAGGAAAGACAAGTTTCTCGAAACGTCATTTTAAAAGCTGAATTAACGCCATCAACAAGAATAGCTGGTCTACTAGCACCCTTCTATGAGTCAAACACCAACACAGTTTATAAGGCCCTTGGTACGGTCAGCTACATCTAGCACCAGCGGATTAGAGAGGTAAAGTAATAAACGATAAGAAGGGCCGGCCGGTTGGGATCGGTGCCTTTACCTGCTTGTATGAGAATTTTAAACAATTAGTTTACTGTAATAATGTACAACTATTTAATTATGATTTACATGAAAATATTTTTACTGAAATCGTCGTGTTTTCCCCTACATTTTGATATCAAACTCGAAGTATTTCAAAAGCAATAAATTTTAGCATAAATTATATAATCAACAAGGAGATTCCACCTCATTATTAATCCAGGCGCTGGCTGGTGAAATGTACATATCGGTATTATACAAGTAACTTAAAAACCGAATTAGATGCGTCGAATTATTACCAGTAACAATATAATTTTTACCAAATTTAAAGTGCTGGTGTTATTTGTTCACAAGAATTTATTTTACCTAGAATATTAGAATATACCCTTAACCGGTATTTAGAGCGGATCACCATTTAGAGCGATTTGCGAGTTCGTAGAAAATCTACGAATCTATTTGAAATACTTCGAGTTTGATATCAAAATGTATGGAAAAACACGACGATTTCAGTAAAAATATTTTCATGTAAATCATAATTAAATAGTTGTACATTATTACACTAAACTAATTCTTTAAAATTCTCATACAAGCAGGTAAAGGCACCGATCGCAAGCCCACCGAGCAGCCGGTCCCTTCTTATCGTTTATTACTTTACCCCTCTAATCCGCTGGTGCTAAATGTACACGCCCAATGAGTTGAATTGGCATTCGAGAATAAAATCCCATGTACCAAGGGGGCTTGGTACATGGGATTTTATTCTCGAATGCCATTCAACTCATTGCCTTCAACATTGCATAGTTAAGAAACTGTTTTGATTACAGTAGCGATAAAATTCCAGTAAAAAAAGTGAATGATACTTTTGCCAAATATTTTAAGAGCCCTTTCGGATCAATATCATTTTTAGTATCTCGGTAATTTTTCATTTGAATCAAATTTTGTTCAGTGCACGCCGATCTTTCAGTTATAATTAATTATACCACTAATTTAATAATTGAAATTATTGACGTAACTTTTGTATATTTAGTTATTTTCATCAGCGGTTTTTTTTTGTATGGTCGATGTCATCTAAATAATATGATTATTTAATCCAGCAGTCGAGAATGTGATGATTAATTTTGTATACACACGGATCGGATGTGCGGTACTTTTAGCTATCTCTCGTCAACAAAAGTAGCGGGCAACTTTCCCCATTGATTTTATTTTGCTGTGTTTGTCCTAACGTTTCTACATGCTGCCCAACTATATACCACCATCAATACATTCCCCATACCAGCCGGGGAATCACTCAGAGACACGGGCGAGCAGCGCCGATGCCGATCGGCGGGGAGGCCACGTCATAAGAATTCATAAATTCATATACACACTCGAGCGCGACGTGTAATGTATAGACGTATTACAAATATATTATTTATTATAACCCCTTTGCGCGGTCTATCATTTTGAATTGAAAAGCGATAAACCTGTCACTCATAGAGCTTACAGATGCTCAGAGAAAGACAAAGAGATTTTTCGCCGTCATGTCCACACACTCGAGCGCGACGTCTAATGTACAGACGTATTACAAATATATTATTATAACTCCTTTGCGCGGTCTATCATTACAACTGACTACATACACTTTTTCATACATATCAAAAATAAAAACTACACCTCGTCCTATTGTATGTACTTATTTAAAAAAAAACGAATTCTTAAATATGTTTATAAAACTCTAGGGATTATAGAATTTTCCAAAAATTTTTGGCTTTGCCTAAGGTAGGTACATCACGTTAAAAAATTCTATTTTTACATTTCATGACTCTACCATGTAAGTCTTTTCTGCATATTTTGGGACATCCTACCCTCCCTTACAGTATGTAACACTTGTTTTTTAACTCTCTATATTAAAATAATAATGCAATTTAATTATTATATGTAACATGTGTGGTTGTCGTCAAAATATTCTAACTGCAACGGTTTATACAAAGAATTTAATCAAACAGAAATGTCCCTTTAAGTAAATCCTTGGAATGTAGCAACACTGCTGAAATTGACAAGTAAGATCTGCCAAAAAAGTAAATAAGAGTAAGATATAGGGTAGTGAAATTAACGATGATTGAGAAATCAAAGCCTTAAGCTCACCAATTTCAAGAATAGTAAGTAGTCGTCAAAATAAGAAAGAGAGAACTCCAGGCACTTTGGAGTGAATCAATTTGTATGAGACCGAGGTTTCCGTTTTTATCAATATTTATATGTTATTGCTCTGTTGGAAAGAAATAATATTGGTTCAGCCACCGTTAAAAGTTAACTGGCAATTTACAAGTTTCAATTATTTTAAAAATTATTATTTATACTGATACTGGTTCTTTAACTGTATTAATTGTTGCAACAATAATCTCAATTTACAATTAACATGATAGACACTGTTCAAAATTTACTTTTTTTAACTGAACACCCTTAATATTGAAGAGAACAACATAAATACCTTTTTCGAGTGTTAATATCGCTATGCCATTGGAGTAAATTAAAATCATGTAAAAGAAATGATTCCACAAAACTTTCACAAATAATTTTATTGCTGATTTTTATCAATGAGTTTTTAAAAACAAATTACAAGCTACAATGTTTATTTACCTATTTGAATATTACAATTTATAACGAAAAAGACAAGGTACGTACGTTGTCTCTACGAGGTATAACTTAACTAGCCGAGAAAGGGAAGAAAAAGGTTCCTCTGGTGTCTCTGCATCCCTTCTTATAGGTTAATCTCAAGTGGTTGAGATTGCACTATCGCACGTGTGGATCCTCGCTTAGGGCCATATAACTCCTCCATCCCCAAGATGAGCAGATGAGGGCTCTCGGATCTGCTCGAGGTTGGTTGACTCGTGGGTTCTCAGCGGTCGGCGGAGGATTTCCAAGAATCTCCTCCGAGCCAGGTAGAAGGATAATCCAATGATTATGGCAAATATTATGATCGCCACAATTGCTTGGATCCAGGAATGGTTTTCCGATGTCTCGATGTCGACCGGTTCGTTGTCCATGTTTTCTGCTATCATTCTGATGTCCTTGAGGTCCCGTTGATTGATAGGTGTAATAAGCAGCGGCTTCTTCTTCGTGTCTTGCGGCAAAGTCGTGTTCAGGTTCGGCAGGACGAAGATAGATGCGTCGAATTTTTCCCTCGGAGAGAACTCGAGTTCTCCTATGCTAATTTTGCAATTCTCGATTTCCACGATGGTCGGCAGTTTGATGACGTGAAGTCCATTTTGCGTGCAGGATGATCGTAATACTACAGGTTCTGTCGGGTTGATCAGGATCTTGGAGGGGCTGATCTCCTCGATGATAGTAGCTGTGAGGTTTACGGCTATGAGTGGACAGTGGTTGGTGCCGTTGGTGAGGATCTTCTCGATGCAAACGTCTCCTTGTAGATGTTGGTCCTTCTCGCAGAAGTAGGTGTTCTCTACTGGTATGCAACGCTGCCTCGAACTCCAGGATGTTTTCGTGTCGAATAGGAAGAATGTAGTTTCGGGAATGAGGGTGTAGTTGTTTTGGAAAACGGAAAAAAGATGGAAGTATCGGAATGATTCTGATATTATTGGCATGTAGATTTTGAACATGATTATTTCGTTATTTGAAATGACATCTGTTGATATTAAGGAGTAGTAGTTAATTAATTGATGCAACTTAGGGATGTGTTCAAGTCGATATTCTAATTCTAATTTACTTAGCATTTTTTGTATGTCATCAACTCTTAAGATAGAATTGTGCAAAATGTGCATTTTTGCAAAGGACAGGGCTGTCTCCAGTCCGTTTACTACATCTAGTAATATGTTTAAATTTAGAGAAATCTTGTCTATCAATAAGCTTACAGAAACAACGTTCTCGATTTCCTCGATCGTTCGGTTTCCTTTTATAAAATTATTTATATACGATATTATTTGTTTTTGATTGTTACTGATATTCTCAAACGAGTTTTCAAACTTAATGATTACTTCCTTAAAAATAGTTTGTTCATCTTATTCTTTAGATTATCTTCATTCTTTCTTAAACATTCTAAATATTGTTTAATATAACTTCTGTCGTTGGAATCCATTGTTCCAAATAGAAATTTAAGCGCATTACCTGCTCCATCTATCGAACCTCTCTTATATCTATGATTATTATAACTATTCGACTTAACCATTATTAATTTATTTTCTATTCTTAATGCTAAGTCATTCGCCAAATCTAATTTATTTTTAAGTAAAATATGGAAGTGGTTAAGATTGTTTTTAAAGTAATTGTCGATCATTGTAATGTCTTTTCTTACGTCTTTGAGTATCAGTAGAGGGTCGCTAATGTTTACGTGGTAAAGGAAAGTATGTCTCGTCTCAATGATGTGGGAATCGCCAACTTGTATAAGAAGGATGGGATTTTTAATGGGTATTATCTTTAAACAATAATTCGGACAAGGGTATGTCATCATCGTCAGAAAAGCTAAGAGGCTGGTCCATTTCATCTGGTCTGGTTTCCTTTTGTGTAACTCTAGGCACCTGCGGTTGACCTGATGTCGTTGCCTCTGGGATCTGGTTCTCAGGTTAAACAGTTGAAACTGCAGCTTTGAGATTCGTTGATCACTCGCGAATCGCGAAAATGAAGAAATTCTCTAAAGCCACCTTATCCTACTGACTGCGCCAATTTTATTGCTGATTTTTATCAATGAGTTTTTAAAAACAAATTACAAACTACAATGTTTATTTACTTATGTGAATATTTATAACGAAAAAGACAACGTACGTACGTTGTCTCTACGAAGTTTGACTTAACTAGCCGAGAAAGGGAAGAGAAAAGGTTCCTCTGGTGTCTCTGCATCCCATCTTATATAGGTTAATCTCAAGTGGTTGAGATTGCACTATCGCACGTGTGGATCCTCGCTTAGGGCCATATAACTAAATAGAGTTTTATATTTCCCGGTAAAAGATAATTATTGATATTTAAAAGAACAATTCAGAAATAGAAAGTCATTAATATTTAAGAGCAATAGTGATTAAAAATACGTCTTATACGACAAAGAGCGGCGGTCAGAATGCCCGTAAGAGACGCGCAAGATGTATCGATGTTTTAAAAACATCGATTTTTTTTATTTCGATGTTCGTTGTTTATATCGATGTTTATTTATTCGATATTATTAAGTAACATCGATATTTTTTGCGATGTATGTTCGATGTATTCTTCTATTTTTAAAAACGATTTTATTTAACTTCAAAGGGTCTGGCTGCCTGAAATTTGGTATACTACTTGAGTAAGTTCGGTGACAATACAATATTATGGAAAAATTACCCCCCCCCCCTCTAAACCACCCCCTCACTTGGGGTAGAAAATTGTTTAACTATCTTGATTTCGTTCAATTACGGAAATCTCATTGCGGTTCGTCAATAACGAAATGTTATGAAAAAAATGCAGCTGCTGACTACGGGTATAATATATATATATATATATATATATATATATATATATATATATATATATATATTTCCACTTAAAAGCTCCCCACGATTTTATGTCATATTATTTGATAAAATTCTACTCTCACTCTATTCAGTAAATAATGCACCAACTAATTATTACCTTATAATCCAAAATGAAATTTAATCGTTTTACTTAAAGAGGTTTTTTTTTATTTATTTTGTGATTAAACTTTTAATTCTAATTTAAATGGAAGAAAGTAAGTACGTATATCGCGTTAAAACCTAAGGTGGCCAATATCATCCCATGATTAATTAATTTATCAAATAATAAATTAGACGTGTATTTTTTTTACATGACAAAAATTCACGGGTGTGAAGATAGCCACATCCATAAATTTTGTAGTACGGTAAAATAGGTGCCCTTTTTTATTCCCAAAATTTGTGCAAAAAATGTCTTCGGAGTACTAATTGTTTATTACTAAACAAATGTATCCGATACGATTTACCACCCTAGCTGTCGTCTGGGAGTTGATACGTGGGGTACATTTGCAAAAAACCGAAAAAAAATTATTTTAACCACCAAAAGAAGTTTTAACATTGAACATTTTTATTGGAAACTATTAATTGCTACATAACGTATCCCCCTGAAACAGTTTCAAATCGAAAATCAGGGGATGCAATAGTCATTCGGGAGTTCATAGGTTACGCATGGAAAAAAATATTTAAGTATCTAAACCAATTTTTATATCGAAAATTTTGATCTAGAAATATTCGTTTGTACCACAGACCATTAATATAACTAGACCCGTTTGTTTACAAAATAATGTATTGCCAAGATCTTAGCACATTCTAAGCGGTTTTTTGCGCTGTTGCATGAATGCAGCTGACGAATTCTTTGCTTGCGATTTGCGTATACATCCAGCCTACTTCGCCTGTGGTTGGTCAGTTGTAGGTAAATCTAAAATAATATTGACTTTTGTTATGAGTGGCAACATCGCGTCCTAGACTTTCACGTGATAGAATTCGTTGTGTACGCGGTTTGTGTGTGTATTTTAATGAAAATATAAAACATCTAACAATGGTTAATAGGTGCAAGATATGCAACGTTTATAGCGATGCAGGAAAAGCCTCGGGATTGTCTTTTCATAGGTGAATAAAGAGATTTATTAATGACATTTTTTGAGGTTATGTATCATCTCAGTGGCGTTCTATCAGTGTTATTATTTTAGGTTTCCATAGATCTAATTAAAAGAAATATTTGGATTTCTGTTTTGGGACTTAGTGAAAATGATAACATAACAAAATCGTCCTATATTTGCTCAAAACATTTCAATAAAGATGATTTTGTGTCTAAAATAGGTGCAACCGACAATGCTAGATATTTAAAGAGAGATGCTGTTCCATTACCGATGCATTAAGTTTTTGAACCTAAAAGTACTACAAGGTACTTAATTTCTACCCTGTAACTGTTTTTAATAGAAATGTCAAATTTATGAATTTGTCAAAATTCGAAGCGAGACATTTTATTTAATTTAAATTTCAATCTTTTTAATGTAAATTTCAACAAAAATATACTGGTTACTCTGAGAAACAATTATTTCTTAAGATATGAGAAAACATAGTAATTTTATTAACCATTATTAACCATTTTATTAAACACTAAACAACTTTGAGGAGTTATATCTCAGAAGCTAATGAACAAAATAGCAACTTATTATGTATAAAAAGAAGCGTCTTCCCGAGTACTTTGCGGCCATGTTTTCAGATTTTCGTTTAACAAAAAATTCGCCGAGATAATCTATTTGTTTCTAGTAAAAAAAAAACAACACCAAATTTAAACAATGACTGTGACCGTTCTAATACATATTTTTTAATTCTGACAAAAGCACATAAAAGCTTGTTCTCTCTTATATATGCCCAGCCAGTTTTATTAAAATCGAATCATGGAAAAAAGTTTAAACAATTTTGAAAATTTTCTATATTCTTCGATTTTTCTGGATTGCAAAATTATTTTGCAAAATCTAATAAACCGATCGAAACGAAATTTACAGGATTATTTTCTTATAACTTCAAGATGTTCTACCTGTGATACGGAAGTCCTAACTACATTTTAAAGTGCCTAAAATAATAAATTAAAAAACCACTTTTTTGGGCCGATATTTTTTTTGTTTATTACTATTTGGCAAAACCGCTAATAAATTTTTGAGTTTCTTACCTACGCCATATTATGTAAATAGTGATTCTGTAACTTTTTGCTCTTTTCAACTTTCTTCTAAATTCAATACTTAAAAAGTTAGAAGCAAAACAAGTCGGGAAAATACGCGTTTTTTAATTTCTTTTTAAATTGTTGCATTTTAAACAATGTTCCCGACCTCTGCGCTTTGGAGGATAAGTCAATCCTTATTCTAGACATTATTCCCGAGGTATTCATGTAAAAACATTGCTGTTACCTCTTACGTCAATCTGAAGCAAATTTCTGAGAGATGTGCCTTGGACTATACTTATTGTATGCATTATTACTGTCATGATGATTTTGATAATCTATATCCTTCTATACTTCATTTGTCACTTATTTCGCACCTTTGTTACCTAGCATGTAAAGGGCTTCATTGTCTGTTGATCTAAATAAATAAATAAATTATTTACTTAGTTTTGTTTCCTTTTTGCCCCTTATTATTGATACGCCTATGGATAGCTATTTTGTATGCTGTCAAAATTAGTCAGCGGCGGCCATATTTCCTTCCCCCTTTACACCGCGCCTATCGGCTATGTTGGCATGTAAACAAACATCAGTTTCTAATGGGAACACCGGGTCTAGTTATATTAATGGTCTGTGGTTTGTACGTATATTATCCCGCTGAAACAGAGTTTTTATACCAATTTTTACATGAAAATTTTTCATTTGGAAATATTCATTTATACATAAACTATCTCCCTGTAACAGTTTCAAGTTGAAAATCAGGGGATTCAATAGTCATTCGGGGGTTCATAGGAGACTTACCTCGAATTTTCGACCTCTTACGTATGAAAAAAATTATTTAAGTATCTAAACCAATTTTTACATCGAAAATTTTTATCTGGAAATGTTTGTTTATACATAGCTATCCCCCGGTAATAGTTTCAAGTCGAAAATCAGGGGATGCAATAGTCAATCGGGGGTTCATAGGAGCCTAAAAAAGATAATATTCTGCTATTAATAAAATATAATAGAATATAATAGACTAATATTCTGTTATTGTGTTGAATAATATGATAAGCCTGCTCAATTTAACCATAGTTGCAGTGAGTACAAGTACATCCTTGTTAAAAGTGGATAATTCATCATAACTTTAAATTCCACATCAATCTATTTTTTTTAAAGTAACAGAATGAACTCTCAATTTATGTTTTGTTCCAATATTGCCGTTGCCATTATAATTTTAGATTCTACAATCATAGAAATTTTTCTAGTTTCACAGCAATATAATCTTCACACAAACTTTACTACAGTTAAAAAAATGTGTAGTTTCGAGTCTATCCATATTTTAAAATTTATACTAAAATAAAAACTGTTATAAATAACAGGAAAGTATAAACCTTCGTTTCTTCACATTTCTTCCACAAATTTGAATTCAACAATTAAAAAATTCCAAAATTGAGGTGACAAATTAGCACGGAAAGTGGCGGTAACTGCATTATCTTTTGAGATATTCTAGGAAAACTGCGGTGGGAGACTGATATTTTGAAACATTTGTCTCTCTTTATATGTTGTCCACAAACGTCAATTTTTGGCAATTTAAATAATTCCAAATTTGAATTGTTACGGTGTAAAACGGCATGTAAACTCCATATTCTTCGATGTATTCCTGGAAAAAAAATTGTTTGAAATAAAATTTCCAACCTTTCCATTTTCACAATATGCTTGTAAACCATCAATTTGACAGTTAAAAAATTTCAAAATTGAACTGACTTTTCAGTATGATAGTAGGTAACTTGCTCAATTTTTGAGATATCTTTCAAAGGACTGTGCCAAAACATCCAAGAAATTAAAACCTTCTCCGTCCCTTAAACATCTATTTTTAACAATTTAAAAATACCCAAAATTGAGCAGACAATAACCGATCTTTCGTTATTTTTAGACATTTCGGCAAACGTGTCTTCGTTAGAAAATTGTCAAAAAACTTTCGCTCCATGTTGTTTCGTCAAACGTCAATTTGGCAGTCACAAATATTTTCGAAGAGTATAACTTTGAAAAACGCGACGTAGAGTATAACTTTCAAGAAACGCGGCGAAAACTATTGTATCTAATTGTATTTACTTCTGATTCTGAGTCCGCGAAGAGTATAACTCCTGATCATACGCGGCGAAAAAAATAATTGTTTAAAAAGTGTCAGCGAAGAAAAGAAAGAATCTTTTCGCTACAAATCTTTTAGGAGTTATACACTTCTCAGGCATGTAGAGGAAAATAATTTTTTTCGGCGACTCTTATCCGAAAGTTATTTTATTCGTTGACAATTTATTGGGAATCATACGCTCGAACCGGTGCTGGAAAGTTTTGATATTCATGATACACAGTATGTACATATATTTTTGTTAAAACTATTTTTATTACTGGTACATGAGGAGTGGAATACGATTTATCAAGGCTGCATCGAATCATAGAAAATGAATCCGATTTGTTACAGGTATGTAACCTGCTCGATTTTGTATAAAAAATAAGCCGAGCGTATAGTTGAAAAGTTGTCCAGATTTTTGTATTGAATTAAATTAGAACTAATCTTCAACAGATTTTTTTTATTGATCTTGTAAAGGATTTTATATGTCTAAACTTTAAATGTCCTGTACATGGTGAAAAAAAATGAAGCGGTATTTTACTCAATTAATTATTATTTTAGGTCTTGTAATAATTGTGTGGTCTTCACTCAATCAAAATAAGTAAACATTCTGTTTTGGGAGTAAAAGTATAACACCAATAATGATATTAAAATAAAAATTGAATCAATTGAGCCAAAAAGAGGGCTCCGGTACTCATTTGGGAGTAAGTCTAACACTATATTTTGAGTGCAGAACAACTTAATTGAGAGTTACAGTACCTAAAACTAAATATTGTTAATTGTTAAACATGGTACTTATGAACTCAATGTTAAGTACAAAATACCGCAATTTAGTTAATTTTAGAAGAGGGAGGAAGTAAATACTAAATACACGTATACGTGGAAGGATTAAAGTTCTAATTAATGTAAAATTTGGAAAAAAAAAACATATTTTGGCACTATCAAATATTTTGATGTACCTACCTATATAATATAATAATATACAAATTGTCGGTGCACAGAACTAACAAACTTGCTTTTTCCCTCTACCCGACCATCATCCCAACCAAAATGGCAACCTTTTATATCAATATTTCTTTTTACCTGTGTGAATACTTGCATATACCATTCAAGCACACCATTCGCTCACATTATTTCATTCTTATAGTTTGAATATCATTTGTCCGATTTGCTTACTATCGCGGAATATGTGCATATATTATAACAGGCAGGAGAGACTAGAGTCTGTCTTTATTCTCACCACTCATATAGGTAACATCTATTTTAGTTCGAATCGGTCTAAAATTAGTATAGAATCTATTTCACTCGTATATAATATTTCACTCACGAAACAAGTAGTACACTACATTTGAGTGATGTTAATCAATAGCCATTAGTCATAAATGAGGAAAAATAGTAACATTCTCAATTTTGAGAAACTATTCACCCAAAAGTTTTCACGACCTACTTCAAAATCACACTCGTTTCACGTATAGTGTATTAAAGGAGCCGTCTTTTTTTGAGAAACCTCCAAATTTATTTAAATTGGTCCACTTGTAACCTGTTTATCGAAAATTCCTTTGATTATTTACCACGCGTCTAATTTTTACAGAACCACATATTGTTATACTTACGTAAGTTGAGATCTACATCACAGAAATCAACACTTATAGTTAAGATAACGTGAAGGGATTTACATCTTCAAGATTCGTGACGTAGTTTGATATAGGTATGTAATATTTGTATCGATACAGATCTGAAAATGTAACTGCAATATACATTACTTTTAGTAAAAATATATACCTAAAGTATCACGAATCATCATAGTATTTCATGAATGTATCGAATTCGCCCTGTTAGGTAATCTGAAATAAGGATGTCGAATTCGTCCACCAGTTTCTTTCTTAGAGAATTAAAAGATTATGTAATTTGTCGCAAATAAATATAACAATTTAAATATAAGTAATACAAATTTATTTGTAATAAATGACATTGAGGACATGTAATAGACTATTTTATTATCAGTCAGCAAGTGATGTAGTTATGTACACATTGTCCTCGGATTCCCGTAACATTACTAACGTGATTAATATGAGGGTATAACTTCGTGTATGGCTTCACTATGACGAGTGTACTGTGCTGCTGTGTTCTGTACTGGAAAATTCTTTAAAATGGGGCGTTTTCTTTCAAAGTGCCTGAAAATTCGTTTATTGAATGATCACGATAGCCATTGTTTAGGGTTCATCACAAATATTTGTGCACCCTTTTTTAACTTCAAATATAAGTCGTCTATAGCCGATGCCGATTAGTACCAAACTACGTTATCTACGTTGTTCAGAGAAAACACTTAAAATTTATCTAATTTCCAAATATACGTCTGCGTTACATAATATTAGCGTAATTTTAATTTAAAAATTATAGATATCCATTATCTGTTAGGAATACACATTCTGAGATATAGGAGATATCTCTTTATTTTACTACGTATGGTTCATTTGGGTGATTTTATCCCCAGCTACCGATTTTAACCATTTTATTATGATCTTTTGAGAGGTAAATTTTTTGTTTATATATGTTTCATTTTGCTTGTTTCTGGCTATACGATGCTAAAATATTCTTTTACTTTAAAAGTCATAAACGCTCGTTAATTATATAATTGATAGAATAAAAAGAATAGATGAATAAATAGGAATAGAATAATAATGGAAATAACAGAAAAATTGATTAAATAATAATGGAAATGTTTATTTCATCAATAAGCATTAACTAGAGATGGAATTGGGGGAAAGAAATAATTGAAGATATTACTACTAAACGATTTTATTGTCCAACTTTGTACACTCTACGAAATGTTTCTCGTCTTTAAATGTAACACAGATAGGTATTCGCCAAAATCTGGACAGTTTTAAATTCTACTAATATGATGAAAATATCCTTTGCAAAGTGAGATTTCATTACAATTGAATCACAAATATACAAAAGGAAGAAAGGTAATTTTTAACCGTGCCCCATCGACTTGAGATGGGCTTTCGATGACTATCTCAATAACCTAACCGTTAATATTTACATATATGTAGGTATGTGCAGTTAAATCATTATTATTCTGCCTTTCAACTTGAGGCCACGTAAAGCGTTACGTAAGCTAGATGTGCAACATATTCGAAAATACTTTCTTTTACAATATTAACCGATGTGTCCGGCTTCATTAGGAAGTCTACCTAACCTTACCTCATTTTTTTCACCCTCTCAGAAAGTGAAATTTGAGATTATTGGATTTTCCCAACCATCTGGGAGCCCAATCTATAACCGTACCAAATTTTCAGTTTCTAATTATTGTTTAATATCTATTGTATAAATTCAGTTCCCTTATCTACCCCGTGTAAGTGTAATTCGGGGTTTTTAAGTTTTTTTGAGCGACCTGAAGGCCTAAGTTATAACCGCGCAGAGTTGAAAGTTTCAATTACTCCAGAGATGTAGAACGTTTCAAGATAAAATAATATTTAAAAAGCACACCACTTAGCGATGCGATGAATGATGATTAAGCCTTTTTTGGATTTTGCTAATGGGAGGAGGACCGACCGTCCCTTTTATATTTCCCAGAAAAAAAATTGTAATAAAATGGGTAAATAAATGCTCCAATAATGAAATCAATAAGGTGCTTATCATCAAATAAATCGAAAGTACGAACATGATATTTTTAAGATGTCTATTAACTCACATCATCCACTTCACAAGTCAGCATTTACTATGGGCTCATATTTGATTGATAATTTATTACGCAAACCACGATTTTATTGCTCCACCACTTAGCGAGAAAAAGGGGATAATGTGACTTAAGACTTAACCCACATCATCCACACCTATATCTCCGGAACCCGGTATTGGGTATTGGTAAATTGGTTCCCGCCAGGTAAGAAATTAAAAGGTAGTACTTAGTGCCTCTTATCTATTTACAAATTGGTTCCTGAGATTTTTCGTTTACCTGACATTATCGGAGGGGGCGAGTTCGGACCCACACAGGTTTTTCCTTGCCCCTTCAATTGCCTATCAGGTTTTCCCTTGCCCCTTCAATTGCCTATCAGGTTTTCCCTTGCCCCTTCCAATTGCCTATTTTCCACCACAGTAAAAAAAATATTTCATTCTACTTACAATGCAAAATAAGCAACGCAAAATATGCAACGCAAAATAAGCTACTTCAGTTTTTTTGTAAAGCTCGGGTAATTGAAAACGTTGGGAACCAATTTACAATTACAGGTCAGGTAAACCAAAAATTGCGGGAACCAATTGGTATGTTATTTTTGACCCTGCTTAACTTGGGAACCAACTTACGTGTTTCCCCGGAACCAAGCCACATCATCCATATCTGTATCTCCGGAACCGCAAGAGATATATTCATAAACCAAGCGACATATTTTATTGCTAATTTATTGCTGACGATAGGGACTAGTAGCGCAATCCCAGAACCACCACTCTTACCATTAAACTCCCCCCCCCCCCCCGAAATATCAGAAAAATTGTAAAAAATTTATGTCCGTTAAATACAGTACTCTTTATTACTATTTAAGTGCTCAACTTTCAAGCATTTTTCTGATACTTCGTGGGTGAGTTTAGTGCTAATGGTTGAAGGGGTGGTTCTGGGATTGCGCTACTAGTCCCTATCGTTAGCAATAAAATATGCCGCTTGGTTTATGTATATTATATCTCTTACCGTTTCGGAGATACAGGTGTGGATGATGTGGCTTAGTCTTAAGTCAGATTATACTCTATTTCTCGCTAAGGGCTGGAGCAATAAAATCGTAGATTGCGTAATAAATTAGCAAGAAAATATGAGTCTATAGTAAATGCTGACTTATGAAGTGAATGATGTGGCTTAATAGACATATTTTTAAGCTCTCTACAATGACAGCGCATTCGATATGTTCGAAGCATATGTAAAGTGAAATAATACATATAAAACAAATCATTTCATCCTTTAAGGCTATATCAGTGACAAAATTATTTACTTATATAATTTGTATCTTCCAATACCTACCAACTGAGGTGTTGTAAAAATGCGATTTTGGTGCATAAGATGTATTAGCTTATTATTTTTATTATAAGATGTAATTGCACCACTAAGTGGTATGTTTTTAAATTTATTACCTTACCTTAAAACGTTCAATACTCCAGAATAAAAGACAAAAATGAATGTCACTCACTCGGGAAGGGTCAATCGGGATTTTAGAATTCTTTCTAGGCGTACTATACGACCGAAGCTATATGCATGGAAATTGTAAATTTTGCAGGTAATCGGGAAATGTCATCACATTTTTGGACGTACGTACATAAAACTTGTACATACGTGCACACATAAGAACATTCTGCTTAATTTCTCAGGAGATATACACATTTAAAAAAGGGAGACTAGAAAAGACCAATAATCGAATACTGTGCAGGACGTAAGTATTCGTTGGTAAATAACCAGGAATTGAACAATAGACGAAGCAATGAAGGAACACACCAGCGTTCTACCAATGGAACCTCCGAAGTGATGATACAATTGTTATTATGAATCCCCAGATTTTTACCTATATCGACTTCTATACTCTCCGTGATAACAATTGTATCTTTAACTCGGTGGTTCAATTGGTGGAACGCTGGCGCGTAAAACCTGAAATTGTGGGTTCCATTCCAATCATAGTTGCTACTTTTTTGGGGTTGAGGGTGCATTTCATTAAAAATTCACTATGGTAGTATAACCGTTGGAACTGGGAAAATTAGTGGCGGAATTGAATGTCGGTAGGGGTAATAGCCTTTGAAGTAGTTGTTTCCTCGAATTCCCCGAGTCATCCGTATGTACTCAAAGTACATATATTTCAAAGGAAAACCAAAGCAGATTATATAAATCATTTATTTTAAGTGTATGGTATGACGTGTAGCAGATAAAAGAGCGACAGCTGCAAAACAGAGGTGAATTCATGGTTTAAAGAATATAAAGGATCCTTTATAAACTGTGATCGACTTACGCGACAAGGCAGTAAAAATATGGAGAAGACCGAGTCAGAAACATAATGAAGGTAAAATTAAAACAAAGCATTTAATACGATATTAAATGCTCTTAAAAAGTACCTAAATCGAAGGAAAGACATAGTGTAGGACATAAGATCGCGGAAACTACCAAAGGATTTATAGAGTAACATAACCGGTGATAGCTATTCTCGAAAAAGTGTTGGAGAACGGCTATTGAAACAATTTTATAAACCGTATAGTCTTACTTAAAAGTTAATAATTAGTATATTTAATCGATTTTGGGGTCACCTAATTGATAAACATCCAATGCGTGTAATAGAATCTAGTCTCATCTGCATTATCGCCATTTTCCCATCTCGCACAAAACTTCCAGTTAGTTCCGTTTGCCACCTACATACAATTTGGGTTATACTTTTGCGACATCCTTCAGCGAATTAACCTCTCACTATCTTATTACTTAATTAATGTGATACCTTATACGCCGAATCCTTAGAAATGTCCTGAAATTACGGCGTATTTTGTGAAAAATTGAGAAAATTGTACGTAAAAATAGAGTGAAACCTTCATTAAGTTCATGTGTTGGTTAATATGTGCTAGTTTAGAGCTGTCTAATTCTAAGCTCGAGAGCAAGTCTTGGATGCACCGACTTGTGCAACAATTACATTTTAAGGAATCATCCTCCTTTTGAGTTGGAATTTGCGTGATGCATTTGTACTTTCAAGAATCCACTGATTTAAATTTGAACTTAATATGACTTCCAGGGGCTCTAACTTTAAATTAGTTGCTAAATATATTGAATACATATAGCGCAGAAGCAGTATAAAGAACTTAACAAGAAATTTTCTTATTTCTGTAAAGAGCAATCGTACTTACATCCTTTTCACTTCGGTTTTTTGTGTGTTTACTTAAATTCTAATGATGTGGCAATTTTACCTTTTGCTTATTCATTCGTTGGTGTCTATTTGAGATCAAATTTTGCACTTCGAAATTAACTTTACTCCGCAACCTATATTTTGCGTCGGCCTCGAACTGCACCGCTTTGACTTTAGCCCCCCCGCTACGTTAAGTAGGGTCGCTACCTAACCACGGTCGGTGAAAAATCCAAAGGAATGAAGGAAGTGGCTATGCGTACGCCGTACGCCGTACGGTCGCGTAAATTTTTGGAAATGAAATAGATACTTGTGATAAGAACTGTTACCAAACTGTTTTGCAATGACAAAAAGTATTACTTATTATTTGGTTACGAATAAATACAGTTCTTCTTGTGACTAAATTACAAGGTATTTATACGTATAGGTCGTAGGTAATAATTAGAGCTGGAAAAATATGCTCTGAATACCCGTTTAAATATGCATCCAATTTGTATTCCGAAATTGAAAGATATGCAATATGTAGTAAGTTTAATATTAAACCTGTTTAGTATTAAATAAATAAGTATATTTATTACAATTTGATTTAAGTTCATTCGAATTTCTTAGAAATTGTGAGTGTAGTCCAGTGAAACCAAATAAAATAGTATATGTTACCACCAACTCAATATTAAGGGATCGTCAAATCTCTTAACACTAAATTTAAATTTTAAAATTAAGAAAACGTTATTTTTTTTTAATATGACAAGGACTACTAGTCCGCCAGTGGTATTGTTTTACCGAGATGTCCCATGTATAATATTCGCCCGATATTTCAATATCTTTGGCGGCAATATGTCCAACCGCATTTTTCGTCACCGATGAGCGTACATTTATCCACCGCTTCGCCTGGTTTCCGAGAGCGGTTCGTAAGTAATTATCCCTACTTAACGCAGCGGGGTGGCTAAAGTCAAAGCGGTGCAGTTCGGGCCCGTCCATATTTTGGCGTGATGTACAACAATGAGTCATTAAAAATACCAGAAGTTTATTTAAGAGGACACTTATTCGAACGTGCAAATTTAGGCAGTAGTTTAATAATTTGCAATTATTTTTTTTTGGGCGGATAGCTTGTTTAATAATTTGCAATTATTTTTTTGGGCGTATCTTTCTTATCGCGGGTCTCGCTAGGAGCGGTGGATGGGTGGATCGCTGAGAGGTATGTACGTCGAAAAAACGAACGACCGTAACGTAACGACCCGAACGATGCTGAAATGCCGCGTTACGATTAGTTCCATTATAAAATAGGTTTGCTGTAACATTGTAGACACGTGCTTCGAGGGGGTGAAAAATAGGGGTGAAATTTATTTTTATCTTTCAGCGCTGCATGGCTATAGCTTAGGCTTCCTAATCTCACCAAAAAATTTAAAAACCTCAAATTTCATTTACCGTGACATGGAAAATGGGATGAAATTTATGCAATTTTTACCAAATAGCAGCAAGAAAGTGGAAACTTGGTATTGCTGTAAAATGGGCTACCAGATGGTTCAGAATATTTTGACGTTCCGATTGTCAGCTCCCGATCGAAATGATAAACAAAAACGATTGTCTAATTAATACGTTTTTTCACGTCGGCTATATCATGCATGAATAATCCCTTCAAAAACGATCCGAGTGATCCTCTTCCCAATTCCAACTCTCGCGGGCGGGCCCCAATGCCTCATAGCAGTTTTTGGGTCCCACGTGTCGGCTCTGGGCATGGGACGCTCTTCCACCAAGTTGGGAATCCGATACTCGACCCTTTTACAGGGTGATTACGGTCGGCTAACCTGACGATCTTCACGACCCTCTGAACACTGCTTAAACTGAAACAGAACATCAAGTTAATTATAGCCTGTCAAAATAACCCATGGAGTAATAAAACGATTATTTCGCCGGGGACCAGAGGCGTTCGTAAAGAAATGAACGAAAATTAATAAATGACTTATAATGGTACACACACACACGCACACAATTTTTCTAGTTACCGACTATTGCGTATTTACTCATTTCCCCGACCGTACGCCAGAGAGTGGTTATTCCCTCTATCTTTACAATGGCCCGACGTACAATATTCGCACGTGTTTCGGGTGAGTCACTCAAAATACGAAACGATTCCGTAAGGCAGCGTGTAAGACATTATAAAACTCCCAAAATTTAGAGGATGCCACCTTGTATGAGTTTTGCATTTATAAGAGATGTTATTTTACATGTTATGTAATTTTGTTATTCAACATGTTATTTTGACAGACTTATAGTTAAACAGTAGCGAAAAAGTGTGACGCAGAGAATTGATTAGCTAATCAATCTCAGCGTCACTAGTCTCGCTGTTTGAAACTTTAGTAACGATAAGTTTCAGCTTTTCTGAGGACATATGCTCGTATAAACTTTTTTTTGTCCCGATTTTAGGCCAATGAGGCCACGCACTACCTCGGAAGCGGACAATAAACACCGCCCCGGGTAAGTTCACCTGGGGGAAGCAGAGAACCCCTGCGGGCTCCCCCTAGGCTCGGACGGTGTTAGGTCCAGGTCAAGTCAAGTTAGGTTTAGTGAAAAAGGGCGACCTGGTGGGATTACCCCTCTGGGGGGTGTAGCACCTCCAGATACCATAATTCTGCAGGGGTGAAAGGGTACCTCTGATGTTGTTGGAGGTCCCCAGCTCTCTCGGAGACCCTAGTTCCCCGTCCTGGGATCACTCCCAGATTAGGGGTTCGGGCCTCGGACTCTCTTACCTCTTGTCGCTCGTGGGTTGGTACCTGTTGGGTCTCTCGATTGGGAGTGCTGGTTTGCAATGGGGTCTCCTGTGATTGTCGCTCTGGGATGCTCGTATAAACTGTCCGGCAACATTTCGAGTCTTGTAGTTCGCTCACTACATAACGGTCATTATCGAGGACCTGCGCTGAACCTGGTTTTCACCTTCGTAACCGTAACATTCTTTCTGTCGGCTTTGTTGAGCTTTCGTAACGCTCAACACTTCATCTCTTAATACGTCGAGGTCGTGGTGCACTTCACCTACCACCTCGGCTGTCAGAAGTGGTGGTCAGTCAGAAGTGTCAAAATTTCGTAAGGTGATCTCCCTGTGGTAGAATTTCTGGTGGAACTAATTTCCCACTTGACACTGCTCAAGGACTCATCCCATCAAGTCTCGTCCTCCGTAGAAGCCGTGATCGCAGACAGGATAGTACGATTCATCCGTTCCACCTGCCCATTTGCACGTGGAGTCGCCGTAGCGCAGAGCACACGTTTGATACCTAAACTTAAACAAAAATCAGTAAAACTTTTACTAGCACAAGCCGTGCAAAAGCCTCTGTCACAAATTATTCTCCTCGGTACACCAAACATCTCAATGATCTGTTCGAGATACCGTGCTACAGATTGAGTTTTAGTGTTTGAAACAGCCTTTAGAAAAACAAATTTTGTGAATGCTTCCCTACTACTAATAGATAAGCATTTTTCTTTACACTAGTGACAAATGGACCCAAGTGGTCAATATGCAGTGTATCCACTGGAATTCTCTCTTTCTCTATCGGATTTAACCTACCAGGCTTCTTACCACAAGGCACTTTATTATATAAACAACCAAAACAAGATTTGATGTAATTCTTGACATATAGTTTCATAGCATCTTCATCTTCGAATTTCAAAAATTTTGAAGACTTACCGTCAGATGATGCTGCAGAGTACTTTACCTCTGGTTGTTTTCGTGCAATGAGTATTTCTAATAAATTTTCTAACCTTTCGACTCGTGGCTCCACAGCAGAAGTTTTTGAAGGTGGTTTGAAATCCTGCTCCAAAAAAGTGTCTCATAGGAAACCACTTCAAATTTAAAACATAGATTGCCCTTCACGCGAATGACCAAAATGTGCAAGTCTGGCAGCTATGAAGTGGGGCGTTTAATGGGGGTGTAATGTCAAAGTTATCCCTAATTGTGGCTCCTAAAGTGCGATAAGAAACCAAATAAAATTTGATGGGTTGCTTTGTTCGTGATGCACAGTTCACTAAAAAAATTATGCCAGACACATAGGGTGATTGAGCCGGTTTCCTATCAATCAAAGGCGGTCGCTAAAATTGCTCTGTTTGGTGATGTCTGGCGGGGTGACCGACCCACCCTATGTGTCTGGCATAATTTTTTTAGTGAACTGTGCATCACGAACAAACCAACCCATCAAATTTTATTTAGTTTCTTATCACCCTCAATTAGGGGTGACTTTTAAACTAAACCCCCATTAAACGCCCCACTTCAAAGCTGCCAGACTTGCACATTTTGGTCATTCGCGTGAAGGGCAATCTATGTTTTAAATTTGAAATGGTTTCCTATGAGACACTTTTTTGGACTCGGCTCACGGCCTATGTAGTGGAATCAGTAGAATCGCTTGTCGACTCGTCGATACGTCTTCCTCGTCCCATTTTGTTTTATAAACATACAACGGATTGTTTCTTGTTTTTATGGCACTAAACAAAGCACGGTAAAGCACTAATTTGTTCGTAAAACACTTATTTGTTCACCCCACACCTGAACTGTAAGCTCCCGATCGAAATGATAAACAAAGCGATTGTCTAATTAATACCTACGTTTATATTTAATCGTCTTTTCACGTCGGCTATATCGTGAATAATCCCTTTAAACTTCAAAGCTTCAAAAACGATCCGAGTGATCCTCTTCCTAACTCTCGCGGGCGGGCCCCAGTTTTTGGGTCCCACATGTCGGCTTTGGTCATGGGACGCTCTTCCACCAAGTTGGGAATTCTATACTCGGCTCTTTTACAGGGTGATTACATGGTATTTAACTTTTTGAAGGAGATGGAAACAACGGATGAGATTAGGTCGATCTCCGAGAGAAACCGAGTACAGCGTTATGCTTATATTCAAGTTGTTTTTCAAATAAATAGCGAACGGAGCCTCGACGGGTTACGGCTAGTTCGTAATATAAGATCATTTTATGGTTATTTATTTGTTTATTTTTTGTTCTTGGAAGATTCTATGAATGCCATAGGAAAATAGTACAGTCAGAACCAATTTAATGCTGTAATGTGATCATGTCATCAGTTTACTACCGGGTTTAGTCGCATTTTATCGGCTATGCTAAGTATTCTAAAGTGCAAAGTTATTTAAAAAATCGATTCTATTAATAAATGACTATGTAATCTATTTAAACAATTTGTTATTATTATTAAAATTGGTATACGTATATAATTCAAACGGGAAAAAGTCGTGTTATTTTATGTAACAGGGTTTTTAACGAAAGCCTATAAAATATTTTATGATTCAAATATCTGATTGTCAATACGTTTTACATTCCTCCTTTCATCTTTATGTTCTGTACATCACGGATCATTTGCTCTTTTATATACCTACCCATGTTAGTACATATATATCTCGGACCGTTTAACGATCAGCCCCGTTTGGTTTTTCACTTCATTTGTAGTGAAAGGTCAAGGAAATGTTAACAGAACACCTTTGAATCGATTCTTCCCCTGGAAACGACAATGAGGAGAAATGGGATCCAAACGGGATATTCGATACTCTTAATACTGTTACGGGAGCATTTTTATTTATATTTGCTTTTTTTTATTTCTTTAACGTTTTAGTTGCTTTTTATTTTTATTTCTATTTCAGGATTTCCTTTGATCATTCAACCCCAACTAGTTTTAATGAAATTCGGTTAAAACGTGCCGTTCCGGATAATCAGTAAGTAATCAAAAACAGTGTGTTATGTGTTCTATTATTAAACGTAAAACATTGAACTTATTATAATTGTTGTAAAAGTCTGTAAGTATTACATTCAACGATATAATTTTAATGAGAATTTCCTTTTACTAAAATGAGATAAGGTTATTTTTTAACCATCTTGTTATCAGCGATAAAACGTTATCAAAGGACAAATGTAGAATTTTGTGTCCAATATGTTTGCAATGTGTTAGATGCCGTCGCAATTAGAAGAGTATCGGTTCATAATTCTCGTAACTAATTTGAATCCGTTTTAATCTATTGAACCAATTGATTATAATGGTAATTGCTTTTTCGCGTTAGAGGATTGTTATATTTTACTATGAATACATATTTACATGTAGATGACTGTCGAAGTGGATATGTTTCCAGTGCTGTCTAGGGCCTCTATTTATCTGTTCCACGATTCTTTTATCATTGTCAGTAATTACTTTATAATCTATGTTTAAATGATGTTTATTTCAAAGCTTTAAAATATACATAAATATCCAGTCCAACAAAAGTTTCGCTGAAAGAAGTAGAATAATTAATAACCCAGAATACTGAAATTAACAACAAGTAGCTTGACTTACACTAGATCTTAATTGCGTGTTATATTTTTAACTCTATTATTAAGGGTGTGTATATGTTGATTTTCACATTTATGATACCCCCTCGTATAAATACTCCCACACGCAAGTCCCCTGAGACATTTTCTCTTTCCCACAGGTATCAAATATTAATAAGTTGTAGGTACTAATGTAAAACGAATTATAATGTTATTTCCTGAAAATCGTTAATACGATGCCATCGCTAAAACTAGAGCATAACGCAAAAATATGGAAGATCATGAAGTTGATTTCGAATTTGTTTTGCAGTTGAGAAAGCTACCGGCTATTGACTCATAAATGTGAACTAATTTAAAACAACTATAAATACATTGAATTATACAAATTGATTTATATTTAAGGTTCTCGCCTAAAGGCCATCTTTGGATCTTTTGATTTCGGAAGTTAGATTTATATTTCATTGAAATAGACATGACTGCGCAGAATAAGTTGCGTAAAACCCATTCATCCGCTTTGTGGCTATGTGGGATGTCTTTAATACGAACATCGGAAGGGAAATAAGTACCACTATGGTGGTGTAATTGTTAAAATTTAAGAATTATCTCAATAAAGGTGTTAGCTTTTATTTGTGCCATCTCGCACCCCTCAATGTGTAATACAAAAAAAAACATACCCAAAAAGCACGAAACTGTCATGAATTTGTTCCTGAAATATGTGTACAGACCTGTAAAAGCATACGATAGAAAATCATTGGTAAGGTAAAAGATAATTGAAAATGTTGGTTTTTCACTTTCACTTTTCACTTTCTATATTTCTCAGAATTTAAAAAGTATGCATAGTAAAACTTAATTTTAAACTGTTTTTAAAGGAATATTACTATGATATAGGAGACGTATTTGGAAATAAGTTCATACAGGGAACCCCCTTTGTTTTTTGGCAAGAGGTCTTTGCTTAAAATTACTCACGATAGGAAAGGTAAAATACGTTTAATATTTTGGAGATTATTGAAGGAGAGTGATTAAAATTTAATCAAAAAGGTGTGAATATATATATATATATATATATATATAAAACATTATACAACTTCCTTTGGAAATTGTAAAATCAAAAGTTTCTACATATAATCTTGTAGAACAACGGTCCCCGACCTTCTTATATCACTTTGACATTCTTTGGCAACTAATACATTATATAAGTTGAATTTGTCCCAAATGTTATTTGTAAGTTAATAACAGCTGGTTAAAATAATAACGAGCATTCCGAAAGAATAATCATTTTAAAAAGTGATTCAAGGTAAAAAAAAGTTATAAATAGCTTATGCATGTTTTTTCGGTTAATAGCACTGAACCTTCATCACAAATGCAAAACTCTGCATACTCGACGTACCTGGTGACCATAGAAATTTTTACTACGTTTTATTTATTAACTGTGCTGTTGTGCAGTTTATTTGGTCCACCCGGTTTCTTCATGAAATAGGAAAAACCTACATGAATAATACTTTCATGGGAAAAGTGCCATCAGTGTCGGAACACTTTATTAAGTACATAAATGAACACGTTAAATTTAATTAAAAGAAAATATGTAATCTAATAGAGTAATCTAATAATGTAGTTGAATAATTTTCATATCAGTGCACCCAAAAGAGCAATATTACATGAATAATAATGAAAAAAGACAGTCATCTTCAGCGGAAGTAGGCAAATCTTCTGGACATATCTGTATATTAATGATAACGCGTTGTGTATTTTTCTCCATTATAACTATTATAGACCACAATTTAATTTTCTTTCGTTTAACATGGATTTAAATTGTTTTACCAATTATATTTAATAAGTGTTCATGTAGATTTTTAATAAGTGCTGATGTACCTCTGCTAATTTAAATGTGTTATTTCTTGCCACGCAACCTTTAACTTGCGTGAGCTCTATTGGATTAAGATCACGTTGATACCGTTCGTCGACCTTTTTCTTTTATATTGTCACCAATACCTCCAAAACAACGCCTGATTGCCAACAATTATTTCTTACCCATATTATAGTCGTATCTGAATAAGTGTTAATCAATAATGCCTGCTGTTTCCACGAATCCGATAATAATTTTTTCCAATAACTTAGACCATCCCCTACTATTATTGGGGACACTAATAGAATTCATTAATATTCAGTAAAACGTTTTAATAAACCGTGTTCAAAAGCGGTAGAATTTATCTATCCACAATGACACACTAATATCCATCAATTTCTTCGTTTCTAGTGTGGTTAATTTAATACCTTAGGCACATTTTCCAGCAGCGATTTTGAATAGGTATAAGTTTCGAACATGGTTAACGAACACTGCCAAATAATTTCTGTTAATTTTGTTAATGACGGTGTTTTCTACTAAGTATCTTTTTCATCAAAATCCCATTGGACACAAAGAATTTACATAACGCAATTCCAGTTAATTAACACGTTATTTGTTGCACGTTAGAACACTAATATAACGTTATATAAACAAAACTAACAATAATATCAGATTTTCAAAAATTTCAATGAATTTTTTGTTTAACTGAATTTCCAGATTTCAATAATATGGAATATGGATAAATAGTGTAACGCCTACAGTGTAAGATTATTTTATTTTATGGCTACGATTCTGTTAAGTGTGTCAAAATAACATGTGGAGTAATGAAATCCCATTATAAATGCAAAACCGATACAAGGTGGCATCCTCTAGATTTTGGGAGTTTTATAATGTCTTACACGCTGCCTTACGGAATCGTTTCGTATTTTGAGTGACTCACCCGAAACACGTGCGAATATTGTACGTCGGGCCATTGTAAAGATAGAGGGAATAACCACTCTCTGGCGTACGGTCGGGGAAATGAGTAAATACCACAGACCATTAATATAACTAGACCCGTTTGTTTACAAAATAATGTATTGACAAGATCTTAGCACATTCTAAGCGTTTTTTTTGCGCTGTTGCATGAATGCAAATGAAGAATTCTCGCTTACGATTTGCTTATACATCCAGCCTACTTCGCCTGCGGTTGGTCAGTTGTACGCCCTGGTTGTACGTAAATCTAAAATAATATAGACTTTCGTTATGAGAGGCAACGTGGCAACATCACGTCATAGTCTGTCACACGCTAACCTAACCAAACCAAAACTAACCGGGAGTAATTTTGATAAAAATAGGAAACATTTAACAATGGTTAATAGGTGCAAGATATGCAACGTTTATAGCGATGCAGGGAAAGCCTGGGGATTGTCTTTTCATAGGTAAATAAAGAAATTTATTAATGAGATTTTTAGAGGTTATGTATCATCTCAGTGGCGTTCTATTAGTGTTATTATTTTAGGTTTCCAGCAGATCCAATTAAAAGAAATATTTGGATTTCTGTTTTGGGACATAGCGAAAATGATAACATAACAAAATCGTCCTATATTTGCTCAAAACATTTCAGTAAAGATGATTTTGTGTCTAAAATAGGTGCAACCGACAATGCTAGATATTTAAAGAGAGATGCTGTTTCATTGCGGATGCATCAAGTTTTTGAACCTAAAAGTGCTACAAGGTAATTAATTTCTACCCTGTAACTGTGTTTAATAGAAATGTCAAATTTATGAATTTGTCAAAATTCGAAGCGAGACATTTTTTGAATTTAAATTTAAATCTTTTCAATGTAAATTTCAACAAAAATATTATACTGGTTACTGTGAGAAACAATTATTTCTTAAGATATGAGAAAAAATAGTAATTTTATTAACTATTATTAACCATTTTATTAAACACTAAACAACTTTGAGGAGTTATATCTCAGAAGCTAAGGAGCAAAATAGCAACTTATTATGAATAAAAAGAAGCGTCTTTCCGAGTACTTTCCTGCTATGTTTTCAGAATTTCATTTAACAAAAAATTCGCCGAGATAATCTATTTGTTTATAAGCAAAAAAAAACGACACCAACTTTAAACAATGACTGTATCCGTTCTAATAAATATTTTTTAATTCTGACAAAAGTACATGAAAGCTTGTTCCCTCTTATATATGACCGCTAGTTTTATAAAAATCGAATAGTGGAAAAAAATTTAAACAATTTTGAAAATTTTCAATATCTTCCGATTTTTCTGGATTGCAAAATTATTGTGCAAACTCTAATAATCCGATCGAAACGAAATTTACTCGATTCTTTTATTATAACTTGAGGATTTTGTACCTGTGATATGGAAGTCCTAACTACATTTTAAAGTGCCTAAAATAATAAGTTTAAAAAAACACTTTTTTGGGCCGATTTTTTGTTGTTTATTACTATTTGGCAAAACCGCTAATAAATTTTTGAATTTATAACCTATGCAATTTTATGTAAAAATAGATTCTGCAACTTTTTCCTCTCTTCAACTTTCTTCTAAATTCAATAATTAAAAAGTTAGAAGCAAAACAATTCGGGAAAAAACGCGTTTTTCAATTTCTTTTTAAATTGTTGCATTTTTTAACAATATTCCCGACCGATGCGCTTTGGAGGATAAGTCAATCCTTATTCTAGACGTTATTCCCGAGGTATTCATGTAAAAACATTGCGGTTACCTCTTATGCCAATCTAAAGCAAATTTCTGACAAATGGGTCTTGGACTATACTTATTGTATGCATTATTACTGTTATGATGATTTTGATAATCTATGTCCTTCTTTATCATTTGTCACTTATTTCGCACCTTTGTTACCTAGCATGTAAAGGGCTTCATTGCCCGTTGATCTAAATAATAAATAAATTATTTTCTTAATTTTGTTTCCTTTTTGTCCCTTATTATTGATACGCCTATGGATAGCTACTTTGTACGCTGTCAAAATTCGTCAAAGGCGGCCATATTTTCTTCCCCCTTTACACCGCGCCTATCGGCTATGTTGGCATGTAAACAAAGATCAGTTTCTAATGGGAACACCGGGTCTAGTTATATTAATGGTCTGTGGTAAATACGCAATAGTCGGTAACTGGAAAAATTGTGTGCGTGTGTGTGTACCATTATGTCATTTATTAATTTTCGTTCATTTCTTTAAGAACGCCTCTGGTCCCCGGCGAAATAATCGTTTTATTACTCCATGGGTTATTTTGACAGACTTTAGTCTGCTATCAAACGGAGAGAAACGCATAGTAAATAATTTTTAGGTCGAAGTATTTACAAGTATTTATTGCGAGAAGAGCCGTAGCACAGACAATAGATAATGTCTGTGACCGTAGCAAATGCTCGAAGTAGCTTCCAGTTATGTCAATACGAATGTTGTCATGTTGTGCAATAGGATCTTATGTGTTACGTACTTATGTACACTATGATTCATCTCGTCCTTGACTCACCATATCATTCTTATCTCATAAACTCATAGTTCTTAATTTGTCCATATATGAGAATGTATATACCATT
The DNA here is from genome assembly GCA_946251905.1 of Cryptocephalus moraei. Classification (NCBI taxonomy): domain Eukaryota; kingdom Metazoa; phylum Arthropoda; class Insecta; order Coleoptera; family Chrysomelidae; genus Cryptocephalus; species Cryptocephalus moraei. The sequence goes on along the minus strand of OX276453.1, from coordinate 14,850,951 downwards.
TTAAAGACACTAAACGTTTTTCGCCTACTTTTAAATCTATGTATTAGGCATAAATTACCCAATACTTGCTCATCATCGTTGCTTGCATTGGTGATCAATTTTGGTGACAAATAATCTCGTTTTCGTTGAAAATTTTCAGTTTTTATGTGAAGAATTACTGGTTTACGAAATTTATGGGCACTCTGTATAGACCGCTTCATTTAAGAGAATGTTAAAAAGAAATTTCCCTTACAAGCGCCTACTGTTATAACATAAAAATCTTGCGACGTAATTACAGTAGACTACACTCCTTGCATAGAATATCTGCCCTATTTAATGTTAATTTACTACACTTTGTTAACTGTACTGCAAATGAGAAATCGAAGAATATAGTATATTACACTAAACTCAAGTTGGATTACTTTTCAAAAAATATTGGTACATATTCAAATACATATGCCTAAAAATATAAAGTATATGTAGGATTTTGTCACTATGATGTCCACCCTCGACATGTTTTGTGCTAAGCTAAAATATTTTTCAGCATGGGTATAGAAACTGACAATCAAAATGGTAGTGTCCCTGCTGTGTACGTCTCACCCCGAGTTATGGGCCTTAGGGTGGAGCATTCTTCTAAATCGGAAATCGAAGACAACGGTGTGCCAAGCCTTCTCGCTAATAAGGACCATGTACTTCGCTTGTTTGGCGAAGGATTCACCAGGACCATGATGGTTACGTTCACTCATAAAAAAGAGAATTGTTTATTACCAGTTGGTAGCATGTTTTACGTAAGTAAAACTGACAGGACCGAATCGGTTCCCATATTTGTATGTTTCAGATTTTGTGGAGATTAGTAGGTTATGTAAATTAATTAACGTGCGTCTCACAAAGTTTGCATCGTATAAGATTTTGTTATTATCAATTTCCCAAAGAAATTCAATTCTGACGAAAGTTCCTGCATTCTATAAAACAACAATCATAAAGATAAATGGTTTAGGATTCATATTGAATGATGGTCATTAAATGTTAATTACATTTCAATTTTTGAAAATAGCGTTTGTTTGACACTAATTTTAGTCGTTTTATTGCAAGTTCTAATATTCCCAACTTGCCTTTGTTTGGAAAAATGTTATGTATATAAAAATATGTTATCAGTTTCTAGAAAAACTTTGAGAAACATCTGATGGTGGACAGGAGAACTAAAAACAAAAAAGTCTACCTACTCAAAAATAAACAGTTCGTATTTTCCAAAAATTACATTAAGGTTATTTATAGTTTTGATTGGAATAGGCAATAAGTACAAATTAGTACCAAATCAATACCATTTCTACAAACAAACAAAATCACGAATTGCCTTCGTTTATAGAATCAGGGAAAATAGAAAATCGACAGAAATATTCAACTTACGAGATCCATAAAATCCTGAAAAAGAATTAGCAAATATTCAGTATATTCTTAGGCATTCAGATCGCCAAACCTGAGCTCTTTTTTATGGGAATATTTTAAGAACAAGGTGTATGAACGACAATTTTGAAATATGAAAATGTTCCTTAAAACTTATAAAATTATTGGCTTTTTGAACATCTTTCAAAATATGTTTCAGAGAGTTCTTAAATGAAAACAACAAATGAACAACTTCTAAGAAAAAACATGTTGTACAAACTTGGTACTAATTTTGATAATCACAATATTAGTTATTTTCCTTATTAAAATTGTGAATCACGGCTTCCAACCGTATTCTTTAGCTAACTTAATGTTCTTTTTGAATTTTCCCGTTTACCATCAGATATTTTACTGGGGTGAATGTTTTTAAGAGGTTATTAAAATAATTATCGTTTACTGACAGTCGTTCAATACCCATCCAAAGCCTAATGTAGCCGGCTAAACCATTTAGCTATGACATTATTACTGCAATTAATTAAACTATTTATCGTATAATAATCTGTAATTTCATAGGTGATTGCATGAAATTAATATAAACTGCGCCAACTTGAAGTGAACAGCAGATAGATTATATAATATGTTTTTTTATAATTGCTTTTTTGTGATTTGCTGGAACACATCAGCAATTTGTTTAAAAGACTATTAAAGCCCGTTAATAATCGTTCTAAAATCGTTTCAAAGCAAAACAAAATTATTTACCATAAATGGGAACCATTTCGACTTCATGCCAGTAGTGGCTCATGTTTAAACCACACAAACTGAGAAACTGTGACATTATAGGTCCACAACGACAGTTTTTCCTCGCATACCGCTTTGGTGACTATCAATATCCCAGCTGCTACATCAGACGAAGACTCTTTCTACATTTGCACCAAAGAGGATCGATCTGATGAAAGCACAACTTTCATACACCAAGGAACCGATACATGGTTACAAGTAAGATTATCATATTCACCAAACACCTTTCGAAGTTTTCGAACCTTTAGAAAATTACCCCTTCCAGATTAAAATATTCGAAAAGATTTTACCTTTGTGGGCGAGCATCGTCGTCATCTGCACGTGTTTGGCGTTCTCGTCATTGTTCTCCGGCTTGAACTTAGGGCTCATGTCCATGGATAAGACTGAATTGAAGATCCTGTGTAATACGGGTTCAAGCAAGGAAAGGAAATACGCCCAGGTTATACAGCCAGTGAGAAACCACGGTAACTACCTCTTGTGTTCGATACTTCTCGGCAACGTATTGGTCAACTCGATATTTACGATTTTGCTGGACGATCTCACTTCCGGGTTGATTGCAATCATCTTTTCCACACTAGCCATCGTCGTGATCGGTGAAATAACACCTCAAGTAAGTCCGAAATTATGCAGCTACAGTTTTGTTGTACAGAAACATTGGTTTATTTTGCCATTTGATAGCTAAAAGTCACTCTACAGACATTACAGATATGTTCATACCGACATTATTTTTTCGCTGCTTTGCCGACGAATTTCGTTCTCAGTTGCCTTAATCAAGTTTGGCTTTAACTAAAGGCGTGCCCAGGATCTGAACTAAAGGAGAGCAACTTGCATGAATTTTGGGGAAAGCTGGGTACTCTACCACAATTTCTTACAATAAATACAAGTGGATACAAAAAAAGTTTGAAGCTAGTTCGTGTATTACGAATTCTTAAAGTCTGGAAACGTTACTAAAAGCTCTCAGAATCGAAAGCCATCTAATTTTCTTCTTCTAGGGGAGCAGCTGCTCCGCGAACGGTACACCCTTGGTCTGGGCCCTCCAAAAGTCCAGATATTAATCTGCTTGAAAGCGTTCGCGGAGGAGTGGTGTAAAGATTTTGTCATGGAGAAACATGCCAAGACTTTTACATGATGTAATCGTCAGTAGTGGAACGCTACGAATGCTATTAAATACATATTTTCTCTTACTATATCTACTACATCAATTATTATTATTATTATTATTATTACTGCATCTCTGTATTGCTGAAGCTTATCCTTTAGACGTCAAATCAGGCGTATCCAAATAATGTCAAAGTAGTAAAAATTGTTATAAAAATGTTCAACTTTGAACTGCTGATCGTAAACCTCTCGTGAGGGTATTTATGTATGTCTCATCTTCCCGCATGTTAAATATTAATGATCAAATTTCAGGCGGTATGTTCTCGTCACGGTCTCGCTATCGGTGCAAAAACCATTTGGATGACCAAAATCGTTATGATTCTGACGTTTCCCTTGGCTTACCCCATCGCAAAGCTGTTGGATTTCGCACTGGGAGAAGAAATCGGAAACGTTTACACCAGGGAGAGATTGAAGGAATTAGTGAAGGTATGTAGAAATATTAGTATTGAATATACGTGTATTTGCTATATTCGAAAAGAAATTAAGAAATAGTATTTTTATAATTCTGGTGCTCCAGCCTTTTTTGGATGATAATAACATTGACAGGTTTAAATTTGTACAATTTAAACAAATCTATGAGATTGGAAAATACTTGTCTTGTCTTTATCAATGAGATTCAGGACATATATCACTGTCGTTTTTGGAAACACTACCATTGCGATTCGAAGCGGTTGCTAGATGCTTTGATTCGCCATCCATTTCACGGCGAATGAGTTTAGATCTCCTCACATAAGAGGATCGATCGGGTCCATTCGGTATCCAATTTTGAAGAAACTGCTCCGAGGGCTAATACCTCTACACCAACATTGAATCATTATGTTTATGTTATGAATCTCATCGGTTCATTTTCAAGTTATCAATGCCAATAAAAACATTAACATAGCTAGCAACTGAAACAGTGTATTTTAATGCCCACGGACTAGTTTCTGTTAAAACTGTTTTCTTGTAGTTTTACAAATCTGAATTTTGCTATCTCTGGAAGTAACAGTAATCGCAAAAGAAATAAGGTACCTAGCTCTGTGAGCACGCCTGCAGTTGTGTCTAAAATCTACATTTTATATTAAGGCTATTCTCGGACTTTTCGAAACATTTGTAAGGAAATTTCTTTAATGAGGTCAGGAATAATACTCCATGAAACGGGCCTCGATGGTCCGAGAGTTTAGGTATATAATCTCAAGTAGGGTAGACCGTCGAGTGTTAAGAGATATCATATTACACTGCCTCGCACCATGATATATTAATGTGGGAATGGATGAATGTGAAATAGAAATAATCATAACACATTCGATTTCGACGGGGCTCATCACTAACTGTTTAGTCCCCCTACCCCTGTCAGCTTACTATAAGTAATCGTACATCTTCTATGGGTTTTCTGGGTAGACTGGTGATTCTGGATGGCGCCCATTTCAGCGTCGTGACGTTGGGGTATACGGATGAAATTTTAAACTGCAGTTTCTTTGATTTCTCATATCCTCCAACGCAAACATAAGCGAAAATAAAAAATATCGCTTGACCGCTAATGAACGGGGCTGGGCCTCTGTGTACATGTGACTTCGTATCACCTACATATATTTTTGAAAAATAGGGTCAAAACTTGATACAAAATTTTTATCTACATTAAATTAAATGTAGCACAGTTATACACATAATCAATTTATGGCTTTCTGATGCACTATATTTCTTGTCTTTCTTTGCGTTGCGTAAAAATATATAAAGATGATGGTTTTACGACTCGCGAACACGCGACGTATAATTGCCCATGCGCGAAACAGGGAAACTCCAAGTTGATTCCGCAAACTGTCATTGTATCTGCAATTGTATATTATGTTTTTAAATTTTTAATAAACAATTTATCAAAAACTGCCTTGAAAGTGGGCATGAAATTTTCCTGTACAATATGCGTTGCACCAAACGACGTCATTTGAAAGCAATTATTTAATTTTTGGTTGTTGGCCAAGAAATGTTTAGAGTCATTTCCCATCCCAGAAACTAATGAGTGTAATGGATCTGGTTGTGGGAACAATTGTGGCAATTTTACTTTACCACCAGCACAACATACCTAATTCAGTGGATTCAGTGCTGTCTTTTAACGCTTTGCAATATTGAAAAATGATTGTCATTTCTCCAATCGTTACGGATTGGTCGGCACAATAATCTATTTCCGGGTCGTAGTGGAATGCTACTCGTTCTAGGTTTACAGGAACACTGCGTCTGCGGAATCGCTCTATTTCGTTGTGTCGTGCTCGCTGCTGTTGTATTTGATGTGCCCGAAGTCGTTCCATTTTAAGCCTAGCTACTTCATAATTATTCACTGTTGAACGCAATTCTGTCATACCAATACGAATGTTATCATTATCTGTCTCTTGCTGGTCGTCAGTGCGATTTGCACGTGAAGTAACTCATCCCACATTTGATTGACTTCGACGACCTAAGTCAGGTCGTCTTCTCCTTCGCATTTTAAAATCAATAAAGTTCTCGCGCACTGTATTATATATTTTAATAATCGTCTTGATATTTATATATTTGACAACCAACTGACACTATACTTTCATTTGTTTGATTACAAATGTCAAATTACAAAACGTACCTTTTTTAGTATTTCCGTTACTTATTATTTATGTTTTTCGCCGCTTAAACCTTCCCCGAACTTCCACAAATATTTCAAGATTAAAATTAGCAAAATCGGTCCAGCCATTCTCGAGTTTAAGCGAGACAAACGAACACCAATTCATTTTGATATATATAGAGATTCGTTTCAGGACGAGACCTTTTTAAAATGAAAGTTAAGGTGAAAAGAAATGATATTTTTCAAAAAGTGACAATTCAAAATGTCAAGAACATTGTTTAAACATTGATTAAATGGAGAAAATTGCAAAAAAGTAGTTTTTTAAATGAATTTAAAAAACACGTACATAAAGAAGTGTGTATTAGACTTTTTTCTTCTTATAGGTTTTTAAAAAGAGCTTCATTTTAGACCTGCTAAAAATTATATACAATTTATTTAAATATAATTGCAAAAACCCGTTGAAACTTGAATTTGCAATAAACAAAGAAAAAAAAACATAAATTACCTCGAAACTTGCCTTTTGCTACCTTTAAGAGTCCCTTGAAATTTGGTTCAAAAATATTAACTAGTTTACGAGTTTTTGTATTTGCATTTTATTCAGTTTGATCTATGTTTTCTATATAATTGGAAATTGAAATTTTCAAAGATCCTCCCTCCAAAATGAATTTTACATAATGGTCTAATTTGTTTATAAGGGTTTTCGTTAATAACATTGCGAGGAATAAGTTTTTTTTTGATATTCGTGTTCCTGGTATATATATGATTTTCACATTTGAACGCTGCTGGTTGATTCTCCCCACCACTTTGTAGATATCAAAATTTGTTGGATCACGCTTTTGCAATCGTTATTTATCATAATAAAATAAACATTTTTCGATATTTATGATGGTCATTGTAAAGTTAAATATTAATGTAACTATAAGACCATAAATTATTTGATGAAGGAAGATAACTTCGTATTTAAATTTACAATTTAATGCCTAAACTCGACCATTTCATTGAATAAATGATTATTCTCAACCGATCTTTTTTCTTTTACAAATTCGTGAAAAATTTCCAGGAACACGAATATCAAAACACCATTGAAATAAATTTATTCCTCGCAATGTTGCAAAGTTTTGCTCCCATTTTTTTGGTTATTACTTAATGTGAAGTGAATCAAAAAGAAACGTCTTTTAAAAACCAATATCTACACCTTGATGGGCGTAGATTTTTGAGTTCACATAGAACGAAATTTCATTTCTTTGCTTACTATCAACTTTTTCAACAAAGTACTCCCGTCAAGTTGTAGAGGGCTTTATATTACTTTGTTGCAAAATTTCATTAAAATTGGTCTAAAGGCGTGCGAAAAAATTGGTTTATAAATTTACAGAGAACAGCCTTAGCGCAGTTTCATAGGTCTTCGAAAAAATCGGCCAAACCGAATGAGTAACGTAACTCATAATTTGCACCCTGGTTAGCAGAACTGAGCCCATAGCTATTAGGTACATAATTAAATTTATTAAATCTCCCGTTGTCGGAAGTACCTATTGATGACGTCATTATTAGTTTCGAGCTGAATTTTATTGCAAATAACGAATATATAACGAATATATATACATTGCATTTTCATTGCACATACAAAATTAGAGCAGCTATGCGTATCTTGAATTTCCGAATATTTTTAACAGGTTTATTGAATATCCTAATCTATGGCCTTAACGTTATAAATACTTAACGCAGTACACTGAAGTAAACAATCATTTTTAACACGTTCAGGTGATAAAATAGTTGGACTTGTTTTTAATGAATTTTTGTATTCCTGTTTTGCTTCAGAGGTGCCGTTTTACAATCAAATCGATTCGACTCTGTCTATTGAAACCGCATCCATCCACAAAGAAACCGATTATTGTTGTAATGAATTTTCTGAAAGTTTAACGGGATTTTCCTCCAGCCGAGCAACATTCTCGTTTGATAAGGCAGGAAAGAGCGCAAACAATACAAAAAATGGACGCTCTCTTTTATCTCGTTTCTCTTCAGAATTTACTCGGAACGGAACGCCGCGCGATTTTTATCTAGATACTCCCGCCTCCTTGAGGTAAATATAGAATGGGATATCGTCGACCCGACGACACACATTCGATATTATTTAAGGAAGGTGGTCAAGTTTGGCAGTTATTTTCCAAGGAAAAGGAAGGATTGCGGCGTGAAAAACCATCATCTATTCTACCTTTAGAAAGAATAAAAATACATTCCCATATATCTAATAATATCGAGGATAGTTCCATTTCGTTAATAGGAAATTGGCAGATAATTTAACCGTCTGCACTCGATGTTTTCAAACTAATTCGAAAGAGTGCCAACAGTCTGGCTACTAGTTCGACTTCAAAATATCGTCGTATTAAAAATACCGCCAGACATTTTTCCATGGTAAAAATTCTTTGTGTACTTTCCGGTTTAATACCGCATCAAAGCGGATTTCTGTACACGTTACCTATCTAGCATCTTGATTACATAATCGATTTGACGTATACGGTTCCGATAAGTGTACTGAAGTTTGACAAATTTCAATACAAATGTGAAGTGGTATGGTGATACATATCGTTTTTATATGCATTTTGTTTTTTTTTTTTTTTTCTAGTAAATACTCGAAATTTGGTAAAATTTCCTTTACGATTTATCCTTCGATATCAAACGGTGTTTTTATGTTTCTTAGGGGAGATATTTTTGTACTTTTCATTGTTATTGCTATCTGAATTAATATCTACGTTACCCACTAGAAATTCGAAAAAAGGTATAATTCAGATGAAAAATTTTACGTAAAAAATGTACAGTGTGTCCCATTAAAAAGTGTACCCGGCATATTCGTAACTGCAATCCCGAAACCAGTCGATTGACCCTCAATTATCTTCTTCGTTCCTAAAATTCAGGTATTAATGTCAAGAAACACAAACCTTTCTTCAAATCTAATTCACCGTTTTTAACTATAGTCTGAATGTAATCGTTAGACCGTATCCATCATTTATTTATTAATTAAATTGGACTTTAACGTTAAAGGAGTAATATAACCAATTCTCAACCAAGAACACGTTTGCGGTATGACATGCCACTTCTTTATTTAATTTTTGATGTTGAATCTTTTATTTTAACGCTTATTGTTGTCAGTGGGTTACAACTTTTCCTTGATTTGAAACATTTTAGAAAGAATAGTACCTACTGGTTGGTCTTCATTTTGAATATTTGAACTATTAAAGAAATTCATTAAAATTTGCATTCAACATCGAATCCTATAAAGTTGTTACTAGGTACTTGATTTAGATCAGGATCACATAGATCGATATGAAGGAAAACTTACCCAAACTATTGGTGTTATTGTCTTACCTTATCGGGCCTTACCTTACTTATCGTACCTGTCTTACATCGAATTTGGAATTCAAAAAAGTGCATCCTTCCCAAATAAAGCTGCCTGAAGAGACATAAAATGTATTGTTGGGTTAAATTCAATAGTTCTATAGATTCGATAATTGCTGTAATTATTAATAATGATAACTTGAGCATTGAAACATATCCTCACACTTGGCTTGGCAAACAATAACGTGCCAGATCACACTTTTGAAAAATGATTAAGTATGATCTCTAAATACCAAAAAACTGAAAACCGCATTGTAATTCCTCTTTTTTCGACTTCATTAACGAATGCAATACTAGATATAAATCTACCAAAATCGAACATCGATGCGTTTCTTTTGATGAGTTGTGATTTCGAGACGTCTACCGATATTTCATCTCCCCATCTTTGGGTATGGAATTCTTCCGAAAAATGGTTTATTTATAACCATATATAACCATGGGCCATTTATAACACAATAATCAAATATCTCTACAGTCACTAGGAGTTCTTAAGCCCAAAGTACCTGGAGGAGCGTCTTTTAACAAATATAGTCTTCATAACGTTTTCTTGGAAAAATTATAGTTCGAGACAGAAAAGTACCAATTCTAGAAATAGTTTAACACATCGTAACTACAGTGAATCGTGACTAGTTCACAACGCTCCCTGCTGGTTGCTTTATGTAGTTGTTTAACTATTTTGGTGCTATTAGTTTTCTTTGGTCAGTGGTAGTTCCTGTTCCATCCAAATTGAATATTCTAAAACCCATCAGCCAAATTCGGAAAACGTTGCATTAATTATGTAAAATTCTTAAAAATGTATTCACGTTATATTTGTTGATTGCTGATAGTCTCTCCAAACTAGAAATTTCTAATTTTCTAATGCTAAGGTCTATATGTCTTTTTAGAAAATCCGAAACCAATCATTTCCTGCAATTTAAAATTGTGTCCATGATTTTGGAATTATTAACTCATTTGCAGTTGCTCATGAGCAACTCTTCTCGCATCTGCTGTATTCCAACCATACGCCATTTTGCTACATGTTCTCCTCTCCCATACATCCTACTACCAATCTGACAATTTCTTGATTCTAGACTCAAAAACCTGCGTTTTATATCCTTTTAATTAAATTATTTCATATTATTCCAAAAGGAATAAGACCTTAAATTTCTTTCCTTAATAAGTTTGCTGGGGAATATTCCAAAGTTCCAACTACATTTAATGTAATACACATAAATACGTGAGCTTTAAGTGCCAAACTCGTAAAGAAATATTGTTGCAAACTATTAGCCCGATAAAAAAAATTTAGCGAACCTAAAATAAATATTTACGAGTTAAATGATAGAATTGGAAATAAGCATAAAAAAATATTAGAGATTGTATGTTTCGGCCAACGCACAATTGATTTCAAAAATTGTGCAAAACTCGAATGACCAGCTCATCGATTTGTAGGAAAATGATAATATGATAAATTAAACTTTGATCATGTAAACAAGCAGGTAATGTTCATTATACATCTTAGTCTCTTTGTTCATACTGTGAACAATATAAAAGAGAAAGAAAATATAAATACTACTCGACAATTTCCCGGTTCCAATGCTTAATCTTTCAGTTATAATGAAATGTTTCAGCAAAATGTAAACTGCGATAGGATGAGAGTTTATTGTTACATCTGAATAATTACATAAGGAAAGTTATTTTTAATCGCCAGGTCTGGCACTCTGATTTTATTAGAAATTTCTGTGCTAAAAGTGGATTGTGATGGAGATTTTTACTGCTACACTGCAAACATGGAATAATCAACGATGAATAACGAGTTTATTGGTACTTAACCGTGCCCGAATGTCCCACTAGAGATTAAACGTCGGAAATTTTCCGTGTGATTAAGTTTTCTTCAAACACAAGATCAGTGTTTTGAAATGCATCAAACTTCGCATTGTCCTGTTGGCCAGTCTACGATTCAAGTACGAGTATGTTTTTAAGCAAAATATAAGGTTTTAATACATGTTATAAATCAAGGATTTTAGAACGCATAAAATTTTGATTGTATTGAAGATATTCTAAATTTGTTCGGATTCTCTGAAATCTTCGGGTATCTTCAAAATTCATGGAATTCTTTTGGGCTCTAAATGGAACTAAAATTTCGAAATATTATTGGTAGATAAATAAATAATTTGTTTATTATCTCTCAATCTTCCCAAGTTTTTTAGACCTTTCATCTCATGCCTTATAAAATACTAACAGATAAGAGTTGCGTCATTCCGAAAGGTTTTAAATAACTCATCGTTACTCAATTTGTTGTTTTTGTTAAAGTTTTCCATTGTGATTCAAATTCTGTCACATTTAAATGTTCGTCAGGCGCTATATAAGCTCCTTTATATCAATAGATTGTTGCGAAATAATTGTTACTAAAGGATTAGGCAGGATTACAACGAATTTTGTAATTTGGAACATTTAGAACTGAAATTGCTTTAATTAATTACAAATTTATCAATCGATAAATAGACACACTATTGGTAGATTGCACTAAACGTTGATCAATAAAATGTAAATGATAGAGAAGTATATTTCTGTATTGGGTTGACCCATATTGTAATTTATGGTTCACATAATTTACATACAATTTTAATACCTTGTTATAATGTTTATTTATACTTTCACATATAAACAAAAAAAAACAGTAATTGTAATCTGAAACAACTGGAGATTGCTGGGGCACTGATTTACTTGAAATAAGTGTTCTAATTTTTATTAAAGTTTGCTTTCCAGGTAACTACTGGCGAAAATGACTTGGATAAAGATGAGGTCAACATAATCAGTGGAGCTTTGGAACTCCGCAAAAAAACAGTTTTGGAAGTGATGACAAAGATCGAAGACGTCTTCATGTTAGACTACGAAGCTATATTAGATTTCGAGACTGTATCGGAGATCATGAAAAGCGGTTATTCCCGTATCCCTGTGTACGACGGGAACAGACAAAATATTGTCACGATGTTGTACATAAAAGATTTGGCATTCGTTGATCCTGATGATAATACTCCTTTGAAAACTTTGTGCCAGTTCTATCAGAATCCTATTAACTTCGTATTTGAAGATGTTACCCTTGACGTTATGTTCAGAATATTTAAGGAGGGCAATAAGGGTCATATGGCCTTTGTACACAGGGTTAATAATGAAGGAGAAGGAGATCCTTTCTATGAAACTATTGGTTTAATTACACTGGAAGATGTTATTGAGGAGTTGATACAAGCGGAAATTATGGATGAAACTGATGTATTCAGTGAGTTTAAGTTTTGTTGCCTTTTTTAAAACACAATAAAACTTCTGTATATTAAGTCTTCACTAGACAAAAATGTAAATTTAAGTACCACACGTACGTAGTACTCTTCAGAATAATGTCATGCCAATATCATAATCATTTGAGAGAAGTTCCATTACTTCCGTGTTTTAAAAAACTTTTACCCAATTCAGTTCATTACTAGTGAAATTTATATTTTGACATTTTTTTAGCTGACAATCGTACAAAAAGGAGAAGAACTGCGGAAAGACGACAAGATTTTACCATATTCGCAGAAAAACGTAACGAGACCACCAAAATGATGAGAATCAGTCCACAGCTAACACTCGCTGCATACCAATACTTGAGCACTAGTAAGTCATATACGCTTACTTAAATTACAGTTAAATTACACTTTTAGGTAAAAACAAGACATAACTATAACATTAATTCTTTTATTTAGGTGTGGAACCCTTCCATCCAAATGTAATATCAGAGACAATCCTCCGACGTTTACTAAAGCAGGATATAATCATGCATATCAAGAAAAATAAAGAATGGCGTACGGACCCTGCTAATGTCATATATGATCAGGGCAAAGCGGTAGATTTCTTCGTTATAATTCTAGAGGGCAGAGTAGAGGTAACTGTAGGTAAAGAGAACCTGATCTTTGAAGGAGGACCTTTTACCTACTTCGGCACCCAGGCCTTGGTACAAACCGTGGGAATCGGTGAGTATGAAGGTTAGAAAATTTTCAATTTGTATTAAGGTTCGAAGTATTATTAAGGGTAAAGTGTTACTTTTACGGCTTGGATACTGAAGGATTGGTGGTGGGATTCAACCATGTTTTTTGTAACGGGTGTTCAATTAAAAAAGGTTATCCATTCAACTTCATGCTGCTAATTCACTGTTTTAATTCATTTTTGTTGCGAAACCACGACAATTAAGATTTGTTCTTCTGCCATAAAATCATTGCCATTTAATGCACCTAAATTATGTAATTGAACACCTTTACATATTTACTCAGAAAGAATATAAATAACAGAATTATTTAAAAGATTGTTCACATACCTTTAAAAAGTTGCACCTATCATTAAATAAGTAATCGAGATAGACCTTGAGTAGACCAAGTAATAGACCTTGATAAAATTATTAAGCTTTTGAGTGGGACTTCGCATACCATAGCCATTATTAACAAGATTTTTTTTCTCTGTGGACTTTCTTTGGATATAGAAGGATCTCAACAATAATAGATTTGGCGAATGAAACGGATGTAGTTCCCCTATATAAAAATGTCTCCTTAATCTTCCAATTTTTTAGAGTCTCCTTCAATGGCGCCTTCAACTATGGGAAGTCTGGAATCCCTGAACATTGATTCAATGCTTCGTCATACATTTGTACCAGATTACACAGTGCGTGCGACTACTGAAGTGCTGTACCTGAAAATCAAGCGAAGTTTATACTTGGCAGCTAAGAGAGCTACATTGATGGAGAGAAGTAAAAAAGGAGACCACCAGACTGAACAGCAGTTTGACGAGGAATTAGACAAGGTGAAACTCAATGTTTTACCCATCAAACTCCCTCTTAACCTTTATTTTCCTGAGTCCCACAGGATATCACGATTAAGCCATATACTAAACAACCCAAGTAGTTAAAATACTATATAGTTTTCTAGATTAGGAAATAAAGGTTTTTGTATCATGGTGTTTTAGTATTGACGTATGTTTTTTTTGCAGCTGCTACATTCGTTAGATGAAGAAGACGGTGTGAGCGGTGGGAGACAAACCCCGAGAAGAAAATCTTCAAGGAAATCGCAAGAGATAAAAGATAACATTTCGAGTCAGACGAGTCCTAAGACGCCATCACATTACTCCAGCACTAGCCCACCACACCGTTTGAGCGTCAGAGACATAAATGGATCAATAAAGACAAGTCCTGTTGATGATGTACAGATCGGGATTAAAGATGAAGAGATCTCTTTACTTCCTAGAAAGTCATAACGAAAAGAAACGGCTCTAATTATTTAGGGCCCTTTTTGCAGTACTTAAGAACGATTAGAGGTTCCTTGTTTAAGATATTTCTTAGGTACTTAACATGGATTGCCAAATTTGGAGACAAAAGTAGAAATAAATTGGTCAAATACATATTTATAATTAATGTATAGGCCTAATAATGGATTTTGCAGTACCTTGATTTTTTTAAAGTTTTAAATGTCAAGGCTAGTGGTGTAAAGGGGGATCCAAATACTAATCTGTGAAGTAATACTGTTTTTTCTTTGAATTTGGTGATCTGTTTTTTAAAATGACTTCCCTATTATGGCGTCAAATGCAATTATATATTTTATTAATTTTAAAGAAAGTACATATACCGTTGCACACGTAACTTTAGATAATATAAGACAAATAAGCCTGGTAGGCGTTATTTCTTTGAATAATCATTTGAAATTCAAGCAATAAAAACATTTTTGAGGGTAGTCCCATTTTCATGGATGTAAAATTTTAGACCAGTACACAGGAGTTTCAGAATTAGTTTTCGTCTTAAAATTTTGAAAATTCTGGTGCTATGAAGGTAATCATAATTTTGATTCTGAGCCCAACGATTTGACACATGGTTTTAGACTGAATGCGAAAAATACATTCTTTATCAAATGAGATTCATTTTACCGCAAATGTGAATAGTGAAGTAATAGGACCACGCTAATAAACATGACACTTTGTTGTATTAACACTTATTATGAATGTGTGAGGAAAATTGCAGAAACACTTTTTCTGACTCCACCATAATTCTGTCTACTAGTCTAAGGTATTTTAGTGCCTTATTTCTAAAGACAAAATTTGATACAAAAGTTTTGTGTAACTGTTTATTTGGAAATTAGCTTACCAGGGTGTAAGGTTGTTGTTGGTAAACAGGTCTTTTACAAACCCTTCTCTTTGTTGTAGTTCCTAGCACATATATATTTATGTACCTAGAGGCTTACTACAACGAAATTAGTGAATAAAGAGGATGTTTTGTGGATTTCCTTGTTTACTAAAAGTTTAAACGCTAAAGTTAGTGTTTAAAAAGCAAAATTAATGTTGACAATTTTGGATAATCATGAATGTTTGCCACTTCTTTAATTTAATTTATTTCTATCGTCATTGACAAAAGCTGTAAAAAAATTCTGCTTTACGAATATCGAGAATGTTTTTCATCTACTACTTAAAAGTGGAGGAGTAATTTTTTTACACACTATGTACTTATAATATAGTTATTATATTTTTATAGTCGTTTTATAGCTTGTTTTTCTTCAATATTTAAACTATCCAATTCTTTAATTCATTGTTGTTTTTGTTATAGTAATCTAGTTTTTGTTCTGTGAAAGAGTAATGAAAGGTGCTTACAATAAACTTTTTAAAATGCTGTTTTGTATAATTGGAAACAAAAAGTAGCAACTTACGCCTTTTGCAGTTGTCATTCCCGTCATTCCCAATTTAAATTAAAATTGTTAAAATTTGCATAACTTTGTTACTTCTCCTAATTGACAATACCCAACAAAAAAATAGTCCCGTGGTTTTGACATTTAATTTCAAAAGATATCAACGTAAATAGTAATCACAGTCTATTAAAAACGTAAGATCAATTGCTTGTAAATATAGTTTACAGCTTTACAAAACGTACGACCAAACATTTGATTAGATCAAGTATTAGATTTTTAATGAAAAAATGTGTACGTTTTGTTAGTAATTTTATTTATTAGTTGACTGAACGCAAAGCTAAGGAATGATTCTCGAGTATTCATTTAACTGTTTCAAATAGAAGATTAAAAAAAAAAAACATCAAGTGTTTCCAAAGTAAGAACAATAGCAACTAAATTATTACTGCTCGATACAAGTACTCTTTTAACATTTCAATACAAAAATTTTGATAAATCCATGACTTCAGCAATCTTCCATTAATTCTGCGTTCGTTTTTTTTTCGAAACAATTTCAAGATATTTTTTTAACAAAAAATAAATTAAAGTACTTTCTAAAATCAATGCACTCTTTGTAAATTACCTTTTTTTTACATAAACAATGTACAATTTTCACAGAGGTCAACATAAATTATAGTTTGGGTTATTTCACAGCTAAGGGTCACATTTATGTACATTTTTTAAAAATTTAACTGTATTAAAAAAGTAGTTAAATAAAGACAATTAACTAAAAATGAATTAAATTTAAATACCATCATGTTTTGGAATTATCTTTTGTTTTGTCAATACTAGGTGGTGGAGTGACGATTTGCTGTGATTCCACATTTGTTGTACCCTGTCCCTTTTCCAAACTAACATTCAGGTTAATTTTTTCTTTGAGACTCTCCTTCATCTGTTTCTCTGCTTGTTTGGCTAGCTTGTCCTTTTGTAAAGCCTTCTCTATTTTGTCCCCTACCTCAAGGATCTCTTCCTTGTCTATGAGCTCAATTAACTCATCTATTTGCTTCGTGTTAAGTTTGACGTTTTCTTTCCCAATAATTTCAAGAACCTAAATAGAAAATAAAATATGTTTATAGCGAAATCTGTATAAATATAGTTGTGTTTAATGACTAACCCCATAATAGTTCTTACGTCAAATAATGTGTTATTACCTTTAGCACCTCCTCAATTTTGATCGAGCCATCATGATCAAGATCCATCTTCTTTAAAACGTTTGTTATCTGATCAAGTTTGCTTTGATCAGGCACATCTTTAATCTTATGTATTGCAGATATAATGTCATCGACTTGCAATAATTCTTCTTTCTTCTTATCAACAAGCTCCACCGTTTCTTCCACCTCTATATCCTTCTTGAGTTGTTGTTCTTTCTTCTCTAAATCGATCAGAACATTGTCTAACTTGCCGATCATTTTATTGACACTCTTGAAAAGACGTTTGGCAGCTTTAGTTTCTTGCAATTTGACATCTGGGTCTGAAGCCACAGTTTTCGATAGCTCTTCCAAATCTTCCACGTAATCCTCCATTTCTGATTTGAGCTCTTGAATTTCTTCTTTCTCCACTAAAAAAATAAGAAGTTATATATCTTAGTGAATAGTATAGAAGATGTGAGCACTCAGTGTGGATAAGTATTGGGGTAATAGAGTTTTATATGAGTGTATATAGATTAACTCCCCATGTGGGTGCAACATGGTTGGAACTAATAATGAATTACGTCTTTTGAAACTCAACCCCAAGTAACAAGTGGTCAATGTGACTAGGCTAAAGCAAACAATCACATGTATATTCGTCATATATACGACTTAATCCAAAAGCTTTTCGTTGGTACGCAGCAAAATTTTTCATCCAAATTGCATAGTGGATATGGCTAGTATTTTAGATTTTTTGAGATGTAATATGAAAATGTATAAAAGACATGACATGTATTCAGACATACCTAGGAACTTCTTTGATTTTGAGGCAGTTTCCAAGGCCTTCTCAATGATTTCAAAATCGGTGGACTGTAAAGGTTCTTCCTCTCTCCTCTCGACCTTCTCCAGTTTTTCGGCGCTTATCCTTAATGCAGTATCTTCAAGTATTGGAGTACTCGATGCTGAGATTATCGGTGCCTTATCGATTAAAATCTCTCTCTCCTTCTCCAACTTCTTCTCTTCCTCCAGTTTCTTTTCTTCCTTGCGCTCTGCTCTTTCTTCCTTTATCTTCTTCTCTTCTTCGCGGATGACCTCTGCTCTTACCTTATTATCGATCTTACCTAAAACATAAATTATAATAGAAATGAATACATAAAAGTGAATGTTGTAATTTCACCTTCTTTTTCACCAATTGCAGCCTGAGTCTGTTTGACAATGGTCTCAGGTAAAACTGATATGGTTGCTTTAAGTTTATCAGTTGTCGGAATTGTCTCTGGCAGCATCAGCGCTCTGGATAGAAGCAATAGCGAGGGAGGTACTTTCTTGTTCAAGCTTAGGTCCAACCATTGCTCCAACTGAGATCTCAGCCTCATTTCGCTCACGCCGTACGCTCTCATACCTCTGGCTCTAATAAATACAGATAATTACCCGTTATACAATATTTAAAAAATTCTCTAGTGAGTGACATTTTACGTTGTACACATACTTCCGTTTAGCCTCACTATTTCAACTGTTTTGACGGTTTAATCCTCAAAACAATCGGATAGTGAGCGGTGTAACACTTTGCAACAAGTTTTGTGCATTCGGAGTCGGACACTGTTTGCATGCTCGAAGGATTCTAGTAGAAATTACAATTAAATGCGGCACATTATGCCTCGTCTCGTGAAAAATCTCTCGTGCATACCTACATAACAAATGATATAATATTTGTATATGTTATTCGCAATAGCCGAAATCGGCCACTGCCCGAAATTTTTACCCACAACGCGTTGTGGGTATAGTAGTTTACCCACGATGCGAATGGAAACGTTTTTTCCGAACAGTGGGTAGAATGAATTACCCACAACGCGTTGTGGGTAAACTATGTTACCCATGACACGAAATAACGTTCCACGCGCCTTTGTTTTGCATTATGAAGCATTTCGTTTGCACACGTCGCGTTCTGGCTATTGTGGTTTACTAAGAACGCGTTTCAAATAAAATTGTGAATATGACTAAGAATTTAATCGCATATAACATAAATTAGATGTTACTATTTAAAAAAAACAACATCAAAGAATATTTAAAAAAAAACAACACAAATAAAACTAGAAATAGAGGAACGAGCTTAAAAAACAAACATCACTTATTTTTACAAGAAGAGCTGTTATGACATTTTGAATTACAGTTTATATTTAATTTGATGCACCTACATGCCTTCGTTTGACATCCTTTCAGGCAATTACGTTGCCATTTAGGTTGCCAACATGGTTGAAAAACAAGCTGATAAGATGCTTACCCAATCGCATTACAAATTCACATCTGTTAACATAGGTGACAACGTTGTGATAAACATACCAGAGATAGATCGTGGACGTGCTTGAAATGTATTAGCAATCATTATGGAAAAAACTGATTAAAGTTTGTATATTCTCGGCACTAAAAATGGAAAATTGAAACGGTTATACACCCGAAATAAGTTTCAATTATCGCCTTTGGTATTTTTATCATTATCTGAGATCCCTTCAGGTCATTCTATAAACATGCGTGAAGAAGCCAAGTTGTCTTCTGGGTTTAAGCGAGGATTTGTAGGATGTATGGATATATGGATAATACCATGTCATTTATGTTACATGCGTTTAAATGCGAACTAAATATTTCATTTTTATTCATATTCACAGTTTTATTTGAAACGCGTTCTTAGTAAATCACAATAGCCAAAACGCGACGTGTGCAAACGAAATGCTCCACAATGCAAAACAAAGGCGCGTGGAACGTTATTTCGTGTCATGGGTAACATAGTTTACCCACAACGCGTTGTGGGTAATTCATTCTACCCACTGTTCGGAAAAAACGTTTCCATTCGCATCGTGGGTAAACTACTATACCCACAACGCGTTGTGGGTAAAAATTTCGGGCAGTGGCCGATTTCGGCTATTGCGAATAACATATACACTATGTCAACGTGTTTCATTTGTAAGAGCTGACCTGGCTCTGTCAACATTGCTGAGGCTATAATCTGTATTGGATGTGGCGCATATTATCACTTTATGTTCTGATGGTGCATTCAGAAGTGACGGTCATGAATTTATAACTTGCTGTAATAAGAAGAATAACAGTTCTAATAAAAAAATTATTCCGGTCCAGAATACAAGTACTATGTACGTACACTAATGTTATTGTATGGCAACTTTCAGACTGCTCTGAATCTCTTGACCCTCAAGTATCATCATCAGCATTAGATCCTAATCTCCGAAACAATTCAAAATAGACTTGATGAAGTCTATGACTAAATTTGAAGAAGTCGTTGCCAATAAATCGTCGATAATTTTAAACAACATAAAGGAAAGGACTACACACAAGAGGAAATTTCGGATATTGAAGCATCAAGACTCTATGAACTCCAGCAAAACCCACCTATACAGGATATTTTTAACAGCTTTGACCTGGAAGTGCCTTTCTCTGTTCACAGTGTCAAAGTATTCAGATTGGAGAGAAGATGTATCGATTGCAAAACGAGACTTCTCAAAGTTGTATTATTTCGTCCTGACAGTACATTGCGCTTTAAAAGATAAAGACAATGTTGGCGAGGTAAGCCAGAATCTGTAGTGACCAAACAAATATGCAACTAAACGAGCACTACACCTTCAAGGATACCCTTAATGAGAGGATTAAAAATGGTGAAAGGGATCTAATAATCAAATATTTCAGGCGACAAGAGCAACATCTAGATATATGGAAGCCAACCCAAAGATTAGTTTATATTATCAAAATGCCTGTAGTATATGAGGTGGGCTTAATGAGTTTGGGTAAAAAATATTTGGAAGAGGTCATAGTGACGGCGGCAAGGAAACTAAGAACGTGTTAGGAACCTAGACTAACGAAGGCCGGATAGGCCGGTACTTCTATCTAAGCTCGAAGAAGGTAACAGGGCGAAATCTGTTAGCTGGGAAACGCCAGCAAACTGGCAGAACAGATGGGAAGAGCAATATGTATTCCGGAGATGTTATGAAGCGCTTCCTTGAAGAAGGAGAGAAATATAAATCGGAGGTAGGAGCGAACGGAGAAGGGCGCTCTGCGAAGGGCGATCCACAAGGGTCGGTTCTCGGGCCCACCCTAGGCGATGGAGCTAGCTCCGGAGATATCTGAAACCATCCTCTTGGTTGCAAAAAGGGCGATTAGGAGGGACTTGAAGCAGGTCGTGAGAGGTAGGAGAGTGGCAGTCAAGGAAGCGCTGAAATACATGGGGGAGCAAACCCCAGGTGCACTAGCACCAAAGTGGTATAAAGTGGGATCGAAAAAGGAGCAGAGAAATTAAAAAAGACACAGGAGAGAATGGCCATTAATTGCACGACAATATAATAGGTGTCATGCTGAAGCAGTTATTTAGGGTTGCGAAATCTATAAAAGGAATCGCGATAGAAGAAGAAAGGGTGGAGAGGCGCAGAGAGAGGGGGGGATTCGATAAAGGCGATAAAGCCTTACTCGCGAAAATAGAGAGGAGATGTAGGCTCCTTCAACAACATTGGGTAGACGGGAGCAGTAGTGGCCGTTCACCTTGTAAGCGAGTCCTAGTCGCACCTAACTTTTGGTTATCTAGAACATCGATCGCGCCTGGTGAATAGTCACGGTGTATTTTTATTGCATGCTCTGATATCGTGCGACAACCTTCGGGTTAAAGACATTAAAAAAAATGGTCGAAAACATATTTACTTAGGGAAAACGTGTTACTACTCACAGTGAAACTTGGCTCGATTCTAATATTTCAAACGGAATTAGGCTTAAGCAAATACATATACTGTTTACAGATGCCACATGTCTATATTGTCACTCGCCACGAGAAGTTTGGTGATGGCGTACTTGTTGCGGTTACAGATAATTTCATTAGTTCTATAGTACTAGTGTTTAACGATTCTTTCAAGCAAGTTGTGATTAAGATCTGATTATGTGATTCATACATACATTCCACCACTAGCTTCTTCCGAATATTAATATAGATTATGTTAATATGCAAAACGTTCTCGTCGCTTCTGAAAATGGACTTACGCCCGGTTTCATAATGCAGTTAAAGTCCACTTTAACTTAACGTCACAGTCAAAGTCAACTTTAAGTTAAAGTGGACTTTAACTGCATTATGAAACTGGGCGTTAATATTACTAATTGCTTGACTGATGATGAATGATTGCTGTGACTTCAATATTTCAGGCTATAAATGGGTTAAGAACAATGCTTACTCTAGTGCTATAGGTCACCACGAGTCATAATGTTCCGCAGTGGCTTATGTCTGCTTATGTCATAAGTCACTTATATAATTCATTTTAAATAAACAGTTTAACCATTTCCAATGAAAATATTCTAGATGTCTTCTTTACTTAGTTCTTCTTCTATGCTAATATGCAACTTTTTGATCTTTGTATATGTGACGATCCGATACTCTCACGTGACAACTTTCATTCTGCTTATAAACTTACACTTCATATGCCCTCTCACAGTAGACTTGACAAGAATCTATATTAGATTATAAAAATACCAATTACAGTCGTATTTGTGATAAGCTCATGAGTTTAGTATGGCCTGATTTCAAAACTGGTAATTGTGATACTGATGAAAACTTAGGTCTGGTTTATAGTTGTTAAAAGAAAAGAATTATCAAGGATCATTGTTTTCAGCCATTTATCAAGGTAACATTGTTTGGCTCATGGTGCAGCTCAGTTGAGTAGAGTTACGAACTGCGCATTAGAATAGAAAAAAAGGTTAAACCCATTTGTTACTGCCCTTATCGACTATAGATCAAAGGAGAAAAAGAGTAAGAGAAAAAAAAATTGCTAGATTCAGGGATTGCCATGAAGTCACATTCAGGCTTTGCTAGCCACATAGTATTAACCAAGGCTCTAACACCAGATGGTCATTATGACCCTCCCGAGAGGCCGTGGTCAGAGATTTTCTGGCCCGTTTAAAATCGAGAAGATATTCGAAAATGATAAGAATAAAATTAGAAGTGTTAAAGGTATGGGAGGCAATAAGAAATTTAAAATATTGGTTGGCGTAGTCTCCCCGAGACCCTATCGATATTGTGTTGAAAATAGTATGAGTAGTGACTCAAAAAGGAGCGTAAGAAATAAGAGAGGATTTCATTGATTTGTTAGAAAGTTAATTATGGAAGTTAAACAGTGTTCCAAGACTTTTATGCATCAATATAGCCATTAATAAAATGTAAAATATTTTTGCTTGTTGGATATCTAATATCAACAAAGTCGAGAAAGATGACTGTAAAGTAGTCTGTGAGATTAGTGAAATCGGAGTCAGATGGGGTGACTATAGGCAAGCGTTCACTGATCAGAATTGTATGGACACATATAGAAAAGTGAACTCTTCCTAAGAAAATAATATAATCGATTGATAATCTATAATCGATGAATATGTACCAAAACTTACCACCAAACCTAGATGATTTTTGACGAAACTTATTAATACCATTAAAAATAAGAAGGATTTCCACTCTTTATGCAAGTTCATTCTAGCTACTTCTATAATTTATTTACATTAGAAAGATCTAGATCTAAAGCTTTACACTATCGCGATTATAATTTCACACCAGAAAATACTTTAAGAGATAGAGATAGAAGAAATATTTTTATACATATGTCAGTGATACACAGTGAATAAGTGAATAATGGGCATCCAACATGTATGTTTTTTGAGGAGGAAGTAGCTGGCATTAGCGAGAGGATAGTTAACCTCTTTGCAAAGAAATTTGATCCTGTGAATAAAAAACAAGATTTTTCAGTTACTACTTTTTAGTTTGGCTATTATAATTCAACAAGTTCATAAATCTTGCCGTAAGATGACGTAATAAATGCAATTAATAATCTTAAGCCTAAAACTAGTCCAGGTCCAGGTTTAGTGGTCAAGCAACAGGGTTTTCCATCTGACCGATCAACTAATATCAATCTCACCATTTAACTTAATTTTATTGTCAATGCACTGTTTGTCGACTTTATTTACACAGACTTTAGTGCCTTTGTTGTCTACAGCGTCAATGGTGCTTTATTGCTATGTTGATTTCAGTCATTTTTAAGTATACCAGAATTCAATGAGTTAAAATTAATCATTTTATTTTCGATATTTACGTCACTTCTAGAGTAAGTCAACGCATCTATTATGGTGCACTACTTTTTCTACTGAACATTAATTATATTAGTTTTATAATTAAATCATATGAGTTTATAATAATGAAGACTAATGGGGAATTCGGGAAACTAACTACGAGGGCAAATATCTCTACCGAAATTAAATAACATCCCTAATTCCCCCAGCCCCTAATGGTTACCACCGTAGTGAAAAGTGAAATAGTGGTTGTTAATTTTTCGGAGTTTAGTACACCTCTAATAGTATGTACTGTAATGTCAATAAATGCCGTAATATACCTTTTAGAAATAATTTGAGCTCTAACCCAACATACACAATCAATAGTAATAAGCTCGAGTATGTAAATTGTATTAAAAACAGAGGTGTTTAATTCGACTCTAAATTATCATTTCACCACCATATCAATTACATTTGATTTCCTTTTAATTCATTAAATTTCCATTTAAATTCCTAGTAGGTACCTGTAAAATATCAATATTCAAAATCAATAAACCAATGACATTCTACAATCACGATTTCAACGCTATATCTAAATTTTTGACAAAAACAAATGTAATCTCATCATGTAATCGAACATACCTAATTTTTCTACATAATTTTTTTTGCGACACTTATCAACTGTCGTGAGGTACTGCAATCTGACATTCAAGTACCGAGTCGGCCGTTGACAAATAATAAGTGTTACTTCTTTATCAAAATGTTCAGGTTTAACCTAGCCCAGCATCTGCTATCTTATAGATCTTGCATCTTAGTGAATAATAATAGCAATTATCCCGAGTGTCGATTCATTCCGGAGTAAATTCCTAGAATCCCATAGACCTCCGCGGGATGAAGAAGTGAGAGGAAAGTTTTGCGTGTGCCACTCGCAACTTATTGTGGCGATGAGTCACTCGTGAAGTAAAGAGGATTTTGGATAGATTTATGTAATTCTAGTCATGCCATTAATAAACCATCAAAAAGACTACACCACTTTAGCTAGCTCTGATATGTGAATAGTCAACTAATTTTCCAATTATATGTTTAGTTTACTAATGGTAATATTATATATGTTATTATATTATAACTGGAGTTACTACTTCCGTTTAGCGAAATTAAAAAAATAAGGTAATACAAAACTAGTGTTCATTTTATTTATTCATTTGATAAGACAATAAATTTGAAGATTTTGATGTAGGATGGAAAACACTCGGAGGTAAGTAGAAAAAAAAGCTTCTTTGGTGGTGATATATAAACAAACAGTGAACTAGAGATAGTAAGTGACTCGTTTAGATTAGATCTGATTGGTCTCTTCCTGATGTTACATATTTCTAAACTCTCATTTCGAATTATAATAGATGGATATTACTTGATTGAAAACAAAATTAATAAAAAGAATGCACCAGTGGTGTTACGGAATACTATATTAGCTGAACTGTCTCCTCCCCGAGGAGTTGTGAGACCTTGTCATTGATGGGGAGGCCCAGTAGCTGTTAATGATGGCTCAAACCAGCCACTATGTGAGAAAAAAGTGACTAAGCCCCGAAGAACAAAAGAGACAAGATGCCAGACTCACTCCGACGAGTCTAGAGGCGTTGAGAAAACACAGGCCATCGGCATCTGCTTTCGAGATTACGAGAGCTAACCTAATCTCGCCCAACACAGCCTGACAACAAGCTGATAATAGATCATAACCCAATCCACAACGCCACCGCAATCGTGTGCCAGATAGAAGCTGCTCTGTATGGGGGAGCCGGGACTCGGTGTTGCATAACATTCAATAATACAAGTTAAATGGAGTGATGTCCTATCACAGGTAATAGACATGCAATAGCATAGGGAAACGAGATTTATATAGAATCACACAAGACAGCGCAACACAGAATTGTATGGACAACAGCAAGCGCATTCATTGTATTGAAGCATTACCATCACAGAGAATTGTAAAACCTAACGACCTAGTCACAAGCAGAAGATGGGAAGCTGCTTCAGCATTAAGGGGAGCTGGCTCCTACATCATCATAACATCCAGGTTCATATGACCAGAGTGACCACTAGGATAGTGGTCACTCTGCGTCACTATGTGTCCACTCTGATAGTGGGCACAAAGGACCAGACGACCACTCTGTATCACAGACGATATTCCCTATCTTCACAACAGTTACCACTTGGAAAAGACAAAATCCGTCATCACAAGATGTAACCTAAATAATGAGAGATGAGATGAAATGGTCCATCAGATCAGAACGAGCTCCATCAGATCAGAGAACCCAATCAAACATAAGACTAACTTTTAGACTCTAACAGCTAATGCAGATACCATCCCTAACTAACTCTAATCTAATAAATTTTTTAACGTGTTCAGATATACGCTGGAAGGATCTTTAATATCTTGAGATGCAAGTGTAGGATACAAGGTTCACCCATGCAACTCCAGTAGTTCTCTCGAGAATTGCACCCCCAGGTTCTATTATATGAATGGTCCAAGGAGACATGGGCCAGGTAGTGGCTCGAATTCCATACAGTTAGGAAGATATCCCCTCTCAAAAAAAAGTTAGATTGTCTGGGTTTAATGTTTGTGCTATATAATCTGTCTGCTAGGCATTAGATAGGCAAAAAAAGCAAGTAAAGAAAACTGTTAAAAGTAGAAAAGGCAAAAAGAGCACCGAATAAATTGATGAACATCAGTAGCCCTTGGGGAAAGAAAAGATTGCTTGGAGTAGACTTTTGAACTACACTGGTAATAGTAAATATGATTACTATTACCATCAACATCAACAATCAACGATCAACAGTTAGAGGAAGTACAAAGGTGACGATGCATACTGGAAGGAAACGAGAGGGAGAACATACAAAATATGCCAGGGGACATAAGAATGGCCACTGACTAGTTCCTCTCGGTGGCCAGAAATTTTTCGGGTTCGAGCAGGTAGCTTCAAACAAAGGTCTAAAAATTATTATCAGAATAGGGTAACTGTAAATGTAGATACACTTTTGTCTGAAGCATTCTCATATCTGAACCAAACAAAGTGTAGCATTTACTTTCATCAGTCATTTACACTCAACATTTGTTTTTGTCCACTCTGATTTTAATGAAATAAAAATATTCTTTACTTCATAGATTGAATGAATTCAACAGAAGTGTCATTGCCAAATGAGAGTAGTGGAGTTGTTAATTCGCCTAGGAGGATTTCATCAGTCATTAAGAATCAACCTGTACGAAACTAACCATGGGAAGAATGAGTCTCTTCATATATAAACGAGCAAGAGACAAAGAAGCCTGAAATAGAAAATTAAAAAGTAATTCAACCATGCATGGAGAGAAAGAGTCAGGAGTACATGATTAGAGTTCCTGCCTGGGTTCGACTGGAAATGGATTATACTTATCACAGAGAATGTCTGTCATCCCTCTAAGGGGCAGAGAAAACAGAGATCGTGAGGAATACTGAGTGATGCTAGTGGACAAAATGACTCCAACTATAAACTCAAATCTTGCAAAAATTAAAAAAAAAAAGAAGTAAAACTGTATTCAAACAAAATAAATTTAAAGGAACATGCAAAACCACTTTTTTAAATAGAAATAGATTCATTAATGGCAGTCATGTGGCATAGGCAAAAAATGATTTCCAATGTGTTTTGTCGGTATTTTAATTTCGTCGAAAAGTTTGGTTGGGGAGGGAGAGGGGGTTGGCAAGAAAAAAATCATGTCATGGGTGATTCCTGAATATTACTGAATTTGCTTGGAAGTGAATATCTCAAGGGGCCAAGTCCTGGAGGAGTTACAAACATTGGACACTTAATAACCTGGAAGTTACACACTATCTGCTTCAATAAACCATAACAAAAATTTCTCCTCAAAAACAATGATAATTAAATTTTATTCACAGATATCTTGCCAATGCCAGTTACTTGAAAACAATTTTTTTGGTAAAATAAATTTTAAAACAATATTGGAACAAAACATGTATCTTGCGAGGTAGGTAATAACTCTTTCACCATATAAATGTCATCATCAAACAAAAATCAATTTGTAACTTTCCGATTTCACTCTACTAAATGTTTAGCAAATAGACAGATAATTTACCTTCCATAAAACAATTAACCAATATTGGATCATGCCAATCAGCATAAATGCACAAAGGATGTTAATATTCAACTAGCGACTATACCTACTATAAAGTGTGGCAATATTACATAATGATGTTTCAATGTTATTTACTTGAATTGGGACCCGCTAATCAAAAATGCGCCATGCCAGTCAGTATAAATGCAGTAGGTATAAAAAAAGCATTAATATCTAAATGATGGCATTGTACAAGGTGTCCTAACAATAAGTATAATGTTTCAACATGAGAAGATAGACTTGCATCGAGATATCCTGTAGGAATAAAAATTTTACCTGCATGCTTGTTGAATCTCTGCCAATGTCATGCTGTCAATGCCTTCTTTTTGAATCATCTTGTCATCAGCGGCAAGCGAGCGGAGTTTCATTCGAAGTTGAAATCGTAGGAAGTTATTAGTGCCCAAGGCTTGAACATCCAATACTTTGCATAAGGCGATTAACTGACTTCTCGATAATGAGTCCAAAGTTATTTCATCTTCAAAGAGTTTCGAGAACTTCATAATTTCCTCAGTTGAAACCGGTTCACCTACAGAATTAAAATATAACAATGTTTCTCAATATTGTGTTATGACTCACCTGAGGTTCTAACTCTATTAAACCATTCTAAAAATTCCTTTGCACTATCTGAGTACCTATCTTTATGCTGCAAGGCCATTTCATCAAGAGTACCCTGTAAAAACTTAGCCATTTCTAATTTAACTTTAAGGCTTTTTTTGAGTTTATCTTCTTTATCAGAAGATGTCTGGAATGTAGAAGGCAGCATTCCTGGGAACAGTTTTATGAAGACAGGAAGTAGGAGTTCCATAAATGGGACTATGATAAACACAGAAAATGGAACAAGCCGAAACAGATCCCCGACAGTACGTGTCAACAGACGGTACTCACGACGAGTCAAGGATTTTCCTCTTAAAACCCGCCATACCAGACCACTGGAGATTTTAAAATCAATAAAGAGTAGTCTAAATCCATGATAATAATGAAGGACTTCCTCTTTAACTTTCTGTAATATGGTCTTCTTAACCACAGGCTTCACAATTTCTGTAGAAGTTTTAGTTTTCAGTTCTTCCTCCTGTTTCTTTTTGAGTTCTTGTACTGTCGCTTCAACTTTGGAAGAGGGTTTCAGGGGTTCCTTGTTCAAATTTACATTTGAAATCGAGATGTATCGCACCAAATTGACGTTAAGGCACCTCTTGCTTGCTGCCGGAAAATTGTGAGAATACAGCAGCGAAGGAGAATCAAATGATTGATTCCGTTTGAAATTTGCTGAAGGGAGGTTAGGTATTACCAAGGGGCCGTTGTGGATGCACTGAAGTCTCGGCTGAGAAATTCGGCAGTCTGAAATCAAACAAGACGAATTAATTGTTTAAAAATTATATAATAACTGACCGATAACCATTTCATTCCTAACCTTAAAATAATAAGAAAACTTACTTCCCAATATCTTCGACCGGGCATGTTTGACATTAAAAGCTTGTAAAATGGCATACATCTCGGCGAAACTGTGATAAATTTTCGTTTAATTAACAAAGTTACTTTTCCAACCTGCCATTAGTCAGACTTTTTCGTTTCGGTATGAATTGAGTGATTTCCAATAACAGGAACTTTCCGATTGTTTAATGCCGAAAACAGTTGACGACTGACGTTTCGTTGACAGTTTGTAGTTTGCACCAATCACATCAACAGGGGGAATAAAATGTTACTAGGCGTGTAAAAACCATAGAGATAAAAGAGAAAGGAGGTAACAAATAGGGAGAGGGGGTAATAAATTTTGTAGACGGTACCGGCCATATTGAGAAACCACTTTTCGAACGCGTGTTTGCGATTGTTTTAGTCGGCGAGCTAGCTACATAAAAAAATAACCCAACACCAAATGGCTATTCTGCCCGTTTGCATAGGCCGGATATATAAGTATCATATATATGAGTTCATGTTTTTACAATCAGTTATGAACTCAAATGTCGTGTACCTCATCGATACTGTTTTATGTAGCTAGCTCTTGTACTATTTGAAGTCGGCGATATGCAGAAGAAATTTGTTCCAACCACATTTGGCCGTGTTTTTAAAGTGTTCGAACACCGGTTCGAGTACTCGAACAGGAAAATCGCGTTTTAAAATGCAGTTCGAGCAAACTGTCGAGCGTTTTAAAATTAACAAACTTGCTCGAACACCTGCTCGAACACAATTTTCATGCACCGGGTCGTGAGACGGTGCATCGGTGTCGGTGATCGGTGTATGAAACGACAGAACAAGGAATAGACAGAAAATGGGACATCGAATTGAATGTTTTGTAATTTAAGCTAAAAATTATAGGTCAAAAGAAACTACAATTATGGAAGTGACCAAAATATGGAAATGTTTGTTAAATAGTAAGTCTAAAGGAGTCCTTGAGTAAAAAATTCATATTAATCAAATCCAAATACATTATAACGAGAAGAGTAATTAAATAAGGATTTAACATTTTGTTTTGTATGTTTTTGAGATGTATACAAATCGTTAGAAGTCAAAACATTACAACTTGCACCTTAGACTTGTATGGCTACCGTTTTTAAATGTCACTGATCGAGCAAGTGCTCAAGTGTTCTGTTGACTGTTCGAACACATTGTGTTCGAGCAGATGGTACACTTTAAAAACACGGCCTTTGTTACCTCCTCTCTCTTTTATCTCTATGCCTGTAAAAGCAATAGAGCAATCAAGCAATAGATGGCGGTAACTACAAGGCTTTGATAAAGTCACTAGATATTAAAAGTACCGCAATTGGCGGCCATATTTGTTCCCAATTCAGGCGGCAAATTTAAATCTGGATGTCAAATAAAAAACGTGTTGTATTTTGAATGTATGACGAATACGAATCAGATGATAACTATTTCTTAGGGGGCGGGTGATAGTTCGGACCCGCTACCTTTTCACACAGCGGGGTTTCAAGACGAGTTCCGACCCATCGTACCTGCTCGCAGTGATTCGAATTATAAGTAGAGTGAAATATTTTTCAAGGGGGCAAGGGAAAAGAGGCAAAGAAACTGATTTTGGGGGATCATAGGGGGATGTTTGATAGAGCGAAAGTATAGCTTTCCTAGAAAACATTCGAAAAACCGACGATAGTACCCTTACTTTTCTGGAAATGATTGGTATGAATCGCACCTGTGTGGGTCCGAATCCTTGATTACCTGACCGCGGTGGATCCGAACTCGCCTCATCCATTCTTAGGTTGAGTGTAGACATTTTACAATCTAATGTTTATACAATTCAATGAAATAAATGATGGAATGGTCTAGACTCTAGAACAGTGAAGATTTAATTTATAGAGCCGTCTCATGCAGAAAACTCTATTTTGCTAAATCTGTTTTTTGGTTTATTGCAGTGCTATCGATTAATTAGTTGCAAAATAAGTTTTTAAACATTTATTTAATATATCATAAGTAATATATAACAAATTTAAACATGGAATGTTGGAAATGGTGTTTTTATTAATTATCATATTTCTGCACTTTAACCTACAGTTATATAAAAGGTTTGTCCAAATGTAAGTCATACAATACCAACTATTTAAAAACATGTTACAATGTTCAACAAATGAAAGTAATTTGATTATTGACTTTTATAACAAATATTCAACAATACAATAAATCATGCAATACAAAATTAACATGTGTAATTCCTTTTACATAAAATTTTAAACATTTTACTAATGATACAAAAGTACCCAAGTTATAAATCACAAAATGATGTTCAATGGAACTCTAACTATTTGAACTCCGATTATCCAAATCCCTTATATTCTAGTTTTATTATGACTTGGCTGTCTGAAAACGGATTAAGACAGCCAAACAGCTTACTTTATTTACCAATTCATAAAGACAACGATGCTCACGGTCAGGGCCGTAACTAGACAAAAATTTACTAAAGGCAGCTCGAATTTTGGCGCCCCCTAATAGTTTTTTTGTTAGCGAGTTTGGCGCTCGGCGCCTTGCGCCCCTAGGCAAGGGCTAGGTATAGGCTAGTCAGCCTATGCCTAGTTACGGCCCTGCTCACGGTGATGGTTTACCACATTCATATTTTTTTAGATTTTCAACTCCACTTAAAACAATAACAGATAATATATGGTTCATAAAATAGCTACCTGCAATTCAATTTTTCTTTTACAATTGAAGTTAAATGTGGCTGACAACCTACAGAGAAAGTTCTAAAGGAATCTAAAGAGAAAAAACGCGTTTTTCCATTTTTTCCCTTCAAATTCTTGCATTTTAAACAATGTCCCCGACCTCTGCGCTTTGGAGGTTAAATCAATCCTTATTCTATGCATTATTCCCTAGGTATTCATGTATAAACATTGCGGTTACCACATACGTTCATCTAAAGCAAATTTCTGACTGATGAGTCTTAGACTATATCTGTTAAAGTTTAACATGTTGCGCACACTTCATACCCTGTTAGGGGTCCCTTCACATTGGGTTTCTTGTCCTGGCCGTTTTCACTTACACCTACAAAACGAACGGTATTATCTGACGAGATTAACAAGAATCTAGACGAGTGTTGGTCCAACCAACACCATTTCGCTGTTTTCGATACTTCTGGACTGGATTCCTTCCCCCAGTTTTTTGGTTTCGGTGTTCTCCAGTAGAGAGGAATCCTAAAAATAAAAATAGAAGTAATGTAAGTTTTACCCTAATTGTCTAATTAATTTTTAATATTCATTGTATACAGTAATGTTAATTCTACACCTCACTGTCATGTATATGTAATGAATCATTATTAATTAGTTAATTATTTGAACATCACATACCTGTCCTTTATTTTGTACTCAATCCCACAAGCATAAATACCAACACATGAGTAGCAACAGCATCTTCCTCAGCTTCACCTATCAAAGAACAAACATACATTTATTAAACTAAAGTGGATAAATAAAAAATAGTACTAAAAAGTAAACTAAATTAAACAATTTGGTCTTGAAAGGCTACCTACTTTTCCTTCTACTAAATGTAATATGTGGAAGATGAGGAAAACGTGAAAGAAAAATAAACACTAAACCAAACCCACAATTT
This sequence comes from Cryptocephalus moraei, assembly GCA_946251905.1. Classification (NCBI taxonomy): domain Eukaryota; kingdom Metazoa; phylum Arthropoda; class Insecta; order Coleoptera; family Chrysomelidae; genus Cryptocephalus; species Cryptocephalus moraei. Next base: position 14,817,576 of record OX276453.1, on the reverse strand, counting down.
ACAACTGCTACATACCTTTAACTCTAACAGATTGATAACATCTTCCAAAATACCTGGTTTAAATTTCAAGCTTTGAAGGCGATGCTGGAGCGTACGAATACTAGGATAAGGAAGATTCTGATTTCTCATTTACAGATTCTCAGACTCAGATTCTTCATGAACCTCAGATTGTACTTCACATATATTATGTGTAGAAGTCGAAGGTTTCACTTCTACACTTGTGTTGAATTCACACAATGTACCGTGCAGTAAATCAGGAACAGCATTCCACTTCAATAACTTCTTTCCATCGGCCCTATTCTGCTTGAACTGCATTTCTGAAAAATGTCTAAAAGTTACCAAAGTGAAATATTGCAAATTGCTAATTATTTTATTACGAACTAACCTCGCAAATTCTTGCATTTTCATGTAATTCCCTGTTGTCAACAGCCCTTTTCCATATATCTCTTCTGTTTACATCTAAACAAACAAATATCATGTAATGTTATTAAACAATGATTAAATAATTTTGCTACAACCTGCTACAACTTACCGCTAGGTAATTTGAATAATCTCAAATTACCCTCACGAGCATTGTATTTACACACGCAACACGAAGGTATTTCAGACGTTCTTAATAGTCAAATCACACAAACATATTACAAATACTATATATTTCACCTATCACCACACTGAACGTAAATAGAAACGGAGAAATATAACCTTAAATTCTAATCGATACGTTTTTCAAACAGCTGTTTATATGAAAATCCGCCATATTTGTTCCCAAACGGGTGGTTCTCTCTCTTACTCATTGGTCCAATGAATTGCGGTACTTTTAATATCTAGTGACTTTAGGCTTTGATGAAACAAAATAATAACAGTTTGGGGTACTTGTTTGAAGCCATATATGATCTAACCCATATCTAACCCTAACCTGTTGTCTGTGGTGCAGAATGACTTGAGCTTAGCGTTAGAATAGCGCTAGTAAGCGACAAGCGGCGTATTCAATGCTGACGTCATTACTTTCTAAAAAATTTGGTTGTCTGTAAAGTCGGTTTACGGACGATAATTTTACGTGATAACGTCATAAGAAAACATTGATGAAAAATGGCATACGTTTATATGAATTGAATAGAATTATTATCACTAAATTATCATTGATGTTTTATATTATAGAAGGTTTTTTCGCACTGTGGTTGGCCCGTCCAACTGGTCATTTTAGACACATTTTGTTATGATATGTGTGAAGTTGAATATTAATCTTGAACCTTACATATGAATTGCTGCGCAGGATAATTGTTTTCATTGAATACTTAATGAAAGCAGTCGACTTTTTCTACGATCATTTATATTATTCATCACAATGTTTTAGTCGAAATCGTAACATAACCTATTATTACTGTACTCGTTGACCGATGCAAGAACAAATATATGAGATTTAGCTAATCGAACTCTTAGAACGCAAGAATTAAATACCTTATTACCGCAATTGTTATTGTAATAGTAATAATAAGTAATGGTTGCACAGTAAATATTCCGATGACTATAAATAATAGTCGGCAATACCGCTAACGTCCAGCTGTGAGCTGTCGACGCCGACGGAGTGGAAAGGAGATAGATGCGTCACCTCCAGAGAAAGTCACCTCACTCCCACATGGCTCTATATAATAGCATAGAGTACCTAAACAAATTGATAAAGCGTGTAATTTGCCCATAAGAAAGTTTTAAGTCTACATTTATTGCTAATTTTGTTGTAAATAAGAGTTGCCAGCTGTATATTGTGATCAAGTTTGTTCAAACCTATGTTATTACTCTTATTACCAAATATTTCTAGATAGGTATGTAGTATAATGTAGTTTTGGCCCATATTATATCGGGGGCCCGATTCTCGGGTTCATGAGAAGTGAGCGACGATGGGATGTGAGGTAAGGTTTCACTTCCCCGTTGATTCTCTTGTCGCCACAAATCTGTATTCTCGAACTTATGTGAGGTGAGCTGTCAAGGGAGAGGTATATGCTGTGTTGCCATACATTTCAAACGGAGATAGCGTCATATGAGGCCGCAAGAGCAAATGAGATAGTGATATTTAGAGAATAGTAAACAATTGTTTCTTGTTCTGTGTTGTTCTCACGTCCCACTTCATGCGAAACTTCATTTTGCGAATTTTCGTAGGAAGGAAGCATTCGCGAACACCGTTTTAAGCGTTTCGAGAGAACTGCGCCCAACTTTCTCATGAGAACGCGTTTCCCGGTTTCGAGAATACGGGCCCGGGTGTTTTTTTAAATTTCACCTCATAGTAGGCTGTGGATAGTGTTTGTGAATGCGCCTTACTAAAAAATGTCAAAATTGACATAACCTCACTTTTTAATAAAAATTTAAACTTCTCCAATCAGTTACTAGTGTCTTGAAAAAGACAGCTTGGCTCTATGAATTAGGCGTAGATGTGTGAACTGTCTTTTTGAAGACACTATTAACCGATTGGAGCAGTTTTAAATTTTATTAAAAAAGTGGGGTTATGTCAATTTTGACATTTTTTAGTAAGGCGCATTCACAAACACTATCCACAGCCTACTATGAGGTGAAATTTAAAAAAAACACCCGATATATTATAGGTTGTGTTATTGTTTTATTTTCATCAAAACTTATCATTTTTGTTAAGTTTAGTGGTGCTGCTGTGTTTAAAGACGGTTTTTTTAAGAGCAAAAGTAAGCACTCAGTCAAAGGGTCCTCGATAGCCACATATGGTTTTGAACGATAATTTCTACGGCTGTTTTTAACCAGCAATTCTTTTAGTTTTAAAGCATTCCATTGACATTCTTTATCAGTGACTGATATATTATAATGCCCAAAAAGAGCCAGCGTAGCAATATGCATTTAGGGCATTTTATACCCCTCGGGCAGGTATAAGTAGCCGAAGTAACCTCTCCTGATTTATTTGTTGTAATCTGCATCTCTAAAATCTATGGTAAGCAGAATAAGCTACCTGTACTCTATATATTTTATCCTTCATGCTGGCATGTATTTCCCCTCTAATAATCATAAAGTCAGCGTTAATTAGCATCAAACTGCATGCCTTTTACATGATTGGATTCCAATGCATTTTCACCCCTTTTTATAATTTTATTCTCGTGTTCAAAAGACTCAATAATGTTGCAAATCTTCAAAACATGTTTGGATGCCATTTTCAATCAAAATTCTGACTTAAAATGGTTTCATTTAACTAAAAAGTTCACAACATAAATCACACTAGCAAACTAAAACATAACCTCAAAAAAGTCAAAAATGGGCGAAAAATAATAATTAGACTTACCTTTTATCAAAAATTTAAAAGTCTGCGTCGGACCACACGGTGGAAGTGAAACATCTTTGGCCATATGCACACACACACACACATACACACCGGATATACAAATTAAATATTTATAGATTTTTTTCCAGGTATTCAATACATCTCTTCATTAATTATATATAAAGGTAATTTTTTTATATAGAAGTGACTTTAGTATTATATTAAACACCTATATATTATCATTATCAATAATTTCTTCTATAATCATGCTTTCAGCATGGTCATTTCGTGGTTGGTCATTAGAAATCATACCGTATTCCAGAAAAGACACAATCGGCTTATGGTAACTAAAGTAACTAACAAATATTCTAGATTCAAATAAAAACTTCCTCCCAAAGCCAGAACGTGTACAAGAACATATACGAAAACGTATAGAAAAACGCTATAGGTATTTCAGAGCTGCCAGAATGCGCATAAAGCGCATTTCACTTCCATCGAGGGTACGGTTTTTCAAATAAATCATTGCCATAAAGTTTGAACAAAAACCAACCAAATTATTGTAAATGTTTATAAGCTAAAAAACCTATAATATTTGTTAAGCCCTTTTTATAAATAAACAATTGTTTTTTACATAGAATGTTAACATAAGTCTTTACGAAGAGAATGAGCCCAAGTTTGTTTAAGATCCATGTAGAAAAACCGACTGGACAGGACTTAGACTTACAAATAGAATTTTGCAAGAACTACTCTACCGATCGAGCTCATCTCTTGTACACTTATAAAGTACGTCAGAACTCAGAACTCACTAGCTATAACCATTTCACGTAATTTGAACAACTAATTAAAAAGTTATTAACAATAAATTTAACGCTAATAATTATTAATAATAACTAAAATTATTAATAATACTTTAGTTATGTGTGGTTTAAGTTAACAACGATTATAAATTAAATTGGAAGCACTACTTTTTTGTTCTTTAATTAAATACAGTGCAATTTTTTAGGTATAAAAAGATTTCATTATTAATCAACATAAATAATAATACATATTTATTTACGCAGAATTTTTCTCGTGCATGTATGGACGATATGGATATGGTATGGATAGATGTGGATGTATCGTCAAATGCTGCGTGTCAGTTGGATGAGCTATACAACAAATGAGATGGTGCTATCAAGAATGACCATCCTGAGCACACTTATTTCCGTCGTTCAAAATATGGAAGACCGTGTACCTTGGATACATCATGCAGTATCAGGAACTTCAGTTAGCTCCAGTTGATAATGGACTAGAAGAGTGAAGAAGGAATATGCCGAAAGAAGAAATCACGACTAAGAAATATTAGAGAATGGACCCACACAGATGGAAACAAACGTCCTCATTCATCGAGCTCAGGATAGAGAATCATATGCTATAGTGATCGCCGATTTCAACAGAGATCGCACTTAGGAAGAGGATCTTATTGCAAAAAACATTCTCTTTTCCTGTCTTGTCTAAAAACAATTACAACTGAATGTACACTAAAATGTTATCTTTGGTAATGTAGTAAATTGTTTATTAAATTGATATCTATCATATAAATTTATTTCACTTGGTTTTATAACAGGATATAACAACTAACCACCAAAAGTGTGTGACTTGCAATTTTGGAGTTCATTGGAATCCTTATATTTCTGAATTATTAATAATAGAAGAGATATGCACTTTAGCTTACATGGAATAGACTGTTCTACTATTCAGGGAATAACTTTGGAAAAAGCATTTTCAACCACTTTATCAACTGCTATTCAGTATTTACTTTTTGACAAATTAAATACAATTAAAAATAAGTTTATCTAGTTCCTGATTTGAACATAAAAATGTTCCATTTCATTTTGCTAGTTTTCTTAAAAAAAAAAATTTTCCCCAGTAATCAGAAGAGTAGTGTATTACCTATAGTTATATGGTATAATGACATATCGATTTGTTCAAATACTAACAAATTTATTGTGTTCATTAGTTGTTGGCAAAGATTTCAATACCTTATTGAAAAAATAAAGTGCTTTTCTCTTATTTAGTGTTAATCATTCAAAGACAAACAATTTCAAGAAACCCTAGAATTGTGTGTGCGAAGCGTCCATCCTTCTCTGCTTATTTTCTTTGGTAATTTATCCAATTCAGAACTGATTTAAAGATACTTTATCTTAAGGTACATTTATCGGAAGCCTTACAAAGCACCTTGATTACAATTTAGAATTAGACACATGAATTAGAATTAGTTGAATTATAAGGGTTTGTTTAGGCAAGGTTGCTGACGAACTCTAAAAATTACATTTTATTGGCGCTCTCAAATGTTGATTCGAGTTATAAAAGTTGGACTATATTTGTGTTACAAATAAAACAAAAATATTTAATTTTTCATTTTATTCCCATACTTAAATTTAATCCCTGACATGTCATTTCTAAAATAAACTAATAGATTAACTAAACTTATTTCGAACAAAACAGTTTACAAACAAAACACCTTGAATTGTATCAAAATACTTTTCTACTTTGAACAAAAACAGTTTATTCCTATCTCCGCCTAAAAATATATTTCCTCATTTTTCGAAGCCTCTGGTAATCAGTTACCAGCTTGGAAATGAGGGTATAAGCTTACTAACGTTCAATTTAAGGGCCCATAAAAACAGTTTCTGAACAGTTTCACTACTAAAATCAAATATACAGTTTTTACACCTTGCCAATGTACTGAATGGTGAATGAAACGGTTAATTGGAACTGAATCATTTCAGGGCAATTCGTCACTGAAATGAAAAATGTAACTGAATGTTGTCAATGTACTAAACAAAGAATGAAAGGATTGATTGAAATTAAATTCTAAAACGGTTTTCTTGGATTGAAACAAACGTTCTGTGAACAAATTACTTAAACCTAAACCTTATAAACCTAAGATTGTTTAAACCACGAGTATATTGACCAATTATAAACAAAAGTTAAAATAATCATGATGTTCTCGGCAAAGACTACAGAAAATAATGAGAATGTTAAGATTACCATAATTCACTTAATGTAAAACGCTTAAACATAAACCTCACAAACCTAAGACTGTTTAAACCACGGTTATATTGACCAATCATAAACAAAAGTCAAAATTAATATCTTCGGCAAAGACTATTGAAAATAAGAGAAATGTCATTATTGCGATAATTTTCACTTATACACTTCTCAATTACCTTAGAAATAGCTTTGTTAACTCCCAACTGCTGTACCATTTCATCAGATGACGCTATGAGTATTCTCATAATGCTCTGAATATCCGAAACGGTTTTTTCGTTTTGTTTATGATTTTTGTCCTTTATGGAGTTCACCTTGTCGAAAAAGTAGTTCACCACATCGGAAGATGAATTAAACCAATCCCGTCCGAAGCCTAAGATCTCTGCTAACAAAAAGCTCTCTGCCAACCCAGATTCGCAAACCCTGGCCACCACTGTCATGATTAGGTCCATTTTTGTAGTATGGCTGCCGAAAGATAAAACATACATTGAAATTGACATTAATTTGCACATATTAGTTACTCCCGAAAAGTAACTGTTTATACAAACAACCTTTTTGTGAAATTATTTCATTAAACTTTGAGTTAGTTTGAAGAACTTTAACGTAAGCATATGACTACTGGTTGTTTTTCTTCGGGTAACAGTTTATTACTTTCTGGTTACTATTTGACTGAGCTTTATAAAAGTGATACAAAATCTAATTAGTAAAATTGCATAAATAATGGTTTGAGATAAAAGTTCGTTAATAGTTTCCACAGATAGAATGATCTCGAAATCTATTTTGTATGTATGTAATAACTGATGAATCATAAACTTACCCTAATTCTGAATGGTAATAGGAACATCCCAGTATTTTAAAACAGCAAATTTGACATACGTCAAATAGGATCCTGGTTCCTGAAGCATGTATTAGAAGTGTCTCTTCACCTTCATCAGTATCCATTCTCTTAATTACAACGTCCAGGAGGCCTCCTCCTTTCTTCACCATGTCATAGTTTATTTCATCAATGACTTGCGGATGACATGAAGTACACAGAAGCAGGATTTTATTTCTTAATGTAGAATCGCTGGAGTCTTCCAATTTCAAATCAACTTTCAGCATATCTAATACGGCTGTTTCACTTTGCATGCAAATAAAAATAATATCTGAATTTTGCATAACTTCGCGAGGTGTAGACTTATAATTTACTAACGATGCTTTGCTGGTTGTTTTTGTTTTGGTTGGATCCCAAACGTTAATAGTACAATCCTTAGCTGACAATTTTTCTACTATTATATTCCCTATTACTGCAGTATTTATTATGCCAATGGTTACAATAGTAACAGATGTTGAAGCCGATGTACTTGCAAAATTAATAGTTTCATTCTCAGCACTTAGAAGATTCATAATTTCATCTTGAATATTAACATCAATAGTTTCACTAAGAGTACTTGAAACATCAATAGTTTCAATTTCAGTGCTAGCAACATTAATAGTTTCAATTTCAGTACTTGCAACATCAATAGTTTCAATTTCAGTACTTGCAACATTAATGGTTTCATGCTCAATCACAGATGATTTAAGTCGTTTTCGGCCACGTCTGCAAACATCTTCACTTCCTTTTCTGCTGCGTCTTTTTCCCGTGAAGACTTTATAGCTTGGATCTTCCAGTGTCTTCAAAATGTGCTCTTCGATTTCCCCTAACGCAGCTTGAAACTTTAAGCTACGGCACTCAGATCTAAATTTCTCTCGATTTGGAACATATGGAAGAATGTTTTTTTTTCTGGCCCAAATAAAGTCATGTGTACCAAAGAAAAGCACATGACGAGCGTCGGTTGTTGCGTCCTCTTCAGAGATTAACAATGCGGGCCAGTAGGGATATTCATTTTCTTTAACCCATACAAATTGGCTTAATTCCTCAGAACCTCCTTCCATTTCTTGAAAAAAAAAAGGAACAGTAAAATGAGAAAAAGGACAGTAAAATGAGAACATTAGGAAAATATCTGATAGTTTCAATATTATTTAAATTACGTATAACTATTATAACAAAGTTAATAGTGGTAGAAAGGAATGAACTAATGATGAAATTATAAAAGAAGCAAGGAAGTAATAACAGTTGAAGTCATTAATTGGTAAAATTCATTTTAGGTTGGTGAGAGGATAGAAGAGATGTCAGGGATAATCGGCCTATTAAAAAGACCTTAAGTTATCCCCTCTACAATGAAGCAATTATTGGTAGATTTTCTTGACATATAAGTACTATATAGTATTACATGATGCCAACCAACGTTCTTTTATGGTCAATTATTCAACCAATGCTGCAATCATCGCGTTTCATGAAAACATATTGAGAAAAGACGCCCAATGACAGGGAACATTCGACTAGCACTTTTTATGATCTCTAATTCTATGTTGATGAGTAACGTTCATAAGGTGTGGAATAAAAGGGATATCAATGATATCATATAATGGTTCACTCCTTATCTTTACAATAGAACACAAATAACGAAATAACATTAGGATACAAATCATCAACGCTCTTTACCATTGACATGTAACATAAATGTTCCTCAGAGCACACTAAACTAACAGTATATCCACTATTTACATTTAAATGTGTTTTCTCCCATCCTCATAAGAGGAGCACATATGTCTAAGCAGAAAGTAGTGTGAAGTAACTTCCTTGCCCTGATTTAATTTAGTAATTGGAATGTTACACACCGCTACAATTTTCTATTCTTCAAAATTTAAAATATAGCCACATAGCCACCGGGCCACAGTATATTAAATTCTAACAGTACTAGAGTTGAGCTAAAAATCACTACCTGTGAATTATTCACTGTTAACGGAAAATCACATTCACGACCTGTGAACAATTTTAAAATAAAGCGTGAATGCCGTGGCCCGTGAATGCGTGAATGTGAATGGTGAATGTGAATATGAAGGAACGAGTCACGGATCACGGAGAGGAGAGGGAGAACAGTCGAAGATCGAACACGTTCCCGAAACAGTAAACGTAAACCGTGAATTCACATTCACAGGATAGCGACCATATGATGTGAACTGCATGCACGCTTACGCTGTTGACAACAAGGCATTAAGTTTAAACCGTGAATTCACATTCACAGGTTAAAATCACAGTGAATAAAAAATCACGTTCACAGATATACCTGTGAATGGAAAATCACGGTTTAGCTCAACTCTAAACAGTACAGTCACTTGGGCGTGTTCGAACACCCATCACCTCTCCTCGTCCCACTTCCCTTGGTCTACGAACTTGCCCGCCGAGAGGGCCCACCTCTCGTCGTCGTACCTCTCCCGCTCTACGAACTTGCCGGGATAACGATATTTTTATTACTTTACAACCACCTGCAAAAAACGCCGGCTTTTTCGTGGACATCAAAGAAGTGAGCATACTGTTAAGGTGGCTTCCCACGGCCCGTGTTTTTGCAGGCCGGGCCGCGCCACGCTAGGAAAAACGGGCGGCGCGTATATCGGGACGGTTTCAGGCGGAACTCTTCCCACGGCGCGTTTGTGCCCGAGGCTGCCTTTTCAAAACCAATCAGGAACTCAACTTATTTACATGTATCTGGTGTCAAATTGTCTCTTTTCTTTTTTAATTCCTTAATCGTAATGTCACCAATACTGCCTTTTAATTTATCTTGGATACGACTCCACGAATCGTGCTGCTTGTTTCGGTTTTTATGACTCTCACTTTTTGTATTCCATAACGCGGGTTCATTTTCATAGAAATTAATAAATTCGTAAATAATTTCGTTTGTCCATTCCATATTAACAGTTAAAAAAAAACACCAAAAGCAACTTGCAAAGTCGCAAAAACGATGACGATGTCTGTCTACTCCAACAGTAAACCACAGGTCTGCAGAGGTATGAACGCGCAGCTCTGCTTCGCGCCTTTGAAGTTACCGACTCGCCGCGGATTCGTCGCGCCTCCTCGCGCCACCTCAGGCGTCCATCTTCCCACGGCACGTTGGCGCGAGCTGGCGCGGCCCGGCCTGCAAAAACACGGGCCGTGGGAAGCCACCTTTAGAATTATATATACTGTGACCGGGCTTTACTCACACCTTGCATGTCTGCATTTCTAGGGATTTCGTAAAAAGCACTACCCTAGTATGAGAGAATGAAAAAGATCGGGGGATAGGGCTCACCGTGAGTGCGAGAGAGAATATGGTAATTAAAACGTAGTAGAAAGAGAGACGGTTTTCTTCTGCCTCCCACTCTCCCAAGTCTCCCACCTCCACTACACACAATCTCCACCTCCACACTCACATCGTCACTCGTCACATCTCACTCAGACAGAGTCTTGTCTCTGTCATTTGTCTTTGTCGATCCGCTGCGCTCGCATAATCTAGGAAGCAGTGCTTAGCAACAATGAAAATTCAATTCATTCCTAATATGTATCAATTTACTAATTGTTGTTAACTTAAAAAAGACATTATAAACGAAATGATCAATTTAAGAAAATTAACGTGATCTTCTTGAATTCTTTAATTATTTAAACAATTTTTATTGCTTTCAATTGACACGGTGGACTTAGAAAAAATATTTAATTTACAATCGCGTAACTTGTTGAAAAATTTGGTTAAATCGATTTTTACCACGGGACCATATTCTTTCCGGTGTTGAGAACACACCATAATTTGTTTGAATTTTTTAATTGATATTAGATAATTATAAAGCATTATTTTATGCCACGTACTCGCCTTACAAACCGCGCGCTCTTCCCAAGATAGCCACGCGGAAGCCTATTTTCAGCGTTAATTTAAAATAATTAGCAATGAGGAAAGTTACGGGAGGTGAGACAGTTTTGTTGAAAATTTTCTCTTCTTTTAGAATCTCTTTTCAGATTTCGATTAGCTCTTGTAGTTTCTGAGTTATTCACGGAAAACTGAATGTCCTGTTTTCTTTGTCCTTTATAACTTTTGCATTTTTTTCTTTAATTTACAAAAAAAAAACGCTTGTAAATTATGATCAACAATTCCACGGAATATGGTTTTTTAAGTGCCTCTCGAATCTAGTTAATACTTTGTTTTTCAAACTTTGAAAAAAAAAATAGAATTGTTACTAAATATTACCGTTGCTAGCGCACGATGTCGAGAGTCAAAATTTATTGTGAGAAATGTTCTCCTCTTTAAGAATATTTTTATTTATTTTCTTCATTATGAGTAATTTTCGAGTAATTTTCAAAAAACTAAACCTTTTTGTTTTTTTAATCTACTTATTTTGTTAATATTTTGCAATTGTTTATCGTCATTACAAATGGAATGAGGTCTTGCTCATATTTTTTAGAGTCATAACAAGAATTATCACTATTTTTAACTTTCAAACTAAATTAGAAGGAAGACAGGATCGATACCAAATCAGTTAGTCTAGCCAAGAAGTGAGTTTCCTGAGAAAAATAGTTAGAAGGGTAGGAAAAATATGAGCGATGGCTCATTCGACGCGGATTGCAATTCTGACAAATGTGTATTTTCGTTTTTTGCCTGCAAACGAAAATTGCAATTGTTATTAACAAAAAAACGAAAAAATAAAACAGTCATTTTGTTTTTGAATGATATCTCAAAAACTATACAAGATAGCGGGAATTGCAAAAATCAGCTTTAAAGAGGAGGGAATTTCCTATAAAAAACTCCTGGTTCCGGATCTCTAGCTGTAACATTTATAATGGTAATTTGGTGTTGAAATAGGGCTCCGCGCGGCCGTTTCGGGATGACAGCGCCTGTAAAATTGAGTGCAGCACCTAAAAAAAATTTTGTTAAACCAATGAATATTGATTTAAAAATTTGAAAAAATTATGATGTCATTTCAACACTTGAAGAAAGAAGGTCCCGTTGAGAAAAAAAATTTAAATGCATTTTTCAAAAAGCTAGCCTATTTTATTTCCTACCTCCATCTACATTGAAAGCTGAATAATTGTTTAAATAATCACATTACAAATTTTTCGCCTCATGAAGTCCTTTCTATGAGTGTACTCAATAAGATGGTGTCATAAAGTTGTATACATTTTGTTTAGTTTGTTTAAAAAGAATTTTCTAAATTAACAAAAAATGAAAAATTCTACAATTGTTGTTAAAATTTTTTGTTCTCATATATTATGATACACCTAGTTGTTTTTATACTTGAAATAAAAATTAAATTATTGCGGGTAAAACAAATAGCGTTAAAAAAAATTACCCGCAATAATTTAATTGTTTTTTTTTGTAAATTAAAGAAAAAATTGCAAAAGTTATAAAGGACAATCAGGACATTCATAAATCATAAAGAACAAAGAAAACAGGACATTCAGTTTTCCGTGAATAACTCAGAAACTACAAGAGCTAATCGAAATCTGAAAAGAGATTCTAAAAGAAGAGAAAATTTTCAACAAAACTGTCTCACCTCCCGTAACTTTCCTCATTGCTAATTATTTTAAATTAACGCTGAAAATAGGCTTCCGCGTGGCTATTTTGGGAAGAGCGCGCGGTTTGTAAGGCGAGTACGTGGCATAAAATAATGCTTTATAATTATCTAATATCAATTAAAAAATTCAAACAAATTATGGTGTGTTCTCAACACCGGAAAGAATATGGTCCCGTGGTAAAAATCGATTTAACCAAATTTTTCAACAAGTTACGCGATTGTAAATTAAATATTTTTTCTAAGTCCACCGTGTCAATTGAAAGCAATAAAAATTGTTTAAATAATTAAAGAATTCAAGAAGATCACGTTAATTTTCTTAAATTGATCATTTCGTTTATAATGTCTTTTTTAAGTTAACAACAATTAGTAAATTGATACATATTAGGAATGAATTGAATTTTCATTGTTGCTAAGCACTGCTTCCTAGATTATGCGAGCGCAGCGGATCGACAAAGACAAATGACAGAGACAAGACTCTGTCTGAGTGAGATGTGACGAGTGACGAGTGACGATGTGAGTGTGGAGGTGGAGATTGTGTGTAGTGGAGGTGGGAGACTTGGGAGAGTGGGAGGCAGAAGAAAACCGTCTCTCTTTCTACTACGTTTTAATTCCCAAATTCTCTCTCGCACTCACGGTGAGCCCTATCCCCCGATCTTTTTCATTAGCTCCAAAGACAAACTTATGGACTTTATGAAGGTATATTTATTTCAGGTCCTAGTCAGATTTAATTCCTAATGATAATTTTTGAGCAAATTATATTATTCATAGGTCGTGAACAAATAATTATTTTAAAACGACGACAATAAAATGACATGAGAATTATTCATGACAATAATTAACGAAGGCAAAGTATATTTAAAATTGACAAATGTTGAATGACAATTGCATAAATTTAATATCACTTAGCAGTAACAGGTCATATTTTGTTGCCCCTATTGGTTCTTATGCACCCTTTCTTTTAATTTTTTGTTATTCTTGAAATGAATTTTCGTTTGTTTCTTTGTTGTAATTGTTGAACTCTGGTAGTGGGCTTTGACAAAACGTTTCCTTCCAAGGGACCTTCCAGTTAGTCATCACTAGGAGGTCTGAATATTTCAAAGGATTTTAAGTCAATAATTTTTATTACTTCTGCAGTATGAAGGAATTTGGAATATTTTACAAGTCCACCACTTTCGTTTTCCTTCTTAACGATATTGGGCTTTTGGGGCGATTCAAATACGTCGTTGAGATTGTATGCTCCATGTTTCTTATGTGGCGTATTTAGTATTTAGTGATTATTATGGTAAAAATTCCAACGCATAAATAAAGTATTGGAAGACATAGTAGGAAGTATTGAAATAGAAGACGATGCAAGAAAGATCACATAAGTTATCTTTGTAAGTGTGCAGCCATAATGCTGGATTCATTAAACTCCTAAAACATAAGAAACAGAGTTCGGTTTTTAAGAAGCCATTGCATGTGAGCAGTTGAAAATAAAAAAAATTATTTCGATGATGAATTTTGACAAATATAATAAAAAGAAGGGTATGCAAAATCAAAACGGCAAAAATCAAGGCGTGGGAACTAACAATCTCGGTTCGAAGTTTGTTGTAAGCTGCAAGAGTCGAAAGAGTTAATTAGAGATCAAATACCTATAGAAAATACATTTAAACTCACAAAACGATATGATGTCAAAGAAAATTTGGAAAATCATTTACAAAGACTCTCAGGTACTCATATATATTTACATATATGTTTATTTACTCTCATATATACTTCCCCGAGAGAATTCTATGATCTTAGCAAAAATTTGGGTGCCCAAATAAAACAGCAAGATTAAGACAAGTAATGAGATAACCCTAATATGCCATGTGCATGTGAGAACTGTGGGTTAATGGGCATTATAAGGGTCTCCCAAAAGTTACCTTTTGCCGATGACAGACGTCGCTCTAGAAATAAATATGGAGACTAGTGAGACAGAGGAGAAAAGGAGAAAGAAGGCGGATCGAGATTAAAGTGGAACAAGAAAGGAAACGGATTTCAAAAAACATGCCCATTGTCATCATTAAAAACAACTTTTGCATGGAATAAAAGATTTAAAAGAGCACCTAAATATTCAAGACAAAGTTACAAGCATATTAGGTAACAAGTTTAGTAGCTTATACAAAAAAACTTCTCTGATACCCACCTACAATCATTTCTGGAAATGGGGCTCTGATGCTTAAACCTAGGATTGATATCAAGAACAAAATAATACTCTTAGTAGAAAACAATTTAAAGTAGTTTCTAAAAGGGTATTAAACAAGATTCCAAAACTTTTAAAGCAGATACTTTCAATAAAGTATCTCTAAACGCTAGAGTTGTTCCAGAAACAAAAACCTCAATCTCCATAGAGAAAAATATATATAATAGAGACACTTCTCTCAGAATATTGTATATGAATCCTGGCTGATGGGAGGAATATGATTCATCCTTAAAGTTAACAGCTTTTGATTTGAATTTAAGTAGAATATTTAACATCCTGAAAGATATTAAGTATGTATTTAACAGCTTTACTATTTTATTGTAACTCATTAGCTTCGTTTTAATGTTGTTTGTTTTTAGATAAGGAGAAATAGAATATAATCCATTACTCTTGCCAACAGGACAGACAGAGATTGTGAGATGCTGTGGGAGACAAGATTGGATCTATGCATATGAGAAGAGTAATATATATATATATATATATATATATATATATATATATATACACTATTCACTTTCCCCAAAGGAAAGGTGATGATAAAATTATAAGTACATTTCTATGTTAAGGAACTAGAGAATCTAATAATTGGCAAAAACTGGTACTATATATGCACTAGCTACCAAATATATCAGAAACATCTTAAAACTATCAAACAGTTCATAATCAAGAGGTTACACTACATTTGACCTTTGTACCCATCGGTGAGAGAGTCACCTGTATATTTGACAATAATTAACAATAACGGTCGAACATGCAGCACTGCGATGTGAAGCAAGACTGCTAGACCATTATTATGGGAAAAGTTCTCAAAAGGCTATTGGCTGGGAGAGCAGTGAGCAAGGAAATATAAACAAACTCCCGCATCCGGACCACACCTTAAAACTTGAGGGTAAATTACAATCCTATAATTATCCCACAAAAGTCCACACTCCAATGATTAATTATTTATTTTACTGTATTTTAAGTGTTAAACAGTACACTTTAAGATAAAGGTGAAATATATAAGAAAATTAATTTATTTTTTTGGTTGGTATAGTACTGAAACTATAAATTAGCTAGTTGCTGATAGTTCATTCAATCTGGCTACTAATTTACAAGACATGTTGGGTACTTACTTGATTATTTCCTCTGAAAGTAAGGGATGAAGTCTCTTGCTGGAAAAATTTGCAGAACGCTCTTCACCTCCCTTGAGACGATGTAGCTACTTCTCAACGTTTAGCGTAAGTTGGCTAGACACCAGATTTTGTCCGGGGGTGGCATCCGACAACACCCTTATCAATATAAATCAGCTTTATTTTCGACACACAGCTCGAGTTTAACTTCCGGACTTCACCGGTCGCAGGTTGCTTACTACACAAGATACACAGTACACTCGGATTCATAGAGCCATGGATTCGACCCGACCCGGCTGCGTGAAACACAATATTTCTGACCGGGTATATTTCTGCGGTGGAAATAGAATTAACAAAAATGATAACTAAGCTTAAAACCATTTAAAACGTAAATATGGTTTAAATTTGAAACTGGACGTCTTAATCATCCGTTCTAAGCGCCACTGGAGTGGAGGAAGCTTATCTTCCTTGAGAATGATCATGGCGCCAACTTTCACATTGTTGGGACCTTGAGTCTGCCACTTGTGACGAGTGTTCAACAGGTTCAAGTATTCTTTGGACCATCTCTTCCAAAAATGCTGCTTAATGGTCTGAATGTGTTGCCATTTTGACATCCGGTTGATCCTCATCGTTGATAGATCGTTATCTGGAATTGTAGTTAGTTCTCACAAACCGCCGAAATGAGGTGATTTTGGAGGTGAGAAATGCCATTGGATCCCTAAATTACTGAGAAATTCATGTGTTTTTTCAAGATGAGCGTCAAATTTTACAGTCATTTAATTCCTGTAATACCTGACTTGCCCCAACGAAGTTGGTAGCATTGTCTGAATATAAATTTAAACATTTTCCCCTACGCGCGAAAAATCTTCTTAAACTTGCGATAAATGCGTCTGTCGTTAGATCTGATACGAATTTAATGTGACATGCCTTGGTCGAAAAACATACAAATATCGCTATATACACCTTAACTTTAGTTTTATTTCTAAATTTTCTTTCTTTGATATAAAATGGGCCACAGTAATCCACACCTGTGTATACAAATGGCATAGCTTCAATAACGCGATTACGTGGAAGATTTCCCATGATATGCGGATAATTACTGGGAATGAATCGGTAACAATATGCCATTACACGTTTTAATTTAGTAATAATCGATGAATACTTTAATAAGACGCTGACAAATGGATTTTTCTTTACTACAGTGGTTAATGCAACGGTTGATTTTAACTCTAACAGTGGAACGCGATTGAACTTGTTTTTAGGCCATCGAGCCTGCTCCATTGCCAACCATTCTGGACCAACTTTCCAACTTATGTTATTTAACAATTCAGAGGGAATTAAGAAAAAATCTAAGTTTGCTAATTCCCCTGGTAATGACTCAATTAAATTTTGACTGTTTGAAGATCATCTTCTTAATGAGAAACACCCTGCATTGATTACTTCTATTAATTTATCCCGCAAGTTTATTGCTTCTGTCACAGTATCGGCACCGGTAAGACTATCATCTACATAAAAATCTCTCTTAATTATTTTTGCTATTTCTGGGTATGTTGATTGAACATCATCAGCTAGTTGAAAAAGAGTTCTAATCGCTAAAAATGGCGCTAAAGTCGTTCCATACGTGACTGTATTTGCTCTATAAACTTTTAAATTTTGCTTTAATTTTCTCTAAGTAACCAGTTGTTGATACTGTCTGTCCCTTTGGTCTACTAGAATTTGTCGATACATTTTTTCAATGTCGGCCGTTAAGACAAATTGATGGGTTCTAAACCGAGTAACCTATTGAGAAAATGTCTTGCTGAATAGTTGGACCTGTTTTTAAACAATCATTTAGAGGAATACCAGTAGAAGTCTTTGCAGAGGCGTCAAAGACGACTCTTAACTAGGTTGTTTGACTCGTTTCCTTTACTACTGCTTGATGTGGCATAAAATAATCCTTTACATGTGACTCATATCCACCTTCCGACATGTGATTTAAGATATAGTCGCGCATGAATTGATTATATTGTTCCTTAATGTCCGGATTTCGCGCTAATTTTCTTTCTAATGCTAGAAACAGACGATTTGCCATTGCATACGATTCCCCTAATCTTGATATTTTTTCATTAAATGGAAGACGTGTATCTTCCTGAAATTGAATCGCGAATTGTTGTTTCCTTAAAATAACTTTCTACTTGATGCTCCTCTTCCGATAAACTTGATCAGATATTTCTTCAATTTCCCAAAATTTTTACATTGTTTTATGGATTGAATCTAAAGATAACACACATTAACTTTATATCGACACACTGACTTCATTATTTATTTTTCCTTAAACAATCCAACCCAGTTTATGAAACAAATGTAAGAGAATCCGTGAAAATGGAATTTGTAGCTCAGCCGGGATTTGAACCCGGGTCTCCCAATTTCACGTCGGGTGTTCTTACCACTTAACTACCGAGATACGTACCAATTTCATTTTCGATGTTCATGTTAAGCTGCGTACACACTAGGCAAACCAAGCCCAACGAATGATAATTACGTATTGGGGCGAACGTTGGTCGCCAATGTATTTGGGAATCGGTCTGCCATTCTCATCAATCCAAGGGATTGGGGCCAATGGGATTGGCCGTGTTGAATCGCAGTTGGCTTCAGATACTCTTGTTGCTAGAGGTACTTATATATTTTGGTAATTAACGTTTTAAAATTTAATCGGTCAGCGTTATGAGAGAAGGAGAAAATGATTTATCGGTTGTCGCATGTGCAGCGTTTATTTTACTGGAAGAAGAAGCTAGAAGAAAGAAAAAGAACAAGAAACGACTCTGGTGGATAACCTCTCTTTTCCAAAGTAGGGAACAGTGTGGCGGGACAAAATTAATGTCTGATCTTAAAGCTGAATTGGAATATGGACTATTTCATTTTTTATTTTTTTTTTTCGAATGAAAACTACAGATTTCGATTTTTTATTGAATTTAGTAGGCCCCAAAATTTCCAAAGCACACCTCTTTCAGAAGAAGTGTACCTGCAGCAGAAAGATTAATGGTCACTGAGATATTTAGCTACTGGGGATTTGTATGCCAGCTTAATGTATACCTTTAAAATATCCAAACAGCTCATCTCAAAAATTGTTCCGCAAGTATGTTCAGCTATAATTCAAAGTCTACAGGAATATGTTAAGGTAAGTAAATATTTTCTTTGTATGTATAGTAAGGTAACTTTTAATCATAAAACCAAAAATAACAATGCAGAATTACTGTGGCAAGAATGTACTAACAAAATGGGTTAACGGTGAGAATCCCGAAACTTCTGGGGGTGCGATGTCGGAAATCAATTGCTGAGGTGGTTGTAGCTCAATTTCACTGGTTCGGGAAGCAGTCGATGGAGATGGAGCAGATAAAACGGTGGTAGGTGAAGGCTAAGGAGACGAACAAGTATAGGTATTATTTATATTTGGTTGTTGAGCATTATTAAACCTGTTCCGAGATTGTGCATACGGCGCAGCGAATTCCCTTCTTTGCTCATATAACCCCATATTAGCCTTGAAAAGTATATCTCCAATGAAATGCTCTACTACACTTTTTGTATGCTGACTGTATTTCGTATTTCCTGTGTTTCGATGCGATATACTCTCCATATGCCGAGCTTTCGTCTCGTGAATTTCTCTTTTCGTTGATTTCCATCATCAAATCATATGCCTTGTCTGCCCTAGAAATATTACGTTGGTTAGGCGCAGAGGGAACAAGGCGCGATTTCTTAGATTTACTGCTACTTTGTGATCTTCCTGATTCATCTGTGTAGTCCGCGTTTGCATCTGGCTCCTGGTTCTTGCTTCAAAACAGAATTTGTAGAAATTATATTTGAATACAGTATAAGATTATGTTGTTTACTAAGTACTTTAATATGTATGAATGAATAAAACGTGTTTAGTGTTTATCAAGTTTGCATGTGGGGATGTATCAAGTTTGCATGTGGGGACTTCTAGGTTTAAAATTGTTCTTTGTTCCAATAGATGCCTTCAACTGCGGAAGAATGGATGCAGGTAGCTCATCAGTTTGAACAAAAATGGAATTTTCGGAAGGCACTGCTCAATTCAGGCACCAATAAAAAGCGCAAGTGAATATTTCAACTATAAACAAAATTTCAGCATAGTATTGTTGGGTTGGCATTTGTAGCAATTCTAAAATGAATATATTTCATTATAACAATAAAAATATAAAAGTGAAATTAAAAATGTACTTATTTTTTTTAGGTGTCGCAGATGCGGATTATTGTTTCTTGTTTGCGGACGTTGGTTGCCAAGGCCGAATTTCAGATGGAGGTGTCCTAAAACATTCGCACTTATGGAAATTATTACAAAATGATAAACTCAACTTGCCTCCTAGAAAAGCGCTACCAAATAGGCAAATGAAGATTCCATACCTCTTCGTGGGTGACGATGCTTTCTCTCTACATGATAATTTAATGAAAGGTTATCCAGTAGATCAAAAAAAAGGTTCCAAGAAGCGAATCTTTAATTACAGATTGAGCAGAGCACGTCGCGTTCTCGAGAACGTTTTTGGAATCATGTCCGCTGTTTTTAGAGTTCTTCGCAAACCAATGTAACTTGCTCCAGACAAAGCAACATCAGTTGTTGTAGCTTGTGTATATTTGCACAACTTCTTAAGAAAAAGCAAACTATCTCGCAATGTTTACACACCTCCTGGAAGTTTTGATGAAGATGATGTAGGAGTAAACATCCCAGAAACTGGGAGAACAGTGGACAAGAACAACCATCAATCTTTTCTTTCTCTTTCAAAAAAAGCTAGGAAAAATAAATATTCACCTACATAACTTTAACAAAAGAAATAAAAAAAAACTAGTAGTTAATTACTTACCTCTGTGTTTAATGTTTTTTTAACTGCGAATTTAGCCTGCAGGAAGCCCATGCTGCTAAAAGCAGCATTTGTCAAGCAAGCTCTTTGTCTTTCACGGCGAACAGATGTTAATAAAAATTCCATTTTCTTCTTCACTTCTGGCACATCCATCTTACCATCTAGATGTTCACTTATTTCCCTCCAATCGTCTAATTTCTTCAATTTGTTTTTATATTCATAGTGCGTAGGATTCCATAAACATTCTCGTTCACGATATAAATCGATCAGTTTTAATGCAGACTCATTATTCCACTCCATATTATATTTTTCAACAAAATTTTCAACACCTCTTCCGACAAAGCGAATAAGAAAGTAGTAACGAACAAACGTTGGTTCGGCGGTTCGGCGTCTACACTACAAGCGAATCCCAATGCGATCCCAACGCCAACCCTTTGATGTTACCGCCTGTCAGTGAACTCTATACTACCAAAGAACAGAGAAATAACAAGAAGGGAAAGTCCCGACCCTCTCTATTGTTTTGAGCAAATCGTTTTCAATAACCTTGAAGACTCATATTGGGGGGAAATCAGGGCCGGACCACGCCGGACTGTCAACTATTGCGGCGACAGCAAGGGTCGGCGCGCACAGGTCCGTAATAAGTGTCGAAGGGGTATTGATTCAAACATGTTTAAATATATGTATAACAAACGTGATCACACGAAACAGGTATGTGCCGTGATGTCCCGATGTTTTGGTAAATTCCATTATGAAAATTAGAATAAAAACTGCGAAGACTCTAATGCTTATACAAAATTCGCTACCTACGCCTCTGATTACCATAATGATATTGAGGTAAATATGTATTGCACACCTACGCCACTGGTGCATTTTCCCCCAATGTTAACCTGCGCGGACAGATCTGCGCGACCATCGGACCTCTCTCTCTGTTTCTCTTCTTGTTATTTCCCTATTCTTTGATACTACGTACCTGGAACGAACCCGCCTTGAGCGACAAGTGAGGCAAAACGATTGTACAGGCAAACCCAACCCGCATTGGTTACGGATATCTATCTCTTTCTATCTTATGTTACAGAATGAAACGTTCGCGCATTTCTTAAATATTTTTTAATCTTTTTATGTTTATTTACCAGTAAACATGATTTTCTCTGAATATTTCATCAAGAAAAAGACAAAAGTAATAATGCAGATGCAAACAGTATAATGTTCAAGTCAAATTTTAGCTGTTGGCCTACGGGGTTGGGAATTAAAATAAAAAACATTAAAAACACAATTTTTGTCTAAATATGACATGGCTTTATTATATTTTAACAATTGCTAAATAAAACCAGTTTAGTAATTTTTTGCCGTACTGTGGCATTTTTCCCATGTAATTCAATATTTAATAGTTTACTACTGTGGTAATATATACATTCGGCACTTTAAATATATGGCAATTATTTTCCGAATAATTTGAATTTCGTGACATTCCTCAGCTATAAATTCTTGATTTACAGGGTGTTTAGGTTTAAAGACATCTATATTAGTAGCAAAATGATTTGTAACTGTATTTATCATTTTTTGTTTTAAGTCTATTTTGGTTTTCTAAATGTTTTTATTTTCTAATAGGAAGCGAAATTGTTTTTCTGTGAAATGTAAAATTTTATACACCACATCTGAAGCATAAAGAAGACCTTCTCGAGTGACAAAATTGGTGAATGATTTATAAGCCTCAGGAGGAGCAGTATAAGAGTATAGTGTTCAGTCAGTTCAGTAGACATACTACCTCTATATAATAATATATCAATACAATGATTGCAAGTAGTAGTATTAACCAGATTACGAACTATATTCCCAGAAATATAATCAACAGAACAATCTTCGTATCATAAGATAATATACTGCAAAAAAGTTTTTTTCGGCTAAGCACCTATAATTAAATAAGTGATCTAGAAACGAAACTAATGGCGTAGGTATTAGAACACAATAAATGTATAGGTACCTTCACTAATATAGCACGTTTCGAACAAAAATAATCGTCAAACTACATAAATTTCTATTTAAAATCAATTTACCCATATAGACAGAACTCATTGACTTGAGTGTGATAAAGAGAGGTTACCGTAACTATGTCTATCTTTGTTTCGCCTCAACCAACGCCAACCGCTTCGTTGGCGCAGGTTGGCTTCCCGTACCTACACACAAACCAAATCTCAACCGACGAAGCGGTTGGTTTTGGTTGTCGTTCGTTGACCTTGGTTTGCCTAGTGTGTACGCCGCTTTAAACGTTTTTGAGAGGATAATACGGAGCTACGGAGGACGTATTGGTTGTACCAAAGACAAATACCGTATTTGTCTTTGGTTGTACGCAACAACACACCGTACCTCCTCTCACGTTAGTAATGTGGTCTCTTACGTGTTCTGATTTATAAATGAAACAGATGTTATTTTTACATTTGTTTCATATCCCTACACCTTTACTGAATTAATTTCGAGAATATATTCCATCCAACCCAGTTTAGTTTTAGTTAATTTCGCGTTGTGGTTGTGACCTTCTAGACTAGATTAATCTGACCGACACATAACAAATAGTAAAATATTTCGATTCCCAGGAGAGCATCTAATCTCTCCGGGTTTATGAAAATCTGGATCCGCAAGTTTAATTCCTGCCGGAATTCCCAAAGATGTTTTTTCTATTAAACTAGTTGGTAAATGATCACAAATTAAGGGGTTTACTAAAAATTCTACTTGTGTATGTGAGCGTACGCAATTTGTGGAACGTACGCAATTACTATTTTGTACGTAATATGACACGGGTGACCAAGAAGTCCGGGAACAAAGGCTTCGGTTCTCCACGTGCCGTGATGTCATGCTTACTTCAGCATGTTTGGAATCGTAACTTGGTACTCCACAAGGCGCAGAGATCATTATTATTTAGAACACTCTCAAGAACAGTTTATTCGTAATAAATTTTGAAAAACTTTCTAAGTATTATTTTAGTCTAAAAGACATTTAAGCCACTTTGGCTCAAATCAGAAGTGGGATTGGTCCACTAGAAGAACCACAATCAATCATCGAGTTTGTGAGACAAAGAAGCACGATGGAAGAATTAACCCAGGTGTTGGCGGAAACAGTGAAACAACTCCGAGATGGTGCCCGAAGCAGCTCCAATGCTTCGATCGAACTTCCCCGATTCGACCCCATGGTGGCAGACGATGAAGCCAGAAGATGGTGCGAAGCAGTGGAACAACTGGGCGCGACATTCCATTGGGGAGAATTTGAGCAACTAACACGAGCTGCGAGTGGTCTCGTCGGTGACGCCAAAACTTGGTTCTCCTCCTGGCAGCCGGTTCAGAAAACCTGGGACGCCTTCAAGACGGAGCTTGAAAGCCTCTACCCGCCGAAGAAGAACCTAAGCGAGAAACTGAGAAAGGCCAGCCGTTATTCTAGCGACGATGCAACCTCGTACTGTGAGTATGCCAGGAACAAAATAGTTTTGCTAAAAGCTTTGCAATTTAATTTGACGGATGATCAGTTAATAGAGCTTGTTATTGGCGATATTAGGAATATTTCTGTGAAAACTGCTGCGTTCAACAGCAATATTAGCCAGATTTCAGATTTGTTGAGTCTATTAGGTCAGTATGAAATGGGGAACCGTAGTGGGTCATTGCCATGCAATCTAAAACGTAAACGGTTTGATACTGTTGCAACTGCAAGCCCTGTAGAAATATCGTGTTATAAGTGCCTTCAACCGGGTCATATTCGTCGAGACTGCCCGAAAAAAACGCCCGACGAACCAAGAGAGACAAATTTTATTAGAACGCGATCTCACGTTCGGTGTTCGTTTTGCGGCAGGGAAGGTCATGTCGCTGAACGTTGTTTCTTAAAATTTAAACGCGAGAAAAAGAATTAAAACTTATTGCTTGTTTTTCTAAACGAGCGATGAGAGTTGAAAGTAAATATCACTCGTTTGAACTTGAAACATTAGCTGCTTACTATGCGATAAAATATTTCCGTGTATATTTGTTAGAAATTTCGTTTAAACTAGTAACGGATTGCAATTCTTTAAAATTAACAAAAAATAAAAAAATATCTTTCTCCGCGTGTTGGTGGCATTACTTACAATCTTTTAATTTTTCCGTCGAATACCGAAAGGAAAAATAGAAAGATGCTGAAACGCAACAAATTAAATCACGACTACTGCAAGGTGAATTAACAGCTGAATATTTTTGTAACAATGACGTTCTTTATCGAAAAATTAAACCAGGTCAGAATCCTCCCATTTATCGAGCAATTGTTCCTAAGGGAAGTCGTTTAGGCGGATTGCGAATGTTTCACGATGAACACTGTCATATCGGATGTGATAAAACTTTCGCCAGGATCAATCACTACTTTTGGTTGCCGGGAATGGCAAAATTCGTCAGGAAATATTGTAATCATTGTATTAAATGCATCGCAGGTAAAAAATATACAGGGGCAAAAGAGGGGGCCTTACATCCTATTCTTAAGGCTCCGGCCTTATTTGACACTGTTCATGTGGACTGTGTTGGTCCATTTACTGTAACACCCGAGGGTTTTAAACATATCCTTTTGCTGATCGATGCATTTACAAAATATTTATTTTTAATACCATTAAAAACCCTTACGGGAGAAGAAACGTGTCATCAGCTAAAGCTCTATTTAAATATTTTCCGCATCACAAAGCGTTTGGTTTGCGATAGAGGTACAAATTTTACCGATCAATGTGTAAAGCGACTTATGACTGAATTACAAATTGAACAGCACCTGATTGCTAAGAGTGCACCACGCGGAAACGGGCAGGTTGAGCGGTATGTTTCGACTGTAATAGATTTGCTGAGGGCCGAACTTGAGTTAAAGTCAGAATGGGCGAGCGCTTTACCACGGTTGCAATTTGTATTAAATAACACAGTTCAAAAATCTACGGGGTTCTCACCTATGTATTTATTGACTGGAACGGAAGCTGAATTTCCGGATCAGCAAGCTCTAGTAACTCATATTCTACCCACAATTGCAACAGAAAAAAAATTTGGAAAAAGATCGTTTACTGGCATACGAACGTATGAAACACAGCGCAGCGTGTGCTAAACGTTTGTTCGACCGCAACCGAAAACACCTTAAGGATTTGCGACTAGGGGATGTCGTCTACCATACCACCCGTCTGGCAATTCGCACTTATCAAAGTTGGATCATCGATATGAGGGTCCATTCAAAGTTGTACAACTGCTGCCAAATGATCGAGTGGAACTCCAGAGCATGGCCACCAACAGAAAGCGAGTTGTCGCCAGGGAAACGTTGAGAATATGGGCTGGAGAACCTAAACATTTTTAGGGGGTGAGTAGTTGCTCGTGTGAGCTTTGATTAAAAGGTTTTGCGAAGGATTAAATAAGGAAGATTTGAAACTTGAATATTTTTGCGAACGTAAAAAAAAATAGTTAAAGTAACTGGGTAAAACAACATAATTGTTTTTGTTTTTGTTTTGAGTAGTTGATTTGAAATTATGGTTTTGACAAGCTGTTTAAGCTTGGGATTTGACAAGCTGTTTAAGCTTGGGTTTTGACAAGCTGTCTAATAGCTTGGGATTTAACAAGCTGTATAAGCTTGGGATTTGACAAGCTGTCTGAGCTTGGGATTTGACAAGCTGTCTAAGCTTGGGCTTTGACAAGCTGTCTAAGCTTGGGATTTCACAAGCTGTATAAGCTTGGGATTTGTAAAGCTGTCTAAGCTTGGGTTTTTACAAGCTGTGTAAGCTTGGGTTTTTACAAGCTCTCAGGTGGTTATTTCCTGTAAGCTTGGGTTTTTACAAGCTGTGTAAGCTTGGGTATTTACAAGCTCTGTAAGCTTGGGTTTTTACAAGCCATTAGGTGGTCATTTCCTGTAAGCTTGGGTTTTTAAAGGTGGAAGCCATGGAAGCTGGGTCATGTAAGCATGTTTTTGCCATCAGGCGGTTATGTGTTCTGTAGGCTCAGGCTGGAAATAATGTTCTGAAGCCATGAGGCAGCTTTCCTGTAAGCTTGGACCAGGAATGTAAGAAAGTTTGTGAGTTGTGCGTCTGTCGTTAAGGCCATTACGATGACGAGTTCGTATAAGCTTTAACGGATGGATAAATTGAGAATTGTTGATATCATTGAAACCTTAGAGATAGGTACCTTTGAAATGATACCTGAGTCAGTTTTCCTTTATAGGAGTGGATGCCATGTTGTGGAGTACTGATGTGGAGGTGTTGTAAGAACTGAAGGGATAAGAAGTCGAGGACGCCTTCATCTGTCAGAATTGGCCGTGTGAGCGTACGCAATTTGTGGAACGTACGCAATTACTACTTTGTACGTAATATGACACGGGTGACCAAGAAGTCCGGGAACAAAGGCTTCGGTTCTCCACGTGCCGTGATGTCATGCTTACTTCAGCATGTTTGGAATCGTAACTTGGTACTCCACAAGGCGCAGAGATCATTATTATTTAGAACACTCTCAAGAACAGTTTATTCGTAATAAATTTTGAAAAACTTTCTAAGTATTATTTTAGTCTAAAAGACATTTAAGCCACTTTGGCTCAAATGTACAATAACCAGAATGTACGGCATTGACTGTTGCCGTTACTGAATGCTTGATATTCGTTTCCATTCAACTGAACCCTTCTACCGGGAAATTAATTTTTCTTAATGATAATCCCAGAGTGCTTCTGCAAATTTCTTTGTCATAAAATGAGACTGCGACCCGTTGTCTAATATAACGCGTGCTCGCATGGTCTTACCGCATTTACCATTTATACTAACTATAACTACTGCAGTTGACAATAGTACTTGACATGAACTGTTTACATTTAATAGATACTTTTACATTTGTGCTGTAAGATGCACTACTAACCTATTCTTGACACCACCTACATACTGGAATGCGAAAAGTAAACAACAGCGCGAGACGTGTTTACTCGTATCGGACCTGGGCGACTTACCCCAAAAGAATTGCCGCGACGCTTAATTAAATGCTATAAAAACATCTTATTAAAGAAGAAACCTCCCGGATTATTATTTAAGGAAAGGTGATTTATGACCTTCTTGACATTTTCTATGTAAACCTTATTATCGAGATAGATCGAGTGCTTTGTCGAATTATCGAGCAAATACTGGCAAATTCGGGAATACATTATGGGGGGGCTATAAAAGTAACGCTGCGAACGAAGGAGATTATTATTAGACGAAAGCCGCGAGAGTAAACAAGCGAAATAGCGTAAGCGGAGCGTATATGTTAGCGGTAATGTCTCGGACACCCCGTATGTGCGGCCGGTCTCAAGTTCCCGACTATTCCGGCGGCTGACTAAGGAAAAACGCGGAGAAGAGGAGAAAAGGATTATTGAGGCTTGAGCTTTGCTAAAATTAAGATGTTTAATAATTACGAGTTCTGTTTAAATAGATTCTTTGGTTGTATTCAGAATTATTATTTTTAATTAGCCCTTCGTGCTAATATATAAATAAATTAATAATTAAGAGTGATATTATTAGGTTTTATAGGAAAAGGGCATTAAAACGACGTATAAGTTAATACAAGCGTAAAGCAGTTTTTATTAACTTTTTAGATCGAGTGTTTAATAACGACTGAGTTAACTACTAAAGTCTTCGATTTGTAATTCGCAGAAGGTCGCGATTGGTAATTTATCAATAATTTATATTCAAATCAAATGTAGTTTATTAGCTGCAGTGACGATGTTACATCTTCAAAAGTTAATCGAATAATCCCCAGTCCCGGCAGTGCTGCCACCCCGACTAGTGGTGAAATCGGTAGATTCAGTAGTAAAAAATCGGTAGATTCCGTGAAAATTCGGTAGATTAAAAAATTCAAACTACCTATTAATAATTAATACATAAAAGTTAATTTTTAGGTCTTTATTAATGACAAAGACTTTAGATATATCGTCTATCGGTGTCTCATCTATAATATATGTCTATCGTTGCGTTGCGTGTCTCACACATCGCATACTTTTATGTCCGAGATAGGCAACTTTTACACCATTCAAAATAATCCTGTTGAAAATGTACAAGAGAGATGTTTACACAAAATTCAAACTATCAAAAATACCTATCTTATTTGAAGATTTTACGGCTAAAGTGACTTGAGTTGGTACTGTTTAAGAATGGATAAGTCAAAATAAGCTTCCTATCCTTTACCATTAAAATTACCATTGCGGTACTTAAAAAGTACCGCAAACTCCGCCATTTTTGGGCAAAAATTTGGCGCCAAATTTGAATTGCTAATGTTAAATAAAAGTCAATTTTGTACTGTATTGTTAAAAAAAGTACAACTGTATTAACATGCGTTAATAATTGAAATGCAGATATTAAGATAATATAATTAATATAATAACAAGCATTGTTTTCATTATTTGCTGTTAGCAATTCAAATTTTGCGCCAAATTTTTTGCCCAAAAATGACGGAGTTTGCGGTACTTTATATGTCTAGTGACTTCAGGCTGAAACCATTTGAAAATATATCGGAATATTGTGAAGAGTAAATAAAAATCACATGAAAACGACGAAAATTTTGTTTATTTTGCCATGCTCAGAAATTCGGTAGAAAATAATGACATTTCGGTAGATCGGTAGACTGATAACAAAATCGGTAGATCTACCGAAAAATCGGTAGAGGTGGCAGCCCTGAGTCCCGGGTTCCTCCGTCGCATCTCGCTCGGAGGTCCCGAAAACCGCATCCTCAGCATATCGGATGTCTTCCGCCCAAACCTCCGAAAGAAGTCATCGCCCCTTCCGAAAGTGCTGACTACACTACAAAAGTGTATATGCGTCATATGCGAGATTATTCATTTTACACTTTCATCAGCAGTTTTAGATTTCACGGCGTGATTCTCCCAATAGTCCGAATGTCAAGTGTAAAATTATATTTTTCTCTTTTTGTTTATACTACGGCAATATTAAAATATACCGGGTAAACCAATAGATATAAATTAATGTTAGGAAATAGTTAAGTGTGTTATATAAATTAATTAGTTTAGTAATAGTGTAAATAAATTAAGTAGTGTCTAGTGTACAATTAGTACTAATGTAAATAAATAAAATAAAATAAATGAATAAAAAATAAACTTTACAAAAACTATACTAAAAAATAAAAATTATTATGGTTTTTTGTTTTCGCTTTTAGCGATGTCCGACATATATGAGTATTTACATTTAGCAGAACAAAATAACTTAAACCTGTATCTAAATTGTTTAAAGGGTGCGTCTATTTGCCCCCTACACCAATGGCATAGGGGTGGCCATTCTTTTCCCGTTTTCTGGAAACAAAGAAATCCCCGATAAATAAAAATAAGATCGAAAATTTTCAAGACTCTTTTCACCTTTTCCTTCTCCTTTTGTTCTTGACATGCACCTGCACCACCCTACAAAATAAAATTAATGGTTTTGTTAGGATAAAGTATAGTCGCCTAAGGCCTTTACCGTCGTGCAATTGGTGCTCAGCAATTTAAAACACTAAGTGTAAAGTACATTTACAGATATGGTGCCTTGACCATTATGCACGTTAGGCAACGGTACTCGAAATGGGATATATGCTTCGACTTTGGCGAATTTCTACACGTTTATTAAAAAATTTACAAGAAAACTTCTCAGATCTAAACACAAGTCAAAGAGGGCGAGTAGAAACAATATACCCCAATTTCCGTTAAATGAACGTTAATCCCTCAAAATTACAATGTTTAAGCAAAAATATAATATGATTTTGAAAGTTTTCATAACAGATACATATTATATTGTGTTGTTGAGTCCTTTGTACAAGTTTAGTCTGGAATTGCGCGTTTTGGAGATTTTGCCCGAAAAATGCTTGTACAAGGAAATTTTATAAATCTCTATTCCAGTGTGAATTTAAAATTGTTTGTCTGTGTATTTTATTGGAAGATCTTAGGATGCTTTAATATATTATATTTGTGTTTCAGACATACAGCACCAAGAAGATATGTATTAGACCACACGGCGGAACAATATGGACATCAAGTTTTGAGTCAATCCTAAGTATCATTGCCATTTTAATCTAATTCAATGAATGTGGCGCATTACGAAAATGTACTACGAGAGGCATTTAGGACGAGAGGGTAGAAGACGGAAGAAAAATGTTAAAATCTGTGACGTGGAGCACTGCAACCGATTAATGCAGAAATATGGAAAAATTCGATATAACACACTAAACGAATAGTGCTGGAAATGAGGAGAGCGATTTCAGTGACATTAAAGTGGATTAAGATTTTTTTAGATTAGGTAACTTTGTTTCGCTACGTTTTGCATAAATGTTTGTAATATACCTATCGTAAAGTTTTCGTGGGTCCAAATAATTACACTACATTAATTATGTACCTAACTAATTTATTCAACACTAATTATTACTACTTAACACTTATCACATAATTTATTTAGAGTATTTATGTTCGTGCGCCGGTTTTCGCTAGCAAAATGGCTCACGTATTTCGACTGTCCTCTCTCTCGCCCGTTGTCGCTTATCTCCCTCGCTTACACGATCGAAATAAGGAATGAAACATGATAGTTCCCGAATGAGATCGATCGTACATGAAGTGAACACTTTTCTAGGAAGAGGACACTTCGACTCTGTCCGCTAGTCGCATTCGTCCCGATTCTCTGTTACAGTTTACTAGCAGTAGTAGTGTAGTGTAGTGAATGTGAATAGGAAAACATGTTCAAACTTTAAGAAGATCTACGGCCCGATTTTCTATACGATTTACATAATATGTATATAAAGACGGGATAATATTGTAATGCGAGAAGTAAACAAAGCGACACATGTTTACTCGCTCCGAGCGAAGCGGTTACTTCAAAAGAATTACTACGACGCGTAAAAGACAGCTGCATGAATTCTGCCGGATTGTTGTTTACGAAAAGTAATTTGTGACCTTCTGAACATTTCCTGCGTAGGCGTTGTTAAAGGAACAATCGTACCTTCTAGAACGTACGAGACGATTCTCGATCATGGTTGGGGTGTATATATAAGGGGGCTTGTGATCGAGGGAGTTAGTTAGAAGTAGAGAAGCAGACGTGAACGCGACATACGATCCGAAAGCGGAGCAGTACAAATAAATTAAATAGTGTCTAGTCTAGTGTACAAGTAGTTAAGTGTGTTAAATAAATTAGTGTACAATTAATGTAAATAAATTATAAAATAAACGTTACAATATTTTCCGTGGCATTGCGTGCAGGAAGCTGTTCTATTTTCTTTTTTAATAGGTCTTAAATATTTTATTGATCATGTGGAATAAGAACATTTTTTAGTTTTGACCTAAAACCTGTACTAAACCTGTAGGTATTAAAAAAAAATAGTGTACGAAATCGAGATATATGAAAAAGGGGCAATAGTTTAGAAACTAGCGTCGGAAAAAAGTGTCTTACTGTTTTCTTGCTACTCGTGCCATTCTACATCGTAATAATGAGCTGTTTAGTTCTATAAAGTTCAGTCTTTCCGATGGGCTAAAAAATTGCGAGAAAAGGAAAGAAGCGCGATTTTAACCTGAAAATATTTTTTAAGTTTTGAACAGTCCTCTTCGTTCGAAAATTATTAGTTCTTTTAACGTTTAAAGATTGTACGGAATATGGAATAATTATTACCTAAGTAAATTGTAAGCAAATTGTGTTTAAAAATTTATAATAAGGAAGAAAAGCACTATAGCTTATATCAACAAAGACATTTTTAATTTAAAAGATAACTACCTACATATAATAAAAAAAAAACTGCAATTAAAAATATGTCAATGTTTTGGGAAGATTAGACGGTTTTGTTGAAGACAAAGACTCCGGTTTATGAGCAACCAATTTGGAAGTCACTTTATTTAGTTCTTAACTACCTACCTTTAATGATTGGCTTTGTAAATTGCTTTTGGTTTCAGTAAAGGTTGTTGAAAATCTAGATTTTTGTAGAGAAATATATTTTCTATCGAAATGATATGTTTGATAGTCTAAATTTATGTTTTTCCAACAAAATAAATTAAAAAAACAATGTTGAAAAAATGAAAAAATATAGACTTTTTTTCTTTTTAAATTTTTGAATATAACTTTTTTCTAGGCGTACTTTGGTACAGACATTACTTCACAAAAAAGAAAGCTTATTCAATTTCCTTTAAAATGGTGGTTTATAAGAGTTTATAAGTTAAAAAACCCCATGGCATGCCAGGCTAAAAGGTAGATTTATGGGTAGGATATAGAGTAATATAACAGGCACGATGTGTCAAAAAAATGTATACGAGGTGTGAAAAAAATACAAACGTCAAAATTTTTAAATATTTGCAAATAACTTTTTTTCTGTACATTTCTCAAAGATATTTTTTATACAAAAGTTGTTCGCCTCTATAAGGGCAACAAAAAACCTCAGTAACATTTTTCTCTCAGACACGAAATAAATTTTTTTATTTTTTTTTAAATAACTTTTTTTCTGTACATTTCTCGAAAAAATATTTTATACAAAAGTCGTTCGCCTTTTTCTACAGACGCGAAATTAATTTTTTTTTTTATTTTATTTTTTTAAATAACAAGCCGCCATTTTGAAACCGCTGGAGCTATTTGGCCCATAACGAACTCGACCGAGATTTTCAGCCGGGCTGAACAGCGAACGAGAATGTTTTTGGCGCTTAGGAGAACGTAAATCAACGATCTAGCCATATTTTGTCGGTGCTGAATAAGATACCCATACCCCATACTCCCATTGGTATATACAGATTTTATTAATCAAATTTTACTGAATGGGGCGCTGCTATCGTTTGGTGTATATAAGTCTATGTGCGTATATATAATATACGCACGCATCTATATATAACGTGCCGACGCAACGTTGCGAGGCCCAACATTTGGCTACACTGTAGGACTGAAAATATACGAAAATATCAGATTATCCGCACGTTTTGTGGTCCGAATTATTAAGAGCCATTACATATTACCATGCAATAATTGGTATTGAATAAATCATAGTTATAATTATAATTTTGATTAATATTTCCATCTTCATATTATTACTCTTAGCCTAGAATATTATCATTAAGGAGCGGATTTTAGATGAAAACTTTAAAACATCACCTTTTTAACCAAAATTCTCTGTTTTTATATTACAGGGTGTTTTATTTTATTTTTTCCAAATTTATTTAACTACATTTCACTATATTGAAGTATTTTTCTCAATTTTCGTATTCATTAAAGATATTTTTATCTTGAGCATGGGTAACTTTTTTCTACATTCTTTGATTTACAATTGTCAATCTCCAATGTTTATTTCGAATGTTAAACGGTTTTATTTGAGTTAACTAAATTGTTTGTGTTCATGTAATTATCATTTCGTACTATTTAATATCTTTATATGTTTTGAGTAACACTTGTACCGATGTAGTCACCATTTTGCAATAAACCAAAAAGTCGCAGTTTCAGTTCAATTATTTCAAATAAACCAACAGGTTATGGGCACAGTTACGCATTGAGCTAAAGTGAATAATTGGACGAAATAGGAACAGTGTGTTGGAGCGATATTTTTGACGAAAACTCCGAGGACCGATTTTGAGGTTAGGATTACGTGCACACGCAATGGATTCAACCAGGACAATCAACGTTGGCCTCCTAGAAGGAAAAGCAAATTGGAACACATGGAGATACAAAATAAGTATTTGCCTACGAAGGATCCCCAGAGCGTTAGACGTAATTGAAGGCAGGTTAGAGAGGCCAGGCTCACTTCCTGAGGACGCAACCTCTGAGGCAAGAGAGGCGTATCAGACTCAGCTTGATGTTTTTAATAAGGCGGATAGCCACACACTGATTGTGTTAACCACTAACATGTCAGAAGAGACGTTACAAAAAATCGTGCGTCGCACATCAGCCCGAGAAGTGTGGGTAGAACTTCATACACTATTTGACTGCGTCTCTGAAGATAAAGTCTACAACTTATGCCTGCAATTCTTCAGCTGCAAAAAGGCAAATGAGGATGACATCGCAACACATGTTTCAAAACTAAAGAACCTGTGGAGCGAACTAAAATAGGAAATGTCCAAAGATGACGGAATGAAGTACGATCTGCCAGATGTATTTATGATCTGTAAAATACTAGGTACACTGCCAGAAGAATATTTTTCGTTCAAGTCTAGCCGGATGTTGATGTCAAAAACCGAAAGGACAGTTGACAACCTGACCAATCAGCTGTGTGCGTATGAGAGGGCACTCAGAAGCAAAGAAGTCTCATCTCAACAAGAAGCACTCTACTTTAATTCGTCCAAACAGCAAATTCAGCAGCAGAACTTTTCGAAAGACAACCTCCAAAAGAGCAACAAAAAGAAAATCTGTCCTTACTGCAAAAAACCTAATCACACTATCAAACAATGCAGAAAGTGGATCGCCGATGGAAGACCTCCCAAGCCCAGCAACTCAGGAAAATCAGAAAGCGGTGCCAACATGACTTTGGTCGCTATAACTTCGATTGTAATGAACTCCGAGTGCAACTCTGACGATTGGTTTGTAGATAATGGAGCAACGAGCCATGTTTCTATGAATAGGAGTATCTTCAGAACGTTTGAACCATTTTCTACGGAACACTCAGTAACCACAGCGAACGGTGTGAAGGTTGCAGCCATTGGAAAAGGTGATATCGACATCGAAGCAGCGGTCAACGGCAAGTGGCACAAGCTCACGTTGGCTGATGTATGGTGCGTGGTGCGTTCCTGGGATCCAGAGAAATCGATTCTCAGTCCTTGCAGCCCAAGACAGAAACAAAGAAAGCAGGTTCAACTCATCTCCAGAGGTCTGCAATTTCATCATCAACGGCGAAACAAAATTAATTGGAATTCGTGAGCAGTTTGGTGGACTCTACAAGCTGAGAGTAAGGAACGTGAACAACAGTGCATTCAAGGAAGTAAATGCAACAGAAAAGGACAACCTTCTCCAACTTTATCATGAACGATTCGGGCATTAGAACAAGCGACACGTGAGATCCCTCCTAAACAAAGAGCTGGGAATTCACGTTGAGGTGGACAGCGAACTCTGTGAAGGCTGCGTTTATGGCAAGGCTCATCGTCTGCCTTTCGGAACGAGGTCTGGAACAACGAAACCGGAAGAGCGGATTCACACAGACGTTTGCGGCCCCTTCGACGATTCAATGTCAGGATACAAGTATTTCGTCCTCTTCAAGGATGATTTTACAAAGTTCAGGACCATTTACTTCATCAGAGAAAAGTCTGAAGTTCCAGGGAAATTACTCCAATTTGTTGCAGAAGCAAAGACTCTCGGACACACCATCATGGAGCTGCTGAGTGACAATGGCAAAGAATTCGATAATCAGTAGGTCAGAAAAATCTTGCAGAAAGAAGGAATTGTTCAACGACTTGTCACGCCTTACACTCCCGAACAGAACGGATCCAGCGAAAGAGAGAACCGCACCGTGGTCGAGTCTGCTCGAGCAATGATGCATGCTGCATGCTCATGGAAAACTTCCACAAACACTTTGGGCCGAGTTGATCCGGACAGCAGCCTACATTCTCAACAGGACTGGACCTTCTCACACTGAGGGAGCATCTCCCTACGAGCAATGGTACGGCAGGAAACCAGGTCTGAAACATCTTCGGGTGATCGGGTCTACCTGCTATGCGCATGTTCCCAAGTAACAAAGGAAGATGATGAATCCAAAGACCACCAAAGGAATTCTTATTGGATACGACAATGAAGACGGCTACAGGATCTTCTGTGAAGAGGAAGGTAAACTAATTCGATCGAGAGATGTCATTTTCGAGGAGAAAGTATTGCAGAACAAGAACGATATCCATCCTCAGGGAATCTCAGACCCTTCTGTTCAACCAGAACAAGATTCGACCCCTGAAGAACAGCAAGATGACGACGAAATACAGAGCGAAGAGGAGGAAGATGAACTCTGGGACCTGAGTACTGAAGACGAAGCTGAAACTCAACTAGAACAAAAAGGTGCTCAAAGCTCAGCGACACCAACGTTCGACGACTTCGTGAACGTTCTTCTCTCAATCCTCCGTCAAAGTATAAAGACTTCGTAATGTATCTCTCAAGCCCTCAACAAGAACCTGAATCCTTCAGTGAAGCCATTAAATCAGACCAACAGGACCATTGGAAGGAAGCTATGTGTCGTGAGATGAAAGCTCTTGAAGAGAACAAAACTTGGGAACTGGTTGATCTGCCTCCAGGAAAAAGAGCCATTTCAAATAAATGGGTCTACCCACTTAAAACAAATGCCCATGGATCGATTGATAAATTCAAAGCCAGATTGGTCATCAAAGGGTATTCACAACGGAAAGGAGTGCAGTACAACAAAACCTTCAGTCCAGTGGCCAGAACATCAACCATCAAAACATTGCTCACTGTTGCTGCAAAAGAGAAAATGAAACTAGCACAGATCGACGTTTCAAAGGCATTTCTCTATGGTGACCTCAAGGAAACCATATACATGCAACAACCTGAAGGACATGGTGATGGATCTGCCAAGGTATGCCGCCTGAAGAAAAGCCTCTATGGCCTGAAGCAAGCTCCTCCATGCTGGAATGAGAAGTTCAGCAACTACATAGTCAGCCTGGGATTTCAACGAAGTGAAGCTGATCCTTGTCGCTTCATGAGGCAAAAAGGACAGAAGATGTTCTTTGTTCTCTACGTTGACGATGGAATGATTGCGGCTGAAGATGAGCAGGAACTTCAGAAGTTCTTAGATGATCTGAAACGGGAGTTTAAAATCACCTCCAAGCCAGCATCGTTCTACCTATGATTGGAAATCAACCAAGGAAAAGATGGTTCAATAAGGGTGAGCCAAGTTCATTACACGGAAACCGTACTGGAGAGATTCAACATGAGCCGTTGCAAGGCTGTGACTACTCAATCACTAAGGACAACGATGCAGAAGAGAGCCCTAGGAACTCTGAGTTTCCATAGAGACAAGCTATTGGAGCACTCATGTTTCTCATGTGTGGTACCCGACCAGACATCGCGTATGCTGTTAGCGTCGCCTCCAGGAACCTTGACAAACCAACTGAACGAGATGTGCTCAGAGTGAAGAGGATGCTGCGGTATTTGAGAGGTACAACAGATCTTGGACTGGTCTACAAAGCCAACTTGGGAGAGGAGGTTTTTGAGTGTTTCAGCGATGCAGATCATGGTGGTGACCCTGGTACGGGCCGCTCAACCTCAGGGGTGCTGTGCCTGTACTCTGGAGCGCCTATCTCGTGGATGAGCCAGAGACAGCCCTCTGTTGCAATATCCACAACCGAAGCTGAAATCGTGGCTGCCAGTGAAGCCGCAAGAGAGGTCATCTGGATCAAGAGACTTCTGACTGAACTAGGCCAGTTGAAGTCGACGCCCATTCTGCAAGTCGACAATGAAGCAGCCATCCGGCTAGCACAAAACCCTGAATTTCATCGGAGAACGAAACACATTCGTATCAGACACTTCTTTGTTCGCGAATTGGTCACAGCTGGAGAAATGGACATTTCAAAAGTTGACACACAAAATCAGCTCGCGGATATTTTGACAAAACCACTGTTTTCAATTCGTTTCCGAAAATTATATAACGGCATGGGGCATGGGCATCAAAATAAATTTTTTAATGATCATTTTTTAAATGAAATTAATGTACCTACCTATAATCGGATACTTGGTTTAAATAAATAATTTCATTTTTAACAATAAATTACCCGTAGTAGATAAATTATTGATTGCCTAAAAATAGATTGTCATGTAAAAAAAAACAAATAATACGGTTTGAAAGAAGAGGTAAAAGAAAAATGGAAAGACCTGCTAATTTCAAATGCTTATATCTGTCAATTTTGGTAGATTTATCTAGTATTGCATTCGTAAACGAAGTCGAAAAAGGAGGAATTAAAATGCGGTTTTCAGTTGTTTGGTCTCTAGAAATCATACTTAATCATTTCTCAAAAGTTTATATATACAGTCAACTCCGTTTATAACGTACCTCAAGGGAACTTAAAAAAAGTACGATAAATGCGAAGTACGTTAAATACATCCGGCTTCTATTCCGCGGATAATTTTAAATTTTTCCCCTAGAGAGAACGCTAACCGTTGTTTTTATTGGGATGGTTCGTCATGTTGGGGTGTTTCAGTTAAATTAAGGATAATAAACTATTTAGTCGGGTTCGGATCTATTCATAATTTACGCAGCAGGTACACATAATATATAACAGGTATATTTTTGGGGAAATCCGTGTTTCGCTAATCCTGTTAATTCCTTGATCCCTAACCGTCCTAACGGTTTGTGATTTGTCATGCTAACGCTGACAATTTCTTCGAAATTCGTGGTAATAACGTACTTCCTAAGAGATTTTCGTCCGTTAAATCCGACAATCCGTTAAAAGCAAGTACGGTAAATACGATGCTTATTTCTAATAAAGTAAAGGGTATCAGTTCTGGACTTCCTAAACAGTTCGCTAAATCCGATAGTCCGCTAAATGCGAGTGCGTTGTAAACGAAGTTGACGTATATAAGAGATACTTAACATACATATAATTTTAGAGCCATGAATATGTTCATAATGATGAACGAAACGTCGGCAGTGTGATATTTGGGAAATTATCAAGAACGTTCCTGACTATTCATCTCAGCGCTCCCCGAGAACATTCTCCCAAATCTCCGATATGTTGATTGGTTCTTGAATTTTACCGGAAAAACTGGAAATTGCTTTTATCGAAAAATATTATTATCTCTTCAACCATTGACACTGTCCCAATAACACTTGGCAATGTTATGTTTTTGATAACGCCGAGTCAAAAAACGTTAACGGAATTTTTTTAGATCGTCTAGATTTCAAGCTGCGATAGTCACCTTTTTTTTATTTCTTATCGGCGCCATATTGGATTTTAATTCCATTAGATAGACAAAAAAAAATACCTTTTTGGTTCCTAACTCGTTTACCTAGCCATTTTTTTTCTAGTAATAAACCATTAGATATAAAAATTTCACGAATAATTGAATTTTAAGCTATCGGGTAAACAGCGTAAACCGTGAAGAAATAATTGAATCTAGAATAATGAAACTCACAAATTATTAGAGCATTTATTTAAAACAAAAGAAATTAAATACTCAAAAAGGTGTAAATGATTTCAAAACATACTACTTTTTTTGAAAATTAATTTAGGCGTAGTTACAGTAGAACTAAATAAGCTTGTCGTCTGACCTTGACTTGCGCACGGGAAAAAAGTAGTGGCCCACTAGTGGTGGAAACAGTTCATTGTATCTCGAATGTGGTTGAATGAGTGCACGAGTGTTTTCTAATACCTTCTCTCTCCCCACTCTGCACATCTGCTTATTGCGTTCTACGTTCTACTGTAATAATTCATAGGAATTGTTCAAAGTGTCCGCCATTACTTTCTATGCAAACATTAATCCTCAAATTCATTTGATCCACTGCTTTCCGAATAGTCTGCCTTGAAATGGACTGAAGGGCATTTTGAATTTTGAAACGAAGGTGATCGTTGTTTTCTGTTGCGGTTGCATACACATCGTCTTTTACTTTGCCCCACAGAAAGTAATCCACGAACAGGCCCAAACATGCCAAGCCATGAATTTGGAAATCGTGCATGTAAATAATCTCTAACGATGCGAGGGTTGTGAGAACCAGCTCCGTCTTGTTGAACCCACTCAAGATTACGAACTGTTGCTAATGGCAGTTCGTCTAACATATTTTCTAAATTAGTTTGTAACAAATTTAAATAGGTATCACTCCCGAAGTTTCTTCCTTGATCCGAGTGTAATTCCATGGGTACTCCAAATCGGCAGATCATCTCCTTCACGAGCACATCAGCTACTGTCTCTGCCTCCTGATTAGGGTGAGCGTACGCTTCTACCTACTTTGTAAACTAGTCCATTACGATCAGGATGTATTTATTCCCCTTTTCGGTCTCAGGGAAGGGTCCTGCTATATCAATAGCGATCCTTTCGAAGGGGCTTCCGACGTTATATTGTTTCATGGGAGCTTTCGGCCGTCTTTGTGGCTCATTACTTCCGACCTTGCTATTCCTACACCAGTCCTTCACGTCGTCTGAACAATTTATCCAACAGAATCGTTCTCGTACTTTCTGCAGGGTTTTCTTGATCCCTAACCTCCCGCGGGGGTTTTACTGGAGGGAATTACCAACTGCCGTCTTTCCTCCGTTGCGTCCTGGCTCTCCAGTACTCTAACTGCTAACTCCTCAACTACTAACAAGTCCCATTGTGCCCAATAACTCTTTAATAACTACCCATCGTATGTATTTGGGAATTTAAACTTAGTGAGTGAGAAAATTAACTTAGTCCTGGCTAGTTAAAAAGTAGTGGAAGGGAGAATTATAGTCACGCCTACCGCTACCGGCGCTACCTTGTCCTTGTCTCTTACCCCGCAGCAACGCCAGGTGATGGACTCTTAAAAATTTCTCTTTACACAGAGATCACTTTTTTACGAAGGCGTAGAAGGGCCATGCAATTTCTATTTATTAATTTCGACTTTAAACTCGAAATTTCGACTTTGAACACGAAATTTCGACTTTAAACACGAAATTTCGACTTTAAACTCGAAATTTCGACTTCAAACTCGAAATTTCGACTTTGAACACGAAATTTCGTCTTTAAACTCGAAATTTCGACTTCAAACTCGAAATTTCGACTTTGAACACGACACTTCGTCTTTAAACTCGAAGTTTCGACTTTGAACACGAAATAAACCTTAGACAGGTAAAGCAGGGAAACTGCAAAGGACACCGAGGTACATTCAACAAGAACCATCGAGCGGCAAAAGAACAGGAGTTGTTGAAATCGGCTGGATGTGTTCCCAACGGTCTGATAGGAACTATAACTATAAACAAGTTCGCACCAAATATGGAGGTGGAACAAGACGCATATGTGTACCTAAAGATACGAAATGTTCAGAATTGTTGGAAAGAAGCAAAGTGTTAATTTTCCCTAATGACGTTTCTGTCAAAGGGCCATTGATAGAATTTAACTGTGAGCTTCTTGACGTTAAAAGTCACCCTTTTAAAGAATACGTTACGGTTCGGCTAATGTATGAGATTTCATCGATCAACATGTTACGATTTTATCTGGCCCCATCCTTATAAAATGTTGGTACTCCTCTTTTACATGAAAATACAAATATAGCTGGAGCCTCTACAAATCGTTATCTACCACAATCGCATTCTTTAAATGAAAGTAAAGTACGGTTGTTTAGTTACAGTTTCATTCCTATCATCCTATCTAACATGGTTAATTGACTTGTTACTGTAATGAATCCATTTAGGCAAGTAACCAGAAGCAACCCATGTTTTAAATAATTTCAGATTCCAACGTTTACTAGCGGAAGAGAGGCCGTGGTCCGGTGGAGAATTCGGAACCCATTTCCATCTTTTAGACTTTAGAAGGATAAATTTCGTGTTTAAAGTCGAAATTTCGTGTTTAAAGTCGAAATTTCGAGTTTAAAGTCGAAATTTCGAGTTTATTACAGTCAAAATTTCGAGTTTGAAGTCGAAATTTCGTGTTCAAAGTCGAAATTTCGTGTTCAAAGTCGGAATTTCGAGTTTAAAGACGAAATTTCGTGTTTGAAATCGAAATTATTAAATAAAAATTGCATAGCCCTTCTACGCCTTCATACTTTTTCATATAATTCAGTTAAAACTTATTTTTAGCTATCAGATCGAAAAATGGTGATAACATTACATCAGCCGTGTGAAATTTCGGTAAAGTTTACCTTCCATTATGACTATTGACAATTATCAATTGTTGTACCCTTCTACAGACAAAAATAGTGATTTCTTTTACAAAAAAAATATAAATGAGGAGAAACCTTGTTAGCATTAATGTACCAGTTCCTAAAATTGTCCGACACAATGAATATCGTCGACATTATGTGATTTGGGTTTAAAGATTCAGAAATATATTATGTTCTAGACTGGGTTTGCAGAAAATTACCATACCAGACGCAGAAATAATTTATGCAATAAAACTAACGATTATTCCCTGGAAAACACTCATTCATTATACTACAGTATCAAATATTGCATTAATTCCGGCCTATAGATAGGAGCTATGTAATCGGATTCCTAAAAACTAGTTGACAAGCACTAGGAGAGTTGCATGTATTTTAATTCGTTTTTAGCTTGTTTCACTTCGATTTTCTCTCCTCTCGCTCTATTGCAAGCACTTCGTTTCAACCAATCAACCTTTGCCTAACGTCGGATACGCCCTCTAAACCAGGGTCGATAATTTTTAAGACAAAAAAAAAATTATAGTAGGATGAAACTCTTTGGAAAAGGTAGAGAATATAACAAAAATGAAAGGAAAAATAATAAAATAATAAAATAAATAAATTACGGGCGATCTGAGGTCGGGAAGGGGCCGGGGGTGAGTACTTAAGGATAAAAAGCGGTTTATCTCGATTTCCGGCAAAACTGCAAGTCTTATGGAAAAAAGTTAAGTGGCAGAGTTGTAGGTAATAAAAAGGTCTACAACTTTTGTATCGACACTTTTTTAACATAACCTCAAAATTGATGTGAAAAATTCAAATAACCAAGTTTTTGTTTTTTTATTTTTAACTATTGCAAATTTTTCTTTTTTTCACGTAATTTGGTTAAAACTTACCTTTTTATGTCCGCAACATATAGTAATTTTTTTTATTTAAAATATTCATTTTTTCACCTTATCTTGACTTAATATCGAAAAACCATCCTAATTTTCAAACGAAAATTCTTCCGTCAAAATACGTATCTGCTTTTTTAAAAAAGTCGGTGTGTTGTTTGTTCGTTGTAATCTTTACTTTCTGATGGTATAAAAAATATACATTACTATGGTAAATGTTCTCAGAAAATGCAAATAATGAAAAAAAAATTTTTTTAA
The DNA here is from genome assembly GCA_946251905.1 of Cryptocephalus moraei. NCBI lineage: Eukaryota > Metazoa > Arthropoda > Insecta > Coleoptera > Chrysomelidae > Cryptocephalus > Cryptocephalus moraei. The sequence continues at coordinate 14,773,835 of OX276453.1, read as the reverse complement.
TCATTTTGTATAATTTTGAGCTGTTTATTAAAATTTATACTTTAATTACTCGAAAAACGTGAGATTTCATGTTACATTGATAAACAGAAAAATTGCTAATCGAAATATACTACTATAATTAACAACCAAGCAAGTTAATAAAGTTAATAATTATAAGACATCTACAATATTTTGAGAAAGTTTTAGAATCTTCTTTAAATTATATGCGTATATACCTATTTATTGCTATTTTAAGATTACTTATATAGCTGAGTGACCTTCGGAAAAAAAGATGCAAACAAAGAAGATATAAAAAAATGGATTACAATTAATCAAATCTATTTATAAATGTAAAAATGATAATCTAACACTGAATCAATTAAGATATCAAAAATATCAATTGGTAAGAATTAAATCTTCTTTCATATTGGCAAATCTCCCACCCACAGAAGGCGCAGAAGAAGAACATTGTTACAGGGCATATTATCAGCTTCAGACTTGGCTGGGTAACGAACTGACAGCAACAGGTTGGGGCTGGAAGCAACATTAACGTCGCATTATGCCCAAATTTACAGAAAGGGAAATAATTCCGGAAACATTGCTTAAAACTATTTGCTGCAGCTGTGAAACTGGATGTAACAGTTTAAAATGTGGCTGCCGAAAACATGGTTTAAAATACACAAATTTATGCTTAAATTGCCATGGTTCTGAAACATGCTCCAATGTGGAAGAAGAAACCTACGAGGAAGTTGATGATTTAGATGAAATTGTGGATGAAGAACCAATGCAGACCGGAAATAACCTTGGAGACGAAGACGGTGATAGTCTTGAAGATTTCGAAGATCCACTAGAATCGGGAAGGTTTGTTGAATCTAACGATGAAGAAATGTCATCAAAGAGACAAAAAGTAATGGAGAAGTGATTAGAATGCAAGATAAGGTATTTATAAATAACTAGAGTAGTGCATTTAAAAATATTATAATGAATAATGTAATCAGTATAAAGTATTTAAATTCAATAGTACTGTAACGAAATAGAAACCATAATAGCCTGCCATAAAGTTAAGCGCCTTTCGGAATGACTTCAAAGAATTCCGCACGAGATAGGTTCGGGGAACTGGTGCCATTCTTGGATCGAGTTTCTAGTATTATCTAGAAGGTTACCGAACAAAGGACCGGCAACGTCTCGAAGTTTCTGGGTTTCCCATACGGCTATAAATAGCAGACGGAAGTCGACGAATTCGACGGTAGTCGTAAACAGCCGCCGGTAGACTGGTCGACGGGTGTCGGCCAGGCCAGCGGTAAGATAAATAAACAGTGTGCAATATAAATTAATTAATTAAGTAGTAGTAAGTGAAATAAGATAAATTAGATTATAAGTATTAGCAGTTAAGTGTAGTGTAAGTGTACAAATAAATTAGCGTGTAAGTGGTTTAAATAAATTAAGTAAGAAAACTCGTGTCGTGTAGTGATTCTCGCGTAGGTAAAAACGTTACAGTACTGTAATGCGAAAAGTAAACAGCGCGAGACGTGTTTACTCATATCAGACCTGAGCGGCTACTTCAAAAGTGCCGCGACGCTTAATTGAATTCTATAAAAAAGGACAGCTCCATGAATACGCCGGGATTATTATTTAAGGAAAGTGATTTATGACACTCTGGAGCTTTCTACATAATAAAAGATATTTCGAGTAACTACACGAATACGCGAGAAGGTTCCCGACTACAATTGAGATGTATATATAAGCGGGCTTGTGGTCGAATTAGGATTATTATTAGACGGACGCCGCGAGAGTAAATAGCGAAATAGCGAGAGCGTTTGAAGTGAAATAAATTAACGATTAAGAAGTGTGATATAAATTAATTAGTTAAGTTAGTTTAGTAATAGTGTAAATAAATTAGTAAAATAAACGTTACAGTACGATTTACATGGATATTTATATACAATGAGATATTCTATGACATAAATGTAATGAGAATTTATTACATCAACTTTATTACTGAAAAAAATTGCAGAAGTCACATTTTTTTTTAGATTAAATCCCCTTTAAATCCTATTTTTAATATTTAGAACAAATATTTTCGCATGTTTTTTGCAATCTTGATGTTTCATGGATTTGTAATTTTTTTGTTTATCAATGTAACATGAAATCTCACGTTTTTCGAGTAATTAAAGTGTAAATTTTAATAAACAGCTCAAAATTATACATAATGATTAAAAAAAAAATCGGATTAGAGTTTTTTTCATTATTTGCATTTTCTGAGAACATTTACCATAGTAATGCATATTTTTTTATACCATCAGAAAGTAGAGATTTCAACAAACAAAAAACATACCGACTTTTTTAAAAAAGCAGATATTTTGACGTGAGAATTTTCGATTGAAAATTAGGGTGCTTTTTCGATGCTAAGTCAAAATAAGGTGAAAAAATGAATGTTTTAAATTAAAAAAAAATACTGTACGTTTGGAACATAAAAAGGTAAGTTTTCACCTAATTTCGTGAAAAAATAAAAAAAATTGCAAAAGTTAAAAATAAAAAACAAAAACTTGGTTATTTGAATTTTTCACATCAATTTTGAGGTTATGTGAAAAAAGTGTCGATACAAAAGTTGTAGACCTTTTTATTACCTACAACTCTGCTATTTAACTTTTTTCCATAGGACTTGCAGTTTTGCCGGAAATCGAGATAAACCGTTTTTTACCCTTAAAAACTCACCCCCGCCCCCTTCCCGACCTCAGATCGCCCGTAATTTATTTTTCCTTTCATTTTTGTTATATTCTCTACCTTATCCAATGGGTTTCATCCTACTATAATTTTTTTTCACTTTTTACCGTTTTCAAAACTATCGACCCTGGTCTACTCTGGTAGTTTACCAAACCAGAATGTTGTAGTAACTTTTGGACAGCCCCCTGCTGTTGGCGGCCCTGCCGTCTGCCGACTCTGCCGTCCTATGCTGCCGTCTCTGTTAAAGTCACTAGATATACAAAGTACCGCAATCGTCCGCCATATTGGTTCGGTTTGTGGTGGGGGAAATAGCGCGTTATTTAAGTATGCGAACTTGAATAATTCTTGGAGGGGTGAAGTGAATGAATGGAAAAGTTACGTAGGTGATATTTCTTACAAAAATTAAATTGTTATAAATGAAGGTTATGTTGGCCTATTTTATGAAACTGCCAACAGCACTCCGTGAATATTATCATTACTAATAAATGATATGTAATATTATTCTATTATTACCAGTACTTACAATGAAAACTTGAAAGCTAAATATATGAAAATTTGTTGCATTCTCCTTCATCTACCCATGTTTTCAATTTAAAGAACAAAAACAAGTGATAAAAGTAACTAAAATTGAAATAGAGTAGGTAATATGCTTAGGTAGACAGACTACCTATAGTACCATATACTACCATATGTTTTTGTAAAGAAATGAAAGAAAAATCCAAATTCAAAATAAATTTAAAATTCAAATATGAAATTCATTCCATTAATTTAAAATCTGACATTAAAGTTAATATTTAAAATTTCAACATCCTCACGGCTCCAAAAATGTTCTAACAAAAAATCTCGTTTTTCAACAATTCTAAAAATTTCTCAAAAACTTTTAAATTTTAAACTTTAAATCTTAAATTTTAAAGATGCTGAATGGTTGACAGGGATGCGGTACCTACGTAAAGCTGGAGCAAACCCCGAAAGTGGAATGAAGAAATCAATGCCATTGAAACTGTTCCCATTTTTTAACAGTTGTAGAATTGGAGACAAGTGGCAGAAGTTATTTGAAAACACTGAAATATAGAAGACTTCGGTGTGCCCTAAGTACTTATATATTTGAATGATAGACCAATACTAGTCTAATCTTTCTAGATTATATAGAGTATATAAATTATGAATTCTATTAAGGCAATTTTCATAAACTGGCTTTATAAATTATAGAATTTATAAGATGCATACATAGTCAAGAAATTTGTACCAGACCGTTAATATGTATATTATGAACTAGTAGAATATGAGAATACCATGTTAATGCTTATTCTAACATACAAATTATCTCGGCATCATTTAGATGCCCTTATCAGTGTATTACAAAATTACACGGGTATATAATAATAATCCACTGGATGAGCACTAAACAGTTTATGTCTGCATATAACAGAAGTAGTACCGTATACCCATGGAAATAATAATTTAGAAGTGATGTTGCCCTGGATGCTACTAGCATTTAATAAATTCGTAAGTGGGACGAAAATCATAACTTAGGTATTCACACAAAAACAAACTAGAAAGTTAATGAGAAGTATTTTTAAATCTGCTGGGAAATTGATAACTACGACGACGTATGCGTGACATTTTACTAGGTCTCACATTTATAGGATATACTATTTTACGTATGAGAAATTATAAAATATATCGCTCGCTTTATAGTAAAAACTTACTTCAATGTTTAATTTGTGTGAAATTTTCTTTATTAATTCAATTACCTACATACTACATTCAATTTCCTTTTTTAAAAAACATAAATCGTGGTAAATTATCGAATACTTGTCCCTCTGTGTAATAAATGTTTTGTATTTTTGCCTAAATAGAATTTTTTAATAAGTCCCAGTAGATTTACCAGTATGTCGATAAATGAAGAGTACTTATCGTTCGATTCATGATAATTTAAACAATTTAAAATTGAACTTCAAAAATATATACTACATAACTGTAATATTGTAACGAAACGGCTTGCCACGATATAAACACGCCAGGAGCTACACAAGTTCGCCGCATTGCGATCCCGAGAAGGACGGGTCGAATCCGACGGTCGAAGAGCCGAGAAGGTTCGATGCGATAACGGGTTCCACGAAAATCGAACTTTCTAGCAATTATCGCGAAAGTTTCAGAAGGCTTATACCTGGTATATAAGGAATGCCGGACCCAAGGCGGGACAGTTGAAGAATCGTTGTGTAAACATTCGGGCGAGAGACCGCGCGCGTTAAATAAATAAACAATTAAGTGTTAAGAGTTGGAATAAATTAATTAGGACAAATAGTGTAGTGTTTAGTTTTAGTAAATAGTAAAAACGTTAGCATATGATGGATAAGCATTCGACATCGTGCATTTCTTATCCCTAGTAAATCAAATTTGTTAAAAGTATTGTTTCGATTTCAAACTTTGAATAAACCTGGTTAATGTCCATAAGATTGTCGTAAACTCGTAAAGTCAATGGATAACGTCTAAATACTTCACTGAAGACCGCATTTAATTCCATTGATTTTTGCGGATTGTAAGGAGATTTAAAAGTGTAAAGAGGTTGCAGCCGAAGAAATCAATGTCCTACGTGATATTTGGGAACTATTAGGCTAAGGCCACACTGCAGGTGACAAGCTTAGTGGTAAGATAATAGGTTAGGAGGTCGGCTTAGATACCAAGATAGGATAGCGGCCACACTCAAATCTAGATGGTGATATACGTTGATACTTTAAACATAATGTCGGTTCTAAAACTGAATAAAAAGATGTTACTTTTAGAAAACTCTAATTTGAAATTTAGAATGTATCGACCCCTAACTAGAACCTGTTGGATACACGATATTAATGTTACAAGAACTGCTCATGGGGAGTTCAATTTACTATACAAAAAATATATAAACTATTGGACGGATTCCATAAAGGCTCCTTTTTAAAAACCGCTGCTATTAAAAGTTCATCCATTTTGCAAAGTATGTTGAAGTTTAAAATATAAAATTTTTTACCAGGATAGCTATGAAAAAACCGACAGGTTCGTTCTCTAGGATACACGCGTAGTAATTATCAAAGCGCTTAGCCTACCTTGAAGCGCTTGGTGTGGACGGTTACATACCATAACCATGTGTTTGTTTGCTGGGATATATTATCGTGACGCCTAGCTTCTATCTTACCACTTAGCTTGCCACCTGCAGTCTGGCCTTAGCCTTAAAGAAGTAAAGCAGCTTCCTACACGCAATGACACCACTTTTCGAAGATGTTCGGTCTATTCTCGCCTACAATAGTGAAACAAAATGTTCGGGTGTTTCTTCGCATTTTGCTATAAATGTTAAGAATTGTTTGCATCCAATTTTTCTTCATCGCTGCTGGATTGACTCGGGTCAAAATACTCAAAATGTTAAACGCCTCCGTTCACCTGAATTTATCACGTACTCACCTCGGTGGTCCCAGCTGCCCCGCTGGTGGACGCCGTGGATTCGCCCATCGAAACCTCCTTAATAGAAAAAAGACATTATTTTTAGTAAGTGTGTATGTATTGAAAATGTTTCAACGTGTATTACCGCCTCACTGGACTTCTCCTTGGCCTTCTCCCTTTCTATTGTCGATTCTGTGAAAGTTACTTTCTGCAACGAACAATTATTGTTAGAATGCAAAATATTTCATTGTAGTCCAATAAAATATGTATCTATGTATTACCAAAGTGAAGTAATTTGTAAGTCTTCACGAAAACCTTTTACTTCTATGTTTTCGACCCTCAGGATTCTGAATCTAAAAATTTTTAACCTGAATCCACGGCAAAAGGATCAAATCTCAAAAAGAAAGGAAAAAATAACGGTTTTCGCGAATTACTTGAAAACTACAACTCGTAACACGAAAAAAATACAACCATCGTGTTTGGCAGACAATTTTACATCGACATAGCAATTTTCTTTTCCGAATTCAATAAATATCTCAAATTATTAAGGTTTGTAAGAATTTCGCCAGCCACGAGAGGGGAAATAACATACTCTATCCAACAACAGAGGAGAGACATAAAAATGTCAGCACCGAGGAGTTCATAGGTGCGCGATGGTCCGTAGGGTACCACTGGCCGTAATAGAAATATAACGACGAAGTTTTCCGAGTTTTTCTAATCAATTCATCTAACTGTTATATGTATAAAATATTTATTTATGTTTTGTTTTTCTTACGTAGTCATTGAGCGTTTACTCTGTTTTACTTATACCTATAACGTAAAAATATTTATGGTATACTTACATGATAATATGATGAAATGCTATTTCTTCTTAAGACTCGATTATACTTTAGAGTCTAGACAGATTTACTTTACCTAAATCTAGGAATACTTGTTATTATCACGTAAATCCTTCTTAAATGGTTAGATAAGAACTATTTAATGGGACCTAAACAGTATGGAAGGTAAAATAACTAAAAGCGAAAATCAGTCTAGGTCCAACTGTTTGTTGTGATTGATGATTGTGAGTATTTTGTGCAAACTTTGTGTCTGTGAAAATTTTGTGAATTATTGTGAATATTTCGTAGTGTGTATGAAAATGCTTCAACGTCTGCAGAATTTCATGCGCAACCTTTGCCCAAGGATGCTTCTTCCGAAAGAGAAAAACTTATTGTTTGCAACGTTCATAATTATCTCAAACATCAAAATCATGAAAGTAGTGTTGACATTGTAAGAGATGTGTTCGCATATAACCGGCGTAAGAAAGTCTACCATCTGTAGAATTCTCAAAAAGCGAAAGCATGGTTCTGTTACGTATCCAAAGAAGCGTTCCGGTGGGAAGACAAAGATAGAGATTGATGATTTTATGATACGTCTTTTAAATATCTTTACCTGTATACTTTTAGGTTTCGATCGGCTAATCCCTGGTCAGTTTTCTTTGTTATGTAAATTTTGTACTGGGTGGTGCACTAAAAGGTCTTGTAAAAATGAGTAACTAACAGACATTGCATAGGTTACACGCGAATTTTTTTTTTGGCTCACTAGTATACAAAAATGACCCTCTTTTTATGATAGGAGATGATTTATGCCTCTCTTCTGTTGCTGAACAGAGTATAGTAGATGTAGTGTGCGTGAAGCAGAGCGGTTGGCACTTTTTTGGTCCAGGTACTCCATTTTTTAGTATTGTATAAGATAGTGTTAAAATATTGTGAATTATTGAAACTTTATTTAATAATAAAGCTGTTGATTGTTGGTGCTGAAAAGGAGTTGATATTAAAAAATCCGACAAAGGAAAAAGTGAGTATGAAGATTCATTTACTGTTTGGAATACACAAATAAATATTGGGCGTGATGAATTTAAGTTTCATTTAAATTAGTTTTTAAAAAGTATAAAAACAACAAACATATTTAATTGAGAAACTTATCAAGAGTCCATCACCCGATTCAATTTAAGGCGGTGTTAAAGGTACGGGGGAAGTATGATACCTCGAACATCATTTGAGATATTCTTTTCAAATAAAAACCACTCGAAGCGAAAAACTCAAATACACATCGGTGACATCGGTCTAGTAACGGATTTTTGATATTTTCTTGGTGCCACTGTAGTATGCGTTCTACCTTGCATTTTCTACTGTAGTGTGCGCTCTACCTACAATTTAATATTTCACGCTCTACCAGGTTCACATTCCGAATACCTTTATTCATTATGCCAAGTTAATCCGAATTTTCGAGAAAACATTTAGTGAAATATAAGGATTAGGAGGGACAGGTATAAATAGAGGATCACGAGATTATTACAATTAGTATTTGTTTGAAGTCAGCATTGGAAAATTAAAAATGTTGTTGAGAGAGTTTTACACCACAGTTGCAAATTCAGAAGAAACTGCCGTGAGATTTCTTCAACAGAACGGTCTTTTAAATCAAGTAGCTCAAAACGATCCGTGTCATAAATGTGGATCTGCAATGCAGCAAAAGAGGCGGAAGTTGAGAAACGGAGCCAGTGTTTCGTTGTCCCAGAAAGGGATGCCAAACCACAAGAAGCATCAGAGCAGGGAACGAGTTTTTCCACTACACCAGTTTAAATAATAGATTGAACTGCAACCTTACTCTGTGTCAAGTTCTGGAACTCATTTTTATGTTCATAATGGAAATACCATTCGAAACAGCAGCTAGTTTGACTGGCAGAACGGACCACACCATTACTGACTGGTACAATATGTGTCGAGAAGTATGCACCGAGATTGTCTCGGTAAATCGAAGAGGACAACTTATTGGTACACCAGATGATCCAGTCCAAATAGATGAAGCATATTTTTCTGGAAGAAGGAAATACCACCGAGGCCGGATGCTTCAAGGTGCTAGACCTCCTGAATCTGAGGACAGCGACGCGGAAGTCTAAAATCAACGAAATCATGGCGGAAGAGTCGATGGAAAATGGGTTTTTGGATTGGCAAACAAAACCCAAGCGCGCTTTTTTCCTGTTCCCCGTCGAGATCGAGCAACACTGCTGCCAATCATTTTGAGAGAAGTTCAGCCTGGATCCACAATACACTCGGACGAATGGCCCGCATACAGCATCTTGAATCAAAGAGGTTTCAACCATCAGACTGTGAACCATCAAGTGAACTATGTGGACCCAATCACTCTTGCTAATACTCAACGTATTGAACGATTATGGCTGGATACAAAAACACACATATTAAAAAAAATGAGGGGTGTTCCCCGAGACCATTTACAGTGTCACCTAGACTTCTTCTCTTGGAAGAAATTACGGAAGAATGAGCCTAACTTATTCGTTTCTTTCTTAAACGATGTTAGAGTTGTATATAGATAGTATGTTAATTTCTTTTTTTTTATAATATTTGACTATGTAATAAAAATTATTATGTATGCGTTTTGTGAGTTAATACCCAAATACCTCTCAATATATTCTAAAAATCAAAGTTGATTGTAGGTAGAACGCACATTGCAGTAGGGTAGGCAAGGTACAACCGCTGGTAGAACGTATAATAGAGGTAGAACGCATACTACAGTGGCACCATTTTCTTTTTGTCTGTTTAAAACCGCCCCTAAAGTTGCCCTATTTTACGTACTATTTTCAAATCAAAATTTGACCAAAATAAGAGAACACTAAAAATTCTGTTACTAGACCGATGTAGAATGATCCTTTATCTCTTCATTGAACCCTATTCCGTTTTAATACGATAATACACTATATCCTGGGATCATGTTTTCCCTAAACCCTTACAATCGCTAAAAAGTTCGCTGTAAAGTGCTGCCATCGTATGTATTTGGGAAGTACTTTATTCATTGTGGTAGGCGCACAGAGTCGATCTCAAAATTGAACGGAGATTTTATTTCATATGACTAAGTTTTCAATGTGGTAAAAAGTTTCAAGAGAATGTTTCTTTTTGGATTTTAATTTAGGGTTCAATATTCTGTAAATATAGTATTAAAATTAATATTTATAGAAGTCGTATTAAGTTTTATAGATGAAGATGAGATGGAAAAAATAATAAGTACAAGTTGGTGACAAAATAATGAGATTAAAAATAAAGTTATATTAACTTGTGTGTTTAGATATTATAATGAAACAAAAACAAATTTTTTCGCCAATTTGATTATCTCTCTATATATGCCGTACTATTTAGGTCAGTTTAGGGTCAATTTATAATACTAATTATATAGCAGAAATACAACTGTAAAGCTGCTACACACGGTCCGACAGGCCTGTCAGTTTAAACTGAACAGTCCGCCTGATGGCCTGCGCCTGAACGTGTGTATACTCCGGTTGACCTGTCAGTTAAGACTGTTCAGTTCAGGTGTTCAGGTGACCTGAGAAAAATCAAAATTATGTTCGTCCATCCGGCAGGCCTGACTAGGTCACAGGGAAAACTGTACGTGTGTATGATCCGACCGCTTGCCAGATCGTCGGGGCATCAGTTCATTCAGTCAGTTCACTAGTAAAGTTCAATACAACATGTCTGTGAAATGTATTATTATTTGACACGTCTGTCAAATAATTGTGCCAGTCTTTCGGAGTCAATTTTAGTTCGTTGAGTAAATTCACATGAGAAAATTCTTGTCTTTTTTTAGCCAATCTTTACACCACTCTTTACGTTTCTTTCTCAGTTTCTTTTTATTTAACGCGACTACCAAATCAAAAAGTGTAAGTGCGTCGTCATCAATAGACGCCATGGCTAAGACTGAAAAAGTGAAGATTCTGTCAGGTTTATCCGAAATCCGAACGTCTGGAGAGTCGGCAGTTCATCCAGCGACCGGCCTGTAGGCGGACTGTTCAGTTCAAACCTGACAGGCCTGCCTGACCGTGTGTAGCCGGCTTAACAATAACACAAAGGGCAAAAGAGTTCTGTACAACGATATTAACTCGTACACATTCAATTGAAATCGGAATAGTAATGGTGACTGTAAATGAATATGTTTTTTTTTATTGAATTTATTGAAGTATATTTTCTATTATTTCATGGGGTAATATCTATAGAACTGCGATTGTTACCTGGCCGTCTTCTAAGAAGCACCGAATTGCGGACGAGGGCCAAATATGACGGTTAGGTTATTTAATAAGAAATTAATGTTATACAGAATACACTGGGGGCAACTAATAATTCCCTGATAGTTTATTATAAGGATTGAAACTGACAGCCAGGCGTGCCTACAAATTTTAAGTTTGCTTAATAACCATGTTATGAGTACAGTTTTAATTATTAAAATATAAATTTACCAATAAATGATAAGATAATCCGATTTTATCTGTCTCTAATATGAATAACGCAAATATATACACGAAACTTTTTTAATGCAGCGGATTCGTGATAATGCTTTTTTCATTTTCATTAGTTTAAAATTTTGGTTGAATACTGTCCGTTGATGTCGTGGATCGGATTAAATAAAATTTTTATTTTTGAACCACGGTACGCAACGCTAATTGGAATTCAACTTCTCGTCTCACTTTTTCGAATGTTTCAGACGTCAGATAGCGGTTGAGGATGCGATTCATTCGTTCTACCATCCCGTCAGACTAAGGGTGAAGGGCCGTGGTTCTTGTTTTTCGTACCCCAAATTCTCACAGATCCTCCGGAATAGACCACTCTCGAAATTTCTTCCTTGATCCGAGTGTAACTCCATGGGTACTCCAAACCGGCAGATCATCTCCTTCACGAGCACATCGGCTACCGTCTCTGCCTCTTGATTAGGGAGAGCGTACGCTTCTACCCACATTGTAAAGTAGTCCATTACGACCAGGATGTATTTATTCCCATTTTCGGTCTCAGGGAAGGGTCCTGCTATATCAATAGCGATCCTTTCGAAGGAGCTTCCGACGTTATATTGTTTCATGGGAGCTTTCGGTCGTCTTTGTGGCCCATTACTTGCGAAGCATGTAGTACATTTCCTGTACCAGCTCTTCACATCGTCTGAACAATTTATCCAGTAGAATCGCTCTCGTACTTTCTGCAGGGTTTTCTTGGTCCCTAAATGTTCACCAGACTATTCGTCGTAAAGGTGCCGCAAGACCTCCGGGATTTTACTGGAGGGAATTACCAACTGCCGTCTTTCCTCCGTTCCGTCTTGACTCTCCAGTACGCGTTTTAGTAGTCCATCCTCAACTACTAACAAGTCCCACTGTGCCCAATGACTCTTGAGCCTTGGCGAGCCAGGTGAAACCTTTTGCTACTCCGGACGCTGTCCTTCCTGTTTCCATGCCAGAATTTCTTTCAGGACCGGGCCCTTTTCTTACTCTTGTCGTAACGAGGATGGTGTCCATTCCTCGGCGACCACGGTAGTTCGGTAAACTTTCTCCGACTTTTCCTCGGCTCTATGACAATGAGGACACTCATCGGGGAATGGTCTTCTCGAAAGTGCGTCTGCGTTTCCATGACTCTGTCCAGGCCGATGTTCTATGACAAAGTCATACTCCTGAAGCCTCTCGATCCAGCGAGCTATCTGTCCTTCAGGATTCTTGAACTGGAGGAGCCATTTAAAGGCAGCGTGATCGGTCCGGATCAGAAACCTCCTCCCACACAAGTATTTATGGAAGTGTTCGATGGATTTGACGATGGCCAATAATTCACGCCGAGTGACGCAGTAATTCCTTTCCGGTTTGGAGAGTACCTTGCTAAAGTATCCAAGGACACGTTCTTGTCCCTCCTGACGCTGCGACAGAACACTTCCAATTTCCACATTGCTCGCGTCGGTGTCTAGGATGAACTGTCCTTCCGGCAAAGGGGAACTCAGCACTGGGGCACTGGTCAACTTCTTCTTCAGCTCGTCGAAGGCAGACTGGCATTCCTCATCCCAACAGAAGTTTCGTCCCACTTCTGTGAGCCTCGTCAACGGCTTGGCGACATCGGAGAACATCCGGACATAGCGTCGGTAGTACGTGCAGAGTCCCAGAAAACTCCTCAACTGGTGTTTATCTGCCGGTATTGGCCACTCCTTCACCTCACTTATCTTGTCCGGATCAACGGCGACTCCCTCTCTGCTTACTACGCGCCCTAAGTAAGAGACCTTCCTTCTGAAGAGCTGACATTTCTTAGGGTTTAGTTTCAGCCCCGCACCTCGCAGTCTCTGGAAGACGTCCTCTAAGTTTTTCAGATGTCCTTCGAAGGTCTTGCCCATCACGATGACATCGTCCAAATAGACTAGGCACGTTTTCCACGTCAAACCCATTAGCACGCTCTCCATCAGCCTCTCGAACGTCGCTGGGGCATTACAAAGTCCGAATGGCATTACTGTAAAGTGCCATAGGCCGTTACCGAAGGTAAATGCCGTCTTTTCCTTGTCGGCAGGGTCCATTTCGACTTGCCAGTAGCCGCTTTTTAAATCGAGGGTCGAAAATATCGTGGATCCAGCAAGGGTATCGAGTGTGTCGTCGATACGTGGTAGCGGGTAGCTGTCCTTTTTGGTGACACTGTTCACCTGCCGATAGTCTACGCAGAATCGAGTAGTCCCATCCTTTTTCTTCACCAGTACTACCGGCGAGGCCCATGGACTGCTTGACGGCTCGATGACCCCGTCCCGCTCTAGGTCCCTGATGATTTTCTCGGCTTCCTCCCGTTTAGCCAAGGGTAGTCAGTCGTCTCGCTGTTTGTCTAATGAGTCGTGTCTCGCCCGTGTCAATTTTATGTATCACGAACTTAGTCTTTCCCAGCTTCCCATTCTCGGTGGTAAATATGTCCTGGTACTTATTTATTACTTCGTTGGCCTTTTGTTTCTGTGTAGGCGAGAGAAACGCACTGGTCTGGGAAGAATTTGTTTCAAATCCCGCGGCATTGGACCTTTCTTCATCACTAACGCCCCTTATGATGGCCGAGGCGGCTATACACCTGCCCAGCTTCGTACCCTTCTTGATGGTAACCGGGTACTGATTGATGTTGAGTAGCCGCAGAGGCACCTCGCTTGAGAGAGTAACGAGCGCCTTCTCTACCAGTACCCCCCGAGCCAGTCGATTGTCATCGTTTTCGGGTTCGATTATGGCTGGAACTCCCTCTTCCACAACACCCCTCAGCCAAGTAGAAGTGATTGTTTCGCTTCCGGGAGCTTCACATCTTCTACCAGTATTACATGCAGCACAAAATTGTCACGATTGTGTAGCAGTAATTCTTCCTGACCGATCCTCAACACTGGCTGTCCGAAATCCAACTGGAATCCACGACTCCTTATGACGTCCATCGACGTATGACGTCTTCCTCAATTTCGGCTATGATAACTGGATGGTCAAACTTTACTCGTCCCAACGTCATGCTAACTGTTGCTTCACCGTGTATCACTGCCTTCCCCCTTGTGGCAGTTCTCAATTGCCACATACTTGGCCCAATCTTCCTACGGTCCCTCACAACTTCCGGGCGTACGATCGTCTTCATTGCTCCCGTGTCGACAAGCATGGCGTGGGATCTCCCGTCGATAGTGCCATCGACGTACGCGCTCCCCAGTTGGTGGGAAAACGAGGCTATATTGGCCAGGAGGTTTCCACTGCTACGGGTCGATGCCCCCCCCCCCTCCCTTCTTATCGACCCGCATTAGTTTTTCTGGGCCTTTGCCGGCGCCGCTGTTTTGGGCCGCTTACACGAACTCTTCACATGGCCCACTTCGCCACAATTCCAGCAGCGAACTACCTTCTTCTTCGCCGACAGCACCTCCATGATCTGCTGAAGGACCTTCTCCACGAGTTTTTCTGTGTCTACTTCCTCTGTAGAGGAATTCTAAAGCGCTCGAACACGGCCGGACTGCGGGAGGCTTCCATCGCTGCGTCATGCTCCTCCAATGCGATGGCGAGCGCATCCATCAGCGTCTTCGGTCGAGCTAGTCTCAGGGCTCTCTGCAGTTCCTGGTTTCGCAGTCCGCTTACGAACGTCTGCACTGCGAGGCACTCCATCATCTGCTCCAGTGCCGTGGGATACGCCAACCTCACTAGTCTGGCTATGTCCGCTTCGAACTCCTGCAGGGTCTCGTTCGATCGCTGACAGCGATTGGACATCTGGGATTGATGGACTTGCTCCAGATGTGTTTGGCCGAACCGTATTTCCAGTCGCCTAAGCAACTCCTCGTAATTCCAGGCTTCCTCGGTGGATAGCGTCTGAAGAACTTTCAACGCTTCTCCACGCAAGGCTACCGTTAGGGAGACAGCCTTCCCATGAGGGGATCAAGCGTTAGCCTCCGCTGCTGCCTCAAATTGCTTCCTTTAGCTGGCCCAAGGGATTTTTCTGTCGAACGTTGCGGGTGTCACTCGATTGGTAGAAACCGAGTACTTTTGAACGACCGCCTTTACTTCTTCCTTCATCTCGCCGTTACTGACCCGCTTTAGTCGTCGTTCCAACTGCTTCATCTTCTGTTCAATTTCGTCTTCTTTCCCCTCGCCGCTACTGACCTGTTCTAGTCGTTCTTTCAACTGCTTGATCCTCTGTTTAATCTCTTTACGCTAAGGCCTCAATCTGGTCGGTTATCTCTTCCCTCTGGGCGGCGATTTGAGCAGTGATATCTTTCTTCTGGGCGGCGATTTGAGCAGAAATATATTCCCCCTGGGCGGCGATTTGAACAGTAATATCTTCCCTCTGGGCGGCGATTTCTTCCTTCTGGTCGGCGATTTCTTCCCTGTGGTCGGCGATTTGAGCGGTAATATATTCCTTCTGAGCGGCGATTTCTTCCCTCTGGGCGGCGATTTGATCAGTAATATCTTCCTTCTGGGCGGCGATTTCTTTCCTTTGGGCGGCTATTTCTTCCCACTGGGCGGCGATTCGGGCGGTAATATCTTCCTTCTGAGCGGCGATTTGCTTCGTTATGTCGTCGTCTTCAAATTCGAAAACTTCCGTGTCCTGTTCATTTTTTTTTCAAAAACGCCATAAGTCGGTCCTGGAGTTCTGTCTTCTTCCCTCCCGTTTCCAGTTCCCGTTCCTCGAGTTCTTTTCTTAACTCTGCCACTTTTAATTCGCGTAACTTCTTCATGATCCGCTCTTCTGACACCAATGTAACGTTCATTTCTTATTTATTTACACTGTCCTAATTATACACTACACCCTACTTAATTTATCTTAACTATTTCCTAACTACTTAATTTATATCACACTCTTAATTATTAATTTATTTATACGCTCTCGCTTGTCCGTTTTTCGCACTGTTTACTCTTTCGCGGCTTCACGTCTAATCTAATCTCTCCGACCGCAAGCCTGCTTATATACATATCTCAATTGTATTCGCGATGATTCCTGAAAGAACTCGATCCTTGTTTTCCCTAATAATGTTTATCTAGAAAAGCCCAGAAGGTAATAAATAATTCTTTCCTTAATAAGATGTTGCCGGAACGTTGGGGACGGTTTTTTTTATTGCCCACTTAACGGAGCGCTTTGAAGTAGCCGCCGAGGTCCGATAAGAGTAAACACGTACCCGCTGCAGTTTACATTTCGCATTACAATATCTATATGTTACGCCCAAACATCGAAAACACTCACTGCGCGAATAAAAACGACCGCAACGCGTTACGAACGGTGCCGAACGACCAAATACCGAAATGACTTAATTTTTCGCGTTGTGTCCGTTCTTGTTGATCACTACGCGTCGTGGGCAATGCTCAAACGACCACGACGCGTTCTGGATGATTTAAAAAGCTCATAAACTGAGTATGCTCTTAATATGTTAAGTAAATTTACAAAAATAACTGAAAATTTCAAAATCTTTAGTGTAGGCTTATTTCTACATAAAACTTTATTAACAATTATAGGTAACTGAATCGCAGGTAGATAGAGCTATTCACTTGTTTTTGCAGGCACTATTATTGTGGCATTTAGAATTGCACAACACCTCATTGGCCCTGCAGTTGCACTTTTTTGTATTACAATAACGCTTACAATGGCACATGACAAATCCTTGTTTTGATGCAGACGAAAGAGCTGAATCTTTTCTCAAATTTAATGAACAACTTGGAACATCCGATGCGTTCATAAAATTTGAATCAGCGAAGTTGAATTCATTACGACTATAAAGTCTTTCCAGCACGCCCTCTTTGGTTCCCAACTTATACAAGCTGGAATCATTAACGCTTAGAATTACAGGTAGAACACTCCTAGGGGCAAGCTGCCCTCTGTCAACATCTGGAACTTTGACTACGACATTTTGACCGATCTCAACAGGAGGTAGTTTTTCACGGGACAGCACCAGCATTTTTCCAGCTTGCTTCCCCATTCCGGCTCTAGAAGTTTCGCGTTGCTCTTTGATTGCATCACGTCGGCAGTAAAGGTTGCATACGACTTCTCCTTCACTTTCAATCCCACACTTCAACAACAGCAGTCCTTTGGCACGAAGCAATAACTGGACGTTCCCAAGAGGACCTAATAAGCACATTCCATGCATGCCTCCTATCTGCAGCTACACGTGACAAGAAAAACATCGTGTTGTGGCTGGATAACTGCTTTTCCCAAAATAAGAATTGGAGTTTATTCACCTTTTGTATTTACATAGTGAATTGTAACGAGGTTTTACTAGAATCACAGATCACTCATGGTTAAATACTTTGAGCCAGGCCACACATTTATGGCTTTCCATCACAATGTTGAGAAATCCCTAAAGAGAGCTGGAAAGGTTTATGATTTCCAAGATTTTGTATATGCCGTCAGAAAGGCAACAAAAAATGATCACGTTGTTGAAGTGCAAACAAACAATTTTTTTGAGTGGGAAGATGGTAGGCTCTACATCTACATCAAGCCTTGCTTTAGGCACAGTCTTCTTGCTTTGATAAATATGGCAACGTCGCAAGTGGTCCCACATTTCCATTTTATTTGCGTGTATTTGCATGCCGCCCAGTGTAAATCTGTTGTAAAATTAATATATTTTACGGTTTTTATAGTCCATTCATCAACGTCAGCGGTACAAAACCTTAAAACTGTGGAATTTTGGGAAACAAGGTCGATTTCTTTGAAAATTGGGATTTGGGTAGTATTTATAACCTTCTTCTAAGTTGGACTTGTGCCGAAGTGTGCTTTTTCTTTAGGGGTGGAAACCACCCCTTCTAAGGGGTAAAAAAATGTTTTATTCAAAATAAACCCGGAAATCTATAGATTGGCTAATTCTAAGCAACTGTTTGCTAAAAACCCCGTAAAGAATACATGGATATTCAATGTATACAAAGGCCCTTAGTCCCCGGTAGCTCAATGGTCCCTGATTATAGTAGCAATCAGACAAGACTGAGAGCAAAGGGTGCGAAGAATCACCGGGATAGATCCGGCTACCATGGAAAAACGACAATGCATATCGCCACCTATAATATAAGAACACTATCCTCCGACCAAAAAATATACGAGCAGGAAGAAGAGCTAAGACACATCAAATAGGATGTCTTAGGAATTAGTGAAGTACGACGTAAGGGAGAAGATCAAATAGAACATAAGTCAGGTCATTTGTTCCACTACAAAGGAGATGAAGAAATACTAGAAGGTGGAGTAGGCTTCTTCATTAATAAAACACATAAGAACAATGTACCTAATAAAAATCCAAAGTATCTCAACAAGAGTCATATACCTAATACTAGAAATCAATAAGAGAAACAAAGTGAAAATTATCCAAGTGTATGCCTCAACATCAACACACAATGACGATGAAGTCGAAAGCTTTTACGAAGATATCTCTAAAACCAACGCAAATGGACGTGGCGGAGCCCTGACGGTGTTATGAAGAATGAGATCGACTTTGTAATATCGAACAGGAGAGATATAATACAAGTCACCGTACTATAAACAAATTTTCTGTTGGTAGTGATCACCGTCTAATCCGAACAAGAATTGTTATCAACGTAAAAAAAGAACGAAGAAAGATGACAAATACAACTCGAAAGCTTATCCCGAAAGATATTAAAGATGTAAATGCCTACGAGGAAATGTTTACGACTAACTTACAACATCTTAAAAACATTAATGAAGAACAAATAAATATTAACGACCTAAATGAACAAATTAACCATACTATACAAGATGCAAGACAAAAAAGCTGCTCCAAAATTAGAAAAAAGGAAGAGAAATTAAGTTTCAAAAGATTAAATATGATGAAATCAAGAAGAGAAATGCTAGACAAACATACAACACACTCCACCCTCTTATTACAGTTAAATAAAGATATAACTAAAGCTATCAGAAAAGATACCAGGACATAGAACACAATACAGGTGGCAAAAACAATAGAAGATAATAAGAGCATAAAAGTGCTCAAACGCAAACTAAACTTAGGTAAAAGAAATATTTGTAAGTTGGCAGACAAACACGGGAACATTGTTTCAAGTAGGGACGAGTTGACTAAGATAGCGAAGCACTTCTATTCGGAGCTGTACTCAAACCAAGTTGAACCTGCAAACCAACAGCCAATACCAAAAGTTCGAAATGTAGGATCGGAGGATATTCCAGACATAAACATCAGTGAGATCAAATCAGCCTTAAAAAATATGAAAAACAACAAATCGCCTGATGATGATGACATAACAATTGAATGTATCAAAGAAGGAGGATCAACCTTGCTATATGTAATCAAAAAACTATTTAATTCTTGCCTTCTAAAGGGTACAACACCTTCCCAATGGACAAATGCTGTCTTTAGCATTATGCATAAGAAGGGCGACATTACAGATCTGAGAAATTATCGACCGATCAGTTTGCTGTCCCACAAGCTATTCACGGAAATAATCACAAAAAGGCTAACCAACAAACTCGACAGCTATCAACCCTGTGAGCAGGCTGGTTTTCGGTCTGGCTATGGCACGAACGATCACCTACAAGTGATAAAACCCCTAATAGAAAAATGTGTAGAATACAACAGACCACTGACCACTAGTACTGACCTTTGTAGATTATGAAAAGGCGTTTGATACTGTGGACCAGCACAAGCTATTACTGGCTCTAGCGGACTGTCGTATCGATCATCGTTATATAACACTCATGAAAAACATTTATGACACTGCCACAGCCCATGTTAGACTACATGCCGATACCGACAAATTTAATATAAATCGTGGAATTCGACAGGGCGATACAATCTCCCCTAAATTATTTACTATATTGCTACAGTATATGTGCAAACGGAAACGGATAGATTGGGAGAATATGGGTATTAATGCCAATGGCGAAAATCTCAGCCACCTCAGATTCGCCGATGATATAGTTTTAATTTCAGATAGTACTGATAAAGCCACAACATCTCTTGAAAGACATTACCAAGCATCAGGTTACATTGGGCTAAAAATCAATATATCAAAGACGCAATTTATGACTAATTTAGTAGTATCTAGAAAAATACCTTTAGGTGACACTGAAATACAGCAAGTGACGTCCTATAAATACTTAGGCCATGAAATTCGCATAGAGCGAGATAACCAGACCTGTGAAATTTTCAGGAGATTAGGCTTGGCGTGGGCAGCATTTGGCAATCTCAGAGATTCATTTAGGTCTGATCTTCCTGTATGTCTGCAGTCTGAAGCGTAAGCTTTATAACCAATGTGTCCTGTCTGTCATGACGTACGGAGCTGAAACCCTAACACTAACCAAAAAGTCTATTAATAAAATAAGAACAACACAGGCAGCAATGGAAAGATCAATGCTGGGAATTTCACTTAGAGATGGGATACCTAATAGAGAAATACGGCAAAGTACAGGAGTTACAGATGCAGTAAAGAAAATAACTTCTTTAAAATGGAACTGGGCGGGGCACGTTGCGAGAATTAAAGATGAACGATGGACTAAGAAGATTATCGAGTGGAGGCCAAGACAAGAGGCATATCGAAGTAGAGGGCGACCCCCAACAAGATGGACGGATGACATAAAAAAAATCAGGACGAACTGGATTCAAGCTGCACAGAATAGGAAAGAGTGGCAAAATTTGCGGGAGGCCTATGTTCAGCAGTGGACGTTATAACAGGCTTATTGATGATGATGATGATGATAATGATGAAGCGACTTTTGTTCTATAAAGTTTTTTTGTAAAGTTGATATTTTTTAATTATTCACGAACGATTAAATTCACGCATTTTTCATTCAAAAACGAATGTTTTTTAACCATTTTTCACCAATAACTTGAAAATCTTTCATTTTATCGCAAAAAATATTGAGAGTAAAATGTAGCTAACAAACACACAAAGACACTCGTTTTTGAATGACCTCTATAAAGCCAATAAGGGTTGAGTTATTGCTCGTTGAAGGATGGTTATTTTTCGAGAATCCCGAATTTGAAAATCTTCAACCAACAATAACTTGAAAATGGTGTAATTTTTGGGAAAATCTCAATAGACCTTTTTTAAAGTACATAAAAAAAACCTTTCAAAAGCGTTATAATACTTTCACTGTATGCCAGATGTTGTTCGCGTCTGCCTTTGTACCTATGCTCCAAAATTCGTGCCCCGAAATAAAAAAAAATTGTTTTTTCGAGGATAATTCCCTTATTTTCCAAGTTAGAAATTTTTAAGAAGTGCATTTTGTCGGGAATTCCAAGCGCTGTAAGATCAAATTAGTTAAAAGCTTTTACAACTCGTAGTTTTGAAAGGGTTGCGTTGAAATGGCTTGGATGAGCTATAATGCAAACTTCGAACCGCCATATCTCCTTAAATTTTTTTGATACAAAGATAAACAAAAAAAATCAAAACTTTCAGTGAGAGAAACCCTGCAATTAACATTTAAAACATTTTTTCATATCTAGAACAGTTTTTGATTTATTTAAGAAAAATTCATTTTTCTTCAAAATACGAAAATGCAATTTTCGTTTTAAACAATTATTTTTTCTAAAATAAGCATTTTAAACCTGTTAAACCACATGGATCATATCAATCATACCCAAATAAAGTTAATTGCAAGTGGGTTATGCTTAATTTTTATCTGGGTGGTAATGACGAGGGTGTAATTTTTAAATATAAAGAAAAGAAAGCTGTTACTTTATTTTTGTTATAAATCAGTCAATTCTTATGCAAAAGGCTTTTATCAGTGCTCATTTTAAAGGTTTTTTTTTTATTTTCTTTCATAAAGGTCTATTGAGTTTTCCCTAAAATTTCACCATTTTCAAGTTATTGAAGGTTCAAGATTTTCAATTTTGGAGTTCTCCAAAAATAACCATCCTTTTACGAGCAATAACTCAGCCCTTATTGGGCTTATAGAGGTAATTCAAAAAAGAGTCTCTTTGTTTGTTTATTAGCTACATTCTGTTCTGAATGTTTTTTGTGATAAAATGAAAGATTTTCAAGTTATTGGTGAAAAACAGTTAAAAAACATTCGTTTTTGAATGAAAAATGAGTAAATTCCATCGTGAATAACTCAAAAAACATCAACTTTACAAGAAAACTATATAGGACAAAAGTTGCTTCGAATTAGTCAATCTATCGGTTTCCGGGTTTATTTTGATTAAAAAAATTTTTTCCCCTTAAAGTCTAAAGTTTTTACCCCGTAAGTCTAAAAAGGGGCTTCCACCCCTAGGGAAAAAACACACTTCGACACAAGTCCAACTTTGAAGAAGGTTATAAATGAAGGGTCCAGGGGAAAAACCGGCTAAGTCACAAATTCACAGTTTTGAGATAATCGCGTTTTAAACCTTTAATCTAATATATTTCACTAAGTGTGTATCGTACGTGTGACCATGACAAGCTAAGAACGAAAACTTAAAAAAAAAACGTATATTTAATTCTACTTTCTAAAATTCTGGGGGTTCAGGATGACAGGATGTATGAGCAATTAAATTTTTTATCTAGAATGTCTATGACAACGAGTTTTTCCCCTGTTGCATAGTAAATGGTTTCTAAGTAAAAAAAATTATTTGCAGAATACGTATTATTGACAAGTTTAATAACCGGAAAATAAACATAACTTTATTTCCTTACAAGCAAAACAAACATCAACACAAAGGAAATTACATGGACTTGCTTATTTTTCCCCAGTACCGATCAGACTTAGCCCGTTTTTGCCCTGTAAATGAATTAATGAATTCTGATTTCGGCTCTATCTTGCGACCTACCTATCTATCGATTTATTCCCCAGTTTGAATATACGGATGGGAAGAGCTGGCACTTCATCACTAGATGGCGTGTCATGTTTAATAACAAAATTATTGGACTTGCCGACTTGGCCAAATTTTCCCCTGAACCCTTCCCCACCCCCACAAATACTATCAATATGCCAATTTTCAAAGAAATCGACCTTGTTTCCCAAAATTTCAAGCGAAAATGGCTGATGCCTGGACTATTAACTAAATAACAACGGTGAAAGTTGAGTGTACCTTCTCGTCATAAGGTAAGTTTGTAAAATTGTATAGCAAGTATATCTATCAGATATTACCCGCACTAGATTGTTTACATTTCAAAACGAAAGTGAGGTTAGAACATAATTTGTTAAAAAGATAAATTTAAATAATTGGGACTAAAAGGCAAAAGTGTATCTATTTATGTCATCGTACTCATAGTAAATAACCCCTATGTGTTAATCTTAAATATCTGTGGTATATTTAATGGATTTTATGGTATTTTAAAATCAAATGTTTTCCACAATGCCAATAGAGTGTAGTTGCTTTTAGGTGTAATTATTTATTTTTTCCTTTAGGAATACCTAATAATGCCACGACGTTGCTGTGTTTCAGGCTGCAAAAGCAATTATGACTCATTTTTGAAGAATTCACGATACATTTCAACGTTTTCCTTTCCTAAGGAAAAGAAACGACAGGAAGAATGGATGCGTGCCATTCCAAGAAAGGATTGGTTCCATACAAAATGTTCTGTGGTGTGTTCTAAACATTTTGATGAAAATGACATTATCTACTGTGATAAACATCTTCAGCCTGATGGTTCAATTAAAGAAATACTTCTTCGGAATCCAAAACTGAAGGTATAGGTGCAATTCCTCGCATTTTTCCAAACTTGCCAGCATATTTGAGTACTACACAAACACAACGGATTGATCCCGAAGAACGACGTAAGAAAATCTTCAAATCAAAGTGTGATATTATAAATAACTTTTTAAAAAGTGATTTCATCAATGACTACAATTAATTTAAGAATGAATTTTTACAAAAAGTTCAAATGTTTACTTGGGATTTCAAAATTTTTGATGATAAAGCTATTTTTTACATTTGAAAATGTTTTATCGATTGAAAACAGCATTGTTGTAGATACTAGTCTTACAGTTCGAGTATATTTAAAAAAAATGAATTGTCTGCATCAGATTTACGTTGGCTACTTTCAGCTGATTTGAAACTGAATAACTGGTCTCAACTGTGCAACTTGCTGTCACACTATAAAAATATTTCAAATGAAAATCAATCCGAACCAACTATACAAGTTTTGTTAGAAAAAAGTGTAACTTTACTTCAGACAGCTAATGAACGTTCTGATCAAAGTGAATTTCCATATTGTAAACAACTAGAGATACTTACATATCAATTAAAGCAAATTTGTAGTGGTTGTAGAAGGTATTCTCCTTGTACCATAATATTTGTTTTTTTTTATTTTTAGTCATTCACCTGCATGTTATAATCTTATATGATTTTTTATTTTTACCTCATAAGAAGTACTTGAAAAGTATTTCATCATCTTTAAATGTTTCCCCTAATATTGACCATAATAATATTAATTATCTTAAAAATGTGTGCAAATCTTTAACTGATAATGAGAAAATTGTACTTTTATTAATAGATGAAATTTATATTAATTCACGTCTTGACAATAGAAGTCTAAGTATAGTTGGATTGGCTTGTAATAACAAGGAAATTGCAAAAACTGCGTTGACATTTATGATTTCATCTGGTTTTGGCACTATAATATAAATAGACATGACATGGTTGATATTACAAAAAAATGTTATTGATTTTATTCAAGGTTGTGGTTTTGAGGTTTTATATTTAATCACAGACAACCATTCTATTAATCGAACAATGTTTAAAAAAATTACCAAAAGCGATAGATTTCCAAATCTGATGTATGGTGACAAATCATTTTTTTTTATTTGATTATGTACATATTTTCAAAAATATTTGAAAAAATTGGCTCGACTTAAAAAACTTAGGACAGACATTTGTTTATTAGGATTTTGACAATGATTCTTTATAAAGGTATGGTAAATTCCAAGATCTTCGCGATGTGTATAACAATGAAAAACATGAGTTAATAAAACAAGCGTATAAATTAAATTTTAAAAGTCTGTATCCTTCCTTTCTTGAAAAAAAGTCAATTTACCTGACAATGAAGCTTAAGATGCTGTGTACACGATGTGAAGATCTCAGGAAAGGAAACTCGTATTCTCGTGTATAAATGCATAATAGTTTCGTAGAGCGCTTTCGCCTTACGGCAATCATCAGTACGACAAACATGTATAAATACTGTATCGGCTCTACCTGAAATGCAAGTAAGAATGAAAATTCAACTAACAATAAACTCTAAATAACAACTAATTTTAATTTTCATTCTTACTTGCATTTCAGGTAGAGCCGATACAGTATTTGTACATGTTTGTCGTACTGATGATGCCGTAAGGCGAAAGCGCTCTACAAAACTATTATACATTTATACACGAGAATACGAGTTTCCTTTCCTGTTACCTGACAATGTATTTCATGATTCTACTGTTGCTCGTTTGAAAAGTAATTCTAATTATCAAGATACGGGGAATTTTTAGATATCATAAACAAATGGTGGAATATAGTAAATAATTGTAGTATTCTCAAAGGTTTTATTAAAAGAAAACGAATTTTATTAACCTATTCCACGTAATTCTCATTTACAAATAAATTTTTTGAAAAAATTTGCATTGGCTAGATAAATGGAATAGTATAGAAAACAATAATGGACACTTAACAGCTGCGACTTTTCACGCTTTATTTCATCCTACAAATGTTTTAATAATCCTATTGAATACATTTTAACAAAGTACGACACAGTAGAGTATATTTTGACAGGTAAATTTACTTCAGAAAATCTCGAGAAACGATTTGGTGTTTAATATCCTTAGATGACATTATAGCTGCTGAGAAAAAAGTTCGCACAAAAAAATTTTTTAAACGAGCTGACAATGGTTCATTCTGTTTAAGTAAATTGAGAGCGGAATTTGATGTTGATACTAACATTGGCGAATTGAATCCCATTGACAATACTATGATAAATGATTTCTGCAATATATTGGCAATGTACTATCTGGAAACCGTAGAAATTGATGATAGTGCTAAAATTTACGTGTGCGGATATGTAGCACACAAAGTATCTATTAAACTTGAAATAATGAAAAAGGGAAGAATGTAAATAATGAATATTTTGATTTGTTACAAAGAGGAAGTTTATCAGTAGATAGTGACAATGTAGGTTTTATTTTTGTTCACATGTACTGCTTGTTACAGTATATTATCAATAACAAAGAATTAGAAACTAAATTTTTGCAAACCGACAATCAAAAGATACTTTTATGTGATTTAACCATTCAAAGCATTAAACATGACTTTTTTACGCTTCTTTTGAAGATGTTTGTATTTGTGGCCAAGACTGTAAAAAGATTATTAATATGATTTGTTCTGCCTTGAGTAACATAATGCTTAATAATTATGTTAAAAATAAAAATAATGAGGTTAATGAACATTGCAAGCGAAAGCTGGGTACAAATGTTTCAAAACGTTTCCAAGTTAAAAAATTAAATAGTACTTTTAAAAAATAGTCCATAGGTAGTTTTCACCAGTAATTTTGTAATACGTAAATTCTTTATTTTGTAAAATTTTTGCAATACAAAAAAAGAATGAGTTTTTTATTTTCAATATGCGCAGCATCCAAATGTATGAATTAAAAAAAAAATCGGCATCTAGACGAAAGAAGACCTTAATTTTTAAATCTTCATTCACCGATAAAGGCAGAAATTGAATTTTTTTAATGCAAAATTAACAAAACAATGTAAATATGAACTTTAATTGAAATTTTCATTTCAATAATTTATTATTTATATTAAATCAAGGTATTTCAAAACCAGCCCCAAAGCAGAGCCCTAGGCCTAGGGGAATAACTACAGAAAGGAAAACTCTGATTTTGGAAAACCTATGCCCAATTATGACTGCAAATAGAAGAGTATTTTGACAAAATCTGCCTACAACTTGTTTCGGAACTGATGGTTTGCCAAATGAAGGAGATTACAGTGATGAAACTTTAGAAATACTTATAAAACAAGTTAACTACAAGACGAAGTCTGATTTAAAACTAAGAACCTAGGTACTTAATAATATGCCTAAAACATGAAAAAATAAAAAGTTTTACTACTTTGTACACTTACGTCTTTTTTTCGCATCTATATTTTTACATCGAATATTAGGCAAAAATGTCGTATCTTTTAAAAGCCATATTTCTAATTAAATTTGAATTTCAGTAACAAATTATTTCGATTTGGCATAAAAAACCTTAAATGATGTTTGCCGTAGATTGGGGTCAAAAATTTTTACCGATTCTAATTCTCGAGGGTCAGAAACATGGCTGCCCAGAAACATAAATGTAAAACGTTTTCGTGTAGACTTAAAAGTTACCTTAGGAGATCTAGCACCGTCATGATCTTTGCCGTCCTTCTTTTCATCATCCTTGGGATCTTTCACCCCTTTCTTCTTCATAGCACTATCTTTTTCATTCATCATATTCTCGCACAATTTTTAAACTGATTAATCAACAGAAGCTGAAACGCGTATGGCTCACTTTCGCTTGTCTGCCTGAGATATTTCCACGCATGCGCCTGACTGGCCTCAGCTTAGAATAGGACCCAGAGCCGACCAATAGGCTATGAGCAATATATCGCCTTAGAGTTGCCCCGTCAGGTATGGTCCGGACCATGGCAGTCTTACTGAAAGGCCGGAGCATTTAATTTGGCAACACCGCCGACTAAGAAAACAGAAGGTCGACTTATCGGAACATGGCCGTCTCTACGTGTTTACATTTTTTTGAATGCAGAGGATATAGGATTATAGCGTTAATCATAGTTAAATTGGTTTAAAACTATTTCGACGACAATTTAGAAGAATCTGGTTTACTGACAGAAGAAAGCCCCATCCAGGATGTGAAAAATAAGGAGAAGACAAACGAGGAAAGTGGTGAGTGGTGATGAAGAAATTATACAAAAACCATCTAAGCTACAAGTGTTCAATGCATTTTCAACAATAAGAACAGCCTTTCAGTTTGAAGACGTTCCGGAAAATGTGTTTGTTCAATGATGGCGGCTTGAAGATTTAGGTATATGAAAAAACTTTTGTCATGTGATGTACAAACCAAAATAACAAATTATTTTAAATAACTGTACATAATATTTTATAAATTAGATAAACATAATTTATAAATATGAATAATGTACAATATGCTAATTAATTTCAATAAAAATGTGTTTGTATGTGAAAAAAATATTTTTTCCTTAACCATTACGATTAACCATTAAAAATGGGGGAACTTCCATATAACGAGCAAATTTTGCAGCACCTTCATTCAGTTATATAGAGGTTCGACTGTATAAAGACATTCGTTTTACAAAAAAAAAAATATAAGAAATTCTGTACTGTACCAAAATTCTTAAAAGTTGGGTTTTATGTACTTACATTTTATTAGTACGCAGAGCATACAAAAATAAAATTAATTTATATAGGTATGTAAAGTATGTATTTAGTAACAGTCACTATAGAAAATACAGTCCAAACAACACTTAATTTAAAGAAAAAACACTTCTTCACTCAACATTAAATATTGTAAATATAACCTTAAATTCACACAATCGGCCTTCGCCGCAGCGTTGCCAAATATCAATGTTCCGGCCTTTCAGTAAAGACGGCCATGCCGGAACAAATCCGCTCAGGTGTAATGCGAGAAAAATGCTAGCGACACTGCAGAAAGGATAGAAATGATCACTCTCTCTCTCCCCTTTGTTGTGGTTAATTCAACTTCCGTTTTAGTTTTCTTCTATTCGCTCCTCTTCGATAAAGCTACTGTAACAAGCTTGGCTTCTGTTGTTAACTCCGCGAGTTTACCATTATTTTTATTTGTTAGTGGCGATTTCAGCATGGCGCTTAACATGTGAGCAGCAGTAGAAAAACATTAAACCAGGAACAAGATATGCGAAACAGAGCTAAACACCGTATACAATGGCAGAGATCACAATCTGAACAAAACATATGGTTCAAATTGATTCGATGAGTGTATGCCAAACATTCAATCAACATCGATGATAACAACCCCTCCCACACACACACACACACACACACACGCGCGCACGCACGCACGCACGCACGCAATGATGGAAGGAAGATCCTTGGTCACATATTCTTTAAATGCCCCATCAAAATATTCAACTCTTAACCTGCATGAAAACTAACAAAAGCAAATACCGAAATCCACTAATTAGCTCCTTGACTTTTAATCACCTAAACATAACCATAATAAAATTAATCACCTGATCTCTCACAGACATAACAAAGTGTGATGAAGTGAATTTTCTCTAATAACCGACAATATTAAGTAAACTGTAATTTTTCATCTTTCCGCGATCTGCCTATCCGAAGAGGTCAGTAATGAAAGTAATAAAGTAATAAAAAAGCGCCAATAAACTTATCAAGAAAGTTTAGTTCTCTCCTAAAATCACAGAAAACTTTTGAAACGATGACTATCACATAGAACATGATGAGTGTTTTGGAAATTTTGAACATGTTTTGAATTTGGCAAGCAATATGAATGTAATTTACTGTAAAACAGACAAACCCAAGTCGCCAAGAAAGGTGTGGAATTCCAGACCTTCTGAACTTTTTCATCAGACTTCTATCGAGTATTTAAGGTTTAAAAAAATCTATTCACTTCACATCAACGTCCACCGAAAAACAGTTCCGAGCGCCGGTAGGCCTGGAGGTTCGCCTAGCAGCTAAGTGCTAATTCTCCACTAGTTAGTAGCCATAACGAGAATATAGTTATCCTTTTAGAAACACGTGAATTTAAAAAAAAAACTGATCGAGTTGATCGTGATTCGCGTAACGTACATGAGATTCAGCCACATACACTCGGTATCGGTTCTAGTTCCGAGTATTACAGCCAATAGGAGCACCTATATTGTGTACTGTGGTATTATTGGTATTGGTACTGTGTCACTGATGCAATGACATCGGCTTTGGCCTCTAAAAACCCTCAAATAAAATCACAAGGAGAAGTCAGTCAGACTGGCACATCTTCGTATTGTCTGAATACCTATTTATTCTAGCTATACCATACGCTAACAATTCCGGTGATAAATTATTTCTTCCGGAGGCGGAATGTCATCTAGACGGATGCTTTTAATTTTTCTTCTATTGTATCTGACTCCCGTAGTTCCTGTCATGCTTTACTCACATTATTGCTGACGACAGCAAGGTACCGAGAACGATATCCTCTATTGAGAGGCGAAAGTGGCAGCCTGTACGTGGATGGAGAAATTAACGGCAGGAAGCACACCATACTGATCGACACCGGGGCATCCAAGATGATCCTGAAGCCAGGACTGCTGAACACGCGAGGGAAGAGAGTGATGGAGTCCAGGTGGAGGTTGCGAACGGCTACGGGCGAAGCTGGCGCCGTCCACGGAGAAGTCGACGTCGAGATCAAGATCGGCACTGCACGATTCTCGCCACACCAAGTCCTGATTGCCGACATCGAAGAGGACGCCATTTTGGGAATAGACATCATGAAGACCCACGGTTTCACACTCAATCTGAAACGACAAGTAATGCAGGTCGGCCCAGAGGAAATTTTCCTGCACACCAAGGGCGAGACGGTCCATCAGATAAGGCTGACGGAAGACACGACCCTGCCGAGTAGGAGCGAATCGATAGTGGTGACCCGACTTCAAGGCGTCACTGGAAAAGGGAATCCTGCCGTAGTGGAACCTTGGAACCACGACGTGGAGGTGGGCCGAGGCGTTCTAGTAGGGAAGACCTTGGTGACGCTGGGTGATGAAATTCCAGTCCGGCTCATTAACATCAATGATTACCCAGTTACCATGGCATCCGCAAGGGGACAAAAGTGGGAACCTGCTCACCAGGTGACGGGAAGCGCTAACCGCCAAGTCGCGAAAGTGGAGGAGGCTCTAGTGAATGCCTGCGATTCTCTCGCTGGATCCGAGAAGAAGAGGCTTATTGAGCTACTCCGTCGATTTCGATCGATTTTTGTGTCTGACAAGGGACCTTCTGGGAGAACGAGTATTGTTAGACACAAAATCGATACGGGGGGGCGCGAGACCAATCCGCCAGTCAGCAAGGAGGTTGCCGCATGCGAAGCGGGAGGTAGCGGAGAAGATCATCCACGACATGGAGAAAGAGGGAGTCATCGAGCCATCTAGCAGTCCTTGGGCATCTCCTGTAGTCCTGGTAAAGAAGAAGGATGGAGACACCAGGTTTTGCGTAGATTATCGTCTACTGAACAACGTGACGAAGAAAGACAGCTACCCTCTTCCCCGGATAGACGACACCCTGGATACTCTGGCAAGATCGAAGCTGTTTTCCACCCTGGACCTGAAGAGTGGCAGGAGTTACTGGCAGGTGGAAATGGACCCTGCAGACAAGGAAAAGACGGCTTTCACATTAGGATCTGGACTGTGGCAATTCATATTAATGCCATTGGGGTTGTGTAATGCGCCTGCTACTTTTGAGAGGCTCATGGAGAACATACTCAGAGGGCTCTCCTGCAAAACGTGCCTCGTGTACCTGGATGACATAATCGTCGTGGGGAGGACGTTTGACGAACACCTGTCAAACTTGGAGGAAGTCTTCAAGAGACTCCGAATGGCTAACCTAACGCTCAACCCAAAGAAATAAATGTCATCGGTTACGAACGAGAGTACACTATCTGAGTCACGTGGTCAGCAGTAGCGGCGTCGAGGTAGACCCTGAAACAGTGCGAGCAGTCCAAGAATGGCCAACACCGAAGGACAAGCATCAATTGCGGAGTTTCCTGGGGCTTTGCACTTACTACCTTCGTTACGTCCGAATGTTTTCTGACATCGCAAAGCCGCTGACACGACTAACCGAGGAAAAACGAGCCTTCCTTTGGGACGAAGAATGCCAAGCAGCCTTCGACGCCCTTTCAGTAAAGTCCTGTCGAAGCCCGAAAGGAACTACTGTGTCACCAGGAGGGAGCTGTTAGCGGCCATGAAATCAATACAGTTTCCGTTCATCCGTGAAACAGGTGACAGCGAAAGTGACACAGAGAGAGTGCGTATACTAACACTACCTTTGTAAAACCTGATCCTTCCATTGGTAAGTGACAAAGCTAAATTAATCAGCAAAAGGAACAAACAAATAGAATCATGACAACAAAAGAGGGGGGAGAAACTCTCCCCCCTGTAAATACTCACACTAACAATAACCCAAATCCACCACTCAACAATAAAAAAAACATCGAATATAAAAATTCCGACAGAGCCCCATATATAGTAATGATTGAAGCAACTGAAAAATCCGGTAATAACATAGGTAAATACAACCACCTAAAAATAGCTAAAGACATTCACAACCTCAAATTAAAAGACATGAAAAAGATACGAAATAAAGGCATAAATCGATTGGGCATTGAATTTAGTAACCATGTGGCCGCAAATAATTTTTGTAAAAATAAACATTTAATAGAAAAAGGATACAATATTTACATCCCGTTAAATCAGGTGACCAGTAGAGGTGTTATCAGATACATAGACACGGACTTCACTAACGAGGAAATAAAAGAAATGACTAACAACACAGTAGACATAATAAACATCATGAGACTTAACAGAAGGGCCAAAATCGATAAAGAAGTCAAATACATCCCCACAAAATCAATAGTGTTAACTTTTAGAGGTAAAGAAATTCCCAGATATGTTTACCTTTGCGACCTACCATTCCCAGTATCAGTATTCATCCCTCCAGTAATTCAATGCTACAAATGCTTTCTATATGGACACACCAGGAAACAGTGCAGAGGCAAAATTAGATGTTACAACTGCGGAAAAACAAAAAACGAAGAAGAACAAGAAGACAATCATGAAGACTGTGGGCAATGCTGTATCCACTGTAAAAGCCCAGAACACAAATCAACTTCAAGAATATGTCCGGAATACCTAAGACAAAAAAATATTAAAAAAAACATGGCTATGGAAAACCTAAATAATTACGACGCCTCCTTAAAATTCCCAAAAACAACATAGAACTAGATAACCACCCAAGAGATTTCCCACCCCTCCAACCGCGGCAGGAAAATCCAATAATCACCGTAAATCAAAGGAGATCAATAATTAATGAACAACCTCACGTATCGAAAAGAACATATGCCAATGCCACACAAACACAAACATCCAACAAAAAACCAAAAACGTACAAGAAACAAGAAACCATCCAAATACACACACATGCCCACCCTGACCATTATATAAAACCGCTTCCACACCACGTTAAAAATTACAATGAAAAAGTCTACAGCGTTCAACAAAATAACCCAAACTCAGAGCCTGAAAGTGCAACAGAGAAATCATATACAATTAACCTAACGGAATTCAATAAAACAATGAATAAAATTCAAAAAGAAAACAAAATACACAAAACATCCAAAAAAGAATACGATAACAAA
The DNA here is from genome assembly GCA_946251905.1 of Cryptocephalus moraei. Lineage (NCBI taxonomy): Eukaryota > Metazoa > Arthropoda > Insecta > Coleoptera > Chrysomelidae > Cryptocephalus > Cryptocephalus moraei. The sequence goes on along the minus strand of OX276453.1, from coordinate 14,740,105 downwards.
ACCTAGGAACTGTCAACTGAAAGCGAGATGGAATACTAATAAGAACACTTAACAAAGCAAACATCACATGAATACACAAAAAATTTAAAAATAATACAATGGAACATCAGAAGTATCAATAGCAACAGAACAGAGCTTACTACATCAACATACTACACAAAGAGAATCCAGATGTAATAATTCTTAATGAAACATGGCTACAAAATAGAAATCACTTTAAAATTAACAATCACCAAATTATAAGAGATGACAGAAACACCCCAGGAGGAGGCATCGCCACCATCATCAAAAACAACATAAAACATAAACAAATTCAGCTAGATAACATCACCATCAACAAAAATAAATTTCAATTTATCATAATCAAAATCAATAACCTAAATATAATCAACATCTATGCAACCCAAAACAATTTAGACAGCAAAAACATAGAATTCATCATAGACAAAATAGAAGGGGATTACATTATAATGGGAGATCTAAACGCGAATAATATAAAATGGGGAAGTTCAAAAACAAACAAAAATGGGAATGAACTCTATAAAATAATGGAAAAATACGAATGCATGATTCTTAATGAACCTAAAAGTACCAGAATTTACCCCCCCCCCCCCGCCCAATAATAACATTAGTATGTTAGACCTCACAATCATATCAGAAAAACTGATACTTAGAACAGACTGGGAAATTATATCCGATAATGGAAATAGCGACCACTACCCAACCAAAGTAACAATAAATAACAATAAACAACTAACGTCAAAACAAGTCACCAACACGTATAAACCGACAAGACTTTTTAAAAAAGCGAACTGGATATCATATCAAAATTGGATTGAAAATAAACTAAATACCAATAACCCGCATAACATACAACATCTAATGGAAACAATGGAAGAAGCTACGACTAAACACATACCACAAAACCCTCCAAAAGGAAACACAATATATAGAACAAGCCATATATGGTGGGACGAAGAATGCTCTAAGAAAGTCAAAGAAAGGAAAACACACCTGAAAAAATACCTTGAAGAAACCACAATAGAAAACTATATGAAACTAAAACAAATATGCGCAATTACCAGAAAATTTCTAAAAAACAAGAAAAAACAAAGTTTCAGAAACTTTTGTCATACGATAAACAGAAAAACGGATACAAGAAACGTCTGGAACACCATCAAAAAATTTAATAACAACAACCTCAAACAATTTAAAAAAGAAACCGCAATAGAAATTATAAACAAAATGGCAACAGTTGACTACCCTCCAGATTTTAAGTATATACAAAACACAGAAGATATAACAGAATTCAAGTACAACGAAATAATAGATACATTAAAAAACAAAGATACAGCAACGGGAATGGACAACATTTCATACTCAATGATAAATAACCTTCCAAATATAGGAAAAAACTACCTATTAAACATTTATAATCAAATTCTAGAAGGACAAAATATTCCAGACGGATGGAGACAACACAAAATATTTTCATTCCTAAAACCAAACAAAAATCAACTAATACCAGAAAACTATAGATCAATCACACTAATACCATGCCTAACAAAAACCCTAGAAATGATGATTAAAAACAGAATAGAATGGATAATAGAAAATAAACAAATATAAACGAACTTCAAACAGGTTTCAGAAAGGAAAAAAGCACTCTTGACAATATCGTATACCTAACAACGTACATACAACTGGGACTAACAAACAACAAAAAAGTAATTGCAATACTATTGGATATTAAAGCAGCTTACGACAATGTGAACATATACAAATTATATAACATACTAACAGAAACACAAATAATACCTCAATATATGACCAATTTAATACACAAACTACTAGAAAATAGACAAATCACGATAACAGATAACCAACAAAACAACCACGGACCTATAGCAACATCAAAAGGACTCCCCCAGGGATCCCCTCTAAGTCCAATACTTTTTAACTTATATATCCATGAGCTATTCAAAATAATTCCCAAAACATTCGAATTATTATCATATGCGGACGACTTAATATTACTACACACAGGGGAAAACAACCCAGAAACCATAAATACAACTAACAAAGTACTAGACATAATTAATTCGTGGCTAACAAAACACGACCTAGAAATATCTAAACAAAAATGTGAATCAATAATTTTCTCTAGAGGAAAAACAAAATACAATACAATAAATCCAATAAAAATCAACAATCATATCATCAATTACAAAAAAGAAATAACATATCTAGGAGTAACTTTCAATTACAATTTAAAATGGGACAAGCAAATCGAAAATATAAATAAAAAAGCGAGTTGTAACATAAATATATTAAAAGCACTATGCGGAACATGGTGGGGATCAGATCCGATAACTTTAAAACTAATCTACAATGGATTAATTAGGACTCACCTAGAAGATAACGCAATAATACTCATACCGACATCAAAAAAAAACCTAAAGAAAATGGACACCACTCATAATCAAGCACTAAGAACGATAACAGGTACCATGAAAAGCACACCAAATAATACATTATTAAGTGAATCAGGAGAATATGACCTAAACACCAGAAGAGAGTTAAAATGTGTAAACATCTTAACAAAATGGAAAAAAAAACACCCTATCATAGCAAAATTAAACACACTGAAAGATCTCATAATAAATAAACACCAATACTGGCAAAACAAAGAAATACCTCCTCTCATAAAAATCTTAATAGAATTGGACCAAAGCACAAACAATTACCAGACATACAACACAATTCCATGCTTTGAACATAACTATTTCCTCCAAATAGAAAATATAAATATAATAAAATTAAACCTAAAAAGGGATGAAGAATACAACAACATCAAATTTCTTATGGAAACAGACAGATACAAAATGGAATACTTATTCATCTACACAGACGGTTCCAAAAACAACGAACAGGCAGGATACGGTGTACACATCCCCGAACTTAACACAAATTACTCAGAAAGACTACCAAATAACATTTCTATATTCACAGCGGAACTATCAGCCATACTAAAAGCACTAGACATAATAGAGAAAAATAATATAAACAAATCCATCATATTCACAGACTCCAAAAGCACATTAGAAAAACTAAACAAAACAAAAATCGACAATAAAATAGACGGAATCACACTCAAGATCAAAGAAAAAATACAGCTGCTCTCAAAAAATAAAAAAATTAAATTTGCATGGATACCGGGACACAGCAATATCAAAGGAAATAACACAGCGGACACACTTGCAAACATAGGAAGAAACCTGAAAACTCCAAAAAATATGAAAATAGAATTAAAAGAAGTTACAAACAGAATAAACGAAACAATTATAACTAATTTCCATAATAACTGGATCAATAGCACAAAATATAAAGGAAAATGGTACGTAGAAATCCAAGAGAAATTCGCAACGTCACCATGGTATAAAAAAACAGAATTTATAAACAGGAGACACATAACAAACTTAATTAGAATGAGAACAGGACATTGTCTCACTAATGAACATCTCTACAAAATAGGTATTAAAAATACACCATTCTGCGAATGCGGACAAATAGACGATTTAAACCACATACTATTTCAATGCCCCATCGACGAACTTAAAGAATTCGATCTATATAGAGAAATCCAAAAAGATATGAAAACAGGCCCACTAAATGCTCAAACAATACTACAAAATCTACAAAAAAAAACATGATTATCAAAATTAATTATTATCTAAATAAAAACAAAATCAACATTTAATAATGATAAATAATTTCCTTTCCCAACCCCTAGGGATCCAACCGAGGCAGACCTGGGGATTGTGTTTAGATCTGCTACTGCCCCAGATCGTGAAAAGTTTTAAATCCTTTGTTGTGACGTCCTTAACATTTCGCACAAAAAAAAACAGTTCAACCAGGTATGAGTAAAAACTCAGACACACGTCAAGGTGACCTGTAATTATCTAGAGAAAATCGCCCTGGCCAACAGTCCTAGTAGACTAAGGCCATAAACAGAGGAAGAAGAAGAAGAAGAACCTAAAAGTTCGAGATGGCAACCGACGCTGAAAAATATCGAATCCCATTATTCGATGGAACCAACTTTAATAACTGGAAATTCAGGATGGAAACACTTCTGGAGGAATTAGATCTGTTATCTTTTGTGGAAGCACCCTATCCCACAAAAGTGGAACTTCTGACAACGGACACGAATGAACAACGCGTGGAAAAGGAAGCTCAATTGGCGGAATTAGCAAAGGGTGATCGGAAATGTAAATCTCATCTCATTCAACAAATCGCCGACAGTCATCTGGAATATGCAAAAGATAAGGCCACCTCCTTTGATTTATGGTCATCATTAAGCAACACGTTCGAAAGAAAGGGAATTGCCAGTCAGCTTCTATTAAGAAAACAATTGTTAACCATGAAATTTAGTGTAACAAATGGCAAGTTAGTTGATCATTTTCTAAGTTTTGATAAATTGATCAGAGATCTACGTTCGACTGGAGCTACCGTTGAGGAATCCGATATTGTATGTCACCTACTACTAACGATGCCTGCAGAATACGATGTAGTGGTTACTGCAATAGAGATGCTTTCAATGAAGGACTTGTTTGTCGCTGAGCTTCGTGAAGAACAGGCTGATGGACGAAGAGTCTAAGCGAAAGGGAGTCGCCGGGAAAACCAAAATAGAAAGTACAGCTTTCCAGAGTCACCAATATCAAGGGAAAAGAAAAGATTCAACAGACGCTGGTAAAACAGGAAATAGTGGAACTTCAGGGAATTCATTCAACTTTACCTGTCATCGATGTGGAAAACCTGGACACAAGAGGGCTACATGCAGAGTTAAGCTACCAAACAAGAACTCAGGAAACAATAAGTCAGCAAACGTGGCTGATGTTAAGGAAGAAGATGGTTTTTGTTTCGAAACATCATGTGGAGATCAGTCAACGGAGAACATCAACTGGTTTTTGGATTCTGGAGCAACAGAACATTTAGTCAACAGCAACATATCTCTCAGCAACGTAAAGACACTGGAAAAACCTATTAAAATTAAAGTCGCTAAAACAGGCACTTACCTTGAAGCTAAAGTTAAAGGGGAAATTAAAGTCACCAGTACGGTAAATGGAAAAATGAATAAAATAACAATCAAAGATGTTTTATCAGTGCCTGGACCCTCTCACAATTTGCTCTCAGTTAGAAAATTGGAAATGAACGGCCTACGTATTATTTTTGAAAATTCTCAAGGTTTAATTAAAAGAGGAGCTGAAATCATTGCTATCGCGAGGAGGAATGAAACTCAGTTATATGTTTTGAATTTTCTGCAATGCAAAGCTTTATCAGCTGCTTCAACTGAAAATAACGCAAAGGTCTGGCACAAAAGGTTAGGTCATCTGAGCTATGAAAGTATTAAAAGTCTTCAGTCACAGGTTGATGGTATGGAGTTTGACACGTCTACTGTCCCATCGGAACGGTGCTCAGAATGTGTGGAAGGGAAACAAACACAATTGACGTACAACCACAAAAGGAAACGTGCAAATAGACCCCTTGAGTTGATTCATAGTGACCTATGTGGACCAATATCACCAGAATCATTTTATGGAAAAAGATACGTGCTAACATTCATCGACGACTTCACTCATTTCACAGTGGCATACGCGCTGGAATCAAAGTCTGAAGTTACTCGTTACGTGAAGATGTACCAAGCCATGGCTACTGCTCATTTTAATCTGAAGATTAGTAGATTTCGTTGTGACAATGGGCGTGAATATATGTCTAACGACATGAAAGAATTTTTTGAAGAACAAGGAATACAATTTGAGTTCACGATCAGATACACTCCTCAACAGAATGGAGTCTCTGAACGGATGAATAGAACCATTATAGAAAAGGCTCGCTGTCTGATACTTCAATGTAAATTAAATAAGATGTTCTGGTCAGAAGCTGTTCGCACTGCCGTGTACCTGATTAATCGAAGTCCAACATCCGCTTTGGGAGGAAAGGTTCCTGCGTTTATGTGGTACAATGAGAAGCCGAATTTAAGTAAGCTAAAAGTATTTGGCTGTGTAGCTTACTTATTAGAACCAAAAGAATTAAGGACTGGGAAGTTTAACAGCAAGTCCTTGAAGTGCTATTTCACGGGTTACTGTACAAATGGCTATAGACTTTGGTGTCCGGAAGAAGGAAAGATAATCACAGGAAAGAATGTCGTTTTCTATGAAGGAAGGTTTGACTTTGAAAGCTTATCAAGTGAAAAATGGATACCACAACATGTACAGAAATCAGTAGAGAAGAAACATGAAGATACAAATGAAGACGAAGATCATGAAAGATTACCAATACCGGAGTTGACCAGTGATGAAGAGGAACTAGGGAACGAAATTCAAGAACAGGAAACTCTACGTCGCTCTACCAGGAAGAAAACCACTCCGAAATACCTAGAAGATTATGCTGTACTTGCATTAAATGCTGAATCTTATGTAGATGATGTACCGGAAGGCTACAAGGACATTGCGATACGTGAAGATAAGGAACATTGGTATCGGGCTGTAGAAGAAGAACTCAACTCGATAAAGGAAAACAAGACTTGGATCTATACTGAACTGCCCCCTGGAAGGAAAGCAATCGCCAGTAAGTGGGTATTCAAATTGAAGAAGAATAAAGATGGAGATGTTGAAAGATACAAGGCGAGACTTGTGATTAAAGGATGTGCACAGAAGAAAGGATTCGACTACCAAGATACGTATGCACCAGTGGCTCGCGTGACAACAGTTCGGATATTGCTGGCTGTAGCAAACGAACTTGAATTAACTCTAGAGCAAATGGATGTCGCCAACGATTTTCTTCATGGCAAACTCAAAGAGGAAATATACATGTCTATACCTGAAGGTGTGGAAGGCTCACCTGGTAAGGTCTGCAAATTGCTGAAGGCTCTATACGGTCTGAAACAGGCGCCACTAGCATGGAATGAAGAAATACACTCATTTCTTATCTCTATTGGATACACTCAGCCTAAAGCAGATAAATGTCTCTATGTTCTAATATCAAATGATATTGTCGTCTATCTTGTGCTTTACGTAGACGATATTCTGATTGCTGGAAATAATAAAGGAAAAATCGAAGAATTAAAGGCAAAATTGAAGCAGAAGTTTAAAATCAAGGAATTAGGAGAACCACAATCATTTCTGGGAATCGAGATTTCAAGGAATGAAGGAGAAGCGTATTTGAGTCAATCATCCTATCTGAAGAGTTTGTTAAAACGATTCAATATGCAAGATTGCAATCCAGTCAAAACACCAATGGAGGTCAAATTGGAAATCAAGGCGGCAAAAGGAACGGATAAGCCATGCAGAGAATTAATTGGATGTCTAATGTATGTAATGATAGGAACAAGACCGGATTTGAGTGCAGCAGTAAATTTCCTAAGCAGATACCAAAGTAATCCATCAGACGAACTGTGGATGTATTTGAAGAGAGTATTAAGATATCTAAAAGGAACCATTGATCTGAAACTATGTTATCGGAAGAGAAATCGAGATGTTCTTCTCGGTTACGCTGATGCTAACTGGAACAAAAGAGAAGATTCAAAATCTACCTCTGGTTATTTACTACAAGTTTATGGGAATACTGTCTGTTGGGCTACGAAGAAACAGACTACTGTTGCCTTGTCTTCTACAGAGGCAGAGTATGTATCTCTGCCAACAGCCGCTGCCGAGTTGCTGTGGTTAAAATATTTGATGGATGATCTTCGAGTTCCAGTCAACCTACCAATTTGCGTATTCGAGGATAATCAATCATGAATACGACTACTACAAAAGTGGGAACACCGTCGTTTAAGGCACGTCAATGTTAAGTATAACTTTGTGCGTGAACTTCATCGCCGAAGAATGATTACTGCCGAGTATGTCTGTTCAGAAAACCAGATAGCAGACATCTTTACCAAAGCCCTGCCAGCTGCCAGATTCATCACGTTGAGACGCTCGTTGGGATTACTCTAATTTGCATTCATTTTAAATGTATTGGATGTGAAATTGTTAAATTGAGGAGGGGTGTTGAGATTACAATTTAACTTTCCCGCCAATTGTAGAAAATAAGGTTATGTTCATTATGTTTTGATTATCACACACGCTCCATAACGTTGTTATTGAAAAGGACATTGAAAGTTAAAATAAAAGTTGTACTCCAGAAGAGAAGTGTTATTAACATCGAACGAGCTGCAAGATCCCTCCGTCCACAATCGTGGAATTCGACAGGGCGATACAATCTCCCCTAAATTATTTACTATATTGCTACAGTATATGTGCAAACGGAAACGGATAGATTGGGAGAATATGGGTATTAATGCCAATGGCGAAAATCTCAGCCACCTCAGATTCGCCGATGATATAGTTTTAATTTCAGATAGTACTGATAAAGCCACAACATCTCTTGAAAGACATTACCAAGCATCAGGTCACATTGGGCTAAAAATCAATATATCAAAGACGCAATTTATGACTAATTTAGTAGTATCTAGAAAAATACCTTTAGGTGACACTGACATACAGCAAGTGACGTCCTATAAATACTTAGGCCATGAAATTCGCATAGAGCGAGATAACCAGACCTGTGAAATTTTCAGGAGATTAGGCTTGGCGTGGGCAGCATTTGGCAATCTCAGAGATTCATTTAGGTCTGATCTTCCTATATGTCTGCAGTCTGAAGCGTAAGCTTTATAACCAATGTGTCCTGTCTGTCATGACGTACGGAGCTGAAACCCTAACACTAACCAAAAAGTCTATTAATAAAATAAGAACAACACAGGCAGCAATGGAAAGATCAATGTTGGGAATTTCACTTAGAGATGGGATACCTAATAGAGAAATACGGCAAAGTACAGGAGTTACAGATGCAGTAAAGAAAATAACTTCTTTAAAATGGAACTGGGCGGGGCACGTTGCGAGAATTAAAGATGAACGATGGACTAAGAAGATTATCGAGTGGAGGCCAAGACAAGAGGCATATCGAAGTAGAGGGCGACCCCCAACAAGATGGACGGATGACATAAAAAAAATCAGGACGAACTGGATTCAAGCTGCACAGAATAAGAAAGAGTGGCAAAATTTGCGGGAGGCCTATGTTCAGCAGTGGACGTTATAACAGGCTTATTGATGATGATGATGATGATAATGATGAAGCGACTTTTGTTCTATAAAGTTTTTTTGTAAAGTTGATATTTTTTAATTATTCACGAACGATTAAATTCACGCATTTTTCATTCAAAAACGAATGTTTTTTTAACCATTTTTCACCAATAACTTGAAAATCTTTCATTTTATCGCAAAAAATATTGAGAGTAAAATGTAGCTAACAAACACACAAAGACACTCGTTTTTGAATGACCTCTATAAAGCCAATAAGGGTTGAGTTATTGCTCGTTGAAGGATGGTTATTTTTCGAGAATCCCGAATTTGAAAATCTTCAACCAACAATAACTTGAAAATGGTGTAATTTTTGGGAAAATCTCAATAGACCTTTTTTAAAGTACATAAAAAAACCTTTCAAAAGCGTTATAATACTTTCACTGTATGCCAGATGTTGTTCGCGTCTGCCTTTGTACCTATGCTCCAAAATTCGTGCCCCGAAATAAAAAAAAATTGTTTTTTCGAGGATAATTCCCTTATTTTCCAAGTTAGAAATTTTTAAGAAGTGCATTTTGTCGGGAATTCCAAGCGCTGTAAGATCAAATTAGTTAAAAGCTTTTACAACTCGTAGTTTTGAAAGGGTTGCGTTGAAATGGCTTGGATGAGCTATAATGCAAACTTCGAACCGCCATATCTCCTTAAATTTTTTTGATACAAAGATAAACAAAAAAAATCAAAACTTTCAGTGAGAGAAACCCTGCAATTAACATTTAAAACATTTTTTCATATCTAGAACAGTTTTTGATTTATTTAAGAAAAATTCATTTTTCTTCAAAATACGAAAATGCAATTTTCGTTTTAAACAATTATTTTTTCTAAAATAAGCATTTTAAACCTGTTAAACCACATGGATCATATCAATCATACCCAAATAAAGTTAATTGCAAGTGGGTTATGCTTAATTTTTATCTGGGTGGTAATGACGAGGGTGTAATTTTTAAATATAAAGAAAAGAAAGCTGTTACTTTATTTTTGTTATAAATCAGTCAATTCTTATGCAAAAGGCTTTTATCAGTGCTCATTTTAAAGGTTTTTTTTTATTTTCTTTCATAAAGGTCTATTGAGTTTTCCCTAAAATTTCACCATTTTCAAGTTATTGAAGGTTCAAGATTTTCAATTTTGGAGTTCTCCAAAAATAACCATCCTTTTACGAGCAATAACTCAGCCCTTATTGGGCTTATAGAGGTAATTCAAAAAAGAGTCTCTTTGTTTGTTTATTAGCTACATTCTGTTCTGAATGTTTTTTGTGATAAAATGAAAGATTTTCAAGTTATTGGTGAAAAACAGTTAAAAAACATTCGTTTTTGAATGAAAAATGAGTAAATTCCATCGTGAATAACTCAAAAAACATCAACTTTACAAGAAAACTATATAGGACAAAAGTTGCTTCGAATTAGTCAATCTATCGGTTTCCGGGTTTATTTTGATTAAAAAAATTTTTTCCCCTTAAAGTCTAAAGTTTTTACCCCGTAAGTCTAAAAAGGGGCTTCCACCCCTAGGGAAAAAACACACTTCGACACAAGTCCAACTTTGAAGAAGGTTATAAATGAAGGGTCCAGGGGAAAAACCGGCTAAGTCACAAATTCACAGTTTTGAGATAATCGCGTTTTAAACCTTTAATCTAATATATTTCACTAAGTGTGTATCGTACGTGTGACCATGACAAGCTAAGAACGAAAACTTAAAAAAAAAACGTATATTTAATTCTACTTTCTAAAATTCTGGGGGGTTCAGGATGACAGGATGTATGAGCAATTAAATTTTTTATCTAGAATGTCTATGACAACGAGTTTTTCCCCTGTTGCATAGTAAATGGTTTCTAAGTAAAAAAAATTATTTGCAGAATACGTATTATTGACAAGTTTAATAACCGGAAAATAAACATAACTTTATTTCCTTACAAGCAAAACAAACATCAACACAAAGGAAATTACATGGACTTGCTTATTTTTCCCCAGTACCGATCAGACTTAGCCCGTTTTTGCCCTGTAAATGAATTAATGAATTCTGATTTCGGCTCTATCTTGCGACCTACCTATCTATCGATTTATTCCCCAGTTTGAATATACGGATGGGAAGAGCTGGCACTTCATCACTAGATGGCGTGTCATGTTTAATAACAAAATTATTGGACTTGCCGACTTGGCCAAATTTTCCCCTGAACCCTTCCCCACCCCCACAAATACTATCAATATGCCAATTTTCAAAGAAATCGACCTTGTTTCCCAAAATTTCAAGCGAAAATGGCTGATGCCTGGACTATTAACTAAATAACAACGGTGAAAGTTGAGTGTACCTTCTCGTCATAAGGTAAGTTTGTAAAATTGTATAGCAAGTATATCTATCAGATATTACCCGCACTAGATTGTTTACATTTCAAAACGAAAGTGAGGTTAGAACATAATTTGTTAAAAAGATAAATTTAAATAATTGGGACTAAAAGGCAAAAGTGTATCTATTTATGTCATCGTACTCATAGTAAATAACCCCTATGTGTTAATCTTAAATATCTGTGGTATATTTAATGGATTTTATGGTATTTTAAAATCAAATGTTTTCCACAATGCCAATAGAGTGTAGTTGCTTTTAGGTGTAATTATTTATTTTTTCCTTTAGGAATACCTAATAATGCCACGACGTTGCTGTGTTTCAGGCTGCAAAAGCAATTATGACTCATTTTTGAAGAATTCACGATACATTTCAACGTTTTCCTTTCCTAAGGAAAAGAAACGACAGGAAGAATGGATGCGTGCCATTCCAAGAAAGGATTGGTTCCATACAAAATGTTCTGTGGTGTGTTCTAAACATTTTGATGAAAATGACATTATCTACTGTGATAAACATCTTCAGCCTGATGGTTCAATTAAAGAAATACTTCTTCGGAATCCAAAACTGAAGGTATAGGTGCAATTCCTCGCATTTTTCCAAACTTGCCAGCATATTTGAGTACTACACAAACACAACGGATTGATCCCGAAGAACGACGTAAGAAAATCTTCAAATCAAAGTGTGATATTATAAATAACTTTTTAAAAAGTGATTTCATCAATGACTACAATTAATTTAAGAATGAATTTTTACAAAAAAATCAAATGTTTACTTGGGATTTCAAAATTTTTGATGATAAAGCTATTTTTTACATTTGAAAATGTTTTATCGATTGAAAACAGCATTGTTGTAGATACTAGTCTTACAGTTCGAGTATATTTAAAAAAAAATGAATTGTCTGCATCAGATTTACGTTGGCTACTTTCAGCTGATTTGAAACTGAATAACTGGTCTCAACTGTGCAACTTGCTGTCACACTATAAAAATATTTCAAATGAAAATCAATCCGAACCAACTATACAAGTTTTGTTAGAAAAAAGTGTAACTTTACTTCAGACAGCTAATGAACGTTCTGATCAAAGTGAATTTCCATATTGTAAACAACTAGAGATACTTACATATCAATTAAAGCAAATTTGTAGTGGTTGTAGAAGGTATTCTCCTTGTACCATAATATTTGTTTTTTTTTATTTTTAGTCATTCACCTGCATGTTATAATCTTATATGATTTTTTATTTTTACCTCATAAGAAGTACTTGAAAAGTATTTCATCATCTTTAAATGTTTCCCCTAATATTGACCATAATAATATTAATTATCTTAAAAATGTGTGCAAATCTTTAACTGATAATGAGAAAATTGTACTTTTATTAATAGATGAAATTTATATTACTTCACGTCTTGACAATAGAAGTCTAAGTATAGTTGGATTGGCTTGTAATAACAAGGAAATTGCAAAAACTGCGTTGACATTTATGATTTCATCTGGTTTGGCACTATAATATAAATAGACATGACATGGTTGATATTACAAAAAAATGTTATTGATTTTATTCAAGGTTGTGGTTTTGAGGTTTTATATTTAATCACAGACAACCATTCTATTAATCGAACAATGTTTAAAAAAATTACCAAAAGCGATAGATTTCCAAATCTGATGTATGGTGACAAATCATTTTTTTTTATTTGATTATGTACATATTTTCAAAAATATTTGAAAAAATTGGCTCGACTTAAAAAACTTAGGACAGACATTTGTTTATTAGGATTTTGACAATGATTCTTTATAAAGGTATGGTAAATTCCAAGATCTTCGCGATGTGTATAACAATGAAAAACATGAGTTAATAAAACAAGCGTATAAATTAAATTTTAAAAGTCTGTATCCTTCCTTTCTTGAAAAAAAGTCAATTTACCTGACAATGAAGCTTAAGATGCTGTGTACACGATGTGAAGATCACAGGAAAGGAAACTCGTATTCTCGTGTATAAATGCATAATAGTTTCGTAGAGCGCTTTCGCCTTACGGCAATCATCAGTACGACAAACATGTATAAATACTGTATCGGCTCTACCTGAAATGCAAGTAAGAATGAAAATTCAACTAACAATAAACTCTAAATAACAACTAATTTTAATTTTCATTCTTACTTGCATTTCAGGTAGAGCCGATACAGTATTTGTACATGTTTGTCGTACTGATGATGCCGTAAGGCGAAAGCGCTCTACAAAACTATTATACATTTATACACGAGAATACGAGTTTCCTTTCCTGTTACCTGACAATGTATTTCATGATTCTACTGTTGCTCGTTTGAAAAGTAATTCTAATTATCAAGATACGGGGAATTTTTAGATATCATAAACAAATGGTGGAATATAGTAAATAATTGTAGTATTCTCAAAGGTTTTATTAAAAGAAAACGAATTTTATTAACCTATTCCACGTAATTCTCATTTACAAATAAATTTTTTGAAAAAATTTGCATTGGCTAGATAAATGGAATAGTATAGAAAACAATAATGGACACTTAACAGCTGCGACTTTTCACGCTTTATTTCATCCTACAAATGTTTTAATAATCCTATTGAATACATTTTAACAAAGTACGACACAGTAGAGTATATTTTGACAGGTAAATTTACTTTAGAAAATCTCGAGAAACGATTTGGTGTTTAATATCCTTAGATGACATTATAGCTGCTGAGAAAAAAGTTCGCACAAAAAATTTTTTTAAACGAGCTGACAATGGTTCATTCTGTTTAAGTAAATTGAGAGCGGAATTTGATGTTGATACTAACATTGGCGAATTGAATCCCATTGACAATACTATGATAAATGATTTCTGCAATATATTGGCAATGTACTATCTGGAAACCGTAGAAATTGATGATAGTGCTAAAATTTACGTGTGCGGATATGTAGCACACAAAGTATCTATTAAACTTGAAATAATGAAAAAGGGAAGAATGTAAATAATGAATATTTTGATTTGTTACAAAGAGGAAGTTTATCAGTAGATAGTGACAATGTAGGTTTTATTTTTGTTCACATGTACTGCTTGTTACAGTATATTATCAATAACAAAGAATTAGAAACTAAATTTTTGCAAACCGACAATCAAAAGATACTTTTATGTGATTTAACCATTCAAAGCATTAAACATGACTTTTTTACGCTTCTTTTGAAGATGTTTGTATTTGTGGCCAAGACTGTAAAAAGATTATTAATATGATTTGTTCTGCCTTGAGTAACATAATGCTTAATAATTATGTTAAAAATAAAAATAATGAGGTTAATGAACGTTGCAAGCGAAAGCTGGGTACAAATGTTTCAAAACGTTTCCAAGTTAAAAAATTAAATAGTACTTTTAAAAAATAGTCCATAGGTAGTTTTCACCAGTAATTTTGTAATACGTAAATTCTTTATTTTGTAAAATTTTTGCAATACAAAAAAAGAATGAGTTTTTTATTTTCAATATGCGCAACATCCAAATGTATGAATTAAAAAAAAAATCGGCATCTAGACGAAAGAAGACCTTAATTTTTAAATCTTCATTCACCGATAAAGGCAGAAATTGAATTTTTTTAATGCAAAATTAACAAAACAATGTAAATATGAACTTTAATTGATATTTTCATTTCAATAATTTATTATTAGTCCAGTAAATGAAGGAACAAACCTAGGTTAAATTCTGCAAAGAGATGAAACTGGGGACAATTGTAGGTCTCAACTGGGTCTTTCGAAATACGGAAAGTTGTAGATTCTCCAGGTCCCGGAACATGGTAAAAAATGGTCCTCAAGTTCCAATAAATCCGTTTTCAGCCTATATCTCCGAGAATATGGCATTTGGAAAATTTTTGTTTAAATAAAGAAGAAAGACCGGTTCATTAGCTACAAAAATGGTCCTTATGACTTTTTCCGAAAACTCGACAGTTTTCGAGATAACGGCCCCGAAATGAGCCCTTTACTTGTTGCCCTGCTCTGAATCCAGGAGAGCAAATTCGAGAAATGGTGACAAAAGCGGGCGGACAAATTGTCCAATAACTCGAGTAAAAATGGATATTTTTCGATGATTCAAAATTCACGTGAAAGAGAAAACCCATACCTAAGGTATCCTGGGTCTCGGGCCTCATTTTTATTTTTCTTGAATGTTGGAAACCCCGGCTAAATTTTTCTTCTTAGATATTTCTCGACTTTTAGAAAATTCATCCATATTTTAATAAATAATGGTAATTTAGTCGTGTCTTTCTTGACAATGGGTCTCCAAAACCTATCGAAGGAGCCCATAAAGGTTGTTTCATTTTCTTTCTTTTGCATCCCAATAAAAAGTAACTTTGAATATGTTGATTTTTTGATATGTGTGACATCAATCGGGTATTAAAAAATTATAAATCATCGTATCGGTTCGCAATGCACATCAATGGAATGCTTGAAACGCCCCCTTTCCAATGGTTTCTTCGTTTTTTGTGCCAACTTCAACATTCTTGCAACCAACATTCAAAACTCCGGAAATGTCAAAAAATCAACATATTCAAAGTTACTTTTTATTGGGATGCAAAAGAAAGAAAATGAAACAACCTTTATAGGCTCCTTCAATAGGTTTTGGAGACCCATTATCGAGAAAGACACGACTAAATTACCATTATTTATTAAAATATGGATGAATTTTCTAAAAGTCGAGAAATATCGAAGAAGAAAAAATTCAGCCTGGGTTTCCAACATTCAAGAAAAATAAAAATGAGGCCAGAGACTCAGCATACCATAGCTATGGGTTTTCTCTTTCACGTGAATTTTGAATCATAAAAAAATATCCATTTTTACTCAAGTTATTGGACAATTTGTCCGCCTGCTTTTGTCTCCATTTCTCCAATTTGCTCTCCGGGGTTCAGAGCAGGAGCAACAAGTAAAGTGCTGTTATCGGTTGTTTCGGAGCCGTTATCACGAAAACTCTCGAGTTTTCGGAAAAAGTCATAAGGACCATTTTTGTAGCTAATGAACCGATCTTTCTTTTTTATTTAAACAAATTTTTTCCAAATGCCATATTCTCGGAGATATTGGCTGAAAACCGATTTATTGGAACTTGAGGACCATTTTTTACCATGTTCCGGGACCTGGAGAATCTACAACTTTCCGTATTTCGAAAGACCCAGTTGAGACCTACAATTGTCCCCAGTTTCACTCTTTTGCAGAATTTATCCCAGGTTTGGGAGTTTATCGGCTTTCATTTACTGGACTATATTTATATAAAATCAAGGTATTTCAAAACCAGCCCCAAAGCAGAGCCCTAGGGGAATAACTACAGAAAGGAAAACTCTGATTTTGGAAAACCTATGCCCAATTATGACTGCAAATAGAAGAGTATTTTGACAAAATCTGCCTACAACTTGTTTCGGAACTGATGGTTTGCCAAATGAAGGAGATTACAGTGATGAAACTTAAGAAATACTTATAAAACAAGTTAACTACAAGACGAAGTCTGATTTAAAACTAAGAACCTAGGTACTTAATAATATGCCTAAAACATGAAAAAATAAAAAGTTTTACTACTTTGTACACTTACGTCTTTTTTTCGCATTTATATTTTTACATCGAGTAATAGGCAAAAATGTCGTATCTTTTAAAAGCCATATTTCTAATTAAATTTAAATTTCAGTAACAAATTATTTCGATTTGGCATAAAAAACCTTAAATGATGTTTGCCGTAGATTGGGGTCAAAAATTTTTACCGATTCTAATTCTCGAGGGTCAGAAACATGGCTGCCCAGAAACATAAATGTAAAACGTTTTCGTGTAGACTTAAAAGTTACCTTAGGAGATCTAGCACCGTCATGATCTTTGCCGTCCTTCTTTTCATCATCCTTGGGATCTTTCACCCCTTTCTTCTTCATAGCACTATCTTTTTCATTCATCATATTCTCGCACAATTTTTAAACTGATTAATCAACAGAAGCTGAAACGCGTATGGCTCACTTTCGCTTGTCTGCCTGAGATATTTCCACGCATGCGCCTGACTGGCCTCAGCTTAGAATACGACCCAGAGCCGACCAATAGGCTATGAGCAATATATCGCCTTAGAGTTGCCCCGTCAGGTATGGTCCGGACCATGGCAGTCTTACTGAAAGGCCGGAGCATTTAATTTGGCAACACCGCCGACTAAGAAAACAGAAGGTCGACTTATCGGAACATGGCCGTCTCTACGTGTTTACATTTTTTTGAATGCAGAGGATATAGGATTATAGCGTTAATCATAGTTAAATTGGTTTAAAACTATTTCGACGACAATTTAGAAGAATCTGGTTTACTGACAGAAGAAAGCCCCATCCAGGATGTGAAAAATAAGGAGAAGACAAACGAGGAAAGTGGTGAGTGGTGATGAAGAAATTATACAAAAACCATCTAAGCTACAAGTGTTCAATGCATTTTCAACAATAAGAACAGCCTTTCAGTTTGAAGACGTTCCGGAAAATGTGTTTGTTCAATGATGGCGGCTTGAAGATTTAGGTATATGAAAAAACTTTTGTCATGTGATGTACAAACCAAAATAACAAATTATTTTAAATAACTGTACATAATATTTTATAAATTAGATAAACATAATTTATAAATATGAATAATGTACAATATGCTAATTAATTTCAATAAAAATGTGTTTGTATGTGAAAAAAATATTTTTTCCTTAACCATTACGATTAACCATTAAAAATGGGGGAACTTCCATATAACGAGCAAATTTTGCAGCACCTTCATTCAGTTATATAGAGGTTCGACTGTATAAAGACATTCGTTTTACAAAAAAAAAAATAGAAGAAATTCTGTACTGTACCAAAATTCTTAAAAGTTGGGTTTTATGTACTTACATTTTATTAGTACGCAGAGCATACAAAAATAAAATTAATTTATATAGGTATGTAAAGTATGTATTTAGTAACAGTCACTATAGAAAATACAGTCCAAACAACACTTAATTTAAAGAAAAAACACTTCTTCACTCAACATTAAATATTGTAAATATAACCTTAAATTCACACAATCGGCCTTCGCCGCAGCGTTGCCAAATATCAATGTTCCGGCCTTTCAGTAAAGACGGCCATGCCGGAACAAATCCGCTCAGGTGTAATGCGAGAAAAATGCTAGCGACACTGCAGAAAGGATAGAAATGATCACTCTCTCTCTCCCCTTTGTTGTGGTTAATTCAACTTCCGTTTTAGTTTTCTTCTATTCGCTCCTCTTCGATAAAGCTACTGTAACAAGCTTGGCTTCTGTTGTTAACTCCGCGAGTTTACCATTATTTTTATTTGTTAGTGGCGATTTCAGCATGGCGCTTAACATGTGAGCAGCAGTAGAAAAACATTAAACCAGGAACAAGATATGCGAAACAGAGCTAAACACCGTATACAATGGCAGAGATCACAATCTGAACAAAACATATGGTTCAAATTGATTCGATGAGTGTATGCCAAACATTCAATCAACATCGATGATAACAACCCCTCCCACACACACACACACACACACACACGCGCGCACGCACGCACGCACGCACGCAATGATGGAAGGAAGATCCTTGGTCACATATTCTTTAAATGCCCCATCAAAATATTCAACTCTTAACCTGCATGAAAACTAACAAAAGCAAATACCGAAATCCACTAATTAGCTCCTTGACTTTTAATCACCTAAACATAACCATAATAAAATTAATCACCTGATCTCTCACAGACATAACAAAGTGTGATGAAGTGAATTTTCTCTAATAACCGACAATATTAAGTAAACTGTAATTTTTCATCTTTCCGCGATCTGCCTATCCGAAGAGGTCAGTAATGAAAGTAATAAAGTAATAAAAAAGCGCCAATAAACTTATCAAGAAAGTTTAGTTCTCTCCTAAAATCACAGAAAACTTTTGAAACGATGACTATCACATAGAACATGATGAGTGTTTTGGAAATTTTGAACATGTTTTGAATTTGGCAAGCAATATGAATGTAATTTACTGTAAAACAGACAAACCCAAGTCGCCAAGAAAGGTGTGGAATTCCAGACCTTCTGAACTTTTTCATCAGACTTCTATCGAGTATTTAAGGTTTAAAAAAATCTATTCACTTCACATCAACGTCCACCGAAAAACAGTTCCGAGCGCCGGTAGGCCTGGAGGTTCGCCTAGCAGCTAAGTGCTAATTCTCCACTAGTTAGTAGCCATAACGAGAATATAGTTATCCTTTTAGAAACACGTGAATTTAAAAAAAAAATGATCGAGTTGATCGTGATTCGCGTAACGTACATGAGATTCAGCCACATACACTCGGTATCGGTTCTAGTTCCGAGTATTACAGCCAATAGGAGCACCTATATTGTGTACTGTGGTATTATTGGTATTGGTACTGTGTCACTGATGCAATGACATCGGCTTTGGCCTCTAAAAACCCTCAAATAAAATCACAAGGAGAAGTCAGTCAGACTGGCACATCTTCGTATTGTCTGAATACCTATTTATTCTAGCTATACCATACGCTAACAATTCCGGTGATAAATTATTTCTTCCGGAGGCGGAATGTCATCTAGACGGATGCTTTTAATTTTTCTTCTATTGTATCTGACTCCCGTAGTTCCTGTCATGCTTTACTCACATTATTGCTGACGACAGCAAGGTACCGAGAACGATATCCTCTATTGAGAGGCGAAGGTGGCAGCCTGTACGTGGATGGAGAAATTAACGGCAGGAAGCACACCATACTGATCGACACCGG
The DNA here is from genome assembly GCA_946251905.1 of Cryptocephalus moraei. NCBI lineage: Eukaryota > Metazoa > Arthropoda > Insecta > Coleoptera > Chrysomelidae > Cryptocephalus > Cryptocephalus moraei. Next base: position 14,719,848 of record OX276453.1, on the reverse strand, counting down.
GGCATCCAAGATGATCCTGAAGCCAGGACTGCTGAACACGCGAGGGAAGAGAGTGATGGAGTCCAGGTGGAGGTTGCGAACGGCTACGGGCGAAGCTGGCGCCGTCCACGGAGAAGTCGACGTCGAGATCAAGATCGGCACTGCACGATTCTCGCCACACCAAGTCCTGATTGCCGACATCGAAGAGGACGCCATTTTGGGAATAGACATCATGAAGACCCACGGTTTCGCACTCAATCTGAAACGACAAGTAATGCAGGTCGGCCCAGAGGAAATTTTCCTGCACACCAAGGGCGAGACGGTCCATCAGATAAGGCTGACGGAAGACACGACCCTGCCGAGTAGGAGCGAATCGATAGTGGTGACCCGACTTCAAGGCGTCACTGGAAAAGGAAATCCTGCCGTAGTGGAACCTTGGAACCACGACGTGGAGGTGGGCCGAGGCGTTCTAGTAGGGAAGACCTTGGTGACGCTGGGTGATGAAATTCCAGTCCGGCTCATTAACATCAATGATTACCCAGTTACCATGGCATCCGCAAGGGGACAAAAGTGGGAACCTGCTCACCAGGTGACGGGAAGCGCTAACCGCCAAGTCGCGAAAGTGGAGGAGGCTCTAGTGAATGCCTGCGATTCTCTCGCTGGATCCGAGAAGAAGAGGCTTATTGAGCTACTCCGTCGATTTCGATCGATTTTTGTGTCTGACAAGGGACCTTCTGGGAGAACGAGTATTGTTAGACACAAAATCGATACGGGGGGGCGCGAGACCAATCCGCCAGTCAGCAAGGAGGTTGCCGCATGCGAAGCGGGAGGTAGCGGAGAAGATCATCCACGACATGGAGAAAGAGGGAGTCATCGAGCCATCTAGCAGTCCTTGGGCATCTCCTGTAGTCCTGGTAAAGAAGAAGGATGGAGACACCAGGTTTTGCGTAGATTATCGTCTACTGAACAACGTGACGAAGAAAGACAGCTATCCTCTTCCCCGGATAGACGACACCCTGGATACTCTGGCAAGATCGAAGCTGTTTTCCACCCTGGACCTGAAGAGTGGCAGGAGTTACTGGCAGGTGGAAATGGACCCTGCAGACAAGGAAAAGACGGCTTTCACATTAGGATCTGGACTGTGGCAATTCATATTAATGCCATTGGGGTTGTGTAATGCGCCTGCTACTTTTGAGAGGCTCATGGAGAACATACTCAGAGGGCTCTCCTGCAAAACGTGCCTCGTGTACCTGGATGACATAATCGTCATGGGGAGGACGTTTGACGAACACCTGTCAAACTTGGAGGAAGTCTTCAAGAGACTCCGAATGGCTAACCTAACGCTCAACCCAAAGAAATAAATGTCATCGGTTACGAACGAGAGTACACTATCTGAGTCACGTGGTCAGCAGTAGCGGCGTCGAGGTAGACCCTGAAACAGTGCGAGCAGTCCAAGAATGGCCAACACCGAAGGACAAGCATCAATTGCGGAGTTTCCTGGGGCTTTGCACTTACTACCTTCGTTACGTCCGAATGTTTTCTGACATCGCAAAGCCGCTGACACGACTAACCGAGGAAAAACGAGCCTTCCTTTGGGACGAAGAATGCCAAGCAGCCTTCGACGCCCTTTCAGTAAAGTCCTGTCGAAGCCCGAAAGGAACTACTGTGTCACCAGGAGGGAGCTGTTAGCGGCCATGAAATCAATACAGTTTCCGTTCATCCGTGAAACAGGTGACAGCGAAAGTGACACAGAGAGAGTGCGTATACTAACACTACCTTTGTAAAACCTGATCCTTCCATTGGTAAGTGACAAAGCTAAATTAATCAGCAAAAGGAACAAACAAATAGAATCATGACGACAAAAGAGGGGGGAGAAACTCTCCCCCCTGTAAATACTCACACTAACAATAACCCAAATCCACCACTCAACAATAAAAAAAAACATCGAATATAAAAATTCCGACAGAGCCCCATATATAGTAATGATTGAAGCAACTGAAAAATCCGGTAATAACATAGGTAAATACAACCACCTAAAAATAGCTAAAGACATTCACAACCTCAAATTAAAAGACATGAAAAAGATACGAAATAAAGGCATAAATCGATTGGGCATTGAATTTAGTAACCATGTGGCCGCAAATAATTTTTGTAAAAATAAACATTTAATAGAAAAAGGATACAATATTTACATCCCGTTAAATCAGGTGACCAGTAGAGGTGTTATCAGATACATAGACACGGACTTCACTAACGAGGAAATAAAAGAAATGACTAACAACACAGTAGACATAATAAACATCATGAGACTTAACAGAAGGGCCAAAATCGATAAAGAAGTCAAATACATCCCCACAAAATCAATAGTGTTAACTTTTAGAGGTAAAGAAATTCCCAGATATGTTTACCTTTGCGACCTACCATTCCCAGTATCAGTATTCATCCCTCCAGTAATTCAATGCTACAAATGCTTTCTATATGGACACACCAGGAAACAGTGCAGAGGCAAAATTAGATGTTACAACTGCGGAAAAACAAAAAACGAAGAAGAACAAGAAGACAATCATGAAGACTGTGGGCAATGCTGTATCCACTGTAAAAGCCCAGAACACAAATCAACTTCAAGAATATGTCCGGAATACCTAAGACAAAAAAATATTAAAAAAAACATGGCTATGGAAAACCTAAATAATTACGACGCCTCCTTAAAATTCCCAAAAACAACATAGAACTAGATAACCACCCAAGAGATTTCCCACCCCTCCAACCGCGGCAGGAAAATCCAATAATCACCGTAAATCAAAGGAGATCAATAATTAATGAACAACCTCACGTATCGAAAAGAACATATGCCAATGCCACACAAACACAAACATCCAACAAAAAACTAAAAACGTACAAGAAACAAGAAACCATCCAAATACACACACATGCCCACCCTGACCATTATATAAAACCGCTTCCACACCACGTTAAAAATTACAATGAAAAAGTCTACAGCGTTCAACAAAATAACCCAAACTCAGAGCCTGAAAGTGCAACAGAGAAATCATATACAATTAACCTAACGGAATTCAATAAAACAATGAATAAAATTCAAAAAGAAAACAAAATACACAAAACATCCAAAAAAGAATACGATAACAAAACCTAGGAACTGTCAACTGAAAGCGAGATGGAATACTAATAAGAACACTTAACAAAGCAAACATCACATGAATACACAAAAAATTTAAAAATAATACAATGGAACATCAGAAGTATCAATAGCAACAGAACAGAGCTTATCAACATACTACACAAAGAGAATCCAGATGTAATAATTCTTAATGAAACATGGCTACAAAATAGAAATCACTTTAAAATTAACAATCACCAAATTATAAGAGATGACAGAAACACCCCAGGAGGAGGCATCGCCACCATCATCAAAAACAACATAAAACATAAACAAATTCAGCTAGATAACATCACCATCAACAAAAATAAATTTCAATTTATCATAATCAAAATCAATAACCTAAATATAATCAACATCTATGCAACCCAAAACAATTTAGACAGCAAAAACATAGAATTCATCATAGACAAAATAGAAGGGGATTACATTATAATGGGAGATCTAAACGCGAATAATATAAAATGGGGAAGTTCAAAAACAAACAAAAATGGGAATGAACTCTATAAAATAATGGAAAAATACGAATGCATGATTCTTAATGAACCTAAAAGTACCAGAATTTACCCCCCCCCCCCCGCCCAATAATAACATTAGTATGTTAGACCTCACAATCATATCAGAAAAACTGATACTTAGAACAGACTGGGAAATTATATCCGATAATGGAAATAGCGACCACTACCCAACCAAAGTAACAATAAATAACAATAAACAACTAACGTCAAAACAAGTCACCAACACGTATAAACCGACAAGACTTTTTAAAAAAGCGAACTGGATATCATATCAAAATTGGATTGAAAATAAACTAAATACCAATAACCCGCATAACATACAACATCTAATGGAAACAATGGAAGAAGCTACGACTAAACACATACCACAAAACCCTCCAAAAGGAAACACAATATATAGAACAAGCCATATATGGTGGGACGAAGAATGCTCTAAGAAAGTCAAAGAAAGGAAAACACACCTGAAAAAATACCTTGAAGAAACCACAATAGAAAACTATATGAAACTAAAACAAATATGCGCAATTACCAGAAAATTTCTAAAAAACAAGAAAAAACAAAGTTTCAGAAACTTTTGTCATACGATAAACAGAAAAACGGATACAAGAAACGTCTGGAACACCATCAAAAAATTTAATAACAACAACCTCAAACAATTTAAAAAAGAAACCGCAATAGAAATTATAAACAAAATGGCAACAGTTGACTACCCTCCAGATTTTAAGTATATACAAAACACAGAAGATATAACAGAATTCAAGTACAACGAAATAATAGATACATTAAAAAACAAAGATACAGCAACGGGAATGGACAACATTTCATACTCAATGATAAATAACCTTCCAAATATAGGAAAAAACTACCTATTAAACATTTATAATCAAATTCTAGAAGGACAAAATATTCCAGACGGATGGAGACAACACAAAATATTTTCATTCCTAAAACCAAACAAAAATCAACTAATACCAGAAAACTATAGATCAATCACACTAATACCATGCCTAACAAAAACCCTAGAAATGATGATTAAAAACAGAATAGAATGGATAATAGAAAATAAACAAATATAAACGAACTTCAAACAGGTTTCAGAAAGGAAAAAAGCACTCTTGACAATATCGTATACCTAACAACGTACATACAACTGGGACTAACAAACAACAAAAAAGTAATTGCAATACTATTGGATATTAAAGCAGCTTACGACAATGTGAACATATACAAATTATATAACATACTAACAGAAACACAAATAATACCTCAATATATGACCAATTTAATACACAAACTACTAGAAAATAGACAAATCATGATAACAGATAACCAACAAAACAACCACGGACCTATAGCAACATCAAAAGGACTCCCCCAGGGATCCCCTCTAAGTCCAATACTTTTTAACTTATATATCCATGAGCTATTCAAAATAATTCCCAAAACATTCGAATTATTATCATATGCGGACGACTTAATATTACTACACACAGGGGAAAACAACCCAGAAACCATAAATACAACTAACAAAGTACTAGACATAATTAATTCGTGGCTAACAAAACACGACCTAGAAATATCTAAACAAAAATGTGAATCAATAATTTTCTCTAGAGGAAAAACAAAATACAATACAATAAATCCAATAAAAATCAACAATCATATCATCAATTACAAAAAAGAAATAACATATCTAGGAGTAACTTTCAATTACAATTTAAAATGGGACAAGCAAATCGAAAATATAAATAAAAAAGCGAGTTGTAACATAAATATATTAAAAGCACTATGCGGAACATGGTGGGGATCAGATCCGATAACTTTAAAACTAATCTACAATGGATTAATTAGGACTCACCTAGAAGATAACGCAATAATACTCATACCAACATCAAAAAAAAACCTAAAGAAAATGGACACCACTCATAATCAAGCACTAAGAACGATAACAGGTACCATGAAAAGCACACCAAATAATACATTATTAAGTGAATCAGGAGAATATGACCTAAACACCAGAAGAGAGTTAAAATGTGTAAACATCTTAACAAAATGGAAAAAAAAACACCCTATCATAGCAAAATTAAACACACTGAAAGATCTCATAATAAATAAACACCAATACTGGCAAAACAAAGAAATACCTCCTCTCATAAAAATCTTAATAGAATTGGACCAAAGCACAAACAATTACCAGACATACAACACAATTCCATGCTTTGAACATAACTATTTCCTCCAAATAGAAAATATAAATATAATAAAATTAAACCTAAAAAGGGATGAAGAATACAACAACATCAAATTTCTTATGGAAACAGACAGATACAAAATGGAATACTTATTCATCTACACAGACGGTTCCAAAAACAACGAACAGGCAGGATACGGTGTACACATCCCCGAACTTAACACAAATTACTCAGAAAGACTACCAAATAACATTTCTATATTCACAGCGGAACTATCAGCCATACTAAAAGCACTAGACATAATAGAGAAAAATAATATAAACAAATCCATCATATTCACAGACTCCAAAAGCACATTAGAAAAACTAAACAAAACAAAAATCGACAATAAAATAGACGGAATCACACTCAAGATCAAAGAAAAAATACAGCTGCTCTCAAAAAATAAAAAAATTAAATTTGCATGGATACCGGGACACAGCAATATCAAAGGAAATAACACAGCGGACACACTTGCAAACATAGGAAGAAACCTGAAAACTCCAAAAAATATGAAAATAGAATTAAAAGAAGTTACAAACAGAATAAACGAAACAATTATAACTAATTTCCATAATAACTGGATCAATAGCACAAAATATAAAGGAAAATGGTACGTAGAAATCCAAGAGAAATTCGCAACGCCACCATGGTATAAAAAAACAGAATTTATAAACAGGAGACACATAACAAACTTAATTAGAATGAGAACAGGACATTGTCTCACTAATGAACATCTCTACAAAATAGGTATTAAAAATACACCATTCTGCGAATGCGGACAAATAGACGATTTAAACCACATACTATTTCAATGCCCCATCGACGAACTTAAAGAATTCGATCTATATAGAGAAATCCAAAAAGATATGAAAACAGGCCCACTAAATGCTCAAACAATACTACAAAATCTACAAAAAAAAACATGATTATCAAAATTAATTATTATCTAAATAAAAACAAAATCAACATTTAATAATGATAAATAATTTCCTTTCCCAACCCCTAGGGATCCAACCGAGGCAGACCTGGGGATTGTGTTTAGATCTGCTACTGCCCCAGATCGTGAAAAGTTTTAAATCCTTTGTTGTGACGTCCTTAACATTTCGCACAAAAAAAAACAGTTCAACCAGGTATGAGTAAAAACTCAGACACACGTCAAGGTGACCTGTAATTATCTAGAGAAAATCGCCCTGGCCAACAGTCCTAGTAGACTAAGGCCATAAACAGAGGAAGAAGAAGAAGAAGAACCTAAAAGTTCGAGATGGCAACCGACGCTGAAAAATATCGAATCCCATTATTCGATGGAACCAACTTTAATAACTGGAAATTCAGGATGGAAACACTTCTGGAGGAATTAGATCTGTTATCTTTTGTGGAAGCACCCTATCCCACAAAAGTGGAACTTCTGACAACGGACACGAATGAACAACGCGTGGAAAAGGAAGCTCAATTGGCGGAATTAGCAAAGGGTGATCGGAAATGTAAATCTCATCTCATTCAACAAATCGCCGACAGTCATCTGGAATATGCAAAAGATAAGGCCACCTCCTTTGATTTATGGTCATCATTAAGCAACACGTTCGAAAGAAAGGGAATTGCCAGTCAGCTTCTATTAAGAAAACAATTGTTAACCATGAAATTTAGTGTAACAAATGGCAAGTTAGTTGATCATTTTCTAAGTTTTGATAAATTGATCAGAGATCTACGTTCGACTGGAGCTACCGTTGAGGAATCCGATATTGTATGTCACCTACTACTAACGATGCCTGCAGAATACGATGTAGTGGTTACTGCAATAGAGATGCTTTCAATGAAGGACTTGTTTGTCGCTGAGCTTCGTGAAGAACAGGCTGATGGACGAAGAGTCTAAGCGAAAGGGAGTCGCCGGGAAAACCAAAATAGAAAGTACAGCTTTCCAGAGTCACCAATATCAAGGGAAAAGAAAAGATTCAACAGACGCTGGTAAAACAGGAAATAGTGGAACTTCAGGGAATTCATTCAACTTTACCTGTCATCGATGTGGAAAACCTGGACACAAGAGGGCTACATGCAGAGTTAAGCTACCAAACAAGAACTCAGGAAACAATAAGTCAGCAAACGTGGCTGATGTTAAGGAAGAAGATGGTTTTTGTTTCGAAACATCATGTGGAGATCAGTCAACGGAGAACATCAACTGGTTTTTGGATTCTGGAGCAACAGAACATTTAGTCAACAGCAACATATCTCTCAGCAACGTAAAGACACTGGAAAAACCTATTAAAATTAAAGTCGCTAAAACAGGCACTTACCTTGAAGCTAAAGTTAAAGGGGAAATTAAAGTCACCAGTACGGTAAATGGAAAAATGAATAAAATAACAATCAAAGATGTTTTATCAGTGCCTGGACTCTCTCACAATTTGCTCTCAGTTAGAAAATTGGAAATGAACGGCCTACGTATTATTTTTGAAAATTCTCAAGGTTTAATTAAAAGAGGAGCTGAAATCATTGCTATCGCGAGGAGGAATGAAACTCAGTTATATGTTTTGAATTTTCTGCAATGCAAAGCTTTATCAGCTGCTTCAACTGAAAATAACGCAAAGGTCTGGCACAAAAGGTTAGGTCATCTGAGCTATGAAAGTATTAAAAGTCTTCAGTCACAGGTTGATGGTATGGAGTTTGACACGTCTACTGTCCCATCGGAACGGTGCTCAGAATGTGTGGAAGGGAAACAAACACAATTGACGTACAACCACAAAAGGAAACGTGCAAATAGACCCCTTGAGTTGATTCATAGTGACCTATGTGGACCAATATCACCAGAATCATTTTATGGAAAAAGATACGTGCTAACATTCATCGACGACTTCACTCATTTCACAGTGGCATACGCGCTGGAATCAAAGTCTGAAGTTACTCGTTACGTGAAGATGTACCAAGCCATGGCTACTGCTCATTTTAATCTGAAGATTAGTAGATTTCGTTGTGACAATGGGCGTGAATATATGTCTAACGACATGAAAGAATTTTTTGAAGAACAAGGAATACAATTTGAGTTCACGATCAGATACACTCCTCAACAGAATGGAGTCTCTGAACGGATGAATAGAACCATTATAGAAAAGGCTCGCTGTCTGATACTTCAATGTAAATTAAATAAGATGTTCTGGTCAGAAGCTGTTCGCACTGCCGTGTACCTGATTAATCGAAGTCCAACATCCGCTTTGGGAGGAAAGGTTCCTGCGTTTATGTGGTACAATGAGAAGCCGAATTTAAGTAAGCTAAAAGTATTTGGCTGTGTAGCTTACTTATTAGAACCAAAAGAATTAAGGACTGGGAAGTTTAACAGCAAGTCCTTGAAGTGCTATTTCACGGGTTACTGTACAAATGGCTATAGACTTTGGTGTCCGGAAGAAGGAAAGATAATCACAGGAAAGAATGTCGTTTTCTATGAAGGAAGGTTTGACTTTGAAAGCTTATCAAGTGAAAAATGGATACCACAACATGTACAGAAATCAGTAGAGAAGAAACATGAAGATACAAATGAAGACGAAGATCATGAAAGATTACCAATACCGGAGTTGACCAGTGATGAAGAGGAACTAGGGAACGAAATTCAAGAACAGGAAACTCTACGTCGCTCTACCAGGAAGAAAACCACTCCGAAATACCTAGAAGATTATGCTGTACTTGCATTAAATGCTGAATCTTATGTAGATGATGTACCGGAAGGCTACAAGGACATTGCGATACGTGAAGATAAGGAACATTGGTATCGGGCTGTAGAAGAAGAACTCAACTCGATAAAGGAAAACAAGACTTGGATCTATACTGAACTGCCCCCTGGAAGGAAAGCAATCGCCAGTAAGTGGGTATTCAAATTGAAGAAGAATAAAGATGGAGATGTTGAAAGATACAAGGCGAGACTTGTGATTAAAGGATGTGCACAGAAGAAAGGATTCGACTACCAAGATACGTATGCACCAGTGGCTCGCGTGACAACAGTTCGGATATTGCTGGCTGTAGCAAACGAACTTGAATTAACTCTAGAGCAAATGGATGTCGCCAACGATTTTCTTCATGGCAAACTCAAAGAGGAAATATACATGTCTATACCTGAAGGTGTGGAAGGCTCACCTGGTAAGGTCTGCAAATTGCTGAAGGCTCTATACGGTCTGAAACAGGCGCCACTAGCATGGAATGAAGAAATACACTCATTTCTTATCTCTATTGGATACACTCAGCCTAAAGCAGATAAATGTCTCTATGTTCTAATATCAAATGATATTGTCGTCTATCTTGTGCTTTACGTAGACGATATTCTGATTGCTGGAAATAATAAAGGAAAAATCGAAGAATTAAAGGCAAAATTGAAGCAGAAGTTTAAAATCAAGGAATTAGGAGAACCACAATCATTTCTGGGAATCGAGATTTCAAGGAATGAAGGAGAAGCGTATTTGAGTCAATCATCCTATCTGAAGAGTTTGTTAAAACGATTCAATATGCAAGATTGCAATCCAGTCAAAACACCAATGGAGGTCAAATTGGAAATCAAGGCGGCAAAAGGAACGGATAAGCCATGCAGAGAATTAATTGGATGTCTAATGTATGTAATGATAGGAACAAGACCGGATTTGAGTGCAGCAGTAAATTTCCTAAGCAGATACCAAAGTAATCCATCAGACGAACTGTGGATGTATTTGAAGAGAGTATTAAGATATCTAAAAGGAACCATTGATCTGAAACTATGTTATCGGAAGAGAAATCGAGATGTTCTTCTCGGTTACGCTGATGCTAACTGGAACAAAAGAGAAGATTCAAAATCTACCTCTGGTTATTTACTACAAGTTTATGGGAATACTGTCTGTTGGGCTACGAAGAAACAGACTACTGTTGCCTTGTCTTCTACAGAGGCAGAGTATGTATCTCTGCCAACAGCCGCTGCCGAGTTGCTGTGGTTAAAATATTTGATGGATGATCTTCGAGTTCCAGTCAACCTACCAATTTGCGTATTCGAGGATAATCAATCATGAATACGACTACTACAAAAGTGGGAACACCGTCGTTTAAGGCACGTCAATGTTAAGTATAACTTTGTGCGTGAACTTCATCGCCGAAGAATGATTACTGCCGAGTATGTCTGTTCAGAAAACCAGATAGCAGACATCTTTACCAAAGCCCTGCCAGCTGCCAGATTCATCACGTTGAGACGCTCGTTGGGATTACTCTAATTTGCATTCATTTTAAATGTATTGGATGTGAAATTGTTAAATTGAGGAGGGGTGTTGAGATTACAATTTAACTTTCCCGCCAATTGTAGAAAATAAGGTTATGTTCATTATGTTTTGATTATCACACACGCTCCATAACGTTGTTATTGAAAAGGACATTGAAAGTTAAAATAAAAGTTGTACTCCAGAAGAGAAGTGTTATTAACATCGAACGAGCTGCAAGATCCCTCCGTCCACAATCGTGGAATTCGACAGGGCGATACAATCTCCCCTAAATTATTTACTATATTGCTACAGTATATGTGCAAACGGTAACGGATAGATTGGGAGAATATGGGTATTAATGCCAATGGCGAAAATCTCAGCCACCTCAGATTCGCCGATGATATAGTTTTAATTTCAGATAGTACTGATAAAGCCACAACATCTCTTGAAAGACATTACCAAGCATCAGGTCACATTGGGCTAAAAATCAATATATCAAAGACGCAATTTATGACTAATTTAGTAGTATCTAGAAAAATACCTTTAGGTGACACTGACATACAGCAAGTGACGTCCTATAAATACTTAGGCCATGAAATTCGCATAGAGCGAGATAACCAGACCTGTGAAATTTTCAGGAGATTAGGCTTGGCGTGGGCAGCATTTGGCAATCTCAGAGATTCATTTAGGTCTGATCTTCCTATATGTCTGCAGTCTGAAGCGTAAGCTTTATAACCAATGTGTCCTGTCTGTCATGACGTACGGAGCTGAAACCCTAACACTAACCAAAAAGTCTATTAATAAAATAAGAACAACACAGGCAGCAATGGAAAGATCAATGTTGGGAATTTCACTTAGAGATGGGATACCTAATAGAGAAATACGGCAAAGTACAGGAGTTACAGATGCAGTAAAGAAAATAACTTCTTTAAAATGGAACTGGGCGGGGCACGTTGCGAGAATTAAAGATGAACGATGGACTAAGAAGATTATCGAGTGGAGGCCAAGACAAGAGGCATATCGAAGTAGAGGGCGACCCCCAACAAGATGGACGGATGACATAAAAAAAATCAGGACGAACTGGATTCAAGCTGCACAGAATAAGAAAGAGTGGCAAAATTTGCGGGAGGCCTATGTTCAGCAGTGGACGTTATAACAGGCTTATTGATGATGATGATGATGATAATGATGAAGCGACTTTTGTTCTATAAAGTTTTTTTGTAAAGTTGATATTTTTTAATTATTCACGAACGATTAAATTCACGCATTTTTCATTCAAAAACGAATGTTTTTTTAACCATTTTTCACCAATAACTTGAAAATCTTTCATTTTATCGCAAAAAATATTGAGAGTAAAATGTAGCTAACAAACACACAAAGACACTCGTTTTTGAATGACCTCTATAAAGCCAATAAGGGTTGAGTTATTGCTCGTTGAAGGATGGTTATTTTTCGAGAATCCCGAATTTGAAAATCTTCAACCAACAATAACTTGAAAATGGTGTAATTTTTGGGAAAATCTCAATAGACCTTTTTTAAAGTACATAAAAAAACCTTTCAAAAGCGTTATAATACTTTCACTGTATGCCAGATGTTGTTCGCGTCTGCCTTTGTACCTATGCTCCAAAATTCGTGCCCCGAAATAAAAAAAAATTGTTTTTTCGAGGATAATTCCCTTATTTTCCAAGTTAGAAATTTTTAAGAAGTGCATTTTGTCGGGAATTCCAAGCGCTGTAAGATCAAATTAGTTAAAAGCTTTTACAACTCGTAGTTTTGAAAGGGTTGCGTTGAAATGGCTTGGATGAGCTATAATGCAAACTTCGAACCGCCATATCTCCTTAAATTTTTTTGATACAAAGATAAACAAAAAAAATCAAAACTTTCAGTGAGAGAAACCCTGCAATTAACATTTAAAACATTTTTTCATATCTAGAACAGTTTTTGATTTATTTAAGAAAAATTCATTTTTCTTCAAAATACGAAAATGCAATTTTCGTTTTAAACAATTATTTTTTCTAAAATAAGCATTTTAAACCTGTTAAACCACATGGATCATATCAATCATACCCAAATAAAGTTAATTGCAAGTGGGTTATGCTTAATTTTTATCTGGGTGGTAATGACGAGGGTGTAATTTTTAAATATAAAGAAAAGAAAGCTGTTACTTTATTTTTGTTATAAATCAGTCAATTCTTATGCAAAAGGCTTTTATCAGTGCTCATTTTAAAGGTTTTTTTTTATTTTCTTTCATAAAGGTCTATTGAGTTTTCCCTAAAATTTCACCATTTTCAAGTTATTGAAGGTTCAAGATTTTCAATTTTGGAGTTCTCCAAAAATAACCATCCTTTTACGAGCAATAACTCAGCCCTTATTGGGCTTATAGAGGTAATTCAAAAAAGAGTCTCTTTGTTTGTTTATTAGCTACATTCTGTTCTGAATGTTTTTTGTGATAAAATGAAAGATTTTCAAGTTATTGGTGAAAAACAGTTAAAAAACATTCGTTTTTGAATGAAAAATGAGTAAATTCCATCGTGAATAACTCAAAAAACATCAACTTTACAAGAAAACTATATAGGACAAAAGTTGCTTCGAATTAGTCAATCTATCGGTTTCCGGGTTTATTTTGATTAAAAAAATTTTTTCCCCTTAAAGTCTAAAGTTTTTACCCCGTAAGTCTAAAAAGGGGCTTCCACCCCTAGGGAAAAAACACACTTCGACACAAGTCCAACTTTGAAGAAGGTTATAAATGAAGGGTCCAGGGGAAAAACCGGCTAAGTCACAAATTCACAGTTTTGAGATAATCGCGTTTTAAACCTTTAATCTAATATATTTCACTAAGTGTGTATCGTACGTGTGACCATGACAAGCTAAGAACGAAAACTTAAAAAAAAAACGTATATTTAATTCTACTTTCTAAAATTCTGGGGGGTTCAGGATGACAGGATGTATGAGCAATTAAATTTTTTATCTAGAATGTCTATGACAACGAGTTTTTCCCCTGTTGCATAGTAAATGGTTTCTAAGTAAAAAAAATTATTTGCAGAATACGTATTATTGACAAGTTTAATAACCGGAAAATAAACATAACTTTATTTCCTTACAAGCAAAACAAACATCAACACAAAGGAAATTACATGGACTTGCTTATTTTTCCCCAGTACCGATCAGACTTAGCCCGTTTTTGCCCTGTAAATGAATTAATGAATTCTGATTTCGGCTCTATCTTGCGACCTACCTATCTATCGATTTATTCCCCAGTTTGAATATACGGATGGGAAGAGCTGGCACTTCATCACTAGATGGCGTGTCATGTTTAATAACAAAATTATTGGACTTGCCGACTTGGCCAAATTTTCCCCTGAACCCTTCCCCACCCCCACAAATACTATCAATATGCCAATTTTCAAAGAAATCGACCTTGTTTCCCAAAATTTCAAGCGAAAATGGCTGATGCCTGGACTATTAACTAAATAACAACGGTGAAAGTTGAGTGTACCTTCTCGTCATAAGGTAAGTTTGTAAAATTGTATAGCAAGTATATCTATCAGATATTACCCGCACTAGATTGTTTACATTTCAAAACGAAAGTGAGGTTAGAACATAATTTGTTAAAAAGATAAATTTAAATAATTGGGACTAAAAGGCAAAAGTGTATCTATTTATGTCATCGTACTCATAGTAAATAACCCCTATGTGTTAATCTTAAATATCTGTGGTATATTTAATGGATTTTATGGTATTTTAAAATCAAATGTTTTCCACAATGCCAATAGAGTGTAGTTGCTTTTAGGTGTAATTATTTATTTTTTCCTTTAGGAATACCTAATAATGCCACGACGTTGCTGTGTTTCAGGCTGCAAAAGCAATTATGACTCATTTTTGAAGAATTCACGATGCATTTCAACGTTTTCCTTTCCTAAGGAAAAGAAACGACAGGAAGAATGGATGCGTGCCATTCCAAGAAAGGATTGGATACCTACAAAATGTTCTGTGGTGTGTTCTAAACATTTTGATGAAAATGACATTATCTACTGTGATAAACATCTTCAGCCTGATGGTTCAATTAAAGAAATACTTCTTCGGAATCCAAAACTGAAGGTATAGGTGCAATTCCTCGCATTTTTCCAAACTTGCCAGCATATTTGAGTACTACACAAACACAACGGATTGATCCCGAAGAACGACGTAAGAAAATCTTCAAATCAAAGTGTGATATTATAAATAACTTTTTAAAAAGTGATTTCATCAATGACTACAATTAATTTAAGAATGAATTTTTACAAAAAAATCAAATGTTTACTTGGGATTTCAAAATTTTTGATGATAAAGCTATTTTTTACATTTGAAAATGTTTTATCGATTGAAAACAGCATTGTTGTAGATACTAGTCTTACAGTTCGAGTATATTTAAAAAAAAATGAATTGTCTGCATCAGATTTACGTTGGCTACTTTCAGCTGATTTGAAACTGAATAACTGGTCTCAACTGTGCAACTTGCTGTCACACTATAAAAATATTTCAAATGAAAATCAATCCGAACCAACTATACAAGTTTTGTTAGAAAAAAGTGTAACTTTACTTCAGACAGCTAATGAACGTTCTGATCAAAGTGAATTTCCATATTGTAAACAACTAGAGATACTTACATATCAATTAAAGCAAATTTGTAGTGGTTGTAGAAGGTATTCTCCTTGTACCATAATATTTGTTTTTTTTTATTTTTAGTCATTCACCTGCATGTTATAATCTTATATGATTTTTTATTTTTACCTCATAAGAAGTACTTGAAAAGTATTTCATCATCTTTAAATGTTTCCCCTAATATTGACCATAATAATATTAATTATCTTAAAAATGTGTGCAAATCTTTAACTGATAATGAGAAAATTGTACTTTTATTAATAGATGAAATTTATATTACTTCACGTCTTGACAATAGAAGTCTAAGTATAGTTGGATTGGCTTGTAATAACAAGGAAATTGCAAAAACTGCGTTGACATTTATGATTTCATCTGGTTTGGCACTATAATATAAATAGACATGACATGGTTGATATTACAAAAAAATGTTATTGATTTTATTCAAGGTTGTGGTTTTGAGGTTTTATATTTAATCACAGACAACCATTCTATTAATCGAACAATGTTTAAAAAAATTACCAAAAGCGATAGATTTCCAAATCTGATGTATGGTGACAAATCATTTTTTTTTATTTGATTATGTACATATTTTCAAAAATATTTGAAAAAATTGGCTCGACTTAAAAAACTTAGGACAGACATTTGTTTATTAGGATTTTGACAATGATTCTTTATAAAGGTATGGTAAATTCCAAGATCTTCGCGATGTGTATAACAATGAAAAACATGAGTTAATAAAACAAGCGTATAAATTAAATTTTAAAAGTCTGTATCCTTCCTTTCTTGAAAAAAAGTCAATTTACCTGACAATGAAGCTTAAGATGCTGTGTACACGATGTGAAGATCACAGGAAAGGAAACTCGTATTCTCGTGTATAAATGCATAATAGTTTCGTAGAGCGCTTTCGCCTTACGGCAATCATCAGTACGACAAACATGTATAAATACTGTATCGGCTCTACCTGAAATGCAAGTAAGAATGAAAATTCAACTAACAATAAACTCTAAATAACAACTAATTTTAATTTTCATTCTTACTTGCATTTCAGGTAGAGCCGATACAGTATTTGTACATGTTTGTCGTACTGATGATGCCGTAAGGCGAAAGCGCTCTACAAAACTATTATACATTTATACACGAGAATACGAGTTTCCTTTCCTGTTACCTGACAATGTATTTCATGATTCTACTGTTGCTCGTTTGAAAAGTAATTCTAATTATCAAGATACGGGGAATTTTTAGATATCATAAACAAATGGTGGAATATAGTAAATAATTGTAGTATTCTCAAAGGTTTTATTAAAAGAAAACGAATTTTATTAACCTATTCCACGTAATTCTCATTTACAAATAAA
Source organism: Cryptocephalus moraei (assembly GCA_946251905.1). Lineage (NCBI taxonomy): Eukaryota > Metazoa > Arthropoda > Insecta > Coleoptera > Chrysomelidae > Cryptocephalus > Cryptocephalus moraei. Next base: position 14,702,751 of record OX276453.1, on the reverse strand, counting down.
TTTTTTGAAAAAATTTGCATTGGCTAGATAAATGGAATAGTATAGAAAACAATAATGGACACTTAACAGCTGCGACTTTTCACGCTTTATTTCATCCTACAAATGTTTTAATAATCCTATTGAATACATTTTAACAAAGTACGACACAGTAGAGTATATTTTGACAGGTAAATTTACTTTAGAAAATCTCGAGAAACGATTTGGTGTTTAATATCCTTAGATGACATTATAGCTGCTGAGAAAAAAGTTCGCACAAAAAATTTTTTTAAACGAGCTGACAATGGTTCATTCTGTTTAAGTAAATTGAGAGCGGAATTTGATGTTGATACTAACATTGGCGAATTGAATCCCATTGACAATACTATGATAAATGATTTCTGCAATATATTGGCAATGTACTATCTGGAAACCGTAGAAATTGATGATAGTGCTAAAATTTACGTGTGCGGATATGTAGCACACAAAGTATCTATTAAACTTGAAATAATGAAAAAGGGAAGAATGTAAATAATGAATATTTTGATTTGTTACAAAGAGGAAGTTTATCAGTAGATAGTGACAATGTAGGTTTTATTTTTGTTCACATGTACTGCTTGTTACAGTATATTATCAATAACAAAGAATTAGAAACTAAATTTTTGCAAACCGACAATCAAAAGATACTTTTATGTGATTTAACCATTCAAAGCATTAAACATGACTTTTTTACGCTTCTTTTGAAGATGTTTGTATTTGTGGCCAAGACTGTAAAAAGATTATTAATATGATTTGTTCTGCCTTGAGTAACATAATGCTTAATAATTATGTTAAAAATAAAAATAATGAGGTTAATGAACGTTGCAAGCGAAAGCTGGGTACAAATGTTTCAAAACGTTTCCAAGTTAAAAAATTAAATAGTACTTTTAAAAAATAGTCCATAGGTAGTTTTCACCAGTAATTTTGTAATACGTAAATTCTTTATTTTGTAAAATTTTTGCAATACAAAAAAAGAATGAGTTTTTTATTTTCAATATGCGCAACATCCAAATGTATGAATTAAAAAAAAAATCGGCATCTAGACGAAAGAAGACCTTAATTTTTAAATCTTCATTCACCGATAAAGGCAGAAATTGAATTTTTTTAATGCAAAATTAACAAAACAATGTAAATATGAACTTTAATTGATATTTTCATTTCAATAATTTATTATTAGTCCAGTAAATGAAGGAACAAACCTAGGTTAAATTCTGCAAAGAGATGAAACTGGGGACAATTGTAGGTCTCAACTGGGTCTTTCGAAATACGGAAAGTTGTAGATTCTCCAGGTCCCGGAACATGGTAAAAAATGGTCCTCAAGTTCCAATAAATCCGTTTTCAGCCTATATCTCCGAGAATATGGCATTTGGAAAATTTTTGTTTAAATAAAGAAGAAAGACCGGTTCATTAGCTACAAAAATGGTCCTTATGACTTTTTCCGAAAACTCGACAGTTTTCGAGATAACGGCCCCGAAATGAGCCCTTTACTTGTTGCCCTGCTCTGAATCCAGGAGAGCAAATTCGAGAAATGGTGACAAAAGCGGGCGGACAAATTGTCCAATAACTCGAGTAAAAATGGATATTTTTCGATGATTCAAAATTCACGTGAAAGAGAAAACCCATACCTAAGGTATCCTGGGTCTCGGGCCTCATTTTTATTTTTCTTGAATGTTGGAAACCCCGGCTAAATTTTTCTTCTTAGATATTTCTCGACTTTTAGAAAATTCATCCATATTTTAATAAATAATGGTAATTTAGTCGTGTCTTTCTTGACAATGGGTCTCCAAAACCTATCGAAGGAGCCCATAAAGGTTGTTTCATTTTCTTTCTTTTGCATCCCAATAAAAAGTAACTTTGAATATGTTGATTTTTTGATATGTGTGACATCAATCGGGTATTAAAAAATTATAAATCATCGTATCGGTTCGCAATGCACATCAATGGAATGCTTGAAACGCCCCCTTTCCAATGGTTTCTTCGTTTTTTGTGCCAACTTCAACATTCTTGCAACCAACATTCAAAACTCCGGAAATGTCAAAAAATCAACATATTCAAAGTTACTTTTTATTGGGATGCAAAAGAAAGAAAATGAAACAACCTTTATAGGCTCCTTCAATAGGTTTTGGAGACCCATTATCGAGAAAGACACGACTAAATTACCATTATTTATTAAAATATGGATGAATTTTCTAAAAGTCGAGAAATATCGAAGAAGAAAAAATTCAGCCTGGGTTTCCAACATTCAAGAAAAATAAAAATGAGGCCAGAGACTCAGCATACCATAGCTATGGGTTTTCTCTTTCACGTGAATTTTGAATCATAAAAAAATATCCATTTTTACTCAAGTTATTGGACAATTTGTCCGCCTGCTTTTGTCTCCATTTCTCCAATTTGCTCTCCGGGGTTCAGAGCAGGAGCAACAAGTAAAGTGCTGTTATCGGTTGTTTCGGAGCCGTTATCACGAAAACTCTCGAGTTTTCGGAAAAAGTCATAAGGACCATTTTTGTAGCTAATGAACCGATCTTTCTTTTTTATTTAAACAAATTTTTTCCAAATGCCATATTCTCGGAGATATTGGCTGAAAACCGATTTATTGGAACTTGAGGACCATTTTTTACCATGTTCCGGGACCTGGAGAATCTACAACTTTCCGTATTTCGAAAGACCCAGTTGAGACCTACAATTGTCCCCAGTTTCACTCTTTTGCAGAATTTATCCCAGGTTTGGGAGTTTATCGGCTTTCATTTACTGGACTATATTTATATAAAATCAAGGTATTTCAAAACCAGCCCCAAAGCAGAGCCCTAGGGGAATAACTACAGAAAGGAAAACTCTGATTTTGGAAAACCTATGCCCAATTATGACTGCAAATAGAAGAGTATTTTGACAAAATCTGCCTACAACTTGTTTCGGAACTGATGGTTTGCCAAATGAAGGAGATTACAGTGATGAAACTTAAGAAATACTTATAAAACAAGTTAACTACAAGACGAAGTCTGATTTAAAACTAAGAACCTAGGTACTTAATAATATGCCTAAAACATGAAAAAATAAAAAGTTTTACTACTTTGTACACTTACGTCTTTTTTTCGCATTTATATTTTTACATCGAGTAATAGGCAAAAATGTCGTATCTTTTAAAAGCCATATTTCTAATTAAATTTAAATTTCAGTAACAAATTATTTCGATTTGGCATAAAAAACCTTAAATGATGTTTGCCGTAGATTGGGGTCAAAAATTTTTACCGATTCTAATTCTCGAGGGTCAGAAACATGGCTGCCCAGAAACATAAATGTAAAACGTTTTCGTGTAGACTTAAAAGTTACCTTAGGAGATCTAGCACCGTCATGATCTTTGCCGTCCTTCTTTTCATCATCCTTGGGATCTTTCACCCCTTTCTTCTTCATAGCACTATCTTTTTCATTCATCATATTCTCGCACAATTTTTAAACTGATTAATCAACAGAAGCTGAAACGCGTATGGCTCACTTTCGCTTGTCTGCCTGAGATATTTCCACGCATGCGCCTGACTGGCCTCAGCTTAGAATACGACCCAGAGCCGACCAATAGGCTATGAGCAATATATCGCCTTAGAGTTGCCCCGTCAGGTATGGTCCGGACCATGGCAGTCTTACTGAAAGGCCGGAGCATTTAATTTGGCAACACCGCCGACTAAGAAAACAGAAGGTCGACTTATCGGAACATGGCCGTCTCTACGTGTTTACATTTTTTTGAATGCAGAGGATATAGGATTATAGCGTTAATCATAGTTAAATTGGTTTAAAACTATTTCGACGACAATTTAGAAGAATCTGGTTTACTGACAGAAGAAAGCCCCATCCAGGATGTGAAAAATAAGGAGAAGACAAACGAGGAAAGTGGTGAGTGGTGATGAAGAAATTATACAAAAACCATCTAAGCTACAAGTGTTCAATGCATTTTCAACAATAAGAACAGCCTTTCAGTTTGAAGACGTTCCGGAAAATGTGTTTGTTCAATGATGGCGGCTTGAAGATTTAGGTATATGAAAAAACTTTTGTCATGTGATGTACAAACCAAAATAACAAATTATTTTAAATAACTGTACATAATATTTTATAAATTAGATAAACATAATTTATAAATATGAATAATGTACAATATGCTAATTAATTTCAATAAAAATGTGTTTGTATGTGAAAAAAATATTTTTTCCTTAACCATTACGATTAACCATTAAAAATGGGGGAACTTCCATATAACGAGCAAATTTTGCAGCACCTTCATTCAGTTATATAGAGGTTCGACTGTATAAAGACATTCGTTTTACAAAAAAAAAAATATAAGAAATTCTGTACTGTACCAAAATTCTTAAAAGTTGGGTTTTATGTACTTACATTTTATTAGTACGCAGAGCATACAAAAATAAAATTAATTTATATAGGTATGTAAAGTATGTATTTAGTAACAGTCACTATAGAAAATACAGTCCAAACAACACTTAATTTAAAGAAAAAACACTTCTTCACTCAACATTAAATATTGTAAATATAACCTTAAATTCACACAATCGGCCTTCGCCGCAGCGTTGCCAAATATCAATGTTCCGGCCTTTCAGTAAAGACGGCCATGCCGGAACAAATCCGCTCAGGTGTAATGCGAGAAAAATGCTAGCGACACTGCAGAAAGGATAGAAATGATCACTCTCTCTCTCCCCTTTGTTGTGGTTAATTCAACTTCCGTTTTAGTTTTCTTCTATTCGCTCCTCTTCGATAAAGCTACTGTAACAAGCTTGGCTTCTGTTGTTAACTCCGCGAGTTTACCATTATTTTTATTTGTTAGTGGCGATTTCAGCATGGCGCTTAACATGTGAGCAGCAGTAGAAAAACATTAAACCAGGAACAAGATATGCGAAACAGAGCTAAACACCGTATACAATGGCAGAGATCACAATCTGAACAAAACATATGGTTCAAATTGATTCGATGAGTGTATGCCAAACATTCAATCAACATCGATGATAACAACCCCTCCCACACACACACACACACACACACACGCGCGCACGCACGCACGCACGCACGCAATGATGGAAGGAAGATCCTTGGTCACATATTCTTTAAATGCCCCATCAAAATATTCAACTCTTAACCTGCATGAAAACTAACAAAAGCAAATACCGAAATCCACTAATTAGCTCCTTGACTTTTAATCACCTAAACATAACCATAATAAAATTAATCACCTGATCTCTCACAGACATAACAAAGTGTGATGAAGTGAATTTTCTCTAATAACCGACAATATTAAGTAAACTGTAATTTTTCATCTTTCCGCGATCTGCCTATCCGAAGAGGTCAGTAATGAAAGTAATAAAGTAATAAAAAAGCGCCAATAAACTTATCAAGAAAGTTTAGTTCTCTCCTAAAATCACAGAAAACTTTTGAAACGATGACTATCACATAGAACATGATGAGTGTTTTGGAAATTTTGAACATGTTTTGAATTTGGCAAGCAATATGAATGTAATTTACTGTAAAACAGACAAACCCAAGTCGCCAAGAAAGGTGTGGAATTCCAGACCTTCTGAACTTTTTCATCAGACTTCTATCGAGTATTTAAGGTTTAAAAAAATCTATTCACTTCACATCAACGTCCACCGAAAAACAGTTCCGAGCGCCGGTAGGCCTGGAGGTTCGCCTAGCAGCTAAGTGCTAATTCTCCACTAGTTAGTAGCCATAACGAGAATATAGTTATCCTTTTAGAAACACGTGAATTTAAAAAAAAACTGATCGAGTTGATCGTGATTCGCGTAACGTACATGAGATTCAGCCACATACACTCGGTATCGGTTCTAGTTCCGAGTATTACAGCCAATAGGAGCACCTATATTGTGTACTGTGGTATTATTGGTATTGGTACTGTGTCACTGATGCAATGACATCGGCTTTGGCCTCTAAAAACCCTCAAATAAAATCACAAGGAGAAGTCAGTCAGACTGGCACATCTTCGTATTGTCTGAATACCTATTTATTCTAGCTATACCATACGCTAACAATTCCGGTGATAAATTATTTCTTCCGGAGGCGGAATGTCATCTAGACGGATGCTTTTAATTTTTCTTCTATTGTATCTGACTCCCGTAGTTCCTGTCATGCTTTACTCACATTATTGCTGACGACAGCAAGGTACCGAGAACGATATCCTCTATTGAGAGGCGAAGGTGGCAGCCTGTACGTGGATGGAGAAATTAACGGCAGGAAGCACACCATACTGATCGACACCGGGGCATCCAAGATGATCCTGAAGCCAGGACTGCTGAACACGCGAGGGAAGAGAGTGATGGAGTCCAGGTGGAGGTTGCGAACGGCTACGGGCGAAGCTGGCGCCGTCCACGGAGAAGTCGACGTCGAGATCAAGATCGGCACTGCACGATTCTCGCCACACCAAGTCCTGATTGCCGACATCGAAGAGGACGCCATTTTGGGAATAGACATCATGAAGACCCACGGTTTCGCACTCAATCTGAAACGACAAGTAATGCAGGTCGGCCCAGAGGAAATTTTCCTGCACACCAAGGGCGAGACGGTCCATCAGATAAGGCTGACGGAAGACACGACCCTGCCGAGTAGGAGCGAATCGATAGTGGTGACCCGACTTCAAGGCGTCACTGGAAAAGGAAATCCTGCCGTAGTGGAACCTTGGAACCACGACGTGGAGGTGGGCCGAGGCGTTCTAGTAGGGAAGACCTTGGTGACGCTGGGTGATGAAATTCCAGTCCGGCTCATTAACATCAATGATTACCCAGTTACCATGGCATCCGCAAGGGGACAAAAGTGGGAACCTGCTCACCAGGTGACGGGAAGCGCTAACCGCCAAGTCGCGAAAGTGGAGGAGGCTCTAGTGAATGCCTGCGATTCTCTCGCTGGATCCGAGAAGAAGAGGCTTATTGAGCTACTCCGTCGATTTCGATCGATTTTTGTGTCTGACAAGGGACCTTCTGGGAGAACGAGTATTGTTAGACACAAAATCGATACGGGGGGCGCGAGACCAATCCGCCAGTCAGCAAGGAGGTTGCCGCATGCGAAGCGGGAGGTAGCGGAGAAGATCATCCACGACATGGAGAAAGAGGGAGTCATCGAGCCATCTAGCAGTCCTTGGGCATCTCCTGTAGTCCTGGTAAAGAAGAAGGATGGAGACACCAGGTTTTGCGTAGATTATCGTCTACTGAACAACGTGACGAAGAAAGACAGCTACCCTCTTCCCCGGATAGACGACACCCTGGATACTCTGGCAGGATCGAAGCTGTTTTTCACCCTGGACCTGAAGAGTGGCAGGAGTTATTGGCAGGTGGAAATGGACCCTGCAGACAAGGAAAAGACGGCTTTCACAGTAGGATCTGGACTGTGGCAATTCATATTAATGCCATTGGGGTTGTGTAATGCGCCTGCTACTTTTGAGAGGCTCATGGAGAACATACTCAGAGGGCTCTCCTGCAAAACGTGCCTCGTGTACCTGGATGACATAATCGTCGTGGGGAGGACGTTTGACGAACACCTGTCAAACTTGGAGGAAGTCTTCAAGAGACTCCGAATGGCTAACCTGACGCTCAACCCAAAGAAATAAATGTCATCGGTTACGAACGAGAGTACACTATCTGAGTCACGTGGTCAGCAGTAGCGGCGTCGAGGTAGACCCTGAAACAGTGCGAGCAGTCCAAGAGTTTCCTGGGGCTTTGCACTTACTACCTTCGTTACGTCCGAATGTTTTCTGACATCGCAAAGCCGCTGACACGACTAACCGAGGAAAAAAGAGCCTTCCTTTGGGACGAAGAATGCCAAACAGCCTTCGACGCCCTTTCAGTAAAGTCCTGTCGAAGTCCGAAAGGAACTACTGTGTCACCAGGAGGGAGCTATTAGCTGCCATGAAATCAATACAACATTTCTACAAGTACCTGTAAGGGAGCAAGTTCCTGTTAAGAACGGACCACGCGGCGATCAGATGGCTCCTGCGATTCAAGAACCCGGAAGGCCAGGTAGCTCGTTGGATTGAGCGTCTTCAGGAATACGACTTCGACATCGAACATAGAGCAGGAACCAGCCGTGTCCGGAGGGATGTTCAACGGATCCTGAAGTGGAAAGAAGAGGAACGTCGGCCGGAATGGCAGGAAGTGGCCCCATCCTCTAGGACCCTGAAATCGTACTGTGCACAGTGGGACTCCCTGGTGATACAGGATGGACTTGTCAAGAGTGTGCTCGAATCCGATAATGGCGCAGAAAGACGATTCCAACTCATCGTACCCAAGATCAAGGTGGCGGAGGTGCTACGTCATCTTCATGACGGAACCTCAGGAGGCCACCTGGGTGTAAAGAAGACCTTGCAGAAAGTTCGCGAGCGTTTCTATTGGGTGGGCTGCTTTGAGGCTGTTCGCGAATGGTACAGGAAGTGTACAGTTTGCTCAGCCAGCAATGGACCACACCGCAAATCGAAAGCCCCGATGAGACAGTACAATGTGGAAAGTCGTTTCGAGAGGATCGCCCTAGACATTACTGGACCCTTTCCTGAAACCGATTGGGGCAACAAGTACATCCTGGTGGCGATGGACTACTTTCACTAAATGGGTAGAGGCCTACGCGATTCCCTACCAAGCAACCACAACTGTCGCCGATGTCCTGGTGAAGGAGCTAGTGAGCCGCTTCGGAGTACCGTTGGAATTGCATTCCAACCAGGGGCGTAACTTCGAGAGCGAGCTGTTCCAGGGAGTTTGCGAAAAATTGGAAATTAACAAAACTAGGACAACAGCGCTGCACCCTCAGTCCGACGGAATGGTGGAGAGGATGAACCGCACCATGGGCAAGTACCTCTCGAAGGTAGTGTCTCAACACCAACGAGACTGGGATCAACATCTCCCCTTTTTCCTGATGGCCTACCATTGTGCCATTAACGAGTCGACCGGCCAAACACCAGCAAGGGTACTGTTCGGGCGAGAGATGACGCTTCCCTGTGATTTAAGCTTCGGTTGCAAATCGGGAGGAGATCTGGCTGGGGAAGACTACGTCACAGAGCTGCGCAGAAAGATGGACCAGGTCTACGAGACGGTACGGACGCATCTCCAAATCGCCAGCGACCGCATGAAAGACCACTATGACGTTCGGGCGGACACCGGCATGTATGAAGAAGGAGATCTGGTGTGGCTGTACAACCCGCAAAGAAGACGAGGGTTGTCACCGAAGTTTCAGAAAGTCTGGGAAGGGCCGTATACGGTGATGACAGATAAATGACGTCATCTACCGGATCAGCAAAGTGCCGAATGGAAATGGAGTGCCGAGTGTCGTGCATTACAATCGATTAGCACCTTTCGAGGGACACCATGACCAAGATCAACAGGTGCGCCAACTACGGCCCCAAAAGGATGAGCCCTCCTTTGAAGAGTTTATGGCTGCATATGGTGGGACCGGGAAGGCCAGATTCGGTGTGACCAGGGAAGAACAACGGGACCTCTTCGAAACACCGGATGAGTATTGCATGCATGTATGCATGTATGGCTCATTGCGTGGCCCAGGACCTGCGGATGTCCCGAGGAATTGCCGCGGAGTTCTGGACGAGGTTTGGCAAACTGGACGAACTTCATCAGCAGGGACCAGCGGTCGGGCGAGCGCTGAGGATTAACAAAGATGAATCACAACGGCCGCTCTTTTACCTGGTTACCAAGAGGAGGTCCTTTCACAAACCCCACCTATTTGGACCTGTGAGACGCGCTACATGACGTCAGGGATACCCTACTTAGCGAAGATCTAACTAAGTTAGCTATTCCGAAACTGGCTTGTGGATTGGACGCCTTGAACTGGAAGGTCGTCAGAAATATGCTGGAGGTCCTATTAGATATTTTGGTGTGTTGTTGGAATCCTAAGAGGAGTCCCCACAAGAAGACCGTAACATGTTATTTCCACCAAACCTCGATCGCGTTGCAGACAACAGGGGACCAACTGTAGATTTCTACATGGGCCCGTCAGGGACAAGTTTCGGGACGAAACATCTTTAAGGCGGGGGCAGTGTAACGAAACGGCTTGCCGCGAGATAAACACGCCTGGAGCTACACGAGTTCGCGGAATTCGAATCCCGGGAAGAGACGGACGAACGGACGAGAGTCTTCTCGACGCTTCGATGCGATAACGGGTTCCTCGAAAATCGGGAATATTCCAGCAACTTCTAGAAGGCTCTTACCTGCCATAAAAAGGAATGCCGGACCCAAGGCGAAGTTAGTCGAAGAATCGGAGCGTAAACATTTCGGGCGACGAACGCGAGACCGGCGCGCTAAATAAATAAGCATTTGTGTGCGAATGTAAGTGTTAGTTTATTAGTGTCGTGTAAGAAATCAATAAATTAGGGCAAATCGCGTAGTGTTTAGTTATAGTAAAACAGTAAAAACGTTAGAATATTAAAGATATCTATTTCTCATACATAACGATTTTTGCATAGGTTAATAACCTTTGCGTTGTAAGCGAAAAACCTTTCTTTCTCACCTAAGCTTTAAAATAAATAAAAACTGTCATGTGAGCAAGGCCCATAGCACTTCTACAAGTCTGCTCTACCTATAGGGCTCATAAATTTTTACATGTACTGGTACAAAACAGACTTTTTTCCATAGGATGCCTACATTAAAAACTTTATTTCAATTTCCAAAGACTCACCCGCACTATATCCTTAATTTGCAAGTATTGTCATCATAATCTGATGTTACACAAATGTCTGTGCCAGAAGAGCTGAGACTATATTTGTCATATTTGGTCATGGTTTCCAGTGCCTCTCCCTCTGAAGCGGAAAATGAGTTATTAGTCCAATGTTTGGATTTGCTAGGTGTTTTAGATTTTTTTCATATTCTTGATAGCTCCCTTTCCAGTTTTTTTTAAATCTTGTCACCTCTGTCAACTTTTACTTTTGTGACTGATTTCATTTGCCTAATGTTTTCCAACTCATTGACACCGTTTTTCTCAGGTGTTATGTAAATCTTTGATTTGCCGATTGATGAAAATCATCCTTCTCATCGAAGCCAAAAGTTTTAGGATTCCTTCCATTGCCGATTAAGTGTCCTTCAGACGTTCATGAAAAACTACTTTCGATCCAGTAACGTCGAGTTCTCTGTCCTTCACTTCATGTTCCAAGTTCGCCACTTTCAAATCTTAATAGTTTTTTCATTGTCCTCAATTTATTTCCAATAATCCCTCCCATATTTCTGACACCAATTGTTACGTTTTGTATTTCGTACTTTAACTAATTGTATATTCAAAAATAATTACACTATTACGGTTCCTACACTAATTTATTTTCACTCAACACTTCATACTTAATTTATTTCTAATATTTATATTCGCGCGGATCTGTCACACGCAAGTCAATATTCTACTTTTCCCTCCATGTCGGCTTAATTTTAACTGATCTCAGATATGATAATACCTTCCAATTATAGTTAATCTTAATAACTACTAGCTAAAAAGTATGAAAACATTTATGTACTTAGGAATGTTTTTGATAATCCCCAAATAATAACAACTAATTGTTGAGATTCTTCAAATTGCCGACGTTTCATTCATGATTATGAACATACTCATGGCGATATTATCAAAATAGAAAATATTATTTAAAAAAATATATTTTAAATTATTAAATTTTAAATAATAGTACATTGTGTATCAAGGAGGCAAGCGCGCGAGGCAAAGACGAGTACTGAAAACATCACGCGAGGCGTTAAAAGGCCTCGCCTCCGAGGTGCACACTACTATTTATATAACGAAACCACGTTTCCGAGCTTCCAATACTATGATATTCAGATTTAATTGAAACTTTTTTATTCACTGTGGACACGTGTTCGCTGGGATTCGTTTCGTACTATACTGAGGTTGGAATCCTGTCCCGTCCTGAAAACATCCGATACACACATAGTTTGCCGCCCAAACGACACATGGCAGGAGCTCTGCTCAACGGCGTACAATAATGTACGTGTCGCGTGAGTAAAGCGCATGCGCAGAGGCTTTAAAGGTACACTTTTAACGCCTAGGAGTTAAAAGTGCTGTTTCTCGCACCCCCCACCACAGTCACAAAAACGCCTACTTTAGGTCCCGTAAACACGCTCGAAAAAGCGAGGAAAACGTGGTTGCGTTATATAAAGAATATTATTATTATTAAATAAAAAATTAAATTATTTTTAAAAATAAAATTATTTTCTATTTTGATAATATCGCCATGAGTATGTTTATAATCATGAAAGAAACGTCGGCAATTTGAAGAATCTCAACAATTAGTTGTTATTATTTGGGGATTATCAAGAACATTCCCGATTTCATCTCAGCTCCCCGAGAATACTCCCATTATTTATGTACTTGTATTTGTAATTAATATAAAAAATAGATTTTGGGTGGAATGATACAACAAATTCAGTTACACATATACCATTTATTTGAAATAAATGACAAATTGACATAAAATTATAATTTATGTTACAAAGTCAATATATATATATATATATATATATATATATATATATATATATATATATATAGAAAATAATACTATAATTTACTGGAGCTATAATTTTTAATTAAACATAATACAATGGCACTTAAACAACAAATTGCTTTCAGCAAAGAATAACGAAATGCCCAAAAATTATTTTTTAGCGTCATCTAGGATTGTCATAAAAAATAAGTACGTTGATGGAAATGTTAATCGGAATGTCATAATTGGCTACAGCAGAATGCCACGATTTAACAGAGAGCAGACACGATACAGGAATGTAAACATCAATTTTTGTATAAGAAAGATTAGCAAAAAGAAGTACTCCACAATAATACTGCATAATCTTAAATACCATCAATTAAACATTAAGAATAGCCATATAAAATTTGTAGATTTTAAAATAGGAATGGGTAATTGATTCCCGACTTTGAACAGATAGTCTTTGTTGTTAACATTTCATGTTAATTGTTTTATTCTTAAGCGGTCCTAGTGAACATGTTCTTTGATTAAATACATTTAGGTTGGAAGTTTTTATGAGTACAAAATTGGTAAAAAAAACACAACCCTACATCCAAAAAAGTAAATACAAAAAAAAATGAAAATTATTGCTTCACACTATCCATATTTGGTATGTAATCGAGAGCCATAAGGCAAGCAAACACTGTCATTACCATCTTAGGTTTTACTTCAGTGATATCTTCCGGTAAAGCATAGACCCTTGCACCAGCTTTCCTCGACATCGAAATTGCATACTTCGCGTTAGCCAACTTCTCCTGCAATTTAAAATAAAATTGTATTAACAAACAGTTATTTATTTTTAGCAAACAACACAACTTACCTCTTCTGTGGTACCTTGTTTGACCAAGTCGTAATTAATAGCACCAGGTTTTATAGAATCAATCAAATCAATCACCACTTTGCCATCGGATATCGAAGAATCCTGGAAGCTTCTGATGGCTGATTTTTTACCAGCATTGTTAAGTTTATTGTTAACCCATTGCACAATTTCCTTTTCGACGATTGGACTTCCCGATTCGGCCAACTGCGCCAAAATCGACAAAGTATAAGCTCGCATCAATTGCCAGACCAAAGCTAGGGTGAGTGTGACGTTCCCATCATTGATATCTTGCCCACCGATACCGACTAGTGAGAATTTAATCTCCTTTCCCAGCTCGATGGCGTAGTTGCAATTCTCCAGCTTTTCCATGAACTTTTTTCTTTCATTAGTAAATTTTCGATGTACCCTGTTCCATTTGACAGAACCGGGTTTGATAATGTCATATAGTTGGAAAATGATCAGGCCATCTGCTAAATCAGAGTACAACCAGTTCACATGGGGGCTCACTCCCATGGAGTTGATCCAGTTTCTGTATGCTAAAAAACAAAAACAAAACATAATTAAATGACAAATTCCAGGCGGCAGAGCTTCACAACAGAACTTCAATCGATATCCAGTATCATACCTTAATTAAAGTAAAAAGTGTGAAATTCAAGTTAGCGAGATCCCAGTTATCCTACAGTGTCAGGAAGACTTTTCATTGAACGGCAAATTCTACCAGGCTGCTCAAATTTACTGAATAAACCAGATTTTCTGTCTAGGAAAGTTAAAGAGGAACCTGATTGATATTGAGCATAGCGTTTAAAGTGAAAATGACGTTTGGAAAAAAGAGGTATAAAATTCAGATTACCCTACAACCTCAGGTAGTAATAGAAAGGTCATACAAATAGTGTTCAAACGTGAATGACTTTTCAAAAGAAACTGCTATATTTGTATGCTCATATTGTGATAAAATTTTCACTCCTTCTTCTTCTTTGAAAACTCACTTGGTAGTTCATACAGGTGACAAAGGTTTTAAATATTCACACTGCAATAAGATTTTTACAGTCTGGCTGTAAAATAGACACTTTCACTTTCATATAACTGATAAGCCTTTTAAATGTCCACAGTACAATAGGACTTTTAGACAATCTAATAATTTGAAGATTAACTTGCCCATTTATACAAGTGACTAACCTTATAAACCAAAAATTTTAAAAAGACATTTTCTCAGTGGTGTACTTTCAACATACACTCAAGCATTTATAGTAATTTTATTGGTTCTTTGTTTTTGTGAATAGGCGACCCTAAAAGCTTTCATATACGTAACTTTAGCAAAAATATCGAGTTTAGATTTTTCGAGAATTCTGATTTGCTATATTGGATCATTTATCTTAAATTTCGAAAATTTATGACCGGATTTGTTATCATCAGCAATTCAAAAAACACAAAGGATCTATTAGAATTCAGAAATCAAATAATTTTTCTCTTTTTAGGTCATCTTATTCAATACCTCAACCCCTAAGTTAAACCGAGTATTAAAGAAGAAATAAGAGAGATTTTGAAGAAGGGTATTTTCAATCCCCACACTAGACCTTTTGTGAAGAAAATTATTTCTTATGTTATACATAACCTCCAAATGGCGAAAAACGTGTTTTTACACTTTTGGGTTAAGGTATTTTGAAAATCTTGAGACAGGGTAATTCCGAAGCCAGGCTTGTGTTCAATGTGTTCAAAACTTTCGAAAAAGTGTGGTTCTCACTAAAACAGTTGTCTGCCCGAGTTACTCCCTATAAATCAAATGTTTTAACAAAATGTAACACCACGGAAGTACATATAATGAAAACGATACCTAGAATACAAAGTTTTCTCCTATGGTAAACTGTAAACACGTTTGAAATGTATCCCCAGTTAAATGAAGCCAAACTAAAAAAAATATAGTCTCACCAGTATGAATATGTACAAAATGCATTTCTATATTACATTGTAAACAACAATGCAAATCAACACACAATATAATTGGCCACTTATACTAGTGGAAAAAAATGCGAGCTTAGAGCAGGTATTGTTATGATCGCTATTATCAATGTTAAATCCTTATTATGTTTAATGCAAACTTTTACCAAACAATATCAAATAAAATGTTTCAGTAAAGTTTCATCTTTAACAAGAATTTATCCAAATTAAATTAGGTACTTTCATTAAGATAGTCTGAAATTTCGATTGCAGATTTTCTTAATCTTTAATTTCAAAGTTAATAAAAAAATAACACAACAAAAGCAGTTAATAGAATGTTTCAAGATATGATAACATAGACTTTAAACGCATCAATAATAGAATTAATTTAATGTTTACGGTCAAATAAATCATATGTATCAGAATCGCCTTGTTATGCTCTTCACAAGGACACATACATGTTAAGTATTTTTCTCTATGTTATTAAATGTTGAAAGGTTCAATACACTTCTTTCGATGTAAATTTAAAAATCATTTACAGTAGTGTTTATCTCAATCAATTAAAGCTTACTTCTTTCTTCTCTGGTCTCCTCCAGTGTAGGTCTGTTGTCGATAACCCCATTGGTCTGTTCCAGGCCTGGATGGTTATTGAAAAGATTAGCAACAAAAGCAAGATTTAGTTTATAAACGCCATTAACGACATCCTGAGGTGTGACGAAGGCGCGACATTTCAGCTTAGCAGCTTGTTGGAGCATGATTTCGGCTCTATTAAGCAAGTCCTTCTCATACAATGCATCTGTATTAACCTCTGCATCTTGTGGTGCTATCTGCTTCATCAATATGGAGTAGACTTCAGAATCGACAATGTCGCTCTGGAAGTTGGTAACACGTCTGTGGGTACCAGCTCTTTCCAAATGGTAGTTCGCCCATCTCAGCAATATAGCTTCGGGAGATAGCTTCAATAAATCGTCAATCTTTTCATCATCGGCTAGTAGCGTCGTCAGACCAGGGCAATGCTCCAATGTAATTTGATTGAAAAGTCCAATTCTAATTATCTGCCACAGCAGACCCAGGACGAGATGTGGGGTACCTTTAGACAAATTGTGGGCGTCGATATTGATAACATTACAACCGATAGCAGAGGCTGATGATAATGCGAGCGTCAGATTTTCTAATTTTCTGTAGAGAGTTAGTTTTTCTTTGTTAATTGCCCTCTCATCGATGGTATCTGGACAAGAATGGTTAATAACTTTGCTAAAAATAAACATATGATGTATTATTTAACATTCATAACATGGCGGGTCAGAGGGGTCAATAAGGATTGAAAGTGATGATAATTGCAAATGTGGCCAAAACCAAAATAATATAAATACAAGATTGAAGTTACGAGTCGCTAAAAATTTTCCTTTAAGAATAGTTTCTAGAGGTTTATTCAACAATTTAGTTACCTGAAGATAATTGCTTGCGGTATTACAATTTGTATTGTTTTATGTTTCTCACCTTATTATTACTAAATTTAATAGTGAGATGCATTTGTAATTGTTACCTTGGTTTGGCAATTGAGTTTGTGAACAAAAATTTGCCGCCAAGGAATAATATTTTTTTTTAGATCAAAAAATTTAAAAAATCTGTTTAGATGTGGTTATTTCGGCGCTAGGACACTTAGGTGTGAGAACACTCTGACATGAATATATTTGAATGCAAAACTAGATTAACAAGATTAATACTATTTATATATTTGCTATTATAATTTTTAATTGTTATCAACAAAAGTTCTCATGACTAGGTATCCTAGTGCATGAATGTCCCGCGCCTGACAAATGGCTTAGACATATATTTTTATCACAAATTGAACATTATGTTATGCTATTGTCATATATTGTTACCACACTTTTTAGCAAATATACTTTTGCAATTTCAATATTGCATATTCAAGAAAAAAAGTAAATCCTTTAAAATGCTATTCCTTAATTAATAACCTCTAAAACAACATATGATCAAGAGAAAACGGCGTTGACGTAGGATACAACTTTAATTTTTAAGTTAGCAACATCATCAAGGTCTCTAGCGCCTCATTTTAAAATTACCGTCCTAAGCATGATCACAGATGAGTGACCTTAAAACGTGTCCTCTATCCAAACTCGAAATTGGAAGTGGGACTACCAAACGAACTTAAGCCAACACTTGAAGATCCAAGTTAAGGTATACTAAACGCAGCTATTCTTTGATTATATCTCCAAAAAAATTCTTAAAATGAAAAGTGGTACATCCACCTCTCCATTCTAGTATACTATTTATGAACAACCTCATAGTGACATAATTACTTTAGAAATTTTTAAAATTCTGGAAAAATACTTGATTCAAAATTTATTATACCTATATATATTGCCAAATCTAGTTTATTGGTTTTTCTAACCAAAAATGGAAATTTATATGGATGATCGCTTATATTGACTTACCACAACAGAATTCCATCCTTCACTTTCTCATATAAGGTTTTCCCTTCAGAATCGATAGGCAATATCTTCTTTAAATCTGGATCGTGCTGGAGATTGGAATTAATCCAATCGGAGAATGCGAGCTGTTCCTCCACTCTCACGGAGTGTGTTGTACCCTCATTGGAGGCTTCCGAAGTACCACCCAGGTGCTGTAAGTTCTCCCTCTTCGATACTGCTGTGCGGAATGTGTTCGCTACGTCATTAGCTTTTAGATCACTGATGAGTTTCTCGAATTCACCATAGGTTAATCGGCCTTTGTACTTCAGTTTGTTGGAGTTTTTAAACTCCTCCTCGATTAGACGCGATTGATAGCCAGCTATCTTGAATCCACATGATTCCAGTGCTTCTCGTAATTCTTTTAAATCTATGTGTCCATCACCGTTTTTATCAATCTGTAGTGCAAAAAAAGGAAAATGACATATTTTCTTATCAGTTTGTAACAGGATGTGATTATGAAAACAAGTGATGGAAAAAAAGTAATGTGAGATTACAATTGATTGGATCCGGTAATTTTGTAAATATTTAGTTATGTTATGTACATGTCGATTTTTTTATGATATCAAATCTATTAGTAACACCCTATATGCAACTATGATACTATAAAAGCAGAGGTGTTGCACATTTTTGAAATCACAATTTTAAAATTTAACAGGGGTTACCTAAGGGACGAAGCATCATACGATTCTTTGGCTTGAACATCAACTTTTCAAAAACTGCTATACTTACGTATAGAGTATGGCTTGGTGCCAAAGTACATATCTTCAATCAGACGAGTTATGACATACATTTAACATCATTAAATCCGTAAGCCCATGGCAAATTTTGTTATTTCTTTTTTCCAGTTAACATAGAAAATTATGACAGTTTTGAAATTAATTTAACAATAACAAAGCTGTCATACCTCTTTCACTTTGTTTTTATTAAACATATCTATGTACCTACTATATAAGACACCATATACTAGAATACATCTAGAACCGGAATTGGCGTCTAATTTTTGATAAGACTGAATGCAGTTATCAAAGGCTCACCATTAGATAGTGTTTCAATGTTTGATATACATATTATATATAATATTGTACATTTCATTACTTTTTTAAATACATAGGATTATTTTTAAAGAAAATTAATTTCAAGCATTGCCTAGGCAATTATTTAATAAATTCTCACATTCTTCACCATGAACTAGGAAATATTTGAATAGACTTTTAATGTGTATCTTTTATACTGGGAAACATTACTAATTCAATGTTAAATTATAAGTGTTGCTGAATACATTTATATTAATTAAATCACTACTTTTTGTTCGTTACTATACTCTGCGTTTTGAAGAAAGCTGTTTGTTCCCTGGTTAAAGATAATTTTTAAAAACTCACCTGCGATAGTTACGAAACTAGGAATAACTAACCTTTTAACTTCATTTTCAAGTAGGTATATTATTCATTATTCTAAACGAGTTCAAGGTACTTAGGAAGGGCAAACGACAAAAAAATAATTGAGGATTATAAATTATATATAGATACATATAAGAGAGTGGAATAACAATTTCATAAGGCACAGTTGGACAAAGCCCATAAATCATCCTTACATTATGCAAACAAAAAATATTGCTGTAAAACGGATGGCTATTTCACCTTAATTATTAAGCTGGAATAGCCATGGCCAAATTTTGCTAAAACAAATAAAGCTAAGGGGTAGGCATAGCAGCTTATTTAATCGCTGTCGAATGGGTCTGTCTGCCCATTCCCGAAACCTACCCAATCATTCCTCGATTCATTAAAATTTATTACTTTTGGAAGAAAGGACTTATCTCTATGAATCTGTCTGTATATTTAATTGCTCAATAATTGCCCTTGACATGATCATCCACTTGATGACGCAGCCACTCTTATCCTCCCACAGTACCCCCTCCCCCCCATACTCCGAAATTTATACCTCGAGAACGAATGATGCAACTGTCTCCCTATTAGATTGTTGAATTATTGCTGTCAAGATGATCAGTTCGATACAAACAATTCCATCAACCCTCGAGTCAACACCCATTCCTCGACCTGTTTGAAAATGTTCAAATAATTTTTTTTTCATGGTTAATCATTGAGAGAGAATTTATTATTTTATTTTTACAAAACGCGGGATATTCCAGCTTATTTGTTAAGGTGAATAGCCATAGCCATGTATCTCGAGTACCAATAGAGATATCTCCATGAATCTTTCTCCATATTTAATTGCTAAATTATTGTTATTTTTCCATGTGTGCATATTTTACGCCGATTTAAATGGATTTATTCAATTTATGCGAGACACACTGTATATACGGGTTGTTCACTATGGATTTACGATGTCATGTCACAGAATTTAAAATTTTTAAAGTTTACATACACGCATATATGTAAAGGTCTGTTACTTAGACAAGAAACACCGTCATCAACTTCGCGCAGGTATACGTCACACAACAGACCATTAATATAACTAGACCCGTTTGTTTACAAAATAATGTATTGCCAAGATCTTAGCGCATTCTAAGCGGTTTTTTTGCGCTGTTGCATGAATGCAGATGACGAATTCTTTGCTTACGATTTGCGTATACATCCAGCCCACTTCGCCTGTGGTTGGTCAGTTGTACGTAAATCTAAAATAATATCGACTTTTGTTGTGAGTGGCAACATCGCGTCCTAGTCTTTCACGTGATAGAATTCGTAGTGTACGCGATTTGTGTGTGTATTTTGATAAAAATAGAAATCAGTTAACAATGGTTAATAGGTGCAAAGATATGCAAAATTTATAGCGATGCAGGGAAAGTCTCGGGATTGTCTTTTCATAGGTAAATAAAGAGATTAATTAATGACATTTTTTTGAGGTTATGTTTCATCTTAGTTTCTTAGTTTCATCTTATTGTTATTATTTTAGGTTTCCAGTAGATCCAATTAAAAGAAATCCGTTTTTGGATTTCTGTTTTGGGACTTAGCGAAAATGATAACATAAGAAAATCGTCCTATATTTGCTCAAAACATTTCAATAAAGATGATTTTGTGTCTAAAATAGGTGCAACCGACAATGGTAAATATTTAAAGAGAGATGGTGTTCCATTACCGATGCATCAAGTTTTTGAACCTAAAAGTACTACGAGGTAATTAATTTCTACCCTGTAACTGTGTTTAATAGAAATATCAAATTTATGAATTTGTCAAAATTGGAAGCGTGACATTTCTTTTTATTTAAATTTCAATCTTTTTAATGTAAATTTCAACAAAAATATCATACTGGTCTATGGACACCTATTTTGTACGCTATCAAAATTCGTCAACGGCGGCCATATTTCCTTCCCCCTTTACATCGCGCCTATCGGCTATGTTGGCATGTAAACAAACATCAGTTTCTAATGGGAACACCGGGTCTAGTTATACTAATGGTCTGTGCGTCACACCATACAGCTATCTCTCTTTACCAGCATCAGTGGCGTATGTTTGAATTAAAGGTTAGGGAAATTTACTAATTCAAATAAATATACTTGGGGCTATACCATAACTTTATAGTTCTGTATGTTCTTCTTTAAATCGAGGCTTAAACATTACAAAATCGACAAAAATAACAACACTACCAAATAAAACGAAAAATAACACTCCAAAATAATTACGTTACGCCACTTCCACAAACAGAATTCTTAAACGAGCATGAAGGTCAAGTGGTGACATTACGGTTGCTAGACAACCCCGGTAAGCAAACTAAAATTCGTCTCTGCGCACCTATGACGGTGTTTCTTTTCTAAGTAATCGACCTCTACGTATGTATCTTGTCTAAATACAATGTGTTTTAAAATGATTGTCATCTAATCGGCTGTGGAATTCCCATGTAAAATAAAAAAAAACGCCTTGCGAAAATAGGAGTTTCTACTAACTATGTATACATAACCTCAAAATAACCTACTTAACCTCTTTCAACTTCTGGTTTTTCTCTGTCAAAGAAAACGAATTCTGAGTATTTGTCTATTTGTAGTAGGTATTTGTTTTGGCCCTGAAAAGGCCCGTTAATTACCAGCAGTACTGATTGCCACTTTCACAATAAATGTTCGAAGTGTCACTTGTTGTCAGAATTAGATAGGTTCAAATCAATAGAACGCGGCACATCAAAAATTACATGCGTAGAAACTCCAACGCCAACTAGATGACAATCATTTTGAAACACATTGTATAAATGAAATGAAAAATCATTTAGAATAACAAAAATAGTCTTTATTATCATGGGAAAATAGTAAATTGGGTGGTTTTTTTCGTTTAAAAAATTAGTTCTGGATACTTTTGTAGACAACTGCAAACAATTCCGGGAATTTGTTACAATTACAGTTTTTTACAGTGAATACTGGAAATATCCTCGAAGATAACATAGTGTGCGTCATTACCGGTGATAGGTTGGGTACTTTTATCGCGTTTTAAACGCCCAACTTGATTCTTAAACAATCATGAAGATAAATAAAACAGAAGTGTATGTCTGTAGTTTGTTCGAGTTTTCAGCTTTACTTTTTAATTTGTACACTTATAGATGACAACAAGAACGCATCAGCCAGTAGAAGTAGATTATTTAAACCAAATTGTGTACATGCTTATTGTGTTCAAATGAGATGATAAAAAAATTCTGAAAAAAATATCTAAAGTATTATCTTGTTATTTAGCAAATCCCTAAGAAAAAAACTGTATGCATGAGACTCCGAATGTAGCCGAATTACCGCCAATTAAGTGACTTTACTTCGGCAACATGAGGAGCAAAATGTTTTTCGTGATATTGCTACACGAAGGCAGAAAATAATTGCAACAGTTTCTTGTTTCTGGAGAGATTGGAAAATCTAAACAAACTACAGACTAGGAAGATAAAAGAGTTAGATTGCTTGATCTTAGGGATCACACTTCCAAATTGGTGAGACCCCACTTTTGGCAAAAATGGGCCGTGAAATAACAATGTGTCCCACAAACAATGTATCCATTAACAATGTATTTGTGTCTTTGGGATAAATTCGTATTACCCAGATTGATCTTGCCTCGACCTACCAGAGAAGTAAAATAAATTTCGATGAATGTCATTAGTGAAGAGCGGCACACAGTTATCCATAGTTTTAAATAATATGAAGGTCGAATATAAGTAACCTTAACTTTACTTTTTGAATAGCAATAAAGCACACATATTCAGTACCTAATCTATTTACAGGCGATATGTTCTTAAATAAACAATTGGTAAAGGTTACGGGTTTTCAAATTGTATTTAAAGCAAATATGAAGTTAAAATCGATGAACGACAATGTAAACAAGATCAGTTGTTTAGTAAATGTGACCAAGTGTAGGACAGACAACACTGCTCAACATGAAATATGTGCACAAATTTGAATTTTCTTATGAGTGTCGTATACGTCTACCATCCTCAACAGTTGCTGTAATATATGATGTCACCTGGTCATGCACATCGAAAGTTATTTTACTTCTCCAGTATATATTTGTATTGTACCCTTAGGTACAAAAGGTGTAATGTACAGGCAAATTGTGATAGAGATTGGAACAGAGTAGTGTTTTTAGGTTCTCAGTTTCACTTGTGGGCCAACAGTGGTCGTAGACATTAGGCATCGAAGAAGAGAAAGGGAACTTTTGGAGTTTGCTGTTGTGTGAGATATCACTGACCACACGATTAATGTTTTGGGGTGGAATACGTCTAGGAAATATAACTCTTCTAGTGTTTTTTAAAGGCTATTTAAACGCTCAAAGGTACATTCATGAAGTCCTGGAACCATTTATTTTGCCATACATTTGAACAATAAATAACACCAAATTTCAAGAAGATAACATGCCCATCCACATGTTGAAGCGATTACATTGTGGTTCCCGAAGAGGCCAAAATTGGTAGGTATATCGACCTGTACAATCGCCAGATCAGTCGCCTATTGAACATTTCTGGGATATGATGGATTGAAAACTGGCAATATTTCCTAACCACCAACTGAATTTGCGACAGTCGCTCTACATCACCTACATAAAAGATATAGATTGCTTTTCCACTATCTGCCCAATTCTAAATGTGCGCGCGAGACAGAGAGAGAAATTACATAGGCAGTATCTGCCACTCTTTTTAAATGGGCGAGACTTGCTACTTTCGTTCTATTACAGGGGAGGTGGGGGATGACACTGCCTACATTGTTTCTCTTGCACATAGGGAACGGGGCAGATAGCGGACAAGCAGTCTATAACCTTTAATATGTCTATGCATCACAAGTTGCTTGGGATAAGCTCCTTCAGGAGTCCATAGATCATCTAACCAGAAGCATACCCAGGCAAACAGCAGAATGTAGAAGCAGCAACCTACCACTAAATTTTGTCTGTTTAGTCTCAAAATCGATATTTTCAATGAAAACTTAATTATTTGTGATAAACAAAACTATAACAATACACACAAAAATTTGTGTAAATATTTGTATCCACTTTTACTGGGTGAGGCCATTTTCTTGTCATATAGTACAGTGAAACCTCCTATTGTGGACACCTCTGCAATATGGACACATAGGTTTCTGGACACTTTTTCTATGTCACCGTCAATTTGCCATAAGATATTAACGTAAAATTTCCTCTAAAATAGGAACCCTCTCTAATCTGGACATGGACACTTTATTTGCGGCAAATGTGGACACTTTCTTTGTGGCCAATGTGGACACTTTATTTTGGTTTTACCTTACTTTAAGCCGAAAAAATGTTTTGAAACACTTGTTAGCTTCAATGGAAATTAATGGATCAACTAAAGATTTATGAAATCAAAAATGTTCTCGATGATCCCCAAATAATAACAATAACTAATCGTTTACAATGCCGACGTTTCGCTCAGAATCCTGAACATATTCATGGCTCTACATGTCATAAGATAAAACATTGTTATTATTATTATTGTTATTGTTATTATTTGGGGATCATCGAGAACATTTTTGATTTCATCTCATCTCCCCGAGAGCATTCTCCCATTCTTTAAAGATTTATGGATTTACATGAATCTCGAAAT
Source organism: Cryptocephalus moraei (assembly GCA_946251905.1). Classification (NCBI taxonomy): domain Eukaryota; kingdom Metazoa; phylum Arthropoda; class Insecta; order Coleoptera; family Chrysomelidae; genus Cryptocephalus; species Cryptocephalus moraei. The sequence continues at coordinate 14,677,949 of OX276453.1, read as the reverse complement.
ATTGGGAAAACCTAATAACAAACACCATTCAGCATTGCTTTAGAAAAGCCGGGTTCAATGTGCAGAACATATTTCAAAATAAAGTCGAGGAAAATATGGATTTACCCTCATTAAAAGAACTCCTAACTTCATGTCATTCCCAAGTTGCTTCTGAAGATTATATTCAAATAGACACTATTTTATCGACGGAAGATAATGATTGCAATATTGAAGCAATAATGAACCACATTCAACGGCCAGATCAGAAAACTTAAGAGTGCCATGAGAAAGTGAATTACTCTGATGCTCTTCGGTATTCGGACTTGTTAAAATTTTTTTGCTTACAAAACAATTAGGGTGAAGGACTGAGTTTGATTAACAATTTTCAACTTTATTTAGAAGAGCACATTTGTGTCCAAAAAACAATTAAAAATAACGGATTTTTTTTCCAGTAATCAGCAGCTCTTAATTACATACAATCATTATTGTAATATAGGTACATATATAAATATTAAATTATGTATTACATGATATACGCATAAATGTATAGTCGGGCCGCATTTATTTGATATAATTTATTCATAGCAGTAAAAGTTTAGGGTGTCTTAAATAGTCGAGAAGTGTGACAAACTCGAGGAGATATGGTAACGGATCAATGCAGGGACCTATTACAGGTAGGTACCTACCAACAATATTATTAACAACATCCAGGTTAATCATTTATTTTGATACAAGACTTTGATTGTATCGTATTGGTGTATTGTATAGTTTGATTTTGTACCGATTTTACAATTACTTCTCTCTCTGTCAATTTGTAGATACAATCCCAATACATTTAAAATAATAGACCCCTATTAGTAAGTCCTTCCCTGTATAAGGTAGTCTTTCACCCGCCAGTCAATAGCGCCCATCGCCAGTCAATAGCGCCTTCGTTTTCACAGGACTTCTCGAATACTAAGCCCTTCAAAAATTCTTCTTTTTCAATGTTATCTTTTGTTTGTATACTTCTAAAAAGTAATTATTTGTGTAAAACCGTTTCAAGCAATTTATTAACAATATTCATGTTTAACTCCCTAATGTGGACACCTGCCTAATCTGGACAAAACTTTTGCTCCCCCGGATGTCCGTATTATAGAGGTTTCACTGTAGTATACATTTGATCACTAACATAAATCTAATATTCTATTTTGTCGGACAGATTTAATTAAATAAGGATAAAAATAAATACAAGTTAGCCAGTAATTCACGGAACAACTCCTGTTGTGCATCTGTTGGTACACTTAAGTATGTAGTTGAAATTGTAAGGCACTTCTCAGATAGCTGCAGATTTGAAATTTAGCACATTCACAGCTATCAAATAAGGGGGAATATTGAATGTAAAATTTTAACGCTTGTGCCGGAAATAACGGAAACCTTTGAAGGAGACCGCTTATTAAGAGGAATGAAACTTTCAATATTCAAAAGGAATTTACCTTAAAATCTTAGGCGAATTAGATTGATATGAATTAATGTGATTCTTAAATTTTATATAGAGTAGGAACGACTGTGCAAATTTAAAAGAAACAGAGTTTAGAGTACCTACAGTAGCAGTACAGTCGACTGCAACTGTTGCAGGAAGAAACTAAACATTCGCAAAAATAAGAACCAACCAGTTCTGCTATAGACGTAGTAGGTATGCTGCGAGCACAGGTCAGTTCTGCCATGGAGATTCATAGTATCAATCGATCGTTTGGTTCTTTGATTTTTTAAATAGCTATAGAATTCTGTATCTACCTTTGATTTCATTTCGAGGTGACCACCGATTGTTTACCTTTAAGTACTAACATATTTTTATAGCAATTTATGTAAATGAATGAGAGGACTGGTAGAACTGAACTGGGTGGTAAAAATAAATTAAACAACTCTTAAAATGTCACTATAGATTTATTTCATCCTCTTATGGGACCATGTTTAGCTTCTCTCTTTTAACCTGAGTTCACTTCATTGAATACTTGTGGTGTCAATTTGTCACTAATTGCACCTGCACCTGGGTTACCTACCTACGTTGAGAGCCGTTTTTAACTTCAATACTACCTACTGACACTCAGTTTAAAATAAAACGAGGGTGCAGAAAAATAATTTCAGATATCTATAATTAGTGAATCGTAATGGATACATATTTTGGTAACCGCACAAATCAATGACCTTTTTTCTATCAAAATTCGCGTTCAGGGTCATTTTTATAGACATGAATTTTTGTTCAAAATCTGACTTTTGCTAATAATCCCCCAGGCCCTAATTGTTCCAGATTTTATACTTTTGAACCTGTGTACGCTATTAAGTTTGTTGAATTCCATGTGTGGGATCGAAAATTTGAATTTTAAACGTTTCGGAGACGCCACTGCGGCAAAAGTTTGTTTTTGATCACGCCCTGCATGAGGTTTTATTAATTGAGATATTGTCGAAGATCGAAGATTAGCTACGTTATCAAATAGGTGTTCAGACTTACGTAATTATTTAAAGAAGCTTTTTAATCTTTGTAACCTCTATAAAAAAAAATCGGTTATTTACTATAACAAGTTAAGGAGAAAAATACACTTGTAAAATCCATATTGGGTTTTAAAAATAAATCCGATTTCCTTGACGATATGGATATGAGTCATAAGTACGCATGCATCATAGCACTTAGGTATTTCGTTGGGTTACTAACCGAGTAACTATGTCGAAATCTGTATGTGCTCGAGAAGGAGAGTGCCTCAATTCCCTACGATAAACGGTAAACAGAGGATGTGAGGTAAGGCCGGAGGAGGCTAAGGCGGGATACGCCGGATAAATTTAAAAAAAAACGAACGGAAAGCGCGCTAGGAGTGAGGACGAGCGTTCGCGTTCGCGCATCACCTTGAAAAATAAGGTTAGAAGAACGAAAAGCGAACGAAAATACAAGTGCTCACCTCGTTGAAGCGTTCCTTGATCTCGTCCCGCTCCTCTTGCGAGAGCCGGGAAAAGTCGCCACCGGCCAGGGACATACCGTCACCGCGTCGAATGGACGTTAATAAGAAATCTTCGAAGGGGGCTCTGTTTATCTCCCTCACAAAGCAGACACACACAGGCACGAACGGTGCACGCGTTCCCAATAGGCCAACACCGCGGGAGACACCTCACCTCTGACAGCGTAGCGCGTAGCCTGTCTAACGTCTGTAGTTACACAGCTGTAGTCTGACACTGACACTGTTCTCTGAACTCGCGCCTCGCGCTCGCAGCTCGCACACTTCCCAACCTCCAATCGAAACCGATCAAATTTACTCCAACTAGTGTACTAGTCCGACGTCTACGAACGGTCTCCGAACGTCCGAACAGCGCGCTCGCTCTCGTTCGTGTCGACGGTGTCAACCCCGGGCCCCGGCCCCCCGGCACCGGCCACCCAACCCATCGCCAACGAACAACGTATAGCTTATACGGGTATCGATCAATAACAACATATACTGCATGCTCGATACATGATACGTTATTTAGCGAACTCGTCCTGTAGAATCCTCCCACTCCAGTTCAACGCCGAGCAAGTCACACGCCTAAATATTGTCAATAGTTTACTTCTCTCGCTTGTGCTGTAGTGGATTCATAAACGTTTTGGACGACTGGATCCGTCCTAGAACGTTTCGAACACGTGTCTTCAGTCTTTTACCAGTGTTGGCACGGTTTGCATCACCGAGACAGGTTATAGAGGTATTTTGTTTGTTTTTAAGTTAATTTCATAATCATATAATTTGCCGTTCGTTTTTATATGTATAATAATAATTAATTGTAATCGGAATAGCGTTTTGGAGACCGTGGGCGACAGAAACAGTGCGAGTTGATGTGGAAAACATGACTACTCAACCCTCTTGCTCTTCCCCTTCTCTTTCTTGGAAGTTTGCAAATAAGGATCTACATCCTCAATTACAAAGAGTAATTTTAAATATGTTTAAGCGCCTCCAACAAAGACACCCCGAACAATCGGTACGCTGCTTAATTTTAGAAATTTCAGACTTGTCATTAATTCCATATTCTTCAATTTGTAAAATAATTCAGCGAGGAATTGTAGATCATCATCAAAATAGATTAGGTAAACAAAATAATAAGTTCAAAGCATTAGATGTCGCTGCTAAAGACGTTATACGCAGAACCGTTTACGATTTTTATGCTAGAAACGAGGGGCCCACTTTATTATCCATTTTTCAAACATTACACTCTTTTGAGGAATATAAATATAAATCTATAGACACTTTAAGGTCAATTCTGTTAAGTTGCGGATTTAAACACAAAAAATTAGATTCTCGAATGGTCATCATGGAGTCACCTCGTATTGTTGCTTTGCGTCAGGATTATTTGAGACAGATTAGGTCATTTTGGGAATCAGGGAGCAACATTACACCCACGTTGAATTACCATGAAGTAATTCAACGTGGTTGGGTTGATGAGAGCAACAACTGTAAATTAAATACACCCAGTTCTAGGAAAAATCGGGTGGTAATTTTACATGCAGGAAACGAAAACGGTTTTGTGCCTAATGCTTTGCTGCTTTCCGCCAAGAATATCGATAAGAGTTTCGCCGATTATCATCAGGATATGGATGCCGAATTGTTTGAAAAGGGGTTTGAAGATCGACTTCTGCCCAATATTCCTAATAATACAGTTATAGTTCTTGATAAAGCTTCATATCATTCTCGTCAAATTAATAAAATTCCTAATAGTAGTTCCAGGAAATCACTTATCATCGAATTTCTTCACAGCAAAAATATTCCTATAGCTTCAAACATCCGTACAAAAAAACAGCTTCTTGAAATTGTTAAATCGGGTACTTTCAAAAAGGAGTATGCTGTTGATAAGCTTGCTGAGGATAAAGGTCATTGTGTTCTTCGACTACCTCCCTACTACTGTATTTTTAATCCCATAGAATTAATTTGGGCTAACGTCAAGGATCGCTTGCGGAAAACAAACCACAGTCCTACTTTCACTAACATTGTTTTTGAAAACATTGAAACCGTCTTTAGGGATGATTCTTACAAACAAATTTGGCTAAATTGCGTTTCGCATGTAATTAAAAAAGAGGAAGAATATCACGTTTTACCACCTATTAACCCCATTGTCATTCGTCCTGGCTCCGAATCTTCTTCTGAAGATTACGATTAATTATCTAATGTTTAAACTCAATTATTTTACAATAATTCATGTAAAATTTTTCTATGAAATTTTACTGACTTAAGTGAGTAAAAAATATTCCGCGCGCCTATGGAGGCGGCTCGTTTACGTTCTTCTTTCTCGTCGGCAGCCCGTTGTTACACTGGCCTCGTAAAGACTTGGGTCTACTAACTACTACTGTAGTGTAGTGTAGTGTAGTGTAGACCGTACGTTTATGCTTACGTTGCCAAAGTCCGTATACCGTGACGGTCGCCTCGTCCGCCTATGGGGTCTCAGCGGCGGCTCGTCCCTCAAAATTTGGTTCTCAACTTGCCGTTTTTGCCAAAATCATTAAAATATAATACACATCGCACAGTAAAGTGTATTCACTAGATCACAAATATAATACGTTGACTGACGCACGCCAGCAGTAATGGTACAAACAGATAACGGTAAAGTTTTTCCTCACCGAACCCCAGCTTAATAAAAATTATCATGTGAAAGAAGGGCGTTTAGAGGTGCCGGGAAAAATAGTTTTTATCTTCGGAGACGCCCAGTTTTTGAGAAAAAAATGAAATGTTGAAAAAACACCTAAATATCCTATTTTCGAAGAGGAATATCTCAGTGTTTTCGTGAATAATTTTTACTCGCTTTAAAGGCCTAAATGTACTTCGATACTTGAACTAAACGATGACATTAACTTCGCGTCGAAATAATACCGAGAAATATGTAAAAACACGATTAGAAACACAGACGTTTTCGCGCCTTCGCCATATTCAAATACTGTTGACAGCCACGCCGAGAGCAGTTTTGGCACTGGCTAAACGGCCGACATGAGGGATGGTACATGGAATAGAAGGAATCTAGAGAAAATGTACGTTGTTAACACAAGAGGGCAAGGATCAAACATGTACTCACTAAGCCTAATAGGTATCATCAGAATTTGCTGTAGAATGTGAAATATTATGAGCCCCAGTTCAGATGCTCCACGCCGACAGCGAAAAGATCGTCTCGACGGTCCCGTAGCCAGAATAGAAACCTTGACGTTCTATGAGAAATATCAAGTGTACATTCTATATATATCGGGTGTTCTGCGGTAAATGTTATCCAATTTTGATCATATCGAAATGGAATTCGCATTTAACACATATTTTGCAAAGAATTTGAGCTTGAATACTAGTGGGAAATATATAAAGAAAACCTCAAACCTGTGATATAGAATGAATTTGATGTCCGCCCGTTAGTGCCGAGATAGGAATGAAGTCTGCGAAAATAACCTAAAAAGTGAAATAATTTTTTTGCAAAGAAACTAGAAGGAATTAAAAAAAAGAAGTGGACCATCATGTTCAACAGTAATTTATGGACGAAAGGTGATTTTTTAGTGAGTTTTTAATTTTTGACGACACAACCTCTTATGTAAAATCGCATTTTGAAAGTGCAATAACTTTTAAACCGATCGTCTCCGCATTGTAAGACTGGTGTCTCTGAAACACGTTTTTGAAATACTTTTAGATTGATATATATGTCTTTTTTAAATATTTCGGGTTCAGTGAGGAAAAATTCAGCCCGGAAAACACTTGGGGGCATTGGCAGGGCTTTCTTGAGGACAACACGGATCTTCCATGATTATTACCAGGATTTACATGAAAAATTCACAGGATAATAAAATTAGGAACAATATATTACAGTATACTCTTTTTTCCAACAAGATAGACGCATATTAATGAGCTGACCATCAAGGTCATAGGCGTGCAGGTAACAATATCATTTAGGATAACGAAGTACCAATAATTACGGTATTTTTCGTTGAAATAAGGTTATTTAGGAGTGGGGAACAGGGTGGCCCCTTCAAAATTATACAAAAACAGGTAAAAATGCAGGTATACTGCTTTTACGATAACTGCGAATTTTTTTTCCCTCCGGTACATGAAAAATCCCATCTGTTGACGACCAGCTCATTAATATACGTCTATCTTGTCGGGGAAAAGAGTATAATACAATATATTAAAATAATTTGGGAAGACGGAGGGATACATATCAATTATTATAATATATTTAACTCAAACACAAAGTACTAAATAGTGCAGGTCGCAAATTATAATCAAGTATTCAGGCCTAATTTTTTTTATCTAATTAAAGTGAACAGACACTAACCCGCTTCAAATAATTTTACAAGTAAAGCCGTGAAGGGTGAGAACTTTTCATACGCAATAGGGTTGTTGACTAATTTTGAAAAACTGATCCCTAAGGTACCTCTGTATTTATTATAGCTAAAAAAAGTAATTCTTGAAAAAACTAATGAATAAATGAAAAATTGTACATTTTTCATATTCGCGTAAATTTCTTCGCCAAAACGTTCATAGCTGTCATGGCTATTGACGTGACGTCACGACACAGTAAATGGATGTTTTGTGAATCGTGGACATTTGTCGTGTCGTGTTACGTATGTAATCATGGTGCATAGACATAATATATATTGACCGGCCCTCACTTGCTTCCACTATGCAATCAGTGTGAAGCCATAGGAATTAGAATGAAATAGAAGGAATACATAGACACAAATAGAGGTAAGAGAAAGGTAGCATACTTGCACCTGGGATTGGAATGTGCGCATGATCACAATATCAACGTATTTTCTCATTGCGGTGCAAGTATGCTCTTTCTTTCTCTCTCTAATTCCCTCGGCTCCAACAACGCATAGCTATGGCTGGTCCAGATCATATTAAGTCTATGTAATGATGCGAAACATAACCTATAGAGGTTATATTTTCATGCTTTCCTCGTTTTTTGTTTTAATATTGTTCTACCTTTGTTCGTATATGTTTTATTCTCTGATATCATTGAAATGAACGTTAAATTTTATAAACGCTGTGTATTGCCTCAGTGTGAGAACACATCAATTAAAGTACTCAAATTGTTTGTTTACATTCCAAGATATATAAGCGACTAGCCGTAACCCGACCACGCTTCGCTATGGCTCAGTTTGATATGAAATAAATGAGCAATTAAATAAAAATAGTTAATCTAGCGAATATAGATTTACCGAGAAAACAAATAATTTATTTCAATACCATGCATTGCTGACATTGCTGTGATTATATTGTAGAATGTTATGAAAAGGGAAAAAATATTTTTTTGTAATTATTTTTTATAACCGATGTAGGTACTCGGCTTCGCTCGGGGGCGACCCTGTCTCATCCCTTTTTCCACACTCTCCTTGAAAATGATTTTAATCAGCGTACGTTATTTGTCTTGATCGAGCAATGCGTACTCCTTCGATTTCCAATCTTGCTTCTCTTAGCTCGTCTGTTTCAGATAAAGAGGGTTGAGCATTTCTTAATCTGAGAGTTTCTAGTCTATCTTCCCTTTGCTCGTCTGTTTCAGATAAACGGGCTTCAGCATTTCTTAATCTGAGGGTTTCTAATCTATCTTCCTTTTGCTCCTCTGTTTCAGATAAACGGGCTTGAGCATTTCTTGATCTTAGGGTTTCTAGTCTATCTTCCCTTTGCTCCTTTGTTTCAGATAAACGGGCTTGAGCATTTCTTGATCTTAGGGTTTCTAGTCTATCTTCCCTTTGCTCGTCTTTTTCAAATAAACGGGCTTGAGCATTTTTTAATCTGAGGGTTTCTAATCTATCTTCCCTTTGCCCGTCATTTTCTGAAGCTCGTAAAGCCTTTTATTATTTGCTTTACATATGGATCTGCCAATCGATTTCCTTTTTGGAGGCATAATTCCCAGCGAAAGTATAAAATAAATGCGCGTGTTTTCTATTGTCCAATGTCCAAAGTTCACAAATAATATATATATATATATATATATATATATATATATATATACAGACCGTTTCTAAAGAGTCGCACGGTGGGATCAACATAAATGCGAGAGAAAGGCCATATATTTCTCGTTAGCGAAACAGAGAACGACCTTTTGCGATGTTGTTAGCTCGCGAAACATTACAGTCATCCGCTCCGCACACTGTACCGCACACATCCGAAAGTGTGAAGCGATATAGGCCGTGAGCCGAGTCCAAAAAAGTGTCTCATAGGAAACCACTTCAAATTTTAAACATAGATTGCCCTTCACGCGAAATACCAAAATGTGCAAGTCTGGCAGCTTTGAAGTGGGGCGTTTAATGGGGGTGTAATGTCAAAGTTACCCCTAATTGTGGGTCCCAAAGTGCGATAAGAAACCAAATAAAATTTGATGGGTTGCTTTGTTCGTGATGCACAGTTCACTAAAAAAATTATGCCAGACACATAGGGTGTTTGAGCCGGTTTCCTATCAGTCAAAGGGAGTCGCTAAAATTGTTCTGTTTGGTGATGTCTGGCGGGGTGACCGACCCACCCTATGTGTCTGGCATATTTTTTTTAGTGAATTGTGCATCACGAACAAACCAACCCATCAAATTTTATATGGTTTCTTATCACCCTCAATTAGGGGTGACTTTTAAACTATACCCCCATTAAACGCCCCGCTTCAAAGCTGCCAGACTAGCACATTTTGGTCATTCGCGTGAAGGGCAATCTATGTTTTAAATTTGAAGTGGTTTCCTATGAGACACTTTTTTGGACTCGGCTCACGGCCTAATACACGCGTTGACTTGGACTGCGTGCTCGGCCGGCAACTTTGCAAAACTTCTCTCTCTGTCTTGCTAAAGAACTACTGCTGGTTTCTCTTTTGCTCTTGTTGGTTTCCCACCAAGCGTTTCGATAGAAAAGATCCGTATATATATATATATATATATATATATATATATATATATATATATATACAGACAGTTTCTAAAGAGTCGCACGGTGGGATCAACATAAGTGCGAGAGAAAGGCCATATATTTCTCGTTAGCGAAACAGAGAACGACCCCCTGCGATGTTGCTAGCTCGCGGAACATTACAGTCATCCGCTCCGCACACTGTACCGCACACATCCGAAAGTGTGAAGCGATACACGCGCTGACTTGGACTGCGTGCTCGGCCGGCAACGTTGCAAAACTTCTCTCTCCGTCACGCCAACGAACTATTGCTGGCTTCTCTCTTGCTCTCGCTGGTTTCCCATCAAGCGTTTCGATAGGAAAGCTCCGTATATATATATATATATATATATATATATATATATATATATATATATATATATATACTTGTATGCAGTATCACTCGGCGTCCGGACCAAGAACGTTCTTACCCGGCGTCCGGCGTATATAAGGCGTATATGAACGGTTACGTTGGCGGCGTCACTCTGCGTCTTTGACTACAGACAGGTTCACCGAGCGTCGTCTATTTTTAGCACATTTATACATATTAATTTATATTTAATGCGTCACTCAACGTCCTGATATATATTTGTCTATCTATGGGTTTACTCAGCCTCGTCTATTTTTAGCACATTTATACATATTTAGATATATTTAAACTGCCAGTCTGCGTCCTATAAAATACGTTTAATGGGTTGCTATTTACCGTGAATGTGACTTTCGGGTTTGGGGCAGAGTACCGCTAAGTCACGAAAAACGATCATTTTTCTGTTTTATCGGTTAACTGGGTTAACGTATAAACAATGCAACTTCCAGTTAATAATAATGAAACCTAATAATGCCACTTAACTACTTTATTGTCTACAGGTTAACGGTACCCAAATTTCAATTTGTTCTGTATAAATATAAACTTTTAAATTTTCGGTCTAGCAATTTAAAAAAAATTATCAAGCACGGTTTCAAATCAGGTTTTTTCAAGCCAGCCAGTAGCGTGTGATATGGATGCTCGATATGAAGTAAAGTTGCATCTTCAAACTGATGGAAGTTGTTATATCTCCGAAACTAATTAACCTCAATTGATTATTTCTTAGCTTGTATTAGCTTGTCGAGTATATCAAGAATAAGCAATTTGTTGTTTATTAATTTCATAAATAAACATAATAATTTGTTAATCAATTTATTATAATTTTTTGTTCCTTTTCTTAACTTTTTGATTTGCATAATGCATAAAAGTAAAGTCCCGTTTAAAAAAAAAATCAAAAAATATTATAAGAAATGTTTATCTATTTATAAAGTAGAAAAAAGACACGTTAGCAAATAAAATTTAGTTTTTTCATGTTTATATTCAAATAAAGTATATTTAGCTCTTATGAAATATTAACGATACGGTTTGTTTCATTTTTAACAATCCCCTAATACATATTTTTAAATAAATAATTTGTTATAAACATTTAGATATTTTCAAAACATTTTATTATAATATAATAATAATCAATGTTTCTTTGTATCTCATGATAACTTTTTTGTGAACAATATTGATATATAATAAATGTATAAATAAACCTAATATTTTAATTAAATAAATCATTATTTATACAAATTATTATAAACTTTTTTCTTCTTAATTATTGAAATGTTTATAAAAATTTTTTTATTTTTAAACATTAGGAAGTTGTTAAAAATGATGCACACCACATAGATAATATTTTATAAGAAAAAAGTATACTTTATTTGAATGTAAATATAAAAAAAAACTTATTTAGGGCCAACGTGTCTCTGAACTCCGTTCCTGTTGGTCGTAGGGCAAATTTTTTTTTAAAATTATAATAGTTATAAAAATACCAACTTTTAGGATAAAAGAAGACTATTTCTCTAGAGTTGAAAACAAAAGAGTTATTCTAATTGTTTATTAGCTAAGAAATGAAATATTTTGCCATAGAAGTTTTATTACTGTTACAATTAAAATTTATGAATTTCAACATAGTACATTGATAGAGCAATTCCTATTGTTCAAATAGCACTCTTCAGAATTCCCTAACTTTATTCTTTTACGTAGAAATTTATATCAAAATTAAGTTGTCTGGGATAAACAAATTCAATTTTGTAATACCTATTTGACGAATCACTTTGAATTTTTTATGGAAACTTTAGCACCACAGTACCATACTTTTCACAAAAAATCAAAGGTGTTGAGCCCGTTTTGCAGTATTTATAAATAATTTAGAAATTCCATCTTTTTTCCTTTTTCCTTGTATAATTAAGCAACAAATACACTAAAAAACTTGTACCATAGGTAATTTTGAAAATTTTTTTATGCTTTACAATTTTACAAGGTTTAATGGTTTTTAATGAAATGCATAAATTTCACGTAGGATTAAAATGAAGTAAAAAATCACTGTTTTTTGCCATTTATCAGTAATAACTAAATTAACACAAAAAATCTTGGATGGACTCAGCGGGTTTTTCGGGCGGGAAAAGCGGGAAAATCTTATTTCCTTGGTCTAAAGGGGCAAATATCGGGAACTATCGATAATTCATCTTTAATATCTTACTAATAGTATCTTCGAGGGACAGGTTCTTGGGAAAAATGGAAGAAAAAAATTTGTAAGGAATCTCTTGAACTGCGAAAAATGTTTTTTGTGATCGAGTTTTGATCGTTAGTACTAGTAACAAAAAATGCACAAACTACTAAAAATTTAAAAAAAATTCAAGGTGTCTAATCACCTGTAAAACTGCCATTCATTAATAAATCCGCGCGTTTTTTACAAAAAGATTCCTTTATTAATTAACGCAATGAATTTCAAATTATATCAAATCTATTTGCTACGTAGTAATTGCTAATTATTTGAAAACAAATAAAATTCTCAACTACGAACCTACGAGACTTTAATTAGTATTCGACATCAAGATTTATTCAGTGTCAATTAAAAGTTTATCCGCACAAAGGAAAGATTCCAAAAATTAAATTTTCCCTAAATTATTGCTTATTTATTGAATTTGAATTTTTTTTTAAATCGCGACTTAAAATCCGAAAATTTAAAAGTAAATTGTTATACAGAACAAATTTTAATTTGAGTACTGTCAATCTGTAGAAAATGAAGTAGTTAAGGGGCATTATTGGGTTACATCATTATTAACTGGCATTGTTTATACTTTAACCCGTTTAACCAACAAATCAGAAAAATGATCGTTTTCCGCGACTTATCAGTACTCTGCTCCAAACCCGAAAGTCTCATTCTCAGTAAATAGCCACTCATTAAACATATTTCATAGGATGCAGAGTGGCAGTTTAGATCTACCTAAATATGTATAAATGTGCTAAAAATAGATGACGCTGAGTGAACCGTTTCACTATTCGCAGTATACAATCGGACGCTAAGTGATCCACCATAACGATTTATATATTCGGAAGTTTGGTAAGCCTACGCCATATAACATTTAAATACACGTATATAATTTGACGCCGACAACGCTTCGCTTGGTGAAAGCCTGAACTACGATTATATACAGGGATCATTGTTAGGTGTCAGAGCACCTCCTGCTTTTTTTTGCGCCATGGTACTCTAACCATCCTAGAGATCACATAGACAAATTTTTAGGGTAGGGTTACTGAGCGTCCGTATATCCGGACGCTCAGTGACACTGGACGCAGCGTGAACCTAAGATTTAACATGGGCGGACGCACAGTTGTACCATATAGATATATATATATATATATATATATATATATATAGATTATTCAATGTCGAGTAATGATACTAAATAATTTACAATAATAAGAAAGCAGCAAAATTATGTTTGATATGCGATCAATACAAAATCATACAACACTACCACCGCTTCAAATCGAATTCACAGTAGAGCGTGCAGACGTAGAACAGTGATAGCGTATTGAGCAGTGACGTCACGCGGGTTCGAGATCACTTGACTAAGAGCTAATATTTGTATGTTATTGTTTTATTAAGAATCATGTATTTATCTACTTTGCGTTACTAATGATCTCATTATTACACCGAAACTAGTGTAATAATATTCATATTATTACACTACTTTTGGTAACTTTTAGTTTTGTTAAATTGGTACGTCAGCCTGTCACGTAGACATCAAGGTTAAATTATTAGTATTTCAATAAATATCTTGAGCAGCTTTGCGTATTTCTGGGGGTGTACATGTCAATTCTACATTTTTGTCTTCCATTTCGCGCACGTAAGTAAGTGGTTATTGAATTTGTCTTAGTACTACTAGATTTTCAAATTCAAATACGAGACGTTAATGTCAGTGATGTCAGTGTAACCAACCCACGCAAAATTCCCTAGTGTAATACGAAAACTTGAACAGCCAAAATTTAATGAATTAATAAAGCAAAGTAGATAAAATAGTATATTACACTCGTTTATTAAGACGTATTGTCATACTCGTTCTATTAAAGCACTCCTCGCTTCGCTCGTAGTGCTTTAAAACTCTCCTGTGACACTACTTCGTCTTATTAAACTAGTATAATAATATACTATTCTAAATGAATATTGGCGAAATAAAGTATATTTTCGGTATCTTCACAGCTCAATCGATCATTATAAAGTAAAATTTCCATGGTGCTTATTTACTGTCAGCTACCCTATTCTAGGGTTCGCTGGGAACCTTTCATACTTGAATCATTAATAATAAATAAAGAGAAAGAGCACTAATAGCCTACATGCAAAAAGTAATTTAAACAAGACATAAAGTGTGGACGCTTCGCACATACACTTTTAGGTTTCGTTGAAATCATTCCATCTTTGAATTATTAATAGTGTAACGTTTTTACTGTTCGAAAATTACTACACCACGCAAATTGTCTTAATTTATTTATTTTAACCACTTATACTAACACTTACCTAATTTATATCCACACTCATTGGTTTATTTATCTTCGCGCCGGTCTGGCTCGTCGCTACGCTGCCGATATTGTCACTAACTGGCTTGGGTCCAGAGTGTGCCCCTTATATGTCTAGCCTAGCATAATGTCGCTCGAAGATTCTCTTCGAGTACATTCCCGGCGCTTCTGGAATTCTACGAACAATAACTAATTCGTCAAACACGGGCAGCTCCAGACGTATTTATTTTGCGGCAAAGTTGCTAGATTTACACGCATGTGGTGCATGCGCAGTAGTTGTAGAGAGGGGGCCCAGTTCCCGATTGGCAAAAACTGTGGCGCGAACCTAAACTTTTCAGAATTATACCGCGATCCGACCAATCGAAGCCGACCGTTACTCGTGCGTAAAATCGATAAATCGCAAAAATCGATATGTGATTATTACCGTTACTGTAAGTATATAACTATTCTGATTACTGAAAAACAATGTTATTAAAGAAACCTACAAAGTAAAATAGAACATTTTTAAATTTAAATCAAGAACGAGACCGACACACTTTTGGTAGCTTTATAGTTGTTAAAATAAATTATATAATAAATTTCAATGATGAATATTTTTTTATTAAACAATTTCGCTACATTACCTAAGATATACCTTTGTTATATTTGTATCCTAAATATAAATAATAGGGTGGCCTCTTTTGGATTGGATTATCTCCATTCTCACAGTCACGTCACAGGTCACAGTCACGTCACAAGTTACTCTTCCTCTACCTGAATTGCGTACAGGAGTTGGGCCATTTTACCTGCTTACTGTCCGAGGATCCCCAGGGTTATTAACTACCCCGTAGGGTTAACTACCCCGTAGTTGGGCCAACTAAGCGCACCAGGGGGTTCTAACATTTGATCGATAGCTGATCTTTGCGGAATTATGAAAACACAATTATAAAAAATACAACTATATTACATACATGTATCCTTTTATACATATTGTTACGCATAATAGTAAGATGTAAGATATAAGATATAAGATATAATAGGTACTAATGTTTATTTAACAGTTTTTGCCGGAGCATACTTAAAAGCTTCACATTTTATGAATGTATATCTATCTATTTGATTTTACTTATATTTCTTTATTTTATCATCTATATAATGTGGTTTTGTAACAACATTACGCCTTAACACTTTACTAAATTTGTTAGCTGAATTAATTTTGATATAAATTTCGCTCTGGAAGTTTAATAATTGTTCCACAAAAAGGAAAATATTTAGATGTGTTGCATAAAAATTTTCATTAAATTTGGAATGGAACGATTCACATGCATTAGTAGTTCGACAAACTGAGGATGTCGAGCATGCCCAAAGATGACGCGGAAATAAGAAATCTTCACTGATATAGTTATCAACTAAATAGTCACAAAATTCATTAAATCTAATACTGGAAGGTAAATCAACCATTAGGTCGAACGTAAATGCATCACCTACTTCGTTGGGATTTAAAAATTGTAAACCAAAAAATTGTTTTAATTTTTTACCTATATCAGTCTCATTGCTGTAATCTGAACGCAAACCTAAAGATTGCATACGGGTTCTTCTAAATTTTTCCCGAATTTCTGAAATTCCCTAATTTTTGAAGGAATATTGCGAATAACGATTCCTTTACTCTTTTAATCCTTTAATCCCTTCGATGCGTACCTGTGGCCCAACACTAGGGTAGGATTAACGGACGGCTGACCGCTTGGCCCAACTCCCGTGCACCGGAATTGCTTAGGGCCTTAGAGCTTAGCTTTTAGGGTTTCAATGGGTCGGTGGAACCGAAATGCGCCCTGCCATCAAATTGTAAGCGAATCAATAAACCAATTAAATTGCAATGATTTTGAGAAAACTGGTTCATCGGAAAATTTTTAGTTGTATTAACCAATTATCCGCTAGTTAATAACTTGGCTTTGTGTAGAGACCAAATGTTTCTTTTTTCAATAATTACATTTGCAACATACATTCAAGAAAAATTAAGGTTATCGATAATAAATTTGTCGACCTATACCTATAAATATAACAATATATATATATATATATATATATATATATATATATATATATATATATATATATATATACCAGAGATTAAAAGATGGATAGAGAAGATTTCTTAAATATCAATATGCTTTTTTTGTTTCATTTCAATGAATTGATTGTTTTGTTTTTGGTGAGTTTCCATCATGTGATCGGTCCTATTCGTTTTACTAAACCTCAATTGTTTATCCTTGCCCTTTAACAAGCGATAGCGAATTCATATAATAATTATGGTCGCCGGGGAGGAACTCGTCGGTTCTCTGAGAGGTTTACCTCCTTTCGAACTAACCGCGGAAAGAACTCGCCGCCGCTATTTAATAATTTCTCTATTTTTCAATTTTACTTTTACTGACTCAACTGAAAGAAATTGGTGACCGAAATCGACCCAATCTTATTTTATTGCACCTACCTGGCCTAACGAGCCATAATACTTACTAATCCTACTGATAAAATCGCGTGGCCGAAGTCGGCTGTGATTTGCTTCTCTGTGGGGAATGGTGGCCGAAGTCGGATGTCCCCTTTCAAACAATAACATTCCTGCTCTATCCGTTTGATTCTTTTTTTAATTTTTAAATTTTGA
Source organism: Cryptocephalus moraei (assembly GCA_946251905.1). Taxonomy (NCBI): domain Eukaryota; kingdom Metazoa; phylum Arthropoda; class Insecta; order Coleoptera; family Chrysomelidae; genus Cryptocephalus; species Cryptocephalus moraei. The sequence continues at coordinate 14,660,578 of OX276453.1, read as the reverse complement.
GACATACGCACGGACAGACATCATAGCATAGATCTTATAGTACATGTATTGTGCATTGCTTATATTTCTGTACAGAAAGCCGTGTGCCAACATCTGAGGTAATTAATTTGGCCCAATCAGGGACTTACTAGACACACTTACCTACTACACGTAACTTTGAAATCGTCCGACCAATTACCAGGAATGTAGTTAGAGGGATTTAAAATTTAAAAATATAAATACGTTTTACATATCTTGTAACGATGTTACACCCATAGTCAAAGAAATGTTTCAATCTTACCCTGCATACTGTGTACATTTTGGGAGCTTGGCGGCCATATTGATGTTACTTTATTTGAAGCAAAATTTACATACGCTACTCGCTACCATACATATTCCCTGTACAGATTTTTATATCTCGATCATGTAAGACAACTTTCATATACTTATTATTTCTAAGGTATAACGCATTTTATTATTGTTTTGGTCGCTGACATAAGGGAATTGGTCCAAGTAATTCCTTCAGATGGCATAGCTGAAAACCTTCGAGGCGCAATCCATGTACCTATTGGTAGATTTATGGTTCGTATCGTACCTATTCAAATGCCGGTCAATTGGCAATGTTGCCAAAAATAATTACACTTAAGGGCCAGTGTCATTATTAATACGGTCCTCAAATTAACTATATTTTACAATGAACTAAAAATAAGAACCTTCAACTTCCTATAAATTATTTTTTTCTAGCTATTTTTACTAATTTTGTACTTCATAATTACTTTATCGAAGTTAAATAAGTTTGCTATTACAATCATGTTATTTGGGAGGATGTTTTGCACCAATATATTTTTAAACCAAATACTTCCGCAATTGTGTCTTAATATAGAACAAGAACGAAGAAATTTATGACTAGTTAGATTTTACTACCTTTGCTCTGATTATATTTTACACATTTAAAACTCATTTTATCTGATATGTATTACGAGTACTACAAAGCCTGTGATGCAGAGGCTATCAAAATTCAGTTCAATGACACTGCAGTACCTACATAATTTTTTTTTGTTAATGTGCGTACCCTTCATTTTTGTGTAACACATTGTTATGCATTTTATTTCGATTAATAAAAGTGAATTTTCATTCGACGGACTTATTTCTTTAAATTTTTCCTAAGAGCATTTTAAAGTCTTCAGCCACTCTTTGTATGATTTTCTAAAAATGAAGCCTATGAAACTAACACACTGACTTCAATAAAATGCTTGTAATAATTATTTCAAAATTAACTAAAAAAAGGAATAAAGCAACTATCGCAATAGTACCTAATACCTCCGATTTTAACCATTGTTCTTTATCTGTATAGTGTTCATAATGCTCATTTTACTACTGTAATATAATATCTTTATGTTCTATTGCCAATAAATTTAACAACTGTAATATTACGTAATAAAACTGAAGCTCAAGAAGTAGCATTCCGCTAAATGGTAATTATAATTAGAATCGCCGTAGTTTTATTACGTATACCGCTCGATTAATATTCAATAAATTTTCGATAACAATAAAGACGAATTAAATTGGTTTAATTCCTGCTTGCTGGTCTCGTTCTTTCAATAAATGGATTATTTTACATTTATTGTAAATATATATAAACTAAAATATAAATAAACTAAATATATATAAACTAAAACTTGGAAAAAAATTATCACTTGTAAGTTGTATGTTTTTATTGTATTGTACGTTTTTCCTCACATACCTGTCCTCATTCACCCTCTTGAAATTTATTATGCACTGAAGACTGATTTTAACGCGACGAAAATTAAGTAGACGTATGAAATTAATGTTTCTCTTGTGTTTTAAATAGTAGGATATTTATACTTATTTTTACTATTGTAAATGATTTACTATTTTTATAAAATTTTACAAACATAGTTTAATTAATAACAAACTGAAATTGACCAAACGGAGCAACTTGCAAAATAAAACAATTCCGCATAAAAAATGAAAATAAATTTATAAAACATACGAAGCACGTGTTTTCGCCTATACCATATACGCTCTACCACTTTTCGTTCTATTAGTTTAATCATGTTAGATATTTATAGTAAATTTTATGACGATGTTTAGTACTTTTGCTAGACAATTGGCCATTAAATTATTCGTACGAGATGTAAGGCATTGACCCATACTAAGGTGCCATAGTGAAATGTGAACTCTTACTTCCTCTTCACTCGAGAAATATGTATTTCCGTTACGTTTTCTTTAAATGATTTGGATTAATTACTAATAGTATTAATTGGACAGGTGATAAACAGATATAGATAGATAGGTGGTTATTTACTGGAAAAACCAAATATACATTAGTATTTACAATTTACACAATTAATACGTGTGTGTATAACAGAACTAATTTAAAGTAGGTACAGTTAAATTCAACACATCAACAAAATAAAACAATTTTTATATTATGTAATCTCTATATCGAGACAATTACCAGGAAGTGATCAATTATAAGAAACGATTTGATATGGCACTTACCAACATGTGTGAATGAACGAAGAAATGATTTTGATCGTTATGAGACGTGCTTTCTTCGTACCTTAGTAAGTACCAGATCAATTTTTTTTATCGTGATAAATAGCTTTTCACCGAATTAGTGAGTCCGCCTACAGGGTGTTCCATAATTACGGAACAATTTCTTTTGGCAGGTTGTTGAATTTTTATTATTATTATAAATAATGTGTTTACCACACATACCCCTACCTACACAAAAGTTAATGGTATATTGAGCTGGAGCGCCCTAAAGCCAACTTGATTTTAATTTCTTTTCGTTTCATTTGTCTCCAACAGTGGTTACCAAGTTACCTTCAAACTTGGCATGGTGTAATTGTCAAGATTTTGCAAAGTTTGAAAAGGTTCAAATGAACTTTATTTCTGGGTAAGATTGAAATCATGTTCATTTTCTAAAGAACAATAGCAAAGATTCAAATTTGTTTTGATTTCTAAAAAAAAAATGAACCATATTGAAAGAAGCCGTATATTTTTAGGGAAAGAGGAACCTTAGGAAAGGAAAAACCTTTTTCTGAAGACAAAGAAGAGTGAATTACTTTGCATTTTGGCATCTACGGCCATGAAAATGAATATTTGCGAGAAACGATGCCGACCCTTCATCTGCTTGTCAAACGGAAAAACTAGCCAATTATCTTATTTCGAATAATACCTACATTTTTTCCCGTTTTCCATTTCGGATTTTTGTAGGTACTATTGCAACCTATGGAAAGTGTCATGAACCCTATGGGTGGTACTAACCTATAGAAGTGCTATAGACATGAAAGTAACAACTAGCTCACGTGGCAGTTTACTTATTATGAGATTTAGGTGTGAAAAAATATTTTTTTTTTTGCTTATGGCTTAAAGGCTATTAACATTAACCTATGCAAAGCAAGTTCTATAGGAAAGAAGTATATATCTATATAGTAAAAAACGCTGTTTTTTAATGCTTAGTAATTATTGTAAAATGGGTTGTGGGGGCTTTGAAAAGTCTCGATAACGGAACAGTAGTGGTCCTCAATACACCTGCAAAATTTCAGCCTGATTCGCGATTATTGCTCTATGAGATATGTAATTGTTTATCCCAGAGAGCATATTTTGAAGGTCAAATTTTTTGGCATTCAGCCAAATTACAGACATTTTATACAGATTTATTACAGATATTTGAATTCTTCGAAGATTCTTTCATGCAATTATGTATGAAAGAAAATTGGACTTCACAACAAAATTGTAGAAAAGTGGCGTTAAAGGGGGAATTTTTTGGTCTCATAAATTCAATAACTCCAACAAAAGAAAATTCGCTTAATTCTGATTCCCGATTGGTACATCTTGCATTTTTGCCCAAATATTCAAACACTGTTTTATACAAACTATCCATTAGAACCTGTATAGTAAGCCTTTTTTAAACATTAATTTCTCATTTCTTTATTAGCATTCATTTATGATTCACACAGCATCATATTGCCAAAGGATTACAGTTTTATGTAAAAATACTCGAAAGTAGAAATGCTGATGATTACGGTAATAATGTTACCAAAATAAAGGTACTTACTATTACAATTTGGGATTTTTAAATTTCGACTTTTTCGACAATTCCGAGAATTCTGGGCGGTTGGAACAGACGAGATTATTCTGGACGCTTCAATGCGATAACGGGTTCCTCGAAAATCGGGAAAGTTCTAGCAACTATCGTGAAAGTTCGAGAAGGCCTACCTGCGTATAAGAGGAATGCCGGACCCAAGGCGAGGCAGTTGAAAAATCGGAGCGTAAACATATCGGGCGACGAACGAGAGACCGGCGCGCTAAATAAATAAACATTTGTGTGCGAATATAAATTAAGTGTCGTGTAAGAAATAAATAAATTAGGACAAATCGCGTAGTGTCTTAGTTTTAGTAAACAGTAAAAACGTTACAATAGCCTTTGAGCCATAAGCGAAAATCATTTTTACGTTATTTACGTGATGATATTTCCAAGAAGAAGAGGAGTGCCATTTCTCTGCTGGGAAATGGCCTGTCAATTTTCTCCTGTCTCCATTTTAGGCCACAATATACGTGCGAAGACGAGGTGTTATCTAAGTCGCTTTTAATGATGTAGAGGCTGTTCCTGGAAACTTCTCCAGGGCGGAGTCAAATGAATCGATATACAATCTTCGTATTGAGGCATGTGGCTAGCATTTTTAATAGTGATTATGAACTATTATCTATTTATATATCCAACAAACCGAATCATGAAACAAAAGTCTTTTTTGGTTGCAAACTGACTTAATTGTACACATATCAAAAAATCATTGCATATGAAACTTATCGGTTACTAAAAATAGGGATTTCCAATATTAACGCAAACAATTGGATATGCAGGTAATCTAGACATTTTAAAGATCCCCACAGATATGTTTAAAAAAATCATAATTAACAACAGCTCTAGTGTCACTTTCTGTTTAACATTTTACATATATCCATTTTATATTAGATTCTAAAGAAATGTATAGAACCATAATAAAACTACTTTGTATTCTGCAAGTTTGAAAAATATCGATAATAAATTGTAACTGGCGTACTTGACACTACCCGGCATTAATCCATCAATATATTAAATGACTTGAACAAATTATCTCAGTTGGTGTTGATTGCACAAAACCGAGCGTGATTGTCAGTAATGATATGAAATCCATACAATCAAAAATGATATAAAGTTGATTAAGGAATGTACCGGACGCAGACGAATTCTGCCTGCTAGCTTTAATTACATACATTGCAGAAACAGCCGAGTTTAATAACTTTACAAAAGACTCAAACGATCCAACCTAACTAATCGATATGTAGTGGCAGAACATGTTTGTGCTTATTACTCCCTGCCAAGTATCTGGTAGAATCTGTTGCTTCTCAATCTCAATGCATCTTCAATTCACACTGAGTCTTTCTGAAAAGGGAAGAATTTTTGGTATTCACCGGATTCCTCCACAGATACAAGTCATATGTAATACGTATTAATAATTTTAGGAGCAATACTACTTTTACCTGAAATTGCTTTGTGTGCTCACCTATTTATTTTTTCTAGAACAGGCAATTACATACGTATCAACGATGTATATAAATACGTCTGTTTTTAATAACAAAAATTAGTCACCGATTAGTGGGCATAACTTCGTTTGTTCATTCCTTTATCGTGTTGTAATACATTAAACAGTTACGTTAGCGGAGATTGATAATTCGACTAAATTCCACGATTATGATACACATTTGTATATACTTAAATATGTCCATGTGCATATAAAAAACTATGTGAAATTTTCGATCCAATGGTTGATTAAATGACTTGACCTGTACGTATTTCATCGGTTTTGAATTTTGATTCAAAGCTAATCTGGAAATGCCTATAATTCGACTATCCAATATTTCAGCTCTTTAAATTATACTTTCGAAGTCATTTTTGGAACATTCTTCATACATTTGTTTATTGAATTTATTTTCTCCTGTTTTTCATTGCACGTGACCAGGTGACGTCATATATATATATATATATATAAATATATATATATATATATATATATCAAGTATAGTGGATAATAGGTATACAATATACAACTGTTACATGTCACATGACAATTCAAATTTGCGGAATATTTTATGTTGGCAAAACGAAGCTGTGTTGTCGTATCGTCGTAGAATCAGTCACGTTTACCGAACAGCTGATCATGTTTACATTAATCATTCGTCGATTTTAACGGTACCACTACCACCATCACGATCACGATATACCTATTTCAATCCACTGCTGCATGTAGACCTTCCCCTCTTTTCGCCACCATTCTCTATTCTGTATTTATCTCATCCAGTTGGTTCCGGCTCTACATTTGATGCCATCAGTCCATTTGATGTCAGGTCTTCCGATGGATTTACGTCTGTCTTGTTTTCCATTTGAGAATGTGCTTAGTCCATCTGTCGTCTCTTCTTCGGACAATGTGTCTTGACCATTCCATTTTAATTTTGCTGCTGCGGCCACAAAGTCCTCTGGATTGGTTTGCTGTCTTATGCACGAATTTCTTTTTCTATCGCTCAGCTTGATGCCAAGCATTATTCTCTCATGAGGTCATTCTTCTTCATTCTTCGGGCAATTTCGCCTGTCATGTTGTTTTTTTTTTCGTGGAGATTTTCTGTTCTAGATATAAATATTCGTCTACTGTCCCTAAAGGTTGATCACTTATTTCTAGTGGGAGTGTTTGTGTTTTACATTATTTTTGTTTTCTTGATGTTTATTTTCATTCCCACATTTGCAGATTGGTGGTTCAGTTCGGTAACCATTTCCTGGAGCTCTGTGATATTATTGCTGATGAGAGCAATGTCATCCGCACATCTAAGATGATTGAAGTATTTGCCATCTATTAAGATTCCTTTATTTGACCAGTCTATTTCTTTAAAGATATTTTCCATAGCCCCGTTGAACAGTTTGCGTGAGATGGTATCTTCCTACCTTACACCTCTTTTTAATGGAATAGAATCCAATGTATTGTAACGAAACGGCTTGTCGAAAACAAATAAACACGTCTGGAACTGCCCTGGTTCGATGAATTCGTTCTAGAAGCGCCGGGAATGAACTCGTAAAACCGAGACGCTTCGATGCGATAGGATTCCCCGAAAACCCGAGGAGACTTTCCTGGAACTATCGAGAAACTTCTACAAGGCTCATACCTGCGTATAAAAGGAATGCCGGACCCAAGGCGAGTTAGTTGAAGAATCGGAGTGTAAATATTCGGGCGAGAGGCCGCCCGTTAAATAAATAAACATCTGTGTGTGAAATAAATTAAGTGTTAGAGTTAGAAATAAATAAATTAGGATCATTCGCGTAGTGTTTAGTTTTAGTAAAACAGTAAAAAAACGTTACAGTATTGAAAAATTTTATAAGCATTTTTGCGGAAGCGTTAATGTTATTTATTAACATGATATATCTACTGTCTATGCTGCAGCTTCTCAGGGCGTTGAGGGCTGTCCAAGTCCCGATTGTATCCAAGGCTTCCTTAAAATCGATGAATGCCATATGGAGCTCTGGATTGTATTCATTAGTTTTTCCTATAAGTGTTTTTACAGTTTGTAGATGGTCATATGTGCCTGAAAGTCAGCTTCTTTTAATGGTTGGTTGATATCAATTTTTGTATTATTCTGTCTGCTATCATTTTCGTGAGAAGTTTGCAAACTTAAACTTGAGACAGCAAACTTATTGGTCTATCGTTATCAGATTTGACGCATCTCCTTTCTTTTGTATTAGTATGATTTCTGCTTCCATCCATGATTCTGGTATACGTTCTTGTCCCAGGCAGCCATTATTAAGATTGGCCAGTTTGTTTAGCAAGATGGTACCCCCTTTTTGAAGCATCTCTGATAGAACGCCGTCAGGTCTAGGAGTTTTTCCTTTTTTAACTACTTAAGTGCTTGTCTGATTTCATTAACTGTGATTTCTGGTATTTCTTCAGATCCTACGTTTTGTGTAATTATTTTGCTCTTCTGTTGCTGTTGATAATCTGGTTCTTTTTTGCTTTTTTATGGTTCTGTGTAGCACCTTTCCACTTCTCTTGTTATTTCTGTCTGATTTCTTATCAAGTTTTCGTTGGTGTTCTTTATTTTAGCCATTTCGTTTCTTCCTATGCATAGTTTTTCCCCGAAGATTTTAGTACCATTATTTTGTTCTATAGTCTCCATAATCACTTTTGTGTCGTACTCTTGGGTGTCCTTACCTTGTTGTTTTCTTATTGCTTTATCGAGCTCAAACAATTCCCTAAGGTTTTTATATTTGTCCACTTTCAGTTTTCTTGTTTTCTTCATTGGTAATTTAGTCTTATCGCTTATTTTCTTGTGGGAACTGTTCGTTGTCGTAACACTTTTCTCAATATTTCTGCTTGTTCATGAATGTTCATTTCTATTCTGTTGTTTCTGTTGTTGTTTTCTTGTATACCTTTAATGATATCTTCTTGGTATTTGTACTGAATTTCTGAGAGTTCAATGTTTGTCAATGTGTGTTTTCTGTTGTAATGAGTTTTAGTATTTTCATATTTCTAGATCATTAGTCTTGCTCTGACCATCCTGTGGTCACAGCTAATATTCACTCGGTTAAATACAGCTACATCTTCAATAATATAATGGTGACTTTTGATAATGAAATCTATGACTCATTTTTATGCTTAAAATCCGGACTTCTCCAGGCCCAATTTCGTTGCCATCTTTTCTTGAAAAATGTATTCATTGCGTACATATTGTTCGCTTCTAAGAAATTTGATAACATTTCTATTACGTGTACCTATGCTATAGTCACCGACTGCCTTTTCCCTAACATCTAGTCGAATTCCCAATTTTGCGTTAAAATCTCCCATAATTAGTGTGTAGTTGGATTGACTGTTTTATAGTATCTGCTGGAGTTCTTCGTAGAACATTTTTATTTACTCGTCATCGTGTTCACTAGTTGGTGCGTAGATCTGTATAATTTTGAGTGTATGATTTTTCTGTTTTTCTGCATTGTGTATATATGCTAGGTACTGTATCTGATGTGCACACATACTCGATAATGTGGCGCGCTACTCTACTGTGTATGAGAAATCCTACTTCATTAATTATTTTCTGGGTTTGTCCTATGTGAAAAAGCGTTTGTTAACTTTATAGTTTGCGTTAATTACAATAGGAAAACCTATTCAGTTTACCAACTGTTCTTTAAAGAACTTATTTGTAAATCGCCAACCGAAAGCTTGGCAAAAGTGTCTGTCTCTTTAATGATGGTGTATAGAAAGATATTTTACTTGACCAGTAGCATATGCATATGTTATTCGCAATAGCCGAAATCGGCCACTGCCCGAAATTTTTACCCACAACGCGTTGTGGGTATAGCAGCTTACCCACGATGCAAATGGAAACGTTTTTTCCGAACAGTGGGTAGAATGAATTACCCACAACGCGTTGTGGGTAAACTATGTTACCCATGACACGAAATAACGTTCCACGCGCCTTTGTTTTGCATTGTGAAGCATTTCGTTTGCACACGTCGCGTTCTGGCTATTGTGGTTTACTAAGAACGCGTTTCAAATAAAATTGTAAATATGAATAAAAATTTAATCGCATATAACATAAATTAGATGTTACTTAAAAAAAAAAAATAATATTTAAAAAACAACACAAATAAAACTAGAAATAGAGGAACGAGCTTAAAAAACAAACATCACTTATTTTTACAAGAAGAGCTATTATGACATTTTGAATTACAGTTTATATTTAATTTGATGCACCTACATGCCTTCGTTTGACATCCTTTCGGGCAATTACGTTGCCATTTAGGTTGCCAACAGGTTTGAATAACAAGCTGATAAAATGCTTACCCAATATCTTATTACAAATTCCCATCTGTTAACATAGGTGACAACGTTGTGATAAACATACCAGAGATAGATCGTGGACATCTAGCTGCTTGAAATGTATTAGCAATCATTATGGAAAAAAACTGATCAAAGTTTGTATATATTCTCGGCACTAAAAATGGAAAATTGAAACGGTTATACACCCGAAATGAGTTTCAATTATCGCCTTTGGTATTTTTACCATTATCTGAGATCCCTTCTGGTCATTCTATAAACGTGCGTGAAGAAGCCAAGTTGTCTTCTGGGTCTAAGCAAGGATTTGTACGATGTATGGATATATGGATAATAACATGTCATTTATGTTACATGCGTTTAAATGCGAAATAAATATTTCATTTTTATTCATATTCACAGTTTTATTTGAAACGCGTTCTTAGTAAATCACAATAGCCAAAACGCGACGTGTGGAAACGAAATGCTCCACAATGCAAAACAAAGGCGCGTGGAACGTTATTTCGTGTCATGGGTAACATAGTTTACCCACAACGCGTTGTGGGTAATTCAATTTACCCACTGTACGGAAAAAAACGTTTCCATTCGCATCGTGGGTAAACTACGATACCCAGAACGCGTTGTGGGTAAAAATTTCGGGCAGTGGCCGATTTCGGCTATTGCGAATAACACATATACACATATACAGACAAGACAAATTCTACTTAGTTGGCGAAATGCGTAAACAAGAAGCAAGAAAAGGTAACTGTAAACAAGGACTCAGTGAGTTATCCTTATGGTAGAAAAATTTCAGGTGTTGATGTAAGGTATTACAGTTAGATTTGATTTTGTGGGAAGAGCTTGCCACAGTAGGTATACCTGAACGTCAAGGACGAAGTGAAATTTGTCAAGCTATATGCTTATTTTACCACGAAACATATACTGTAACTAAAATTATGTTCAATTGTAATTATTTTTATTTCTATTTCTGTATTAATAATCTCAACAAATAATTAACTGCTGCTTCTGAACATACTAAAATATTTGTAACATACTGTAAAATGGTACATAAATAATCAATAAGAGACACGAAAACAAAACAATTAGCGGTTATTTTGAGAAACTTTATATACAATTTTAATTAACCGTCAAATATAATGCAGTCAACGTGGGCATCGAATTTGTTTTATAGCATAAAATGTATAATTTTGTATGTTAAAAATACACACCTAAAATTTATACCATAAAATAAATTCGACATGAGCATATGCAATATGTAATAAATTTCATGTAATAACAATAAAATATTTCGTATTCCGTTTAGTTTCTTATGTAAGGTTTTACAGCAATAATCATTAATAATTACGTTAAAATTGTAGATGAGTGCTAATCATAAAACATATTTTTTATCAAAAATGTTTGGTTAATCCTATCATCACCTAATCTCGATACTTAATCCATTACATACTTCAGAAGATGTTGAATGACGAAATCCTATTGGATTTTGGAACTTAGACACAAAATATTAGAACAATTGTATTAATAGAACAATCTTGATAAGTTGTTATTTTAGAATACTACATTTAATAACGAAATTCCACTAAGGGCAATTCTTTTACTTTTATTGCAAAAAATCAGGAGAATGATTTTATCAATAAAAAAGTTTTGTTGATGTACAATAATTCTATTTGGCTTTGCAAAAGATCAGTAGGTACAACGATTTCATTAAGTCAATTTAAAGGGTTATGTAATTTATTGAAAGATTACAGTTTATAGGTAGTACTGTAATCCGTGATATGCGAGAATGATTCACTTTCAGACATACTCGAATCAGGCAACGCTATGACCCAATATGGTAAAACGAATCGAATACCGTATGAATGAATACGTATTTTATTATACTGATGATAGTCATCATCATTACTTATCGGTTTGCTAATACTGATAGTAATCACTATCTTGTAATTGTTTTTCATAGGAAAAACGACAAAGCGAATTTTACAGATCGATATATTTCATCGAAACGTTACATTAATCGAAAGATTTTTTTCTTTGTTTTCTTAGGGGTATTGAAATATACTACACATTTTTTTAACAAAGCACAAAAATATAAAGTAGATCTGTATTACGTCCGAAATTTCTACAAATGTTCCAGACTGAATTTCTTTCTTTAAGCAGAAATATGGGGCGAAATGTGTTTCATTATGTATATGTATTCTTGTATTCTTGTTTACATATATACCTCAATATTTTCTATCGTATGGTTATGCACCAGTCAATTATTGGTAATAATAATCTATAAACAAAAAAAAAATCTTTAACGTCACTCCTCCCAATTGAAACAATGTATTCTTAAATAGCATTTAGTAAATATAACGGACATGTTTCGAGCCACAAGTACCAATCATCGGCGTATCTATATAAAAGTAGAATAAAGTAAGTGAAAAGGTGATGTAAAATTAAAACCAATTTACAAAATTCCTGATAAGTAGAAGTTATGAAGACGAAGAGTGAGTTCTCGGGGTACAGAAGCGACGCTACGAATGGAAGTTCTCAGTATTCCCCAATAAAACCAATTCAAAAATTTTAGATGATGTTTAATCCAAAACAGCTGACCTCCGACGTTTCGTCTACGATCATAGACATATTCATGGGTATTTCAGTGAGTTGATAAGTCAATGTAAAAATGATGATGGTGAGTTGAACAGATGAAGAAGAAAGTCCTGTTCAGTTCTTCGTTGGTCCCCAATCACCGGTCGAAAAGTTAGTCGTGACCATTAAATGAACCATCGAGATCTAACTCAATTCAATAATTGTGTTATAGGTAATAATATACGACTGAGTCAGTATGGTGTAGGAAGAAGTTGAGAGGCCATTATAATAAATTATAGAAACACTCTGCAACTGAACCCAAACCATCCAACACGTCGTGACCTACAGCAAGGACTGAGTCTTGGGACTTGAGTCCCAAGTGTAAGTAAGAAAATTTAAGTTATTGTAAAAATATCAAAAGGAAACTATGTAGTAGGTAAAGGACAAGGAGAAAGGCTTTCTTTAAATAGCGCCTATATAAGATAATAAATGATTGCAAATGTTAAACTTTTTCATTTTTTGGTTGAAATCAATACTCTAAACAAATTAGACTTGTTTTAAATTTTCATTAACTCTAATGGTTAAACGTGTCCCCTGTTTCTCCAACAGAGGTTGCCATACAATTTTCAAAAGGACACTGTACCATGTAAACAGCTGAAGTATCCCCTGGGAGTGCTCGATCCTTAATGTTAATTAACTCACTGATATCAGAAGAATTCATGATGAAAGATAATACTAATACTGTGTGAGATTTAACCCAAAAATGGAATTGAAAAATGTCTAGGTCTTTCAGGGAAAGTGGAAAAGTTCCAGTTGGAGTTCCTGTATTTATGTAGCTGCTTATAATATAATTGTTTTATTAAACTTTTATGAAACTTGTTCTGGATATATGGAAGATTGTTGTTAATTCCAGGTTAAAATTATATGAATAAAGAGGAATACCGAATAATCTATGTCATCTGGTCAGAGATAGGTTGAAAGGAGTAACTCAGGATGATAAAATCTATATAAATAGGTTTCTTGTAAATTTGAAGATCTAACTTTCCTTTTTTTACATTTTTAGGTCTAAAAACAGGAGGGAACCGTCAACTCTCACTTTCGTTGTAAACTTAATAGCCGAATGGAATCATTAAGAGAGGTTAAACATGCATCTAACGCAAGGCCGTTGCCCTTGAACAAAATAATTATGTCATCTACAAAGCGATCAAAAAATCATTTTATTGTATAAATATGACTATATCTGTTTTTCTATAAGCTCTTCATTAAAATCTCTGCTAATGACGAAGAGATGTTAGACCCCATGGCTAAACCTGTTTTTTGAATGAATCGGTTTGTCAAAAACAAAATAATTGTGTCAAAGAACAGTATCCAATAGGAGACAAATTCAGAGTATGTACCGTAGGGAAATTTGATTCGAAAAAAACTGGAGGACAACACATTCGTGGATTCTATAGAGAGAATTAAATCCTGAAAATAATTGATAAGTAACAATGGTTTGTTTTTTAAAAGCGATGATGAGTTTTTCGGTTGTTTGTTGTTCGTCACGAAATCGAAAGAAGTTTTAGAAATTTTCAAAAAATGCTATTTCAAATGAAAATTAAAATGGAATATGGGGAAGAGAAATATAACTCGCTCTCTTTCTCGTTACAATCAGAATGATAAGTTACTAAATTCGTCTAAATCTAATTTTAGGATACCACGAATCGAATTCATTGGTCATTGGAAGTAAGGAAGATATGAGAAAATTAATTTCCAATAAAAAAGTAACCAAATTATTATTCATGTAATTATTTATACTCCATGCAATTTCCTTAAAGGTGGATTAGGTATCTTAATTTAGTTACTAATCAATAACTGTAAAACTAATGTATTTAAATTCACCGCCGTGATATAACTTGTGTATGAAAATTTACATCGTAAAGCCAGATGGAAGACTGCTTGTTCTTTATTTAATCGACAGGTTTTATTCATCGAAAGGTTAGAATCCATACATGGCGTTATTATATTTTTTTATCGGGGTCAATCAATCGAAAGTAGGTACTACAAAAATTAGAACAATTTTGTAAGAAATGCCGTCGGCGCCTTTACAAAAAGTATATAAAACCTAATCGTAATTTATTTAATCTCGTTTAATTTCATATGTGATAACTGATAAAAAAATTGATGAACGTATATTAGGTAATCGTAATAATATCTACACATGATCGTAGGGTATTATAACCTGTGAGTTTCTCATTTAGACATTTCCGGTTCATTTTTGAACACAAATTGTTCTTTCGTAGTCAGTTGTTCCTATTCCTATCTTTTCTTCCACGCATTCAGGTTAATTTAATTGTTCTTTAGATCTCGTCGATCACATAGGAAACCGCCACCTAAAACATTTTTCAAAATATGGTAGCCACGTGAGGACAATAATAGACTTTTTCTCAGCTACACATCTGACAGATTGGCTAGTATTGGCTAGTATAATAAAATTGCATCTTGTAAGAAGGCCCGTGAATCCCGGAATCATAGCTTCTCCTTTAAAGGATGCTTTACAAGCATGGTCTGATTCTCGGTCTGTCTTTAGCTAGACGAGTTAATGCTGTAACGCCACGTGCTATGATAACCTACTCTTTCAGGTTTCGGTAATCATGAAAATTGGGTGAAATTGTTTACGAAATTTTATACTTATTCGTCTTTCGATTTCACCTCCCATTATTAATAATTGAATTATTTACTAATAAAATATGACTAAACTTATTCAATAATTAAGTATTTACTTTTGTTGTTTTATTGATACGCCGCAATGTTGTTTTATTAGTAAATTTATCTATCCACGAGACTTTAAACATTCTACGGTAAAACCTCATCTCATAAGTTCATTGCGGACGTCTCCGATGTCCACCCTTCAACTGCTTATAGCAAAACAAGCATTTGGTGATCTGCCAGCAGTTCTTAGAGTTAAAGCACAGTGACACAGCTCATATGTTTCATTTTACAGTGTCCACTTGCAGTCCACATTCCAGATCTAATTTCGTGGCCGGGATTTAAATCGTCTGTTAACCAGCAACCCACGAAAAATTAGCTTTCTAGAGTAAAGCTACATCTAAAAAGCTCGCAGCTTGTTTTAAGCAGCTTCATGTTTGTTGCAACTACACGTCTTAATTTATGCATTAGCATGCAATATTATTTAAAAGTGTGTGTATCTTTCGTGGACTCCCTCTTTCGTTTGCCCTGTTTGGTAGGGAAACGCAACTACAACGGTGTTTATAACCAGTCTTTTAGCAACTATCCTGTGTCCTACAGATAGTCTCATAATAGTTACAACTTCATTAAAAAATATAAAAACTGATAATTTTAAATTTGACAAAGAAAAGTACAAACTTGATATCACATAAATTAGGAAAAGTAACTTAACATAAGAAAAATGACAGTGGTGCCCTTAGTAACTATGTCACCGGATTGTAGAAGTTGGATCGTGTAGTGTTGGTTGCAGCCGTATGAACTATAAGAGTGATTAAAAATAATCCCCCCACTTTTAAATACTTAAAGGTCAAATAATAAGACAAATAATTTGTATTTGGTAGAAGACGGAACACTAAAAGGGACATAATGTTTATTTTTTAATCTGTGAATATAATATATTGAGTATTAATTAATTTGTATTCTCTGCTAGAGTCTCATCATCCCCCTCACTACTTCGAAAGAATTTTGTATAACCATGGCAACCGAACAACCGACGAAATATCGTTTCTGCTCATGTGCTTTTCTTATCCTAATCCTATATACTGTAACGTTTATTTTATAATTTATTTACATTAATTGAACACTAATTTATTTAACACACTAAACTACTTGTACACTAGACTAGACACTACATAATTTATTTGTACTGCTCCGCTTTCGGATCGTATGTCGCGTTCACGTCTGCTTCTCTACTTCTAACTAACTCCCTCGATCACAAGCCCCCTTATATATACACCCCAACCATAATCGAGATGCTTCTCGTACCTTCTAGAACGCCTACGCAGGAAATGTTCATAAGGTCACCAATTTACTTTCCGTAAACAACAATCCCGGAGAATTCATGCAGCTGTCTTTTACAGCGTCGCAGTAATTCTTTTGAAGGAGTAAACATGTGTCGCTTTGTTTACTTCTCGCATTACAATACATTTCCTAATTATAAAATATACCCGGCTCCGCTTGGCGGTCGATTTAACCTCATTCCATTCTCCACCTCTCACAAAATGAAATTTGGAATTATTGCATGTTTCTGAACTACCCGAGAGCCAAATCTACGACCGAACAGAGTTTCCAGTTTACACCTATTTGGTATCTACTATTTCATAAATTTAATTCCCTTTTTCACCCTTGTGGTAAGTAAGATTCAGCGTTTTTATTTATTTTTTTTTTCGAGCCACTCGAGGGCTTAAGCTATACTCGTGTGCAGTTTTCACCCTCTCGGAAAGAAACCTTGAAGTTTTTTTGAAGTATTTTTTAAACCACCTCGAAGCCTAAACTATAAGCGTGCCAAGTTTAAAATTTCATCTCATTTTCTAACTGCTCGGTAACAAAAATTCTTCAGGCCACTCTGAAGATCCTAAGCTATAATCGTAGTACTGAGTTTCGAAGTGTTTGGCAAGAACCACGCAGTAAAAATCCAAGAAATAAATTCCGCCACTGTTTTTCGCCCCTTAAGAGAATGAAATTAGGGATTATAGGATTTTTCCGAACCATCTAAAAACCCAATCTATGTAGTTTGCTGTTTATAGCTATTTAATACTTTTTACCTGAATTTCACTTCCTTTTCTATCCCATCCGTAAGTAAAATTCGGGGTCTTTTAATTTCTATAGGCCGCCCTGGAGCCTAAGCTATACCCGTGCACAGTTAAAAGCTTCGAATGACTGGATGACCTTGGGATAAAACCGACAAAAAATTATAAATATAAATAAATTCCATGGCCATCGTGCCACACTCAGTTAGAGACCTTGGCAAAGTCGAGGCAGATGATTCCAATGACGTACCCACGGTTCAGCCCCATGGCTGCAGCCATCATGGCGTCTTCGATCAATCTCCACATGCATTTGGAGTTCGCCAAATGTTACCCTCTGAAGCCGAATTGCTCATCCGGCAGTAGCTGCATGGCTTTGGTGGCTTCTAGGAACCTCCTATAGATCACCCTCGCCACAATCTTGCTAATAACAGCGAATAGGTTGACTGGCCCGTAATTCTGTGGAAATAGGTCTTTATTTCTTTTTGGTAACATCACCCTGATGGGTGCTTCCATTGCTTCGGGAAGTAGTGAAGACGCATCATAGCGGTTTTTTGCTTGAGCCTGCGAATGGCTTGGTAGACTTCGTTGGTCAGTCTGCGAACGCGTCTGCCTTCTCATGAAAGGTATACACGATTCCTCGCTTCTCGTGGATGGGTGGCATCTGTCCACGTTTGCTCCACAACGTGCTCCGTCACGTGCAACGTAAATCCGCTTTCTGCAGACTCCAGAACCTGAGTTCGAAGTCCAGCTCCTCCAGGCGTCGATGCCATTACTTCGCGGCTTCATTTGTTGGTCTCAGATCTCATCTCTGCGGAGGGGGTCTACTTCTAGTCCCGTTCTTTTCGTAATCATCACTTTTTGCATGAAGTACCTTCGTTTAATACCTATCTCTGTGGGTATACTCGAAGTGAAACACCTTCTATGTAAAAAATGTGGACATCTAGATTTAGATGTACACATCTATGCAATACAGAGTGGCTTTGTCACTTTTCTTTAATTCCAGACAGTAATTTCGAACCAGGAGTTTCTGAATAATTGTATCATATAAATTGAAGATCTTAAGTTATATTGAATAAAAGAGGTCAAGGTAGAAGAATAATTGGAAATCTTTTTTGGAAACCTGCTATCTAGTCGCCATGTTGTGCTGGCAGATCGTACACATCTGTGACCGCTTTCTGCTATAATCTGCAGACTTTATAATCTGCAAGGTTGTCCACGCCATCTAACATAGGCTAGCGGCATATTCCAGTACATCAGTGAATGTCACAGATGGTTGCATATCTATCGGTAAGCCGATAGTAAAGCGCTTGGCGACTGAAAAAACAGAGTATAGTGCAAATAGATGACACTGCTCTGCACTATTTGGTGGGAATTTTGATTGTAGGCATATCTTTTCTAATATGAAATTCAAATGAAGAGTGATTTCAGCATGAGTGCTACTCACCGACGATACAAGTGGTGCTACTTAACATTTAAAATTTTGCGAAATCGAACATATTTTAATATAGTAGAAAATAGTAGTTTGAAGAAGAGTAAGTTATATTTCGCGTTAAGTTAAACATTCAATAGCATTGGTGATAATGAAAAACGTAAATTTCTCGCGAAAGTCTATTTAAAGTGGTAGGTATAATTATGCAAATAATAATATTTGGAAAAAAATAATTTACAACAGTATAATTATTACAATCGCTCGCTTCGCTCACTTACCTGTGGTCTCAGACGGGACCAACAGAGTCGGAAGTGTCTAAGTAAGTCAGAGTAAGCCTAAAAAGCAAACGACCAACAGATAATAATTGGTGTCACAATAAGTGTATAACATTAGTTTTAAATTAATTAAGATACTGAAGATAATCTAATTCGAAGTGACAGACTTAGAGCTCGAACTGAAAGACAGAGATCTCTATCCTAAAGGTGCGTATTCATTAGAGCATTTTAGTCCGAACGAACCGAACAAACCGAGCGCGCACAAATAAACCAAACAACAAATTTTCCACGAAAAAGCTCGCCGTAAACGAGCCTCCGTACCCACTGAATCAAAAGAAACAATTAAATCTCTTTGAGCAATGCATAGTTACCGACAACTCTCCGAAAACGTTCGGCGTGCTCGGTTCGGCAAAATTATGTTCGGAGACACGTATTCTACTCACTTGATCAATTCGGGGGTGCGCGCTCGGTTCGTTCGGGCTAAAATGTTCAGATGAGTACGCGGCTTAAGGGAGCGAAAGCGATTGTTCAACACCGTGGAGAACTACTTAATCAGAAGTGGAGAGAATCCTGAGGAAATCTGCGATAATAAGATGGACATGGTTCACTAGATCACGTTACAGGAAGACACTGTTTTGTCAAAGGCTAACGTGAAGGAAAAGGAAGTCCTGCGCATTTGTGGAACCCTGGAACCACGAAGTAAAGTTAGGTTAGGGAGCGTTCTAGTGGAACCATGGTAGTGTGGGATGACGAAATTCCTATCTGGCTAATCAACGTTAACGACCATCCAATCACCATCTACAAGGTAACGAAAGTAGGAATTTGCTCACTAGCGGTGTCGCTGATCCATCAGATCACTGGAAACGCTGAACAATAAGTAACGAAACTGTAGGAAGCAATTAGTTGATGATACTGTAACGTTTTTACTGTTTAACTTACTCGCACCGTTTCTGTATATTATATCAGCTTTTTGTAGTCTTTGCATTTTCGGAAGAGAATTGAAAATTCCCATCAAATATCTATAGGCGTCATATGGAAGCTTCTAGAGCATTCGAATATCGTGTGTTTAGACATGAAAGACCCTGCATATTAGGCCAATGCAGCAAGAAGGTAGCGACGAATAGGCAATGAGGTCAATAACAAATAAAATGAAATCAACAGTAGGTTATCGAATAGCTCAAATTTGAACATGTGGATGAAAACAATTAAATCAGACAGTATTAAGTGACAGTGTTAAGCCTTAGTTTAAATAAATTACCGAAGTAAGAACCGCTTTTGTAATTTAAATCCATGGCAAATGTTTCAATATTAACATATATAGTGCATAAAAACTCTTTATTAATCAAAACTTGTCTATTCACAAAAAAATATATATAAAAGATCCTTAGTAGAATTTCACAGCATTTGGTTTTGCTAAAACACTAAAATATTAAAATCTATTAAGATAGGTACCTACTGTTGGTAAAACTTTGTGTGATATTTACAAAAATGGTAATGTTATTTACAAATGAAATAAATCATTAAAAATAAATTAAATAAATTACACAATAGTAAACTTGGTAGGCACTTTAAAACTACTGTAAAATATATGAAAACACGAATATTCCCCATAATAAGTGTTGTATTCTTAGTGCAATGTTTGCACTATTCTCTGGCATCGATTGTGAAGAAAAGGTCACCTTAGTTTTGTAACTGCACTGGACGTCCGATTTCTTCTGAAATTTATCAAACACTGGCAGCTGCTCAATGTTTTCCTTCTGAAAAGGCAATACAACTAAACATTTAAAATATTCTATATTATAACTGAGTAACTTGCCATTGCCAAACTGTCATCTCTTTTCCGACAAAACGTCAAATGAAGACCCTTATAAAAAAACTCTTCCATTTTCTGCGTAAACAGATTTTCCGTGTATGGCATATTGTGAAGATGATCAGTGAATGTCAGATTCCTAAACTCTAAAGGATCTTTGATAATCAAATTATCAAAAATATTTTCTTTAGGTTTCTCTTCTTTCACGAGGTCTTCACCTTCACCTCTGGTATCTGAGCTGTAAAAATAAACAAATCTGGTCAGTTCTGGTACAAATTCATAAACTTCGTTAATTACCTTCCCTCCAGTATTATCTTTTCGATATCCATCATATCTTTGTTGTAAAATTCTCTGATTCCCAGAGTTTCAAAGAAATACTTCACTGGTGGTATGGAGTAACACCCCGCTAATTGCACCCTGGGGTAATAAAGTATAAATGCTAGACACATCTCTTCTTTAGTGGAGTATCCTCCTAAAGTAGGCTTATCGCGGTCCTCCGTTGAGTAAGTGCATTCTGTAATCAAACCATCCTCAGGAAGTATTAAAGTGTCTTGTGAAAGAAACCTCGACTGTTGGTAGTTGTAATCATAGTGATTGTCCTAAAATATAACTTATTAAAAAAGTAACCATCGCTGTTTTCTCTTTTTTTACCTCTGCTAAAGGCAGCAACTCTTTCCCAGCTCTTATGTGTCGTAATTTCATCTTCCTCGCAGCTAAATGGGAGTGTAGCATAACAGAAAATACGTTAATGCCGGTTTTTGGTAATGCCTGTATAAACACAAATATGTATATAATCATAAATAATAATAAAGCACAATAACAATAGAAATGGAGAAAACTTACTTCTTTTGTACAATTCAGACTGCAATAACCTGCTGTTTTGTACTCTTTCTGATAAGGAGGAACGAAATGTAAAGTGGATGGTGCTACGCCAGTTATAAGGATACCTCCTTTGTTCTTCCTGAGTTCATTGGTATAATGTAACCGGAGACCTGTGGTAGCTGTGGCCTTTTTTAACAATGGGTTATCAAAATGTACTTCTAACATGTAGTAAGAATGGGTTCTGTTTGATAGTGGTAAACCGATATGGTAAGGGAAGTTTTCACCTAGAAATCAGAGCAGTCATTATAAGTAGAGAAAATATGACTTTTCTTAGCATAGAAATTCTTACTTAATCTTGTTATTGACAATTAAAATTGTTATATTTTGGAATTTGCTTTTATCATATACTATTGTATAATTGTTCAAAAAACTCATCAAATCAAAAATTTTTCGCAAAATTCGTAAATGTGATATTTGATTTTACCTTTTGATCCCACAGCCCAAGCGACGAGTGGCGTTAGACACTTCTCCCATTGTTGTGGTATGTTGTTGTAACACAACCTTCCTTTTTCCTTAGAAAACTTCTCCCAAGTTAATAAGTCGTCGTTTTCGTTCAATTCACATTCATGTATGATCATGTGATGTACCATATTTTCGTGATCTTTTCCTATTATTGGTTCAAATCCGATCACGTGGTGTTCACTGTTCAGAGTTGGAGCCTTAACGACTTTGCACCAGTACATCGTAAGCTCTTCTTCTAATTGTAACTGAAAGTTAAATAATTAAACCTAATGTTTGGTTTGTTTGAGATTTAAAAAAAGTCATTATGAAAATACAATTCCAAAATAACTTTTTCGTATCTTAAAAGAAAAGATGTTTGGAAATAACTTAGTATTTGGGGTTTCAGTGATTTTCAATAAGATAAGTAACTTTTCCGATACGTTTAGAAGTCCCTTTGTCACTATTTATTTCAAATATCAGAACGTTTGTCGCAGTTGGATCAATTTTAACTTTTATCAAAACTGCAAAAACATTGTAATCGTATACAAATCTGATCCAAATACCTTTACACAAGAAAGTATAATAAATATAATAGTGGGGGAAATACCTTTAATTAACTTTAATTAATTCTTGATTATTTAGTAAAATGACTTGTTTGATATGAATCTCAGTTTATTTGAAACGTTAGAATAAATAGTTTATTAATTATATTATTGAAAGCGGGAATTATTTAATTGTACTAAAGCAAAGCAAGTTAGCATTTAAGTTTTTTAGGGTTCTTTGGCAAAATTGCCTTAACGAATTCTAATCTTTCGAACCAGGTGTCTGTCTGTCTGTTCCAAAATTTGAAAAACTTTGCAACATATCTTAAAGAAATGAAGAAGATTTTTGAAAGCTTCATATAAATCGACATCCGGATGAATCTCACCAAATTCTCACATGAATAGGATTACTCCGAAAGCACTAAAACTTGAACGCCGACGAATTTACAAACAAAAGGAAGGAACTGGAGCACTTTACTAACACAATTTAGTGGAATACAAAAAGGTAGCTTAGTAGGGGGTGTTCATAAACAAATTGAATTATTGAAGATCGACTGGACTGGTTGTAGAAGTTTGCATGTTGCATGCATGAGAATACATAAACCTCTATTTACCTATTATGGGGAACACAAAACCCATCTTACTTTCAAAATGCAAGTTATTTTTTTCTATCATTTGTTTTTTGTTTTTAGGAAAAACAATGTTGAATGGAAAGAAAATTGGTCTAGGTTTTTAGCAGCTATCTATTTACTGAAACCAAATGCAATTTAATAAGTAAATAAATAAAAGTAGTTTGGTCTACTTAATTGACATCCAAATTGGTTACCTATAAATCAGAGGCGGTTTCTTTAACAGAACCATCCAATTTTCCCGAAACATTGGCATATTCTATTTGTTTTGTGATCTAATTAATAATATGTATATAGCATACACAGCATAGTTAATAAACATAAGTTTGTTAAAATTTGATAAAAAATAAATGTCATCTTCCTACTACAGCTATTTTTTAAATTAACAGTAACTTTTTTAACCTGAGCAATAGTGCTTTTCTTCCTTTTCTCTTAATTATTGCTAATAACTGAAAGACAGAATGATTCCAAAGAATCCATAGAATTGCGTATGCAAAACGCGCATTCTTCACGGCTTGTTTAGTTATATCTCAAGTGAATTATGCTGCTTATTCTTGTCTTAGAGTGAAAATGAAATTTCTCAATTCAATTACAAGTTCCTATATACCAACGTTAATTACTAATGAGCAAAGATGAAACAAAAGAAATTCGTACGTTTTCGAACACAACATCCCAATGTCTGGAGTGGTTAGGCGGCATCTTGGGTACTGGTGACGGTTTCAGCAGATGAACACTTTGCGATCCCCTCTTCTCCCCATGGTACACCATTTCCGCTCCGTGCCTCGGATCGTGGTTGTGAATGGCCCAGATTATCCTCACCGTGTCACCCTGTAAAATTTTTACCGTAAATCGAATCGGAGAAGGGAAGAATCCCACGCTTACGGATAAGACGAAGTCGTGAGGATCACAGGTATCCAACGCCCTCCGGAATTCGAGGATTGTGTAAGTGTCGTTTTGGATGCCTCGTATGAGGGTGTAATTGTCGATCTCGTCTTTGACCGGGGCGCTTCCCTGGCTTTTCGGAACCCCGTGACAGTCCTATAGAAAAATAGAAGTTGAAATAGCTGAAAAGGTAATAATACCACGGTTGTAAATCTCAGACAATGCGATTTACCAGAAACAAGGTTTGCAATAAAGTTGTATGTGGACTACAGTTTGAAAATTTATCTTTCGTACTAAAAATGAACGTTTCAAACTAATCATGATTTAACTTAAATAGGTACTTCTTATTCATAATTACATTACTATAGCTGCACATAACATAATGGGACTTTTTATGGAAGTACGTACATAATGGGCGTAAATTGTAACTTTGGGGCACCTTCAGGAACTGACATTAGTACCAACATATTAAAAATACGATTCTGTTCACTATCTATTACACTAAATTAACTGCTATTTTAATGCTACAACATTTACGAAACCAAGAAGGAATAAATTCTAATATGTAGGTATGTTATTACACGATGATTTTATGCGGTTTTATGGTGGATTAGCGAGTTTCGAAACTGACTGAATATCGAATCAATATTTCCAAATAAACAACGGAAAAAAACAATGAATCGGTTAGGTGGAGCTTGTGGCTTTAATATTTCTCATCGCGTTCGTGGTCGATGCCGTGTGAATCGTAGTTTTAAAATGACTTTTCAATCTATATAGGGGTTGACCGAGAATATACCGAAGACGGGGAAAAATGAAGCCTCTTAATTTACACCATCTTCTCTAATAACCTATCTTCCAATTTCGTTTTTTTACACGTAAATAAATTAAAGAACAACGGATGTAGCTCACAAGCTCGCAGGAAGTAAAACATGTGAAGCCGGTAATTTTCTGTACCTTGCCTGCTAAAGCGTAACAAACTTGGTCGAACGTAAGAGTTATATATTGCCGGATGTTAAAAAAACGACCATTTCAAATTCGTTTATTTCTGTTATATTAAAAATATCTATAAAGACTGATCCTTAACGACAAAATTTACATATTCTACGGAATTCTAACTTCTCGCATTAGCATATTGCTCGAGGAAATGTAATCTGGAAACGCTCGTGTTTTTAGATTTTAGAGAGATGTGATTATGTTAAAAAGTATATTACAATTTATTTTTATTTACTTACTCCTCCTAAAATTTAGATATCTGGATGGTCGAGCGAGTGATAATTTAAGACACATTCAAAAAATTGTTTTAGCACATTTATAAGCCAATATATTTTTGTTGTTAAATTTGCCAAATGTTATAAACATTAAGGGTCAAAATATATATTATGTCTAGTTGAATAATTAAACTTCGTTTTTTACATAAAAAAAAATTTAATTTGGGGTAGCGGGTGAATATGATAAAAATAGGCGGTCATATCAACATCAAGAAGAATTAAATAGTAAATAATTATTCTAGTGAAGGTAGAAATAGTTTGATAAATCATAAATTATTTTGCTTCTTATTTTAATGTAATTTTGTTTTTATAAATTTATTCACAATGATCACTATAAACATCATAAAGGCTACTTCCAGTTGTATGCCGATGATTTCATTTGTTAAGATATTTGCAAAAAACACTCAGAAAATGGCGATGTGTTTATCGGACTACTTTCTCATATTTCATCACAGATGTTCGATAGTAGAATAAATGTTATTAATGTTTAAAAACGATTCTTCCAATAGATTTCGAGAAATTCGAAAACTCGAAAATCGACTAGAGTACCCTTCAGAAACGATTTAGCCAAATATGTTTTAAACTGTATTATAGGTACACATTGAATACTAGAATAAATATTCAAAGTTTCAAAAAACCGAAAAATAACAAGTGTGAAGTAGCGTTTAGAGAAGATTTAGTCAAAAATGTTAATAACCTTTTTGATACACGTTCGATAGTAGAATAAACACTTTAAATTTAGAAAACCATATTAGAATGGATTTTGAAGAAATTTTCAAAAACCGAAAAATGACGTGAAGTATGGTTTAGAGATTTCGCCAGTAGTATTATTAAACTGTATTATGTATACTCAGCAGTGGAATAAATATTAAAGGTTTAAAAAACCTTGGGAGCAAATTTTAAGCAAATTTCCAAAACCTGAAAAATGTCAAGAGTAATCCAGACAGATTTTAATGAAAAGCTTATTGTTAGGACTTCGTGTAGCACTAAGTCTAAATTCAAAGTTAAACCGTTGCAGTTTTTACATTTAGAGAGAAACGTGCTACAGACAATACATACATATCTAGTAGGCTGTGGATAGTGTTTGTGAATGCGCCTTCTAAAAAATGTCAAAATTGACATAACCTCACTTTTTTAATAAAAATTGAAACTGCTCCAATCAGTTACTAGCGTCTTGAAAAAGACAACTTGGCTCTATTAATTAGGCGTAGATGAGTGAGCTGTCTTTTTCAAGACACTATTAACCGATTGGAGCAATTTCAATTTTTATTAAAAAAGTGAGGTTATGTCAATTATGACATTTTTTAGTAAGGCGCATTCACAAACACTATCCACAGCCTACTATGAGGTGAAATTTAAAAAAACACCCGATACATACACACATACTCGTACAACACATACATACATACTCGTACATACATACATACTCGTACATATACATACATACATACAAACATACATACATATACAAGCACACAGTTATTCAAAAAAAAAGTTGGATTTAGGGGGCCTTAAAACGTTTAGAAATGCTAGTAGCTCAAATTTGAAAACTTGACCCGATTACAATTAAATACTTCTCATATGAAAAAGTAAAAATAACACTTTCTGGTGCCACTTTGGGGTTATAAAATGGAAAAATTGATATCACTACAACGAATAAATATTTCTCGATGAAATTATTATGGTAGCTTGAGGTTTACGTAAGATGTTTCTGAAAATTGCAAGGATGTAAGATGTTTTTGAAAGTTGCAAGGATGTAAGAGCTTTTTTAACGAAATGTTTTAGGTTAAAATATTATGAATACATCTGACTAGCCGTGACTGAGCTGTCATTTGAACTGTCATTTGAACTGCCTGCCAACAGTGTAAACAGCAATTGTTATTTTAGCCGCCACCCTTAGTTACTCAAGTTAGCCACGAGACCTGTCAACAAGCTCATTTGTCATTTAGATTTCGCAGGGTGAACCTCAAATTTTAATACGTGAGTAATTTTTATCTTTTTTTCGGGAAAAAATCGTTCGTTTGGAAAAATATGAAGATTAAGGCATCCGAAACCGTCGCGCCTTTGATCCTGAGGTTGCAGCCATATCGAAATCCGTACCATAACTTCCTTACGGATTTGTGGGCCGCCATGCGACGAAATCGTATTAAAAACGAAACTATTTTCATCTACGCCTCTCAGATGTGGATGTTGATGGACGAGGAGGAGAAGCTACCTTATTACGAGGAGGCGAGGAGGAACGCCTTCCCTTTGGACGTCAACAAGATCAAGATATTCACGAAGTTGTTGAGAAGATGTGAGTTGCGCGATGCTACGGCATACAGGAAGAACGCCAGATCAAAAAGATCCAAACTCGTATCGCCAACGTCGAAGGGAAGAAAGAAGCCCAGAGCGCTTCGGGAATACGAAAAACGAATGAAGCCAAAACCACGAATTCCCATTAAGAAGAAGAAAGCAACATGCAGTGGAATAAAAAGCGCGAAGAGACATCCGTCGAAGAGGCAACCTGTGAGGAACAGGCAATGCGTGAAGAGGCAGCCTCTCGCAAAGCGAAGGCGAGAAGTACTCCCAAAAACTGACCAAATCAAACAAACGAAATAGAACGACGCCGTAATAACAACTAGTACATTGAAATTCATGTAGTACTTTCATTTTTTGACCATGTAAATTCATGAATTAATAAACGTGTACCTAATGCATATGAACATGACTTATTTTTTGAATAGCTGATAGACTTTTGTACCTGGCGGTCTGGGATTGTGTCGTAACCCCTCTGACGGCCGTGCAAAGGTTTTTTCTGGAATGGTTTATTTAAGAATTTTTAGAAGGAAAGATAGTGTTACAGAATTCAATAAAAAATCTAGAAGGATCAACGTTACTTCTACCCCTATCAACACACCTCCTGACGGCCGTGCGGGAGTTTTCTTTGTGTGGCATATGATGAAGTGATTTATTTGAAGAAATTTTTATTGGAAAAATTAGTGTTACAAATTTTAATAGAAAATGTAGAGCGTACATATATCAACTGTACTTCTACCCCTATTAACACCCTTCTGACGGCCGTGCGGGAGTCCTTTCATGTGTCATATGATGAAATGAAATGACTCATTCTCTCCAGCTACTATGCTCAATATTCAATCAGCTCTACGCTTTTAGAACGTTGGATTGTATTAACATTGATATAATTACGAAGTTCAAATATTCTACTAGATATTATATATATTTCGACCATTAATGTGTATAACATTTGGAAAATTTAACAACAAAAATATATTGGCTTATAAATGTGCTAAAGCACTTTTTTTGAATGTGTCTTAAATTATCACTCACTCTAGTATGCAGATATATGTCTTACGCCGACGATTTCATTTGCTTTTCAGATATTCTAATATATAAAAATGGATGTTTGTGTGTATGTTCCGCATAGGCTCCTATACCATTCGTCCGATTGCAACGAAATTTTGGTGAGTTGTAGGGCGCATGTCCTTGAAGGTTCCTGAAATGGTTCCTTGTCGAAAAAAGAACCAGGGGGCCGAAACGGCTTAAAAATATATACATGACAGGCAATATGTCACCTTTATTTGACAGACGAGTGACTGACAGATGGCGCCATCTCGCGGCGAAAAGGTAACTTTTAAATGTCGAACAGTTTGTCAGCGCTTTGAGCATCGAATTGCTCAAAATCATTCTGTTAAAAGTAGAAATATTTTTGAACGTGTGTGAGTGTTAGTGGTGTTATTTGTGAACTTTGGACATTGGACAATAGAAAACACGCGCATTTATTTTATACTTTCGCTGTGAATTATGCCTCCAAAAAGGAAATCGATTGGCAGATCCATATATAAAGCAAATAAATAAAAGGCTTTACGAGC
This sequence comes from Cryptocephalus moraei, assembly GCA_946251905.1. Lineage (NCBI taxonomy): Eukaryota > Metazoa > Arthropoda > Insecta > Coleoptera > Chrysomelidae > Cryptocephalus > Cryptocephalus moraei. The sequence continues at coordinate 14,631,357 of OX276453.1, read as the reverse complement.
TTCAGAAAATGACGGGCAAAGGGAAGATAGATTAGAAACCCTCAGATTAAAAATGCTCAAGCCCGTTTATTTGAAAAAGACGAGCAAAGGGAAGATAGACTAGAAACCCTAAGATCAAGAAATGCTCAAGCCCGTTTATCTGAAACAGAGGAGCAAAAGGAAGATAGATTAGAAACCCTCAGATTAAGAAATGCTCAAGCCCGTTTATCTGAAACAGACGAGCAAAGGGAAGATAGACTAGAAACTCTCAGATTAAGAAATGCTCAAGCCTCTTTATCTAAACCGGACGAGCAAAGAGAAGCAAGATTGGAAATCGAAGGAGTACGCATTGCTCGATCAAGACAAATAACGCACGCTGAAATCATTTTCATGGAGTGTGGAAAAAGGGATGGGACAGGGTCGCCTCCGAGCGAAGCCGAGTACCTACATCGGTTATAAAAAATAATTACAAAAAAATATTTTTTCCCTTTTCATAACATTCTACAATATAATCACAGCAATGTCGCAATGTCAGCAATGCAATGCATGGTATTGAAATAAATTATTTGTTTTCTCGGTAAATCTATATTCGCTAGATTAACTATTTTTATTTAATTGCTCATTTATTTCCTATCAAACTGAGCCACAGCGAAGATTGGCCGGGTCACGGCTAGTTTGCAATAAACACACCTTACGAAATAATACTTATTCTGAAGCCATTTTAGAGTCTTTGAATAACACATATTGATATTCCCACAACAGTTTCATACAATATGTCTTGCCAAAAAATGAGCTCCGGATGGGCCATTCTGGTAGAAGTGAGTAAGGTCGAATCGCATTATACATTTAATTCTAAAGAAAATATATTTCTCCTTAGCAAATAAAGTTTTTCGGCGGAATTTTTATGGCAACCTGAGGGTTATGTAAAACATATTTGTTGAAAGTTCCATATATCGCCAAATTCGATATTTTGGGCTAAATTGGGATGAAGAGTGAAACCAAATCGTATTTCCATCCAGAAGGATGTTAATAGGGGCAGAGGTAGGGTTGATCGCGCTAGATTTTTTATTAAAATTTCTAACACTCTAATGTTCCTTTTAAAAATCACTAAATAAATCCATTCGTCATATATGCCCTACAAAAAAAAACACCGAAAATTTAATAAAAAACCTAGATGACATAGATTTCTGATGAAATGATTTATTTAAGAATTTCTAAAACAATAATAAAGTGTGTTACAAATTGGAATAAAAAAAATTGAGATTGTTCAACCCTATTTCCACTACCCTCGGAGGTAGAGAACATTTCTTCGACAGTAAAAATTTAGTAGCATCATCCTAATCAACTGACTACGATAAATATAATTTGTAATATTTACATAAGTGTTAAATATTTCAAATAGGTAACCCACGAAACTATTTATCGATTGAATGAAAACTATAGAGTAATTTACTCCTTGCAGCTGAGCAGTAAAAAGCATGCTACTAAAGTGCACATGGCAGGCTGTGTTCCAATGGTGAACTTTCTGCGGCAGATGTTTTTTACACCTGGCATCGTGTGCTTTTTTCGTGGGCCTTCTTGCTTTCTCGAACTGGTTTCAGTTCTCGCTTTCATTCAGTGCATCATCAAATTCTAGAATCGTTATTTTCGACGATATATTATGTAAATCGACAAATCCGGTAAAATGCGCGTTTTCGAAGTCGTTCAGGAAGCGTATAGACGTTATTAATAGCAGATGCTGAAGGAATTCCGTTACGTTGAATTAAATTTCAAAAGAAAGCTTTGATGTGTTCAAGTGGAAAAATCGACTGAAAATAAGCATTTCCGGTGAAAGACAGTATAAACGATTGAATCTCACTCGATCGGCAACAAGACATTAATTGAACTTTAAAAATAACCTCTGAATTATTGAATTTCAAAATAACCAAAATTGCTAGGATAACAGAATACCGAAAAAAGAAAAATGAGCTTGTTTCAACGGTAACAGGTATTCCATAAATCGAAAACACTGAGCCCTTACGTGTCTCATGAATTAAACAATGCAATCCCTGGAAACTAGAGAAGTGCAAAATACTTTCGTTGTTTAAAAAGAGCAATAAAAAACCCTTAAATTACCGACAAATAATTTTACAAAGCACCGCCCATAAAATTTATTCTAGAATACTAAATAATAAACACAAGAACTAATGAATGAAGAACAATTACGTTTTAAAAAGAGTAAATTGCCAATCAATACAAATAATTATAGAAAACCAGAACGCAATAAACACATATACGTATATACATATATTTCGTAAAAACTTTTGATAGCATGAAGAGTGACAAACTATGAAACTTTGTTAAAGAACTGAGATATCCAAAATACCTAATAGGAACTGTAAACAATTTATACCTGATATCAAAATTGTAGACAGTGGAAACAAACCAACCAAAGATATAATAATAAATAAGGGAATTAGAGAAAGTTGCTATATCTTTTCATCACGAAAAGATGAAAAATGAAATGCATTCAACGACTGTAAGGTGGATAAGAAAGAAAATGTGGGTATACAGACAATGGTGTCCAAAACCTAAATTAGAAAATCACTATTACCTAAGACACTTCAATTTAATCTAAATTAAATGAAGATGGTCGTCTTATACTTTTCGTATCTCTGTTGGATAGTCTTTTGCTCTTGAACCGTTAAAACGAGCTTCTGATGGATTTTGCTTAAATGGGTAACTCTTTAGGCTTGTATTAATAACTGTAACAACTCTTCTTGGTCAAAAACAGTTTGGGACTTCTGTTAGATAAACCTAGTATAGTCTTTACGAGGCCAGTGTAACAACAGGCTGCCGACGAGAAAGAAGAACGTAAACGAGCCGCCTCCATAGGCGCGCGGAATATTTTTTACTCACTTAGTCAGTAAAATTTCATAGAAAAATTTTACATGAATTATTGTAAAATAATTGAGTTTAAACATTAAATAATTAATCGTAATCTTCAGAAGAAGATTCGGAGCCAGGACGAATGACAATGGGGTTAATAGGTGGTGAAACGAGATATTCTTCCTCTTTTTTAATTACATGCGAAACGCAATTTTGCCAAATTTGTTTGTAAGAATCATCCCTAAAGACGGTTTCAATGTTCTCAAAAACAATGTTAGTGAAAGTAGGACTGTGGTTTGTTTTCCGCAAGCGATTCTTGACGTTAGCCCAAATTAATTCTATGGGATTAAAAATACACTAGTAGGGAGGTAGTCGAAGAACACAATGACCTTTATCCTCAGCAAGCTTACCAACAGCATACTCCTTTTTGAAAGTACCCGATTTAAAAATTTCAAGAAGCTGTTTTTTTGTACGGATGTTTGAAGGTATAGGAATATTTTTGCTGTGAAGAAATTCGATGATAAGTGATTTCTTGGAACTACTATCAGGAATTTTATTAATTTGACGAGAATGGTATGAAGCGTTATCAAGAACTATACTGTATTATTAGGAATATTGGACAGAAGTCGATCTTTAAACCAATTTTCAAACAATTCGGCATCCATATCCTGATGATAATCGGCGAAACTCTTATCGATATTGTTAGGGGAAAGAAGCAAAGCATTAGACACAAAACCGTTTTCGTTTCCTGCATGTAAAATTACCACCCGATTTCCCCTAGAACTCGGTGTATTTAATTTACAGTTGTTGCTGTCATCAACCCAACCATGTTGAATTACTTTATGGGTGTCAAACCATGTTTCGTCTAAATATATAATGTTGCTCCCTGATTCCCGAAATAACCTAATTTGTCTCAAAATAATCCTGACGCAAAGCAACAATACGAGGTGACTCCATGATGACCATTCGAGAATCTAATTTTTTGTGTTTAAATCCGCAACTTAACAGAGTTGACCTTAAAGTGTCTAAAGATTTATATTTATATTCCTCAAAAGACTGTAATTTTTGAAAAATTTATAGTAAAGTGGGCACCTCGTTTCTAGCATAAAAATCGTAAACGGTTCTGCGTATAACGTCTTTAACAGCGTCATCTAATGCTTTGAACTTCTTTTTTACTGTTTGTAATTGAGGATGTAGATCCTTATTTGCAAACTCCCAAGAAGAAGACGAGGAAGAGCAAGAGGGTTGGGCAGTCATGATTTCCACATCAACTCGCACTGTTTCTGTCGCCCACGGTCTCCAAAACGCTATTCTGATTACAATTAATTATTATTATCAATATAAAAACGAACGGCAAATTATATGATTATGAAATTAACTTAAAAACAAACAAAATACCTCTATAATCTGTCTCGGTGATGTAAACCGTGCCAACACTGGTAAAAGACTGAAGACACGTGTTCGAGACGTTCTAGGAAGGATCCAGTCGTCCAAAACGATTATGAATCCACTACATGACTACAGCATAAGCGAGAAAAGTAAACTATTGACAATATTTAGGCGTGTGACTTGCTCGGCGTGGAACTGGAGTGGGAGGATTCTACAGGACGAGTTCGCTAAATAACGTATCATGTATCGAGCATGCCGTATATGTTGTTATTGATCGATACCCGTATAAGCTTGGTTGTTACATTGGCTTCGTAAAGACTATAAATTTGTACAAATCTTGAAACTGATATTTGCATTCCAAAAATAGTAACAAAAGAAATGAAAATGTGTAATTAATTCAGTTTAAAGCAAAACACACCATAACACAAAAACACATCCTAATACACCCTATCACTTGACTATAAATTGATATAAATTCACATTAGGAATATAAGTAGTAGTAAGGTAATGACTTAGTTTTGTCTTCTTCAATAATTGTTCGAGAAAGCCTTCAGCTAAGGGTTAAACGTTATAACTCTTGCATTTTTTTCTCTCTTAAATTCGATTAAACTACTTACCATTAAATAAGGCCGTCCAAAAATGTCGTCCACCCAGCCCAGCACGATATCGGCTTTCTGCATTTTACCATCAGGACTGAAACCGATACCAACGTACCCTCTAGTGTTAGCTTCGACCCTGAAGAGTATCTCTTGGTGCCTCAGCTGCCATTTCAGCGTGACTAATCCCTCCTTGTCCAATACCTCGGAGTGAGTCCATGTGATGTCACTACCGATTTCCCGTTTTTCGCGTTGGATGGAAACGTCGTTCGCTTCGCTTTGTAAACCATCCTCGTCCATTTTATTCACTTTTCCTACGTGCCTCACATATTCTTCAAGCAAATCGTCCGCACAATTTACACTGAGTGCAAGCGTGAATGCAGTTAAAATTGAGTACAGAATTACACTTTCCTGGATCATCACGATGGTAGATTTTCGTTCACTATCACAAGCGTATCTGAAAAAGAAAAAATTGTTTAGTAGAGAAATTATGTAGGTGGTTGTTTTTTGTTTTAATCAACACCCCTGAATCATTACGAATGATTAAATGTCAGTACATTAACATTCGGCAATCCTGAGATTGGATATTCTCACAAAGAGTTAAGATAATGCGAACAAGACAACTCAAGTATTTCAAGAAACAAGCATATCCTGAAATATGGTGGCAGCAAATGCTCATGTGGCCTGAGAATCCTTGAAAGTAATACATTTTGGAATAGAGTAATTTCGAAACGAGTCCGAAGTTAGCAACAACCACAAATTTAAAAGAATGAAAACACATCTCACTAAAATTTCAACTCATAAAATCATAAAAATTTATAGTCAACATTATCTGTCGACTAGGAGGAAGCTAACAAATAAAATTATTACTGTCCAAAAAATTTTCTCCTCTATCACCGAGAGTGGTGGGAATAGGGGTGAAATATGAACAACCTAAATTTTTTGTTAAAATTTGTAACAATACTTTTTTGTTTTCAAAAATTCTTAAATATACTACTTCATTGTATACCATACGCCAAAACCATTGCAGAGTCGCTAGGGGGGGGGGGGTGTTAATAGGGATGGAAGTTAGGTTGATTGATCTAAATTTTTTTATTGAAATGTGTTACAGTCTAGTATTCTTTTTTAGACTTCTTAAATAAATCACTTTATTATATGCCATACGACAAAACCTTTGCGTAGCCGTCAGAGGGGTGTTAGTAGTTGTAGTTTTGGTAACAAATTTTGACCTCCTCTCTAAAGATCCCTTGACCGCTCTTTTAGTGGGAAGAAAGTTGAAAGATTTTTAAAACAGTACTATATCCAGTTAATTTTAAAATTAGTGTCAGATGGCCTTAATTCTTAAACACAATCGAAAATCTAATTCAATGGATGTTAAATTCAGAGCAATCTGAGAGCGTAAATTGCGTTCGGGTGGGAATAGCGAATAGTTCTCTCTCAGAAGTTGACGTTCGATTGGGCGACAGATCTACTCTCAGAGTGTTCCGAGATTACTTGACGTTGCTCTATATATCCAAAAGAAGCAAGGATGCGTTCGATTAACAGAGCACTCTCAGATTGCTCTGACAGATCCGGGGTAGAACAGCGAGTAATTTATAATTAATGGTATCAAAAGTATCCCCTCGTGAGAGGCAGGCGGAGAGGAAGGAAGAGAGGGAGAGAGAAGGGAAAAGGGGAGAAGGAGAGAGAGTGAGGGAGAGTGTGAGTCGGGGAAGAGGTAGTGAGGGAGGGAGAGAGGGTGAGAGACAGAGTGAGTGTGTGATGGAGACAGGGAGGTAAAGATGGAGAGGGGAGAGAGCGAGAGATATTTTGAATCCAAAAAATTTTTATTTTGAGAGAATCAGAAATGTAGACTTGAGTTACAAGTAAATGGTACAACTGGTAATTTGAATTTGCTATTTAAAACTCAAATGTCTGGTATTCTTTTCAAATTTATTTATTTAAAATGGTTTTCACGTTACAACACGAAATTTTCATTGGAATGGCATACTTTCGAAGCGGGATTTATAACCCAATTACTGGTTAGCAGTACTCTCTCGAAGCGACATACCAGCAATTTCAGGAGTTGTTTCCGGAGATTTTGGTCACTTTTGCTGTCTTTCTGCAACATTGCATGCGAGTAGTTGAACGTTATTTAAACACAGGAAGCGTAAGCAAACAAAAATCAACTGGTAGACCTTCTACTCTAAATGAAGAAGTTGTCGAGGATATCAGAACTCGAACGCAAATAAGTCCTCCCAAATCCTTAAGAAAGCTCTCCCTTCAAACAGGTTTGGTGCTTATGCCTCCTATTCAACCAATTTTCATTCCTACCCATAAGACTTCCACTTTTCCATGTTGTTCTAATTCACGGTTTTACAGGTTTATCATATGGAAGTTGCTCCACTGTGCTTAAAAAGAAATTAAAGTACCACCCTTACCAAATTTCCATCGTCCAGTCATTAACCCCTCCTGATCACCCGCAGAGAGTTTTATTTTGCAATTGGTTCAATGACATATTAAATAATAATGATATCCTCGACAATACCTTCTTTTCCGACGAAGCCTGGTTTCATCTCAACGGCTATGTGAATAAACAGAATTACAGAACTTGGTCAGGTGAAAATCCTTATGCTATCAGAGAGACACATTTGCACCCGGTTAAAGTTGGTGTTTGGTTGGCAGTCTCAAGGACGCGGGTGTATGGGCCAATATTTTTTAATTTTACGGTCATTTGGGAGAGATATATCCAACAACTTTTGAGGCCTTTTATAAACCAATTAACAGACGAAGAGCGTCAAAATTGGATATTTCCAACAAGACTCTGCAAGGGCGCATACGGCTCGTGCTACTATGGGATATTTAAGAGAGAATTTTGGCGACAGAGTAATTAGTCAGGGCATTTGGCCAAGCAGGTCACCAGATCTCACTCCATTAGATTTTTCGTTATTTGGGCTCTTCAAGGACAATGTCTTTAGGAACATATTGCATACTGAAGAAGAACTGCGAGAGGCAATAGTTCAAGAAGTGGCAAACATTACCCCCAATATGCTGGTGAATATCTTCGAGAATCTAAAAAGAAGAGTTGATTTATGTCTGGACCAAAAAGGAGGGCATTTTGATCATTACCTTTAGCTGTTTAATTAAACCATTGTTCTGTATTTCGAGTTTCATTTTTTAAGCGTTAATTTTTATTCACATAACCTACAATCTTATCGCTGATTGTTATGTCAAATTTTTGTCGAATAAACATATCTGGTTGTAGCGTTGCAAACCCTTAGGCAAAAAAATCCTCCAGGTAGGATTGCCAACTCAATTGCCAACAGTCATTCTTGATCACCCAGTATTTATAGAGAATACAATAAATAGGCCGTAGAGGAATAAAATGACCGAATGTAGTATTTTAGGGAAATATGAAAAAACATTATAAGTAAATTCAATTCTACACATTAATTTCAGACATCAATGAGATCGGAGTATGATGGAAATATTTCACTTGATTGAATGCATTAATATAAATACTAATAACTTGTATCTATTTATAGAAATTTAGTTACCCACGATTGTCCACCAGAGTAATTTAGTTTATCTAATGCTATGCCATGAAATTACTGTGGTATCATTTAGATGGCTACGGGAACATTTATCAGCGTGTAGACCTGATATCTTTCTGTAACCAAAGGTGGGTTCTGCACACTCAACAATTTAGCACGTTAAGATATTTAAAGTAGTTTGATAAGAGGGAATGACAGCCAACACAGAATTGATAAAATTTATATTCGTAGAAAACATAAACAGAGATAATTCTAGAACACAATATATCAAAACGAATATTCATAGATATCAGGCAAATCAATGAATACATACCGGGTTTACTAAAAATAGTCATCTTGGGTGTCTTTCGATGACAAAATTGGTGAAACACACCCATGTTTGTAAGAAACACGCATGTCAAAGACTTGTGTAGCGGTCATCACTTCCCTACTCCACATAACCACCCCCTCGAAAAATTTAAGTAACAGGGGGAGTCGACTTATATGTTTTTTAAACAGTGTAGTGATTCTCTACAGAAATGTTGTTTTTTTTTTTAAATTTTCTCAACGTTTCTAAGATTTGAAAAAACGGAGTAAAAAAATTACTTCTTGTGAAAAAGAACAATTTTTATGTACACAAACATCCACTTTATAGCGAACCATTGTGTTGTAACTTCACATGCTGATATGATTAAAATTACAAAATCTTTAAAATAAAGTTTTATCCCACGCAAACTAATTGTCTATTCTCCAACAATACCGTCTTCAGAAGTGGCAATATTTCAACCGAGTTTATACTATTTAATTCTCATTGAATTTGGAATATAGTTATAACTGAATTTACAATTTGTATTCAAGACGCGATCTATTACTGTGCTTCAAGTTGAGTCACACTGCTAAACGTATTCAAGCAGATTTTTAATTTCCATTCGATAATCGGACAACATGTCGGAACAACGGATGTATCTGCTAAATATAAACGTTATTATAACGTTTCAGGCCCATTAAAATGAAATCTCGCTCGATTAAGTTGAGTGTAAACCGGATTTCCAGACTTCGAGTTAATGGAGATTATTTAAAATATACCTACAGAGGATATTAATAAATATTTATTAGATGTTTTATATGAATTAATATTAGTTGCTTAAAAATAATAAGGTGGATTGTAGAATTTACATTTCTCACGAATCCAAAAAAAATGCAACCTTACATCTACTCGGTATATTGATCTTGGATGGCTCTGTTTGGGTAATAGAATGAACCCTATATCATCCTAAATCAAACTATCATGCCAAGTATAGAATTAATTTAGGCTACATGTCATTTTTAGAAATGTCATGAGGTGAAACATTTCTATGTGCTTTTCCATGTAGTTTTTTTGGAAGCATAGCTTCCTTACGGCGGGTTTCGCTCAAAGCGCTGAATCGGTGAGAGGTGTAAACGCCGAAAAACCGTCACGATCGCAACGACCAATTATCGCGCCGCGATAGCTGCTTATTGACAACGTGTTACAATTGTTTTTGTATTGTCGGTTGCCGTGGTGACGCTAGCTATCAATCGTTTCACAAAATGCTTTAACTGTACAATAACAAAAATTATATCAACAGAATCAGCGTCTAAAGAAGAACCTACTTGAGTGTGGCAATTACTTTATTTCGTCTATCAACCAAGATATTTCATTATAAAATTTGCTCTTAAACGTAAACAGACTGACAGTAGACATCTTGGATTGAGATCTACACGGAACGAGAAAATCCTTCACGGAAACGTTTCTGGGCCTACGACTACGGTCCGGATGGTTAGGTTTGTTTGGTTTGGCTTATAAAAGTATAAAGAAGAATAAATAGTACACTATATTGTACTAGTTTAGTAAGACGGAGTATTGTCACACGAGAGTTTCAAAGCACGACGAGCGAAGCAAGGAGTGCTTTAATAGATCGAGTGTGACAATACGTCTTATTAAACGAGTGTAATATATAAATTTTATCTACTTTGCTTTATTAATTCGTTAAATTTTGGCTGTTCAAGTTTTCGTATTACACTAGGGAATTTTGCGTGGGTTGGTTACACTGACGTCACTGACATTGACGTTTCGTATTTGAATTTGAAAATCTAGTAGCCCTAGGACATATTCAATAACTACTTACTTACGTGAGCGAAATGGAAAAGAATGTAGATTCATGAAATTTTAAAAGTTTTGTTTATTGGAATACTAATAATTTAACCTTGACGTCTACGCACGTCTACGTGACAGGCTGATGTAACAATTTAACAAAACTAAAAGTTACCAAAAGTAGTGTAATAATTACACTACTTTCGATGTAATAATGAGATCTTTAGTAACGCAAAGTAGATAAAAGTGATTTATTTCGGAGTCGCGCTAACTGTTTGGTGGCAACTCGTGTTACAATTGTTTGTATTGTCGGTTGCCTGCTCTAGGGGTGGCGATTGTGGGCTGAATCGGTGAGTGGCTAGAGCGGCGCGATAGCGCCGCGCTAGCTACCAATCGCTTCTGTACATGACGTATATATATATATATATATATATATATATATAATTATATTATATAAAGCTATGCTTCCCCTCCCGGTCATTTCCAGAGTGCCTCATTTCGTTTTTTTAATTGGTATCGATTGTTTTAAAAGTTTTTAACTAACGATAAAAAATTTGATCCTAACTGGAATTTTGTCTCAGCTATTAACAGATGTCAAATAGCATCTAATTAGGTACTATAATTATCGCTATTCTATAACAAAGTTTCACAGCTACTCAGACTAAAGACGATATTTCAGTTGGGGTAAATTGTTACATCAAAGCACGAATATTTAGCGAAATATATTGTTTAACGTGTGCACATGCGTGCGAGCGTGTGTGCGAATGAGCGATCGAACGCATGCGCACGCAATCTAAAAATATAGTACTGATAATGTGTATGAAGTTAGCGACGAATCTGTAGCATAGAATTTTATATGGAACTCATTTCTGCCAAAGGTAGTTGGGTAGTTCACTGCGAAAGATGTTTGGTTAATATTGGATAACTTCGGAAATATTACTTTCTACACTTTTATTTCAACAGCAAAACATTGAGGACAGAAGGGCTTAAGAAATAGCTACAAAAGGAATTTTCAAACTATGTTAGTAACTGAGCTATTGCGTGAGCGTCGATTCCAATTTATGTGTAATGGGATATAACTTCCCTCGGAACAATAACTTCTTACGTTTCTATATTTAAAACAAAAAGTAGAGAACACAAGGACCTACAAAATGGTCATAGTAGGAATTTCCAAATAAATGACAATAACTGAGCATTTAGAAATCTTAATACACATGAATCTGAATCGACGCTCGTCAAATAGTTCTGTTATTCGATCTTTTTGAAAACTCAAACTCTGGCTAAATTGTAGGCCCTTACGTTCCATATTTTTTGTTAAAAAGGTGAATGTGAGGAGAGTTATACTTTTGGAGTTACAGCATATTAAGCGACTTCATTTTAAATTAAAATCGAAATAACTCAGATATTAACATTTTTTGGAAATTCCTACTTTCTTTCTATTGTTAGGTCCTTCTGTCCTCTTATGATATAATAATGAAGGTGAGGAAAGTTATACCACATTCTATAATACTTTTATACATCTAAACTGTGGTTATACTTTTGAAGTTATCCAATTTTAACTAAACATCATTCATCGTTTCGTTTGCGGTGAAACAACCTTTGGCGGAAATTCTGTTTAGGATTGATTGGTTCACATAAAACTAAGTACTTTTCCTTAAATTTTATGATAAAGTGATATCTATGAATGTCGAATGCAGGTAAATTTAAATGAAAGAAATCTGAAACGAACATAATAAAAATTATGGGATGAAACGTTAAATATTAAGGTTGGTATTAATTAATGCAGGAACATATTAAAATTATGATACAATTTTTTGAACGAATGAAGAATCAGGCACGAGAATCACTAAAAAAATTAATTAGTAAATACCTGAATAAATTTCAGGTTGTTTTGAAACTGATTTGTAAAATTACTTTTAATTTGACATTATCAATGTTGTAGGTCGGATAATAGTTATAAATTTCGAATAGATTTGAAAAAGGTTTATTTTTTTGATAATTAGTTGGTGTTTAACCTAACGAATCTTTCAAAACTTATGCTAATAGCATTATGTTTTCAAACCAGATTTCTTCTGCTTCAAACGAGTTCCAGGTAGACGTTATTAAGGAAGTTTTAATTGCCTCAGAAAAAAATTCTAGTTTAGTTTTATCTCTAGCGCCAGAATCCATCCATTATCTCAAGCACATTATTAATAAGGAAGTGTACAGTGGACGCTAAGACATGCCTGAAGTAGTTAAAGATGTAAATGTTTTGATTGATGGATGTTGTTAGTAAACAGTAGAAATACAAACTTACCATCTATGCGACACTAATCCGGCAAATCCTCCGGCTAACGAGGGGGTTGGTGTGAATGAGACGATGTGCGTACGAGAGCTTCTGGTGATTAATTAAGGAAAACGTAAGTAATTCGAGAAGGAGGAAGAAGATCCCGAGCGTCACTTCCCGTCCCGGAAAACTGAATGGTACTGATACAATGGTAAATGGTACACTTCGACAACAACCGCATCAACGACGAGCAGAACGCGTGTGAAGTGTGAGTGGCAGTGTTGTGAGCAGAAGCCTGCGCCCTGCTTGCTGCCGCTGGTAGTGGCAGTTGGCGGTGGTAGTGGTGGAGTAGTAGATGTATATAGATATAGATATATACCATCATAGCGTGTAGCATCACATTGCCGGTGCCTTGGGCGAGCCCTCGTCTCTTCCTTCCAATCGGCAGTCTGCTGCTACCTAATACTACCTATACAGATGGATCCTTTCTTGCGGAGACCGCTTTTTGCACCGGCAATGAAGATAATGCCATGGGAAAGTTTTCATTCTAAACGCAAACATAATGAAAAGAATAAAGGGATTTCTTGCACAAACACCGTAACTCGCATACGTATATTTTATGGGGCTTACTTACCCCTCAGGATGAATATACCCAGTGGCGTAGCGTAGCGGGGGCGGTGGCGATGGCACAATTTCACAATAAATATTCATATTTTGTAATATGAAGCAAAATTTTGAACCATTTCATTTCATAGCTTTTCGCACCTACAATTCGGCCCTTTTAAAATGAAAATAGTGGGGTCCGGATAAGTAGATAGGTGCACTCATTTTTTCTCGAAATTTTCAGGAAATGCCCGAAGGAGTTAGTTTCCGGGTAGGAAAATGGGAGTTTTTCGAAAAAAAAATGCTTTCATATTTTCCGAGGAAATGGCGGATGGGCCACTTGAATAGAACCCTGTGCCTTATTTTTTGGTGAATTCGTATATTTCGCCTCTTGTAATATATTGTAAAAAGGGCTTATATATCTTTGGGAGATCGTTTCCGGTGAGGGAAATCGATATTTTCTGAGAAAATTTTATTTTAATAATCTAGTTTAATAAGATGCTAATCATTCTTCTTTATACTTTTATCCAAGCCAAACCAAACAGATCTAACCTTCCCGACCGTAGTCGTAAGCCCAGAAAGCAGCCATTTCGACACGATCGACCGTATGTAGTATGTATTAGACTAACTCCTACACTTTACACTTTACTTTACATTCAAATTTCCTTTGACCTGTGACGTTAGAACATCGAATTTTCGTCAATATTCTGCAATGTAACGTTCCATACCTTTCCCGTACACGCTTTTCCTGTTCCATCTCGACTGTCATTTAATAGGTTTGTTTCGGTTCGTCGTCAGAACGGGTTCTAGGACTACGGCGTCTGCGCAGCTCGAAAAATGCTGTTTCGGTTTTTTTTGAACTGTCTGGAACTCTGATATTTACGTTTCGGTTTAGCAGTTCGGAACAGTTCAGAACGAGTATGAACCGTTCTATCTGGTTCCACACCACTGTAGGAACTGATTCGGAATTATCAGTCCAGCGTTTGCGCATTTTAATATCTGTTTATGTGATTTAAAATTTGTAGTTACTATAAAAAAATGGACTTCGCTATAGAGGTATTGTTGTGTAAATAGTGAAAAACATACTTCTCTAATTCTGTAATAAAATTATATGTAGGCATTTTTGGTCATCCTCTGATTCCAGTGTTAGCTCCACTTTTTCAGAAGACAGAATCGGGCGGGAGATTGTCACTGAATTATTAGTTCATCACCCAAAAGTGGAAGAATACTCTGAGACTACTATTGAATTATATAGCGAACAAGATATTGAAGTGCACTTCAAAATGACAAAATATATTATTCTAAACTTGGGCAGTCGTAATAAGTGTTGGGATTCCGGTGGAGAAACACTTTTGAATGACAAAATAACTTTATTTTAACTGTTTAAAATTTGGTTTTACAAAGATTCGGTTCATTTCTACTAGAGAGATACGTCTCGCCCGTTTAAAAGTCGAGGACGAAAGAAGTTCCTTGAGAAGCGATGATGATATTTTTATTTCCTATTGGGAGGATCTAATCGTGAATCGGCAATTGCAATTGCAACGTTTTATCCCTATTAAAGAAAACTTCTTCTGTATATCCCGATTGACTACATCCTCTGTTACTTCTTGCAAGTCTAAAAAATAATAGTATAGTGCAGTTGTACATATTTTGAAATATTCGATTATTCGTACATGTCTCGCTCATGATTGAATCCTCGATTCCTACGTCTTGTGTTGTCTTTTTATTAATGTCTCTGTTTGCTGCCCGAATCCTGGAAGTTCCCAACGTAATACAGTTGAAGCTTGTTCGAGCGTTTTTTTAAGTTGAAGAATTGGTTAAAAAGGTAAATAAGTCATTACATCACAGGATGCTGACATTTTTTCACTGGTCATATCATACGACATTAAAGTAGCAAACTACGTTTCCGTTTTGTGTAAAGTTCAGAACCATTCCGGATTTTTTGTCACTGCGCATTTAGTTTTGCGTCAGTTACGAACTGTTCAGAATTATTCTAAAAAGTGAAACCGAAACAAACCTAATATGTCGGCCGTGTACGTGTTTACGTTCTACAGCAATTTTAATAATTAAATATCTCGGTTGTTAGATGGAATACGACAATTTCCACTACAAGGTAAGCTCTGCACATGCACATGCACATGCGAGCATCCAGGGAACGACCAGCAGAGGCGAGACGGAAGTCAGGGAGGAAACTCCGGTACTGCTCAAGAAAAATAAATTTATGAACGATTTAGAAGACGAATTATTAAGAGAACTCAATAGGTTAAGCTTAGAAAACAAACTCAAGAGATTAAATCAGATTCAAATTTAAACGATAATATAAATTCTATTGAATATTTAACTGTGACACTACCAGACGTAAATAAAATTAATTGGGATCTATTCAAGATAAAATTAAACAATATCAAACCATACGATAGTAACAGAGTAATACACTCAATAAATTCGTTTCTCGCTGTGAAAATTTCATACGCGACTACGAATTTTATAGTGATGCAGACCTAAATAATAGTACGTATATTATTATACTAGTTTAATAAGACGGAGACGAGCGAAGCGAGGAGTGCTTTAATAGAACGAGTGTGACAATACGTCTTATTAAACGAGTGTATCTGAGTGATTTTATCTACTTTGCTTTATTAATTCATTAAATTTTGGCTGTTCAAGTTTTCCTGTTACACTAAGGAATTTTGCGTGGGTTGGTTACACTAACGTCACTGACATTGACGTTTCGTATTTGAATTTGAAAATCTAGTAGTCCTAGGACAAATTCAATAACTATTACTTACTTAGGTGCGCGAAATGGAAGACAGAAATGTAGAATTGACCTGTATCTACACCCCCAAAAATACGCAAAGCTGCTCAAGAACTTTATTGAAATACTAATAATTTAACCTTGACGTCTACGCATGCCTACGTGACAAGCTGACGTACCAATTTAATAAAACTATAAGTTACCAAAAGTAGTGTAATAGTATTTATATTGTAATAATGAGATCATCAGTAAGGCAAAGTAGATAATAGTATATTATTAAATGTGTGTAATATACTATTTTATCTACTTTGCTTTATAAATTCATTAAATTTTGGCTGTTCAAGTTCTGGTATTACACTAGGGAATTTTGCTTGTGTTGGTCACACTGACGTCACTGACATTGACGTTTCGTATTTGAATTTGAAAATCTAGTAGCCCTAGGACAAATTCAATAACTAGTTACTTACGTGCGCGAAATGGAAGACAAAAATGAATAATTGACCTGTACACCCCCAGAAATACGCAAAGCTGCTCAAGAGGCTATTGAGAACTTGTTGCCAGCAAAATCCAAGCCAGCATATGACAAGGAGTACGCAGCTTTTTCCCAATGGTGCAAGAATGAAGGTGTAGTGAATGTTTCAGAAAACGTCCTTCTCGCGTATTTTCAGGAGAAAAGCAAGACAAAAAAGTCTTCGACGCTCTGGAGATCGTATAGCATGCTGAGAGCATGTCTAAATGCTTATAAGAACACAGATATATCGAAGTTTTCACGATTGCATGCTTTTCTCAAACGACAGTCTCAAGGATATCAGCCTAAAAAATCAAAAATTTTGGATATTGCTGAAATAAATCAGTTTTTAAGTCAAGGAGACGATCTTACTTATTTGGCAATTAAAGTAAGTTTTTTTTAAATCATATTGCATTTGTTACCTGCTTATATTGTTTTCGTTCAGGTTATACTTATAATGGGATATGCTGACGCTTGCAGATGTGACGAGTTGACAAATATGTCCACAGATGATGTGGACCATAGAGAAGACACCATTCACGTCAGGGTTCCAAAAACCAAAACAAACGTGGCAAGATTGTTTGTCATAACTGAGGGGTACTGGCTTCATCTTATTAAGAAATATGTCAACCTTCGACCAATCGGTATAGCTTCAAAACGCTTTTTTCTCACATACCAAAACGGCCGATGCATCTCACTAGCCCTATGGGGATTTATAAGATCAGCCAAGTGCCACGCATAATTGCTACGTTTCTGAATTTTGCTAATCCGGATCAGTACACGGGGCACTGCTTCCGTAGGTCCAGTGCATCAAACCCTGGCCAATAATGGAGCAGATTTAATTACTATAAAAAACCATGGGGCCTGGAAGTCTTCAGCAATAGCAGGGGGATACATTGACACTTCGTTAAAAAGGAAAAGAGATGTGGCGGATATGCTGAGATTATCGACATCCACTTCTACTTCCGTCAATGTACAACCGATATCCGAGCCAGAACACCCTAAAATTGGAACTATAAACAATATCAATTCAATCACAAATGAGACCAGTTTCATACGAAATATTCAGGAAAATACTAACTTTAACCAAAATATTATCACCCAAAATGTCCCTGGCATTACCATAAATGCTCAAGCCCACAGTAATGTCGTAGTTATATTTTTCACTAATTGTACATTAGCTACTGATTAGTTGTTCGTCTTTTGGGTCATACCGTCTTTTGTAATTTGTAATGCATTTTGTACTAGAATAATATAAAATAAAACCAAATAAAACATTTTTCATGTAAATTTTAAAGGTTATGTTTACTAATAATTTAACCTTGACGTCTACACACGTCTCCCTGACAGGCTGACATACCAACTTAACAAAACTAAAAAGTTACCAAAAGTAGCGTAAGAATATGAATATTATTACACTACTTTCGGTGTAAGAATGAGATTATTAGTAACGCAAAGTAGATAATCATATTTTCGAATATTTGCAAGAAAAATTGGTAGGAAAAGCGGAAGCCATGGTAGGTAATCGAATGGAATTGACCACTTGGAGAGACTTTAAAGATGCCCTAATTCAATGTTTTTCTGGCAGACGAGACTTAAAGTGTCTTTCACAGGAACTAATTAGATTTCAAAAATGGAAACATGATAGATTTGATGAGAGAGTAAAAACGATCTCTGGATCCTTCAAATTATAACTAACGTGCATTACTTTAAAAAAAATAGACGTCGACTATTTTTTGTTCCATTTCTTAACACACAAAATCTGTTTTATCCCAAACCAAAGATACCGCTAAGTCCCAAGTGTCGATTAACCTATAGAGCTTTTTCTCGTGGGATTTGGTAACAACTTCAAGTGTTAGATAAAGCGCAGTGAAAGATATAGCTCGTAATCTGACACTTTAAAAAAGTTTAATTATATTGACGATATTTTTTCATAGCGTATCTATTAACGTTGTTAGTTATCGTTCTTATCCGAATTTAAGACTATACATTTCTTTATTGATAACCTTTTTTACAATGGCTGCGGCACAAAACGAAAATGTCTACTTACTAGGAAACAGATTGAATAATTTAAATTAACACCCATATTTTTAAAATACTATAATAATTTATTTTTTCTGAAGAATTTGTACCTACGAATGTATGTATAAGTACCTTGGTTTTTAGTTGACCGCGTTTTTTTCACAAGAACAATTTCCAAAACTCATTTAATCTTCTACTTGAAGTGCCATACTCTCGAAGAGCGTATATAGTCCGGGAAACATATACCGAAAATGACCATTTCGAGTTTTACCATTTCGAACGGCTGATTTTCGATGTACAGGTAGTATAAACATGTACAAGATGATAATTATGTTTCCAAAGCGTCAAATCGATTCTCCCATTGTTTAACAGTCATTTATAACTGTCATTTTAACGATATTTTAGGTTTTTCACTTATATTTTTTTCCCCTCTTATTTTACAAGAAAAAAGTTAAGTACTTTCTTATTCGCCTTCAAAAGGCCTACACAACTAGGCATTGCACGAAAAAAAAATTAATTAGGTCAAAAGTTATCAATAAAACAACCATTGTTTATGCAATGTTAAATAAACTATTTTAAAACGAGCTACTATCACTGCCCCGTCTCGGCGTTTCGTGAAATCATTCGTTCTCACTCACAGACAATATGTACAAAAGCTGGAATCTGTAAGTGAAATAGTTAACAAGTTACAGCGTTATTAACAAATTAACTAATAATCGATCTACCTAGCTTGAGCGACGTTCAGCGGAAAGAAAATCATTTTTATCGGTAGCTTTCATCCGTAAAAGTATCACAACATATAATTATTTTTCAATACAAAGTTATTTTGTAACAATGGGAGCGATTATTTAATATGACCTTAGTTGTAAAATAGAATGTCATATATTAAATAACTTTCTTCAATATGTAATTCCATAATCTAATAGAGGGCGGAAAAACCTTTAATACTAGAAAAGAAAATTTAATGTTCGTTAAGAAATAATGGAGTTATAGGCCGTCAAAGTTCAAGGCCTATTGTTAAACAATTAAATAAACAAACAAGCACTTTTGAGAGGTTTTTACTACGCAATGCCTTCTAAAGGCGCGTATACACCTAAAAAGCGAGCAGGAGCGAACAAGAGCGAGCGAGCATTCTGCATTAATAATTGTCTAGTGAGTACGGGCTAGCGAGCGAACAAACGTTTATTTGTTCGCGCTTAAAAAGATCGAGAGGAAGGCGGTACATCAAAGAAAATACTTGTTTATGCTCGTTCAGTGTGGACGGGATTCCACTGCGAGAAGTGCTCGTGCTAGAATAGCTCTCCTGTAGTTTGTATCATTTTCCATTTTGGTACCACAAGTTCCAGTAAAGTTTTAAAATCGTCAGGAGACATTCTGCAAAAATTTTTTGGAACAGTCCGTAGTCATGTTCCACTTTTAAATCACGCATTAGACTACTGCCACCAGTGGCGTATCTACCGAGTGTGCCATGTGTGCGAAGCACACGGGCCCGGCGTCAAAAGGGGCCCGGGAACCTCGATCACACACAATTTTTTTTTATTTAGCATTCTTATCACAAGGGCTATGTGGATAGCGGTATTTTGTTGTGCGGCTCCCAAATTAATCTCAAACAGATATTAGTGTAATTTTATTGTTGGTGAAGCCTTCTACGAATCATTCGAATCAAACGCCGCCGCCTTCGCGGCATTTCTTTTAAGAAGTTTTTAGGTTGATGTTATATATTCTAATAATTCTAGTAATCATTCTACGAATGATTGCTACAGTCTACGTCTACATATTTATTTTGTCAGAATTGTCAGTCGTGTCCGTGTGCTGAACACCGAAGACACATGAATTTTTTTTAAATTTAAAACAGCAAATCCATTCGAGTATTAATTTAAAGTCATTAGATTAGTGTTAGTTAAACTTTGTTTTTGCTTGGTTAGTCATCTTAAAAATTTCTACCTTGCATATTGATTTAAAATATCTAGAATGAATAGTTATAGTACATATTGTAACGCGAAATGTAAACAGCAGTGAGAAACGTTTCACTCTTATCGGACGGCCGCTTTCATTAAAGGAATGCCACTACGCTTAATAAGCGCAGCGGCGAGCAAGAAAAACCGTCCCGAGCGTTCCCGCAACATCTTATTAGGGAAAGAATGATTTATGACCTTTCTGGACGTTTTTAAGTAAACATTATTTGAGAAAGGAATGACTTGGAACTATCGCGAATACAATTGAGGTGTATATAAACTGGCTTGCGGTCGGAGAGATTAGATTAGATGTGAAGCCGCGAGTGAATAAACAAAGCGAAAAACGGACTAGTGAAATAAATTAACAGTTAAGAGTGATATAAATTAATTAGTTAGGGAATAGTTAAGATGAATTAAGTAGTGTGTAGTGTATAATTTTAGGACAGTGTAAATAAATTTGAAATAAACGTTACAGTATAAACATAAATCCGGTGCTCAAAAACGTAAAGAGCTTGAAAAGAAAGAAGTTAAAAAGAGGAAGCTCCCAAAAATTACTGATTTTTTTTGTCCGAAGGCTTCTAGTAGTACAGTGTAACCTTGGTTATCCGAACACGCGTTTATCCGAATACCCGCTTATCCGAATGCATCAAATTGGCATTTATTATCCGAACTACTCTTGATTAACCGAACTTAAATCGCTAGAGCTTAGCTAGTGACGACTCACAAATTTCTGACACATTTCTTCCGCCTAACTGCACACCACTGATCCAGCCAATGGATCAGAATGTGATCCAAGCTATAAAACTCTACTACAGAAAGAATCTTTTGAAGAAGATAGTGAGGACTCTTGGAAATATTGCAGAGGAACTGAAGAAGGTCACAGTCAAAGATGTCGTGTTTGAAGTTTGCACTGGCAGAGGCTTGACAGAACGTGAAGACCGATCTGAAAGTTCTTGGCAGCAACTCCTGCCCCCAGGATTGTTAGATTCATTCGAAGATGAAGATTTGATCCCTCTCTCTGCATTGCGACAAGCTATAACATCAGAAGTGAACGAAATAAACGAGATAGTGGAACTTACGAAAAACATATCAGATGCTCCTACAAATGAAGAAATTAAAAGATGGACCTTGGGCGATGAAGGCGTAGAAAGGATAGATGACAGCGACATATTGGAGAGTGTGAAGAATTTTGACGAAATGGAGGAAGAGAGTGAAGAAGGGAGTGACAGTGACAGAGTGACACACGGAGAAGCGGTAAATAACTTTGCTAAATGCATACAGTGGGCAAAGGACCATGGAGAAGATTCCAGCCAAATCATTCTTTTAGAAGAGATGCAAAGCAGAGCAAATAAGTTGCAAATGAGAAATATTAAACAACAGAAAATTACAGATTTTTTAAGTAAAATGTGCACTAACGTTTCTGCTAGAATGTATCAACTTTTTTTATTTTATGAAAGAATGTATATTTTTATTTATATTTGTTACCTTCGAATTACGTAGAACTACGTACTTCTATGAAGTACGAAGGACGTAGTACTTCAGAACCAGGATTGGGCTCCGAGACTGCTAGTGACAGTGTTAGTGAAAATGTTCAAGTTGACGAAAGTAAAAACTTTGAAGATAATATTACTGCTGGTAGTGCTGAGACGGGGGATCTAGAATTTTTAAAAACCGATAAAGGGTATTATGATGCAAGAAACCCGTCGCTGCACCCAACTTTTGCGCATTCAAAAGCAAGAAAACAAAGATTTTATTAGTGCTATATTTAAGATGTTAAGATGTTAATTTAAGATGCATTTTTTAGTTGTTTTTATTTTGTTATATTATTTTTTATAATATGTTAATGATTATTTTCCGTTTTTTTTTGTTACATGAATTGGTATATTGTTTTTGCTTTATGTTTGGTAAATAATTTTAAATCTGAGAAAATAAATGTTAAATATTTGCAAACGACCCTTGCTCATTTTTTTGTACCTACCTACCTATAATTAAACAGTTATCCTGACACACACATATATCCATTATGAATTATGAAATTATTTAACTTGGGGCCCGGTCAAAATTTTCGCACACAGGCCCGCTGCCACGTCGCTACGCCACTGACTGCCACTATAAATATGTCTGTTTTGAAATATAGTTGCTTGCCAGAATCATTTTTTCCGTTTTTTCTTTTTCAATAAATTCAATACAACGAAAGCAGCACTAGCTGCTAACAATAATTTTTCACGGTCAGCCATATTTAATACGCTCGCAGAAAGTAGATGGATCAACTGCGAACCTGAACATATTTGCTCTGGTATGGACGAGATGTCAACACGTCGAGCGAATACGAGCAAACATACACGAACAAAAGAAGCAAGGGCTTTTCCTGCGTCTCGCTTTTTTGGTGAATACGTGCCTTATGGTGTCGAGTGATTGCCATATACGATGGCACACGACACCACACCCGGGATTGAACCCCGGGTCTCTTGAGTGTCAGTCAGACACGCTAACCTCTACACCACACTCGCCACTGCTTATTTAATAATGATGCCTTAATTTACCCTTCAGGAATAAAATTTCTGTATATTTCTATAGACTTCTTTAAAAAAATCAATTGTGAACGATATTTATTCATTTGTCATTGGGGGGGTGGAGGGTTAAAGGTTGGCAGGAAAATGTTTTAGAATGGTGAATGTTGTATATATAAAAATCTCATAAGAGTAATTAACACCTTTCATTGCTTCAAAACAATGCCATTCTTTGTAGAATGAGAAGTATCCAAAAAATGCTAATTAAAAATGCACTAAACTTCGATCAAAATGCATTATTTGTATTTGTGTACAGATTTAATTCGTTATTTGGATGACGTGTGTTTTATATTACGGCTTTTAAAGACAATCTATTTATGACATCTTGATACAGTAAACTCTATTTCTATGTAGGTATTGCCAGTAACGCTAACGCGTTTAGTCGTTCGTTTAATATCGGATTTTTCGGTCAGGACTTCTTAAAGTTGAAAAAGATCTTTCTGCAGTTACCGTAGCGCAAGGCATGTGTGTGGAGTGCGCAACGAATCTCCAGCATCGAATTTTGTACGAGTCATTTTCGCCAACGCTTGTTACTTCATCCCAAACTATGAAAGATCTTTGTAAATATTGGATAACTCCAGAAGTACTACCTTCTATCCGCGTATTCTTATAACTTATAACAAACGATAGATGACTAAATGGTTATAGTAAGGATTTTCAAAAAATGTCAATTACTGAGCCATTCGAGAGTTTAGAATCAGGTTAATGTGTAATGAAATCACTAAATATGTTGCAACTTTGGAACTATAACTTTCTACTCTCTCTTGTTATACTTATCAGACGATAAAGGACATACAAAACAACTATGTATATAGTTAGAAATTACAGAAAATGGCAATAACTAAGCTATTTCGAGATTTTTGTATCAGGTTCATGTGCGTAATGGAGTTATTTAATCTTGAAGTAGCTAAGTTATTAACATTTTTTTGAATTCTAGCTATGGTTGTTTTGTTGGTATTCATATACTTTATCGTCTGGGACGTCTGGTATAACAAGAGAAGTGTATAAAGTTATACTTTCGGAGTTACGGCATATTATGTAACACCATTTCACATGAACCTTATTCGTAAATCTGGTAGGTCAGTTATTAGGACTTTTTGAAAATTCTTGCTCTCGTTATTTCATAGGTCATTGGGTTCCTTATCTTTTGTTATAAAAACAAAAGTATGAAAAATTATACTTCCGGAGTTATAGCATATTAAGTAACTCCATTACACTTGAACCCGATTCGAAAATTTCACAATAGCTCAGTTATTGACATTTTTTGGAATTTCTTGTTATGGCCATTTCATAGGCCGTTGTGTTCCCTACCTACGTAATAAGAACAAAAGTGTAGAACGTTATACTTCTGGAGCTATCGAATATTTAAGACACATCTTTAATAGTTTGGAGTGAAGTAACAACCGTTGGCGGAAATGACTCGTACAAAATTCGACACTAGATTCGTCGCTAACTTCACACAGACGCGCAAGACAAAGTTGCTAATATTTGAGAAAAGGTCTTTAATAATTGGGAAACACAACTCATCTGCATTTAAAGGCGAGTCAATGGCCATTCTTGGTAGATCATCACAATGAATATCATGAGATATCACCACCATTATGAACTTGTTCAGCCACATATGAAATATGACGAAAAAGAATTAAAATTTAGGTAATACAGTTCACAAACACGTTCCAATATTTCAAATTTAGCTTTAGTTACCACACATTTTCCTGGCATGAATACCTATAAATAGGGTAATAATTTGTGATTGTTTGAAAAACAATCTTTTAATGCAATTAGAACGTGATTTATGAATGGAATGTACAGTTTTTAAAGATTTTAGTGGTTTATCGCAGAGTTTGGAGGTGTTTAAATAAGAGATTCGAAATTTCAAAACTGCGGTTAAACCATGTTAATGGTTTGGTGTTAAACGACAGATACATCAAAAATAGAACCGGGTGCAAATTTATAATGCTGCGATTTTTTTGTTCACAAGTTTGTATTTGATTCAATGGGTTCTACTTAAGGCATTTAAAACTCTCACTAAAGAACTAAAAACGCAGTGGATGGCTAGCAAAAAAAAAAACAAGCGTGGATTCATTTTTATGATTTTCATTTTTAGTTGCTTGCTTTATTAGTCTTATTATAATGATTAACGTTTTTATTAGCGAGAATTATCCGTTTTTCTTGTTTCTATTAAAGTGGGAGTTTGAAACCACTAAAACCCCCTCCCTTATCTACGGCCATGCTCAGATGGCAGACTCAGTACTTTTGTGAAATTTTAGGTCTCCCAAGCAAATAGAATTTAGTACGAGGCGCCCTAATCTGTTCGGTTATTGGTGCAAACAGCACTCCCCGTACTCGTCTAAAGCTCAACCTTCCCCCTTCATATCCGTTTTATTCATTCCCAGGTTAAGACTGGCTTATTGTGTGTGAAGCGTTTCAAGATTGGGAGCCTTTACTGAACGTAACAAAACCGAACTCAACTCATTCATATGTGAGGATCGGAAACTTTTCGTTCCGAGGCAAGTCGAAAAATCGTGAATTGCCTGTATACGCTTGACAACAAACCCATTACGGTAGTCGTAGTCTCCGAATCCGTTATTTGTTTATAATTTACAAGTGGTGTGGTAAATATAACAAATGTTGATGGATTTGTACCGAAATGACGGAAAGAACAAAGTGGTCCTGTTTACAATTTCGGTAATTTATGAAGGCGCTCAAAACGTCATCTGGTTAATACACATAAACAGGCAGGTTCAAGAAAATATAAACGTTCGTTTTCTGGGGATAACAAAAGAATTAGGTATACGAGAGTTCTTCAGAATAATCAATAATATTGTCTATCCAAAAATATATCGTGAACTTATCGACCTCAGACTCTCGAATCGGTCATAAACGGAGAGGGTAGATAGTGACAGGCCTTCCGAAGGAACAGCGGCCACTTATTTCCGGTAAAACAGTCCGGGGCTCACATCAATTTTAAAGTTGTCAGCGGCATTATATTTTGTTTGTCGACTGCTGTCGCATCATATGACATAATATCCTAAATGCAATTAGTAGGAATCGAGTAGCATATTTCATTAATAGTAATGTATTAAGTAAGGGCTCTAAATGGAAAGACATAAATCCAGATATAAACTCATGGACAAAATTAACGCACCACCAAATATATTTTGTGTTATTCCAAAATAATGAAGATTTTCAGTTGTTTAGCTATCTTACAAGTAGGCTCTGGATATAAACTTGTTACTCAACTTTCAATTATCGTTTTAAAAAAGATTTATTAAACGAATAACACAAGATGAGAACCAATACTAAAACTAAAATGAACGTGGTTTCTACCAGTGGCGGATTTAGAGGGGGGGCGCGGGGGGCGCGCGCCCCCCCCTAGAGCTTTAACAAAACTTTTAAGTTCAATCACTGTGACATAAATCTTGTTTTTTTCTTACGTTTCTTTAACGTTATTTGTTTGTGTTCTTCTATTGGTTGTTTTCACTATGGTCCTTTATTTTGTTATAGAACAAGCGAGAAATAAGCATTGCGTTTAAGTACATTAATATTTTATTACCTATTATTTTAATTATTTATTTATTTACATATTTTATTTTATTATATTATTTATTACTATTTATATTTTAATGTTGTTTTCTTAAAAAATTAGTGACATGCATGATTTATTTTATATACCTGTAATTTGAGCGCGCCCCCCCCTAGACGAAATTCTAAATCCGCCCCTGGTTTCTACCAAAAAGCAAGAAATACATTAATGATTCTCGCGTCCTCACAATATTCCCTCAAATAGTGACCATTACTATTAATTACCTAAGATAGGGATGTTTAGATAATATTTCTATCAACAGATAACAGTTATTTCTACAACATAATTATATGCTTTGACAGTTCAAGTAAATGTTGTCAACAAGGGTTTTGTTTTAAAAGTATAATTGCAAAGAAAAGCATTTTTGATGAAAATTGATTTAAAATATGATTAGAAATTTTTGCTTATTAAGACTACTTAATTGTTTTGAGCCACCAAATTTTTTTGGTATTGATAGTGTAAGTGCGAGTGTACTCCAGTTTAATAATGAATCGCATAACCATATATATTGTCAACCTAAAATATACACGGAATACATAAATTGCGATGTGCTGGGACTATATTAAGTTGGTAGTATTGGATGATTCTGACGTCATCAAAATAACGTGGATTGGGATTTGTTTTGAAAAGAGGGTACAATATTATATCTATCAAATGAATGACGTTGACTGTTATCAAAATGATAAGGAGGTACATATGAAAATGTTCATGATGACAATATAAATTAAAGAACAGGTAAAATACTAAGTGAATAGTTTATATTGATATTATTTAAATTTTGATAGATGATTGAATGAATGTTATATATTGTAACGGTTTGACTGTTCGAAAATCACTACACTACGCGAAACGTCTTACTTAATTTATTTTTACAAACATAACACTTAATACCTAATTTATATTCACACACTTTTATCTTTGCGTCCGGTCTGCCGCGTCGCTTATAGGCCAACTAGTAGAGATTTTTTGGTGCATTAAAAAAATAGCCAAATGGCAGCCAAAAAACCGTAAAATATTGCAAGAAAATATATTTTTTCTGTTTCTAGCAGAAACTATAGGAGATATCGTTTTGACTACAATGCAAAAGTTGCAGAGAATTTAAAAACCTTTGAAATGAGTCCTACCGCAACTCTGTAATTGCGTTTTTCGCCGAGAAAATCCGAAAAAACTAAAAAAATACGCGTTTTTTGAAAATTCATAGCTCCTACAAATATGAACCTACAGCACGCGCTCTTTGGGAAATAGTAGCTGTTGATATGCTTATTAAACAGGTAAAAATCTGGACCATATCGGATGTATCGTTTGGCAAATATACCCAATTCATTTTTTTGGACCGATTTTTCACTTGCTCATTCTTGCTCGTACGGAGGTCCGATCGCAATTTTAAAAACTGTTTAAGAAACTTCAGAATCTTATCTAAAAATCGTATATTCTAACTATTAGAGCACTAGAGCGCGTGCTGTAGGTTCATATTTTGTAGGAGCTACGAATTTTCAAAAATGCGTATTTTTTTAGTTTTTTCGGGTTTTCTCGGCGAAAAACGCAATTACAGAGTTGCGGTAGGACTCATTTCAATGGTTTTTAAATTCTCTACAACTTTTGCATTGTAGTCAAAACGATATCTCCTATAGTTTCTGCTAGAAACAGAAAAAACATATTTTCTTGCAATATTTTACGGTTTTTTGGCTGCCATTTTGTTATAAACAATAATTCGTGGTTATGATTTTATCCCTTTTCATCTACGAATCATACTTTAACACCCTGCATACTTTGTAACCTATTTTTTTTAATGCAAAAATGACCACGTTTAGAGCTCTGCTGGTTGGTCTATTACGCTACCGATATTCTCACTAACTGCTAACGGCCTTGAGTCCGGTGTTCCCCTTATATGTCTAGCACAGCGTCTCTCGAAGATTCTCGATTTCACTAGAAGATTCCTTTTATTTTAACACCTAATTTTCTATATAATCTTCATTTCATAAATTTCAATCTAATTTCAATTTAACATCTAATATTCATAACGTGAAATTTTATATTTATTAACACAAGCTAAGCACAAGCTATATAATTATAAATAGCACTTAAACCCTGTATATCAGTACTGTAACGTTTTGAGTGTTTGAAAATCACTAAAATACACGAATTGTCTTAGTTAATTCATGTTAACCATTTACACTAACACTTATTTAATTTATATTTGATCACTGCCGCGCTCCGGTCGACGTATGTAGACCGGCTTTACGACTCTCTTCCGACTGCTCGGCTTCGGCCTGCTGTTTATTTTGCCGAATGGAGAATAATCTCGAGGCTCTCATCGTTTCCCGAATATTCTACGACTTCCAGGAAATCTCAGTTCGCCAAACTCTCGTCGCTTCGAATTTCACAAAATAGTCCAGTAAATGAAGGCCGATAAACGCCCAAACCGGGGTTTATATTCTGTAAAGGGATGAAACCGAGGGCAATTGTAGGTCTCAACTGGGTCTTTCGAAATACAGAAAGTTGCCGATTCTTCGGGTACCACGACATGGTGGAAAATGGCCCTCAAGATAAAAAAATCCGTTTTCCGCCAATATCTCAGAGAATATGGCATTTAGAGAATTTTTGTTTAGAGACAAAAGGAAGATCAGATCATTAGCTACAAAAATAGTCCTTGTGATTTTTTTTTCATCATCAATATTTTTTGCAAAAACGCGGATTCAAAAAAATAATTGAAGTTGCCAAAAAAAAACGAAGAGACCATTAGGAAAATGGGACATTTCAAGCTTTCCAGTGATGTGCATTGCGAGAAGTTATTGGACAATTTGTCCGCGCGCTTATGTTTCCATTTCTCGAATTTGCTCTCCTGGATTCAGAGCAGGGGCAACAAGTAAAGGGCTCGTTTCGGGGCCGTTATCTCGAAAACTGTCGAGTTGTCGGAAAAAGTCATAAGGACCATTTTTGTCGTGAATGAAGTGATCTTCATTTTAACTCCGAAGAAATCCCTCTACATGCCATATTTTCGGAGATATTGGCGGAAAAGAGATTTTTTAAGTTGAGAGCCATTTTCCACCATGTCGCGGTACCTGGAGAATCGGCAACTTTCTGTATTTCGAAAGACCCAGTTGAGACCTACAATTGCCCTCGGTTTCATCCCTTTACAGAATATAACCCCGGTTTTTTTTCCTTCATTTACCGGGATAAAAGCGACACTTTCTGACTAAGGTTTATCTGTATGGCCAGCCGTTCCGTTACAGTATTTTTTTATTCATTTTGTTAGGTATAGTCTTTACGAGGCCAGTGTAACAACGGGCTGCCGACGAGAAAGAAGAACGTAAACGAGCCGCCTCCATAAGCGCGCGGAATATTTTTTACTCACTTAGTCAGTAAAATTTCATAGAAAAATTTTACATGAATTATTGCAAAATAATTGAGTTTAAACATTAAATAATTAATCGTAATCTTCAGAAGAAGATTCGGAGCCGGGACGAATGACAATGGGGTTAATAGGTGGTAAAACGTGATATTCTTCCTCTTTTTTAATTACATGCGAAACGCAATTTTGCCAAATTTGTTTGTAAGAATCATCCCTAAAGACGGTTTCAATGTTCTCAAAAACAATGTTTGTGAAAGTAGGACTGTGGTTTGTTTTCCGCAAGCGATCCTTGACGTTAGCCCAAATTAATTCTATGGGATTAAAAATACAGTAGTAGGGAGGTAGTCGAAGAATACAATGACCTTTATCCTCAGCAAGCTTATCAACAGCATACTCCTTTTTGAAAGTACCCGATTTAACAATTTCAAGAAGCTGTTTTTTTGTACGGATGTTTGAAGCTATAGGAATATTTTTGCTGTGAAGAAATTCGATGATAAGTGATTTCCTGGAACTAGTATTAGGAATTTAATTAATTTGACGAGAATGATATAAAGCGTTATCAAGAACTGTAACTGTATTATTAGGAATATTGGGCAGAAGTCGATATTTAAACCACTTTTCAAACAATTCGGCATCCATATCCTGATGCTAATCGGCGAAACTCTTATCGATATTCTTGGCGGAAAGAAGCAAAGCATTAGGCACAAAACCGTTTTCGTTTCCTACATGTAAAATTACCACCCGATTTCCCCTAAAACTGGGTGTATTTAATTTACAGTTGTTGCTGTCATCAACCTAACCACGTTGAATTACTTAATGGGTGCCGAACCATGTTTCGTCTAAATATACAATGTTGCTCCCTGATTCCCGAAATGACCTAATTTGTCTCAAATAATCCTGACACAAAGCAACAATACTAGATGGCTCAATGATGACCATTCGAGAATCTAATTTTGTGTGTTTAAATCCGCAACTTAACAGAATTGACCTTAAAGTGTCTAAAGATTTATATTTATATTCCTCAAAAGACTGTAATTTTTGAAAAATTTATAGTAAAGTGGGCACCTTGTTTCTAGCATAAAATTTGTAAACGGTTCTGCGTATAACGTCTTTAGCAGCGTCATCTAATGCTTTGAACTTCTTTTGTTTACCTAATCTATTTTGATGATGATCTACAATTCCTCACTGAATTATTTTATAAATTGAAGAATATGGAATTAATGTCAAGTCTGAAATTTCTAAAATTAAGCAGCGAACCGATTGTTCGGGGTGTCTTTGTTGGAGGCGCTTAAACATATTGTAATGCGAGAAGTAAACAAAGCGACACATGTTTACTCCTTCAAAAGAACAACTACGACGCGTACAAGACAGCTGCATTTCCCGGAATGTTGTTTACGAAAAGCAATTAATTGGTAACCTTATGAACATTTGCTGCGTAGGCTTCTAGAATGTACTAGAACGTTCTCGATCTGGGTTGGGGGTGTATATATAAGGGGGCTTGTGATCGAGGGAGTTAGTTAGAAGTAGAGAAGCAGAAGTGAACGCGACATACGAACCGAAAGCGGAGCAGTACAAATAAATTATGTAGTGTCTAGTCTAGTGTACAAGTAGTTTAGTGTGTTAAATAAATTAGTGTTCAATTAATCTAAATAAATTATAAAATAAACGTTACATTGGTGTCAGAAGAGCGGATCATGAAGAAGTTACGCGAATTAAAAGTGGCCGAGTTAAAAAAAGAACTCGAGGAACGAGAATTGGAAACAGGAGGGAAGAAGACTGAACTCCAGGACCGACTCTCGGCATTTTTGAAAGAAAATGGCCAGGACCCGGAAGTTTTCGAGTTCGAAGACGACGACATAACGAAGCAGTTCGCAGCCCAGAAGGATGACATCACGAAGCAAATTGCCGCCCAGAGGGAAGAAATCGCCGCCCAGAGGGAAGACATCACTGCTCAAATCGCTGCCCAGAGGGAAGAAAGCGCCGCCCAGAGGGAAGACATCACTGCTCAAATCGCTGCCCAGAGGGAAGAAATCGCCGCCCAGAGGGAAGAAAGCGCCGCCCAGAGGGAAGACATCACTGCTCAAATCGCCGCCCAGAGGGAAGACATCACTGCTCAAATCGCCGCCCAGAGGGAAGACATCACTGCTCAAATCGCTGCCCAGAGGGAAGAAATCGCCGCCCAGAGGGAAGAAATCGCCGATCAGAGGGAAGACATCACTGCTCAAATCGCTGCCCAGAGGGAAGAAATCGCCGCCCAGAGGGAAGAGATAACCGACCAGATTGAGGCTCAGCGTAAGGAGATTGAAGAGAAGATCAAGCAGTTAGAAGAACGACTAGAACAAGTCAGTAGCGGCGAGGGGAAAGAAGACGAAATTAACCAGAAGACGAAGCAGTTGGAAGAACGACTAAGGCGAGTCAGTAGCGGCGAGGCGAAGGACGAAATAAAGGCGGTCGTTCAACAGAACTCGATATACACCAATCGAGTGACGCCCCCAACGTTCGACGGAAAAATTCCGTGGGCCAGTTACAAGAAGCAGTTTGAGGCGGCAGCGGAGGCTAATGCTTGGTCCCCTCACGAGAAAGCTGTTTCCCTAACGGTAGCCTTACGTGGAGAGGCGTTGGAAGTTCTTCAGACGCTATCCACCGAGGAAGCCGGGAATTACACGGAGCTGCTGAGGCGACTGGAAATGCGGTTCGGCCAAACACATCTAGAGCAAGTTTATCAATCCCAGATGTCCAATCGCCGTCAGAGATCGAACGAGACCCTGCAGGAGTTCGAAGCGGACGTAGCCAGACTAGTGAGGTTGGCGTATCCCACGGCGCCGGAACGGACGATGGAGTGCCTCGCAGTGCAGACGTTCGTGAGCGGGCTGCGGGACCAGGAACTGCAGATGGCCCTGAGGCTAGCTCGACCTTAAACAGTAATGAACGCGCTCGCCATCGCACTAGAACATGAGGCAGCAATGGAAGCCTCCCGCATTCGCACGGTTGTGCTCGAGCTGTTACCGAGGAGGTAGGCACAGAAAAACTCGTGGAGAAGGCCGTCCAGCAGATCATGGAGTTGCTGTCAGCACAGAAGACGCGGCCCAAAACAGCGGTGCCGGCAAAGGCCCCGGAAAAACTAATGCGGGTCGATAAAAGGGAGGGGACGTCGACCCGTGGCAATAGGAACCCCCGGGCCAGTATAGCCTCGTTTTCCCACCAATTGGGGAGCGCGTACGTCGATGGCACTATCGACGGGAGATCCCACGCTATGCTTGTGGACACGGGAGCTACGAAGACGATCGTACGCTCGGAAGTTGTGAGGGACCGTAGGAAGATTAGGCCAAGTAGGTGGCAATTAAGAACTGCCACTGGGGAGAAGGCAGTAATACACGGTAAAGCGACGGTGAGCATGACGTTGGGACGAGTAAAGTTTGACCATCCTGTTCTCATAGCCGAAATTGAGGAAGACGTCATACTGGGGATGGACGTCATGAGGAATCATGAATTCCAGTTGGATTTCGGACACCGAGTGTTGAGGATCGGTCAAGAAGAATTACTGCTACACAATCGTGACAACTTTGTGTTAGACGTAATAATGGCAGAAGATGTGATTCTCCCGGAACGAAGCGAAACGATCACCTCTACCTGTCTGAGGGGTGTTGTGGAAGAGGGAATTCCAGCCGTGATCGTACCAGAAAACGATGACAATCGACTGGCTCGGGGGGTACTGGTAGGAAAGGCGCTCGTTACTCTCTCAAGTGAAGTGCCTGTGCGACTACTCAACATCAATCAGTACCCGGTCACCATCAAGAAGGGTACGAAGCTGGGCACATGTATAGCCGCTTCAGCCATCGTAAGGGGCGTTAGTGAGGAAGAAAGGTCCAAACACACTCCGCGGGACTTGAAACAAATTCTTTCCCAGACCAGTGCGTTTCTCTCGCCCACACAGAAACAAAAGGCCCACGAATTAATAAATAAGTACCAGGACATATTTACCACCGAGAATGGAAAGCTGGGAAAGACCAAGGTCGTGACACATAAAATTGACACGGGCGAGACACGACCGATTCGACAAACAGCAAGACGACTACCCTTGGCCAAACAGGAAGAAGCCGAGAAAATCATCATGGACCTAGAGCGGGACGGGGTCATCGAGCCGTCAAGCAGTCCATGGGCCTCGCCGGTAGTACTGGTGAAGAAAAAGGGTGGGACTACTCGATTCTGTGTAGACTACCGGCAGGTGAACAGTGTCACCAAAAAGGACAGCTACCCGCTACCACGTATCGACGACACACTCGATACCCTTGCTGGATCCACGATATTTTCGACCTTGGATTTAAAAAGCGGCTATTGGCAAGTCGAAATGGACCCTGCCGATAAGGAAAAGACGGCATTTACCTTCGGTAACGGCCTATGGCATTTTACAGTCATGCCATTCGGACTTTGTAATGACCCAGCGACGTTTGAGAGGCTGATGGAGAGCGTGCTAATGGGTCTGACGTGGAAAACGTGCCTAGTCTATTTGGACGATGTCATCGTGATGGGCAAGACCTTCGAAGGACATCTGAAAAACTTAGAGGACGTCTTCCAGAGACTGCAAGGTGCGGGACTGAAACTGAACCCTAAGAAATGTCAGCTTTTCAGAAGGAAGGTCTCATACTTAGGGCACGTAGTGAGCAGAGAGGGCGTCGCCGTTGATCCGGACAAGACAAGTACGGTGAAGGAGTGGCCAATACCGGTAGATAAACACCAGTTGAGGAGTTTTCTGGGCCTCTGCACGTACTACCGACGATATGTCCGGATGTTCTCCGACGTCGCTAAGCCGTTGACAAGGCTCACGGAAGAAGGACGAAACTTCTGTTGGGATGAGGAATGCCAGTCTGCCTTCGACGAGCTGAAGAGGAAGTTGACCAGTGCCCCAGTGCTGAGTTTTCCTCTGCCAGAAGGACAGTTCATCCTGGACACCGACGCGAGCAATGTGGGAATTGGAAGTGTTCTGTCGCAGCGCCAGGAGGGACAAGAACGTGTCCTTGGATACTTCAGCAAGGTACTCTCCAAACCAGAAAGGAATTACTGCGTCACCCGGCGTGAATTATTGGCCATCGTCAAGTCCATCGAGCACTTCCATAAATATTTGTGTGGAAGGAGGTTTTTAATCCGGACCGATCATGCTGCTCTTAAATGGCTCCTCCAGTTTAAGAATCCCGAAGGACAGATCGCTCGCTGGATCGAGAGGCTCCAGGAGTATGACTTTGTCATAGAACATCGGCCAGGACAGAGTCATGGAAACGCAGACGCACTCTCGAGAAGACCATGCCCTGATGAGTGTCCTCATTGTCATAGAGCTGAGGAAAAGTCCGAGAAAGTCTATCGAACGACCGTGGTCGCCGAGGAATGGACACCATCCTCGTTACGACAAAAGCAAGAAAAAGACCCGGTTCTCAAAGAAATCCTGGTTTGGAAGGAGGGAAGAGAGCGTCCTGAGTGGCAAAAGGTATCACCTGGCTCGCCAAAACTCAAGAGCTATTGGGCACAGTGGGACTCGTTAGTGGTTGAGGATGGACTACTAAAACGCGTACTGGAGAGCCAAGACGGGACGGAGGAAAGACGGCAGTTGGTAATTCCCTCCAGTAAAATCCCGGAGGTCTTGCGGCACCTTCACGACGAGTCGTCTGGTGGACATTTAGGGATCAAGAAAACCCTGCAGAAAGTACGAGAGCGATTCTACTGGATCAATTGTTCAGACGACGTGAAGGACTGGTGCAAGAAATGTACTACATGTTTCGCAAGTAATGGGCCACAAAGACGACCGAAAGCTCCCATGAAACAATATAACGTCGGGAGCCCCTTCGAAAGGATCGCTATTGATATAGCAGGACCCTTCCCTGAGACCGAAAAGGGGAATAAATACATCTTGGTCGTGATGGACTACTTTACGAAGTGGGTAGAAGCGTACGCTCTCCCTAATCAGGAGGCAGAGACAGTGGCCGATGTGCTAGTGAAGGAGACGATCTGCCGGTTTGGAGTACCCATGGAATTACACTCGGATCAAGGAAGAAACTTTGAGAGTGGCCTATTCCGGAGGATCTGTGAGAAGTTTGGGGTACGAAAAACAAGAACCACGGCCCTTCACCCTCAGTCTGACGCCATGGTAGAACGAATGAATCGCACCCTCAACCGCTATCTAGCGAAAATGGTCTCGTCACATCAAAGAGACTGGGACGAACACGTGCCGTTCATCCTGATGGCCTACCGCTCGGCCGTTCATGAGTCGACAGGACAAACTCCAGCCAAAGTCCTGTTCGGGCGAGAACTTAAACTGCCCTGTGATCTAATCTTTGGCGCTAGACCGGACGAGGACGTTTCGGGGGAAGATTACGTCTCCAGGATGCGGCAAAGGATGAACGAGATTCACGATCAAGTCCGATACCAACTAAATATCGCCAGTGATCGCATTAAAGAGCGTTACGACATCAACGCTAAAGAGGGTGGCTACCAAATGGGAGATCGAGTTTGGCTGTACAACCCACAGAAGAAACGTGGTTTGTCCCCTAAGTTACAGACCAATTGGGAAGGTCCCTATGTTGTGAAGAAACGAATCAATGACGTGGTCTACCGGGTAAGCAAACTACCAAATGGCAAGCCGAGAGTGGTGCACTTCAATCGGTTGGCACCCTATGAGGGATCGCACGATGAGGCGGAGGTTCCCCGAGTAAGAAACACATTGGCGCAGGAGAACGAACTTTCCTTCGAAGAATTTATGAGCGCCTACGGGGGTACCGGAAAAGCACGGTATGGGGTAACCTGTGAAAAACAACAGGATTTGTTCAGCGTACCTGAAGAATACTCGTTGGCCCATTGTGTGTCCACCGACCTGGTAATGTCACGAGGTATCGCCACGGTTTTCAAGAAGAAGTACGGGCGCTTGGAACAACTCAGAGCGCAACTACCGGAGATTGGCAAGGTTCTGGAACTACGTGACAACGTAAGACACATCTTTTATCTGGTTACGAAGGAGATCGGGTCCCTTAAACCATGTTATCACGATGTATGGCGAACCTTGCATAGGCTACGAGACCGACTGCTGGAGCTCGACATCAGGAAGCTAGCTGTCCCCAAGTTAGGTGCTGGACGAGATCAGCTGGACTGGAGGGTTGTCCGGAATATGCTGGAAGTAGTGTTGAAGAATACCGGAGTGGAAGTTTTAGTCTGCTGTTTTGGGCCTGCACCATGTCGACTCGGGAACACGGTCCCCTGTTATTTTGACGCCACGTCTCGCTGTAAGCGGGGGGCTAACTGCAGGTTCCTGCATGGGCCTACCAGGGATACGTTCCGAGACGAAACGTCTCTAAGGCGGGGGCAGTGTAATGCGAGAAGTAAACAAAGCGACACATGTTTACTCCTTCAAAAGAACAACTACGACGCGTACAAGACAGCTGCATTTCCCGGAATGTTGTTTACGAAAAGCAATTAATTGGTAACCTTATGAACATTTGCTGCGTAGGCTTCTAGAATGTACTAGAACGTTCTCGATCTGGGTTGGGGTGTATATATAAGGGGGCTTGTGATCGAGGGAATTAGTTAGAAGTAGAGAAGCAGAAGTGAACGCGACATACGAACCGAAAGCGGAGCAGTACAAATAAATTATGTAGTGTCTAGTCTAGTGTACAAGTAGTTTAGTGTGTTAAATAAATTAGTGTTCAATTAATCTAAATAAATTATAAAATAAACGTTACAATATTTAAAATTACTGTTTGTAATTGAGGATGTAGATCCTTATTTGCAAACTCCCAAGAAGGAGACGAGGAAGAGCAAGAGGGTTGAGCAGTCATGTTTTCCACATCAACTCGCACTGTTTCTGTCGCCCACGGTCTCCAAAACGCCATTCCGATTACAATTAATTATTATTATAAATATAAAAACGAACGGCAAATTATATGATTATGAAATTAACTTAAAAACAAACAAAATACCTCTATAACCTGTCTCGGTGATGTAAACCGTGCCAACACTGGTAAAAGACTGAAGACACGTGTTCGAAACGTTCTAGGAAGGATCCAGTCGTCCAAAACGTTTATGAATCCACTACAGCACAAGCGAGAAAAGTAAACTATTGACAATATTTAGGCGTGTGACTTGTTCGGCGTGGAACTGGAGTGGGAGGATTCTACAGGATGAGTTCGCTAAATAACGTATCATGTATCGAGCATGCCGTATATGTTGTTATTGATCGATACCCGTATAAGCTTGGTTGTTACACTGGCTTCGTAAAGACTATACTTTAAAAACGAACACCATTTCAAGAATATTTCTTTTAAACTGCTCTGGTTTTGAATATAAGGCGATAGTCTCATTAAAATTCATTGTAAGAGAATTATTTAGACAATGATCTATCAAATCGCATGAATTTTACACTTAACGTCACTTTTGAAGAAATCCTACCTACCATTTAAAAGCCTTGACGTCTGACCTATATATTTCAGGTTACAATTGTTACAAGGAATTTCATACAAAACGTTAGAAATCTCTAACAGATTTTAATGGGGATTTAAGTTTAGTGTATAATTTATAAATAGTCATTACTTTTTTTAAGAAATTTAATATTGAAAGATTAGGTATTCTTCAAATTTTTGGCGTTAGCCCGTCAAGATATGGGAGTGCAGCGAATTTTACTAAAGAAAAATCAACATACAACAGAGTATCATTCGAAACGTCAGTTGGAACAGAGTTATGTGATAAAATAATATTTAGGAAATGGGTGTTAAAGAGAAATTGAGGTATAATTATTTTTGGGTAACCATTTCGACGAGAATATCAGTTAACTTATTTACACTTCATTAACAAAAGAGGAATGTGGAAGATTTATAACTCCTTTTTAAAGCTTTTATCAGATTTCGAAAATCTAAGGAAGGTGGCAAGAAAGGAAAGGTATGAAACGATTACTGCTGATAGATTTCCGATGCCACTTTATATTAGTTTCATTTCTAACTATAAGCACAATATATGGATTATACAGTAGACACTCTCGGTCGGTCTCTTTCATTTTTTTCTGCATATTTTTCTGACCTTGAAGGGTAAAAGGTTACTCTTTAAAAGTAATTAACCTGGGCCAGGTTTCCCTAAAGTGCGAAGTAATGCGAAGGGGCGGTCAGAGGCTGTGAGAGCCGTATTTATTACTTTTAAAAAAGTTTCAGCTCCTTTTAAATAAAACTAGGATTTTAACGTTGTTATTATACATAAGATTTATTAGTTAAACAAAATTATCTAAATAATAATTATAAAGAAAAAAAGAAAATATGTACCTACTTTACAAAAGAATTGATTGATTGATTGATGATTGAGCATAGTGAAACACAAAAAAAATATTGTTAATAATACAACTGCGTAGTAAGAAGGCTTTTCAAGTGAAACTGGTGTACCAGTTGTGAACATTAATAAAAATACTAAACATAAAATACATATATGTATATAGATTTTATAATTACAATTAACTACTTATGTATGTCTCTAAATTAACATTTTTTTTTATATCTCGTACCTTTAAAATTACTACATACTTATATTTTTTAAGAAGTAATACAATCTCGCTCCAATATATACTTTTAAAACATAACCGAATGGAAAATTTTCATAAGGATAGGATAGGATAAAGGATGTTTGTATTGAATATCCTGGGGAAGGTCCATGTTATCACATTTTTCTCATTTAAAAAAGTGCCTAAAAGTGTATACTGCAGTTTAATAATGAGAGTACATTTTAAATTACTAGGTATGCCACTAGATGCTTTCAGATGAGCAAAACGCATACGAGACAGATTAACAAGAAAAAGAGAAAGAAGACAAAGAAAGGGACAAATCAAAACCGTTTGTGGATTCTGCAAATAAATCGGTTTGATAAACACCCTGTATAGTAAACAAAATACCTGGTACATGAAAGATCGTAATGACGCGTGAAGTGCGTAAAACACCGCGTCCCGCGAAGATACTAAAAATTTCTAAATAACAAAATAACAAAAAAAAATTATCTATAGTAAATCCACTGAGAAGAAAACACCCACGAAACGAGAAAGAGTAGTAAAGTTAGACAACACCTAATACACGTCGTTTGCTTTTGGTGGAAAAGTCATAAAACTTTTGGCGGGAATTGTTGATGTACAGAGTCGGTTCAGTAAAATTAAAAAATTTAGTTGTCTGATCTGTTTACAAGCGTTCAGGTAAGTCGTGACGGTGATAGTGGACTTTTAGTTGATGGTTTATTTTAACGTATCTCTATTGTTATTCAGGTTTTTGATATAAATTTGTATAAACATATTTCTGTGATCTATTGCAATTATGGAAAGACACCTTCCCTGCTCGCCTCCCAAAAAGAGACCTGGAACATAATACTTAAGCTGAGGGGAGAAAACAGCGATCATTCTTAATGCGACCCTGTACTTATTCGCTAACTGGTCGCGCACTTTGAATTTCGACGTTTGTGTTTCATGGAAGTTTTCTTCTCAGTGGATTTACTTTAGTTACTTACCTAAACCAAATGCAATTTGGGAAGAAAATTATCGTAAGCAGTTAGGAACTATCTAAAGTGACATCCAAATTGGCTGCTTATATTATAATATAAATTGGAATAAGATAAGTAGATCTACAGTACTATTTTTTAAATAAACAATCCCTTTTTGATATGAGCTCTAGTGCTTTTCTTCCTTATGTATTATTAATAATTCAAAGATAGAATTGTCTCAACGAACCCTAGAATTGCGTGTTCGAAACAAAGCCTTTATGGACTTGTTTTTTTAAATAAATGCAACTTATCTAGTATCCTATTCCTGCACTTTTTCTTCCTTCTAAAAAACATTAAATGAGAGGTAAACACGTAAGCTCATTCAAATTCTCCGCTACAACTAAGGGGAAATGAGTTCTTGCCACTCGAATAGGTGTCGCTGCCGTCGGAACAAGGTTATCACAGGATTCCTAAACCTGTGTCCTGTAGCTCTGTTCTGTGTTCTGTGTAGGCTGTGTAGCTCAGTCAATGTCAAACGGTGTCAAATGTTTTCATTGTTTTGTTTGGGCATTCACTTATTCACTTGTTAAATTTGTCAATTGTAGTGATTTCTGTTACCATCCAAGAAGTTACTATTTTTTTTTATATTCGAACATTAACAATTAATACAAAGGAGATTACGTGTTGCTTTCGAAGATACTTTCCCACAAAGAAATTAGTTTTTATGTGCAATATGACTAATCCACTGACCTGTAACATATAAACAAATTACAGAAGTTATGGGGGACTCCGATGAAAGCGTCGAAATTTGCAACGAAATATTTTCCCAGGATGGAGTGCTCCTCAAGCAGGCACCTGCAAACTACATTACTTATGTAAACACCATTGGGACTTTGTATATATCCGAAAGCAGTGGGACCGACAGAAGTCTCTTCATAGAGTGGAAACCTAATGATATTACGGTTGATTCTGACTTTCAAGACCAAGAATGGGCCGTTGTGAACACAATCCAAAAACGTACAAGGACTCTGAGTGGAAGTTTCCCTGCTGATTATCAGAACCGCCTCAAGTGTATTAAGATCCCATTCGCTAATATTAAAAGTTTCCGTGTTGCACTCAAATATAGGCAGCTAACATTCTATGATGGAGAATCGGAAAGCTTTGGCACTTTTTTATTTCAACATGGCAATTGTGAAAAACTCATCGTAACCTTGAGGCAATTTTTGAAAACTACAATAGCGAAGAGAGATAAGCACTTGTATTATGTATTAGATTCTAATATTTTGGAAATTCAGCAGCTGGATAGATCCTTTGCGGAGCTGAATATCGGAACTGGCGTTTCTAACACGTTTTGGGGATTAATTAAGAACATCAATGAGCATCCTTATGAAGTAACCTGTGAAACTTTTG
Organism: Cryptocephalus moraei; assembly: GCA_946251905.1. Classification (NCBI taxonomy): domain Eukaryota; kingdom Metazoa; phylum Arthropoda; class Insecta; order Coleoptera; family Chrysomelidae; genus Cryptocephalus; species Cryptocephalus moraei. Next base: position 14,589,394 of record OX276453.1, on the reverse strand, counting down.
CGAAAATTACAAACTATGGTAAGTATCATTTATCTGTTTGTGTTTATACTCCTTCCCAACTTTCTTCATTATTTTCTTCCTGTATATTTACATATGGTTTGTTGGATCACTTTGAAATAGTATTAGTCTCGACTGGAAGAAACAGCGAGCGTGACTCTTGGATGATTTTATGATCAACTAAATTTAGGGGCATACAGCGAGCAATTGAAGGGTGTCAATGTTTACAGGATAAAAGTTTATTCAAATTTTATATGTATGTACTAAAAGTACCACCAATGTTTCCAAACTATCAACTTAGCTATAATTAAAATTGCACCAATAAATCTAACCATTGATGTCTAGCCGTTGCTGATCATCCTAGATGTCATTCTGCTATCACTGGAAATATTTCCTATATTGATTACTAATTTATCTACAGTAATTTATATTTGACCATGATTCACCAGTATTTATTCTCGATGTCTGTCACATATATATTTTATATATGATTTCCATTAAGCCGAATTTAATTTGCTTGTACCTTCTAAAGTCAACTTTATTAAGTCCATATATGAACTCTGATTCATATGAGGCTGGATCAACAGTTATATTTTTATTGTTTATGGTTATGAAAATGTATAACATAAATTTTTTGGATTGACATTCTTTTAGAAATCTACTTAAATTCTCTTCCTTTTGTCCGTTTCTAATCGTGACAATATAATAATTTCTCTCGAATGGTTTGGAACATGACGTTTTGTATTTATCTCACAATCAAATTTCGATTCGATCCATGAAGTGATTAAGGGGTTTCTCGGTAATAGGTAGAGTAAAAATAGCTCTTCGTATGCCATGTGTTATGTCTCTCCTGATGACGCAGGATTATCAGGGTTTTTCGGGTTACTCAGTAGATCCTCATTTAAGATTTCATCGATTTCCTCAGGCAACAATTCTTCCTCTAAGTCTATTGTGGTAATACGCCAATTAGATCGAGATCATTGTCTTGCATTATTAACTCTCTTGTATATGAGTATGTCTCTCTCCATGAATTTATGGAGGGTTACCTTACATCCTAGGTAGTTTATGTCTGAGCAAAATTTTTGGTATGTCACAGGCAAGGTCAGGACTTTGTTTTAAATTATATGACACTTTATTACTGTGTTTCTTAGTACTCTCTTATCTAAGTCGTCTAACAGTTTTCCATTATTTCTATTCACAATTTTGGAGTTTGGAATAGATTGCCGATATTTAGGACATGTTTTCCTTCTTTGTTTATTCTCTTTACAGAACTTAAGCTGATCCCAGTAGCAGCAGCAACACGTTCGTGAGCTTATAAATAATAGTGCAAATTAATGGAGCAAAATTATTGATTCATTCATTAATGCCACTGTCATTTAATCTATTTTATCTAAATGAGTAAAGTCGCTTTATAGAAACTGACATAAAGTTAGTTTTTTTTATATGAGATAGTCATGAACAACTATTCTTAATTAACTATGACCAAATATAAGTAAAACAATTCACATACACCAAGTGTAAACCAAATAATTCAAAAATTGCCAATAGTTCAATGTCTCTTGTTCCACTATGGACAATTTATTTTCTAATGTTCTCAAACAGTTTCCAATTTATGACAAACGGAATAATAGGACCCTCAGCATTGCCTTCCTGCATTCTTTTAACTTTTAAATATTGTAGCACCGAAAATATAATTTCTATACTCTGTCCGTTCAGAACTCTATTCTTCACCTTGCTCACTAAATTCATAGTTTTATTAACTACAAAACTACAACGAAATACACCCAATTGAAATAATATTTGTACCAGACTGTAGGAGATGTTCTTCGTGCGCGAGATGCCTTTCAAATGTCATCCACACCTCTCAGCACTTACGATTTATGGCGCAACCAATTTTCAGGGGTCAAGCTACCCTGTCGAGTAGTATCATAAACTATACCAGAATTTGGTGTATGTTATGCAATAGTTTTTCATGCACCCATTTTTTAAAGTTATTTTTATTAATTTCGCTAAGACAGTCGCCAGTGGTTAAGCTAGCAATAAAAATAAATCTGCCCCTTTTAAAAATTCGTCATTTGATTCAACATGTTAATTACTAAACAATAGTCGGAACACACCAAGAACAGCACTAATTATTTTTTCATTTTTCCACCATTTTGATATTATGACATCCATTGTCTACAAAATTGCATTTAAATAAATATAATTTTACTACCTTCTCAATATTTTTTCATAACCATAGATTTCAATTTCAGGCTTCTCTATTAAAATCTTTCATTTGTTTTCACACTTCCTCCATGTAAATTGATTTCAATCTTCTTCTTATAGTGCCGTGCACCTATAGTGCGTTGGCGAATTATCTTAAGGTCAGACATCTCTCCTTTGCGACGTGCAAAAGCTCGCCGGTGTTATTTATGCCTGTCCAGTCCTTAATATTCCGGAGCCACGACATTTGTTTGCGCCCTACACCTCTCTTACCCTCAATATTTCCTTCGATAATTAGTTGAGGGATTGCATATTTTCTTCCTCTCAGGATATGGCCGAGGTATCCAACTTTTCGTGCTTTGATTAAATTGAGTAATTCTCTCTCAGTATTTGCCCTTCTTAAGACTTCCTCGTTTCTCACCTTATCTGTCCAAGGTATGCGGAACATTCTTCGCAAGGTCCACATTTCGAAGGCCTCCAACTTGTTAACAGAGGATATCTTTAACGTCCATGTCTCCATGCCATATAACAATATGGACCATACGTAGCATTTAACCATCCTGTAGCGTAGGTCAAAGGAAAGATTGCGGTTGCATAATAGCGGTTTTAATTTAATAAAAGCTTGTCTAGCTTGTTCGGTGCGGCTTTTTATTTCTTGTTGAGAATCCCATTGATCATTTACCATCATTCCCAAGTATTTAAATGTTTTCACCTGCTCGATTGGAGCATTATCTACTTGCAATTGTACTCTTAAAAGTGCGTTTTTTCTTATTCCCATGCATTTAGTCTTTCCAGCATTAATCTTTAAGCCATATGTTTTTCCTACGGCATTTATTTTATTTAACATCAACTGCATATCATTTTCGTTGTCTGAGATTATCGCGGTGTCGTCGGCATAACGAACGTTGTTTATCGGATACCCGTTGACTTTTATACCGCACTCAGAGCCTTCTAATGCCTCTGCAAATACATTCTCCACGTAGAGGTTGAATAGCACCGGTGACAGAATACACCCCTGTCGCACCCCTCTTAAAATTTCGAATTCCTCTGTATTCATTGAGTTGTTTAGCCTTACTCGTGCTTTTTGATTCCAATAGAGATTCTGGATAACTCTTATATCTTTCTCGTCCATGTTGGCGTTGTGTAGCATTTTTATCATTGCATCATGCTTTACGGTGTCGAACGCTTTTTCATAATCGAGGAATGTGATGATTATATCCTTTCGTTGGTCCATGCAATTTTGTACAAGCGTATTCAAACAGAGGGCTGCTTCACGTGTACCCAATCCGCTCTTGAAACCAAACTGTGTCTCGCCGCTTAGCTCTTCCAGTTTTCTGAATATTCTTGTGTGAAGGATGCGAAGGAATATTTTAAGCAAATGGCTCATTAAACTGATCAGTCTGTGGTCTTTACATTTTGCCGCTCTTGGCGATTTAGGGATAATTATAAAGGTTGAATATAGCCAATCCGTTGTAATGTGGCCGGTGTTATATATGGCATTGTAAATTGTTATCAGTATATCGATATTGTCATCTTCCAACAGTTTTATGGCTTCCGTAGTAATGCCGTCCGGTCCAGAGGCCTTGCCCAGTTTTGCTACTTTTATGGCATACTCCACCTCGGTACGAATAATGGGAGGTCTGGATAAATTTTCCGTAGGTAAACTAGTAGTAGGCAGCTTCGGTCTATTATCTGTAAAGAGGGACGAAGCATATTCCGACCATATTTTAGCTAGATCTTCCTGGGTGCGTACATAGTCTCCTTGATCATTCTTCAGGCGAGTCTCATGGTGCTTCTTGTATACACTCGCAATTTCTTTAACCTTTTTGTGTAGACCAAAGCTGTCCCCCTTTTCTTGTAGTGATTCCAATTCCTCACAACGTTCTTTTATCCAGTTTTCCTTGGCGATTTTAATTCTTGTCCTTATTATCCATTGTGTTTCCTTATACTTTTGATGGTTCTGATGTATTTTGTACTGTCTGCGTTGTTCCATTAGATCAAGTAAATCTTCCGTCATCCACTCCTTTTTCCGATTTCTTCTTATTTTACTTGCGATTGCTTCGTCAGCATTGGCTATAACCGTTTTTATTTTTTCACAGATTTCCTCTATGCAATTTACTTGTATATTTCTCAGATTCTCGTTAATGTGCTTACTGTATGTGGTTCTTAGAACTTCATCTCTCATTAATTCTCTCGTGTTTATGTATTTTTTGATAGACGGTTTTTTAAACTTTGCCAATTTAAGCCTTACATTCGCGATTAGGGGATTGTGATCGGACGAAATGTCCGCACCCGGGTAAGCGGCCACTCTTTTTATATAGTTGCGGAATCTTTTGTTTATCAAGATATAATCAATTTGATTTCGTACAATGTGGTTTGGATGATCTCCTGGAGCTCGCCATGTATACAGTCTTCTTGGTGGGAGCTGATACCACGTATTGGATATGACGAAATCATGTTCTTCACAGAATTCAATTAGTAACTCACCTCGCTCGTTTTTAATACCCAGACCGAAATCTCCTACCGTGCCACCACATCTACCCTTACCGACTTTGGCGTTAAAGTCGCCCATTATGACGTTGATATCGTTTTTCTTTGTGCACTTTAACGCTTCATGTATGTCCTTGTAGAAATCTAAAATTTCAGTTTCAGGTTTGTCAGCTGTGGGCGCATAAACTTGGATTAGGTTGATATTAATGGGTTGACCTGCTAACTTCACTATGATTACTCTATTTGAAATTGGTATGTAATCTAAAACAGACATCGCGATTCTATTATCAAGCACTATTGCAACTCCATGTCTGTGGTAATTATCCGCTTCGTCGCTACCGGAATAGTACATTGTAAAGTTGTCTTTGTGAAAAATACCTGAGCCAGACCACCTTGATTCACTTACCCCCATTACTTTCACTTCTAGGCGACGCATTTCTTTGAGCAGGTTATGTAACTTTCCTGCGGGGCACAAACTATTGACGTTCCATGTCGCTAATTTACGGATAACATCTTGAAGTCGAACCCGGGGGATTCTTAGCACCCTCGGACCATCTAAGGTCTGCCTGGAACTGAGGGCCCTTGCTTCATTTTTGTCCGACATATAAGATAATTATTCCAGGGATATCCATAGGGATCTTTAATTTAGTGGCTTCCCCTTACCTTCTAAATTCTTATGCCGTTGACCAAACTTTTGGTTCATCCGCCTTCGGAGCCAATTTCTTAAAAGAAAGTGCCCTACCACTTACCAACTCATCCGCCCGAAGCCGTTGATCGGTAAGTGGTTGATTGCTTATACCGGCAATCGCTCGGTGTTCTAGGATATGCTTATTTAATGGCGGCAATACTCGCCATGTCACGATACTGTCCTTGGGCTTATGTGGTATTTTATAAGATATACTTTCCTAAGGTATACCCACCACGCCCTCTAGTATCGCCGTTGCTTGGTCGGGGACTGCTTGTTCAATATATTCGCAGCTAACCCTCATATCTGAGGGCCGTTCACTATCCGCCACCTGTGACCCCACTGGTAGCCAGCAACTTAGCCCCAGCATTATTGATTTCAATAATGGATTGAAAATTCTTGAACCATGTGGAAAGTCCTTAACGGCATCAAGTACATTAGCGCACGTTGGAAGAGGAATCTTCTATTGTTTGGCCTTATGTACATTTAGGCTTAATGTAGTATGTTAAGTATGTTTGTACATTGTACATATACTTTGTCCTTGTATGAAGGTCATGGTCTTTTTTTCCTGGAGATTTTAACAGTGTTTCAGGAGTTAATCCATTTCCAGTTTCCCACTTCTAATTGTTTTTCCTTGTTTATGAGACATTTTCGTTACTTTCGCGTGTTATTATATTTCATAAACTGCTGTACATGTCAGATGCGCCTATTTTTATTTTGTAGTTAACGCCGTGAAGCCATTAATAGGTAGCATTTAATTTGTTATCTGGTAAAGTAGCCAAATTTTCAACTTAAAAAAAAACACCAAACCCACCAAACCATTGACTTTGATACTATTCAATTTGATCACCTGATGTAATGTAGACCTAGGCTTCCTAATTCCATATCCTATCCTAATTTCCCCTATTAATTCCCAGCAGTAAGCAGGTTTGTTACAGTGTATAAGGGCCCTGAGCAAAAGGAAATCGACGCTCACCAAGAAGAAGAGTTAAATCGAAGCGTCACAGAATATGAAAACACTACCACCCACTCACAGGGTGACTATGAGGTGATAGCCAAAGTGCCTGAGTTGCCACAACGAAAGGAATTTCCTAGGTTGCGACCGCTGACACTGGAACAATGGAGGGGCCATATGAATCATTTTGGTCAAATTGAGGACATCGAATCCGTCAAGACTATGATTTTCAGAGGGGTAATTATTTTTTATAATACATATAATTTGTTTTAAATGAAGCCTAAAATTCAAATCTCCATCGATCTTTTCTGTTTTGAATATGTGTTATCTTGTCATTTGAAATTTACCATTATATAGAATTCATCAATAAATTCTTATATCTTATGCAATCTAAACAACTGAAAAAGAGAGATAAAACAAACAAATTATAGCATAAAATCCAAAAATCATTGAAACACTCATTTAAAAAACTTAATAATTAAAAGCCTTTCTGATTTAAATAATTATGATAGTTGCTAAAAGGTTTTAAGTTTAAACTTGATTTAATGATGAGTGGTAACATATAGTACAGCTGCTACCCCAGGTAGATAAAATACATATCACATTTTGAAAAGGCATCAATGATAAAAAATATCTATTTTCTGAATTATTTTAATAGTATGCCCTTAAGCGAATTGAATTTACAAGAAAAAAATATTTCCAATAGAAATACAGGGACTGTTAAATTTTTAAGAGATTACTGCAATGCAACAGCTTATTTTTTGTGATATGAATATATTTTTAGAACTGGGGTACTATTCTACATCAATATCTATTAATTAAAATGAATTTTCTTTGTAGAGTTTTAGTACTGTGAGTTATACTAATTACTGATATGCTTGTAAATAGGATTTAGCCCTATACAGACAGTTTCTAAGGAGTCGCACGGTGGGATCAACATAAGTGCGAGAGAAAGGCCGTATATTTCTCGTTAGCGAAACAGAGAACGACCTTTTGCGATGTTGCTAGCTCGCGGAACACTACAGTCATCCGCTCCGCACACTGTTCCGCACACATCCGAAAGTGTGAAGCGATACACGCGTTGACTTGGACTGCGTGCTCGGCCGGCAACGTTGCAAAACTTCTCTCTCTGTCACGCTAACGAACTACTGCTGGTTTCTCTCTTGCTCTTGTTGGTTTCCCACCAAGCGTTTCGATAGGAAAGCTCCGTATAAAGCTTCACATTTACACCAGTACTGATTAATTTTTCAGCTATAGTCAAGTGGTGTATGTAATGGAATGATCTGATAAAAACAAAACATTCTTAGGTGGTTTTCTTCAGAATTTAAGCAATTTTTTGTTTTAATAGAAAGCATGAAGTAACTATAGAAATTTGGGAAAGGTACTGGTGGAAAAAGATAGGTTGTCAGGTTGTTTAAAGGTGACACAACTTTCTTTAGTAAAGATTTTGCAATTTCATCACACCTACATGATATTTTTAAGTCTTTGTAATTCAGTTGATGTAAATGTTAAAGAAAAAAGAAATAGTTTACTACCTCCACTTCAAGTTTTCCGGGTTTTGCATTAGCTGATATGTTTGATACAATATTCAAGAAAACTTTAGAAGTATTAATTATTTGTGTTTACAACTTGATTGAAATTCATATGTATTTGAAGATCGGTCACGTAATCAAAAATTCTCCTCAATTTGTTCTGGTGACGTCACATGTTTTGTAAAGAGAGAGAATTTTATCATATGGCGGTTATGGGTTTTGTAACAAATTTCTCGCTATTTCGGGTTTTTAGAGTTGATCACTATTCGTTATCAAATGTATTATATTAAATCAAAGCAAAATGTATGGAGTAATTTAGTGAAAACAAACAGTAGAAACCTACCTGAAATAGATACTCTGTAAAATTCCACTTATAGTCATTTTCTTTTAATGGAAATTATTGAAAACAGTAGTTTTCCCCAAACATTTTTCTACCAACATGAATAATAACTTTATGTCAATATGTTTCACTGATCCGATTCTGAAAATAATGATGTTTACTGGCGTGTGAGGTCACGAATTCATTACTCTCGCTTGATAGGAGGTAGCGTTTTGGAGGTGTTTTATTTTGTTCAAATTCCAATATCTATTTTATCATAGTTATTACAAATATTTAAATTCATGTAGGTGGCATATTATACACACAAATGGCGATGTGTTCATCGGACTACTACCTCATATTTTATTATAGATATTTGATAGCAAAATAAATATTTAATGTTTAAAAACAATTCTTTAAGAACATTTCTGAAAACTGAAGTGACAATAGAGTACCCCCCAGGAACATTTTAGACAAACATGTTATTAAACTTTATTATACACATTTAATAGTCGGATAAATATTCAAAATTTAAAAACAATTCTGGCAGATTTCGAGGAAATTTAGAAAAACGACTAGAATGAAGTGCCCTTCAAAAACGATTTAGCCAAAAATTTTATGAAACTTTATTATACACATTCGATAGTAAAATAAATACTGGATGTTAAGAAAAAATGTTTAGAGTGGTTTTTGAAAAAAACCGCCCCTTTATCCCGGCCGATTTTAATGAAAAGCTTATTGGGATGTCCTGGTATAACACAACTCTAAATTCAAAGTTGGGACCGCTTGTAGTTTTTACTTTCAGAGAAAAACGTACCATGGACATTATTTTGGACTCTGAGGACCTCAAATCTTCTAAAAATGCTAATAACTCAATTTCGACCCGATTACACTACTTCTCATGAATGAATGCCTCATATGAGAAAGTAAAAAAAACCTTAAATATGATTTCCCGAAAGTAGTCAAATACCTCATTGTTATTTTCGTGCAAATCGATGTTTGAAGTATGAATCGCAAATGATGTGGTTATGATTAATGATTATTTTATTTGGTTAATTTAAAAGTGTGAAATTTTCTTTTTGCTGTTTGTAGTAGTCGCATAATTCAAAAATTATCTTATAGATAAATGTTACAGAAGTTTCAGTTCACTTTTGAATTTACTATAATTCCTGCCTACTTTCTCATATGAGGCACTCACATGAGTATTGTCATTGGGTCGATTTTTTTGAATAAGAATTGTTAGGATTTATAGACGTTTTGAAATTCCCTGATACAAACAACAGGTTTTTGAAAAAAACATTGTGGTACTATTTTTTTTTTCGGGAATTAAAAATCATAAATTGTTCAAACTTTGTATTTAGAGTCTGTGCTACCATACCAGGAATCCGCTCCATGGATTTTTTAAAACTAAATATTTCTCCACTTCCGCATATTTATAACAAAATGTGAGATTTTTTTGTTAATCATTTACTTGCAGGGAAATAATGCATAAAGGTGGCTGGCTATAAATGTACCAAGGGCGAAATTAGTATCAAAGAACCCACAGAATATTGTCACAAGTTTTTTTAAATCATATCACTTGAATAGTACCTTTTTAAGTACAGCAGCAGAATTAAATGCCCTAAATGTTGTTCAACTAGTAATGTGATCAGATATTGTCAAGTCCGCAGATTACACACGAATTACAAAATCAATAAAGGTATTATATATTGTTATGTTGCTGTTTTTCAGGGCGAATTTACCAGGTTTCCTATGCCAAATTTTGTATAGTTTCAGTGCCAATAACAATATCAAATATTACCAACATTGAGGTACAGAATTTCTCTGAAAAGGTGGCTATTAGCTAAGGAACACTATAGCACTGTAGCACAAGAAAATTGTTTTTATTAATGCTCCCATAGGAGGAATATCAGAATTCTGAATGTTGATTGTCACAAAATTTATTTATCGACATTATTTTTATATGTTATATACTTTTTTACTTTCTCATATGAGGCACTCATATATGAGAAGTATTTTTGTAGTTTAAGTTTTTAACATTTTTAGACGTTTTAAGGTCCCCCGAGACCAAAAAACATTTTTTTGAAAAAATGTCTATATGTCTGAAATACGTTTTTCTCTGAAAGTAAAACTACATATGGTGCCAACTTTGAATTTAGACTTTCTGCTACACCAGGACTTCCCAATAAAATTTTCATTAAAATCGTTTGGGATAAAAAGATAGCTTACCATTCTTCGGTTTTTGGATTTTTTTTTCAAAATTGGCTTCAAATTTTTTTTAACTTTTAATATTTATTGCACTGTTGAATAAATGTAATAGTTATATAACATTTTGGCTAAATCTTCTTCACAGGGCACTTTATTCTTGTCATTTTTCGGTTTGTGGAAATTGTCTCAAAAGTCACTCCGACATATTTCCTAAACACATTTTGCCATCGAACGTGTAAAAAAGTTTAACATTTTTCGCTAAATCTGCTCTAAAGGAAACTTTACTTTTTTTTTCGGAATTTTTTTCAAAATGTACTTTACTGTTTTCCTTTGAATTTGAACTTTGAATTTTTTTTCTACATCAAATATGTATAATATACCTCGTTTTCCCCCAGAATGGAAAAAAAACGATTATTTCAGCTCTTGCCTCGGCTTGACCCTGAATGAGAGATTACACCCTCACTTACGTCACTGTCGCCACAATAACCAAAGTCTTTTCCCTCGCGGAGTCAGCCCACCTCTGGCAACGTCGCGCTCGTGTCGTCGAGGCCCGAGCGCAGCGCTGTTCGAGTGTGGTTTTCTCAGTACCTTCTCACTTAAGTCGTCAGGACTTATGCGAGACCTAGGACCTAGGCAAGAGCTGAAATAATCGTTTTATTCCATTCTGGGGAAAAACGAGGTATATTTCAGATCTGTGCCGTCGTCGGCTTGACCCTGAATGAGAACGGACGGTTGCTAAAAGTGTTTATTTTGCAATTCCTAGGGGAACATAGAAACCAATGTAAATGAGTTGTGACTCCCTTGAGCCCGATCTTACTGGTGTTGATTACCCGGTGCAGCATCAGGGTGGGTCTTGAGACGCAGAGGTGAAAGAGCTCTGGATCAGTTCATTAAGAGCACCCTGGCTGATTTTTCTTTCTATTTTCTTGTAGTAGTGCTTAAGGAAGTTCTGGCTGCCTTGCCAGTTGCCGGTTTGAAGAATGGTGTCTAACGGGATGTTGTTCTCGTATCTCGATGATGCCACCGCTGATCTTATGCTACCTGGCGGGTATTCGATCTGGGCTTCGGTGAAGGCTGTTTTTATCCACCCATCGATGACAGATCGAGAAGCCGGTCTTGCCGTTCCCCTGGATGTTATGAACAGATGTGCGATTTCTAACTGTGATCCCCGGCGAGCCGCAGATGTGGCTATGAGGCGACGCACCCAGAAGACTGGGTTATGTGCTGTGTCAGAACATGCTTTGAGGTGCCATCCTGATTGTCGATGGTTCGGCTTGTCAGTTTTGGAGCCGAAACTCGGCCAAAACGTCACCGAGTCGTCTTTTAACTGTATGGAGTCGTCGACTATCTTGAGCAGGGTGAGGTCGTGAACCCTTCGCCCTGATGCCAGTAAGAGGATTACCGCCGGGTGACGCGATATTTGGAAAACACTACCTTCGCTTGGCTTGTCCTTTTTTAGCCATAACAAGAGTCTGGCGACGTCCCACGTGACCTTCCTCCGAACTGGTGGCCTTGCGAGATCGATTGCTTTAAGCATTTGCTTCACGACTGGGTCTTTTGAAAGACTTTCTGTCCTTGACGGGTCGGCGAACGTGGAGAATACCGATTTGTGTAGTTTGATGGTTGCAGGTGCCAGTTTCCTCTCCCTGTGTAAGAAACTGAGGTACTGGGCTGGCTGGTCTGGCCTTGGATTCTGAGGTTTGGTGTTGTTTCGAGATGCCCACGACCTCCATTCTCTCCAGGGAGCTGCGTACGTTTTCAGGGAGGATTTCCTCCAGGAAGTGGCTAATAGCTCCGCGTCTTCCTTCTTCCAGTGCTTTAAGGTCCCTGACCACCCCGTATCTTTCAAGCCTCCAATTGTAGGAGATGAATTTTCTCCTCGGCCGATGCTCTGGTAGGAGTAAGCTGGATCTTTGAAGATGCCTGGTGTGCATCCTCCCCAGCGGAATTGTCATACCAGCAAAGTTTAGCTTCCCTAGGACCCTCCTGGATTGAGTCCAGCACCAGTGCCAGCTATTTACCAGGCTTTGAAGTTCCTCGCGCAGGGACTGTCTTTTCTGTGCGGGTAGGGACATGGTACCCTTTTGAGTGTCCCAAGTGATGCCTAGATATTCGATACGCGTTTTCGGGGTGTTTGATGATTTTGAAAGTTTCAAGCACCACCCTAAGCTTTGTAAGAGTTGCTTTGCTGTTTCCATTTGGTTTGTCAGTACCTCTTTGTCCTGATTGGCGAAAAGGAAGTCGTCCAAATAGACAATGAATCTGATTCCTTGGCTTCTGAGCTGGCTCGCTAGCCAGTTTGACACTCTAGAGAAGGTTAGGGGTGCCGATGACAGGCCAAATGGTAGACAAGTCATCTGATATATGTTTCCCTCATGCACTAGTGATAGGAAGCGTCGATGATTTGAGTAGATCGGTAGGTGAAAGTATGCCTGGTGCAGATCCAGTTTCATCATGAAGTCGTGTTCCTGAAGGAAGTCCGGGACCTTGAAGTGGCTGATCAGGCGAAATTTGTTTGCTTGTAGGAATATGTTGAGACCTTTCAAGTTTAGGATTGATCGAGTCGAACCGTCTTACTTTCTACGTGGAAACATCTTGGATAGAAAACCCGATGTGAAGGTGGACTTTTGCGGGACGTTTTGTAGTATTAGGGAGTTTACTTCCTCCCGCATTCCCGTTGTGAAGACTCTTGCCATTTGACGATCTCTGAGGTGTGTTAATGTTGGTTTTTTTATAAACGGTAGTTTGTAACCACTTATAATTTGTAGTATGGGTGTAGACGCACCCAACTCTTCCCACTTTTTTTATGAAATGCGATAGTCTTCCCCCTTGGAAGTGTCTGTCACATCTTTTGTGAGCGTTTTGCTTGGGTGTCTCGCCTGTAGGGGTGGTTACTTTAGGCTGCCCACCCCCGCTTTGTGTGAGGTTTCGGTGCGTTCCTGTTGGTATGACTTGAAGGTCCTTGGGCTGGTTTCCCCCGGGGCCGAGTTTGCTTAACGGCTGATCCTTGCGTGGGTATCTGGGGGTTTTGGAGCTTCCGGTGAAGGCCAATGCTCCTCGGGAGTGACCCTGTGCCCCGAGCCGAAAAAACCTTCCGTGTTGTCTGCAGAAGTCCTCCAGTTCCTCAAACAGGTAAGTGTCTGACAGAGGAATGGCATCCAGTTGGGCTGCGATTGCTTCGTTTCTTGGTTTAAAATGCTTCTTTCTCTGCTCTATAGTCTCTGCCTGGCGCCCGCAGGTGTATTGCAGCAATTCGTCCGAAAGGACGCGAAAGTCTCCCTCCAGCATGAGCTTCTGGACATCCTCTTTGGCAGAGGGGTGCTTCGCGACGATGGTTTTAATAGCATATGTGAAGGCCTCCCTCTGTCCTTCTTTCCCTCTTTCCAGGCATAAGTTCATCTTCGCATTAACCTCTTGGATGTTGTTTAGTTGATAATTTGGTTGTGGATTTTTGTGGAGAGCCGTAAAGGCTGAGGCAGCGTGGAGCTTCTTTTGCACCTCCAAGTATCTGATCTTGTTGAACGAGGAGCGGCCCAACCGTTGACACTCCACCCCTTAAGCTAGGATATATGTGGCATTGGTGGCTGAATGGTTAGCTCCCGTTCCTTCGTATTAGGGGAGAAGTCAATGTCAGGTTCCCCTTCGTGGTAGATACTCGGAGCAGTCCAGGGTGTGTCTTCTTCTCCCGATACCGAGTGATCTGAGGATCCGTAAGGGTCCTCTTGTATCATGTCCGCCTGCGAAGGAGGCCCCGAGAGCCCCTCCTCAGGTGGTTCGAGCCTTCGAATCAGGGAGGCCATCATCTACTTTAATTTGTTATGACTTTCTTCCATTTTGTCTAGGCGGCTCTTCTTGGGTTCAGAATGCTGTCGTTCTGTGTTGATGCTTTCAACTTCAGATGAGTTTTCCGTCAGAACCGTTGACGCCTCCGCCCTGGAGATGAGCTGGTGACTCCTGTCCCGCAAGGCGGCCAGAACTAGTTCATCCTACGCCGGGAACCCCTGTATCTTTGCGGCGAGTGAGGCTGGCGCCGTGACAAGGTCAAGGCAGAACGGCCAATTCAACTTGCGTACTATCATCTCTCGGTACGTCTTCTCAGAGAGTTGTGTTATTTTTGGGTTGAATGCCCGTGCCATGCCCACAGTTGGAAGGGCAACCCGAATGTTATTCAGGATTTCCGGGTCGATGGGGTCCTCCAGCACGTCGTCCCTGTCGATCGTTGATATTTTCCAGTCTCTCCATCCCTCTGGCAAGTGAGAGGCGGCGAGCGTTTTGATCCTCCCGAGGATTGCGTTATCCTTGGCCGAGGCTGCTCGCATCTCGAACACTTCCTGAAGCTTCGTCGTCATGGGTGGCCATCTGAAAGAGGGAGACATCGTGGTGAGAATAGTTTGTATCACCCGTTAACTGAGAAGAGGAGGGTGGATCTAGCGTACTGCTCCCCTATGGCGCGTGCCAGCTGCGGCACAGTCTGCTCGGCCGACGGCTCAGTCATGTAGCCGACGGCTTGCGCTATTTCGCCGACGGCTGGAAAAGCCGGTCGGCGGCCCGTTGTGTGGGCGTGTCGCACGGCGGCCCGCTTTCTGGGGCTGGGGGCTACATTCCGGGATTAGGAGCGCCGGATGGATCCTCGAGACCCCCTTTTTATCCCTCGTGGGGCTGCTCCTCTTCCGGCATCGGCACGGCATGATATGCGAAGTGGGCTGAGGGACGCTATTCCCAGAAAGGGATAAGCGTCCCCCTTCGCATGGGTCTTGCGCTTTATACGCAACACCCCCCGTCCGTCTCATACTTTCTGAAAATGCTTATGAGTGACTTAAGTACCTTATAAGGCAACTCCTCTGTAGCTTCTCTGGTTTATATACTGGTTTAAACGACACACGTCGTTGGAGGTTAGATATGTGCACAGTAACAATAAATGAAGCGTACTGAGGAACAGAGGAAACCATTCTCGAATAGCGCCGCGCTCGGGCCTCGACGACACGAGGGCGACGTTGCCAGAGGTGGGCTGACTCCGCGAGGGAAAAGATTCTGGTTATTGTGGCCACAGTGACGTTAGTGAGGGTGTAATCTCTCATTCAGGGTCAAGCCGACGGCACAGATCTGAAATAAAGTTTAATAACATTTGTGACTAAACCATTTCTGAAGGACACTTTATGCCTGTCGTTTTTCAGTTTTTTCACACTTTCTCGAAATTCGCCTGAAGAAGTTTTTAAATTTTGAATTTTTATCCTCTTATCGAATTTGTATACTAAAGATTAATAGCATGTTTGTCTAAATCGTTTCTGAAGGGTACTCTATTCTCGTCGATTTTCAGTTTTTCGAAATTTTCTCGAAATCCGTCTGAAGGTGTTTTTACAAATCAAATATTTATTCTACTATCAAATATTTGCAATAGAAAGTAGTCCAATCAATACATCGCCATTTTTTCAGTCCACATTCCTGCTTAACCAGCAATATTTCTAGAATACTCACCAACTAGAGTGAATCCTTCAAAGCAAATTTGCCTAGTTTATTCTAATACAAAACAATTTTATGACAATTTCCACCATATAAAGAGATCTATTATTTATTTAAAAGGTTTTCTCGTACAAACACATTTAATTCAATAACGTTTGACGCTTCTACTAAGTTCATTAGCTCGGTGCCTATATTCCGGGATAGGTACAGGTTGCATAACTAGACTTTTTCATGTAATGGTGTCAAGAATATGCAGTAGTAAATAGTTTTTAATTTCCACAGGGTGTTACGCCTTCGCTAAGACATGAAGTCTGGAAATTCCTCTTGGACTATTATCCATGGGAGAGCACAGAAACAACTCGACAGAAGTTAATCCCCTTAAAAAAGGATGAGTACTATAATATGAAGCTACAGTGGAGAAGAATGACAAAAGTTCAAGAGGATAACTTTTCTGACTACAGAGATAGGAAAAGTTTGATAGAAAAAGATGTCAACAGAACCGACAGAACTCTCCCGTTTTTTGCTGGGGATAACAACGCCAACTTGCAGAAACTCAATGACATTCTTATGACCTACATAATGTACAATTTTGATTTAGGCTATGTGCAGGGGATGAGCGACTTGTTGTCGCCGATTTTACAGCTGATCGAGGAGGAAGAGGAGGCTTTCTGGTGTTTCGTAGGATTCATGAACAAAGTGGTAATTATGCTCATCTTACAATATAGATATTTAAAATTACACCCCGGTCGCAAGGGTGATTCTAAGGAAGTTTTACTTCAATAGGAATGTTTTTATGAAGGGATTTCAGTATAATTTGTGTAGTGGTGATATATTTAGGTACCTATACATACATACATACTCATGCAGCAAAATAAATAATATTGAAATAACTGTGTTTCTGAGGAAATATGTATATTTTCATATTATGTGTTGCCTTCATTTGTGGTTTTTATATCCAATATATTTTCTATGCATCTCTAACTCAGTAAATTAAATATAAAATGGTAACAATCTTCCTAAAAGACGTATTATAGAAAACTTTCTTTTTTTTGTCTTTTTTGCCCAAATTTATTTGCTAATGTTTGTGTTATTTTAGAACCGTAACTTCGATATAGACCAAGCAGGCATGAAAGAACAGTTGTCGAACCTGTACACTCTTCTGGCTTTCGTTGATCCCGAACTGGCCAATTATCTCAACACCCATGACTCCGGTAATATGTTCTTCTGTTTCCGCTGGTTACTTGTATGGTTCAAAAGAGAGCTGAGCCATGAAGACGTCATGAGATTTTGGGAGGTGCTGTGGACTGGGTATCCTTGTGAAAACTTTCATCTTTTGGTTGGAGTCGCAATCCTAGAGAACGAGAAGGATAATTTGATGCAGAATGGATATGGATTTACTGAGATATTGAAGGTTTGTTGATTTTTAGGTTATACAGTTCGAACTTCTGTAAGTTAAATATTCATGGATTTCCATGAAAAATTCAAGTTATAGAAAATGGGAGTAATATGTTAAAAAAAGCTTAGAATGTAAACTCAAAATTTGTACCCACCCAATCCGAAACGCTGAGCATATCTGCATGTGTGCAAGTTTTTTTTCATTTACTGGTACACCATTTTCAGACTTTTTTAATAATTTTATTGAGATTTTTTAATATGGTTTATGACATGTCGACTGGGACTGGTAATTCAAAAGTAATAACCATAATCTCCTTTATCAGGCAAAGATATTAACTATATTTGTCAGAAACTGATAAAGTATTGAGTTTACCTTTTACGGGACTCTTTTTTTCAAACTCGGTTTACTTATAAGTATGACTTTACAGCGGTGTGTCATATAGAGATATAGGGATAGACTAAAAGTAATAGTCATAGGGATGAGACTAAATTTACCCTCACAATGTTCTGTTTGTAGGTTTCTTTGTGTTTCTTGGCCGTGTCGCCCAGTTGTCCTTACTTCAAGTTGTAGAAATAATTTTACGTGAGAATGTCACTTAGATAAAAGTTTTACTCTCAAATTTCGAATTTCAGAAATATTTGAGATATAGAAGTTCAAATGTATTTTGTAGGAAAGGAGAAAGTAGACCGTAACATCGATTATATTGATACATAATAAGGTATTGATAGCAGTTCATCAGTTTAACGTTTTAGAAAACATTGTTTCTGAAAATATGTATTTTTTGAAAGGTTTCAGAGTTTTACTCCTAGAATTTGTTCTGACGACCTGGTTTATGAACATTCAACACAGTTTTGTTTTTAAGATTTGTATATAAAATTTGTGAAAAATAATTAGTTTAATAGTTGTTGTAAAATTCATAGAACACCTAAATGATTGATAATTGAAGTAACTGACAAAAAATTTGCTCTAATCATACTTTAAAAAAATTGATTGTGTACAAATGTATATTTTTCATAACTCATGAAGCAGTTTCAAAATTACTTACTTGTACTCATTAAACACTTGTTTCAGCACGTCAATGATTTAAGTGGAAACCTCGACGTTGATGACATGTTGAACAAAGCTGAAGGCATCTATTACCAACTCAAGGAAGCCACCCACCTGACTGATAACATAAGGTTAATACTGGGTTTACCATTATTGGGCAATCAAGCGTCTTGTGAAAGTCACGAGCAGTCTCCTTTTGAGGATAGCACGGAAATAAGTAATAATGTGCCTCAGTGTTCAGTTGATAATGTCAGATTGAGTCCTGATGAAGTGGCTTTCGAGAGGTCCATTTCAACCAGCTTTTTATAGTGAGAACTGTATCGGGACTATTAGTGGTTTTCAAGTTGATCACATTTTTGTCAAAGCGTGATTTCCAAATTTTAATACCTTTATACTAGTATTATCGATTTATGGAGGCTAACTGAACTGTCGCAAAATTTTGAGACTGGCATATGGATGGTTTATTTTTTTGTATTGCTGCTTTCATAATAAAACAATAATTCTGAGTTTCGTAAAATATTAATAAACCAAAAGTTATTGGAGACCACTTTAACACACTGAAAGTATCTTTTTTAGTTATTGCTTGTGTTTGCATATTTGGATTAATTACATTTTCTGTTGAATTATTTAAATGTAGCAAGTAGATCTAAATCTACAAAAATTAAGAGTTTCATTTAGAAAGATATTTTCACTGAAGTAATACTTGTTTATTAATTTTGAATGAAAATGAAGTTTAGTGGTTATTAAAACAAAAGTATTAAAGTCTGTCACATTTGGTAATAAATAGTGTAGACAGGTGCATATCTGGTTTTGTCGAGTTTAAACAAGGTATGGCTACTGTACCCAAATTTACAAATTGAATGAATCGTTTAATGCATAAACAGATGCCAGGATGTGACCAGTGAAAATTCCCGTTAATAAAATACTTCCGTTCATATGATTAATGATTTGATATTAAACCACAACATTAAATTGTAAACATCTTGCTATTTGACACAAACAACATTTTGTGCCAATTTCAAAAATTGTAATGAAAATGTCTTTTTAAAAAGACCCTTCGAGTGTAGTTTTATATTCAGAGTTTAAAAATTGTTATTCAAGTTATTTAGTTATAATTTAAATATTTAGATGTTACACACTAGCGTTTTAAGATATTTTTGAATACACTTTTGTATGAAATGAACGTAAGATAACATAGGTAAAGTTCTGGCTATCTGATTGTATCAATACTCATGAATATGAGTTGGTGCTGAAATTTTTTTTTGCTAATAAGTGATTTTCGTTTTGATCAAGGTTGTTTATGGCAATAAATATACTAAACTTTTGAAAAAAAAAATCACATCAATCATAATAGTTCCTAACATGAAGTACACGATAATAATGAAGAATAACGAAAAACCGAAAACATCAGTGGATAAGAAGTGGTGCAAAAGTGTTATTAACACAAACTATACCTATATTACACATAAAGAGTACAATTTATAATAATATGCTGACAAAAAAAAAATCGTATTAAAAAATGAAACTGCCAATATAGGAAGTGGTGGTAAGTAGTGGAATTTTGATAAACATTATTTTATTGATCAACATTATTATTGTAATTGAGCAAAATGGTTAACAAGTTTATAGTTTGTAATATCTTATGGTTACTTTTCAGGCAGTCGCAAAGCTTACTGTGACTGAGGTTCAAATGTATTGTTTGTTTTTGAAAGCTTTTAATAAATTTAGAATAAAAATTGTACTTTTATTATCTTATATTTTATTATAATAATAATAATTGTCATGTTGTTACGTTTCTTCCATGCTATTAACATTTGGTGTGAAATTTTGTCCAATGCTTTGATGCAGATCTTTTTGCAGTAACAGAGACTTAAACAAAAGCATGTATGAGAGCAGTCGTATTCTTATCCCAGAAATACGATTTTCTTGGATGAAGGGAAATGAAGATGAAGAACCGTTGGTTTTAATCTTATATAAAAGTTTGTGATATAAAATATTTACATGAATTTCAGTGAAATTCTGCTGAAATTACTGACATTTAGATTTTTATAATTGTAATGAACATATTCTTTACACTTTTCCATTGTATGAATTAATTCATTCATCAATTACTACGTAGCTTGAGTTTTTGTCTCATGAGAACCCTATAATACGTTTAAAAATTTCAAATCTCCCTGGCATGAAGAGTATTAAGTATGTTATACAATTAAGACAATAATGGGAGAATGTTCTCGGGGAGTTGAGATGAATAGTTAGGAACGTTCTCGATAATCCCCAAATATAAAAAGAACTAATTCTTGATATATTAAACTGCCGAATGTCAAAAAAAACGTCAATTTTTTTATCTTGATGGCATTTTTAGAGCCATGATTATGTTCATTCATCAGTCAACTTCCTGACTAATTAAGACAATAGTTACTATTTTGCCAAATCTGACTGATCTTAACGCTTTTATTAAATATTTTACTTATAATACCAACTGCTCAAAAACATTTCAAAAATTTATCAACATAAATACTTAAAAATATATGAGAGAAATAAGAGTTCACATTTTCATTTCGCGAAGCGGATAAACATTTAATAAATAACTGCATAAAATCATTAAAAAGCAAAACAGTCCGTCCTGATTTTATTTTCCAGTGATGTAATTCACTTTATATAACAAAATTTATTTTATCTCATGGTACATACTACTGTGACCATTCCTGTCTCTCAAATTCCATATTTTCAGATGCCTGAAAACTATAAGCTCACAAAAATTCAATATCTCTACTAATGTTTTCCCTTACATATCCAACTTCCAGTTTGTTTAAAAATCTTGCTTCATTCTGTAGTATGTGGATATACAGTTGTACGAATGTTTGTATTATCCCTTTGCATAATGTCAACAAACGTAACAAGGATGACTTAACTGCCCTTATAGATGTATCTACAGGAACTACTTTCTTTGGCTTTAAATCTAAGCGAATCTCTTAACACCAAGTTAGTGATTTCTTTTGGTTTCAGATTTGAACCAACTTTGCTAATCGTTATATAATGCTCATCTCCTAGAAGAAGTAATGGGTTCATTTCTGAAATTCTGCATTGTATCGTGAAAGTGTCCATGGAGCTGCTGTTTTAAAATTTGATGGTAATAGTAACATCAGTAAACAGTAATATTGACAAAAAATTCATACAATTGTTTAATTTAGACTCGCATGAAGTAAGGCTGAAATATACTATTATTATTGTAACTTTACAAAATTATAATTTCTATAAAAATTGCCTTCAGTGTCTGTGAATGTTTATGGTTAGATGTTTTACACTCAAAGAAGGAATTAATAAAATGTTTTAACTTTGTTTTTATGGTTTAGAATTTGTGATTGAGAAATTGTTTAGCATATGAACGTTAGGAATTTTCAATACAACTCAGTCTTTTCTTTTGTCTTGGCTGAACTGCTCTCAATTATTCACAAGCAATCGATTGCATATCATATAGTCTATAAATAAAAGCTTGCACCTAGTACATTTAAGTAAAAACGATGATTACAGAATATAAAATCGTTTTGGTTATTTGCGTAGTTATTGATTAATCCAGTTTTGAATATACAGGTAACATAGACAATAAAAACGACACAATTGTTTTAAAAATTAAAAAATACAAATTTACCAATTTAATGATTATGTCTCCATGTTGTACCAAAGAAAGAGGTTTAATAACGTGAATTAAAGGAATAGGATGTGTTTAGGTATATGAAAATTAATATGAGATGAAATACTTTTAAAATAAAAAATGAAAAAATTTAAATAAATTTAAGAAATTAAATTTTGTTTGAACGAGTTTTTTCTGTAGACACCAAGTATGTACGCCGTTTAATTTTTGGGCCAACTGTTTAAAAGCTAATTACAATCGGATTCAAAAAATCCTCTTGGAACCTTCAGTGCACCGAGCGTGACAATAAAAGCCATAGAACGAGAAATTGCTGTAAAGGACAGGCAACACTAAATATATTTAGTTCTCATTGGTCAGGAGATCGTAAAAATTTTAGCGGATTTTTCAGTTTTTCAGGCGTGTAAACATTTCCGCTACTTAATTTTTTGGTGCTACAATTGCAGTAAGCATTGTTTAAAATAAAATTTGTAAATATCAGTGCAAGATGTATTAATTACAAACATTTAAAATTACATTATTAGTCAATCTATGTCACTCGCTTCTTGGGATTCTGACCGATTTTCGTTCCATGATATTTATCTTCCTTCTGGATCTACTACATATGCCGATAATTTTTTTATTGCTAAAATTTGCTATGAGTGCCTTGGTGGTTTTTTGTTATTCTAATTTTTAACAGTATTGAATAATTATTATTATTACCACAGAGAACAAAATATCTAGTTCTAAATATCTGGCATGATGTACTATGTTAATAAAATTTTAGATATTTTAGGATATTTTGAATGTGTTATGTCAGTTGTGGTAGGTTATTTCATGAAACCAACTCGGGGGCATATATTTATTTCTTCATTTATTGTATGGCTTGAAATGAATTACGTAACAAAACATTAATTCAAAATAATAAATGTAACAAACTACCTAAGTATACCTACTGTTACATATTTTCCTGTAACTGAAATGGTGAGTTATTCAATTAGTAGAGTAATCCGCCACGAGAGGGATTTCTCTCTGGCTCTCAATTGACTCAAAAGGATTGTTAAAGAGTTTTCCAGTTTATCTCCACCTTTGATGAAAATAGTAGTTGATATACCACCTATACTTCAGCTTTGGCTGAAATAATCTCTCTAATTTGGTTCCGTCGTACGATGAGATTTCTGCAAACGATAGTATGAGCTGTTATAGTTTGATCGTTCAAGATAAAATTTTGAAAAATCGTTTAATCTAACCAACTTCTTATAAAAACTATTTTTAAAGTGGAGAGTAATTAATAATTATTGTAATGCGAGAAGTAAACAAAGCGACACATGTTTACTTCTTCAAAAGAATAACTACGACGCGTACAAGACAGGTGCATGAACAGGTGCATGAACATTTCCTGCGTAGGCGTTCTAGAATATACTAGAACGTTCTTTATCGGGGTTGGGGGTGTATATATAAGGGGGCTTGTGATCGAGGGAGTTAGTTAGCAGTAGAGAAGCAGACGTGAACGCGACATACGATCCGAATGCGGAGCAGTACAAATAAATTATGTAGTGTCTAGTCTAGTGAACAAGTAGTTTAGTGTGTTAAATAAATTAGTGTTCAATTAATGTAAATAAATTATAAAATAAACGCTACATTATTATAGCACTCTTTAGTCAAAAAGTATCTCCGCCGAAATAAAGAGCCAATGGTATAATGCCAGCTCCAGAAATATTTTTCTTCCTTTTGCTATGAATGCTGCTAACTATCTCAACGCTTAGATAGAAGATCATTCTGGCGCTAGAAATGGACTACTTGCGAATATGTACCAGAATGTGTGAAACACAGCAGATTCTAATATCAGAAACATACAACTTAGGGAAGTAGAAACAAATGTAATAATAGGTGAAATATAATAGCTATGCTAGTATAGTTATGCAAAACAGTGAAGAAATGGATCTCCTGAAAAGGAAAAAACTTGAAAAACTAAAAACAAGTTCAATAGAAGGAATTAAAAAAACTAGGAAAGGAACGGAATCTTATGGAAAAAGATTGGAAAGACACAGGAGGCTGAAGAAAGAGTACTACCGCAGAGCGTTAAATACATTCAAAAATTTACCTACATTTTTGAAAAATTGCCATCGTTCACGTTAGATACTTCGGTACCTAAGTTATGGTGAGATTTTCAATATTTTAATCTGGTTTGATAGTTTAAAACTACTTTTACTGATTGAGAAAATGTTAAGTATGTGTATCCACACTGTTGGTAAGTTTAAGTTTTCTTTTCTTTTCACTTGAATTGTCTAATCATTGACACGCAATCGAGTTTTATGAAAAATCGACTCCTTGTGGATTTATCTCTCATTCTCGTCGAAAAGAAAAGGAAATCTCTATTGTCGAAATCCACTCTCCACCCTTCTTAGCCCCCCATTCTTCTGCCACCTAATCTTAAACGAGTCTTTAATGTCACCTTATCGTCTTTAATGAGCCCCTGCCGAAAATAAAATATTCATTCGCACAAAGCCAATTTGATTCCATCGCCGATTTTAAACTCTGCCAATTATGCGTGCTCACACTGTACGACACACAACAATCGCAGCCTACTATATAGATTTCGGTAACAATAACATCTGACAGTCGCATGATGGATCGCTAGACAATATGGCGTGAAAGCTCTTCACGGATATTCCAATAACGACGGCGGCGGAACCGAAGGGAGGCCGAGAGGTTTAACACGGATCGAAACGGGAAGATCCGCCAGTTTGAAGTATATTCGGAATATATATTGGTAGAATTGTAGAATAAGTATGAACATAAAAATTGTTAGTTCACTTCGCTTTTGGAATGGTTGTTTATTATTTATTGGAAGCACGGCTTTCTT
Source organism: Cryptocephalus moraei (assembly GCA_946251905.1). Taxonomy (NCBI): domain Eukaryota; kingdom Metazoa; phylum Arthropoda; class Insecta; order Coleoptera; family Chrysomelidae; genus Cryptocephalus; species Cryptocephalus moraei. Next base: position 14,564,606 of record OX276453.1, on the reverse strand, counting down.
ATCGCGGACTTCGCCTGAAGCGCTGGATCGGTGAGAGGTTATGAACATCGAAAAACCGAACGATCCGGGCCCGGGCGGTCAATTATCGCGCCGCGCTAGCTGTTTGGTGGCAACTCGTGTTACAATTGTTTGTATTGTCGGTTGCCTGCTCCAGGGGTGGCGATTGCGGGCTGGATCGGTGAAAGGTATTAACATCGAAAAAACGAATGAGCCGGATATATCATTAATAACTACTGATATATATTCTATCAGCAGATAGGTACTATTTAGGCGTTTAATAGCTCTCCTACCTTGACCGATTCTCTAATTTCTTTCTTGGTTGTCCCCACGTGTATTTGTATATGTCTCTGTGTCTATAGTGTCCATTAGTTATCTTCAGTTGGTTCTGTGTACATGTCTATTAGACGTTCTTTATTGTTGACGTTTGACATGAAGTTTTCTCGATATACCTGTACTTTTGTTTACAATATCAAATAGGCACAATAAACATTCAATAAGGCATGAACTTTGTGGGGTTGTTGGAAAGCAATCTTACCCAGGACATGCAATGGCAAATTTTTTAAGAGAAACTTGAAAAACGTAGACATGACAAAATTCTATCAAATCAAGTACAGATTCTGCAGAATTCGGAATAGGTACTCAAACAGTACTCTCAACAAACTTCAATTTTATGCAAGAAAGTCGGTTAGAGTATCTCATTCAAGCCTTGTATAACAAAAAATTAGAAAGATATTTCTTGACGTAGGTACCTACCTACATGTTAATTGGATTATAGAATTTGAAGAAATTAACGCACTATACATTGAATGATAAATCGGAATGTTTATCGAAAATAAGGAAACAAAACAATTTACAGGAATTCTGTAAGCAGAACATGCGTAGTATAGATATGTTAAATAAAATATGGAAAAGTAGGTAGTAAGTTAACGAAATAAACATTTAACACCAAGGTCAAAAAGATACATTTGATTGTATTGTACTTTATGCTAAACAAACATGGATTGCTAGTAAAAGTACTGTAACGTTTATTATAGAAGTACAGTACAGTACAGTAGTACAGTACGTTACAGAAGCTTCAAGTCTTTGTAGACAAATGTTTACGTAAAATTCTGAAAATATACTAACTTCATATCTAATAAGGAAGTTTGGACAAAGCACTAAACAAGCGAAAACCATAAGAAAATGGAATGTTATTGATACCTATCCTGAAAAAAGACGAAAGTGATATTCTGCAACAATCACTAAAAATGGTAAATGAAATAAATGAAGAATAATATAATAAGAGGGAGTCAAGTAATAACAAAGAAGGGACCAATGGCTATGTATTGGATGAAAGCGATGAGAAATAAGGGAACACAAAGTAAGTATTATTATCATTCGAGGAAAGTTAAACATGTTTTCTAGTTTGAATAGAAAAGTTGTGCCGCATGGTTATTAGTAAGGTGTCTGCTATGTATATCGACGATATTCTAATCACATGCGATACGATTTCCTAAACATTGGGCCCAGACTGTATCGTATTACCAGAATAATCCAAAATTGTTTCACACGTGCACTATACAGATAATGATGACTTTTAACCAAATGGAATATATTTAGAACACATTTTGACAACCATTACTAGACTGACCAATCAATATACCATCATCAACAAGTCTAAGAAGTAAGAAGTCGTTCTATAAGAATGGAAGTAATTATCAAGCATTGCCCGTAAATTGCAAATAGTGTATTGAATTTGTAGAAGAGAATCCACACTACTTCATAAAATTTCAAAATAAACACATCCACATTTTCCTTTTTTCCTTTTGATTAGTATAGTACTATTACAGCTAGAGCGTTTATTAAAACTAAATTTTGAGTAAAACTCATTCCTTCCACGTGTTACGTCGGGTTTCCCTCCCCTGCACTGGATTTCCCAGCGCTCTCATTCGACCGCTAAAGAAATCAAAAACGTTCCGTATGTGTATACAGTACATACGACACACACAGTAAGGGTTGAATCAGCTTGTCAAATAATGATAAATGTTTTGCTTATAGTTGCGTAACGGCATCGAACTTTTTGTCGTGTGTCATTTTCCTAAACGACTATAGTTGCTGGATTTTTGCAGCGAAAAATTATGTTTCAGTTCTCACGATCTAATGAAAAACTAAAAGGGGTAATAATTTTATTATTTTATGTAGGAATGTGTAAATAATTTGGTATTTGCAAGCACTCGGCGTTAGGCACTAGGCTTCTGGAGGCATCTGCCACCATCTCATTCGCGTTTGTAGTAAAATGCATTTTATGATGGCAAAGAAGTAAACGTTATTACTTATTACCAACGGCTATGGAGGAGTAAAGAAGTTAAGGCTAGTAAAGAAAGCTTATTGAGCAACCAGAATCTTCTTCGGAATGTCCCACTTAACATTGTTCTATCAGTTCTCCTTTATAAAACCTAATGGAGGAAAAAATACTCGTAATTAATTAGGATGTTCAAAAACATGGAATTTTCAGTGGTATAACTTTTATTGATTTTGAATGACCAAAGCACTATATAAATGTTACAGATTCGCAGATTCAAAATTGCTAGATATTTCAGAGTATATAATGTATGTATTATTAAACAAAAACGTATAAAACCTTCAGACCTATCAGAACTTGATTTGGTTTGGCAAAACTTTTATTAGTTCCAGTTATTTCCTTTACACCATTATGTTTGTAAGTTGAATTATTTTAATTAAATGAAGAATCATGAACCTACTAAGAAATTTTATTTTAAAATTTTTTAAAGTACTAATATGTAAACACACTAAAATAGGGCAATAACTAAATTATTTTATTGATTGAATTTTGATCAAAATATGTTACTATTCTCTTTCATTTCAATGTGTAACGTGTGATCAGCGTGTATGGTACGCATGTAATCCAAGTCACATTTTTTATCATCATTTGCATCACAGTATAAGGCTTTTATGTATTTCATAACACATATTTATGGGAAAATTGCAAAAGGCAAACCGCTTAATTACCACATTTTCATTTTTGAAGCCATTAAATTAACGTTTCCTAAGAACGTTTTCAATAAAGTAACTGCGTCTTAACACTTCACCTTTTTAAAGAAATGCCTCAGTTTCCTTATTCCGTATCGTCTTTTTGGTTTCCAGTCACCCTATGTAACAATTACCGAGAGAACACACATTCAATGCATCTCGTAAGTGAAAAGACATACGATTGTTAAAAGCAGATGTGTCACAACAATTACCCAATGCACTCCATCGTTAACATTTTTGCTCTACCTCGGTTGAAGGTGTTTACAATTGAACTATTTTTGGTTCCCCAGGTGGTAAAACCTAATTATCTCAATTAGTAGAAAGTGGTAAGTTGTTAAAATTAAATTTAAAACCACATAAAAATATATACCTACCATATACCTTTTTCAAAATGCTCATAGATTATAATTAGATAAAATTAGATTGGAATAGTATTACATTTTTGTGAAATTTGATCTCGATATAACTAATTTTTCCTGAATAAATATTCAATTTACGTATTGGCAAATTTTCATTAACTAATAGTTTCTAATTTCAGCGGTAGGTATTCTTAAAGATTTAACCTTTTATTTCTTGGTAACATTTTATTAGGCAATTTTAAAAATAGAAAACGTAGTGAATAAATTTGTCAAACTATTTGTTTAAAATAATTCTTATTTTCGTTTATACTATCGAGCAGATTAATCATCTGCACCGAATCGATAATGATGCTGCTCTTGTTTTTATCAATAAATCTTAGTTTCGATATTAAACGTTTTGATTTATGATATAGACTTATAATAAATTTCTGATGTAGAAATATCGTAATCTTTGATAATCAGATAAATTCTGTTTGTGATATGTAGAATTAGAACATTCGAACAGGTCAATCGTTATTAAAATTTATTCTAATTTGATGAATAATTCGGTGAATAATACTTGATATTTTCAATATTAAACCAAACAAGAACAGCTTTTTGTCACGTAAGGACATAGAAAATTTACCCACACTTTCCTTCCTTCTCCTTCTGCTCTCGTCCCTCCTGGTATTAGCGCAGTTCCATGGGTTATATTAGAATTTTATGTAAATGTAATATAATTCTTCTAGTGGCGATGAAAGAGTAGCGGTCTAAGAGTCGATGCCGACGAATCCATCATAGTTAAAATGCCAAAATACAATATGGTGGCACTTATAGGCTATTTTCCACACCGCAAAACCGATTTTAATACATAATATGTCACATAAAATTATATCAGCGTCGTATGTATACGGTGGTCGAGCGATAAAAAGCCGCCCTTTTTATAACATTATGGATCTATAGATCATGTATTCTTTCGAACATAAAAGTATCATATTGGGCCCTTAGAAAGGAAGGACGATAGCAAGAAGAGCGAATTTATTTCCAACATTTTTATGTTGAAAGGCCAGATGAGAGAGCGGGATTCGAAATGTAGGCATTTCCATAAATTTTCTACTCTCTTCGACTTTTCTTCGAATATATTATATAAGATGAGGCCACCTAAGGGATGGTTATTTTTTTATGAGTAACGTTTTTTCTTATATTATTTTTATTATTTACTGCCCACGTATATCCTGGAAGATACACCAGGTAATCAATTGCATTGGAAAATTAGAGTATCTATTTAGGAGGACTTTCAAACTGTTTCTCTCTCCCACCAATGTTTACCTATCCCGATATATCATCCCTTAAAATCCCTTCGATAGTTGGAATAATCTGTGTCCCTCAGCGGTGTAATAAATAGACACATTTGATAATGGCATTTATCTAAAATGAACATCAGCCATTGTTTCACTCGTAGGGCATTGTTCTTCATCACCTGCCCTATCAGAGCATTGTGTTTGTACATATACATATTTGTATGTATATGTACATAATGTAACCGTTGATTGAAGAGCTTCTTCAATCAACGACATAACTTATTTATAAGCTATATTAGTGGGCTGGTACAGCCAATAGGTTTGTTAACTAACTGATCAATCACATTTAAAGTACATACCGAGTTATACGACTTAATTATCTTCGGTTTTATTGTGCTAATGAAAAGAAGGCACATAAAAAATAAAATTAGTGTATTTTGACCAATTTTATTACTAAAAGAAACGACGAATATTTAAAGCAAGCAGAAGATGAAACATAGAAAGTAACATACTTTAATGAGAATTTAAACCAAATGTGTATTATAAGTATAACTAATGTTATTTGAGGTAATACTTAATTATTAATTAGTCCAGTCATCTTAGGTTGAATTAGGTGAAAATCTCGGAAAATCGACATACCCGGTATATTAAAACGTAAAAACTTCTATTTTGGCATCCTAAAACTTTCCTCAAAACTTACATATAATTGGATGGCGGCAAGTGCTAAAGTCGGGGGTCAATAGTCACAAAAATCGATTTTTTTTGTATATTTTTTGGAAATATCTCGTTTTCGATGGGTTTTACGCCATTTATATTTATTATCAATGTTGTAGAGAATCAAATTCTCTACAACTTTTGTATTTAACATTTCTTCATATCTTGAACTGTTTTCGAGATAGAGGGCGGAGAGCGCTGGTCTGAGATCATGTGAAGTCAACTGGTAGTCCCGATCAAAAACTCGTATATTAAGGTTATAAATTATTGCTAAATATATAAATATGATTAACTTTTTCATTAAATTCAGTTTGTTTGGTTACTTATCTATTTTTAGTTAAGTGTCAATTTATTTAATGACATTTACCTGGCCATGTAAGTAAAAAATTGTTGAGGAAAATACTTAAATTACACATTTTAATTGTAATCTAATTTATACTATAATTATATTAATATACTATATTATAATACTAACCTTCTGAATAAATAAAAAAGAAAAGAATTAAATTTGTAATTAACGTTTCCGTTTCTAGTAAAAGTGTCATTTGAATAATTTAATATTGTCAAAATTAATATAAAAGAATAAAAATTTCGAGAACAAGTTCTAATTTCAATTCTCTTCTTCTTCTTCTTCTGACTATAAATTTTCAAAGTTATGAAAGAATTTAAGGGTTTACGGATTTTAAACAAGATTTACTTAATTATTTTTTACTTCAAATGCAATTAGTGTAAATGAGAATATAATAAAAATTTAATTGAAATATGTCCCTTAATAATTTTTCAATTACAGAAAGAGATTATGAGTGTTATTGAATTGATAAATTGTAGAATTATTAGAAACAAAGATTGAATTTAATGTAAATGTTAATAATAAATGCTAATTAAATATTTAGCAATAATTTATAACCTTAATATACGAGTTTTTGATCGGGACTACCAGTTGACTTCACATAATTCTCTGACCAGCGCTCTCCGCCCTCTATCTCGAAAACAGTTCAAGATATGAAGAAATGTTAAATACAAAAGTTGTAGAGAATTTGATTCTCTACAATATTGATAACGAATATAAATAGCGTAAACCCCATAGAAAACGAGATATTTGCAAAAAAATGTAGAAAAAATCGATTTTTGTGACTTTTGACCCCCGACTTTAAACTTGCGGTCATCCAATTATATGTGAATTTTGAGGAAAGTTTTAGGATACTAAAACAGAAGTTTTTACGTGTTAATATACTGGGTATGTCGATTTTCCTAGGTGAACCCCCTATAATGACTGGACTAAATGTTGAATACTCTATATTGAATACAAATCATATTCTGTAATTCATATTTTCTTAAATATTGCATTCGTTTTAAATGTATGAGGGTAAAAATAAGTCGGAATATTTTCCCAAAAAATGTATATCAATCTTATGATTTATGAAGACAAACAGAAGATGAAACATATACAGTAAAATACTTACATTAAAATTTAAAACAAATATTATAACTATAACTATTGTTATTTAAGGTAATACTCAATTATTAATGCCCCTCTATGTTGAATGCAAATGATATTCTGTAATTCATATTTTCTTAGATATTGCTATTCGTTTCAAATGTATGCGAACAAAAATAAGGCGGATCATTTTTCCAAAAAATATATATTAATTATAGGTTATATGCTAAACAAAATCCAAAATTATATGTGTATAACTTTTGGTCGTATTATTTTTACTTATAAACACTTGGAAAAATTGTCCCAAAATGAAAGCAAGTATGTGAGATACCTCTAAATTAGTTAAAGAATGTATTATTTTCCATTAGAAAGTCATAGAGTTTTGCATGGATAGATAAGGGAGCTCTATGTTGTAGTTACCTTATTTTTTTATGACTACCTTTATATGTTCATATGTTTCATAAAAAATTATGTACTATCAATTCTAACTAGATAAGGGCATCTGTTGAAATAGAACTACTTACAATAATTTTGGGTTGGACCGAAATTAAATCATTTTTCTTTACTTCTCACCATCCTTACTTTTAGGGAAAGCCAAAGACCAATTGCGTCGTTTTGATACATTTTAATCAAGGAGTCAAGTATATGTGCTTTGTACATTTGAACATGCCATAATACACATAACGTAATAGTTGCTGATCCGTTCAAGTTATAAAGAAATGTCAGCTAATTAACTGTCAACCAATATATATACATATATAATATATAATAATAATAAATATATACTATATACAACGTGTTTCAAAATGATTGTCGTCTAGTTGGCGTTGGAATTTCTGTGCATGTAATTTTTTATGTGCCGCGCTCTATTGATTTAAACATATCTAATTCTGACAATAAATGTAATTTCGAACATTTATTGTGAAACTGGCAATGAGTACTGCTGGTAATTAACGGCCCTTTTCAGGGCCAAAACAAATACTTCAAATAGACAAATACTCAGAATTCGTTTTCCTTTGACAGAGAAAAACCAGAAGTTAAAAGAGGTTAAGTAGGTTATTTTGAGGTTATGTATAGCTAGTAGAAACTCCTATTTTCGCAAGGCGTTTTTTTTATTTTAAATGGGAATTCCACAGCAGACTAGATGACAATCAGACAATCATTTTGAAACATATTGTATATATATATATAATAACTAAAATATTAACATTACCAGTATACAAATATTAAATTCATATATGTTTTTATTAGAGCAAAGTTTCCAGAATTTTTCTCTTTTCAATTTGACTATTGTTTTCTTTTCAGAAAGTTTTGTTTTTGTTACGACCTAATATGTAAAATTTAAAGCTAAGTTAAAAAAAATTGTGATATTATTCCTACTTGTCGAGACTTTCCAACGACAGCTCATATGTGGAAATACGACAAAGTTAAGTATTTTCACGTGTTCCTTATATTTTTCGCACATAGGTTATCAGTATCTAAAAAAGGATTTGATATCATTTAAGCCTAGTTACTAGCCTTTGGTGAACAGATGAACAGATTACAAAGCGATAATATGTACTTTTTTAGCACATTTCCAAAGAATGCTAAAAACTGGAGCCCAGAACGTATCATTGCTCGAGAAATTGAAATTGATACAAATCAATTATTGAAGCAACCTAAAACATCAAAAGTAAATACTAGTGTTTGGAAAACAATAAAAGGTATGTACCAAATATGAATTTATAATGTACCTATCTACCTGTTAGCTGACTCAGAAAGTGGTATACTAAGCTGGTGGTGAAGACGATGAATGTATGTTTGCAAATCATTTATACAACCCCAATCAATCTCAGACGAGAGCCCGCCTAATTTTTTTGATAAAAAGAAGTTTCTAACCGCCGATTCGTACGCTATTAAGTTGTAGCGGTTTTGAGTGCTTTTTAATAAAACTGAATTGAAATTCGATGAGAAATTCTCACTTTGCCATTGGTTCGTCGCAGTTGATCTAATCGGAGAATCAATACTACGGTATAATTCGATGTCGTAGTGTTTTGATTCGGTTCTGAATATTTTGACATGATTTTTAACGGTTTCAATTTTGAGTGTCTCAGATCGGTTTTAAACCATTTATATTTGGTTTTCGGGGGATGTTGACTTCTTGAGTTGTATCCAATCAACCACCTGTTGAAGGCAAGGCAGGGAATTATGTGCACCTTGATTTATAATTTAATTCTATTAATTATTTTACTTTATATATTTCAACAGTTTATATACCACTATACTATTTTATAATAAATATATTACAATTTATAGATATAAACTGTAGCTGGTAATAGGTATACACTGCTATAAACTGTTTTATGGAGATTCAAATTCGCCCACTTATTTTATGTTAGGAAAATTGCGTGATGTTGTCTTCCTGTCCTAGATTCGGTCATATTCAATGATCAGCTGATCTGGTTTACTTTTTTGTTCGGCGACTTTAACTTTATAGTTTGCGTTGAATATAATCGGAAATCCTGTTAAGTTTACCAACGGTTCTTTGAAGAACATATTTGTGAATCGCCTGTGTATTGATTACGGAATACGTGTGCATTTACATCCACGTGAAAAGTAAGGTTAAGGTTATTTACACGAGATCTCATTATTATATGAAAACTTTATTATTATATTTATTTATTTACTATTATCATATGAGGTTTGTCATATTTGCTGCGTGATTCTACAAAAGTGTGGCTATAATAATCCTATAATGCATACAATTACGATAATGGGTTAACTTTGTATTTTTACAATTTTTTGATCGAGTTATCATTATTTTTATATTGTAGGGCGCTAAAACCTTTCTTAAAAAAAGGAGAGAAAAGGATGTTCGATGACGGAACTGACACACCATGTTCTCTATATAGTAAAACTATATACTCCCTTATATCAGTCGCCTGGGTAGTTTGTACAAGATAGGTTTAGGACGATCGATACACTTTTAAACTACATATATTTCACTACATCTACCGTTTAATGTTATTGGGGTGTTGTATAAGCTTTAAGCTTATAAGCTTCATAGTTTTAGCTTTTTAGTGCATTAGCGTTATGGGTTAACGTTTTAGCGTTATAGTTTTAGTTTCTAGTTCAGTTTTATAAACTGGTATAAGCTATAAGGTGTATCAAAATTTAACAGTAATTAGCCCCATTATCGTAATTCTGTACAGAATTTGACAACGACAACCGACGGATTTTTGTTCTCTGTTATTTTAAATTCCTGATTAACTATTTTTCATGATAATATTCGATGACTGGTTTAAAAAATACCATGGACTCGCGCACTACTAGGTGTAGGTATGTACATAATCATACCTCTTATATAACATATACACGGTGTCAAGGGTTACTTTTTGATACCCAGAACGAATGCTTATATTCAATGGGAATAACATGAGACACGATTGATAAGCCGAGTCAGTCAAATCAGCCAAAACAATCTTGCATGATTGACCTAAACATGTGGTGAATTCTCACCACGGTTAAACTATCTCTTTATATACATTTGTGGGGAATTCGCCATTTTATACTCAAATTTCTTAAATCGACCATGCTGCTATTAAATTTGTTAAAGCCTGCGCCCATACTGATGGAAGATTGCTATCCAAAACGTTAAGTAAACACATTGTTTCTGAATTATACAAATATACGCATTAATAGTTTTACTTTTCTAAATTTGTCAAACAATTTAGTAATAGACGAGGCAGACTTATAGGAAGTGAACGTGGCCAATTTGAATTCAGATCCTGGACTTGTCACTTTTAGATAATATATTTACTTTACGAATAATCCTTAAATCTTATAAAGGTACAAAACAATTGATATATGCTAATTGTTGAATAGGATAATTAGTTTCACAGTTCAATTTTTCTTGTGTTCCCCAATTTACAAATTCTCAATGATTGTCAATGTCGTGATAACAATTAAAAGACGATTTCAGTTAAGATCATAACACATTTGAGCAATAATTGTAAATACTGAAATCTGGCAAGTTATTGTTGAGTAAATCATTTGCTACATACCTTTCTTTTAGCTACTAATTATTGCTAAATCTGAATAATACAGTGAGGTCCTCTTGATTTACTAATAATAAAGCAAATTTTTAGTTGACTAATTGTGTATAGTCATAATATATTATAGTTTGTAACTCGAGTTCTTTCACATGCCATTTGGAAGACATTTATGGAAGTCACATGTTTCGTAGCATTCGTATTGTTTTTTTTAATTTACAAACATTTAAATTTTTATTATACTAAAAATGTTGATATTCCCATCTAACGACAATTGCAATTCCAAGTGTGTTATTCTATCGTTTAACTTCTAATTTTAGATTTCACCCCATTTTAACCAACGCACCGGCATATCGATATTAATCACGAAATAATACTATATCCCATATTAACTCCCCTTTGATGTCGGAGAATATGCTAACGAAACCGATGCTTATACAAATCGTAACGTCGACTCGAGCAAATAGCGAAAGGGCGAATGGGGGACACCCGAGACAGAGGTGAATATAATCAGATGGAAAGTGTTGAAATTTGCTATCCTTCACCACTACTAAATATGACTTGTCATTAATCATTCGGATCCTGTGGGTCTGTACAGTACTGATAATCTCCCTGTTTTAGTCTAGGACCTCACGCATATGGTTTCTCGGTTTCTCAGCGACTTGCCCAGGATATCTTCTCAGAGATCGGAAGGGAAAAAATGTAAAGAAGATAATGTTAATAATCGTCCAGAATTTATTTTCAATTCATGACTAGAAATTCTATCAACATTTTTCCTGAACTGAGATGTACTGAGTAAATTTTAAACAAAGCTCTTATTCCGTGCCAAACCAAAAACGTATTTTTTAATTTTAATGTGTAGTTTGGTATTCTGTGACGTTTCGCGATTGAATTGTTTATCAAGGCAGGTGCACCTGTGTCGAAATATTAAATTGGGACAATTTAATATATTTGTTGATCTAAAAGGTCATAATGAGCTACTTCTAGGCGCACTTTTACGTTCGTGTTTACAAATTTCTGACTAAAATACCGTTAATGATACCTGTTACTTAATGTAGGTACTATAACCACTTTAATTTAACCGAATCTAAATTTAACAGTCCAAAATAATGTATATAAAGTTGGCGGACCACCCTCTCAGGCCGCCAAAACAAAATAGTGGAGATTTTGTGTCTTTTTAGTAGCGAGAAAACCAATTTTGTAGCTTTTGAATAGCCGGAGTCAGTGCCGTTCCTGGATCTTTTGTCACCCCGTGCGAAAGCGAAATTGCCGCCCCCCCCCCCTTTAAATCAAATTTGCAAAAAATGAAATTAATTTGACTCGTTTACGTCATAAATATATACACCATTATTTTATGGTATACCTACTTAATAAGGAAATTATCATACCACAATAAATTTAATAGAGTAGTTTTTGAAAATGACAACCCGATTATCGTATTCAGGTAGAGTGAAGGTATACAAACCTTCACCCGTACTGTCTTTACATGGATAAAACCCCAAAAATTGTTCGCGAATTTCAACTTTGCATTGAGAAAAATCCACAAATCTTGCAATAAAACTAATTTGTTCTACTTGACTTACATCAGGAGTGCAGACTAATATTATTGCAAAATATTTTACTTTATTTAAACTTTTTTTTGGTTTTTGTTAAGTGAGAATTTTTGTTCCTTCTTTCCTTCCTTCCTTCCTTCTAGCCGTTTTCTATCCGTTGGATATAGGCCTCTCTCATTATTCTCCAGGTTTCCCTGTTTTGTGCAACCTGATACCAATTTAAACCTGCTGTGCGCTTTATATCGTCGTACCAACGCTGTTGAGGTCTGCCAACGCTTCTCCTCTCGCCCCAAGGTCTCCATCTAGTCACTTTGCTGCTCCAATTGTTGTTGTTTCTAGCAATATGCCCAGCCCAGTTCCACTTGAGTGAGGCTATTGTCCTTTCGATGTCTTTGATTTTTGACGTTCTCCTGATCCATTCGTTAGTTTTTCGGTCTTTCAGTGTTACTCCAACTATCTTTCTCTCTATTGCTCTTTGATGTGTTTTGAGCTTGTTCAAGTTCTTTTTTGTCAAGACCCAAGTTCCCGATGCATCTGTAGATACTGGCAGGACACATGTATTATATACTTTTGCTTTTAGTCTCATTGGTAGATTTTACTGAAACACCTGTTTTAGTTTGTCATATGCTGCCCATCCCAGCCGTATTCTCCTATTGAGCTCTGTATGCTGGCATTCCTTACTAATAATTGTTATCTCTTGGCTTAGATAAATGTACGACGTTACTTTTTGGAGAATTTTTGTAACCATAACCAAATCTAAAATTTGCCGCCCCCAAATTTCTGCCGCCCCGTGCAAAAGCACGTGTTGCACCCCCGCCAGGAACGGCCCTGAGCCGGAGCTACAAAAGGTGGGCTAACTTAATATTAAGTTAGCGGCCACCGCTATAACTCATACACGGAATGTAATAGGATGCTCTGGTTTGCGCAGGAATTTGTGTCTTTAGAAGTACTTGAAAGTCACTGGGCCAAAAAAGTGTTTGGCCACATTTGGCCAATTTTGGCCAAAAATGACAAGATGTTCAATCATCACTCGCGGTTCAATTTCATGATATAGTAGCGATATTAAAAATCATTTGGCATTGAAAACCTTCTTTTAATTGGCCGAAAAAGCGGGCAAAAATTGACAGAAATGGCCAAAAATTCGAAAATTATTTATTTCAGCCGAAACATGGGAAATCCTGTATATACGTCGACAGGTCGAACATGGGGTACACAGAAAAACGTTCGAAAACGTGGGCTCCGGAATTTTCAGACACACTGTCTACGGATCCAATGAAACCTTCTAGCAACTGGAATTCAACTGAAACTGCGGGCCTGTGGAGCTACAAATTCTAAAAGGACTTATTTCGGATAAAACGTGCTAAATGCTGTATATACTTCAACAGTTCGAAAATTTGGGTCCCGGAATTTTCAGACACACTGTCTAAGGCTCCAATGGATTATTCTAGCCACTGGAATTCAACGGAAACTGCGGGCCTGTGGAGCTACAAATTCTAAAAGGACTTATTTCGGATAAAATGTGCTAAATGCTGTATATACTTCAACAGTTCGAAAATGTGGGTCCCGGAATTTTCAGACACACTGTCTAAGGATCCAATGGATCCTTCTAGCAACTGGAATTCACCTGAAACTGGGGGCCTGTCGAGCTACAAATTCTAAAATTACTAATTTCGGCCAAAACGTGCAAAATCCTGTATATACCTGAATTGTTCGAAAATGCGGGCCATGGGAATTCCAGCAACAATGTGGAGGATTTAGGAGACTCTGTCAGACACTAAAAGGCACTTTGCACAGCGGGCCTGTGGAGCTACAAATTCTAAAACGACTTATTTCGGATAAACCGTTCTAAATGCTGTATATACTTCGACAGTTCGAAAACGTGGGCCCCGGAATTTTCAGATACACTGTCTTAGGATCCAGTGGATCCTTCTAGCAACTGGAATTCACCTGAAACTGCGGGCCTGTGGATATACATGATTTATCACGTTTTGGCCGAAATTAGTAATTTTAGAATTTGTAGCTCCACAGGCCCGAAGTCTTAGGTGAATTCCAGTGGCTAGAAGGATCTATTTGATCCTTAGACAGTGTGTTTGAAAATTCCGGGGCCCACATTTTATAACTGTCGAAGTATATACAGGAGATATGCCGTTTTGGCCGAAATAAGTCCTTTTAGAATTTGTAGCTCCACAGGCCCGCAGTTTCAGGTGAATTCCAGTTCCTAGAAGGATCCATTGGATCCTTAGACAGTGTGTCTGAAAATTCCGGGGCCCACGTTTTCGAATTGTCGAAGTATATATAGGATTTATAACGTTTTGGCCGACATTAGTAATTTTAGAATTTGTAGTTCCACAGGCCCGCAGTCTGGGGGGAAATTACAGTGGCTAGAAGGATCCATTGGATCCTTCGACAGTGTGTCTGAAAATTTCGGGACCCACATTTTCGAACTGTTGAAGTATATCAGCATTTAGCACGTTTTATCCGAAATAGGTCCTTTTAGAATTTGTAGCTCCACAGGCCCGCTGTGCAAAGTGACTTTTAGTGTCTAACAGAGTCTCCTAAATCCTCCACATTGTTTCTGATATTTCCATTGCCCGCATTTTCGAAAAGATCAGGTATATACAGGATTTAGCACGTTTTGGCCGAAATAAGTAATTTTCGAATTTTTGGCCATTTCTGGCAGTTTTTGCCCGCTTTTTCGGCCAATTAACAGAAGGTTTTCAATGCCAAATGATTGTTAAAATCGCTACTATATCATGAAATTGAACCACGAGTGATGATTGAACATCTTGTCATTTTTGGCCAAAATTGGCCAAATGTGGCCAAAAACTTTTTTGGCCCAGTGACTTTCAAGTACTTCTAAAGACACAAATTCCTGCACAAACCAGAGCATCCTATTACATTCCGTGTATGAGTTATAGCGGTGGCCAATAACTTAATATTAAGTTAGCCCACCTTTTGTAGCTCCGGCTATTCAAAAGCTACAAAATTTGTTTTCTCGCTACAAAAAAGCTATAAAAAAGACACAAAATCTCCACTTTTTTTGGCGGCCTGAGAGGGTGGTCCGCCAACTTTATATATGTTCCGAAATAAACGAGACAGAAACATGTTTAGTTCAATGTATCCCTACCTAAGTTTATGCCATAACTTATTTTAATCAACTGGCCCACACTGTGGCAGCGAAATGTAATTGTACAAAACTGAGAAAATTTTAAAATACGGGTCATATTTTGATTTCAAAAAGAATTTTTCAAATTTGTTTTGTTAATTGGCTCAAATCTTTTTGGATGTTGTTGAGTTACATTTTGTATAAAAACATGTCATTAGTACATCTATGTAGAGAAAATATAGTAAAGTATTTACTTACGTGTATGTCTATAAAGTAGTAAATAAGTAGTCACTGTATATAGTATTCCAAGATGATAGTTATTTTTGCCAGCGATATTTTTCTCGTCCCGAATTTATGAAAGCGGATGATACATTTTCTTATACGTACTTGACCACATTTTTTGTTTTGTGTTTAATCATCCGCTGGTTTAAACTGAAGACAATTGGAATTAACCAGGAAATTTTAATACTCTACTATATATAATAACACAGGAGGATCTTAATGACCTGGGTTTATATCTACAATTTCTCCTCAACTTTTCTGTACTGTTTGATGTTAACGTTAGCTTTTGTCAATTTGCATGCGTTTATCTATTTTTAAGGAGGTGATCGTTTTCTACTTTTCCCTCCTTCTCCCATTACCAATGCTTCTTTGGACATTCTCATATTTAAAATTTTCACGTGTTCTAACCAACGTAGTCATTTTTATCTGATGATCTGGCTGATTTCCACTTGATAGCTTTTTATTTTTCTTTATTTTCTTCTACATTTATTCTCTTTTACTCTCACTTCCGTATAGTAACGTATAGTCTTAATTTTGCTCCCTAACAATCCTTGATGGAGTTTAGTGTCGAGTGAATAACTTTCGCCATTCTGGTTGTAGTTATACCCATCATATACTTAAATTCCTAATTCCTGTTTTTCGAAAGCAACATCCTTTGCATTTATTGGTTTTACTTTTGAAACCATCCAATTCACTACCTACATTTTCGCCTATCTCTAGATTCGCTAATGTGTACCTCATATGCTTTTGCCTCTTTTTCGATAGTTTGAAGACTCGCCAAAGTTAATTTTCTGTCCTCGACGTCAGTACTACATCATCAGCGCATGCGAGCACTTGGCTTTTACTATTGGACATCAATCCTTGGGTTCTGCTTCCGGTGTCTATGACTATTATTCGAGTAGTGGAAAGTATTGCAAATAGTGGGCCAATTTGCTTAAATTTTGTCTTAACTTCAAAGTTAGGGAATGCTATTATGCTGTATAGTAATATAGATGACCATATATAATATCTGACCATCTAATATTAACAACAATATTAGGTATTATCTCATAAAGAATCAGATAAAATAAATGTTTTTTCAAATTGAGTAAAGCAGCTAAGCAAAATTGTATGAAATTATCTGTTCCTAATAAATTTAGAATTTAATGATAAATAAAACAGTATTTTCCTAATCCATTTTCAGTACAAAAATAAATTGAAACTGTCGTAAATACTTATACGGATGTACCTATCTAAAGTTTCTCGTCTCTGATTTTCAAACTTGAGAGAAAAAAATGTAAACAGTGGAATTACTTGCGTAAACCAAATTTATTGCAAATCCTATTTTGTCATAACATTCTATGTTATGAGAAAATGACAAAAAGTTATTTAGCGTGTTTGTTATAATAAACTATGACTGTGTCCACTACACTACATTGAATATGAGGCCTTACACAGTTAAGATTTCACAGTCACTGTTCTCGTTTTTGGAAATTATTACGTCTTTCTTTCAAATTCGGCAAATAAATTTTTCGACCTATATCATTATAACTTCACGTTTGTGCCATGGTTTTATGCGTATTTCATATATTTTCCCCGAAGTTGTGTCCCGGAATCTAAATTCACTGAGATCGGTTGAGCAGTTTCAAGCTTTCAACGTGGCAGATAGACAAATAGGCAAAAACCCTTTGTTTAAATATGGATTTAAAACGGCAGAGAGTTTAACAAAAGAACAAAATCTAATTATCGACGAAGAAAAGATTACATACGAAAGATTTACAAACAATTATGATTTTATCGAATATGTCTGTTATTGCATTGGTACACTGTATGTTGTTCAAACAATACTTTAGAGTCGAAGATTGTGCCTAAATCCTTGATTTGGAATACAGTTTTATTATCATGTTTATTCAGGCAATATTGATATTTTACCATGTTCACAGTAATAAGGTAATAAAACTATTTTTGAAATGTTTTGTTTGTTTCTTCATAAAATGAAATAACTACCTAGTTAGGATACATTTTTGGGAAGTGTTAATATCCTTTACGTAAAATCACAATTAACAAGGAATTTCTGAATATGGGAGAAATATTCGAGCGATCCTTAGAACCTCCCTCTTTTTTATCATTAGCAATGCCCCGACCGAAAGAATCCGCAATTTTCATTAACGTCCCACTTCCGTCTTCATTAATTCCCGCCTCTGTGACCGAACCAGCCCTTTCAAAAATCCAGGACACCCACTAAATAACAATAGGGGCGAACGAGGCGTCTCCCCCTCTTACCAGCGGTCGAATCGAACTTTATCCGGCCGAAAAGGACCGGAAAATTGCAGGATTTATTTTGGTCCAGCTTCTTGCGATACACTAACCTAGTGATGGCCAGATTTGACCTTAATTTCATCCGGATCATTAAAAGAAAAAGGGATGGAAGGGGATGGAGCTTGGGGATTTTCGAGGGCTTTTTCGGATTGAGAGGGAACCGGGAGTGTTTGATTTTTATACAGGAACCGGGATTTCGGCCTGGAAAATTATATTTCCAGTGTCACAAAATAAAACACTTTTTTGCTTCTAAATGTGAACTCGTTAAAAAAAATTAAATGGTCGTATTCAATTTTCCCGTCTGGTATATCTCCGAATAAACACACTAGACGTAATCGTATATGAATGTTTATCGAAGGTGGAATGGTGGCACACTCATCGTGTACCTTCTCTCTTTCAAATTTTTGCATATTGACTTAGAGGTTGGAAAAAAGGAATCCGTAGCCACAGCTGGTGGACTCCGATAAGAGAATTCGCGCTGAAGGGCCTTGTAATCGATTAGCCGCGTATATTCTTCGGCTCGATCACCCCCGAAACATGCTAAGGGAGCATATGGCAAAAATTCTCTTCAGAGACATAAGGAAAATTGATAGATTTAGGTTAGACGATAAAATTTTTTCAATGCACAGTTTGAAGTTAGAGTTAAATTTGGGTCCAAAACATTATAGTTTGTTTGCATCTCTCTTGAAAATAGCGATCAGACAATAATCTGGAAGGTGCTCTAGAAATGGCCTCCAAACTCTCTTGTACGTTACAATGGAAGTAGATAGTAGATACCATTAGTGGAAACTCACAAAAAGCGTAAAAATACTTTTTTGTCATTTTATTTTATTATGTGTAAAATCCAGAATTTTAGACGTGACGTGCCTATGTGACGTGACGTGACGTTGACGTGTATATGCCTTTACATATCTGCAAATACTATTTTTATTGTGATATTACCAAAGCTCTGTAACGAAGGCGAGCATTTAATGAAGTTGTAGTCAGTGTCAATTTAGATATATTTTGATTGTGAGATAATGCTTCGCACATTTTATACAATTGTCATTTATAATGAAAAAAATCTAATTTTTCATTTTTTCATTAACATTCAATTTTTGATCAAAGTCAAGGAGAAATTTGGAAACTAGAAAATTTGGGTGTGATTCCTGAGACATCCTATTTTTAACTTGCGATACTAGCACTGCTTGTTCTTTTCTACATTTAATTCTAAACGGTGAGTCTAAATGGAGTTTGATTATAGCTTGGTATATATATTGTTTCCATTTACATAATTTCCCAATGTTCTCTAACTTATAAGCTTTTACGCTTTTATGAGATATAATCCCTACAAAGAACTTTAGTGCCGAGGTGGACGTCTAAATAAGTAATACATCATCTTAACACTTAAACGTAATGATGAATAAACGATTGTGATGCGAAGTGGATACATGTGCAATTCGGTTGCATTTATCCCCTTTTTCTAGTTAGTAAAGGTGGTCATGTAGGTTCGCAAAGGCGACAAGAACGTTCTTTCGTCTCCAAACGCATTTGTGATATTGGGAAGTTACAAGTATAAACAGGAAAAAGATTGATCCTAGAATGCTTCCCCGAAGAATGCCTGGATGTCAGAATTTTCGCCAATTAATCTTGTCCTCAATTGTCTCTTGGATAGATTTATGTTAATATAAGGAAATTGTATATGGGAAAACATAGCTTGTATTCATAAAGCAGTCTTCGTGCCATCTAGGACTTTCTCATTTAAGATATTAAATAATACACAAATTAAATTAATATACGTTTTTTTTTCTGATTTACTAAATTGTAAACAAATCTAGAGCATCTATATTTTGATCGATGTGGGTAATTATATTCCATTCGGAAAATCGAGAGAGTAATAAAATGTCATTATAAATGCAAATCCTCAAAAACTGTAGTACTGGCGAGATATGTATAAACATTGCATTTAGTTATACGTCTCTGTACTGTTCCTAGGAACTATTACATTGAAAAGCACCCGGATCAAATTTCTACCTGCGTTCGGGTCAAGGGATATAATCCGTCTTTATCTTTCTTATGAAGAATTGAATGCTCTTTCTCTGTTACTCCAATTCGGTTATTTCGCACTGTTTTCGTTTACTTGAAATCGTCACATCAGAGTCACGCCATGGGGTTTTTTATTTAAAGAAAAAAAGTAATCATAAGCAATATTTGTTTATTTAGAATTTATGGAACCTATATATAAATAATAAATTTATACCGTGAGGTCGAAATGAAACTATAATTAATTCACTTTTACTCAAAGAACTGAACTTTTCCTAATATTATACCTAACACTGGCATATGCCATAAGGGATAGAAATATACATCAATCCAAATTAATTACTTACTAAATTAATATATCAAAAGCACAAAGTATACATAACATCACTTTTGTCCAAGCTTATAAGAAACAAAAAAATTTTAAAACGAGGAACGTGGCACAATTTCACAAATTATACAAAAGAAGTAACTAAATGGCTTAAAATAATAATATATTTATTGGAAATAAACGTTTTTTTACAAGAATAACAAATCTTGTTTAAACAGTTCAAAACGGTTTAAATCTTAAGTTAATAATAATATAGGTAACTATAAGTATACCTAAATCGATTTTCAGAAATCTCATTTTCTCGTACAAGAATCCGTTCAGGTATACAAAAGGTACACGTTCAAAAGAAAAAGGAGTAATCGTGAGGTTCTGGAAAGACGCAATGTTCAGGAATGTTTTCAAGTTGAAATTAATTAATATTCAGAATCATCTGAAGAACTCTCTTCATTGATATCCTGTGCAGTAATGATTAAGGGTTCCACGGCGTTATCAATCATAAAATCTAACTCCCAAAATTTTTCTTCTTCTTTTATAACATGATTTATGACTTTTTGCCAATTTTCAGAGGTGGTTCTGCGAATGGATTCTTCCAGAAGAATTTTAACATCTTTTAATTTAAATGTTTTATTTTCCCGAGCAACATAGCCTTTTACCTGAGCCCATATTAATTCTATGGGATTGAGTTCGCAGTGATAGGGCGGAAGACGAAGCACAGTTATTTGGCGATTTTGTGCCATTTCATCAACTGCATACCTTTTACGAAAGTTGCAGGTCTTTACAATTGATATCAATTCCGATTTGACCATGTCCTCCTTATACGGAATATTTTTTCTTATCAGCCAATTTAAAATTTCAGCCTTCCGCCAAGAAATTACCGGGGATTTATCGACCTGTCTGGAATGATAGCTCGCATTATCCATGACAATTACGGAACCAGGTGGGATGAGATCGAGCATTTGAACGAAGTACTCCTCGAAAACGTCCGCGTTCATGTCTTCATGATAATCTCCCGTCTTCTTCGATTCAAAAAGAAGTAAGCCGCCATCCACAAAGCCACTAGTACTGCCGATGTGGGTAACAATAAGTCGTTTACCTTTTCCAGCCGGTGCTTTTAGTCCTGTTGATAAACCTTCTAAAAAGGCTTGTCGCGGATTCACCACACTTTTGTCCTGCCACACTTTTCCCACGGTATATCCTTGGTTTACCCAGGTTTCATCCAGATAAAAAATAGCCCTTCCTTCTTGTCGAAATTTTTTAATATCTCTGAGGTAGCTTCTTCGCCAGCAAATAATTTCATCGGATTCCCGAAGAGGAGAAGTTTTAATTCGCTTATCCCAACAAATACCTAGTTCCTTCAGAATCGTCCACAACTTGGTCCTTTTCAATGTCATACAGTCTTCTGGCAGTTCATGTAACATTTTATCCAATGTTGGGATTTCACGTTTGAAAAAAAAGGAATGAAGCGTTCGACGAATGAGTCTCTTGCTATCCTCATCAACAAGCATTTGAGGTCTTCCTGGTGCAGATTTTGGAGCCTTCACCTCTCCACTCCTCTCTTCCCTTTTGACGCGATATATCGTTGATTTTCCATATCCCGTCATTTTGTGACACATTTCAACTAGGTCATCTACGCTGGATTTAGGATGTAGATGTTTCAATCCGTTAAATACATTTAAAACAACCACTTTTTCACGACACGATAACGCCTGCTTATTCGGTAACTTACACGGGGTAAAGTTCATAAGACTTGACATATTTAATTCTTGATAGTAAGACTATTAGAATAAGAATAACCGAAATTCAGGTATTTCCCTTTTATACCTCCTTCAACGGAGGGAGAACTTTCGACCCCATTTCCAGGTAATTCTTAATCCTACAGGTAAATCTCTGGTAACAGTTAACTAAGTAGTTTAGTGGAAGAGTAAAGGTGCCTGAACAAATTATTAAGTGTCCACATTAAAAAAGACCCTTTCCAAAATGGTCTCCGAGTTGACGAATTGTCTAAAAGTATTCAATATTTACAAGTAATATCATTCATTGATATATTTCGTTAACGGCACCGATTAAATTGGTAATTATATGAATTCATTCCTTTTAGGTTCAATCCTTAATCACTATATGTACGATACAACTTCAAGAAATTTTAAAATGGAAACAGTTCGATGGGTGAATTTAATTTATATTTAAAAATCAGGGAAATAAGGATGGTACGCCCTTTGTTACAACCCTAACCTCCGATTTTGAGTTATTTATTACTCTCTCCCTATTTCGAATGGCGTATAGTTTTATCGAATATAATATGAATATTAAAGTTGTTTGATCAATGCTCGTAACCTTAACTTAATTTAAACGTTAATGTAACTTAAATAAATTTAAAGAAAACATCATATGATGCATCACTTTATTTTTCAAATTCGATAAATACTCTCTTTTTTTAAATATCCGTAACTTTTCAAACCACTAAGTAATATTATTTTATCTACATCTTCTCTTCTCCAGTAGGTATACCAGCGTATTAAAGTTGCGATCGATGCTCCCTTACTCTTCGATTATCTTATACCTTCATTCGTTTGCATAGGGATTTGTTAAACCATCTTAAAATACAATAGGGGTCCATATGTGGAGTGCATCCCTTTTCTACGTATTATTATTAAATACACTTTCTTTCGGATATTATTCGAATATATCAATCGACCAGATAAACGGATTTGTCGACAGTTCTTCGTCGAAAGATTAATCAGAAATTTTTACCGGAATATGTTGTATTCGAAAAGTATTCGGAATTTTGTTGTCATGCTTTTAAAGGTAGAATATATTTTAGTTTTCTAAGTTTCTTGTATATGTATGATGATTATGCTGAATTTATATTTAAACTTATATTTATGTATTCACAGGAGTGTTCTAAATTAGATGATTAATTTTCAAATAGAGCAAGTTGATATAAACGTATGTTTATAAAATCATTTACATTTATTATTTGCAATATTAATACTTTGAAGTTACATTTCCGGTCTCGTTTTAAACATTTTTGTAAAAATATTTTATGCTCATAATTGTTTTAATTTAAGACTGACTCGCTATTGCAGCTTTAGCAAGCTTGTGGGTCTTACTTTTATCTTGGTACTATCACGGTGTTAGGTGTAAATTGCGTGTGTGTTACCTAAGACTTTTATTTTTATTTCACAATTAAACTTTTATGGTGCATTTGCACAATAACGGGGACATATTGCCTAATAAAATTAAAATTTAATTAAACTTTTTACACCGACCCAGATTGAAGCCTTAAAATCATATATTGTCCCATATAAATTTCTACGCAAATTATTGTGACAGCTTAGGTAGAATACCAATACTTTTAGAGAGTAACTGCACTGTTGGCGTTAAAAAGTTACTCAACTTAAAGTACAATGCAACGATTATTGGTTTGGCCTCATCAATACATTATTTATTTGCGTTACAAAAAAAAAGGTGGAGCGTTCTAATGTTTATTTGACAGAACACGCACTCAATAATAATGTGGACGAATTTTATTAGGCAACGGTCAAATAAATTTCTTTCCAGCTCAACAGCGTATTTACGCATAAATGACACATTGGCGTTTTATTGTACGTATCACCGATAACGATATTGTCCCACTACATGGCATTGAATACGCGTCCCGTTCGACGAATTGCACGCGTTACAGCCAAAATTGATGATGTCCTACATTTTGTAAATTTTATAATTGGTGTGTTTTCACTCGGGCATTGTTTTCATAGCGACACTTCGATGATGCGACCCATTCAGGGCGAGATTAGTGTTTTTTCCAAATATAGGTAATTGTGTTGGTTGTGTTCACTCCTATCTCTGACAGTTTGCCATTGTTTATGGTGGCGGTTCTGACAGAGCTGATAATGGGGGGGTTGATTCTGGCCGATTTATAATAGATGAATGCCCATTTTCCATCGTTAGATCGGCCGTCGAAGGCCTCTTTGTCGACGTTTTCATATATGCAAATCCTAATCTATTCAAGATATTTATTGATCGATATATTAGATACATAATACAACCGGCGACAGGATACTCGCGACATTCGATTAAATCATATTGTTGAAATTTAATATGGAGATTAATATGGAAATCCCTTCTAATTAGAATTCTCACACTATTCCTCTTTCGTCCTGAGATCTAGACAATTAACCACACAAACACTCATTGAGAAAACAACTAAACAATGTCATTTTTATCTAATGTTTATTTTCGCTGTGCTTAAACAATAGGTAACAAGTAAAAATAAATATTTGTTCAAATGATGGTTGCCCTCTTTGGCGCCCGATTCGACGAGACTGGTGCTACTTTAAATTTCCCAGAAAAATTATCTCGTGCAATAAGAAAAAAAATTAGGCTTGAAATTATAGAAACATGTTGTATTGGTTACTTTGTGATAAGCTGCAGAGCCCTTTATAATCCGATTTTTTAGAGAGAAATGAGAAATACCGTTCAATCAAATGAAAGCAGCAATGTAGGAGAATTTATAAAAATGTATGAGAATTGTTTTAAAAATGTGATTTATGATTGAATAGGAAAATATATACTTCCACTGTGGGTTATTTGACTAAGATAGATGAAAGCTCGAAAAAACTAATTTTAAGTAGTTTTAATTTACGATAAAAAAATACAATTATACCTAAATTCCCAATATTTAAATTTAATGACTTCGGTACTTCTTGCTCAAAGTTTACTAAAGAAATAACCATTTAAAACATATTATTTTTTCTATAACAATTGCATTAAATTGAATTCAGTTATTTCTAAGTATACGTTATTAACAATTCAAGCCGTCGCTTGGTTAAATTATTGTTGAGAAATAAACTAACGAAAGTCAAACTTTTAATAATCGAACTTCAATTTAAAGACGAGAGACTGTTTTTGACTTTGTTAAAATTTCAAAGAATCTAAATTATTAACTTAGCTAGTTAACTACTACTTTATAGCTACTTTAACTTTTTAATCATTTCAGACGTTAAATTATATTTAAGTTCAAAACAAGAATCAGTTCAAATTTCGCGGAATTAATTTGTTACTAACCTTTGACCTCAGCCGAAAGGCGATGCCGGGTTTATTTTAAAAGACGATTTTATTCTGGTTTATTTTACAACATTCTATATAAATATGTAGGTACATACTTACTTTTCATTTTTATTATATATGTCCTGCAAGTTTATTCGGTGCAGAATAATTTGATTTTCAAATATTTCCGTACAATATGTACAAGTACAATAAATAATTAGGTACAATTATGTTAATATTTATTGGAAGTAATGATTTTTTAATATTTGTACAGTTTAGTGAAACTGCTATATAAAGCTATTTTGGGTTGAGATAAACTATGTTTGCAAGGATCAATCATTCAAATAAAGTAAATATAAATAAAAGAAAACATTTGAAACAATCGGTTATGGTCAAAATATTTTTTAAGAAGACTGGCGATTTTAAATTACCATTGGAAGTGTACCCAGAATTATACAGCTGGTTTTACCCAAGTGGATACATAGTAAGGCAATGTATGCACATCCCGTATACGAAAATCAACAGTCTACTTCTAATCTCTAATCAACCAGCTAATCAGTCACAAGTTTGGAGACGTTTCTATGTGTCTCATTAAAGTGTCAGTATCTTTCAAATAAGCAATTAGAACCAGCTTAAGACTGTTACAGACAGTTAACCATTAACATTCCTTATTTTCTTCAGTTTTCATGGTTTCGTCAGCCTGAGACAGTCACAAACAGATTTTATTTGAATGCTATTGGGTTGTTAAGTGTCAATTATTACAAATGTAACAATTTGCTTACAGAATATAATTGTTGTGTTTAATTCAGATCACTTTCTCATTCAAAACAATTCCAATGAAGAGTAAAAATGCTTACAGAATACATTTTTAGAGAGTTCAATTGATCGTTTTGTTATGTATTAAGAAATACAACCGGAATATAAGGTACAACAATTTACTAACAGAATATTTCTACGTTATAACCATTTTTGCCGACATACGTGCTAGTTGCAAAGTATTTGTATTTAGGTATATGGATTTTTAAACATACGTTGGTAGCAACAATTGGAGATATTGTTAAATGTTCTATCGTTATTTACACAAAGTGCTCAATTCTTTATAAGTACATCCCGATGGGATTAAAACTGACTTCTGATAGGTATACATTTAAAATAAATCATTTCTAGATTTTGCCCACGGTATCTAGCGAGGTCTGGCTATATAGATCTTAAACAACATTGTTTGTGATAGTGGTGACAAGTTGAAAAAGCTGACAGTCTTTCAGGCTTCAATTTCCTCCCAACAATTTTGAACCAATGGTGGAATTAGTTTATACAAACACTAATATCTCGGTACTAACCTTACTTATAGTAATATTACTACTTACTTATTAATTCAGGTCATATATGTGAATATACTAACGTTTTTAACATCAATAAGATATTAAGTAAAAATAACTTTACCTATAAAAAGACCCTTGTATATCTACTATAAGACGTAAATGGGGCATTTATTATGAACTAATTATTTGTCCCTGAAATCTAGGTCTCTTCACTACTCTTGCGTGTTTTTGACACATTTCAAAAGCACCGTAACGTGATTTTTCATTTTCAAAACAATTGTTCAATTTGAAATTAAAATTTAGATATCAATCACAGTTTTATAGGTAATATAGGTACCTAATAGTATTTTATAAGGTTCTTTTGAAGCTTCAAAAATCATCTTTAGGATGTTATTATGTTTAATGCGGTAGCTAATTACCAAGTTTATATATATATATATATAATCTTCTGGTCCGCACTTTTAATAATTAATGAAGTTGATAGAAAACAATATGTTTATGTGGGTGCGATTACTCAGTGATTTACGACTTTAACGACGAATATTGCTTAGTAAACTATGCGTGCATTTGTTTAGTACCTCCTACATAACTTTTGGGTAAATTCCACATGTAATTTATTCTTAAAAACTTGACAACAAAACCAATACATACAAATAAATACAAATAAAAGAGACAAAAAGGTATCCAATTAATTCTCATTGGGTTCAAACGCCACGTGAAGAATTATCCAGAACTAATTATTTAGTAGGTATTGTTTAAGACGTAAGTTATAATACGGCAAAATCACGTCATTCTAATTACCTAATTAGTTAATGAACTTTTTCAGTGTGCAATTTTTTATGTAAATTTGTAAATTTTTAAATAATTTCGTTTAAAAAGTATTCAGCCATTCATTAAATGCATTAAATAAGTATTATTAACTGTCGTTTGTAGGTAAGGATTAAAGCGAACTTTTATTGGTCCATCTGACAATAATAACGACTATAACGATTTCTTTATTGCATAGAAATATCTAAACAAGTCAAACAACCCAAATAAAAATTGAAATGAAAGACAAAGCAAACAGTACGTTGTCATTTAAATCCTCTAAATCTTGGAAATATGGCCTATCCCTTTTATAAAATTGCCTGAGTAAGTAAAAACCATTCCCGTTTAATTATCCTAATAACATTTTCTTTAAAGGAACTTCAGACTTAATCTATTGTAATAATGAGCGGTAATTTATTGTTCAACCTCTGCCTCAATACATTAGGTGAATTAAATGATATCTTACATCTTGAAAAGGCATCGTGAAGGTCCATTGTAATGCGGGTCTTGACGCCTGTATAAGGTAATAGTTTGTCATAAGTGTACTTAGCATGAAATAAACATACCTATACCTACGTATAAGTACACACATTGTAAATATAAAAAAATAGGGAATTTCTTGAAATAAAGTTTGTATTTTGTACTAGACAGATGAATTCTGTCAAGAGTGTGTTGGTAGAGGGTATTTGGATAAGTCGGTGTGAATGATCATAACAATGAAGTTGGCTAGATTGTTTTTTAACGTTATAACACAAGAACAATCAACTGCGACCTGCGACGACTTATATGCACCGAAAACACTTGTGGCAGAACTGGCCTATGTCCACTCTGACTACACTAATTTAATATGTAATAAGTAGATCACAGGATTTCACCGCCATTTCACTGGATGGAAGGTTGCGAAATAACCACCAGTTTTTAAGAGAAACCTTTTTTGTGCGTTACAAAACGTTTATATGTCTCAAATTCTCAATTTATTTAGTTCATAGCGATATGGAAACGTACGTTACTCGGTCCACTACTTTAAGTGGTCTTTTCAATCATTTCAAAGGTATAAATTAACATTACGAGCAACTTTTGGAGAGCAAAGTATCCATTCATCCATGTGTAAACAGCATGCGGTAAATGGTATCTACTATCTGAATTTTATGGGAAAACACTTTGAGACTGTCTCTGAAATGGTTATTATGGAATCTATTTGCGGCATGTGAATTGTTCAGAAATTATACGATATTAAACTTTGTGCTGGATGATCGTTAAAACGAGTTGTAGTTAACGCAGTTGGAGTGGTTTATTGAACGAATAGGTGCAGTCCTCGTAATAAATCGATTACTTCGATATTATAATGGACACAGAATCTGCACACAACTGTTATAAAACAGTCAAAGAATTTAAACTGCCGTATGATAACTGAGATTGTACATATGAGACGAAGAGGTACCAATACTGGTGCCCAGATTTTTTAAGTACCTACAATTTTATAATACCATTACTGCACCAGTAATGTTTAGAAATAACGTTTACTTTTTATTCATGATATTAGTATTTCATATATGAAATCAAGAGTTTGCTTATTTAATTACGAAATAAGAAATAAGTGATAAAAGTAAAGTAATTTCTTAAAAATGCCAAGAGTGAAAAACATTTTTATTTGCCTAGAATGTTATATAGTTACCTACTACTAATTGATATATGTATATGTCCCTACTTACGATTATTTACTTATGTACTTAGGTATAGGAACAAGTGCATAAAAGACAAAGGGCAAAATATTATTTGCACTTACATTGCAATAGAATTATTTACAACTAAACATGGAAAAAAGGACAAAGCAGAAATTACAGCACTTACTATTAACTGGTCCAGCCAAAAAATATTTTGCATGGAAAAGTACCTACATACGAAGTTGGAACAATCATGGGAGGATCAATAAAAGATATACAATGGATTTTTTTTATATCTAATGTAATTATAAAAGAATACTAAAAATATTGAATATTAGTTAGAGGCGACGAGTCTATACCTATGCTATGTGTTCGTTTCTTGATGTTGCTTGAGTAAGACTGTTACAGTATCTTCATTAAAATCAGCAATGCTCTTTAACTCATTGAACCGAATTAAACAGTCGTGGCGAAATATTCTAAATTGTTTGTATGGATATACAGCTAATTTTTAGCTCGTAAAAATAAATTTTATCTACAAAATGGCTAAAATGTAAATCTGTCTATAATAGTAGTGGAGTTGGTTTTCGTAAATTACATAAATACACATGCATAAGTAGGTATTTACGCTTATATAGATTGCTCATATTTATGTACTTATAATAAATTAATAAATCATTACCAAATTACGTTCTTAAGATGAATATAGGTAGGTATTACTACCTACCTACCACGTTAATATAAGCTAAAAATATGTTATTGATTTAGTACCTACTATAGTACCTAGGTGCTATACCTACTGACCAACAACGAATAATTTTATTATTCTATTAATTTGGTATTTATTTAGGAGAAATGAATATATCGAGACTATATGTGTATACGAGGCTTATTTATGCCTGATAAAATTAACAATTTATTAACTAAGGTTTAAACGTGAGCGATTTAGCGAAATTGTCCCGATTTCTACAGGAATTCAGTTCCATTTCTCAAAAATAACAAACTAAATGATACCTACTCAAATACTCAGAGAAACGTTCTGCAGGGTACATGGTAACCTTAACATATTTTATGTTTTTCCAAGTTATACTTGAACATTTCTATCGTTCTTTCAGTCGAACGAAAACGAATCCCTGTAGATAACGGCTGATATAGCCGTCGAAACTTCGAAGGAAAAATAAAGGATAGAACTTGTTGAAGAAATAAAGAGAAGCTTGGACAACAGGTGATGAGTAAAATGGCATAATTTCAACAAAGTCATTTTGCCCCTTTTTGAACATAGGTACCTACTTACGTATGTTAAAACCGTTATATTAGGTACACAAATATTTTTTTTAAAAAAATAATATTACTTTCATACAGACACACTCTAAATGATATACAATTTAACATTTTATGTTAATGAAAAACAACATAAAAAACGTTGTTTTAACCTTTTTACCCCCAGTACTACGAATGACTACATCTAAATTTATTTAACGTACCTAAGCAGAAATGATTTATAAATCAGACAGAAAACACAAAGCTAAATATTTATTCACAAAAGGAACTTTGGATTTTTCTTTATGGAAACGGACTAGACTGCCATCATTTGAAGTACTACAAGTCATTTCTTTATTAAGGTAATTCATTAAGAACATTCTTATATAAGATAGGTATATATGAAGGTATTAATAAAGATGTATATGTTACCGGCAAAGTCCGTTATACAGTCATACCTAGGTTTGCGTAGGCAAAGTCCGCATTGCCTGGCCACTTCAGGCAAAGTCCGATATTGTTCGATATTTCGGACATTGCCTACACTGTGGTACGACAATCTTAGGTTTGCCAAATGTGTAGCAGGCAAACTCCGAAACAAGCTAATATCCCGATTGCAGACGGTCCACTTCTCATTCTGCGTCTTTAATTGTAATTAGGCGGCAGTTGTTTAATCCTTAATCGTTGTTGCAAGTATGAGAGACGCGGGTGAAATGAAGGTGAAATTTTTGGAGAAATTAGAGAGCAAGCAGAAACTAATATAGTCTTTTTACATTCCATCGATAGAGAAGTACGAGCCATTAATTAAAGAAGTTGAAGAAGTCAAGAAAGCTGTCAAAAAAACAACTATTCAATACAGACGTCTTAAACGTTACGATGTGTTACTTCTTAGGGGCATTAAAAAGTTAATTTTGCCATTGTCTGTGCAGGTCACTGAAGTAAAATACTTTGTGCCCAATGAAGAATTGTTTGAGGTGCTAGATAATGCAAACAAGGAGTGTGGTCTTGCTGGAAGACATGTTATGATTAAAGCATTAAGCAACAAAAATGCTAACGTAACTCGAGAATGCATTACAGTTTACATAGAGCTATGTAAACCTGTCACAAGAAGAAAAAGCATACAAAAAAGGAATAACCGTAAAATCTTTGCTATTCCGAGAAGTAAATTCGAGAGGACAAGTCTATCTTATCGATATGCAGACTTGCCCCAATGGTGATTTCAAATAAGGAGTTGTAATGGAAAAACTGCAGATGGTGTTTTATAAAATCGGTACTAAACATGGTGTAATTAGTTCTCTATATGCAACGAACCAAATCCAAAGTTACAAAAAACAATTTTTTTATAATCAAATACGAAAATAAAACTATCACTTCGCGAAATTAGTGGGCACAGTTCTTCATTTGGAGGGCAAGGGTTTCAAAGATGTAACTGTACCAGAAAATGCACCACTAACCCTTGTAAATGTAAACGATTAATTTTTTTTCAATTCCACCATTCCACGTGTCATTATTAGACATCTTGTTTAAATAAGTGACATAATTAACACTAAATGTATTTTATAATGGTCCCTGTATAATATGTACCTACTCTGTAAGAAGTATATATCATGCAGGAGCCCTAATTCTATCCAAAGGGACCTCTTTGATTCTACCTCAATATCTTTTTAGTTGGTTTTTGAATGTGATATTTTTGTGAATACAACAAGTGACATAATAAACAATACCAAGTGTATTTTATAAGGGTCCACCTTGATTTTAAGGTTGTCTCTGATTATACCTCAATATGCTTTCAGTTTATTTTTATTTTGTATTTGTAGTTCTTTCTTCTTTCTTGGATTTGTGATTGTTCTCTTTAAGAGACAATAAATTTTTCTTTTCAATAAATCTTTCAGTTTATTTTTATTTTGGATTTGCAGTTCTTTCTTCTTTCTTGTATTTGTGGTTGTTCTCTTTAAGAGAATAAATTATTAATACAAATTAATTTGTTTTTCTTTTATCGCAAACTGTGCCTCATACTCGTACATAGAATATTGACAGTATGATAGTAATGCTACAGGTTATTTCGGAGTTTGCCTGCTACATATTTGGCAAACCTAAGATTGTCGTATCAGAGTGTAGGCAATGTCCGAAATATCGAACAATTTCGGACTTTGCCTGAAGTGGCCCGGCAATGCGGACTTTGCCTAGACAAACCTAGGTTTGCGGACTTTGCCGGTAACATATATAAGAATACATATTTCATTATTACAAGTTACAGTAATGACGTGAACATATCTTTCGTTCTTCCACTCAAACTTGATCAGCGCTTAGAAAATATTTTTCAGTTTTAAAAACGAATCCATGAATACGATGACTGATATAAGTAGTCATCAAAACGGTCACACGGAACAATAAGGTTAGTTCTATTGTTTTCAAGAAATTAAAGAAGAGAGGTACCTAACTCACATAAATATGATAATAATAAAATGATACTTTCAACAATTTTTTGCCTCGTTTTGAACATGATTATTAGGTATCTAATCTTTTTTCTTAGGATACTTTTTATTGAATTTGAAAACGTCAAAGTCCCCTTAAAATCTATACTAGGTTAAATAACACTAATACCGTAGGTATTTATATGTTACGAACAGACGTTCAAAAAATTAGAGGAATTCAAGGGTCGCTTAGCTCTATTAGAATTTTTATTAGATACGGTCCATTTATGGAACTACATCCCTAAGAAACGATTTGGACGGACGAGTTATGGCATAATGATATTTACGTTCACGTATATAAGTAGAAAAGTTTACTTTAACGATTTGAAATTTTTCTTTGGTTCGGGGCGTATTATATATGTGTATTTAAGAGTTGGAGTATGGGGTATGGGGGTATGGGCAATGGGTAGGTGGGTAGGACGGTAGGTGTCCCTCTGGCGCGAGTTCAGCCCTGAAAGTATGTTTTTCGTGGCGCGTCGCCGTCGCCGGGAAAGTGGGAGCAATTTAAGAAAAAGGAAAGAGTAAGTAGGAAGGTAGAGGTAGCTACATCGCAGCACCGAATCCAAATAGTTAAAAAAGAAACACATACAGAGCCCGCACACCTCGTAGGTATTGATTGCGCAGTGGTGACTGGTGACATTCTTTATCAATACGTCATACCTCATATTTCAAGTTGTCTTGCATCCGCCCTCGGATCAACAAAGAAACGAAGTCGTTTCGGTAGCCTTGGGCGGGGCGCTGCCTCCGAGCCGTGGTGGGGGGCGAATCGCGGGCCGCAGCTCCGGCGCTCCGTCCAATCGTCGGGCGACTGTGCGTGACGAAAGGGGCTCCGCCCCTGGGCACTTGCAGCACTTTTTCCGAATGTTTTTATTTATTACATTTGTACTCGCCGAGTGTACCGGTTGTCGGTGCACTTCCTTCAGATCTCGCGCAACAGAGTGTACAAATCGTGCGCGCTCACCGCCCCGCCTGCCGCCTGCCGCCCGCCGCCCGCCGCCCGTCGCTTCCAGACAGACAGACAAACAATACGACACGACATACGAAAACGCTCGCGCTCATTGTTACGACATCTCTCCTCCGATATCTGGCCGAGCAGATGGACTTTGGTGTTTCAGTGCTATAGGTGTTCTAGAACCCTGAAGGTCTAGAGGTGTAAAGGTGTTAACGTGCAAACTGTCGAAGGTTCACTCACCCACCTATACTTTTCCGCTTAAGTATCTGTATATACTTACGTTTACCTACATAAACCTTTATAAAAGTAGTTCTACCTACCTACCTACCTACATACATAGGCCAGCATCCGTAGGTATAAGTAGGTATAGTTAGGCATACAGTAAGTTTAAAACAGTTTTGGTGTGCGCTGCGCGCTACGATGGACAATTCCGGAATGGACTCTGCTAGCGATCACAGCAGTCACGCGTCTTCTGGTTCACCAGCCGTTGCCGTCAAGCCCTCACCCTCGCCGCCCACCAACAACAACAACAACAACAGCATCTCCAACAACCACAACCACAACCACAATCACAACCAGGTACATTCGCCGAGACAGGCCAGTCCGCTTGGACCGCCGATGTCGATGGCTCATCCGCTGAGCCCGCCGCCGGTCTCCTCGGCCAGCCTGGCGAGAAGCATGGCCCTCGGCCACCTGCCGCCCCCCGGCCTCGGCCTCCTCAACTCCTTGGGCGTCCTCCACAACCCCTTGGACCTGATGGCCCACCACGCACCCCCGCGCTCCTACAACAGTCCGCCGCCGATATCCACCTCTGATCCGACTGCGAATGAGTGCAAATTGGTCGATTACCGTGGACAAAAAGTGGCTGCGTTCATCATCGCCGGAGACACGATGCTCTGCCTCCCCCAGGCTTTCGAGCTCTTCCTGAAACACCTCGTCGGTGGTTTGCACACGGTTTACACCAAACTGAAGAGATTGGACATCGTTCCGTTGGTTTGTAACGTTGAACAAGTCAGAATCCTTAGGGGACTTGGTGCAATACAGCCCGGTGTCAACAGATGCAAGCTGCTCAGCTGTAAGGACTTCGACACTCTATACAGAGACTGCACTACGGCCAGGTACGTGTCTGCTAGATTTATACTGTGCAGCCCTTGTAGAATATTTTGTTTATCACCACATCTTCACGAACGTTGTGAATGAATGACAGTGGCACTTACTTGGAATCACCAATTTTTATTCGCTTTTATACCAGAATTACCACATTATTTGAACTCGTCACGTTTACAACTTGCCCTATTCATTTGTATTAATTATACCGATACCGAACGTTTCTATTATCACCAGAACTGAACAAATCACAATTATAGCACTCAAAATTAACGTTTGACGTTGCAGTACGTATAGTCTTGAAACAATTACTTGTCGACATCGGTCAAAAATAGGCCAAAGATGATTAAACTCGAAACTAATCGATTAAATCCTTATTCTATCTCAACCGTACTCCCTTAAAGTTGGGACAGCTGCGGTATTCAAATAAATTGCAATTTAATTAAACACTTACATTCCAAAGGATCGCATTGATATCTAAAAGGGATAATTTCAGTTCGTTAATTAATTGATACAAACAAAGGTGCGATAGATAAATCACGACGGTAATATTTCACATTAAAAACGTCAAATAAAAAAACAATAACTCACAGAGAATAATTAAAACTTCCACGCCTAATTTCCAGGTCAGAAAACCCTTCTGTTTGCTCTATGACTTTCTCTTTCCGATCGCATTTAATAAAACACGTGCTTATCAGTCCCGAGCAGTCAGTCCTTCTCCCATACTACAATAATTGGAATTTCGGTACGCATGACATACGTACGTACGATTCCGATTCAAATCAACAGTCGAAAATGCAGATAGATCTCGAACAAGGGGAACAATGTCGTCGACGATCCCACTCGAGTTTTCTATATCTACCTTCTCTCCCCTTTTTCCCGCTTGGCCCCTGTAATTGCACTCGGAGAAAAGGGTCGCCTCGCCGTGCCGTGTCCCAGTTAGTATTTATAGAGTGCATAGATCATTCGGAATTGTGGGGGAATTACTACAGATGTA
Organism: Cryptocephalus moraei; assembly: GCA_946251905.1. Classification (NCBI taxonomy): domain Eukaryota; kingdom Metazoa; phylum Arthropoda; class Insecta; order Coleoptera; family Chrysomelidae; genus Cryptocephalus; species Cryptocephalus moraei. The sequence goes on along the minus strand of OX276453.1, from coordinate 14,528,539 downwards.
AGTGTCATATTAGGGTTGTCTCGCTACAATCCATCTTCCTTCTCTCCGAGGAAAAGCGTGCGAAAAGTCCCGGAATTTGTATATTCTTATCTCGTAAGGAGTGAGTTTGTGAGTTTTATTCCGGGGAAAGAAGGGCTTCTTTAACTTCATTATACCGCGGCTATAACGTTTTTTTATTTCCTTTATTAGATCATTTTCATTTATGAACTGGCGCTCTTTGATCTAAGTATATGTTAAACAACAATATAACACGACTATGTATGTGTTCACATGTTTTATTCAAACCTAATAATAAAACCCTCAACGGTATCTTTTTAATTTGTTCAGTTGTAATTAATCCGTTTTTGAATTAACAAAAAAGTTATTAATTATAATATGTATCAAGCACGTATAATGAATTACCATCGCGCGCTTTTTTAACAGGTAAATATCGGAAACATGAAAATCTTTTCCCGAAACACATGCAATTGTAAAGGCTAACAAGTAATTTCTTTCTGTATGAGAAAACATTTTTACCGTACAATTTGTTTCGTTGCAATTTTTTCGTGTATATGCGCCATATATTGTTGTTGAAAAAAATACATAGAAAGAACACCTCTCAAGCCAAAAATGTTTGAAAAAAATTGAAACTGGATGTTGAAGAATAGGTACACTTTAATATCTGAGAAAACTCATAAATAGTTTTCTCCATTATTTTCTCCAATGATTAACTGTTACATACGTATTACATTTCTTATTAAACAAAAAACTCCGATTTTCCCTTAAAAGATTTTTTAAGCTAACTGTTCTCAGTTAATTGCTACATTCCAATGGGAACTCTCTAAATAAAATGTTTAATGAATGAATAAAACGTGAACTGTTCAAATGCGCCAGATTACGGTCCCGCCACTGAAAACTGAAAATATAGTTTTTACCTAACTTATTTACTCTTATGCTGCAAGTGAATCAAGGTATTAAAAACTGGATTTGAGGTTTTCCATTTTTCATACCACTATAGTTCAGAAAACAATTTCATAAGTAATTTGAAAAGATGTAGTGATTTCAAAGTTAAAACCGTTCCGTGGTGACGCGTAGGTTGTTTATTTATATTTATGAAATAAAATATTGATACCAGCTAATCAAAAAATAGTGGAAAATAGCTATTAAAACTTTTTCAGTTACTTAATACTAGTTATTTCATTTATTTACAAGTCCTCTTAAATAAGTGTTGCACAAATATTGGATTTACAAAATACAAAACGCCGAAATGTATTTTATTGCTTTGGTGACATAATAGCGTATTACCGAAACTTTTAATCAATATACTCTAAAGATAAACTAATAACGATGCATTTTATTGCTCAATGGCCATAAAAGTTAGAATGCAATATTCATGCGGTTATTTTCATTTTTCTTTAAAATGCTGTTTTAGAGTTTGTGCTTGAAATTATTTATTTTGACCAACTGTAACAGAAATATTCGTGTTCTTGAACATCTTTGGATTTTTACTTGAATTTCCCTATTTCCAGCGAAACTGGTTTTGGTTGCCGCGAAAATGTACTTACCTATTTTTTGAACCAGAAACATGTGGGAAGCAATTTCTGGTATACCTATGCGATATATATGATAGTTAGATACTAAGACATTTAAAAATCGGATCTAGTTATAATAAACTCGTACTTTAAATTTATTTTATAGCTATTATTGGTAGCTGAAAATTTTAGGAAAGGTCAGCTAACAATACAGCAGGTAGAAATTTAAATAACCCCCTAACGAATAGTGATAAAAATGATTAATTTACTAATTACCTGTAACATCGGAAATTTCAAAATTTGTGTTCCAACAAAATTCTTCAACAGTGATCTTAATAACCTTAAGAATCCGTTCGAAATTTCTATAGCCAGAACATTACGTCTCGAATACGAAATGATGAGTGTGTATTTTTGATGAAAAGATTCAAATACGGTCGGTTGGATACACGGTTATGGCTGAGTTGTTTCCTACGATGGAGCCCATTAGCAGCGGAGGCTCCATATCAAGAGATCTTCAGGATGCCCCGTTGCGAAGCTGCACATATTGGCTGCTACCGATCGTTAATATTACAAATATTAACACCTTTGTATCTTTTGTTGGCCATAATGGCATTTGTTAGCACTCATTGTGTACGCCTTTGATGGGGTGTACGTCCGAATGAAAAAACTTAAGAGCGAAGGCGTCTGATATAGGCGCCTCGACTTTTGTTCCCATACGATTGATTCGATCGGAATCGATAGTCATGTCGAAATTGGTTTTGTTATCTACCGAGATAAAAATAAATGCTATTAATACATATCTGTATGGGTTGTATCGTTTCAAGGAGTTTAAATGGATATTGTAGGTCTTTATCACGTTTACACGTAGGTACCTATAATTTTGTACTATCCGGTGAACTTGGCTCTCATACAAAATTACGTAATATACACAGGGATTTTTATTCTTCAACTCGTTGTGGGTGCAGGTCATTTTCATAACAAACATTTCAATTTAAAATGTGGTTTCCATCAATGCAGAAAACCTGTTTTAAGCAATGAAAGGTCTGCTACGTTTTTGGTATGAAAGCGCTTTATTGACATTTCCGGTCACTTGACATCAATCTCAAAACGTTCACTAGCACACCCTGTACGTTATTACAATTTTATGAGAGCCGTTACAATACCAATTGAACTATAGTATGTTTGTCAGGCTTGTCAGCACTATAGGAACAATAAACTGCTGCTAATGTAGACTGAATACGCCAGATATCTAGATTTACTATCCGATGTACTTAAAAGTAGGTATTTCCTTAAACGAGAGACGATGTATTGGCAGCATGATATAACATCTCTGGATATATTTAACAGGTTTCGTTTATTAAACAGAGCCCAGAGATGCAAATGTTTGACAAAATCTGAACAGCTTGCCAAAAATTTTACCTGAATTGGTAGGAGTAATCTACACCGGAAATTTGAATGTTGCATTTATAGGAAGTGGAGTTCAAATTTTGAGTTGAACTGTAGGAATTTTATATTAATTTTGTTTAGCGTTTCAATTTCTACCCTTAATATATTTTTTTATAAATCCTCTCATTCCTTTTGTATTTCATGTTATCATTGTTTCACACATCTCTGAAATATAAAATATCGTTAAATTGGTATGTAACTATTATAAAGCTTCTCAAAAATTGTAATATCATGCAGGTTTTGAAGTTGATGTCATATAACCGGAAATATGAACTGGCGCTATAGGTAACTATTATTTTATAAACGAAGAAGGCTTTTTATTGTTTAGAATAATTGATTTTCAAAATTGTAGTTTAAATGGTTTTTGGGATATTAACCGGCCAAAACCCCCTGCGCCGCCTTGTACCTGTGATATCCGCAAAGCATTTGTTAACATTTGTGTTTTATTTGTTAGTACATAATAGTGATTTTATTTCTATTCATATCATGTCAACGATATCAATTAGTATTAGATACATAATTTTAAATGGTTAAAACACACAAACACATTAATATTCGGGGATAAAATATTTCTGCGTCAATTTTTAAAAATAAGATACATTTTTTTCTATTACTTTCCAGATAATTTTCATTTTAGTTTATTCATAGTAAAAGTACGAATTGATGTCAAGGTGTCTATGGCTTTTAATGAAAGTTCCTAATATTTCAACCAACCTCATGTTTCATTATTTATTAACAACATTTTCAGGTTTATGACTACAGAACTTACGTGAACATGGAAACTTAATTATCATTAAAACTATCTAACTACTACATTTGTGTAAATAAATATACATCGAAATTGTGTTAGATCAAGTTATTATATATAGATAACTAGTATATTTCATTTTGATAGGTTTACTTTATTATCGCTATTTACATTTGTTTTTGTATTTCCGGTGTTAAAATCAAAATATTCGAATAATTAAGTATTCCGTTAAACACTTTATTAAATTACTTAAATTAAAACACTAAATTAAAGAAAATCCATTTTGGAATATATTTGGAAAGCATCAGAGCACTTCCTAATAGACATGTAGGTGTCTGACTATAAATTCCTAAATTTCAATTTATTTTTTTGTCTCCTTGTAGGAACCAATTATTGCGAGATTTTGCTTGATATTATGAAAAATATTCTCTGTTTAAAAGCTGCCACTAAGGTCGAATAGAACGTTTGTTTGCCTTTGATAAATTTGAAAAGCTTGAAATTAATTTGCGTCTAAAAGAAGCATATTTCATGTTTTTCACGAAAATAACAACACTATTCGAGCGTGCTGATCCGCTATTAATAAACTTATAGGTACATAATAAAAAGCTGGATCATCTATTAAAATTGAAAAATTCCTACTATATCATTTCGGTTACAAGGCTCGGGGCGATCTGATTTACTGTTATTTATCAATCTGTTTAAATTTATTATGGAATCATCTCTATTATACCGAAGCTCGAGTAAGGCGATGTAGAAATAATATATTAAAACTGATTTCAATTATTTCGTAAAGAAGGAAGATATATTGGTATTCTTTATTTAGAGAAATTATTATAAAAGTAATTTATGTTACAATAATAACGAAATGATGGCGTTAAATACATGAAGGTGAAACCAGATGTAAATTGTTTTGAAATTCTTTAATATATTGTGGCAGAATACACACCATAGAAATATTGAGATGAAAAAAGTACCAAGGATAATTAACGAATTCATAAAGCGTTTCGTTGAAATATTTAGACCTGAAAAACGTCTCTATATGTTAAGGTTTTTCTCTGATGATCTGTAATGTAGGCTTTTTGAGGAAATGGAATTTTTTAATTCACATTAATAAAGACGGATGCTAAATTGGAAATGGTTTCCTACAGTTTTCCGCTGTTCAATAGAAGACTGTACGTTGGAGAATCATTCAAATGTTTAAAGGAATCATTTTTGATGTTTTACAGATTTTTTAAATTGTGCCTATTAGACATTATAAATCAATTTTAATCGTTTTGTGGAACTACCTTAAGTGAATCTTCTCAGTGGTTTCAAAACGTGAATAAATTTGAATGATAACCAATTTTTGGAGAGCAAAGCATCCATATGCAACAGCAAGAGGTAAATGGCAAATTTTATGGGAAAACGACTCTGAGATTGTTGAGAAATGGCTATTATAGAATGTATTTGCGGTATGTGAATTGTTCAGAAATCATATAACATTAAAGTTTATGCGGGATGATTGCAAAACGAGTTATGGTTGACGCAGTTAGAGTTATGTATTGAACGATTAGATGTAGTTGTCGTAATAAGTCGACTACTTGGCTATTCAAAGTGGACAGCGATCTGCACAGAAACCTTATTAAACAATCAGAGAATCGTATTCGTGATCTCAATCACCATACATTTGTTAAGTAAATTTCCAGCTCAGCTTCGAAATCTTCTTTAATAACTAACCGGTTATTATCCTTCCCCCTTTCATGCATTATTCGCCTAGACGTAACATTAAATCAAGTCTGGAATACTCAGAGCTCAGATAGAAAATTGTAGTTCACTGTAATCGATAAAACCCTCTTCTCAAACGTAAAACAAACAAAGTGAAATATGTATGTACATATATGAACGTCGAAAACATCTATGCGTTAACATTTATTGGAAGTATACTGGAACAAGCAGAAGAGCCGGTAATAAACGCGGCAAGCTGGCAATTAATTTTAGAAGAAGAGAAGAACAACGTCGACGAAGACGATGAGCTAGAAGTTAATGCATACAAGAGAAGCTCTAAATAAGGACAACGTGCAATCTAGTACCAACAAAAGGTCGTTTCAACTCAAGTAAAAATATGTAATAAGTTGCGTACAAACTCTGATTGCTTTTGCTGAAATAAATGAAATATTAAAAGGCCGTTTGCTAGGCTGGTCACTAGAAAACAGAACGGCTTTTATGGCCTATGAAATGGCCGCACTGCTCCTCTGGGACCATGTTACGTTGGCGCCTTTTTTTAATTACCCGCAGCCGAGAGTTTTTCCCTAGACGTACATTTTTACCGAACTCATTTTAAATAAGAATTAGCGGCGTATCCGATGAATTCTTCATTACTCTTGTGTGTGCTGACGGTAAACTGTTATTGCTGCGAATCCACCTCTCTTTTCTTGTCAAATGAAGTTTCAGGCCAGGCTTTTCATGCAGAGGTACTTTTTAATTATTCATTTGAAGGCACGTTGCCATTTCGCACGGAATTAAAAAAATAGTAAAAATACTTTCCAAAATTAACGATGCTTATTGTCAAAAAACTTATATATGTTCAAAATACCTATATGAATGTCGGTTAATAGAATTATTGGCAGAACGTTTTAGACGCAGCCAATACAGCAAGTGACAGAAAAACCACAAGTCTGTAAATCAAAAACTTGATACTTCTCAATGTGCATGGTAGATAACTACTATATAGGTGGTAACTCAAAAATTATACTATGGCTTCTATTTTACATACTAGTTTTTGTTACAAACTATTTCTTCGTGCTTTTGAATACTTCAGTCGTTAAAATTTGAACAGTTCACAAATGTATACATGCCATGCCTACTCATAATCTATGTACATATTTTATGAAACTAGCAATAAGAAATAGACCGGCGTGTTTTTCTCGGTTTGCTTGTGGTCGTTGCTTCCACACAGTAATTAGTTCTCCAATGAGATTACCACTATATTATAATAATAAAAATTAATAATAATAGCAAAGCGTCATAGTATTTTGCATTGCTAACTGATGTAAGTACCCTAACATTCAGTCGAGTAATAAGCTAGAAAGAACACACGAATTAACCGAGATATATTATTGCGTATGGACTTTAAAACTAAGAATAATTGTTTTTAATTCAATTTTAAAAATGTAATATAAAAATGGCACTCTCGTAAGAAAGCTTATAACTGAATGATACTTTGTTATCAATGTTAGCTCAGAGAACCGCAATAAAAAAACAACTACTGTACTGAAAATATTTGTTGGACTTTTTTCGTCTATCACATTGTAACATACAAAGAGAGGCAAACAAACTACATACTATATTTATGTAGTTTCTGCGAGGACGTAAATCATCTTTGAATAAATACCGATGACAGTTACACCTCACTATTAAATTCCCTCGTTTCTTTGGTCAGTCCTATATGCTGTTCGAGAGAAATTGAGAGTTATTTATTGCGCGGCTGCTCAAAGGTCGCCACATAAAGAGAAAAACGATTTAAAAAAAAAATGTATACTTTTGTGAACCAGTCAACTTTGGTTACTAACATTATATTACTTTGTTGCTTATTGCGTTTTGGTAACTAGAGTTATAATTTTGTTTAACGTCAATAAAAGATACCTATTTTAGAAGCGAAAGGAAGGCAGAGAAGCCCAGGTGAAATAGGTTGATCAAATGGAAAAAATAGTTTGTGAAAAATGTTATCACGTTGTTAGTTTTAGAAGTGCTTTTAACATTAGCTTTCTGGAGTGGCATTTGTTTATATTTGGCATTCGGTACTCCACATTATTTTAAATTAAGCTGCATGAAAAAATAACTCAAAATAGAACAAAGCGCAATTAAAACAACAAAATAAATTGGTATTAAAATGTAACGAACATATTGACTCAATATTAGAACAGAAAATGAAATGGTATCGAAGCGCAATACAGGAGTTTTTCACATTTTTTTTATGATTTGAGCGAGTAAATACATTTCAGATTCAAGCTCGTGCTAAAAATATTTTATTCAATTTTGCCATATAAACTGACGTTTATTGACGTAAAATCGAACCAATAAAGTCATTGTTTATTTTGTTTATTTAGGTAGCGGATTAAAATTTTTTATTCAATTTTACCGTATAAAGTGACGTTTTATATGTTTAAAATTTTTTTCGTCGTTGTCAAGGTTGCGGCACAGAAGTTGTGATCTTTTCAAATTTTGGACTTACTCCGTTAAACGTCAGTTTATATATGGGTGATTCCATGTCAACTGTCGTGAGGTTGGCGGGTCATAATTTTTTTCCACAACCAAAACTATTTCATCCTATTCTAGATTCGATTACAAGTATTAACCCAAATTTTCAGCCAAAAATGTTACTCCTAGCGTTTTTTACGGCCAATTTTCTGTCTTCTCGCGTTTTCCATTTTTGGCGACAAATTTTCTCCAAAACGTTACCGGAAACACATCGCACGCTGGAAATATTTGGGAGTATATGTAATCGATGTAAAATTTTCCAAGGAATCCATTCCCGCTCCCAGGGTTTTTCTAAAATTTTTCAATTTCGAGAAACGTCGATTACATATACCCCCAAATATTTCCAGCATGCGATGTGTTTCCGGTAACGTTTTGGAGAAAATTTGGCGTCAAAAATGGAAAACGCGAGAAGACTGAAAATTGGCCGTAAAAAACGCTAGGAGTAACATTTTTGGCTGAAAATTTGGGTTAATACTTGTAATCGAACCTACAATAAGATGAAATAGTTTTTGTTGTGGAAAAAAATTATGACCCGCCAACCTCACGACAGTTGACGTGGAATCGCCCATATGGCAAAATTGAATAAAACGTTGTAATACACTCGCGGATAAAATTCACGTTTAATTCGGGATATTAACGCGCTTGCGGCTGCGCCGCGCGCCAGTTTAAACCTATCGCTCGTTAAACGTTCATTTTATCCGCTTGTATAATAAATAACTATTATTGGATTGTTTTTTTTTCCTTTGTGCAATTTGTATCACAATAAACAATCATTCGTATGTACATTTTTTCATAAGAGATTTAATTTGCGAGGTACATTATTCATAATAAAAATAACAGACCGAATCCATGCTAACATTTATCGAATGCATGATGAAAACTATATTCATTTTTAAATGAAAGTATGCTTAATATATTTTGTTTTTTGCTCTTATTCTACGGTCATGTAGTAGGTGTATTAATAGTGCAAAACGTTTACGTAAAATGGGCAGTAACGTAAGCCAAAAAAATAAAGTCCATCAAACACCTAAGGTGCAGCTCTATTTAAACGATTATTCACCTTAATGGAAAATGGTAGGGTGCAAGACACTCATTTAAAAGCGATAAAATTAAAAAAAAAACAATAAAAATATATTTCCCGTACCGATGACAGAGCTTCAAATCAGTAAATTATAACCGGCGAGTTAAAAGCTCCATTAAATATATCCGATGAATCCCTCTGACAAATCGGAAACGTCCCGCCACTCCATTCGCTTGGAAATATAAATGGAAATCGCGGAAACGAAACGTTCCCAAAGAGATTTATTTATCCTGCGAATCCACAGGTTGTTGCCGAACCGTCTGCCGCAAGGGGATTCCCCCGAAAACTGTTCCGTTTCTCCGTCTGTGTGTACGTCTGTTGCCGGGGTCCTGCTGTTGCTGCTGTAACTGCTGCTGAATGAAATTCCATTTCATTCTGTTCATTCCATTTCAGTTCCAGTTTGTCTCCCCCTCGCCTGTGACGTCAGCGTGCGTACAAACGGGCCATTCCCGATTTTCTCTCTCTCGATGTCGAATGTGTTTTCCTGGTCTGGTTTTGCTCTGCTCTGCTGACTGTTTCGGGATGCATTCGAGATCTGGACCGCCACACGGGCGGATGTGGCTGGAGAGAATGAAAGAGGGTTCGCGGATACGCTTTTTACCTATTCCGTATATCGATTTTGATTGTTTCTTTCGTCGGAATTCTAAAACGAAAATTATTATTTAAATTTAAATTTATTTATTTAATATTATTCTCAAGGAAACTACAAAAAGGTCTCAATAGTGTTGTTACAATTTAAATGTTAATCAATTTAAAAACGAACCGTGAAGGGTTCACATGCACGCAATTCTAGTGTTCGGTGGAGCCGTAATATCTTTGAATTACTTTTAATAGCAAATAAGGGCGAAAAACACTACTTATACACAGCTTATATTGAAAAGTTATTGATAATTTAAGAAATAACTCTAGCGAGTGGATATGCCACTTTGGCAAATGTTATTTTTTTAATTATTTCTTAGACTTCTAGATTTTATTAAATATATGTTTAATAACCATACTGTGCTATATGCATGCACCTGATCAGTGAACTTTGCGTGTGTAAAGCACACACTCTTCACGGGTTGTTAATAATCCGCCATCAGCTGTAATGTAAGGTTCAGGAAATAAAAAAGCACATTATATATTATATGTAAATTTTAATAGATATCCAATATTATTCCATACCACAAATATTAATTTTTCACACAAGAAAGACACGCTCTACATTATTACCCCATTTAAACCAACAAAAAATACCATGTATCTGAATAATCGAACAAAAATAGTACTAAATCTAATAATTTGTGTTTACGATTTTTTATTTATGATTTATTTTATGAAGATCATAGATATGATCTTCAAACGCATCCACATGTTGTTCATTTAGGTATCATAAATCGAACCATATTCTTCATTTTTTTAAGTAGGTAGCCATAAATTTACTTGGTACAACGTTCTTTTTAGATAATACCCAAACATCTGTAACAAAAGGATAAGCAAAAATGTGGGATATCAAATTAATAACGAACAGTTCATACAAGTTATACATTTAAGTAAATATTTTGCTACAAAGCCAGCGATATATTTCATAATTTTCCATATGTAATCCGTTAAGTGCCCACACATATAATCCAAAATAGTCATCATAAATTCCTTAGCATCTTTTAAATTACTCTTCACTATCATTGAATTTTTTTTTTATTGCCATTACTTGTAAGTAATGGCTCTCTTATCTCTACTAACTCTACTAAACATAAATGCTAATCGCATTCACGATAAAAACACTTCCAGTACATTTATTTAATTCCTGTACTAGTTTGTTATATGCTAAGATAAATTATTTAGCACTTGAATTATTGTTACATCCGCATAATTGCTCCTACACATCGAAAAGAACTATTAGAACATCGTAAAAAGGTTTTTCCAAAAGACAGTAGTTTTGATGTATAATTTAAATCTAGATGTTAAAATAATTTTTAATTGTATTCAATTTGTCGTAGTAGTAGGAGGTGGTAAAGTGTTTAAAACAGTTTACAGAACTTTCTTGCATAGAACTGTATTCACAAAACATTTAAGAAACTAAAAGTATCAAACGAATCATTTTTTAACCGATGAATGCACGTGTATTTTTCTGAGCCCCTTAGAAATCTGATAATTGTAAGTTGTCCCGAAATCTTTTTCTGCTCGAATAGCAGAACAGCCTTTACAAAATAGGTTTCTAACCTTTTATTAATAATTTACAGATTACAGAATATCGTTTCAGGGAACGCTAGAATTGCATGTGCTTTCTTGGCATAATTTTAACGGCTAGTTCTTAGTGCCTCTTGTAAAGATAACGACAAATAAATTAAATTATACAAATAAAGAAATTCGACATCTGGAAGAAACTCTGTTTATAGTTAGTTACTTTTCCTTTGGACATTTTACGGGCAAAACGAAAATCTTTTTACTTATATAAATGCGTTAGTGATTCTTCATAGTAAAAGAAAAAGAAAGTGTTGTTACAATGCAATTTAAAAGGTCATTACTTACATAAACGCGCCAATGAGTGTTCATATGAACAGGAGTATAAAACCGTCAATGTAAGCATGTAAGGGCTAGCCATTTGTATAAATATGAAGAAGCGTGTTCATAACATTTTTTTTTGCTAAGCACAAAACATTTGTTTCAATGTGAATATTTGAAAGGTTTGCCACCTTTGTGCATTGGCAAATGACTCTTCAAATGAGAAGAGGTGGAAAAACATTTGGTGTAATGTGAATGTAAGTGATAGGTTTGTGACATGTATGCAAGTAGCTCTTCAATTCATAAGAGATAAAAAGTCGTAAAGAGTGTATGTTTGACACGGACAGAAATCTGTGAAAAATAAAATTGCTTTAGATGGAATATATTCTCGAAGTTAAATTCAAAGTGAAGGTGTATATGAAACAAATGTAAGAGAATCTGAAAATGGAATTTGTGGCTCAGCCGGGATTTGAACCCGGGTCTCCCAATTTCGCGTCGGGTGTTCTTACCACTAAACTACTTTAGATTTCTAGGATGTACTCTCAATCTACCTAATGAAACCAATTGTAATTTAATAAGTAAATCTTACAAAATGGTTCGGAACAGTCTAAAATTACATCCAAATTGGTAATTTATAATAACCGTTGCATCAACAAATCAGACAGAGAGACGCCACAGTCAAATGATAGGGTGGTTGAGGCAGTGTTGTCGAACAACCCTTAAAACAAGGCACCTGTTAATATATCCGATACAGACTTCTTTTTACATGTTAGCAAAAATATATTTAATTCTCTTGTGGTCAAAAGTAGAACTTCAAAAAGTCCAAGTGGAAAACAGTAAATGTTGATTTTAAAAAATTATTGTTAATTTTGAGATCTTGTATATGTTCCTAGTAACAACTGAAAGATAGTTGGTCCCTCTCGTCTGTTCCTGTTTCTTCGTTTTTAATTCCTAGAACTACTCCTGAATAGTTCTACGCCTGTTTGAAACTGAACGTGCAGTGATCTCTGATCAGAACAGGTCTGGTTAAAGTTGTCGTTGATAAAAAGGAATGTATTTTTATTCCGTATTTAGCATTTGATTTTGTGTCGAGCTTAACTAGTAACGCAATGACCAAACCTTGGTAGTCTTGTGATAATTAGTACTTTTTTGTTAATATCATCAACTCAAAATTTATAGATACCTACCTATGTTTTGGAAACAACACTTTTGCAATGCAAGAGGCAAACAGCAGAGAATTTTTTCACCAAATGAACTATAAAAGCAGTTAGACGGAATTATATGGATTTAGATAGAAAGTGTAAAAATAGAGTTGAATCCTGTATAGTGAAAACTATTGAACGGTTATGGGAAAAACTACTGTCAAATATGTACCAATGAGCAACAAACGTGAAAATAAATAAATATAATATGCTGGATACAGCATGGCCATTAATATGTATTATATTTATATTAGATATTCGTTTTCCATTGTTACTGTAAAAACTTGAAGATAGAGAATTTTGTTTTTGTCAAAACACATTCACTGGAAAAAGTATTATCACATCCCCGTGATAAAATTCCAAATGAAATAACTGGTAAAAATTTAGATTAATAAACACTAAAAATATGAACAATATTAAATTATTAAATACCTACATAGGTGCATCTAAGTATTAATGTCACCATGTTTTATTCTATTTCACAAAAATTTACGGAAAAGCCCATTATACCCCAAATGCATTTCGCAAGCTTGTTCTGTACAGTTCATCTATGTATATTATTATTTTTAACGGATAACGATATAAAGAGTAGTCGTCGTTTTTCCCAATCATATTTAAAAAGCAATTTGAGACGAAGGGTTGTTGTTCCCGCCCGTTTGAAAAATCCCGTTGTCAGAAGAAATCTTACATTCCGCAAGTAACAATTGGCCCGAGGTCAGAAAGTTATTAAAAAAGCTCCCGCTGTTTAAAAAACCGCACCGTCCCGAAAACCGCATTTTAAAAAACCGAATTATATTTTCCGTGTGCGATGAACCGAATTAATATTGTACGGATCCGTGGTCTTCATGAAAGACCATTGTATGACGGGTAGAATAATCGGATACTTCGAAAGCAACAATAGAATGCTACTGTGTCTATCTGTCTGTGTGTAGATAGACGGTGGACGCATATTGCATATACACGCACACCCCATGCATCGGAGCTACCCCCTGAGGGCTTGAATGTTAGTAATAATCATCTCTCTTGTCGGGAGTACGAATGGGAATAATAATCTTCGAAATGCATCACGTGCATATTATTATTATGCATGAGTATAAGTAAATATTTGTACGTTATGGAAGCGTGCTCGATATTATTTTTATATTCGTATATGTACGATTCGCGTATGTTGTTCTTCGAAATGTAATCGTCGTCGACCATGAGCAAGCAGACGATGAGTTAAAATTTTTGAAGCACTGCGTTGCCTAATGTTTATGTCCATCATCATTTACTTTCCAGAAGATTTCATATGTCCTGCTGACTGTGTTGCTTGTAGGTATCTATGCCCCTACGCCCTATATGACTTTTTAATATTCACTACCAAATTATCTAACATGCATAATGGTATTCCTTTGGTTTCCTTTGCTCGAGTTCTTGGTTCCCATGTTTTCTTCGTTGAAATATTTTTCATCCATTGTAAGTGCCCCACTAACTAAGATGTTGCTCAATGAAATATTGCAATGGTTTCTTTCCAGATCTTCTATAATTGTGTCATCTTTTTAGTCTGCCCCTGTCACTCCTCTCACCCTTTGATAGTTCGTTTCAACTACTTGCTCTTTTTACTTCGATTTAATACCCAGGATTTGCACCCATACGTGTATAGGTATGACCGTTCAATTTTTCTGTAGTAGAATTTTAGATTCGTGAGTTTGAGATGGATCGGTTCCAATTTTCTTCTTTTATACGTGTTACTTCTCGTTTTCCATGTTTTCCCATTCTTGGTTTTTTCGTACCCTTGGTTTATGTCGATTTCCTCTCATTCTGGGGTTTCCTCTCCTCCTTCTTTGGCCGCCAGGTTCCTCTATAGTAATAGACCAACCAGCAGAGCTATAAAAGTGGTCATTTTTGCATTAAAAAAAATAGGTTGCAAAGTATGCAGGGTGTTAAAGTATGATTCGTAGATGAAAAGGGATAAAATCATAACCACGAATTATTGTTTATAACAAAATGGCAGCCAAAAAACCGTAAAATATTGCAAGAAAATATGTTTTTTCTGTTTCTAGCAGAAACTATAGGAGATATCGTTTTGACTACAATGCAAAAGTTGTAGAGAATTTAAAAACCTTTGAAATGAGTCCTACCGCAACTCTGTAATTGCGTTTTTCGCCGAGAAAACTCGAAAAAACAAAAAATACTCGTTTTTTGAAAATTCGTAGCTCCTACAAATATGAACCTACAGCACGCGCTCTTTGGGAAATAGTAGTTGTTGATATGCTTATTAAACAGATAAAAATCTGGACCATATCGGATGTATACCCAATTCATTTTTTGGACCGATTTTTCACTTGCTCATTCTTGCTCGTACGGAGGTCCGATCGCAATTTTGAAAACTGTTTTAGAAACGTCAGAACCTTAGCTAAAAATCGTATATTCTAACTATTTGTTACAAAGCGGTTAAAATGGTCTAAACCGCATTTGAAAATTGAGTAAAACTGAAGAATTCGCGCTGTGCCTAAGCGCGGGGGTAATGGAGGGGGCATTTCGCGTGGAATCTGAGGAGGAATCTTCGGCACTAGCGCGAATTCTTCCGTATATATATGTTATTCGCAACAGCCGAAATCGGCCACTGCCCGAAATTTTTACCCACAACGCGTTGTGGGTATAGCAGTTTACCCACGATGCGAATTGAAACGTTTTTTCCGAACAGTGGATAGAATGAATTACCCACAACGCGTTGTGGGTAAACTATGATACCCATGACACGAAATAACGTTCCACGCGCCCTTGTTTTGCATTGTGGAGCATTTCGTTTGCACACGTCGTGTTCTGGCTATTGTGGTTTACTAAGAACGCGTTTCAAATAAAACTGTGAATAAGAATAAAAATAAAATATGTATTTAGTTAAACGCATATAATATAAATTACATGTTACTATATCTTGAAAACAACACAAATAAAACTAGAAATAGAGGAACGAGCTTAAACAACAAACATGACTTATTTTTACAAGAAGAGCTGTTATGACATTTTGAATACATGCCTTCGTTTGAAGTCCATTCAGGCAATTACATTGTACAAATCCCTGCTTAAACCCAGAAGACAACTTGGCTTCCTCACGCACCTTTACAGAATGACCTGAAGGGATTTCAGATAATAATAAAAATACCGAAGGCCATAATTGAAACTCATTTCGGGTGTATAACCGTTTCAATTTTCCACTTTTAGTGTCGAGAATACACACACCTTGATAAGTTTTTTCCATAATGATTGCTAATACATTTCGAGGAGCTAGACGTCCATGATCTACCTCTGGTAGGTATGTTTATCAAAACGTTGTCACCTATGTTAACAGATGGGAATTTGCAATGCGATTATGTGTAAGCATTTTATCAGCTTGTTTTTCAAGCTCCTTTTGGCAACCTAAATGGCAACGTAATTGCCTGTAAGGATGTCAAACGAAGGCACGTAGGTGCATCAAATTAAACATAAAATGTAATTTAAAATGTCATATAACAGCTCTTCTTGTAAAAATAAGTCATGTTTGTTGTTTAAGGTCGTTCCTCTATTTCTAGTTTTATTTGTGTTGTTTTTTAAATTTTCTTTGTGTTCTTTTCAAGATATAGTAACATGTAATTTATGTTATATGCGTTTAAATAAATATTTTATTTTTATTCTTATTCACAGATTTATTTGAAACGCGTTCTTAGTAAACCACAATAGCCAGAACACGACGTGTGCAAACGAAATGCTCCACAATGCAAAACAAGGGCGCGTGGCAAGTTATTTCGCGTCATGGGTAGCATACTTTACCCACAACGCGTTGTGGGTAATTCCTTCTACCCACTGTTCGGAAAAAACATTTCCATTCGTATCGTGGGTAAACTGCTATACTCACAACGCGTTGTGGGTAAAAATTTCGGGCAGTGGCCGATTTCGGCTATTGCGAATAACATATATATGGCGAGTTTGTTACAGCTGGCGCCGTCTCTCGCATCCCAGTTTCCACGTTTTTCTGTTTCTCCAATCGTTTTCTGACAGTCCTCTACTTGTCATGGCTTCGGCCACTTCATCTTCCCAAGTTCTTTTTGGTCGCCCTCGTTTCCTTCTCTGGTTTGGGGTCCATTTCCATATTTTCTTTGGCCATCTGTCATTGGCCATGCGCCGTAAGTGTCCATACCATCGAAGTCCTTTTGCTTCAATTGTATCAATTATGTCCAAGTCAATTCCCATATTTTCTCGGATGTTTTCGTTTCTTACTTTGTCAAGCCTGGTTAACCTGCTACACCTTCGCCAATAATTCATTTCAACAGCTTTGACTTTCAACTTATGTTTTTTTATCCATTTCCCAGACTTCCGAACCATATGTAGCTATACTCTCAACTATTGATTTATATATTCGTATTTTTGTTGCCTTCGTTATCTTTTCACTCCACAGTACACCATTTAACTGCCTGATGACATTGTTTGTCTGTGCAATTCTGCTAGCTATTTCATCTTTGCTTCCTCCCGTATTAGAAATTTTTTGGCCTAAATACTTGTACCATTTGTTGTTTTTTATTTTATGTGTGCCTAGATCAAGGTCTTGAGCTGGTCCTCCGACTACCTCGTATTCCGTTTTCTGGGTATTAATCGTTAATCCCCATGAGTTATAGGATTCATGAAGTTTTCTTAGCATATAATGTATATCCATTTCGTCCTCAGCAAGTATAACTTGATCGTCGGCAAAGTGGAGAGTGAAGAGTCTATCTTCCCCTATCGGTACTCCCATATTGCGACATTTCAATCTCCATTGACTAAGGGCACCATTGAGATATATCTTGAAAAGTGTTGGTGCAATGCAACAACCTTGTCTTAGACCTTTAGTTATTTTAAACGGCGTTGATATTTTGTTGCCATTTTTTATACTAGCTGTCATACTGCTGTAAAGACTTTGGACCGCTTGTATATAGATTTCTTTCACACCTTGATTTCTCATAACGGACCAAAGCTGTTTTAATGGAACGCTGTCATAGGCCTTCTCCAGATCTATCAATACAGATCTATAAATCTATAATAATCTATAATCTCCAGATCTATAAATTCTTCCGTTTTACACAATTTTCGAATGCGGTTTAGACCATTTTAACGGTTTTGTAACAAATAGTTAGAATATACGATTTTTAGCTAAGATTCTGAAGTTTCTAAAACAGTTTTCAAAACTGCGATCCGACCTCCGTACGAGCAAGAATGAGCAAGTGAAAAATCGGTCCAAAAAATGAATTGGGTATATTGGCCAAACGATACATCCGATATAGTCCAGATTTTTACCTGTTTAGTAAGCATATCAACAGCTACTATTTCCCAAAGAGCGCGTGCTGTAGGTTCATATTTGTAGAAGCTATGAATTTTCAAAAAACGCGTATTTTTGTTTAGTTTTTTCGGGTTTTCTCGGCGAAAAACGCAATTACAGAGTTGCGGTAGGACTCATTTCAAAGGTTTTTAAATTCTGTACAACTTTTGCATTGTAGTCAAAACGATATCTCCTATAGTTTCTGCTAGAAACAGAAAAAAACATATTTTCTTGCAATATTTTACGGTTTTTTGGCTGCCATTTTGTTATAAACAATAATTCGTGGTTATGATTTTATCCCTTTTCATCTACGAATCATACTTTAACACCCTGCATACTTTACAACTTATTTTTTTAATGCACCAAAAAATCTCTACTAGTTGGCATATAACGTGGCAATTTTATTTGTCGTTTTTTTCCATAACGATATCTTTGTTTATGATGTGCTACTATGTTTTTCTTCTTTATTCATTGTGATACTACGATTGTTACATTTTGCTTAATTCCTCAACTCATTTGTTATTGTTTCAGTACAAATATAGTCTCGGCGGGAACGAAACCGATAACAGGGTAGCTCTCCGTATCGTCTTGTTCTCTTGAAGCTCTATTTCAAACGAATATAATAAAAGTTTTTATTTTTATCGTACAGTTACTGATGTAATAAAATCTATAAGCTAAGGCAAAAATTTTGATTCTGTACGATTAAATCGATTTTAATGACTAATCAGAAAACTACTCTGTGATTAACAATTAATAATTCATCCATGTGAACCACATAATGTGGTTAATATACACACCATCCAGTAAGTAGGTACGCAGGTTTAAGTTTTTAAATACGTTTTTCGTCCACTTCTCCCTTAAGATATTTTTTCGGTTGATACCTACGGCTCCGAAGTTCCTCTCACTCCTCATCATGGCTTATTACCAGGTAATTCTTTATGAGAAATTAATACCATTAAATTATCTTTTTATACCTGCTAACTATCAAAACTATTAACTGTTTCATTTAGGTTTTCCGCTGTGGTGGTTTTGAAAAGTTAATCTGCCAGCTGCAGCAGATTCAGCTGCTGCGAGCCGATGAGTACTAAAATCTCTAATAACGCGCGTTCCTGGAAGAGAAGAAATTGAGGAGCGAAGGAAAGGAAAAACAATAAATTGCTAAGATTACAACAGATTAAAAAATCCCTTTGTGCGTATATATTTGCATGTGAACAATGCACTGTGTTTTGTTAATGTGGTTGTCGATGTTAATTTCTCTTTAATGGCCCTCGAGCACATAACGACCGCGTAAATGCATTAAGTGATACGAGTCCGAGATAATTTCAAGAAATGGTTTCTTTTAATACGTTTCTTAACTTTAGGGGAAATGTTTTGTTTTACAAATGGAATTTTGAATTAACGATGTTGTTAGTTATTCTATGAAGAAAATCGCAGAAATACCTACATTAGAATACATTTGCGAAAATACTGCGTTTTCGAATATCGGTAAAACTATTACAATATATCTCTTGGCATTCGAAGCGAGATTAGAAATTAAATTAGTGGCAGAATAAATTCATTTTCACAGGATATTCCCGATAACATATTAGTCCATTATAATAATTACAATTTTTATAGCACTTAGAAGTAAAACGTAGTATTCTTTAAAAACAAATTCTTGACGCTTCCATAACCCTTTCTTGTAAATATAAAATCTGTGTCGAATACTTCCCCGATTCAGAATTACCTACACATGTACATATTAATAGGCAGAGACTTCATGGTGGCTTCCAGACAATTTGTCAAAAATGTTGAACGTCTAATGCTCGATTCCCTAATGTTCGCTAAATTCCGGTTTAACTGATGTACGTCAGATAAAGTATCAGATGGCATTCTGGCCAATAATTAAAGAAATGAAAAATTGCCTGGGCGCCAGGTGTACCTTCTGCATTTATTAGGTTTTTATGCCTTGTGTTGGCCGGGTAGATTTTTATCCGAAAATACGCATGAAAATTTCAAATTAATTGCGTAATGTAAAACGTCGGTTAACTATTAGACTGAGAAATCGAAAATGATCGAAACCGTAATGCTGTCCATGAAATCACCGTTCATAATAAGCAATATTGCCGCATAGAAATATTATCTCGCATTGTTTTATGTGTTAAATAATACCCTTAAAAGAAACTTGATCATCACGCTGACGAGCATGAAGCTTCTTCTTTAATTAAGATGACACGTGCTGTCGCATTTCCCTGCACACAAATAGATTAATATACCGTTGAAAAAGGCCAGAAACCGACCGCAAAACAATGTCTGTTAATTTTAATGGTCGGTTTCGCTTCTAACCCTTTTCTTCGAAAAGGGAGTGGCTGCGTACACTCTTACAATTACTATTTCCTTACTAATTAGGTGTGGAGTTACAAGAATTATTCGCGCTTTCTATTCCTACCAAATTAAGAAATTATGGATGGTCTTGCGTTTGTGTGGACACATTTAGGTCGCCCCAATTTCGGCTCTATCATTAAAGATGGGGATGGCCGCATTGTTTTTTGTCCACCACTCCAAAGGGACGGATCGAGCTCTAATTGAAGGTTTTAGGTTTAGCTCTCCCTTTGTTTTATTGAATTAGTCAACTGCAACGACATGATTTTCTTCTTTCGTGCGTATAATTCTCTAATAAGACAGTTGAAGTTATAAGGTGTGTTAGGAACAACACCGGCTTAATTTTAATTATCATACGTGATAAACAAGGACAAAAAAATACTTTTGCAATAATCATGTGACGTCACTCATTTTCAGGAGATGCACTGACGGATCAAAATCATGAATTTCTCACATAATGGACCAGTATTGATGGAAATTAATATAAAATATTGCACTATGTATCGGTGTGAAGTTGGTAGGCAAAAATTCACCAGCCAATTTTTCGATATGACGTTTCTAGTAGCCAGTTGATATTCAGCAACCATTAAATCTTGCATAACATTGAAACCAATTCAGAGTTCGTATAACTCATATATTACTGAAAAAAAGAAAAAGAAAAAACATATAATTTAACGTTACGCTTAGAACTTGTAATCATTATTTCACCCCCTTAGACCGTTCGGGAGTCAACCATCTTTTCTCAGTTTGTTCCATTAACTGTCACGGTCAATATGTTTTCTCTTCTATTAACCAGCAGAAAAATTATTGTAGAGCTATTTTGATTTCCCGGTCGATTAATTTTTTACTTGTTTCGATACCTTTGAATTCAATTCATTGTTTTTTCAGTAGGTACACGAGTTATAAATAAATTTTATTAACGTGGATACACCCAGCGCAAGTTCTTAGCCAAAATCTGCATTTGTAGTGTTATTTGATTTACTAAATCACATTGAAAAATTGACTGCTGAATTTTTGGTTGCTAACTTCACACCGGTCACTACGTGGCATTAAATTGTTCACACAAGAATTTTGAGAATGTAAAGAGAAGCTTTAATAGCTTTGTTTTATACAGAATTTAATACTACTAAATTTCCCAGAAATCTTGATCAAGTGATGGCTGACAATTCTGTACTTTGTACTGTTTTCAGATATGCTGTTAACTACAATTTGACATTAACATGACGTAAATTGGATTATTCGCTCTCTTAATAACTTCGGGTATTCACTTTTTTTTTTAAATTTTACTATTTATATACAATTTTATTCCATTCCTAATCGAACAAAATAGTTGTGCAACCCTTGTCTGAAATGTTATAATGGAAAGTATAAAATTTGAAATCAGTGTTTGTTTGATAACAACATAATATCTGTGTTACGTTTTTGTCGCCAATAGGCAGTTCGGTTGATAAAATTCTATTGAAACAAAAAAAATTTTTTCAATTACAATTGGCCGAATAGTATTAAATATCTAAAAAAAAATATTATTTTTTCTCGAATTGATTGTTGATGTTTGGGTGGTCCTTGGATAATTTCTATAATTAATTTCGAACGTACCAATTGAATGCCACAAGTCGCTGATTTATTTTTCTGAATTGTCACAACAAATAATTGAAACTTGTTAAAAAAAAACTGATTTTTTTTCAAATCCAAATTTTTTAAGGATTTTTTTTTAATAATATATTTGAACATAGTTCAAGTGTTGTCCATATTTAAAAAAAAGTTTATTCTATGCTTTTATTATGTCTTTGTTTATACGTATTAATGAATAAACCAATGCCATAAACCAAACTGAAACAGGAACGTTTAAATAGATGGAAGTTCTCGAATGAAATCATAGGACAAGGTATATATGTAACAAATGTAAGAGATATTTGAAAAAGGTGTTTGTAGCTCAGCCGGGATTTGAACCCATGAAAATGAACATCAAAACATCAACATCAAAAATGAAATTGGTACGTGGCTCGGTAGTTTAGTTGGCCAGAATACCCGACGCGAAATTGGGAGACCCGGGTTCAAATCCCGGCTGAGCTACAAACACCTTTTTCAAATACCTCTTACATTTGTTACATAGGAACGTTTAAACTTTTATCCTTACATTTGTCCATTGGTTAAACAATTTACATGGCTTGTATATAATGAGTGCCGAGCGCAGGATATAAGAATTTCCGACAAGTAGACGTCGATAGCATTTCTCCTCTCAATCTTTCTACCACTTCTACTAGTAAGAAACTGTATACTCTACGCTCGGTATTTGCATTGTTTACAAGCCTTGGTAATCATATTAACCCACGAACAAATATATGGGCAAAAGTTCAGCCATTCCTGTTTCAAATGACGTTGGTTTTATTCATTATTATTAATAAACAAGGACCTCCCGAAGGAAGTCCGTATTCGAAGATCGTGGCAATTGCAAGTGTAAAGACGGTATTTTTAATTAAAACGAAAAAAGCACTTAGTGCTCATTTTTTCGATCTCTTCATAATGTTTTTAACAGAAAAATTGTAAACCACCACCACTTATTGAAATAAACACATATAAACTAGTAAATGCATAAAAACCACAATTGAAAGTATGATTAAAAACGGCTACAATCTCCCTGAAAGAGCCTCAGCTTCTAGAAGAGCTTCCGAGGTTTCTGAGAGATCGACTGAAGATGGGCACTAGGTAATATGTTTCGCTGTAACTAAAAATATCGACCTTAGACTTTCGTTTCTTTGAATGGGGTGTTAGGCTTACAGATATCTATCTGAAATAAACAAAGCTGAAATGACTTTTTGAAAGGTTGATATATTAAAAAAATGCAGTGCATGATTTTTTTTGTGATAAATGAACAACTTATGTACAATCTGTTTAAAAAATTATCCTATGACTATTTAAACATCAACAATTAATCCGACAAAAACTAGTTTATTTGTTTACTGATTTTACTCGAAAATTCGAAGATTTTTTGTTTTCAAGGGAATTTTATCAGCAATGCAACTACCCTATGTATAATTTGATTTATTGGTTGCGAAAGAAGTTATTAATTAATAGTTAGGTACATATTTTTACAAGAACATTTTTGACCATTATCTCGAAACTTTTGGATCGATTGTGGAAAATTAAAATTAATTTTCAAGGTGAATCGAATTGCTACAACTTTGCTATGGAGAGTTTCTACGTAGTGTTTTGTTTTCGAGATATTGAAAATAATTTATTCGATTTTCATTGTGTTTAACATGTTAAAGATTGGAAACGTCCTCATTTTGCCATTGTGTGTATTATCATAAAAACTAACTAAAAGTGCCGAAAAAAAACTTGAATTAACCTATTAAACCAGGTTGAATATGCATTTTTGCCTTGCCCTTTTAGTTGTCTCGAATATTTTTGACATGTCATGTTCAACAATCGACGTGTAAGTACTATATGTTAAATGCTATTTCGAGTTCTATAAACCACACGTGCATTGCTTCACGTGTTGCTTTTTCTGACACAATAAATATTGTATCTTGGATTTTTCTGATCTGCAACCAAATCAAGTATCTGTAATGTTTATTCTAACTTTCTCCGAAGTTGTTTTTCTATAGTACTCAAAAGTTTTATTGAAGGGTTGGATTTTTGTTTTACAAAAGCGACCACTGATCTAATCCTCTACATGCGCAACTTAACAACCTCTGGGTTACAAAGTGTATTCGTTCTGATAAATTTAAAAGGAGCGATAACTGCCATAAAATATGGTTAAGTAGGTGGTAGCTTGAATAGTATATAAAAAAATAAATTTTTTCCCATTGAGGCGTTACTTTTTTTGAAAATATCAATCGTGAAAGTACAGTCTCGAGTGACCCACATTTCGTAGCCATGTGTAATCATTAATCAACCACTTGAGCTTCAACCCTTCAGGGCGCAATATAAAACCTTATTTTTCATCTAGCCATCAAAATTACGTGTTAAAACTATGCCGATGTTCTCCCCAACACCCTGTAGGTAGGTATATGCATGTTTTTCAACTAATGCCCTAAGAGTTAATACCCTAAGCATTAAGCTTAATACACACTTATTGTGAAATTTACATTTTTTATATGATTTTGAACATTGCTTTTAGTCGATTATTCTAAATTTCGTCGAATCTAGATCGAGCCAAATTCGATGCGACAGCTCGCCGGAGGGGCGCATCGTACTGAATTAAAAGTCGAAAAATCGAGAGAGAAAAAGAGGAAAAAAACAAAATTGCATTGGAATCTTTCGAAAGCTCTCTATCACGAAACGGTTATATGGTGCATCGCAGGCATTTTCATTGTTCGCAGAAAATTTAATGCCATACCGCAGATAACAACATACCATTATGAATCAGTATAGCAAGGGCCATTAAGAAATTTAGAATTCGACTCGCTCTCCGCTCGAGATATTTGAATACTTGTCGACGATTGGTCGACGTACGAACGCAATTTTTAGGCTGCGATGTATAATTTGCAGTGACGTCTCGCTGCCAGCTAGATTCTGCACGATTTGAATATTGATTCGTCGTTTCGATTTTGTTTTTATTCATCGTTTTCTCCTTGTTCCGCTCCGGTATCGCCACGGGTCATTCGATCGACTCTTAATCAGTCCCTTGAACATGTCCCATCCACCAACTAACTATTATTTTTTTAAATCTTTTAGATTAACAGAACTTGATTATTAATATGATCGATTGACCTCTTAGGCTTATACTGAGCACCTGTTTTCCACTGATATTTTCTTCAAATTAAAAATCCGCACCTTTCCAGAAGAAAATCTCTGACATTATGAACTATTAAAGATCAGTTGTCCTTAAAGCTTCCTTATGTAAATTGTTAATATCATTATAGGAATGCAACAGAACATGTACCTAAGATTGTTGTGAATTTCTTCATTCCTATTTGCCAGATTGGACGGAATAAGAGGTGTAATTGCCAAAAATTTTGGAATTGAGCATTCATAATTTGGGGTTCAAATCTGCTTCATATAAAACTAATTTGCCTCAATTATGAATCAAATTGCTCGTGGGGTGTTTTAGACGAATTTTTTTGCAATGCTCAAAAATTGAATACCTTTATTTTTAAAGATAAAAAAATTAGCTCTTAAAGGTAGGTACTCAGTATTATGTTTTATGGAGGATGCAGAGAATAAGAAAAGCAAGGTCAATATAATTTTTTTTATTTTGAGACATTTCGGCAATAGCATATCTTAAAAATGATAAATTATTCAATTGCGGGAAAGTTCATATGATGAGAGGTTTATTTCAATTTTTGATATAAATTATACAATTACAAGCAAACCGATGTACAGAATTATGGTTAGGTTTTCCCTTCTAACTGAACACAATGGTTAGGTTAAGTTGGGACTGTAAATAAGATTAGAGCGAACACGAAGATTGTACCCTAAAACAATTCTAAACAACTTCATTGATATTTCTTCCATCTTTAAAAACGAAGGTAGTTTATTCTTGTGCATTAAAAAAATCCCTCTAAAACACCCCATAAACTAACAATTTTATTCATATTTGGGGTGAATGAGTTTTATATGCAAAGGGGTTGAACCCCAAAACATGAATGTGCAGTTTCAAAATGTTTCAAAGGTTACACCTATTATGAGTCCTATCCATTCTGGGACGATTTGCTGCATCTCCCATTTCAACAGCAATTCCTATTTATCTTTCTTCTTCGTCTATTATCTTTTTCCAATTTCTTCCATTCATTGAAGCACTGCTCTTCATCCTCTTTATCTTTTTGGTGGTTCGTACTCATATGCTGTCTTTGGCCATCTTCCCCTATCCCCCATCTTATCTTGATTCTTTTGATTCTATTCAATTTTCGCGGACAGATAAATATTCTTCTTGTTTTCCTTTTCATACCATTCGGTAGTGATATGATGTTTCCAGTAGACATTAGTAGTTTTAACGGGAGAGCCGAGCGACTCAAAAAGTTAAGGTTGTCATTTGCCAGTCTTTATACGTTTATATGACGTGAAACTATATCTCATGCTCCTCCAAAAATTTCATATTTTTCGTCGTGGCGGTGCTCCACTTATTCACCAAAATCGAGATAATGTTAAAAGACTGAATTAACTACATGCTGTATTCTGTCTGTCGTGGATAATTCCTTTCCCACATTTCTATTGTCAATTGAGTGTTTGGAAAACTGCCAGGTCGAACTCACTTAACTTTTTTAGTAAGTAGTAGTGAAAATAATCATTTTAGGCTTCAATCCCATTTTTTCTACCAAAGTAAATAATTTGCTGTACGTATCGCCCTTTGTCTCTGTCGTGCCAAGTGGGGTACCTATGTGCTTTTTGTTGTTAATTTAAATTATACCCTTTTTTTAATACTACGAATTTATTGTTCTGGGTCTCTAGTCCGTCTATTTTTTACTGTTATGTTTTGTCTGATTTTGTCTGATATTGATCTGAATAGGATATATTATGGATTAATAAATTTTTGACAAATAAAAATCTCCCATTACTTTCAAACGTAGATACCATAAACATTTCCATTGTTTGCGCGTCTAACGTAAAAACTCGACATCAGTACAATTGTACACGCATATTTATTAAATGCCACATTATGATTGTTGATTAAAGTACATGCTACCCGCTATTGAATGTCGGTGTTTAGATTTTTGGCGTTCGTTATAAAATAACACATTATGTATTTTGTTACGCCTTATGTTAACATATTTTGTTGTATGCCCTGCCCTGCCAAATTTCTTCTCTAAATTATTCTATGCATATGCGAAGAAGTGAAATAAATCTATTCTTATTCATTACTTTTTAACTATGTACCATTTTGGAAATAACGTTTGATAATTGTGATTATCTGCCCAAAATGTCCTTTAAAAAGATAAATTAATACCCATCGGTAGGTATACAAATTTTCCGTGTGCGTGAATGAACATAGCAATGAGTTGCACAGTAATAAGGCGGGATTTTGTTTGTTATTTTATTTGTAATGCTCAAAATGCCCCCCATTTTGGTCCAGACATAAATTAACTCTTCTTTTTAGACTCTCGAAGATATTCACCAGTATATTGGGGGTAATGTTTGCCACTTCCTGAACTATTGCCTCTTGCAGCTCTTCTTCGGTATGCAATATGTTCCTAAAGACATTGTCCTTCAAGAGCCCAAATAACGAAAAATCTAATGGAGTGAGATCTGATGACCTGCTCGGCCAAATGCCCTGACTAATTACTCTGACCAAAATTCTCTCTTAAATATCCCATAGTAGCACGAGCTGTATGTGCCCTTGCAGAGTCTTGCTGGAAATATCCAACTTGACGCTCTTCGTCTGTTAATTGGTTTATAAAAAGTCTCAAAAGGTGTTGGACATATCTCTACCTATTGACAGTAAAATTAAAAAATATCGGCCCATACACCCGCGTCCTTGAGACTGCCAACCAAACACCAACTTTAACCGGGTGCAAATGTGTCTCTCTGATAGCATAAGGATTTTAACCTGACCAAATTCTGTAATTTTGTTTATTCACATAGCCGTTGAGATCAAACCAGGCTTCGTCGGAAAAGAAGGTATTGTCAAGGATATCATGATTATTTAATATGTCATTGAACCAATTGCAAAGTAAAACTCTACGGGTGATCAGGAGGGGTTAATGACTGCACGAAGGAAATTTTGTAAGGGTGGTGCTTTAATTTCTTTTTAAGCACAGTGGAGCAACTTCCATATGATAAACCTGTAAAACCGTGAGTTAGAACAACATGGAAAAGTGGAAGTCTTATGGGTAAGAATGAAAATTGGTTGAATAGTAGGCATAAGGACCAAACCTGTTTGAAGGGAGACTTGAAGGGAAAGAAGGACTTCTTTGCGTTCGAGTTCTGATATCCTCGACAACTTCCTCGTTTAGAGTAGAAGGTCTACCAGTTGATTTGTGTTTGCTTACGCTCCCTGTGTTTAAATAACGTTCAACTTCTCGCATGCAATGTTGCTGAAACACTGAAATTTGACTTTGAAATAGCAAATTCAAATTACCAGTTGTACCAATTAAAAATGAAATTTAGTATAGCCAACTCAAACAGTCATTCTTGATCACGTTGTATTTTTCATACATTTATGAAATTCGATAATTCAAAACTAAAAAGTTTTCACGTTTATATTGTGTCTTAATGCTGTTTGAAAGAGTAAACCAAAATGGTAAATTTTCGGTTAATAGTGAAATAGTAGTAGCACTAATAGGCACGTTAGCTTCAACGGAACTTACAATGACTGCAAAACGTAAAAGTTAAGCTCGTTTTTGACAGTTGATAAGTCACAGTGGACGACAGAACGCCGAAGAAAATTCACTATATAAGTAAAAACCGCGAGGGAACGTCGTCAGTACGATCAAATTCTGAAGAGGTGTTCATGTCAGCTGAACCGTGAAGAAAAATACGAAGTTACGAAAAATAGCTGGAGTACCCCACAATTTTTTAGAGTCCTTAGCGTAATGTTGATACATATATCAAGTGATGTAGATACTAATATTTTTGTTTCCGGTCGAGTTTCTCATCGGATGAGCGTGAGCTTCGCAGTGTTGATCACATACGTCGGTTGAGTAGAGCTTTTCGGCTCCGTAGTCACAGCCGCTGAACTTCATTTTCATTTCCGTCGCGGTCGTTCTTTTTTCTGGTTTTTGTTGTCGCCCAATTGAATTTTTTTCTGTTCCACAAGCGTTGAAACCCCAAACCGCCGCGCCGCACCGCGTGCTCAATTTACCATATCGAAAGCGTGGAGGGGAGTAAACTTTTCAATGCCAATTGGCGAGTGCGAAAACGTAATGAATCCGTTAGAAAATAATGCTGAACCTTGATCAAGCAGGTATAAAGAATCGGGGGGTGTTAAGCTGGATACGCACGATGCGCGTGCACAGATGCATACGTAATTGGAATTAGTCGAGTTTTTTCTGGAACGATAAACACAGGTTGAGTTCTGTTTGTTTTTCCGCAGATTTGAGCAGAAGCACCCGTCAAATGGACAAAGGTGCTAAAAATAGTATCTTTTTCTCACCTCATTGGTGCCAGTCCCAGTGCTGCGAGATTTTTATACGTAGTACACACCTTACACGCTACGAAACATTCGTAAAAATACTACAAATTTTAATACCAATTTATCTTCGTACTGTTACTCATACGACCAACCCTTTGCTGGAAACAACGCGACTGTTCATTAATAATAGTAATTAATTACCTTGTTCCTTCTTTTAAGCTTTTGTATTAAAAATTATATGAAATGCACTGAATGATAAAAAATAATATATACTAAATGTGAGCGTGGTAAGCGTCCAACGTTTTTAGGAAATTCGCTCCAGCTGTTCACATTTGCGCTATGACAACTTGTAGAACGTTTACAATCCACACTTTTAATTTAGTTATTTGATGAAAGCATTATTTCATATTTTCAGTGATCTAATATAAGTTTATCTCAAAAAGACAGAAAACATGGTAATATTTTTTTGGCCTATTGTTATAGTGATACATACGAGCTCGAACTTGTCTTCAGAATTAAATTTAGGAAGTTTTCAAATTGCCGTATTAACCTATATCAACACACTTCTCTTTTTACAAAATCGAAACAATGGTTAGAAACTAGAAAGTTACGAAGTGGGTCCATTTCGTCCTGTCTTGATAATTCCATAACTATTAGTCCCAGAGACTAAATACGGTAACATTTTATGGCTTACATGGTCAACTACTGCTTCAATTTTGCGTCACTGACGGCTAGAAGGCACACCGCAAATCGGCCAAAACTGGCACCCTCGCTCATTTCAGTTCACCGTAGCTCACGACTTAGACGTGGTCGTTTAGAGTTTGTCAAGATAGATTTATTCATGTAATAATACATTGTGTTTTCGACAATATTTATGTAAAAAAATTTAAGTAAATGTAAAACGAAATGTAAAAATTAAGTGTCAGCTTCAGCATGCGCATATGCTAACCGAAAATGTAAATCACGCATATCATTGGAAAAGTTTGGTTGTGGGCCACATACAGGTATCTAAATGCCCGAACGAGTTAGACCATTTCGAGGGGCAAAGCTGGCAAAGCCTAGGGAACCATAGACCAATGCTGAATATAATGAAATTATCGTCATTTATTGGTGGAAATTGATATATCGTAACGACCAGTACCAGTTTCAGCAAAATTCAATATGCAACCAATATCAATCAAACCTACACTAAAAACAACTTTCTATCACAGATATTTCACGTTAAACCAGCGTGCGTAGGCCACCCCCAATCTACACCCGATTTTTTAAACTAGGTTTCGGAAACTAGACATTTTTTCAAATAATAACAAAAATTTATTTTACAAATGACGGCAATCTATAGCTATATGGAAGTATTCTGATTTTAGAGGGGAAGATTTGACCCAAACAGGCAGATAAACAAGTGAAAAAATAGCTTATATAAAAAGGAAACACATGGGATATCATTATAGACTGACAATTCTCACTACAAAAATAAAAGTGATGCGTTGAAACAACAAATTAGGTATCAACCTCGCGGACGGGTTGAGTTTAGAAGCGGTTTCGGTCCAAACGAGCACCTGCTGGGTTTAAGGATACCGAATAAAAAGGATATAAACTACTACGCACCCCTGATATTACTATTTATTCACTTCTTCATTCAACACTATCAAATTTTAGCAATATTGTCAGTCGTTATATATTGTACAAATGGATTGCAAATCAGTACACCAAACTGTACCTACACATTGCAATGTTACAGCCTTTATAATACAGGGTGGAGCGCGGCAGGCGTATTAGTTCTAATTTGGAAACACACTTAGTACAATTGCCATGATGACTAATTTTCAAAAACTACCGTGTTGTGTTCTTAAGTATGTACTGTTCCCAAAAAAAAAAAAATACTAGTCTCTGCATAAAACAAATATTTAGTAGCTAAAATGAGACTTTTATGAACACTTTTAAATTATGACTATTATAATATCATTATTTCAGTAATTTTTTGTTACTGTCATCATTCCTATTGAATGAATACAATTTTTTTAACTTTTTGTATACTCTATACAATATTGGAAGTTTGAGTTCGATGGTTTCAAATAACGAATCGGCCAAATTGCGCCCTTTAGAGTCTTTGCCGAAGCCGTTTTGTGAAGTTTTCTTGCGTTTTCTTCTGATCAAGTTTTCTTGATAATTGCGACCTCTCCTCATTTGTCCCAATGTGTTTTTTTTTTCTATGGGACTACTTGAAATTCCGTTTTCATAATGAACTTACCAGGACCCTGGGAGCCCTAAAAGACATTTGGACCCAAATCGTCAGGTCGCAATACTAGAAAAATCACAAGAAAATTTCACAAAACCGATTCGGCAGTGTTTGAATTTTGAACGGCGTCATTTGGCTGGTAGGTTATTTAAAATCATCTAAACTCAAACTTCCAGATACAGAATTATATTTTTTTTACAAAAATGTACTCATTCAATTGTACTGAGTGTCATTCCAATTTGAAATCAATATGTCTGCCGCGCTCCACCCTGTACTTCGTGAACTGACGAACAGGTTCAAAATTAAAACAGAAATCGACTGGAACAATTGCGTCAAAAATTTAGTATGAGTTTGATATCGAGTTTTACTTTCTCATATGAGTTACTCATATATGAGAGAGTATTGTAATCGGGTCGATTTTTCGAAATTGAGTTATTAGCATTTTTGAACGAAAAACCAAAAACCCACAAACTGTCAAAACTTTATATTTAGACTTTGTATCATACCTGGACGTGAATATAAGCTTTTCATTAAAATCGGCCAGGATAAAAGGGTAGTTTACTCTTGTCAATTTTCGGTTTTTTGAATTTTTCTCGAAATTCGCTACAAGAAATTTTTTGAAACTTTGAATGTTTATTGTACGATTAAATAGGTATAAAAAAGTTTTCTAACGATTTTGGCTCAATCTTCTGTGAAGGGCACTTTATGCTTGTCAATTTTCGGTTTTTTTTCAATTTTTTTCGAAATCCACCCCACGAATTTTTTTTTAAACTTTGAATATTTATTCTATTGTTGAATATGTATAAAAAAGGTTTGTAACGTTTTTGACTAAATCTTCTGTGAAGGATACTTTATAGTTGTCGATTTTTGGTTTTTTGTATTATTCTCGGAATTCGTTCCAAGAATTCTTTTTAAACTGTGAAAATTTATTGTGCAATTAAATATGTATAAAAAGGTTTGTAACATTTTCGGCTAAATCTTCTGTGAAGAGCACTTTATACTTGTGGTTTTTCGGTTTTTGAATTTCTCTCAAAATTTGCTACAAGAATTTATTTTAAATTTAAAATAAATATTCTACCATTGAATTAGTATAAAATAAACTTTTCTATCGTTTTTTGCAAAATCTTCTGTGAAAGGCACTTTGTATCATTCTTCAATTCTTTGAATTTTTCCCGAAATTTGCTCCAAGAATTTTTATAAAATTTTGAGTACCTATTCTACATTAGATATAACATAAAAAAGTTTTGTGACGTTTTTGGCTAAATCTACTGTGAGAAAGTACTCTGATGAACACATCACGATTTTGTATAAGTTATTGGTCCGTTTCGAATGATTTTTTCTTTTAGTTTCTTTCTGTTAGTATTTACTTTAGCACTAGATTTCTTTAGCATTATATTTTCTGTTTGACTTAATTATCTGTGTTATTGTGGAAGATACACCTCTCATCCTAAATGGTCCTATACGTGCCATCGAGTTCATGTCTGCGCTGCGAGTTGGATAAAATCATTGCAGGAACATAAACTTCCTGAACGAAAAACAAAAATGAGAATGTTAAGGAAAGGTGGTGCAAAAGTAAGGTCTAAACTGCTATGTCCTCTTACTGCTAGTGCACACTATAAGGTGTAGAATTTCGCGGAAAAATTGCATTATTCAACACCCTGTGTTTAATCAAAAATTAATTTTGACTAAGTATTCAGCGACTGTTAATATCGAGGAAGAGTCAACCTATAATACAAAGAAAAAATGAGTCGAATCATACCAACTACTCAAAAGAATCAATATTAAATTTCTGCTAAATTTCTGTTGTTGAGTTAATTTTTGTGGGTGATTTGCATCCACCCTGGGTTCGTTTCTGGCCTAATGTAAACTGCGATTACGATTACTACTTTTAGTTTGATTCTATTTAAAACGAACAATATTTTGTTGTTATTCTGATAATTAAAATTAATAAATGTAAACGACTATGACTCATAAAGGTTTACTGATTGTACTATGCACTTACATAATTGATAAATAACATAATAGTAGCTATTTAGTACCATTAATTAATTAACCGTAACATGTCAGCTACTTCATTTCTCGTTGCAATGCCATCGGGCATATTTTCATTAGCATCATTCCCCTTATCTCGCTCGTCCTCGACAAAATTGTGATGTTCTGGAATATCTAAAGATGAAATCAACATATAAACCTCGAGATTGTTGAGAAAACACAACATGAAATCAATTCTAATATGAGTGGTTAATCTTTTGCTACAGAATTCCATACCAATACTCCTGAATACAGCTGTTTTACACTAATATCTGATACATTATGCACTGCCAAAATCTTTATATGTACAACGGTAATAGATTTACGTTATATGAATGCCCCCGCTAGCCCCATCGATCTTTGTCTTGAAGGAAGTTGGGGTTATGGTAAGGGTGAACACAGTAATGAGTAAGGTCAGACTTTTTAATTTTTGTATTAAGGAATCGCTTTTTATGTACTTTTGAATGTCTTGTGAGAAAAACCTGGACAGGAAGATTAGTCAGTTGTATTAAGGTTACAACGGTGATCGCAAGTATTGAGGATCACACGACCAATTGAGGTCCTCCCATTTTAACATCAAATTTTGGTTATTATTGTTTCGGTACGTGCAGATAGATAAAGGCACGTTCCGAAAAGAGAAGCAATTTGAACCCAATAGCGCCGAGAACCTGTACGTGTATCATGATTAATCATATCAATAGTGAAGTGTTTTTTGTTCTGTAATGCTCAAGTCCACTTCGCGACTATTAACTTATGCAAGTTATTGCGTGCAATGCGTTTTGCGTGTCGGCTCGAGCCCACGCGACTTTCGACCTTCACGTCGATTTGCTGAAAGTTCGAATTCCACGGCATTGGAACGCTATCAGTGTATCTGAAAGCCGTTTTGATTGACAGCGGGTAAAATGCGACTTCTGAAACGTTTTAATATTTGGTTTGGCATCGTTGGAACAACAGCGTATGTATGTGTGTGTGCTTGCAGTTTTGAGTTGGAATGGGATTCAAGTGCATGCATTTCCTCCCTGCCGTCCGGGATTTTCATTCTTTCCACCCGAGAAAAGAGCGACAACGTCACGCCGTTACGACATTCATACTAATTTCTCCGTGGCTGCCATTCTCTAAAGATTATTTTTGCCGGTAATCTTGATAGAGTTTTCTACAAGATTATACCTCATCGCGGAAACAAACTTGAAGCGTAGGCAGTTCATACACCTCGAAGTATACGGCGATTTCATTCATCGCATAATCTATTAATTGGTGTTTTATTACGGGGTCTATTATGTCCTGAGTTTGTGGGAATTATAGACAATCGGTAAGGCATGGCTTAATAGAGCCACGTCTATTTTAAATAGACATTAATCAATTAGGTACATCGTACCTACATCATACCACGTTGTATGTGCATATGTGGAGGAGGTTATAATGTTTCATTAGTTTTAAAGGGGATAAAAGATAAAAGATTCGGTAATCATAGTTGTCGACTTTACCGGTTATTTTTCCGTGACGCGTCTAACGATTCATTGATTTTGCCATGAAAAGTCCAAAAACTCAAACTTTTCTTTGAATCCTCACGAACTCTCAAATGAAGGCTTCCTTCCCACGTTCAGTTTAATGCAGTTTATATTCAGTTAAATTTTTGAGTAACATTCGAATTCAGATTTAATGCTATACAAAATAAAAACGAATTATTACATTTGTGTTGACAATATTTGGAGCTTGTTTTTGCATGGCCCCTGAAAAGTGAACTGGTTATATCTTGTCATGGTAAAACTATCAACTACCTATCATATCATAGAACTATTTAGAAGTTTAAGATATACAACATTTTCTAAAAAGTTTTCGGTGGACATTGATAGTAATGCAGTTACTTATTCTTAATTGTTAATAGATGATGTCCAATTTTGACTAAACAAAACCAACACCTTTCAGCTCTACCGGGTTTGAATACTCCGTCAATGTGAAGTGAATGTCTCTTTGGGTAGATATTCAAATTGATATTAACAAGTATAAAGATGTTAAAAACAGTATATCGTCGTCATGGACTAGATGCTGAATTATGAAGCGTTGTACCCCCATTGATATACTGAGTCAAATTTCAAAGAATGAATGTGATTTATATTTCTGAATCTGGTTGGTAAAGGTCAGGCAAGTTTCTCTTTGATAGATTTGTTTATAACATCTGAGCATAAACTGGTGATTCGCATAAACTAACTAATGTCATTTTTAAACATCTATGTAGCCGATACCCTGAATGATCAAGGCTACCAACGATTGGAAAATGTTGCTTAAGTTAAACCATGTTGAGTATTTATTGTTTCGAGACGTTTTTTATGTATAATGAAATTGCATTAAAACGGTTAGCACATGCGGCCATTGTCACCTTTGGTGTGATATATATCCACCCGCTCTATAAGGGACCAGTAAAACAAGTATTCGTTAAGGATATGAATAAGTCTCCTACTAGGATTCGTTCGTGGTTAGTTCATGGACTTAACGCAAGAGGTGTCATAGGAATATTTTTTCAATAGTTGTTCTTGTCGTAATGTATATATAGGTTAGTGGTGGACACGAGACCAGTCCTGGTTCGAGACGAGACGAGACGAGACATAATTTCGTCTCGTCTCGAAAAGTCTCAAAGTCTCGATTTTTTTAAGTAATTGCAATTTAAGAATTTTCTTTCGTTTTTAAAATGAAAGGTACGTATACCATTACCAGAAAAATTGTCTAAAATTATGGTAGGTAATTTTACTTTTAAAATTTAACAATTCTATCAAATAATACCAATTTCACATATAATATATAATATACAGATGATATTAATTTCATATTTGTCCTTATAAAGATATATAATTTATTTTATAAGTTTATTTAATAACTTTGTTTTATAGGTCGTATCCTAAGAAGTCTATTTATTAATAATATTTATTTTCGATTTTGTACTTGTTGTCTTAGAAAATAAAGTATAGAATATAGAGAACTTCTCTATAATTTAATTTCTTTCATTCAATATTTTCTAAAAATGAAATATTCTTCATCAAAACTTAACATCAATAAAATACTACTGTACATTCAACTTTACCACACCTGTATAGGTAGGTACTTCAAGAAAATCAGTAAATGTTATCAAGAAAGTATACATTTATAAAAGTACCATCTATATACGTCTATTTATTTCGAGACTTTTCGAGACACGAGACGAGACCAGACATAATTTTTGGGAATTTTCGAGACGAGACGAGACCATGTCGTTTCTCGTCTCGTCTCGTCTCGTGTCCACCACTAATATAGGTACTAAGTTATATTGAAATTCAACACCCACTAAAGCTAATTTTATTTCAATTATATTTGGTACGCCCGTTTGTTTTAACCAACACATAAGGTGATTCTTAATCACGTTTGTCTTTGTTTTTCTTTTCGAGATTTTGTTAAACATCTGCTAAAACCGTAAAAGAAATTTGTTAACTTAGTTCATTCGAAATCATTGGAGGGTATGTTTCGTGGTATGGTATGGTTACCATGGTGTGACCAACAATAACTGTTTGCCAACCTAGCGAGATGAGATATTAGTTTTGTTTTGGCAAATCCCGTGTAGGATTCTCCGACGTATTGCACGATACTGTGAAGTCTGATTTCAAAAAGTTAACACGCAATGTGCCAAGGCCAGTCTCCTTTATACCGTCTTCCCTTTACAGATCAATTGTACAATAGTGGGTTTAGGCGAAAGGCCAAGTTTGTTGCCAAGAATTTTCGAACTTTTTCATATCGCCCAAATTGTATTTTTCCTCTAACTCCAAAACATATCGTAATCGACTAGAATTATGTAGAGAATGGTTATTGTAGCACTAAGAATGAAACACTTCTTTTCAGCGAATAATGGCAAGATTGACGCGTGGTGATTAACTGGTGCCCATTTATGACTATGGGGTGTAATTGCTCATGGCTCTTGATCACTTCATTGTTTTCTAAAAGCTACATGACTACTACGTCCTAAAAATTGTGGCACCTCATTTAACACCATTCGACTGGACTTTACCAAACCCAACTTTTCAGCAAAATAATTCAGGGGCAAATATAGCTCGAGTAATTTATAAAAAAATTCAG
Source organism: Cryptocephalus moraei (assembly GCA_946251905.1). Lineage (NCBI taxonomy): Eukaryota > Metazoa > Arthropoda > Insecta > Coleoptera > Chrysomelidae > Cryptocephalus > Cryptocephalus moraei. The sequence continues at coordinate 14,490,781 of OX276453.1, read as the reverse complement.
CAAATGTGTCAGTTTATGTCACTGCCTTTAACACCTCCCAATTTATCTCCAGTCAAACATACGTGGGGTATGATTCGAAGACTAATAAAACGTCCCCCCTAAATTATGGCAGTACTTTATTATGGAGTTGAAGTAGCCTGAAACGAAACACCTCAGGACTATGTTAATCATATTAATACAATAGTGCCTAGACGCTTTAATAGGTGTATAGATTCACCAGACTGCTTCAACATTATATGAAAACTAATGATTTTTTTAATAACGGATTGCAATTGTACCCGTTTGTTTACTACGCGCCCTCCCCAAACTTGTTTATACATTTTAAAAATGAAATAATTTTTACCTGTTATTACTATTTTTTGTGGATTAGTGTCCCTATTCAAACTGCTGCACATATCCAATGAGTGGATTGAGAACCGCTAACACTATTAGTGAATCGGTGTTTACCCATTCCGAAGGAAATACGCAATAATACGGGGTGAGAGATGATGCTCGCGGTCATCGCGGTGGCCATTGTCAAACGAGGGCTGCGGTTTTCCCTGGAAATGCCATGTTAACCGTACTCTTTGGCTGGAATTGGCTCCTCCTGGCCTCTCTATAAAGCCTATGGTCAACATCAGTCTGTATATTTACTCTGCGCTACATGTTCAGTTAGAGTTAATTGCATGCGAGTATGACATTGTAAATAAGCGTTCGGTTTGCAAACTGTTACCTACCTAGCGAAATGAACGCTGTGTCGCAAACTCACGGCAGTTACGTTATGTGTAGTTAATTTAATGTTACAATTACTTTCCATTGATTTCGGTTTAGTTTAAAAAACCGCTTTTGTTAACTTTAATTAGCTTTACTACAGAATTTCCTGTTCACTGTGGACAAATTTCGTATTTCGATTGACAAAAGGTTTTCAATATTAGGGGATTCCTGTACCGAGCGGTTGGCGTAGCTGCTAAAAATAAAAATTTAGAAAAACGAGAAATGAAGCTTTTCCGTGAAAACGCATTTGCTAATGGAACAGCAAAGTGAAACTTTTAAAACACCCAAAACACACTAACAAATAAAAAAATATCAGTTTTTCGACAATAGGTTAAAACGAACGAAAAAATATATCAAAAGATGACTAATATACAAGCCATTGTTTAGGTACATGTACATATTGCGAAATAAAGTACAATTCCATACATTTACATATACTATAATAGTGTGTATACGTTGTATCATGAGGTCTAAATAAAATTGAACTAGTGTAGTCAAGAAGTCTATAGAAAACGTCTCATGAAACTTGCTTATTACTGATTTTCCGAAAGTACCATGGTACATTATTATTATCATATTATCTTCAAATTAAGTTGGTAGGTATGGTAAATTGCTAAATTTAAATCTTATAAAAATTATCACACAATTGTGCCTATCAGTGGCACGGTGATGCGATGTGCCAACTAAACCCTTAGTAACTACACACCTAGCGACAATGTTCTGCTACTTTTTCCCGAGACGGTCCCAATACATTGTTCCGATATTTCACAAGATAATGTCTTATGTGTACAGTACGAAGACCGTTGGGCTACACAAATCCTAAGAGTGTCATGCACGAAAAATAACACTTTGTGGGTTGTATCCAAATCAAATATAGTTTTTGGGAGAGGAACCATTTTCTTGTTGGTTAACTTTTTGTGATCCCGTCTGAATTGAGATTTTGAATTGTGGAGTGTTATGGGCACACATACGTCTTTTGACGATCTTCTCGGATGTTCCCGAACACGTATCTACTAATTGCGCACGTTGACAACATAGCCTCAATGTTATTCGTTTTCGATGAGGAACTTGAAATATAGCACTTTATATCGTGACAATCGCAGGACAAGAAAAAATATCCCGGAACTCGCCGTTTGTTGCACCGAAACACGCGTGCCGCAACAAATGTGAAAATGTCGCTAGATGTATTATACTAAAGCGTAAGACGGGGCCAACTTTGGGTTCACTACCCATTACCTTCCTTGGTTCGTTTTTTATTTTTGGATCTCTCGGTGTTATTCATATCTAAATAAATTAAACGGAACATACTCGGTAGAAATGAATCAACGACTTATTTGTTCAAATTGTGTACTCTTGTGATTTATAATTACAAATTTAAATAAATTTACATACATCAAGAATGACTCAGTGATTAACTAATTATTTATTTAGAGACATTATACAAGGTTATTTGTATTTTCTTTTATTAAATGGTGTAATGTAAATTTATTGTCCGACGTTTATAATTAGTACAAGATTTCTTGATAACCGATCGACTGTGGAAGAATGTAATATCGTTTTGCATTAAATAATAATTACGAGATCTTGGTCAATTTCAAATGAGATTTTTAATAACAGTTTTTAATTGTTATTGTACACAAAGAGATTGCAAAAAAGAATTCTAGATTAGATAACGCTAATCTCATCAACAATTTTCCTCAGATATTTCCTAATTTTTTTGATTTAATAAACATAAAACATTTCAAATTTGGTTTTATTTCAAACCAGTTTAAATACATATGGCAACACTTTTATACCACATTTATTATACATACATGGCAGTACTTACATTCACACAAATCCCTTCGAAACTAACTACCATAATTTAAATTTATCGTCGTTCAGAACTTCTCTTTTAATACTTTATTAACAAAGTCGTCAGAGCGCCTTAAATAATTAATGAAATTATATTAGTACATTTAGTTCAAAGTGGAACCTATTTCTCTAGGACACTTTAAAAATAAGGAAACTGGTTGACAAACCAGTTTTTCAAGCAGATTAACCATCTGTCTTCCGTCAATACATATATATACTTTTGCTTTTAATTAATCATTCATGGGACAGAAGAATCCGAGCAGTGAAATAGTGTTTAGGTTTCACGTGATTGAGCAAATGATGGTTTTAGAATGCCAAAAGAAATTCGTTTGTATATACAAAACGCTATTCGGACTGAACTTGTGGACTGTTGCGGAAACTATTTACTGTTGTCCTGTGGAGGCTTCTAACCTGTCATTCGTTAATTGAATAATTTGGAATAAAGGTTTTTATTTTTTTGTCATACCTACAGCTCTCGACATACATAAGTTCAAATGATCGTATGAGTTAATGATTTGGTTCGGTATACGCAATAGTCTTGTATGGTTTTTATTTATTTCAGCATTATTTTGAAAAATAATTTCATATATATGAAATTTGAATTGTTCATACAGGATACATTCTCGGAACGTTTTAAGTAGATACCTAAAACCTCACAGCATGACTGTGCAATATTAAGGGGGAGTGAAACTTATTACTAAAGCTTCATCTGATTTTTGTTCGTTTTTTACTTGGACGAAGTGCGATCATATGCCGGTCTGTAATTATTTTTCTTCGTCTCACTTCAGTCAGTGGTAAGCTATCAGATCGAAATGTTTTGCTCTATCTTCAATAGAGGGGTTGTGTGATGGTCGTTGGGGTGTTCATTGTTCAATAGTAAATGCAATCATACATGTATGTATATGTGTGTGTATGTATCTGTATCCAAATGCATTGTCTGTTCATTAACAGTTGCATCAAATACGTTATGGAGGGATAGGGGTCGATGCAGGTGCGTTTGAAAGGTATCGTTATAAGTGGCGAGAATATTCAGTGGTATTGATTATTAATGACAATAAATCTAGAGGGTTTTTCAAAATTATTTTTGTTTCATTGAATGTGAAGTTTATTATAAGCAGCATTCACAATATTTCTTAATAATCGTCGAATCACATTATGTGGTCCTTTTCTTCGGAGCCTATCGACGTTTTCTTACGTGAAATCACTTTTCGCACGCACACTCAGCGGGCGATTGTTTATTCGTTGTGTTGACAAGAGAAATCCACATAAAATAATCGAACGGCGTACAGAAAGCGAGCATATACAGGTCTAATTAAATATACAAGAGCGAGAACATTCCTTATTACCGCAGACAAATTTATGGTCTTCTGTGGTATCATTGCGTGCCTTGATATCTTATTTCAAGCCATTAGTAACTCGTCGAGAGCCCGGGTAGATGAATTATTTCATCCATTTCCACTAATGAAGCAACTTTTGATCAAAGACGGAGAAAAGGGAACAGAACAACACCTATGTAAACGTTTATACCTACGTATACTGGCTTTTATGGCCTACCCTCGCTATTATTTTAGCGATTGTTCCCATAACATCGTCGACGAATTCGCGTGTGCCCTTTTGTTCCTCTCTAGACTTATCCCTAATTGGATTTTTACTATACATATCGATCATTATTAATATTCTCCCATCCCTATAGAAAACCCATTCATCTCGTCGATTTTATTTCGTTACACGAACACACAACCAATTCAATAATGATACGCCGACCCGACCAACCAATGTTGTAGTTGTCAGTAAAAAAAAATTAAAGGAATTTAAACCACTACCCAAAAATCATTCAATATAATAAATTAGCCTCTCCAATTTAGTTAAAATATATGATTTAACCGTTACTGTCTCTAACAGAAAGCAAAAGGCGGCGCTAGCCAGTTTCACAAAACAAATGAACAACGGGCTGTAAAACTTATTATCTCGCAGGTATAATTGTTACAAACCAAAAGAATACAAAGTCGGAGAAGAAACGGACGAATATGTTGCAGTCGAGAGTGAGGGAAAGAGATAGAGCTGCAGGCCCAAGAGAGAGAAAAGAAAAAGACATCTTTCATTGGGAATAATTTTTCATTGGAACGAGATCCTTCGTAATTTACACATTTAATTGTTTTCCTTTTGTTTCGTTCCGGATAGCATTTGTTTTGCGGCCAAAGAGGGCGGGGGTGGGACGACCGGAGGAACCCTGGAATTTTAATCTTTTTCGCTAAATTAATTTTCAATTTATATGAATTTAGTGTATATGTCCGATGACCCTGTAGTAACAGTTTAAACCAACTAAGGGAGGAAAAAAGAAAAGCTTACTAACTGTTTCTTAAACTCTTAAGATGTTTTTTACTTGAATATTAGGACAATTTACAAGACAATATCGAAATTTATGGGAAATAAAACATACCTCTTTTGTATACTTACGATTTATATGGGCCATAAAATCGAAACGATTGTTACTTTAACTAATTTGTTAACGGAGAATTAATTTACTTATTTCACTAATCTTAACTTCTTTTAACACTAGCGTATGTAGTACTAGCTTATGTAGTAACAATAGGACTGCATGTGTTGTCAGTTATTATCGAGTCAAACTTTAAACATTTGTCTGTTATCACTAGCAGTGAAAATTATTGTCAAGGAATGAATTAAAACCCCCATTTCTTTGTCCGAACTAGTTTGATAATAAGCCCCTTTATCCCGTGGGTAAGGCACATTTTTTCATAGTACTAATGTTTATTTTTCCCGATTTTATCGTGATCTGTTAACATTCAGCTCTGGTCAGGTGTTTGTTCTTGAAATGAAAGAATTTCCCGCTACTGTTTCCCGTTGAAAAAGATTCCCAACGCTGACAGTTGCAACACAAACACCAAAACTGTGGAAAACGCAAACTGACGTCGCCATTTACCTCATTCAACTCGGAGATTTTCAACTGAGATATGATCGCAATTTTTCACGCATACGATATAAATATTCAGAAAGTCATTTGAGTTGAAACCGGAGCTGTAACGTCACATCACGTCTTCTTTTCCTCTCTCACACCGGTGTATACTTATACTTCAAGTGATGCAAACTGGAAAACACTTTGATCTTTGTTATCTGCGAAATCAGTCAATAACACCCTTTTGCTTTCCATATCGCGCTTTGCTCGCGTTCCTCTACTTCATCACGTACTTTGCAACACTCTTTGTCGAATAGATGACACATACTATAATGTGTAGGTATAACTAAAAAGTTTTCACGTTCCCATATAGCTTTGCGTTATGTCTAATTTTAAATGCCAATAAGAACGTTGAAGAGGATATAATCATTTTAGTTTTCTTCTGTTAAGTTATTTTTTGTACAAAAAGAACCAGAAATCATGAATGAATTTTTGTTTCTATAATATTACCAGAAATATTAGTTATATCTCTGCTGATAAATATATCGCGTTACCGGCATCAATAATAAACAAATACGTAATACATTCAATTGCTGCCAAAAATATACTTGCGTATACGTATCTCGATATGTATGTATGATCATAAATAATTTTGAATTGTTATCAGTAACAATTTTATTAATTTGCACAGGGATCAGAAAATGTATTATTAATATTGATAAACATATATATTACTACTGTTGTTTTATCTGATAAGGCCTTTTTGTAATAAAAATGTATGTATGTATATGGCACTGAACAGCAATCAAAGTGATATTTTTTGAGATACAGACTATTTGCATATCAGGTGGAAGATAATGTGTAATGAATTTTTAAAATAGGTACACAAGTTTCTTTCATGAAAATGAATAGCTCCTTATAAAATACAAGTTAAAAACAATCGCATTTTTAAGAAACACCTCATTGTACGTATGTATTTGTTGATAATTCTACAAGGCCCTTGCTTGTTTTTATTTTTTAAAAAATCCTCTATTAGACCATACAGTTACCATGGATGTGGTTAGTCGTTTTAAGAACTTTAGCTTTTTCAATGTTGATTTTCAAGTATTTTAATTTTTTGATTAAGTAAAATCCTATTAAATCTTCTCTCTGCACCCAATCAAATTTCATCTTCACGTTTATGTTGCTCTCTAGTCTGCACAGAGTTATATATGAAATAAGGGAGAGAAGTTATATTATTTCACTTGAACCGTGGGAACCTCCACCTGAGCGCTAATCCAGAATAGCACTGTTCACTATTTAAACGCATTCAGTTCGAGCACTCGTTGTGGGCCGTTGCTTTTCAGGCGCTTATAAATTCAAATATATAATATTAATACTTGAGAAAGATAATTGTTCGTTGTTTAATATCGCCACAGAATAAATAGATATGCCGTGCCGGTGTTTTCCTGTTAAACATTAGCCCAGGAAAGAAACAGTAGCTGGGGCAAGTGAAGGTACAATTTTACAAAAGACCAAGACGAAGAGGACGGCAACACACCGTTTTGCTTCTTTTGCCGTGTTTTTTTAGACTTATGCGGGTAAATATTTTCGTTTACCGTACAGTAATTGCTACTGTAAAAAAAAGATTTAATGATATAGCTAAGATATTAATGCAATTATTGAATGAATAAAGAGGCGATTCAGGTAAGATGGAAATTCAAATGAACCAATTGGTACGTATCTGGTAAGTTGAGATAATTTGTTACTTTACATGTAGGTACATATCGTAACTGTCGTTGTAAACATTTGTTATACCAATTAATATTTTAAATGTGTTATAGTCGGATTGTAAAAGTTTTAAAAGTATTAGCATAAGCGCCAGATTAACCAATTTACTAAAATTTCAGAGCAATTTTCGGGAATACAAAAACAATATTGTGTAATATATCAATTATTCACCATGGAACACGATTGCAGTTTTGTTTCCCCCATTCCTAATTGGTTCTCTGTAGATATGCCTTTTATATTTGCTAACATAAGAATCTCGATGTAAAATTTGGACGGCATTGTCAAATGATCACGCACATGTAAAAAGAACGGGAGTAAAATCCAAGAACGACTTGTTTTTCTTCGACAGGTAGTATATAATAAAAATATTGCCGGTAATTACATAGAAGTTATCAAATCTGGGAAGGTTCTCGCAGTTCCGAAAATAGTCTAGCCGTATGTAAGTTCATTTAGGTTAAAGTAAAGCTACTTACGTTCTTCCGATTACCCAGAGTACTTTGATATCCAGAAAGTGTTTATGGAAGTCAGGAAAGCCTTATTAACGCTAGGATAGTTAGGAACATTTTACGTTCATAATGAACAGTACCTACTTAATGTGAAGGTTATATGAGAAGATCCTTGTAAATTTACTTAAAGGATAAATTCTATTCTTTTCGGACGCTTCGATAGCCATAATAGCTGTCTTCACAAATTCGCTTTATGATCAGGAAATTATTCTCCAGTACCGGTGACATTTCAAGAAGAAAAAAGATAAAATGTGGTGAGTACTCGTAAAGTCTGAATATGAAGCTCTCTGATGTGAGAAAGTATTATCATTAGTGAATCAATAGGATAAAATAAATAATACATTGATTACTAATTGTGACCAAAGATTAAAGCAATGAAAACTAACTAAACAAAGGAATAACTTACCGACTTCGAAATATTTCTGTCGTTTTATTTCGAAATTACAAGGCTTTAAATATTTTGTTTTTTCTCTGTGCACGATTTACGATCGAATTGAATGAGAGAGGAGTTAAATTCCGTCTCGGGGAATTTTTAATCAACTCCGTATACGACGAACTTTTTAAAAACGGAACATTAATCCGGCAGCAAAGCGAATTATTCCGAGATTTCAAACCGATATTCAAAAGAAAAACGGAAAAAATTGCCGGTTACGAGATTCTTTGGGGTGCGAATTCCTTCCAAATTAGCCTAGCGAGCGCACTTAATGAACGAGGAAATGTTACGTTTTTCTGCTAATTTAAAAAGGAAAAGGGGAACGAGTTCATTTTTCTCTGAGAAGGAGACCAGTTTTATGTTTCTTCTCCTCAGTTAATTAAATCGTCACGGGGGACAGTTGAGTCTTCAGCGTCAAGTCGCACGAGGAGAAATTTTTCGGCTATATTTATTCGGCGAATTTCTTTCGTTTTTTTACGACCCTTATTAAATGCTTCTTTTCAATGTAATTAGTTTTGGGAGGGTGATTATTTCTTCCCCACGCGATATTGAAAACTTCTCGATTAATTTCGAAATTAATACTGTCCGCTTTCGACGACTCATTTGTTTTTGATGAATTCGAGACAGATGAATAAAAAAGAAAAAATTTACGTAATAATTAATTTTCGCATTTGACAAACTAAATATCTAAGCTTTTGAAGCATTTGAGGTACTATACATAACGACTAATAGAATGTTTAAGTGCGAGAGAGACCTACTAATTCGAGATTATATTAAAACCTGTGTAAACTTTATTCTTTAATTTTAACCTTGTTTCTTATTAGAGAGATATTGTAAAAGTGCACTACTATTGACAAATAGCATTTAAGTCGACCTTAATAAAATAGTGCTTACGGTTTATCTCTATTTAAAACAGAGGTAATGCAAAGCCCACATCTACATTGCATTGACAAGACAACATAACCACATAATCTATAAACCTAAACCAAAATCCGTTTTGCTTCCCGAGTGACTCATCGCCACAACAAGTTGCGAGTGGCACACGCAAAACTCATAAAATCACATCCCAAGTTCCAGCGATTCGCCGCTTTAGCAAATTTTCAACGTAAAGAGAGAGACAGAGAGAAGCGGAGTTGCCAAAATTTAAAAATCCGCTCTATAAAACATCAGTCGAAACCCGTAGAATGGCAATATGGAGAAAGTTGTTTACACATCGAACACGTGTCGGAAGAACAGTGTCGGTGCCCGGCGAAATACGCGCTAGTCAGTACACGTGTGATATTCGTTTTTATTTTTCATTAGGCAATATTTCTTCCAGTCATCTGATTTCTGTAATAGCGCTATAATTATTTCAATATAATAGTTGCAAACTAACATTGTTTCATTCCATTAAATGATATAACTTCGATTATTTATATTTCGAAGACAAAATGAAACATACACGTCCCTGTTTCTACTTTCCCCTCACTTCTTCATCCCGCGGAGGACTAATGGCTTCTAGGAGTTCACTCCGGGAGGAATCGAAACTCGGGTATAGTCAACTACTAATACGTGAATTTCTTGTACTACTTTGTACTTTTTAAGTCCGTTTTAATGTATACAAAGTCGGCCGAAGTATATATTGCGACATTAGGAACATTTTAATCACGACAATAATCAATAGTTAATAGGTTATGGTGAAAGTTCTGCAAGTAGTTATTTTTGGATGTGGAAATGATGAGCAAGTAAAATATTGCGAATCGTTCTTTCTTCAACCACATTTCTAATATAATTTACTTTTTTTTTTAAGTTTCATTAACTTATTTAATTCATTTTATTACACAACCACAACCACGAGCACATAACACACGATCTGCATGGCTACATCTTTTGCCGAACTTTAACGATTATTTGCTATTCCATCCGAAAGTGACATAACGATAAAAATAATGCTTTACCATAATTGTACATAAGTAACGTTAAGCACTAACGTTATTGAAATACACCTTATCACAAAATGCAACTGCGCACACTCAGATGTCAAAATAACGTCGACTTTATTACTGTTTGACATGATGGGCACTTGCAATATCTGTCAATTTTCACGTAGAATTGAGGTTAAGAAATAGATGAATTATCACACATATTAACTTTTTATTTTCTCTAGTGATGCCCACGATATTCTTGTTTGCGAGAGTCTCGCCTCGTCTCGTCTCGTTTTCGAAACGAGACCTCGAGACGATACTTTATATTTTTCATGCGAGACAAGACGAGATTTTCAAAAAGTCTCGTCTCAAATCTCGCACGAGAGTCTCGCAAAAGTCTCGAAGTATCGCAAATAAAAAATGGCACATATTAATTAATTATTATAGTTATTGCGAATGTTATTGAAACATGTTTTTTAAAGCCGCATAATAGCGAGCAGCCTGTGTTCACAATAACTGTTACGCAATGTTTATCTTTTTGAGCTTTCCGAGATATTGCCACGTGTACGACTATTATAATAGAGTTAAAGACTTACCTAGGGAATACAAAAAATTAACAACATTTTTATATTGGATAAAATAGTTTTTTTCTGTAACGAGAAAAAAGTTTGACATTTTATCCCCGTTGACAGGAATTTTTTGTTAAGCTTTATGATTAGTATAGTTTTTAATATATCCACATTTTATTTTATATTCACCGTTCTTTGGAGATCATCTACCTATTTCTCACCCGACTTCTCATGTTATAATCGACCTATAATAATTGGTTTATTTCAGTTCTTGTCGAAAAAGCAAATTTAATAAGGATTTAGATATAATTGAGGAGCAAGGAGAAACCGGACGTAATAAAACCGCAAAATGCAAGATATGCACGAAATCGCGAGATTTTGCAAGACATTTGCGAGACTTTTGCGAGAATCTCGCGCGAGACATGAGACGAGACGAGACTTTTATTGCGAGACGAGGCTCGAGACGAGACTTTCCACTTTTTTTGCGAGACAAGTCGAGATTTTTCAGTCTCGTCTCGTCTCGTCTCGTCGGCATCACTGATTTTGTATTTAGGCTGGGTGGAAAATTCGCGACCACATAAATTTTGTCAGCATCAGTTGAGGGCAAAGAGCACTTTACTCTTGTCATTGTTATTTTTTTTGATTGTCTCAAAAACTGATCCTTTTTTTAAACTTTGCATATTTACTTTACTAGTCAATTCTTATTGATTGCTGTTATCGTTATCTCGACTGATCTTCTGCGAAGGGCCCTTTGCTCTGCGAATTTTCACTTTTTCTCAATTTTCTCCAAAACGCCTTTACCGATTCTTACCAAATTTTAGATGTGAACTGACCTAACTAATGGCTACAACTTTTATTTGAAACATTTCCCTAAAGGGCACTTTAATAATGTTGCCATGAATATTTGGTCCGGCCATATGAGAGTCTTACGATGTTACACATCGCCATTTTTTATTATTTTCTGATTTTCTGATGACTACTGGTTGAACGCTTTTACCGTCTCATATCGCTATCGTTTTCTCTAATCCCCGCAATGTCCCAAACGATAATTGGACCCTTTGTTGGCATATTTCACGTCGAATTAAAATTCATTTAAATAATACAATCTAAGTGGGTGAACGTGGCTGGTTCGCCGAGTTAGTTTCACTTATTAAAATATCTTCTTGTCGCCCGGGTAAACCCACAGCCAACTAGGAAATTGCGCCGTATAAATTCACCTTAAGATGACGTTAATGAAATTTTCTTATTTCTGTATTTATTACGGGGGCCGAAGTGGTGTTTTGTAACGTTGTGTCTTCGGATGGGCTTAGAGTGTTCAGTTGGGGGGAGGGGGTTTTTGAACACCTCTGCAATTTCATTATGAGCTAACTTGTCTGTTTGACGTTATTTGTAGCCCTAAAAATCGCCCTCAATTGTTTTAATTAAAATTCGAGCTCGGTGATGTTAATGGCGCACTCAGTAAGGTACGCGTTTTAGAAATTTAAACCGGAACATCGATCAAATTTAGACGTAATGTATTGTTTTCATAAAATTTGCCGGGATAATACCTTTATACCTACTTACACTCATCCCGACGAACTCTTGTCATTTGATTAACACTTTATTCTGAAATTTATGGTCCGTACAATGAAGTCTATACGTTATTTTAGGTGTGGAATTGTTCTTATTTAAACCAGATGTACCGAATGCGAATTCAATTATTCGAATTTCTATTATCGACACCTTTACGCAACGATAAACAGACCATGTGTAACTGACGATAGTTCGAAATCGCTTATTGATTTTGTTCTTTCTGTATAAACAATCTGATTAATATAGCTAATGATATTTTCCGTATCATCTGACAAATAAACGGAATATGTTGTACGTAGCGGTCGATAGCGAAAATGGCAATATTGAAAATATGATATGTTTTGATCGTTTCATTCAGGCATGAAGTTTGAGATAGAGGTAGAATAAAGTTTTAAACATGAAAAAATTGCAAATATAGGTAGTTGTAGGAGAGCTTCTTAGTTACATACGTTTGATTTAAATATAGACATGCTGAAATATCCCTAAAAGTTTAAAAGTTATGACGAACCATTCACAGCCTTTCGGTATAACTTCGTCAAATTTCAGTAACCAGTTTAAAATAAAATTCCTAATGTTTTCCGCTCCCGCGTATATGTATCTAATTGGGGGCTCGGTGCTTTTTGAATCAGATAGTAATGTGAAGCCTAAGGAAGCAAATATATTAGAATTTTGGGTTATAAATTATTCCCAGGACTGGTATGTTAAACCGGCGATTTAAATAACAGTTACATAACAAATTAAATAACGCAATTAAATTAGCATACTCGCGACTCCTAACCTCGCGGTTCTCAAGCCCAAGGAAATGTAGAAACATAAATCATACTAATAACGCGGGCATATAATCACTGGTTATCCACTAACACTTCCTAATTACACGATGTATCGCAATAATAGAAATCCAATTGTAAGAGTTCTCGTTCGAAAATTATTTCCTGCAACGCGCACATCAAATATTGCACTTGTTGGCAGCGGCACGACTATTTATCTTTTCGTTTCACTTGCCTGACTTATTATGCTGCTAATTTTTTTTAACGGATCGTTGATGATCTGTGCTCTCGGCTAACCTTTTATTTCATTCTAGGTGAGTAGTGAGGGCTATAACTCATTCTGATGGATACAAGGCGTTCGCGCATTAGAGTACCACAGCTTGACTGTGGCCAAAGGATGAACGTACCGTTTCGTTGCTTTTTTTGCAAATACAAAAAAGGTTTAAGGGAATATTGCATGCAGTTTCCGTTTTTTCCATAAGAGGTATGTATGTACCTACAGTACAGATTTAAATACCAGCCTGCCCGTTTACTAAAATCAGGAGAAAAAAACGTGTTTTTTTAGTATTGTACCTTGTACGATAAAAAATGCTTTTTTAACAGAATATTAATGCTTTCTCTTAAAAATTTTTTAAATTTGTTTTCATGTAATCACAAATCATGTTTGTTCCAAATTTCAACCAAACCGCCCAATTAGTTTCCAAGATATTTATCTTCGTAAATTTCGGACGGACAGACACGCGAGTGATTTTATGTACACCTTTTTTCCCTTTAGGGTACGAAAAACTAAAGTAGGAACTTTAAGGCAAATGAAAAGCATTTTAACAAGTCAAAGCAAATTTGTACGTTACCCTAATTAACAGAAGCGCTGAAATTTGCAGAAGTTCTTAAAATCGTATTCGTTTTCTTACGCCTTCAGTCTCTTTTGGAGTATTCAGAAAGCTTGGATATTAAGTTTGTTGTTAAGTTGTTTAAGATTAAGCTTGTGATATTAAGAAATTGCAAAATGTCAAAAATTGTTGTGTACGTCATAATAAATTAACCATCATGAAAATGAGGGGAAAATTGTATAATAATTTGACGAAGCTAATGTATTTCTTGATCAGAATTGATGCACACCGGCACACATAAACGGCGACATCTTGAGCTTCTGAACGTTCAGTCACCTCAATAATTCTAACTAGATAAGAAAACTGAAGTGGACGAAGTCCTTTAAGATACTGAAATGTCAGTATGCGAGAGTTAGTAGTTTTGCATTTTAGAGTTTATGGAACTCCCAATGAATAAAACCCTTAAGATAAAGAATTGTAATGAACTGGTTACACTTTAAAAAAATCGGCCAGAGTGAACAGATTTTGAAGCAGTGAGTAAAAATTTTTAAGTGATTAATTGCTCAAAATTGAGAATTCACTACTTTTTCTCCATTTGTAATGAAACTGTTATGGCTATTGATTAATTTCACTCAACTATAGTAAACTATAGTTGTAGTCCAATGAAGAAGTATTGAGACGAGCCAGGGTGGAGAGACAAATAATGGTCACAGTAAAATGTCGCAAAATTGCTTACCTTGGCCACATCCTGCGCGGAGAAAAGTATCATCTTCTCCAGTTGATTATGAAAGGAAAAATAGAAGGCAAGCGGGGTGTTGGACGAAGGCAAATCTCTTGGCTGAGAAACATCAGGGAATGGACAGGCATCCGGAACGCTGTTGACCTGTTCAGGGTTGCAGAAGATAGAGACGCGCTCTCTGCAGTAATCGCTAGCGTTCGGGCGACCGGACATGGCACATAAAGAAGAAGAAGATAGTAAACTAGCGTTTACCCGATGAGTGACATATTATATTTGAGCGAAATGGATTCTCTTCGTAGTACTTGTACTCGTTTTTGAGCGGTTCGAACTATAATGGATTTTACCTCTACGAGTGGTGGAAATTAAAACAGACATGGCGCTCCTGCCTGTCATGATAAGCCATTCTACGTACGTTCCACTAGCCCGCGATATTAAGCAAAGCAGCAAAATGGTATTTAAACTATAATTATAATGTTACCAAGTGGTGCAAGTCTAAAGCAACTAACATGCGTATACAAGCATTCACAACACTTAGGTATGTATAATGAATATTAATATACATTTAAAATGTTACATTTTTTTATGATTTGACACTCACACACAGACAATTTCTTCACAATTTGCACAGTTTTGAAGTGTAGAGAAATATTTTTCTTTAATGTACAATGTGTCACATCAATATATTTGATAATGCTGAATTATATATTTCGTTAATTTTATTTTAATTTCAAGCAATTTCATATTGTATTTGAAAATGTGATGGAATTCCCCCCGTGCTGTTTTTTGTTCGGTGAATATATATCGTCTTCCTTCATTAAAATTCTCTCGACTACACGTACGTCTAATTTTAGCTTCACAAGCATTTTGAAATAAATTCACCCCTATTGTTTATATCGCATTTCAATCGCTGAGGTTTTTTGTCACGATAAAAGATGAAAACGGACAAGAACATGCCTGAAACAATGGACCTGTCGTGGGACGGGGCACTTCATCGCACCGCCAACCCCCTCCACCCCTTACTCATACAGGCGCCCTTATCTCATACACAACAACCACCGTCGTGTCGTGATACGATTCATTTCCTTTGATTCTTCTTCTAAAATTTCCAATAAAAAAAATCTGCCGAGTATTTTATAGGCACACGATGGGATAAAGCGGGGACATTAGGGGTTGAAGGTAAAAGTTTAGTGGCGTAGACAACTATATCGAGATTTAAAAAACAGTGAGTTTCATACGAACAATTAACTGAATAAATAATTTTTCAGTTGCCATCTCAACATTCTTTAATTCATATGTTGTAAGTAACATATGTATATTTAAACAGTCGTTTCCGACTATTTTTAGCAATTTGTTTATTTGTAGGTACCCAAGCACCTATAACATTTTTCAATTTAAAATGAAAATGTTTAAAAACACAAAATTTCCAATTATGTCGCATTTTCATGAATAAAGTATCCGTAATTTAACAGTCTAGTAACACTTAAGTCTTTTCTTCTCGCTTCCGTAATTTAAAATTCTCATAGCTTATCCTATACCTGCGCAACGCTACTCTATAGGCGGTTAGTGCGTTTAAACATCAAAACCGTGTAATATTAAATGTGCGTGTTTAATGACTCTTGACGACCTGTCAAGTCTAATTATTTCTTAAGCCTGTTTTCAGTTTATGTTTATTGCTTATTGAACGAAATTAAATATTTTAACGAGACTTTAAAAATATGTAAATATGATAAGGAGTGAGAAATTCTTCGGTACGACAAAAGCAGAATACATAAAATTTTTATACATAAAACATCCCATTAGTGGAATAACTTTTTGCGTTGCAGATATCTACTACGGACTTTTTAATTTAAAAGATAGGAAGGTAAAGTAGTATCTATGAATAGATCCAACAACGTAGAAGCTGTAGATTTGCCTTTAAATTTTCCACAGCTGCGTCTGAAGACGGTTTAATATTTCGCTGCATTAGTGCTTGTTACCGAATGCAACCACCATAAAGCTAAAATGTCCAATGTGCATTTGTACGCAACATAAGCCCTATTGACAGCTAAAAATCTCATTCAAATATCGATAAAACACCGATATGCACAAACAACGCCTGGTAGCCACCTCGGGGTGCAGAGTTAAGTCCACCATAAAACGACAATGCAACTGCTACAAGCTCAAATTAAGCGACATTACCCATCCGAGCGACATATATTCAAAGGGGATTAGGCTAGGTCGATACAAGGGAGCATCAAAGGTGGGACCGGTATCACCTCTTATTTGGAACAGATAGCACTTATGCAACTTTTGTTATTTTACGGTGATGATTCTTTTCGGAGTAAGTGCGAGAAAATCTGATTTTTGATGGGAGACGTATTGAATGCCCATAGTTTTGGAGTTTTAATGGTTAAGAGGCATTCAACGGACAGATGTAAGTTTGGATGATGAGTGCATTAGTATTTTTTTTTTTATGGGAAATGTTTTACTGGTTTTACAGGTACCTACGAAACGGTTTTTGTCTGTTTTCGCTCGGTTTGCGTCCGCATTCGCATGTTGTCCGGTTTGGAAATATTCCGATGTCTCTTTCAGTTAAAAACGTATTTCTGTTTGTGCCGACGAATCCTTCAACCCTTCGATGCGATAAATAATTCAGTTAAAATATTGTCGAAATGCCTAATGGGGGTTGCCGCCGTCGTTTCTACTGCCAACTACTACATGCAGAAATGATATTAGGCGTACTGCCTTTGAGACTTGAACGCGGTTCATCATATTACATTTATTGTGGGGGACTTAATCAGACATTATAATTAATTTAGAAAGTCTAATGAAGACCCATAATAGAGGTGGAGATGTAGCATTTCGGTTTCCGAATGTCTGGATGAGTCGCGGTTCAAGAGGTGGATAATGAAAATCTGATGTCGATGGAGTTGCAACTTCATCCGAGTTCACTTAAACGTTTCCGGTATC
The DNA here is from genome assembly GCA_946251905.1 of Cryptocephalus moraei. Classification (NCBI taxonomy): domain Eukaryota; kingdom Metazoa; phylum Arthropoda; class Insecta; order Coleoptera; family Chrysomelidae; genus Cryptocephalus; species Cryptocephalus moraei. Next base: position 14,473,221 of record OX276453.1, on the reverse strand, counting down.
GTGTTCTGATGTTTTTCTATTTAGACTCCCCATGAAATTTCGCACACGACCAAACCTTTAATCAAGGAGGAAACTGAAAAAATCAAAGGGGGATAAAAAGCGCCAGTCACACTCTAAATGTGTTACTTTAGTTTTTTAGGGCAGCTGTTATAGAAACTGCATTAATAATGGCCTTGTGTGACGGCCGAGTTTTGGAACCGTTCAAGTTAATCGTAGGGGTCCCTAAAAGAGCGATTTCGAAACCGGTCATTATGCCTGCCGTAATGGAAAAATGTGAGTTGTACGTAAGGATTTGGGGTGTCATTCGATGTGGACGGCGAGCGTGATGGATATTTATGGATTATCTCTCCATTTTCCTACCACGTTGCTCGGTTGAGAAAATTATAAATTCATATCGAATCCTTCAAATACCACGCCTATGGCGCTAATCCTCTTTACGGGGCCTTAAAAAATATTATTAATTACTTAGCAAGGAAACAAGATAACAAAACGCAGGAAGAAATCTTAAAACTCATTTGTTTTGCCCGGATAATTAATTAAAAAAGAAACACGGTGTCTTTAAAAGCAAAACCACGATTTTAACAATGGAAATTGAGAGAAGCAATTTATATTTTCGTACAGTGGCGTGTAAAATGAAATATTCAACTACTGATTTGCAATCAAAATAGTGATAGTGACGACAAAAAAAATATCGCATTTGACTAGGATGGTGTGTCATTTTATGGCTAACCCCAAAGTAATTTCGTAGCAATGTTTCAATCAAACCAACTCTTAGCCACAGTTTGGGCTCTGACAATTTAAAATGTAAATATATTTTATCAGTTTAACCCCTTCGGGTTATTGTTAACTCAAAAGTTCGCTTTCGCATGATGTGACCTCCGCCAATGGCTCGTAGGCAGATCTCGAGACGTCGAAAGATATGAGATGTTTATTAAGCCCAAAGAACATTTTTCTTCCGTTTAATTACACGATGTCATTGGTCGGTCATTAGTGGTTGTTTAATCGCATAATAATTAAGCGGAAAAATTTCTTATTATTCTTCTTTCTTTCCGTCTTCCTTCTATTGCTGCTGTTAGTGATGCTGTTGCCTTGTAGCTTGCATGTGAACTTTTTTAATTAGAAAACGAAAAACGTCATTTATCAATACAGAATGACAGTTAGATGTAATAGTCGTTGCTTCGAGGGTTATTGCGTTGGAATTTATACGCCAGAAAGACAAAAGGTCGGTCACGATGACGAATGTTACCGAAAATTAGTGGTATTAGAAGATATTTTGAGATAATTGGATTCTTTGGAAACGACCGTGAAATCATCCCGATCAGATCCTGGGATTTTACGAATTATATACAATCGCCTTCAGCAACAGAAAAACTTTAAATTAAGCTAATTTACCTTTTCAAAAGTAACAAATAACTGAGTGGACGAAATGACTCTCCGATGAGCATGGTACTCGATCTCACCTACGTATGCAGTTAGTAAGTCAACAAAGTCGTATGCAAAATGCATTGGCATAATGATTATGAGTTGTAAATACAAAAATGATCACTTCAGGACGCAAAATGACTGGAGATTTAAGTAGAAGATTGCGTGCAGGCGAGATTGACAGTGTGTTTCAGAACTAATGTGAATTTTTCACAATTTAAAATTGGTTACTATTATTTCTGAATTATTGTTATATTACAATTCGCTGACATTGTAATGCACTTTAGTATGTACATAAAATTTAACGACAATAACAATTATTCCAGTAATTACATGAAATCATCACAAAACAGTAAATAATTTGAAAATTCCTTCATTTATTTCTTTGTTCTAAAGATGTTTAACGATAAGGTGCATTTTTTTCCTAATTAACAGTGACATTTGCTAAGATCTATTGAAGTCATATTACATACTATTCCTAAATACCATGTTACCATGTTACAGCGTTAAGCACCTTTAACTCTAGATGTATACACTAGTGGGAACAGCAGTGAAACTAACCGTAAATAATACCTCTCAGATATTTCTTGAGTTTCAAAAATTAGTTTTACTTATATAGGGTGATGGCACTTTACTCGCCACGGTGTTTATACGAAGAAGGCAGATACGTATTCAAAATATTTTTTCGTCCCGCTTATACATTGTTTAGAAGCATAGTTTAAAAATATTGTTAATTATACAGGGTGTTCACGAGAAGACATCCACATTGAACTAAATCTATATTTTTAAATGTTTTATGAATATTTTGGAATTTAAAGTTAAAATTAATCCAACAAACTATAGAACCTATACCTAAGGTTTGAGAGACTATATAGAGGAAGTAAAATTGCCCACCTGAATTTAAAATTTATTCGTGCTTCACTCTAATCGCATTACAATACTGCAATGATATCCAACATTTTGCAGAAACATTTGATCAGTGGGCTAGCCTCACCATTTTATGGTAAAATGATAAATAATAAGCTTTAGTTACATACATATAACAGTTTTTTAGTTACATATTTGGAATTTTACACCACAGACACATTGCAAAACCCGAATCAATTTATGTTATTAAAGAGTATTCAAACTAAGATGGCTTCGACGCCGAAGCAATGACGATCGGTGTATTGATTTCCAGTAATTTTATAGTTGTATATTAGTTTATTTAAAGTTATCTGGGGTTTGATTTAATTTTAATAATTGGAATATGTTAAGAAAATTGTTTGTACATACACAACAATATCAACATATCAAGAATAGTTGTTATATGAGGCTCTTCTAGCTTACTCGTGATTAACCTAGATCAATTACAGGCTTATAATTACAAGTAAAATGTAGGTAATTGGAATTTAATATTTCTTTAAAAATAGAAACTTTTAAAGTAAGGTATATGAATCGCTTATTTTATAAAGCAATACGCTTGTAACTACAAGATGTAATATTTAAAATAAGACAATTATTTGAAGTGCTATACACCTAAACTTAGTGCTTGGTTTTTTTTACTCTTATTATAAAAGATGCGGCTGTGACTACACTTTTCAGTTTAATCTAGTGGAGTTCAAATCAATTCAAAATTCAAAGCTGCTGTTCAATAATCGTATTCAAAAAAAGGTAGGTAGGTATTAGCTATAATAGGTCATTTTATAATCTGTCTATTTGATCTCTAGATTATCAAACATCCCTAGAAATAGGGTGTTCTATTTAAAAATACAACTTCGATTGGGATGTTTTTTGTCATGAACACACTGTATGTTCACTATTTTTAAATTTTCTGTCTAAAGACTTCATACGCGTGAAGAGACATTTTTGCAATGTTTCCGTCGAGTATTTGTCTAAACACTGGTGTTTGTGGTGCCACCCTGTATAAATATTTTGAACCTTTTTTTTGACTAACAGTGATACCATTGAAAGCACGAAAAAACCTTATTCATGTTATATAGATCATATCGCATGTTATCTATCTACCTAGTAAGAGTTCTTTTCTATTTCTGTTCTGTATCGCTTGGAAAACTGACAAGGAACAAAGGCAGTTTCATTTTTCCATGTTCGCAGACTTTCAATAAAGCTTGTCGTCGTCGTTTTGAGAGCGTCGGCGTCGGCCACTTACGTTATTAAACACGCATAAATATGCAAATTCTCCCACAAGAACCTCGGAGGGTGAGTTCTAATCCGACTAGATATTGAAAGTCTATGACGAAGACGTATCATTTAAGAGCAGAGGAAAAAAGCGACCGATCAATCACGTCGAATAAAGCCCTTTCGGCGGATCACCATCTACGAAAGTAACAATTAAAATGTTTAAACAACGTTCAAGCATTAGCATTATAAACGCGCCTGCAGATTTCAGTTATGCCAGATCGATCATCGCTTGTCATCTTTTGCTGTGGGCCCGTTCGCCGGTTGCTTTTTCACATTTTTGCACCTGGATAGCTTTTAATGTCTAAAAAATCCTGCTGAGAAAAACATTTATTTAATATACCTACACATATTCAGTGCAGATGGTGCCAAAGTTACGGGATAGAGGGTTCGAGAAATTAATTGAAATAGAGAGTGCGGACGTGCCTTTAACAAAACTTCAAAAACGGTTCGAAATAAAGGCGAGAAGTACCACCTTTAATCAACATAAATAATAGATTACAGACAAATTTCAATTCAATGAAGAAGTTCCAATTACCGATCGTTCATTTAGTACTTTACATTTCAGAGGTTCAACTTGTTATTGTGAATCAGTAAAATAGCCTATCATTTCAAGAATACAATTAAAATTGAAAATATTCTGCCACTATACTGAATAACAGTAACTTCACTTATCTTACATACATAAGTACATTTTTATTACTTACTAACGTACCTACATACATACTTAACCATACATACTTTTTTAGAGAATACATTGTAATTAGTTTTTTATGAATACACCTGTTATTGACCATAATTGGATATTTCTTGAAAACAGGGTCCAATTATTAGGGATACAATGTACGTATGTACATGTAATTTGGTATATTAAAGTTTATGGTTTAATTTATAATTAAAAAATTGTAGAAAGATAATTGTATTGTTCGTTTCTCGTCTTAAGGAAATTACCGTAGGTGACTGACTCAAAGTGGAAGTTTGTTGAGTGAATATTTTTCAATCTGTTCGCGCTTTAATTTTGCAACTGCACGTTTAATTTCAATATTAACATATGTTTTTAAGCAGGTATAAATTTCTTTATATTCGGAACAAATATTTTTTCTAACACTGCTTTTCTTTTAGTTTTACGTTACATGTTATGTAATAATAAGTATTACAAATATATTAAATTTAAAGTTGGCATTTCAGTTGCTATTTATCTGATTAATTGTCTTGTGCAGTAAGTAAAATCCAGTTTCTCAAATATTTGTCTAATATTCTTTATATTTTGAGAATATATTTAGACTCGTGATTGAATATCTTCTGCACAAAATTTTAATAACATCTTTATTGTTGTTTCCCTGCCATTACATTGTGAAATTGCAGAGAGGATAATTTTAAAGCGAGGGTATTTCTTTCTGCCATAAAATCAAATAATAAATCTCGAAGTAGACCGAACATGAAATGGCGATTTACATTTTAAGAGATTTATTAAAAAATGTCTGAAGAAGACCGTATACTATTTGGAGTTTTAATATCTCGGTAAAAGAAACGGGAAACAACCATCTGACTTTTTAATATTCTTAGGTAGTGGTGGTGGTGTTGGTGTATGAACTGCATTTCGGAAGTTCAATGAAAAGGTATATTCATAACTTTTAATTTGCATAGTTCGAGCCAAGTTGGCAACCTAAAGTTTTAATTTGATTTTTTGGTTGTCTGACTTCCCAGAGGCGGCTTAAGAGTTATTTTAACACATTTTTCTCAATACATTCTATGAAAATACACGAAATAAACTTAGTGTCGTTTTGAATGGAACAAACTGTTATTCCCAGGTAAATTCTCGAACTAAATTTATATATTTACGTTTACTTATTTTTTACTGCAGCCGCAAATTCATTGGATTTGTGTGCGTGATTGATTAATTGGAACGCTAACGCCGAATCACATTAGAGCTGCGACTGCAGTTAATAACAGGTTTGATGTTTTGTACCTAAAAACGTTGAAATCCACATGATATTCGTTCGTTTACTGGAAATGCGAATGACAAATTAGATCACTTATTGTTAGACGGATTCACCGGCTGAGTGTTCGTTTTTCTATGCGCTTCCTTATGCATAAATATTCATTAAGAATTAGGCCCTCTTCGATTAAAAAATTGTTCATCAATATTTGCAATATCAATGTGAGAAATAACGTAATTTGGCATTAAAGTCACATAGAATACTGTAATTTTGTTATTTTTACGTAAATTTAAACTTGCAAAGTTTTTATCATTTCCAAATTCGTCTATAGGTTGTTTCCTACTAACAGCGAAAAAAGAAAAATATGAAATTGTGATTGAATTAATATCTACAATATTTAACATATCATCACAAAAGTGACTAAATAGTGATTGTAGTATTACCTGTACACAACTATCTAAACACATACGCACACATAAGGGCAATGATTCCTATTGATTTACACAGCTCAATGACAGTTTCGCTATTTATGCATATACATATATATTGTAATAAATATATTGTGCAGGTGAAGTTTTCGGTTTTTTGAGTCAATGTGTTTGTCACAATTAATGAAAGAACCCTATAAACAGGGCATCTGTAGAGGTCTTAAAACTTATTAGTGAACGGATAAAAATTGTAGATAAAATTGAGGCCGTTGCTACCTTAAATATTTAACGAAACAATTTAAGTTGGCAGGGCACCAGTTGTAAAATAAAAGTTCCGGATTTATAAAATCTGAATTTTTAATTATCCTGTGCATTCGGCGAGCCAAAACAAAAATCTCATTTTTACTTTTAATTACCGCCGTAGCAAAGTCTAAACTCGATTCCGTTCTCTTTCCCGCCCCCATTTCCTTTCTCTCTCTCTCTCTCTCGCACTCTCACACACTCTTTCTCACTCTTGCTTCCCTTTTCCCTTCGAAGAAATTATAAAATTTGTGTAATTACTTCTCTGGTAATACCTGCGGTCGCAGGTGGCCGAGTATATCTTTAATTAATACCATTACATATTCATCAGCAGCGAAAAAGGGTTGCTGCTCGCCTTTGAAAAATGTATTTACCCTTGGTACGCGTTTTCACGCCCTTCATTGCTCCTCTATACTGTTTTTCTTGAGTTTATTAAGCTCTTTGCCCGGGAATTTTCTCGCGAGGGATGCTGAATCCCATTAGACTGCGCCAAGTACGACATTCGAAAACAATTGCTCGACTAAGTGGTCTTGCAAACGACCACTTCGCTGCTGTCTTGATTTCTCTATTAACAACTGAAATATGGAAGTATTCTAATGGATGACAAGTCACTTTTTATTAAATGGGGTGAAATGGCTTAAAAATCCTCATAGTTTGTTAAATTCATACAAACAAGCATGCATATAGATTAATTGAATATTTAAAACCAACAAAACATAAACAATTCTAGGCAATAAATAATATAAATTAAATAACTGAGTTATTTTCCCGTGGTTACGAAATCTTAAAAACATTGGAATATCATCAAATACGAAATAAAAACAACTCCATCTGCCTTAAATCTTAGATAATTGCTTTTCATTCGCACAGGGGGATTTCGACCCTTAGAATCGAATTCGTCATAATCCCATCGACTTTGGGGTATAACAGATGTAGTATCGAAGGTTGAAGCTACCCCATTTTTTACTGTATCAATAACGCACACATATACACACAACCCTTTATGAGACACTATAATTCTATGAAATATGGCTTTGTGTAATTCTAGATGTTGTGGCATCGACAAAAATGGACTATAAATACGAAATAATGGTGTATTGAATCTGGCTTTATGATAAATCTATGACGCTTGTTTCAACAGAATTCGACTATTCTGAGGAGGGTGATGGCTTTATTTTTTGATACGCCAAGGGGTAAAAAGCTTTCGATTGCAACAGAAAGAGAGTGAGAGACGAGTGGAAGTATATCGACTCGTTCGTTTATTATAGATATATTAAGTTTACAAGACAATAATTTACGTTGCCTTTCTTAACCCATTACCTAGTTTTGATTGCAAATTTCTTTCATATCCATTTCCTACTTTAAAACTTGTAATCTTTCGGAGTTTCCAAGAACAAAATTCCCTAACGGGAAGTTAGAAGAAATCTTTGACAACAAATATTGTAATTAGGTAGAAGTATGCTTACCCTTTTGATACGTAATTAACTGATATAATTGAAATTCCGGAGGCGAGGGTTGGAGGAGGAAACACGTTCGATATGTACATGCGGAATAACAACTCTTTGCTCATTTCGGATTTGTTTCGATTCCAATTTGAGAATAATCAATCAGTCTCTGAGGGGTAAATAACTGGAGGGGGCGGTTGATTAAATGATATGTATAATGGAATGTTCGCACTGTGTTTAAACATAGATTTCTAGGGCGAAGGGGATGTGTGGAGTTAAATGAAGATTTCAGGAGGACGAATAGAACCAATTTTAGTCGTTAATTCATTTATGTAGTTTGGCATATGTGATATCTACGCACTTCGAAAGCAAACGTATAGTTAGTAATGGGTTTTAAGAGAAATGTTTTCAAATATCGCATATTTGGATTTCAAAAACGAAATCTTTACCAAGAGTAATGAATAGATTTATGGAATATCTTTTTAGCTCGGTTGCTCCAAAATCTTCTCTCTGCAAGCTGATTGGAGAACGATTAAAAATTGTATAAGGTACCGTAATTTATTATACTATAATAAATAATATACGTTAATGTACTTGAATTGTAAAATGAGTAATTAGTGAATATGAGATAACTAAAAGTCTTACAACAGATACTACAATCGATGGTTCTTAATTCTCTCCATTTAATCTTCTTTTGAATGATAAGTGGTAGATTTTTCGTACCAGTTGGTTATTGTGCTCAGTGTTACGATTGTCATATTTGTTGGTGTTGTTGTCTGCCACGTTTGTTAGGTATGGCTAAATATGTTATTAAACACTACCTAGTTGAAGATATACCATGAGGCATTAGTTCTTATACTAAACAGTTGAGAAAAATATTTGGAGAACTTTGAGTTAAACGCTTTTCTGTCTCCAAAATTGTATGCCTTAACTTCAGGTAGACCTTAACAATTTTTATGCTTAATAGCCAAGACATGTTAGGTAATTTAAGTTCTAATCGTTGTCATTTAATTGTTATGTGTATCTTTTCTATCAGATTTTCATTTAAGTGAAGTAGAAAGTATTTTACCGGTGTTTTGATGGGATTATATGTAAGGGTTAAGTAATATGAGTGTAATAATGTATTTTCATTTTAATTCGTATATCGTAATATAGTTCCAATAATTGCTTGATGGATGTGGAACTGAATGCTTTAATAGATGGAATATATTCTGGAAATTAATTCAGTAAAGGTGTATATGAAACAAATGTCAGAGAATCTGTGAAAATAGAATTTGTAGCTCAGCCGGGATTTGAACCCGGGTCTCCCAATTTCGCGTCGGGCGTTCTTACCACTAAACTACCGAGATACGTACCAATTTCATTTTCGATGTTCATGTTAAACGTTTTTGAGATGGTAATACGGAGGACGTACTATTGGTTGTACGCAACACACCTTACCTCCTCTCATGTTAGTAATGTAATGTGGTCTCTTACGTGTTCTGATTTATAAATGAAACAGATGGAATATATTCTCAAAATTAATTTTTGAACTTTCCTTGTTATACAACGAAACAGTGATTCGTTTTTTTTTATTTTATTTTTTTTTTGAACCCGGAGACCTGGGTTCAAATCCCGGCTGAGCTACAAATTCCATTTTCACAGATTCTCTTACATTTGTTTCGAATGCTTTAATATTTTCTACAATAATCGGACTGCGTTAGCTATTCACAATCCTCATCAAATTATCTCTCAGTCGACAAGAGAGGGTTGGATCATCTTAAACTGTGGCCTTTTCACACAACGCTAAATTTGTACAATTATTTATTCTCAAGCGAATGCACCCGATTGAACGTGTCTCTTTGTACGAGATCGAGTAATTATGTGTGTGTATGTTTGTGCAAGTGTGTTCCTTTTAGCTTCCATTGGACATGATCTCACCCCAAAATCGTTGGAGACGATTGTTGTACGTTTGGCTGGCCCTGCAGGGAATCTTTTGGGGGGCTGAATTAGAGGAGAGAAGGAGGAAATGATGCGTGTTGTTTGCCCTGTTTATTATTCAAATATTGAGTAGCGAGTACGTGAGGAACGTAGTGTGTTATACATTATATGTTTAAATAAATATGGCACAGCTACTGCAGGATAACATTCATAGCACCCTTCTAACCCAATAGTATTTTTCATTAGGACCGCACATTGAAAATACCCAAAAGGCCTATTTAGTAAATATTTCATAAATAATATCAAGGTCACATTTGCAGTTATAAATTTGACAGAGTTTATGCCAAACCAAACTGATATACGGTAATGTCAATAAAGCTGAGTTAAAAGTAGTTACCCTGACTCGAATATTTAGTTCACTATAATTTGCAGCTGTTGCTTTATGCGGGTTAGGAAGCTCATTTTCAGCATAGTCAGATTTTTACCAATCACGGCGAATTTTTAATCTTGAAAAATATATATTTAATACGGCTAATAAACTTCCATAACCATAACGTATCTGTCTCTGCAAGTATATCTGTATTTATCTTGGTAGAAAATTCTGAGGGGGTAAGAAAACTTTTTATTTGTGTAAATAGATAAGCATATATCCCTTGATATGTTTTCTGTGGATATATTGTCCGTGTCTTCCCAGATGCGGTCAGTGCCATGTGCGATCAATAGTATCGAAATTCTAGGACAGGTCAATTTATCGGGGTACTCGGTACCGGCTCGCCATGAGCGGTAGTGTCTTATGCGGGCACAATCAAAAAACGTCCCAGATGTGATCCCTCGAAAATATTTTCGCAAGGTAACAAATGCTTTTACATATACTTTATGTTAATGGTTAATTAATGGTTAATACAAATTGAAAATAAGTACATTGTTTTTCCTTGCCCTCTCGCAAGTAATTCATGCTTTACAGGACAAAACAAATCTCATATATTCTCTTTTCACGCCTCAAAACATCGAGAACCATAGTAATCAATTTTCCATATCGGCCAAGGGTGTCTACCGAGAAATTCGGTGAATTCGGAAATGACGACCGCACATGGGAAGACACCTGTACATCAGGTAGAAATATTTTTGGAGTGACCGCATCTGGCACGATTTTTCACTTTGACCGCATGAGGCACGACCGCTCGTGGCACGGAGCCATATTGTCTAGTCATTCACCAAAGTATAAAAGAACAAACAGATATAAAGGTTTATAAACACATATTTTATTTTGATGTAAATTTTGCAGTTCTTATAACTTATTGCTTGCATATTTTCACTTTTTTGTTGTGTATATTTTCCAAGCTCAGTTCATAATTTTTACGTCAACTCGTTTTCTAGTCGTTGCCAAACGAATCACTGTTTCGTTGTATAACAAGGAAATTGGTAGTCGTCTTACGAGAAACACATGAAATGAACTTCGAAATTTCATCTTAAACCATTCAGGTAAATAACGGTTTTATACATAGAAGGGAATACCAGCGTTTTCTTCCCCCTTTTTCCGCCATTCCAAGTGTCTCGCAATCGATCTGAATAACTTCATTAAGTTTCCATAATCGGCGGCGTTTCGTCTTCAAAGATGCGCCTGAAAGCGGCTCAAAATGCGATTTCACACAAATTTAAATTGCGGTTAACGAGTTTTTCGAAAAATTAAGAAGCCATTTCGGAACGGAACAAGAATAACCATCTCTCGAATACCGACTCGTCATCGGGAAAATGCGAAAATGTGCCGACTTCAAAGGGAAAAGCGCGCCTTTCTAATTTCTATCAATTACCGCGATGAAGTTAGATCCTACGTCACGGTTTAAATATCTCGATCTCTCCTAAATGAAAATGCAGATAGAGGTATTTGTCGGCGAATTTAATTTTTCGTGGATGAGCTACAGAAGAACTAAATTAGCCTGTTTATTTTGAAATATGTACCTAACTTGAAACTGAAAAACATTAAATTGAAAGTTTTGTACGAAAACAGTGAAAGATAAACAAGAATGAAAAGTAAGAAAAAGGGTTCGTTATCTCCGATGTTGCAAAAGAGCCATAAAAGATGGAAAGCTCGCATCGGTATAGTAGAAATAACATATAGTATTTTGTGACCAATATAGGCAGCTGTTAAAAGGAGTTTATACGTTTTATCTGCGTGCCAACAGCAGCAGCAGCAGCAGCAGCGGCAGCACGTTGGACTGGAACACACTGAAAAGTTAACAGTCTAGTCTACCAACTACCAAGGCGAGATTACTTTCGTAAACAATGTGTTCTTTTCATCTTTTATAATTTACAACGGTAACGAGACGATGGCGCCTAAGTCGCCAACAGGCGCGCTGCTTTATGTACACTTTTATTGCGCTTTCGGAGATTGAGATTGTTTTCTGCTGTGTGAAGAATTCGTTTAGCGCATTACGGCTTCCTAACCAGTAAACCGACTTTCCTATAAATAGTCACGTTTATTTGTATTTAACGCACATTTATTGTATCCAGTTAATTCTCAATATGAAATTTCGCAAACTATAAACAACAAGGCTGTGACATTTTAATCAAACACTGAAATCAGGATATCTATTGCTACCATACTTACACGGCGATTTTAAATTTATTTTAACGATTATGATGCGTATTTAGGCTTTCTTAATATACATACCTACTATTGAAATTTAAAAAAAAAATAAGTTATATACGAGCTGGAAACATGGCAGCTAGCTGTCAAGTTCTGTCAATGTAGGGACGTTGTAATGAATTAAGATTAACCACTCAGGTCTTTGAAACTCGAAAAATCATCTTCCTCATTTTTGCAAATAGTGGCTTATTTCCACTATTTTGAAAATCAAATTGAAGAAGTTGCAGAAAAGAAGCTTGTTAATAAACGGCGCACTATTACTTATTTAAAAAAATAACCAGTTCAGAAAATAAGTTGTCTCTCACTCATTGCCTCACTGTCCCGTAAATCGTTAAAAAAAGTAATTTTTCGGCAATTATTTTGCGTGTTTGGAAAATGAAAAACTTTCTCAATTAAAAATATGTAAATGAGGAAAGCTTGTGATATTTAATATGATTGGAAAACATGATATTTTTCACAACAATTTTTGGGGAAGTCACTAACGGCAGTTATGCAGGACTTTCATTTTCATTTTGCAGGTAAATGAAACAGTTGATTTCGGTTAGAATTTATAGATGTGGGCGAATTTGAAGTAATATCAGACGTATTACATACAAGTACAATAAAAATTACAAAGTTGCGAAAGTATAACAAGTCCATTGAAACTATGCTGGTAATATGTAGTGCCAATATACAGGTGTAATAACACCGAGGGGCACATTTTCTATGCACATGGTTTTTTATGGTAAACGGTCAGTTTATTTTCCTTTTAATTTCCACATTAATTCCACGATTACATCTATTAACTATTGATCAACATTATTTATTCATACTGTTAAAATTTGCTAGAGAATGTTGAACATGATTATGGTTTAGTATTCTAATTGATCCTTATCATAGGTATCATCCTAAACATTTTGTTATCTCTTCAATTAATTCAGTTCTCCGAATATTAAATTATGTTTGTAGTTCATTACAATTTCTCCCATACGTAGAATATTTTGTTTTTCTCATTTTTGCTTACTTAAGACTACTTTGACTGAATTATATATTTTAAGTCTTGTATTTCATTTGCAGGAGTGTTCAAAATAGTGTATACGTCTAGAAGTAGCCAAGTCTAGTCTCTATATATGCATGATACCTATAAACCTATACATTCATATATTCTAAATAGAAATGATTTCTAATCGGACAATACGGTAAAATTAATGATGTTACCATTACAAGCGGATTGTGATTCAAAGGAAAATACGGGGCCAGCAATTCCCTCTTTCGTCATAGAAATATAATCAACCTGTTAGAATTCAAAGAAAGCAAAGATTGACACGAAAGGCTTCCTTCGTTCGTTCCTTTAATTCTAATGAAATTGCAAGCTAGGAAAATCATTAAAAACATAAAAGGATTATTATAAAAGCAACATTAATTAATAAATTGATTGCGGGGAGCTTTTCACGGCGCGTCCTTTTTATTTTAGTATTTTTCCACGAAGGTAAACATTTTAAGGGAAGCTCCGTTCCTACACAAAATACATTCTCGACCAAATGAAAGACTAATATTTTTTGTAGAAATATTTTCTCATAAACACGTGCGTTCTGCTTGGACAAGACGGCCGTTTCATTTCTAATACAAATAAAACGGGATACGCCTCGCGCGCGCCAAAAGGGCGCCATTTAAAAAATCTTTCGATTGCTTTGTTTCCCCAATAAAACCATTGTTATACTAAGGTATTGTTTGAAATGTAAGTGCTCATAAATCATGATGTAAAGTTTGAGAATAGAAATCAATAGATTTGAACGTGAATATCAACGGTTAATTAGTCCATACACTAGAGGTCGTTTTGTACCGGATCGAGAAAAAGCAGTGTTTGCTGAAGGTTTTTCAGTTGCTCAACACGAAAATGTGCGATTTTCCTTAAGTTGATGCAAATAAATTATCAACAGTTTAATCGTCTTAATCGTCATAACTAGGAAACTATCGAGAGGACCGGAAAAAGTCGTTGATAAGACTTGTGCACAATGAAAATATACTCCAAAAAAGTCCTATATAGTTTTGCTTTTGTTCCATTGCTTATGGAGATAATTAGCTGTAATTGATAATTGCAAATAAGTATGATCCTAGGGCAACGAATTATTGAATCAAAACAAAATAATGTTAAATAAAAAGATTAAAAATGATTCTACGTCATTATATTAACAGGATTTTGATTTTTTTTACTTTTTAAAAAAAAAAACAATGGCATGCCAGGCTGAAAGGTAGATTTATGGGTAGGATATAGAGTAATATAACAGACACGATGTGTCAAAAAAATGTATACAAGGTGTTAAAAAAATACAAACGTCAAAATTTCTAACTTTTTGCATATAACTTTTTTTATGTACATTTCTCAGAGATGTGTTTTATGCAAAAGTCGTTCGCCTCTGTAAGGGCAACAAAAAACCTAAGTAACATTTTTCTCTCAGACGAGAAATTAAAGTTTTTTGATTTTTTTTTTAAATAACAAGCCGCCATTTTGAAACTGCTAGACCAATTTGGCCCATAAACGAACTCGACCGAGATTTTCGGCAAACTGATTTTTGTACCACATTTCGTTGTGATTCTTTAAAAAATGCGACCTGTAGCCTGCTGACAAATTTCGTTATATCCGAGATATATATATATATATATATATATATATATATATATATATATATATAAATTTTTGAGAAATGATTAAATATGATCTCTAGATACCAAAAAACTGAAAACCGCATTTCAATTCCTATTTTTTCGACTTCGTTAACGAATGCAATACTAGGTAAATCTATACCAAAATTCCTAGAATTACCCTATTTTACATACTATTTTTAGATCAAAATCAGAGAAAACTCCAAATTATGATACTATACCGATATAGAATCAGCCTAAATATCATTATTGAACCATATTTCGTTTAGATACGATAGTACACTACCTCAGGATTATGTTTATTTACCAATGATCAGACAATTATTTCCATAAGCATTGGATATAGAGCAATACTTTATGAGACTTTTTTCAAGTATATTTTCATTTTACATAAATTCTATTAACAACTTTTAACGCGCCACTTGATAAGTTTCCGGGTTATACCGATTTAAACAATTAAATTGTTAACGTTTGTTTGCACCAAACTATGGAAAATTGCACATATCAACATGTTCATATTCACATAGTTCCATATTCAGCGGCTAAAATACCTTCAAAAAACACCTTTTTTCGGTCCTACTTTACTAGCTATAAATTTATGGACTGAATATGAAATGAATAACAGCTGATTTTACACATTATTTAATTCATAACGAATGATGTGAATCCCCATTAAAAGTCCGATTATTTGGACGTATTTTTGCATTACTGCGTAAATTAAATTTGCCTAATTTCCCGTTTCAGACCTATTAAGGAAATTTAGTTCAAATGATTAAAATCGCTGATCACTATTGACTAATGGCATTTATAAATTTTATCAATCTCATTAAACCCGCATGACTATAACTCTAAAAATACTACATTCTATTTAAAACGGCGTCTCATACGTATGGGGGTAATAAAATATAACTCCCAGTAGCTTGATTGATATAGTGGAAGCAAGCCATATCTGTGCATACACTTACATATGTATCTGGAGAGAAAAAAACACGTGTAAGGGAAAAGCTTTTATTCGACTGATTTAAGTGATGTTTTAAAATTCGTTATCTCGACGGTAGTTGGGGTGGCCTGTGACATTTACAGTAAACAGACATTTTAAAAAACAGATTATTATAAGTGTCATGGAAGACGACAGAGTGAGGATTTGTATTTGTTGTAGGCGCGTTGTATAAACTTGGGAGATTTTTTATGTGGGAAAAAAATCGGAATTATGATTAAGGTAGGCTTTTACCGAAACTGTAAATCTTTCGTATAAATGTCGTGTTATTGTAAACACCGAGCTGAAAGGTAGTGTATCTGAAAGAACAAATTTTGTAATATACTTCAAAACAATAATGCAACTTAATAAGTAGATACTTTCGTGCATCTGATAACCAGTATTGCCTCTCATCGTCAAAACCATCAATCGAGTAGGTTTGAAATCGGAAAGAGGAAAAATTTCGTGTCGGCAGTAAATACACTTATCGATTGCAGACAATAAAGCACCAGTCGTGACATAAATGTCTAAAGAAGAGTACGCGACCTTAATCTGAGCGCAGTGTGGTTTTTCTATTATGTTGTCAGAGTGATACAAACGGCCCCAATAACGGAGAGAATCCGGCTACCGGACAGCTGATAAACAATACAGCCCTCGGGGCGCTCAGCTAGACACTTGATTCATGGCGATGCCTTGCCCATAAACTGCTGCTTTGCTCTTGCTTTACTTCACTTTACTGTTGCGTCTGACTCGTTAGAACGAACCTTGGTTCCCACAGGCGATCTTTCAGTTTTTGCCACAGAAATTCATTATTGTTCAAAAATATTTTGAATACAAAACTGTAAACTGTCTCATTCTCGTATATTCTCTCTTTCATTCCGCCGATCTCTCCTCCAAAGTGTAAAACGAAAGCATGTCACTACTCGACACACTTCCTCTCTTTATTACGACCAACGAAAAGAATTATATGTAAATTTTTTCTTGTCGAATTAAAAAAAAAACACATCGAGAATCAACCATGATGAAAAACTCAACATTTCTCAACCAAATTTCTAGGCGCGAAACCGTTTTAATAAACATAAATAATTCTTCCGCATAATTGCCTAATAAATCTTGATTAAAATCAAAAACACTACTAATTAGGGTATCGGTATATAAAAAGAGCGAAACATCCAACTCTGAGTAATGAAGTTGTTCTTGAGAATAAAGAGATAAGACAGCACAATGTGCTGTAAATCATATGGTTTTGATCTCAAATTAGTTTATCATACCTACTTCAAAAAATGTAACCATGTTTCGATACCATGAACAATTAATGAATATTCTATTATTCTTAACTTCAGTTCTTTTTACACTAAATTAACAAATCTTGCTTCACGTGTGCATTTTAAATAACAACTTATTATTCATTTCGAAATTATTATTTTAACGAACCGAGATAAATTTTAAAATATTTTATCATAAAAAAACCGACAACCATTCATTATACGTGACTTACTCTTTCTTTAACTGTTAGTAAAATGTCTAAGTATGTGTGTGTGTGAATTGAGACAGACTGCTTTAAATATATTAAATGCATACTGAAACAACTAATACATTGTCTGAGAATGGAAGTTGTGAGATTTTTGAAAAATAGTTAAAATATTTCATTGAATCTACATAATTCCTACTATGGGCTGATATTTACGGATAATACAAGTTGTTCAATTTTTTTCAAATATGTAACATACAGCGTTTCTAAATGTGTGTGTAATTAACTTTTGTGATATCGACACCTACTCATTAGTTATAGAATTTGCATTGTGGTAAATCGTAGGTTGATAATTTAAGTGTGGGTTTATATTAAATTTGTATCATTTTTTGTACTGTTCAAAAATAGGCAAAACTACAACTAAACAGTAATTTTTGTGAAGTTATTTTAGTTATTTATTCAAATTCGATGGGGTTGTTTGGCGCCACTGTTTAAAAATGCTCGTGAGCATATTTTACCTCTTGACATGGAAGCTTTGTTTATTTATTTTTCCTTTTTTTGTGGAAACCCTTAGCACTCTAATTTATTGTTATTTATTTTATTCAAGAATTAATATTTACAGCGTATAATGATTAACGCATTATCTTGTTTCACCCAGATACCGATATATCATTCGTCACCCGTCCATTGAATGTCTCTTGAACGTATGCACGTCGTCTGGCAGTAAAGATACCAAAAACCGCATTCGTTCAAAAATATTTCATCCCCTTATCTAAAGTGCTCGATATCCAGAACTACATCTGCTTCATAGCGGCGAAAAAATAACCTAATCTCTGTTTAGAATCTGCCAACATTTCGATGGGAGTCAATCCATTGGGGCCATAAAAACCGTGTTAAATGGCTCATGGCAAAAAAGCGGCACATAATATGAAATTGATATATCTAGAAAAAATGTGGAATAAGATTCGATTTCCAGCCCCAAATTGAAAGGGTCACGTGTGTAGGTTTAGCTCATTGTGTTTCATGACTTTGTAGTTTTATCCCCATGAGAAATGAGCATGTAGGGTCGAACAACCGTTGGTTGCTTTTTATAGAAATTTACGTAGCGTCTGTCTTTAAATAAAATTAGTGAACCCTCATAAAAAATTATACTCCATGCATTTATCAAAATAATAAACAATTTTTTTAACTAAACTGATCCTAAAAAGTTTAGGATGATACTAGTAAGTGGAATAAACGAGAAATTTTCAAAAGCAGATAACTGTAATCTCAATTTATAGAGGCAACGGTTATAGATTTGCAATAAAGCACTTATTTATTTTTTAACTAGGACTTAAATAAAAAAACATGTAATGTGGTTTAGAAATCAAGAACCCCGTTACTCGCCATATTTTGTAAGACTTGTCCCTCATCTTTAATTTCATAAAAAATAGGACTCATTCTATTCTTTCAACCCTTTTCTTATGGACATTTCTACTACTGAATCAGTTGTCGTTTTCACAGATTCTTTTTGTAATATTCTAAAGAAAAAACAAAAGAAATACATTTCGGTTTAGTTTAGGGACTGAGTTAGATGTTAAAGTTGGATCTTTAGAACCTAGAATTTGGATTTGTCGCTGATTTGTTCTTCATATGGGCAGCGGTGTTTTTCGATACCGATTTTAATCTGTAGACTAGATCTCAGAGTATTTTTGTTCTTTCAGTTGCCAATTCTATGCCATTTTGCAACTTTTCAGGTCTGATCGTAATGATTCGCCAAACGCAAAACTACGATTTATGCATCATTTTCCTGACATTAATTTAAATCACACCGACACATATTAGTATCAGCAGCACTTAAACTTCCTTTTGAGCATACTTTGTAATAAACAAAAATTTTCGTTCTCTCTCTAATTTTAAAAAACCTACTAAAGACATTTGGAATTTCTTCATATATGCATTAAGAAAAAACCTTATACTGATAATACAACTCCAGAAAAAAATATTTTTCTTGTGTCTGTGTTGGTTTTATGATTTCTTTTGTCGATGCACCAAAATGATGGAAAAATATTCATTTGTACCTTAAAGTTTCCCCTTATGGCGAGGTTCTCAATGGGGCTGCGAAGTTAATATAAATAAAAATATTCGTCTTATCTTGGCTGGGAAAGCAATGGGTTCTAATACCATGATCAATGATGACCGAATCTAAAGTGGGAAAACTTTATTATCTTTCTGGACGTGACGATGTACTAATGCCGCCTCTACTCATCAAGTTGGGGCTAATGAATTAACTTGTAAAGCAATTATATGAGAAATTAATTCTTAAGTCTATTGTTCCTTAGTTCTCAGAAGCCAGAATCTCCGTCGGTCCACAAATTGAAAAAAATATTGGCAATCAAACATTTACTAAGCTGCTTGCTAATTTTCAATAAAAGCTTGGAATAGTTTCAAAGCAGTATTAGGGAATAATAATGCTGAAAAATTAGTAAGATCTAGTTAAAAATATTGCATTGTACATGTGCTCCATACTCATTTAGATAAATTTAAAATCAAGCTGGTAGCATACTCATGGGTTCAAGGAGGACGTTTTAATCAAGACATTATTTTTCGAACGCCGACGCCGTTATGAAAGTCAATATTAAGATAATAATATAAAAGATAGTTAAACCCATATATAGTTTTTCTTAAATATCGAACCTATATTCTTTTGAATCAAGACGTTATGGATTTCGAACGCCATAATTAAAGTCAGTATAAAGAAAATAGGATAAAAGATTATATTTAGGGCTTAATGCCCATAAATATAATAAAATGAGTAACAAGGTTCACTTCCAACTATTTTTGCTAATACTTAGTTGTTAAGTTTTAGTAGAAGTTAATGAAAACAATAAACAAATGTATGTTATATTTGCTTTGTTTTTGTAATGTATGTATGATTAAAATCATATATAGATTTTATTAAATATTGTAATAGGGTGCAAAAGTAAATTATTTCATGAAATATAACCTTTTTTCGGAACGTCGAACACCTACGATAACTGCATAGCTTAACATCTAGCACAAAATTCATGTTGCTTGTGTAATCATTAGACATTTTTCGTTTTCTATTCGCTTGTGTTTTTCTTATTTCTCAAGAAAATTAATATTTTGTATCAAATTTATATTTCGATTTAATAACTATTATATTAATATTACCAGTAATACTGGTAATACATATTAATTTTTAACGACATAGTTGAAGGGTGATGGTTTCGCATTGTGTTCGTTAGTCATTGAGTATGGTCAGAACAAAATTGTCGTAGTAAGGCAAACAGGGAATAAACAAACGTTTGCACAATCGTGCAAATGTTAATTTAGTTAAAACGTTGTCGGTAGTCGATTCGAAGGGGTGTGGCGGAAAGCGTCCAATATTATTCAGCTATGAGCTGCACGATTGGCTATTTGATTGATCGAATCGTGTAAATTATTGGTAAAGTGATCCGAATTGCAGCGAAATAGCCCCCTCGAGCCAGTGATTAACTTGTACTGTGATTCGTAAAATGAGAATTTCTACAATTAACACCCGACTCCTATGG
Organism: Cryptocephalus moraei; assembly: GCA_946251905.1. Classification (NCBI taxonomy): domain Eukaryota; kingdom Metazoa; phylum Arthropoda; class Insecta; order Coleoptera; family Chrysomelidae; genus Cryptocephalus; species Cryptocephalus moraei. The sequence continues at coordinate 14,452,297 of OX276453.1, read as the reverse complement.
ATTCGTAATTGATTCGGTTGCCGCTCCCGCTGTCTCCCCTGCATTTGTAATGCCGATAATTAAGTGTCTTTTTATGATAATTAACATCTTAGGTAGTACGGTGTCTTCGTTAATCGTTTCTTAATTAAAAAAATTTACAGTCGGAATGTCAGATCGTTCGTGAAACCTTATTGGAACACTTGTAAAAAATAAACCAGCTCTACGTGTAAAATAAAAGGATTTAATGATCTTTCGGAATAATTTTTGACATTTTTAATTATTAAAATAGAGTCGGTTGGGAAAAACAATTAAAGTGAGAATTTCAATAAACCGTCATTGGCATATGGATGCTGTGAGGCTTCATAAACGCAACTTTACATGAACTACTCGTATCAAGGATCACTTGCATGTTGTTTATCAGAGATTTTTAATTACGAATCTTGTCGTTTCGGGGACGTTGTTACCTCTAAATAACTGTCGGTTTCCGTTCTCGAAATTTATTACTTAACCGAAGTGTCGTGTCCGCAATGGTGGTACATCCATGACCCTCAGTTGTTTCCCGAGGTATGACCTTCATTTCCCAATGAGCCGAAATCCAATAATTCCGCTATTGGATCTCTATATAAAAACAATAAATAAATCGAATAGACGTCGACGGTTACACAATAATAAACTGCCGTCTTTCTCGGGTCGGTAATTGAGTTGTATGGCCGACAAAAAGGCTTTATATAAGAAAAAGTATGACAGCGATACGCCCGGAAATGAAGCTAATAAATCAAAGAGGGGTTCGATTTGTCGAATAGACCGCAAGATATCTGATATTATTTGGGCTGGACGCCATTTAATGGATGGCGTTATCCACGGCAAATACTCACCAACGTCCATCAAGTCTACTCGCAGAAATCGGAGAAACAAGTCAACGGTTGCTTGAAAGCGTTATTTGTGGAAATATTAACGACAGGATAGGTTTACTTTGCCGAGAACTGAAAAGGAATCTATTCATTACTGATCCGTTTAGAAAGATCCACGTGTCTTAATGGATTGGTCGAGAATGTTTAAACTCACACCTTCATCATTAAGTTCAAAAATTGTATTGAAACGAAACTGTTTCGAAATAAAACCAACGTAACACGAAACACACGTACTATGTTATAGTTTTTAAAAATAAGTAATTAAAGGCGCAATCAACACCTAATAAAACCGCATAATAGAATTAAACGCTAATTATAAATTGGAAGACTTAGCGATCATAGACCTCGAAATATACTTATAATTTTGTAAAAGAATACGAAAGGAAGAATATTCCTCCATTAAAACCATATGTTATATTAGTGGTGTACTTTTGAAAGCTTTTGATGTTTCATATCCATAACTAATTTACTACTTGCATTTCCTTTGCAATATAATTAGTTGGGAGTCCTACTAATACTAATTAAGTTACTTGGGAGTATGCTACCATTAGATTATCTCAATTGATCTGATGTCCAAGTTATACCTACTATTCTTCAAATGAGGGGTTTATTCCACCTAGATCAATGGATATAGATGGAAGGTTTTAGTTCAGGTAACCGCTACGAGTTGGAACCTCTTTTGTTCCATCTCCTATCCCATCTGGTGTCCATAATGGATTTCTTCTCCTTTAAAAAAAAAGGAGGGCCACGGTTATATTGTTATATGAACCTGGCAATACAAAGATATTCTAATAAATAGACGTAATTGTGACACTTAGGCATACGCAGGTGCGTCTTGATATAACTTGTACATCATTAGTGTCAGATTTGTATTTATATGCACTTCTGGTAAAGTCATCTTTTTGCCATTTCAAATTGATATTAATTGTATGATAACATAATTTCATAAATTATTTTTTTTTTCAATTTATTTTAGTGATTGCTGTTTTCCCAAACTGTAATGAGTTGTAATGCAAAAAGGTAAATACCGTAAATTAAGACATTAATATCAGAATTTGTTTAAACTTCTTTATAAACCTAGAAAATTGCTAGCTGGGTAACTGGATATTAATATTTTACACTTGCATTTCAGTTAATTGCACCATCTCCAGTTAGTGATGTTCTTTTGAAAAAAACTTAATTATCGTATAATTTGACAGTAGTAAAACACTGCAATATTTCTCTGTCTGTTTCTCTCAAATAATGTAGGGGTCGGCAGTTCTGCCGTAGACTTGGCTGTTATCAATTTAATTATGAAGGTACTTACTGAGTTAGGTTAGTTTTTCGGTTCTCTTTAAAAACTATAAGTCTGTGTCGGACCAGACGGTGGAAGTGAAACTTCTTTGGCCATATGCACACACACACACACACACACACACACACACACACACTCGCCGCGGAACCAGTCTCCGTGCGCCGTGGGCTTTCATCTCTTCCGGTGTCTCCATGTTGTCATCTGAGGTGAGGTGAGGCACGACGCCTCCTCACTTTTCTCTATGTCCATCTCACGTAATTAAACAATACAGCTCATCATTTTCTCGCCGTTTGAGGTTAGGTTTGGTGTCGGCTGTAAGAAAGTCTAGACGCTCTCCGGTGTTGCCACGTTGACCTCTTTGGTAGCACATTTAAACGATTTGGCGATCGGCTCAGTTCGCGGGCGCGATGGAAGAGGTACACTTTACGCGCATTCTGGCAACACGGCTTTGTCCTCGGATTACTTATCACGCGTGACGCGGTTTTTCGACCAATACCCCATCCCAATGTATACAACGTGCGCAAAGAAGTTTCACTTCAAAAATTGATATATTTTTTGTAGCTGTACAAGGCCCAGAACCTGACTACGTGCAACTATGTTAATGTGCTGGCTGATTGCGCCGTAAGGAAGCAAGTGCCAAATAAAGAAAGAAGAAGAAGAAGAAGATATATTTTTTGGATACTATAAAGCTCGGTTTTTTATGACGGTTTGCTTTGAGTAGATCTGTGACCGATATGCTATTATTATAATTATTATTGTTATTACCACATACTACTACAGACATTATTGCCGTATATGATTAATCACAATTGTAAAATAGTACATATGTAGATGAAGGACTGGCAGAACTGATACAGCTACAAAGTGCGATTAGAAATGTGACGATTTTAAAATTCAACACTTTTTATTACAGCTAATGTTACGGCTTGCACAGTTACGGTAACACTGAAATTTCGGTGTTTAATATTATTATAGAAAGTGATGTTATTATTTCTTATGGTATATTAACTGTTGTCTATGTAAAGAATTAGATTCAATTACATTAATATATTGCCAACTAAAAGCAATTTATATCCAGTTTCACTTTTTTGTCACTTTATTTCAGATTTTTATATATTTTTCACGAAAATATAATACCTATTAGCTTTGTGGACTTCTCTACCTTAAGTTCTAGATTGCCTTACAGCATTGTAGGTACCCTTAAAGCATATCGCAAATACTGTGAATGATTTCTAAAAACCATTAAAATATTTTCTCACTGAAAACGAGATCAATTATTGTTCGGTTCCGTGTCTATAGTTTGTGGGCTAATCCGCTTACAATAAATACGTGTAAATATATTAGACCAGCAAGTGTTGTAAATGAGCTTTAAAGTAGATGCTTTAATTCTTTAATGTCAGTTGTATCCCGATTGACCCATGATTACTTATTTTATATAGATATTTTACACATTTTAGACTCATAACCTGCCTGCATTGCGCTTCGATGGTATTCTTTTTTTTAATACTTCTGGATTAATTCTTTCTGCGGGCTAAACGTTTTGATATAAAATTTTTTTGCCGCATCTCGTGTCCGATTTAGACGAACCAAGAGGATTTGTGTATCATGCGTCGAAATCGGCTGGCCGTACTCCGAAATTCGGAGCTTTTAACTTTTTTCTAAAAAAACATTAATAACACCACTCCTTATTGCAGAAGAATATGCGGCTGTTGGGCTCTAAAATGCGATTGGATGGATGGATGCAGTCAATCATGGTAGGCCCATAATTACTGTCTAAGCTGAACTGCATCTCGTGTGGTGTCGGATAATTTTGTGGCAAAACGCTAGCGAGAAAATACGCGATGAAGATTAAACTTTCATCTTGTTGGTCGAAATGTTGAATGAATTAAGATTGCTGTGCGATCATTAAAATCTAATAATGAAATTGAATGTTATTAAATGGGAGTTTTTATGAATCATAATGGAATTAGGCACATGTATGAAGTCGAAGGGCACAAATGAGTAGAGTAATTTTTTAATCCGTAGATTATTTCTCAAAATTCAGAACTATTCTACTTTCTTTTACAAATATCGGTCTTGGCGCCATACAGCCACCCCGATGGTGCATTCAAGGGCGATAAGTGAAGAGCTTCTCAATACAAGTGGCAAAAGAAGAATCTCACACAAAACCACTCGAAACGAAACTTTATCTCATTATAGAGAAAAAGCAGGACGGCAATATTTATTTCCATATTCGAGTAAAAGATAAAATAAAAGCGAAAGAAGACGGGCGAAAGATAAGAAAAGCACATTCACACGGTCTGTGATGTAACAAATTTTAATGATTTAATATTTCAGTAGATTTTACGTAAACATGGAGTTCTGTTAAATCTCACTCGTCGAATGGGCCGATTCTTACGGAATCTCTCCTCCTAGTTTTGTGTCATATGTTCACACAGTTTATTTTCTATTAATATTTTTACAGTGCCGTTAATATTTTCATAATTTATAAACCGGCAGGAGTGGGTCGAATCGTAAAAAGTTTCAAAAGAAAATATTAACTCGATTTCGAGTTTATTCTGTTTTCATTCAAATAGTATAAATAAACCGGCAGTGGAAATGTGTTAATAATTAGACGTAAAAAATATGAGTGCAGAGAACAACTCAAAACACATATTCCACGAAGATTATATAAACCATATTTCCGATGCTTTTTGTTGATGTTAATCCAGAAGTTATTTATTATGTGCTATTTAAATTGAGCATAAATTATATCATCATCTATGTTATGTGTATTACATGATGTGTCATTGAAAAATTTGCGAATTCTGAAAATTACGTGCGACTATTGATTATCTAAATCACAAACGGATTTATTAAAGGAACACGAGTGGGCCAGCTGGAAATATTTCAGCATCGCTTCGGTACTTACCTATTTTAAGTAACCTATCACATTTTCATTTCCAGTCTTATTGTATTAAGTTTGTTATAGTCTGTCAAAATAACCCATGGAGTAATAAAACGATTATTTCGCCGGGGACCAGAGGCGTTCTTAAAGAAATGAACGAAAATTATTAAATGAGTTATAATGGTACACACATACACACACACGCACACAATTTTTCCAGTTACCGACTATTGCGTATTTACTCATTTCCCCGACCGTACGCCAGAGAGTGGTTATTCCCTGTATCGTTACGTACAATATTCGCACGTGTTTCGGGTGAGTCACTCTAAATACGAAACAATTAGGTATTTGCACATTTTTTGAAAACTGGCTAAATGAGAGATTATGTTCCTATAAATCTTCGCTTGATATTAAAAACAAAAAATTAAAAGCATTCAAGCAAAAAAAGTTATTTGAAATTCAAACGCTAGGAATTGGCGCCAAAACGCCCTCTGACGTCACACCGTATGTAAACGGTGTAGTGAAAACACTATTTTACGACGTGAATAATCCAAATTACTAGATTTGGTTGCAATTTAACTCCCACACTCCAGCGGAAACAAGAATAAAGTCTAAAATACTCGAAAAAAGCTATTTGTGGACTGCAGAACGGACCCGTGTTTACATGCGAAGTGACGTCACGATGAGCGGTCGTTTCGCTGGTCCTCTAACTTTTCGCACATTTACTGCTTTTTATACCTGAAATACTTAGTGCTGGGACTATTACATGATTTTTTATGATTACAAAATTTGTATGAGGGTTCGTCCCTATGAATTTAGATATACTATTTCGTTTAATTTAAAATATATGGCAAATACCTAATTCCGTAAGACATTATAAACTCCCAAAATTTAGAGGATGCCACTTTGTATCGGTTTTGCATTTATAATGAGATTTATCACATATCTATTTAAAATTTTGACTTGCATAATTCACGATACGTAATATAGAACTGAATAATCCTATTGGTGAAACTAATGAAGATATTAACAAATGCAAGACGGGATAGTCGAAACTGAAGGAAGCACGCACGACATGACACTATCGGTGCTCACTTGCGATATAACTTTGAAGGTAGTGGGTAAATAGTGAACTGCTGAAGATAAACATGAGAATTATTTCTTCAAGTATTTAGGATCTGTAGTATAGTCCATGACAAAGGGTCGTTTTGTCGGAAGTAAAACCGGCCAGAGTAGATGCAGGGTTTTCATAAGGTATTTTAGTCGCTGAACCCAATTATGTGCGTTGATTTTCCGTAAGTTGATGCAAACAAAAGTTATTAACAATTTATCTTTTTAAATCGCTATAACTGGGAAACTATCGTGGGACCGGAAAATAGTTGTTGATATACTCATGCAGAATGAAAGTGTACTTCAAATAAGTGTCATAAAGTTGCTCAATTTTACTTGCTATGTATTTTCAAATTCAAATTATATCAAAATCAGAGAAAACTCAAAATTCTGCTACGATACCGATATAGAATGATCCTTTATCTCCTTATTTAACCGTAGTTTGCTTTGATCCGATAAATATACTAGTATCATGTTTATTTACAGTTATCAATTATAGGTAAATGATCTTCATAAGCCTTGGAGATGAAGCAAATCTTTATGAGACTTTTTTTGGTGCATATTTTCATTTTGCACAAATTTTAATGACTACTATTTCCAGTCCGCTCGATAGTTCCGTAGTCATAACGATTGAAACAATCAAATTGTTGATGACTTTTGTTTAAACCAACTTACGGAAAGTCGACGAAAATCAGCGAAGAAATTAGTAAAACTAGAAAATCTTATGCTCAATAGAACATACTTTCTTCGGACAAGGATGTCAGGCCAATCTTATGATGAAACATGGACGTTAACGAATAGGCTTGATTAACTAACTAACACTATGGTGATGGAACTTTTAAGAAAAATAGAGGATGAAACAAGAATGAATAAAATAAGACATGCAACTTAAAGAGGAGAACTAAATAACATACATGTCGACAAGAAAATAAAAGAGAGCCAGTTCTGATGGTTTGGTCATATAGATAAGCAAGGAGGTGGAGAAAGAGAAAGCACTTTAGGAAGAAATAAGAGAAAAAACGTGATATTAAAAAGTACAATTCAACTACACAGCTTCATATTTTCAGACGGGTTTATGAAGAAGGCTTAGTAAAACTTAATTAGGTTGTATTATTTATTACCAATATCTATTTGTAATTTTGCTATAACCTAGAATTTAGATAAAGTTCCTTCGCGTTTGCTTTAACTGAAATACTATTTTAATTTGTGCATTTTTGGTATCTACTATACATATATTTCCACGCTGCTCTAGAGTTTCTGGTTCCCGTTCCCGTTCACTAACTTATTTAGAAATTAGTCACAGTCGAGCGGACATACCCAAGGAAACAGATCTGCTCCTTTGGCTGGAAAATTAAATAATTTGTAAATACATCCTATTCGATCGTTCCTTCTCCTCTCTCTAATTCCCCGCCGACTCTCTCCCCCCGCCCTCCGTCGATCTCTCTTCGATTTCAATTTGTATTTCGACTCTGATCTTTAACGAATCTTTAACTTCCAACGGAACAGAAAATTATCATCCGAAGAGATTAAGAACAACATTTGTTTTCGTTTGATGTAATTACTCTAAGACGGGTGGTATTTCGACGAAACGTCGTGATGGGGAATTTCAAATTGGCAGAGGGTAAAGGGAAGTTCCAATCAAAATAGGAAGGTTATTTATTGGAAAAATCGGCTTAATTGAAAATGGAACGCCCATTACAACTCCCGTTTATCAGAAAACCATGACGAATTAACTTATCCGATGTAACGATTTAAAAGTATTATTATTTCCTCCCTTCTAAAAATACGTAGTCTTCCTATATAAGAATTCTAGTTGCACCTGATCAGGTACTTTTATAGGTTTTGTTGAAGTTAAGCCGACAATTTTTTCGTAATTATTGGGAAAGCAAAAACGTTATATTTCTACTGCCTCTATTCACTTTATCGATCGAGTATATATTGAGGGACCTACTGCCCTCAAAACGGTATCGTTTACATCCCTCGCGTTAAGAGGACTGCCGCCCCTTTAAGCAAGGAAAGCCGGCACCAAATCAATAAATGAGTGCCATATTAGGATTCACGAGTCAGACAATTTCCTTAATTTTTAACAATTTCCGATTCAAGATCTCTCCCTGCATATGACGAAAGTTGAGACATCTTTTATTAGATTAGGTAACGTCTTTTTTCCAGAACAAGGATACAGGAAAAGTAATAATATAATGATTCCCCTCGGTGCAGGTAATCCCGAAGGAGGCCCTAAAAGATTCATAATCTCAGATTAGGAATAAAGAAAGCGATTCGGCGTTGGCAAAACGGCGCTTTTGTTTTAAAATTGCAATTGCCCCGTGGAGACATTAAAAGCTGTTTAAGGGGGCTCGGGATGATATCTTTTTTATATCTTGTTTTGTGCTGCGATGGGGATTACAAGGATTTTTGGTTTCATTCTATTTCCGGAAGTAATGGAACGCATTAATCGATTTTATTACTATTTAATATCAAGTTGCATATATGTAACAAGTCGCATGAATTTAATTTGATATATAATTTATAAGAGACGTTCTCTACGTTTAACGTTAGAGTAAGATCAGGGTCGTACAAATTTGTTTGTAGATATTGGCAGATTTTAATGGGTGTATATGAAGAAATTGCTAAATTTCATCATAATTTTTGAAATCTTAGGAAAATAAACTATCCGTAGAAATATAAGCTTGTTTTATGTAATTTTATATCATTGCCTCCAAAAATATTCGGGGTTAAGCCTTCATTATACTTCAACAAATAAACAGTATCGAAGGTATCTAGCAAAAGTAATTCGTAAATATTATTAATATTGGAAATGTACACAAAGACTAGCTCGCAAATATATCACTAAATTTACAGTTTACACGTTACCAAACGACCAAAAATAAACATTAATAATCCAGTATTCTCATATGTTTATTTTAAAATAATGCTCAGTTACAACTGAGGTTCTGCTTTACCTTAAGCTCAAAGAGAAATTAATAGTAAAAATTTAGTATGCTCTTCCGTTTTTCCTCCTTCATTGAGACGTGTAAATATTTGCCTCTTGTAATTGTGTACCAGCGTAAACAGTTTGAATGGAGTACTTCCTCTACTTGAATCCGTAGAGGTACAGTCTCACACAGAAATAGCAGCGAACCGATATATTATCTCACTAAAATTAATTCTCTTAGGAAAATATACATGAATTGTGTTAAATTGCTTTAGCGAATTTAAATATGTGTGGATGCAAAAATTACAGTTCTGTTAAAGAAAACGTCGAAAGAACGAGCAAATCTAATGAGGATGGTGCTTGAACTTGATCTAATTAAGACTCCAATCGGAACCATCGTAAACAAGCAAAAAATGGCAACATTTAGGTACTTTGAACTTATAAGCGACGATGAAGGTCGACTAAAAAAAAACACACCGGTTGTAACAACATCGGCATTAGAGTGAGAGAGACCTTGGCGTTTTGCATTCATTGATTTTGTTGAAAAATGCCTTGCTCTTTTGTTATTTTCGTGTTCTCGTGCTATTGCCTCGCTCGTACATTCATCCGATTTAGTTAACATTAATTTTACAATCGAAGAACGTCTTTATATGGCACGCTAACCATTCGTTGTTCAGAGATTTTAGATTGCAAGCTTCGGCAAGCCGAGGAAATATGTTTGTTATGGATTAGGTGTGGTGGACACTTGTTGAAGCCTACTTTACATTCATCCTTTTTTTATAAACTGGAAGTTCATTTACCTTGCTAAGTCGTATCTCCTCTCGTATCTGAGATTCTAACAAAGAAAGCTTTATCGACAATTACATATATTTATGTACACAAAAATTAAACGAATGTCCTGTGATTACTTACTCGTTTTGTGGATACACCGATGTCTGGTAATAACTATACGTACAATACATATCTACGTATGTGTCAGTACAAGTTTAAAAATCATGTACCTACTGACGTTCAATTAGTAAAGTTATTATCAGCACGTCAGTCTCCGGCAAATCAGTAACAGTTAATTTTGCAGCAAAAGGAATCATTTAGTCGACAGGATGTTTGCTCACTTAGTGAAGCTTTTATTATTATTTACCAGAGACTGAGACATTTTGGATTTTCTCCCCAAAACTAGCATGTTGTTAATATTGAAAAAATACATTAAAGATGGAGTTACTACACTTCGTTGGTGTAATCGTTGGTAGTCGCCCAATCGTTCATGACATGTTTTCATTAGCCTCACACTGCCATATTCTGAGGATATTCAGTTGATAACATAGCACTTTTCCAAACAGGTCTAATAAAGATGTCGTTAAGTAAATATTAAACATGTTGTACCGATGTCTTTATGCCATGCCCATCTTAAAGTCGTGTGTTACAAAATGTAACGTTCCGCCGACCAGCCATATATCAAATAAATACAGGATTATTTTCTATTTAGTCATAACACAATCTCCAACCCAAAACAAAAAAGACAATAAGCTCCACTCTATACAGATTTCTGATAGCTTTAACGTGTTAGTGTGCGTGTAATGAATGAAACACAAGTTCAAATAGGGTAAACATATGCTGATTGTACATGTATGTGTTGATATGACTGAGTTCACTTTTCATTTACACCTAGTTTTTTACAACGGTAATTCTCTACTATTTTGCAGTTCCAGACCTGGTCGTCCACCCAAAAGAGCACCGGTGGGTCTTAGCCTGGCCGCCTCACATCTGCAACACCAGCAGCTCAAGAAACCGAGAATGGACAACGGAGATTATCCTTATGAAAACGGACACATTAGTGGTAAGTTGAACTCCAATCAGTAATTATGAAAAATAACCGTTACATTCCGAATAAAGACTAAATTGAAATCACCTTCAATACACATCAAAAGGAATTGCTAGTTTATTATCTGGGCGTACTTAGACAATCAAACGTATAAACTTATAAGGGTACGTTAAAAGTTGATTTATTCACCGCAGGTACCGATGAAGGTATCTAGATAGACTAATCCTCACATATATTCATTTACCATTTTGCCACTCCATCACATTACTTTCGGTATAATTTTGAATGTAGACCATGTGTGTTAACCCCAAATGTTAGTAAGTTATGTACAGTAAGTAGATTTACAATATCACTGAGTAATTTTCGGTAATTCCGTTGGTATTTTTATGGTGATTCGGTCTATTCTCTTCTATAATGCCCAACACAAACGCACACCGAATGGTGTAGTATTAATGCAGGATCCATTCATAGATAGGTGAGAAGGAAGAAATTTATAGGTTAGATCAGGTGTTTTCGTGGCATGATGGGCTGTCTGTACTCGTGTAAGGGACGATTAGTCGAGCACGCGATGTTCAGATTTCCAAATCAAAAGCATCTTTATGTAAATAACAAATGAAATCGCGCGTCGAGGAGACAATTGCGTTACCCCTCCGTCCACCCCCACAGTCGATATAAACCGACAAACGAACGCGATTTCCTCCGTAATTTTGTTTAACAAACCTAAAAGCTTTGACAGCTATAATGCGTAGCTATTAAGTAAAATGTATATTTGAATAGATGCAAGGGGGGAACTTATTGCCAAGTGTAATCAATAAATCATGAAAGCTGTTGTTGACCGCTTCGCTTTTGTTTCAATATTATGTGGTGGCGAAAGGGAAAAATGGAAATCTGTGGAAATTAAAATTGAAGATTGCATCGGTATCAAAATGGACGAAATTTCAGTGAAATGTTACTTGGGATAAATAAATGCAACTGCAATCTATTGATCCAACACGTCAGAAACACAATCAGCTTCAAAGTGGTGTTGGCTCATTTCTATGGTATTTGCTAGGGATTTTAGTGTTTGCACTGTTCTGATATTTGACATCTTCTATTTCCGTTTCCTAACTTGTCCTTGCCCGGGTTTAATATCCTAAAACTTTTTATTTAGAGTATGAGTTGATCAACTATAATAATAGTAATAATATAATTTATTAAGAAAAATTGATAATTTAGGTAGTGATGTAAAGTTCCCAAAATCCAAATGTTGGTTTAATTCTTTTGGCTATCATTATTTTTATTGAACCTTCCCACTTGCCTAATCTCATTGATAAGTTTAATTTGTTTTCTTCTTTATGCTATTCTGGCTGTACTTGTGTTATATTTGTATTTATTGAACACGAGTTTACCACAATTTCCCATCCTTTTTTTACTTATTTAATGATTTTAGATGCTGTGATTACATTTAACGTGTGTCGTATGGTAAACTTGGACTTTTTAACAATACAGAACGTAAGGCGCAGCTTGTTAATATATGCTGTCAAAATAATCGCAGAACATTTTAGAATAGCTCATCGCAGAGCTATGATGAGCTAAATTTTGCGACTGCTGTAAATTGTGGCATGCATCTATGTCTTATGGTTTGCGTTGTCAAAAAGACGTGGCTTACTTATAGCTGACATGTGGGCAAACTATTTAAAAACCAAAAGTTTCGATGCATCCCCACAGGGCAAATATAGTCATTTGTATAAACAAAATTAGGTTATAAGAGTTATCAAGACTGTCATTAAACGCTGGAAACTATTTAAGGAAGTGTTGGATACCTTTATTGATGCGTTTATCATTTCCGTTCGATACAAATTGTCTATTTCTGCTAATTAGCTGTTGTCCATTTTATTTCGATTTCTGGCGATTGCCCGCACCAAACACATTCGGCGAGATTAACTCCGCTATCATCAATCATTATCCATGTCATATAGAGGATCGTCTAAAGACGCCCTATCCCTAGATATTCATACACGCTATTACCATAAGCGTATCCATCACAAGCTTGTATTTTGGTCAGTGAAACGAGCCATGCAATATTAAATATCTATTTGGTTATGTGATGAAATTTGTTTTTCATATTCCCCAGAAAAAATATACAAAGTTTACCCGTTGGTTCCAACAGTAGAGTGGCATATCAGAAAATGTTTACAACTATTCACTAATCGGTGTTGCTACCATAATGGTTTACTACAATATGTTGCCCATATTACCTTTTATTCTAAAACAATAGTTCTCAATCGATGAGGTGTAAATAGTATTTATGTATAAGAGACAAGTAACGCTTTATTAAGTAGAAATGTACAGTAAAAAGCTAACTTTAACGGAGTATGTAGTGTATTAATTTTCATAATTTTTAATGATATAAATTTGGTACGGCGAGAAAAGCGCAGCGGTTCGGCGCCACTGGCAAGTGATGGCGGCAATCGCCATCAAGAGATGTATCGATGTGTATCGTTTAATTCCTTCTATAAATGCAAATGCTTCTCGTATAATTCTGATTCGTCTGCCGTCTCTTTCCATTTTTAAACGAGCCTCTCGTATGAGATAATAAACAAATGAATAATAACCGATTGGATTTCACTTGCGATATCCCATAAATAACGCTTTGGTTACTTTTATAATGAATGCCAACCACACCTTTACACTAAATTAAATCCCCTGTCCAAATATTGCTTTTTAGGTGCCAAGTTGAAAGCGAGATTTATTGGCGTTCGTACGTTTCGCCACTCGTAGGTACATTGTGTATGTTTGAAACGGACGGTCGAACACATCGCGGCAGTACGGAAGATCATTCGGAAGTGAAATTATTCGTCACCCGGTAAATGGCGGTCGTCCCGAGGGAAGAGCTTCCATCCTATCCTTACAGAAATTAATGAAGTGCAGTGTGTCTATAAATATTATGGACGATTTCCAATTTATCGATGGAAATAGAGGGAAGCTGTTAGAAAGGCGAGGATTCATTTCTCAACCATTAACAAGGGATGGAAGTGTTACTGTAGATATAACCCTTTCCGTAGACTAATATGTCATTTTGCGATTTGAAAGAAGCTAGTGATATCATATGCTGCTGAAAAGTTCACAGACCACGCAAAAAAATTGAAAGATACAACTACGTGAATCAATATTGACAATTCTTATGATACCATAACAAAACTATCGAATCTTACAACGCTTTAACCTAACTAACTATATCATTCTTAGTAACATTTCCTCTGGTGCCCATATTTACTAGACAGCATTTCAGACATAGTATTAATATAATATTTAATTAGACAGTCTATTGCAAAATAACTATTGTTTGATCAGTACATTCAGCAAGTGGGTACAATTCTTTATTCACTGCAAAAATTGTTGGAAAAAATTTTGCTTAAATTATACTCCAGAACCCTTCTAGTTACCTTCTCTGTTTTATCAAATTTTATTTTTTCAATTTCAATGCATATCAAGTTTGAATAGGTAAATATATTTTTTTTTTTTTAGTAGAAATGTCTATAAGGAATAATCATGTTTTTTATAACAACGGTATTCGTAAATTCAAAAAGCTGAATCTTTATTAATGGAAACTCCCAAACAGCACAAAAGCCTGATTATATTACTTTCTCATAAATATGAGGTCTTCTTCTTCTTCTTCTTCTTCTTCTTTATAAACCGTAATTCCTCCACTGCTGGAGGTAGGTCTCTTCAAGTTTTTTCCAGATATCTCTATCCTGCGCTTTTTGTATCCAGTTTCTTCCTGCTGTGGTTTTAATATCGTCAACCCATCTCTTCATTGGCCTACCCAATCTTCGTTTGTTTTCCCAGGGCCTCCATTTCAATACTCTAGATGTCCATCTACTGCTATCCATCCTGGCCACGTGTCCTGCCCACTGCCACTTCAATCTAGCTATTCTCTCGGTTATACATGTTATTCTGGTTCTTCCTCTGATTCCTTCATTCCTTATATGATCTCTCAAACTGACACCCAGCATTTGTCTCTCCATAGCTCGTTGCGCGCATTGTAGGCGATGTAAACTGTTTTTTGTAAGGCTCATTGTTTCCGACCCGTAAGTATTTACTGGAAGTATGCAGCTATCATACACTTTCTTTTTTAGGTTCATGGGGACATCTCTGTTCTTAAGTATAAATCCTAGTTTTTTGAATGCTGCCCAGCTCTGACCTATATTCGTCGCGGTATTTCTGCTTTTTGATTTCCAAATTGATTGATTGACAAAATCAAATATGAGGTACCTACTCATATATGAGAGAGTATTGTAATCAGGTCGATTTTTCGAAATTGAGTTATTAGCATTTCTGGACGTTTTGAGGTCCCCTGAGTCCAAAAAACATGTTTTTGGAAAACCGTCTGTATGTATGTGTGTATGTGTGTATGTATGTGTGTTTGTGTATGTATGTCTGTGGTAGGATTTTTTCAAAAACCAAAAACCACAAACTGTCAAAACTTTGTATTAAGACTTTATGTCATACTTGGACGTGAAAATAAGCTTTTCATTGAAATCGGACAGGATAAAAGGGTAGTTTACTCTTGTCATTTTTCGATTTTTTGAATTTTTCTCGAAATTCGCTCCAAGATTTTTTTTGAAACTTTGAATATTTATTGTACGATTAAATAGGTATAAAAAAGTTTTCTAACGATTTTGGCTAAATCTTTTGTGAAGAGCACTTTATACTTGTCAATTTTCGGTTTTTTCAATTTTTTTCGAAATCCATTCAACGATTTTGTTTTAAACTTTGAATATTTATTCTACTATTGAATATGTATAAAAAAGTTTTCTAACGTTTTTGGCTAAATCTTCTGTGAAGGACACTTTATACTTGTCGATTTTTGGTTTTTTGTATTATGCTCGGAATTCGTTCCAAGAATTCTTTTTAAACTTTGAAAATTTATTGTGCAATTAAATATGTATAAAAAGGTTTGTAGCGTTTTCGGCTAAATCTTCTGTGAAGAGCATTTTATACTTGTGGTTTTTCGGTTTTTGAATTTTTCTCAAAATTTGCTACAAGAATTTATTTTAAATTTAGAACATATATTCTACCATTGAATTAGTATAAAATAAACTTTTCTATCGTTTTTTGCAAAATCTTCTGTGAAAGGCACCTTGTATCATTCTATATATTCTATATGTCATTAACCGTATCTATTTCCCGTTTGGATTTGGCAAACGCATATTGAAAATATGAGAAAGTACTCTGATGAACACATCACGATTTTTTTAAACTTCGTACGTTTGCTTTACTACTCATCCTTGTTGATTGCCGTTATCGTTATCTTGACTGATCTGCGAAGAGCTAAAACGGTTTTATCAATTCTTACAAAATTTTAGATTTAAGCTGAACGTACTAATGACTGTAACTTGTATTTGAAACATTTTTTTTTTGTAAAACGTCCCTAAAGGGCACTATTAAACATTTCCATTTTATCAATTTTTTTTAAACGAATATTTCTCAGAAATCTTTGTCATTTAAATAACCAAAAGAACTACATATTTATTAATAAGAGAAAATGTTAATATTTTGTACAGCCATATGAGAAAGTCCTACGATGTTACACATCGCCATTTTTTGATTTCCTTTTGTTTCGTGTAGTAATCCATGTTTTTTATCGTTATTTTAGATTCCACGATTTTTCCAATTTTTCCTAATAAATATGAATTAGTTAAAATGTTTCATCTTTCTGGTTCGACTTTTTGACGCCGCGATACGGTCTCAATACGAAATGAGTGCAATTTGTGCGAGTAAATTATAAACAAGCATCTTTGTAATAACCCATTTTTCTAGAATTTTGAAGTCTTATATTCGTTCTCTTAAAAAAACTCGAGAGCGTTGATGGAGTCCTTGTTATTTCTACTATAACGTTTGTTAAAAATAGGTTCAACTTGACTTTTTGAAATCGCCAGTGGTGAATGGTTAATAAAACCTTTTACGGTTTCTTTCTCTCAATCGTAGCCGCAACCACCTTATCGTGCGGATTTCGTCTCCACAGGCCATCTGCCGTGCCGGTCTGGATTCTCCATGTCAAATGCAGGCACCTATAATCGGACGATTAAAGTGCATCCGATCCGAAGAGTCCGATCCCCGAAGAGAGCGAATAAAAGAAAGCAAAAATCGGGCGTTAAACGATAAATTTATAAACAATAATTTGGCCAATTCGAAATAATAACAGCTCGAATCATTTGAAATAGCTATAATCAAACGTTTAAAGTCATTGAGATAACTGCGCTAAACGCAAAACAAATTATACGGGCCCATAACAAAGCGCCCGAGGATGGCAATGGATGGCCTTTTTCTATTTTTCTTTTCTCTTCTCTTTAGAGCCGAGGAACAAAAGGAAGAAGGAGCATGTCATTCTTCCGAGACCGGCCGGGTCTTTGATTATATGCAATGTGTTGTGGACCACAAAATACCTGATAACCTTAATCTTTTTCATACCTACCATAGATACAAATGTTTAAAATTTTGTATATCTCTCTTTAGCAGATGGGCTAATGCATAAGTTGAAATACATTTTCAAAATTAAGATAATTAGTTAAGTAGGTTAAAGAATTC
Source organism: Cryptocephalus moraei (assembly GCA_946251905.1). NCBI lineage: Eukaryota > Metazoa > Arthropoda > Insecta > Coleoptera > Chrysomelidae > Cryptocephalus > Cryptocephalus moraei. Next base: position 14,434,795 of record OX276453.1, on the reverse strand, counting down.
GAAACATTGTCAGAGGAAAAAACATTCATATTCCTCAGCACTCACACTTATATTTCAGGTTAACACACAAGAACGAGCAATAGTCTTAAAAATATGTTTTAATTTTGTTTTTTAAAATAACAGTTATATTACGTAAAACAGAAATTTCTTAAACAATATCGAATGAGTTGCTATATACTACACACTCTTTTAGACACATCTTACGTATAACACCGGTGACATATATGTGTGATATATTGGTTATCCACGTTAGTTAGTATGGTCTACGAATGCTTTGCCTCCTAACAGTTATTCCTCCTACCTATACCTTTACATCTTTTCGAGTAACTGGAGGATCTGCGCTCTTCTTAAGTTAAAACTTTCACTTATGACAAAAGTTCTAAAGGTACGAAATCGAAATAATTATTATTAACCTTAAGTCGTTTTGTTTTGAATTATGTCGTCTTTTCAACTTTTGATTTCCCGATTTAATAGTCTAGAATATAGATAGACCTTTCTCCGTCGAATGCTATTAATTGGGATTTACCTAACCAATTACAAAATAAAATTGCAGCAATTTATGTCATATATAGAGCTTAATACGACTTAATTAGCAGTGCGTTCATCCTGCCTATAATTTCTTATAGACGATTTTTAATTCAAGTAAATTGTCATTAATTTACGCGTGCTAATTTTTGTCCATTCCGTTTTTGGTTTTAAATGGATTAGGTTATTGAAATGCAGAGATGTGAGATTGAAATTATGACATTTAACGTTTTTTATTGTATTAGAGTGTTATATGACTTGTAGTAATTATTTCTAAGTAAGGCCATTTAACATTTTTCCACTAATGGTTATTGTCGGTGGTCAGATGAAACTTTGTACTGTTAAAGCAGCTAGGGTTATGGTTTTTAAATGGTAAAATGGTTTTACTTAGAGCTTTTTCATCTTTTCTGATTTCTTTCCCATCCGATTTCATGTATATAATACAAGTATGAAGTTGCATATGACCGTGATAATTATATCATTTATTAAAATATAATAATTCATCAGAACATGCCAAAGATCTTATACAAATTATTTAATATCTGGGATATAAATACACCTTACTTTTTTAAATTGGAAGATATAAATGCGTGTCCGTTGTCTATAATCGAAGGTGCTTGGAGACTATCTATTAGGAATTATTTGAAATTGCTGTGATTTGGGCATCTCACCCTAATAGTTTAACCGGTTTAAACACCAGCTTTGGGTCATTTGTGGTTTGGTCTGGTTGCGCATTGCCGATGACAATGCCACACTTCTGTTGATTTAAAATCATCGTCAGATGGCATTTGGTGAAGTGCTGACCACTAACGTATGTACTTTATTATCTTCGAAAATTAAACGTATTTATATTATCCAATTAAAGAGTTTTTTATATTGAAAGGCTTTAAGATAAATATTTCAAAAATTACTACTTATTGCATTTTCTAGATGATGCACTATGCACATTTAAATCTCGTGCATGTAGAATCGATTTCAATAAGTCGGGTTTTAATAGAACTTTTACCGCATCTCTCCATACTCCTATGGATGCGTTATATTACCATTTCCGCAAAGTTTATTGTAATTACACAATTTGTTAAGGCACCTTTTAAGCATTTATGTTTACTGCAGACAAAATTGGCTTTAACTTGTGAATAATTGTTTCTTAAATTGATTTTTTTGGACGCGTTAAAAACTCGTCTCATCTACATTTTGAAACGCGTGAACTTTTTTGTCAAGAGACATGTTTTTCGCGTGTAATGACATGATGAGTTTTACGTTTTGCAAAGTGAAATGCGCTGCAAGTAATATTTTAGAAGATTTTTTTAATGACCCCTCGTTTGAAGTGATTTTTTCTTATGAACGTCGTTAAAGGTGTAATTGAATTTAAATTCAATTTCCATTTTGCAGCTAATTGCTATCATATTAAGAATTGTAGAAACTAGAAATTGAAAGTATGACAAAATTATTAAAATGTTTTTGCATATCCACTGGAAAGGCATTAACAAAAAATTTTATTATTACGTACCGCCAAAGAGCAAAATGTAATATTAATCCAGTCAACGTAGTCATTTTTTGACGTTTTACGACATTAATTCATAACCGCATGGAAGTGGTCAAATGTTGTAGGCTCTGATTAGTTGATCATGCCTATATAGTTTTAAACATTCAAAAAATGTGCATTAACAAATGGGAGGGGTCCAAAGTTAGCAAAAACAAGTTTTTTGATTCTACAAGCCAAAGTATGCATTTTGGCGAGAAAAGTTTCAGATATAAGTTGTATAGAATTTAAAAACCTACAATTTGAGCTGCAGCGCGATTAATTTTGTTAAATATTTATTGCAAAAATGCCAGAAAAACCACTGAAAATGGTCATTTTTGCATATTGATTATTTATTACGAAAATAATACGATTTAGGTTTTTGCTACTTTAAAAGCTAGCTTTTAAAATTCTAAACCTAAACAGCTTTTATAAAAGTCAATTGGTTAATTAATTTGTTGCTGAGATATTGCTATTTGTTTATCCCAAGACGCATAATGTTCATTGCTGTTACGTCTTTTTGGATAAACATTTCGAGGTGCACAAAGGCTTATTCTCTTCACAAATAACCAAATTTTCATATCCCGTTAAGAAAATATGATAATTACAATTGTGAACCCTTTATTTATCGCTTTAAAAAAGGGGGTGTTTTTTTATAAATAAATAGACCTGGAGCCATTTTCATAACTTGTGTACAAATTTCCGACTTACAAATTCGGATAGCTGAATTCAAAACGGAGAATTGAAAAAAAAAACAACTTTCTTCGACCAGTAGAAGCCGAGATAGGATTTTTTTTTAAAAATTCGCAGCTCTTTTGTTTATAACAGTTAAGAAATGAATTTTGCTCTATTCGATAGTTCAATATTTGTATTTTTTTAAATGTTTATTAGAAAAAAAAAAATTGATATTGTTAAAAAAGCTGTATGATGCAGTATATATGCAGAGTAAAGGTGTATAGGTACTCTCGGACTACGCTAGAGTGCGAGTGGTGGGGATGGCAATTCGCAACCGCTCGCGCTGAGATGACCGAATTTAAGCGTTTAAATTGGCAGAGCGCAGACAATATATCCGTATCTCTGTCTCAAAACAAATTCCTATCTCGGCTTCTAATGGTCGAATTTTTTTTCAATTCTCCGTTTTGAATCCAGCTATCCGAATTTGTGAGTCAGAAATTTGTACAAGTTATGAAAATGGCTCCAGGTCTATTTATTTATACAAAAAATCACCCCCTTTCTTAAAGCGATAAATAAGGGGTTGACAATTGTTTTTATGATATTTTATTAACGGGATATGAAAATATGGTTATTTGTGAAGAGAATAAGCCTTTGTGCACCTCGAAATGTTTATCCAAAAAGACGTAACAGCAATGAACATTATGCGTCTTGGGATAAACAAATAGCAATATCTCAGCAACAAATTAACCAATTGACTTTTATAAAAGATGTTTAGGTTTGGAATTTTAAAAGCTAGCTTTTAAAGTAGTAAAAACCTAAATCATATTATTTTCGCAATAAATAATCAATATGCAAAAAATGACCATTTTTAGTCGATTTTTGGCATTTTTGCAATAAATATTTATCAAAATTTATCGTGCTGCAGCTGAAATTGTAGGGTTTTAAATTCTCTACAACTTATATTTGAAACGTTTCTCGTCAAAATGCATACTTTGGCTCGTAGAATCAAAAAACTTGTTTTTGCTAACTTTGGACCCCTCCCATTTGTTAATGCACACGTTTTGAATGTTTAAAACTATATAGGCATGATCAACTAATCAGAGCCTACAACATTTGACCACTCCCATCCGGTTATGAATTAATGTCGTGAAAAATCTACACAGACTGGGCTATACATGGTGTTAGGGGTTTGACTGCCTTTATTTTAAGAGGCGATAGTATTCACCAAAATAAACAAAAAACCTTATATAACAGGGGTCCTAAAACCAACCGTTTTCGAGAAAAAAATTAGCACACTTCTAATTTCAAGGTGTAAAAATTCAGTTTTATTAAAGAATCTCACATAATTTTGTACATGAAATGATCATGAGATGTATTCTTTTAATGTATTTATGTTGAATTTTTAACAAAACAATTTTTTCTTTAAAGAATAAAAAAAATCTAATCAATACAACTCGATAAAATGCCTATTACGTGATGTGGCACAACCGCGAATTTATCGCACGCGTCGCGAAACATTGACCCAGCACAGCTGTTTACATGTATATGGATCACTTCTTGTCGGTGTTGCCAAGTTGTGGTGAAATGCCTTGATAAAATAACTCGACTTTTCTCGAAAACGGTTGGTTTTGGGACCCCCGCTATATAGGATTTTCTGTTTGTTTTAATGAATACTATCACCTATTAAAATACAGGCAGTCAAACCCCTAACACCCTGTATATACATTGTAATTACATGTACATTGTAAACATGTAATGTATACGAAATGTTATAGTAATATAATAATAATGTGTGAAGGATCTTTTAAAAATCTACTTCGGTCTTGGTATGATTTTCAAAGATAAGTTCTCTGTAGATTTAAGGTCTTGATCGATTTTAATGTAAAATTATAAACTGTAAAATTTATAGGTTCTACAACGGTTCTACTCATCAACTAAAGAACGTATTAAAATCTTTAGATGAAAAAATGCATAAAAGAGAAAGATATGCAAACTGCTAATTAAACAATAAATGCCAGTTCTTACAAAACTTCTCTTAACAAATTATTTATTGATGTAAATATGAAACAGGCGAGAAAAAAACACTATGTATCTATATATTAATATCATTTGAGTCATTCAACTCAACGATTTAAGATTTTCATCATTTAATCTGTGTACCTGTATTTAATATTTGTTGATAGCACAGCTTTATACAGATCTTGATTAAACTGCATTTGACTACTTGTGGAGTTATTTGCACGCAAGGTTTCAACGTTTGCTGAATTTTGTGAGTGAGTCTGGTTTGGCTCTTTTAATGTAACGATACCCTGTTTTACTTAGAAATAATGAATTATGTTGAAATTGTAAAATTAAAATGCTTTTGCATAACAGTTAAAACAGGTGAAAGTAAAAAGAAAAAAAAATCAATAAATATCCGTCCATAGTTGTTGAATATGCCGGACAAACATTCAGGTTTGTTCTGTGCACATCATAACAATTGTTAGAGAGGGAGCGATAGGAGAGAAATAGAACTAGTTGTAACTTTCCCCCCGAACGCTACTGGCCAGCGCGCGCTTCTAGCGGTAGAGATATCCGGAGGTTATTCGTTCTCTCTCTCTCTCATCTCTCTCTCTATCTCTATCTCTATCTCTATCTCTATCTCATCCGATCTCTTCAATAATAGTAATTGTTATGAAGTGCCACATAAAATAGATTCTGTTAATCTTTGAAATTTATTTAAAAAAATGAGAAGCGAGCGGTGTACATTTCACTTGTTCCAGAGTAAATTATCTGAAAGTTAACGCTTCTTACTCGTGGAGCGGGTAAAAGTATTTTAGTTTAGTATTAAATTATATTGTCCCTTTGTATTAATTTTCATGAAATATGTAAAACAGTTCTGAACAATCTTAAATAAGAAACATCAGTAAATCCGCTTCCGTTGTGTTACAACATATATGTGTTATAGTTATTAATTGTCCCGTTAGTATAATACTTAAGAAAAACTTCCAAATTTGTATCAGTATAGTTCGTCCAAAATCGGTATAAGATACCAATATTGATAAGATACTAAAATTTTGACGTCTTAACAACATCAGTCGACACAAGTAGCCGCGTCGACCAGTACGCCAATTGATCAAATTCTCGTTTGGTGAGACTGCAATTTCTCATCATAGAGATGACTAAATAGATAAACTTATATAGGCGTAACGATTTTTTCTGTTGTACATCTCAGATTAACGGTGGAAAGAGTATATTTCCTTATTTACTTTGCATTGATTTTTATCCATATTGGCTGGTCGTAAAATAGCGGTAAATTCTTTAACAGTAAAAGAATGAACGTAATTAATTTAAATAAAAAGGCCCGCAGCTATGTGAGCAATAAATCACAAAAATGGCATCTATCTAATTATGAGATTGATCTGATACGTCGCGGAAAATTTATTGTGTTTGAAACCAATCCTTATTTTGTTACGTAGGTGTAAATAATTGAAATGATTTGATACGCTTTTGATGGTGAATCCTTTAACACGATAGTACTGTTACCAGACCGATTATAACAAGAGCTAAATTGGTTAATTAATCTTTTTCTGCTGCCTTTCTGACGTTTCTTACGAACATTGTTCAAATTTGCCAAGAAGAATAATTGTAATTACTTTCAACATTTCCTCAAGAGATAAAATTCCTGTTAACTCGGTGTTGATGTTATCAACGCAGCGGCAAACAATAGATATAAATAATAACATTTCTTCGCATTCGTATGAATTAATAAGAGAATTTATTTAATTGCGGCAGGAAACAAATTTTTATCTCTGCAGCAACAGTCGGCGAAACAATGCCATCATGAATAAAATAAATAATCGGTCTTGGCTATTATAAAAAGAGAGATAATCTTTATTTATGGTTCCTACTTCAATTACTGTCAGCCTATAATTATTTAATTAAAAGAAAATTAGAGGTTCATTAGGTGAGTGAACTTTTGGTGTAATTCAGGAGAAATCGTATCAAATCCTAATTCGAATTGGCCATTGTATTTGCTAATTTTACGGGAAATGTTTGATTTAAAAAAATAGGCCCATACAGATGATAAAGTGACGATGTCTTATCAAAGTAAAAACGTTCCGACATAAGTACGGTCTTTTTCTCTTTCTAGGGTCTCCCTCTTGACTTCAATATATAGCCTTCTAAGTGGCGAAGCGTATTATCACCAATATATCTTTAATGGTAGACGTTTCATTTCTTAATTCCCGGATATTCCGCGAAAAGATTGCACACACTTCATCATCAAATATGAGGTAATCCTGTCGAGAAGTGACCGCTCTCAAGATAACATTATTAGAGAAATAAAATAAACACTTTCTGGACTGCTTTTAACGACGTTGAGATTCTCATTTAGTGGACCAATTACACTTGATGATTCTCTGATTCACGACACCAAGTTTTATCGGGCCGTTTTCGTAATTAAGCCCCTCGGCCGGCTTGCTTGTATTAAATTCACTTCTCTCTTACGACCGATGAAGGAGAGTTTATAAACACCGTTTATTGGTGTCGTAAAACCGGATAAATGTAATTATTTTTTTGATTTTATTCCTTTATTAGATCTGTTATAATTTACTAATGGAGGATCGTTGTTGAAACGTTTATTGCTGCCAGATTGTTTTGTTTCAAGGTGCATAAAACTCCGAACACGTTTAAGAAAAATATACTATATGGATCAAAACGAGGAAAAATTCCTGGTAGCTAATCAACCCTCTGGTAACTATCACTGAAATTCAACCGTTGGTTGCTTATACTGACCGTGCAATTTGTGAATTCTGCCAAGGAGAAGTTAAAACCCACTTGCAGGTATGTAAATCAAGTGGAAAAGATTCACTATAACATCCGGAAGAAACATAATGCTACTTTTCATTGCCTCTTGCATCTTTTAGAATTGTACAGATGTATTACACATTCGCAATGTTTTTAGTTAGTCTGACATTCTTTGTTAATTTATATCACATATTTAAGAGGAGTAATTCCTGTGTGCTGTTGAACACAAAACCATAGTGTTTATAAGTCTTTTATAACTATATATAAATAACAATGTTCCCTATCACCATGTATTGAGATTCATTTTGTTTATTAATTGTGCAACTAAATTATTCCAGGAAACGTACTTCCTTTTTACGTCTTTTCATTCATGAACGATAAAGACTATTATTGTAATTCTTACCTCGAATATTTGACGAAATCGGTTATTTCCCGGCAAATTCACTATGTTGTCTTCAATTACTCTCGAGGTCTGGTGATGTTTTTCTCTTGACATACTCTGAGTAATATATCTTGTGGGTTATTGTGTTGTCCTTTGACCAGCAACTACCAAATTGAGTTTTTAAAAACTCCATTACTTATCGATCAATTTACTAACTATAGGTATGTCTTCTCCATTCTGCAGTATTGAACGTTTTGAACAGTAGGCAAATATGATTTGTGTTAGTTATTAAAATTTCTATTCCAATTCTTCAGATTTTGTGAATAATATTTTTTGGTTAGGTTAGGTCAGGTTATGTCTGCATGAATCAAGTAATGTATATATCTATTATTTGAGCCGAAATACAAACAACATGATCCTAAGACAGTGTTCCCAAAATGGGTATTGATTGGTACATGTATCTTAGCGCTCGAAAAAATAGGCTATTGTGTGTTTTAACCCAAAAATTATTACAATTTTGACAGGAAATACTTATGTAGGTAATGTTAAGTAGAACGAAAAGAAGGAACAATATCTATTATCGACAATAAATTAAAGAAAAAAATTAATGGTACCAGTTATAGGGGTGTCGAATGAATGAGTTACTACAAGCTCTGTGTAAAAATTGTACCGAATTCATTATCTTTCCAGCCACTAGAGTAATCAAGTTCATAATATATAACATAAAGGTCCTGTCGTCAATATACTTAAAATAGAAAGAAAATACACTTCAGGTTTGTAAACTACTTTTTAAAAAAATGTTCGGAACGTTATGTATGCCGTAATAGCTACCGAAGTATTTAACATTTGTAAAATCAAGCAAATTACTCATAAAACATCCTAAAATCTTAATAGTGTTTATTAATTGTAGATATATATTTACAAGAGGCACACTAGGTCAAGGTCGTTTGAAAAGTCCTTTGACAATATTGGCAGGTTCGTACCATAGATCTTATATTATAAGGATTGTGCATTGCCTATACTTTTGTATAGAGAGCCGTGTGCAAACATTGTGGAGATAATTCTTTTGGCACAATCAGGGACGTACTACACGTAATTTACTTCAAAATTGTCCGATCAATGCTCAGGAATGCAGTTAAAGAAAGTTTAAGTTAAAATATAAATACGTTACACACAAATAAAAAGTTCCATTTTTTATATTCTCCAAGTTTAATGACAACCGTACGATTCTTGTAATGATTTCGCACTTAAAGTCATAAAGAAATATTTCAATCCGACCCTGCATATTTACATTTTTAAGAGCTTGGCGGCCATATTGATGTTACTTGCTTTACAGTAAAATTATAACACATGAACTGCTGTACATATTTCCTGTACAGATTTTTATATGTCGATGGTGTAAAACAATTTCCATATACTTATTAGTTCTCAGCAATAACGCCTTTAATGTTATTGTTTCGGTACCCGCCATAATGATATTGGCCCAAGGAATTCCCTCAAATGTGGGCACAGCCGAAAACCTTTGAAGCACAATCAATGTACTATAAGATACCCAGACAGCACATAATGTCGTAAAGACATCCATTTTATGCCTCTTTTATGCATGGACGCCTTAAGACGTAAAAAGTACATCTATAAGACGTCCATATCCGAAAGTTTCTAAGATGTCCAAGGCCGGACGTCCTAAAGAAGCCTAATTTACGTCGATTTTTAGCCTCACCTTTATACGCCTGAAGTGGGCGTCCTTAGGACGTCCATTTCTGGATGTCTCTAAGATGTCCAGAGCGGAATGTCCCAATGACATCTAATTTTCGTCTATTTTGTGCCTATCCTTTTTTATGCCTGAAGTGGGCCCCTTTAGGACGTCCAGTTTTGGATGTCTGTTAAGATGTTAAAAGGCGGTCGCCTTAAGGACTTCTGATTTACGTCAATTTAATGCCTGCTCTCTTTTATGCCAGAAACAAACGTCCTTATGACGTCCAATTCTGGATGTCTCTAAAATGTTCAAAAGCTGACGTCGTAATGATGTCCAATTTATGTCGTTTTGATGCTTGACCTTCTTTATGCCTGAATTGAACTTCTTTAGGACGTCCAGTTCTGGATGTCTCTAAAATGTTCGAAAGCGGACGTCTTAATGACGTCTAATTTACGTCAATTTTATGCTTGATCATTTATATGCCTAAAGTGGACCTCTTTAGGACGTCCATTTTTGGATGTCTATAAGATACTAAAAGGCAGACGTCTTAATAACGTCTAATTTACGTCAGTTTTATGCCTGCCCTTTTTTATGCCAGAAGTGGACGTCTTTATGACGTCCGATTCTGAATGTCTCTAAGACGTTCAAAATCTGACGTCTTAATCACGTCCAATCTTTATCGTTTTCATGCCTGACCTTCTTTATGCCTGCCGGATTAGAGACGTCTTAAAGGCGTAGTTTTGTATTAAAAATGTCTTAAAACAGACGTCTTTGGACGTCATTACGGATTTGCGGACATCTTTTTAATGCCTTGGAGGCATCTTTGAGACGTACCGTTTTGTGGCAAATAATATGAAATGGACATAAAATGAACATTTTAAAGACGTCACTAAGAAATTACAGGATATCGTTTCGACGTCTTACAGACATGAAGAAGGCGTCCTTATGACGTTTTAAAGACGAAAAATGAACGTCGTAAAGTTGTCTTTTTAATGCATTGAAGGCATCTTTGAGACAAATAACGTAAAATAGACGTAAAATGAACATTTTAAAGACGTTCCTAAGAAATTAGGGGGCATCTTTAAGACGTCTTACAGACTTGAGGAAGGCGTCCTTATGACGTCTTGAAGACGAAAAATGGACGTCGTAAAGCTGTCTTTTTAATGCCTTGAAGGCATCTTTCAAACGTACCGTTTGGTAACAAATAACATCAAATGGACATAAAATGGACACTTTAATGACGTTCTTCGGACGTCACAGGACACCTTTGAGATGTCGCAAATGCCTAATGGTGATATCTATCAGACGTCTTAAAAACGTCTTTGTGCTGTCTGGGTATATGATTCATTTAAGAGTTAAGATTTATTATTATGTACTATTTATTTATACTCTTATATCCCTCTCCTTCTCCAATCAGCAGGCGATCTGGATATTACTGATTTGCTAAAATTTAAAGCAACCTATGGAAATCGCCTGGATTAAAGCATATTCTAGCATTTAATCAGTTAAAGTACAACGAACTTCTGTTGAACTTGTTACTATGTAATCCTCGCATATAGGCAATGTTATTATGCAATATATATGTCTCTCCGATTTAAAGTGAAGTTCATTTACTAACTTTTAAATGCACACGACTTATTTCAACTTGTACCATGCCTTGGTGGAGAACTCGATAGTGATTTGTTTGGTAGATTTTCACGAAATCCAACAAACTGCGAAGATAAAAATATATACCCTGTGTACGATCTGTCTTGAGGGCGTTGGTACAATTTTTATAAAGGAAAACTTTAGGTGCAGTCATTTCTTTTTTAAATGTCTCCCAATCTTTGAATGATTTTAGTACATGCTGGGATGGATTATAGAAATTTTTATCTAAATTTTATCAAATGCTTCAACTCTACTAGTTCCAGGTTGGATTTAATCTTGTTGAAACATTACTTTTCTTTAATTTAATTACTGCGTTCAGAGGTGTCGTCACGTGTTGATTGAAACATTCAAGAACAATATATATGTCTTTTCATTCTTGGAGTATGAGTGACGTGCTACAGGACCCAATATTTTGTTTAAGCAATTTTTTTGCCTTAGTTATATTCAATTATCTTCTGATTAGCAGAAATAAGAAAAATAAAACAATATAGATATAAATGTAAAATTAAAAAAATAAAAGAAACACCCACGTTTCGATAATTTTTCAATACAGAATGTGGCAGACTTGTCATAATGAAGCCATGCACGAAGTTACAGGTTGATATTAATCACTTTAAAAATAATACGCCGACCCGAAGATCCATATAAGGCTGCACATGGGAAAGCAATTTTTATCTTATTAAAGTCATGGTGTGTATTTTTCCGAAGACTTAACATAAGTCACGAAACTTTTGCAAAATTATTGCTTTATAATGGCTATTACATTCTTATATAAAATTAGATTTTCAGATCTCCTGCTGAGATTTTCAAGCTTTCCTTCTAACATAACATGCAACTCGTGCCGGTAAAAATTATGCCGAACGAGCATGTCATAAAATACGGAAATAAATAAATAAAAAACCAGTGTTTCAGTTAATATCGGCTGTTGGGTTTTTTCCAAATCTAATCGGTTTCATTCACGATATTTCTTACGCTTTGAGACCCGTGATATTTTAAAATTTAATTTCGCGTTGACCTTACTGTATTTTATGAAGTTACTTCAACACAAAAGACTACAACGGTTGTAAAAGTAATGGCGACTTTTAGGAAATTTTTCTAAATGCCAGCTCGAGCGTAGAATTTTTAAATAAGCCATTAAAACAACTTTAAAGTTTAAAGAAATTCGAATTTATTAACGAGGCACAAATTGCAGTTTCTTTACGGAAATATGAACCACGAATAGTTAATAGTTTCCTTGAAGAAATTATTTTTAGTCTTAAGAGATTTTCATTACGGAATATAAATAATTTTATGGTTAAAATTATTATAACAACATTGGTGGAGTGAACATTAGGAACTTTAGATGCAAGAAATCTCCATCTAAAAATCGACATTGCGATAAAAAACAACATTCCTACACACACCTGTTTCACCCCAAAATCTCCCCTCTCGTCATCAATCTATATCTCGCGTTGCCGCCTGCTCGCACCAAGCATTTTAATTGCCATTTTTCATGTTCCATTAATCCAATTGGAATTACACATCCGCCTAAACTAAGCGAGAATATTTTGACCAGGTATGTGAGTTATTAAAGCCTTTTGTTGTTGATACAATTAGTAATTAAGGTGCTTGCGGAATTTATATACTCGAATTTTTGGAATATATTAATAACGTTGTGTTATGTGTGTGTGGGAGTGTGTGCGTTTGTGTATTGAAGCGGGGACACACAATTCTCTTTATCTTCCTTCCCTTTTCTCTCTCTCCTTCTCTCTACATCGGGTGTTTTGTTTTAATTATTAACAGTGTCCGTTTCGATTTTCTTTGTTTAATAAAACCGATCGGCCTGCAGGAATTCCCGCGAAATACCGAAACAGAGGTTTTCTGCAATAATCATGCTACAAGTTTAAAACGAAAAAATTCTTTTGTAGGTATGGGTCAACTTTTGAACATATCGTTAACTTATTGGATTGACTAGGAAGTGGATGCCAGTCTTGGGAATATAATTTTTACATGCAAACTAATATGGAAGGAATAAGTGAACCATGAGTGAGTGTATTGGTATGTTAACCCTCCCATTAAAATACCAATGGGCGTGGGTAAATTGGGCACTATTTAATCTCTCACAAAATTTTACGACCTACCGGTGTTAATCTGTTTCCAAATTGGGCACTGACTCTTATAACAGGTACAAAATATTATTAAAGAGGGCAAGAGGGCAAGGATCAACCGAGTGCCCCGTGGGGCATAAGTGGTCTAACTGAACATTTCGACGGTACAAATTCGACAGTACGAAAGTAATGAAATAAGTAGGTTTTAATTGAAGTAAGTACTAATTTACCGAATTCGCCCTCATTCCAAATCGTAATGCACAGTAGGCGGCTGTGCCCAATTTACCTGTATCATTTTACGCTAATCCGGGGTTCGGTGCCGAATTTACCTAAAACCATTTCGGTTTAGGTAGTTGGTGTCCAATTTGGACCCGCCGCTTTAATAATTGGCGGCGCTTTGAAAACTGTTGGATTGCGTTCTGTAGAACCGTTGTAATTTAACAGAACTACGTATGTTTCAATTCGGGAACACGTAAGTTGGTTCCCAAGTTAATCAGGGTCAAAAATAACATACCAATTGGTTCCCGCAATTTTTGGTTTACCTGACCTTTAAGTGTAAATTGGTTCCCAACATTTTCACTTACCTGAGCTTATACAAAACACTTTTTCGCGTGTAATACTGTTGTACTTCTGGGTTATGTGGGCAACACTATTTTCGTTCTATTCGCTATCGCTTGTCAGGGCAAGAGGGCATGGATAAAGAATTGAGGTTTAGTAAAACGAATAGAACCGATGACTTATTTCGATTGTAAGCCGTTAATCCCCTCGAGCAACACCCTGTAAGGTAGTCTTATCGGTTTCGTACCCTCCGTGGTACAACTGACGGCCCCTGGTAATGAATATTCGGGTAAGCGGCTGTAAGTGTAAACCAATTTACATATAATGTCAGGTAAACGAAAAATCCTAGGAACCAATTTGTACATAGATAAGAGGCACTAAGTACTACTTTTTAATTTCTTACCTGCCGGGAACCAATTTACCAACACCACCGCTTTGAATTCACTGCCAACAACGGAATAGAACCTTAACGAACAATCGTTATAAGGTGCAATAACAAAAATGTGAGTACATTTTCCAAACTTAACGAATATTCTGTACAATTTCACCTGCGTCAAATTTATTTCGATTTAATTAAGAAACACGTAAAGAAAATGACTTGTATGTATTATATAATATAATTAATAATTTATACAGTTTATAATATATATTGGTCACCTTAGTGTATCTTTTCTGTTGGCATTTCGCGTTAGTCCTCCTCCGAAGTTGACTCCAGTCGGAATTCGAAATGACAGTGTTTTCAAGCGAAACGCATGGTAGAACGACGATCTACCTGTTCACATTTATCTGCCGTGGTGGTGATGAAAAGGCCCACCCGTAACGTCAAAAAGAGAGAAAGAGAAAACGACGATGACGACTATTGCTCGTGCATCCATCCCCTCGAAAAAGTAACACGATATCGTACTCTCCGGCTGCATTTTCACTCTGTTTGCTTTTCATATTTGAGTGCACAATGGCAATAGTTGTCCAGATGAATATTTCATACGGGCGTGTAGTGCGGGCACGTTGCGGTTCTTCTTGCTTCTTTTGCAGAACGATGAAAAATAATATAAAATTTAACACATTCCTCTTAGGTATTAAATGAGATTTCCAAGTGTAATCATCAAGAAACATATTGTTGTTATTGGTCTGTTCAGTTTTTCATTACTGCCTTCGTTAGTGAGGGTGTACGGACATAACATAGATTGTCCAATCTACGGGAAGGGCAATTTAGTCTGCTTTGCGCGATACTTAGGTCAGGAATTTTTATTTCCTTTAAAGGAAAATCTTAACAGGCTCTGACAGTATAACTGAAGATGCTTTTACATTTCACAGATATGTGTGCGTAATATTTACACCTCAGCCCTACAAAATTTGACGACTGTTTAAACCATAAAGAGGCTAGTATGTTTAAGGACTTTGACACTTTGATCATAAATTAGGGAATTTCCGTAAATCGTAGGGTTCTTAAAATATGATGACCTAAAGGTTTAAAAGCCACCCTTTTGGCTATATTTGAAATCATGTGTCATGGAGAGGTATTTTTTACTTGCTTCAAAATTCATTTATATTATTTCCAACATTTAAAAATTCCAACTGGTTGGTATTGATGACAAATTCGGCCTCAAATTTTCGAAATTAAAGATGGGAATATAGCTGATCAAAACCCCAAAAAAATCTACAAAAGCGATGGTTTGACTAAAATTATGC
This sequence comes from Cryptocephalus moraei, assembly GCA_946251905.1. Taxonomy (NCBI): domain Eukaryota; kingdom Metazoa; phylum Arthropoda; class Insecta; order Coleoptera; family Chrysomelidae; genus Cryptocephalus; species Cryptocephalus moraei. The sequence continues at coordinate 14,419,226 of OX276453.1, read as the reverse complement.
ACTTGGGGTGTTTGGAGTCACTGATCCCCGAAAACAAATTGCACCAATCGGAATATAAATGTATATTAATTCATTTTTCTCGCTTCACATCCTGCTATTATTAAATTATCTAATTTCGACGGAGACGCTGAATTAAGAAATTCCAACAATGGTTTTGCAAAGAAAAGAACAAATTTGGAAATTAACCCAAAGGGATTCTCAAAGGGGAAAGTAGTACTACTTCCAAATCACACACGACATATGATTGGAGCAATTCTGTGGTCAGATTCTTGTTTAGCGCGTGGAAACTCTTCGAAAAAGTAACTCTGGTTTCTTGTTTGAAATTTCGTCGGTCTGAGAACGACTACGTTGGATGAACTAGATACAGCTGCTCCAATATACCTCAGTTTGTCTTGTAAAAGCTATAGTAGTGCTGCAATTGTCTCATTATAAAATAACTTCGGGTTATTGGGCGTAGGCTTCAAATTGAGATGCAGAAAATCTAAAGTTGGCATGTATACGTACATTCAATGTTTCCATGTCGTACAGAATAGTAGCCGTTTAAGTCAACGGTTATGTGGCGATAGGGGTGGGAGAGGTAAGGTAGAAAGAAGAAGGAGAAACTCGGGCAATTTGTCAGCACCTAATAATACAGAACAATAACATTGAAGACAAGCAATTCTGTTACGGTTCTTCTTTCTTCATTCGTTCTTCTTCTGTTTCTCGGTCAATATTTATGTAGTCGTACGAAAGGCGATTCGGGGCGCAGCGGGCGGCTCGGCCGCCCCACTGGGCGGCCGTGACCCACAGTTCCCACACCATCCGCCCTTTAACGAGAAATCGATCGGCGTTTCGATCTAATTGTTGACGAATTATTGTTGTTTCGATTGGCTTTATGGCGGTGTTCGATTCACCAGTACGTATTTACTGTGCCGATTAACTTCTAAAGTACTCTTAAGTATGGCGATTAAGCTGAGGGTGGTAATGTGTGATGTTCGCCGCAAAAAGGAAAATCAATACCGGATTGCATTCCATAAGTTTTTCAGATTGAAAATTGTGCTCTTGCTACGTAATTGTTAAAAGTTAATTGCATTGATCATTGCTTGCTGGGGATCCGTAATAGGCGGATGGTAAATATGTGAAGGAATAAGTACTGTCTAATTCTCAGGGGGTATTTCACCATTTCACTTTGTTTTCTTGATTGCCTTCCATATAATGAAATTTATATCTACTAGGTACCCACTAATTTAGTTATGTGAACGTAATTTATTTTTTTTAACTTATAGGCAAAAATTGTTATCAGCACTTCGTTTCGATTCCGTCTGTCTATAAAGAGAGAAACCTAACCAAAAGTAAGAACTAGTTTATTCCTTATATCTGCATTTATTTTCTGCATAACAATTTCCGCCACACTGCCTTATAGCTGCGGGAGATGGGGAAACCGTATCCGAACTATACGCTTCCTTTTTAATACCTCCATATATATATCCGACCTGGTCGAACCCCAACTGCAATGACCGGATGATTGAGCAATATGAAAAATGAAATAAATTCCGAAAACCTAAAAAAACGAGTTAATTTGAAATCGTAGGAGCTTGGGCTCCTTTGTGAAATTCAATATATAATAGTCGGGACATGAAAAAGTTGGAACTCCTGTAACCGTTTCACTTGTTTGTTATTTTATTATTTTTTATTATTTCACTGAAGAACGGCCTGCAGACCCTATTATGGCTTCGCATTATCCATATGTTAAAGGGCCGACGAGTACAGGGCGGAAACAGAACCGGACTTTTGATAGGGTTTATGATGCATGAATTAACAATTTATATAACGGACGATAAATATTATTCGATGCTTACAGTGTCTACTTCCCATGCCATTAACCGTCTTACTGCATAAGCTCTACTTACCTCACACATGTGATTCTTCCTATTCCATGCTTTTTTCCATCAATTTTAAATGAAAATATAATTAGGTGATGCAATAGACTAATGTGTTTTTGAGTTTTACCATTGGCATGGATACTCTTGTACTTATACAGAGTGTTCCGTCTATAGGGATCTAACAATGGGGCACATTATTTGTAGTCATAATAGCTCCTATGCAAACGCGCTCGCTTTAAATTTGTTTAAGCTTCCTTCAATTATATAGTGTTCCTGTGCTAACGGTGTTCAACCGACCTTGTTAAGATTTGACGCTTACCTAAGTAGTGAATGGCAAAAATTGTAGTTGAAAGCAATAGTTGTTTAACAACAATTTTTTGAAAATAATTTCGAAGTTAAAAAAATATAGAGGAAAAAATAAAATTAATCAATTGCGTAATAAAAATCAGAATATCAGTTGTTTTAAGTTTTTAATATTACGTTATCCTATTCACCTTACGCGCTATTTTCACTAAAAAAAATAATAAAAAGCTCGAACCTCTAAATTCCTTTTACGTACACCTATTTCAAAGATGACTTACTTTTAAACGTTAAACGAAATACCCTCCATCGCAATTTTACCGACATCTCAAGTTTATTCGTTGAAACTTGTCATTATTTACTTGTCAACTATGACTGTGATAGAAATTCTATACAATGTCAGCACGCATCTAAATATTTATTGGGGTTACTGAATCCATCTCTGTGCCGAACAACTCACGGCTCTTTCAGCTCGTGAAAATAATCGAAACCGACACGCTCAAAAAAACGGATGCAGTTGCTCAAAGATTACAAATAAAAACCTATCGAACCATGACCTTGAAATTATTACTAATGTGATTATCGATGAGTGGTGGTAACGTTCGTCTAGTGTTCCGACCCATTTTACTTTCTCATATGAGGTACTCATATATGAGAGAGTAATCGGGTCGATTTTTCGAAATTGAGTTATTAGCATTTCTGAACGTTTTGAGGTCCCCTGAGTTCAAAAAACATGTTTTTGGAAAACCGTCTGTATGTATGTGTGTAGGTATGTGTGTAATGTGTATATGTCTGTGGTAGGATTTTCTCAAAAACCAAAAACCACAAACGGTCAAAACTCTGTATTTAGACTTTGTACCATACCAGGACGTGAAAATGAGCTTTTCATTAAAATAGGCCAGGATAGAAGGGTAGTTTACTCTTGTCATTTTTCGGTTTTTTGAATTTTTCTCGAAATTCACTCCAAGAATTTTTTTTAAACTTTGAATATTTATTGTACGATTAAATAGGCATAAAAAAGTTTTCTAACGATTTTGGCCAAATCTTCTGTGAAGGGCACTTGTCAATTTTAGGTTTTTTCGATTTTTTTCAAAATCCACTTCACGAATTTTTTTTAAACTTTGAATATTTATTCTACTATTGAATGTGTATAAAAAAGTTTTCTAACGTTTTTGGCTAAATCTTCTGTGAAGGCTACTTTATACTTGTCGATTTTTGGTTTTTTGCATTATTCTCGGAATTCGTTCCAAGAATTCTTTTTAAACTTTGAAAATTTATTGTGCAATTAAATATGTATAAAAAGGTTTGTAACGTTTCCGGCTAAATCTTCTGTGAAGAGCACTTTATACTTGTGGTTTTTCGGTTTTTGAATTTTTTTCAAAATTTGCTACAAAAATTTATTTTAAATTTAGAATAAATATTCTACCACTGAATTAGTATAAAATAAACTTTTCTATCGTTTTTTGCAAAATCTTTTGTGAAAGGCACTTTGTATCATTCTTCAATTTTTTGAATTTTTCCCGAAATTTGCTCCAAGAATTTTTATAAAATTTTGAGTAACCTATTCTACATTAGATATAATATATAAAAAAGTTTTGCAACGTCTTTGGCTAAATCTAATGTGAGGAGTACTTTATAGGTACTTGTCGTTTTTCGGTTTGTTGCTTAAATTTACCGTATCTATTTCCTGTTTGGATTTGGCAAACGCATATTGAAACACCCTATATATGAGAAAGTACTCTGATGAACACATCATTTGAATCGTAATTGAAATTTTAAAGAAGGACGAAATATACATCATTGCAAATGTACAATTTTTGCTATTTTATTCATGGTATTTTCTCCAAGAAAGTGTTCCTAAACGTTTGATAAATCATGTGCCGTATTAGAATAAATGTTTATTGTTTGCCAAAGTTGCTACGAAAACTTCATAGGAAATACTTACGTAATTGAATAAACAAAGAACGCCTCAAAAAAGCATTCATACAATTAGGAAAACCAAGCTTGCTGTAATAATTTCGGCGGAATTTGTTGCTACCCATTTAATAAAACTTATTTATTATTTTGTCGATAATGTTTTCAAATTGTTCTGTCACCATGTAAGTACACATGTTCAGTAAGATTTAAGTCTGATGATTCTGTAGGTGGTTTTACTAAATATAATCAGCACTTTGCTGGTTTTTTAAAAACACACGAATTGAAATTATACGTATTACACATTTTACGTGCGTTTCTTTTACCACAATGCTCAAAACAAATTTGGGAAGTGAAAAGGGACATTTTTAAGGTCTGTTTTGGTATAAAACAGACAAGCAGTTTTTTATATTAAAATTGTAATACTGCTTGTGAAACATCAATATTTTCAAACCTCAAACTATAAAATTATTTTGGAATTATTTTATTTGCTGGTTTGTATTCAGTTTTGGAACTGAATTATTGAAATGTCAAATAAGTACCTACATACATTATGTACTGTAATACTACTTTTCTGGCCTATAGTATGTATGTCTACATACTTTATTTAAATTAGCTTGGAAGGAACAGTCTTGTTACTTGCAAATCTTTATAGAAACGCCTCAGCACTGGCTGCAAACTGATTTTAATTTTTTTTATCCGATAAGACGTAAATTAAAAGTTTATTTTGCAGTTTGTGGACATTTTCTGTTGCATGACTAATCCCGCCTATATCGATTAAAACAAATATGCAAGGAATAATTACGACTATGTCGGCGAAAGAACCCTCTTAACTTTACCGCTGGATGTAATGACATTTACTGAGCAAACATAGCTCCTACAACCAACTGGTTTGCACAGAAGTTAAAGTAACTCTTCATACAACTAGTTCATATTTTTGTAGCAATAAACAAGTAGTGGAGGAAGTGGTATAAATTTGAAGTACTAATTCTCAGCATACTAAGTAATTCATGTAGATGATTTACATTGCTGACCTGAAATAATCTTTAATAGTTTAATGATAAAAGATGTTTTTCATTGTTATTTCCTTTCCATGAAGAAATCATTCTGTGACTATTCGGGAGCTATTTTGGAACATTTGGCATTCGTTTTAGACGGTTTTCTACAAGCAGAGTTAAATTTAGTACCTACCATAGATGTCGTATTAATCTTTTTGGCTGAGTAAGTATTTCCCGCTCCTACTTATGCGTAGATATGTTTAACATTTAAAAAATAAAAATATACGTTTGATTGTTTCTGTCGTTTGTATCAAAAGGCGAGTAATAAATTAAGTGCAGTGTTACACTTATTTTATGTATATTTGTTCACATACATCTTATACAATGCATGCCAGGGTGAACTGAGCAGAAATATAATAAAGCGAATTTAATAAAAGTAAGTATGAAAAATTAAAGATCACACATAGTGATACGTGCAGTAGTATCAGCTCAAGTAGTGCTCGCCAGAGTACTGAATGGCTCAAGGTGATATTGATTTGTACTTAGAGTGAGGTTAGGTAACCCCTTTTTGAAAACTAAATTCATGTATCATGTTCTCTCAATTTCGACCTTATAAATTAAATTGTTATCAAGCGTAGTTGTTTTGTTTAATCATTACAGCGCTGTTAACTTATGTATGATTAAATTTTTCGTGAGTTTAAAATATACACAGTAACGAATACAAATCGTATGCATACATGTTAACAGGACACAACAGACAACAGATAACACAAATAATGCCTGAATTATTTGTGTTACCTGTTGCCCTCCGAATTTGGTTCCTTTATATTAAAACATTTCTGATTTTAAACTATAAACGCTTGCTAGCAAAGTAGACGTAAAGCAGTAATTCTTTCCGAACACCGTTTACTCGTTCTCCATCAACGCAGTTCGGTGAAAATTATCTACAAAGTGAATTAATTACTTTCTTCCGTTGAATATTATAAATTGCCATTTTTGACACTATATCTAAGTTAATGTATTTTACCGCTTACACAGTATTTTATGATTTTCCTTCGAAATGTGTTCTATCTTAATTCGTAACACTATGTTTCTAAATTTAAACGAAAGCAAATATTAACAGTTTCGCAGGAAGCTTGTTTGCCGCTGGATTTCTATTTAACAGATATGAAAGTGGTTCAAACATATAAATCAACCAAGTTAATGATGCTAACGACTTTAGAATGCAATTCTACCTATTATTTAACAAAATTTTTTGAAGTTATTATAACGAAAATAAGTTTCTGCGGTAGGGGGAAAATCAAACCGAAATTCTTGCTGTAACCGCTCGGCTTTGGGATGAATACCTGCGATCTGCTCTTCAAATGTAACGCTTAGCGCGGGTCTATATAGGACCATCTAATTGTAGGTTGTCATTGCGTGATAAAAGAAACCCACTGCGAGAGCCTTTATGAAAACCGTCAGTCACATCGGTTCGAAATGTATCATTCACATCAAAAGAAGAAATCGGAATTAAACTTTGCTTCGCCGTTAAGGCCGGTCCAGACACAACGTTTTGCACAACCTTTTGCCTGCACAGTCAGAACGTTGCAGTTAAAACGTTGCGTGTGGATAGGAAAACTGCGCAGTCTTGATACCACAGACCATTAATATAACTAGACCCGGTGTTCCCATTAGAAAATGATGTTTGTTTACATGCCAACATAGCCGATAGACGCGGTGTAAAGGGGGAAGGAAATATGGCCGCCGTTGACGAATTTTGACAGCATACACAATAGATATCCATAGGCGTAACAATAATAAGGGGCAAAAAGGAAACAAAATTAAGAAAATAATTTATTTATTTATTTAGATCAACGGGCAATGAAGCCCTCTACATGCTAGGTAATAAAGGTGCGAAATAAGAGACAAATGAAGTATAGAAGGACATAGATTATCAAAATCATAATGACAGTAATAATATATACAATAAGTATAGTCCAAAACCTATCTGTCAGAAATTTGCTTTAAATTGACATAAGAGGTAACCGCAATGTTTTTACATGAATACCTCGTCTAGAATAAGGATTGACTTATCCTCCAAAGCGCAGAGGTCGGTAACATTGTTAAAAATGCAACAGTTTAAAAAGGAATTAAAAAACGCGTTTTTCCCGACTTGTTTTGCTTACAACTTTTAAGTATTGAATTTAGAAGAAAGTTGAAGAGAGGAAAAAGTTCCAGAATCGCTTTTTACATAAAATGGCGTAGGTTATAAATTCAAAAATTTATTAGCGGTTTTGCCAAATAGTAATAAACAACAAAAAATCGGCCCAAAAAAGTGTTTTTTTAACTTTATACTTTAGGCACTTTAAAATGTAGTTAGGACTTCCATATCACAGGTACAAAGTCTTGAACTTATAATAAAAGAATACCGTAAATTTCGTTTCGATCGGTTTATTAGATTTTGCACAATAATTTTGCAATCCAGAAAAATCGAAAAATATTGAAAATTTTCAAAATTGTTAACTCTTTTCAACTATTCGATTTTAATAAAACTAGCGGTCATATATAAGAGGGAACAAGCTTTCATGCACTTTTGTCAGAATTAAAAAATATTTATTAGAACGGTTACAGTCATTGTTTAAATTTGGTGTCTTTTTTTTGCTTATAAACAAATAGATTATCTCGGCGAATTTTTTGTTAAATGAAATTCTGAAAACATAGCTGGAAAGTACTCGGAAAGACGCTTCTTTTTATGCATAACAAGTTGTTATTTTGCTCATTAGCTTCTGAAATATAACTCCTCAAAGTTGTTTAGTGTTTAATAAAATGGTGAATAATGGTTAATAAAATTACTATTTTTTCTCATATCTTAAGAAATAATTGTTTCTCACCAGTAACCAGTATAATATTTTTGTTGAAATTTACATTAAAAAGATTGAAATTTAAATTAAAAAAAATGTCACGCTTCCAATTATGACAAATTCATAAATGTGATATTTCTATTAAACACAGTTATTGTTATTTTGTTATTTGTTTGTATTTATTAAGCCAGTAGAAAAATAAATGTTATATGAAATATGTTATCATTTTCGCTAAGTCCCAAAACAGAAATCCAAATATTTCTTTAAATTGGATCTACTGGAAACCTAAAATAATAACACTGATAGAACGCCACTGAGATGATACATAACCTCAAAAAATGTCATTAATAAATCTCGTTATTGTCCTCTGAATAGACAATCCCGAGGCTTTCCCTGCATCGCTATAAACGTTGCATATCTTCCACCTATTAACCATTGTTAAATGTTTTCTATTTTTATCAAAATACACACAAACCGCGTACACAAGAATTCTATCACGTGAAAGACTAGGACGCGATGTTGCCATTCATAACAAAAGTCTATATTATTTTAGATTTACGTACAACTGACCAACCACAGGCGAAGTAGGCTGGATGTATGCGCAAATCCTAAGCAAAGAATTCGTCATCTGCATTCATGCAACAGCGCAAAAAAACGCTTAGAATGTGCTAAGATCTTGGCAATACATTATTTTGTAAACAAACGGGTCTACTTATATTAATGGTCTGTGCTCGATACAAACGAGAAGACGGTACGGTTTTATCGAAAACTGAGCTCGAGAGCATAGATAGCCTGGAACTGCGCGGACAAGACGGCGCGTGTAGACGGTTGCTCCGTCTTCCGATTCATTTTATTTCTCTGTTGTAATTTTTAGTAATATTAGAAAAAAAATATTGTGACACTCAAAATTTAATATTATATAACGAATTGTTAACTTAATAAACGAAGAAATTATCAATTAAAAAATTTTTTTTCTCACATTCTATTAAGAGCCATTTATAATGATTTTTAAAAACAAAATTATTCCATAACTAATTATTTATATAATGATTAATGAATGAAAGAATGATGATAAATCGATTATAAACTATAACACCATTTTTTAAGATTTTTTTTTTATTTTAAAAACCTTAATTAATCCTAAACAGAATGGAATGGTAAAGAAAGAATTTTCAAAAATATTAAACTAAGCCGTTTGTTTATAAACAATTCTTAAACAAATAGCGGTAAAAAAAATTCCACAATTATTTCATCCTTAATTTGAGTATACAAACAGCCGTAACATAATATAGTAGGTATAAGAGAAAAAAATTTTTTTTAACAATTTCTGGATTTTGCGTTTTTTTGTTGCTTTTAAAAATTCGTTGTAAACTAAATAAAGAAATTTTAAATAATTTTACGACGTCATCTTATTGAGTACACTCATAGAAACGACTCCAAGAAGCAAAATATTTATGGAGAATTTATTTAAACATTTAGCCTGCTTTCAATGAAGACGGAAGTAAGGAAATAACTAGTTCATTAACAATAGGCCAGCTTTTTGAGAAATGCATTTAAAAATGTTTTCCAACGCGACTTTATCCTTTCAAGTGTATATAGAATACACTAAAGTTTGTTTTAAATTTTTATACTAATACTTAGTACCTTAAAAAATTATTTTCTATGACGTCGTCGCTTCAGAGGCGGCGAGCGCATGCCGTAACGGTCGCGCTGAGCCTTACTTTCAGCAAAAAATTAAAATTATAGATATTAGAGATAGAAATCCGGGAGTAGGGACTTTTTTATAGCAAATTTCCTCCTCTTTAAGGATCTTTTTTGAGAATTCCTCTACCTCTCATGGTTTTTGAGTTGTTATTAAAAAATCGAAAGAGCTTTTTTATTTTTCGTTTTTTAACAATTGCAATTTTTCTTAGCAGAAAAAAATCCTCAAAATGACTTTCTCATGTTTGCATTCCGCGTCGAATGAGCTATCGCTCATATTTTTCCCAGCTTTCTAACTATTTTTTGCAGCAAACACACATCTTGACTAGACTAAATAGGGGAAAAGTGCTGGCTTTTTAAAAGCCACTTCCGCGACCACTTTGAACGCCGGGTACTCCTGAGACGTTCCAATCTCTTATTTTTCTCAACAAGACAGCATTGCAAAACTGACCAGAGCAGTACCTCCTCCATGACGATGTTACTAAAACTTTGCGAAATACACAAATATGTCTGCACCGTGTGGACGCTCTAAAAATTGCAAGATTGCAACGTTTTCATTCCGTCTGAAGACGGAAGGTTGTGCAAAACGTTGTGTCTGGACCGGCCTTTAGATCGAGGTAGAAACCAGCGTTCAACGTTCTTCATTTTGTTAGCGTCGTCGATTATTCCGCAGTTATTTATTCCTTTCGAAGGCATCTTGTTCGTAAATCAACGCTTAACTTCTAGTTTTTTCAAATGCCTCGGTAAAAACGTTTTCTTTTCTTTGTTATAACCATTTAGGCTCAGCAAGGTCGTTAAAATAACAATTTAAGATAACCCGTTTATAGAGATGAAAACCAGCGGCGATTTTATTATTTAATTTTCAACATTACTTTTTATTTATCTTACGCTTAAAAGGGTTTATAGTAGTTGTAGCGATATGTTAGTTTTAACGACTCGATTTAATTATGATTTGACGGTTCACAAATTCCGATTTTACTACTTCGCATAATATATTTCGTGTCAGTGTTATTTCGCAGCCTTTTTATTTATTATGCTATAAAAAGAAGTAAACGCCAATGAAGGAGCCTTTTTATATAGCTTAAATTTCGGCGAATTTTTTCCGAGAATAAATACCAAACCTAATAAAATCTCGAAAGTGAAACACTACATCAGGCCCGGTTCGACTTTTAGTTGTCTGATTCTAATACCGCCGATTTTTATTACAGATATGTCAAGACTAGAAAAATCACCCCTTCTGGCCAACGGCTACAATCATCCCCCTCATCTAAGTCACATGCAGTTCATGCAACTTCCTCATCCTGCCGCCGCTCACTCGGCCCTATTATCACCTGCGATGCCCCACAATTTAGCAAGACCTGACGGTTCGGTCATCAAGAATCAGGGCATGCCCACTATGGAGGCTATAGCAAGGTAAGAAATAAGTTTTTAGGTACCTAATATTCTGGACTTTGTCATATTTTGAAACCATACAGAAACGTTATCGTAAAATCGCATTGAACTATTTGCATCCAACACAATACTGACAAGTTCAAAATTTGACATACAGTTCAGTTTGTTAAAATTTTTCCAATCCCATTTAAAATTTTCCATAATATTATTATGATCAGTTAAGCCACAACGAACGATTTGATGTTTTTAGACGTATCGATGAGCCAGTTTTATTTTAGTTTTCGCTGGGAGTAGCAACAAATTCTCCCATTGATAATCCTCACCTTTTCCCCTTTTTCATTTTAATCCATTGTAAACGAAAATTGGATAATTTAAGTGTAAGTTAGAGGCCAAAAGAAGTCAGCTAAGCGGCTTAAGGGGTGCTTTGAAGACATACGACGACGGTCTCTCATCCCCCTTTTCGCGTGATTAACCTTTGGGGTGGGTCGCGTTTATAAATTTTTCTTCAGTTGTTTCCCTCACGAGGTTACGAAGAAAACAGAAATTAGTTTAATTAAATCAAAGGAGAAACGGAAAAGATTAGAAACTCTCGAATACGCCGGGATTGATTCAGAGGGTACTGACTTAATTTCAGATTTTAATAGGACCCCAGAAAACAAGCGGGTCATTATAGTCGGCAGTAAATAATTCTCGATATTAACCAGTAAATGTAACGCGGCCACGTATTTGTTTCTGTGCTTGCGAGTATTGAGACAAATGCAAAATGAAGCAAAGAGCTCAACCAACTAGACGGTCTACCTGGAGAATTAATCATGGCGCTTCTTGATGACGTGAACACGCATTCGCCTGCTAGATTTGCATTTTAATTATTACGGGCGAGCGTTGAAATGATAATGATGACTCGAAACAACCGTGTAAACAAGAAGAAGACCTCTTCGTCGTTGTCTCTGTCTCCTTCGCTCTCTTGAGGTGCATTTTTTCTGGGAAATTATTCGATGCATTTTGTTTGTTGAAAGAAAATTCATTGCGATAAACTGCCCTTAATTACTTTCATCAATCTTATTAAAAAAAAACAATACTTTCAACAACCAAAAAATATATCTGCACTCTTCAAGGAAATTTCCAAATTATTTTCCTTTGTTACATACTGAGATGCAATTTAATTTTTTTGTTTAAAACAGGCGACGTTCAGTTTAATTCAAATATTTCAGTAGCTCAAAAATATTTGCATGACCTGCTTCTCGTCTAATAAAAATTTTCTGGATCCTTTTCCTTGACGATTTTCATATTAGTCCGGCAAATTGAAAGATGCACCGCTTCCTAGTTTTAATCTCATAATCTCCGGCGTGTCTTAACTCCCATACCTGCGGATTTTAGTTCAAAGATCGTGGAAATCTTTGTAACTCGAAAGCAACTTCGGTTTATGAAATATTCAATGCGCCAAACAAAGAGATTACCTTGAAATTCTCCAACGAAATTAATTTCGCAATATGCCGCAACATATGAAGAGGAAGACGACAACGATTCGGATGTATGGGGTGAAGAAATGAAAATCAAAGTAAAGAGGTGGAAAAGTCTTGATGGTGGAAGGGAAGCGTGAGACAGGGGATGAGAAAAGGTAAAGGAATTGCGATATTCGGGCAAAATCATTTCTGTGGGAACCGCTTTTGAGCCCTCTTTCTCCTTCTCTCGCACATGTTAAACAAACAAAACGAAAGAATATGGTTACTGTGAAACATTTATGTTAAAGTATGCCCTGTGTAACAATTTGCTTTTGCAACTGCCCATTTTATCAATGTCATGCATTTTTGGCATTCGCTGTAACTACATAATATTGCTTAGAAACAATGAAATTTCACTCCTAAAATAGTATTTTTTTAAAGACTGGTTCACGACTCCGAATCCACGCTTCTATGGTAGAACACATAAAGTGAATTGTTATTATCAGTGATAAATTTTTAGCAAACAATTACAACTTACCTTTGCCTAAAATATCGTATGCTTCTTTAATATTATTAAAATGGTTTTGGTCGAGTTACATCATGTACCAAATATAACTCGTCAAACCAAATGTCTGACCTATACACCGTTCACCTTTTAATTGCATTGCAGTTAACTACGATTAAAGAAGAGCATTTTTGTAAAGTCCAAATTTCGCATTTTTTGCATTTTAAAAATGAAGGGAGAAAGAAGGATGAGAAGAGAAATATAAGCATGCACTTTCATAATTTATCTCTATTTAGTTACTACACACTTGGTTTATTTTATTACGGGGGTAATCGTGCTATTATTACCTGTAATTGTTATAATAAATTAGTTGGAAAATCCTAGTCCATTTTGACCATTGTTTTTTGAACAGGGAAACCATTTTTGTTACACAGCATCTTTCACATATTAACGCAACTGAAGAAGACACTTTATAGATTTACATTCTATTTTCTATCAACATTACTTAGCACAGTGATTAAAATTCTATTTCTGCTAAATGTACCAGTACTCTGCATACGGAGTATCTGTCGCGCATGATTTAATTCCTATGAGAAAATCGTTTTCACTTGTGAACAAATCTTTAAGAAGCCTTAAGTTCACTTTCAAAATGCCAAAAATTTGCTACAATTTGGATTGGTCAGAGTAGTATATCTTTACGTTGACAAACGATGACCTAATAACAAGGGGAAATACCCTAAACGGACTTTGCGATTATTAGTAAGAAGATCTATATCTGTGTCATCTTAACCAAGTCAGCTGCGATGAAAATAATGGGTGAACGGTGTATGCATTAAACTCGGTCATTTAACCTTACTTAATTCTTAGATTATAATGTATATAAAGTTGGCGGACCACCCTCTCAGGCCGGCAAAACAAAATACTGGAAATTTTGTGTCTTTTTTGTAGCGAGAAAACGAATTTTGTAGCTTTTGAATAGCCGGAGCTACAAAAGGTGGGCTAACTTAATATTAAGTTAGCGGCCACCGCTATAACTCATACACGGAATCTAATAGGATGCTCTGGTTTGCGCAGGAATTTGTGTCTTTAGAAGTACTTGAAAGTCACTGGGCCAAAAAAGTTTTTGGCCACATTTGGCCAATTTTAGCCAAAAATGACAAGATGTTCAATCATCACTCGCGGTTCAATTTCATGATATAGTAGCTATCTAAAAAATCATTTGCCATTGAAAACCTTCTGTTAATTGGCCGAAAAAGCGGGCAAAAATTTGCTAGAAATGGCCAAAAATTCGAAAATTACTTATTTCAGCCAAAACATGGGAAATCCTGTATATACGTCGACAGGTCGAACATGTGGTACACAAAGAGCTCAGAAAAGCTAGCAGGGGGTCAATAAAAAATACCCAGAAATGGCCAAAAATTCTAAAATGACTTATTTCGGCCAAAACGTGCTAAATCCTGTATATACCTGAATTGTTCGAAAATGCGGCCCATGGGAATTCCAGCAACAATGTGGAGGATTTAGGAGACTCTGTCAGACACTGAAAGGCACTTTGCACAGCGGGCCTGTGGAGCTACAAATTCTAAAAGGACTTATTTCGGCCAAAACGTGATAAATCCTGTATATACTTCGACAGTTCGAAAACGTGGGCCCCGGAATTTTCAGACACACTGTCTAAGGATCCAATGGATCCTTCTAGCCATTGGAATTCACCTGAAACTGCGGGCCTGTGGAGCTACAAATTATAAAAGGACTTATTTCGGCTAAAACGTGATAACTCATATATATACTTCGACAGTTCGAAAATGTGGGCCCCGGAATTTTCAGACACACTGTCTAAGGAACCAATGGATCCTTCTAGCCACGGGAATTCAACTGAAACTGCGGGCCTGTGGAGCTACAAATTCTAAAATGACTTATTTCGACCAAAACGTGATAACTCCTGTATATACTTCGACAGTGGGCCCCGGAATTTTCAGACATACTGTCTAAAGATCCAATGGATCCTTCTAGCCAATGGATCCTTAGACAGTGTGTCTGAATATTTCGGGGCCCACATTTTCGAACTGTCGAAGTATATACAGGATTATCACGTTTTGGCCGAAATAAGTCCTTTTAGAATTCGTAGCTCCACAGGCCCGCAGTTTCAGGTGAATTCTAGTTGCTAGAAGGATCCATTGGATCCTTCGACAGTGTGTCTGAAAATTCCGGGACCCACATTTTCGAACTGTTGAAGTATATACAGCATTTAGCACGTTTTATCAGAAATAATTCCTTTTAGAATTTGTAGCTCCACAGGCCCGCTGTGCAAAGTGCCTTTTAGTGTCTGACAGAGTCTCCTAAATCCTCCACATTGTTTCTAGTATTCCCATGGCCCGCATTTTCGAACAATTCAGGTATATACAGGATTTAGCACGTTTTGGCCGAAATAAGTCATTTTTGGCCATTTCTGGGTATTTTTTATTAACCCCCTGCTAGCTTTTCTGAGCTTTCTGTGTACCACATGTTCGACCTGTCGACGTATATACAGGATTTCCCATGTTTTGGCTGAAATAAGTAATTTTCGAATTTTTGGCCATTTCTAGCAAATTTTTGCCCGCTTTTTCGGCCAATTAACAGAAGGTTTTCAATGGCAAATGATTTTTTAGATAGCTACTATATCATGAAATTGAACCGCGAGTGATGATTGAACATCTTGTCATTTTTGGCTAAAATTGGCCAAATGTGGCCAAAAACTTTTTTGGCCCAGTGACTTTCAAGTACTTCTAAAGACACAAATTCCTGCGCAAACCAGAGCATCCTATTAGATTCCGTGTATGAGTTATAGCGGTGGCCGCTAACTTAATATTAAGTTAGCCCACCTTTTGTAGCTCCGGCTATTCAAAAGCTACAAAATTCGTTTTCTCGCTACAAAAAAAGCTACAAAAAAGACACAAAATCTCCACTGTTTTGTTTTGCCGGCCTGAGAGGGTGGTCCGCCAACTTTATATACATTAGATTATAGGTACTTAAAATTTTATACAAAAACCAGATCGAAAGGAACAAAACAATAATTGTGACGAAATCGTTTCAAACTTCTAAAAAACGTTAATAATGAACTATAATAATAATCCTAAAATATTTCATTTTTATTTGTTGCAGGTCGGGTATATGGGAGAACTGTAGGGCAGCTTATGAAGATATCGTCAAACATCTCGAAAGGTCAGTAAAACGTTAATATTAATAACAATTTATAGTGACATATGTTATTTATTTTTTATCGAATTTCAATTTTCTTAATTAGGCTCCGTGAAGAATAAATAAATAGTAATGCGCATAATATAACCCCGTATCCCGATCAATTAAATTGCCTTGATGTATTGTCGAATGCAGATTAAATTACATTAAACGCATTTCGTTTATCAGTTATTCATTTGTGCGAAATGTTTGATATCGGTGTTTATCTCAGCTTTATACAGTTAGTAGTTGTCGGTACTATTTTCTGTTTCATTTCAAGGGTTTAATAGTGGTGATATTTGAATATCAGACGCTTTTGAATCGTCTTTCATTCAAACAATTAAATTCATGCCTCAAAAATTGACTAAGCCTAAACTCCGGCCGACTATGGGGCATTACAGCAAGGCTGTCCGCACAATTAACGGAGCGGAATTAACAAAACACTGGAAGATTTAGATTTGAATTAAGGCCCTGAAAATTAATTAATCCCCGTCACAACACGGACTGGGGCAATTAGTCCGACACCAACACCGGCTAGAAATTCTACTCCTCTTCTTCTTCTGATTATTTATCTTGGTCCTTTGGTGCGTTTCGTTCTTCTATTTCCTCATCGTCGACAGTGGGACTTTTGTAATACAAAACGTTCCCTTTATGAATATTAATTGTTGCACTTTCGCCAACTGTTGATTTATCAACTCGGGCACTTCATTACCTTTCCAGTTAGAATGACGTTTGTCGTTAGTCAAAACGACGGACTTATTACCCTTTTAGGTATCATTTCAATTAAATTTGGTAGCTTTTGTTTTCAAATTTACGAACAGATTTATACTCGATGTTTAATTTTAAGTTACATTACGTGACTGTCTAATAACAAATAACCAGTGAGATTGATTTCAAGGAAGCAAACTTAGGATTTGAAAGATTTTACTGCTCGTTTTCGGGAGAATTATTACCTACAAATTCGTCAGTAAATGATACTTTTCTTTTAGGCAGTAAGATACTGAGAAGAGTTATAGTACACGCAAATATGCATATAAAATTATAAGTAGTAATATTCTGTATTGCTTGAAATATTTAGAATAAACATATTCTGGGTGCATTGTTTTAAGGAAAATCATCAAAACTTTTTATGTACCAAGTATATACAAAACAAAATTTTGAAGTCCATTGAATCAGCCGCAAAAGTAGAAAAATCTAGTATGTAATTTTTTGACAAGTAGTTTTGCCCATTTATAACAATAATTTTTGTACAATTTCAAATTTGTAAATTGTAATTTTCACTCTTGATTAATAAACAATATAGTAAAATTTTTCATCTGTATCAAGTCGAAAAAAGTCTGCAACAGTTTTATTTTCTGTTGACCGACCTATTTCCAGAATGCTTAAGACTCAAACGTTATTCGGTCTGCATTTATCTATGAGTTTTCCATGCAAGTACATATACATGCACGCCATCGTCAACAATCGTTCATCTTTCAACGATCTCGTTTGAATATATTAAAATAATCTGCACGCCGATTAATATTCAATTAATGAAAATGTCAATGCGTAGTTATTGTTAGTCAGTAATTTATTAGAGCTTGTTAGATGCTGTGGCAGACTGTAATTACGGGGAAATGAATGAGAGACGAAGAAAATTAATAGAATTTGAAAAGTTAGTAAAGATTAAATGTATATTAATAGTATACCTACATTATATTATTGGATTCTTTTGCACACCATATGTATTACTGCACATCATGTGACAGTAATTTCATATAAAACTAATAGTTGTTTCAATCCACGTTTTATCTGTTTGTAACTACACACATGACTAGCTTTTTTTGTTGGCTAAGGTTTTCCTGTTAATTGTTTTAGTCGCTCCCTACAAAACTGCTACACAATCTTTGTGAAAGTAATTATTATCTTATTTTATGAGTAATAATTTTATTAAGTTAGAATTTTGCCGCTTTGAATCTGTTTGATAGTACACATATTTTATGGTATCACTCTCACCAATCACTAGTGAGATATTATTACTTAGCCATTAACAATTCAGTTCACTTCAAATATTTGAAGATCAATTTTAGATTGGTGTATACTTGTAGTGTTGTCTTTCAATTCAAAGCTGTTAAGCTTTGTTAAGCAATTTAAAATGCTGCAAGGTATAGTTTATTAAACCACTAATAAAATTATTATCGACAAATGTAATATTTAGGGTTTATTTTCATTTAATAGGTAAAAAGTGTTATTGGTACTAAAGTTATTAGTGTTGATACTGTTATAATAATTAGTTATAAACACACAATAAATGACTTAAATGGGTACCGAGTCCGCTATTTCAGTTAATAGCTATTTCGTCATTTGTTAATACCGAATCGCGGCAATCGTGTCGATTAGCCTTTCATTGGTAACCGCTGTGCTACAAATATGGACGCAATTATGTTACGCTGACAAATTTAATCATTAGTTTAGTTCGCCGTTTCTAGCAAAAAGATTAAGAAAAATGGTTAAATCATTAGTAAATGCGATATTGGAAGTAATGAAGGTAATAGGTAGGTGTAAAGGAATCCGATCTCATCGAGAGGTTTATTCTTACTCGATTAGTGGATAGGTAGTCTGTGCTTTCTTCTTTCGCAAACTTAATACATTCGGTACATCTCTCCTTCGCAAAAAGATACTTCTCTCCAAATGAATTTTTAGAATGAAAGATATTTTGAGGTATCTCAGGACAAAAAAAGATATTGACATCTGGTTTTCTCTATTTTATGGTAATTTATTCTTCATTTTTAAATTATAGTGAAACTTATATGCTCCCATTTCATATATTTTCCAGAGAAATCATGATTTAAAAAGAATTAAATAGCCCATTCAGCGTTCGCATAACTGGTTGCATAAGTTGGAATTTCTGAATATTCCATTGACGGACAAGAGTTCTTTTTTGAACAACACCAAATTTGCAAAATTCTGTTACTGACAATTGGACTAGTAGGCGCTTTCTCCCATCACTTTTTTGACAAGCTGAAGCAAAGCCCATAATTTATTAATAAAAAAATATTTCACGTAGCTGTAATGTAAGGCGTTCCTGAGGTATGGCGACGACCATCCTTGGTTGGCCACTCAGTATAATTCTAGTGCTCGTATGTTCTGGTTTCAGTAATATGCCATTGTTGTACTGAGACTGTTCACAGAAATCACCAATTTTTCGGCGGCGGTCAACTCGTAAGGAATTTTACTGCCCCACCCTTAGATCGGTCATCTCGTAAGCAAACCGGCAGGTAAATTTTTAAAGGGTAGTTTTGGATGAGTCAACTCGTAAGAGGATTCTCAGAAATAATCGAGGGGATGATGATTGCAACGAAGTAGTTTCGGATATTTGTTGAAACTAAGAATATGATATAAGGGGGTGGTTTGTTACGTTCCAACTAAACGGTGACGAGCACTGAGATAGTTGTGGATTTTATTAAAAGTCAACGTGGCAAACACTTGCTTGTTGTTAAAACGCGGTCCGGTTCCGCAGGGTTTTCCTTGCCCTCTCGCAAGGAATGCGATAATTCCCCTTTTGGGATTTTTCAGGTCAACTCTTGAGAACCATATTCTTATGAGTTGACCGATCTCGGCGAAGGTCAAATGCGCACCGGGATAAATTCTTACGAGATGACCCGTGCCCCAATTTGTAATGTAAGAATGATTAGGAAAAATTCGCCAAACGCAAAGACCTCTGTCACTAAGATTTGTAAAATAACGGAAAATAAAAGAAACCAAAAACTGATACAAATCCTCCAGAGTATTTAAAAATAAACAATGATTTAGGTAAGAACGGAGAACACACTATCAAACAGCTGCGAAAGTCAAGAAAGAGGAAAGGGAACATTCAAATCCCACTACTATTTATCTACGCAATTAATGAGGCGATAAAATGTCAATAAAAACGAAACAATTTCTAACAGGATACAATAAACTGCCCATTAATAAGAATTCCTGTATCTTTGCTGACGACAGCAATATTTGCGAATTCCCGAAAGAAATTATGAAGAGATCTATGCAAAAATTGAAATTAGGCATTACACGGAGACACCTAAATAATATCTTCTCCCTTGTAATTATGGACTCGGCTACTAGCCCATTCACTCAGTAGCGTCCAAACTTTTATTCCACAAACTGAATTTGTATAGTATATGTAGTTTGTGCAGAATTTGCAATGGTTTGTAAATTTCTCTAGCCTATTTTACACAGTGGATTGTAAAGCCCGTATGAAAGTACAGTTTAAATAAATGCAACCGTTTTCTACCTTATAACACTCCTGTTGTCTGCTAGTGGTTTTTGATTAGGGAGAGCGGATATAAATTTTACTCTGTGATGGAATTTTATCAACTGGGGTATAGCAAATTTACTCTGGACAATGGTCGCAAAGGTTTACGAAGTCCTGATGTACAGTATAAATAGTCGAGGTGATAATTGAAATAATTAGAATGGGGAAACATCAAAAGTTTAATATAAGCGTAACGTTGAATGTTATATCTGTATTTATATGTATATTTCACATTTGGACCAAGTGAAGGTACACCGCACCACATCGACTTAGCGACATCAGGCCAGCGTCTGCCTCGACGGGGGACTGTCAGAAATGTCACAGCGACCATGATTAATCGCCACATTTTAATAATAACTCCGTTATAATGCAGTAGCAACACAATATCACCTTTATTAGCCAAGATATTGTGTGCGTCCGTCTTTGTCTGGCCCAAGATGTTGATACAGCACGTGGACTAGAGCAAGGGATCTGCTTTTGTTTATTAATTAAATAATGTTCATTAAAATTTGCCTCGCGGATGAGAAATGTCACCGTTGGAAGATCGATATGTATATGGAGCCATAGTGCTCAGCGG
The DNA here is from genome assembly GCA_946251905.1 of Cryptocephalus moraei. NCBI lineage: Eukaryota > Metazoa > Arthropoda > Insecta > Coleoptera > Chrysomelidae > Cryptocephalus > Cryptocephalus moraei. The sequence goes on along the minus strand of OX276453.1, from coordinate 14,398,185 downwards.
AAACAATTAAATCGAGTAGAGGAGAGGAGTAATGATAAATCACCGGAGAGAAATTTTATTCTTTTTTTGCGAGGAATCCTGTCAAAATGTGCGACTTAATCAATTAATCTCGGCCGCCTGAATAAATTTATAATATTATGCTAATTCGCCAATTAGTTAATTATTGCTATCGATGATTCGCGTGCACAACCGATCATATTTATACACATACACATATATTGTAATCCTACAAGTTTGTACATACAATATACGAGACAACAGTGGCTAGCCACGGGTGTCTGAGATTTCTCATGTGCCGATCGCAGTGGTACTACGTATATCAAGACAGCTACAGTGGCGTAGCAACAAAAAAATCTGTTCAATTTGAAACGACAGAAACGTTGACCATGATGTATATGTTAGTAAAATTTATGTAATTATAATTCTGCAACCCCCATATAGTAGGAGAGCTGGTGTCAGGAAAAAACGACCGATCTGCACAAGTTTCGAATGCTACTCATATGCGAGAACAATACCTACTATTAACAAAAAAAAGTTTCTGCCACCCCAAATCGGTGCCATTTTGTTAATAAACAATCGTCAATATTGCAAAATAGGGGAGTAATTTGATCGACCTGCACAAACCCCAAAATTTGAATACTGCTTCTTTTCATCAAAAGAAGGCACTCCGAACTGTTCTGCCATGTCTGACTGGTGCGAAAATCGTTCTGCCTGGGGTTTTTCCAAGGAAAAATTTTGACCAATCTGCACAAGTTCCAAAATGGTAAACATGGTAAAATGGTGCGAAAAATGTTCTGCCAAACCATTTTCCGATAGGAAAATCTAGAAAATTCAACCAATGTGCACAAGCTCCAAACTTTACACACGACATCGTTATGACACAGAAACCTTATGCGAACTATTCTGCCAACCCTTTTCGGTCCGAAAAGTGTTCTGCCAAGTAATTTTCCAGTAAAAAAATCTTGAAAATTCGATCAATTCGCACAAGCTTCAAATTTTGGACACGGCTTCGTAATTACACAGGAAGCTTATGTGAACTATTCTGCCAGCTTGAAACGGTGCGAAAAATGTTCTGCCAAGCAAGTGTTGGATAGAAAACCACGAAATTCTCCGACGGTGATGAATAAATAAAATGATGAATAAAAAAAGGAAAGAAAAAATGTAAATAAATATCTTTAATAATAACAAAATAAATATTAACTTTTTTTTTCGTCAATCCCCTTCGTTGGAAGCCATAACACATCGCCAAATTCAACATTTCAAGCACAATTTAATAGAATTAATGTAACTTAAAGGGATTAGGTAGTATCATGATGTTACTCGAATTACCTAGAATTTCTCTGAATAAATCTGACTGATACCACGTTCTGATTGAATTTTAACGAAAAAAGTAGAGGGATGAATCTCTTCAAATTGACAAAAAATTGTGGGGAAATTGCCAAATTAACTTACCAAGTTCGAGGTGATTTTTAAGAATTTCGTGGTTTTCTATCCAACACTTGCTTGGCAGAACATTTTTCGCACCGTTTCAAATTTTTTGGCAGAGTAGTTCACATAAGTTTCCTGTGTAATTACGAAGCTGTGTGCAAAATTTGAAGCTTGTGCGAATTAGTCGAATTTTCAAGATTTTTTCACTGGAAAATTACTTGGCAGAACACTTTTCGGACCGAAAAGGGTTGGCAGAATAGTTCGCATAAGGTTTCTGTGTCATAACGATGTCGTGTGTAAAGTTTGGAGCTTGTGCACATTGGTTGAATTTTCTAGATTTTCCTATCGGAAAATGGTTTGGCAGAACATTTTTCGCACCATTTTAGTCTGGCAGAATGGTATTCGAGGGCTTGATTCAACATGACAAACTCGGATTTACCATTTTGGAAGCTGTGCATATTGGTCAAAATTTTGTCTCCATTTTTCCGGCGAAAAAACCTAGGCAGAACGATTTTCGCACCAGTCAGACTTGGCAGAATAGCTCGGTGTGCCTTGTTTTGGTGAAAAGAAGCACTATGCGCATTTTGGGGTTTGTGCAGATTGGTTAAAATTCTTCCGTTTTTTACAACCGTTTTTCTTAAATAACAATAAATATTCACCAGCCTGAAGTGGCAGAAACGCAATTTCGTTAATAGAGTGGCATATTCTATATGTGAATGAAGTTAAAAACTTTCAGATCAGCTCTCCTACTAATAGTAAATAATAGCTTTTTTAAAAGTGTTTTGTCTGTCAATTAAGAACTTTTTTTAAAAATTTTCAATTCGTTTATAAATTGAAACTTTGATTCATTCTTTGCCACTGCCCGTTCCAGATATTGCTTATTATAACACTTTTTCTTACTCGATTTTCTAGCGGCATAGGAATAGTATACGCTGCAAAAAATTAATAATAATAATAATAATACATTTTCCCTTGTAAGTGAAGTTATGATGCAGGATATGGAAGAAGTGCGTTTTTTTTATCACTATTTATTTTATTTTCCATTTTATGTAAAATTCTCGCAAGTATTCAATTGGTTATCAAAAGAAACTCGCGAAAATGGGTAATCGGTAAATTCAGTGATTTGAAACTAAAGCGTAGGTTTAGAAAATTTTAGTTGCTATCACGACAACATTGGTAATATTTTGGAGGATATTCGTTTCAATCTGCATTCAAACTATCTCTTGATTTATTCGACTTAAAGTCAAACTTCTCCAAATGTTTTAAACTTTGAGACGGTGAAAAGTTTCACCATATTCGTCATTTTGTTAAATGGCAACCTACGGAAAACAAAGCATTTTCCATATTTACTTAGAGTTTACACCCACCCTACGTTGGCAATGTTTACAGACGACAAAAATAATAAAGAAAAAAATTGGGGGCTGGTAACACGTTCATTAGTCAATATTTTCTATGGGAGTGTCGCCATTCGTTTGTATTCGGTTTTGTTTATCTAACACTATCTACGTATAAACCTACCACAACGGGATTACAACTGACCAGTAATTGATTACAAAAACATTAACCATTTTCATAAACAAGGAAATTCTGGTTAATCACCATTATTTTTGTAATTCTAGTTATGCCAGTAGATTTGTGTATAAGTCATAGATTTCTGTAACCACACGCCACCTGGAGAATATTAAGCCATTGAGCTCTACCAATAAATAAAAACTTTTAATAAGCTGATACCGTAAGTCCTTGCACAAAACGCCTGAGTCTCATCATCGAAAAAGGGAGGCTTTCTATTTAGAGACAGGTATAAAATATATAATCCAATCATGACGCCAACAATGGAGACAATGGAGAATCGTAAGTTTGCGACAGATTTATACACCTCTGTGGAAATTAATAATGGAAGCCAGGGGGTGTTATTGGTTTTTGACACGGAAACCACTACGAAAGAAATAAGTACATTTTAAACTTAGTACCGCAATTTAAATGTACCGCTTATTGAGTTCACTCAATAACATTCTAGATTGAAATATTTTATCCACAATTCGACAGAAAATCGATTTATTTTCATTAAATTCGATTCGATCTCGCGCACGATTTTATTATTGTACACCGTCGATATAGGCGGGAAAAAAATCTAATTTTCATTAGTAAAACATTTTGAATTGGAGTTAAATCGTACCTAAATGGAATAGAAATCGATTTATAGCATTGAATAGTATCGAATCGGTGTAACAATCTGATCGAGTAACACGCCGAGATATGTAGCACTTAGGTATTTGTTTTTATTTTCCCACAAAACCACAGGTTAGTTCGGCCCAATTTGAGGCCACGCCACCTACGTACAATGATTCTAAAAGGCATCCCAAATTTTCAAGGAGAATTGGGATATAGAATGGGTTTAAGCGTTTAAAGAACAAACATGATGTTTGAAATCAATATAAATAGAACTAAGTGAATCTAAAATGATAATCGTATCTATCATTCAACAAATTTTCAGCAAATAGTTTGAATTAATTAATAATCAACGTCGGTAGCGCTTCAGTTATCCCTTGGAAATTATACCCCTAAAAGTGTTTACTAATTTTTTAACTAATTTCCCAACCAGCAATTGTATTTTAACGTTTATTTTAATACATTTTGTACATTGAATAGAGTTTTTGAGTTTTAGTTTGGTTTCATTAAACTTGATTACCTTAAATGAATATATAAGTGAAGTTGATTTGTACTTCCGAACAAAAATCATTCAGGATTTTATCAGTTTCAATCAGCTTACCCAAACAAACAGTTTTTCCCAGCACAAAACCGCCTTCCAGGCGAGATAAGTAATGATTTATGCCCAGGAGAGAAAATAATGAATCGTTCTCTCCCCCGCTTAGCTCCTCGCCGGCTCCTTAGTCATCATTTAAATTCAAATTCTGACATTGGAAACTGACTTCCGGTTTGTGCAGCAAAAATCCTTAATTTCCCCGTGACGTTTGCAGATTTGTATTATAATTAATGGTAAAGGCAATGTAAGATCCGCGGGGTAGTAGCTAATTTAGCCCTTATTTTATCAGTGGAAGGGACGATCAGAACCGAAGCAAGACGTATTGTCATACGACAACTCACATGATGTAAAGCATCAAATCTGCTCCCTAGCAAAATTTTAATTACTCGAAAACTTTTAAAAATTATCGATAATGGTAGTAAAAACCAATATTGAATTTTTATTTCAATAAATACTAAGATATTCTCAATGATGTTACAACCACGTAGGAAGCCGGCTCTGCCCCTTTGATTCGCAGGCTGGAGATTTGCAAACAGGCAACTTGGAGGCGATGACTTGTGATTGTTTGAATAGGACCGGCCGCATTCGCAGCTGATAAGACTGCGATAATTAATCTTAATATTACATTCTTCAATTGTTCTCCATTGCGGCTAATAATGTTTCCAAGTGTTTGCTTTCTGCCCGCCTGTGGACGACTTATCTACGTTTAATGCACTTGCTGATTTTCGATATTGTCCTAATGTGTGTGCGTTCAGAAACTGAAAAGGGAAGCGATGTCCACGATCTCCGTGTATGAGAGAATTCATATACAGCTTGCAGAGCTCATCCGTATTCATTTCGAGCTCAGAATTTTCTCTGTTACGTTTTTGTTTGTACTATATATTTATTTTCAATTTTCTGTAGTGATATACCCCTGAAAATGAATTTTGTTTCTTAGGTAACTAAATGCATATAATTAGATGTGAAACTTTTTCTTCGGAAACTCTTACATGCGACAACGACAAAGTAGATTTTTTGAAACTCTATTCCTACTGATTCAGCTTTTTTCTAAGCTGAGACAATATTTTTTAACAAAGATGTTTGGAACTCACTTAAAAAAAATTCCCTTTATAATTTTGTATAAAACAGGCTGATTATAATCTTAGCAATGTTCCCACAATTCTCTTGTGACAATAAACCTAGCTTCATCTTTTTCTTCTCAGCAAGATCAGTTATAATACTTATGTTTTTCGAGAGTTAGGGAACGGATGTCGATTTCGACACAAGTTTTTAAAACCTCTTTTAGTTAATTATCTGATAAGACAATTTGACTGGTAACTTGTACACTTAATAACGGTAAACATGCCACTAAAAAACGTACAACATTTGCTGCTTTACTGAATCTGGTGCGGTTCCCACCATTTCATATAGTTTGTTGTTTTGACGAAGTTACTTATATATTTTGTAGAAGAAGCTACGGAATCCTAACGGCGTAGTTTGTTAAATGTTTTTAACGTTTTCTTTAGCAAAAATTCACTAGCTCACTAATCAATGTAAAATAAAATAAAAACGTTACGTCTATAACACAATTCATCAGTTTAGTCATCCCTGTTGTGAGAAATTATTTTTTATTATCTAAATTATTAACTTCACATACACAACAAGGAAATTTAAATTGACTTTACGATTTCTCCAAACAAGTATAGCTATTTACTATTTGTGGGTGGTTGACGTGATACTGGGCGGTGACTATGGTATTTTATATAATTTATTTCAGGATTACGTCGACGTATGTCGCAGCTCGTTTTTATTCTTCCAAATGACATGTAGTCTCCCAGTCAGACCACGTGAAATAAGAAGTAGCTGTTTATGATCACTGCCTACTAAATTGCCTTTATTTACATGACATTCGAACAAATTTTGGGCATATTTAAGGCGCCCTTGGATGTACATGTAGGACGTTGTAGAAGTACAACATTCAGTAAAATGTTGCATTCCAGTTTAAACAATTTACCTTCAGTTTCTCAACATTATCTACTCATTACTTCACATGACTGATATACTGGTCCGGAATTAATTCGGATTAATCGTTGGAGGTTAAAAAAGGACTGTATTTAATCATAGATCTTACCACAATAGTACAAAAAGAAGATTTGAGGATCAGATATTTATAATAGACAATCATAGAAGAAGTCGCCCAGAAACATAAAATAATAACATGGTATATCTTAAATAACGCAGTGTGATTTGCGTATGTGGATTGCCTTACAAGGCATATCATCGATAGCAGCAATGTATTAAAATCAAAGTTAAATTGGAATTCAAATAACCAGACGTTCACAAACTGGACGCGAAAAAATTTAAATACTCTTTTTAAAGGTTCAGAAATGATTCTGCCCCAAATAGTTCCAGAAAAATCGAAAATACCGATTTTCTTTTCTGAAGGGGTGAAAAATGAAAAAAAAATTAAATACACCTTATTAAAAAATTACATCCTTTTTTTTTCTAAAAAAGCAATACATGGCGTCATTGGGTTCGAAGAATTGGTGCCTTGGTATGTTTTTTAACAGAAAACTTGCCATATTCCTAAATTTAGAATTATTATCGGATTGTAAATGTGGCCATTAAAAATTTCTATATAAATGTGGATTCATATATTTAAATTTTGTATTTATAAGTTTAAAAAACAAAGACTGCTGCATAAAATTAGCATTCAAATTGTAAAAAAATTGTGATCATTGTATGTATTGAATTTTCGGTGATTTTCTAGGGCGATAAAAAATATTAATTTTATAAAAATATAAAACACAAAGATAATTGTATCTATTGAATTTTCTGGGATTTTCCAATTTTCCACGGCGATGATAATAGGTTAGATGTTAATATTTCGTCGAGTTACCCCAGAATAAAAAAAATGAAGGTTCTACATTGCTTAGAAGCCGAGATATCGAAAAAATTTAGCGCTCCAATTTGAAGTTTCGGTTTCAAAACTATCTGCTATCCCCACTACGACATCGTAGACTTGAGCGAAAAACCTTAACTTTAAAGGGCTATAACTTTTTTCAAGGTGCACAGATATTAAACCTATAAACCCTATATTAACATTTTAGGTCTTTATGTAAAACTGGTGAAAATTTCGGCTCTTAATATTAATAAATAATGAAGATATGATTTTTTTAAAAAATGTTGCTATCTCGGCTTCTATTGGCCGCCTATTATAAAGGTGGCTATTTACCACCTTTTCAAAACAGTTTATTAAAAACGTGTGTAACAATAAACAAAAAAGTTATTAAGTTTGTTTATAAGCAAAAAATTAGCCTCTTTTTAAAATGATTTTTTTAACAACAATTTCATTAAAAATGAGTTGGTTTTCAAACTTAGCTTATAGTTCGGCATTCAAGGAAACTATTCCACCTTATTAAATATCTCTAGGATTGCAGCCTGGGCAAGCTCAATTGTTTAAACATTGAGTCTCTGGAATAAACAAATGAGATATCTCGTAAACTAATAACCCGATCAGGCTGAAATTCTGCACACTTATAAAGACCCCTAAAGGCTTCGTAATACATGCATTACATTTCACCTATCACTATTATTGCAAAAGTTATTAACATTTATAAAATAATGAAAAATTGATGGTTTTTTGCTAATAACTCAATTGTTTATTTATCGATTTTAATTTATAAAAAACCAAATTAACAGTCTTTTTATTCTCCACAACTTTCCTGTTGACCACTTTTCTCTAAAATGCAACCGGAAAATTCTATTAGGAAAAAATCGATTTTCACACCTTAGCCCATTGTTTATAAAAAACAGGGACATTCTAGCTGTATATGGTCATACAGTGATCTTTCTATAGTTACCATTTAAAACTTTCAGATATCTGTAGAGCATTAAATCAACTTTTTTTTGTAGCCTGGCCTATATATGTTTCCAATAGCCAGACGTACAATAAACGCACCTGTTCCGGGTGAGACACTCATAAAACAAAGGGCTTCCGTAGGGCAGCGTGCAAGCCATTATAAAACTCTCAAAATTTAGGGGATGCCACCTTGTATCGGTTTTGCACTTATAAATGAGATTTTATTACTCCACCGGTTTTTTTGACAGAGTATAGTCAACTTTCATTTACTGTTCGAAATTTATCCTAGGTAACATTTCGCAATGATTATTAGTCAGTAGACAAATTGATGATAAACGTAAATTAACAATTTAGAACCAACATAAGATTTGAAACTCAATGGCGCCACTTATTACTTCTTTAGCAGAAAAAGCATGTAATGTTAAAAATTAAAATTGACCAGTCCTAGCGATTTTCTTATAAAAATTTAATAGGATAAATAGGATTATATTCCATATAATCCTGGGCCGGCGTTGAAAGATTAGATTCGATTAACTCAAGCTATACGCCGTTTTGACATAAAGTTTATAGGAAAAACTTTCACAATATACTGCATGTACAGTTAAGAGGTTTTGCGTTATTTCAGACCCACCCTCTATGGTTTATAAGCCTAAAAACGCTTTCGACGAGATTATATTCCAAAATGCTTTCAAGGACGGAGAACAGCAACTCACCCCTTTTTGTCGTACTTAGACATTCAACATTTTATTTCATCTCACATAACGTATCGCTTGCCATTGTTTGGATGCTGCTGTTGCCGGTACAGAGGTGGTGAAATAAGGTAAAAATAGGGTGAATTTAAAAAAAATCCATCGGAAATATATCCATATTTTGTCGGATGTGTTTCCGAACGCATCATTAACCCCCTCCAAGGGGGGAAATCGACACGGAATTTGTACATCAGCGTTTGTCAAATGTCGTGCGATTAACGGCTTTTGCAGATTGCTAGATCCTGGGGGCTTAAACTCGACGTGTCGGGCCGCGAATGATTTGTGGCATTTTGGAAGCGATCCGCCGCCCCCAGCCGCCCCTTTGCCGCCCTGAATAATCGCCGTGTCGCAGCGGATGTCGGTGCGACGCAGTTCATGCGTTCGCATTTTTACTAATGTTAATCTCCTGGAGATCAAGTGGGCTGGCGCCCCGGAACGGGCGACGTTTGAAGAGAGCTTCTCGAAGGAGAAGAAGGGTGGAATGGGATTAAGGGTTAACAGAAGGAGTCTTCTAATAAATGTTCTGAATTTCAGTTTAATTTTCAACTTCCTCGTCCGACTAAGCATTATGAAATTTACATAAGTTGCAACTTGAATGTGTTCCAACGAATCGGAATTAGTATTTTTCGTCTTCAGTTTATCTTATGTTTGTGTTACACGTACTACTCAAGAAAATTGAGTCGAGTCGTCAATACCGCCTACCGAGTTTTCCATCCTTGGTCCACAAGAGGTGAGACTAAAATCAGTAAAAGTATTGTTTGTCATATATGCATTATGCGAAATACAAAGTGGCTTAAGATTTAAAAAAATGGCAACATATCCATCGAACCACTTTCACATATTTTATTATAAATATCGATAGTAGAATAAAAATACATACAATATTTGTTTCGAAAAAAATTTAAAAAAAAACGACAAATAATCATTGTAAACTGCTTTCAGAGAAGATTCCAAAATGTTATTGAACTTGGTTACACAGATTGAATATTAAAATAAATAAACAAAGTTTGAAAACAATTTGTAAAGCTGATTTCGAGAAAATTTGGAAAAACCCAAAAAGGGCTAAGTTAAAGTGCACTTCACAGATGATTTAGCCAAATATTATTAAACTTTATTATACATATTCTGTAATAGAAAAAAGTATTGGAATATATTTTTAGAAAATTTTCAAAAATCGATAAATTATATGCCCTTTAGAGAATATTTGGCCATAAAGTTATTAAACTTTATTATATATATTCGATAGTTGAATAAATATTAAAACTTCAAAAAAATCTTTCGTAAATGTAAATTTTTTACTTTGTTAAATTTTAGTGTTTGAGTGAATATTGAGAAAATTTCCAAAAACCAAAAATTGCAAGACTGAAACTACCCCTTTATCCCGGCAGGTTTTAATAAGCGACTTATTCAGAGGCCCTCATTGTAGTACGAAGTACGAAATTTGAACCGTTTGTGATTCTTAATTTTTGGATTGAGGGGACCCTAACGCATCTAGAAATGCTAATAACTCAAATTCGAAAAATCGACGAAAAACATGAGAACCTAAAAAGCATTTGAAACATAAAAAGCAATGTGAATGAACTGAAAGTAACACACCATTCTCTAGTTAATATGTTAGTCTCACCTATTAATCTCATTTATTATGAACAAACTGCTAAAGCTTCCATTCTGGGAAATGTTTATGCTAAAGTAATATTTTTATTTTGGCGTTTCCAGTCCAGTAGTTTGGAATGCAAAGTCATCATGACTTGCACAGTAAATTCTTACATTTTGAAATTTGTTAAATTCAAATCTGTCTGGGTTTTTTGGGTATCTTTGCTGCAATTTAGCGGATCGGAAATACTTGATCATTTTGTAACATTTTCGAAGTTTGAGTTTGTGGTTAATATGAGCGACCTAGGAAACCAAAGAATTAGTACAAGTTACAAGCTTCGTTTAGTACAAGTTTATAACAAGCATAATAATTCACCACAAGCTAGTCAGTAAAGTGGTACTTTGTGTTGCTGGAGTTGTAGCGGGCTTCAGTGCTTTCAAACTAATCAAAGGCCGTCTCAATCTTCAGAAAACCCGCTGCGTCGATGTCATAGACACATAGACATATAGTCTTTATAGATATTCCTTCACAAATCTCCAGCGATATCGTGTTTGAAATTTGTTATGAGTGCTGAAAGATGCCCAATGATTTCAATGATTTAAAATGCCAATGATATTTAAAATGGATAAAATTAAACGTGTAGCTTATTAAAGTTGCCACAAAAGCTATCCTAATAATATGTATTCAAAGAATCAACTAAGTTCGGGGAAAACCCTGTACAAAGTTTCACTTTCATTTTTCATTATTTTTCCGGTACATTTTAAAAAATAAAATTTTTAAAAATAATGTAAACTTTTAAAAAATACCGTGTTTTCTTGTGTGTGAATTCAATGTAGTGTATTCACATACCTACAGTAAATTGGAACATAAATAAAAAGTGAGAGAATTTGTGATATCTTTCCCCTATCAGACGGTATTTGAAATTCCGCTCAATTCTTTCCAATCTGTCTGCGAAAAGGGCTGAAAAGTTGTCGAGTAACTCCATTTTCGGGAGATCGGCGCCGAGCAGCTCTTGGGGTCCTTAAACGAATGATTTACAAGTCATCAGAAGTTGTCGCCTTACGCACTGACATAAAAAACTGAAAACTCATAAGCCGCGGATGACAAATGATTGCTTAAGTTCTTTTCCTCGCGACCTCGCCGTCCCCCTCGCGGGAAGGGAAGACATCGGTGGGGTGTTCGATTTGAATAAAAAATAACATCGGAGAAAAGTTAATAATAGCTACGTGAATGGAAATGTGATTTCACGCTGGCGCTTTTTATTTTAAAAGGTGGGCGATTAGTTTTTTATTTTTTTCAACGGCGAAGATTTTAAATTGGGTTTTCGGAGTTTTCGGAATACGTTTCAAGGGATGAAGAGCCGGGGCGCGCTCGAGACACTCTCTCTTTCTCCCTCTCTCTCCCTCTTTCTCTCTCTCTTTTTCCTCTTTTTTCATCTTTTGGGTCTGTCTGACCTCATTTGCATTCGTTATATCTGCTTTTTCTTGCTAAGTCTTCGATGGAGACTCTTTTTGTTTTCATAGATAATTATTAATAGCATACCTATTGTTTAACGAGTGAAAATGGCGATGATCTTAGGAATCACTATATTAGGAAATTTTCTAAAACAGTCCATATTAGTGTGCGAGTTTCTATTAGCAGTAGAGCTAATAATCTTTGCTGAATTGGCAGTTAAGCTGGTGAGAAAGTATATACCTAGTGAACACACTCTTTCAGCTGTTAAGAAATCAACAATTTGACAGCTGAAGTGGTGTTGTTTGAAATAATACTTGGGAAGACATTACTTCTTACTTACTACGTACTACATTCATTTCTACTTAATTTTTATTACTGAATAAGGGTTGATATTCCGTTCAAGCTTTAATTAGCCGTATTTCTTCAAGCTGTGTTGATACAAGGTTGTTAGAAATAGTATTTGAAATTCTAATTATGTTGGTATTAGTACTCTGCGTGAGTTGGTAGCGGTAGCAGTGAATGACTGACGACATATGACATAACCTACCAAGCAACTGCAAGCCACGTTTTTCTTTAAGTTCTTCTACAAGTTGTATTTTTCATTTATACTTTATTCAATCATTAAATGGTCGATACTAAACAGTGTTGAACTTATTTAATAGGTTATGGGCCCAGACATATAAGGGTCGATCATCGCTAAAGAAAAACAGTATTACGTTCAAGTCGTGTAGTTACGTTCAAGTCGTAAAAATCAGACATGGCTTCAGCAGCAGTAAAGTTCGACTTCGGAAGCATACCGAAATTCGATGGATCTAATTTCCAGTTGTGGAAATTCAGCGTCAGCATTCTACTCAAGGCAGAAAAGCTTTTATCCATAGTGGATGGCAGTGAAGCAGAACCAACGGACAAAACCAGTGAAGAATGGAAGACTTGGGATAGTAAAAATTCCAGAGCACAGGTGATTTTGCTGTCTACAATCAATCAGGAACAAATGCTGTACTTAATCAACTGTGAGAGTGCAGGACAAATGTGGAGCAAGTTGATGAACATACACGAACAGAAAACGGAGATTTCCAAAGAACTATTGTGGCAACGTTTCTACGAGTATAGAATGCCAGAAGGTGGGAAAATCACTGAACATATTTCATCTATTGAACTATTAGTACGTCAATTTAAGGACGTCAAGGAAACAATTAATGGAAGTGCGATTATCTCAAGAGCAATCAGCAGTTTACATCTTAACAACAACTCTCAATCTCAACAAATCAAACAAATCAACAACAAATCTCAACAATATACATCTTGAGGCATTTCTTGTCGAATTCTAAGGCGAAAAGCTTAACACCATAATGTCTTACGACTTTCGGCCAACGGGAGTCACTTTTAAGAAACGTACATTTAGTCATATGTGCTGTATTAATGATGTATTGAACTCAGATAGCTCTGGAAGTTTAGGTAACCATACCATAACACTTGCGGAATGGTAGTACCTAAAAATAAATTGACGATTGATTAAATTTTTTTCATATCACGTAATTAGTAAAACAAGCGAAATTAAGAACATTCCGTCAGTAATACATAATACACGCATATTACACTAATTTAGCGTTGATTAAAAATTCTCCAAATTACAATAATTGTTCAAACTGGAAATCATCTGATCATATACAGTCTTAACCTTCTTGGTATTGTAAGAATCACTCGGTCCAACCTTTCTAGTGTACTTTCAGTTACAGTTTCCTCTATTCTTAATCAAACCATTTCAGCAGTCAATGGAGCTTTTTGTTTGAGGAAACCCCATACAAACAAATTCAGAAATGGGTCTGCGGCGACCAAGCAATCCATCTGGAAAATATTCGTCCGGCCCTTCTCTTACATGATAATGATAATGACTGAGGGTTCTATCATGTATGTGCAGCATATTGAATCATATATTCACCAATAACTGGTTTCAAAACATTTAAGTACTATCCAAACGTTAACAAAAAATCTTCTTTGATGACCATATTTACGAATGGTATGTGAATTTCCTCAACCTAATAGTGATTTTTGTGGGCATTTAACATACCACCTCTGTTAAACATGCATTCATGGATCCAAAACGTTCCTCTTGGGAAGTCATCGTTTTCACGAATTTGATTGAAAACAATGATGCAAAAATTGCTACATTTTCATTTCAATTCAAGTTCAATAACAATTTTTCTTCCATTATCATAGGAACCATTAATGAGCATATTGCCACATGTAATTTTCACAAGTAAATAAAGAAAACAGATGACAGAATAATCGTTAAAAATGTAGTTGCTCTAAAGGTAACGCATATCTATCTACAGATTCATAATGTCATTCAAAATTAAAGTTTTTCGTCTAAGGATACTGAATATTAACCCTTTTTAAATGACTCAAATTTAAACTTTAGGCACCCCTTGAGGACCTAAAGAAGGATTGTATGGCATTTTGGTATTCAGCTTTTCGCCTAAGAATTTTGCAAGCAATGTCGCCACGTGTATATTTTCCGACAATTTATACACGTAAATAACGGTTGAAATTCCGCCCAAGGCATTCAATTTCGAATTTTTAAAAACTGCATTTTAAACAAACATACACAGAGAGTCCTCAGCAGCCCAACTCTTCAATGAAAGATCATTAGTGCAATAACAGAAGGTACTTATTAAATTAAATTTTTGTTTTATTGTCAAAGCCTGAATTTTTGACCTGGCAGTAGTACAAAGTAACATCATGACTTCGTTGAAATTAAATGCATGCAGTAGTTCATTGCAGTTATAAAGTTATTATTGTAAGGCGAAACACAACTACTGAAGTTTATAAAATAATACTAGCCACATTGATTATTAAAAAAGAGAGAGTAAACTCCAAAAAATAATTCTAAAACACTAACCTTGGAAATAAACTGCTTTTGACTTTGTTATATATATTCGATAGTAGAATAAACATCCACAGTTTAAACAAAATCTTGGGGCAGATTCCGATAAAACTTCGAAAACCAAGACGTAACGAATTACCTTCCCCATTAAAACAGTGTTTTTGGACTTGGAGGACTTTTAAACGCCTAGACATGCTAATAACTCAATTTCAAAATGTAGATCCGACAACAATACTACTCATATATGAGTACCTAATAAGAAAATGTAAAAATTGTCATTCAAAAATTAGTTTAAAAAAATCATGAAATTTATCAACTCTTTTACATTTCAACGCATTAAAAACACAAACACCCCACCATAAGAACAACATTTATTAACACGAGAGTAACCCGATATATTCAAAAATATTAAATAATTAGGCGCAGTACATTTGAAAATTAATTTAATGAATAATATAACGATAGGGTATAAAACATCTACATACAAATTTCAAAAGCGACCATGAAGTCTGTTAACATGGTAAGAAATTACAGAAATTGTGAAAATTGCGCCAATTTTGAAATATAAAACGTACCAATTAATTGACTTAATTGAATAATTGCGAAATTTAGAACAATTACATTTTAGTAATTTTTTTTTGAAGGATTTTCAAATTTTCTCGAGTGCCAACTGCTCGCTCAAATGGCCTGTCGGTATTTATTTCGCTATGTTAACGTTGTCTAGTAAGAGTCACGGTATGAAAATTGCTGTTATAGGCAGGCTTATAATCATTGTTCAAACAAAACTAATAGTAAACCTGCTCCAATCACCGATTTTATTGTGGAAGTTTGATGAACCGCGCAACACCGTGTTAACTGACAGATCTGATTTCGACGTTTTTTTGTGTACCCCAGAACACAAAGGGATATTTAGAAAGATTTTTAATAATCATCTTGATAAAATAATTTAACGGCAACGGAACCCATTCTCGATTTATTACAATCGAAAATTCAATCCATATAGCAGCTACGCTACCGTTCCGTTTTAGATTCCTATCTCTATTACTCCATTTAAATTATGTCTATGACTAATCAAAATCTGCTGAAAGCCTCCGCTGTCGACCAGATGAATCCCCAACGACTTTTAAAGTTGGGAGAGTGGATTCGTGTTGCTTTGGGTGGATGTTCTTTTCAGTAGTTTAACCCTTCTTTGATATAATCATTGCCTCCCTTTCTTAGAGTTGTTTCATTATTATTTAATTATTTTCATTTCTGCTCGAGACATGTTATGCCGGCGAAGGGGAATTAAGATTGATAATTTACAGGTAACATTTCGCTGTTATTAATATTGCATGTTCTCGAATTTTCACTAGGGATCGGCCCTTTGCCGGTTACTTGCAAATTTTCATTAACGCAGAAATTCAAACTGCTTGGAAAATGCAATATACCACTCACACTGCCTACTTTACTATATTTCAGATTTGAATTTGTAGAAAGAACATTGCAAGTATTACGTTCTTATTTAATGTAATGTGGTGAGTGATAAATTTTAATTAATAGTTTTTTGATCATTTAAATTCAATCGAAAATGTATACTTTATTAAAAAACACAAGACAGACTGTAGACAAATGTGGTTGTAGCTGGGATGGGTTCTGCCGCTGGTTATTTTTCCACCCGCAAAATCACTCGTCATTCCCCTTCTTCCCCAAAATGCACTTCCATTTTTAAATTCGATAAAAGAAACATCAGAAATCGCTTTTCCACCGACAATATAACAACAAAACATCGAACTCCATCAACAAAAGTATTCAGAATAGGATGTTTTATCACGTATGAAATTTTCAATTTCATACAAAATGTGATTGATTGAATAAAGACCTTTCTCTAGACTTAGAATCGACCCCTGTTTTACTCCCTGATATACACGCACGGTAGCTAAAGGAGTTTTCGGAAAAGTGACGATGACACGATGTATGTTGTGATGAATGTTCTACGGTTATCGATAGTAGATGAGAAATGATCTGTATTTTTGAAAAATCACCTTTTGGGGCGTTTTAGGCGTAATGTTTAAGATTCAGATTGCAGTATTTTTATCATCTTTTATTAAAGCGTCATTACGAAAACAATCATATTCAGATTTTTGATAGGGTCAAGTGATAATACTTTTGAGATTCTTTGCCAAAAAACGTAAAAATTGGGCACACTAAATAATTTCAGAGTTTACAATGGGTAGTGTAAATACAAATCGTATTCAAATTTATCTTTTCCGATGAGATTTAGGAATATATGTCATATTCCTTATACTTACTAAATCAGTGAGTACTATGCTGGACCACGTCGTATTTCAGTCTTCTTAAATAACTGAAAATTGAATAACAAATTTAGTCGGTTTATGTCCACCTGAAGATAGTCCAACAAGATTAAAACGCTTTGTTGAGATATGGAACATTGCACCCACAATCAGAATCACGTTGGTGAAGCTAAGAAAGCGTTTTTCATTGTAGTGTTACGTGTATTTCACCATTAACTGTACATCTCCCTTGGAAACAAAGTGGCAACAATGTAGCAATGCTGAACAGGTAGTTTTCAGATTAGCTTCTGTAGGTTTCTTCAGCATTGAATAATTCCACAGATGTTTCAAAACTTCTTCCGTTTTATTTCGTACAACTTCCTGTATATCCTTGTATGAAAGTGAAGAAAATTAATGCCGCACTTTAAAGCTGAAAAGTGATATTACCTTTTACACATTCTCATAAAATCACATCTTTAAAAAATCCTATAAACCCCTAACAGATAATATATTTCTCGTTCCATCACATAATCTGTTTCAATTACTGGTCCCGTCTGCAAAACGTAATATCACCCGGAATAAAACTGGCATTATTATACAGTCGAAAATCCTCACGGTAATAACTCCTCATTACTCCTCCTCCTCCTCTTTTTTGTTTACTGCACCGCCTTTTAGAGCAAATCAAATTTCTGTCGGCTCGCACCTGAGTCTCTCCTCTCTCTTTCCTTCTCCTCTTGATTTCAGGCCGTTTCTAAATAGCGACAGTATATTGTCTTTATACTCGATGCCTTCAAAACCCTTAATGTTCAACCGGAGTCTTGGCATTACTTTTAAATATTCAGCGCTGAGTTAGGACGTCTCTAAAAGCATTTCGCCATTAAAAAATTAAGCCCGCGTTCTATATATTATTATTTTATGCATACTTTGGTGGTTCGCTAAATGGGGAAGAAATCTTTTCTACTTGCCTTGTCGCTTGTAAAATGGGGGTTGTTGATTTGTAACCCGCTGTTTTAAATACGTTACGTTTTTGACATCAGATTATCTGTGAATTATATTACAGAAATTTTGTTTGTATCAATATGGTTCGTATTTAGATTTGTAATAACGATTTTTTCATTTGAGCGAATGCTACCTACTAGATTGCTTATAAATAAATATATTCAAAAAAATGTATTCGTTACTTTATGTAAATTCCTTTTTATTATGTACGATTTAGTTATCTCTATGTTTAATATTTTGGTTTGAAAATTGTGGTATCAAATACTGTAGGGTTTTCAACAAATCTATTCGTTTCCTATCCATAGTATACATATATCATTTTTGTGTCATTGGAATACGAAGGTTAATTTCAAAGATAATCTGAGTGACTTAAGTTTTGAGATAACAAATCTCCTCGCCCATCCATCCAATCGTACCAATTTTTTTAATTGACAATCTATACAGGATTCCTCTCGATGGGCCGTAGAGGCATCTCCATCCGCTTTTAAGAGTCAAAAAACCTTATTAGTTTTAACAAGAATACTATCTTGTTGCTGTCACGATGAAAATGATGAAAGATGCCTCATTTCACGGCGTGATCTTCTCTGTTTTCATCTCATTTGTCCTTCTAATTAATCTTACGTGTCGGCGACGTTTTTTTACTCTCTTACGTTATTATTTTCACACATTAGGCCAGAGCATTAGGAGTCATTTATTTTCGTCACCTAGCGGCGCATGTTTTACCTGTCAAGTTATTTTCGGGTGATCTGTCGTCGCGTCGAACTAAATTTTTTCTTTCTTAGATGCGTGAAACGACCGAAAAATGCCGACATTTATTCACTTTTTGTTCCTTACTTATCAGTCAGTCACCGATCCTGTTTCTTTTCCAAATGAAATCCACAGAATGTCGAATTCTTAATCAGAATTTAATTGGTTCTCCAGGCAATTAGTAGTCAATCAGCGTGACTCTCGGATAGGAGTTATTAAACAATCATTAGTAGTACCTACTGCAAGATATAATCACCCCAAGGGTTAAGATTTAATATTAATTTTCTTGCTGTTGAAATTCCACGGATTTCTATTAAGGGAAAGAGTGAGAGAGATGAACGGGGGATATTGGTCTCGATCCAGGGTCAGAATCACTCGAGAAAATGAAATTTTGCTTGATATGAAACCGGGAATATATTCTTGATTCCCACAAATTGGATTTTGAAGATGCGTGATTTCACTCGTAATTTGTCGTTGTTTCCGAGAATACGAGAATTAATTTGGCTACATTTTAATTCATCTATAGTGGTATCAAATAAAATAGTATCCGTGGCGTTTTTCAATGAGAACTTGTTTTTGATTTAACTGATATTCAAGTGTGTAGATTAAACGAGTTATTATAATTTCGTGGTTAGTAGTTTAAACGGTGTCCGGTCAATTCACCAAAAACAATTCACCGAAAACAATTCACCGAAAAACAATTCACCGAATTAACAGTTCACCGAAAAACATATCACCAAAAAACATTTCACCGAAAAACAATTCACCGAATTAACAAATCACCGAATAACTTTTCACAGAAAAGTAGGTACCTAAATGAAGGGTAGATCATTATATATATTTTTTATTCTATTTTAATAACTGAACAAAATAAGTCAAAAGTTTTTAAAAGCAGCATACCACAAATTATAATTAATATAAATATACAATAATTTTGGTCGAAAATAACAGTTCAAAATAAGTCGCATATTTTCATTAACAGCACACAACAAATTATAGTATGAATGTGTAACATTAGGGTCAAAACTAACTGGACAAATTAAATCATAATAACTATAATACTATAATAATACATGTAACATTTTTGTCAAAAATGACAGTACAAAAGAAATCAACGGTCAAAAGCAAATTCGGAAATTATTTGCAATTCCTTTCAAATAATTTAAGATATTGTCGGGATCGTATGTATTTGAATTTGCAATAGAAAAATATCAGGCCCATTTTGAGAATAATTTAATTTCAAAACAAATCATATATGTCAAATCTAATTTTCTCTACCAGTTTATAACAGAAACTTAGAGGATAATTCTTTGTCGTTGTACGGTAGTATTAAAACAGTTTCTGAAGTCCAAAAAATATTAAATTCAAATCATGGTCTCATTGCTGACAAAGTCAACCTTAAATGAAATCAAAAACTAATGTACTAAAGACTAAAAATGTTGGTTTTTCTAAACTACAACATATCAATAAAATCCTTATTAACGAAAACTGCGACGAGATCAGTAATTTGGACCCAGCAGTATTAATTAATTATAAGTTTGCTCCATTTACTTCTTGTGATGTAGAAAGATTAATAACCAAATTTGATTTTTAGTGTATACATATTTAATTTTCTGTAAATATATAAATGCATATTTAGCTGCATATTTTGGTGTTTTTTTTGTGCATATTAGATGCATATTTTACACCAATTTTAGTGCATATTTTCCAGTCTCTAGTGTATGTGTAATGCATTTTCAGTGAATTGTTAATTCGGTTAATTTATATTCGGTGAATTGTTTCTCGGTGAAATATTTTTCGGTCAATTGTTTTTCGGTGAATTGTTTTTCGGTGAATTGCCCTAGAACCAGTTTAAACAGGTGTGAGGGTAGACTTGCTAGCCTACAACTTCATATCTGGCGCTTATCCGCTTTTTTAAAAAATATGCGATTTTCCTTGTCCCAGATAGTGGCAGGTTTTCCTGGTTAAGACATTAATTTACTGTATATAATGAGGTGATAATACGGATGAGTCCCTCTCCCCCTTTTGTGATCATATCAGTTGCTCCAGTTGTGCCACGTGCGCTGCTCTAGGTGCCATATATCTTTGAGTGCTATTGTCACTTCTGCTTTTGTCGTTTCCGGCTGGGTTCCGGCGGTATTGTCAAGTGTTAATATTCCTCCGTCTGTCTTACGAATTTTGGTATATACAGTGAAATCTCTATAATACGGACACCCGGGGGAGCAAAAATTTTGTCCAGGATAGGGAGGTGTCCACATTAGGGAGTTAAACATGAATATTGTTCAAAAAAATCCGTAATTTTTAATTGTTTTTTGAACACAATGTGCTCTTCTAAATGAAGTTGAAATTTGTTAATGAAACTCAATCCTTCACCCTATTTTTTTTTGTAAGCAAAAAGTTTTTAACAACTCTGAATACCGAAGATCATCAGAGTAATTCACTTTCTCATGACACTATGTTTTCTGATCTGGCTGTTGAAAGTGGTTCATTATTGCTTCAATATTGCAAACATTATCGTCCATCGATAAAATAGTGTCTATTGAACATAATCGTCAGAAGCAACTTGGAAATGAGATGAAGTTAGGAGTTTTTTTAATGAAGCTTAGTCCTTATTTTCCTCGACTTCATTTTGAAATATGTTCTGCACATTGAACCCGGCTTTTCTAAAGCAATGCTGAATGGTGTTTGTTGTTACGTTTTCCCAAGATTTCGAGATCCATGTAATCGCTTGCAAAACATTTTTGATAAATCTTTAGTTGATCCATTAATTACCATTGAAGCTAACAAGTGGTTCAAAATATACTTTCGATAAAATAAGGTAAAATCAAAATAAAGTGTCCACATTTGCCGCAAATAAAGTGTCCATGTCCAGATTAGAAAGGGTCCCTATTGTAGAGGAAATGTTACGTTACTATCTTATGGCGAATTGACGGTTACATAGAAAAAGTGTCCATAAACCTATGTGTCCATATTGCAGAGGTGTCCACGAAAGGAGGTTTCACTGTACTATAAATTCTTTCTATTGCTTCAGTTTTGTGATTTTGTATTTATTTTCATTTAGAACAATTTTTTATTTACTATATCCATCGTTTGTTCTTCTTCCCTTTTCTTCTGTTTACTCTAGAATATCTTCCTTACTCTCTTTGGGCAGTTTCGTTTTTCCATTAGGCGCTGAATTTCTTAGTAGGTAAAATAATATATTCTTTAGTTGTTTTTACTTTTCTCCACCCTCTCCTTTATTGTTTTTTTGTTGTTGCTCTAGTACAGTTTCTATATTTTAGTTATCTTTCGAGATTCAGTTGATACGTTTTTATCTTCTCATTAATTGGTACTAGATTCTAAGAGCTAAGTACTTATTTTGTCGGTCGTTTTCATATCCACTTCCTATTTTGTATGATCACTATCATATCTGGCACCTGAATACAGTAAACAAGATTATCACATAAACATCTTCATCAACATAATTGTCGATCGGGTATTATTCGATTGTTTTTCTTTAGAGAAAAACTTGGACCACATCATTTAAAGAAGTTGCAAGGAAAACGTTATAATTTGGCGTATTGATGAAATTGACCAATTTAGTCCTATGCCAGAGACAAGCCCTAAGAATTCCTGAAGGAATTCCTAAGAAGCTATTTTAAACATGCAGAGTAATAAAACGGGCATACGTTTGGCATTTCGTGTTCATTCAACCCTATATCAATCAAAATTAGAATTACTCGTTCCCTTTTCATTAGAAAAGACTTGAATAGACCGTTCCGTAGTAACTTTTCATGCTGAAGAGCATAGCAGTCGATTATTTTTACCATATTTATATTGTAATTTTATTAAGGAAAGTTCTACTTAGTACATAATTTTTGCATGCGAATATCTCTGTCATATCTCGTTAAGTTGTTATGTTTCTATTTTGATCTAAAATGTAGCAGCTGTTCATCGCTCTGCCTACACGAATGTACTCAAACGATGAATGCGAGAAGTGTTAGTTTTGACACTACGATGAAAAATCAAATCTTCTGGTGTCCCAACTCTTTAAATTATAGCTAATATGTGCATAAAGTAAAGTTCATTATGTTTCCATTTGCCTTTCGCAATACCTCTAACTGTTGTACGATAGTAGGTATATTTCCTTTTTTCCGTGTAGGTGGAGGTTTTATATTTCATTCGAGATTTAATTTCGACGCATACACGCACATCCCTCTGTAAGATTAGCGGCAGCGGCAAAGACTCGAGAGAGGGCTGGAATCTGAACGCTTTTACCTCCTCCTTTTGCAATTAAAGCAGCCGCTGCGGCCCTAAGCTGCATAGCAAACAATGCGTGTGTTCCAGATAGCCGGGCGGGATCTTCCAGTCGTGGACACAGTTCGATTTATAAGTACCTGGATCTTGCGTTAATTAAAAATTTCAGTTTGTTTTTTCGCTTTCCCTTTGATATTCACCCAAGAAGAACGGTATTAGGGAGGTTTCTGGGTTCGACAATAATGCCACTGTTTATCCCGAAATGAAAAATAAAAGAGGAGACTGGTCCTCGTTTCATGTCCTTAATACCAGAATTGCAATGAGCGTTGTGCAGTTGTTTTCCGGAATATTCTCCGAGTAATATATTTTTTTCACGCCGCGCCACCTTCCTTTCATTCCTGTGACATAAACTTACATCTAATGCCGAAGACAATAAAATCACCCCGAATTGATGGCTCGCGCCTTCCCCTAAAGCAATTTGTATTTGCGTTTCTCTCGAGTCGTGTTGGGGATGTTGTAGCTTGGCACTGATGATTTTTAAAATGCCTTTCGTCTGCACCCAAAAAAGTATGTTCGATAACCGAATTAAAATGCCTCTCCTTGTAGCTAACAGTTGGGACCCGGTGTCTAACAAATTACTGGCAGGGTATTGTTTTTTCGCATTTCAGGCCAGTTTATTGAATTTGCCAGAAAATAAAATTGCGCAATGAAATTAATAACGGCTTACAACTTTGTTTGGTACATATAAACACTTGATTATTTAACGAAGCTTTCCGCATATCCTCAGAAATGTTTCATATATGTTGACTGTTGAGTATTGATTAAGAACATTTGGAAAGTTCTTAATAAGTAATAACCCAAACAGCATCATACGTACATAGTACGTACTTTACTAGTACATTTTACGCCAGTACGTACAGGACGTAAAATGTACGTACTTTGTACGTACATTACCTGTCCATAAAAGTACGTACATACTTGTACGACTTATGTATGTACATTAGACGTTGGTAATTGTATGTACATTATTGTACGTACTATGTACGTATATTAGCAGTTGTTAACTGTACGTACATTATTCTACGTACATATTACGTACATTAGCAGTCCATAAAAGTACGAACATACTTGTACGATCTATGTACGTACATTAGACGTTGGTAATTGTATGTACATCTTTGTACGTACTATGTACGTATATTACCAGTTGTTAACAGTACGTACATTATTCTACGTACATATTACGTACATTAGCAGTCCATAAAAAGTACGTACATATTTGTACGATCTATGTACGTACATTAGACGTTGGTAATTGTATGTACATCTTTGTACGTACTATGTACGTATATAAGCAGTTGTTAACAGTACGTACATTATTCTACGTACATATTACGTACATTAGCAGTCCATAAAAGTACGTACATATTTGTACGATCTATGTACGTACATTAGACGTTGGTAATTGTATGTACATCTTTGTACGTACTATGTACGTATATAAGCAGTTGTTAACAGTACGTACATTATTCTACGTACATATTACGTACATTAGCAGTCCATAAAAAGTACGTACATATTTGTACGATCTATGTACGTACATTAGACGTTGGTAATTGTATGTACATCTTTGTACGTACTATGTACGTATATTAGCAGTTGTTAACAGTACGTACATTATTCTACGTACATATTACGTACATTAGCAGTCCATAAAAAGTACGTACATATTGTACGATCTATGTACGTACATTAGACGTTGGTAATTGTATGTACATCTTTGTACGTACTATGTACGTATATTAGCAGTTGTTAACAGTACGTACATTATTCTACGTACATATTACGTACATTAGCAGTCCATAAAAGTACGTACATACTTGTACGATCTATGTACGTACATTAGATGTTGGTAATTGTATGTACATTTTTGTACGTACTATGTACGTATATTAGCATTTGTTAAGAGTACGTACATATTTACGTACATATTACGTACATTAGCAGTCCATTAAAGTACGAACATTCTTGTACGATTTATATAGGTACGTACATTAGACGTTTTTAATTGCATTTCGGAATATACTATGTTCGTATATTAGCAGTTGTCAATAGTACGTACATTTTTGTATGTTCTATGTACGTACATTAAGCAGTTGTATGTTTACGTAGGTATGATTTACAGGGTCCCGATTTTTACCTTAGTTTTGTCTTCTTTTAAGCGATGCAATTTTGTTACAGTAATAAATGCTTGGCATTTTATAACACGTACAAATTCAAAAAGAAACGTTAGGTAACACAATATTTTTACCTACGCTAAACTTGAAAACAAATGAAAAAATCGCATAAGAACATATATTATATTAGATTTTCATTTTTATATCATTCCATGGTATATCAAAAGTGATGTTTTTCATATCATTTATTGAACTTAATAAACAATAAACCATTAAAGAATATGCTTTTTGAATAACAATCAACTCATTTTTCGCGTTATAAGTTATGTTATAATAACGAATGCAATATAGTACATATATAAATATAAATCTGCTAAAAACAATCCTTTAAAGAAAAACAATTGACGAATTAGTTCAGGGAGAATTCTCACATCTGCTCGGAAAAATATTCAGATAAGATTTTTGTGCCATTTTATAAAAAACGGAATACCCAATCCCCTGGCGCTGCGAAATTAATCTACAAGTTCTGCACTGTTTATGAACAAAAAAGTGATATTATTTAAAGTAAAACTGTTTGTGAACTATTACACGTGTACAGATGTCGATGGTCAGTTGCAATTTTACAAAACTTAAAATATAAAAGCGGTGTACGGGTAGAACGAAACGGTCTAGGGTTTATTACATTTTTGGGAAGAATTCTAGGCAGGCTAACTTTAACATGTGCTCCATAAGGCCTTGTCCTAGGTGAGCGACAAAAGCGGCAACGCGACGCGATGCGACGCGACGCGACGCGACGCGAAAATATCAAGTAGTCGTTGTATGTATGTGTGGCCTACGTTGTCGCGTTAATCAATCTGCGACGAGAGGCGACGAAGTGCGGACTTGTTTTTTTGCGGCACGAGACGCGACGAGTAGTTTCAAAATAATCGTGTTTTGATGGAGAATGTGAAAAGGATGGATCTGGACCTCCTTATTAATTCAGTACGGGAACAAAAACTATTGTGGAATAAAAAACACAAAGATTATAGGAACCGTTTATTGTCAAGAAGAGCTTGGAAGAGTGTTGCTGATGGACTTGGTTGTACTAGTAAGTATACTAATACTTTACTAATTACTAATATAATACTTTATATTTTACTTAATACTTTACTAAGACTAATTTCAATTACATAATTGAAAGATTAACTATACTACTCGTAATAAAGCAAAACTCCACTCGTTTATGTTAGTTGTGTTTAATAAAATTTAGAAATATATCTCTTGTCTGTAAAGCGTCTCGAGTTGAAGCATTATACCGTCGTGATTTTTGAAGAGATTGTTGTCTCTGAAAAGTAGGTGAGTATGAAGTTTGATTAGAGTGAGCTTCAAGGTCACGTGTAATGTTATGAATTACAGTTATAGCTTTTACAATGTGAACTGCATTATCGACATCGGTGGCTATAGGTCTGCTAAGTATTCCAAATTTTGACGCTATAGATCCAAAGGAACACTCCACGACCATTCTGGCACGTGACAATCTGTAATTAAAACGGTCTTTATCACTTCCCGGAACGGTGTTTGTGTCTGGAAATGGTTTTAATAGATAAGTTTTTAACGGAAATGCAGAGTCGCCAAGCAACACGAATGGTGCTTTAATATTGGAATTTGGCAAAAATTCTTTTTCTGGTATTTTTATTTTCCCGCTTTCAATGGCATGACGAAACAGACATGCATCAAATATTCCGGCATCGTTATCTTTACCATATCCACCAATATCAACCATAATAAATTTGTAATTTGCGTCTGTAATGGCTAATAAAATAATTGAAAAAAATCCTTTGTAATTATAGTACATGGAGCCGCTTTTTTTCGGTTTCCTAATGCGGATATGCTTCCCATCTATACAGCCAATGCAGTTTGGAAATTGCCACTTTTGCCAAAATTCATAAGCTACATGCCGAAATTTATCCGCTGTTGGTAGTGGCATGTGCTTTTGCACCAAAGTCTCCCATATAGTAACGCAAACTTGCTTTACTATATTAGCTACTGCTGTTTTTGATATGCGAAAACTAAATGCTAATTTCCTAAATGACGTACCAGCTACCAAATATCTGAAAAAAAGTACTGACATTTTTTATTTGTTTCTATTACAGGTGAAGATGCACAAAAAAAGTGGAAAAATCTTCGTGATTCTTTCGCAAGAGAATTAAAAAAAATCCCTAAATGGCGATCTGGTGCTGACGCTGAAGATGGTAGTGGGGAGTACAGAGGTGATTGGCCATATTTTGAAGCGATGAAATTTTTAGAAGTAGTTGTGAAGCCACGTAAAAGTGCAACAAGCGTTCCTAAGACATTGTTAGATGATGCAGATATGCTTGATGATGACACAATTATGTCCGTTTTGTCCGATTCCACAGGAATATCATGTAATACAGAAACTATTACAGAAAATCAGTCTCAGATACAACATGAAAATGACAGCAATTCGGTCGTTCATGCAACTCAGGCTCAATTCGCACCAGAACAAGCTCCCATGACACCAACTGAAAATAACCATTTAACTCCTGGAACATCTCAGAAAAACCAGTCTTCTCTTGGTACGTCGCATCCACAAACCTGTGATGATCAATCTCCAGCTGCTTCTTTTAGAAAAAATAAGAAAAAACCCAGTGATTTTTCAGAAGAATTTTTTAATCTTGAAAGAGAGAAAATTAAGTTGTTAAAGAGGGATATAGATGTTCAGGATGACGAAGATATGAATTGGTTCAAATCTATAAACCCATACCTAAAAAAACTGCCGCCACTAAATAAACTTCTGTTTCGGACAAACGTACAAGAAATGCTTTTGAATGAATTAGCAAAATTCGAGACACCACCACAATCATCACCAGCCCAGACCCCATCAAGCAACATTTCTGATTCGAATTCAAATTATGCATCGCAATAGTTGATTAACCATTAAAAATTTATAGTAAATATATAGTACCAGTGTGTTTTTTCTTACCTTAGAGTCAGTAGCAACCTCTCCTCAATAGAAATCGGTTTTTGAAAATTGCTTGTCGATAGCTGAATAATAGGTTTAACAGCTACAACAACGTAATCAAAAGTGCTTGGTAATAAGCCACAATACTCTTTAAACAAAGATGGATTACTTCTTAGTTTCGGATATAAATGATGAAACTCCCCAAATATATTTCGTTCCAAATATATGATATTTGTTTTCTTCCTTTTTTGTTTACGAAGTTTTTGTAAGGCTAGGTATTTAAAATATGAATTCTCCAATAACAACGCACTGTACTTGCCCATAGTTGAAACAGTAGCACAGAACAGTTGTGAACCGAAATTGCCGCATTTGTCGCTAAAGGATGACTATAAATAGGACACACGTCGCGTGAAGTATTGGTCGTATAGTGTCGCATTGCCTCGCGTCGCGTCGCGTCGCTACATGTCGCGTCCCGTCGTTCACCTAGGACAACAGGTAAGGGAATATCAGGTACGTATAATGCGTCAAAATACATTTTTTCATGTTTTCAATTGCTTCCTAACTCTTCCGGTTTAACCGGAAATGCGCCTAAATTTCTTATTTTAAATATGACACCCGGTATATTTTTACTTATTTCGGTAAAATAGGACATTCTGAGTACAACAGCATGTCACTTTTTTCACTTTTTGACATTTTAAAATATTTTAATTTCTTTAATTTCAAATTTGAGGCTCACGAATATGTTAAAATAGTCAATTTTCAATCCAGTAGCCTCAAAAAAATAGATTTGTTCATTTGTTTTTTAAATCCTCTGAAACCTCGATTAAACTTTACAGAGAATTGTTTTTATATAGCATTAACTCATTTTTTTAATGGAAATAAGGTTGGGCCACCAGCATATTCGAAAAGAGAATTTTTTTAACAACAATTATTAATGATACCACACAGTCGATGGTTCATTTAAATATTTTTAAGTAAATTATCATTTGACGTTTAAAATTATTTCGAGATTAATTGTTAAAAAGTGACAAAGGTGACATGCCATTGTACTCAGAATGTGCTATATGTTATCGAAATACGTATAAATTTACCGGGTGTCCCATTTAAAACAAGAAAGTTAGGCTTATTTCCGGTTAAACCGGAAGTGATGGAAAATAACTGAAAACGTCTAAAATGCATTTTTACACAATACTTACGTCCCAAATTTCATTTGTTTTATCATTAAAAATAAAAAAGTTATAGGGGTGGTCCACTTTCCACAAACACCCAGTGTATTATATATGAATATATGCCCAATTATATACCGTCATTTTTAACAAAATTCTACGACCCTCCAATTTGAAATTGAAATATTTGTAACATATGATTAAGTTAATTATAAAGAAGTTTGACTATCCTTTCGACAGAACCCTGTGCAATTTTATTTGAATGTATTCTTGACAAAATTAATTAAAACCATTCTTTTTTTCGCTACTTCTTGAATAAAATGACTAGATTAATGAACATCAATGACGATAAATAAATTATTAATTATAACAATAGATAAAGTTAGGAATATCTAACTTACTGAATAATTTTTAATTATTATTGAATTAAAAGGACACAACACCGACAATTCATATTATAAGTATAGGATATACGACGGAAGACTCTCCATCTCAGAACGGCCGTATCTCAGACATCTGTTTCTACTTTCATCGAAATACACAATACCCGAAGGTCTCAGGTCAAAAACGAGGATGGATTTTTACCAATTCGTATATTCGAAAGACAACACAGGGATGAAAGTTTCACCAAAAATGCGCACTTGTCGTCTACGATTCACCGGCAACGCTTCCTCGTGAGAGTGTTGGTTTGGTACCTACCTATATTGTTTATAAAAGTGGTAATTTCAACGTGAAGCAGTTGTAAGGTAAGTGAAGATAAATTTTTTTATCAAAATATTTAGATACACCAGAATCTAATTTTATTGCCTATTATTCAATTTTAACCTTTGATTCCAATTGGTTCAGGTGGCCAGTTAACTTTATTTATTAAGGTAGATTAACGGGTCCCCTATTTAAATATCAGAGATGTCTGGCAAACATAAGTTGAGCAAACATTATAAAAGCGCCGCAAAACAATTGCGGATGTTTAATAGTGGAACTCAAAGAGAAAGCATAACTAAAAATTGCAGTGTATCATGTCCCGCTCAATTAACTGATTATCACATTCGTAATTCAGATTTAGACCCATTCATGAATCTTGATAGAAATGATAGTGAAATAAATGATGTCAATCATGAAGAAGTCGTCTTAGATATTCCTCAAAATTTAATAGAGTCAAACGAGCAAACTTTCAATGGGGGATTTTCTGCTCCAAATTTTAGTTTTCCTTCCAACGAACCAGTCCCTTCTGTTACATTTTCATCTGACATTTCGTCAAACATATCAGAATGGTTTCTGAAACATAACATTACCCATTCAGCAGCTAATGACATTTTACACATTTTAAAACCAATTTGTCC
Organism: Cryptocephalus moraei; assembly: GCA_946251905.1. Taxonomy (NCBI): domain Eukaryota; kingdom Metazoa; phylum Arthropoda; class Insecta; order Coleoptera; family Chrysomelidae; genus Cryptocephalus; species Cryptocephalus moraei. Next base: position 14,367,573 of record OX276453.1, on the reverse strand, counting down.
TTATCTACCACTTGATATTCGAACACTTCTGCATACTCCTAAATCCGCTCCCATAAAATCAGTCGAGCCAGGTAATTATATTCATTTTGGGTTAGAGAACTGTCTACGTAAATTACTTTTGGAAGATTCCAACTTAAAAGATATTGGTACCATAGAAATTTTAATTAATGTCGATGGTTTACCAATATCGAATAGCTCTACAAGCCAATTTTATCCCATTCTATGTAGTTTATTTGATAGTCAAGGAAATGTCGATATTGTTGGTGTATATCACGGCTATCAGAAGCCAAAAGATTTCAATTTGTTTCTATCAGATTTTGTTACTGAGGCTATTCATATAATAAACAATGGTTTCGAACATGAAGGTCGAGTTCACTCTGTAAGGATAAAGGGATTTATTTGTGATTCTCCAGCTAAGTCGTATATTACATGTACCAAAGGCCACTCTGGTTACAGGTCATGCACCAAATGTCACACAGAAGGAACATTCATTGGAAGAATGTGTTTCCCGGATACATCTAACCTTCGGTTGCGCACTGATAGTGACTTTAGGTCCAAGTTTTTTTTTTATTTTATCTAAAATTTATATAATTTCAGGAAACTGAGCTGTGTCTATATGGCGGATCAGGACTCCAGGATTTTATTAAAAGATGTTTAGGGTATATCATCGATAACCAGATTGCCCTAAAATATAGTTGGCTCGGCAGACGCAATAAACTGCAATTTAGCAATATGGAAATTGCCAAAGTTATTCTAAGTAAGATGGTTTTTTTTATAAGCACAATAACCATATGTATATAAGTTGGTAGATTTTCAATTTTACCTCTTACCTGAATTATTTTTTGTATAAATTGCCACATTGATTTCACTTTTTTGTTTCCAACTGTGATGTATTTCGAAAATTGTTGGACTGTGACTATAATAGATATGTGACAGCATTTCTATTAGTAATTGTACTATTTTATTGTTGTTTTAGGAGCAGCTATAAAATCAGGGAAATGCTGTAATCAAAAAGAGGCCGAGCAAGAAATTGCTCGGTGGTTACGCCGCGCACTTGACCGCCTAAAATTACGCCAAAGTCTAGTATAGTTTATTTCTATATTTAGTATAATATATCTTTATTATATTATGAAACCTGTCGCGCCTATACATAGTTTTTCATTAATTAATATGATTATATAAGTAGTAAGTACTAAGTTTAAAGCGAATCGTTTGTAGTTTTTTTTTGTAAACGTATTTTAATATAACAATAATGTTAATTAAGTATCTTTTTTTAATTACCACTCTTACTCAGTTTATTAATAATAAGAAGTTTCTAAGCATTGGTACGTACATAGTACATAGGACATACGATGTAGATACATACCACTACAATTTTATTTTCGCACAAATGTTTGTACATAATACGTACACATTTCACACAAATGTAAGTATATAATACGTATATTTTCAACAAAAATGTATGTACTATATACGTACTGTCTGTACGTACTATGTATATACTCTGTGTACGTACTATGTAAGTACTGTACGTACTAAGTACGTACATTATACGTACATTTTTCACAAAAATGTATGTACTATATACGTACTGTCTGTACATACTGTGTACGTACTGTGTGTACGTACTATGTACGTTCTGTGTGTACGTACTATGTACGTACTGTGTGTACGTACTATGTATGTACTGTATGTACGTACTATGTAAGTACTGGTTGTACGTACTATGCAAGTACTGGGTGTACGTACTAAGTACGTACATTATACGTACATTTTCCACAAAAATGTATGTACTATATACGTACTGTCTGTACGTACTTTGTACGTACTGTCTGTACGTACTGTGTACGTACTGTGTGTATGTACTAAGTATGTACTGTCTGTACGTACTATGTAAGTACTGGTTGTACGTACTAGGTACGTACATTATACGTACATTTTCCACAAAAATGTATGTACTATATACGTACTATCTGTACGTACTTTGTACGTACTGTCTGTATGTACTATATACGTACTGTCTGTACGTACTATTTACGTACTGTCTGTACGTACCATGTACATACAAATTTGTGGAAAATGTGCGTATAATGTACGTATTATGTACGTACTACATACATTTATGTACGTACACTGTACGTGTTTTACGTACTGCCCGTACGTACTTTGTATGTACTATGTACGTACCCTTGCTGATTGGGAAGTTATTTTATTTCTCTTTCCAATCCTTTTATATAGGCATTCGACCGTTTCTCTCCTTCCTAATCTTTAGAGTAGCTAGCACCTCTGTACGATTCTCAATTCATTTAACGAACCAACCACTTATTCTACTAATGAGATGCCACTTCAGATAAAATACTTGTATCCTGATAGAATATCCTTTAGTAATTTTTTGTCATATTATATCTAGTACCTGTTTATTCGTCGAAGAGGAAGAATAAAACAGTTTTAGTGAAATAAATATCCAAAAATAATCAGTATACATTTGTTACTAATCAGCCCGAACACTTTTAGTTATTTGACTAATTGCATTATTTATTGGAAAATTAAGATTCAATGTGTACTGAAAATTCTTCCTTGTAATAGCCCCTCCTCTAGATAAGATATCCTGTTCAAAATTATACCATTTCGATAAACTTGTGTTAAATTATATACCTTTGTGAGGTATATATTTTAAACAAAATATTGAATTGTATAAAATTTTGTGGGGCTTTTGAACTAGCTTTGAGAGGTCACGATGAATCTCAGTTTTCAGAAAATCCAGGGATTTTCCGTGGACTCATTAATTTTGTGGCAGAATGTTGACAAGGACTACTGACAGTAGGTACCAACGGGTTTTATTCTATATTGCTTAAAGGTTTTACATTGACTTTAAGTTTGTGTATAGTATTTTCTGTTTTATATCTCTGGTCGTCTATTATAAAGGCTCAACCCTGAAATTAAATTTGATGTTTTCGAAATTTAGTTATTTAAGTTAATTCGTTATTTAGAGTTTTATAGTTGTTAAATCCATTATTCTTGGTAGATTTCCCTCTATTTGCACAGCAGTAAGATAACAGTTTTTGTTTAGAATAATAGTAGGAACCATTCAAATACCGAATTCTTTGAACGTTAAACGGCAGGAGTTGCTGGATGACACATTCATAATATATCTTAATACTATTTTGCAGTCTTGGGCTCTTCTTCATGATCAGTCCCAGCTTAATATTCCAGAAGCAAGTCTAGATTAAAATTAAAATATCACGACAGAAAAGGAAAGCAAACAGGAGAATTTCATGTTTCCCAATTTTTTAAGTTAGCTTCTGCTTTTATTAAAGTAATACAACGAGTTTTAATAATCAGATTCTTATCAGACAAAATTCCTAGAAATTTAACGCCATGGACGTTATTTGTATCAACATTTATAATAACTTTTAGAGTAGGTACATTAATTTTCTGATGAGTATGGACCGTTATAAAATTTGTTCCTGAAGTATTAAATAGCAATGAGTGGTAACTCGACCAAGCAGAGAAGTTCTCCATTGATCAATTAACATTCTGATTCTTTTATATAACAGCAATCAAATATAGAGTACTATTATCGAGTGTCAAAGACATATATATGTATGTTTGTTCGATACATTGTATTATTTATATGCTTTTATATTGCCGGAAGAGAAACTAGCGATAAAATATTTAGCCACTTTAAGTTTTCTCTTATGAACATTAATTATAATAATACAACCATTCAGTATGTTTCGTTGGGTAGAAAAGTAATAATTAATTCTCACCTCGTTGTCGTGAGTGGTATTTTCGTGTTACTAAAGCGAAGAATGAAATATATCGTCTCATCAGTCTCGCATTCAACCCGATTCTCTTTCACCTTTTTATCCCTTCGTTCGGATAATGAATTTGTTAAAAAATATCTATGAACACGGAGTAACAACACAACAACGACTAAGATGAATACATTTACGTATCAAGTTCTGGGCCGCGGGAATTCCATCCGCCCGTTCTCCTGACACTAACGACCCTTCGAGCTTTTTGTTTCTAAAATATGATTCCTCTAATTATCAATAATTATATCTTCGACAGTAACAAATCCCTCTTTTTCCTCCTTTGGGATGATGGCTCTCCATATTTCCTCTTCTCTTTCTCCCTCTCTGTCTCTCTCTCTCTCTCTCTGCGCGCGGGTATTCTCTTACTATTCCTATTTATTTCGTGAATATCATATGATATTGCCGTAGGTACTGATGAAGTTCTGATTTAATCAACGCTAAAGATATATCGACATTAAAATTTTATTCAAATTGTCCAACTGAATAGAAAATTTTTTTTGAACGATAATAGGTACGATATAATTATCGCGCACTGGATAACTTAAAAAAAATTCTGTCTTCAATATGGAAAAAAGACATCTACTATTGTGTGAAATTGTTTGACGAAGAATTATAGTCTTTCGATCCTAGGTAAATTGCTCCAAAACAAGCAGCTCGACATGATTGCTCGAATTACAAGTTCCTTGAAAAATCAATTGATGGAATATAAACCACTCTAAATATACTTAGAGAGAGAATATATTTATTTAATAAATGTACGAGTAATATACCACAGGTAAATAACATACAAATTACATTTGAAAACTGGGATTTTTATATGTTTGTGCACTTCCACATTGACTTGAAACTAATTCATAAGAACCGATCAATTTTTTTATAATTTTAGGGTATTTGCATATTTCAAATCCTGAATGTGACCTTTGTCTGAATTACACTAACCCTAACTCGCACTTATCGTCTTACTCATTCTAAGTACTAATCATAATTTTTGGAAAATAAACAATTGTATTTTCAAGAAAATTAGTATTTTAGGCAAATAATGTTGTTTTAATGTCTGAATTAAAGTATTAAATTATATTTTAAGTCCATTATCGACAAGTCATGAACAATTTAAGAAACTTTAGTTTCAGTTCCCTTAAACTGAACGCCCTCTCGAATTTTGTTCGATTGCCCCTAGTCAACGACTCCGTTTCCCTTATAATAAAATCCCTAAAGGGCTAATCAACATTGGTGAAATCTCGTGTTTCTCATGACTCTCGGCTTTCAGTTAAATTAGATGATTAGGCAAACTTTTGTGAAACTCCATTCAAGAAATTTTTCGTATTCGGTTCATTAAGCTGTCCGATATGCCGGTATCCAGGGTCGATTGGAAACGTTCCAGAGCGACGATACATCATTATTAATGGAGTCTAAAGCGATCTGCAGATATATTGAGTGGTTTTCTTCTCGGGTGGTTATTTTCCGTTAACCCTGTACATTATCCATTTCAATGTACCCGGTATATCGATCAAGCTCGCGGTTGCCATGCTGTTGTTATAACAAGTTGACAGCCTCACTTCACTCAAAACCAGCGCACAGTTCAGATCAACTCCTACGAAAATGGTTTTAATTCACGTAAAACACAAAGATATTAGCCAGTTTTTATACGAAACTACTCTTCAACAGTCGGTCGACGATTTGGTAAAATCAGTAGTGGCAATTTATAACGGAAGATTGAAGATTGGCCGAATTTGTTCGGAGATGGAGGAGCTGGCCAAGCATGGAACCCTACTTCCACCTGAGATCCTGGGATTAACCGAAGAACAAGTCGAAGAACTGAAGCTGACCGATCTCTGGGGTGAGAAATGCATCCCTAGCGGAGGTTACACGTTCAACAAGGATCCCATCGGCAGAAGAAATGGTAAGCAACCAACCAAAGCTATGCAAGACGTCCTCAAGAAGGCTGTTGCCGAGGCTAAGGAGGTAATCTCCTCCAAATTAGTACCTCAGGGCAAGTGCTTGACCATGAGCGTCATCCAGAATACGATTGACACCCTCAAGGGAGCTGTCGCCATTGTTTACCCTATGAAGCTTCCCCCGCACGATACCATCCGTATGGAATTTGAGAACATAGAAGATCTGACCGGCACCCAGGCTTCCCTAGAGGTCATCGATCCTACAATCGCCCAGATATGGTTCTGCGGTAAGGAGATGTACAGAGAAGGCAAGACCGTGGGCGACTACGTCGGAAAGATCGAGAAATGCAAGGTTATCATGAAGATCTCGAAAAGGGGAGAGGGCCCTCCGGGTAGGGAGCCGATTATGAACGAGGAGCAGAGGAAGGAGCTTATGCTGCATTCCTACAGAAGGCAGGAGGAGTTGAAGAAGCTGGAGCAGGACGACGATGACAGCTATTTGAACGCCGAATGGGCCGATAACGGGCAGCTGAAGAGGATGTTCCATGGGCTGAATAACATCGGCTGGAAACCTGGAAAGTAATGTTTAGATCTTGTTATTTCAAATTTGCTAACATCAGCTGTGATGTAGCTATTGTTTGTTAATAAATGAATTTTCGTTTGTGGTATTTTCTATTATTATGAAAATTATATCAGGAATGGGATATTTATTAATTCGACAACAATTGTGTAAAGTTTTAAATCACTAATAAACGAAAAAGGGGCAGCAATTAGCGGAGTCTGTGGTCCCAGAGATGGCCCGGAGAATTTTAGGGATGATTCTTATTGTCTTAGGACACTCGAAGGCTTCAGGGATGCCCGGGGAGATGAGTTTCAAGGTGAGATTATAGACTGGCAGGAGGGTAGGTAACGTCATATGCTTTTGCCAAGATGGCTGCCAGCGAGCACGGGACATCTAAATTTGACAGAAAAGCATGGGACACGGATTTTTTGTATTCAGTAGGAGAGTTCGATTATTGAATCTGATCTGATGTCTTTATCGTAAACTAATATTGTAAAGTAATTATGTATAGCATTCTAATGCTTTTAATGTATAGGGTAGTATTGATAAGAAGCCAAAAATAAATTGTTAGGTATATTTTAATTTCCCGCACGGAAAAATTTTTAAAAGATAATTATTTAAATAAACGTTTTAAAAAATGACTTCTAAAATATGCAATTTGGATATTTTTGAAAACAGAAATTATGGTTAAAACAACCGTTGATTAAAGCCACCAGTTAAAAATTTCTAGTGTATTTTATTTTCTGTTATGAAACGCTCATATATGAGAAGTGTTGTAATAGGGTCGATTATTAGAGTTTGAGATATTAGCATTTCTCTACGTTTTAAGGTCCCCTGAGCCCAAAAAACGTTTTCTTAAAAAAGTGTGCAAGTATGTAGGTATATAATTATGTATGACTGATACGTTTTTCTCAGAAAATAAAAACCACGTATGGTCCAACTTTAAATTTTGCCATTGTGCTACATGAAGACATCCCAATAAGCTTTTCGTTCGAATCGGCAGGAATGAAGGGGTTGTTTACTCTTTTCATTTTTCGGTTTTTGGACATGTTTTTCAAATTCCACTCCAATACTTTTTTCTACACTTCTAATATTTATTCTACTGTCGCATATGTATAATAAACTTTAGTAAAATTTTTGGCTAAATCTTCTTTAAATAGTACTTTACACTTGACATTTTTTGGGTTTTCTAGATTTTCTCAAATTGCACTTAAATATTTCTTTGGAAACTTTACATGTTCATTCTACTGTAGAATATGTTTAATAAAGTTTAATGACATTTTCCCCTAAATCTCCTCTATAAGACTTTTTATACTTAACCTATTTTTTTTTTTGGAATTTTCTCACAATTCACTTAATAGTATTAGGTTTTCGTATTACTCCAGGGAATTTTTTTTTTTTGGGGGGGGGGGGTTGGTTACACTGACGTCACTGACATGGACGTTTCGTTTTTGAATTTGAAAATCTAGTAGCCCTAGGACTAATTCAATAACTATTTACTTACGTGCGCGAAATGGAAGACAAAAATGTAGAATTGACCTGTGCACCCCCAGAAATACGCAAAGCTGCTCAAGAAGTTTATTGAAATACTAATAATTTAACCTTGACGTCTACGCACGTCTCCATGACAGGCTGACGTACCAATTTAACAAAACTAAAAGTTACCAAAAGTAGTGTAATAATATGAATATTATTACACTACTTTCGGTGTAATAATGAGATCATTAGTAACGCAAAGTAGACAAATACTTTATTCTAAACTTTGAATATTTATTGTTCCGTGGAATATATATAATTATGTTTAATAACATTTTTGATTAAACCTTCTGTAAAGGGCACCTGTCATTTTTCGGCTTTCGGAAATTTTCTCACAATTCACTGCACTGTTTTCTTTTACACTTCGAATATTTATTCTACTGTCTCATATGTGTAATAAACTTTGGTCACATTTGTGACTAGATCTTCTGTAAAGAGTACGTTGACATTTTTTGGGTTTTCTAGATTTTCTCAAATTCTACTTAAATATTTCTTTCTAAGCTTCACAGGTTCATTCTACTGTAGAATATGTTTAATAAAGTTTAATGACCTTTTTCGCTAAATCTTCTCTAAAGGACTTTTAATACTTGGCCTTTTTCGGTTTTTGGTCATTTTCTCAAAATCCACTTTAATATTGTTTTCTAAACTTTGAATATGTATTGTACCGTCGAATATGTATAATAAAGTTTAATAACATTTAGGGCTAAATCTTCTGTAAAGGGTATTTTGCATTTTACAGGTTCATTCTACTGTAGAATATGTTTAATAAAGTTTAATGACATTTTTCCCTGAATCTCCTCTAAAGGACTTTTTAGACCTAACTTTTTTTCGGTTTTTGGCAACTTTCCCAAAATCCACTTAAATGTTTTTTCCAAACTTGGAATATTTATTGTACCGTCGAATATATATAATTAAATTTAATAACATTTTTGATTAAACCTTCTGTAAAGGGCACTTTACACCTGTCATTTTTCGGCTTTCGGAAATTTTCTCACAATTCACAACACTGTTTTCTTTTACACTGCGAATATTAATTCTACTGTCGACTATGTTTCATAACTTTAATGACCTTTTTCGCTAAATGTCTCTAAAGCACTTTTCATACTTGACTTTTTTCGGTTTTTGGTAGTCTTCTCAAAATCCACTTAAATATTGTTTTCTATACGTTGAATAGTTATTGTACGTTGTAGTTATTGTAGTTGAGTAGTTATTGTACGAATATGTATATTTAAGTTTACTAACATTTTTGGCTACATCTTCTGTAAAATGGGTATTTTCCACTTGTCATTTTTTGGGTGTTCTAAATTTTCTCAAATTTCACTTAAATGTTTCTTTCTAAACTTTATGGGTTTATTCTACTGTCGAATATGTTCAATAAAGTTTAATGACATTTTTTGCTAGATCTCCTCTAAAGGATTTTTTATACCTAACTTTTTTTTCGGTTTTTGGCAACTTTCTCAAAATCAACTTATTTTTTTCTTCTAAACTTTGAATAATTATTGTACTGTCACATATTTATGATAAACTTTGATAATCTTTTGGCTATATCTTTTCCAAATGGCATTTTAACCTTGTCATTTTTCGATTTTCGGAATTTTTTTCAAAATCAATTCCACTATTTTTTTTTGCACTTCGGATGTTTATTCCACTGTCGAATTAGTCTAATAAACTTCCGTAATATTTTTGGCTAAATCTTCAGTAAAGGGTACTTTACACTTGTCAGTTTTGGGTTTTTTAAAATATCCTCAAATTACACTTAAATATTGCTTTCTAAACTTTACAGAATTATTGCACTGTCAAATATGTATAATAACGTTCAATCACATTTTTTGCTAAACCTTCTCTAAAGAGACTTGACTTTTTTCGGTCATTGGAACATTTCTCAAAATCTAAGTATGTACTTTAATATATTTTACTAAACTTTGAATGTCTATTCTGCTGTCGAATATGTATAATAAAGTTTAATATCACCTTAGGATAAATCTTCTCTAAAGGCACTTTACACTTGTAATTTTTCGCGTTTTTAAATTTTCTCAAATTTCGCTTCATTATTTTTTTTTGAATATTGGAGTATTATTCTGTTATCGAGTATGTGTAATAAATATGTGTTCCTACCTTACAACCTTACCTCATTCCTGTTCTTGCAAGGGCAACCTACCCTTGTAATTTTTCGTTTTTTCTTATCTAGATATCCGCCTGAGGAGTTGTTTTTAAACTTTATTTTACTGTCGAATACTTATATTATGAAAAAGTAGACCGAGAGACTCATCGCCATTTTTTAATCTAGCACACTGTGTTTTCTGCCATATGCAATATCTACTATCTGTTATATGATACCTGACTAAAATGGAAAATAGGATATTTGCTATATCCTTGCTTGATATTAGGATATATAGGATATAGGAAATAGGTATTGAGATAACCGCCCTGACAGCAAATGTTATCTGAAATTTTATTTTTCGAAGATTCATGAAACCTAGATTGATTTTTAGGTATCAGTACATTTCCGCAAAAATGTACCTAAACCCAAAAAACCCATAACCAAACCGTGAATATTCATAACGTTATGGGTTTAAAACTAATGTATCGTAATTTTCCATAGAAGTCCATGTACAGTCAAAATACTGCATCGTTTCGCACTATATCTTGTAGTTAAAATATTATCGTATTTTAAGTATAAGGTGTGAATGTGAATGATTTTGACGTGTGTATTTAAGATGTAGGAATAAACATTGCTCAGTTGATAGTCCTTAAAAATTAAAATAACTGTGACGAAAGAAAAACTGATATTCTCTAGTTTTGCAAAGGTTCACATGTAAAAAGCTATAATGGCATTTTCTTGCGGGCTTTGTCACGCTTTATCCATCTCCAAGCTATTTATTTAGCTTTACTTAACACCTCTTCTAACAATTTTAAACTAATTTAAGGCTTTCTTACCATATATTATATTATTATTCTCTATATACTCATATAGTGGGTTATCAATGTAATGTTTCACTTTATTATCAAATAATAAAATTTAGAAAACTATTACAACTAACTCTTCATACAATGTAGCGTTATGATGGTTATGAGCCCTATAGCCCAATCGAATTAGGATTTCACCCTGCAAATATTTTTGACAGCAATTTTCCTTCGGAATTGTTTAGGGGGGTCTGGCAGTCTAAATTTAGATTGCCGAGGTACCAGACCCGTTGCGTCATCCGCCATCTTGAATTTAAGGGTGAACTTTTGTTTATTAAATAACTCGTTTATTTTCAATTTTAAACGAAAACTAGTTATTACAAAAGTTGTTTACAATTAATTTTCCTACAATTTTGGCTCCTATCATTTTCTTCCTAGGATCGATATTTTTCGATTTATACCCGAAAAAATTGAATTTTTGTTTATGGAACAACTCGTTTATTTTCAATTTTACGCGTATAATAAATTGTGATAAATATAGTTGTTTAAAATAAAATTTCCTACAATTTTGGTTCCCACCATTTTTTTCCTAGGATCGATTATACTCGAGAAAAGGAGGGGGTGAAATTTTATCATTGTCTTTTCACGTTTATTGTCAATTTTAGGCGAAAAATTGTGATTAACAAAGTTGTTTAAAATAAAATTTCCTACAATTTTGTTTCTTATCAATTTTGCCGTAGAATCGATATTTTTCGATTTATATCTGAGAAGAGGTGGGGGTAAAATCTTACCATCGTATTGTCACGTTTATTGTCAATTTTACGAGAAAAATTGTTATTAAAAAAGTTGTTTAAAACAAAATTTGTTACCATTTTGTTCCTTATCAATTTTGCCGTAGAATCGATATTTTTCGATTTATACCTGAGAAGAGGTGGGGGTAAAATCTTACCATGGTATTGTCACGTTTATTGTCAATTTTACGAGAAAAATTGTTATGACTAAAGTTGTTTGACATCAAATTTCCCACAATTTTGGTGCTTATAAATTTTTTCGTAGGATCTAAAAAAATATTAATACGAAAACAACAATAATAAACGCGAGAATACAATACTTATAGGTTCACCCTCACCTCTTCTCAGGTATAAATCGAAAAATATCGATCCTACGGCAAAATTGATAAGGACCAAAATTGTAGGAAATTTTATTTTACACAACTTTATTCATCACAAGTTTTCGCGTAAAATTGACAATAAACGTGAAAATACAATGATAAGATTTCATCCCCTCCATTTCTCGGGTATGCATCGAAAAATATCGATCGTAGGAAAAAATGATAGGAACTAAAATTGTAGGAAATTTTATTTTAGACAACTTTGTTTGTTATAATTTTACGCGTAAAATTGAAAATAAACGAGTTGTTCCATAAACAAAAATTCACCCCCACGTTTTCGGGTATAAATCGAAAAATATCGATCCTAGGAAGAAAATGATAGGAACCAAAATTGTAGGAAATTTAATTTTAAACAACTTTTGTAATAGCTAGTTTTCGTTTAAAATTGAAAATAAACGAGTTATTTAATAAACAAAAGTTCACCCTTAAATTCAAGATGGCGGATGACGCAACGGATCTGGTACCCCGGCAATCTAAATTTAGACTGCCAGTGACCCCCCCCCCCCTAAACAATTCCGAAGGAAAATTGCTGTCAAAATTTTTTGCAAGGTTTGCCCCTTTTTGGAGCTAATTCGATTGGGCTACTAGTATTACGAGTGCAAAGCCTACCTGACGGCTTGTTTTATATTAACGACAATATCAAGTAGGCTTTGAAAATATCTGCCGAAATTAGTCCATTGTCAATACGCAGATTTTGTAAAGCTTACTTGATATCAATTATATAATCAAAGACCTCTTAAAATAGAAAGAAAATGGAAATTTTCACGAAAATTTTTTTATTCATGTTGGTTAAATAATTCACAACTTCGGATGTAGAGACCCTGATTCTTAATTAACATAGTGATTTACAAAATGCTACAATTTTTGGACGTTAGCTTGTTAACCCTTCATTTGGTGTAAACATTTCTAGCAGGGTAGGTTAGTAGTAGCTTAATCTTATCGAATATCACCTCCCACCAAGTCGGTTCTCGCTCCGGCTCCATGGACATGCGAATTATCTCCGCAAGTTTTCCTATCATTACCACAGACGACACGAGGAGGACATAGAAGATCAGCGCCAACAAAAAAACGACGGTCCATCCAAATATCTGGCGTTTAAGAACCATGTAAGGGTCAGGTCTTACCGGAACGTACTCAAACCCCGCCGTCAATAAGGGATTGCTGTTTGTGGTCGCCATGCTCGTCTCGGAGGTGTTGGAGAGGTCCATGAGTCCGCGTCCTTTGGGTAGCATCGGCGGCTGTGACTTGGCTTTTCTGTGTTTGCAGTGCTTGGGCATTTTCGAGAGTTAATTAATATAAAACTGCCCGCGAAATGATAACGATGTGGATGACAGGATAACCGTCAGTTGAATGAAGTTTGTTTACTGACGTTGCTAGTTTGTTGATTCCTTAGTTACGGATGTGATTTGTTTTCGTCGTACCGGGCGAAAGAAAATCAACACACGAACTGATCTTAAAAGCCTACAATAAAAAATTTATATAAAATCTGGATTAACTTACTCATTTAATAAAAATAAATGTAATAATAGTGATGAAAATAGAGAAAAAAAAAATGTTAGAAATAAGTTCCTGAAAGCATAATTTTTGTAATGAATGAAGTATTTCACTTACAAAAACGGGTATTCGGGAAAGCGCGGCTCAATAGTTAATCGTATCTGTATAAATTCACTAACCTTTAATGTATTCAGTCACACGTCAAAACAGCTCCTCATTAGGAGATTATCTACGCCTTTATCATAATGCATACATCTAGCACGTTGCATTAGAAATACAATCGGGAAACATCTTGATGAATCGAGACAAGGAATTCACTTAGCACTTCCATATAACACAAACTTAGAGGCATCAGAGAGAGATCTTATCTCTCCTCTGCTAATCTAATATTATAATTGTATTTCGTGAAATTTTACATCCAGTTAACAGATTCAACGCTAACAAACCCAAGACTTTGATCCTTATAGACAGTGTCAGTGAGGAGCATTCGAGGAGTCGCCGAAAGCTCCTCGGGGATACGTAGAAATCTCATTTCCGGATGCTGGTACACTCCCGGATTCCTTGGTAATTAGCGAAAAGAACTCCAGAGAGCGAGCAGGCGCTCGTATTGTTCCAGCCGGTTTTAAACTTTAGGAAGGTATACGAGAGATCTTAGCGAGGGTTCATATAATTAAAACATTATACTAAGGTCCCCTCGGCTAAATAGATTTCGTCGGCTAAATCAGATGTTATTCTTTCCGATTAGGATTATTAAAATGGAGCCGTAACTCCCGCAGCATTTCGACTTTTGTAATAAAATCAACATTTTGCCGCACAACTTGATGGAGAGATTTAATAATTTATTTAACGACAAAAAATGAGATGGCTAAAAATTTTAATGTGCTCAGCTGAATACGATATTCGTTAGAAATACGAAATAACGACATTGCGTTTAATTAAATCGTATTTTATTTGAACATAAACCTGCTCAAACAGAAACTTTAAATAATAACTACCTATAACCACAAGATGGGCGAAATAGAGAATATGAAGTAATAAGAAACACTTCTGTTCAATATTTAATAGAGATAGTTATATTTTTCGTTATTGTTGAGAAAGTACACGTTTGAATAGTACAACGTGATCAAGAAATAATGTTTAAGTTGGCAATCCTAAATTTTACTTTAAAATGGTAGAACTGGGACCACTTCCGGTAGCTTGACAGCTACTTCGATATCTGACAGTGACAGCATTGACACTTGAGCGGCGATTCAAATTTTTATAATAAAAATGGTACTATTTACATTAGAACGGGATATTTTTATTGGCATGGCTTATTTGCGGAGTGCAGTTCATGACCCCATTTCTGGATGGCAATACTCCTTGGACTCCACTTTGCACCAATTTGAAGAAATGTTTCCTGAAGTTGTGTTCACTATCGACGTTATTAAACAACACTGCATGCGCGTAGTTCAACAATATTTGAATACAGGCAATGTGAAGAAAGGAAAGCCACCTGGTAGACCCTCCGTACTCACTGAAAATGTGGTGCAAGACGTCAGGGCCCGACTGCAACAAAGTCCTCGCAAATCGGTTAGGAAGCTTTCCATCCAAACAGGTTTCATCCTTATCAAAAGTTCTCCAATTTCCACTTATTCCTAATTTCCCGTATTCCGTTTCTTGACTTTACAGGTTTATCATAGGGAAGTTGTTCCACTGTGTTGAAGAGCAAATAGAAATACCACCCGTACAAATTTTCGATGGTCCAATCCCTAAATCCTCCTGACCGTCCACAACGCGTCCTGTTCTGTAACTGCTTCAATCAGGAAATGAAAAATGATGACATCCTGGATAAAACCTTTTTTTCCGATGAAACCTGGTTCCAGCTGAATGGCTATGTTAATTCTCAAAATTACACAATTTGGTCTAGTGAAAATCCACATGCTGTTAGAACAACTTTACATCCTACTAAAGTTGGTGTTTGGTTGGCTGTATCGCGGCAGAGAGTAATTGGTCCTGTGTTTCTTAACTTTACAGTTAATTCCGAACGATACATTCAGCACATTCTCCAGCCATTCGTTGCCCAATTAACCGTAGAGGAGCGCGAAAATGGCTACTTCCAACAAGATTCGGCTCGAGCACATACGGCTCGTGCCACAATGCAATATTTGCGGGAAGTTTTTGGCCATCGAGTCATAAGTACGGGAATCTGGCCAAGTAGGTCACCAGACCTGACACCTCTAGACTTTTGTTTCTTTGGGCACCTTAAAAACAAGGTGTTCTGTAATGTTCTACATACACGTGAAGAACTGGAAGCTGCGATTATCGAGGAAGTTGTAAATATTTCTCCTCGGATGTTAATTAATGTCTTCGAGAGCCTAAAACGGAGAGTGAATTTATGTTTAGAACATAATGGCGCTCAATTCGAGCAGTACCTTTAAATATTGAAGTTTTTTTCTGGTGTGTTCTTTCAATCGTAAATAAATTCACATAACCTAAAATATTTGTGTTTATTTAGCTGTCGCTGTCATGCAGAGTGCAAAGATTTCCGGTGTATCGTTGCAAACCCTTAGCCAAAAAAATCCTCCAGGTAGGATTGCCAACTTAAACAGTATTTCTTGATCCCTCTGTACATTCTCCTGATTTATTAACCAATGAGACGACAAAATTTTAATGTTTCCCAGTTAATATCAAACAGTTATATCGGATAATTAGCATATTCAAAATGTAACAAAACGCAATAATATGGTAATCTGTATTGAACCCAATGTGGAGGTATAAAATTATATTATGGAATCTTTATTCAATTCAAACATGGGAGTGCTAAAATGTTTCCAATCAAAGGTCTTACGATCTTATTACAAATGCTCGCTAATCCGTACGTAGCCAATTATATTACTTCTTTACAAGTGGTTTTCAAGTCTTTTGAAGGAGAAACAACCAAATACCTACTGACAATAATACGAAAAAAGATTAAAAAATGACCCAATTCGATTAGTAAAAAGTATTATGCCCGACATTCAGGACGAATGGTACCTTTAAAGTAATCTGCTTACCAGAAGTCACGAGGTGATTCCTCCAGGCCACAGAGTTATAAGAATAACAGAGATGATTATTTACATTTTTCGTGTAGCCAACATTGAATAGCTAAAGATGGCTGAAAATGGGGATAAACAATAATGTTGTCAGTGTTACACAAAATATAGTTTTTTTTATGGAAAATGAGATCTATGCCCACAGTGTAAGGAGGAGAAATACTTGTTTCTTACATGCAGTGCTATTCCATCGATACAAATATGTTAATTGTGGAAATAAATTAGCTATATTTTGTTTTATGAAACTTTCCTAAAATACATGTAGACAAATACAGATCGTTAGATCGAATATATTCGAAAATAAAACCGGCAACCGTGGTTTCTACCACGTAAACTAGTTTTGGGGCCCAAGGTCAATTTTACTATGATTTATATACTGTAAACAATTGGTGTTATTTGGCGTTTTTAGGTATTTCTTCAGGTTTGCTAGTAGTTAATAGAAATGGTTAAAATCTGTGAAGTTTGCGGAAAACACGATTATAAGAATCCTAACCTATCTTTTATCTTAGTGGAAGTTGGTTATGTTTATACCCATTCTTATCCCCACTCCTACCTCACGTCTTTCCCCACTATATGTTTACATCACCGCGTTGCTTCATATCAATGTTGGCGACAAGAAAATGCGTATTTATGAATGGTTTGTCAGCTCTGTGTATCTCATAACTCTGTGCTCCAGGCCAAACACTTTTGCCAAAATAATTTCGTACTACTATTCGTATAATAATTTCGTACTATTTAGTATTACATTATTAGAGCATATATTGTGAAAAGAAGAGAGGATGAATTTAAAAAGAAAATGTAATTGATTTAACTCCTTCAGTTATAGTAAGTTAGTTTAAGACAGTCCGTATTGGGTCGTAATGTTAACATTGTGTCATTATGCAATAGTTATATAACTCACCTCACACGTCTCACCCAGAACTTACTATTTTAGAAGTGGTCTTTTATTCCCGCTTTCACCGTTTCAATTTGGGAAGCACGTGATGTGATAAAGTTTGGAAATCAGGGTAAATTTCTTTCGGAGCCTATTTATAGGTGACAAATTAAACGAACTCGGAAATTTTCATTGTCATTAAAAGACATTCCTAACTGCCCGTTTCTTTTTCGCTTGCTGCGATCATCATTTAACTTTATCTTTCCGTAGCACATCTACGTCTGATTTGCATCGCGTCTACGACCAAATTGAAAATGCAGGGGATCTCCTAGAAAATCTCCCTCTCGTTCTCTCTTTCTCCCTCTCTCTCTCTCTCTCTCACTCACACCCACACATACACATATACGTTCACACTACATAACGCTCCGGCTAAATTGAAAAGGGTCAAATGAATCTCGCGCGATAAGAATCTATTTATTAGGACCTTAAAACAATGTAATATACCTCGAAATTCAATTATGCCCTGCAAGTCGCCAACGTTTCACTTAAATTACACGCCTATTTCTAAGCTAATTCGCTACACTGTGGAATTAAACTGTCCCTTTTAATATTACGCGCTCGAAGTTGAGGGTTGCTTCTTGCCTGTTAAGAAAACGTAATATTCGCCAAATAAGCACTATGAGCAGATTAGAAATGTTTCGGGATGTGACTTATGGCAAGACCGGCGGAAGAAATCTTACACTAGAAATTGTTTCTACCGTACTACCTTTGATAACTTAGTTAAACTTCCGGTGGTAAATGGATATTTTTCGGGGTTATTACACTTGTACATAAATAAATCTGCGGTGCTGTTGGAAGGGTATAAAATTATGTCTGTACCGTGCAGGGATCAAGTATTACATCTCCCGTGCTCGTTCGTTTCCTCTTCGCGTATTATCCGTTTGTATTATCTGCATTCGTACATCCATTCCATTTGGACTTATGCGTACATATAACCCTACTTTTCTCGGAGATTAAAAATTGAAAGCCCTCAAACTGACAAAACGAATGCGAACAGAAATACGCTCCCGTTCCCGGGTGTGTGGTCATTATATTGTAAGTATGAATGTGTTTGTTAACCGAAATTATTATTTACACAGAAGAGGAAGGAGAGCTTGTTACATGTCAGTTATTTGCCTAGCTGACCCGAGTTTTCGTCTCATACATTCGTAACGTTAAGTCAACATTCTGACTTCCATCCATTTCCACCTTTTCATGCCACGCAAGGTATTCACACGGCTCTAAATTATTATTGTATGCGATGATAATTGTCTGCAAACATCAATAATGAGGAAGCAGTTACAACTGGAAAAATCACTTAAATATTGAAATGACGGGTAAAAACATTATTTAACGTTTATTAAGTGATACCATCGAGAATGTCACTTTCACCGTTTCAATTTCCATATTTATTGATATTAAAACATAGTAGACAATTTTTTAACACCGTTTTATTCACTCATGTATGTTAATATTTGTCTAGTTCATTTAATTCATACTTGTTAATTAAATTTAAGTAATTTGGTAAAGTTGAGTTGAGGTGTCTCCTATATTAACTGCAACCACAATATAGTCCAGGAGCACTACAATTTGACATGGCTGTGTCTTTACGTAACTTAGATATTCTCAGAATTGGTCGAAAATGATTTATATAATCATATTATAAGTATGCGCTAGCTTAAAAAGGTGTGCTATTTGTAAGAAAAATCGAGAAGTGCAAAAATGCATGAAAATACCTCATTTTGTATCACTATTTTCAATATAACTCTGTATATATGCAGTTTAGAGAAAAAAATGATCTCTTGTGAATTAGTTCATTATGAAATTTGTTAGTTTTTGCACTGTACATTTGTTAACTAATTCGAGCAAGAAAAAATCGTCATTTGTTTGCGTCGCTGCTGGGGTCGAAATTAGGCATTTTTATTGCCGCTGATTTTTTTTACATATTCTTGGGCACGTTAGCTATCATATAGAATCGATACAAGATCCATTTTCTATTTTTTAACAACTTTTGGGACGATTTTAAAAGTTTGTAAAATTTTGACTTTTTAAATAAATACTATCGTGAAGTGATTTTGTGGTGCAAAAAAATATATCGAAACTATTTTTTTAGTACTATGATATATTTTTCGCACCGCAAAACCGCTTCACGATAGTATTTATTTATAAAGTCAAAATTTTACAAACTTTTAAAATCGTCCCAAAAGTTGTTACAAAATAGAAAATGGATTTTATATCGATTCTATATGATAGCTAACGGGCCCAAGAATATGTAAAAAAATCAGCGGCAATGAAAATGCCTAATTTCGACCCCAGCAGCGATGCAAACAAATGACGATTTTTTCTTGCTTGAATTAGTTAACAAA
This sequence comes from Cryptocephalus moraei, assembly GCA_946251905.1. Lineage (NCBI taxonomy): Eukaryota > Metazoa > Arthropoda > Insecta > Coleoptera > Chrysomelidae > Cryptocephalus > Cryptocephalus moraei. The sequence continues at coordinate 14,347,840 of OX276453.1, read as the reverse complement.
TGTACAGTGCAAAAACTAACAAACAGATTTGGATCGGGTTTTCGGATTTCATTTTGTAATACTTTAAAGTACTTAAATCTCTATTTATACTCGAATTGTGCAATTTCCTACCTGTTTATTGAACGCCTCAAAATTACCTCGATTTTCATCACTTTTTTCCCGCTTTATTGCTATCTAGCAGCGACAATATAACAAATTCGAGCTTTAAACTAATTCTCTCTTGTAACAAATTTCATAACGAACAAATTCACAAGAGAACATTTTTTGTCTAAACTGTATATATACAGAGTTATATTGAATATTTGTTAAGGGAATACCTGAAAAAAATATGAAAATTGAATCAAGTCTTGATCTCTCCTCAGACCACTCGCCCCTTATTGCTACAATAAGCTCACATCTCTGTCAAAAGAACAAAAACAATCAAATACTGCATAACAAAAGAACCAACTGGACACTGTTTCGCAGTCTTGTCAAGGACAAAATAAATTGCAATATTTTGCTTAAAACTCCAGAAGACCTGGAGCTAGCAATCGACTCATTGAACGTAACTATACAACAAGCAGCTTGGGCGGCCACTCCACCAGACTCTCAAAACGATACTCAGGGTAGGTGTTCGGCAGAGATAATGCGGAAAATTCAACAAAAACGTAAAATCAGGAAAAAATGGCAAATTACTCGTTCCCCTGAAGATAAGAGCAAACTAAACTAGTTAAGGAATTGAAGGAACAAATTCGAGCCGAAAGGAATCATGAAATAGCAGAATACTTGACCAACCTGTCACCCACAGAAAATACTGATTACTCCCTATGGAAAGCAACAAAATCTTTAAAACAACCCGTACAAAATGTCCCACCTATAAAATTTGAGAATGGGCAATGGGCAAGAAGCGATAAAGAAAAGTGCGAAGTTTTTGCTGAACACCTATGCAAGGTTTTCGAACCATTTCCCAGTGAATCATCGGCTGAGGAGGAAAATGAAATTGACTTGTATCTACAAGAACCATTACAAGTGGAGGCAGCTCTGAAGCCCTTTTCGGTAAGAGAGGTTAAGGGCATAATTCGCAAAGGAATAAAAACAAAAAAGCCCCAGGCTATGGTTTAATCACCGGAAAAATCATAAAAGAACTGCCAGAAAAGGTAATAAGACTTTTGACCATCATCTACAACGCAACTATAAGAATTGGCTACTTCCCATCGCTCTGGAAGGTCTCTCAAATTATACTTCTACAAAAGCCAGGAAAGGACCCATCCATTCCTACCTCATATCGGCCTATAAGTTTATTTCCAGTACTATCCAAAATACTGGAGAAGCTTCTTGCTACAAGAACACACCCAGAACTGAAAAACATAGTACCTCACCATCAATTTGGGTTTCGTGAACGACACACCACTATCGAACAAGTTCATAGAATAGTCAGGAGAATAAATAATGATTTGGAAAGTAAGAATTATTGTTCGGCTGTTTTCCTAGACGTCTCACAAGCGTTTGACAAAGTTTGGCACAAAGGGCTACTCTACAAAATTAGGAAGTTCCTTCCTTCCAATTTGTTCCAGATCTTGAAATCATATCTCAGTGACAGATATTTTCTGGTAAGACATCATGGGCAACAAGTAGGCCTTTACCAGATAAGATCAGGGGTTCCACAAGGAAGCGTCTTGGGGCCACTACTCTACTTGTTATACACTTGCGACCTGCCAACAAATAACGAAACTCAGACATCAACTTTTGCTGATGATACGGCAATTCTGGCTTCACATAAAGATCCAGTGATTGCCTCCGCTCAAGTACAAAAGAACCTCAATGTGATTCAAGAATGGCTCAAAAAGTGGCGTATTAAGGCAATGAACAAAAATCTACTCATGTCACATTTACGCTACGACGCGCGGAAAACATGCCCGGCTCTGACGCTAAACGGGAAGCAAATACCGCAGGCCAAATCTGTAAAATACCTAGGCATGCACTTGGATCCCAGGCTTACTTGGAAGACACACGTCTCGACTAAGAGAAAGCAACTGGAACATAAAGTCCAAAAAATGTACTGGCTTATTGGTCGAAACTTACAGCTGTCTCTAGAAAACAAATTGCGAGTATATAAAGCAATTTTGAAACCTGTCTGGACCTACGGGATACAGCTCTGGGGGTCCACAGCAAACTCAAACATTGAGATCCTAGAAAGATGGCAAGCAAAAATACTGCGAATGATTACCGATGCTCCCTGGTTTGTACCAAATAAAGTAATATCCGACGATCTACTGATGCAATCAGTCAAGAAAGAGATAGCCAACTATGGGGCTAAATATAAAAACAAGCTCGCCATACATCCAAATCATCTGGCAGAACAACTTCTGAGTGAAGAGAGAGACCAAAGAAGACTGAAACGACACAGACCACTTGAATCTTCGAGATTCCGATAAAGTGTATAAATCTGAAATATATATATAGATTAAAAAGTTATATTTATTCATGTAAATATTTACCTTAAACAGGTGAATGCCAATGGGCATGAACCTACATGTTAAATTAGACAATAGATCACATACTTATTGCCCACGGGCAGATTGTATATATATGGGATAATAAAAAAAATTGAATATAGTGATACAAAATGGGGTATTTTCCTGCATTTTTGCACTTCTAGATTTTTCTTGTAAATAGCACAACTTTTTAAGCTAGGGCATACTTCTAATATGATTATATACATCATTTTCGACCAATTCTGAGAATATCTAAGTTACGTAAAGACACAGCCACATCTGGTAGGTTTGGGGGCTAATTCTGTTGGACTAATAAGTCAGGGTTCGCTTTGGTCTTGCTCTTGATCTCTTCTATATTAGTTTATTTTAACTCCTTTCACACGCCGTATCTCTGTTGCTTGTAACTCTTTTGTGTTATTTTGTCAGTACACAAACTACTTGCTGTACGTTAAACTAGGCGTAAACATAGTTTTACGTTAAACGTAGTTTTTGGTCGATATGTTCTTTTTCTTTAAAAATAAGTTGATTAATGAGTGGACAATATTCCTCTTAGGTGTTGTGAAACTGGAATCTGAGCAGTACTGCAACACCGATTCGGGATCACCTAACCTCACTTTTGCAAACGGACTCACCCAGTTTTTCGGGAGCTCTCGAACAGTTTTTAACCACTTCAGAACAGCTTTGAATAAATTTAAACCGCTAGAAAATGGCTTAAAGTAGATTCAAAACAGTTTAAACAAGCTATTCGGCTAGGTGAAACTGAATAGGGAGCTGTTCAATTAAATATGTTCGAAGACCTGTTTGGAAACTCGAAGACCGCAGGGAAAAGTGGGTGCCTACGTTTGCGATAGTGATGTTAGTTGATCCAGAATCGACTTTACAATAGTACTAACCTGTTCTATTTCATTTCCGTTGAGTTCACTATTCACTACTTTACTTCCTACGATAATCGTTTTTGTTTTATTCTAATACACATGTTCTTAAATTTCTTGCTAGTAGGGTATAATTTATGGTTTCAAAATTATTAAATAACGTTTTTGTTTTTGGCAAAGATTATATGAAATCATCAGCAAAATACTTTCCGCTTTATCTACAGTTTCTATATTCCAACAACTCCATTTAACTTTTTCGTTTATATAGGCAGATTTCTAATATATCTTTTAACAGTTCTTAAGCGGTTATTAGCCGGAACCCCAAGTTTTACCTTTGATATGTATTAATAGACCCGTTATTTTAATTTTTTGGTAAACAACTTTGACCACTGATCAATTACAAGCCAGTGTCGAAACAAGCAATTAACGTTGAACCAACAAACAAGTCCAATTAGTGAATGTAAAGAGGACAATATACCTATTTTCATTATAATTTCATTATAAATGCATTACATCGGACATAGCGTCATGCAATCTGTCAATTTGATCTTTCCAAAAATGTAAATTTGTAACGGCCAACGTGCGTTAATGAACAGCTGTTTCTTCGAATAGCACCAAAATCAAACCCTTTTTTAAATCAATACAATACTCCAGCCTTTATTTGCCAGTTCGATGCGAGTCCTTTGACAAAAAAGTGCAATTAATTGTATTTTAACGCGAAGCGTTCCCCTCGTCTTCGTTGAATCCATATTAAAATTCGATTCGCCTTTTCCCTGTTTTCCAACATTCCACTTGGAGTTGTAAAGTAAACGAAATGCACTCGAAAATCTGCTGACTTTTACTTTTCGGTTACGTTGGAGTGGACTGCTCGTTTTTGTATTGAAATATGTAAATTGGATCTGGAAAAGGATCGTCCATCACTGACAGATGGCAAGATGGTATGCATTTACATATTTTCCGGCTTGTACGTGTACCTACGAGTACGTGTGTGTAAATTTGCACTTCGGGAAAGAGACGGAATGGGAAAAACTGAAATTTAATATTTGTTTTGATACACGCGTACATGAAATGGAATAATGTGAAAATAAACGATTTAGATACTTATTTCGGTTTTGTTACAGGTTAAGGGAAGAGCGCAGTGACCCAGAGCGGTCCATACCTCTGGATCAGAAACCTAGAGATCTGAGCCCAAGAAATAGTGAGTATTATTTAATTGGCGAGTAATTATTAAGAGAACAACTACAAAAATTACCTTGTCGGTTTTTCCCCCCTATCAAAATTGTGCGTTTACATTGTTTTCATATCATTTGGCTACTTTGTTATATAGGTATTTCTTTTCACGACTCTGTTATTGTCAAATGCTGATTTGGCTTAACGACCGCTTCAGAGACATTTGTAATGGCAAATTTTTCGAGGTATCATAAAAATTCTCGCAACAGTTTAATTAGCTGTACTTCTCGGCCTTTTACGACTCAATGAACAATGCCCCGAATAATTCTCCAGTACAAATAAATACGACACATACGCGTTTTATTGCCGAGCCGAGATGAGTCAAAGCCGATGGATGTCGCGGGAATAAAAAGTTAACTATCGCATTCGCGCGCAAATTTAATTAATGGCAGTAAAAACGGGATCTGGACGCAACGATGAACCAATCTATCGAGCAATAAATCTCACCGGAGGGCTCGACAATTAAAAGCGACATATGCAGAAATGGAAACGAATCGCCCCGCCGTTTAAGTCTGGAAATAAATCGGAGCAAACGCTCTTTCGGATAGCCGCATCAATCTGGATGCGAATCCATCCCTATGTCGCTTCTAAAACCCTTTCGTTTCGGATTTGGATTTATTTGGCGGATAATAGAACGCAAATTCGGCTGATTTATCGCTCGCCGCTTTCGTACCGCTTTCTTACCATTTTCTTATCCCTGACACATAATTTATACATTTTACGTATATCTCAGCCATCATTTTGAGATTTACAGAAATACTTAAGGGTTTTGTGGCTATGTAAATTGTAGCCTATGTGTTTAAAATGAGTTCAACAAAATATTTGCTTAACTTCTACAACCTGGTTCAACCAGTAGCATTTTTAAAAAGAGTATTTCACTCAAAGCATGTAATACATGCACATGCTTGAAGATTATTTGCTTCAAATATGCATTTAATTAAATTTTGTGTAGGTAGTTAATGTCGAAGAATTAAGTTTTCATTGAAAATATCACATTCTAAACAGATGAAATGCAGTAATGGTTTCCCGCTATTGGACATGCTTCTAATGAGATGATCTGTGGACTATGAAAAACCTTGGCCTGACAGATCTGTCAGTTGTGCAACCCAAGAGAGGATATCTATGTTGTCCCCCTACAGGAACCGTAATGTAACCACTGCAATATGCGAGTGGGCATTATCTTCTTGGAATATAGTGTTCTTTTTTCCTCGAATTGTATTGTTAAACAAATGAAGAAATCATGCAGCCACTCGCGTCCACCTTCGATCCCCTGTTCTTGCTACGTAGCCTGCCCAGAGGAAGTGTTCTTTCCTACAATATCATGAACTCTTGATCTACACGGGTGTGAAGATAGCCACATCCACATATTTTGTAGTACGGTAAAATAGGTGCTATTTTTTTGTATCAAAATTTGTGATAAAAACTTACTAGGAGAGACTGTTTATTACTAATGAAATGTATCCGATACGATTTACCGCCCTAGCTATCGTTTGGGGGTTGATAGATGGGTTAAATTTACCAAAAATCGAAACAAAAATTATTTTAACCACCCCAACCAATTTTTACACTGAAAATTTTTACCAGAAAATATTCATTTTTACATCATGTATCCCCTGAAATAGTTTCAAGTAAAAAATCAGGGGATGCAATGGTCATTCGGGGGTTAATACGTTCCATATGGAAAAAAATATTTAAGTAACCAAATTGTTGTCTCTAAAATTTTTATCTGAAAATATTCGTCTATACATAAGCTATCCCCCTGTAACAGTTTCAAGTCGAAAATCAGGGGATGCGATAGTCATTCAGGGGTTGATACGGGCTTTCACCTCGAAATATCGTACTCTGACGTATGGAAAAAAATATTTTAGTATCTAAACCAATTTGTACATCGAAAATTTTTGTCTGGAATCATTCCTTTGTACATAGACTACCCCCCTGAAATAGTTTCAAGTCGGAAATCAGGGAACGCAATAGTCATTCGGGGGTTCGAAGTAAGTGTCATATGAACTCCCGAATGACTATCGCATCCCCTGCTTTCCGACTTGAAACTATTTCAGGGGGGTAGTCTATGTACAAAGGAATGATTCCAGATAAAAATTTTCGATGTACAAATTGGTTTAGATACTAAAATATTTTTTTCCATATGTCAGAGTACGATATTTCGAGTTGAAGTCTCGTATCAACCCCCAAATGTCTATCGCATACCCTGATTTTCGACTTGAAACTGTTTCAGGGGGGTAGTCTATGTACAAAGGAATGCTTCCAGATAAAAATTTTCTATGTATAAATTGGTTTAGATACTAATATTTTTTTTTCCATACGTCAGAGTACGATATTTCGAGGTGAAGTCTCGTATCAACCCCCGAATGGCTATCGCAACCCCTGATGTTCGACTATAAACTGTTTCAGGGGGGTAGTCTATGTACAAAGGAATGCTTCCAGATAAAAATTTTCGATGTACAAATTGGTTTAGATACTAAAATATTTTTTTTCCATATGTCAGAGTACGATATTTCGAGTTGAAGTGTCGTATCAACCCCCGAATGGCTGTCGCATCCCCTTATTTTCGACTAGAAACTGTTTCAGGGGGGTAGTCTATGTACAAAGGAATGCTTCCAGATAAAAATTTTCGATGTACAAATTGGTTTAGATACTAAAATATTTTTTTCCATATGTCAGAGTACGATATTTCGAGTTGAAGTCTCGTATCAACCCCCAAATGTCTATCGCATACCCTGATTTTCGACTTGAAACTGTTTCAGGGGGGTAGTCTATGTACAAAGGAATGCTTCCAGATAAAAATTTTCTATGTATAAATTGGTTTAGATACTAATATATTTTTTTCCATACGTCAGAGTACGATATTTCGAGGTGAAGTCTCGTATCAACCCCCGAATGGCTATCGCAACCCCTGATGTTCGACTATAAACTGTTTCAGGGGGGTAGTCTATGTACAAAGGAATGCTTCCAGATAAAAATTTTCGATGTACAAATTGGTTTAGATACTAAAATATTTTTTTTCCATATGTCAGAGTACGATATTTCGAGTTGAAGTGTCGTATCAACCCCCGAATGGCTGTCGCATCCCCTTATTTTCGACTAGAAACTGTTTCAGGGGGGTAGTCTATGTACAAAGGAATGCTTCCAGATAAAAATTTTCGATGTACAAATTGGTCTAGATTTCTAGATAGTTAAAAAAATAGCATACGTATGAGTTCGAAATTACTAAGTTAAGTGTCATGTGAACCCCCAAATGACTACCGCATCCCCTGATTTTCGACTTGAAACTATTACAGGAGGATAGCTTATGTATAGACGAATATTTTCAGATAAAAAGTTTAGAGACAACAATTTGGTTTAGATACTTAAATATTTTTTTCCATATGGAACGTATTAACCCCCGAATGACCATTGCATCCCCTGATTTTTTACTTGAAACTATTTCAAGGGATACATGATGTAAAAATAAATATTTTCCAATAAAAATTTTTGTAAAAATTGTTTGGGGTGGTTAAAATAATTTTTGTTTCGATTTTTTGTACATTTACCCCATCTATCAACCCCCAAACGATAGCTAGGGCGGTAAGTCGTATCGGATACAATTCATTAGTAATAAACAGTCTCTCCTAGTACGTTTTTATCACAAATTTTGATACTAAAAAAATATCACCTATTTTACCGTAATACAAAATATGTGGATGTGGCTATCTTCACACCCGTTGATCTACGACGTATTTCTTCGTTTGGTGCATGTTCTGTTCATGTAGGATTTTAGCCAATTTCTCTACTACTCTAGCCAGTGTAGGTTGGTAGGTGGATAGGGATGGGGATAGGATTTGTGGTTTGGGAAGGAACCTGGGTAAGGGACGTGCAATCTTCCTGAAAGGGTGTTGGGAGAGTTTCATGAGCTCACATGGGCAGGACCGCTAATTCCTGATAAATGTCTGTTACTTGCTGGGACTATAAACAAGTACTTATCTGCTACCCTCGGTTAATTACTAAAGAATTTAATCCTCTGATAAGTCATATCTCACACTACAGCAAACTCCAAACATTTCGTTTCTCCTCTTCGTCTACGACCACTGTTATCCTGTAAGTCAAACCCTGTACCACTGCCATCCCAGTTTGCCCATGTATTACATCATTCCAACTTTTCATCAACCTTCCAACCAACAATCGATGCCGATAGATGAGGGACAGTACATATCATTCTTGGACATTTGTTGTATTTGCCTAGTTTTTGCCAAAAAACTTTCTAATAGACGTTGAAGTGCTATGGCGCCGCCCTGAGAGTAAACAACCTTAGTCTTCTATCTTCCCGGTCTATCATTTGTCTTGGTCGTCCGAATCCCCTTCTGCGATGTTCAGTATCTTCTTACCACCTACCAATCCCTGCAGCTACGAAAAACGATTGCAATATCTTTTCTCTGCATTCCTGAAAAGAAATTCCTGCCTCATGGTGCCCAACGAAACCGCCTCTTTCAAAATCGCTTAATTGGCGGTAATTCGGCTTTTTTCGTGCTTTCGGAATTTTGTCACATCGGTACAAAACTGTTGAGAACATTAGCGTGGAAGAATGAGGGTAAACTGATTCAAAACAGAGTAAAGAAATAACAACTTTTTTCTTAGGGCTTGCTACAAGAATAGATAAGGTTTGGACCCTTTTTGCTGAATTTTTTATCACATTTCATTTACATAATTTAAATATTCAAATTTTAAATATCTCCTTTTACTGGGTAACCGTTTTTAGTGGCACATGATGTAATATTTCTGGATTTTGCGGTTGGGGATTTTAAAGCAATTTTTGCATCTATGTACAGGAGATCGTAGTAGTTAATAAATGACGATTTCAAACCACTTTGATAATCGGAATAAGCATACAAATTCATAAAGCATTTTCCCGTCAGCCCCGTCAGAGTATGTTCAAGTATCCGTTATTGGTGTGTCTCATATCCAATCATCATGACACATATTTCATGATAAAATGTCTTCAAACTCTAAGGAGACGGCCGTAATTAAGCTCATAACTTTTCAGCACATACTTAGAAGCTGAAGATTGATGTATCTAAGTGACTATTACAAGAGAGCACCGCAATTCGTGCGACATGTGACTGAACATTGATTTACTTGCAAAGTGGATTTGAAACATTCATACGGTTGAATATGGTAGGAAGTCCCATAACTTTTTTGACGAAACGCTGAGGTGCCATATGATCTCCACTAAAAATACAGATGATGTAAGTACTGGTAATCAGGAAGAAGAAAAACAAGATATTGAACTGAAATACAGAATTGGCAACACTAACACAGTATACGCATGAACGAAAAGTAGGAAAAGAAGTAAAACTGGAAGTAAAAATCTATATAGACACAAATTCTCAGATATGGCTAGTAATCGCTGGTGCCATCAAAATGGGATAGTGTCAAGTTACTGCAGCTTAGATCAAATACTTAAGGTGAGTGAGAAACGTACCAAGATAAGATAGAATTATAAATACGCAAAGAAGACAAGAAATAAAGATAGAAGAGGAAGGAGAAACGGCACCATTGATGCTGGGACCATTTTCAAAGATTGAGGAACGGTCAAAAGACGACGAACCGGCAAAAATCTCATGAAAAGTAAAAAAAAAACAGTAGTAACAAAAAAATCGATTATCAAGAAACAGAATTTTTTTAATTTTTATTACAAACCAATTTAATTATATAGAGAACTGCATAATTACAGCTATGAGTACAAGAAAATAAAGGATTAAATCAATGGTACATCATTGTCGTGCAAAACATTAAAAACAGAAATTCAAAACTGTAGTAGTAACTTTTACCGATTTTAAAATAAGTCAAAACAGACGTGTAGCTGAAAAAATAATGAAGTTAATTTAAAATTACTGGTGGTCAGTTTCCTACGTTACTTAGTAGATATCAAATTATTTCTTTTGTAAATTGAAAAGTACTCAAAATTCTTGAAGTTGTTTCTGAATCGACGTTCATAGGTATTTTGATCACATAATCTAATCAACGCAATCGATGCATTTTAATAATAACTGAGAAATCGCTCTGACAAGGGTAGACTGACACTTGCTTCCGATAGTTTCCCAGCTGCGTGACAGTGGTTTGAATATCTTTAGGGATCGAACCTCTCCTTAATGTTCCTTCGCTTAACTAATTGCTTATTCGTTGTTCCAGGTTCGCCGACAGAGCACAGTCCCGTCTTAAACCTGTCGAAAAGCGGCGGTGGTAGTGCTGGTTCCCTCGGCGAAGGCGACCATTCTGGAAGCGAAGCAGACGGTCCTGATGTACCGCCTTCCCCCAGGTCGCCGAGGTCGGCAGCTGAAGATGAGGAGGATGACAACATATCGGACCCGGAGGAGGAAGACGAGAAGGATCAAGGTAAGGAAGGTTATTTAGTGTAACAATATATAAGTAAAATTTTTGGTTTGAATGAAGTGCTGTATGAGAGCATTTATGTAGGCGTTCACTATTATTTGAGAGTTAACTTCCTGTTTGGATAGCAGATACTAATGCTAATGTCGGCAATAAAAGCTTTAAATTGTTTTCCTGGGTTAGGGATCATCCATTAAACACGTGATGTTTTGTAGCAACTTTTTAACCCCTCCCCCATGGTGATACGTGGTGAGGTTTTAGACTACCCTTCCCCCGTACCCAAAATCACGTGTATCTTTTTGGTATAAAGTATCCTAAAAAATTCAGAATATTAAGTATCTATAAGTACAGGTTAACAGGTATAATCTAATTTAATTCTGGAAAATTAAGCACCATGATAAAAATGTTTAGGCATTAAGGCATTAAGGTTGCTGTGGTGGTTTCTGACATGACTGGCATAAAAATAATAAAGAAAAGGTGTAATCATGTGCGTCTGTTATCAGACGCTCACCTTTTGAGCCTCACGTGATTAATGGACGCCCCCTTATCTGTAGGTTCTGTTTGGTCACCCATCCCATAAGAACTGCAAACCCACAGCACTAGACCCTCACAATATGAGAATCGAAGAAGACTAATAAGGGAGCAGTATAGTACTATGTAAATAATAATAACCTAATTTATATGTAAGAATGTGTCGTCACAGTTCTTTTGAAGACAAACCAGAAACTCGAACCTTTTTGTAATCTAAGTATTAATTTCTGAAAGTAACCAATCTGAATCTTATTCAACAATTCTAACTTCACTTCCTTTAGAACTTGTTTCAATTTTCATATTTTTCTGAATCACGCATGATGTTGATTGAATGTTATTTTATCTCATAGTAATTCCTACCCTCATTAATTTAGAATTACGGCCGTCAAATCATAATGTAATTAAAAATTATTAATAACACTAATTTTCACTACAAATATGCACCGGCAATGACTGCATTGAGACATATAAATCTCGACGTGCAACAAATATAAACTTATACTTGCATTAGCATTAATGTAATGCAAGGTGAGATCACTCCCACAGTGCCTTTATAGCTTCGACAGTAGATAATCATTCATACTTTCACATTCGTCGTGTTATATATAAAGCCACCCGGGATGCGCTGGGCGTTTGCGTCAGAGTTAGTACCGAAACGTAAAACAAGTCATCATACGAGCACATGCTAAGGTGCTATTTGTCTAATCCGACCCATAAAGAAGGATGTACATTGTAAAGAAGATGTTAACGGGATTTAGTTTAATGCCTGAGAATTTACTCTACATAAAAGAGGGCACATTGGTTTTAATTAAACGAATACTTTTTGTCGCATGGACACTTTATATACTTAGACTCTTATTAATTACTATCAACTAAATCACTCAAAGTAAGTAATGACAGAATTTGACTGTAGCTAAAACTCATTTTTAAGTTGCTCTGATGTATACAATGCAGATTCAGAGGCATACAATACCAAAAAATTCGGCACACGAAATCACACTAAGATAGGAAACCGAGCCTACCTGGTATTGATGCTTGTTGCCTGAATATGTGAAGCTTATTGAAACTTTAAATCTATTTCATATTACGGATAAAATAGTAAAACAATAACAAGGCAGTGATATAAATCATGTTAAACGATTCTTAGCATATCAGCAAATATAGTATATGTACCTAATAGAATTCAACAATTGCAATTTCACAAAATGACTGTACAACATAGCAATGTACAAAAAACCATCTGCCTTTATACGACATCGCAGTTAAAATATCAAAACCTAACTGTAACAACTATCAGTGCCAAAACAACGCGAAAGGTCTTGAGCTTTAATGGATTTCAGGCCAGAGTTGTATTGTTTTTTCAAACTTAGTTGGACGACCAAAAAAATGTCATTTGCACTTTATCGTTTTATGACTGTAGGCACCCGGTCTTAATAGTGAACACAGATGGGCCAGTCTTATTGCTTGTGCATGTGTGGGAGTATGGTAGATTCTCACCAAATTATTCGACGGTCGGTCAGACGAAGTATCGTATATAAATACTATGCTTTTGTATAATACAAAAAGCACTGTTTCAATGCGCACAGTATGTTGGCATTTTGCTTTGTAATCTAAGTGACTTTGTAAATACTATTACAAAAGACTATCAGATCGAAATGAAACAAACGGAAACGAATTTACTGCGGTAACGATACTTGAATGGTGAAAATATAAAAGAAAAATAACGAAGAAATGGAATCTACAAAGTACTGACAGAACAAGTGTGCTGGAGGAAATATTATGGTTTGACGCGCAACGACAGACAGCTGAAGTGGTTAATGTTGTATTTATCAGGACTTATGGTTCGTTGCTTTACAGATTCTGCTGGAAAATTTAATACAATCAGCCGAATGTTTAACTGAGGATTATTAAAACTGTCAACAAGACACTCCTAAACGTTCCACGAGGAATATCATGACCAGAGCTCGGATTTTATGGCAATTTACATTTTTTGCCATAAGTGCCATTTTGGCTATTTTTTTATGTTATTGCCATTTTTGCCATTTTCACGAAATTCTTAATTCTTTCCTTGAAAATAATACATGTACCTAATTTGATTTTTGTTGCACGAATTGTACCTGTCACTTCATAATCTTAAATAGTATTAATCTTGGTGGACACCCTTGAGGTAAAAAGCATAATTCCAGTTTGCGGTAGCAAATTGGGTTTTATTAATGTACACTTCAGTTTTTTTACCAGACATAATAAAGGAGTTACAATCTGAAGTACAAACTCTTTGCGCCTAAATAGATTTTATAAAATCTATTCGAAAAGAATTGAATAAAATACCGGGGCAAAAGGGGAAAATATTAAATTTAAAATTTGCCTGTATTTTAAGTAAAAATATTGGTTTTAGTTTTATTCAAAAATATGACGCGGCCTTACATGACGACGAAGTAGATTTAAATGCTGACCCCCTGTAATAACGGTGGATGTAGAACGGTCATTTTCAAGACACAAACATATTCTCAATGACTCAATTCTCGGAATTTAACTGCAATTAACTTGGAAATGTACATTGTTGTAAATTCTAATAATCAATATGTAATGTATGTCGTGTACGTCGTAAATAAATAATTGTAAATATGTAATGTGAGATTATTATACGCTGGAAATAACTTTTAGGAACGTTTTTATACAGTAATATTTTAAAGTGCCATTTTTCATCGATTTTTGCTGCTTTTAAAGTGTTGATTGTCATTTTCTAACATTTTTAACGCCATAAAATCGGGGCTTTGATCATGACATACATCCTTCATAATGAACCCAAATAATTACCCATCACAATTGCTTGACTGAAAACGAAAGTGCTATGTTTTTCATTTTAAATACTATAGTCCCTTTAAAAAATCTGGGTCAAAATGCACGGAACACAACAATCGCTGTTATATTAGAAAATGTATTTAGATCAATAGGTACCACAAAGGCAATGCCGTTTTAGAAGCAAAGAGAGTGTATTGTTGTATTATGTTTTTTACATTTAACGTATGTATACTGTCTACGATATAGATACATTTAATTTAACAAAGAATCGCTTTTATAGAAAAAAAGGACCAGTGAAACCCAGCGCGCTCGTACAAGCAAAGTGACGCTTCTGTCATTGTCATTGTTTATTACTTTCGGCAAAGTACGTATACTATGTCCAGTCACAATTGGAATACTAACAAAAACACTTAATGGCTTTTTAAGTGGTGCCGCCCGGTCGTCCATGGGCGTATCATTACGGATAATAACTCTAACAATGAATTCACTTTCAAATAGCATAAACAAATGGCACACACATACACACATCACTGCTTTCTCGAGTATAAGTGTCGAAGAACCGAAACACCTGCTCCATAGAAGAAGAAGATACAAACGAAGCGCCGCTGTCGTAAAAAAAATTTGCGACCCAATGGACCCTTTATTTCGTTATCTGTAGATATCCATAAATTCACATATACGATTTCACTTGGGCGACTGCACGAACACGTACACCTGCCTTTTAAAATATACCAGTGCGTTTCTGAATAAGCAAAGAAATAAGTCCCATGGTTTTGTATAGAGATAACGGGCTCTTTTAGAATGTCCTCTGTAAATTCAGATTTTATTGAGTGTTCCAATTGCTACTGGTTACAGTATAAATTTAGGTGAAACTTTACAAAGTTAGAGGGAAAACGTTCAGGATTTGGATTCCATTTATTCCACCCTATTGAAATGGTTAAATTGTTTAAAATGTACGAATGGTAGACAAACTTACTATTAATATAAAAAACGAAATACGAATAGGTATATTACAGTAAACTGATATTGTGATAAAATGTCTTGCGTGGTGTATTCTTTATACCCTTGCACATATTGGTTGTAGTTCATCGCAATTTTGCAAGAAGTTAAAAAGACTTATTTTGTTATATTTAATAAATTAAAAGACGAATTCATTGCAATACGGTTATTTCATACAGAAAAAAAAATGGTGATCGTCCATTAGACCACTTCTCATATTATTATAAAATAATATATCTTATAATATATAATACTTTCTCAAATATTATTATAAATATCTGATACCAGAAGTTTAAAGGGAATTCTTGGAATAACGCATTTTGAGGAAATTAACTGAAAAGTGTACTTCATAGAAGATTTAGTCAAAATGTTATGAAATTTTGTTATTTTTATGATGGATAGGCAAATAAATAAGTGTAAAAACAATTCTTAAAGCGGATCATAATACTGAAAAGTGGCAAGAGTAAAGTACCCTTCAGAGCTGATTCAGCCAAAATTTTTATCATAGCTTATAATTTATATTCGACAGTAGAAGAAATATTCAAACTTTTAAAATAAATATTGTTTTGGATTTTGAAAAAAATTCCAAAATGCGAAAAATTACGTGTAAAGTGCCCTTCAGAGAAGATTTAGGAAAAAAATATTGTTTGACTTTATTAAATATAATTACCAGTGGAATGATTATTAAAAGTTATTGTTGTAAATTTGGAGAAAATTTCAAAAAACCGAAAAATGACAAGACAAGCTTTCGTGTTATGAAGTCATGTCATAGTACAAAGTGTAAAGACAACACTTGGAGCGTTTCTCATTCTGAGAAAAAACGTACCAGGGGCATATTTTTTTTTCAAATACATACTTTTTTGGACTTGGGGAGTCTTAAAACGTCTAAAAGCTGATAATTCAACTTAGAAAAATCGACCCAATTATAATACTTTTCATATATGAGTGCATCATTTGAAAAAATAATGAAATTGTTTGTATGGATATTTTTAGGGCTAATTAATAGAACAACAAGTTTGAATCTTTAAGACAGTGAGCATTCTTACATTACAAGCGATTTTCGTCAAGAAGCATTGGTCACTTCAAAACATGCTGATTTTTTCTATATCATTTCCTGTATCTATAATCGAACGTACGTTTATTATTGTGAGGTGACTGTTAAGGAGTTTAATTTATTTCTCAGTAGTTGATGCATTGTGTTCAACAGGATTTATACCACTATCAGTCGGAACTACTTTACTTCTAATCTGTACGGAATCGATTGTTTACGAATACCTGTTATGAGTGAATTAGCTAATAAGATCTCGTTATGAACGTTCGCTCCGTTTGGTTTCAGACATGGAGGAAGGAGACCTACCCCTGCCTGCCGCCCCCGGCAGTGATTCCCAACAGACCGCTCTGAACTACTCGACCCTGGCGAGTGCCGTAGCGTCAGCAAATGGTCCCAGCCAAGATCCCAGCGTCTCCTCGACGGAAACGCTGCTGAGAAACATCCAAGGTCTTCTCAAGGTCGCAGCCGACAACGCCAGGCAGCAGGAAAGGCAGATCAACTATGAAAAAGGTACAAATAGCAACATGGTATATCTACTTTCGCTAGCCCAATACTACTTGTATCTAGCTGCTACGCACAAATGTTAAGTTTTCTCAATGTACATAATAAGAATATTACAATTATTATTATTATTAGTATTGATTTCGAGTACTTTATTATATTATTATATCATATCTTGTCTGAATCATTCTGTATATATTCAAAGCGACATTTTTTAATACACTCTACAGGGTATTTTTCTGGATATTAAATTATTATCTGGAGTAAAGTGATGGCCAGTTTAAGTTTATAGTTATCAAATTACATGCAGTATTCCGATTGATTCAATTTTAAAATTGATTTGCAGCCGTAAATTAAAAAGCACCCTGTAGAAAACAGTTTTACTGATTCCTGTAAAAGAGATTTTCCTTGAATAATTTCCATCTGAATGAATATTTCTTACGCGGGATGTAAATTGTTCAAGATCTATTACTTAATCCAAAATCAAATTTCGCGTGTAATATAGACTAATTTTAACTTTTGATAAAGTAATTGAAGTTATGAACGTATACTGTATAGTACAATACTTTGAGTGTTGTCAGCTTTAATGATTCCACTTAATTCTCCATTTGATCACTTTTCGAGCCACGAAAATAACCAGAGGCGAGCCCAGTTGAAATTTCTCGAAACTGTGTATGATCTCTTAAGACTCGGTGCAATCCAGTACATTTTGCTAGCTTTATTCTTGTTATATTTCCTCTTGTAGTAAGATTTCCTCTACAGAGTTAATTGTATAAAGTCATTTTAGTCATTTAAATGCACATATCGATTACATGTAAGTTAGCTTTTGTAGTTGTAAATATTAAAGTGAGAAAACAAAAGAAGTTTGGCCATCTGAAAACGTGAACGGTCGCAATTTAAATCATAACCACACACACCGAATTATGATTTAAACTGTGATTCAGTCAAGGCTTTGAAGATCTACAAGTAGGTACTCTGAGTACTATTTCGTAGTATATAGAGTGTTAGTACCGAACCTGGAACGGGCACAATTTTTCTAAAAAGTTAAAATTTAAAAAAATCGAAAACGAAGAAAAAATTGAACTGACCCGTGTACTCCAAGTGATGGAATTTTAGTATTCTATCCGTAGAATAACGGTTGATTTTAGTGCATATAATTAATGAATATAGAACTGTGCCATTATTTCAAGTGTTGTTAGAAGTAGATGTTTATTTAATAAAAGTAATAGTTAATTTAAACTGAATATTTATATTACGAAATGAGAAAGAATTTTTGAAAATTTTGATATATAGTTAATTTTTTATTAATATTTCGATTTTAATCGCAACAGGGTCGAATTAGACCTGTGTTCCGGTATTAAATTCTAATATGGAAATGTAAATATGATAGTGTAATATTATTTTACTTACTGATTGTAAGATTAAACATTGTAGAGTTAAACGTAATGATCATCTACTGTTACTGAAATTCACTGAATTTCCAGCTTTTCTCAAATAAGTCAAGCATTTCTTTCACTTATTAAAGTTTAATATCGGAACATGTTTGTTTTCTCGTTAGTTTTTGTCGTCATTTTATCTAAAAAGGGAAATATATCAAAATTTTCTTGAAACCAAAAAAGATGTCAGTAACTGATTTCAATTTCTTGAAACAAGTGGCTGAAGATATTTAGGCTTAGGTAAGACTTATGTGTGATGTATATGTTTACAATCCAAAATTGAAAATAAACGAAATTATTGAACATTTCCGTGTTTCATTTACATATTTTTTTTCAGTTCTCTATTAAATTCCCCCTTTCAGTTTTTCACAATTGGCTTATGTTTTTACTTACAAAGCGAAGAAAATACGTAAATAGGTAGGTGGCACTTTTTTCCTTTTAAATCAAAATTTAAAAACGCTAACTTACAGAGACAAAATTCCAGCACTGGATACAATCAGTTCAAATTTTTCTGCAGCGTGGACCATTTTTGTCACATATTACAAGAATACAGCTAGAAAAAATATTGGCTTTTACGGCGAATTCACCACCTTTAAAATGGATAAAAACTAAAGAGTTTGGGTTTTTCCGAATTTTAGTGATTTGTATCCATGTTAGAATTGTTATTCTGTAAGACCAGTGATTACTGGTACATTCAAATTTGAAGCGCATCAACTGGTACGTACTTAAACTAAGGAATGTAGAAGAGCCAAATGAACAGTTTACCAAACGGGGAATTCGTAAATTTTTCGAAGGAACGAATACCTGGTCTTTATTAACCAACTTTACTAACTGTTCACTTCATTTTCCAACCAATGGTATATGAAGTAAAGCATGCATGTCTACTGAATTTTAAATTATTGACCCAAATATTATTTCCCCCATAATATCGAACGGACATTAGCCATTCTTATCAGTTATCAATTGAGAAAGTTGCTGATTCAACGATGAGAAGTAAGTACTCGTAATAAAAAATACTTTCCAAACCATTTGATCACCAATGGCATAAAACGAGAATTAGGTGCGAAATTGATATCAAGCGGTAAAGTTCATTCAGGTTCAATTTAAGAAGCCTTATAAAAATTACGACCCAAAAATTCTTTCCGACGAAATCGAGCTGCGTGTGTAACCGTTTAGTCCTGTAAATCAGTGAATACCATTTTGAAAAGAGGATACGTGCTAACTGCACTACTACACACACGTTTTTCCGAAAATTTCTGATCACATTGGACTTTCGAAGTTATGCAATTATAATGAAATATTTCAATTAATATTATTTAATTAGAAAAAGTGCCCTGTTCAACGAGTGAGAAATTGTCTACACCCTCGTGAAAATTACCAACTTTCCTACTCGTTTAACAGTGTACTACTATTATTCTGCTATTTCTTTCCGATCAAAATGTGGTGTTCGGTACGAAGAAAGAGCTGTGAAGTGTATGCCCTAAGAGCGCTATGAAATGCTATGAATTAGCATTAATATTTAGGTAGGAGTAATTGGAGTCTATACCTATATAAAAATATTCCAATACACACCTTCAACACCTAATAAAATTGAAAATAATAATTCGTGGGCCAAAATCGTAACGCTTCGTTGAATATTAAAAGGGAAAAATTGTATTATGTTCTATTGAGGCCCTATGGTTGTTGATCACAAGGACGAATGATTTACGAGAATCGCTCGGTTCTTGTTACCACTTATATAATAATCGAAATTTCCTACGTTGTAATACGATAATGAAAATTTCAAATTAATTATATCAGGGTAAATGGAGAATCAATAATCGCTAAATGTAGCTGACTAACGATTTTGTTTTAAGGTATTAACATTTTCGTTTAGGGAAACGTGTTCACATGATAAGTTCCTTTGATATTTTTTTATCTGTATATGCCTAACATATTAGATTAATCAGTACATAAATTATGAATGTGACTACAAACTTAATTCACGACAAAAAAATACGTAGTGTATTTTTTAAATCTGAATTTTCATATAAGGCTACACCAATTTACCACTCATCCACTTTCTTTATTCGACCCTATTAAATCAGCTGATTTATAACCTCGTTGTATCTTAATCGTTTTACCTTATAACCCAGGGGTATCAGCGTCTCGTTTTTTTCAATCGTATAAAGAATACATTATAAGGACAAAGTTCGTCTGCCATCTTTTTTGTTTTATTATTCGAGCAACTCGAGTAGCAGCCGCGCTTATAATCTTATAGAGCTACTGGCAACTGTAGTAGAAAACCACTTTGTAATGTCCTCCTACGTAGAACTTTTGATATATTTATTTGAGTACGCTAAATGAGAGTGTGGTAGAAATCAGTCGGGAAAGAATAATTATGCTGACCATTGATGATTTGCGCCAAATGGGAAGGATACTCATTTTTTAAGATTACCGGAAAATAGGCAGTCGCTTGGGATTTTCACTTATTTGTTAGAACGCAGGTACCGTTCAAAAGATCCCGTTAAGCCTGTTATTAACTGAGAACCTCTCTCTAAACGTATGCACTGCAAAATATAATTACACACCAATTAATTTTTATGAGGAGTAATGTGTAATACGTACTCTGACCCAACCAAGTGTAGGAAAAAAACAGAAAAAGAAGAAAAAATCGATCGATTCCAACACAGGAAACGGAATGCATATAAAGTCAATTATTAAACTCGTCTATTCGGCCCGTACAATGACTTATGACCACCACCTGTATCATTACCGACAATTTGCAATGACAACTTAATAATTTAATTGATACATATCGGGCGGGAATCGTGGCCTGCTCGACTCTTGGAAATGTTCTTACATAAATATTAATAAATTGTTGCTGGATACATGGAGACCAGGGTAAATTCGCGCATTATTTGATGATGCCTGGTGAAAAATATGACCGCACTGGGATATCCGCGAATTAAGAATAAATCATCAAAATTGCTTGAAATAAGGAAAATGAACCACCAACTTGAAATTAAAAAGTTGTTTTCAAGGATCGATGTTATTGAACGGAGGTAGGTACACGATTCAAAATACTTATATAATATAAGGGGCCGTCCATAAATCACGTGATGCTCCGAGGGGGGGGGAGGGGGTTACCTTTTTATCACGGTTTATCACGGAGGGGGGGGGGTGGTGGTGGTGTGTAATCGTATCACGTGATATTCAAAAATTGACGGTATTTTTTCCAATACTACCTACCAACCTTAAAGGAGAAATTTTGTTTATAATCCCTACTGAATTCTCAAATGGACGTCGTTTAAATATTATTGCCTTTAAACTAAAGACTATTTACGTTGTAAAATATAAATACCTAGTTCCAAACATTGAAAAGTTTATACCTTCTTTATTTCGTTTATTATTTATAAATCCCAACAAAATTTCTTTTATCAAACAGAATAAAATTGGTATAATTTATTTTAAATTGGGGGGGGGGGGTGTCAAAAATTATCACGTGATTCTTAGGGGGGTATTACG
This sequence comes from Cryptocephalus moraei, assembly GCA_946251905.1. NCBI lineage: Eukaryota > Metazoa > Arthropoda > Insecta > Coleoptera > Chrysomelidae > Cryptocephalus > Cryptocephalus moraei. The sequence continues at coordinate 14,326,056 of OX276453.1, read as the reverse complement.
GCATATCACGGTTTATCACGGTGGGGGGGAGGGGGTTCAAAAAAGGCAAATTTAGCGTCACGTGATTTATGGACGGCCCCTAACTATTGTTAACAATGAAAATATTGAATTTTCTATAATCGATTGTATAAAGCAAAACAATGAGTAGATACTTATTGCATCTCATACATTAATGAAATTAATGAGTTGCCCCGTCCAGTCCAACGGTTTTTCTTATAACGTGAAATTACAGTTTTCCAGATTATTGTTTATATAGTTATGTAATGATAGTGCTGATTGAATTAAACGAAATTGGTGAAACAATTTTCAAAAAATGGTTTTTGGAAAACGGCGCAAAAACGTTTAATGTGCTATGATGTACTTAGAATTTTACGATTTCTTTGCTTGTTACCGAACTCACTAAGAAACTACCTAAAAAATAGAGCATTTTGTTATAGTCTTTACGAGGCCCGTGTAACAACGAGAAAGAAGAACACAAACGAGCCGCCTCCATAGGCGCGCGGAATATTTTTTACTCACTTAGTCAGTAAAATTTCATAGACAAATTTTACATGAATTATTGTAAAATAATTGAGTTTAAACATTAAATAATTAATCGTAATCTTCAGAAGAAGATCCGGAGCCGGGACGAATGACAATGGGGTTAATACGTGGTAAAACGTGATATTCTTCTTTACATGCGAAACGCAATTTTGCCAAATTTGTTTGTAAGAATCATCCCTAAAGACGGATTCAATGTTCTCAAAAACAATGCTAGTGAAAGTAGGACTGTGGTTTGTTTTCCACAAGCGATCCTTGACGTTAGCCCAAATTAATTCTATGGGATTAAAAATACAGTAGTAGAGAACTATAAATGTATTATTAGGAATATTGGGCAGAAGTCGATCTTTAAACCACTTTTCAAACAATTCGGCATCCATATCCTGATGATAATCGGCGAAACTCTTATCGATATTCTTATTTTATTCTATATTTTTTTGAAAAAATGTCTATATGTCTGAAATACGTTTTTCTCTGAAAGTAAAACTACATATGGTGCCAACTTTGAATTTCGAGTTTGTGCTACACCACGACCTCCCAATAAGACTTTCATTAAAATCGGCTGGGATAAAAGGATAGCTTACCATTCTTCGGTTTTTGGAAATTTTTTCAAAATTGGCTTCAAGATTTTTTTTAACTTCTAATATTTATTGCACTGTTGAATAAATGTAATAAAGTTAAATAACATCTTGGCTAAATCTTCTCCACAGGGCACTTTACTCTTGTCATTTTTCGGTTTGTGGAAATTGTCTCAAAAGTCACTCTGACATATTTCCTAAACGCATTTTGCCATCGAACGTGTAAAAAAGTTACACGTTCGTTACACTAACCTAACCTAACCTAACATTTTTCGCTAAATCTGCTCTAAAGGAAACTTTACTCTTGTTATTTTGTTTTTTTTTTCGGAAATTTTTTCAAAATGTACTCTATTATTTTCTTTTAAACTTGGAACATTTTTTTTCTACATCAAATATGTATAATATATCTCGTTTTACCTCGAAAGAAGCAAAGCATTAGGCACAAAACCGTTTTCGTTTCCTGCATGTAAAATTACCATCCGATTTCCTCTAGAACTGGGTGTATTTAATTTAAAGTTGTTGCTGTCATCAACCCAACCACATTGAATTACTTCATGGGTGTCAAACCATGTTTCGTCTAAATATACAATGTTGCTCCCTGATTCCCGAAATGATCTAATTTGTCTCAAATAATCCTGACGCAAAGCAACAATGCGAGGTGACTCCATGATGACCATTCGAGAATCTAATTTTTTGTGTTTAAATCCGCAACTTAACAGAATTGACCTTAAACCTTCTTCAAAGGACTGTAATTTTTGAAAAATTTATAGTAAAGTGGGCACCTTGTTTCTAGCATAAAAATCGTAAACGGTTCTGCGTATAACGTCTTTAGCAGCGTCATCTAATGCTTTGAACTTCTTTTGTTTAATTAATCTATTTTGATGATGATCTACAATTCCTCGCTGAATTATTTTATGAATTGAAGAATATGGAATTAATGTCAAGTCTGAAATTTCTAAAATTAAGCAGCGAACCGATTGTTCGGGGTGTCTTTGTTGGAGGCGCTTAAACATATTTAAAAATACTGCTTGTAATTGAGGATGTAGATCCTTATTTGCAAACTCCCAAGAAGGAGACGAGGAAGAGCAAGAGGGTTGAGTAGTCACGTTTTCCACATCAACTCGCACTGTTTCTGTCGCCCACGGTCTCCAAAACGCCATTCCGATTATAATTAATTATTATTATAAATATGAAAACGAACGGCAAATTATATGATTATGAAATTAACTTAAAAACAAACAAAATACCTCTATAACCTGTCTCGGTGATGTAAACCGTGCCAACACTGGTAAAAGACTGAAGACACGTGTTCGAGACGTTCTAGGAAGGATCCAGTCGTCCAAAACGTTTATGAAACCACTACAGCACAAGCGAGAAAAGTAAACTATTGACAATATTTCGGCGTGTGACTTGCTCGGCGTGGAACTGGAGTGGGATACCCGTATAAACTACATTACGTTCATACCGTTGTAAGGGATAGCTGAAAGAATATTTTATGTTATGGATTTTGCTGTAGGCAGAAAATAAATTTAATTTAGCGACTCTCATAAATTATGGATCACCATATAGCCTACGTCTTATAATTTAGAATTATAATTATTTTGCAGCTTAATGCTTGTATGATACCAAAATAATTAAAAATACTATATCCAACACGACGTCACCATCATCGCTTAACAGGAGATCAGTTTTAAGCTACCAATTTTATATAATTTTACATTTTGAAAGCATTATATTGTCTCAAAGTAACAAATTCGACATCCCTCCAGTTCCAGCTAAAGTAAATCATAGTATAAACCTTTTAATTTTTTTCTCCGGTTTTATTTTGTGTATTTATAAAATTAATGCTACAAATATTATGTTCTGTAAAACCATCACATCTCGTCGTATAAAATCCCTAGCGATTAGATTTCAATGTGGTTTATTTTTTAACACTAATCTACTACATCAATTATTCTAGTATTTCATCTACCACTAGATGTTATGAAGGGTTAAAATACCAACGAACCTCTAGTATTGCGTATGCAAAGCACACACACTTATCGATTTGTTTAAAATACTAGTCATTTGTAAGCTTATATTTCATATATTCTCAGTATTGTATAATACAGAAAAAAAATGAGAGAAATGCCAAAAAGTCGACAGCAGCATTCTCTTTATTTTTAAAGAGGATCTACCACAAGAAACCATCGATATACAAGAAAAGTAACTCCAAATCAGATCCCCATCCAACTGAGAAAAGTAAATTTATGTTCCATAGAATGTATTTTTCTTTCTTAATTTAGAGGTGTTTCTCTTAAAACTAAAAGTATTTTCCATTGGTATATTAATGATGTAAATATCTCGTTTCGCTCGGACAGATTCCATTTAGCTTCTCTTGTTGATACAAAGGATCGTGTCTCTTCTGATGATAGGTCAGATGTTTATCTTATTAATTTGCCTCTATATAACTTGCAATGCAATTACATTGGTCAGAGTGGAAGAAGACTGGCAACTAGAAATTCCAAATTCTTTTTTTAAATTATTTTTAAAGTCTTTTTTTAAATTATGTCTTTTTTTAAATTATGACACCCCCCTTGCTAGAGTTCCCAGTTAGTTCGCTGACCATGTTCTCAGTTACCACCATGCTCCCAATTCACTCGCTCCTACTTTGGAATATAAAGTTCAACAGTACCAAACCAATCAATCAATCAAACTGCCTATCCACTCAATGGATGTTGGCGACCACATGTTGGAAATAATCCCTGTCTCTGGCTGCGCTGACAAGCTCTTCTATCGTTCTTAATCCGATCCAGTGTCTAATATTCCTTGTCCATGACATCTGTTTTCTCCCAATTCCTCTTCTGCCGTCTATTTTCCCTTCCAAAATTATTTGCAGCAACTGGTATCTGTCGTGTCTAAAAATGTGACCAAGGTAAGCCGTCTTTCTTCGTTTAATAGTTGTTAACAATTCACAGTTCTTATGGACTCTTCTTAATAATTCTTCATTGGTTACCCTATCTGTCCAAGGTACTTAATATGCATCGGTAAGTCCACATTTCGAAAGCCTCTAATTTATTTATCATGTTTGCTTTCATAGTCCACGACTCCACTCCGTATAGAAGTACTGACCAGACATAGCATTTTGCATATCGGATTCGTAGGGTTATGTTCAGGTCTCGATTTCTAAGAATTTTCTCATATCTCATGAACGCTGTACGTGGCATCTCAATTCTGCATCTAATGTCTTTCTCCGAGTTCCAGTCTGTGTGTAGCCAACTTCCCAGATATTTATATTGTTGGCGTTTATGTTTATCCCGTGCTGGTTGCTGTTTTCACTTAAACGGGTACACATCTGTTGGAGTTCTTCAATATTATTAGCAATAAGGACAGTGTCATCTGCATATCCGATATTTGAGATTGGTACTCCGTTCACTTTTACTCCCATTTCCTGATCTTCAAAAGTTTCAATAAATATAGCCTCGGAGTACAGATTAAACAGCAGCGGAGACAAGACGCATCCCTGTCTAACGCCTCTACGAATTTCGATATCTTCAGTAGTGATATTTTGCGTTGTAATATTTGCTGACTGACACCAGTATAAGTTCTCAATGCATCTGATATCTTTGTCGTCGATGTCAGTTTTTCTTAAAATTTGCATGAGATTTGAATGTTGAACACGGTCGAAAGCCTTTTCGTAATCGACGAAGCAGAGAAATATGTCTTTGTTAACGTCTCGACAGTTTTGTATTAAGACCTGAAGTCCTAAAAGCGCCTCACGTGTTCCCATGCCTGATTTGAATCCAAATTGACTGGGACTGATATTTCTCTCACATCTGTGTTGTATTCTTCTGTGTATTATTTTGAGCAAGATCTTTAAGGGGTGGTTCATCAGGCTTATCAGTCTATGGTCTTTGCATTTTCGGGCGTTGTTCTTCTTTGGTAATGGTATAAAATGGGATTTTAGCTAGCTTCGAGGGAAGTGTCCTGGATTACCAAACCAAGGAAGCTAAATTGACTTTACTTAAATGTATTGAGATAGTTAGGTCCTCTAAAATTCCTTATCTTTTAGTCCTTTATGACCATACCCAGTTTAACTGCACAGGATATTTTAGGTCATTAAAATATACGGACCCATAGTAAATTTGATTTTATTTTTTTGACATCTAACCTAATTCATAGTTATATCCTAGACTAGAAAATACAAATCTCTTGCATATTTATAGGGGGTTTCCTTTGATTCGTCATGATGCTTTAATTACCTACGTCATGTTTAGTTTATTTCTAAACTTTAGTAGCCCTAATATGTCATTTGTCCATTTATTATTTTTATTTGACTACAAAACATTGACATTTTACAACGTCATCTGATACGTCATTAGGTAAATAACCTTGTACTGTCCTTTATTTCTTTAATACAATTGTAATTTTCTTTGTTAGGAATAACTCAAGATGGGTATAAATTTTCCTGAAACATATTTCAATACACTGACTAGATTATAAATTTATTTCTCTTATTTGAATGGGGATGTGATTTGGAGTTACTTTTCTTGATTGATTGCTCGCATCTTTGAGTTATAAACTCGAAAAAACCGTCTACATATTTCGTTATAATTACTAGGGAGGCATTAACACTTCTTAGTGCCAGTTTTCTTACAAAACTAACCTGAACTAGTTCTACTGTTCTCCTTCCTCCTATAACTATTTGCCAGTTTTTTCCAGACATGTGTTTTTAGTAGAACATAATGAAGAATATATTTATGCGCTTTGTAGAAACGTTAAATGGTAGAGGTTTGCAACATTTATTCGTAAATCATTTTCCTAAATGTTTTCTGAAAATAGTAATATAACAAACACTTAATCATTGCATATTATAAAACCGCCCCTAATTCTCCCATTTTCTTATCGACAAGTAAAGAAGTATTTATTACTCCCTTACGCTATTTTAGTGATGAATCAACGTTATTAAAAAAAAATTAAATTAATGCATGTATCCCAGAAAGCTTGGGAAATTTAAAAGGATTTTCTTTTTGATCCATACCACCATCAATCTTTCAGTTCTCTATTTTCTTAATAATCCACAGTTTTGATTTTAACTTATTTTTATTTACTTATGTCGTGTGGCTGGCTCCGTAACAGCAACATAAGGTTAGGTTTGGTTACACATTTAATCCCGGTTCTGGATTATATGGAATATAATTATTACAGCTTTATCAAGCATTCATAAGCAAATCGCTGAGAGAGTTCAATTTTAGTTCTAAAAGTTGAAACTTTTTTGTTAAAAAGAAACTAAGTGACGTTATTGTTTATTTCTGCTTAATGACATCATCGTGCTTTTTTATTTTGAAACTGCCATTTTCCCCTTTAATTTAGATTTAGACAACATCCGAATTAGATACATGACCTTTGAAAATGTTGAAATTTTATATTATCAAAATTTGGAATAAGAAATGTTTGGAAGTTAACTAAACATCTTTATTGGTACACCAAAATAAACCAACAATTTAATTTTTTTTACAGAATTTATAAGAGATGTTCAAAGTAACCAGGGTTATTCTCCATAGTACAAGTGGTACAGATTTTAGATGGCCCCAGAGGACGAATTCTGGACTTATGAAATCTAGTGATCGCTCCAATCCTGTCAATCCAATTATTCGTCAATCTCTAGTTGAGTCACTTCCGAACATCTACAAAGAAATGTGGAAGGGCTTCATCTTGCTGACACAATACTTCCTCTTCATCGGCATTCATTCTCCATCATGCTGATTTTCAACTTCTAGTGTGGCAGATTAATGACATTCTCAAGAAACTCGAAACAGACATCGCAATTTAAAGTTTTATCAAATAACATTGGTGCGACTATCGCATCTCCTAAAATCCCTGCCCAAACATTTGATCTTTGAAAAGTTTGGGTATGTCCTAGAAAAATATGAGGATTCTCAGTACTCCAAGATCCTACATCGTGTTTGTTAACTGAGCCATTTAGAAAAACTGCTTTCGTCACTGAAACAATTCAGCGGGTCGTTAATATTATTTTAAATAAGTTCGTAGCACAATTCGTTTGGGTGCTCACTGTTAGCAGTTAAATAGTTTTGAGTTTTAAGTGAATACTCATTAAAAAATTGGAAAAATATTTATTTCAAACTATTATTTCTTTTTAAAATGTTAATTTCTACAGTAACCTGCAAGGTTCCACTCAACAATTGTCTGTTTATTGATTGATATCTTGCTATGAAAATAGATTGTAAATATGCTGGATTTCTTTGCCTGACGAAAATGCCGGATTGACTTGGTATTACGATCCTGCTTACGTTACAACAAATAAAATCCGAATACGATCACGGATCCATATTCTCGTAGGATTATGTACTCTTCGATTAGTTATGCTTGTAAAGGTTGTATTTAGAGTGGGATTTACTTATATTTGAATAAATTATAATAGGTAGTGATTTAGCTAAGGCCAGATGGGAGGACCAGATATCAAAACTGCTTTTATATTAATGGCGTATTTAATTTCGTTTTTCATTATTTTTTATCGGTCTGTGTGACAAGCGTGAGCGAACAAGATCTCAATTAATTGGGATTTAATTCATATCCTTTTTGGCCAGTATAGTCGGAGGATATCGAGAGGAAACGTAATAGGGAATTCAATTTATTATATGATAATGCCGTCCATTCATGACAGAATCATTAATGAAACATTTGATTTATCCGTCATGTGCACGGTGTGCTTATACGCTAGAATCAACTCCACTGGAGCACATTTTTTTTCTACAAATAAATACAATAAAAAGTTGAAAAAACACATGACAAACATTTGCTTCAGATGGAATATATTCTCGAAATTAATTCAATGTAAAGGTGTATATGAAACAATTGTAAGAGAATCTGTGAACATTTGCTTTAGTTTTCTTTTAATTTCTTGACAATGTTTTATTAGTTTGAAATAGGTTTTAAATCAATTTTCCAGAATAGATCCAACCAATCGTACGTTTCTATTATTCTTTCCCTTAGATACTATTATCAAAATTTTTTTAAACGATTTAGGTACAAAACTTGAATTCCAATTAGAGACTTGCTTGACTGATATAGTTCTGTAATACAAAAATTTAGTCGCAAATAATCTGAGCCGCTCCTTTGTATATGCTAAAGTTCGTAAGCTCGGCAACTTATTTATTAATAAAGCCATTCCCACATTGAACAAAATACGCAACAAAAGTCTTAAAGTGGCGTTAACTCGCTCGGACTCTCGTTCGCGATTTAGCCGATAAAGAGATTAAAAACGACGATAGCATCGAGAGCAACGAAAACATCGAGTGAATATGTACCACACACGACATGCCCATTAAGAGGGTCTTCAAGACACGAAGATGGTGACCATTATATCGGAGAGCAACTGCAAGGAATGCCACTTAGGGCTTATCTCCTATCGAATCTGCTCTTTCGCCGTTCTTTTCCGCCACAATGCGTGATGGCTACGACGATGGTTTATGGCGAAGGAGAGGGAACTAAAGTTAATGACTAACTCCGACTTATTATTCATAATTATACTATCGACTTCTAAATGGATATAACAAGACACTTCAATTTCCATTATTACGATATCAATACTTTAAAACTTCCTTACTGTTTCATAAAGTTAAAATGCTTCCGAGGTTTGTTCCTCAGTGGTAATAAAATATAAAGGGGAATTAAGTTGGCTATGAAATTTTGTGGAAGACAGATGTCGGTTAATTCAGAAAGTATGTCAGTTCGTTTGAAAGCCTCAGAGCTAATGTCGTGGCTTTTTCAATTGCACACCCTTTAACTTTTAGAACAAGTTTTAATTCAAATTTGAAGTGTTAAGATAATTTTAAATCAAGATCCAAATAATAAAATTGTCAGCCATAGTTATATGTATACAGGATGATTTTTAAAAAGGACCCACCCAGAATATCTCCGAAAATAAGAAGTAATAAAAATTTTCTAATATCGTCGATTGTGTTTGAAATAGGGACATCTTTTGACTTATCGTTGAGATACACTTACCTTGTGTTACTTAGCCATTGGATAAGTAAGTGACAACTTTCAAGTGATAAGGCAACTGTTTAGTGGATGAAATGGCTCTGACTAGAGTATTAGGTCATTTCTGGCCAAATTTCAGCGGCTAGTATTCTATCAAATTCATCGTTACGAAATTTTCTTTTTTATTATCCCATATATATACAATCTGCCCGTGGGCAATAAGTATGTGATCTATCGTCTAATTTAACACGTAGGTTCATGCCCATTGGCATTCACCTGTTGAAGGTAAATATTTACATGAATAAATATAACTTTTTAATCTATATACATTTCAGATTTATACACTTTATCGGAATCTCGAAGAATCAAGTGGTTTGTGTCGTTTCAGTCTTCTTTGGTCTCTCTCTTCACTCAGAAGTTATTCTGCCAGATGATTTGGATGTATGGCGAGCTTGTTTTTATATTTAGCCCCATAGTTGGCTATCTCTTTCTTGACTGATTGCATCTGTAGATCGTCGGATATTACTTTATTAGGTACAAACCAGGGAGCATCGGTAATCATTCGCAGTATTTTGGCTTGCCATTTTTCTAGGATCTCAATGTTTGATTTTGCTGTGGACCCCCAGAGCTGTATCCCGTAGGTCCAGACAGGTTTCAAAATTGCTTTATATACTCGCAATTTGTTTTCTAGAGACAGCTGTTTCTAGACCAATAAGCCAGTACATTTTTTGGACTTTATGTCCCAGTTGCTTTCTCTTAGTCCAGACGTGTGTCTTCCAAGTAAGCCTGGGACCCAAGTGCATGCCTAGGTATTTTACAGATTTGGCCTGCGGTATTTGCTTCCCGTTTAGCGTCAGAGCCGGGCATGTTTTCCGTCGTAGCGTAAATGTGACATGAGTAGATTTTTGTTCATTGCCTTAATACGCCACTTTTTGAGCCATTCTTGAATCACATTGAGGTTTTTTGTACTTGAGCGGAGGCAATCACTGGATCTTTATGTGAGGCCAGAATTGCCGTATCATCAGCAAAAGTTGATGTCTGGGTTTCGTTATTTGTTGGCAGGTCGCACGTGTATAACAAGTAGAGTAGTGGCCCCAAGACGCTTCCTTGTGGAACCCTTAATCTTATCTGGTAAAGGCCTACTTGTTGCCCATGATGTCTTACCAGAAAATATCTGTCACTGAGATATGATTTCAAGATCTGGAACAAATTGGAAGGAAGGAACTTCCTAATTTTGTAGAGTAGCCCTTTGTGCCAAACTTTGTCAAACGCTTGTGAGACGTCTAGGAAAACAGCCGAACAATAATTCTTACTTTCCAAATCATTATTTATTCTCCTGACTATTCTATGAACTTGTTCGATAGTGGTGTGTCGTTCACGAAACCCAAATTGATGGTGAGGTACTATGTTTTTCAGTTCTGGGTGTGTTCTTGTAGCAAGAAGCTTCTCCAGTATTTTGGATAGTACTGGCAATAAACTTATAGGCCGATATGAGGTAGCAATGGATGGGTCCTTTACTGGCTTTTGTAGAAGTATAATTTGAGAGACCTTCCAGAGCGATGGGAAGTAGCCAATTCTTATAGTTGCGTTGTAGATGATGGTCAAAAGTCTTATTACCTTTTCTGGCAATTCTTTTATGATTTTTCCGGTGATTAAATCATAGCCTGGGTCTTTTTTCGTTTTTAGTCCTATGCGAATTATGCCTTTAACCTCTCTTACCGAAAAGGGCTTCAGAGCTGCCTCCACTTGTAATGGTTCTTGTAGATACAAGTCAATTTCATTTTCCTCCTCAGCCGATGACTCACTGGGAAATGGTTCGAAAACCGTTACGAAAAGTAGCAAAAACATTTAAATTTGATTCCTATAAATTAAAGATTCTTCAGGAGCTTGGCGAAGATGATTTTAAAGGATATTAAAGCTTTGTGTGATTGTGATCGACATGATCCACTTAAAGGTAACTCGGCGGAAATACCGAAATTTACATCATTTAAAGTATGAAGGAATGAAGAGTTTAATACCATACCTACTTTGCACCTTCGTGGCAGAACTGGCATGTGTTCACAGCATCCTGGCAAGCCACATTTCTGGCAGAACTTGCTGATTTCGTAATCTTAATATATTTTAATCTCTTTCCTTTGAAAATACCTTTCAGAAGTTTTTAAACCACTAAAGTATGCGACCCGCTATGTAATTAAAAACAAACATCTAATAAGTACCTAGACTTTCAACATGTCAGATGAACTGTACAATCAAATATCACATGTACTATTTCGGCATATCAATGAAGAAGTAACAAGTAACACGAAAGTACAATTTCTCCATCTCTCTCCATCCCTTGCCTTCTCCCTTTTCCTCCCTGCCGATAACCTCCACCTCACTCTCTACCATGTAATGGAAAACAATGTTTCAGATCTGTTAAGATGGGGAGTTAATGCCGAAACTAGTTAGCATCGGCTTTGCATCAGTTTACTTAACAAAACACAGAACCGAAAGCTTCGGGATTTAATTGAATTATTCGACCGAAAAGAATATAATCTTGTATGCAGGAGACGGAGCTAAGGCTTATGTGTATCGTCTGTCTTTGTCGGAAGGTACGCCGGTGATATTATTTCGATTTGAAATAAACAAGCCACATATATCCACATTACTCCAGGCGATCTAGTGATCGGAATGGCTTAGTCGACATAGAAGGTGTTTTGTTTTTGAGGAAAGCAGTTACAAATTATATACAATAAAAATATGGTACCGTAAGAAAAATATGGAGACAATATTGAATTATCGAATAAATATATGGAAACACAATTATATGATCAATAATTGTTATCGAATTTAATTTAATTTATTCGGCAATTACCTATTTATAGGTTGTAGTTACATCTTGTACTTAAAACTAGTCATAAACGTATAAAATTCATAAAGCAACATACCCTTTTTTACAAAAATAAGTTACTGGGATAAAATTGTATAACATGTATGAAAAAGTGTTTAAATTCAACAATTAGTTTGTAATATTGAAATTTTATAGCATCTATGAATCTTTAGCTAAAGTATTGCACGTCCTAAAAAAGTGTAATTTACAAATCATATTTACAGGCTTATATTACAAATTGTCATTATACATTTATATACATTTGATTGCAAAATTAAACAACTTTCCAATACCTATGTCTTGCAACACCATAGTTTCATTTTATGTAATTTTTATCGAGGTTCTATCTCCTCGTCTTTGTTTCGATTTGCGCTATTCCTGGAATAAATATGTTGGTAGACCTGATTCAAAAATAAAACAAAATTAGATGGAAGTATTAGATGTGATTTCTTAAATGCTTAAAAGTGTAATTAACTGATTCAAAAGAATACCTATTGCTTTTTAAATATCATTGTTTCGACAGATATGAGCTGTTACTAACATTATTTCTTACATTTGGTGTACCTACGTATGTAAACGCTTTGCATACCATCTAAATCTTTAATTTCAAAACGGTTTACAAGATTATTACTACTGTTTCATTTACCAAGCGACATTATAATTCGTTTGTCGACAGTTTTGAAATGTTTCTGGTCTACTCAGCTTGTATGGAAAAAAGTTATTTATTATTTCTCCATACTAGTTATCGTCCTTAATTCATCATAAAATTTCTGAGTGTTGTGTTTATCATTTTATTTCATACATTTGATTGCAAAATTACTTCATTCTATCAATTGTTTCTATGTATTGCACTTCTACTATCACTCAGCGTATTTTATTGTGATTTTAGTTAATATTATCACAAAAACACCAAAATTAGAGCATCTACAAAGTTTTTCTTTAATATTTTATCAGCTATTTCATATATTATGCAACTGTTCGACTTAAAAATTTACTTGGTAGTGCAAATAATGTGCTGTTAGTATTTGTCAGGAGGTGACCGTTCCGAAACGTCGGCAAAAAATTCATTAAAGATTCACGCATCCGCATTAACTTTAAACCGCTTAAACATTGAGGGAATATACATACATATATTTCTGAGTTTGTGTGTGCGTGTGTGTTCCGAAAACTAGCCAACTTATGTTTAACGTGTTTGTCGAAGGTGTAGGACAAGGGAGAAAATGGCGAAAGGGCCTAAGTAAGCGCTGAAGGGCGGCCGACCTAAGAGCAACACGAGAATCAGCTCACGGCTCCCAGATTTCTATTCTAAATAGCCCGGAGTGATACGATTTTCGCGTGAGTTCGAAAAGGAATTATAGCTATTGGAGTGAGAGGGACGAAAGGGTTCGAGCCCAGAGTCTCGCGAGTTCTGGGGAGGCAGGGGAATTTATGGATTAGTCCAAAATTTACACATTTAGATAATAAGTGGAATATCCTGCGAATTAAATTTATATATCCGCAACAGTTTATACGAAGTAAATTTTGATGAAACCGTTTAGTACATTAACTGAGGACACAATATCAATTTTTTAGAATTTTAGAATTTTGTACCTAATGTTTCACAAACCAAAAACGTTTAAATGGACATATAATTATATCTACAGTTTAAAATTATGTTACTAATGTCCTTTCTTGGGGGGTTTATGCTATTAAACGTAATTAATTGGTTCATAAAATGACAACAGTGACGAGTAAGTCTAAACAACTCGCTCTTCTAAAAACCTGATTTCCAAAATCAGTTTTTCGAGTACGGTACGATTTCTTGTCATGCTGTTTCATTTATTGATGAGGTCTGTATTTCCGGTAATGTCTTATATTCACACCGACTACATGTTTTCGGCAAAGACTAAGTTCTTCTTCGTCGCTCATTCATACGAGTAAATAATGTTTAATTAAATATACTTTATCCACTTCGGTACGAAAATTACTCGAGGATAAATAAAATTAAAAACCTATTAAATAACAGGTGGAAGCCTAAACTTAAAGAACGAATTCGAGAAGCAGAACACATGCCCGGCGAGTTCGACAATCGACAATCGAATTGCCCTAATCTGAAGTTAATTTCGAACACAATGCCCCAGAAGAAATCCTCACATCAGTTTCGAACGATTATTATTTTTGGAAAAGGCCTCGCTTGATCAAACGTACCGTGTTATTATACCGTATTAAAATCGATGAGGATCGTTAATATTGGCTACAAAAAAAAAAACCGAAGGAGGACCATCTATCTGGAATTAACTTCGAATTAACAATGAGATCGAGGACTAAAATGGTGGTCGTTTTATGAAATGATCTCTTAGTGAATAATTTTATCGAAACGGAATAAGCAGTTGATTAATCAGTGATAATTACAACTAAAGTTAAATTTCTAAATTGAAAATTTAATGGTTTCTAATTGGTGATTTACTGATTAGAATTTAGAAATGAACTCAACAATTAAAGTAAAAAATAGAAAAAAAAACCGATTAGAAAGAAAAAATTCTATTCAGGAACAGTCAATTGGATAGTTTAGCTAAAGGCAATTTTAAGTATTATCTCATTAATTAGTAATATTAGTAATGCCCCTATTTTTAGGATTCGTTGCAGGCAGTGTTGCTTATAATTCGACTAGTGTCCTAAAATTTGAAAAACTATTAACAGATTTGGGCGGAAGTGGTGTCACCTGAATAATATTAAACATTAACGTATTCGAGGTAGGACACGTCCCATTTCTTTCCAATATTAACATAATTAATTGTAGTTGATACATCATATATAATTCAGGAAAATATTTTAACAGGTTTAACTATTTATGTCATTAAAAAAATGGTGATGCACTACTTTCTCATATTTTATTATAAATATTTAATAGTAGAATAAATATTAATTTAAAAATATTATTGGATCGTGTTTCAAGAATAAAAAAAAAAGTGTAAACTGCCCTTTATGGGAGATTTAGCTAAAAATATCATTAAAATTGATTGTACACATTAAATCGTAAAATACATATTAAAAGATTAAAAACAATTGAGTCGAATTTCGAGACTTCGAAAAATCTAAAAACGACGAAAAGTGCCCTACAGAGACGATTTAGCCAAATTTGTTATTATACTGTATAATACATATTCGATAGTAGAATAAACGTTCAAAGTTTAAAAATAATGGCTAAGGGTGATTGCGAGAAAATTTCGAAAAACCAAGAAATGCCCCCTAGAGACGATTTCACCAAAAAAGTTACCAATTGAACCAAAACAAATTAATTATTAAATTAAATATTACGTTAAGGGTTAAGCCAAAAAATCAAAGTTTTTAAATTTTATTTTACATGTTCAATAGCAGAAAAAATGTTTAAAATTGAAAAGAAAATATTAGAGTACATTTTGTGAAAAATTCAAAGAAACCAAAAAAACAATTGTAAGGTGCCATTTATAAAATAGAGAAAAATGTTATTTAACCTTTTTTATAACAACTGTTAAACAAAACCGTTTACGGTTTCCACAATAGTGGCTTTTTTAGTGACCCCGATATGTATGCTTAGTAGCTACAAATGTGTAATTGCACGAAGACTTATTAAAATAATTGCCAATTTGAGGTATCCACAACAGCATTTTTTTAGATTATCAATAGCATATTCAATGTAAATTAAAGTATTCTTACTGTTTATCTATTACACAGGCCCAGAAAAAAATTTTTTTTTTTTCGTTTCCACTGATCAAACCATATAGACTTTATTTTGTTGGGGTCGCTGAGTCCGAATCCTGGGTCCATTTGGCTCCCTCCGGTAAGGTTTTTTTTGAGGTCATTTTAGGGGTGTCTGTTATACAAAAATCCTAAATGGCGAAGAGCACGTTCCAACCATACGTTATATAGGTTTTCGAGGTCGCTGAGTCTGAATCTGGAGTCCGCTTAGCTCCATCACGAAAGGTTCTTTTTTTGAGGTAATTTTAAAGTCATTTTAAGGGGGTTTATAGTCAAAAAAATCTAAATGGCGAAGAGCACGTTCCAATCATACGTTATATAGGTTTTCGGGGTCGCTGAGTCTGAATCTGGAGTCCGCTTAGCTCCATCACGAAAGGTTCTTTTTTTGAGGTAATTTTAAAGTCATTTTAAGGGGGTTTATAGTCAAAAAAATCTAAATGGCGAAGAGCACGTGCCAATCATACGTTATATAGGTTTTCGGGGTTGCTGAGTCTGAATCTGGAGTCTGCTTAGCTCCATCACGAAAGGTTCTTTTTTTGAGGTAATTTCAAGTCATTTTAGGGGGTTTATAGTCAAAAAAATCTAAATGGCGAAGAGCACGTTCCAATCATACGTTGTATGGGTTTTCGGGTTCTTTTTTTGAGGTAATTTTAAAGTCATTTTAGTTTTGATCACCTAAAATCAACTTTAAATGATCTTCAGCATTAGATCAGTCCAACAAACTTTAGATTTGAATTCAACAACCCTAAACACCTATACAACGTATGATTGGAACATGCTGTTCGCCATTTAGAATTTTTGGACTATAAACCCCCTAAAATGACTTTAAAATTACCTCAAAGAAAGAACCATCCGTGATGGAGCTAAGCGGACTCCAGATTCAGACTCAGCGACCCCGAAAACCTAGATAACGTATGGTTGGGACGTGCTCTTCACCATTTAGAATTTTTGGACTATAAACCCCCCTAAAATGACCTTAAAATGACTTCTAAAAAAAACTTACGTGATGGATCTTAGCAAACCCCCGATTCAGACTCAGCGACCCCGAAAACCTATATAACGTATGGTTGGAACGTGCTCTTCGCCATTTAGGATTTTTGTATAACAGACACCCCTAATATTACCTCTAAAAAAAACCTTACCGGAGGGAGCCAAATGGACCCCGGATTCGGACTCAGCGACCCCAACAACATAAAGTCTATATGGTTTGGTCGGTGGAATCGAAAAAAAAACTTTGTGGGCCTGTGTTATTAATAACTCGAAGTTAGCACGATTCCAACGAACCCTAGCATTGCGTATGCGAATTCCAACTCAACAATGTGTTTATTTTCCATATCTCGAACAGAGTTGTTCACCAATTTTGAAAAACTAGTCGTTACTATATCTCTGCATCTATATAGCTAGATAAACAATCTTGAAAAGAAACTAACGTATAAGTGCAAAATTTTACATTTTCTGTTTTCATTTAAATTTGGGCGCCAAATCGTTCACAGCTGTCAATATTAACTGAATTATAATTGAATTTGATATTGTTGATGACATTAAAATCGCTTTGATTCCACTTTAAACGAAATGTATATTTTTAACTGTTCACAATTCAGCAATTACCTATAAACACGATATGGTAATAGGAAGCAATTGAGTAAACTCCTTTCGTTTACCGTGTATAGAGATAAATTAACCGGGCGACAGTTTTAATGGAAGAAAAAATAATGTACCTATAGTCTGCTCACAAATGCATCAGTTGTAACGTTTTGGGAAGTGCATATAATGCAATGATGTATTTATAGATATATTAAAAAAAAAGCCTTTCAGTTATTAAAAGTGAATGTTATTATTGTTGCTTTCTATGTTTTAAACATCGGTTCGTAAATGTGGTTAGTTTGTTAAAAGCAAAGGCATTATTTAATTTTAAACGCACTTTGCACTACACAATTTGGTTTATTGGCTGTGTTAAAAGAGTACCTAAATACAGTGAAACCTCCTGTTGTGGACACCTCTGCAATATGGACACATAGGTTTATGGACATTTTTTCTATGTAACCGTCAATTTGCCATAAGATATTAACGTAAAATTTCCTCTACAATAGGGACCCTCTCTAATCTGGACATGGACACTTTATTTAAGACAAATGTGGACACTTGGTTTTACCTTGCTTTAAGCCGAAAAAATGTTTTGAAACACTTGTTAGCTTCAATGGAAATTAATGGATCAACTAAAGATATATCAAAAAGCGTAAATGTTTTGCAAGCGATTACATGGATCTCGAAATCTTGGGAAAAGGTAACAACAAACACCATTCAGCATTGCTTTAGAAAAGCCGGGTTCAATGTGCAGAACATATTTCAAAATGAAGTCGAGGAAAATATGGACTTAGCTTCATTTAAAGAACTCCTAACTTCATCTCATTCCCAAGTTGCTTCTGACGATTATATTCAAATAGACACTATTTTATCGACGGAAGATAATGATTGCAATATTGAAGCAATAATGAACCACTTTCAACAGCCAGATCAGAATACTTAAGAGTGTCATGAGAAAGTGAATTACTCTGATGCTCTTCGGTATTCAGAGTTGTTAAAAACTTTTTGCTTACAAAAAAATTGGGGTGAGGGATTAAGTTTGATTAACAATTTCCAACTTCATTTATAAGAGCACATTGTGTCCAAAAAACAATTAAAAAATACGGATTTTTTTTTCGACAATATTTATGCTTAACTCCCTAATGTGGACACCTCCCTAATCTGGACAAAATTTTTGCTCCCCCGGGTGTCCGTATTATAGAGGTTTCACTGTAATATGTTGACCCAAATAAAAAATTTTCAACAATACTCTTTGCTTTTATTCTATACCCGATTATGAGTGGTATTCAGAAACGGCACTTAAATATTTCTTAAGTGTTCCTTAGCTAAGTTTTTTCTTAACTTAACGGTAAGGAGCGATTTGTATTCAGAAACGTCACTTAAATAAATCTTGACTGAGAAATTTTTAAGTCGCTATTTTTTCGTTTCGTGTCAAACTCTGTCAAAAACATAACCTACAACCTATATTTTTCATTGTTTACATTTGGGATATTTGGTTAATTGTTAATTTGTTGAGTCCTAAAGGTACTAAAATTGAGGAGTGTTGTGACTGTGTACCTGAGACAGTATACCTGGAATTCCAGGAAAACAATAGGGAAACGTCGGGCGTGTATTGAAGGGAATATGGTTATTTAAGGGACAGGTGGTAAAGGTATTAGGAAACTAGGAAGCGAACAGGGGCCCAGCAGGAGCCCCTAGCAGGACAAACTCGAGAAGGAGCACCCGATGCGGCGAGGCCGACGACCCACTACACCGTCAAACGGATCCCAAGGCAGCCCAGCTGCCGATCCCAGTCCCCAAACATGACGATGGCCCCGTGACCACCAGGACGAAACGGGCCTACATACACGGCTGAGTCACGGTTTTTTGTGGTTTCCTGTGACCGTAACCAGAATTGGCAGCCACCACCGGAGGAATCGAGAAAGCCGCAGCCTTCCCCCTCACCAGCATGCTAGGACCATTAGATGTAGCACAAGATGATATTGTAACATATGCACACATGTTGCAGATGACGCTTAATAAAGATATTTAAAAGTAAAAAGTATTAGGAAACAGGTAGTGTTCAAATCACATTAACGAGAGAGAAATACACATAAAGGACCACTTTAGAAGAATAGGGGAAAGACGAGTTAAATGATAGCGATGGTCATTTCAGTAAATTTAAAAGAACAGTATACCAGTTCTAGAGGGTAGAGATGTGGGTAATTCTAAGTAGGTATAAAGGCCCCACTGCCTTTTTCTACTCATTTTTAATCGTGCGCTTCAAGTTAGAGGACGTTGAAATGGAGAAGAGAAGGATTAATTTTATCCTCAGTGAGAAGGCGTTGCTTAAGGAGCTGGTGGCAAGGAATTGCAGCATTGTTAAATGCAAACGTCCGGATGTGGTAACTGCAGACTCTGACTGGACTCTGTTGTGACGAAAGTTGTTCTAAAGGAGTAAGGGGCATTCCTCGTTGATCTTGTACCTCTGGGATTTGTGTTATTAAAGCGAGAATAACATTAACCACACACTCTTTCGTAAATTGATAGCGCTTTTTAAATTCGAATTCGTCCAATTCAAAAAAAGGCGTTTCCCTAATATACCTTCGGGCACGTACTGGGCGGTGAATTCTTTCGAGAAACTCATCGAAATCATCATTCTCATAATAATATCGCTCAATTCTCCGAAAGTCATCGAAAGCATCGTTCTCATTTTCAAACATCTTCAAAACAAATAACGAAATAACCTCTACTTTCATCGACCTAACCTCAATGTTTCGGCTAATAAGGAATACTTAAGGTACCTATCGAGCTACCTTAAATATTTCCTAAGTATTTTTTAAATGTAAGACAAAACTTTACTAAGGAGGATTCAGGAATGGAATTAAGTGGGAGAATGACGTTACTTAAGAAATACTTAGGAAATATTTTAAGTTAAGATTTCTTTCTGCTAAGGAAGGTTTCTGAATACAAATTCGGACTTAAGGAACCACTTAAGTTAAGAAATATTTAAGGAACGTTTCTGAATACCACCCTATATCTCAGTAGGCACTTTGTTCTCCCATTAGCTCTCTTTCTCTCTATCTCGCCCCCCCCCGCACCTGCGCGAATGCTACCTACGCGGATAGATCACGGTTATCATGTTTCTTCAATTGATAGAGATAGGAATTATTATGAATTTCTATTGAACTGTTACCTTATTTCAATCCCATTGAAATGAAAGTAATTATATTACACTTTTAGACGATTCACTTGTTATGATATAATTATAAATCTTAGTGAGTACCTTTATTGGAATTAAATTGTTTTTTTTTTATAAATTCATACAAGTGTAACAATTCGCTTAGAGAATATGATTGTGATTTTCTGGTATCACTCCAGATCACTTCAATTTTGGTTACTCATAACAGTTCTCATGCAGTGATGTTTTTTGTATATACTTATATTCGTGTGATTGTTATGTATCAATCAATACAAGCGTAATAATCATATTGGTTCGCTTATAGGTTAGACGCAATTTTCTGGTTGATTAATTTGTGCTGGAATTTCGTTGATTTCTAGGACATTCTTCTCTTCCATTGATTGTATTGTCTTGTCATTTTTTAATAAAACGATAGGGTTCCCCACACCGCCCGAATGACTTTTGTTTCATAAAATTTTTATATTGATTAAAGTTATTCTCTGACTCGCAACATATTTAATAAGGCATAAAACGAAACAGTAAAAAGGGAATTTTAAAAGTAGTAATAAATAACAATCTCAGGTATCAATGCCGTACGTTTATTGATTCGCCAATTTAATGTAGTAGTTATTCAGGTGCGTTCCGTGCGAAGGAAAACGGGCTAATGTTGCAGAAAATTTAAAAAGTATGTAACCTGTTTATTTTTTGGCTCATAACGAAAGGTATATAAATTATTCTCTATTTATTATTACTGATGCAAGCAACTTTTAACATCAAAGTATCATCTCTTTTGTCTTAATCGTTAATGATACAGTAAAACCAAGCACTACCTATTTGCATCGAGTTATTTTCCAAGAGAAACAAAGAAAAGTGAGTAGCCAATAAACGATTAGTAAAAACTTGTTAAATATTTAGAATCGCCATCGTAGGCTACCGCAGGCTCATTCAAATAAAGTTTTATTCAAACCCCCGGATTCGTTATGTCGCTGTGTCGATCTGTACGAGGCTAAGAAATAACCATTCGTCGTAAAAGGTAATTGTGGACAATCATCAATCCCAAAGGTCAGCCCAACAGAACCAACCAACCACCATATTGGATAATAACGCCGATTAAGGCAATTTATGAAATAATAATTTTTGCAATTACTATTGGTCAACCATGGTCAATCTGCGAGCCCTCCATGCCAGTATCTCCTCGATGATCTCTTTTTCCGTCTCTCTCCGCCATGCTGTGCTTTCCTCTCCTCTCTCCTCTCTCTCTCTCTCACTCTCTCTCTCTCTCTCTTTCTCTGTTTCTCTCTTTCTCTTTCCCTCTCTCTTTCTCTCTCTTTCCTTCTCGTCGGTATGTCAAAACGAAAACGATATAAAATTGCGGCTGGAAATTAGCTCTAGATCGAATGAGTGGACGTAATCTGCGGCTATCAGTTTATTATATTTCCACAGACGCATAAATATTTTTTACGATCGAAATTTTATGTTTATTATTAACGTCCGAGTGGGGCATTTTTCACAAACAGTGGCGGCTCGATTTTTAATTGTACATGATTATCAACTTCGTTAATTTCACGATATAGGTGCTGTATTGCCAATTTCTAAAATGGTATTGAGGGTACAAGTTCCACGACAATTGCAGAGGTAGTCATATTCAAATCCCTTTATTAGCTTTGGGTTTGTTCGGTTTTTTTAAGTTTCAGTTCAATATTCTCCCCGAATAATTCTTATTTGATCTTAGTGGTCAGTATTTGTAATCGGGTTCACCATGTGAGCGTCACTCCATAACAATAAGAGCGACCGAACAAATCTTGATCGGTTCTAAATTATGCATTAGGTACACTGAAATGTCTAAAAGTAAACGTTTTTATTTGCATAGAAATGAAATGAACAATAATTTGAGTGATATCCGCAAGAGCAAATCTTTATCAATTCGATATATAGTTCGATTTGCTATGCAGAGAGAGAGAGAGAGAGAGAGAGAGAGAGAGAGAGAGAGAGAGAGAGAAAGCTTTCTGTTAACTACAGAGTGACCAAGAAATACTGTTTAAGTTGGCAATCCTACCTGGCGGATTTTTTGGCCTAAGGGTTTGCAACGCTACACCGGAAATCTCTGCACTCTGCATGACAGCGACAGCTAAATAAACACAAATATTTTAGGTTATGTGAATTTATTTACGATTCAAAGACCACACCAGAAAAAACTTCAATATTTAAAGGTACTGCTCGAATTGAGCACCAGTATGTTCTAAACATAAATTCACTCTCCGTTTTAGGCTCTCGAAGACATTAATTAACATCCGAGGAGAAATATTTGCAACTTCCTCGATAATGGCGGCTTCCAGTATTTCACCTGTATGTAGAACATTACTGACACCTTGTCTTTAAGGTGCCCAAAGAAACAAAAGTCTAGAGGTGTCAGGTCTGGTGACCTACTTGGCCAGATTCCCGTACTTATGACTCGATGGCCAAAAACTTTCCGCAAATATTGCATTGTGGCACGAGCCGTATGTGCTCGAGCCGAATCTTGTTGAAAGTAGCCATTTTCGCGCTCCTCTACGGTTAATTGGGCAACGAATGGCTGGAGAATGTGCTGAATGTATCGTTCGGAATTAACTGTAAAGTTAAGAAACACATGACCAATTACTCTCTGCCGCGATACAGCCAACCAAACACCAATTTTAGTAGGATGTAAAGTTGTTCTAACAGCATGTGGATTTTCACTAGACCAAATTCTGTAATTTTGAGAATTAACATAGTCATTGAGATGGAACCAGGCTTCTTAGGAAAAAAAGGTTCTATCCAGGATGTCATCATTGTTCATTTCCTGATTGAACCAGTTACAGAACAGGACGCGTTGTGGACGGTCAGGTTGTGTATTTCTATTTGCTCTTCAACACAGTGGAACAACTTCCATATGATAAACCTGTAAAGTCACGAAACGGAATACGGGAAATTAGGAATAAGTGGAAATTGGTGAACTTTTGATAAGGATCAAACCTGTTTGGAGGAAAAGCTTCCTAACCGATTTGCGAGGACTTTGTTGCAGTCGGGCCCTGACTTGCACCACATTTTCAGTGAGTACGGAGGGTGTACCAGGTGGCTTTCCTTTCATTACATTGCCTGTATTCAAATATCTTTGAATTACGCGCATACAGTGATGTTTAAAAACGTCGATAGTGAACACAACTTCAGGAAACATTTCTTCAAATTGGTGCAAAGTGGATTCCAAGGAGTATTGCCATCCAGAAATGAGGTCGTGAACTGCACTCCGAAAATAAGCCATGCCAATAAAAATATCCTGTTCTAATGTAAATAGTACCATTTTTATAATAAAAATTTGAATCGCCGCTCAAGTGTCAATGCTGTCACTGTTTAACGTAGAAGTAGCTGTCAAGCAACAGGAAGTGGTTCCAGTTCTACCATTTTAAAGTAAAATTTAGGATTGCCAACTTAAACAGTATTTCTTGATCACGTTGTATTTCGCTCGAGGCGCGCTCCTGCCAATCTCGTTTAACTTTTTAAACTTAACTTTAACGTTTTAAAAATACCTGGTGGTAGCGCCATTCGTCTCCACTCTCTTTCTTCCTATCAACCTTTTTCCCTAACAACTGTTGTTTAGTGATGTTCACGGGATCAATCTGAATATTTTTTACTGCACCTGAACTGTTTATTTTAATCATGTATGGGTACAAAAATCATTTATAATTTCGTTCCACGTTAATCTTTGCAATGAACCATTATAGATACACTGTTTTTTCATTGTTTTCTATATCAAGGGTCACCGATAAAGCACCTTTATAAAACACGATTTTATTCAATATATTAAATTAATTATAGTGCTTTGGGTATCACCGAACAATTAAAAGAAAAACGTACGTAATGACCTTTATTTTATATTCGTGTTATTTTAAAGATGTACTTAGCTCAATATACGTAATTATCAACAATTATATGTTAGATTTCAAAGCTTTTATTGTGCGTATACTTGGCAATATAAAATTTAGTATAAACAAATCGTATAATCAGAAAAACGTATTTATTTGCATCTTACCCCCGTTAGTCATGGTGCAATAATTTCTTGAGCCTAACTAATGAAATTTGCCTTATTAGTAGTGATACAAAAGTAAATGTAATCATAAGAAGAAATGTAGACGTAATGAACATAAAACTGTCATTTCCCCGTTTTCGAAGGTGCAATTTTAAGTAAATGTACGCATTTTTTGAAATTTCATATTCATATTCCAAGTTAATTTTCATGTAAATACATATATGGAAACTACGCGTGCAATTTTTGTGTCCGCTGTTGATTTGTTACTATTACTAAATGATACTGATGAGTTTGTTGGATATCAGACTAGGGAACGTCCTAATTTGTGCGTGGTACCTTTCTTCTTTTTTTAACGGAGTTCTCACTGCATTTTTTGTGTTATGAAAATTAGATTACATGTAGAAAAATATTTATTTATAGACTGGCAGTATTAATATGAGAATAGTAAATAATGAGAACACTACAGAGGTATTGCAAATAGTATATACTTAAGTACAATAACTTTTAAGCATTTAACAGTATTTAATCTATATAAGTAGATATTTGTCAACACTATTAAATGTTATCTCTTATTATATATCTAAGGAAAATTCCATAACAAAAGGGAGCTATTGTGAAAAGCCACTATGTGTACAACATGATTGGCGATACCCTTTGCCATTTCATTTTAACATGAAAATTCTTACCCTAATAAACCTTCGTCAGGGATTATGGTATAAATAATAATAATAATAATAATAATAATAGTAATAAATACAAACAATGGTATTGATTATATTATCATTATTCAGACTATTTAATTTAAATTCATACGTAGTTATGTAACTATTGATTTGATAATAAAAATAGAATTCAAGTATTTATATTACAAAAGGATCACAGTAGAGTAACAGGCGTTTGGTAAGTTAACGTCTGTACACACGCGTATGTCAGTAAACAAACTCTCAGTGAAAATCACTTTGGTGTCTATATTACAGTAAATACTGATTGATTACATTTTTAGTTACCCAGCCATACCGACCAGAACTCTTACCACGTTTTTCTCGGTGGCATATTCTCCTTTTATATTTGTAACACTTGCTCACAATAAGAGACGACCAATAGCACGCTCTGCTGGCTCCTTAATGATCCAAATTCAATTAAAATATCTAAGATGTGTAGCTAATCATAAAAAGAGACTATCGATAATATAATGATTAAGTTACGTGTAGCCGGACGGCTTATAACAAAGTAATTTTGTTTGCTGTTCCATTTAATCGAGAATTGATTTTCTGTTAATCACTGGGGCCAATTTTAATTTAATTTAAAAAATGCGCCACGCTGAAATGGTCTAGTCATCGTCATCTTGGGCGACCATCGCTTCGTATCGGACGGGATTTTCTCATGATAACATTTCGTTTGACGCTTTTGCCGAAAAGGATTGCTTTCGTCATTTGCAATTCAAGGCGTCGATTTATTTGTGTGCGTGTGTGCGTGCGTGCGTGTGTGTGTATGTGTAAATTACAAGAGCTGTTAATAATTATTGGGTAATTTTAAAATTATAAATAGTTAACAACTATGGCACATTAGACATTTTTACTTCAAATTACTTCATTAATATCGTTGCAGAGGTTTTTTAGAAGTGCAGCCACATGCCAAGTACATAATTTACATAATCTGTATTTCGTTTGGATTATTGAGTACACCTTAAATAAACAAGCTTCTAATCATTAACTTAGCAAATCTACTGATTAAAATATAAGACATTTAAACAATACTACACACAACAAACGAAATTTGTTTCATACATTATTTTTCTGTAATTAGTAACAGAATTCATCCTTTCATTGCCCAAAATAATTAATAAACCTTGTATAAAGTTTTTCTTTGATGACAAACTATATAGAGATTGATCACTAAAATACAAGATACAAGATACACTAATAATAATTAATGACAATTTATTGTGAGTAATAAAAAAGTTTTAATTTTATACATTTAACCTGCTGATTTACTCCCACTTCAAGACTTCACATTTCGGGACCGAAGGCAAGTAATTCCTATTTCGAGACTTTAGATGCAGGTGTCTGTTAAATGGAGAATTTTATTCTCACTTAGAGATCGATTCTCAGTTGGGTTTATCTGCAATATCCCTTCGGAATATAAATAAATACAAAATTCTAATTGAAATCAAGAAATACTTTTTCAACTAAACATAGTACATTCTACTGAATAGAATTTCTACGACAAGAATAGTTATCCATTATCTAATACTATTACCAAAGAATAGGGAAATAACAAGAAGGGAAACAGAGAGAGAGGTCCGATGGTCGCGCAGATCTGTCCGCGCAAGTTAACATTGGGGGAAAATGCACCAGTGGCGTAGGTGTGCAATACATATTTACCTCAATATCATTATGGTAACCAGAGGCGTAGGTAGCGAATTTTGTATAAGCATTAGAGTCTTCGCGGTTTTTATTCTAATTTTCATAATGGAATTTAAAAAAACATCGGGACATCACGGCACATACCTGTTTCGTATGATCACGTTTGTTACACATATATTTAAACATGTTTGAATCAATACCCGTTCGACACTTATTACGGACCTGTGCGCCGACCCTTGCTGTCGCCGCAATAGTTGACAGTCCGGCGTGGTCCGGCCCTGATTTCCCTCAATATAAGTCTTCAAGGTCATTGAAAACGGTTTGCTCAAAACACTAGAGAGGGTCGAGACTTTCCCTTCTTGTTATTTCTCTATTCTTTGATATTACTTAGTCATATTAAAAAAATCTTCAGAATTTAATCTACTTTGACGTGGTAACAATAATTTTTATTCGGCTGTAATTTTATTTATTTTTTAAATATTGTGCCCTTCGAAAAACATTTTCACCTTGTTCGATTTACACTTTTCTTCGCTTGACAGAAGTTACATTTAAAATTAAAGTTGGACATGTAATCGCCCATGTACATATATATTTAACGAAAGACAAAATAATTTTGATTACAATTGCCCCTTTATCTGACCGCAATGTTCAGGGACAATGGCGTTCAAACCAACTTTTTTTTTAGGTGTTAATAGTTTGATAATAGAGAAAGTAAAGTTTTGTGTTATTGCGTTCTAGATAGTATTTAGTAGTACATAGTATATGTTGCCTTTTCAAATTACTAAAATATACTAAAGTAATAAGAATCGCATTTTTTCCTTAAGTGATTGGCATTCCCTCTTGTTACCCTATTGCATTGCATCTTTGAGTCACCATCTGATAAGGTAAAACGAAGTTTCCTCTCTTTTATAAATAAACTCATAGACAAAATTAACGCACCACACAATTAAACTTGTATAATTACAATACCGATATTAATATTGCAATAATATTTTCATAAAAGTTTATACTTAGGTACTGTCCAGTAGCTAGTAAATGAAATCAGCGAATCATGGCGTTATTTCTAATCATTTTTATCAAAGAACTTTTTTTCTTGAAAACAACGCAAACATGCAAACGAAAAAAAAAAACGAAAACAACTTAGACTTTTTTAGACAATTTAGACAATTTTTAGACTTAGAGCTGTTCTAATATCGTGTATGTCCTCCTCTACTCCTAATTACTGCTTCCATGGGTCTTGGCATACTGGAGATCAAATTTTGAACAACTTCTTGAGAAATGTTTCCCATTTCTGAATTACTGCATCTACAATTGATTGCGGTTGGCAGGTGACGACGTCGAAGCCCATAGACCCATTTTTATCGTCTCATAGATGCTCCATTGGGTTCATTGTCAAGACTCTTGGCTGGCCATTCCAGGATCGGAATAGCTATAGCATTTAAGTAGAGAATAACTTGCCCAGCCACATGAGGACGAGCATTGTCCTGCATAAACAAGAAATTCGGTCCCACAAAAGGAGCATATGGCATTGTATGGTTAACAACAATGTGTTCCAGATAATAATCCGCATTCATTTACCTACCACGTATAGGGATCAATTTTGTGCGGCAATCGAAACAGATGCCTCCCCAAAACATTACAGAGCAACCATCAAACGGAACTCTTGGAAATATAGTGGAACTTGCAAATCTCTCTTCTGGCCTTCTCCAGACACGCTCACGTCCATCAAGAGATTTAATGCTAATTCTCGTTTCACCTGAGAATAAAATCCTCTTCCAATCATTACGAGTCAAATTTTGACGTTGTCTCGCATAACGCAATCTTTGAATTTTGTGCTCTCTGGTGATCAGAGGTTTCTTGGCCGGTTTTCTGTTGTCTAATCTAGCTTCATTCAAACGCCTTCTAATCGTTCGGGAAGATACAAGAAGATTGCGAGCAGCTACGAGCTCATCTTGTACGATGATAGTAGTCGTTCTCCTGTTTCTTAGAGCGGATTGTGTAAGAAAACGCTCATCTATTGGATTAGTAAACCGTTTTCGCCCTTGTTCCGGCCTTCGTAAATGAGAACCTGTCTCGTTAAATCGTCTAACCATGCGACTTATGCTGGAATGGTTTCTTACTATCACATTAGCAACATGACGCATCGCATATCCCTCATCCAGCAAAGTTGATGCTTCTTCCACTGACAAATTTGTTCTGCGATTCATTACTAAACTGGAGTACACTCGCACATACACTGTCAATAACAGAAAAAAATTGGTGGCTCAAACAATTAGTCTTAATAAGCAAAAATTTCTGATCAGATTTTAAATCAGTTTTCATCAAAAATGCTTTTCTTTGCAATTACACTTTTAAATCAAAACCCTTGTTGACGACATTTACTTCAACTGTCAAAGTATATCCAGAGTCTACTTGTAAGACAGCTAAACGACTGTAAATCATCATTATTTTGGAATATCACAAAATATATGTGGTGGTGCGTTAATTTTGTCCATGAGTTTATATATGTTACCGGCAAAGTCCGTTATACAGTCATACCTCGGTTTGCCTAGGCAAAGTCCGCATTCTCGGGCCACTTCAGGCAAAGTCCGAAATTGTTCGATATTTCGGACATTGCCTACACTGCGGTACGACAATCTTAGGTTTGCCAAATGTGTTGCAGGCAAACTCCGAAACAAGCTAATATCCCGATTGCAGACGGTCCACTTCTCATTCTGTGTCTTTAGTTGTAATTAGGCGGCAGTTGTTTAATCCTTAATCTTTGTTGCAAGTATGAGTGACGCGGGTGAAATGAAGGCGAAATTTTTGGAGAAATTTGAGAGCAAGCAGAAACCAATAAAGTCTTTTTACATTCCATCGATAGAGAAGTACGAGGCATTAATTAAAGAAGTTGAAGAAGTCAAGAAAGCTGTCAAAAAAACAACTATTCAATACAGACGTCTTAAACGTTACGATGTGTTACTTCTTGGGGGCATTAAAAAGTTAATTTTGCCATTGTCTGCGCAGGTCACTGAAGTAAAATACTTTGTGCCCAATGAAGAATTGTTTGAGGTGCTAGATAATGCAAACAAGGAGTGTGGTCATGCTGGAAGACATGTTATGATTAAAGCATTAAGCAACAAAAATGCTAACGTAACTCGAGAATGCATTACAGTTTACTTAGAGCTATGTGAAACCTGCCACAAGAAGAAAAAGCATACAAAAAAAGGAATAACCGTAAAATCTTTGCTATTCCGAGAAGTAAATTCGAGAGGACAAATCTATCTTATCGATATGCAGACTTGCCCCAATGGTGATTTCAAATAAGGAGTTGTAATGGAAAAAACTGCAGATGGTGTTTTATAAAATCGGTACTAAACATGGTGTAATCAGTTCTTTATATGCAAGGAACCAAATCCAAAGTTACAAAGAATATTTTTTTATAATCAAAGACGTCCCGAAAATAGAACTATCACTTCGCGAAATTAGTGGGCACAGTTCTTCATTTGGAGGGCAAGGGTTTCACAGATGTAACTGTACCAAAAAATGCACTACTAACTCTCGTAAATGTAAAAGATTAAATTTTTTTTTCAATTCCACGTGTCACCATTAGACATCTTGTTTTAATAAGTGACATAATTAACACTAAATGTATTTTATAATGGTCCCTGTATAATATGTACCTACTCTGTAAGAAGTATATCATGCAGGAGCCCTAATTCTATCCAAAGGGACCTCTTTGATTCTACCTCAATATCTTTTTAGTTGGTTTTTGAATGTGATATTTTTGTGAATACAACAAGTGACATAATAAACAATACCAAGTGTATTTTATAAGGGTCCACCTTGATTTTAAGGTTGTCTCTGATTATACCTCAATATCCTTTCAGTTTATTTTTATTTTGTATTTGTAGTTCTTTCTTCTTTCTTGTATTTGTGATTGTTCTCTTTAAGAGACAATAAATTTATCTTTTCAATAAATCTTTCAGTTTATTTTTATTTTGTATTTGCAGTTCTTTCTTCTTTCTTGTATTTGTGATTGTTCTCTTTAAGAGACAATAAATTATTAATACAAATTAATTGGTTTTTCTTTTATCGCAAACTGTGCTTCATACTCGTACATAGAATATTGACAGTATGATAGTAATGCTACAGGTTATTTCGGAGTTTGCCTGCTACATATTTGGCAAACTTAAGATTGTCGTACCACAGTGTAGGCAATGTCCGAAATATCGAACAATTTCGGACTTTGCCTGAAGTGGCCCGGCATACTTTGCCCAGGCAAACCTAGGTATGACTGGATGACGGACTTTGCCGGTAACATATAGATAACATCTCAATGTGAACTTGTCAACGCCGACTTTACCATTTCATCGGTAGTTACCGAAATTACGCAGTTTCGCAGTTACACTAGTCGAAGCAAATAGTAGGAATTCGATGAGTATTCTTTTTAAGTCTCTCGCGGGCATGGTCCCAAGTCCCCATTACAAATCAAACCCAATAATAGTGAGTCTCTCAATTTCTCCCCTCTCTGAACCTAAAAAGATGAAATCGCCCCGAGAATTCCAGGCATCCCATCTTGGCTTACGATTCGCGCATCAGGCACAATAAGTCAAGTCGAAAGATATCGCGCGGGACACGGCGACGTGTAAAAAAGGGGCCTTCAAACAGCCAACAAGCTAAGGAGCTTTACGTGTTCCTCGAACTTTATGGGGCTGATAGTGCTCAGTGCGAATCGATGTTTGATCGGGCACCAAGCGCTCTCGACGGCAAGCGGGTCAAAGAGCGGACGTCGTACACTTCAGGATCGAGAAAAATCTCCACCTCGCGGTGTCCATACTAGTGAAATTAAGAAAAATATCTTATACCTATATTCGAGAATTCCACTATCAAAAAATGATAATCATTGTTATGCTATTTCATGAGTTAATTTCAATGAGGGAGAAGACACGTACCTACGTCGTGTTTAATATTACTCGATATTGAAATGTACGACATAATAAAATATGTACACGTATTTTTCTTAATTATTAAAAACACCAATAAACATAAACGATTTAGGACTGGTAAAAGTTACTTCTAATTAAACAGCGGATTAGGTTAATGCCAGAATAAAACCGCCAAACAACTGAATCGCATATATAAGTAACGGGCAAAAGTAGCCGTACTTTAGTTGGTGGGCTGGTTTAATCGGAAATTAATTTAATTCGATGTTTAATCAGAAGCTCAAGTACCAGCCCTTAGAATAGGTGAACACATCACCACGAGATATCGCAGCCTTTCATTCAATACTGTTTACCGTGTCATAAAAAGACACACTTTATATGTAGTTTACATGATTCCGCTCTCCTCCCTCCCTAGAGGTTAAAATAATAAATTTCAAGTTTTATTTTCTTCCTCTAGCTCCCTAATTTATCGACTTTTGTGGAAAAATTGAGAGCTATAAGTGTCGCGGAGACCTTCCGTAGTATTTTTTAGCCCTGAAAACCACTGATAAATCTAACGAAAAAATAAAAACTTGAAAATCTCCAACAATTTTTCTCATTGGCCATAGCAATTGTTTTGACAGTGACGTTTTCACGTAATGAACGAAAAGTATCTCTTATTCGATTTTAAAGAAAGTGACGTATGATCAGAAGAAGTCGAGTTTCAAACTACAGGTTCTTTCGATAATATGCCATTTGTTTTTTAAGGAACTAGTGAAGTTCTTACTACCTAAAGTAGTAAATACCTTCCATCATTATTTTTATAAAATCGTGAGATCGAGAAAAACAAATTGTAATAGAGTCAGATATAATTGCATTATTTTACAGTTACTATTATTTGTAACGCACGCAGGAAACATCGATATACCGAAGTTATTGACAATAAAGTGCTTATTAACGGGCAATTTTTTAAACATCCTACTACTTGTAACTCAGCTATTCATCGTAGTGTCTCGAGAAAAAAACTATACAGAGTGCCCGGCATAAGACTCAGTTCATTAGCATCCAGGGATACCCAAAATATGATAATTTAATGCAACTTACCTCTATACCAAGTTGCATCTCTGCAGAGCTACGGAGCTTCAATGTGGGGCTCAAATTTGAAAAAGAATAGTATCATTGCAAACCTTTAACTTAGGAGAATCAAAATCGGTACATTATTGTACATCGAGTGTTGTAATTTATGGATGAGGAAAAGTTTTTTGGAATATCGTAAGGGATTGATCAGGGTGACCCACCCTTAAAATTTCACAGAGCCTTTCATTTGTTTACTTATTTAAGGAATTTACAATAAATTTCAGCTTATGTTGGAATGTGTTTTGAACCTTTTTTTATTCTTGTTAATTTTTAAGAAATCGTGTTATCAAGAAAAATTCGATAAAGCGAGAGGTATTGAATAGTGTCTACTGGTAAAACATCAAAATGTTAATATAGGTCATGAAAATTTGTTGTTTAAAATGAAACAAAGGTTTCAAAAATAATGATTTAGTGCATAACATGACTGCATAGTTTGTAATAAATTATGCAATTAAAAATTATGAATTAGATCAATTTAAATAAATTGTTCAGAATGATCGCCATTTCCACTGAGGCCTAAATTTATTATAGAATATTATAGATTTATAATTAATTATTAATATTATTATATTATTAATATAATAATATTACTAATAATAATAAATGTTATTAATATTAATTATATTATTAGATTAATATTATAGGTTTATTAGTGATTCGAACTCACAGTTGTTCTCGGGGTAACTGATGGAAAAATAAAGAACTTTTGACGATTAATTAAAAGTTTAGTAGTTTTATGATGATGGATAACAAAAGGATAATAAAATAAATATGAAATTTCGTAAATGATTAATTTATCCCAATCATAGAAATGACTGGTAGCAAAAACTGAACTAAGAACTAAATATATTTCGTAATGATATAGGTAATTGGTAAGCATATGGCTGTAAGTATATAAAAAAAATGCAAATTTAACCATGTCACTAAGGTATCATTTTGAAACCTACATATAAATTACAAAACAGGAGAATTAAATCATGAACCACCTATACTGCCTATACTACAGACTGTGCGACCCACTAAGGTCCTGTTAGGAAAGGTTTGTAGTTTTGTAGAATAAATAGTCTCCTATGCAATGATTTGATTTTTCTTAATTTGATTTCTTGTTTATAGCTTAGTTTTCCCAATTAATTGTTCTGAAGGCATGAGAACATTATCCGATTAATTATAGCTGATTTAAGGCCTTGTTGGGTGGATAATTATGAACGAGATATATGTACATTTCAGTTGTAACTTTTTCAATTAAGTGAGCGAGCGAGGCCGCAACGGGTTACAGCTAGGGTTGAATAATGCTCTCACATTATAGAATCAGTTAATTAATCTGCTTTGTATATCAGTTAAAATCTTAAGACATTCTAGCGTGAGTAAAAAATATGAATGCTTATTTAAAAACAAGGCCAGGAGAAAGGCTACAGTTACAGTCTGGAATCTATATAATATCCCGAAATATTTCTAATGTATCTGTTAAAGTTTGGTTTGGTAATTTAACGTACATCTATAAAATAATATAATAAATACGTACATGACAACCGAATTTATCCCGGAATTCCCAGATTTCGGATAACAGCGGTATACTATGTCCAGTCACAATTGGAACACCAACAAAACACTTAATAGCTTTTTAAGTGGTGCCGCCTGGTCGTCCATGGGCGTATCATTACGGATAATAACTCTAACTATGAATTTACTTTCAAATAGCATAAATAAATGGCACACACATACACACACCACTGCTTTCTCGAGTATAAGTGCCCAAGAACCGAAACACCTGGTCCATAGAAGAAGAAGAAGATACAAACGAAGCGTCGCTGTCGTAAAAACAATTTTGCGACCCAATGAACCCTTCATTTCTTTATCTGTAGATATCCATACATTCACATATACCATTTCACTTGGGCGACTGCACGAACACGAAACACCTGCGTTTTAAAATATACCAGTGCGTTTCTGAGTAACCAAAGAAATAAGTCCCATGGTTTTGTATAGAGGTAACGGGCTCTTTTCGAATGTCCTCGGTAAATTCAGATTTTATTGAGTGTTCCAATTGCTACTGGTTAGAGTATACCTCTCATTTGTTGATCATGAAGTACCAAGTGAAGCCGGGCTAATGAAGCCTAGCCTATTCATTCATGCTATATAAACCTACTGGTGAAGAGCAATATTGCAAAGAAGGTAGTACACTAATAATATTAGTAATAACAACAACGCCCTTGGTATGTAATATACACAACCATTCTAACTTGGGGCGAAGTCTAGCTTATTACGCTACTCTACTTAATCTTATTAGATATTAAAAAGAAATAAAAAATAACATCAACATCAAACAAATGTCAATGGCATCAATGATATCTGCATTAACTGTACACCCTTTTGATTGGCAAAAACCAATCATGAATATATTTGCGAAAACGAATAAGGGAAGGTGAATTTATTAGGAAGGGTAATATATATGCAAACTGCATTGAAAGTAAAACATCAACTAAAAACTGCTAAGCGATGTTTAGGTACACCTAGCCTAGCCCAATATGTCACATTTAGATCAACTAAGTTTCTCCTAAAAAAAAATATTTTATTTCGCAAATATGGTGGATGGGGAGTTGTTAAAATCTTATAAAGGAGGCCGGGGTCACATTTAACAAAATTTGGATTCAAAGTTGTAGCTTCAAGTGTCTGAGATGTTTTGACATAATTTTGTTCATATGAGATGCTGTAATCATTTAGGTATATTGTGATAGGTATACATCTAAAATAAAACAGAACTTCCTCAAAGAAATTAATTTTTCTAAAAAATGTTGGTGGTTAAGGTGATTAGGACGAAAACTCGTGATTCTCTACAAATGCAATGTTGGCGCAAATAACAGCAATGTTCTTGGTCTTATTAACCACTTCTAGGTTTACATGTGAGCTGTAGTTATCCAGCAAAGCGATATTCTTTGGAGTTCACATGATTAGCCAAGTGCTCAAGAAATTTCAGGAACTCTTCTTAAATCATCCATCCGAATTTGCTTTCATGGCCAATACATTCTGACGGTCTACTTCCAACAACTGTTTGATTGCATATACAAGAGCAGATAAACATATAAGCTATGTCATTGCAGATAACATTTGCTGCTACTGTAAATGTGACCAGAACGCCTCTTTCGGCGAACGTCATAGCATCGATCATATTCTTTATCAACGTTCCATATCCGGAGAAGGTTAAAATTATATATTTCAAGTTCTGACCTATTATATTTTCCAAAAAATGTTTCCACGTTGGTCCAATTGAAGAAAGTGACTCTCCTTAGGGTGGTATTCAGAAACGGCACTTAAATATTTCTTAAGTGTTCCTTAGCTAAGTTAAGTTTTTTCTTAACTTAACGGTAAGGAGCGATTTGTATTCAGAAACGTCACTTAAATAAATCTTGACTGAGAAATTTTTAAGTCGCTATTTTTTCGTTTCGTGTCAAACTCTGTCAAAAACATAACCTACAACCTATATTTTTCATTGTTTACATTTGGGATATTTGGTTAGGGGCGGCGGTGGCCGTGCGGGTTAAGGCGCATGCTTTGAATCAGGCGGTCATCGTCGTTGTGGGTTCGAGTCCCACGAAATCCATGGGTGTTGTGTGTGTGTTGCGGGAAGTGTGTAAAATGTATCCAAAATCCCGTTCCTATTCACGCCGGTAGCCAGGCCGAATAGGATCGGATATCCTGTAGGAGGGCGGAACTAGGATACACACACCCTGAGTCGGTAGAGCACTGAGTGGGTCAACTCGGGTGAGAGCCTTAAGGGGATACCACCGATCTCGAGGACCGTGGTTCAGAGCCCACGTTAAACTGTAGGTCCCGTCCAAATTGGCCCTGGCAGCGTAAAAGAGACGTTAACTTAATAAGACAATACAATAATCCAACGTTCCCCAAAGAAAATAATCACCATAAGGCTTTTCATCAAAATGTTCATGATAATTATAAATATTTGTAACTCATCTGCAGGTGAAGCAAGCCTCATCAGTAAAAAGAGTCTTGTGAAAATTATTATTCGGAATTAAATTTAACTGGCAGATCATTCGATGTATTAAACCTAAAGGCAACAATTCTTGTGCTTTTAAAAAATGATATAGATGCAATAAATTCAGTCTAATTATTCTGTTTAGGGAAGTTCTTCATATTCCCCATGTGAAACAGCATGGAAATTGGAAATAAATTTTTGCATAAAGTGAAACTGCAATTTCCTTAAATTAACAGATGGATGAAACATTCCGTAAAATTTTAAGGGAGGTTCATCCCAGATCAACTTCATACCAAATTTTATTGAACTTTTCCTTACACACATGAATTATGACACGGAGTCTACCTAAATGAGATATCGACCATAAGAATTAGAGTAGGCCATAGGATATTAATTATCTTGAAACATTTTTAATACTCTGGCAGATGGAGATTTTGAAACTAGCATCGTATGATTTCACTTAGAAAGTATAATTGGTATATTTTCAGATATAATATGTACAAATTCAAAAAGGCAAACATATAAATATTGTATTTACGAATAAAATGAGTCAAATAAGTTTATGTAAACTGGTTTTAAGAAACTGGAAGAGCGATAAATAGTTTGATGAAAACTAAAAAAAAAAAAAAAAACAATATTACTTGACCTGTGAGATTCCCAACAGACAAAAGCAAGTGACTAAGAACTCAATTGAATCCCTTTATATGTGAAAGACCAGAGAACCCCGGAAACGAAATAACAACGTTGTCAGGACCAAGCATATTAAAGAGTGAAATTAAACATGCCATAACTCTAATGAAAAATAACAAAGCGCCAGGCCCTGATGATATGTACTCAGAAACGTTCCATTTGATAAGCGAACAAAACCTTGATATTATTGTCCGACTATTTAACAATATTTATGACACTGGACAAATTCCCGAGGACTGGCTCCGTTCTACATTTGTAGCACTTCCGAAATCAAACAACGCAACCGTATGTAAAGACTATCGTCTCATCAGCCTAATGAGCCACACACGAGAATATATAGGAGGTGCGAGGAAGTGAGTGGTGCCAGTCAATTTGGATTCAAGAACGGCTTTGGAACAAGAGAAGCCATATTCAGTCTCTAAACATTAGTGCAAAATTGCCAGGTTCAGAGAAAAGATGTCTTTTTGTGCTTTATCGATTACGAGAAAGCATTTGACAATGTAAAACACGATCTTCTCATATCATATCTTTGGGGCCTGGGACTGGATGGAGAGGATATCAGACTTATTGGTAATTTATAATGGAACCAAAGAGCGGAAATTCGAATTCAAAATGCAGGAACAACTGAGGATTTTGAAATAGGAAAGGGCATCCGTCAGGGGTGCATCTTGTCTCCGATGTTGTTTAACTTGTATGTGGAAAGAGCTTTCACCGAATCAATCTCCGACAGTACAATGTGCATTAAAGTAAACCGAATTCCCATCAATAACATTCGATATGCGGATGATACCGTAATATTAGCGGACAGTGCAAATGATCTACAAACTCTACTAGATAAGGTCAATGAGGAAAGTCAAAGATTGGGTCTGAAAATTAACATCCGCAAAACCAAATGTATGGCCATTAGTAGGAACGGTACTCCAAATCCCACAATATCCGTAAATGGAGAGCGCATTGAACAAGTCACTCAATTTAAATACTTGGGATGCATGATCAACCAAAGATGGGACCCAGATCAGGAAATAAAATGCAGAATCGAGCAAGCTCGAACAACGTTCTTAAGGCTTAGAAAATTTTTGACAGACAAAAACTTGAATTTCAGTCTCAGATATAGGATGGTGAAGTGCTATGTCTGGTCCGTTCTCTTGTACGGAGTCGAGGCATGGACGTTGGAAGCATCAATTATCAAAAAAGCTGAGGCCTTCGAGATGTGGACCCTGCGACGGATGCTGAGAGTGTCGTGGGTTGATCATATAACGAACGAAGACATACTGAGAAGAGCTGGTTTGGTGGACCGTGAACTTTTCGAAAACATCAAGAGAAGAAAAACTGGCTACCTTGGACACATACTATGCGGAGAGCGTTATCATTTCCAACGTCTGATTCTCCAGGGTAAAATAGAATTAGGAAAGAGAGGAATAGGTAGAAGAAAACTATCCTGGCTACGAAACATAAGACAATGGACAGGAATACAGGACTTCCAGGCACTGCAAAATGCTGCAATCAATAGGATTATATGATGAGAGAAACGATGAACGCCTACGCAGGAATCTGCACGGCACTTTAAGAAGAAGAAGAAAGAATATGTTATGTTTTCTTCTGGCTTGCACCTAAGAGCTTGTCAATAGTTACATGTGACGAACATAAGACTATGTTCTTGTCCATGAGGGCACATTGAAAAATATTCGCTTCGCTTGTTGAATTCACTTCCATACACAAGAAGAACTTAATAACGCCAAACCCAGGACTCCCTAAAGAGCGTTTACGATATTGACATTATAGTCTACGTCTATGGCCCTATATTGGAGTCTCAACTTATTTTTCTTTTTCACTATCAATTTAATACAAAAATACACACGATTGAATTGCAATGACAAAGTTTATTTAAAATTGAAAATATTTTTCCTTATAAGTTTCTTAGCCAAAACTGAATGTTCAATTACAATTTTTTTTAATAACGACACTTATTATTGCGTTCATTTTGGCAAATAGTATACAAACAATTAAATATATTTTTGTACCTATGAACTTTCGCATAATTATTTTGTCTAAATTATAAAGAAAATCTAGTACTCATTCAAATCACCCTTCTTTTAACACCGGTAAACACTACTTCATTATCAATTTTTTTATTCCTTAATATGTAATGTTATAGATGGCAAGAAATTTAAGGACATGTGAAAAATGGTACAGGTATTCCAGTGCGTCCTCATTAATTGCCAATTTTAAATGTCTAAATTTTTGATTACGTGGAACTATGGCCTTTGCATAAAAAATTATAGCACATCTTTTTTACAAAAAATTTATTTTATCACTTAAACGTAACGTAATCTGGCGTATTTTCAAATTGTATTCACTTTTCTATTATCTTGGACAAATATATCAATCAAGCTATTTTTATTGTGTTCATGTAAATACCTAAAACATACGTTTAATTCCAGAACAAACAAGGAATGAATGATAAAATATGAACACTTGACAGACAATGCTATAATACAAATGTATCGAAATCATTTAGCCAATATCGCGGCCATATGGTGCGTCCATTTCCTTTGGCAAATAGAAGAGATACCGAGATAATAGAAAGGTTGATACCGATACGCTTCATTTTCCTATCAACGAAAAGTCAAATGGAAAATTATCGCTAATTAAAACGAATTTTTGATAATACCACAGTTAACGGTGTCGAAAATTCCCACACGGGGCGTCAATCGGTAACCAAATACCAAATTGTATCGAGATACACACACGGATTGCGTATAAATGCATTTACCACAGGCCACAGGTAGTCAATTACATATCCGTTTACAAATTCACGCGAGCCGATAGATAGAATACATATGTATGTACTCACACTTGTTGCTGCATCAGCAATCAAATTGGTATAAAATGGAAACCAACAAGTTTCTATATAAATCATTATTACACGGAACACGTCAATTACGCCCTTTTTTATCCTTTTGTAGTTTTCTCGGGTCTGATAACAAGCTTCTAGATAGAAGAGGTTCACACGGAAAACAGGCATTGGGCCTCTCGTTGAAAATAAATTAGTTACCAAACGATTTTTGTAATTTATAGAACAGGGAAGTGGAAATGAAATTTTAAACAGTACATATTCAGGATTTGTATTTTGAAATGACCAACATAGTCATCACTAAAAGGTCAGAGAGTAAGACACTTGTCTCGTTTTGTTTGTATTACTTGTTCTATTATTTCAACTGCTATTTTAAATCTGTACACATGTTTTATAGGCATTGAGAGGCATTGGGCCTCTCGTTGAAAATTAATTAGTTACGAAACGATTTTTGTATTTTATAGAACAGAGAAGTGGAAATGAAATTTTAAACAGTACATATTCAGGATTTGTATTTTGAAATGACCAACATAGTCATCATTAAAAGGTCAGAGCGTAAGACACTTGTCTCGTTTTGTTTGTATTACTTATTCTATTATTTCAACTGCTATTTTAAATCTGTATGCATGTTTTATAGCAAGTGGGCAGTAAGGTTTTCCGCAATGCCTCTTACAAAATTAGATTTTTATATCCATAGACATACAGTTTTGTGCATATTTCATCGAAATTCGGAAAAACTC
Organism: Cryptocephalus moraei; assembly: GCA_946251905.1. NCBI lineage: Eukaryota > Metazoa > Arthropoda > Insecta > Coleoptera > Chrysomelidae > Cryptocephalus > Cryptocephalus moraei. The sequence goes on along the minus strand of OX276453.1, from coordinate 14,284,901 downwards.
TATCGTTTATTGCGGTCTGCAGGAACAATCACCTTAACACACAAAACGCAGAATCTATAAAACAACTGTAAAGTGTACGCTAGCTAGAGAGAAAAGCGAAAAGACAAGGAAAAGATGCAGAGTCGAAGACATAACTCACTGCTTACTAGAAAGAAAACGGAAATTGAGCTGCCTATTCATCAGAACAGAATGACTTAACGACAGATATGTACTACATATGTAAGTTACACATTGCAAGGAATAAGTCATTTGAAAGTAAAAGAAACATCGTTAGACCATGGAGAGATGTGACAATTTAAACATCAGAGCAGATTAACCAGAAGTAGAATCAGATCCCAAAGCCTTTTCTACAAGAACAAAGAACGAGAAGAGGAAGGTCGTTCTTCTCACCTTGTTATTACGGTCTCTACCGGAATTGCCTTTTCACTTACAGAAATAAAATTCGTGGTCAGGAATGTTTCTCAATATTCCTTAACGAAAACTTTCCTAAAAGATTTTAACATTACAATCGACGCAATCGTGAGTAAATTGGTAGGTACTAATTATAATTATGCCAATTTGAAATTCCAACTTCCATCTTTAGCTTTTTTACGCCGTCGCCTAATTAGGCGGAACCTGTCTGAGTTTTTTTTTGGTTGACCTCAATCCACAATTAGACATTTCACTAAAGATTCACGGCTGTTTATAATTTATGCAACATTATTGGTACTAATTTATATGTGATAGTGTAAAAACGTCGGTTTTTGCCACCTTCTCTTTATAATTTAAACACATATTTGGTTAATTTATGTAGTGTTTCAGAGTTATCGCCCCCAATTTTAGTTAATTAATCGCATAATAATAACAAATAATAACAGTATACATCATTAATATTTTATTGTCTAATTATATATAAACTAGCTCACTTCACACTTAGATATAATCTATTTTACATGCAATTAGACAAAGAAGATGTGAATCTTGAAGGCCTTATTTGAGGCACCGCCGGTAATTTTCCAGGCCGCTCCTGGCTTTTTCACGTCCAACTTTTTGGACGGGAATTCGCATAAAAGCGAAAATAAATAACGATAGAATGATAATGTGAAATTTTCCCGGTGGCGAATTAGCGGCGTGAAAGGAAAGAAAATGTAAGTAAATCTTTATCAACCACGAAGAAATTTCCTCAGATGATAAATGGATTGCATTTATCTGGCAATGGGGCGAGACGAACGGAAAAAGAATGCTGAAAGGAAAAGAAAGCAGGAGTCAGTGAATTTCGCAATGCGATGAATCAATTTCGTTGTACCCTCCGTAGGGTTTTCCTGTAATTATTTGGGTATAAATCATGACACCTTGACAGTTGGAATAATCGAATGGTAGGGAAAACCTTAACTGTAATGTACCATTATTGAATTGATTAAACACCGTAGCAAGCATCTCCTAAAATATTAGTTAGAATTCTTGTAGTTCGTTTTCCTATTCCTCCAAAATTACCCTGAAAATAATTTCGACTTTTCGATTAATTTCGAATTTATGCCGATATTGATATGCAAGACGTAGCAGATTGATGAATGCTGAATTTTAATTGCTTATATCTCAGATTGAGTTATGAACATCCTGTAGTTGGTGGATGGTTTTGATAAAAGTTTTCCATGTGGAAAATTGTATAAGTCCGCCTCTGGCGTCTCTGAGTTTTTGTATACCTGGGCAAATTTCATTTTAATGGAATAATCATTTGTGCAAATATTTGAGTGTTTTTTGATATTGAAATGTAAAGCTCATTTCTTATTTCCTCTCTGCCGAGTGCGGCATCGAGACGTCGACGACGACGTTGTGTGCACACCATTCATGGAAATTTAATCAAAAAATTATGAAACAGCCCTACAGGCGCTTATTCCTCTGTGATCGATGAGGCGAGTTCTTTAAAAATAACAACCCCCGCGTTTAAAATTCACGGCACAATTGGATTAGCTTTAGGACAAGAAGCATGGAAAAGAAAGTCGAGAGAAAAAAATAAAATTAGGGATATTTGCATACCATGTTTGGTCGGGCGGGGATGGACTTGCGACATCTATTAATTTTTCAACATTTAGCAACAAACTTCTATTTCTCCGATGATTTAAATATGTACATTTAACACGAGTAATAGATTCTAGTGTATGTACATTGACGATGTTATTCTTGCATAATTTATTTGATATTCACGATAATCGTTACTGTAGGCGAAGAGTTTATAAGTAGGCACTATAATAATCAAATATTGACCTATATCTTGGTACAAAATCCGATTAAATGTATTATGAAAATTAGAAATACGTATAAAACAATATCGAATGGCTGAAATATTTCGAAACACAATTAACTTTTTATCTGGGACCAGTATCGAGCAAAAATAACGAAAATGGTAATTATGACAGGCACGATTTTACCATTTCGTCCTGATGTCTCATTGCGTCGCAACACTTAAACCTCTTATAATCGTTTCGTTTCCTAACTTAATCTGAAAGGTATTTTAATAATTGCGATCGCTTTTGTGTTTCAATACCTTTTTTAGGACAGCAAATATTACGCGCACCATTATCATAGTCTGCATCGGGCAATTTTTTCAATGTATTGCAACCTTTCAAAATACCGATTGACCTCGTTTTGTCTTTCGTAAAGACGATTTACCATTTCATACCACTAAAGCTATCAAAAGATATACATAAGTGGAGATTGCTGGAAACTAAACTATAAATTATGTACAGCTTGTCGATAAAGTAAAGCAATAATTGTATGGACTTGTTATGGAAATGTTTTGCCAGGAACATACTTGGATATTTCAGTTTCATATTTAAAAAAAGCCCCTAATGTTTAATACTTGACAGGTAGTTTTGACTTTTGGAACTTTAGTTCCTTACGTCAGGTGTTGGGGAGCGAGGGTGGTCGCGCAGCAAAAAATCTGACCGTTAAATGGAATGCGTTACCGGAGTGCGTTACCGAGCCGAGCCACTACGAACGCTGCCGAGCCGCTCGCTATCTCTGTCTCTATCTCTCTCTCTCTATCTCTCTCTCTCTCTCTGTCTCTCTCGTTGAATCGTTCGCTGTCTTTGTTTCAATGATCGAATGCACTGACTAGATATGAATACTTAATATGTAGTTCGTACCAATCAACTTAATGATACGATTTTTATAATTAATACTATTATATCGGGTGTTTTTTTTTTAAATTTCACCTCATAGTAGGCTGTGGATAGTGTTTGTGAATGCGCCTTATTAAAGAATGTCAGAATTGACATAACCTCACTTTTTTAATAAAAGTTGAAACTGGTCCAATCGGCTAATAGTATCTTGAAAAAGACAGCTCACTCATCTACGCCTAATTAATAGAGCCACGCTGTCTTTTTCAAGACAATAGTAACCGATTGAAGCAGTTTCAATTTTTATTAAAAAAGTGAGGTTATGGCAATTTTGACATTTTTTAGTAAGGCGCATTCATAAACAGTATCCACAGCCTACTAAGAGGTGAAATTTAAAAAAAAACACCCGATATGTTTTTGTTAAATGAAGATTCATATTATTTATTTATTATATATATTATTATATATCATTATATATTTATTTTTTCAACACGTTAAGAACGATATTCCATTGCCTTACTTATAGAGCCAATGCTGTGTATTATATGCCCGTCTTATTGTCGCTGTTTCACGTTAAACATTACAGTTTTATTAAGAAATAATTTAAAAAAATGGTATTAATTAAAAGGAACTAAAGTTCCTAACTCGTGTCCCGCGACACGTTTCATGGTTTTTTGTTCTTAGGTAAGAAAGTTCTTTATTGATGGGAACCACCAACTTTCTGGTAGACTTCGTAAAATAAAATGTTATAATTTCAGCATATTAAGAGTGTTTTTGAACAGTGAAGAATTGAAAAGCGTTTTTAAGTTAAGTTTCCAGCGAAATTTTTCGATACATTTCTTTAAAAAATTTAAGTAGGGCATGAAAATCCTAAATTTAAATATCCCCAACCCAAGGTAATCAAGTGGGTAGGTTATCATTTTAACAAACTTTTAAATAAGAAAATATGTACATAATCGAGTCAATTTTTAAATTCGTTTCTAACGATTAGTAAAATTAAACATAATTAGTAAAAAAGACTATTTACATCATAAATAAATCTCATACTATGATAATTCATTAAATGGCGTTTAAATAAACGCTCACCTTTAAAACGTTCTGACATTGGATGAGAAAATAAAAGTTTCACTTAAAAAACAGTTGTCAAATTTAAATTTTGACACCCTGAATATCGAACATGAAAGTCTAAAATAAAGAAGTGGTATAATGAGAGTCATGTTATTTTGCTCAAAAAATATGTGACTAGCGGATTGTCTTCTTTTTCGCGGACATCCTGTAGTTTATCTACTTAATTGGCACACTGTATTTATAGATAAAAAAATGGTCATGTGTCCGTTGGACTAGTTGTACTATAAATAAGTAGATAATAAATTACTTATACTGTAAATATTCTCCAATAGAAAAAAAAAATCTTGAAGTGAAGTGGATTTCAAAAAAACTGAAAAACTACAAGGGTGATGTACCCTCCAGGGACGATTTAGCCAAAAATGTTATTACAGTTTATTACACATATTCGACAGTAGAATTAATATTCAAAATTTAAAAAAAAATATTTTGCCGAATTTTGAGGAAATACCAAAGACCGAAAAGTCGCATTATGTAAAGTGCCCTTCAGAGAAGACTTACTCAAAAATGTGATTGCAGTTAATTTTGAATATTGTACAGTGGAATAGAGTAAATATTAAAAGGTAAAAAAAACTCTTATAGCAAATATTGAGAAAATTTCCATGAATCGAAACTTCCCGATTATCCTGATTGATTTAAAAAAAAGCTTATTAGAACAAATGTCTATGTGGTACAAAGTGTAAATACAGAGCTTGGATTGTTTCTGATGAATCTGATCATCTGAAAATGTTAATAAGTCAAATTCGAAATATCGACTAGATCACAATGCTTCTCATACATGAGTGCCTCATATGAAAAAATAATAAAAGTGTTAAAAAATAGCCTTTTCGTATGTAAATTGCTCTCTAGAAAAACGTAAATACACCTCAATATACATATTTGATGGTAGAATAAAAATGAAACGTATAAAAAATCGTTCAGCGAATTTCGAGAAAAGTTCTAACAAATCGAAGAATCACAAAAGTAAACGACCCCTTTATCCCTGATGATTTTAATGAAAAGGGTATTGAACGATCTTACTATGGTATAAAGTCTAAATACAAAGATTGGACCGTTTATGATTTTTAATTTCCTTGAAAAACTTACCAAATGCTAATAACTCGAATTTGAAAAATCGCCGAGATTCCAATAGGTATAGATGTAGGTATAGTAAGGTATGGATATTTTTACCCATACCTATTATCCATTCATTACCCACATATACCCATACATACTCATATTTACCCACACATATATCCCATATTGGGAGTGATTTTTTTATGTTTATAGATATATACATGTATATCGGGTATCCCAGAACTCGCGCCCCAGAGAAAAAAAAGGAGAAATCCTCATCAAAAGACAAATAAAAATTCCCAAAGAAAAAAAAATTGTAGCTTGTACGGTATTCAACAAAAGAACATTTTTATTCGACAAATCAGAGCGTTGTAAGCCATCCAGGTGTAGTTCTCAACATTGTTGCTAGGTGATTGGTTTTACTATAACGTTTTCAATGAACTGATCGGCTATGAAACTTTTGAGAAACGTCAATGTCAAGATTTCGTTCGAATTCTTTCAAATCGATTTAGTTACCACCTGTGCTTTTATAATTATGTATTCTGCCGCGGATTATGTGGGAATGTTAATTTCTTATTTATTCAATTAATGAAATCAACCTAATATGTTGATGTTGACACTTTAGCGGACATGTCATACCGACATTATTTAATTGTGACTTAAACTTAGCAATCGATTTTATTAACATTAACACCTCAGAGTTCCCTTTCTGAAATTGGTGTATCTTAGATGTCTCACAACTTTCTGATGCAAACCATTAATTGTTCTTCGTTTGCATTTTTAGAATAGAGATTGTCGTCGGCATTTGTCTGTTTTATCTGGGGCGCGACTTCTGGGACACAGTGTACACTCAGTACAAATATGTACTAATTAGTGGCCAACACATCTCACATTGTCCATTGACAGAAAGTCCTGATGACTTATCAACGCTCTATTTGTATTTTAAAGTAGCATGCTTGGATGCGAAAAACCCATTCCGTAATAAATTGTCATTTGTTTTGAAAAATCATCCCTTATAACACAGAGCATGAAGTATTAGTAGCGTTCGGAAAAAATGTACCCATTAAAGGCACGGGAAATATTTTTCTGTAGTTTTCAACCTGGATAAACCATTCTTTCCTGTTTATGTCCTCCGAAAAATCCCGGCATAATGGGGTGTACGACGACTACGACATAAAAAAGCGTTTTTTGCTTTACGATACTGGATGTGTACAATAAGTTAGAGAACCAATTTGCATATGTAACTATGTATGTGTACGTTTGCTATGGGCCAACGCGCTCGACACCGCCAACCGATATTACTGCGACGTAGAGAATTTTATGTTATCTTCGTGTGACTTACTTATTATAAACGAAATTCGTTTTATATGGCCGAGGGAAATGAAAATATGGCATATGTAACGAGAAAAGTTTTCCTTCTATGGCTGTGCTTCTTGTTATAGCTCGGGTTTTTCTTGTTTACATTTTGTATACCTACCTACCAGCGAAAATACAATTTATTCCATAGTAACTTTCTAGCCGAAAAATCTACTCAACAAAATAAACGAATATGACAAACAATAATGAACACCAATCTTTTCAGCTCTATTAAACTGCACTCCCGTAATAGCCAACTGTTAAATCTGATACTCTGCACTTTACGCCATAAAGACGCAATAGATTTCATTCTTACAAAATCAACTATAATTTCGCAAAATTCTCTCCGGTATACATCTAGTACAACGATTACCACACCTTTTATTGAAAACAGGTGATTGTGCCTCTTTCATTGTTCCAACATATCCCAAAGCGTACAATAACACCATTACCATTGACTCTGATAGCGGAGCGGCATCGAAGGTAGTCGCCACAATATTTTTCCATCTGATTCGGAATCGCTTTAAATAATTGAAAATAATTTTAATGAAGTTGTTAAGCAGTACTATACGGGCAGCTCGATGGCGATAACGCGACCAGATAAAAGCTACTGTTAAGATGGTTTATTCTCTTCGTTCGCAAAAAGAGAGAGAAAGATAGAATGAGATTCGGTATGTGGCGGTACCGACGACGGTACTCCCGGATCGGTATCTCTTTTATTAACCTCATTAGCTGGTGTCACATTTACATATAATAGCTGTACGGAGACCGTATTAGGGATGCTGTGTGGATTATACAGGCTGTTTCACGCAAAACAGTTTGTTACAAAACTTTTCAAACTCGTATTAGGAATTTTCATCTAAAAATGTAGAGCACCACCCTAATTACTTTTGTTTATTAGTAGATTTCATAAATTGGTTTTCAGGTTAAATATGAAGAATTCTGTTTATTTTTAACTTGTTCCCTGTGACATTGTAAACATTTGTATAGTGCGACTACGGCTCACTGCTTTGAAAGAAATATTATATCGAGAATAGTAAAGTTTCACATTTATTTCATCAAATATGTAATATGTGCAAATATTACTGAACAAGTAGAAGTACGATGTGTCCATCGAACCACTTTCTGCAATTTTATTTAAATATTCGTAAAATATGAAATGTTTAATAAACGTCAACAGTGTAATGGTATTGAGAGAAGTTTGTCAAAAGTATTGTTAAAGATTGTTATGACTATTTGGATATTTGGTAGTAAAAAACTAAAAATGAAAGGCTGTTGTTGAGTCTAAACAGATACTACATATACAGACTACATGAATCGGACGAAGTTTAGCAGTGATCACTGTTCTTACTTAGCTTTTTGAAAAATTAAACTATCGTAGGTGTATAATATAGAGATTCAAAAATGAATGAATTAAGACAAATATAATATTACAAAATTGCCTTTTATATGTATTATTATATTATGTATATAGCCTTATACAGAGTGATCACTTTACAGACAACCAAATTTTTATTTGTCTAATTATAACGTGCTCCATGTTCTTACATAATTTCAGAACTGATTCCTGAATACCTACATACACAGTGATCAAGAAATACTGTTTAAGTTGGCAATCCTACCTGGAGGATTTTTTTGCCTAAGGGTTTGCAACGCTACACCGGAAATCTTTGCACTCTGAATGACAGCGACAGCTGAATAAACACAAATATTTTAGGTTATGTAAATTTATTTACGATTAAAATAACCACACCAGAAAAAACTTCAATATTTAAAGGTATTGCTTGAATTGAGCACGATTATGTTCTAAGCATAAATTTACTCTCCGTTTTAGGCTCTCGGAGACATTAATTAACATCCGAGGAGAATTATTTGCAACTTCCTCGATAATTGCAGCTTCCAGTTCTTCACTTGTATGTAGAACATTACTGAACACCTTGTTTTTAAGGTGCCCAAAGAAACAAATGTCTAGAGGTGTCAGGTCTGGTGACCTACTTGGCCAGATTCCCATACTTATGACTCGATGGCCAAAAACTTCCTGCAAATATTGCATTGTAGCACGAGCCGTATGTGCTCGAGCCGGATCATGTTGAAAGTAGCCATTTTCGCGCTCCTCTATGGTTAACTGGGCAACGAATGGCTTAAGAATGTGCTGAATGTATCGATCAGAATTAATCGTGAAGTTAAAAAACACAGGACCAATTAATCTCTGCCGCGATACAGCCAGCCAAACACCAACTTTAGTAGGATGTAAAGTTGTTGTTCTAACAGCATGTGGATTTTCACCAGACCAAATTCTGTAATTTTGAAAATTAACATAGCCATTGAGATGGAACCAGGCTCCATCGGAGAAAAAGGTTTTATCCAGGATGTCATCATTGTTCAATCCCTGATTGAACCAGTTACAGAACAGAACGTGTTGTGGACGATCAGGAGGATTGGACCATTGAAAATTTGTACGGGTGGTATTTCAATTTGCTCTTCAACACAGTGGAACAACTTCCATATGATAAACCTGTAAAGTCACGAAACGGAATAAGGGAAATTAGGAATAAGTGGAAATTGGTGAACTTTTGATAAGGATCAAACCTGTTTGGAGGGAAAGCTTCCTAACCGATTTGCGAGGACTTTGTTGCAGTGGGGCCCTGACGTCTTGCACCACATTTTCAGTGAGTACGGAGGGTCTACCAAGGTGGCTTTCCTTTCTTCACATTGCCTGTATTCAAATATCGTTCAACTACGCGCATGCAGTGTTATTTAAAAACGTCGATAGTGAACACAACTTCAGGAAACATTTCTTCAAATTAAGTGTGTATGGGAATCTGGCCAAGTAGGTCACCAGACCTGACACCTCTAGACTTTTGTTTCTTTGGGCACCTTAAAAACAAGGTGTTCAGTAATGTTCTACATACACGTGAAGAACTGGAAGCTGCCATTATGGAGGAAGCTGCAAATATGTATCCTCGGATGTTAATTAACGTCTTCGAGAGCCTAAAACGGAGAGTGAATTTATGTTTAGAACATACTGGTGCTCAATTCGAGCAGTACCTTTAAATATTGAAGTTTTTTCTGGTGTGGTCTTTCAATCGTAAATAAATAAAACACAACCTAAAATATTTGTGTTTATTTAGCTGTCGCTGTCATACAGAGTGCAGAGATTTCCGGTGTAGCGTTGCAAACCCGTAGGCAAAAAAATCCTACAGGTAGGATTGCCAACTTAAACAGTATTTCTTGATCACTCTGTATGTATTCACGAATCAGTTCTGAAATTATGTAGGAACATGGAGCACGTTATAATTAGACAAATAAAAATTTGGTTGTCTGTAAAGTCAGTTTACGGACGATAATTTTACGTGATAAGGTCATAAGAAAATCTTAGTGAAAAATTGCATACATTTATGAATTGCATTGAATTATTATCACTAAATTATCATTGATGTTTTATATTATAGAAGATTTTTTCGCACTGCGGTTGGCCGATCCAACTTGTCATTTTAGACACATTGTTATGACATGTGTGAAGTTGAACATTAATCTTGAACCTTACATGTATTGCTATGCGGGATAATTGTTTTTATTGAATATTAAATGAAAGCAGTCTACTTTTTATACGGCCATTTATATCATTCATCATAATTTTTTAGTCGAAATCGTAACATAACCTATTATTACTGCACACCCTGACCGATGCTACTTTGTTTTAATGATCCAAGAACAAATATATGAGATTATATAACTAATCAAACTTGTAGAATGCAAGAATGAATTACCTTACTGTCGCAATTGTTATTGTAATAGTAATAAACAATGATATGCACAGTAAATATTCAGATAACTTTATGAATAATAATCGGCAATACCGCTAACGTCCAGCTAACATCCAGTGTGCTGTCGCCGCCGACGAAGTGGAAGGGAGATAGATGCGTCAGAAGCGAAACGCTCAGACCGACCGTACCTCTCTATCGCTTGTTCTTGTTCTCTCTCCCGCATGGCTCACATTGGTTGTGTGGTGCCCGCCGGTCTCTCTTTCACTCGGACGCTGTAGTGGATAGTAGCAGATAGATGCGTCGCAAGGCAACCGCTAAGGTCAATCTCTGTCTATTGTTCTCGCTCTCACTCTAGCTCGCACGCATGGGTCTGGCGTAACGTTACAATGTTTTCTGGAAAGTGTAGCTAGCCCGCACATCGATTTATAAGACGTTTATCACGTCAAAAAAACCGTAACCTCAAAAGAGTAATAAGGGGCTTAGCACATTCCTTCCTCACTTGATTTATAGACCGAGTAGACGTTTCCGTCAATGTCTATATCACTCATCCTTTTGAACACGTAGAAAACCAAGCACTAAATCTCGTCACCTCTATCAAAATTCCAACCTTCCGGATATGTTTCCTTTTATCGTGTGGCAAACGCTGACTTTAAAGCGTTTTGTTTTGCTTTTACTATGAATAAAATACATACCCTTTATATAAGACATTAACGTTACGCGTTACACCACAATAACTATTTTCGTTCTTGCTGAGAACCAAGAACAGATTTCACTGTCTTCCCTGAATTAGTTCCGAATTATAATAGTTGATGGAATGTTTGAACATAGTGGTACCAGTCCTGGGATCAATTCAACGTTAGTTGGAACACCCAAATGCTTCTGCGCACCCTCCGTCTAATTCAGAACTAATTCAGAATATTGGTAACTAGTCCAGAAATCAGTTCAACATTTGTTGGAACCCAAATTTCTTTTCCGCGCGCCCCGTCTAAGTCAAAACTAATTCGGGTACTTGAAGGAACACACAAGAGTCCAGAAAATTAAAGAGAGTAATCTTTTCAGTATCAACGTTTTAGTACAATAACTACTTACTCTATGTGAATAAATGAACATACGATTCTTACATTTTACTGAAATCGTCGTTTGAGAATATCGTACCGATGTATATGGAACGTAATTGCGTTTGTTACGTTAGGTCTTTAAGAAAATGATATTCTTTTAGCTCGTGGATTGCCGCCCCGATTCCAGCCTATGCATTATATCTGGTGTTTGATTAATATTTTTAAGGGACACGAAATACGCCCACGAGAGATGTTCGAATTTAATTTAAATGTTAAAACTCGGAGGAGCCGTAGAGAGCGAGAGTGGAAAAAAATAATTGATATCCCACCGCCCGAGACAAAAATCTAATTATAATTCGAGTGGAGGATATCAATTACACCTAATGTCACCATTAACTAAATTATTCATATTTAATTGGCCATAGTCATCAAAAAGTTGGCGACTTCTGTTTCAAATTTTAAATTATTCAAGGAGATGGTTGCGCGGTGGCGAAAACCCTCGTTTCTTTTTAGTGTTATGGCATGGCGAGCATATTGTAGCTTTCCTTCTTTTCTTCTCCTTTTATTTCGGGATGGCGAGCAAAGGCGGGAAACAGATTGGCCAGGGCCGGACCGGCTTATGAATAGAACATGAACGTGGGATGAATCTTCCGGTTTTCTTGCGACACGACTACAGCGTAACAACGAGATTACTTCTGAATAAATTTGAACGATTTTTATATGGTTCTGATGGAACTCTGTTTAAAAAGGTATAAAACTTTTGGTAATCATTAGAAACGCGTTTGGTCTTTAGTTGGGCGTAATAAAATTCTCACTTTAAAATATAGGTTCTATATCAGGACTATCTCGTAACTACGTGTTTTCTTATAATGTGCTACTAAACGTAGCTTTCCCTCACGCTGATTTTTAAAAGACTTGGACCACCCGTATAAATGTCAAGCGTTTGATATACATTAATTTCAGTTATTTTTCAGAAGAAATTAAGAAGTTCGTCGCTCGTTACAAATGAGAGGTGGAAGTAGAACATGATAATGATATAAAATATTAGATTGCCTTCCTATATGTTCAAGTCTGCTTATGAACATACTTGTTTTTGAAAACTTTAACAAGTTGAGATAGTCAGAGAAGCTTTCTAGAGGAAGGTCGGTTGTCTTAACCGTATTTTATGAAACCCCATTGCTTTTACGAGACTAATCTTTCATTTCTTGAACGCCTCAACGTCCATTTGTCTTTGAAACAATCGCGACTGATACTGCCGTCCAAAAATTCTGAGGAGTAATTGAAAGAGTAGAAATGCTTTATAGAATAAGATGTATGGTGCTTAATCGAATTTCATGAGACACCTTTACTCTTATGGGTCTATCCTTTCAATTTCGTTTTGAAGATCTCGACGTCGTTGAAACAAATCGTGACTACAATAGTTGAGTTCTTAGAAGTAATTAAAGGAACAAATAGCTCCAATTCCTAAAAAAAAAATTAAAGACAGGTTAGTCGGTAAAATATAGTGAGTATTTATCGATGAAATATTGTTGGAAAAATTGGTGGTGGAGAGGAGATGGTACTAGTTACCTATGTTTTTTTAAATCCGTGACAACATTCAGTACTAAAAGTGAATAATACATACTAAACATATGGGTGGATTTAAAAGCGAGATTTAATTTACTAAATTAGATAAAGTTAAAAGTGTTCAGAACAGAAATACTTAAGTCTACAACTCCAGTAGCTTCTTAAAAATTGTATGTTTTACAACGAAAATTAGTCTATAAAAGTTCACTTTTGCTGATCTTAAACATGTAGTTTCGTTTTGTAAATTTTGCGCCCCCTTTGCATGGCACCCAAGGCACGCACCCCGTTTGCCCGCGGTACGCTACTCATGATAATAAAAAATTTCGTGATTCACGGTATGTTTTGAATAACTGTATACCATTAGCTTATATTTATGTATATCGGTATAGTTTCAATGATCAAACATAACCAAAGAAATCGATCACAACTTATAAAAGTTAGATTATTCACTACGACAGTAATTAAAGTACAAACCCGCAAGAGTGAATTAAAATATTTTCAAATCATTTGATAATTTAACGAAAACGAATTATATAAAAAGAAAATTTTTTGTGAATGTTTTTAAAGTGTATCTATTTAAAAATATTTCATTGCAACATTTTTCTCGTATCAAAATATTCTAAAATACCGGTTCGGTACAAATACTCTGCATCAAGCAATGTTCAGAGAATATTCTATTTCTGAATGTACATGCATGCGTTGAACTTAATTCTTGATTCCAGCCCTGGCCCCGTTTGTTCCTTAAGCCAAACACAGTTGTAAGGGATACGCAGCGGAGGTGAAAGTTTAGCCCCAAGATTAGCTGTTGTTCTCAGGTTTTCCGGGGGGGTGATAAGAGATGACAGGGTGAATAAAAAATCAGCTTATTGCTAATATCGGTGGCCGCAATTACAGTAAATTTTTCGGGGAGTATTTTTTAAAGCCACGATGATATAATTTTTTTATTTTATTGCTAATTGGAAAAGCAGCCGGAGAGTGGCAGCAGTTTGTATTTTTTGCCGTTATGTAGTTGAATGTAATGAAGGGGGGTAATAAAACGGTTGAAAGACTATTAAAAATATCGACGTTACGTAGAAGTTGGCACATTATGACATTAGGACTTAAGAATATAAAACTCGAAAGCAAAAATAAGTTGTAACCTAACTCAGTTCTATATTATCAGTATTATCACAAATAGTAAGCAAATAGGCTTGAAAATAGAGATCTGCGCAAACTTATGCATGAAATTTAGTAATTATCGTTTAAGCGATAACAGTTGGAAGTACGCGAATCACAAAACATTTAAGAAAATAATGTTACCAAAAATGATATTATTATTGTTATTAAATTAAGACAAAATTAAATTTAATAATGATCGTATATGCAATAACAGTTGGAAGTACGCGAATCACAATACATTTAAGAAAATAATCTTACCAAAAATAGTATTATTATTATTATTAAATTAAGACAACTTAGGAAATTATTAAAATAATTGTAAAAATAATAAAAATCCAAATATTTTAACTTTCCTTGACTTTTTTGTTTTCTCTCTAAATGTATGCGTTTATACACGGAAAAAAAATTCTTTTCATTTCAACAGAAGTGATCGTGGCCATTTTTTAAATCGACTCTTCTAAAGTCGATTTTTAGTCACCTTCAAATGTTAGATTAATTCGAAACTTCGCATACTTATTAAAAACTAATGACCGTGCAATAATTTAATAACCAAATCATTATTGTATCTAGGCTCTCGATTGTTTGCTACTGGACAAGCTTATTGAAGAACTTGATTGCTCTAAGCTAACACGGAGGGTCCCATGTAACGCTGAAGCATTAGAAGAAATGACTATGTATATTACGAGAAAGTACTTCATAAGACAAGCTGAAAAATCGAACTAAAAAGTGAAAAACAAAATTATAGTTAAAAACAAACTAAAAAACACGCTTTAATGGTGAATCCAACTAAAAAGGAACAAATAAATTATAGTTTAGAAAAAACTAACAAATTATAGTTTAAAAAACTAAAAAAATACCCTCTAAGGGTGAATCCAACTAAAAAGGTAGAAATAAATTATATTTAAAAAAAAACTAAAAAAAATCACGTTTTAATGGTGAATCCAACTAAAAACTTAAAAATGTTTGTTTTTCTTTTGTAGAAATAAGAATACCTAGTATAATTAACGAGATAGATGTTATTTTAATAAAGCGTAGGGTGCTTCTTGTATAATTTTATACTAATTGTACTGATGAAATATTTTTAACAGCATATATCAAGCACCCCACGCTTTATTACAATAACACATATTTTCTCGTCAATTCAACCATTCTTATTTCTAAAAAACAATATTTTTTTCGTTTTTTGTTTAATTCGTTAGATGATTAGTTAGATGATTAACTTACAGAAGAGGTTAAGAACTACCATTTCTCCTATTAAACGTTAAAACGGTTTTCCAGGTAGTCGTTACAGTTACTTGGAACATAACTTAAAACGCCGACTCACCAAGCCTATCAATTTCATTAACACGAACATCGAAAATGAAATTGATAGGTGTCTCGGTAGTTCAATTGGCAGAACACCTGACGCGATATTAGGAGATCCGGGTTCGTATCCCGACTGAGCCACAAATTTCATTTTCAGATTCTCTTACATTTGTTTGATAAGGAGGTACATTGGACCGAGATTGCGGCGTCTTTTATATAGGTTTAAGTGCCTATTAATGGTTTTTTGGCTGTCCCAAGTGAGACTGGAGAGAGCATCATACCCAATTTACTTAATAGCCCAAATGATTAAATATAATATGCATATATCGAATCCAACTGTGTTATTGCATTATTTTATGCATGATATGCAGTTTTTGGAGAAAATATGCAAATTACTTTAAACACTTACAAAATATCTATAAAAAATTAGCAGATTAGCAAAACATACACTTTGTATAAATTCCTTTCTTTACTTATAAATATTACATATTGAGTATTCCTCTTATAAAACGGAATTAACCAGTATCGTATTTTGATATAGTATGGAGGTATAGTATTATGATACTATACTATACTATACTGAGTATTCGATAACAATGGAGCAGTCTAATTTCTAAACCAATCTTATTGTGTTCTGTGTCACCCGCAGTACCTATCCCTTCGCCGTTAGGTATACTTTTATTTTTATATTTCATAAACGCACATAAAACCTTATTTGGTATTAGTGTGTATATTTGTTCCAATAATATTTTCTGGACTCAGCTTCATCGCTTTATTCGGAGCTAATCATCTTTTGTTTGTTCCAGCTGAACTCAAGATGGATGTTCTGCGTGAAAGACAAGAAAAAGAGAACTTGGAAAGACAATTGGTGGAAGAACAAAAAATCAGAGGTAAGCAAATACTATAACCCTTTCTTTTCTTTCTTTCGTTTTTCATTGAATAGGCAGACATCGACATCTTCAGACGTATTGTTACATTGTTTTCGGAATTTTATTATTTTAGCAGACGCATTGTTTTATGACGAGGTATAATTGCGGTCGGAGGAGAGCTTTCCTTTTTTCCCTCTCTTTTCTTTTTTAATGTAATGTATAAACTTTGTGTTACGGCTGAGAATGTATGGGCCCGATGTAATTAATTATTTTGTTTTGTGAATTGCTGAGTCTTCGATTATTGTTGAGAGTCCCAAACGGTAAAGAATAATTAATTTACCGCATGATGATTCATGGTGATTGTTAAGTGCTTTAAAAGGAAATGCTTTGATTGTTTGAAGCATGCAATTAATTAAAAAAAGAAGGGAAGCGGTTAAAGTGTGTGAACTTTTTTCATTTAGACTACTGATGATCGCCGATATATCGATCTCAAATTACTTGTTCAGCCATATGTGAATTGGCCCCTAGTCCCTACAACGTATTTTAGATTATTCAATAATCGAAATTAGTCTTTGCTGAACGGAAAATTGTTCTAATTATTCATATTTATAAATTGTTTAATGTTTCTATATTACAATGTACAGCTCTTCAGTAAAAGTCGATAAAAAAAGTTAAAATCGTACAAGAGTACACTTAACAACTCTACTTATATAAGTTTCTTATTCTGGGTAAATTGAATTAACTAAATTAAGTTACTTACCAAGTTGTTACTAAATTTGAAATATTCTTGTGGCTTCAGCTATGAAGTACTGAATATTAATCACTTTTGTTTACACATTATCGCTTAATTCGTACATTAGCGATTACAGGCGTTCTCTGATAATATCCTCTATCGTCAATTAGGACAGCTACTTTTATAACGTTTACCGATTTTGACGCTGAAACCCGTGAATTACTTTAATGGCTAATTCACAACCATAGTTTTATTACACTTACAATGTTATCTCCACCAGACCTCAAGTATAATATCTTCATAGCTTCCGTCATTGTACAGATTCAGTAGCATTGTTCACCCTTGATGGATTGATTTAATAAATATTAATAAGGCCGCTGATTTTAGCCTGATTTATAGGTTGAAACCAGGGATTTCTGATATAGAAATGCTGTATCAAGTTTTATTTACATATTTCGTCATTATCTTTTACAAAAGTGTGATTTTATCATAACATGAGAAATGACAATGTGGGAAAATAAGTAACGTGGCGATATTATGGCTGTTTTCTTGCTTTATTTTCATTAAAAACTGTACTAAACAACCGAACTGAGGTATTAAAAAGTCAGGCTCTTTAATCGGTTGTTATTAAGCATTACCAAAATCACTGCACTATGGGGTGGCGTTTACTTACAAATAAAGATTTTTGAGAATGATTATGGTGGCGTGGTACTTACTATATGCAATAAGCAAACGCTACAGTAATACCTGTTTGCTGCCTTATATGGGTATGCATGGTTTATAGTATATGTAAATAATACAGTAATAATAACAATAATAATGCAATAAGCGAATGCTACAGGAATACCTGTTTGGTACCTTACGTTTTTATACATGGTGTATATTCTGTAAGCATATTGTTATGTTTGTTAGGATTATTTTGATTGATGTATAACAAGCAACAACTGAAATGTCAAAAACTGTATCATATACGTGTGTTTATATACAGTGTGTCCCGCTTTTCATGAATACACCCTAATATCTCAGTTATTAATAATGCGATTTCCTTGAAATTGTTATGGTGATTATATGTTAGAAAAATAAAGTATTTGGCATAGTGAACATATTCATCGACCATTGGCGTGCGGTGTTGGGGGGTGAAAAAAAGCTGTTTTTTGGGAAAATGATATTAGGGCTCATTTTAGATAACTTTTTTTATCAGATTCAGAATCAGCATCCCCAAAGACCCCTTGATTAATATTTTCGAAATCTCAAGAGCTAATTTGAGAAGAAAAAGTCTATTTTTAATAAGTTCTTTATTTGTAACTGATGTGGTAACAAAATTACAAATTACATTATATCAGATTCTTGAGTTTTCAACAACTACCTCCAGAAACAATACACTTTTCAACAATTCTTCTCAAACGTACATTCACTTTTCTTAAAGTTTGGGGAGTTATTTCCTGACACGCTTGCCTAATTACAAAGCAAAGTTCCTCTCTATTACGAGGCCGAGTAGCATACACTTTATTTTTCAAATGCCCTCACAGAAAAAAGTCACAAGGGGTAATATCTGGCGATCTAGGGGGCCATGGTTCTAAAGCAGAATTTCTACCTATCCATTTCATAGGGAAAATTGCATTTAAAAAGTCAGAAAGAACTATCAGAGAATTATGTGCGGGGGCACCATCTAATTGAAAGATTAAGTTTTGTCTCTGTGCTAATGGCAATTCCATGAGAAAATCATAGATATCATTTTGTAAAAAATGTAGAAAATTTTGTCCGGTCAGGTTATCCAGGAAAAAGAGGACCAACAATTTGTTCGTTAAATATGCCACACCACACGTTGACTTTTTCACTGTACTGGTTTTTACAATGAATTACCCAATTCGGATTTTCAGCTGCCCAAAACCTACAATTTTGACTAGATACCACACCGTTTGTTGTAAACGTTGCCTCGTCCGTAAACATCATGTTTTTCAGAAAAAGTCTGTCGTTAAGATAGTTTCCCTGCAACCATAAGCAAAATTCAAACCGTCGTTCAAAATCACCATTTAACAGAGTATGTAGAAATTTTGGTTTAAATGCCCTAATCCTATTGCGTTTCAAACATCTCCATACTTTGTTTTTCGTTAAATTCAGTGTCCTCGCAACTGCCCTTTTACAGTACCATTTGGGTTGTTTCGAAATTCTGCTAAGATACGTTCGTCGTCTGGATTAGTGTCTCTGATTTAAATTGTACTTCCCCGGTCTTGTCTTGAAAACCGCTCCAACAATCTGTTGATTTTGGCAACGGTGTCGTGAGAAATTGGTTCTCGATTATGATGCCTTCCATTGAATATTCCAGCAACCTGACGCGTAGATCTTTCAGTATCACCAAATAAGCGGATAATCTCTACTTTTTCTCCAATTGTAAGAACTACTCTTCGGTTGTGTGCCATCTTATTAACACTGCTTGACTTTTTGACGATTCGTACTGATTACCGAATGTCAAACAAAAACTTTTGTTTCAAAGCACTCTTTGCGTTAATTTGCTTAAAAACACAAATCGGCAAGCCAACGGTAACAAAGAGCGCGTATCTTCGAAAATACCTAAATTGCAGTATAAGGGCAGTTGCAAAGGATACTGAATATAACGAAACGGAGGTGTTTGATATTCAATAGGATCAGGGCATTTGAACTAAAAAGATAGAAATAAACAATTTTTTTCTGCTCAAATTAGCTCTTGAGATTTCTAAAATATGAATTAAGGGGTCTTTGGGGATGCTGATTCTGAATCTGATAAAAAAAAGTTATCTAAAATGAGCCCTAATATTATTTTCCCAAAAAACAGCTTTTTTTCACCCCCCCAACACCACACGCCAATGGTCGATGAATGTGTTCACTATGCCAAATACTTTATTTTCCTACATTATGATCAACATCAAAATTTCAAGGAAATCGCATTATTAATAACTGAGATATAGTAGGGTGTATTCATGAAAAGCGTGACACACTGTATTTATTTAAAATTAATATTCCGATACCTATTTGATTTGGTAGGTATGAGAGTGTTCGTTAATTCCGATATAAAAAGAAATTATGGGATTTTCCGAAAACAGCGTTTTCCATTTTGTTTTCCAAACAAACTGAGATCCTGACCGGTATTAAAACAGATGACGTTGTCACAGGAACCAGAAATTTTGTCCACGACCATCGCCGAAAATAAAAATCTAATCTCTCGTTTAATCACAAAATCCAATTTTTTCCAGATAACAAAATATAATCTGACCAAAAATATTTCATTATAAAATCATCGGGAGTTGATGGAACGTTTTATGGAGACGTTGACGCTCGAAAAAGCACATTTATAATATTTTTTCCACTCAAGCAAGTACGAGTACAATTAAAAAAATGAATATATATCGGAAAACGCCCTTCGGCAATTTTTAAGCAATCGACCGTTGATAATCTAATTCTCAATCTGAATACACCACCATCGTTACTAAGTGCGGTAAAGATACGTAACGATTTTTTTGCCAATGGTGGCGGAACGGAATGGAAGGGGTGAGCCTGCAATCTAAAAATAAACACTTTTTGACCATACAATCGAATAACTGCACATCTAATGTACTTACATTATTGTTAATTCTTAAGAATTTGTAGTACTATTAAATTTATGCAGTAGATATAATTTTACTGCAAATATTACCACGTTTCTTGGTTAAATTAATCTCATTTTACCTCAACTTGTTGTTAATTTATTGATATATATTGACGTATTAAGGAGGCGCAAACAACACTTAAGACATCAATAATTGCGGTAACTAACCTAATTCATATACTGTAAATTTATACATGGCTGTATGCCAAGGATGTATGTTAGGCCTCATATCGTTTGTATTTTATGAAAAGAAAGTACACCCTTTAACTGTTAACGTTACTTACTTACTTCGAATTCATTAATTCTACTGACGTATTTATTTAATTGATTTAGTTTTATGTATATAAATGTGCGTAAACGTGAACCTACTAGATTACATAATGGAAAAAACTGTAAATAACTTCGAAATCAATATTGAAAATGTGATAGGTAAGCATAATTTTGAGAGTAACTTTTTTTTTAAATATGATTATACTGATGAACTCCCCTCGTCTCATAAGACTTCTTCGGTTTAAAATTAGTTACGTAAGGACCCACCCCTTAAAACAAATTAAAAAACATTAGGTAACACCCTGTATATTTTTCAATAATCTATTAAGACTTCATATTCGAAACTTGCTTTTAAGTAGCCATCCATTCCTTATGGAGAAAAAATAAGAAATTCTTATTTTGTTCTATCAGAAAAGATTTAAAAAAGCCGAAATTTCAATTCATAGCAAAGTCACAACATCATTACATCACATTATATATATATATCAGGTGTTTTTTTAAATTTCACCTCATAGTAGGCTGTGGACAGGGTTTGTGAATGCGCCTTTTTTAACCTCACTTTTTTAATAAAAATTGAAACTGCTCCAATTGGTTAATAGTGTCTTGAAAAAGACAGCTCACTCATCTACGCCTAATTAATAGAGCCAACCTGTCTTTTTCAAGACACTAATAACCGATTGGAGCAGTTTTAATTTTTTTTAAAAAAGTGAGGTTATGTCAATTTTGACATTTTTTAGTAAGGCGCATTCACAAACACTATCCACAGCCTACTATGAGGTGAAATTAAAAAAAAAACACCCGATACACGATACATCACTACAACCTCATTAATAAACATTTTTTTGCATAGTGGTGAATTGTACATGGGAGATTCCATGTCAACTGATCAGGGAGTGAATGGGGTGGTTTTTAAATCGCTACCGGAAGTATCTAGTCGTCTTTAGGATATAAAAATACGTCCGATCCTACATTTTCAGCCCCTAATTTTGTGCCATTTTGGATTTGTGACCTATTTTGTGTTTTGTTCATTTTTTTGCGGGCCATGACAAATTTTCGTTTTTAGACTGCCGATGCGAGAATTTGAGTTTAAAAAAAATTCTGAAAATAGTAGGTCGATGTAAAATCTTCCCAGGAATCCATTTCCGGCCTCAGAGTTAGGATTGGATGCTCCCCCGAGCGGGAAATTCGAAAATAACAGTTTTTTTTTCAATGTGCGATATCTAAAAAGTTAATTTTTTTTTAAATATTTGGAAGCTGCCAAAATATTTCTTTTTACATATACGTTAAGGTCAAAACAAATTATCGGTGTGTATTTTGGTTTTAAGTAATAAATCACGCAAAAACCTGCTTTTTTTGTGGAAAAATTAAATATTTCTGTGTCTAACCCTGTGAAAACTCATGCAAACATTCAATTTGACATTTTTTGACGTTCCAGTATTATACCTTAATAGTAAAGAACCATTTTCGGTTCATTCCAAAGCCTATAATCTTGACCTTAGCTATTTTTTGCAATTTTTGAAATCAACAAATTGTTCTAACTCACCAATTGGCATATTCAATTTTTTCACCGGAGGGAGGAGCTCTAGAAAATATACAAATTGATGGGAAAACACGTAAAAAATACATTGTAAAAACCCAGAAATTTATACTTTATTCGTCCAATTTAACTGGTACAGAGAATTTCAGGAATCAAGATCTTCAATGCTAAATTTGTTGAAATGTGTTTGAATTTTGTGTGCCTGAGCTTGTGTGCCTGAGCCTGAGTCGAAAACCAATGCCCAATTCTCGTTTTTACATTTGACGATTTGCTTATTGTGAACACAAAACTGATGGAAACTTCTAGTGCCTGGAGTAGTTTTTGCTTCCTTTTTGTCACTGTTTTCATAACAAAATTTAAGAAGCTCGTGCACTGTCATGGTTTGGTTTTCAGAGGGTCATTTCAAACTCGCAATAGCAGCTTGACGCTTGATCAAGCGCTTGATAAAGGTTTAAAAAACTATCTCTTTCACTGGAACGTCGAAACTTAAATTTTGTCATGAAAACAGTGACAAAAAGGAAGCAAAAACTATTTCAGGCACTAAAAGCTTCCATAAGTTTTGTGTTCACAATAAGCAAATCGTCAAAGGTAAAAACACCAGTATGGATGAGAATTGGACATTGGTTTTCTATTTAAAAGGTAAAGTTGTGAAACTTTGGGAGGAGAATTTGGACATTGCTTTTCTATTCAATAACAACTGGCATTTGGGTCGCATAATTCACAGCAACGAAGATGATCTTGTTGCAGAGACGTTAGTGTTTAGCTATAATTCTGTCTCAAGAGTTTACCTGACTCACCTATTTGGCTAACTGTATCTTTTCCCCATGTTATTTGTGAGGTTAAGCTCACTGAAAAAAAGAAATCGCCGAAAACCACTTTGAACAAAGCTCAGGCACACAAAATTCAAACACATTTCAAAAAATTTAGCATTGAAGAGCTTGATTGATGAAATTCTCTCTACCAGTTAGATTGAATGAATAAAGTATAAATTTCTGGGTTTTTAAAATGTATTTTTTACGTGTTTTCCCATCAATTTGTATATTTTCTAGATCTCCTCCCTCCGGTGAAAAAATTGAATATAGCAACTAGTGAGCTAAAGCACCTTGTTGGTTCCAAAATTGCAAATAAGCGAGGATCAAGATTATAGGCTTTGGATTGAAGGTATAACACTGGAACGTCAAAAAATGTCAAATTGAATGTTTGCATGAGTTTTCACAGGGTTGGACACAGAAATATTTAATTTTTGCACAAAAAAGCAGTTTTTTTTGCGTGTTTTATTACTTAAAACCAAAATACACACCGATAATTTGTTTTGACCTTAACGTATATGTAAAAAGGAATATTTTGGCAGCTTCCAAATATTTAAAAAAAATAAACTCTTTAGATATCACACTTTGAAAAAAAAACTGTTTTTTCGAATTTCTCGCTCGGGGGGCATCCAATCCTAATTCTGAGGTCGGAAATGGATTCCTGGGAAGATTTTACATCGACCCACTATTTTCAGAATTTTCTTAAACTCAAATTCTCGCATCGGCAGTCTAAAAACCAAAATTTGTCATGGCCCGCAAAAAAATGAACAAAACACAAAATAGGTCACAAATCCAAAATGGCGCAAAATTAGGGGCTGAAAATGTAGGATCGGACGTATTTTTATATCCTAAAGACGACTACATACTTCCGGTAGCGATTTAAAAACCACCCCATTCACTCCCTGATCAGTTGTCATGAAATCTTCCACATATGGAAAGGTAATAGTCTCTTAATTAATTACATAGTTATTGTTACAAAGCCGGTGTTTTTCTTAATATTGCCATATTCTGAATCTGTTCAGTAACGGGAAATACACAGTGATCTGCACGGTTTGCTCTCGCCTTTTCCAACTAAATCTACCGAATCGAAGTTAAAGATTACGATTGTCTTGAGACGACAAATGCGCGGTAACAATCCTCTCTGGCATTTCGGTAAAGGTCATCTGAGTAACAAACAAAAGGCAACGGCAAGTAACCCTCGCATTGCTAGAGGACTTCTTCAAGGGTGACTTCCGAGTATCTTTTACTAATGAATCTAATACGAATTCAAGTGCCGAATCAATGGGGCGGACAAACTCCTAAAGGTCAACGAAATGTAGGATGTATTTTTATTACAGACGTATTACGGCCGCATTGATAAAAAAATTGGGGGAACACCGTTTATACAGATTTTTTTCAAATAAGCAGGAAATGCTTTTAGTGTTCTTCCGCCACATGCTAGTTTACGTCCCTAAGCAATAATCACTATATACCTCCGACAGATGTTTGGAATAAAAATTAGACGATTTATCTGAATCATAACAAAATATGGTACGCTATTCACGTTACAAGCTCTTTCAGGTTGCTTTGTTTCCAAAATGTAAATTGTCTGAATTCAAAATTTCATGTAATGGGAAAAATTTTGCCATCTACGTTGTATTTAGTCCCTTCCCTAGCCGATATTAATGGCCCCGCGAACATCACCGTGAGACAAATATGTCATTAACACATTCTCTCCGGTGCACACACGTATACAAGACATTCCTCCGCTTCCGGGGAACTTCCACCAAGACGTTTGCTTCTGACAGACCGAAGAGACGAGCCAACATTCCCCAAGTGCCATACATCAAGATCATTCCACTTAGAACCCTTTACCTGAATGCAAGAACGACTTTATTACGCAACAACTATTATTTGGAGACGTTCGTAAGCTACGTCGGCTTTATTCTCGTTTGGTTTATCTACTTACAGGACTTTTCAAGGACCGAGTACTTTGGATAAGATGACATTCTTTAAAAATTAAAATATTATCTCGAACGTTGAAACAAAAAATGTTTGTCGCACCGCGCGAAATTTTTTTTGAGGAAACTAGGAATTTAACACTGAAATAATTGCACATTTTTGATCATTTTTGTCATAATCGAGAGAAGCAGGTTTTGTATCAATGTGGAGCATACACAAGTTATAATAGAAATAATGTTGCATTCTTCAAAATGACATTCTCTAGAATGTTATAGATACCAAAGTGTAATGAGCATATTTTGTATAACGCATTGTTTTTGACACAAATGGTATCAAAAATACGAAACATGTCTTTCTACTTTTCTATTTATTAATTATTTATTTTATTTATTTTTCTAGTTTCTATTTGAAAAACGTCTATTTGGGATAATCAAAAAATTTGAACACAACTACAGCAAAACATGTTTCGTAATCCTGTTGTCCATATCGACAAATCACCAAATCTGTGGCGAAGATGTAGGTGACATAAAACAATTTTTTAACGAAGACCTACTGTATTGATTTTTGATCGCGTTGAAAAGCTCTATTCTTCATTTGCATAAATTTCTGCCACGTGTTAGTAGTCAGCATACCTGACATAATATGGGGTGTCTGCAAACCGATACATCGCATAAAATATGTAAGAAAAGATTTCTATTTAAAAAAAATTATACATAACCCCAGGTATATATATATATCAATTTGAGGGTCTGTCTATATGCATCATGACACTACGTTTGAAACAAATGTTTCACTAAAATATACATAAAACTATATATTTTCTACGACAATCATTTATTATTTTGAGACCTAAAAGTTCTGAAGAATGTACTTTCGGAGTTTTTAATTTCAATTATGTTATACACCTTACATGTAGCACCGAATATAATTTGAAAACTGTATAAGCTTGGAAAATAAAAATTTCCAATTGTGCAATAACTTGTGCATTTTTAAAAAAAAATGAAAGTTATATTAAATTTAATACTTCTTTAGGTAGTAACACTTCCATTTTACAATGTGATCCAGAAGAAATTCAATATTTCTCAAAATAATTTGTTTTCGAAAAACGCTCGATAGATCGATTTTGATTTTCTAGGGTTACGATTTCTTTTTACAAATGTTAGTATTGCAAAAATAGTTAATAACGCTTTCACAATGAAAACAAATTCATCGGGCATTATATTAACATATTTTAACAATAACAAGTTTGTTTACTCCCCTGCTATTATAACACTCTAACTATAACACGAGGAAGTGGAAATGTTAAAGTAATGTTTATTTTAAAACTAGCTTCAAAATAAAAAAAAGAATTAGACGCCATGAATGTAAGTTCATTTTGTAAAACTAAGGATAGATTGGAAAAATTTTTAGATTTAAAAACTAATTTACATTTTTACCAAATTCCATGTTATAAATTGTGGATTTCTACTAAACGATCTCAATTCGATCTTTCTCATACGTTGCTACAATTCCAAAATTAATTACTAGAAGTACTGGTATGAATTCACTTTTAGTAGTGGAAGTATACAGTTCATAACGATTCTATTTATTAATATTCTGTATCGCCGTTTTGATGGACAATGAAAATGGATCAGTTGTCGATGAAACATATTAAAATGTAATGTTTTCACTACGGAAACAGCGTTGTTCATATTTCATATTTTTCATGCAAAAACTGCATTTGTCACCAGAAATCCCAAGAAATATTTTATACAGCAATTTACAATAAATGCACTTTATTAGAAACTGCACACTTAGAAAACAAATATGTGGTGCAAATTCACAGATGATTTTTAATACCTTCCAACCATGCAGCAAGGGAAGTGCATGTCTTAAAACTCAGGTGCCGAAATGATATCTTTTTTACTGTAAGTTTAGAGGTCGCTTAATTAGGTATTTGCCATATATTTTAAATTAAACGAAATATATCTAAATTCATAGGGAGGAACCCTCAGACAAATTTTATAATCATAAAAAATCGTGTAATAGGCCCAGCTCCAAGTATTTCAGGTATAAAAAGCAGTAAATGTGCGATGACCAACGAAACGACCGCTCATCGTGACGTCACTCCGCATATAAACACGGGTCCGTTCAGCAGTCCACAAATATATTTTTCGAGTATTTTGGACTTTATTGTTGTTTCCGCTGGAGTGTAGGAGTTAAATTGTGACCAAATCTAGTAATTTGTATTATTCGCGTCGTAAAATAGTGTTTTCACTACACTGTTTATATGCGGTGTGACGTCAGACAGCGTTTTGGCGCCAATTCCTATCGTTTGACTTTCAAATGCCTTTTTTTGCTTCTTCTTCGACTGCCTATCCACAATTGTTGGATGTTGGCGACCATATTTCCATATATTTCTCTGTCGGTTGCTGTGTGGACTATCCTATCGTTCTTAACCCCGTCCAATCCCTTATATTTCTTAACCATGACATTTGCTTTCTGCCCATCCCTCGCTTCCCCTCTATTTTTCCTTTGACAATAAGTTGCAGCAGTTGATATTTTGAGTTTCGCATTATATATCCAAAATACGATGTTTTCTTCTTTTTGACATTAAGCATTAACTCACGATCTCTGCCGATTCTTCTTAGAATTTCATATTTGGTTACTCTGTCTGTCCATGGCACCCTTAGCATTCTACGATACATCCACATTTCAAACGCTTCTATTTTGTTGACGGAAGATGACTTCAATGTCCAGGTCTCTGCACCGTACAGCAACACCGACCATACATAACATTTGGCATAACGTAATCTTAGCTTTAAATTAATGTCACGACTAGTTAGCACTCTTTTAAATTTAAAAAAGATATTTCGAGCTGCTTCAATTCTGCATTTAATCTATTTGTCATTATCCCAATCTTCATGCAACCAGCTTCCTAGATATTTATATTGTGCTACACGTTCTATCAGTCTGCTATTAATCTTGCATTGTTGTATGGGAGTTCACGTCTGCTTACTATCATGAATTTGGTTTATTGCTATTTATTTTAAGCCCATAATTTGTACCAATACGGTTCAGCTCATCGATCATCTGTTGCAGATCTTCAATATCATCTGCAATTAAGATAGAGTCATCTGCATATCTAATGTTGTTTATATATACTCTATTTACCTTAATTACAACATTTCTATCTTCCATGATTTCCTTAAAGATGGTTTCCGAATAAAGATTAAATAGTAGAGGTGATAATATGCAACCTTGTCTTACGTCTCTACGTATGACAATATCTTAAGTCATTTGTTTTTATATGAGCCGATTGATGCCAGTACAGATTCTGTATACAACGGATGTCTTTGTCGTCTAAGTCTGCTTTTGTTAATATATCATTTAGTTTATCATGTCTTACTTTGTCAAAGGCCATTTCAAAGTCCACAAAACATATGAAGACATCTTTCTGAACATCTCTGCAGTTTTGTATGAGTACACGCACACTGAAAAGTGCTTCCCTGGTTCCCATCCCACTTCTAAATCCAAATTGAGTATTTTTTTGCTTGAATGTTCTTAATTTTTTTTAATATTAACCTAAGATTTATAGGCATATAATAATCTCTCATTTAGCCAGTTTCAAAAAAATGTGAAAATACCTAATTGAGATATTGAACGTATTACTTTCTAAACCGTCTTTGTTAGCTGCCGTAAAATCGTAACATCGATACCACCAAGAGGTAATTAAAAGAAGAACGGAGACGGGAGAAAACATTAAATAGAGGAAAATGCTTAAGATGTCTTTCAGCCCAACATGGAAGCTCAATCCATTAAAGTTGAGTCCATGATTGATTTTTCTATAGTTTTAATTTTCTAGGCTTTAATTTTACCAACTATACCCTAATAAATGTGTATATATTTATATCAGATGTTAATGAAATAAACTCATCGTTAATGTTCCCATGTCATTTGGTTCATTTCCGAGGGAAGTACATTTGAGTAAATTCGAAGGAAAGCTATGAATTGTTTGAATGGAAAGTTGTCATCGGTTGCATTATTTTTTAATTAGGTTTTAAGCGCATTGGTGTTACCCTTTTGTAAACGATCGGGTCATGACACTGGATGAGTCGGCACCTTTTCGATTTCATTTCATTAGTAGGTGGTAGCAAAAAGCGAAATTTGATTCGGCACTACGGTTGCATTAGAGTTCCGGAAGTCACGTGCCACCGGAAACCCGACCGGAGTCAAACAACGAACCATTAACAGACTAGATGTCAACTGCATTTCTTCTATTGACCCATTCGACACGACCGTCGAGACAGTCGACAGTCTGTCATATCGGCGACGGTGACGGTGACGTAGGATATGTTCTTTTTTATTCTATCTAATTGTACGGATCAGTAGCAATCGAACCGTAATAGACACGTTGTATCCTGTTCGTCCTTCCTCCTCCATTGAATTTTCATTAAATCGGAATCGTTCCATTTTCTGTTTGCAACCCTAATTTCCTTGGCAAATTATTCGAATGCCTCGAGCAGATATTAAATAAATGATTGGGCATTGACGTCTTGGGGGAAGAGGCAGGGAGAGAAATAATAAAGCTACAACACTCGGGAAGGAAGTTTTCCGAAAGATTTCCGCGCGCGCGGTACATTTGATATTCCAAGGAATCGACAGCGGAAATCCATGAATACTTGCTGAGAATCGAATCGGGATAGTGAGTGAGTGAGAGAGAGAGAGAACGATAAGTTCTCGGTTAAAATTTGTATGTGCACTGCGGAAATTTGATAGACGAATTTAATTAATTCTAAGACCGAATCGAATCGATAGTCTTGTTTTGTAAAACGATAGTTAAATAACAATAACATTCCATTCCCAAATTTTGACTTATCTATATCGGTTATCCTATTTCACCTTACCTCACAAGTACATTTTTCTCTTATACAATTCGTATGACTTTTAATTAAAGCTACTTTTATAATTGAGTTCCAGCTGTTATTTATCAAACCAATTCTGCTGTCATACCTGAAAAGGGCATATTTATTAGATTTGCTCTGTTTAAACAATACGTTTAGAGCCATCTATTCGGAATCGAAATGCCGTCGAATTATTCCGCTATACAAAGTAATCAGTTTAAATCATTTCCAATGTATATAGGTAAATGTAATTTTCTAAATAGCTGTTTTACGTCAACAGCATTTGCTCGAATGGAAACGTAACAGATTAAATTCAAACACATCGTCGAATATTCGATTCGCTAACGTTAATTGATTACAATGCAGATTTCAGTTACATTTAATATTATTAAATAACATTAGTGATATTAACACAAAATCAATCGAATTATATAGGCATCGCACATTAATTGTATTGTTGGGCGTATGGAAGTAAAAGGTTCAATTGTTTTATTTTAATACATTTTATCACAAATTTAAATGAATCAGAGTTCAGTAACACTGATGACGGAAAGATAAACATTCATATTTTCAAATATATGTGACCAATTCTAAAGGTGGACAAGTTTAGATCAACCGCAGTGATTACTTAAAAATGCATACATCAGTAAAATCCCAGCATGAGCTACCCAGAAATCTAAAAAATCTTTGCTCATTCCAACTTCAATCTAAGAACTACAAAAAAGCTTTGCACATAAGTAATTATGCTAATTGCATCTGTGTATATTTAGCCATCCCTATAAATAATGAGAAATTGCTGCACCACAACACAACATGACACCGAGATGTAGTATTTGGCAAATCGTGAATATTTGGGGAAATATGACCTATGGGGTCTTGGCTGGAACCCACAATTCGGACTTATTCGGCGCTGTTTGCGAAAATACAGTAGACTTAACTGAACGTAAATTTTTTATGGCCTTTATATTGATTTTGAATGGAGAGTAAGTGTATCTTTTTTTTAGCTCAAAAGACATATATGTATAATATGTCTATAATAATAATAATATGACATGATATGTAATAGACAATATATATTTCACCTCATAGTAGGCTGTGGGTAGTGTTTGTGAATGCGCCTTACTAAAAAATGTCAATATTGAGGAGGATTGACATAACCTCACTTTTTTAATAAAAATTAAAACTGCCCCAATCAGTTACTAGTGTCTTGAAAAAGACAGCTTGCCTCTATTAATTAGGCGTAGATGAGTGAGATTAAAGAATATAAAAATCTAAATGCGAGAACCTCTGTGAAAACAAACTTGACAACTCTTAACTCTCCCACGGAACAATATTCTTCGAAGAGCTTGGAACGATTTGACTTTTTATAATGACATTTTTTAGTAAGGCGGATTCACAAACACTAT
This sequence comes from Cryptocephalus moraei, assembly GCA_946251905.1. NCBI lineage: Eukaryota > Metazoa > Arthropoda > Insecta > Coleoptera > Chrysomelidae > Cryptocephalus > Cryptocephalus moraei. The sequence continues at coordinate 14,253,342 of OX276453.1, read as the reverse complement.
CCACAGCCTACTATGAGTTGAAATTTAAAAAAACACCCGTTATATATATATATATATATATATATATATATATACATTAATACGTTAAAGTGTACGTTAATAGTATTTGTGGCCTACTAGTTAAATATCTAATGTGTTAGAGAAAAAGATAATAGTATATTATCATACCAGTTTACTAAGACGGAGTGTAATTGTCACACGAGAATTTTAAAGCACGACGAGCGAAGCGAGGAGTGCTTAAGAGAACGAGTGTGACAATACGTCTTATTAAACGTGTGTAATATACTATTTTATCTACTTTGCTTTATTAATTTGGTAAATTTTGGCTGTTCAAGTTTTCGTATGGGGCCGTCCATAAATCACGTGACGCTAAATTTGCCTTTTTTGAACCCCCTCCCCCCCCCCATCGTGATATACCATGATATGCCGTAATACCCCCCTATGAGTCACGTAATAATTTTTGACACCCCCCCCCCCCAAATTTAAAATAAATTATACCAATTTTATTCTGTTTGATAAAAGAAATTTATATAATTTATTCTATATTACAGGGGAGAAAAAAAAATAAGTAATACCTAATTTTTTCACTTATTGTATCACTTTTTCACCAATTTTTCCTTTAATTGACTCTGTTCACTAATATTTCCGTTTCAGAACTTGAGAGACAACTGAACTAGTTTTATTTTACAAAACACCACCACAATCCACATTAAGATTATCCTTAAATTTGGGAATTTCCAGGTAGATAATTCACTTAAATACCTACTTACTAATAGGTACTTACCTACTTAATAATTGTATATTTTGTTCAGGAACATAGAGATGGTTGGAATTTATAAATAATAAACGAAATAAAGAAAGTATAAACTTTTCAATGTTTGGGACATAGATATTTATATTTTACAACGTAATAATAGTCTTTAGTTTAAAGGCAATACTATTTAAACGACGTCCATTTGAGGATTCAATAGGGATTATAAACAAAATTTCTCCTTTAAGGTAGGTAGGTAGTATTGGAAAAATTACCGGCAATTTTTGGATATCACGTGATACGATTCCACCCCCCCCCCCCCTACCGTGATAAACCGTGATAAAAAGGTAACCCCCCCCTAGGAGCATCACGTGATTTATGGACGCCCCCTAAGGGAATTTTGCGTGCGTTGGTTATACTGACGTGGACGTTTCGTATTTGAATTTGAAAATCTAGTAGCCCTAAGACAAATTCAATAAGTACTTACTTACGTGCTCGAAATGGAAGACAAAAATGTAGAATTGACCTGTACACCCCCAGAAACACGCAAAGCTGCTCAAGAAATTTATTGAAATACTAATAATTTAACCTTGACGTCTACGCACGTCTCCATGACATGCTGATGTACCAATTTAACGAAACTAAAAGTTACCAAAAGGAGTGTAATAATATGAATTTTATTACACTCTTTTCGGTGTAATAATGAGATCATTAGTAACGCAAAGTAGATAAAACCATTTTTTTCGACCTTTCTTCTTGTGGGGTAGTGGCCTGATGTGGTAAGGTTTTAAAGAGACACTCTTTTTACTTGGAAAGCTTTCGAAATTACTTTATTCCATGTTCAGTCCACTGCAATTATTACATCAATATGAGTAAATGAGTCAATGAGTAAAATAAAATTTTCTGTGATCTTTTGTTCATACATTGATCTGTATGATTTATATGTACCATTTCTAAGAACCTACGTTTGAACATATATTTTTCTATATCTAGAATATTCACGTTGTCGAAATCCACTAAATGTCCTGTCTTAACTGTATGTTCTGCTAACCCACAAGATTGTTTATTGGTTCTAATGTCACTTTTATGTGAGGTTAACCGATAGTTCAAATTTCTAGCTATTTGGCCTATATAATTTAAGTTATACGAATATATATGAATATGGAAATAATGAATAAAAAATGAAAGGAAAAAAGAAATGAATAAAAATAATATAATATGAATAAAATAAATGAAAAATATGATTATATGAATTATAGAAATATATATATCAACAACCATTCAACAATTGATGATATATCTACATAACTAGAATCATACCAAACAGTGACTTTTATTTACATCCACAATTATGTCCAAGGAACTAAACTCTACGGAATGTTCCGATTATTGAACAACTATATGTCATATTTGCAACCTTTTTTAAAGATTGTCATGTAATAAAATATCTCCCAAACTATACTCTAAAATGGCAATAACTGTCAACTGTCGTTCAAACAAAAAATAATCACTTGGAAAGCTTTGTGTGAATTAAATGACTTGGCGCATAGTGGTGAACAAAAGATGAACACACTGGTCTCTATTTCGAGACGAGACGACATCATATCTTGAAATTTCGATATGACACGAAATCAAATTTTGGTCTCGCCTCGAAAAGTCTAAGTCTTAAATTTTATGTTTGCTTTTTCCTATTTGTAAAACTGTAAGTGCCATGAATGACGAAATTACAGGTAAAGGATAATACTAGCGATGTCCAGGAAGCTCATCCATCGGAACATTAAAACGGTAAAGTAAGAACGGTAAATGGTAACATTTGCAGCTTTTATTGGTATAATTGAGCATTTTACGGTAATCACTTCATTTTCTTGGAATTCTTGAACGATTAATTATAGGATAGATATTCGGAGAGTGGTTTGGATCGTCTGATTGCATTAATGGACCTATTTCACAGTAATGTATGCATGCATTAGTAGCGTAGTTTCCCAAATTTTAACAAGTCTTGTTACAATCCGATAATCCGGCAGGTGATGACATGACAAGTTCCTAGTGCGAAATGACTGATAGAATAAAATAAACTATCCGAGACCGTCCCACGTATTTTAGAAAGATATTTTACTTTTGAAATCCCCATAATACCAATTAATGCACGAGTTGTTCCATCAGTCTTGCGACACCGCGAAGCTAAAATTTAAAATTTGATCAAAATCTCTTTAGCCTTTTTTGGTGAAATTAGACCACGGACGAACGGGCGAATTACTCGATATGACGATAATTCCAAAAATATGTTGTTTGGATTTCTAATAACGGCCCGATTAGCGCCGGCGCACCATTAGGGCCTCCTAATTTTATTTCTAAAAAGTAAGTTTCGTTAATTATTTTTTCTTATAACTAAAGAAAAATAAAAGTTTCGTTTGTGATATCCTAACAAATATATTAATTAATAAAAGTGATTTTAGATTTTGTATCTGTTGTCCATAACCTAATTTCTTTAAAATAATATTTTGAAAAAATTGAATAATCTACATAAAATTATGAAATCGATTAGGCTAGTTTCTGTACGCTCAACTTTACCACGCCTGTATAGATACTTGAAGAAAAACAGTGAAAGCGTCTTCGAAACCGAGACAAATTGAGACGAGACAAGATAATTTTTAGGGATTTTTGAAAACCGAGACGAGGCCATGTTATTTCTTATCTCAAGTCTACCACTAGGCGCACTAGACAAGACATGAACCAAGGATATGCATTATGTGCGCTTTATGGATTTCCCAAGTAGCCTTCGATAAAGTAAATATACTTGTACTTGCACGATACTTGTAGAGATCTGAAAATCAAAAAATATTATTAGTCAAGATATCACAGTTGTAGTAATTTCTTATCAGAATCAAAGGGTGATCATTATAATTAAAGACCAGTTTTCTGATGTAATGGAGATTCTACGCGGTGGTTTGACACTTTCCATAGAAAACCATTTTCAACGATATGTTAAATAGATGGAGCATGTTCTCGAAAAAAGGTTAGAACACCTGACGCGAAATTGGGAGACCTGGGTTCGAATCCTGGCTGAGCCACAAATTTCATTTTCATATTCTCTTACATTTGTTTCAGATATGTTAAATATTTGTCAAAATAGTATACGTAATTATAAATGAACACATCATAAATGAACTTCACTTGATACTGCCATAATAACTGATAAGGATAAAGTCTTCCACACTGATGCATGGGCGCCGCTAAGAAATAAGTCAGGGGGGGCATAATTTAAGTCAGGGGGGGCATAATTTAAGTCAGGGGGGGGCATAATATTTTTTTAATAAAAAATTTGCATTAAATTAAAATGAAGATATTTCTCACCAGTCACCATTCTTTACTAATAGGAGATAATTATTTAGGGGATGAATACTATGAACTACCCTCACCTAAAGAACCTGGTGGGTCTTGCACAACGATGGTTATGCAAGGAATGATCCCTTCTGAGCTTTTAACATCCATTTCTTTTAACATCCATTGCTTTTAGATCCGTAAAACCAAGAAAACGGTAAAATCCAGGGTGGGGGCGACCGCCCCCCCTTGCCCTTATGTAGCGGCGCCCATGCACTGATGTGTAACAATTAAATAACACCTGCATAAAGTGTGGGCTAATCATAAATCTAATAAAATTCAAATTCATGATTTATACAAGAAATACCAATTTAGTAGGAAGTCCTATAATCGACAACACATCAGTTAAAAGAGTAAATAAGTAAAAATACTTAAGAACGGGCTTAAATGAACCTGAAACTGCAAGAAGTGCATTTAGGTATGAAAATTTTTCGCAGCGAATATTTAAAAATCGAAATCCTATTTTATTCCCCCTTTACGTTAGTCGCTAATTCGGTTATAATAATAGAAATATTTCCTTTAATGAAATTATTGACGCGTCAGATTCTGCCGGTGTGGATTATATCAGGGTATAAGGGTGTCGAGAGAGGAGAAGTGTAAAAACACCGAAATCCATTGATACACAGATCAATCCCGTAACATCGGGCGGTGCATCACGTATCCTGGCCTGGCCGCTTATGATTTATGTCATCGGCGTGCCATCGACAGCATACGTCATCAATCTTTCAACGACTTTCTGCAAGATATACACCCTCTGTGACATCTCATCTTTTCCGCAGTCACTCGATTGGCTTTGTTGTGACATTCGAGCACAGCGGGAGGGACAGGGCCTCAAGTGTTTTTCCGATACCGATACCGCGCGAGTCACTTATTGAGTACATTTAAAAATCGGAAAACAAGATTCAAAGGAGAGGAGATGATAAGACTAGATAGACTTTTGTTCTAAGTGGGAGATTTTGTCTGTCCTCGTCCGGTGTCCCTTATACATTTATCCTACATAAATACATTGAATCCATCTGAACTAAAACGGAAGTCCATCGTTGAGCACAATAATAAACTCACGAACGGCCAAAAGCTTTACCAATCTAGAATTATGTACAGGGTTTTTCATAATCAAAGAAGGGCATTTATGCAAAGTGCATATTTTGCATAATTTACATATTTTATGCGTTTTAATCTTTTTCTGTACATATTTTTTAAAAAGCTGCATACAGTGCATAAAATATATTACATTGAGACATAAAGGTTTACATGAATTTAAAACATCCTAAACCTGTTAAACAGAATTAAAATCACTTTAATTTTTCTAATTCAGTTTAGTTTTAATTTAATTGTTCCGTTTATATCCTTTATATTGATATAACACTTTTAAAGAATTCTTAATTAATTCAATTAATATATGTTTTTCTAATTTAAAGAATTAATTTAAAATAAAAAACATCGTTTATAAAATGAAATTATAGTTTTGTTTCTCGATCTTTGACTCAATTGGGGACATCTAAATAGTTTACCAGAAAGCACGCGATTAGTAAGATACTAAGTCTGCTTTTAGAAATGTCCAGGGTAAAATTGGGAAAGAAATTTTTGAAAAATTTAAAATCATTTTGGCAAGAACTAACAGTTACTAATTTATCTCTAAAGTAGTATATAGACATTTTAATGGGAGACTTGGATGAATCGATTCATTTAGATTTAAATCCTAAAATCGTGACCAACTCAAAAAATGAGCCCATTAAGTCAGATGATTCAGAAAGAAATTTTTTCATATGTAAATATTATTCTGATAGAAGAAGAGCATTTTTGCTGTTAAGTTTTCATGAATATTTAACTTTTACAGCGGTCATTTTTGTTTATAAATTAGAGGAAAGGTGTCTTTTTTCATGCAGATTATAAATCTAAAAAGAAATCTCCGTATGTTGATTGGAGCTTGAATTAGAGCGGAAAAACTGGAAATTGCTTTTATCAAAAAATATTATTATCTCTTGAACCATTGATACTGTTGCAATAACACTTGGCAATGTTATGTTTTTGATAATGCTGAGTCAAAAACGTTAACGGAAATAGATCGTCTTTAGACCTTTAGATTTAGATCGTCTAGATTTTAAGCTGCGATAGTCAACTTTTTTTTTCTTATCGACGCCATATTTGATTTTAAACCCATTAGCTATACAAAAAAATACCTTTTTGGATCCCTAAATCGTTTACACTAGCTATTTTTTTAATTATAAACCATTAGATAGAACAATTTCTCCAATAATTGAAATTTATAGGTATTAAACAGCATAGGTCGTGAAAAAACAAATGAATCTATAATAATTATACTGACAGTTTGCATGCAAGTGATGTACAGTGCCTAGTGTTTCGTAATTGCCAACATGTTCAGTGATGACGAAAAGCTAGATATGTACAACATATAAACTCCTGGACAAAATTAACGCACCACCACATATATTTTGTGTTATTCCAAAATAATGATGATTTTCAGTTGTTTAGCAATCTTACAAGTAGGCTCTGGATATACTTCGACAGTTCAAGTAAATGTTGTCAACATGGGTTTTGATTTAAAAATGTAATAACAAAGAAAAGCATTTTCGATGAAAATTGATTAAAAATCTGATCAGAAATTGTTGCTTATTAAGACTAATTGTTTTGAGCCACCAAGGTTTTTTGTTATTGATAGTGTAAGTGCGAGTGTTCTCCAGTTTAATAATGAATCGCAGAACAAATTTGTCAGTGGAAGAAGCAGTAAGAGCATCAACTTTGCTGAATGAGGGATATTCGATGCGTCATGTTGCTAATGTGATAGGAAGAAACCATTCCAGCATAAGTCTCAGGGTTAGACGATTTAACGAGACAGGTTCTCATTTACGAAGGCCGGGACAAGGGCGAAAACGGTGTACTAATCCAATAGATGAACGTTTTCTTAGACAATCCGCTCTAAGAAACAGGACAACGACTAGTACCATCCTACAAAATGAACTCGTAGCCCGCTCGCAATCTTCTTGTATCTTCCCGAACGATTAGAAGGCGCTTAAATGAAGCTGGATTAGACAGCAGAAAACCGGCCAAGAAACTCCTGCTCACCAGAGAGCACAACATTCAAAAGTTGCGTTTTGCAGGCAACATCAAGATTGGATTCGTAATGATTGGAAGAGGGTTTTACTCTCAGATGAAACGAGAATCAGCCTTAAATCTTCTGATGGACGTGAGCGTGTCTGGAGAAGGCCAGGAGAGAGATTTGCAAGTTGCAATATCTCTCCAAGAGTTCCGTTTGGTGGTGGCTCTGTAATGTTTTGGGGAGGCATCTGTTTCGAAGGCCCCATAGAATTGGCCCCCATACGTGGTAGGTCAATGAATGCGAATTATTATCTGGAACATATTGTTAATGACCATGTAATGCCATTTGGTCCTATTGTGGGACCGAATTTCTTGTTTATGCAGGACGATGCCCGTCCTCGTGTGGCTGGGCAGGTTATTCGCTACTTAAATGCTATAGCTATTCTGTTCATGGAATGGCCAGCGAAGAGTCCCGACACGAACCCAATAGAGCATCTATGGGACGATATTAAAAAAAAGATTCGACGTCGTACACCTCCACCTGCCAACCGCAATCAACTGGTAGATGCAGCAATGCAGGAATGGGAAAATATTCCTCAAGAAGTCGTTCAAAATTTGATCTTCAGTATGCCATGACCCATGGAAGCAGTAATTAGGAGTAGAGGAGGACATACACGATATTAGAACAGCTCTAAGTCTGAAAATTCTATTGTTTTCGTTTGTTTTCTGTTTGCAAGTTTGCATTATTTCAAAGAAAAAAATGTCTTTCATAAAAAATTATTAGAGATAACGCCCTGATTTCCTAATTTCATTTATCAGCTACTAGACAGCACCTAACTATAAGCTTTTATAAAAATGTTATTGCAATATTAATTTCGGTATTGTAATTATACAAGTTTAATTGTGTGGTGCGTTAATTTTGTCAAGGAGTTTACATTCGCAGCAAGAGGAGTTCTGTATTGGCAGCTGAAACTTATTTAAATTTGTATCCAGAGAGGGAGCAACCTTACTGAATTATCTTCAAGTGAATTTCCAGAAATTTGTTTTTTTGTGGAAGAGTCAGAAGACCGAGAGGGACGTTTAGGAAACAGGTCAATGCTAACGAAGTGAATGTTTTGGCTCAACTAACGATAGACCCTTCCAGCCGTAAAATTGCTGAAGAATGTGGTATTGCTGATTCATCTGTAAGGAAAATAATCAAAAAAACACAAGTTCCATTATTACAAATTCACACGTGTACAGACTCTTCATCATCTTATTCTCGAAGGAAATTCCTATGGACTTATGAATCTCTATTTACAAACTCGGGAATGTTCAATAGAAAAAATTGCCATCATTAAGCCACAAATTATCAACGTTTGATTAAACAAAGTAGGCCTCAAATCCCATGTTCTGTAAACGTATGGGCTGGCATCTTAGATGACACTGTTCTAGGTCCATTTTTCATCAATGGACATCTAGATGGGCCTACCTATTTAAATTTTTTACAAACTAATTTAGAAAATATGTTAGACGAACTGCCATTAATAACAGTTCGTTTAATCTTGAGTGGATTCAACAAAACGGAGCTGGTTCTCACAACTCTCGCATCTTACATGCACGATTTCCAAATTCATGGCTTGGCACGTTTGGACCTGTTCGTTGGCCTCCACGATTACCTTGCTTGAATCCCATGGATTACTTTCTGTGGAGCAAAGTAAAAGACGATGTGTATGCAACCGCAACAGAAAACATCGATCACCTTCGTCTTAAAATTCAAAATGCCCTTTAGTCCATTTCAAGGCAGACTATTCGGAAAGCAGTGTATGAATTTAATTTGAAGATTAATGTTTGCATAGAAAATAATGGCGGAGACTTTGAACAACTCCTATGAATTATTACAGTAAAACGTAGAACCAAATAAGCCTGGCGTCTGAGATGTGCAGAGTGGGAAGAGAGAAGGTATTATAGTAAATCCACTGAGAAGAAAACATCCACGAAACACAAACGTCGAAATTCAAAGCGCGCGACCAGCTAGCGAATAAGTTCAGGGTCGCATTAAGAATGATCGCCTTGACTATAATTTGTCTTTTACTAAGTTTTTACTAAGGATGTCATTTCTATCATTTCTGTATACATTTAAAATAGTGGTTTTCTCCCCGCAGTTTAAGCATATTCCAGGTCTCTTTTTGGGAGGCGAGCAGGGAAGGCGTCATTCCATAATTTCAATAAATCACAGAAATATGTTTATACAAATTTATATCAAAAACCTGAATAACAATATCGATACGTTAAAATAAACCATCAACTAAAAGTCCACTATCACCGTCAACGATTTTCCTGAACGCTTGTAAACAGACAACCATAGATCAGACAACTAAACTTGTAAATTTTACTGAACCGGCTCCGTACATCAAAAATTCCCGCCAAAAGTTTTATGACTTTTTCACCGTGTTCTCTAACTTTACTACCTTTTCTTGTTTCGTGGATGTTTTCTTCTCAGTGGATTTACTTTAGAAAACACCGTGCACTCATTCAAGCACATTAGAGATATATTGAGCTGTTCCACCACTAGTAGACCACTACTTTTTTCCCGTGCGCAAGTCAAGGTCAGACGACAAGCTTATTTGGTTCTACAGTAACTAGGCATAAATTAATTTTCAAAAAAGTAGTATGTTTTGAAATAATTTACAACGTTTTGAGTATTTGATTCCTTTTTTTTTTAATAAATGCTGTAATAATTTGTGAGTTTCATTATTCTAGATACATTTGTTTTTTTACGGTCTACGCTGTTTACCAGATAGCTTAAATTTCAATTATTCGAGAAATTTTTATATCTAATGGTTTATTACAAGAAAAAAAATGGCTAGTGTAAACGAGTTATGGATTCAAAAAGGTAATTTTTTGTCTATCTAATGGAATTAAAATTCAATATGGCGTCGATAAGAAATAAAAAAGTTGACGCTCACAGCTTGAAATCTAGACGATCTAAAAAATTTCTGTTAACTGCTTTTCACTCAGCGTTATCAAAAACATAACATTGCCAAATGGTATTGCAACAGTGTCAATGGTTGAAGAGATAATAATATTTTTCGATAAAAGCAGTTTCCTGTTTTTCCGCTATAATTCAAGAACCAATCAAAATATCGGAGATTTCTTTTCAGATTTATAATCTGCATGAAAAAGGTTTTTCTCTAATTTAAACCATCCTGTATCTTTTACCGTTTTCGAGATAACAATGGTGAGCATCGAAAATGTCACCACCCTAATGATAGCCTAATTTATTATTACATTTTTGAATGCAGGAAATATAGATCTATTTAAACTTGCAGAACTATGTATGTATACGATGTGTCATTAAAACAAATCAAATTATCACCATTATTAAGTAAATTTTAAAACGTACATAGATGCTAACAGAGGAAACAACAGACCAAATTGATTTTATTTAAATTCTAAAAATAAGCAAAACGGCTTAAAATAACCGAAGTTCAGTCCCATCCTCCTGTGATAAAAAATTGAAAATATCACAAAAATAGAAAGTTATACATTTCCAGATGTGGGATATATAGAAATATTTGTCATGGGTCGAACTGTTACTGTCGCTATGTAATGTCGATATAATATCATTTATCAAAAATAGATTACCCACATGAAACCTCTACTAGAATTTTATATTTTACTAGTTAATACTAACACACTTGGGAAAACATAGTTTATCAGAATGTATATTTTTCAATGTATAGGTATGTCTTCTATTTTTTTTGCACAATGTTAAAATGTCTAAAATCGTCTATTTTAAAATAATAAGTATCTAGTAATTATTGGAAAATCGGAAATTGAAACGGGCCAACAATGAAAACAGAATAAATATTTGGCACATTCATCGAGTTATATTATAAACTAAATACTACACGTCACGTCCTCTGTTAACAAACTTTGTTGGTTTAACATATATTCGTTTTGTTTGTACAGACGTAATGGAAAAACAGGCAAATACTATCAGGTCACATTTTGTTCACATGCATCACAAAGGAAAATTATTATTAATTTTGTTTTGTTTTTTCGTGTGTAATAAAATAATAAAAAGCAAAAGGTTGAGTAAAAATAACCTAATAAAAAGTTATAAGTAGGTATAATAAATTTTGAAACCGTAGTTACTGAAATTCGGTAACAGATCTGTTTTGACTAGATCTACTTAGATTGAATTGTTTTACGATTTACAACAATGTAGAAAACGCATTGTTGATTATGTGGTAACAGTTATTTTGTTACGAATAAAATATACAAAGTTGAACAAATTAAGAAAAACCTTAAAAGCTGGAAGCTTCTGAAACATGCCAGGATTTCTAGCTATTCATGAAATTCTACAAAATTGATGTAGTAGAAAATTAGACTAATTTATAAAATAAAATGGTTTGAATGAGTACAAGAGTAAATATAGAAGAGTGCTTTGTAGATCCGTTGTTAACTGTGATATCGTAAACTTTTATACTTAATATAAAGCAGCTAATAGAGGAACAATAATTACCGGAAGGTTATAAATCCTTTGGAAAATACCACCACGATGAGCCAATAGCAGGCACGTACTACAAATATTTAGTTCTACTTAAACGCATTAATTACTTTTTAATGTTAATAGTGTGCACTAATAATTTAACGTCGCACTACGAAGCAGCAAAATTTCCAAAATTATGTCAAATAAAGTGAAAGTACGTAAAGCCCATCCAAATGCAATTTAGAAAGCTAAAAAAATGTACAACCGCATACGTCTTCCCAACACAAGACACAGTTTAATATTTGGGAGATTCCATGTCAACTGATCAGGGAGTGAATGAGGTGGTTTTTAAATCGCTACCGAAATTATCTAGTCGTCTTTAGGATATAAAAATACGTCCGATCCTACATTTTCAGCCCCTAATTTTGCTCCATTTTGGATTTGTGACCTATTTTGTGTTTTGTTCATTTTTTTGCGTGCCATGACAAATTTTCGTTTTTAGACTGCCGATGCGAGAAATGAGTTTAGAAAAATTCTGAAAATAGTGGGTCGATGTAAAATCTTCCCAGGAATCCATTTCCATTTCAATGTGCGATATCTAAAAAGCTTATTTTTTTAAAAATATTTGGAAGCTGCCAAAATATTCCTTTTTACGTATACGTTAAGGTCAAAACCAATTATCGGTGGGTATTTTGGTTTTAAGTAATAAAACACGCAAAATCTGTTTTTTTTTGTGCAAAAATTCAATATTTCTATGTCTAACCCTGTGAAAACTCATGCAAACATTCAATTTGACATTTTTTGACGTTCCAGTATTATACCTTAATAGTAAAGAACCATTTTCGGTTCATTCCAAAGCCTATAATCTTGATCTTAGCTATTTTTTGCAATTTTTGAAATCAACAAATTGTTCTAACTTACCAATTGGCATATTCAATTTTTTCACCGGAGGGAGGAGCTCTAGAAAATATGAAAATTGATGGGAAAACACGTAAAAAATACATTGTAAAAACCCAGAAATTTATAATTTATTCATCCAATTTAACTGGTACAGAGAATTTCAGGAATCAAGATCTTCAATGCTAAATTTGTTGAAATGTGTTTGAATTTTGTGTGCCTGAGCCTGAGTCGAAAACCAATGTCCAATTCTCGTTTTTACATTTGACGATTTGCTTATTGTGAACACAAAACTGATGGAATCTTCTAGTGCCTGGAATAGTTTTTGCTTCCTTTTTGTCACTGTTTTCATGACAAAATTTAAGAAGCTGGTGCACTGTCATGGTTTGGTTTTCATAGAGTCATTTCAAACTCGCAATAGCAGCTTTACGCTTGATCAAGCTCTTGATGAAGGTTTAAAAAAATTATCTCTTTCACTGGAACGTCGAAACTTAAATTTTGTCATGGAAACAGTGACAAAAAGGAAGCAAAAACTATTCCAGGCACTAAAAGCTTCCATCAGTTTTGTGTTCACAATAAGCAAATCGTCATAGGTAAAAACACCAGTATGGATGAGAATTGGGCATTGGTTTTCGATTTAAAAGGTAAACTTGTGAAACTTTGGGAGGAGAATTTGGATGTTGCTTTCCTATTCAATAACAACTGGCATTTGGGTCGCATAATTCACAGCAACGAAGATGATCTTGTTGCAGAGACGTTAGTGTTTAGCTATAATCCTGTCTCAAAAGTTTACTTCTTTCCTGACTCACCTATTTGGCTAACTGTATCTTTTCCCCATGTTATTTGTGAGGTTAAGCTCACTGAAAAAAAGAAATCACCGAAAACTACTTTGAACAAAGCTCAGGCACACAAAATTCAAACACATTTCAACAAATTTAGCATTGAAGAGCTTGATTGATGAAATTCTCTGTACCAGTTAGATTGAATGAATAAAGTATAAATTTCTGGGTTTTTACAATGTATTTTTTGCGTGTTTTCCCATCAATTTGTATATTTTCTAGATCTCCTCCCTCCGGTGAAAACGTTGAATATGGCAACTAGTGATTTAAAGCACCTTGTTGGTTCCAAAATTGCAAAAAAAGTGAGGATCAAGATTATAGGCTTCGGAATGAAGGTATAATACTGGAACGTCAAAAAATGTCAAATTGAATATTTGCGCTAGTTTTCACAGGGTTAGACACAGAAATATTAATTTTTCCACAAAAAACCCCATTTTTTGCGTGTTTTATTACTTAAAACCAAAATACACACCGATAATTTGTTTTGACCTTAAAGTATATGTAAATAGGAAGATTTTGGCAGCTTCCAAATATTTAAAAAAAAATAAACGTTTTAGATATTGCACTTTAAAAAAAACTGTTTTTTTCGAATTTCTTGCTCGAGGGAGCATCCAATCCTAATTCTGAAAAATTAGCAGAAAAAAAACAAACGAGATTAAAAAATAAAAAGGTGTGCGCTTGTCACGTGTCAGATGGGCGAATGACAGCTTAGTACAGGGGCGGCGAATGATACGAGACTCGTTACTAAACTCAGATGGATTGTGGAGGCCCGCAATGGTCTCATGAAGCACCTATTCAAATTCCTACAACATGTGATTCCGACTTCACACCCCCAGGAATGCATGTCTCCATAATCGGCCACTGAACACACTCTTTTTTGATAAAAATAAACCGAGACCTGAAAACCCAGGTGCCGACCTTTTATGGGTCGTAGCTCAAAATCCTGACGGTAGATTTTTTTGTGTCCATGAGCATTTTTGTTCAGGATGTTGAGATCTACCTTTTCCACCAAAAATTAGACCTTGAGACTGAAACCATTTTTCCCTATAAAAAGTGCGGGGTCCTTTCTGGGTTTTTACAATGTATTTTTTACGTGTTTTCCCATCATTTTTTATATTTTCTAGAGCTCCTCCTTCCGGTGAAAAAAATGAATATGCCAATTGGTGAGTTAGAACAATTTGTTGATTTCAAAAATTGCAAAAAATAGCTAAGATCAAGATTATAGGCTTTGGAATGAACCGAAAATGGTTCTTTACTATTAAGGTATAATACTGGAACGTCAAAAAATGTCAAATTGAATATTTGCTCTAGTTTTCACAGGGTTAGACACAGAAATATTAATTTTTCCACAAAAAAAAAACATTTTTTGCGTGTTTTATTACTTAAAACCAAAATACACACCGATAATTTGTTTTGACCTTAAAGTATATGTAAATAGGAAGATTTTGGCAGCTTCCAAATATTTAAAAAAAAAAATAAACTTTTTAGATATCGCACTTTGAAAAAAAAAGTTTTTTTTCGAATTTCTCGCTCGGGGGAGCATCCAATCCTAATTCTGATTTCTAAAAACGAAAATTTGTCATGGCCCGCACAAAAATGAACAAAACACAAAATAGGTCACAAATCCAAAATGGCGCAAAATTAGGGGCTGGAAATGTAGGATCGGACGTATTTTTATATCCTAAAGACGACTAGATACTTCCGGTAGCGATTTAAAAACCACCCCCATTCACTCCCTGATCAGTTGACATGGAATCTCCCATTTATATTTAACAAACTCCTATTTCAGTATCAAACAGGTGTATCGTAGCAACAAAGTTTAAAACAATTCTTTTTACTTGGAAACATTATGTGATACTATTGCCGGAGATACCTGTATCTAAAATCTGGGTTCTCCATACTACATTCTCTAGATTTTCAGTTCAACGTTAGGATAAATGTGGTAAATAGTCTACCCGATTTTCTGACCGGGCGCGATAAAAAACAATGAGAAACAACGGGGATTTACCCTCAAACGTTTCGGTAAATTGTGCACGCGACAAAAGAAAATTAATTTAGTAATTTCATGAAAAGGTACAACGATGTATTGGTTTACGGGTTTTCCACAATTTCCTGTGTATTCTCCGAGGAAATAAAAGCGCTCGTGACCACCACCGATGATACCGGAGTAATATTCGGGGGTGGGCAGGGGAGTTACCGTGTTCGATCAAATTACTATTTGCTTGATTAGTTGAGTTATTATTTTTATTAGTGTCGTGATCAGTCTGATTTTTCCGAGTGTTGCGAACGCTGGAGGGAGCGAGCCGCGGGGACACGAAATACTTTTCATAACCGTGCCACTTCAGCCCTCCTTTCCACTAATTTAATTTGATTCTGCTTTTAGCTGAAAACAAAGGAAAACCGAAATAGTCAGTCGTCGTGACCCACACACCTGTTTCCTTCGATTACTCGTCCAACAGCATTTCGATTCAATTTTTTCAGATGACTTACTCGATTTATTTCTTTGAGTTCCCCGGCCATGTTCGACTTGTCACACCGAGTCTGCGTTATCCCCTCGTTTTTCTATTCTCGTTTTTTAGCCGGGATTTTTTTTACGCTATTTGGGAATCGTGATGTACAGGTAACGTGATATCTCCGATGCTTTTATCATTCCGTTGTCGGGTTGAAGAAATGTTGCGCTAATTTGTCCTGACGTTAATTGTTTCGGTTTAAGATAAGGTATTGTCTTACGGAGACGAAAGGGTTGGAATTCGAGGTAGAGCGAGTTTTTGAGTGCCGAGTTCGATGAGAACTAATAATATTTGCAATTTAAAATCGTCATTAAACCGACACTGCAATACATTTTAGTGACATTTAATCCAGCCATTATAGTATTATATATTACATACATAGCTAGTCAAGGTCAAGTCAATGTTTTACATCGAAATTACCCAGTAAGGTCGATCAAACGTTTCCAATATGATTACTTGTGGCAATGAGCATTCAATCAAAGCATGATGCATTAGTAAATTCATTCATTTTCTTATTTCGACTCGGTTGCCATTTTGAAACTTTGTCATTTTCTGTCTGCCTAATGATCCTTTTTCATCCTACCCTTCGTTCAAAATCCAATGTTTTCACTTTTCTTTTGTGAACTTTCATTAAAGATGCCTCTGCATTTCGACTCTAGCCGCTTCTAGCCATATGTCAAATTTTGGTCCGCGCATAAGTTCTTTTGTGATGATTAATTTTAGACTTAATATAAACACTCATAATTCGGACACCTCTACATTATGGCCACCTCTCACTTTAGACACTTTTTAATGTGTCACTGCATTTTATCATTATTCCCTATGTAAAAATAACTCTCTAATATGGGTGCGGTGGGAGATGCGGTCGTGCGAGATGCGGTCATAGTCGAAAATGGTGGGATTTGCGGTCACAAGTGACATTATCAATTACTGTGGTGCATGCAGCAGTGCGAGATGCGGCCAACGAAAACATTTGTTGTAAATACTGGGGTCATTACACAATAAACACGTAGATGTTACTATTATACTTTCTTTATTTTCAATAACTTTCTTGAAACATCTAAAAGTATACAATATTGAAATACCATATAATAGTTAGTACTAGTCAACATAATAGTACTTCTTCACCTCAAGTTATGTTTAACTCTTGTAAAAGAGGTGGAGTTAAGTTTTATATAATTTAATGATACATTACACCTACATATATTACACATTAAACATCCAAATTAACAATATGGGAAATGGTAGTCAAAAATTTTATAACGTTGCCATCTTTATCATATTGAGAAGTATTCTTGTCGATTCTGTCATCTAACTGAATGTGCCTCTCTTTTCGCTTTGCATTTTCTAAATTCATTTCGGATCTCATTATTTGTAATTCTGTCTTCTCGGCTTCGGACTTCAGGTGCTTCACTAATGTCACAAACCCTCATAAAAAACTATTTATCCTGTGGTTCCATCCTTCCACGGCGTTATTTGTGCGATGCCTCTCTCGGTAGCAATTCCACGTGGCAATTGATATATTTGAATTTTGCAATCATTGGGCCGTAAAATAATCCAAAAATGCTTCCAGTAAGTTGTTCGAAGTATCCGCAATTTCCATTATATATAGCCAGTCATTGTCAACTTCTTCAGGACGAAGAAAGGCTAAACAAGCGCACATCCAATTTCATTAGATTTGATTTTTTTTCGGTTTTGCAATTTTTAAAACAATATTGCTCAACTTAGAGCAAGTTTTTAAGAAATACTACTGACCAGAGGTTCTATAAATTTATATTTTTTTAATCGACTGGTAAAATAAAAATTTAGTTTCAATGATCCAATTTTAAGTTGGAATGGCAAAAAGATTGCATTACCAAGCATACGGTGTACGATTGTAGTGCACAACCTTAAGGAAGCCCAATTCACGCTCGTTATCTTCGTCTTTAGGTTTACTACGGTGTTACAATAGAGTGTGCAGTTTAGATGCATCCTCTTGAACGCATTTCGCACTTCACTCAGGAAACAAAATAAAAAGGACCGCATCTCCCACTAACCGCATCTAGCATGACACGCTAATATGGACACCCTGTACCTCTCTAATCTGGACATGGACACTTTGTTTACCTGAGATGTGGACAGTCTTATGGAAATTTCTTGCCCTTAAACGCTAAGGGTATCTCGTCAATAGGTAATAAGTAGAACGTGTTAGGTTGATTGCGGACAAATTACATATTTTTCTAAGAAAGGTTATCTGTTTGCTATTTATCATACATATATGTATCTAAAATGTTCACTATTGAAATCGGTTTATCGCCAATCGGTTTGTTGTAAAGACGTATCAAAATGGCACCGCGTAAAAAATTAACGTTACGTGAAATAGTTGAACTGATTAAATTTACTGAATCGGATCGATGTGGTGTGCGAAAAGAGGCAGAGACGATTAAAGTTTCGTGGCAAACATTTCGAAAAGAAAAGACGAAATTTTAAGAACTTTTAGACTGTGTCCCTTTTAGACATGGCGATGAAGAAGAAAAACGTCATTTTCGTAATCCTCAAGCGTCACTTTTTAATAAAAGTGTGTTTGAGTGGTTTTCGAGAATGCGCCCAAATAATCTTCCTATATCTGGGTCACTAGTTCAAGAAAAGGCCAGAAAAGTAGCAGCGCAGTGTAAAATTCAAAAATTTCAAGCTTCCAATGGTTGACTGCAAAAATTTAGCGATACTACTCACAATATTGCTTTTAAATCTATCTCTGGGGAATTAGCAGCTGTTGACCAAATTTCTGTGCAAAATTGGATCAAGAAACTCCCAGAAATCGTCAGAAATTACACTTCTCGAGACCTATGGAACTTGGATGAGACTGCGCTTTTCTATAAAGCACATCCTAACAAAACATTGTGCTTGAAAAACCAAATTTGCAGTGGGGGTAAAGCATCAAAAGACGGACTAACTGTTATGTTGTATACAAATTTATTAGGTGATAAAAGGCCCATCTTCATTGGAAAATCTGCGAAACTTAGATGTTTTCGTCGAATTTCCATTAAAGATCTTCCAGTGGTGTGGAAATTTAATAAAAAGGCATGGATGACTCCAGCAATAATAACTGAATGGTCAGGTAAGTTACATAACAAATTTTAAGATTATGCATTAAAACAATGTTTTTTAACATCAAGGTGCTTTGGATGGAAAAATCGAGAGAGATTAGAAATTTTTTCATATTTTCGGATAATGCTACATCCCATGCCAAGCTCGATTTAAACCACGTCGAGTTAAGTTTTTCGCTCCAAACTGCTCTTCGGTGTGTCAACCCTTGGATAGAGGAATCATCAAAAACTTCAAGTTGCAGTACGATTCATGTCTATTTCGTACACTCCTACTTCGTACACAGGAACTTTTGTACCTGGAATTTTCCTGTTTCGTACACTGAATAAAATTACATGAATTTTGACGCCTATTTCGTACACCGACCTCATTAATGAGCTTCAGGTACCAGAAATAAACTTTATTATCCAATTGTCATTAATTTTTGTTAAAATACACACTATTTACATATGGTAGGTATATTCATATATATACAATAAAATATACATCACAAAACGTTCCTTAGATAATTTAACCAAATTTGACAACATAAATCAAACGAGTCAGTGTCCCAATACTATTACCACTAACTTGTAGATCTTTCAGTATTGTCTTGATTCGGTCGTCCAAATCTATGTATTTATTGGCACGTTTTGGAGTCGGCATGTACAGGTTACAACGCTGCTGCATTATTTCGTAGAATTTGATCTCTTCTGATAGAACTTTCATCAGCTAATATATGTTTGGATGACTTTTTCCAACGCGCCTGTTCAACCTGTTGTCATCCTTCCACAGAGTTCGTCGTCCTATATAGTTCGCCATTGCATAACCAGATCCAGCCATTGCTCCACGAAATAGTCGCTGAGTTGGACTACTTTAGGATTGTTGGATGAAATTTCCATTATTTCTAGCTAGGCGTTGGATATCTAATTTTCTGGTAAGTGTGCTATTGCAGCACATCTAAGGACATTTTTTTAATGGAATTTATTGAGATTTACAATCTACTTTCAAAAGTATTAAGTAAATGTGTTGTATGTAGAGACTAAGATAAAGTATTGAACATTGATAAATTCATAGTAATGATTAGCCAGTTAGGTCGTTTGGCCAGGTCCTTTTCAGCCTTCGTGAATTGAATGGATCTTCTGTCAGTTGGTCGATCAGTTGGTTGGCATGTCCTTCCAGTTTCTGATGATATTTTCTCGAGTAATTTTCTATTTCTGTGGTGATATATGGGACTCTCAAATCGTCATGAATGGTCTGGTTGGAGACATACCAAGGGGCATTAACCAATGAACGTTGTATTTTAGATTGAAGTCTTTGGATGATTTGAATATTTGATGGTTTAGCGCAACCCCAGAATTGGATGCCGTACGTCCATATTGGCTTGATGATTGCCTTGTAAATAAGTAATTTATTTTGGAGGTTCAATTTGGACTTCCTGCCCATTAGCCAATACATTTTTCGGATTTTCAGATTTATTTCATTTTTCTTTGCATTGATATGTTGTCTCCAGTTAAGGCGCTGATCTAAATGTATGCCGAGATACTTTGCTTTGGCGCCAACTGGTATCTCCTTTTCGAATATTTTGACAGGGGGACATATATTTCTTCTTGTTGTAAATGTTACTTGTACTGATTTAGCCTCATTGATGCTGAGTCGCCATTTTCGATGCCACTGTCCAAGGTCATCCAAGTGTTCTTGTAGATGTTTAAAAGCTGTTTCGGCGTTTTCATGAGATGCAAGCAAGGCTACATCGTCTGCAAAAGATGCTATGGTGGTATTTTCATTCTCCGGTATGTCTGAAGTATAGATATCATCAACATCTAAGGACATGATCGCGAATTTATTTGCTCTCCTTGAATTCTCTGACCAATTGCAATTTCTGAATCTTCCTCCATAGCGCCTGATTATAATGGAAATTGCTTCCCTAGATTTCAGCTTTTGGAAACATATGCGTTAATTGCTGCTCGTTCGTAGTCGATGTGGACTTTATGGGGGCTCAAATTGTCCACATTACTTAAAATAACGTTGAAAAACCTCTTGTATGTGGCTTCTCTGCGATTCTGGAATAGGGCGTAGATCACAGGAACGACTCGAGTTGCTTCCGGGGTACTTCCTATGTCAACGTGAATTGTGTGGAGCTGGACAAATAAAAGACAGCAACTCTTGAATGTGCCATCCATGAAAATTTCAGTGGCTTCTCTTAAAAGTCTTGCTCCATTAACCGCAAAAATTAATATTCTTCATAAGTCAATAAGTCTTCAATTTCGTCGTCAGCCAATAAATATTTTTTCATTCCTCCAGTCAGAGTGGCTGGATGGCTGGATTTCCTCTTTTCATTACCACAACTTGAATAACACCCATATCGAAATACTAAATAAGTTACTGCGGTATCACTGGTCACTAACTGAATATATTTGAAACTGATGTCAAAAGTGACAAAATGCGTATTTATTAGAACAGTAGGTATCCACGCCACGTCTCTCTTTCTCTTTGATCATAATTATGTACAATTAATATAAAATTCAAAGAAAACTAAGACTCATTGTTACTCATCTAATTTCTGTCCGATGGATTTCGAGAAGGGTGGGTCAGTGTATGAAATAGGCATCTAAAATTAATCTAATTTATTCAGTGTACGAATTAGACCATTTTCAGGTAGAAACCCTCCGGTGTACGAAACAGTAGTGTACGAAATAGGAAAACCGTCCATTTCTTTTAAAACGTTTATTGACTGTCATGGACGTTACGGAAACAAGTAATGGAGTGTCGAAAGTTGTAAATGTTCTGCAAGCTATCACGTGGATATCAGGAGCACGGGAAAATGTTTCCATGAATACCATTTCGAAATGTTTCAACAGGGCGTGATTTGATGTAGAAGATATCGTTTAAAATGATAATGAAGAAAATATGGATTTGGAGTCCCTCAAAGAGCTTATAGTTTCCTCTCGTTGTGATACTACATTGGAAGAATACAACGAAGTTGACAGTAATCTGGCAACTGAAAACAATGACTGTTCTATCTAGTAAATAATCAACGAATTTCAGCAGGAGGAAAATCACGAAAATGACGTATCAAGCGATGAAGAAGGCCCACAAGAACCACAGATAAATTCAGCAGAATCTCTCTGATGCACATATTGTTAAAATTGTTTGGTTTGCAAAAAAATGACGTTCAAGGATTTGAGTTGGTAAATAATTTTCAAATACATTTAGAGCATCCCAATTTAGCAAATTTGCAACAGAAAAGTACCCATTTTTTGAGGGCCTAATAGGTAGTAATGTTTAATTTGACTTGTATTGAAATTTTTTGTTCATATTCATGTGCAATAAATATGTTCTATTTTATATGAATGCTCTATTATTTGTTGCCTATCATCTCAGTGAAAATTTTTGTTCCCCCCTTAGGACTGCCCTAATGTGGACACCTCTCGAATGTGGACGAAATATTGGTTCCTTCCCATAGGTATCCACTTTAAAGTGGTTCCACGTATTTACAAGTTGTACACATCTTTTTATTCTTAAATATTTATTTGTAATATATGTATATTCGTATACCTTTTTTGCATACCAAGTCTTTGTATGCAGTGTAAGTGTACTTTTGAATTAAATAGTATTCTTAAAGAGTAAAGAAATGTGTAGTAAAGAAATGGTAGATAAATACAGGGGTACCTCAGGGTTCCGTTTTGGGACCAATATTATGGAGTATCATTTATGCTGATGTTCTTCGTTTAAACAACATAAGTGATTGTTTTAAAAGGAGGTAGAATAGAGATTTTAATAAATTTAAAATTCTAGATAGGGAAATTATTTCCAACAAAACTATTAAATATCTAGGTGTACAATTTGATGACAAAGTACTATTTGGGTATCACCTAAAATTAACTGCGCTAGAAAGCGGAGGAGAAATTAAGCACGACAACTAGATTGATGCCGAATATAGGAGTTCCCATAACTGACAAACGTAGAATTTATAATAGATTTATAAGTTTTGTATTTTGGGTTTATATGCGGCTTCTGTATAGATGTATCGATATATGCTCTAAAAGTCATTAGGTATAAAAAATACCTAACTATGATACAAAAAAATCTCTAATCCGTGTATCTTGAGCGTATAGGACAGTTTCTGCAGAAGCTGTCGAAATGATTACAGGTAAACTCCCCGATGCATTTATTAGCAATGCAAAGATATAAAAGATACAAAAGTATCGGCCCGAAAGTTATCATGAAGGAGACTTATAACTTATAAACACATGGCAAAAAGAATGGAACGTAATTTTCAGTAAGGCACAATTAATAGAGGATATCAAATATTTCTATTTATAATAACTTTAAATTCAGAACATTGGATTATTTCCTGTCGCAATTTCTAACGAGTTATAGTTCATTTAGGTGTTTTAGGTACTTGTTGTATTGGAAAAACGACAGATCTACATGCCCATACTGTAATCACATTTTATATAATACAGAACATGTCTATTTCAGAACTAAACGGCTACATATTAATTTACAATTAAACAGAATTGTTCCGGCAAACAACTTTATAAATCTAATAATTATGAATAGAAGAAATTATATTCGATGTCATAAATTCGTTCAGGAAAACATTTCTGATATAGAATCATTTAATAGAAATATCTAGAACATAGTTAATTCGCAATAAGAATCTAGCATACTACTATTAACTACCTAGCTGAAATAATCTAAATTTTCACAATTGATCTTGTGTCGAAGATATAGTCTTATTCTAACGAAGAGATTACCTGACCCGAATCAATGGATATAGATAGGGGTTTTTAGTTTTGGTATACTCTAACCAGTAGCAATTGGAACACTGAATAAAATCTGATTTTACGGAGGACATTCGAAAAGAGCCCGTTATCTCTATACAAACCCATGGGACTTATTTCTTTGCTTATTAAGCAACGCACTGGTATATTTTAAAACGCAGGTGTACGTGTTCGTGCAGTCGCCCAAGTGAAATCGTATATGTGAATGTATGGATATCTACAGATAAAGAAATAAAGGGTCCATTGGGTCGCAAAATTTTTTTCACGACAGCGGCGCTTCGTTTGTATCTTCTTCTTCTTCTTCTATGGAGCAGGTGTTTCGGTTCTTCGGCACTTATACTCGAGAAAGCAGTGGTGTGTGTATCTGTGTGCCATTTATTTATGCTATTTGAAAGTGAATTCATTGTTACGAGTTATTATCCGTAATGATACGCCCATGGACGAGGAAGCGGCATGGCATTTCACTACTTAAAAAGCCATTAAGTGTTTTTGTTGCCGTTCCAGTTGGGACTGGACGGAGTATAACCGCTACGACGAACGGAGTCCAATACTAGCATCATACGATAAAGGATCCATTATAGAGTTGGAATGCCACATTGTTCTGTTTTTGAGATGCCTTTTATCCCATCTGGTATCCATAGAGAATTGCCCCTCCTTAAACAGAAACTATACTAAAATGGACATAGGAGAAACGAATCTGAAAAAATATTAAAAATTCGTGTCATTAAAATCACTTTCGAGTTTTGAAATGTCATTACAAGTGAGCAAAATTGCGACATGTAATCAAGTAGATTAGAATGGCTGCATTCATCAGAACCACTCGCTGAGTAATAGATTTGTGATTACTCATGGTGTGTAAATATATATAAATATATAAATGATATATATTCTGCTGAATGACATATAAAATTTCGATTAGTTATCATATGATTAGTAATCGAGCAAGCGTTATTAAAATGTAATTACTATGTACGTCATTATATCATTGCTGTTACACAAAGTTAGAAATATACCGAGAAAATAAAATTATTTGAGGCCTACCAATCTATGGATTTGCTTGTTTCGAAAGCAATATGATGGAAATAACGTTTCGAAAATTAGTTTAATAATGTGTCATTGGCAGTATGTGTCATGAATTAATTGGCAGTAAACAATTACAATTACTGAAAATAACACACAATACCAAACCACCGTAGAACACAGTACCCTCACCACAAACCAAAGTGCCGAACCTTATTCAAATTATCAAATGTGTCAATTGTGCCATTCAGAAAATATATCCAATCACTGAGCTAGCGATTTATAAGCGATTACTTAGCGATTGATAGTGTTGAATAGCAGCTATTCATTTTCTCTTGCCTTATCGTAGCCGTCGTTAAATGTACTAGCCATGGTGAGATAATGGCAACGTTGCAACTCTCACTGCTAGCGGACCGGCCGACCGGCATGACATATCAGTAGGTAACAATTACACAAAGCGGAACTCTCAAAAGCTGCATATTTTTTATAATACAAAAAGAAAATACGAAAAAAGACAAATATTTATTAAAACAAACAAAACGATACGTAACCTAATCTCATTTTACAAAGGAAGAAAAAGTTATAAGTAATAGGAATAATTATTTATGAAACGTGTTTAATTTTCGTGTTTTGTTACTTTTGCTTGGTCCACTATTATCGTTATTTTTCTTTTTAGTAGCCGATTGATTATTTTTATTTTTTACATAATTGTTTAGACATACGTTGGCAAAAATGGAACATATGGAATTTAGAAGAGTTTTATAATTCTTTCCGCAATGACAAATTTCCATAAAATCGTGGTAATAGTAATCTACAATACTAGGACTGTTAACTTACACAAAAGCGTTTTTTGTTGTGTACAATGTAAAAATTTTGCTAAACACGTTTCGTCATTTATGATATATTCCAAAATTGAACACATATGTACAAAAATAAACATTACAGACTCAGTTGCAACAGATAAACCATTTCTCTGTAAATTATCAAAATAAACATCGTCCAAGTATTTTCCCTTTTCTGCTCTAATTACAGCAATACATTCAGGGCATTTTAATTTTTTTGAGACAGCATGAGCGGCATATCCAGTGACATACACTTTTGCAGAGTAATCTACTTCAAAGGTTTGGAGATAATCTGTCTCTAATATAAAAATAAAATCGTTAATGTTTGGAAAATTACAGTCAATGTAATTGTTCAAATCTTCTGTGCTTTTGCCGATATCAAAATTTTGCTTCAATTCTGTTATCGAAAAATTATTTGGGTCCATTTTTTTAAATAATTTTTTAAGTCTAATTTCTTTTTCAGCCCCCAGCACATCGTCATAAGAAACATTATAATTACAGCCAGAAAGAGATCGATAAAGCCCAAATCGTTTTTCTAAATTGTCGGTACTGAATTTTCCGCCTAATATATATTTTAAATCATCGTAGGTCTTAAAACTGTAGTCAATTAAACTAATTAAAACCAAAGTGCTCTGGCGTAAAGCTTGAAAAGTCTCATTGGTTAATTTCCCGTTAAAATCTTTTAAACCATGCCACTTATCGATCCAAATAACAAATTTTCTCAAAAACTGCAACTTTTCGTCTAACTCGGGGTCAACTTCTTTTTCAAATGGGGTACACCATTTATTCCTTTTTATCTTTCCTTTAATAGTGGAGGTGTTTTAACAATATCCCACCAATTTCTGATAATTTCAGTGAATTGTGCGGTATCGTGCATTCCTTTGGATTTTAGACAAGCTGTTGTTGAATTGTGAAAAATATTGTCTGCTAGTATAACCTTCTGACGTTCCAGAACTGATGGATACAGTGCCTTATAACACAGTTTGAAAGCCTGCTTAACTAAACAATTTTGTTCTTACTGATAAATGTCCCTAATATTTTGAAATTTTGCGTAACGTTTTGTCTCTAGATCATTCCAGTCGCAAAAAACAAAAGTCTGATGAACATTTTTTAGATTAAGCCAGTTTTTCCATATGTTTTTAAAAATGTGCACAAAATCATATGTTAAAAAGATTGTCTTTCTCGCATCTTTGGGATTATTAATTTCAAAAGACTTAGAACTGAAAGTTTTAAACATAGATCTATTGATAGAATTTTTGGTGGTTTTTCTGATGACTTCCCCAGGATTAAATGAAACACGTTGTGTTTATGGTTTGTCGACGTTTCGTCTATTCATTTTTAGACATATTCATGACTGAGTGGAATATTTTTTCCACTCCAGAGGTAACCTCTGAACCTGCAAGCCAAAAAGAAAGCTATTCTATTAGAATAACACCAAATCTAATAAAGAAGCTACTCACTAAGCCCGACAAAGGGACAAAAAGGCTACCACAGAGAGCGATATGCATTGGTTTCATCATTGGTAACTCAAATAGTAACAACTGGAAAAAATATTCCACTCAGTCATGAATATGTCTAAAAATGAATAGACGAAACGTCGACAAACCATAAACACAACGTGTTTCATTTAATCCTGGGGAAGTCATCAGAAAAACCACCAAAAATTCATCCTGGTCCCCGAGAACGAACACCACAACATATTGATAGAATGATTATCTGTTAAAATGGCCAGAATTTCAAACCCACAGTTTTGAACAAATTCTATTATTTTTGTTGTTATCGTAGCAGTCTCTGTTCCCTTGATATTCTGCACAGGCAGTAGTTTAACCACTTCCTTAAAATTTCCAAAAGCAGAACTAATCATGTATGTCAAAATAGTTTTGGCTGATTCATCGGAAGTTACATTGGCAGCAGAACCTATTATACTTTTTGATCTATAATCTAAACGAGGAGTGATGTAAATTTCATCAATTAAGAGGACAACTACACGTTCCAATGAAGACAAAGGTCGGGCTACATTCATAAGATAATTTGTATTATGTAGATCCGAGTTTGCCGTTAATTCGAGTGAAGATGATATTACTTGTAAATACCTTTTATGCGGTAATATAAAAAAACTTCGAATTAATTCATAACACGAAGGTGATTGAGAATACAAAATGAATGCCATTAAAATCGTAGAAGAAGAATACCTTGGTTTTTGGTTTATAACTTGCCGTAATTGGTCGATAATTATTTCTAATTGTTTAGTTTTATCGAAGTCTTGTTCTGTCGCCAATTCTGCAGCTTTTATTAATAAATTCAGCCCCCTTTTCAAAACACTTGAAGTGGACTTGGACTCCGAATAAATTTCACTCGGGTCCTTATATCGTGACAATAAATTTGTTAATTGTGACCATCTAGAAATTTTAAGATCAAAAGGGAGTACCCACTTTAAGTCATTGGATGTAAGCCTTTGATTTTTTATGAAAACATTTGCATTAAGACTTTGACTGATATGAATAGATGAATAGATTTGCAAACATTCCTCAATATGTAAATTATAGAAGTAAATCTCACTTTCAAAAATTTTACTTTCCCACCCTGACAAGTTCAGTTCATTGGGAAAATTTTGTTTTAAATTGTAAAAGTCAACTATAATATCAGATTTTAAAAAATTATTAATTTCGTTTGTTTGTCTTTCAACAATTGCTTGTCGTCTACCCTGTGGATCAGTTCTCTCCTTAATAACTGTTTTGGATAAATATCCCGGTAAATTTGGAAATATGCTGGGGACTGCATCATCTTTTAAGCGTGGTCTACTTAAAATAATTTCCGTACAAGTGCCATCTGCCTGTCTGAATTTATCATGTGTAATCACATCAGTGTCATTAAAATGTAATTGACAAACCACACTTGAAGTTGATGGGATAAAGTCTTTCCTAGGGATTGCTGTGAGCCAACTTCGCTTACGTTCTTCGTTTTTTGGAAACTTAAAGACACTAATACCGCGATTGTTTTGGTTAGTTTTTAAAAACGACTCATAATTGCTTTTGCAACCTGTCACACAACACCGACTGGGCATTTTGAAACTGAATGGCAGCCTTTCTGAAACACGATGAGAGACAATGAAAATTAGGAAATTATTCTAATAAAACAATAATTCTAACCTCAAAGTTGCGTTCACCATTCAAACCTTGTTCGAACTAAGAACAACACCAACCAGATACTGTCAGGGGTGAACCGTAGCCGTCCAGGAACAGTCTGGAACGTGTCGAACACTGCACCAACTTCTCACTTGGAAAAACAGAACAATTTTGCCAAAAAAACATGTAACCAAACGATGTTTACTTCACCTTACTGTGAATCGCTATACAAAATGGTATGGAGACGGCGAACGAATAGGTCTGCTTGCCGTGTTGCCAAGTTTCTTTGTACACGGCTAGTAGAATTTAAAGAAGGCTGTGGCCTTATGCAAGGAGGCAAGGAGAGAGGATGAATAGGGCATGTTCGTAGGCATGTTTCGAGTGAAAGAGATAGCAGGTAGCATTATTCTCCCTTTCTTTCTGCAGGGTTGTGTGCGTGAAATACTGAATGCTGCCTAGTGTACAACAGCGAAAATTTAAATGAACACATGACATGTCTTTTCAATAGATAGATATCAGTTGTTATATGTATCAATTAAATTGATACGTTCATTTCAACCTTGTTTATATTAAAATAGTCACAGAATAGACATTAAACATTTTAATTGTGATGGTTGTTATTTACCAGGCATAATATGCGTAGTAATTCGCGTTCATGATATTATTTGTTCTGATTTTATATCAATCGAGATCTCTTCAATTATTATAGTCATCCGTAATAATTTTTATGAACCGATGCTTACAGAATAGACTTGAATTGAGTTGTGAGCTCATTTGGATTGAAAATTTGTCATATCAAAAGTAATTTCAGAGCCAACTCTAGTCACAAGACATTTTACTCTCACATTTCATCGATCCTTGGTTAGATTTAATTTGTTGTTTAACCCAATTATTTTCATGGTGACCTACAAGTTCTGTTATAAATTTGTTAGTTGACGGTGAACTTAGTTATAACCTTTTTCCTGATCATAAGTTTGATTACTCCGTTCGTCCTGTTAAAGGACTTGCTTTGAAAGAAATAATAAAGTGCATTGAAATTAATTTAGTATCGAAAATGATACCTACCTTTCAGTTTTTACTTACAGTACCAGAAGTTATTATGTACTGAGAAAGACACGAGGGAATCCATACGACAATCATAAATTTGTACCAGTGGGACGCAGGTAACGAATGTAATACATAGAAGAAGAAATGTGAAGAAATAATATGTAACAATTTTACGTTCCACGTATCAAAACAATAAGGAATGGAAGTGAAGAACAAAAAGTGAAAAAAGAAATTTTATAAAAATCGCGTATCATAGAAAGATTGGGCAGTGAGCTATTACCATTATTAGAATAAACCGTTTGAGTGAAAAAGAAGAAATGGAAGACCGGAGAAAAATTGGATTTAGTTTATTAGTTTATAATTTAAATAGAATAAAAATTTAAAAAAACTGGAAGGGAATAGCAACTAACAGATGGGAATGTAAAACCACTGTAAATTAAATAAATATAAAATCTGTTTACAGAAGTTTAGTTTACCGCCATAAATGCAATACTTGTGGCGATCAAATTTATATGCATTATCGCTAACATTACAGAACAGAAAAGACGCTTAAGATTAAGTGATAGTTGAATTAATTATTTTAGTGCTAATCTAAATAATATGTGTTAAGTATACATTATTTTCGTTTCAAAAACTTTAACTGACATTTAAACAGTTTTCTCGGGTTTTTATTCGTGGACTTTCAGATTTTCAGATTTGCATGTTTTCTACTTTCTGAAAAATATACAGAAATTTACTGTAATGCCTTAAATCATTTAATTTCTGAGTGTCAAAAAGTTATTCTCAATTTTTAATCCAACCAATGTATTTAGTAATAGTAAACTAGTGATATATTATATTCAGGGATGACATTCTCTGTACCTTTAATATAAGGATACCGATTTCATTTACCATTGTTGAAGAATAATACAAGGGCTATGGGTAACTGTGGAATATAAGCAAGAAAATTTATAATATAAGCTGGAATAAGCAGAATTTGGTAAATTCTTGGAGAACTTTTTTGGCTTTGCTTCTTTATTAATTTTCCGATGTATATTATCGTGATTTGAGTTTATTTATTTAGGATTATATATAGGAAACCTACTTAGCAAAAGACTTAACTTTTCTACCAGATATTAGGAGTAGATTTTGTTCATCTATAACGACGGACCATAAACGGCTGTGAATATTTTCACGACAAATTTAATTCAGATCTCTACTGTACCATCCACATACATTAATGTATTTGTTTATAGATGCATTAATCTGTAGTCAATGCGAAGTATGTAAGAAAATGGGGAACAAATACGCTGCAATGAAACCAAAGATAGAAAAACACAGATATTTACAATCACAAATACTGCTTCTACAAAATGAAAACAAAATCCGTAAATTAGATTGTGTTCGGAAAGCTTTGCTAAACTTTCTTTCAATTAACTGGTAAATATTGCAACAAATATATCTTTAGTTTAAGAATTACTTTGACGAAAACTAAGAAGTAAATGATTTCAGTGGATATGTGAGTACGGGTGATATATTGCACATTTTATTTTTTTATAAATAATATCTATGTATTAAAGTTTTCTTTGTTTATTGTTTTTATGGCGAAAATAACTCTTTTTAACTACTACATACTCTGAAACGTTAGTTGAACTTGGTTCTTATAATATTGATAATTCTGAATTCGCAAAATATCATCGGCAAGCTAGATTAAAAAACAAGTGGAATATAATGGAAACAAGGATCTCATGCGAGGCGAGTATGTAGGGGTTTTATCGTCGTCTAGGGTCTTTTTAAAACACTCGTCTTTTGGATACTCTTTATTGTCATTCTCGTTCAGGAATCTCTTATTTACTAACTAACCAAAGAACGTCAAAAAACAAAAACAACGTATTACTCGGCCTGCTCAAAACAAACCCGACAAATTGAAACAGTTGTCAATATGACAGTAAATTTCCTACATTTATGTTATTTTAATTTTTAATATTTATTTTAATGTTTTTCTTGTTTTCGGTTATTTCTATTAAGGTTTTTTCTTAGTTAATAAAGTTACCAAAAAACGTATTATCGAAATCATTGGATACCTATGGTCATTAGTTAGGTATTTCCTTATATAGAATTCTCAATTTCTTTTAAACGATATGAACAAACGGTTCATGAAACTGAGCTATGAAATTTAGTCAGTACATAAATGAAGATCATCTGAAAAATAGTACATATTAGTACTGTGATGAAGGTGTGATGAATGCTTAAATAGTTATTTTATTAACCTGGCAGGATCGCCATGTGGTAAGGATCCATATAACCCGTTTAAGAAAACCCGAATTTACTCTTGGGAGATGGTTTAATTGATGCGCCTTCATAAGATTCACGGTACCTTACTATCGTCAGCAATATTCGAGTAAGGTACAACGAATCCAACTATGGAGTCAGATTGATTAGAGGTGGTTTGATGACAATGCGTAATTAATTACATGAAATGCAAAGGTATATGTCTGTTAATTAGGTTAATAAAATAACTATTTAAGCATTCATCACACCTTCATCACAGTACTAACTCCAATCTTGAATCGAAACGAAGCATTGAAACAAGATTCTGCTATGAATGCTAATTGTTTACGATTTATTTATGAGAAACGTCAGATTTACTCAAAATTGATGTTTTGCCCCGGCACGATAGAGAACGACGACTAATACATGAAATTAGTTTTGATAATAAATTCTGATTGGTGCAAACCAATGAACGTTTTAGTTTGCTCACGTAGTAAAATAATTAAACTATCTTTGTGCAGTACGATAATTTCTTCAAAAATTACTAGTGACGTATGAAAAGGTGACGATTGTAATAAGCTTTGAAGACAACTTTTAAATGACCCGCTTACCATGTCTCAAAATTTGTCGTACAGATTGTAGTGTTGTCAAAGCTGTTTGTTTCTCGGTATTAAGATTATACAACGTGATCAAGATTAACTGTTTGAGTTGGCAATACTGAATTTTATTTTTAAATGGTACAACTGGAGTAACATCCGGTTGGTGACACTAACAGCGTCATTGACAGATGCCGTTTGCTATTTCAAATTCAAATTTCTGGTATTCTTTTCAAATCTATTTATTTAAATTGGTTTTCACGTTACAACACGATATTTTCATTGGAAAGGCGTACTTTAGAAGCAGGATTTATAACCCAATTACTGGTTGGCAGTACTCTCTCGAAGTGGCATACCACCAAACTCGAATGCAAACAAGTCCTCGCAAATCCTTAAGAAAGCTCTCCCTTCAAACAGGTTTGGTCCTTATGCCTCCTATTCAACCAATTTTCATTCTTACCCATAAGACTTCCACTTTTCCATGTTGTTCTAATTCACTGTTTTACAGGTTTATCATATGGACGTTGCTCCACTGTGCTAAAAAGAAATTAAAGTACCACTCTTACAAAATTTACATCGTCCAGTCATTAACCCCTCCTGATCACCCGCAGAGAGTTTTATTTTGCAATTGGTTCAATGACATATTAAATAATAATGATATCCTTGACAATACCTTCTTTTCCCAAGAAGCCTGGTTCATCTCAACGGCTATGTGAAAAAACAAAATTACAGAATTTGGTCAGGTGAAAATCCTTACGCTATCAGAGAGACACATTTGCACCCGGTTAAAGTTGGTGTTTGGTTGGCAGTCTCAAGGACGCGAGTGTATGGGCCAATATTTTTTAATTTTACCGTTAATTCGGAGAAATATGTCCAACACCTTTTGAGGCCTTTTATAAACCAATTAACAAACGAAGAGCGTCAAATTGGATATTTCCAACAAGACTCTGCAAGGGCACATACGGCTCGTGCTACTATGGGATATTTAAGAGAGAATTTTGGCGACAGAGTAATTAGTCAGGGCATTTGGCCAAGCAGGTCACCAGATCTCACTCCATTAGATTTTTCGTTATTTGGGCTCTCGAAGGACAATGTCTTTAGGAACATATTGCATACTGAAGAAGAGCTGCGAGAGGCAAATAGTTCAAGAAGTGGCCCCAATATTCTCATGAATATCTTCGAGAGCCTAAAAGGGAGAGTTAATTTACGTCTGGTTCCAAACGGGGGGCATTTTGAGCATTACCTTTAGCTGTTTAATTAAATTATTGTTCTGTATTTCGAGTTTCATTTTTTAATCGTTAATTTTTATTCACATAACCTACAATCTTATCGCTGATTGTTATGTCAAATTTTTGTCAAATGGGCATATCCGGTTGTAGTGTTGTCAAAAGAACAAGTAAAAAATTCTCCAAAAAGTGTTGCCAACTCAAACAGTCATTCTTGATCACCCAGTATATGAGAGAGTCATATTTGGGGGAGACATGTTCAGAGTCGTAGGAAATCATAGCTCATAACAGGTAATCTGTCAAACCATAACTGACAACGCTCGTCAAAAACAATGTTACTACCCATATTTACGAAATATAAAATGATAATGCATACATCGTCCCCGAATCTATAGGTATGTCTATGTTTTATATTATTTATAACCGTACTTAATCAATTTTGTTATAGGTTTTATTTTACTTAGCATCAATTTCAATTATTACCTTCACGGTCTTGACATTTTAATTACTCTACGTTGATAGCAAACACACTGCAACTCCGTTATCTAAACGACCCTAAGAGAATCTGCATCCTGTACAATCATTAAAATGTCGATAACTCTACCTAAAGGTCGAGATGAATATGTAGGCATATCTATACCATGGTACATGGGATTATGCATCTGTATTATAAAATAAAATTTGGTTTTCTGGTGTAATATTGAGTTATTTCAATTAAAGTGCATTACAGAATTTCCTAAAGAGTGACAGGAAATTGTAGAAGATTTACCGGTTTTGTTATAGATTTTAAATTATTAGCGTGTTAAAAGTCATGTATATCATTACGGATGTAAGTTTGGCATTGTATATTTATTTTCCTGCAGTCTAGCGAACTTTGAGCGCTTGTAAACCCCGAACTCCTGACATTTTAATCAGTCTGCGTTTGCATTAATAGGAAATGGACTATAATTCACAATGATTTCACATCCCAACACATACGTCCACAAAAGAACTTTCTTTTTGACCTAAAATATAAAACACTTTCACATGAAATTAACGAATTTGAAAATGACTTAGGGATAAAACAACATAGCAGACAAAACATAAACTCATAAACTAAGCAATTTTCTGAATAACTGTAATTTGAATAGATTTTTAACCTTCGAGGAACAAAAAAACGAATTCCAAAAAATCAAAAAAGTAACATCTCAAAATTTAATAGATTACTTGATAAGCAACCAACATTATACAAGAGATTTAAAATCATGATCTCTAACAATTGTTCCTCCTGGTTTGTAAACCTTTCAAATATTGTTGTACCGGACGATGTTAAATACATCTTAGCGTTAGGTCCAAAATTTACAATACCTTTTAATTAAAAAAAGAAAAAACATTACATTGTCTCATTCATTGCCTCACTTGAACACACACTACACCAACTTGATTCTTGCTCTCAATCATTAGACCAAATCTCCAAAGTTAGAAATAGTCTAATACATATGCTATCCAATTTCAAAACTAACCTATCCAACACAGAGTTAAACATATTTTATAACAAATTAGCAATTGACATTTCTAGATGCAAAAAATTTCTAAAAATGAATCCTGATGTCATCCTAGTAAAAGCAGATAAAGGCAATACATCTGTATTAATCAACCAGGATGAGTACAACAACAAAATTACATCCCTACTTCAAGATGCCAATACATATGTAGAACTTTACAGAGATCCTATACCCAGCATTCAAAGGAAAAATAACGTCATAGCCAAAAATATTTTAGACAACGATCACATTGACCTAAAAACATACAGGAACATCAGATGTCATAATGGTACTATCTCTAAGATTTATGGCTTGATAAAATTTCATAAAGCAGGTTATCCAGTTCGCCCTGTTGTATCCAATTGTGGATCACCAACATACAAGCTCTCTAGGTTCATTTATAACATTCTGAGTCCTCTAGTCTAGGAGATAATCCTCGCAACCGAAAAAATTCATTCGATCTAGTCAACGCAATAAACAATTTTGATTTCATACCTTACATGGACCACACATTCATATCATTAGATGCGGTATCCTTATATACTAACACTCCCATTGAAGTTGCATTAGATTATATCTCTTCAAGGTTCAACGAATTGACTACCACTATCACCCTAGACCTATTGTTTGACATCATTAATTTCATCTTCGATTCCTCCGTTTTCTCCTTCAGAGGAAAAACGTATAAACAGATTTTTGGTTGTCCCATGGGAGGTCCTGTGTCTCCGATTATTGCCAATCTAGTTTTGGTGGCACTCGAAGAAAAGGTTCTTAAGAGTATAAACCCTGAATTACCACTATATTTCAGATACGTGGATGATACTATGCTCCTAGTACCCAATAATAACATTCATGACATAATTAAAAAATTCAACAGTTTTCATCCGAAGATTCAGTTCACATGTGAGCTTCCTAACAATAACAACCTACCATTTCTGGACGTCTGCATCTCTTTCAATAACGGATGTTCCATCACAAATTGGTACAGGAAAACTACATCTTCTGGAAGATATCTAAACTTCCTTTCTTTTCAACCCACGAGATACAAGAGAGCTGCCATTATTAACTTGGTCGACAGGGCATTTCTACTCTCCCACGAATCTTTCAGAGCACAAAACATTAAATTCATAATAGAAACTTTTGTTGAGAATATGTATCCCATACAGTTTATATTACACAATATACATAAGAGGATAGATCAATTAACAAACAATCTTAATACTAATAATATCAATATCCCAATTTCTTCACAGAACACAACACAAATAACAAAAGATAAACTTTTTATAAGACTCCCGTACCATAACAACATAGAAAATTTCACTTTCAAAACCCTGAATGCCCTAAACATATATCCAGCTTGGTATTCATTATATTCCTTCAATAATCTCATTTTCTCCAAAATTAAAGACCCAACACCTATAAAAAACCAGAGTTGCCTAGTATATCAGGTCACATGTTCTGATTGTAACCCTACTAAGGTGTATATTGGAGAAACACAATATATAAAAAAGAGATTACAACGACATCAATTGAATATCACTAAAAATAATTCGTCACCTTCCGGTTTAGTGGAACATGCAATAGAGAACAATCACAATTTCTATTTTAAAAATGTTTCGATATTAGAACGTGAATCAGTTTGGTTTGAAAGATTATTCAAAGAGGCGGTACATATTAAAAAATCAGATAATACTGTAAATAGGCAACAAGATTTTCAAAATTTTGTTCAAGCATATTACAAATTATTCAAATAAATTTAACATATGAAAACTATCACATTTTCAACACAAATATACAGATTTTATCCTTCATCTTTTATTTTTTGACGCTAGATTAGCACTCACGATTTCGAAGGTTTCTATTATTATTTATAATGACCTTCTAATAAATTTTTTTTAAAAACAATCGATATACAGTTATCAAAGTCAAACATGTCAAGTTTTATATCTTATGACATGTAAGTGATATTTTTTTAGTTATATAAAAAATACTTAACATATTTTTTAGAGCCATGAATATGTTCAGAATTTTGAACGAAACGTCGGCATTGTGAAGTATTCTAACGATTAGTTATTGTTATTATATTGGGGATCATCGAGAACATTTCTGACTATAATTCCGGTATCAAAATTATTTTAACAGATCATTCACTAAATCATTACCAATATCAATTACCATAGTTGAGGCTTGAAATTGAATTTGTTCGAAAAAACATTTTTCTTCGTTACAAGTTTTTTTTCAAATTGTTTAAAAAAATGAAATTAAATTCTGTAAAATATTCTTACACGCCTATTACCATCAAAATACAATTTGTAAATCCTTTAAGTTGTCATCCGCAGAAACGGGAAAAACGATTCGATTTTAGCGAGCCGTTGGCAGCGGAGGTTCGGAATTGCGCTAAATCCATTGAGTCAGATTGAAATGGGCGGCCACATTCGGCCCGAAAAGGGTTCCATTCTGCGCCCTTTGATGTTACCCACTGCTTCTAATTTTATTCACTCCACTCTAACTCATTTATACAACACAAATGACCATTGGTCTCAGTAAATTACTTGTCAATTGCTTTCACAAAGCTCTCCAAACTTTAATTTGAATGTTAACGCTGTCGACACCGCCGCCGCGATATTGACGACGACGACGCCGTACGACTGGCGACGCCCCGAAATTTTCATTCTCCTTTGACCGTTCGAGGTTTTCATCTTCGACTCGGACGAGCGTTTCTATAACATTCTTTTTCCGAAATTGATCTCGTAAAACGTCCTGCTTGCTCGAAAGTTTTAATTGTACGCCATCAGCGGCAAACTCAGAAAATTGATAGACAAGAGAGCCGAAGTATACACACGGGAAGTCTCATTGTCAGGCATGGATGATTTTTATTTTATTTTACGGTTTCCAGCGCCGTTTCTTTGCTCGCGCATAAAAATCAAACTGAAACATACATGTTAATGGAGCATTGTCAAGTATGAGTAAACAGCAAACGGATTCGATCAGATAACGATTGGAAAAAGGTAATTAGACAGAGCAGAACATTGTAAGTTGTATTATCGATCACGAATATCATAGCTAAGCGGCGATTTGCTACTGGCTTTTACACACCTTATCTGGCACACATCTACGTTGTCTCCTAATTGAATTATTTTGTTATTAATATTATCAAGCAGGGGCGGATTGCGTAAATCAACGGGAAATTAATGAATATAGATACTCTGGACTTAACGCGGTAGGTCGTTTTAAATTTAATTAAATCAGATAGAAAAATACACATTCTGTGAGATTAAACATAACCACTTACGTCTGTAAACTTCTAACAATATTAATAAAACGAGAAATAGATTGTTTAACCAATACAACTTTAATTAATTTGTTTTGTTAGAATTATGATTTGTATTGAATAAAAACGCTGTTATAATATGAAAGTTACAACTAATATCAATCATTAATATGAAAATAATATCACATTATCTCTTATCTAACATCAGTTATAATTACCGTAACAAATAGCGAACAAGAAATAGTATCATGCAAATGAAAGTATTTAGATAAATTCTTGTCTATTCATATTCTATTCGCGCCACATTCATAAAATATAATTGGCAAAGTGAATATCTATTCACTCCGTTATTGCGTGCATTTTACTATGAATTTTCTATGTCATAAAGTTTATATCTTTAACATTAAAGTTACATTCAAAAAATCCTTTAGTATCCATATTTTTCTAAAACTACGATTTTGGCGTATTGACCATTACAGAAATTTACTTTTAACGACGATTTTAATTACTGTTTTATAATATTAATTTCTTGCCATAAAATAACCACAGGTAACATGGTTATTTATGATCAGGTAATCAGATTAAAGTATGCCGTACCGTAACACGGCCGATATAAAATTAATTTTATTAAAATATAAAATTTGATTTTACACCGCTCGTTTGACAACGACCGGATAAATTAGTTTAAAACTTGAAAGTTCACCTG
This sequence comes from Cryptocephalus moraei, assembly GCA_946251905.1. Classification (NCBI taxonomy): domain Eukaryota; kingdom Metazoa; phylum Arthropoda; class Insecta; order Coleoptera; family Chrysomelidae; genus Cryptocephalus; species Cryptocephalus moraei. Next base: position 14,213,968 of record OX276453.1, on the reverse strand, counting down.
TGAATAACGTGTTTCAACAATAAAAACAATGGCTCACGCATCGGCTTTAAACGTGAATTTTCAAGTACAAAACATTTATTCCACGTTTTCCAATGTCGAACTTTCTCCCCTGAATAATATCGAAACTTAATCCGGTCAAAAGTAATTTCAAGGAGGATTTGCGGTTAGAAATGACAGCGTTGGAGGCAGTAAAACAGGTGATTCGCCAGTAATTCAAACCTCCGGTCATTCCCGGTCCCTTATTATTGCTAGCTGTGAATACATCGCAGGAATGATTTAATCCCCTTTAAGTAGACGTCAAATCTTGTAGGGGTTTATTAAATGGCATGGAGTCTTTGATCACGGTCGATATTTAGAGACTGAGAAAGAGACAAATCGGAATGAAGACAGGGGTTGGATACTTTTAAAGACGATATAGGGTGACATCAAATTTTCGTAATTTCAATCTCATTTCCAGAAAAACATAAATGGTAAAAAATCGAAGTTCACATAAATACTGCTTAGATTTTTTTAGATATATTCGTCTGACTAGACAAACTCCTACTTCTAATTAATTACAACAGGTTTTCACATCTCCATCCAACACATTTTTGAGTATTAAAATATTAATATCCATTTTTTTGTGTTATAATAATACAGTTAGGTATTTGTTGACACAATCGATTGGATTGAAGTTAAATTCAACCGTTTTCATAGGACCTGTCCTGCACTATACATTTTAGGCAAATTTTAGATGGAAACTTCGCCATTTCTGATGAACAATGTGTACGAAATCGTAGACAACTTTGAAAGTTTCAACAACGTTGAAATATTTATTAATAGTATTCAAATTTTTACTTGACGATTCTTTCCTAATTGCCATCTAATCAGACATATACAGCATGTCTATTACACGAAGCTGAAATTCGAAAAAAGACCATGTCACGATTTTATAAGAATAAGTCCATTTACTTCAATCTGATAAGGGTACTTAAGTGTTTTAAATAAATTTGGATAACGCAAGTAGTTCACTTTTATATCTAATTGAGAAAATGATCTGTTCTTCAACACTTTCTCAATGTCTTGCCGGGAAACGAGAGCTTTCTGGTATTGGGTTTCCCTACCGGGAAAGTTAGTTACTATGCTTACATCGGACATTCACTGTAGCAAACAATTTTATTTCGAAGTTTTCAAATTGAACTCAAAAAGTACAATTTTACATTAGAAAGACTTTGAGATGTTTCTTTGGCAATTTCACATTAGATTTCTTGTCGAAACTTTTAATTAGTTATATCGTACCAGATTGAGAAATGGTTTTGAAATTGAATTCTGTGATGAATAAAATATAAAAAATAAGATACCTACTTGAAAACACTGGTGAACTTCTCACTATTGTGTCTCACTCTTGTTTATGTTACGAAATTTGTTTTTGGCTCAAAAACGAGTAATAAAAACAATTGCCAAATCGAGAATCACCGATATTCCTTAATATATCTTACTGAATGTAAAATCATAAATTTAACTGACACGTGTGTTTAATCAGTAAGCTTTTCGTGAATTTATTGAAAGTGATAATTACCACATAGGCTACACTATATACTAGATAAAAAAGTAAATGCCCGTTTCATTTCCCATTAGCAAAACAAGTGGTAGCGTATCGATCTCCTGAGTTCACAGGTCCACAGTTTTATAACTTGCTTCCAAATTACATAACAAAAAATCCATTGAAGCACTCTAACTATATATCTATCTATGTAGCTGTTGTCCAGAAGGCATTAGAATAAAATACATACTTCTATAAAATTGTAACCTGTAAAAATGCTAGACATCTATACGAATTACTAATTAGTACTTAGAAACACAGGTGAAAATATTGACAAGTAACGACTGCAATTATTGCATTGTTACTTACATACATATTAATCGGTAAATCATACGAGGGTTGTTGTGTGAACACACTTAATATACAAATTTGGAAATGATTGCGACGCCACTTCTTACCTCTTTAAAATAATCCTTAATCTGATATCGTACTAAATTCACGGATAATTTATCCAGCATACAATGCCGTATCGTAAAAGCTAGCAATCGCCAACCAAACTAGATCATGTCTCGTAGACAGACCCAAAAACGACCCCATTAAAGTGGTTAAAGCCATAAATAGACAAGGGGAACCCCATATGGCAACTGTGTAATTACCACAATAGCCATAATCTATTTCAGACACGTAATATGACAGCATTAAGACTTCTTTCAAAGAAGGCCATTTAGCGGTGCTATCTGCATAAACCATCTTCAATATATCCTTACACAGCTGTTCGAGGGCGAAGAGAGGAGGTGGCAGAGGACAGCCCGGATAGTGTAGATACATACTAACTATCTAATAGGACCCTTTTGTTTTCGTCGAGGTGAAATACCGGGGTGGTCAGAGTTAGGGGTGAGAAGGGATTTTACAAACTGCGAACTTAAATTGATATTACCTTTTCGTGGAAAAGAAATAAATTACGGAACCCGTATTACTATTTAGCTTTTATTAGAAATACGATTCAGGCATTCAAGCAGAAACGAAGCGTATAAATTTCAGATAACGTTAAAGTTTTTACTTTTCTCTCGTTCTTCTTCCTTGTATCGTTTTCTCTGACTCGGGGAAGGCCGCTTTGCCGTATACAAAGAAAATGAAAAATTCGATGCGGCAACTTTTAAAAACGAATAATCTTTCTAATATGAGAGATATTTTCCCTTTTTCAGTCGGCGTATTAGTATATATATGTAAATCAAATTTTCGACGTTTTCCTTTTGAGATGAAAAGGAAACCGACTCCTATTTCTTTTGTTATTGTTCGTGAACAATGGATGGTATTCCCTTAGGGAATTTTCTGAATGGGAAAGGTACAAGGATGGCAAGGTAGTGAATGTAATTATTTTTGTAATCAGTTGCATAATGTTTCCTTGAATTTTAAACAAAAATGTTTTTAAATAAATTTCTGAAATTTGAATCGTAACTAATATCATTAAGATATTCTCGTTGCCGAATGGACACTCTTTTGATAAATAGTAACGAAGATAATTTCTATTAATTTGAGTATTTCATGCTTATACGGATCACTTCTGCGTTTAACAGAACACACAGAAATGAATGAATATACTTATTTAGAAATTGTAAAAAATCATAAAGAAATTAATAAGATTGGTTGAAGTGAATATAGAAGTACTTTAAGGAAATCCATTATCTGCATTATTGTTTATTACACTATTAGTTACTATTATCCTATTATGAGATAAATAGAAAACAGGGGTACAACAAACAACGAAACAATACAAATGGTAGCACATGCAGGAGACGAGGATAGAAGAAAATTAACGAAAAGCGCTAGAAAAAACTTTTATTACATTTGAAGGGCATGTCAAAAGTGGAGGTTAAAGGTAAATGAGAAAAATACAAAATACATACACAGTAGTAGAAAAATTTGTCAAATACAAAATTAGGAACTGAAGTTATTTCAATACATATTTTTAGGTGCAATAATGAAAAGAATCAATGAAAGTACTCACATTGAAAAAGGGATACAATTAGGGTGCAAATAAGGTGTAATAAATTAATAATAAGAGATAAAAAATTATATACATACATACAGAAAATTGAAAATTTACGCAACAACAAAATTAAGACAAGGAGAAGAAGAAAAAGAAGAGTGGTGCTTCTGTGAAGTGGAAAATATCCTAAAACAAGAAAATATTGGTGAAATGTTAAAAGGCACCTGAATTAAATAGTAGAAACTTTCAGGAAGGGTAGGAATTCAACAATAACGGACTGAACACAAAGAAAGAAGACTAAGGAGTAAGGAGATAACTCAAAGACGGACGGAAGGAATAAGTACGGAGAGACTTTCGAATTATGGAAAAGTAGTAACACCATTTGCAAGAAAAACATTGTTGAACAATCTATAGTCTTTACGAGGCCAGTGTAACAACGAGGCTGCCGAGGAGAAAGGGGAACGTAAACGAGTCGCCTCCATAGGCGCGCTGAATATTTTTTACTCACTTAGTCAGTATAATTTCGTGGAATAATTTTACATGAATTGTAAAATAATTGATATACAGTTATAAAGAACTATAACTGTATTATTACGAATATTGGGCAGAAGTCGATCTTTCAACCACTTTTCAAACAATTCGGCATCCATATCCTGATGATAATCGGCGAAACTCTTATCTATATTCTTGGCGGAAAGAAGCAAAGCATTAGGCACAAAACCGGTTTCGTTTCCTGCATGTCAAATTACCACCCGATTTCCCCTAGAACTGGGTGTATTTAATTTACAGTTGTTGGCTGTCATCAACCCAACCACGTTGAATTACTTCATGGGTGTCAAACCATTTTTCGTCTAAATATACAATGTTGCTCCCTGATTCCCGAAATGACCTAATTTGTCTCAAATAATCCTGACGCAAAGCAACAATACGAGGTGACTCCATGATGACCATTCCAGAATCTAATTTTTTGTGTTTAAATCCGCAACTTAACAGAATTGACCTTAAAGTGTCTAAAGATTTATATTTATATTCCTCAAAAGACTGTAATTTTTGAAAAATTTATAGTAAAGTGGGCACCTCGTTTCTAGCATAAAAATCGTAAACGGTTCTGCGTATAACGTCTTTAGCAGCGTCATCTAATGCTTTGAACTTCTTTTGTTTACTTAATCTATTTTGATGATGATCTACAATTCCTCGCTGAATTATTTTATAAATTGAAGAATATGGAATTAATGTCAAGTCTGAAATTTCTAAAATTATGCAGCGAACCGATTGTTCAACAGTCTTTGTTGGAGGCGCTTAAACATATTTAAAATTACTGTTTGTAATTGAGGATGTAGATCCTTATTTGCAAACTCCCAAGAAGGAGACGAGGAAGAGCAAGAGGGTTGAGTAGTCACGTTTTCCACATCAACTCGCACTGTTTCTGTCGCCCACGGTTTCCAAAACGCCATTCCGATTACAATTAATTATTATTATAAATATAAAAACGAACGGCAAATTATATGATTATGAAATTAACTTAAAAACAAACAAAATACCTCTATAACCTGTCTCTGTGATGTAAACCGTGCCAACACTGGTAAAAGACAAGACACGTGTTCGAGACGTTCTAGGAAGGATCCAGTCGTCCAAAACGTTTATGAAACCACTACAGCACAAGCGAAAAAAGTAAACTATTGACAATATTTAGGCGTGTGACTTGCTCGGCGTGGAACTGGAGTGGGAGGATTCTACAGGACGAGTTCGCTAAATAACGTATCATGTATCGAGCATGCCGTATATGTTATTATTGATCGATACCCGTATAAGCTTGTATATATGTTGGTTGTTACACTGGCTTCGTAAAGACTATACCACTTACATTTAAATAGAAGAGTTTATAGAAGTAGTAACGATATCTGCTTAAATTTAGTTTGTATACAACCCGTTTTAAACATTACTCTTTCATAGTATATCGAGCGATTTCAAATCTTTACCAACAAGTTTTACCCAAACGTGAAAAGGCTTCGAATGGTTCGCCAAACACATTCTTAATCGTGGGTTACATTTTTCGTCGATTTTTTAACGTGAACCGGCGTTGACGAAACTGGCCCTTAGCGACGTAAAATTGCATCTCCCCAATCGGTACCAGATCAAATGCAGTCAATTAGAGTAAAAGCGATATTAGGAGTTTGATAACGCAAACGCAGGCCATATCATTTATTCCATGCATACAAATTCAGCGAAACAAACATACCGCTAATAATTGGCCAGAATACAAAATGAATATGAATGGATGTTACCAAACAAACGGTACACGTACATATATTTCTAGACACACCACTGCGGGCAATTTTATCTTTTTAGAGAACCTGTAGCATTCAACTGTCAAAGCATTTTCATGGTAATTCACCGTAAATGGGCCTCTCTCTCTCTCTCTTTCTCTCTGTCTCTCTCTCTCTTTCACTCGCCGAGATTTTTAATATTTTCATATTAGGGCCCGAACGTGTATACGTTTTAGTGACACTTTAAAAACGGCCTTTTATTGATAAGATCCAGTTGCGCTCGGTCGGTTTTCTCAATGAGACTAGTCAAATTGACATCAAGGGATTTAGGAGTTCGCTTAATCTATCCTGATTTGAATAAATCGAGGGTTACGCTTTTCATTCATGTTAGTATTTATCGACACCGAATCTGTTCTTATACGATTTACGATTTAATAAAAAACAGTTTTTTTATTTCGTTTTTAAACGATGTTATAATTAATTATTAAAGGGTCTTATTGGAAGATCCCGAGCAGATATTATATTCCTACATCTCAATTTAAATACCGGAATACTATTAAATTTCTACAGCCTTTTAACATAATATGGAGTGGGCTGTGGAAAACAAAACGTAGGTTTTGATTTGATTGACGTATGACTTATGAAGATGAAAACGTTAATCAATCAATTGAACACTTACGTTTGGTTTTTCATAGCCCACTGGGCAAATAATCATTTGCAGCGGTGTTCTACCGAGGCAATAAGTCAGCATTTACGTCAAAAATTACTACACTTTAGATATAGTAACTTAAGGTAGCTAATAAACCACTATCGCAAATTATTTTAAATTATTGAGTTATATCGAGTTGAGCTCAAATGTTTGAATACAAAAGGAAACTCCTAACACAACCAGTGTGATCATTTTAGAATATATTGCTGAAATTTTCTGAGACAGCTTATTATTTTGTCTGCCAAAAGTGAGCCTTAAAGGTCATTTTCACTAGACGGAATGAAACTCGAAGCATTCATTCTCTCTTTTCCGTAAAGCATCAATATTTCTAATTAGCCTTCACCAGTTTCAGTGTGAATGTTGAGATGTTGTAACTTGACGTAGCAAGCAGTTGCAAATGTTCAATGCAACTTGACATAATTTTTAATAAAGGTGTAGTGTTTGTTGGCGGTCGCTACCTACTCTAAACCTGAATGCTTCCATTTGGTTTTAGTGCAGTTGGGCCCTAGAATTCATTGCTTAGAAAACCTTAGGGATTTAGTTCTAAGGTTCTAAGAAACCTGCTAGGTTTCCTTCGAAACAAGTTGTAGAGAATATTATACATTCTTTAAACTTTACATTTTATATTTTTCAACTTGTTTTGGTACAATTCGGTGTACGATTCCTGCGAAAGTCCTTGTGGACTTCCTACGAAGTCCTGCGAGAAATCAGAATGGTCGCCTCTAGAGTTTTGGGCCTTATGGGCACGGGTCATCTCGTAAGAATTTATCCCGGTCCGCATTTGACCTTCGCCGAGATCGGTCAACTCGTAAGAATATGGGGAACATGTAAATTGGTTCCCAAGTTAATCAGGGTCAAAAATAATATACCAATTGGTTCCCGCAATTTTTGGTTTACCTGACCTGTAAGTGTAAATTGGTTCCCAACGTTTATAATTACCTGAGCTTTACAAAAAACTGAAGTAGCTTATTTTGCGTCTCTGCATTGTAAGCAGAATGAAATTTTTTTTACTGTGGTAAAAAATAGGCAATTGGAAGGGGCAAGGGAAAACCTGATAGGCAATTGAAGGGGCAAGGAAAAACTAGAAAGGAAATTTAAGGGGCAAGGAAAAACCTGTGTGGGTTCGAACTCGCCTCCTCCGATAATATCAGGTAAACGAAAAATCCCAGGAACCAATTTGTACATAGATAAGAGGCACTAAGTACTACCTTTTAATTTCTTACCTGCCGGGAACCAATTTACCAACACCGAGAATATGGTTCTCAGATCGGTCAACTCGTAAGAGTTTACCTGAAAAATCCGAAAAGGGGGATTATCGCATTCCTTGAGAGAGGGCAAGGAAAACCCTGCGGAACCCGACCGTTATTAACAACAAGCAAGTTTTGCCGCGTTGACTTTTAATAAAATCCACAACTATCTCGGTGCTCGTCACCGTTTAGTTGGAACGTAACAAACCACCCCCTTATATCATATTCTTAGTTTCAACAAATATCCAAACTACTTTGTTGCAATCATCATCCCTTCGATTATTTCTGAGAATTCTCTTACGAGTTGACTCTTCCAAAACTACCCTTTAAAAATTTACCTGCCGGTTCGCTTACGAGATGACCGATCTTAGGGTGGGGCATTAAAATTCCTTACGAGTTGACCGCCGCCGGAGTTTTGACCTCACGTTAATAGAAGAGTTTAAGTGACGCGATCAAATTTCAACCAAAGCAATAATAATTCCGCATTTATTAGTCACCGACTGTTTTAAAAAATTTTTCTACTTACGAGTCACTTATATGTCCTTTTCCGCTAATTGTATACAGTTTTCTTAAAATCTAATTATTACTGCAAGTACCCCACCGTGAACATCAAACAGTTTCTATTAAAGAATTATTATTTTCCATGTTCATTTTGTCTTCATTCTGTATGAGTTTTCCCCATGTACAAACTTATTTTGAAAGAGCAATTCACGTGATTTTTTCGATCAAACGTTATACGCATTACGGCAATATTGTTTCGACGTTAAATGTATCATAAAATCAAATACGAAAGTGTCAAAATCTTTCAGAGAAACAGTAAAAATCATCAGTTCGACTTCTCATTCCCTATCGATGATAACACTCGCACATAAAAATAAATAGGTTTTTCCCAAAGATTTCCAAAAAGAAACGTAATCCAGCCGCATAGGGGCGAGCATTTAGAGCATTCCATAAAAACTCTATTGCATACACATTGTGAAAAGAGCTGTGTTATGATATATCGTAAAAAGTATAAAGACCCTAACTATCGGGGTGGATTTTTTTCGGACAAATGTGAGGGAATAATATCCGATAAATAGTTTTTTTTTTCTGTAAGGGTGATCTTTGGTCTGAGATAACAAAAGAGTGCGGGGAAATGAAATTCCTTGTTTTTTATGGTTTTTATTGAATTTTATCATACCAACTGTTTGCGGTGTCTTATTACGTTTTGAGTCACAAAACACAAAAACCAGCCATTAAACCATATCATTCATTATAATTCAAGTCTAGAACAAGCATCAATATTTGACCGAACAGACTCCCATAAATATGTTTCCAATTAAATTAAAAACTGTGCACCGGTCGGGGGTGAAACGTTTGTTTCAATGACTTCCCTCAAACAAAGGGGAATGGACCTTTTCAATTTCATTTCATTTACTTGCAAACACCAAAAGGAAACTGTTTCAACATGAAATTATCGCAACGCTTGGAAGAGTTTGTACTTTTGCTTTAGCGAAGGAGGAAAATAGGCAATGAAACAATTAAAAAAGGCTTTAGTGAAAATTAATTTTCCTCTTAGTAAATTTGAATTAAGTTATTATTAATTTAATTTTCAAAATTTACGCTTGTTTCGTTACTAATAAAGAGAGAAAGGGATTTTTTATTTAAGTGCGCCAGATTTATGTACAATATCAGTAACACCAGTGTTTACTTAAAAGTGTAATATAGCTTTACGAGCATTTACTTAATAGCGTCCAATATCAGGTGAGTCGAGCAATCAAACCCCATTTTATGGGCGCGTGGTCCGTGTTCCGGACCATTTGCTGCCCCTATTATAAACGTCATAATTGAATTTTACGATTGCCGCAATAACAACTGAAAACAAAACACTCTCCCCGACCCGGAGGATTCTTCTCCTTCTCCCCCATTGCCAGATAAATTAGAATTAGGCAAGGCGTATCGCAAGGTAATATTGTAAATCTTGTCGTAATTCGAAGAGATACCCGACTAAGATGTAGAATCAGCATAAATTTCATAATTAGTTTGCACTGGGGAGGTGTTTCGCTCTTTATAATGCCGGGAGGTGTGTGCGATTCGGATATTGCAACAAGTTAGTGAATAAATTCATTTATATTAACTACACCAGATAGTTTCGATGGTAAATGCTATTATTTATTGATCCTGTTTGTAAGTGTAACTACGTGTTGTATATAACATATTTTGGGTATTTGCTTTGTTATTTCAATTATATGAGCGCTGTTGCAGAGAACTGTAATTCTCAGTTAACTGACGTTTATTAATCACTAATGTAATATTGAACTAATTATGATAACCACAAAACGAATTGAATAATTAATGAGATTACTGGTTTCACTTTTATTTTATTTTTGTTATCCTTCTTTTTCAATAGTATATTATTATACTAGTTTAATAAGACGGAGTACTGTCACACGAATGCTTTAATAGAACGAGTGTGACAATACGTCTTATTAAACGTGTGTAATATACTATTTTATCTACTTTGCTTTATTAATTCATTAAATTTTGGCTGTTCAAGTTTTCGTATTACACTAGGGAATTTTGCGTGGGTTGGTTACACTGACGTCACTGACGTGGACGTTTCGTATTTGAATTTGAAAATGTAGTAGCCCTAGGTCAAATTCAATAACTACTTACTTACGTGCCCCAAATGGAAGACAAAAATGTAGAATTGACCTGTACACCCACAAAAACACTCAAAGTTGCTCAAGAAATTTATTGAAATACTAATAATTTAACCTTGACGTCTACGCACGTCTCCATGACAGACTGATGTACCAATTTAACAAAACTAAAAGTTACCAAAAGTAGTGTAATAATATGAATATTATTACACTACTTTCTGTGTAATAATGAGATCATTAGTAACGCAAAGTAGATAAACATTTTTACTTCTTTAAAAGCTATAAGAAAAGAGCTTTTTGACTAGTGTCAGTTTAGTATGATATTCGTTTGACTTTTCAATTAAATCACTAATCTTTATATATACAGTATGTCTCAGTAAGTTGGAACCATATGGAAAACTTTTTTATTGTTAATTTTACGAAAAAAAGTTATTCTTCATAAAAAGCTCTGCATGGTCTAAAACCTACAATTCAACTATCAGATATTAAATTTTTCCCGGCGTATACGAGATTTGTCATAAAATATGAATTTTGTCCAAGAGCAAAGTACCTTTATTTTTGACAATATAGAAAATTGTTATTTAAGAAAGGTGATCAGAACTAAAAACCATATTTAAATATGCAGTTACATCCATTTACGATGAAAAAAAATAGGTTTGTTATTTTTTAGTAACATTTCTGCATCATTAATTAATTATGAATGAACATTTATCTCTTGTAATTATTGAAAACATGACAACCTTTTCATTTCTTAATTTCATCTAACAATTTTGCAATTTAAACACGTCCGTAAGTAATGCATATGCATTTATTATAAATAAGAAAACAAATAACAAACAACTAACACAATAATAATACTAGAAATAACAGAAATTTAATTTTCACTCATTCCACTGATGCCTCGACATATCCACCCTCTCGTTCAATACGTTTCATAGTCCTATTGGCAAATTTTCTTAATACTTTCCTTATCATTTATGGAGAAATTTTCCGGCATGATTGTGTAATTTTATCCTCTTCAAATGATTAACATCAGGAAAAGGCCATTGCTGGTAAACTTTTTGTTTTAAGTAACCCCATAAGAAGTAATCTAGAGGGGTTAGGTCAGGGGATCTAGCAGGCCAAAAAATATCTGAATATCTGTGCATAACTTTTTCGTTGAACAAATGTTCAAGATATGTCCTAACATTTAATGTACTGTGGCATGTTGCACCGTCTTGTTGGAACCAAATACATTGACGTTCTTGTAAAGGTAGTTCGTCCATGAAGTCGTTGATTTGATTTTGCAAAAATTCTAAATAAAGTTCGGCATTCATAGATTGGTGAAAAAAATACGGTCCTATTAATCTGTCCTTGTAAATACCACACCACACGTTTATTTTTAATGAATATTTACAATTTTTAATAATTACAAGAGATAGATGTTCATTCATAATTAATTAATGATGCAGAGATATTATTAAAAAATAGCAAAACCTATTTTTTCATCGTAAATGGATGTAACTGCATATTTAAAAATTGTTTTTAGTTCTGATCACCTTTCTTTAATAACAATTTTCTATATTGTCAAAAATAAAGGTACTTTGCTCTTGGGCAAAATTCATATTTTATGACAAATCTCGTATACGCCGGGAAAAATTTAATATCTGATAGTTGCATTTTAAGTTTTAGACCATGCAGAGCTTTTTATGAAGAATAACTTTTTTTCGTAAAATTAACAATAAAAAAGTTTTCCATATGGTTCCAACTTACTGAGACATACTGTATATAAATGAATTGCTGTTCGTTTGTCTCGGTTGAACTCGAGAACGGCTGGACTGATTTTGCTAATTTTCATCTTGAAATATTTGTGGAAGTTTAGGGAAGGTTTTTCGGTGAGAAACATAAATAATAAGTAACGGAAACACTAAAAAAGTACATTTTGTAATTTGACATTTGTAATCAAACAAATTGAAGTATAGTGTCAGTTGGTTGTCAAATAAATAAATGTCAAGACGATTATTAAAATCTATCATCAGTTTGTCAGTGCGCGAGAACTTTATTGATTTTAAAATGCCGAGGGGAAGACGACCTGACTTAGGTCGTCGAAGTCAATCAAATGTGCGACGTGCTAGAGGTAGTTCCAAATGAGATGAACCTTCAGGGACATAGTGTTATTCATAAAAATAGCAAGTTATATCATCAATTTGCTTGCCAAGGTACCAGATTTCGCTAGAGCGTAGTCTCGTAATGTCATCTCTTTCTTACACCCCTTCAGAAAATGAAATTTAAGGTTGACGCATGTTTCTGGACCTTCTGAAAGCCCAATCTCTTGTCGTACCAAGTTCCCAGTTCCTAGCTATTTGGCAACTACTGCATAAATATAACCACCCATTTTTACTATCTTGGTGAAGTGAATTCCGGGGGTTTTAAGTTTTTGCGGTTCGCTCTGGGGCTAGGCTATAACCGCGCAGAGTTTAAAGTTTCTAACTTGTCGAGAAGTACCACAGAATAAAACCGACAAAAATAAATTTCTCCTCTATTTTTCATCCCTTCGAAAAATGTAATTCGAAGTTTTCCGATTTTTCTGGACCTATTCGAAGATATAAGTGTACAAAGTTTACTGCAAATAGGGGAAAATTGCAGGGTTATGAGACAAAAATATTTGTTTTCAAAGTTTGTTTGAAAATAATTTATCATGCGACATTTTCACTCAAAATACACCGATTATTTGACACTAAAATTTAGTTGATATGTATCTGCATTTAAAGTTCGCTCACGTGATCGAAAAGGCTCTGAAATTGGTTGTCTCTGGTGACGTCACATGCTTGTAAACAAGGGAGGGTGTTCATTGCGGTAAGGAGTTTTGCTACTAATATCACGCGATTTCGAAGTTTTAGTGTCTATCAGTGATTTATTATCAAATTTATTGTATTTAATCAAAGCAAGATATAATGGAGAATCATTTTGTGGAAGCAGACATTAGAAATCTACCGAAAATAGATGCTATGTAAAAGACATAATCATAGGTCTTAGATCTTTAGTGAAAAATTTGCACAACTGTTCCTCCAATTTATTCGAAAGCATCGATTACAAGTACAGCGATTAAATGTATGGGGACAGCGACAGAATTGACTGTTGCAGGTGGATAAGCTTCATATTTATCTTATATATTATGCAATATAAAAACAAAGAATCCTGAAGGTCGTTGGTAAATTAACAGTTTATATAAAAAAAAGCAAAAAACGCAATCTTCCGTTAAGGATGTAAATCAAAGAAAGTCTTCCAGCCACATAGAAGTTGCAAAACATGTTTTTTGGCATTTTCGACATGTAGTTAAAATCGACATACGAGCATAGACCACAAAATTGGACCGTACATATATAGTCACGTTTTGACGTAAAATTAATGTCGTACTGGCGAGCTGACTATGTAATTTATAAAATGACACCAATTTTACGTCTCTTATGCCCGGTTTCTCGTACATCCCCTTATCGATTCAATAACTATAGGTTCCATGTTCCATAAAGTTATTGAATACATAAAGTCTAGTGCCGTTTCTGAAAGCATTCTTTCTGTAAGTTATAGATTCAATAGGTATTGGTTCGACAAGCAATTTTTCTATTGTATCACAGATGGCGATCATCTCGGAACGTCATATTTGCGTAGAAATGCGCGTTTTGTGAATGACAGAAAATACGGTTACTGTCAAAAATGCAGTTTCGTCCACAGATAACCCTACTTATTTCGAGTGATGGCGGTGCCACAAAGTTTAAAGCGTTCTCTGTTAAAGCGTTGTCTGAACTGTCGCCGTACTTCAGCGGCATTCAGGAATTCAATAACTTCTTCAGCTGAAGAAGTGCTGCTCCCACTTGAATAATTCCTATTTATCGCTAATTTTCACAACTGTTTCACGTTTCACTTATGGCAAGCGGCACAGATAAAGGTTAGCAAGCAGTTATTATTCTAACCTAAACTGATGCTGGTCGTCGTTGTTCCACACTCCACAGTGCGCCTGCGTCATATAATTTATCGCACCGTAATGGTCCGATAACTTGTGTGAGCACTTATTGAATCGATAACCCATGTCGAACGTTTCAGAAACGGTTTTTAGTACTTTATGGAACCAATAGCCTTATTGGTTCCATATCTATGCTTTCAGAAACCGGGCATGAGACTAATAGGGAGTAATTAAAATAGAAGGATATAGACCATTTCGTTACGGTCAAATTTTCTGGCGTACCCCCGTATATTTCAATTTTAAACACGTCAAAAACGCCAAAAGAATATTTGTGCGAGTTTTACGTATCGGGAAGACGCCTTTTGTTGTACGTCCCCAATAAAAGACTGTTTTTTTTTCCTTTTTTTGTTTATAAACTGTCAATTTTTGAAGACCAAGACGACCGAATAATTTTTTTCTATTTTTTTGCTAACTTTCAGTCCTTTCGTCACACCTTGTTGTGGCGGTGCAGGTGAGGACCTTTAGGATTCTTTTTTATGCTGTAGATGTACTATATTAGACTAGCAAGAAGCTTGTGCAAATACTGCAGGAGTGTCTATCGTTGCCTCCCGGACTATTATTTACAGCACTCTATCGGGGTCGTTGAAATTTTGATCGGTTTTCAATGACGTTTGACTTGACGATTAAAAAAATACTTTAAGTGACAATGAAAAAGGACAAACAAAGGTTTGACGAAGTGGACGTCATTCAGTATGCACGTTAGCTATTTATTCTAGGGGTTTTCGAAGTTCTTGACATGAATTTAATTGAATGCCCGATACAAGAACGTCTGTAAAATTATACCGCCTTACTAATTTTAAAACGGAATACCTAATCGTAAAATCCCATCGATTCTCCCTTTCCCTGACTCAACCCGATCGAGTTTCAGTGCTGAACTTCCATTCGGAGCTTGTTCGGTTTCAAGTTCGTTAAGGACGAAGAGTACAAACGGATCTGTAGGTTTTCCAGAATTATTCAGGTTGAAGATCGAATGAATGAAACGGGCGCCGCCGGTCTGGTGGCCCTCGTCCCCCCCTTGTTGTTACCGAATAGAATGGAAGGAGAGCGGAATATAGAGTACTTAAGTAGGTATGTAACCTGACCTAGAAAGGCGAAAGTTTCATCCGAAAAATGTCGTTATCGAGCGGAAAATCAATAGAGATGAGCTGAGTGTGGTGGCGAGACGAGGACGTGCTATCTGAAAATCAAGGGGGGCAAAAAGACCGACTGATTCATCACGTGTCAACATTTCTCCCGATATCACTTTAATATCGCTTTGGTAAGTTGTTGACAAATCGAAAAAGTTTCGGTAATTTCGAATCGAATGTTTCCGAGGGATGTGATGTGCACGGGAGGGATGTGATTCGCATTTTTATCAGGACGAAACTATCTTGGGCATCAACTATAAGAAAAACGTACCTAGAGAGAGATTACGAGTAACTGGATTGCTAACTTTTCCACGCGCGTTTGTAAGTTGACCTCCATTGTGAACTAAAGTTAAAACTGTCGAGATGACAATCTGAACTTCGGTGAATTTCGTTAACTGATCTAGATAAAGCGATGCGCTACTGCAAAGGTTTGCATGCATTGTGTTCAAGCAAACAAAAATCCGTTATTGTGACATTTCCAACTGCAAATAGGATTTGTGACTATTTGGGTATGGTATCTAGTTGATTTTAAAGATTTATGGATTTTTACACTAATCAGAATTAGATGTAGTCTTTTGGTCACGTTACGAAGGAGAGTATTCTGAAAAACATAACCCATTGGGACCCACGAAGAAGAACAAAACCAAATGATAAACGAATGGGGGACACAATCGGTATCGAAATGTCACGAGATCCAAAGAAAAAAATATGGGTGGCCCAAACTAAACCCGAACAAGCTACCATGGGCACAATAGTTTCGACAACAATTGTCTCAAGAAAATCAATCTAGAATAAAACTACACATGCAGAGAAAATGAAGATATCAATCATATTGTATTTACGTGCCCCAATAATTCACACAGTATTCAAGTGGTAACCCCACATCTCAAAGTATCAAAACTTATTCAAAGGCCATACTGCTTGCATCACCTAATCTTCATACATTTAAAAAGTCACTAAATTAGGTGAGTAGGTGAGTCCATAGGTGAGCCGTATGTATGGATCGGATCACCACCTAGTCAAAGGAAAAGCTAACATAACACCAAAATTTTATATGCAAAATAAACAACATATTCCGGATCACATTCCCGAATACCCTTACTACAAATTAGGAAGTTTTAGTAACGAATCAACTGTCTTTCTCTATAAACTTCGTTTAGCCGAAAAACTAAGAACCAAACTCACAGGAACAGCAAGTGAGAAATACTATGCATTACAAAAGTGTATTCATGATGCGGCAAATGAAGCTCTGGGTCAACAAGAGAAAATAAAAAACAGAATGGATGATGTCTGGTGGAATGAGGAACTAAAACAGCTAACAGAAAGTAAGAAAAATGCCTATCTTAAATGGCTTGCTACAAACGATAAGAAGGATAGAAGAATTTACAACAGATATACAAATACGAGGTCAAAAAAGAGGTTACAAAAGCAAAAAATAATTTCGGGGTACACAAATGCAATGAGATAGACAGACTGATAGGGAGCTCCCGTTCGAGACAAGCATGGAAAACTCTACGAACACTTAAACACAATACGCAACAGACGAAGATAATAGACCCGATAGGACTACCCAGGTGGAAAGAATATTACCAAAATCTGCTGACTGAAGATCGAACAGAACTCATTGAAGATACAGAAATACATCTAAAACAAAATTTGAGCACCATGAAGAATAACAAGGCACCAGGACCTGGAGGTATACCAGTCGAACTATTAACAAATGCTCCTGTAATAGCACTAGAAGTACTAGCTGCTATTTTCAATGAACTCCTGTCTGGAGAGGAGATTCCTGACGAATGGAATCTAGCTTACATAAGTCTAATATATAAAAAAGGAAATAAAAAAGACTGCG
The DNA here is from genome assembly GCA_946251905.1 of Cryptocephalus moraei. Taxonomy (NCBI): domain Eukaryota; kingdom Metazoa; phylum Arthropoda; class Insecta; order Coleoptera; family Chrysomelidae; genus Cryptocephalus; species Cryptocephalus moraei. Next base: position 14,196,612 of record OX276453.1, on the reverse strand, counting down.
ATAATTACAGGGGCATTAGTTTAACCTCGTCGATTGGTAGACTGTATGGTCGTATAATTAAAAATCGTATTGAAAAACACGTGAAAGGATCGGAAGAGCAGAGTGGTTTTTGGTAGATCCTGCATTGATAATGTATTTTGCCTTAAACAACTTGCGGAAAAATCAATCGCTCACGGAAGGAAGCTGCATATAATTTTTATTGATTTAAAAAAAGCGTACGACAACGTTCCTGTTTCTAGACTGTGGCAGCAATGAGAAGTAAGGGCGTACCATACATTTACGAAAACGCAATAATGAAACTATACAAAAATAATAGAAGTAGGGTAAAAACAGGACAACGACTATCAGAAGAGTTTCAAGTTAATAAAGAATTAAGACAGGGGTGTAGCCTTTCACCTACACTGTTTGAGATGTATATAGATACGGCTCTTACTGACTGGAATCGTAAATGTTACAGTATGGAAGTGAAAATGGAAAGTGAGCATATATATAGTCTATTATTTGCAGATGATCAGGTGATAATATCAGAAGATGAAGAAGATGCAAGTTATATATTTAGGAACTTGGTAGAAACGTATAAAAAGTGGGGGATGGAAATAAATGTAGATAAAACTCAATATATGATAATTGGTGATAAAGGACATGACTTAGAAACTGAAAGTGGATTAATCAAACACACAAACGAATATACATACTTAGGAGTCACAATAACAAGCGATGGACGGGATGATCAGGATATTCAACATAAAATAAGAAAAGGAAAAACAATAACTAGGCAATTACATTCAGTACTGTAGAATGACACGATTTGTAAGAAAACAAAAAAGCGCATGTATAACTCCTTCATAGAAAGCACAGTAACTTATGGAGCAGAAGTATGGACATTGAATAGAAGGGCAAAAGATCGGCTTCAGGCAACGGAAATGATGTACTGGCGACGATGCTGTAAAGTACAATATTGGATAGAGTCAGAAACGAAACAATCAGGGCAAAAAGTAATGTAGAATCAAACATAATGGAATCGATCGAGAAAAAACAGCTGCTATGGTACGGCCATATGAGAAGTATGAATTCAAATAGATTACCTAAAAAGATATGGTATTGGAGGCCACAAGAAAGAAGAACTAAAGGAAGACCGAGGAAGTCCTGGAGCTCAGGAGTAAAAGAGGCAATGGAAAAGCGTATTTTGACGGAAGACACATACGAGGATAAAGAAACATGGAGAGTGGGATGCGGAAGACTGCCACGGCTGTAAAAAACCGCTGTATATATATATATATATATATACTTAATTAGCTAATGAATTCTTCCATGCATCTAATATTAAATTGTAAATATATAAAACATTACGTACACCATGTTAGTGAGATTATGTTATCCATCCGTTATGATTCATGGTTGTGTGTATTTGCTCTTTTATTTTTAAAATTTCTTCAACGATTTTTCGGTTAACCTACCCTTTACATTTTTACAGTATTCATGAGTAGTTCTCCAATTAAGGGGTATTTTTTAAATTGTTGCGTTAGTGATGATGAATACTGAACTGCTTCATTGTTCGCTTTATATTTCTCTTAAAATCATAGATTATTTCGAAATCACTACATCCCCATAAAGCGACAAATAGCAGAACATATCATATTAAGTAAGGAAATAGTAGAAGTGCTTTAAGCATAACACATATTTCATTTTAAAGTTGGGCGAAATGCAAAAGTAAATGAAACGCATCATGTCTGGATATAGGTATTACGGTAATAAAGTTAATATAAAGGTTATGGCACTAAAGTTGGGATCAAATATTAACAGCTGATACCCAGATTCAGATATTTCTAATAAACCAAATTGCAACTGTTCATGTTGCACATGGAATACAACCAAGGGACGTTGCCAGTGGTAACTAAGAAGATGAGGAATGAGGGATCAAAAATGTGTATGAAATAATTACATCGCTTTTTTTCTAATCAATTATTTGATGATGAGATATGGTTATTTGCCTCGGTTAAAATGCACGACCCTCCTTTAGCTCCTTTATGCTCGAAATTATGCTGTGAACATTCTTTACACATTACCCATCTAAACAGCAAATAAAGTATCTTTTAAAACGTTTCATGTGACGTGGAATATTGATGTAATGAGAATGCCATATAAACACTACGTACTGAAAACTGTTATACAGGCAATTTCAACCTGAACTCCCCTTTTTAATTCTGTTGTTTTGTTATTTTTTATACGAGGTATTATAAGTTTCTAAATTGTTTTTACGGTTTTGAAGTTTAACTACTCTTTCAATTTTATGAACCGCTTTTAACTGCAATTTTCATTGCACTTACATAAAAATACTAAGAACTTTTTCGTCTTTAATTCTGTATTTTTATTAACATTTTCGACATTTTTATCCCCGTTCTGTACTCATAAGTTCGCTCATTGGTTTACAACAAATAATGATTAATAATGTTTTAAGTGTTCAGAATATTTTTTTATTTATTTGGTAAATTTAATTATTTCGTCTTGAAAGGTACTATAAGATAATCTTTATACAGAATAAAATAAGTTATTTTATTAAATAGTCAAATATGTTAAATTATGTAAATTTACAAATACATATATGCTCGTGATAATATTTCACTAGGTAAAAGTTTCATTTGATTTTCCATACAAATCTGTAATATAAATATATTTTTAATTAATTATTTTTTCGAAGCAAAAAATATCTCATCATAGTACTATCATCTGATGTTAACATAACAAATGAAACTTTCCATTACAGATCTGACCTTAATTTCAATCTTCTTTTGTCATAAATCACGCTGTTTTAAATTAAATATATATCAACATGAACATCCCAAATCATAAAATGCAATATTATCTTAACAAACACGAATAGTGTTACACACTAATGAACAAATATTTATTAAATTATACATATACGTACTTAGTATATTGTATTGTGGAAATATTTTTAACACAGCACACATATTTATTTAAGAGCAATCAAATTACATGTAAACATTCATCGTTGTTTAAACAATAGCTCTCAAAATGGAGGCCTAATTACACATTTTGTCAATGTCATTGCATTCAATTTACCAATTACCACCGAGATAATTAGCTGAAATTCAGGTAGGCGCCGCCCACTTATTTGTTTTATTATGTAAAGTAACGCCTACTTTTTCTTATCTGAATTCTTTTGTTTTGCCTTGTGCTTAACGCACATTGTAAAGAAATAAGTAGGTTCGAAATACGAATGAAGGAACATATTTGATCATGGGATATATCAAGACGTGCAGGCAATATGTAGGAGTAGAGGAAAAATTCCACATTCAGTCGATTTTTTTCTCATTTTACAACAAAGTTATCAACTATTACAGGTGAAAGTTATAAACGTAATGGGGGTTAATTGGTCGATTCCACTGTCCTATCCCACTAGTTCTTGTAACTCCATGTAATCTTCCTTACATCCCTTCATTTCAGAGATGCACGGCCTTCTGAGGAACATTGTCTCAGTTGTCTTGTAAAGCATCCCTAACATATTACGGTGTTAATAACTATCTATTGTCCGTTATCTTACAACTACGTTGCACAGAAGATAAACCTGATTAATTTCCATTCACCTGTTCAGTTTTGAAAACGAGGAATTTACAGCTATTTCATTACTAATAAATTGACTTATTAATTAAGGAGAATCTTTGGTTTAAATAGAGGAGAAAAAAGGAAATATAAAATGAGACGTGAAATGGGAATTTGAATATTTGGGTAGAGAAGTTTAAATAGTCATTTAACGCGAAGAAAGCAGAAAGTACCACGGCAGGCAACAGGAAGAAACTGAAATGGGTAAACAAAATCCTGTAGAAAAGCCGTAAGATACAGAGATCGTAGAAATGACAATGAATTTATTACGCTTTAAAACCGTAAAAAATATTCAAGAGAAAACGGAGTCACTGCAGAAATTTTAAGATAGAGATATATTGCAAACGGGGATAATAGATCTAATGAAACAGGTTTGGATGGAAGAGGCCAGATCAAATTAGCGGAACACTATTATATCACCAGACTGCCGGAATGGCGATAAATGACTAAACATTTTCTGTAGATCTTCCTCGATTAACCATTTACTATTAAACGGAACATATAAGGTATTGGCGTTACCAATAAGACACGAAATAAATACGTATGCTAATAAGTACACTGAAAATTAAGAAGGGGAATTAGGGAGGGTGGACCTATACCTTCGACCAATAGAAAAATGCTTGAGCAATGGAGACACTATCAATATCAAAAACACTGAGAAATTATCAACTCAAATCGACAGAAAGTAAGACAATGATGGAAGGACAGGTGCCCGAAATGCAACAGGAAAATGAGGCAGGGAGGCACTGTTATTGATTATAGTTCTAGAAAATATCTTAAGAAAAGGTGAAATCGGTGCAGGCCTGGAAAAAAAGAGGTGGAAATTGAAATCATTCGAAGAGGTTTTACTACTAAAGGTATAGGTATTTCGATACTTGAGTATAGTACATCGCGAAAATATTAACTGTTTTTAATTAAAGGGCACCTAAAATTATATGTTTTATCAAAATGATGAATTATAAATGATATAATTGCACCTCGTTTTAAAGTAAATGTAATAATGTATTATACAATTCAAATTATTAAAGTCAAATAGTTACATTTAAAATATTTAAGTTAATCTTAGTTTATTATAACGGACAACTTTTATCAAACAATTAATTTAAAAATCAAGTCTATCTCTGTTCCTCATAGACGGACTTTGCAACTCTATTCAAAAAAGAATTTTACAAGAGTATCAATTTAAACCTTTTTCTTAAGTCCCAATTTAACTTGGCTCCTTCGCCAGAAAAAAATGTATCAATCCAATCTCTCTGAATCCTAAAGCGTATCCCACTTTTCCCCGTGTTTGCAAAAAAAATATCGTCCCCTTATAGTGCTTTAGTGCCTCCGCCACCGTATTGTTTTCCGATATGAATCAGCATAAGTTAGTAAGGGAATAAGTTTTTTCAGTACATTTCCCGATAAAACAGTGGGTTCGACGTAAGAGTCCCGCGGGACTCGCTTATTGATACCGTATTTATAGGTATTATAGATTTTGCCGGCTGATTGAATGTTTATGTTGGCATGCTGGGGCGCCCCACGGTTACATGTCACCCCTGTGTCGGTTGATGCTATAGGTGAAGCGATTTTGCACATTTTTCTGACTGTGTGAATGATACCGTAGAAGGAAATATTCACAAGAGAAGTAAATCGAGAAGTCGGGTTTAGAAGCAATGCGAAATTTAATTCACCTCCGCCACTTATCTTCAGTTTTTAAATAGACAGTTTTAAATATTTATGTATTATTGTTATGTTTCTATCTACCTTTACATCGGTGTGTGGTAATGCCAAATACGTAACATTTAGCCACCAACAAACTATGAAAGAAACTAATTCATGTAATTTTTGTTTAATAAATTGTACCTCAGTGTTCAGCCTCCCATAGAAAGAGCATTATCGCACAGAACACGACTTCTAATAACATTTATGTGTGCATTTTCTATCTTATTTTATATAAATTATTACACGTTCGTAAAGGGACGGTATGTAATTTTTGTGCAGAGGAAGTGAAAAATAAAATAAGACCGTTCAAAAAAGGAAGTTAACCATAAAATAACAAGTTGTTGTGTTTCTAACAATGGGAGAAATTGTTTACCTAAAAAAACCCAGTAGCAGGCAAATAACAGCAATGGGAAAAGGGATTAGATACCACCTGCATGAAGGATAAGGAGCCAGAGGAATGCTTTATTTATGTTTGGGGTAATGGTTATCAAAAAGACAAACGAGACTAGCTAAACACCGCATGAGAAAGTGACGATAACTCGTTTACTAATAAACGAACTTCCAGTCAAAACAAAATCACAGTAAAATTCATATTACTATTATTACGAAAATTTCTAAAAGTTTCAATTATCAATCCAACACAAATCTATGATTTAAGTAATTATAGATAACAATGAATAATAAAACGAATAAAATACTATAATAAATTACTTAAAAATGAACGTTGAATTCTTTTAGAAGTAAGATGCTTGCTACAAACAATTTTGCAAGATTTCAGTTACATAATGAAGAAAGATATTTTATGAAAATGACTGATTATTATTAATCCTCCGGAGCTAATACAAAAGGCCCCGTTTGAATAGCCTGTCCCCCATCTTCATTTAAACCTTCGCCATTAGCTACAACTCTGCATTACATCCACTTGTTCTAAGATGGCATTGGCTATGTGGCGGCTCTCGCTTTATAACAATGCGTATTCTCATTGGACCTGATTGGTATCGAACATTGATTGATAAACTTCGTTAATGACTGTTATAATTAGTTGGGAAAGGCCGAAACGTCCCGCTGTGAAGATCCACCTAATGCTCGTCCACCGCGGGGTGTCTTTCTCTTCTTCTTTGAGACAGATATGTAATTGAAAAGTCCACCGGGATGATTAACTGCAACTTTTACATATATTCATGTGTGTGTGTTCTGGGTTAATGTGTAAGGAAAGTCAAGAGACATTTCACTTAAAACATCTTTCGATCTGAGAAATCATTCAGAAAATAATCGAGTATATAACGAAATATATCACCACGAAAATATTATGTATGTAGTAATTCTTAAATCACTAATTTTTACATCGAATCTAGTAATAAACTAGAGCTGGTACAAATCTTGGTATTGCGCACCGGTTGAAGCGGTAGGTAATTCCACTAACATTTTCTTTTCAATTACATCGAATAATAAATACAAGTTTTCAAATAAAATTCAAGTTCGACCAATACAATTATAAAGTTCCTCAGATAATATCAAGCCGCACATAAAAACTTTCTTCCACACGAATTCTTCGAGACATTTCCAATGGTATCGAGGAATTCGCTAACCGCAACTAATATAAAACATGTTAATCCATATCCAATTAATTAACCGTTTAATTCGATTATTAATCTTCAGAAAAATAGGCAGTTTACTCAAAAACTATTCACGTTTTGATACAAATCAGACTTTTTGAGTATTTACATATATCGTATGATGGTTCTCATGTGTAATGACTTATACCCTGATTTTTAATGTTGTGGACTTTTACGACCCGTCAAAAAGAGGAGAGATGCCGATATTGTTACCACCCCTTTCTTCGGCTATTGGTTTATCGGCCAGAAAGAGGATCGTATGATCGTCGTAAACCGAGCGATATTGTTAAATGTACTCACAACTCTAAATAAGATGCATAAAATTAGCCTTAAGTATAGAGAGAGGGGGGGTTATTTATTCATTTAGGGAAGAATCATTCTAAATACAGTTCTGGATTAATTGTGTTGTACCAATAACTTTAACAAATAGAACCTACAAACTATTTATAACTGCCAAATGATTACAGTCAAAAAATTATACCGGCAATGTCGCATTCCGCACCGGCCGCCTGCAAGGCGGAGTTATTTGATGTGTCTATTGTAAAAGTCCACAACATTAAAAATCAGGGTATAGGTACTTATTATCAAGGCACGTATCTCAAACACCCCATCTAAACAAACAAAATCTTCTACACCAATCGTTGATTTTGTTTTTTTGGATGGGGTGTTTGACTTTAAGACGCTCGCCCAGATTACATCGCCCCCATCTTTGAGTATGGACTTCTTCCTAAAAAAAAGCGACTAACGTGTTAATCCGTACTAACAAGAATAATCATAGTTATAGATTAGAGTTACCTCGTACAATTCTTCACATACTGGATACATAAACATTATACACACTCTATGGGCACAAAATAGTTTGAACATTTTTGGAATATATGTGTGCGATATTTTATAACGAGATTATAAAATTTACTCGAAAGTGTCGTGCAGAAATTTTTAAAGTGTTTGAATACTGAAACTATATTTTGAACTATTAATATGAGCTTTAGTTAAAATTTTCGAAAATGGTGTAAAAATATTCCAGATCTAAATTACCCCTAAATATTTTGAAATATGTCTAAAACGTCATTTTAAGTCATTCGTGTTTTTTTACGTACTTATACATATGGAAGTTATAATATTTCTCTTTTTATGCAACATGTATATAAGCAGTTCTGAACGGAGTCTATCCCTAGCAATTTATTTACAATGACTTAATAAAATAGTGTTCTGGAACCCGAAATATTGTAAAACATTTTTCAAAATATCTCATAAACAAAATGACAAAATATCTTGGTCACATATTTAAAAAAAAAACAATATTTTGCTAAAAGTTTTTTAGTCAGAACATTTCGAATTTTGAACAATATTACCCATTCTTATTTCAACAATTATTTTAAAAATATTCCATTGGTTTTTAAGATATGTTTACAATATTTAACAAAACTGCTTTGCTGTTAGGATAATATTAACTAAAACCTAGTCAGTCTCCAAAAGGACACTCCCACTTTATATCTACTCATAAATTACACTTACCAGTTAGTTGTATAAATTCATCGATATGAGTTTCCCCATGATTTGTTCAATTTCATCCGTACAGTTCATGTAACTAAAAAATTGAAATCCAATACTCTATATATCAAATAATTGTGTCCACCAACTTCTCCGCTCGTTAAGACGTGAGCTTTAAACTATACCTAAGGTGACAATTTGCAAATGAGTAATATTCTGACAGTTTACGCCATTCTACGAAAAACATAGTCTCATCACTAAAGAAATAACATTTAATCTAAAACCATATGCAACCTTCTTAAAATGTTCACAATGCAGGAAAAAATAAATTTTTCCTTAGATATTTTATTTTAATTTTATTTACAGTACATTTAATTCTACGTATAATTATGTTTCTTAAACGTATATATAACGCCCAATATAATATTTGGTAAGTATAAAATTCTGTCGGATAATTTTAATAGGTTTAAAGTGATTACTTGTCTTGTGTGGGAATTCCTAAGTTTAAAAATATGTTAAGTTCAACTATAATTCATATATTTACGTCGACCAGCAAAACGCGTATGTTACGAATCCGCCATAACAAAACGATAAGTCAGTCAATACAGACAGACATTTCACTTCGATGCGTTTATACATTAATCATATATCGAAGGCTTCCATCTTGAAGAATAATAAAGTGAAGTGAGAAAGCACTAGCATATACCATCTGAGATCTGATAAAGGCGCATATTATGCATTGTATAACCTGACATTAGCTATCCAACATGATTGGTCGGTGTACGACAGTCATATTAGGCCCCACCCATGGCTTTACCTCTCGTAGAAAAAACAGGTGCAAGTGCATAGGAGCACTCGATGGTGTAACTAATGCACTGCAAGTAAGTATGCAAATGCAGGCTCATTATAGGGAATTTTCTAATTATTTACAGGCAAGTACACGCTTTCAATTCGTTCGAAAGAGAAGAAAGCGCTCGACCATTGCGATTGTTTATTGATGAAGTTCGTTTCTTCGTTTTTTATTCCTTTCCTGTTAATTATTTCGATCAATGCGGTTTATTGTTTTCTTTAATGGAATATGTAAATTTGTGATACACTTTAACGTTTCTGTCGGCTGTTAGGGGAAACCTTTGATTCCTCTTCGAAATATCCACAAAAAAATTATATGGATGAGCTTTCATTCGTGACAAATTTTAACGTTTTGACGTTAAAAAAGAACTGTAACCAACACAAACATATATATGGGCAAATTCGATTACATGAAATCGTTTGAATAATTTAAAAATTTTTACTAGCAAGGTACCTACATTAAACTGCACATAAACTTTATGTAAAGTTAAAATGATACAATTGTGATAAAATATATTGCTGCGCGTATTATATCGTCAATAAGGGGTTGAATAATTATAAGGAAGAGCCTTAATATTGCAAATTTTTCGGTCTTAAGAGTGGAAACTTTCAATTTAATTAGCGAACAGGTAGATGATCTGTGAGCATAAATTTTAGTAATTTATAACAGCTGCATTTTGCCCACTAAGGCGGTGCATCATAAGCCTTTAATTAAAATGCTTTCATGAAAAATAACTAATTTACTTACTTAATTCGAAAAATTAAACCACAGAAATACGCACATTGTATTAGTACTATCAGTATAAGTTAAAATACAAACTCTCAACAAAAGTAGAATATTTAGCATATTACAAGACAACTGTTTTAAGATTCCGTATTATTTGGTGTTTTATAGATTTAAGCAACCGAATAACTAGGTTCCCTTATTTTCTAGAATACTTATGACTAGATAAGAGGAAAGTAACAGATACTTAATTCCTACTAATAGTTTTACATTTTAATTTAAAAGGCGCCAACGTTTCACCCTGTGGTTTGTACTCTCAAATTAGAACTTACCCAATGATTTTCAAATATACAAAAAAAGTGTAAAACATAATAACAGGATACAAAACGTACGAAACAAAATTGGATTGGTCATTCTCCATAAGGATATCAGGATTTGATGTTCCATGGCATGCTTTGTCTTTCGTGGCCACTTGATGGTTGTGAAGGTTGAAACACGTTCTTAGCAAAATTGTGACCAATTTTAGTTTGACACAATGCTGTAATCTATCTTTGCCAGTCTTAGATTTATTTTTCGTTCTGTCTTTTACCTTGCAATGTAATACCGCAGAAACGAAATTTTTCTTGTGCCTGTTTGTTAACTTCGGGAAAATAAGTATTGCTGTTTGATTGATACATTATTAGAATGTGTGACGATTGTTACCTCGGTAACAAACTTCAATTATTATTTGATGTTTCGTTAAGAAGACAGTTTTATTTTGCCTAGTATCCTATTACAAGCCATGTGTTTTGAGATCGGTTTGCATCTTTCTGATCACTAGAAGACTGATCACCAATTAGATTTCAAACAATGCAATGTAATTATGCATTTCAAAATGCTCTAAAAATTGAGAACATATAAGTAAGAAGCACCGATGTGCGCTCCACTTACGTTTATTTTAGAAAAAGTCTACATCTTGAATCTTTGCCCTAGCACTTAGGTACGGAGCGTAGCAGCCGATTTCGGCCACGAACCTTTTTCAGCGTAAGCGGAAGATTATGGTACGTTGATAAGTACGCCGACTTCGGCCACCGCTCTACCTGAATTGCTTAGGGCTTAGTGTAGGATTTCAATGGGTCGGTGGAACCGAAATGCGTCCTGTTGTCAAATTGTAAGCGAATCAGTAAACCAATGAAATTGCAATGATTTTGAGAAAAATGGTTCATTGGAAAATTTTTAGTATGAACCAATTATCCGCTAGTTAATAACTTGGCATTTGCAACATACATTCAAGAAAAATTAAGGTTATCGATAATAAATTTGTAGACATATACCTACAAATATAACAATATATAAACTATATATATACCAGTGATTAAAGAGCTGGCTAGGGAAGAGTCCTTAAATATCAATATGCTTGTTTTTTTTTTCAATTCAATCAATTGATTGTTTTGTTTTTGGTCAGTTTCCTCAATTGTTTTCCCTTGCCCTTTAACAAGCGATAGCGAATTCATATAATACTTAATTATGCTCATCGGGGATGAGGAACTCGTCGGTCCTCTGAGAGGTTTACCTACTTTCGAACTGACCGCGGAAGGAACTCGCCGCCGCTATGTAATAATTTCTCTATTTTTCAATTTTATTTTTACTGACTTAACACTAAACAGAAACAAATTAGTGACCGAAATCGACCCAATCTTATTTTATTGCATCTACCTGGCTTAACGAGCCCTAATCGTTACAAATCCTACTGATAAAATCGCGTGGCCAAAATCGGCTGTGATTTTCTTCTCTGTGGGGAATGGTGGCCGAAGTCGGATGTCCCCGTATGGAGAGTAGCTGTTTCAAGGCAAGCTACAGTATTTTGTTACCTTTACTATCTATTATTCATATTTCACCGCGTTCTGCGCACATACACACTATTTAACATCCAGATTTGGGGACTTAACTCAAGACAAGCCAAGAAAACTAGGAGACTACTAAAATATTTGACTATTCTAATACCACAGTAATACACCGTCTCGAAGAGGTATCAAATTATCCCTTAACATGGATATAATAAGCTATATAATAGCAACTTATTGTATGCCTTTTTTGTGGAAATATGATACATCTACCTATCAGGCTTAGCCATAATGTTTAAGACTATGAGGATTTATTAATATTTGTTAAATTTGTTAAACTAATTTTTGGTGGCAGAAATGAAACGTAGTGGCATATTTACTTTCACCACACAATTAAATCGGATTATGAACATATCAGGGTTGAAATCTCGAAATCAGAAAGATTGACCTATCAACTTTTGTTGTGGAACCACAATTATATGGACAATTCAACGACTACAACTTTCAAGTTAAAAGCTGAAAATAAGAGTGAATTTAGAAATAAGAAAATACATTAAGTGACACTTCCATTTGTTAGCCTCTCCGGTTCTATTAAAACGATTAACATTGTTGTCGATATATTAGGCCAAAAAAGTAAGTGATTGTAAGTGTCACAACAACAGGTTACAGATTAAATGCCAAAGTCATCATCTCCTAACGGGCAATTATAAATTCAGTTGAAAAACTTGGAAGAGTTTAGAGTGTTTAGCGCATGAAGTGATAATTTTAAAACCTAATAAGCACGCAACATTTTTTCAATTTCTAACTCTGGGTTTAAATATGCCTAGAAGCTATGGCGTTATTTGTATTACTCTCGGATTTAAAACGTGCCATGTAACTACGAACAGGTGGAACTGGGGATTGAAAAAATTTAAACGCTTGGAGTAGATAACAAAATGAAAGTACAGATTTATCGAAAGTTGTTTCTGTAAATTGCTTATAATTAACAATTATTTACATGTAAAAGACAAAAAATGAAATTAATTTAATTTTTGTTTATTGAGAGGGAAAGGTAAGTAATTATTATTTAATGATTCACTTCATTTATTAAAACAATTTCTATGAATATTAATGAAACCGACTTTTTGTTAATAACTTTTGAAATATCTCTGTAAGTATTAGAATTGCACAACACAAAATTTGAAATTTTCTGTGTCAATCAAGCTTTCTGAAAGATATTTCCAATTTTATCTGATGTATCAGTGAAGGTGTCGTGTCAGCTTTTCCCTAAATTCTATCGTTGTCTCAATAAATATTTGCGACATCGTATAATTTGACATATGCTCGCAGTACTTCGCTGAAAACGACTGTCATTCATGTCTCTAAATACTGATTGGATGTAAGCCATCAAATGTTTTATTTCTGGCGGAAAGTCCACCAGTACCTCACTGGTGGCGAAGTGAAACGTTGAAGAGGGGAAAGAAAAACCTGATCGACTGGATTACGATATAAAAACTATCACTCACAAAAGGCATGGCAGTGGAAAAGAGCAACACATATCTTTGGCTTTTCGGCCAATAAAACTCGATTCGGAGATTCTCTCTAAATCGCCCTATTTACGACGCTTCTGACTTGGGACGATAACAATTCTATTTTTGTTTCCTCTGCCTTCGCACAAGTATTAAACATGTTTTATTAGGTGACGGAGGAATCACATGGAAGATTATGGAGGTGAAAATATGGACGTGAAGATTTATGAAGATCGGAAATATTAAAAGTCAATTCGTCATATTTTACATTGAATACCCACGAGTTTTATAGAGGTTTATTCGTGGGACGTTAGAGTCAAGAGTTTCGCGTTGTTCCTTTTTTGCCTACGTTTAATTTTATTGCGTGTTTTATTTCGAAACCTTTTTTGGACGTGCCTTAACCCCATTAAAATGCACGTTGCCGCCGTCCATAATTCACAGAATCGTGGTGGTGGAGCAAATCAAAAATCAGCATGTTTTAAGCAAAAACTTTTGGCCCCAACTCATAAATATGCTAAACGCGGTGAACTATATTGATTCGTCGCCGTGGGGCATCTATAGGCCTATAATTTCAATTCTTTCAAGAGACGGTTCGTTTCTTCTATTTTCGGTCTCGATGAAATGGTATAATGATGTTCTTTTCTGCAGGATTTCTGTTTTGGGGTACCACAAGCGAACTCAGTCAAAAAACTTTCACAGAAGTATTTTCAGTGGTTCCATTCAGTTCAGTCAACCAAGTTAATTAGATATACTCGTAATTAACAGAATTTATTTTATAAACTTCATAATCCGAGCGAAGATTCTTCAGGTCACTTTAGATCCCCTCTAGTCCTAATCAACGTACGCAATATCCTAAAATACATCATTTTCTAGGCACAGGTTGTAAATTTTTTTTCCTATATTTCAACCAAGGCTATTTGAAATTATTCAAGAATTGTGACAATACTTTGCTTAAATATTTTCAGTAATCTTGCGATCTGCATTTGTAGGTACATCACTAAATCATTAACCAACATAATGGGGATAAAATAACATTTCTAACAAATATAACTTCTACGCTATGATTTTTTAGCACCTTTGATGCTAATTCTAGATTTAGTTTTTAATATGGAAATATGGAATTCTTGCTTTTTTTGCGCGATGTGCTTTCGAGATATTCAGATTTTTCAAGGTGTGGTCTAATAATATTATCTTTTAAATATAATTACACACAAAGAGAACGAGGAACTCGCATGAAAATAAAGTGATATTATTGTGACAATATTATGAAATTATGTGATATTAATGGCTAAGATACGCACCTATATTGTAGTTTCTTTGTGGCTGTATCTAACTCAGATGACAGCTGAATTACCAGCTTCGCTGATAAGCATCACTCTTTTTTTACAATTTTATGTTCTAGGTGTGTATGTGTGTACCTAACCTAACATAACATGTACGCCAGTATTAGTGTTTTGCTTTGATTTGTGTCTTCGATGTTATCAAAAAACGACGCTTTTCAGTACTTATCGGTTTTCGTTTACACATACGATGCAAGGATCACATCAGCAGCAGTGGTACAGCCCATTCGTTATTTGGTGAGATAGAATTCCAAGAAACTACTAAGCCAATAAACCCCTTCTTATCGGAACTGCTGTAATAATATACCGCGACAGAAGCGTGACTTTAAAATTTCGATATTATTGTCAATGTCGAATGCACGCACAAGCTAATGTGGTAAGTGATACGACCGCGGCGTCAATGACTTTCTAACGTCGATACCGAGAATGGTAGCTAAGGGTTTTCTTGGAATTCTATCTCATCAAATACCGAACGGGCTGTACATAATCCCTAAATTGTCGTTACGCCCCTTACATTACTATATACCTATGTTTTAAACTAAGAAAATCATCTTTTATCAGCTAGGGCCAGTGGGCTGTTATTTTCACCTTTAATCAGGGTTTGCAATACCAATAAATCCACAATAGGTATGCGCTGATCAGTTGTTTAGATACAAGTACATAAAAGGACAAAATTACGTACGTAAATGCTTACATGATTGATATATTTTTCTAATTTAACAAAATATATTAACTTTTTTCATTTTGGAGATATGAAGTCTTAAAACGGCAACATTGGTTTAATGTCTTTGAAAATATCGTTTCATTAACCAAAAACGCATTAATAGATTTACATTTGGAAATAATCCAATTTAAGAACTTATTTTTCGTAATGTATGAGGTGGGAATACAAAAATGATTTTATACAGAACAGACCAAGTATAGCACCCATGATTAAAATTTTTGTAACACTTCAACAACCCAGGAAATGTGTTAAAATTTCGGCGTTGTCAACGTCGAAATCGTTAACTAAAAATCATATCTAATATTTCTTCTGACGTTAAAGTAATTTTGCATTCCTGGAAATAACTTTACGACAAACTGCAATATTTAGTTACTATGTAATACTTAGTGGGACTGCAACAGTGTTGGATGTGTGATTTTTGATGTTTATAATAATATGATAATTCGAAAAAAATGGTAGTGTTGTTATTATGAGATATCAGGTGCTGTAGCGGCCAGTCAAAAAAAAATCTTTACTCGATTTAAAAACTGAAATGCTAAAGTACATACATACATATATATAAAGTAAAACATATAAAGTAAACAGTTTGACATATCTTTGCCACGTGTCATCTCATACGACACTAAAATGGTTCTAGTAAATTTGTTTCCTAATTTTAAATAATGATGAAATATCATGAAATAAAACATACACATGTCCAAAGAGGTTATAAGTGAACAATCGATATCATCATCAGAAGTTGTTAACAATCTTCACTGTATCTATTAAATTTCTCCATTGCTGTTGCAACTGGTTATGAAAGCACAAGATGCACTCATTAAATATTTTCTTTGTATCATAGTTAGGTTATTTTTGTACTTAATGACTTTTATAGCATGTATCCCATACAAGGAGCACAAAACGATCGAATTTATAAGTTCATTATAAATTTTACGTTTATCAGTTACGAGAACTCCTCTATTCGGCGTCAATCTAGTTAACGTATTTCATTTTTTTCTGCTTTTTTCACAGTCGTTCCTATTTAATACTCATCTCTCATCAAAGTGTAAACCTTAATATGTACTTAATAGTTTTATTGCGAATAGTCTCCCTAGAACGTGACTATTACGTTCAAGACCTGTGTTTACTTCTAAAAATTTCATTTATTATATTTGAATAAAGGCAAAACTTTATTATATTTATTTTTAACAAGAGGGTACATCATACTGTCAGAATGGTGACCCTCAATTTTACACGATATGCAGAACTTGTTATTTTTACAAACTTTTTTTCAAAAAAATTTTACATACATTAAGACTTCCAAAAGGTTAATAAAAAATATATGAAATGTTTAGACATAATTAGATTTAGAATAACCAAGCTCTAAACGATTGAAGTGCCGTTTAGGTATATATTTTTCTCTGCAACTGTTTGTAACTGCCAAAAGTATTGGCACTTTATTTTTCTATTAAAATTTGGATTGATTATTTTCATCAGTTTCCTGAAAGTAACACATTTGAAGCTTTTATAAGCGATACTAAATTGAATTATTTTGTTGAATTCAGTATTTTGATTGTATTCTTCTATAATCCCCATTAAGAAATCATACACATTTTTTTTAAATCTGTGTCATCTTTGTTAATAGGAATCAAAAATGTTTTTTGAGTTGCGATACTCGTCACTCTACTACTCTTAATTTATTTTTATCTCCTTCATAATGTCATCATCATCCACCAGCCCTTATCGTCCACTGCTGGACATAGGCCTCCCTCATGGCTTGCCATCCGCGTCTATCTTGACCTGCCTGGATCCAGTTGTTTGCATCTCTTTTCAGATCATCAGTCCAACGTGTAGGTGGTCTTCCTCCATTTCGCTTGTCTGTGCGTGGCCTCCATTCCAGCAACCTCTTTGTCCATCTATCGTCACTCATTCTGGCCACGTGTTCTGCCCAACTCCATTTTGTTGTGAATATTCGTTCGTCGATATCTTTCACACCGGTTTTTCGCCTCAGGTCCTGGTTTGTGACGTGGTCACTCAATCCAAGCATTAACCTTTCCATTTTGTGTTGTGCTACTTTGAGTTTTCTCGCTGATATCGTTAGAGTGAGTGTTTCCGCGCCATATGTGAGCACTGGCAGAACGCACTGGTCGAACACTTTTCTTTTTTGACAGATGGGGAGTTCGCTCTTAAAGACGTGTCTTAACTTTCCATAGGCCGCCCATCCGAGGTTGATCCTTCTGTGTAACTCGCATGTCTGATTGTCTCTAGATATTCTAATTTCGTGGCCCAGGTATGTATATTTTTCGACCAATTCAATTTCGGTGTTGTCGATGCTTATACCTTCGCTCATGACAAGATTTGTCATGATCTTCGTTTTAGAAAAGTTCATTTTTAGACCAACCCCGGAGCATGCATCTTCTAATTCATGGAGCATTTGTTTTGCCTCTCCCAAGTCATCAGTGGTTAGGACAATGTCGTCCGCGAAGCGGAGGTGGATAAATTTCTGACCATCTATGTTTATTCCCCTTTTATCCCAGTTAAGCTTTTTGAAGGCATGTTCTAAAACAGTGATAAATATTTTAGGAGACATAGTTCCCCTTGCCTCACACCGCTTCCGATTTCAATGCGGTTGCTGGCTTTATGCAGTCTAAGTGACATAGTAGCGTTTTTGTATATATTATAGATAAGTTTTGAGTATCTATAGTCAACACGACATTCTTTCAAGGCGTCTAGTATAGCTTTCAGCTCAATCGTGTCAAAAGCCTTGTGGAAGTCTATGTGGAGTCTTAACACTCTGCAAGTGATCATTTGTCCCAAAACCGGATCGAAAACCCGCTTGTTCTCTTGGCTGGTAAAGCTCGAGTTTATTATCCAGCCTTGATGTTATGATTCTGGTAAACAGTTTGGATAGATGGCTGAGGAGAGTTATTGGTCGGTAATTTTCCAGGCTTGTTTTGTCTCCCTTTTTGTGGAGTAGAATGGTGGTCGCTTCCTGCCACTGCTCCGGGATAGTGCCTGAATGGAGACATAGGTTGAAGAGCGTTCGTATCTTCTCTAATAAAAGAGGGCCTCCAGCTTTTATTGCTTCTGCAACCACCTCGTCCTCTCCGGGAGCTTTATTGTTTTTCATTTTTGACAATGCTCATTTAATTTCCTCGATGATGATATCTGGTATCTCCTCTGATCCATGATTTACGACACCTCGCTCTTGTGTAAGTACGCTGGGGTTTAGGGGTTCTTCGATGCAGCTCCGATATAATTCGTAATAGAACTCCTCCACAATGCTCAAGATTTCATCTCGATTTGAGGTGATGATACCATGTTTATTTCTTAGTTTGATTATTTCAGATTTGCCTTCGGTAAGATTGTTGCGTAGTACTTTCATACTTCTGTTCTTTTCTATTATTTCTTGAGTTTTCCTACTGTGGTAGTTTCTGATGTCCCGTCTGATTTCTTTGGAGACTTCCTTGTTTTTTTCTTTCATTTCTGTACAGGTGGTGTTTCTATTTTCTCTCATTTTGTTCCGCTCGAGGATCAGATTTCTTGTGGTTTGGCTAATTTTCTCTTCTTTTTTGTTTCAGGGGCAAAATATGTCTTGGCCCTTTCTTAAAGCCTCGGTTATTACACGGTTCAAGCTGTTGATGTTTGTATCTGAGAGAACATTGTTCTGTAGTGAATTAGTAACATGGGTCTCAAATCCGTGAATATCTCTTGGTGCTGTCCGCATCCGTTTGGATGTTTTCCTTATCAATTTGTACCGTTCTCTATCGAGTTCCATACGGACTTTACATCGCACCATTCTGTGGTCGCTTTCTGTCCTGCAGTTGTTTAGTACTGTCACGTCTTCCACACTTTGTAACTTATCTGTGATTATGAAATCGATCTCATTTCGGGTTTTACCATCTGGGCATTCCCATGTCCACCTTCTGTGTGGCTTTTTGTGAAAGAAGCTGTTCATTTGGTATAAGTTGTGTTGTAGTAGGAAGCCCAGCACAGTTTCTCCTCGGGCATTTCTTCCTTCTGTCCCAAAATTTCCCAGTCTCGGATTTGTCTGTTTTCAGACCGATTTTTGCATTAAAATCACCGCAGATTATGGTGGAATGTGTTTTTATGTCATTGAGGGCTGATGTTACATCTTCATAGAAAATGTCCACTTCTTCTTCTGTGTGGGATGACGTCGGGGCGTATACCTGTACAATTTTGATACTATATTTTGTGTTTATTTATATTTATAGCTAGGCTACTCTGGTTGAAATTTTCTTATCCAATAGAATTTGATTTTTAAGGCGCTTGTTGATGAGAAAGCCGATACCTCCCTCCGATGTGTCATCTTCTCCGGCGTAGTAAAATGATTGACCGGATTTTAATGTTATTAAATTTTCACCTCGCCTCCTGACTTCGCTGAGTCCGATAACATCCCATTTGTTCTTTTGCGTTTTGATTTCTAGTTCAGCCATATTTTCTTCAGATAGAAGTGTTCTCACGTTGTATGTAACAATCTTTAATCTCTTAATGCTGGTTCCCTTCGCTGAATCTGTTTTGGTGGTAGGTTGTGATAGCGACCTTTTGCCTCCCCCAGAATCCTTGAGGCAGACCCCTATAGGGGTGTGGGAGTTGCCAGTGAGTGGTCTACCCACCTGGGGTTCACTTCCATTTGTTAGAAAGTCGCCATGGTAGGGGGTTTTGGCTATAATTCGCCACGCTGGCCAGACGGGTTAGCGAATGTTTTATACCAGTCGCTCCTAACATGGAGAACAGACGCTATTTGCAGCCGCCCATTCTGGGTCAAACGCTGCGTGGGAATCTTCTTAGCTTCACCTTCACCTCTTCGAGACCTTACCGGCATGGGTGACCCTACCAGTAGCTACGCTACCGCCGGCATCGCTCCCTGGGTATAAGGTTACTGAGCCCTCTCACCAACGCCAAGGTGATGATTCCCCTAGAGAGAGCTTCATAATGTACTTTCTTGTTAATGTAATTTCTATTCACTTTTACGAAAATCCTTTAAGTGTCTTGATCTTTCAATAAGGTACACTAATAACCGAAGGGTTATCGAAATCTAAATCCATACCATAGACTATCCATATTTTTTGAGGGATTACCTAATTTCCAACAAGTTCTTTTAAAATCCTTTCACTCTTTACAAACGTTAATTTAAACCATCGAAATTGTTAACACTCTTAAATGAAGCTCTCACCTCAGCTTTAACAGACATAATGGCAGGTTTAATAAGGATATCTACTTGCGTTCAACAATCATTTGTGATATCAGCAGTCTTCACTCTTTCACTATTTTTAGTGAGATTTTCATGTGCAGTAAAAATTTAGTTTCATTTGTACGTATTACTTTTAATTTCTTTTGTGGTAATAGGATTTGCGTTGTGTAAATTAACTAATTTGTCGATAACAAGGTTGTAACTTTCCAAAAAACTGAACAAAGCTTTCTTCGATTCGTTCATACATGATGTTTTCGGTAGATTCTGGCTTTTTGGTGTACACGCTTCTGTACGTTGGCTATTGATGCTACTTACCCACCAAATTACCCCTTGACGCCGTCAGGAGTCCGCCATTTTGGTTGCAAATACCAGAAAAATGAAGAAAAAATGCCACATGTTCAAAAAAGGATCCGCCAAAGGATAAAATAACAACAATAGCAAATGTCAAATTACAAAAAAGTACTCTAGAGTACATATGCAGTACAGTAATAGCAAGTTTCTTTAAAACAGTCTCAAAATGAAATTTTCTTCGTAACACGTCGTTTAGTAAATCGGTCTGGTAGGTAGTAAACTTACTTCAGTATTCCTGTCCGTACGTGAAGATCTTTAGAAGAACAACAGAAGTAGTTGTCTGTTAAGGGTCATTTTTTAAAAACTCTTTTTAAACTTTTACTCTCCCTAAACTGCTTAAAGTGTTTATATTATCAGCAATATTAAACCGGAGCGCACGAATTGCGGACAGATGCATGAATTGCGGACAAGTGCCGTAGGGGTCTGTTAATCAGTGCATGAATTGCGGACAAGGGTCGGTCAGGTAAAATGAACAGGTAAAGGTTCCGCAGTTAAATCTATCATTACAAATATCTATTTGGAAGACATAAATCCATATTTGGAATCTGAAATGACGTACTTTGTTCCTTCGCAGTTTTTTCAGGCTTAGGACTGGCAGAATAGACAATATTATACATAACTGGTGTGTTTTAAAAAGTACTGCTTTAAAAAACAGTTTGTCAGGTCAGTTTTATAAAAATAAATTAAATTAATTAAAATTAAAAAAAATATATACGAAAATTCTCTTACATTTATTTATATAATTACAAAAAATATTACTCAAACTTTTAGAAGTAAGGCTTAAGTGTGAAGAAATTTTTTTTATTTTATTTTTATTTTGAAACCTTTTTTTCTGATTTAAATTTAAACAACTCTCAGAGTATGCGTATGTATATGGTCAATGAAATTATTTACAAACGGGAAGAAACTTTTTCGAAATACTAGTAATTAAATGTGCCCTAGACATCTGATTAGCTTGAAAAAGGAGCATATGTTCTCAAAGATATTGTTCCTTTTCGATAGTTTTGGAAGACTTCTATTAAGACAATCCTGAGAAGAAGGGTTGCGGCGGTTAAGCGGATTAGAACTGCCCTGTCCGCAATTCGTGCGCTACCTGCTCACAACCCATCGGCTGTCCGCTTCATGATCATGATCACCCTATTAAACTGAAATAATAAAGGAGGAAAATGAAATTGTTTTTTTAAAATTAACACTTGGAAGACAACTACACCGTCCTCTCGGCTGAGATGTGCGCCATTGTCGATACCTAAAACAAAAAGATACAGAGAATTATTAAAACTGACTCACAATGATATAATCATTCAAGAATAATACTTATAAAAATAATCACCTCTACAAACCGGTAATTCCAACCCTTTTTGCAGTTAAAATCATCCCATTGAAACAAAAGATTTTAACATGAGAAAGTCACCGGATAATTACAAAAAACTCTAAAGTACATGATTAATTGATCATGGACATTACGCTTTAAAGTCAATTTAACGCGTCAATAAAGTCACCGATTAATTACAACGAACACACTGCACTGCGATCGAAAAAAAATCTACGAAATTTTAATCACGACGGAAAGTCACTTAGTAAAATTACTCCCGAGGCGAATGTAACGAAAAATTAAGGAAGTTTTAAAAATTTGGAGATTTGTCGTTAAAACCGATCCGAAATGTGAAAGGAACCATTCCCGACGTGTTAACTCTGTACACTAAATACGATTTTAAACATTCACAGAGAAATTTTGCTTACGTTTAAATCATCCAAAAAACTCCTAATCATGTCGAGCGAAGTCCAACCGGAGAAAAACTTCTTAGATGGAGTTTCATAAGAGCCCATGTATTGAAAATTACAAGAATTCCGCAGTAGCGAGTGAATTTGAAAGCAAATTAAATTCGTTATAATCAGAAATAAATTAATCGGGTTCAATTTCCAATTAAATACATAGAGTAACTGTTATTTGTTACTGCAACAAACTGAAGAAGGTGGAAACAACTAAGCATTGGTTTTTAAAAATTACTTTTGGCACAAGGTAATTTTTAAAATTCTTTACCTTTTAAATATTAGGCAAAAACCAGAAAAACCATGTTTTCATCACAACAAATATTTATTTCATTTTAAAGCTATAACTTTAATTCAAAAGAACAGTGAATAAAAGTAATGAATGTAAAGAAATATCCGCTTTTCGAAAAAAGTTCGGCAGAATATTTCAATCATTGTTTCTATTTCGTGCTGAATAGAACAATTAATTTTTTCCCTAAACAAGAGTATATTATTTATTACATTATGAAATGATTTTGGCTAAATAATTTTTTTAATGATAAGCCACTATGTAGGCTAAAATACGCCTAAAAAGGAATCATCTTAAGAAAATTATTAATACTTGTGAGCGCGGTCTTCCACTTTGCCTTCTTATACTAAATATAGGTACTAGTCTATTGGCCAGGGGGGTAAAACCGACCAATTGGTGTCCGAGGATAAAACCAACTGGATTCTATGTTTTCGGGGTCGCTGAATCCGAATATGCAATTCATTTTGCCCTAACGGTGGGCCATCAATTGTTATTAACAATTTTTTAACAACAATTTGTTTGGAAAAAATTCTAGAGCTCCACCCAAGTTTTTTTTTATATCTTTCCCCCCGAATTCAATTTCGAAGACCGTTTCTGAATTGGACGCTTCCCTCAAAAGTTATTAACAATTAACAATAGCTCATTTGTTAATCTAAAATTAACAATGCTCTATTGAAAAGTTTAAATTTTTAGGAGAATACTGATGATCTATTTGTAAATAAAAATTTGTCATTTGTCTTCACACTAATTTGGTCACCATCGGAAGATATGTATTTACATCTTTCTCAAATTAGAATGTTTGGAGTGATTTCATGAAATTCTTTTCTATCTGGTTTGCACGTTGTATTGCAATTCTTTTAATAAAAGTGAATGGGGACAATTTATTTGCTTTAAATATTTTATATTGTCACATCCAAATCCATAGTGCAGGATTAATTTTATTGGATGTATAGAAAGATTTTTTTAATTATACTTATTTTAATGTAAAATTATTTTTTTTTACTTTTTTTGGAGTTGCTTCAGCGCTGTATCGTCTATATATCTGTCACTTATTAACTGGTTGAATAATGTAGTGCATGAAGGAGATGTGGACTTAAGAAAATCATCGTTCTGTGGCATCCAATGTTACGTCTACATAGTTACATCTGGGTAAATTCGTCTTGTCTAGACGTGTATTTTGAGATTTATTTCTTTTTCTTACTTTATTTCTGTTATAATTGTGGTTTATTTTAACAAATAACTTAATAAATTATTATGTCATCGTGAAGTTACTCTTTGGTTACATTTATTCTTCAATTAAATTTGAGTTTATGGGAGGGTACAAAGTCGACAATATATTAACATAAAATTAATGTCTATCGATCATTTAGGAGGTTATTAATTTTTCTAACGTCATTAGGTACAATGTGAAACGGTAGCATAAAAGTAGCAAGGAGCCGAAGTAAAAGTAAATACTCGCACATTAACAGAAAATAAAAGTTACATTGTAACTGAAGACCACCTACCAGGTGGCGCTATACTTTTTCTGTCTGCCAAAGAACTACCGCCATAAGTTATTAACTTCTTTTGTATATCTGTCACGTCGTCAGAAAGGCATCCACTGCTCACCTTTCTATGATTAATATCATTTCTGGTATTTTCTTCGAGCCGCCGAGCACAAATTGAGGCAGAATTTTTGAAATGGAAACCAATAACTTTTTTCATTATAATTAAAAATGGTATTTGACGTGTTTTAGGGTTTCTTTTTTCCTCTTGAAAATAATTGGAGTCGATGACTGGAAGTTGAGACATCAATTTTATAGAGAGAAATTGAATAAACCAACGACACGGAATTTTTGGAATGGTCTGTGATGCGTGAATTTATAAAAGTGATTTAGATCAATACAACCATAAAAAATATGGCTTTTATTGTATTATTGTGTTTTTGTGGACTACGACCAGTGGCGTGTCCAAAATGTCTGAAAACAATATTATTATTTGTCAGTCAAGAATCAATTAACGATTTAATGGGAACTAACTGGTATTGGGGAAACCCTTAATAAGTGTTTCTAATATTATTTGCACTAATCAGAATTGTGTAGATATTTACCCATCTTAGTATTAATTCATCTGCCGCAAAAGAATAATTAATAAGAATTATGGCTGAGTACTCAAATGTGAAAAAAAAATCTTTTTCAATTTCGAACAAAGACTTTTCGCTCTAGCGTAGGGGTTTCTTTTAATTACTTTTCCCAGTGACTGCCGTAACTCGCAAAGCTGTTTCCCTTCTTAACTGAAAAATTAACCAGTTTTTTAGTGGAGTTAGGTGGCGGCGGTAACAACCACAGAGAAAAAAATAATATCCTTGGCTTTGTAAAGTTCTTTGATACAGAGGAAATATCACACTTCGGCATTTCACAAACAACATACACACACTCGCACAGAGGGAGCTGTCGGCCAACAGACAAAAGCCTAAAGCCGTTCATACATTGCAAAATACCGCAACACCTCGGAATAGTCGTGTAACACTAAGACTGTGGACATCAAAGCGACCGGTCAGTCTCCATTGACAAAGAGCTCCTTTGACACCCTAGCAAGTTGAACTTTAATTACGCCCTCTGTCGGACCGACTTTAAGATAACTTTGATTCAGTGCCGCAGCACCGCGTTTAATAGTTGTTTACATTCTGATGGTTAAGTATTTCCGAGTTGGCTGCCCCTTTGCTCAAGAATTCCTCTTCCTTCCTAGCTGGACGATATCACAGAAAGGAGGGAGGTCGATTATTCTCGACCTGCCGCGGCTACTGAGGAATTAAAACTGTAGAATTGCGGTTTACCCCTCACAGGAAATTACAAACTATTATTAACTCAAAAGTGGGATTATACTGCCTTGGGGGAATTACGCTTATGCATTTTTCTCCAAACTATAATTTTGGAAATATAGTCTTGTAATCATTATATCAAAACTAATAACAGGCACCATAAACTAATAAAATAAGTTTATTGAATTATATTTTTTAATCAATATTAATAATTTGTAAAACTATGATAGTGAGGGAATCTTCGTAGGGAGGTCTGCTTTATATCACACATATATCATTTATATATCAATTTATATCATATGGTATATTAATTCATATTAATATATCATATTTTAGAGGGCCTACTTCTTTTAATGTAATAATGGCTTGTCTTTTCACAGCCAGTGTACTATGCAAAAATTGTAATCATAGCCATTCGTATAATGAAAAGTTACTCTCAAAACACGATAATGGGATCCACTCGTATTAGACATTTATTTCGTTGGCGAATACCTCCAAGAGTAGTTACGTTATCACTTTCAATATTATTTTTACCTCTTTTGATACTGCCGTCTTAGGCAATGTCGATTTGTTGTTAAAGTAAACCAAAAGTAAATGTCTAACTTGATTGAAATTTGTTTTAACATGATGGGTTCTCATTATACTAACCCTTACTTAAATTTGTGAATCATTCAGTGTAATAATAATCTGAAACTTTCCGCCGCGTCATGTCGTTATTTGTTCGTTGAATAAAGTATTTTTTTGCGCACAATTATACTCTTACTGAAAGTTTGTTTCTCTTTCTTCAAATGCACGTCGGCTTTATCTTCATTTTGATACATTTAACGGGGTTTAAGTTAGGATCTCATTTAATCCTCTTTCACCTCTACAAGTGCGTTTGTGCAACATTTTCCCTTAACACAAATGTACATGAAAATTTGACTATTCTCTTAAAATTTCAAATAGATCTCAAGCACTTTAAACTGGGCTTTATGAATGGCCGTACCACCATGCGTAATGTCATCAAATATGTAAAATTGCCAATTCAAGATAAATGGTTAATTATGTCATTTGTTTACATTACCTAATTAACATTTCTTGTTACAGTTATTGTACAGAAACGCTTGAGAAGAGAAAGAAGAATACGCAGACGACTGCAGGATCAGCTGGATCTCGAGAGTAAACGAAGAGCACAATTCGAAGACGCACTTAGAGCCACTGGGGCCACCGAACAGATTGCAATGATAAACGGTAAGTTTGTTTTAAGCCAAATAATAATTTTGTGATACTACGCATATCGGTGAAACTGCTGAGATGAATAAATTGCAGAAAATATTTTTGAGTAAACCGGACAGTGGAAGTGATTTTTGGGGCATTGATAAAAGGCGAGTGGAAATTTAACGTGTTTACTATTATAGTTTCCCAAATAATATTTAATGATCAATTAGTAAATGCGTAATAATCGTACCATTTTGCAGCTAGCCCGTGCAATACGGCTTAAAAAATGTTACTTTAGAACGAGTCTCAGCTATATTTGACAAGGAAATATTTTATTACAAAACGATTCTAGAAATGAGTTATGGATGTACATGTACTTCGTTTTCAGTTAGGCAGGTTTTACTCTACTTGAAATTCATGATTACATCAAAATAATTTGAACTTTCAGTTGAATCAAAGTAAATTTTTGTCAAAACTAGTTAAATGTTACATACGAGTATATTATTTAACTGTTTAATCTAACAGTTTTAACAGACTTACATAACAAACGTCACTATTTAGCTGTGACAAATTTAGTTGCTATTTATTTATGAATATAAGAGAATATGCATATCACAAGTTCAAGTTTCCTAATTTCTCTCATATAATTCCGTGGCGTAACAAACTTGAGAAAATGAAATCTCCCCAGATGTCGTTTCGTTGTCGACACCAAAACCCTGTCTTCATCTCCGAAGTAAGTTTCTTGGAGGAGTCAGGCCCAGCCCGGGGCCAAAATTAGCCCACATACCTCCTTCTATTCATAATATTATTGTTCCTAAGTTATTATTTGCTAAATATAACATTCGGGAAACGGTCTTAATGGATAGACAAGGCGAATATCTTGTAATCCGGGGAGATCAAACCTGGAGTTGTCCCCTGCGGGGCATCAAAAGACTTGGAAAGGGCTCCGCCTCGTGTGATTGACAGGCCCCGTTGCCATCCGAAGCAGATACGCACCCTCTCTCCCGGTTTATTCTCGCGATCCGATAGATTCTGATTTTCATTAGAATTTCGCATTTTTATGACCGCCAATGAAGTTTTGATTAGACTTAGCTACATAATTTTCAGACGCACATATATCGGAGTATTAATCGTAGACAAATCTATTACCAAATACGTATTTTTATAACAATCTCGATGCAAGAGCTCTCATAGGGAATGATCAAGAGAAACATAAATTGATAGTAATTTAACTTAAATACGCCAATGTTACGCAATATCTTCAACTCATATACCATAACATAATAAATGTTGAACTTGTACAGGCTGATCAGATGAAAACGAAACAGAATTATATATTTCGTTAATAATTTACCAATAGCTCTAACTGTAATATTCTGACTCAAATGGGACACGTTATGGTATATTCTACTGCGACAATTTAATCTTCAAGCAGGGTGCAATTTAGCACAAAAAATTCAATAAGATGGTAGGTTGAGTGAGTCGCTATAAAGATTTTGCGTTGTTTTTACTGCCGCCCTTTATTTTCTGAATTTGTTAAAACGTCAAAACGATAAATCAGTTACTTATACAGATTAAATGTTGAAAATATTTTTTTCTCCACATGATTCTCAAATTTTCCGAATTTCTGGAGTTATTTACGCGTTCATCAATTATTTAACATACATCCCTAAATAAATTGTTTGGGTTAAGTAGATTTTACTTCTGGCGGTCGTAAAAGCCATTCAATGGCTCCCCTTCTCCCAATTTAATTGCGAGAAAAGTTTGGTTTAAGAACTGTGGATAAGGCAAAATATAATAAAGAGATGCAACTTCCAGTTGAAATGTCAAACAATCTTCGTTGTACTCCTGGATTTTCAATAATTTCAGTGATGACAAGGCCAATAGTATTTTTCTAATAATTGTAAATATATTTCGAGTGTATATCAAAAACGAAAGTTGTTAGAATTTCCAATTCGTATACAGTCTATATTGTCTTTATGAAGTTGCTGCACTGAATGCGTTCTGCAGGGATGAAATTTAATGCATCTAATATCGCTTAAATTCTGGTTTGATTGGTCGCGTTTATAGGAGTCAGTTGCTCTATAGTTAACGTATATCTACATGATTGTGTACCAGAGCTACAACTTATTCAATTTAAATTCTTTTTTTAGAAATTTGTTAATAACTGCTAAAAATACTAGCTCTCAACACACACATAAGTACATGGCACAGTCCCTTAAAATTAAACATCGGTTTTCTTTCCCTCGATCAGAAATAGGAACACATTGGCAATCCATCTGAACTAAAACATATCAAAAATTCTCTGTACTCAAACCGTATTTCTTTGCAGAGAAACTGGTACAACATCAGGCCCAAACGGAACATCACCACCAGCAGCAGAAACATTCCCAACCGCTCACTCCCACGACCTCCTCTCACTCGCACCCGAATCTGTCTCATCCCATTTCTGTCTCCAACCCAATGGACAGATCGGCGGGCGATCCGCGTCAAGCAGAACCCAGAATTAAGCAGGAGAGGGAAGAGCCATCCCCTGCGAGCTACGTGCAACCTGTGCCCGTAGTAAGGGACATAAGGGAGGTGCGGGAGGTAGCTCCGCCACCACAGGACACCAAACCCTGGGGATATTCGGGAATAGAGCTGATGAACACCGGCGCCGCTTTCTGGCAGAATTATTCTGGTGAGTGTGATGACCGTATGGTAGGACTCTTAATAGGCCAGGCTACAACAAAAAAGGTGATTTAATGTTCTACAGATATGTGAAAGTTTTAAATGGTAGGGGGACCTATAGAAAGATCACTGTATGACCATATACAGCTAGAATGTCCCTGTTTTTTATAAACAATGGTTTGAGGTGTGAAAATCAATTTTTTCCTCATAGAATTTTCCGGTTGCATTTCAGAGAAAAGTGGTAAACAGGAAAGTTGTAGGGAATAAACAGATGGTTAATTTGTTTTTTTTTATAAATTAAAATCGACAAATAAACAATTGACTTATTAGCAAAAAACCATCAACTTTTCATTATTTTATAAATGTTAATAACTTTTGCAATAATAGTGATAAGTGAAATGTAATACCCGAATTGTGAAGCCTTTAGGGGTCTTGATAAGTGTGCAAAATTTCAGCCAGATCGGGTTATTAGTTTACGAGATATCTTATTTGTTTTTCCCAGAGACTCAATGTTTAAACAATTGAGCTTGCCCAGGCTGCAATCCTACAGATATTTAATAAGGTGGAATAGTTTCCTTGAATGCCGAACTATAAGCGAAGTTTGAAAACCAACTCATTTTTAATGAAATTGTTGTTAAAAAAATCATTTTAAAAAGGGGCTAATTTTTTGCTTATAAACAAATTGAATAACTTTTTTGTCTATTGTCGCACACGTTTTTAATAAATTGCATTGAAAAGGTGGTAAAAAACCCTTTCATTTTAAAAAAAAAGTTTCTACGGCCAATAGAAGCCGAGATAGCAACATTTTAAAAAAATAACATATCTTCATTATTTATAAATATTAAGAGCCGAAATTTTCACCAGTTTTACATAAAAATCAAAATATTAATATAGGATTTATAGGTTTAATATCTATGCACCTTGAAAAAAGTTATAGCCCTTTAAAGTTAAGGTTTTTCGCTTAAGTTACGATGTCGTAGTGGAGGGGATAGCAGATCGTTTTGAAACCAAAACTTCAAATTGGACGCGCTAAATTTTTTTCGATATCTCGGCTTCTAGACAACGTAGAACCTTAATTTTTTTATTCTGGGGTAACTCGACGAAATATTAACATCTAACCTATTTCCATCGCCGTGGAAAATTGGAAAATCCCGGAAAATTCAATAGATACAATTATCTTTGTGTTTTATATTTTAATACAATTAATATTTTTTTATCGCCTTAGAAAATCACCGAAAATTCAATACATACAATGATCACAATTTTTTTACAATTTAAATGCTAATTTTTTGCATCAGTCTTTGTTTTTTAAATTTTGTATAAAATTGGTATACTTTACAATTTCATTGTTATGAATATTATTAATATTTATTTCAGATATATATAGAAAATGATGAAAATATTCTGTTTTAGTAATTTATTATTATAATGAATATTATTGAATTAAGGTTCATTACAAGTAAAATCAGAAAATTAAAGATCATCATTTTCTGTATCTATCTGAAATAAATATTTGTATACTATATACCATATAAAATATACTAATTTTATACAAAATTTAAAAAACAAGTAGTGCTGCATAAAATTTGCATTTAAATTGTAAAAAAATTGTGATCATTGTATGTATTGAATTTACGGTGATTTTCTAGCGCGATAAAAATATATTGATTTTATAAAAAATATAAAACACAAAGATAATTGTATCTATTGAATTTTCCGGGATTTTCCAATTTTCCACGGCGATGGAAATAGGTTAGATGTTAACATTTCGTCGAGTTACCCCAGAATAAAAAAAATTAAGGTTCTACGTTGTCTAGAAGCCGAGATATCGAAAAAAAATTAGCGCGTCCAATTTGAAGTTTTGGTTTCAAAACGATCTGCTATCCCCTCCACTATGACATCGTAGTCTTGGGCGAAAAACCTTAACTTTAAAGGGCTATAATTTTTTTCAAGGTGCATAGATATTAAACCTATAAATCCTATATTAATATTTAGATCTTTATGTAAAACTGGTGAAAATTTCGGCTCTTAATATTTATAAATACTTAATGAAAATATGATTTTTTTTAAAATGTTGCTATCTCGGCTTCTATTGGCCGTAGAACCTTTTTTTTAAATGAAAGGGTTTTTTACCACATTTTCAATGCAATTTATTAAAAACGTGTGCGACAATAGACAAAAAAGTTATTCAATTTGTTTATAATCAAAAAATTAGCCCCTTTTTAAAATGATTTTTTTAACAACAATTTCATTAAAAATGAGTTTGTTTTCAAACTTAGCTTATAGTTCGGCATTCAAGGAAACTATTCCACCTTATTAAATATCTGTAGGATTGCAGCCTGGGCAAGCTCAATCGTTTAAACATTGAGTCTCTGGGATAAACAAATAAGATATCTCGTAAACTAATAACCCGATCTGGCTGAAATTTTGCACACTTATCAAGACCCCTAAAGGCTTCACAATTCGGGTCTTACATTTCACTTATCACTATTATTGCAATAGTCATTAGCATTTACAAAATAATGAAAAATTGATGGTTTTTTCCTAATAACTCAATTGTTTATTTATCGATTTAAATTTATAAAGAACCAGTTTAACCGTCTGTTTATTCCCTACAACCTTTCTGTTGACCACTTTTCTCTAAAATGCAACCGGAAAATTCTATGAGGAAAAAATCGATTTTCACACCTTAACCCATGGTTTATAAAAAAAACAGGGACATTCTAGCTGTATATGGTCATACAGTGATCTTTCTATAGGTCCCCCCTACCATTTAAAACTTTCAGATATCTGTAGAACATTTTGCCGTGAAAACTGTAATTTTTCCGTATGTTGCCTGGGCTATAATGGGATGCAGAAGAAGAGCGAAAATAAAATATACTTTGAAAACTATTTTAATTGAATATCGTAGTTAGTGTATCAACTATCTTCTGTTAAAATTTATGAAAGATTCAACTCAACTCAATACGTTAGTAGTGCATTCTTAACAAACATAAACCGTCAGGGTTGACATTATTTTTCTTCACAATGGCATAGGTACGTAAATGCAACTGGTTTTATTAAAGTTTACAAATATTAAAATGTTACACTTGCTCTTTAATTTTTCAGATGCATTTTCTCTGTTTGATATCTCCCATAATTATTTCCATCTTAACTTTTAGTTTATAGGCCATAGGCCATTAGTTAATCGAAAATTCATACAACTTATGGTTTAACACCACCTTTAAACAGTGAATTCTTGACCCGAAAACACTGGTCAAGCATACATGCGATAAATCAAGTATGTTGACCTAGATATGCTGATAAAGATTATTATGTTTTCTTAATAATTAATACTATCTATACGTATTCAAAATATACTAGAATTTATATGTAAATGAGGAATAAGGTCTTAACCAAAATGTATTTTTTTTAAATATTCTTTTGAGAATATGATAATGTATAGCAAATTAACGATAGCACAATTTTGATAACCAGATCCTGATCAATTTTCGTAAAGTGTCGGACTCAATAAAATTACTCTAGAGATAAGAAACCAATGTTGCACATGAATACTTATAATTTACAATCAACATATCGCGAGAAGGTATAATTAATAATAAACTCTACTCAGATTATATTCCTTTATACTCACTTTCTAATAACGAACGTTTTCTAATTGCAAACCCTAATGGTACATTAAGTTTAGCAATCACTATAATTTTTTAACACGGCATTATTATAGCATCCTTTTAAATATTTAAAGTTAAAGTATACATGTGCAAATATTGGAATATTTTTGAAGAGAAAGAATTCGATTCGACTATAAGCTGCCTCGCTACAGCAGAAATTAGCATATGAAGTGAAGAAGTACCCCGCAGCATACCCTCAAAAATTCGATAAATAATGCATTAAAAGAAACATTTCTTCGCAATTTCACAGATGTATAAGAAGCAATAACATAAATTTGTTTGGTTTTTAATTCAAAGGAATGGTACCGAAAGCGTATCATTACTTATTTAAATGTCACGAAATCGCAATTTTCCATCAGTCAAAGAAATAGATTAAGTAGGAGTAAATGAGACGAGTATGTGTGTACGGTATCATTTTGATAATTGACTGGCAATCATTTTCAAGCTTTACAGGGAGTGTCAAAAAAAGGAATTTAAAACAAAATAATACTAAGATCGGTTCATTGTAATTCGGAGATATTATAATAAATAGTAAAATAATATTAAGAAATACAGTTAGTTATTCCATCTCCATCGGATATAATATTCAATGTACATGCAGAATTTTAAACTGATCGTTTCAGTTCTGTCTCGCATTATAAATTTTGAAGCGAATGAGGACCATACGATCAATTCAAAATGTTTCGTGTTAAATGCCTAACATTACTAATTAATTGTACTTGTAACTTTAGTAATATCAACCCCGTGCGCCGATTTGCGTTGTGTTCAAACAATGGAATATTAGGCATTAACGAAAGGACCAAAACTCTGCATCGGCAGAAGTGTTTGAGTTTCAATAACGTACACAAAGTGTCGTTCCTTCTTATAATAACGTTCGTCCATCCATACGGAGCAGGGCTGCTGTGATCTGCTCTGCTTTGCTGCGAATAAACAACCTCCTTATACCATAAACATATTATGTAAACAAGGAAACTCCTGGGAAATTATACTGCGGCATACTAAGTTTTCCTCGACGAACAATATCTCAGGAGCGAGTGTCGCAGTATCACCTCCTTCATACGAAGGTACACATTAGAGAGGGCAATTCCTATGAATCCGACTTGAACACTAACGCTCGGATACAGGGTATGCGCTCGATAGAAGAAAATTCAATTTTCCCAATAGAAAGTCTTTCGAGTATCCTTCGCGAAGAGAAAAAAATATACCGCACAATAATTCAAGAGCGTTGACCTATTTGATAACGATTTTAAGGTGCGTCACTCCGAATTTTTAAAAGACAACGACGGAGTTTAGTATAATATTCTTTTAGTAGCTCTGTTACGTTACCATGCACTTTCAGTTCTTGTATGTAAGTGTGCTTATCAATTGTGAACGCAAATCGAATTTTTTTTCTACCGTAGGAAATGTGTCGCTTTAAATGTTATTGATTAGTAAATGAGATATGTGGAATGTGTCATTTATTAATTCTGCATCACTAGCGATGGCTAGTCATTTGTAATAAAACCTGTATCATTTGTAATTACTAATATTTCTATTTACTTTACGTATGGGGCGTTGGGTACGACAGTCACGGGACATTTAAGGTGCATACATGTAATGACTTTTTAGTTTTAGGAGTGGCCATATGGTCGATTGGAAAGCTGGTAAACCATAAAACTGTCAGTCATTTTGCTTGCTCCCATGACCTTGTTACTTATTAGAACTTTTTCCTACATATTTTGTGTTTTTCTCAAAACAAATACTTTCAATTGTCAAATAAGGAAACTAGAAATGTGTATACAGCGTAGGTTGGTCCTTATTAGGGCTATTTTCAAATTTTAATTTTCACAGAGGTTCACGTGCAGTGGCGTATTAACCCAGCTCCGGGCCTGTGTTCCAAAAATTTCCGCCGCACACAATGATAATTTTTTTTAAATTTTCCCCCCGACGACCGGGCCCCTAACGGGGCCCGGGCCCGTGTTCCCGGAACACACGGAACACTGCTAGATACGCCACTGTTCACGTGGTTCTAAATAAATTTAAAAAAATATATCCGCCAAGTGTCAATTCTCAATTTTCTTTCTGAATATTGTAACCTGGGTCACACAGGTTCTGTAAGTTTCCCATTTAAATGAAATGTGATTTTGGTCATTCAGTGGTAAATTTTTTATTCCAATCAAAGTATGTATGTACTTGTCCAAAATATTTGAAAAAATGTTATACTGCTGTTATCCTTATAACAGCAGCTATTCTTCAAAATTTTACAGATTTATAGCTATTATAATAATAATAATAATAAATAATAAGTTAAAAGCCCTTTATTGCTCCTAAAGGTGTGAAAGGCGAAAACTACTGTAACTGTATATAACTTAAGCAACTTGGCTGGGAGGCTTAAAAGGGTGAAATTGTACTTTTTTTGTGAATTTTCCTTCTTTTTTGAATTTGCAATAAATTAACAGTACATGTAGCAGACATCTACCAGGTTCATCATGAACTATTAAGTGTTTATGAAGTATTCAAAAATAAGATATAAATTATCTGTAAGATATCGTTGATGAGTTCGGAAGTGATATGGGTTGCGTTAATTGGGTTGCATATGGTTAATTATCTTATATTAATTGTAGTTCATGAGATTGTGGAGGGATTGAACAATGTCACAAAATTCATGTTGTCTATCGACACTATTAGGAGATTTTAGAATATGTACTACTTCTAAGAACATCCATTTAAATCCTAGTTTCTTGTTCTAAAATTGTTGCATTTCCAAAATGGAAAAAATGGTTAAGGCATATTCTACCAAAACGAATGTCTGATGTGTCTAATGAGTAGTTGATGTTCATAAAAACTTTTCTTTAAATACCGTTGTGTTTCCTTTTTGGAAGCATAGCTGAATGGATCGGTGAGAGGTATTAACATCGAGAAAATTGTACTGGCCAACAGTCCTAACAGACTAAGGTCGTAAACGAAGAAGAACATGGAGAAAACGAACGAGCCGGACGAGTCGATTACCCAGGCCCACAATTTTTTTTTTTTTTTTTTTTTTTCGATTCCACTGACCAAACCATATAGACTATTTGTTGTTGGGGTCGCTGAGTCCGAATCCGGGGTCTATTTGGCTCCCTCCAGTAAGGTTTTTTTAGAGGTCATTTTAGGGGTGTCTGTTATACAAAAACCCTAAATGGCTAAGAGCACGTTCCAACCATACGTTATATAGGTTTTCGGGGTCGCTGAGTCTGAATGTAGGGTTTGCTTAGATCCATCACGTAAGGTTTTCTTTTAGAAGTTATTTTAAGGTCATTTTAAGGGGCTTTATAGTCCAAAAATTCTAAAGTTTGTTGGACTGTACCCTAAAGCTGAAGTTCATTTAAAGTTGATTTTAAGTGATTTTATGGCAAAAATTTGCATAAATAAATTTAAATTACACATAAGTTTATAGTTTTCTTCAAAGAAGTCTTTTTTGTCCATAACCATCCTGTTTATTTAAAAATAACATTTTTATATGAACTTTTTCAGCTCAAATTTATTTAAAAGAAATAAATAAATCACTCTATAAAAATGAATATACATGAATATAAAATGAATATAAATAATTTAATAAACACCAACTTGTGGTAAAAAGGTACTTCTTAAAATTTATTTCATGTAAAACTCTCCCTAAAATCACCTAATATCACCTTTATATGATCTTAAGCCTTAGGGTACAGTCCAACAAACTTTAGATTTTAATTCAGCAACCCCGAAGTATGCTTGGAACGTGCTCTTTGCCATTTAGAATTTTTGGACTATAAACCCCCTAAAATTACTTCTAAAAAAACCTTACGTGATGGACCTAAGCGGACCCCAGATTCAGACTCAGCGACCCCGAAAACCTACATAACGTATGGTTGGAACGTGCTCGTCGCCATTTAGAATTTTTGTATAACAGACACCCCAAAAAGGACCTCTAAAAACAACCTTACCGGAGGGAGCCAAATGGACCCCGGATTCGGACTCAGCGACTCCAACAACATAGAGTCTATATGGTTTGGTCAGTGGAATCGAATTTGTTTTTTGTGGGCCGGTGTATTAAGAGCGAGCGCGGCGTGTTAGCGGCCTGCTAGCTACTATTCGTTTCTGTACATGACGTATATATATCATTAGTAACTAATAATATATATCATATATAACATCATAATATATATATAAAGCTAAGCTTCCCCTCTCAGTCATTCCCGGAGTGCCTCGCACATGATTGTTGAATCCACATGTTGCGTAATACTTCGTGATCTATAAAAAAAGTTAGTGTTCTTTATTTTTATTGATTCATAGTCACCTTAATACCGTATACGCCATAAATATATCCAGGATCTTAGATGAAACGTCGGCAGTCCATTAAAGACTATATGTTTGACTTTTGGGTTCATTCGGATAGCTTGAAAATCTTGTTTGTTGCTCGTCGCTTCTTCTACCCGAGAACATCCAACGCCGCATATTATTTGGAAATCAGAGACATGAGAGATATGTTTTTTAATTATTTCGAACCATATGGGAGCAAAAATAGTAGAGAATACCCAAAATGAGAACCACCCTAATAGTACATTTTGCAATATTTAAAAAAGTATTACAGTTTCAGAAGTTTACACAAAAATTTTTTTGAAGTAATATCCGTAACTATAAAATTTTCAAGAAGACATGTCTATATTGTAAAATATTACAAATAGTCGATATGTATTGCCATTGAGCCAATAGTGACTCCCTCTTCTAAATCTTTAAAACACCATAGTACATGGCGGCTGTCTCATTACATTGTTGTTGATTTGGCAAACTGACAGAGCTCGCCAGTATTATTAAAGTCAATGCTTCAAGTTCTGTAGCCAGGACTATTCCTCTCTTTCTGAATATTGTTGCTTGGAAAGTTAATTGTGGTATTTTGTATGCCTCGCTTTTTAAACTATGGTTTTCTATCTGTAGTTGAAGGTTTGAATGCGCCTAATAAGTTGGTAATGAATGATATTCTGGTCATCACCTATCAGCAATAAGTAACATGTAATAGGCAATCGTGTGGTATTTATTGATACGCAATTTATTTTATTACGTATTTTAAATGTTTCAGTGACTGCGAAAATATTTCTTTAACGTATTAGTCAAATAAATATTTATTTACGCAACCTTGTTGGGCACTTTAAATACACCAAATTCACATGTCCGATTGGTCAGTTCTTAATAGGTTTTCTGCTATTACACATTTTGAAGTTTTGAAGTGTGTCGTGTTTGACCAATGCTAGATTTTTCCAGAGCAGGAAACAGATTCACGAGTCCCCATTCCGCTCTTCAAGCTATACTGAGTTTCTCTAGTCTCCAGTATTAAACATTCTTAAATATTAAGATAGTTAAGATATGAAGGAATACAACAAAATCAACAAAAAATCCATAAGACTGATAAGGCGGTGGTATTGAAATTTTACAACGTTAATCCTCTTTGGGGTCATTATGAACGGATTTTAGACAGTCAGAAGAAAGTAAGCAATTCGATATTCTTTCCTTCAAATAGTTTTTTTGCTTCGATGTTAAATTTGTCTGGTCCTAGGGCTTTATGAATTGTCGGTGTCTCGAGTAACTTACTGTTGATTATAGGTGGAACAGACAAATTAAACGTAGGCATTTGTTGGTGCGGTATTATATCATAAAATATTGTATTGTTTTATATTCGACGTATTGTTAACAAAGTCCTTACTACGGGGTGATTTTTAATGATTGTGATTATTTTTGTTAGGTTGGCAATATTTTTAGAGTTTGTTTACGGTATGAAGTTGTTGCACTTGATTTTTAAATTCAAATGTGACATCGAAGTTCAAAATAAATAAAATTATCTTTATCACGATTTATTTATTGAAAAACGGTTTTTACAACTGAACATGACACCTTCATTGTAATGGCGTATTTTCGAAGCGCATTCCAACATGAAAATGGCCAGTGGATATATTCCCAGCAATTGATTTACGATCAATTTCTCGAAACATACCCAGAGGAACAAACAGAACATCGTGTTTTTGCACAACATTGTGGTAGGATAGTTGAACGATTTTTAGGCACTGGCAGCGTTAAAAAGGGTAAATCTACTCGACGTCCAACTGTTGCCACGCCGGATGCTGTGCAAAATGTAGATCAAATTATACAACAAAATCCAAATGCCTCCATACGCCGTGTATCCCAACAAACAGGTTTCCATCAACGATTACCTTATTCTACACTTTATACATTTCTTACATTTCAGGACTTTCCTATTCATCCTCTCGTGTAATCTTTAAAAAACATTTGAACCTACGACCATATAAATTTACAGTCGTCCAACAACTCCGCCCTCCTGATTTTCTCCAAAGAATCCACTTTTGTCACTGGTTTAACAATAACCTACTCAACAACTTTGACCAACAGGATATGACTTTCTTTTCTGATGAGGCATGGTTTCATCTCTCTGGATTTATTAATTCACAGAATTACAGAACTTGGTCAGCACATAACCCCCACAATTTTATCCAAGTCCCATTACATCCACTCAAAATTGGTGTCTGGGTGGCAATGTCACCAACACGAATTATCGGGCCAATATTTTTTCATTAAACGATTAACGCTGAAAGATATCAAAGGCTTTTGTTGGAGCCATTTATAAATGAGTTGGATGACAGAGAGTTGACAGAAGGTTATTTTCAGCAGGACAATGCAATTGCAAACACAGCACGACCTGCAACTTCGTGCTTAGAGGAATTCTTTCAAAACCGTTTAGTTAGCACTGGTTTGTGGCCTAGTAGATCTCCAGACTTGACTCCCCTGGACTATTTTTTGTTCCCTTATTTAAAAAATGTTGTATTTCGAAACCATGTGGACAATTTGCAAGAATTGCAGCACGTAATTGAAGTGGCTATGGCAAATATTGGACCTGGAATTTTGGTTAAGTTTTTAATAATTTATCGCGTAGCGTAGAGTTGAATGTTGCTTACAACAAGAAGGTCAACATTTTCAGCATTTACTGTAGAATAATCTAACTTGTTTCTTATCTCTATACAACTGTACATAACCTAAACTAAAAATGAATCAAAAGTAAACAAGTTGACAAATCACCACGCTAACCAACTACGCAGGGTGCCAACCCACAAAATTTGCTTCAGTCATTAAAAGTCACCCGGTATTTTCTTACAGTAAGTTAGTTTGATTTAATTTTATGTAACTGTTATTGTCAGGGAGACAAAGATTGCAGTTCGTCCCCCATTAGGTGTGTGGCAAGTTTATTTCGTGGAATTTATGTCAGCAAAAATTTGGGACTCTACCAAAAGAAAAAATTAATTAGCTTTGGTGCATTACCGTAACTCTATCGATGTCGACTCATAAATATGTAATTGACTCGTCGAAAGCGTCGCCACTACGGCCGGACAATAAATGGAAAAGTTCTTGATTAAATTCCGGTGGATCTCGGAGGATTAGGATTCGCAGGATGGAGCGTTGGTGACAAGAGAACACGATGCGAGAAATTGCGACATTAAAGATAACATCGCGTTAAATGGCCGCCAGCCACAATCCTGGTGGGATAACAACACCTAAGTAGCGGCACGGAAAGGAGAAAAGCTGGCCGGGTGTCGAACATTCACAATCGTAAAATTATCCCATATCGGCACCAAGTGAAAAACGAATTAACGACTCACCTGACAACGAAATTCGTCATCGTAATTTTTTTTTGTACCGTCAGCCTCTAATCCCATTTCTGAAAATTATACGGGCGCGCCTCTGTGAAATTACCTCTCTTCGACTGTACATCGCTCTAAGCGGTTTGTCTGTCTGTCTTTTCATGCGTTTACGTTCTCGTTCACCCCGTATACACCCCCAAAGCGCGGCTGACGACGCGCACTTTCATTTGAATAAATCTTATTATATGGCAGGCGCTTATTTTATAAATGGATATTGTGTAAGGAAAGCTTTATTGAACGAACGACGACGCATCAGGGTGGAAAGCGAACGAAAAACCAACGGAGACGAAAAAATCTTTCCTGTTATCTGCATATATATTTTTGAATTATAACACGGGTTGAAATATTGAATTTTGTCGGAATTTTAAGATCACTATCATTTATCATCTGATAAAAATTAGTTTATAGGATTATACATTAATGATAGTACAGTTAAAAGCGGTTTAAAGCGGGCTAAAATAACTTCATTGACCAACCAGATAAAACTAATTGTTTTAACTCCTAAAATAACCTTCTGATTAGTTTTTACTAGATTAAAAGTCACTAACCACTACATTCTAAACTTCGAAAGCCAATGAGCCAAAAACTGACACGATAATCTTGTTATTAATTTGTGTTATATCAGTATCATATATTATTGTCCATCGCTTAATAGGAAATGACGGGTATTTGAACCAACAGAAAAAAGTAGTGAATGACAGTGTAATTTTAAAGAGGCTATAAACTATAAATCAGTTAAGCATAGTAGTCAAAATAGGGTGAGATTATGCTTTTCTAAATGATTTCTAAAACGCATGGCCTAGACCACCTACGTTGATTTCATTGCACTACCCCAACATGATAATATTAATCGATCCTTTTGACAACGATTTGTAACATAAAATTTACAGAATGACATGTTATTAAGGAAACTTAGAATTAGAAGGAAAATAAAACCGCTGTTAACCTAACTTTAAAAAACAGAGAAATAAAAGTCATAAATCTTGCCAACAAGACTTCGACAAGGTTTCGACTACCTAATAGTCATCTTTAGACAGACTAAATATTATATCTAAAAGTTCAATTGTAGATAACGACTAAACCATGGAGAAGTTAACATACGAAGACAGTACGGTTGAATAAACACACTTAAAAACGGTCTAATATAATTCAAATACATATCATACCATGGGATCCAATACACCTATAAAAGGGGAAATAGTGAAAAATCCTCTAAATGGCGAGGTGATATACATCCAAAAGGAAATACTACTGTACAGTATTTTACTAAGTACTACTCGGCAAAATACTACTCTGTAGTATTTTACTAAGTACTGCTCTGCAGGAGGGACATCCGACTTCGGCCACCACTCCCCACAGAGAAGAAAATCATATCCGACTTCGGCCACGCGATTTTATCATTAGGATTAGTAAGGATTATAACTCGTTAGGCCAGGTAGGTGCAATAAAATAAGATTAGGTAGATTTCGGTCACTAATTTCTTTCAGTTCAGTGTTAAGTTAGTAAAAGTAAAATAGAGAAATTGTTAAATAGGAGCAATGTCTTCATGACAAAATTATATAGTGTCATGTTTTTGTTTAGTTAATGTGACATGAATACTTCGTTATACAGAGTGATCAAGAAATACTGTTTAAGTTGGCAATCCTACCTGGATAATTTTTTTGCCTAAGGGTTTGCAACGCTACACCGGAAATCTCTGCACTCTGCATGACAGCGACAGCTAAATAAACACAAATATTTTAGGTTATGTGAATTTATTTACGATTAAAATAACCACACTAGAAAAAACTTCAATATTTAAAGGTACTGCTTGAATTGAGCACGATTATGTTCTAAACATAAATTCACTCTCCGTTTTAGGCTCTCGGAGACATTTATTAACATCCGAGGAGAATTATTTTGCAACTTCCTCGATAATTGCAGCTTCCAGTTCTTCACCTGTATGTAGAACATTACTGAACACCTTGTTTTTAAGGTGCCCAAAAAACAAAAGTTTATAGGTGTCAGGTCTGGTGACCTACTTGGCCAGATTCACGTACTTATGACTCGATGGCCAAAAACTTCCCGCAAATATTGCATTGTGGCACGAGCCGAATCTTGTTGAAAGTAGCCATTGTCGCGCTCCTCTACGGTTAATTGGGCAACGAATGGCTGGAGAATGTGCTCAATGTATCGTTCAGAATTAACTGAGAAGTTAAAAAACACAGGATCAATTACTCTCTGGTAAGGTGCCAAAGAAACAAAAATCTAGAGGTGTCGGGTCTGGTGATCTGCTCTGTAGACTTTTGAATATATAATTACACCTCACTATTCAGAGGATTTTTCACTATTTCCTCTTATGTGGGTGTATTGGATCCCATGGTACGATATGTATTTTAATTATATTAGACCGTTTTTAATTGTGTTTATGAAACTGTACTGCCTTAATATATTTTCTCCATGGTTCCGCCGTTACCTACAATTGAACTTTTAATTAGATATGTAATCCACCTGAAGATGACTACAAGGTAGTCGAAACCGGTCGCGGCATTCTGTTCATCATTAAACTTGTTGGCAAGACTATGAGTTTTATTTCTCATAAAGAATGGCCAAGTTTAAGAGATAGGATAACCTTCTATATCTAAAAAACAGCTCTTACAATTGCAGCACAAATTTTACAAATGCAAGTTATAAGAATCTCCATTGTTTATATCAACTGACAGTAGACAGTTAGGCATTTTAAAATTATGAAATTGATTATGTTTTGGTATTTATTTCCATATACAAGTTCACCTCATTGGCAAGACTAGCAACATTTTGGGGAAAACTGTGTATTATAACGATTTTCATTATCAATTGTATATGAAAATGAATTTGAACATATCAATAATCGTAGCCTTTTTGTAGCACGCTACTTACCCTATTGAAAGCTTTTTACAATAGCGCATCTATTTTCACCGAAAATTGTTACCTTATAATTTACAGGCGGGTTCGATTACCTGGGCTATAACAGGAAACTAATACTTACCAAAATTTATCCTGCCAAATACATTTTTACATTAAGCATTGTCATCCATCCATCTGCCACTAACCGGCGGAGAATACATTTCGTCTATTTCCCACACACGCATTCGTTGTTCCTTAACAACCATTTAATTAAAAGAATTAAAAAGTCCGTTTTCGATGCTACTTCGGCCAAAGATGGAGTTTCTATTGTACGACCAAACGATATTGATACGGAGTCATTAAAACCTCACAAACGAGTTCGTTTTCACGCTTTGAATAGAATCATTTGCTACTGGAATTATTCGTTTTGTACCTTTTATGGTACGTATGAAGATGCAAGCGGTTGGTCTTGCGAAAAACCTAAACAAATTAATAAGTACATTGTTACGTTAAATTCCGACGGAATTGGATGAAACCCAAATTCATTAACAGTTAATCTTCAAGCCATATCGTTCCCATTCGGTTCAGGATTTTTTCTTATACAATTACTTAGCGTTTAAGTAGGTACTGGATAGAAATTTCCATTTCATAATTAAATTCATTTAAAATATGATACGATACAGGTAACACGAGCTGCTTATGTAGGCACTTAACAATTAGTACGAGT
Source organism: Cryptocephalus moraei (assembly GCA_946251905.1). Taxonomy (NCBI): domain Eukaryota; kingdom Metazoa; phylum Arthropoda; class Insecta; order Coleoptera; family Chrysomelidae; genus Cryptocephalus; species Cryptocephalus moraei. The sequence continues at coordinate 14,151,975 of OX276453.1, read as the reverse complement.
GGAAACATTCATTCCGTGCAGTACAAATTCGATTTTACGATATAACAACTAGCAGAGAATCAATTTGTTTCCGCTTATGGAAGATTCAGTTACTAAAGAGTGTTTCCGAATACAAATTGAATCAAACTTTTACAATTTGCTTAGAAATATTCAAGATTAATTACCAATAAAATTGTGATTGTCGGATTTGGAAATGAAAAAATTTTAATCGAGCATCCGTGTCTTTTTTATAATTGGCCGGCTATGACACGGCGATATCCGATAATGACTTGAATGCCGGCCTACTACGAAAGCACGTAACTAATTAAGGCTTAACTTCGTTCGGCCACAAGATGTATGTGTGTGTGTGTGTGTGTGTGTGTGTGTGTGTGTGTGTGTGTGTGTGTGTGTGTGTGTGTGTGTGTGTGTGTGTGTGTGTGTGTGTGTGTGTGTGTGTGTGTGTGTGTGTGTGTGTGTGTGTGTGTGTGTGTGTGTGTGTGTGTGTGTGTGTGTGTGTGTGTGTGTGTGTGTGTGTGTGTGTGTGTGTGTGTGTGTGTGTGTGTGTGTGTGTGTGTGTGTGTGTGTGTGTGTGTGTGTGTGTGTGTGTGTGTGTGTGTGTGTGTGTGTGTGTGTGTGTGTGTGTGTGTGTGTGTGTGTGTGTGTGTGTGTGTGTGTGTGTGTGTGTGTGTGTGTGTGTGTGTGTGTGTGTGTGTGTGTGTGTGTGTGTGTGTGTGTGTGTGTGTGTGTGTGTGTGTGTGTGTGTGTGTGTGTGTGTGTGTGTGTGTGTGTGTGTGTGTGTGTGTGTGTGTGTGTGTGTGTGTGTGTGTGTGTGTGTGTGTGTGTGTGTGTGTGTGTGTGTGTGTGTGTGTGTGTGTGTGTGTGTGTGTGTGTGTGTGTGTGTGTGTGTGTGTGTGTGTGTGTGTGTGTGTGTGTGTGTGTGTGTGTGTGTGTGTGTGTGTGTGTGTGTGTGTGTGTGTGTGTGTGTGTGTGTGTGTGTGTGTGTGTGTGTGTGTGTGTGTGTGTGTGTGTGTGTGTGTGTGTGTGTGTGTGTGTGTGTGTGTGTGTGTGTGTGTGTGTGTGTGTGTGTGTGTGTGTGTGTGTGTGTGTGTGTGTGTGTGTGTGTGTGTGTGTGTGTGTGTGTGTGTGTGTGTGTGTGTGTGTGTGTGTGTGTGTGTGTGTGTGTGTGTGTGTGTGTGTGTGTGTGTGTGTGTGTGTGTGTGTGTGTGTGTGTGTGTGTGTGTGTGTGTGTGTGTGTGTGTGTGTGTGTGTGTGTGTGTGTGTGTGTGTGTGTGTGTGTGTGTGTGTGTGTGTGTGTGTGTGTGTGTGTGTGTGTGTGTGTGTGTGTGTGTGTGTGTGTGTGTGTGTGTGTGTGTGTGTGTGTGTGTGTGTGTGTGTGTGTGTGTGTGTGTGTGTGTGTGTGTGTGTGTGTGTGTGTGTGTGTGTGTGTGTGTGTGTGTGTGTGTGTGTGTGTGTGTGTGTGTGTGTGTGTGTGTGTGTGTGTGTGTGTGTGTGTGTGTGTGTGTGTGTGTGTGTGTGTGTGTGTGTGTGTGTGTGTGTGTGTGTGTGTGTGTGTGTGTGTGTGTGTGTGTGTGTGTGTGTGTGTGTGTGTGTGTGTGTGTGTGTGTGTGTGTGTGTGTGTGTGTGTGTGTGTGTGTGTGTGTGTGTGTGTGTGTGTGTGTGTGTGTGTGTGTGTGTGTGTGTGTGTGTGTGTGTGTTTGTTTTGCATTTGCTGTGACATATTGTGCGTAACTCGGCCCGTATTCTGGCATCTGTTCTGCTTGTGGCATCATACACTCTGATGTCACAACAAAAAATTGGATATTTCAGTACACATTACGATTTATCTAATGATTTCAAATGTTACCGCTAATATATTGGCACCCTTGCAGTTTGACTCGGTGAGTTTCGGATTTTATCGGTGATTAATGGAAAGGAGCTAATTGTGTGATTGATGCTGTAGTTCAGGTTCTAGTAGACAGGAATAAGGCACGATTGTGACATTCCGTACGGAGGCGCCCCCTAGTTTTTACACTTTTGTACTAAGCATCTCTCAGTAGCGTACCAAAATCGAAGCGTCGGCGTTTCGCGAAAAAATTTAGAAACAAATATCCTACTGAACAGTAACAGTGATTGTAGTTGTAATTTATTCATTTGATAATGATGGATGAACGATGATATAGATTATAATTTGAAAACCAGACTGCTAGACTTGATTTTGACTTTATAGCAAAACAGGAATAATTACAATTTTGCAAGATTGAGAAAAAGGCATTATTCGAGATGAATTTATTTGCTTTTATTTTTCTGTATAGGTTAATCGATGAATCATGTAAATATTAAATACTTGCTTAGAATATTTAGTCGAAAATATAATAAAATAAAGAATGCATATTACGAGATAATATTATAGGTCTTCCTTTATTAACATAACCAAATTAAGAAAAATATTACGGAATGATATATACCACACATTACAACTCAAAAATATCCATAAAATCAAGCAACCCACCCTTTTCCACAACCACAACTTTCCAAATTAACCATAACGAAATACCAAATCACACTTATTAATATTAACAAAAGCAGATAAAGCGAATTGCATGGTATTGCTACACCAATATGATATCTTAGATAAGGTCAATAAATTCCGCAACGACAATAAGTTCATTAGTTTATTAAAAAAATCCTCACAAATCTTTCATTAAAAAAACACTTTTATAAAAAATATAGTAATCCAGCCCAAATTATTAAAGACAGCCCTTTAACACAGATTATATGGACTTCCACAGCTTCACACAATTAACTTTCCTATCACAGCCGTAGTATGTTCCACCAATACCCCAGTCACAGATTTAGCTACCTTCCCTCTTATTCTCATAAAATAATTCACAAATTCTTTTATTTAACTTATTTAATTTTATCCTATAGTTTTTATTAAAAAGCTAACCAAATTACCACTACCTCAAAACCCGTTATTAGTTGCACTTGATGTATCTAACCTATTCACTTTAATTCCAAAAAAAGAAACTGTTACCTTCACACAACAGTTACCAAGAATATTTCATACAACACTGTCACAATCCTCACATTTCTAAACCATTGTCTCTCTCAAGATTATTTTACCTTTAATCATAAAATTTACAAACAACCTGAAATTTTGGCAATGGGCCTATCGCCCATCCTGGCCGAAATTTTCAAGAATTATTAAGAAAATAAATTCCTTTTCAATAATAAGATCACAGAAATCTTTCAATGCTATAAATGTGTTGACGATTGCCTATGCGTAATAGACGGTAACATCAACACAGCAAACAACATCTTAGAAGATTTCAATAAATTACACCCAAATATTGAATTCACCTTAGATATAAAAAATAACACCATATCCATATCACTTCAAGAAATTTCAATTGATTAGACTTCCTAGAAGGTATAGCCGTCTGTATCGGAATAGAAGCCAGTAACAATTGCCTCAACATACAAACTTAGACAGACATTTTATACCTATACACAGAGGACTTTCCACGTAATTTTAAATATAGTTCATACATTTTCGATGTAAACAATATACATAACCTATATACGCTCAAAATTAATCATCAGTGTGGTCTGCTTTTGTATGATATATTTGACTTCCTATGTAACTTTATAGTTTATTAAGTTAGTAGAGAGAACGCCATTACAGCTGCAAGTAGTGAGTTTCTCGCAACAACACTAACCACCGTACCCTTGGAGGTAGATTTTATTTATCTGTTTTACAAAAAAAAGGCACTAATATAGGGATTAAGACAGGCAAACGTGGCGGGCTTCTTCTTTAAATACTTAGTCTCACCTTCACCTATTTGTACTCTCATTCAGGTGAGAGTATACTTCATACTGAAGAGGACGTAAAAGCCGAAAGCAATTCTACGAAGAGACTTTAAGTGTAACACCCTGATGTCTTTCTTTCTTTTCAATTACATCTACGTGTACGCAACCACCACTAGTAGTTATGTAAAAAATGTTTGAATATAATTTTCATAATATATCAATGTCTCTAAAATTTATATGTTAATTGATATAGTATAGAGGGTACCAAACACCAAACTATTTCTGTTATAAAATATTTAATTTCAAAATTTTACTAGGATGAATAAACATACAAAATATATATTTTATTAAGTTGGAATGAAAAAGTTTAAGTTTGCATTAATGTTAAAAACGTTTTATGAGAGTAAAAATTAGAACAGATATAATGGTTGTTTTTATTGTCCGTACATAGGTATGTATTATATGGAGAGTTCTATTTTTAATAAGTCTCCAGTGATTATACTTTTAGAAGTTTAGAAAGGCCTCTCATGGTATAGTGTTGAAACCAATATCTATGGTAAAAAAACGAAACGCTTAGTTTATAGTTTATTGTCATTTGCTTTATTAAGATAGTCAAAAAAAATTTTCGTTCAACATCTTGCTAAAAATATTTTCGAGAAAACTATTTATAAATCGAAACATTAAATACTCGTAGGTTGATACTACTTGTTTGCCCTACAACTTATTTTCTTTATTGTTGTGAGATAATTCTTCACAAAATATTTCAAGTCAGTCCATTTCCTTTCGGCAAATAGGCTGTGTTCTTCGATTAGCTTCAAACATTCTTCTTTTCCTGGGAGCAATCCTCTTTTAATTTGAGAACTGAATTTTTTTAACATAATTCCTTTTTCTTCATCGGTCCATCGTTTCTTCTTGATAACGTCTTTCCTCAATAATTTGTTTTTTTTTCCGCATACACTCTACAACAGGAAAAAAATAAAATCAAGTAATAAACGTTATTGTTTAAAATTCATGTGATTTTAGTAAACACAAAATCCAAGTTTCCAAATTTATTAAAGTGTGAGAGATGGGGTGGCCGTCCCAAGATATTAACCGTCTAAAAGTGAACCACTCCTCAAAAACTATCAGTGCAATAAAACTGATTTTGCTGCGTTGAATAGAGAACTAAAATCGCTTTCAAATGAAAAACTATTTGACGTCACCTATTAGAACTTTTTGAACGAGTGGTTTTCATCTTGACGGTGTTCAAGTAGGCAAACTTGAAGTTGGAAGCGAACTAAATTTAGTTTGAACAAATGCTGAATCAAAATAAAAGCTGTTCAGATAATTTTCTCTGGACTACAGAATATGTGAGGGAGTTTACTTACGCTAGTTAAAATTTTGGAACTGAATATCTGAAAAACTACTTAGTGAATTGCTGTTGAAGCTTCTTCTTCTTCATGAACTCCAAATTAATTAAAAAAATGCATAGTGGAATGTTACCATATAAGCACATTTTTGTTTTGATAATATGGGATTGAGAATAATAAGAGAATATTATTTATAATTTATGTTTACCATTTGTTGCTTCATAATCTGTGTCTGCTTCTTCTCCTTCATCTTTATCCGATTCCTCTTCATTTGCAGAGTCATCTTTTTCAGGCTCCAAACCATCTATATCTAAAAACAATACAAAATAATGATCAACAAAACTATTTTTCAAAAAATGCAACAAATGTAAGAGAATTTGAAAATGGAATTCCACAAATTCCATTTTCAAATTCTCTTACATTCGTTGCATATACACCTTCAATATGAATTAATTTCGAGAATACATCCCATCTATTTTTCAAAAAGTATTCACTTTAAACCTGTCAAACTTTTTGGGCATATAAATAACACTGAAATGAAAGATATTGTAGAGGGAAAACGGTGCATTTCACATTTGGTGGTAGTGGGGTTAATTTTACCGCTCATTTTTTCTTAAAAAACTTGGGTAGTCAATTTTTTGCGACGTATCTCGCTTATTTTAAATGCAATCGACATTTACCAGTGCTCATTTTAAAGGCCTTTTTATGTACTACACAAACTGTTTTCAGCATTTTACCTGTAAAATCGATCATTTTTCTGTTATTTCAAGTTGAATGCACCGATTCGAGCATATACGATAAAAAAGTCTCGTTTCACCTTCCACATCCCGCTTTTTATTGCAACTAGACGATTTCTAAACAAACAGATCTCTTCGTTTTTTTTTATATATTACAATGATGTTTCTTACACTTCTTTTCATTAGACGCATAGCTTTTAGGTTATTCGCAAAAAATCGTCCGAAAAAGTGTCAGTTTTCAATGAAAATGGCAAGTTTTCATTCACGAATAACTCAAAAAGTATTGTTTTAAAAAAATGGAATACTTTTTGATTAGAGTTGAGTCCTCTATCGATTCCCGAGGTTATTTTGGCCAAAACAAATTCCACCCCCGATAAGCGGTAGCAACCACATAGTACCACATATAGTATCGTGTAGAGGACAGTTCATAGATGAAAACCCACGTTTTTGAAACCGCGAAATCGATGTTGGGATTTTTATAAACATCGTGCTCTTTATATAGTGCACAAAAATGCATTTTTTTACGAATATTACGAAAATTAATAAAGGGATGGTTATACGACCAATAGGACTTTTATAGGGAATCATGCAACCTAGAAGGTGCTTTGCTGTACAATACGATCGGACAATTCTTTACTAAGAAAATCCTGAAAAACCCCCAAAACTCAACCTTTTTCGAAAAATTTCTAATTTCGACAAATTTGGGGTTGGAAAAACTATCTTCGGGGTAGTGATAGGTAATAATGTGTAACTTATGTGTACGGAAGATGGTTCTCGGGATAGCACGACCCCGAAGATAGTTTTTCTAGCCTGAAATTTGTCGAAATTAAGAATTTTTCAAAATAGAAAAATTTTGGGTTTTTTTCCGGATTTCGTCAGTGAAAAATACTCCGATTGTGTTGTACAGCACACCGTTTTCTAGGTTTTATAATTCCCTACCTAATTCATATTGGCCGTATAACGATCCCTTCATTACTTTACGGAATATGTGCAAAAAACAAAAAATAATGCATTTTTTGCACTCTAATTTGTTTATAATAATCCCAACACCGATTTCGCTGTATCAAAAAGGTGACTTTTTATCTATGAACTGTCCTATACACGATAGTATATAGGTTTTGACTGGTTAAACTTTAGTGCAAAAAAAAATCTCTATTGGTACCAGTTCATTGATTCGGCCGAACTTACGAAACGAAATGCAACATATTCAAATTAATGACTATATGTATTAATTCTTTGTGAAATCATGCGGTACCTAATTAAAATATTATGCTTCTTAAGTACATGTACATGTAGGTGTTAAGGAGTGGTTCTTTGCAAAAAAAAACAAGTGGGTTTCATAAAGTTTTGCATTGCAAACTTTTTAAATTAATTGCATTTTATTTTAATACTATTTTGTGTTCAAAACTTCTCGCTCGGTCAAGTGCCCATTATATAGTATTCATGTATATATAATTTTTTTTCCGAATATATTTCCAACTGGTAACAAAAACCTCAAGTTTTGTATGGTAAATCTTTTACGTAATTGTTTATCCCAGAAGACGACTTATTTTTGCGTTATCATTATGCGCACAATAATGATACAATAATTTTACGGTACCGAAATAAAGAAAGAAGAGTTATTTCATCAAACTTAACTATGTAATATCGGAAAAATCAATTACCATGATTGTTAAAAATTATCACAAAAATATGGTCATTTTTCGTGTAAAAACAAATAGAATAACTTAATTGATGTTATTTACAGCAAAATGATTTTTACATATTTGAAAAGACGGTATTTTTACCTTTACTTTTAAACCAAACAAAATGTCCTAGATCAATTTGGGGCAAAGTTAGCAATTGTTTTTTTTAATTCACAGCTAATTTGTTTATAATAATTAAGAAACCAAACTAACGCCATTTTAAAGATAAAGAGTCGAACTATTTGTAAAATAAATTTGGAAAGTATTGAACTTCAACATCGAGTTTGGTGAAGCTTCAGATATACAGCTCGACTGATGACGGCTCGGAGAAATGAAGCGGTAACTTCAAATCGACGCAAAAAGTTATTAATAGGTATCTCTGGCAATTATTAATCGATTTTGATGATTCTTTTTTATTTGTGGTACCTCTTAGAGTACAATACAAATATGTAACCTGTTGATTAATTATCATTAAAATAAACAAACTGATTTGTTTAAACCTTTTTTTAGTTTTGTTATTAATTATTTTCAGTATTTTTCAATGTTATTACCAACGGAAAACAAAGAAATGACGTATGTACAACCCAAAAAAAAAAAATAAATTGCTACATAAATAAAGCAGTTTGTTTTAACTTTTATATAAAATTATTTCATTACGTAAAAATTTATGGTTTGCTTATTTATTATTAAAAGTGTTTAAAGACTTTTATCAAGACAAGAATTCACATTGTTATAAAAAGCCGAAAATTGTTTCCAATAAAATTTACATACAAACATAGTACAAAAAACTATTGAGAATCATTACGAATTATAGATTTGTATGTTTTCTTTGCGTACATCACAAATATACAATTTGTTTGTGTAATTATATTCATAAATAATAAACAATGTCATTTGTTTAAATTAAAAAAAAACCCTAAAATCAATATTTTTTTGGTTTTATCCCCTTATCGAAAGAATAGGTTGTTAAGGCTTTTTTAATAAATAATTTCCATGTTATATGTATTAATACTTTTAAGTATACGAAACATAATCTAGTCATTCTTTTTATAATAATGATTTTACTTGTCTTCTTTTACTTTAAAAATTTAATAACACTTTAACAACAAAATTATATACTGTTTGGGAATGTTGTATTAATTTATTTATTAATTAAATTCAAATATACAAAAGTATTTGAATAATAACATTTATTACAAAATAGTAATATTTTTTGTTATTTGACAGGATAAGCAAGAGGATTAGAATAATTCATTTTCTCATGACGCTCTAAGTTTTCTTCTTCGCAATTCTCCTCCTCAGGATCGTGACGTTTTTTCATTTCATTTCCGTTTCTCTAAGAAGAAAAGAAAGGGAAAAACCTCATAAAATAAATTTGGGAAAATGTTTAAACAAACTGCTTTATATATATAGCAATTTCGTTTTTTTGTTTTTGTTTCTTGGGGTGCACACAAAACATTTCTGTTTACCGTTAGTAATAAGTGTAATAACATTCAAAAATACTGAAAATAATTAATAACAAAATTGGAAAAATGTTTAAACAAATAACTTTGGTTATTTAAATGGCAATTAATTAACAGGTTACATATTTGTATTGTACTCGAAGATGTGCCCCAAATTAAAAAAAGAATCATCAAAATCCGTTAATAATTGCCAGAGATATCTATTAATTACTTTCTGCTTCGTTTTGAAGTTACCTACCTTTTAATTTTTTGAGCTGGCAGTTTTCAAGTTTCCTCAGCTCGTCTTCAGTCGAGCTGCATATTTGAAGCTTCAGGAAACTCGATGTTGAAGTTTAATACTTTCCAAATTTATTTAACAAATAGTTCAACTCTCTATCTTCAAAATGGCGTCAGTTAGGTTTCTTAATGATTATAAACAAATTAGCTGTGAATTGTAGAAAAACAATTGCTAACTTTGCCCCGAATTGATTTAGGACATTTTTTTTGTTTTAAAATAAAGATAAAAATGTCATCCTTTCAAATATCTAACAACAATTTCGCTGTAGATAACATCGATAAAGTTATTCTGTTTGGTATTACACGAAAAATGACCATGTTCTTGTGTTAATTTCTAACACTAGTGGTAATTAATTTTTCCGATATTGAATAATTAGGTTTGATGAAATACCTCTTCTTCTTTTTTTCGGTACCCGTAGAATTATTGTATCATCATTATTGTGAGCATAATGATAACGCAAAAAGAAGTCTTCTGGGATAAACAATTACAATTTTGCAAAAAGTATTCATAGGAATCCTTTTGAAATTTTTACCACATATTAACTACCATAAGACACAACACTCTACGTAATTTCAAAGTTGTATGTTGATTTTTACAATAGCTATTGTTAATTAAATATATTGCATATTTTCACTTTTATTTACAATTATCTCAGCAACAAAATATTAAATCATGTTTCATAAACCGTCATTTTGAAGATTATTCAATTCCCTACAAGATGATACCTTTGAGTTATTTATAGGATTCTAAGATTTTTTTCAGGGAAACAAAAATGCAAAAAAAACACGTTTTTCGACCTTTAATTGTTATTAATTCAACAATATCACAAAACTTTTGGTTGCTAAAGTATAGGTTTTACTCCTGTAAACCCCTTTTACATGAGTAACTGCTTGGTTACCTGGTTGGTTGAGTGTCACAAAAAAAAATCTTATTTCCCTTGTCTTTCACAAAATACATTCAAATTTGTCTGATAATCAAATAAAATAAAATTGTAATACACGTAAATCTTAAAGTATTCCGTATCAGATGGAGATCCTCTTAAAATCAAGGTGTAGTTGGAAAAAAAATATTTTTTTCTCAAAAATTTCGGTTTGAAATGGGTTCATTGTTGAAAAAATCATTAAATGCTAATTTGCAAATAAAAATTAATGTTTGAGATGCAATAGAAACATGTACGAAAAGAAGCATTTTTCTTATAGGATTTTATAAAGCCCTCAGTTTAGACCTGCCAAAAAATATACCTAGTTTATTTAAATATTTGCAAAAAATCGTCGAAATTTAAATTTGCAATTCCTGAATAAAAAAAACTAATAAACTCGAAACATGCATAAAAAGTTGCTTTTTCTATCCTAATCCCTCACAATTTGGTTCAAAAATATTAATTACTTTGTAACATTGCATTTGTATACCAAAAAGATGTTTTTTCTTCAAATTAAGAAACGCGGTTGTTGCTGTCATAGTAAAGATCTTTATCAGGGTTTATTTTGTTTATATTGCGAGGAATAAACATATTTTATCTTCGTTTTGATATCTGGATTCCTGATAATTCTTCGGGACTTGAAAAGAAAGTTGTCCTAAGACCATGCATCCTAGATAGCCATTATATTTAAAAATTTCACGGCTTGGTCATTTATATACGTTACGACATGAAATTGGGTGAATTAATAAATCAATTCTCGAACTTAACAAATACCATTGCAAGTATCGAAAAATGTTTATTTTGTTATGTTATGGAAATTTAAAATAGGAGTAAGTTAACACTGCGACAAAAATAAGATGGATCTTCTAATTAAGCCTTACACTTACCAAGCGCAGTTAAATTAGAAATTGAATGTTTATGATTTATTATTGAATATTAACGAGGATATGCAGAAGTGTTTATATGTTAATATTCGTTTACTTACCTTTTAACAAGAAAGATTCTTCCAAATACTGCACTCTGCACTCTTCTACACGAACACTTTAAATATTACTAAATGAACTGATCTCAATTGGCGTTTGGCGGTTGGCGAGCGAAATGCGAAACGCAAAATGTATTTGCAAAGCACCCGAGAAAAAAACGCCGACAAAGCGAATGTCGCCGTGTGAGTCTCGAATGTTTATCCTTTCGCCCTAGCCGGAAACTCGTTTGTCCTCAACTCGGTTGAACATTTAATAATCTTGATGGGGTTTTCCTAAACTACTCGAAAAATTGTTCTTTATGGGGGACACTACAATATCAATTTTCTGATCAAGAATAACTGCACTTATCTTTATTCAATTACCCCTATGCAGATATTAATTATGCAGTTAAACATATTAAATACATGTTAATGTTAATGTTGTTAATTTAATATGTACCTAATAACTCAATATGTGGTAAAAATTTCAAATAAATATATTTAGCAGCTTTTGCAAAATTGGCAAAATGGCTCATTTTTAAAGGAATCTTTTGGAACTTTTATACAGTGATAGGTACTTCAACTTTTATTATTTGATATTACATTTTTTTGTTCCTTAATTTTCACAATTTTCACTTTAATGTATTTAACGAGTACATACAACTTAAAAAAGAAACTTCGAAATCCATCAGATTCTTCAAAGTTACGTCTATGACCTAGTTAACAAACATGAACTTGGATAATTCTTGTATCAAAAGTTTCCTCCTTTGACTACAAAAAGGGCTAGTTAAGTTTCTTAATATTTACAAACAAATTAGTTATGAATTAAAAATGAAAAATGCTAACTTTGGCCCAAATGAAGGTAGAACAATATTCGTTTTTTTTTTAAATTCATGAAGAAATACCAGATTTAATAGGAAGAAATATTTTAATTTCGAGCAATAGGGTAAAAGTTATTCTAATTGTTTATAACAAAAAAATGTTATTAATTTTGTAAAATCTTTTTTCAACGGTAAAAACCCCTTTTCTTTTTTGATTGACAATAAGAGTTTCTCTCTTCTATTTTCTTATGGAATCTGTAAAATTGCTGTACTTCATTCTTTTCTGACTTTTGTTGTTGCAAAGAAATGGTCTCTAGAATAAACAATTCAAATAAATTAAAACTGTTCGATGGATCGGTCTGAAATTCATGGGGTCATTCAAGTACCGAATGACCCATCATTTGGTATAATATAACAGTTGTAAATGGATTTTCCCGTTATATTATCAATTTTCATTTTTCCCTTATTGTTTTAAATTTCAAAGCAACATATTACGTTAGCAACTAACTGCTGTAACACGCCATTTTTTCATGTTTCAAAAGATGAATATTTGGAATATTTTTTGGGGTATAAATGTGACAATGGTTAGTAAAAATGGTGAAAATTAGCACTTTTCGCAAATAATTGTTAAAAACTAAAAGAAATCACCGAATCGCACGCAGGAAAGTAGTAGGATTTTCTCCTATAGGTATATAACACCTGAAATACTTGTCAACCACTTATTATTCACAGTCCTGCAAAATTTTGATTTGTCAGTACCGTAATAAGGACGGTGAAATTTATCACTGGAATACCCCGTAACTCTAACTAATCTATGCTTAGTCCGCATTGTACCAAATTTATTAATTACGACTATTAGAATTTACCTAAGTTATATAGTCTAGTCAACATGTACCATTTTTGAAAACTTTTTTGTATAGTCTCCGAAAATTATGATCATGGTGTCATTCGCTTCGTAACGTCACGTAGAAGTTTAAGGAAAAGTTCCAAAAGGCGCTAAAAAAATTGCAAAAAGTTATAAACAAATTAATTAAAAAAAAAGTTCAACTTTTGCTTTTTATTGAATATCTCGAAAAATATTAAAGATTTTCTGAATATAAAAAGAGATCTGGAAAGATCAGTAAATTTTCTAAAAAACCGTTCCAACTCCCGAAACTGTACCTTCAATATTTAAAATTTTTACAGAGCACTGAAAAGAGAGCAAAAAACGGCTAGTCTGGTTTCAGCGCGCGTTGCCTGACTCTGACACAATAACAAAAATATAATATTTTAACATATTAAATATTAATATCAAGGAATGAAAAAATTCATGTACTATAGGGATACATCAGTTAATAATAATCTGTGGTTAAAAAATTTTTATCCTAAATTCTCCATGAATTATGCATTTGTTATTTAACAAATTTTTCTACACTGAATGTTAACATAAAATCCCCGATAATTATTGACCTAAAACCCCAGGATTTTTTCACTTACTGAAGTTATTATTATTAGGCTTACAAATAGATCACCGTTGCAAAAATTTTAAAGTTTTGATTTTCCACTTTTTTGATAACAATTGAAAATTAAACAATACGAGAAAGTAAAAAAAAAATTGTTTAAACAGCTTGAATGTTTCGATTAGTAAGGTTTAAAGATATATAAATTTGTTTATTTTTTATTTTTTACCACCATTGTTTAAAAAATTGTTATAAACAAATACATTGTTTATGAGCAAATAAAAAAAAAATTTGTAATATTTTTATTGATGAAAATCATGACTTCTAAGGAAAAACGGTTCCTTAAAAAATTATTTGTTGTTAAAAAATGCGCCTGTTAATTAAAAATCGTTGTATGCTGCTAAATATTACAATTTGGGAAACCGTTTTTTCTATAAAAATCATAATTTCCATTGTTCTTAGATCCTCAAAAAAACAATTTTTTTCTTTATTTTTTATTTATTTAATACTTATATAATTTGTATAGACTATAGTACATAGAAAGTTGTCACAATAATCTATGTATAATAAAATTGGCGGGATGAAATTTAAAAAACAATCGTAAATTGGTTTAATAGGTATAACGGGAACATAAACAAAAACTTGTAGGTATGCGATACAATATATACTCAGAAGTTTTCGAATGGGTGAAAATAATGCAAGACCGAAATCAGTTCATGTCGGATGCATTATTGACTTTATTCTTTATTTCCTTTATTTCATTGTTGGCTTACATCCTGATTTTTTTTACAACACACCTGCGCTATTTTATAACTCGAAGATTCTTTGGGAACTCAAGAAGATTTAACTGCAATTCGAATTCTCTATGACTCGAATTATCCTAGAAGTCCCGTGAAGACTTAGAGAATTTCAACTGTATTCATTTTCCTATTCGAAAAGAGTCAAGCAATTTGCCTAAGTACTTGTGTCAAAATCATTGTGAAAACATAGGTGCATAACCTATCGTTTTCGTGTACCTATGTATATCATTATTCAATAATTGATACAAAAAAAGTTTCGTTTAGCTTAATTTAGTAATTTTTTACTAGGCACCATTTAGGTACTTAATTTTCGTTAATTTTATTAGTTGGTGTTTTGAACAAGGTTCACAAATACGTTCAAATTTGACTGACGTGCTAACTGAGTTTCATAAGGTAGTAAGTAAATGCATTCAAAAAGAAAAACAACGATTATTCGGTAGGTAGTCCATAAAATAAATGTCTCATATTTCGATCGGTCAAATCTGTCGGCCTGATCAAAGAACGGGACAGGAACGCGCTCCTTGCGAGAGAGAAAAGCAGATTACGAGTGCCTTTGTAATAGAAACGACACAACTGACTGACGAAAACATATACGTTTATCAAATCTCGTGTGATAAAAGAAGACAAAATCTAAGGACGAGGGAACTTAACGTCTGAAATGATCGGATTAAGGGGATTCTCTCCTGTTGCCTGTTGTGCGGCGTAATGAAATGCAGTATTTTCCAACGTGAATTTGGATTTAATTAGGCAGTGGATATATTTGTAAAAAATAGATGTAGAAAAACAAGGCCTTTAAGTCCCTCTTAAAAGAAACCAACAGCAGAAAAGTCCGATATTTAAAAAAAAATGAGAAAGTAATTAAAAATGACCTAACTTAACGTTACTATTACACAATTGTCCTATCAAATTTGACGAAAACGATTTAACAGGGATCTTTCAATCTTTCTCCATCTCTCCTTGACATGTTATTAAAATATGAATAAAGTAACTGTAGTAGATTTCCCACAAACTGTAAACAAAGTTGTAGTGTTTTTCAAAATATTTTGCGGTATCTCTGATTCGGGATACGACCGTCTTTCAGATGCGTTCTCTCTCACACATTTGCCGACTTGACTGGCGCCGTGGTGTGTCGAACGGACGCCCACTGCTGTATTCGTATTATTTTGAATGCTTCAATCTTCAATCTTCTATAGCAGTTAGCAGCGTAAGGAATTATTCGGATTATTGATTTCTACATATTTTGACGTTTATTGATTTTTATTAGTTATTAGTTATTACGTCCCTAGGTATTAGTGTTAGTGTTTGGTGCAATAGACATTTAAAAATGGGGAATAAACGGAGACTAAAATTGTCGTCTCATAGAAAAAATACAAAAATTTTGGCAACACGTAGGTAGGTACCTACCTAATAAATAATGATGGATAAATTTTGTGAGGGAAAATGTTTGATAGTTAAAAAAAACAGCAACGATATTGAAATATCGTTTTATCCCTATAATATATACACATTTGGTAAAATGTAAGTATTATAAAATACAGAATCAGTTTTTTTTATTTTTGACAGAGAAATAATATGAAAGCGTAGAAGGGCAATGAGAATAATATTTTTACTTTGCATATCGTACGAATTGGAAATTCTCTCTAACAGTTTGTACATGAAAGATTATACTTCACTGGAGAGTTCCAAAACGAAAAAATCAAATATAATTATAATTCTGAGTTAACAGCGCAATTGGCGCTTCCTGCCTGTGTTATAATATGTGTAGGGTGAACTGTTTATTTTGATACAATAAAATATCTGAAAAATTAGTAGTGCATGAAAAACGGGTTTTCAATATTTTTTCAGTAACATTCTGTTAATTAATCACTGACTTGTTAAACTGAGTTGATTTCCAATCAACTTTCACAAAAAAGAACATGAACTATATATGTTGGGATGTTCATGAACATCCCAACATATATATATATATATATATATATATATATATATATATATATATATATATATATATATATATTTCATATATATTAATTATTATATTATATTATATTATATTATATTATATTAATATATATTCATATATATGAAGCATGTTCATGTTCATGAGGAACATGAACTATATAGTTTTCGAGATATTTCGTTATTACAATCTTTTCACAAGAACAAATTCATAAAGATAGGGTTACAGGTGGACGAATAGAAAATTAATACAGAAGAGTAATGGCGGGAATATTTTTACATCGGCTCCTAATGCAGATTTGAACAATAGTGATGAAGTGCAGGCCAATAATTCTCCATTAGAAGCTTTCGAGTCTACCTCTTCGATGCGATCTGAAGGGTATATACATGTTTTGTTATTTACAGTCACAGGTTATAAGTGCGATAGATGTACATCTACCCTTGCGAAGTTTCATAACTTTAATTTCAAAAAAGGGAATCGTTTTTATACTTCTAAAGCTTTTTTGACTTATCGCCTTATTTACTGTAAACACAGATATGATAAATTGACATAACTAATCAATATATTACCAACAGGTCGCTTTGGCAACAATTAGATCCGATAGTTGGAGATACATCAAATATTTTTGAGCAAATTAATAATATTTCTGATACAAGTCGTTCTCTGACTAAGCAGAAAGAAAGGTAAAAAGAAATAGTTACATATTATTTTCCTGTATTCCTCACATTCTGGGGTAGCATGTATTGTTGGTCAAAACACTGGAAAACTTTTATAGTTGGGCATCCGTAATAAATTTTGTAGTATGTGCCAAACAAATCCAGAAAAAAGTCATTCTTGCTTCAAGAATTGGTCCGGCACATCCACCTCAATGGAAAGTGATATTATATTGGAAGGATTCAAATGCAGCATTGAAATACATGGGGTTAAATATGCATTTCTCGTGGGCGATGGTGACAGCAGCGTTTTTAAAAAACTGCAAACACGAAACCTTATGGAAACTTTGAAATACAAAAGGTTGAATGTTCAAATGATCTGTTACGAAATTACTGTACCAACTTAAAACAGCTCACAACAAAAAAATTTAGTTCCAAAGGTTTGGAAGTAGATAGTAGTTTACGGACATTTTTAAAAAATAACATCCAAAGGTTGAGGGTTTCTGTAGACTCTGCGATGAAATACAGAAGAGAACAGAAAGTTAGCTTTCATCAAAAAGTTTTGAATCTTAAGAAAGATATAGAAAACAGCGTTGTCCATGTATTTGGAGATCACTCAGTTTGTGACAATTATTTTTGTACAGGAGTAAAGCCAAATGAAATTAATTTGATTCCGTTCGCAAAATCATGTGGTTTGTATAATGATATAATCTCTCATGCAAATCGCCTAATTTATAACAGTCGAAGTCTTATTAAGAACATGACAAATAACAGCGCCGAATCTTACAATAGCGTCATTGCAAAATTTATTTCAGGAAAGGTAATTGATTTTTCTAAAGGGGGTGGATATTCTCTTCGGTGTCAAGCTGCAGGAATTTCGTATAATACAGGTACCGCATATTATACTGCATTACACAAAGCATTATGTGGAGAAAGTCCGGGAAATTACACCAAGACCTTTATAGAACGCAAAAATAAATGATCAGTCCGCCTTTCCTACAGAAGGAAATTATTTAGAAAAAAAAATGCAGAGAGAGGGCAGAAAACCAGATTAGGAAATAATGAAGCAGATGAAGACTATGGGGACGTACAAGAAATAATTGATGATGAAGAGTGAGCCAGAAGAAAATCTCAATTTTTGGAAAATTTTAAGAAAAATAAAAACGAGATAATTGAATTAATGGAAAACACTAGTGATCAGCGAGAATCATATCTTTGGTTACAAGAGAGGCGAAAGAGAATTACATCTTCCGTTTTTGGCAAAATATGCAAACTTCGTGCTACAACCGATCCTTCTAAAACAGCACGACAGTTGTTGAAAAGTTTTACTTCAGCAAGTACCACTTACGGGATCGACCATGAGCCTATAGCTCTCAGAGAATTTGCAGAGACCATTCAAGAAAAAATTAATCCTAGTGTTTTTTTTTTGTGGACGAATACGACTGCTACCTTGGAGCAACACCTGATGGGCTTATAGGACACAATGGACTAGTAGAAGTAAAATGTCCTTACAATTCTAGGCAGTTGACTATAGCTGAAGCTGTAGAATTAAAAAAAATGTACTTATTTGGAGCTAAAATCGGGAGAATTTAAATTAAAAAAGAAACATAGTTATTATTACCAAATCCAAGGACAATTACATGTCACTAATAGAGAATATTGTCATTTTGTAGTTTGGCCATCCAAAGGTTTTGTATCAGACAAAATTTTTCGTGATGACATTTTTTTTTTCAAGACATCAAACCTAAACTAAAACATTTTTATTTCAGTTATTACTTGCCAGAAATCTTGAAACTGGAATATAAATAATATAATACCTTTTTTCGCTCTCGCTTGTGTAGGTACATCGATATTTATAAAATTAACCGGGGAATGTAAATTCCTCGACGATCCCAGATACGTTGAAATTTGACTGGTAGGTATATTCTTCACGAATATCGAGGGTCTACATTAATTCATAGGTATATATATTCCTCACCCAGGTACCTCATGTTATTTGCAAAGTTATATGTATATTATGCTATATTAAGTTATATATTATTTTCAAATTGTTCGTGAAATCATTACCATGTACTTTTTGCGCCATTGAAATGTTTTTTTTTAGAGGGAAGCTAATAAATTTTATCCTATGTGATTTTTAAAATACTTTATATTTTATGTGCACTTTTATCGATTTAATTATATCACTTCTGTTACTACATGTAAAAGCGACTTTCATTAGTCAATTTAGGTCAATTGAACAATTAATGGATTACTTATTAACAATAATATACTTGTTTTATATATTAAAAATAAAATTTTGAGCTAGGCGCATGACTCATGAGAGAACGCCTACAAACGATATTATAGTTCACCGGTCCGATATTGCATGAGTTAGTACATATAACGGTACTCTAATATCTATTTGGTCCACATGCGAAGACCGTATGACCACAGAGAAGCTAGCCCCTCCACTTCTCTCTATATCACAGGAAATTCTCTGTGCGGGCGAAACCCGTGCTGAACTGAACGCTACAAACAAAAAAAAATCGCACATCGTGTTGCGAGAGAGAATCCCGTTACCACAACTCGCTTGCAACGAGTGTCATTTATTTCGTTAAACACGTGCTACTCACAAGATTAATTTTACATACATTGTGTAAAAGTGAATTGGTAATTTTATGTGCAATCAACATCTAAACGGGTCACAATTAATATTAAGGGATTTAACAACTTACAATTAAAATGAATTTAACTAGACTCGGAATACTAGACTCTGGTACTGTTAATCTACAAAAAAAAACACAAGACAGACAAAAAGCATCGCCGTTATGTTAGCAATGTTGACGAATATGAATCGACCATCGACCGCTGAGTCTACGGGGAAGACCCGGGCACCCAGATCCCAGGGTATCGGTTCACGCGGATGTGGTATGTCGGATCGGATGGGGAGAGGGGCGGCTCATACACTTTCCTCCGCCCGCATAAACTAACGATAAAATTTGAAGGAACTCTTACCTGAAAATGTACAGTTTCGTTCTCTGCTTAATTTCGGCAATATACACTTTCTTCCGATCTACCTGGTTTGGAAATTTACGTGAATAATAAAATAAGAGTATGTCAAATTGATCATCATTATTTTATTACAGCAAATTGGTTAAGTATTACAATAATTTTAAAAACTGTAGTAGTGTGAAGTTAGTTTAACATATTGAAGCGTATAAATTTGATTACTATCAAGTTTTACAATGTTTTCCTAAAAACTTTTCTCGTTTTTGCGTCTTAGTATTAAAACGTTTCAAACTAGTAACTAGTAACACTCTGTATTTATACATATATTTTGTACATTTGTAATGTAATTGCGTGGAATGGGTTTTCCAAATTAGGGTTAAGACTACCTGTACTACCAACGGACGAAAGTGTATACTAGTTGAAAATTAAGCCGCCGGGCGAAAGTGTATTACTTAATTTATTCAAAAGGGATTACGGACGAAACTGTATTTACCGGGGGAGAGATCGGAGAGGGACAGCGGGAGAATCGAAGAGGCTGTTAACGGGAATTGACGCGTTGATCCTGAGATACGTGTAAATAATAAACTTCACTTATTATTCACGTTTTTTTTTGTGATCTAAAACCTGGTAGTAAATTTTATACAACTGAACAAATACATAATTATTTGTCGACAAATATCCATTACGGAACTTCAACATTTTGGACCAATTAGAAAAATCTAAATGTTCCTCTGTTACTGCTTTAGTTCCAGATTCCTCTGGAAAAAGCGTCATGAAAAGTAACATCGCTCAGCGTATATGTACACCTACTGGATCTTTTACACGTCCTTGAAATTGGCATATAAAATCTGCACAATTTTTTTATTTTTTTTTTGTATAGTTCTGATATAGTTCTAGAATTGAAGACCCTGGTGCAAGAAGGGGATAAGTAACAATATGTAAATTGTTCAGGAGAGGAAAAAAATAGTTTTTATTTTAAATTTAAACTTTTTGTTGGTCATGCAATATGGCCAAACTAGTACAGCAGCTATATATGATTTAAACAGCATTTTACAGCCAAATAACAATTCTATTTAGGAAAACAAATTTGTGGTGCAATAATGGGATAAGTTTATAACTTTTTATAATGTAATTTAGAATCGGTGCAAAAAGGGGATAAGTTACAAAAAAAAAGGGATAAGTTGCTATAAAACAATTTTCAATAGAAAAGCTTTATTATTAAATGTGAACCATGGCAACAATAAAAATTAATATAAACTAAATCAATATGCTAATAATTTTAACAGAAAGTCAAATGTTTCTTATAAGAATAGTTAATATTAGTATTAGCCAACCAAGTATTAAAAATCTCAAAAATATTTATTTTAATTTTTAAGAAATAAAAATAGCGTGATTAATTAATCACACTGAAAATCCCCAGACCTATGTGAGTCCGTGAGATCTGAATCAACATCTACCTCTGCTGATGTGATTTTGTCTGATTTTGGAGATTCATAGAAATGCGTTTCGTTTTTTCCGACATATTCCTGGGCTAGCAACATAACATTTTGATATTTAGCATCTTTAGTAGGTAGAGGATTTTCGTAAGATTTGGGCATTAAATTTAAATTTGGTTTTGAATTCTTTTTAAGCATCGTAAAATATGTAAAAGAGGGGGTACTAGCAGACTGACTACACTCAACACCATCTAAATCTTTTATTTATTTAAATAAATTTTTATATTAATTATTAATTAATTATTAATAATTATTATTATTTTAATTTTCGTATTTAAATACACGATATGTAGAAATAGTTATCACCGGACTCATGTTCGCCAATTAAGTTATTTTCAGATTCACTTGAATTTGAAGGCAGAAACTGAACTTTGAAATGGTTCATCCCCACTGCTTAAACTCATAATGTGCTTTTAATTAATAAAAATACCACAATATTTTACCACACCACACGTTTTAACACAAGCGTATGTTCAATGTTCAACGGTTGTAAACAAACAGGCAGGCGCAAGAATGGGACAGGTTTAGGCATATAAAAATATGGAACAAAATTTGGTGCAAGAACGGGATAAGTTACACAAATCTTATCCCGTTATTGCACCAGACCATGCAAGGGGATATGTAGTTTGCTATCATAATTTAGTATCTATTGCCCACACGTATCCCATACTTGCACCAGGCAAGAAGCGCACATTTTGAAACCTAAATATGGAGCTATCTCACTTTTGCAGACTTATGCACTTATCCCCTTCTTGCACCAGTGTCTTCAATTATTTACAAGTATAAAAATAGTTCTGCTAATTAAGTGTAACAAAATCATAGTTCAATTTTCGGATGCCAACTTCACGGAGAATAAAAGTTGTTTAAAATGAATGATCTGAGCAGTTCTACGAGCTTTAAAGTTCAATAACAAATTTAAACAGAGTTCTTTTAATTAGAGAACACTAATGACAAAAATGTAATTAAAAATAGAAAAAATCAGAATGTTCTCGATGATCCCCAAAATAATAACAACGAATACTTCACAATGCCGACGTTTCGTTCAAAATTTTAAACGAAACGTCGGCATTGTGAAGTATTCGTTGTTATTATTTTGGGGATCATCGAGAACATTCTGATTTTACTTCAGCTCCCCCAGAACATTTTCCCATTCTTTAAAAATAGAAAAATTACAAAACTATTATTATAGCACTATAATGAATATTGAATCATTTTAGTTCTGGAAAGTTCTGTAACGTACAATAATAGTCCTATGGTTCTCTACCAAAGTAATATTTCCATGATAAAAGATTTCAGTTGCTTAATTATTTTCGATCTGGTAATATGCACCGAGGACCTTCATATTCTCTGAAAAAATTAACTGTAACGTTCATATAATAAATAGTATATTAAAGTATGAGTACGGCGTAGCCGGAGTGCTCGAAATAGAGCAAGTGTTTGAAAGAGCAGTTATCCACGAATACTTTACGCGATTTTTTTTTTGTTGGTACCTACCTTTGAAATCATAAATAGTGTAAAATTACCCAAATACCCAATATAATTAATTTGAACGACACTCGGGACGCTTCGTGCCGGCCCGTCGCACGTCGTGTCACCAATCAGGTCGCCCCGCTACGGCCAAAAACGCTCTGGTTCATTGGTTGATTTCGTCGTTGTTGACACTTTTCCAACACGCGCCTGCGATAAAGCCCGATTTACGCACGCCAAAGCATGGTTTAAATAGGCAAAATAGCGTACCAATAAAAAAAAGTATTTAAAAAGTTGATATTTTTGAGTTAGGTGATAAAAAATATCAATACCAGTATGAAGTGATGTATGATTATTTTGGGGTTGGAGAATTAGTGACGTTAATGATGGGAAACGAATTAGATCCAAAAGATTTTGATTGGGAGCTAGAAAAATCTGGTCTCGAACCTAGTCAAACTATGAACATACTATTGCGAGATAGTGTATTGAAAAAGATAACTTGTTAATGCTTAAAATTGCTTCAGATTATGCGGCTATGTAAATGCATAGATTGTATAGTAATTGTAATTGCAATTGCATAGTCGAAATGCAATGGGTAGATGTGTAAAAATTGCTATAGCTGAGTCATTAATATGGAAGAAGACATTTGAAAAAGTGGAATTGAATTCGAAAATTTCGATGTAGAAGAACAGACTGAAATGTTTGCCACTGAAGAGGGCAAAAATGGAATAAATTTGCAATGATTAGTAATATGTAAAATGTAAATAATTATCTTTCACCTATTTTAATAAATCAGTAATATAAAAAATGGTGTATGGCGGTAGCTTCTTGGATATTAAATTAATAAGACATATATTAAAATAATAGTAGCTGTAATTTTGGTATCGTTAATTTGGATATCAAACATTACAATTTAAAATATAAATGATAAAACACTGACGAAAAATTAAAACTTTGTAATTCAATTTTTAATAATCCATATTCGTATTGGGAGTGATATTGGAGTGATGTAAAGAAGGCTTACCTAATGAAATCTCATTGCATAGGTGACAGTATGAAGCTAATAGTTTGCAATAATAAAATACGTTACTAACATCAATATGCACGAGTCCTTGTCATTATAATATCCGTTCTGCTTAGTCTGAGTTACATCGTTTACATAAAATGGCCGAGATTCTTCCATTAGAAGCCGAGATAAGGAAATTTATTTGGGCATGGCCCTTTTGGGCTTCCGAATTCAGTTTCGAGTTGTCCCACCCAATTTCGTCGTATTGAGCGTCATTTTTTTCGCGCTCGAAAAATTATTTTCCCAATTGTTTACGATGTTGCCGTTGACCGAAGAGTTTGGAAATTAATATTCGTGTCAAGAACTAATGCACATTTCATTTCACAAAACAATTCCCCGCGATAATCTATATGCTTATAAGCAAAAAAAAAATTATATCAATTTTAAACAATCGCTGAGACATAATTTTTAATACGGGTTTGTAATTTTGTACGCCTGTGATGTTACACACATAATGATACATTTACAGTGGCATCGCTTAACACTATATCCGGGATTACATTGCTTGTTAACTCGATGCCGTAGCTGAGGCTTATTCAGGAAGCCATATCTAGGCAACCACGGAGTGTATTATTGTGTAAATTATATTGCCGCAGTTCCAAATTTTTCCTGTTTTCGATAACACCTATATCATTCATGTTGCCACAATCGAGGATAATTCACAGATGTCACAATTATGTACGAACCCGTATGTATGTGTGTGTGTGTGTGTGTGTGTGTGTGTGTGTGTGTGTGTGTGTGTGTGTGTGTGTGTGTGTGTGTGTGTGTGTGTGTGTGTGTGTGTGTGTGTGTGTGTGTGTGTGTGTGTGTGTGTGTGTGTGTGTGTGTGTGTGTGTGTGTGTGTGTGTGTGTGTGTGTGTGTGTGTGTGTGTGTGTGTGTGTGTGTGTGTGTGTGTGTGTGTGTGTGTGTGTGTGTGTGTGTGTGTGTGTGTGTGTGTGTGTGTGTGTGTGTGTGTGTGTGTGTGTGTGTGTGTGTGTGTGTGTGTCTGTATCTATGTACAATATATATGTATATTAATAGTGCAATTAGACACGCGTTACCTATTATTACTGCTATAAGTGCTATTCAAGTATTGATAGAGTTCAAGGATTTATAGGAGAAGGAATGAAAGAGTATCGAATGAAAATAATGCTCACGTTATTTTAGGAACAAGAGTTAAAGATTAGATCGTGCATGTAATGTTTAAGCATTATAAGATGATGAAGATACAAAATACGTTGGAAATGCAATACTAACTGAAATAAAGCTACTGAACTGAGTTAACTATCTACATATCTTTTCATACACTCACTAACAAATATACTTGCGGAATCCAGCATTCAATATCTGTTTGATTTATCAAGTTTGAAGAAAATTTGATACAATTTGTGACTGCTATATTTAGTTGAAACAAAATTAATCTTCAACTTTCATGGATTACACATTACACATGATATAAAGTATTTGTTCTCAGCAATAATTAGTGTGTTACTTTTTATCAGAAGGAATGGTACTTTACACACACTTGTTGTCTACTTCCATAAATGTAAACAGCACTGGTTTTTGAGGTAGTTTAGTGTTAACCGTATTGTTATTGTTAAGTACTTTTTTCAGATGTGGCTGTTGACCGCTTTGAAGGGTGTACATGTATATATGTTTTTGACGTGATATACGTCTTATAAATCGATGTGCCGGCTACCTGCCGGTTCACAATACATTGTAACGTTACGCCAGACCTATGCGTGCGAGCTAGAGTCAGAGCGACAACAATAGACAGAGATCGACCTTGGCGGTTGCCTTGCGACGCATCTGTCTCTTTTACACGACAGCGTCCGAGTGAAAGCTCGATTTGGCGATCGGTTCGGTTCGCGAGCGCGATGGAAGTGGACGAAGGGGTACGCCCTACGCGCGTTCTGATTGCACTGATTCCACTCCGTCGTCAGAAGTGCTGTCAACATTAATTTTGTTAATTTCCCTAAACTGTCGATCATATTTTCCTAGATCGTTTAATTTTTGTCTATATTGCAAAGTTATATACATATATGTATTGTATGCGCCTTTCTGCCTTCTATTTAAACAAAAACTCAGGAAATAAATTTTACTAAACTTGTTCATTGTCGAGGATTAAAAATAAACATTACAATATTCATAATCAAATACAGTTAATATAGTAATATAACAAAACAAATAATATGTGTTGTAAAGTTATTAATGCTTTGTGTGCCGCCTCGCCGTTCTACGTGTCTACATGGTACGCATAGGATTTCTAGCAATCATCAATACATTAAAATCAGTTTTAAATTCCCTAAAATAGGGAAATTTTCCTAGAGTTGACAGCACTCGTCAGCGACGACGGCGACAGCAGTCAGCACACTATTATTTATAAAGTTATCTGAATATTTACTGTGCATAACGTCGCTTATTACTATTACAATAACAATTGCGGCAATAAGGTATTCAATTTTTGCATTCTAAGAGTTCGATTGGCTATATAATCTCATATAATTGTTCTTGCATCGGTCAATGAGTGCAGTAATAATATGTTATGTTACGATTTCGATTAAAACATTATGATGAATGATATAAATGATCGTGTAAAATGTCGACTGCTTTCATTTAGTATTCAATGAAAACAATTTTATTATCCTGCGCAGTAATTCATGTAAGGTTTAAGATTAATGTTCAACTTCACACTTCACACATGTCTAAAAGTGTTCATGTGTCTAAAATGACCAGTTGGACCGGCCAACCGCAGTGTGAAAAAACCTTCTAATGATAATTTAGTGATAATAATTCTATTCAATTCATAAACGAATACCATTTGTCAACAATGTTTTCTTATGACGTTATCACTTAAAGATTATCGTCCGTAAACCGACTTTACAGACAACCATTTTTTTTAAACAACATAAGTGAGTTATCATTAAGCACATTAGAATGCTTTTTTCTGCATCTCTATATGATTATTGTTATAAGTATATCAGCACTAAAATAATTACTTGGTCATCAGCATGTAAAATTGGTAATTTTAGCTGCGCAATTAATATAAACTAAGAAACTGTGCTTCTCGGTATCGTAAAAGGAACGTCTAAATTTTCAAATCATTTAAATCATTTAAAGTAAACATCTCATGACGACTAGACCGCAGATTTCCAACAGTTTCAACTCTAAAAGGTAGATTTCTTTGTAAGAGGTAATTCCCAAAATTACTACCTGCTGGTCCTCGAACTCGTTTCCTATTTTCCTCCTTTCATGATATACTGTAGCGGAACCCTTGAGTAAATCCTGAAAAACTGCTAGAAATTTTTCAGACTCATCCAAGGTTTTCGTTGTTTGAGAGGTAAAGTATTATAGAATGAAATATAATGATCAGTGCTGGACGAATAAAGGAGAATAAAAAAGGACTGGAAACATAATTCGCGTTAATATTTTCATTAGAGCAGAGACGTGTGTTGATTGAGACTCGACATTCTATTTTGAATTTTAAGTATCAATATTCTTAATGAATGAAATGATAGTTTTGTCGTTAAGGTATGTCAACTAGCTATATATTAGTGAGCATAGATAATTTAGCAACCTGAGAACACTCGATACTATAATGTAATTACGTATCCATCATTCTTCCTGATGCAGTATGTAGATAGGTATGTTTAATTAAATGACAAGCAGAAATTAAAAAAAAACTGATAAATTTTTCGGTACATGTAGTACAGCTACTTCGAAATTGTAGTAATTATTAATATACATTTTAATTGAAATACATGTAATCTTCTACGAGAAATAATTTGAAATAACATCGTTTTAAAGCACCCTCCGAATGCTCCGCACTTCGTATACATAACTCGCAGTTCGCAATAGGTGATCACAAGACCGTATTAAATCTATGGAAAGTGGTGGAAAGTAAGCGTTGGTTTTCCATCCAGACACCCCCTCATCTATCCGGAACGCCGCCAAGGGCGAAACCATTTAAATCCTGATATTATTGTCGCATAGAGTATGAAATGAGACAGCGACGACCGACGACTCTATGACTACAAAGTGATCTCGTTTTGCTCTAACTAAATCAGCGGGAAATTGTGTATATTTCGCACCCCACTTTATGATACGCACTCTGTCGCGAGATCGAGTTTCATTCGAAAAATGTCGCAACTAATAAAGAGGCAATTTAAAAATCGCAACAGAAAAAAGTCAGTAAGGGTGGAGAGGGAAGAGAAGGCGGAGGAAGACGGAGCGTTCTTAGGAGATTACAATAACGAAATTCTTCCTGTGATTTCTCTAAATGCCGCGAATTCTTCGAATGCCACACATGACGATGTTTTCTTCAAAAAAACCCATCGAGTTATTTAGCAAGTGGCGCACGGCCTTTACGACCATCAGTCACGCTCTTCTTCATGTTCGCTCCTGCTAGTGTTAGAAAAACTCCCGAACAAATCAAATCAAATCAATCGAATTCCGGCAACTGGTTTCTGGAAGAAGAAGATAAAGAAATCGAAGACGCATCGACGCTGCCATTGTTGGTACGATTGCGGTTACCGTTTAATTTATTTATTTGAGTCCTTTTGTTCTTTTTTCTGAATTTTTTGGTTGACTTATTTTACTTTTATTCGAGCCGGCCGGCGGCTCGTGTTAACATTCTTGTTAATAATGTAGCATGAAGCTGAAGAATGCTGTTAATTTGAATAACATTAAGAATATGACGTTTCTAACCAAAAACATATGTAGTCGTGTTAAGATCGTTCGGGGTTTAATTAATAAAGCGATGCGACTGATTCATCTATATATGTTTATGTATGAATTTATCCATATTTGTTACCTATTTGTGAAGGAGGTTGCACGTATTGGAAAACTTTGGTGGCGATGTTATTAGTTGATAAAGTTGCGACAAAGGAACAACCAGAATAGAGAATATGTATTGAGCATCGACGTGAAGCGCCAGTCATATCAGCAGAAACCAATCAATCCTAATAAAGCATCACCGCTAGTCGGATATTACAAGTTGGGCATCCATTAGTAGGGGCTTCCGGACGCGTCTTACCTCAGTTCCGGAACTCGGGGCCCTCCGGAGCCCACGAATAATTCAACACCAACTTGCCACTTTAAACCTTAATGAATAGGTAATTAGTTAATATTGTGTCGGCTTCCTCTTGTCCACGTACACTAAGTCCGTTTCGGTCGTCTTGGGAGCCATTTAGCCAAGGCTCCGGCCAAATAGCTCCAACTTAAGTTCCTCCTATTGTTGCCGACGAGGATTCAGATTGAATTAGTTCTAATCAGAGGAGATTATTATGGATGGTATCGTCTTCGAGTTACTTGCTCGTTCCTCTAAGACAATAGGAGTTAGGACAGGATGTGTGTGTGTGTGTGTGTGTGTGTGTGTGTGTGTGTGTGTGTGTGTGTGTGTGTGGTGTGTGTGTGTGTGTGTGTGTGTGTGTGTGTGTGTGTGTGTGTGTGTGTATGTGTGTGTGTGTTTCTCTCAGAGAGAGAGAGAAAGAGAGAGAGAGAGAGAGAGAGAGAGAGAGAGAGAGAGAGAGGGAGAGAGAGAGAGAGAGAGAGTATGTGTATGCCGGAGAGGATGTAGTTGAAAGCTAGACAAATGCTCTGTTCCGCTCGTTCTCATTGGTACGGTCGTGGAAAATAACGAGGCGACCGGTGATCGATTAATGTGGGTTGAAATTTTGTTCCGAAACTTTGGACCGAACTGAGATTCTATTAGTTCGGAGAGTTTAGAAAGTTGTACGTCATCTTAAATGCTTCAACAAAGTACTCCCTAAGAACAGATTTAATGCAGAACAATTAAGTAAATATATGGATATTAAATTCTCTTTTGTTTCAGATTCGTTGGCACAGGAACTTGAGATGGAACGAAAATCCAGGCAACAGCAAGTCGAGCGGGACGTCAAGTCACCACTGCAGGAGCGTTCTGGATATTATAAAAATTCAGTTCTGTTCACAAGCAGCGCGACATAAATGTAGTAAGCGTGGCGTAGTAGACTTGTAACTTTTGTGTAATATATTCGACCACTATTAGATTCAAGTTTTGCTTAGAAAAAGTGAATTTGGAAATTTTACTGAAGCATATACCTATAAAGTATAGGTATAAGGAAAGTTGCGGATTACAAGTGTAATTTTCTCTTTCACTTTTATATTGATGATGCAGTGGTATTGTTAGATACAATGTAAAATATTGTTAAAAATCTATTTCTCCTAAGCACATAAAACGTTTACGTAGTATTCGTTTGAAATGCGTACGTTATATTTATCTTCTATTGCTCTTATAACCCTTGTGACGTATGTATCGATCCCAAAAGTATTTATTTCATTTCAGATTTAGTGATCTATTAATGAAACAACCTGTATTTTCGTAATTTTTAATAATTTTAGGATTTTCATAGTAATGTATAAAAACGTCCAATATTCGTTCAAAAGCATATCATATAGTAAATAATTTTAAAGTTGTTTTTATTAAGACTGATTTTGGGCATAAACCTATTAATAGACTTTAGATTTACTCAGTACTCCTATAGTAGTTCAGGTTTTTTTTAACTGTATAATATTATCTTTTAAACAAATTATATTAAGGATCATATTTAACATAATTATAATCAATATTCTCATTGTATGGATCGT
The DNA here is from genome assembly GCA_946251905.1 of Cryptocephalus moraei. Classification (NCBI taxonomy): domain Eukaryota; kingdom Metazoa; phylum Arthropoda; class Insecta; order Coleoptera; family Chrysomelidae; genus Cryptocephalus; species Cryptocephalus moraei. The sequence goes on along the minus strand of OX276453.1, from coordinate 14,121,495 downwards.
GCTATTAAACTTTCCAAAACTAATGTTGAACACCAGAATTATATTCACTATCAGTGTTTTTGACCCGCCCTTTACTGATGAAACTTGCAAAGTATACGCTATTCGACAATCATTGTCAAAAGGTCATTATTACCAGATAAAAATGTTATATTCGACAATTGTTTCTTAGGTAATTCGTTTACACTTTTCATTATAAAATCTTAAATTAATAAATTGCGATTTGACTATGCTTTCACAAATTATTTATCTGGATATAATGCATATAAATATTGTAAAAAGATCGAATGCAGTACCCCTCAAAAATTTCTTTTTTGTATGTGTTTAAAGGAAAAGGCAACTATATAAGCGGCTAGGCACATTTCTTTCTTACCGGCTTGTATACAGATTATATCTAATAATTATAGTCCAGTAATTTTTAAAAATCAATGTTAGAACAATATCTGTAAAAGGCAGTATGTGTGTATTTATTGTAAATATTTATGTGTGTGTGCCTTGTAGAAAAATTAAAACTTGAAAAATGACACGACCTTGTTATTCCTTCAAATCCGTTATACTCAATCACAGAATTTCCTAAAAACTCAAAATAGGAGCGAACATAATTTGAATTTTTTAAATTAAAATTAGACGTAACTGCTACAATATAAATAAACAATATTCGAATGCAACAATTGTAATTTATTATTCAAAAATGATGAAATTAATTAAATTAATTTATAATATAATTAACATTATATAATATATAATTAATTAATTAATTAAAAAAAAAAGATATTTATTAAGAGTTAAATTTAAAAACAAATTATTTTTTGATACTTTTGATTTTTGATGAACTGTTTAACGGTTTTTGAAACAAAATACAAATGCAATGATTGAGTATTAAGTAGAACATATCATTTTGTGAATTGCATTCATTTTAACATCAGTGAGTCCTGGACTAAAATATGTGATACTGAAACTAGTCGAGATCGGTGAAATAAGGTGAGTATATGCTTTAATTCAATAATAATGGAGATTATTTAATTAAACAACTTCATATTAGAAAATCGAGCGCTGCATTGTTCTCCCATTTCATCATCGAATTGTACCCTCTTTCTCGGTATTAATAACCAGATGATATAAAAAACAATTTCTCGAACGGATCCATTCGAATCATATTTTGAGTTTCCCCTCAGGAATTCCAAATCGATTGCAAAATTTCATTACGTCCAAGAGTCTCCCAACTGGACATCGTTTATTTGATAGCACGATTCGTTAGATTTCCATCAAGAATTTCGATTAGTTCCGATGAAAAAAATCTACAGGGAGGATCACGATGTGCGCATTTTCGACGTGACGATATCATTACCGTCGTTATCATTATGAAACATTACCACTGGTAGAGAAGAGAAACTGTTTATCAGTGTTTCTCTCTTATTTAACACAGAAATTTTAAAAAGAAGCGAACCACAAAAGATTAATGAAATTCCTTTGAATTGTATCAAAACATATTTCTGTCCGTTAGATGAATAAAGAATACCACCGGAGTCGAAGCGGGCGAGACAGAGACGGCTATATCCATTACGAGAGCTGAATTAACGTCATCTTCAAAAGAATTAAACCAATGGAATTAATTATAAGATTGATGGTTTTTGGAAATCTTTACGAGCCATTCGGTTCGGTGGGTAGTTTTAAGATTTTCTTTTTAATCGTCGAGTTTATGCAACGCTTCTCCCTCAAAATCAGGAAAATGAACGGGACCGCTGATAGCTTGCCGAATTAAATTAATATTAACGGGAAAAAGAGGGAGAGCGTTAATGATTATGATACAAAAAGGATATTGAAACGATACGAATATTTTTTATTAAATCACAGCGTTGGAATTACAGTAAAACTAATTTCATAAATCAGCATGATAGGAACATTAATCCTCGAGTTATATTATGATATCTCAATTAGTATGTAAATAAAGTAAAGATATCAACTCGAACACAGAATAGTAAACATCTTCATATATTTATTACTTGCTTGCACACACATCTCCTATTAGACAATACAAATTAATTCATAGAATAAAACGAAATATATTAGCTTCAAGTACCTTCCACATGAATTAATTCGCCATTCTTCACACGCAGTGTTTGAGACCAATATCTCATTAATAATAAATTAATTGAAATTTCAGCGCAAAAACAGCTGTTAAGACTGTATAAGGTATTTAACATAAATGCGTGTTTTCGTTGAAGAGTCTGATAATATTCAATTACACCAACTTAAATGAGCTTTTGCTAATTAACGCCTAGCACGGTCGATGTGTGGTCATGTTATGCTAATCTTTCCTTTTTACACATAGGTATGCCGATATTTTACAGAAATCTGTAGACGAGATGCCTTTTTTATGCTAAGAAGTACGTGCGCAGAATCAGAAACAGTTATTATTTTTTTCAAAACTATTATCTCTGTTTTACGAAGACTATAAATATTCGCAAAAAGTAAAGTTGTTATGCAGCAGTCTGCTTAGTACCTGCGATGGTAAAATTATTAACATGTTCTAAGTGAATATATTATTTTTATGAATTTTTATCAATTTTATCCCATTAAAAGTTGATGTTTTACCATAATAATAACAACAATTGATTGGTATGTAAACTATCCACATAAAGTCCGTACTAAAAGCAGACATCCCATTTATTACTAAAGTAATAACATTGTTGGAGTTTTCTCATTTATAGAGTGCGAAATAATACACCTTATTAGTATTATAATTAGGGTAATTTTTGCAATTAAATACGTGATTTCTTTTTTTAGTGCTTGTTTGACTCTATGTGAACAACTTTCAATGTAAATTTAATCATACGGTACTTTTCATAGTAAGTGCGACACCAGTGTCGTCCGACATAATTTATGTGACATTTAATAAACAGCAGGAAATTAGAGTAACGTCAGTCACACACTGGCATTTCTGAAAAAGTTGTGTAAAATTTTACAGCTATACATGTGTGTGAAAATCTTGTATGTATCGCTTGACACGAGCCGTGTAATTCACAAAGCAGAGTTAATTACTTATCGCCAGATTCGTACCCAACACGTCAACACCAACAAATTTTCATTTGATTAATTCTCAGTCCACAAAGTCCCTTTGCTTTTTCGTTTCATTTACTGTTTGAAATTCCAGTTAATGTATAAAATGTAGGCGCTTTGTGAACTAACGATTTTTATTGAAATGGGCTATTTTCGTTTAATGCCGAAGCTTTGCTATGAAATCACCTACATATTTGAAACACGTTAATAAACACATATGTATTTCAACTACGGGAGTTAATCGTGACGGAACAGTTAATAATATTTTGATTTAGGCGAATTTTTATTGCCCTTTTTTGTTTTAGTTAGTAATTGTTGATTACCTAATTAAAAATTGTTAATAACAGAGGGTGTAACAAAATATATGATTTTCATCTAGTTGCCTCTTAATTAGAATTCCCTACCACATACTACATAGATTTCCACCACAATTATCCTTTTTTGTGTTTTTGTGTTTCTTAATGTCTTTCCCTAATAAGAAAGTGTTTTATTGATGGTAGGTATACATTTTAATCACTCATTAATACATTTTAATCATTCATTAATACATGTTAATACGTTTTGGTAAACTATTTGATATGTTTAATTAATAGTTATTTGACTACTAGTTCACTAGTTCATTAAAGATGAGGTACCATAACTGATAGGGGGCTTTGGAAAAAAGTCCTGGAAACGGCTGGAAATAATTTTTAAATTCCTATATATTTCGCTAAGGGGCGCAATCGCTATAGCCATGGAAAATAAACATTTTTTGTAAAATGTTAGTTGTTAATAAATAATAATAAATGTTGTCAAAAACTACTACACTGGTAATTTCACTAGAATCTGAAATCTTTTTGGTTTAACACATAAAACGTCAAATTTGGTCAGGGGTAGGGGAAACGCTTTCTGATAAAAGTATCCATAATTTAGGTTTGGTTCAACCGGATTTTGATAACTCGGTCTCGGTTAAGAAAAGAACGTTTGTTAAGTAAAACAAAATAATAATTATGTCACAGTGAACTTTGGGGCCTTTGCCAGAGGGCCGCGACTTAAAAACTTAATTGGGTTAATTATACTGATAGCTTGATTATAGGCTTAAATTCTCCAATTTCTTCCCATATCTTAAATAGAATTAACATGATTACTATGTCATAGGCAGAAAGTAGAATAAATTTGTAACAAAATCAATTCCATATCTTTATTACAGGTATCTACTGCTATAGTCAAAAGATTAATTAGTATCATGTTAATTAAAAAAAGAAATTGTTTTGAGAGATTCGTCGTCATGCGAGCCATGAACAATAAAAAATATTTTTAAATTTTAAGTGCGTGGTTTCTCACTTATCTCATATTTGAAACATTTTATTATTTAATTTATAACAAATTTTTACATCTTGTTTACTTTTTTATACCTCCTTCTCACTTATCCAAGTTTAGGACTGTTTTAAGGCCAAAGGGTTAAAACAACAAACTCTCTGACATTATTAAATAAAGCATAAAAAACTTGTTAAGCAAACAAAAAAAGAGACTATATATGTTCCAAATAAGCACCGTTTTATAAAATGCAATAATTACATTTTCTTATAGTGACTGAAACGGCAGTTTCAATTTCAGCTCGTGAAATTATAGTTATGGCACTTTGAATGCTCCCAATAATGTTCTCCCATGTGATTTGATGTTTGATAGCAAATCTCGTTTAGCCTTCGTCATAAGTAAAAATTTAGCACTGCTAAAACCGGAGATCTAGATGGCCATGAAGAAAAGCTACCCCTGCCATTCCAGCGGTTTGGGCTACTGGGCTATCTAAACTGGGAGGAATCTTTTAGAAAAGTGCGGCGTGCATCCATCATGTTAATATTATTGGGATCTTCTTGTATCAAAAGTAACATGTTCTAAAGGAACAGATAAGCAGGTTAATTCATAAAAAGTCTAAGTATGAATCTCCATTTAGATGTCTGTTAATGATAAACGGTCTCATAATTATGTGTCCCGAATTTCCGTACCACATGTTGACACCCCACCTGTTTTCGTGATCCAGTTGCCGCATCCAATTGGGCATTGTTTCTGACCAGTACTACATATTGTGTTAATTATACTACAACTAGTAAAAGTTGTGTCATCACGTCATCAGTCTAAAAGTTAGGGATGTGGACCAATAACTATAATCTATCTGTCTGCCAAAATTAGTATCTACAAGAGTCTGGTGTAAAACTATGTATTTGGGAGTAGCTTAAAATTGCTTACAATTCGCCTGTGGTGCAACTTATGCCTAAGTCTGAAGAGACGCTTTTGATGCTCAAGTACATACCTACGTACACTACCCGTTATTTTAAGACGTATTGTCAATCCCCGAAACCGTAAAAATATATGCCAAGTATATCGTATTCCTCGGCATCCGTATAAGTCATTTTTGAAAGATGCTGCACAAAGTTGAATAACTATACACTCAAAATACACAGAACATTCAAGGCAATGCTTCACAAAACTTGATTCAAGTTTGAAACATTTTTCTGAAGATGGTATTTAGACGACCAGAATCCGAATCTGGATCTCCAGATTTCGCCTCAGTTATGTTAACCATTTACACAACCTAAGTCATACATTTTTCCTTCCGGTGTTCACATATAACTGACAGCAACCAGCGACAAACTAACGAAATGGGATTTATCTACCTGTAAGTATCGGGCGATGTCGATTTCAAGTGGATACATATGAAATGAAATAGAAAATGTTGATAAATCAATTCTAAACAACTACTACCTATGAGGAGTAGCATCAAGGTCATATGATAGGTATTACAAATCTCTCTATTGTCATATGTAGCATAATGAATGGATATTATTTGTACCTTCATTTTTTGGTACTTTTACCCTTTTTAACTCTAGTATCATGTGTTGTCAATTTTTTGAGTTAATGTTTCAAGAAATTAATGCTTCTTTCCATTATTTCACCTTGTTGTAATTTGATTAATTAAAACTAAAAAAAAAAAAAATGATGAAGAAACATTGTTCCGTTTCTAAAATTGCAAATACTTGTTCTAGATGGTACATGAGAAATAATACTTTGTGAACGTTCCAGTAGTGTAGATTTCAAATGACTAAGGGAGATTTACACTTTCTGTTGAACACGTTCCTGACCTTTCGAGCATCTGTTCGAATTTCGATATTATGAATATTAATGTGATGTTCAGTCAGACATCGCGAGGAACAATTATCATCTTGATCGTCGTCAGCGGAGTGTAAGTCAATACACAACCGCCGATTGCCGGGGGTAATATCTCTCGTTTCCGGTCGAAAAAATCATGAATATGTTTCATTTTTATTGGCCATTTGTACCCGAATCCGTACCACGATAAAAAGCCAGCGTTTATTCTTAGGGCGCACCACGTTTACCCCTAAGGAGGTTATGGAAATGTTGGCGTGGGGGGTGAGTTATACTCCATTTTCGAATATTTGCATTTTAATAGTTTCGTTTCTGAGGCTTTTCTCTTCCTATTGTTTATTTGATGAAATGAGCATCGGAAATATTATTAGTGGATTACCGCGGGGCGGAATTCAGGGGTTGCTAAACGGCATAAATTAAAATTAAAAATATGTTTTATGCAGATAAAAAGCAGGAAAATTTGTTACCCTTTGCACTCTCAATATAATATCTGCATACGGAAATGAATGCCATTTGATAAATTTGTCACGTAAATGCATATGAAATGAGTCAATAAAAAAAGCACCATTTTCTCCAATGCAATTGCATTCAATTTTTAATTAATTCGTTAATTTGTCACGAGGGGTCTATTTATCATACAGGTAAATAACTTTTAATTCTGAAAATTAATGCGAGAACTAATCCATATTTAATCATAATTGTTGGTACTTATTTCTATTTATATAACCGTCGTAGAGAATCCCTCAATTCATCTTTCTGTTGTCTTTAGGGTCCAGATATCTGATACGTAAGTTGTTATTCTTAATATTATTTATATATGCCAGTTTCAGTTTTGTGTATTTTGTTTTGTTGTCTTTCCAAATGTTTCACATTTGTAACGCATTTATTCTGGCTATAGCTAAACGACTCTTAATTTCGTTTTCGCAATTTCTTTGAGTGGATATTTTCGACCTAAGGCATGTTTATGTTGTATTACTTCGATATCATTCGCATATCTGATACAATGTTGGCTCTATCTATTATCATTGTTCTAGTTTTGGTAGAGTTTTAGTTCCCATTATTGCTTGCTATTGATCTGGTCCATTATATCCTATCATTCGTCTTGGCTTGAGACAAATATGTCATCAGCATACCATATCTCAAAGAAAGAAGGTTATCCAGGTTCTCAAAGTTAGCCGTCTAAACCATATGAAGAATACACAAAGTCTTGCCAACTAATTTCATGAAATTGACGAACGAACTTACATAAATTAAATCCAAAACAGTTCTTTATGTCACTCCACTCATTTGAGACAATATGTTCTTAAATATTTACTAAACATGAAGGGATATATTTCGGGCCACTAGTATCCATCATCAGCGTATCTATAATAAGAGAAAAATATATTGATTGAAAAGAAGATGTAAGATTAAAGGTTTAAACCTACTTACAAAATTCCTGACAAGTAGAATTTATAATGGCGCCCTAGTGTCTTGTGGTTTAAAACGAAACATCATAGGATGATGTTGAAAATGAACTTTTTTTTATTGGTACGCTATTTTGCCTATTTAAAACATGCTTTGGCGTGCGTAAATCGGGCTTTTTCGCACGCGCGTGTTTTAAAGTCGCCATGGAAACGTATCAACAACAGCCATATCAACCAATAACAGAGCGTTTTCGGCCGGAGCGGGGCAAGCCGATTGGTCGCACGATGTGCGACGGGCCGTCACGAAGCGTCCCGAGTGTCATTCAAATTAATCATATTGGGTATGCATGTGGTTTTGGTATAAAAAATGGTACCAATAAAAAAAATCGCGTAAAGTATTTGTGGATAACTGCTCTTTCAAGCACTTGCTCTATTTCGAGCACTCCGGCTACGCCGTCGTGCTCGAAAACTCGCGCGTGTTTGAAACAGCTCAATATCCACTCATACTTTAATATACTATTAAGGCAGTCAATTCAACATTTACAAATTGAAATAGGAACATCACTTGATACATTGGGTTAAGATTGAACGAGACCAAAATTTAAAAAAAAATTTCAGTGAGTTCATGACACCAGTAAGTTGCTGTAAAAATGTCGAAAGGAAAGTTTGTAGTAAGTAAAAGATTATGATAAAGGCATTTCTTTTAAATAGCGCCTATATAAGATAAAAATTTGGTTGTCTGTAAAGTCGGTTTACGGACGATAATTTTTACGTGATAACGTCATAAGAAAACATTAATGAGAAATGAAATACGTTTATAAATTGAATAGAATTATTATCACTAAATTATCATTAGAAGGTTTTCTTGCATTGCGGTATGCCGGTCCAACTGGTCATTTTAGACACATGAACATTTTTAGACATGTGTGAAGTTGAACATTAATCTTGAACCTTACATGAATTACTGCGCAGTAAAATAAAATTGTTTTCATTGAATACTAAATGAAAGCAGTCGACATTTTACACGATCATTTATATCATTCATCACACTGTTTTATTCGAAATTGTAACATAACCTATTATTACTGCACTCACTGACCGATGCAAGAACAAATATGTGAGATTATATAGCTAATCGAACTCTTAGAATGCAAGAATTGAATACCTTATTGCCGCAATTGCTATTGTAATAGTAATAAGCAATGTTATGCACAGTAAATATTCAGATAACTTTATAAATAATAGTGTAGTGACTGCTGTCGCCGTCGTCGCTGACGACGGAGTGGAAACAGTGCAATAAGGACGCGCGTCGCGCGTACCCCTTCGTTTCCTACCATCGCGCTCGCGAATCGAGCCGATCGCCAAATCGAGCTCTCACTCGGACGCTGTCGTATAAAAAACAGATGCCACGCGAGGCAACCGCCAAGGTCGATCTCTGTCTATTGTTGTCGCTCTCACTCTAACTCGCACGCATGGGTCTGGCGTAACGTTACAATGTTTTGTGAACGGACAGGTAGCCGGCATATCGATTTATAAGACGTATATCACGTCAAAAAAGAAAATTTGTACAATATTTCCCCCGACAAAAACTTTGTTCCATCAATCAACAGGGGAAAACAAGTTGGTGCAATTTGACTCAAAAACGACTCAAAACTGTATAAAAACGAGTCCACAAAAAAACCGTAAAATATATAAAAGAAAAAACAATATTTTTTAACATTACAAAACAACTCAAAAATGAGCCATAATTTTGTACAGACTATATAGATCAATGTTTTCGATTTACTTGTGAAATATATACAAAATTGACTACGAGCAACATAGACTGAAAATTAATATAAATGTTTTTCATTCAAAATTTTGAAGTGTACACTAAAACTAATTTCATTATATGTTTGAGTGTTTGTATTGATTGATAATCATTTTTACATGCTCACCCTAATCGACGTTCTTCTTTCTCCAGTTATTTCAACGTCAGTAGGAAATAAGTCATAGCTCGACGAGTTAAAATAGGCCGTGAATTTCCGAGATAGCGTTATATAAGTTTCTTCGAGCTACTTTCAGGTATCCTATACGCGATAACCCTTTTACGTCTCATATGCCAAGGACTTTATTTTGATCTGTTATGGACCTGCTATACAAAAGTTATGATCGGAAATTTTTACCACAGCTTAATATAACGTTTGAGTATCGCTAAGGACTGCTTGTTCAAGATATCAACTCCTCACCTATATACGTATACAGGGTATTTCCTGGATGCTTCGAAATAAAACTGGAGGGCCCCTCTGGAACAAAATAATACCGAATATTTACATTTATATTAAAATGCACACCAAAGGAGTTAAAGCACCTCGAATCGCATATATTTCGTTTAGTATAATCAGAGAAACCATTGCACTACAAATCCTACATGTCCTTGTCCTACATTGGTTAAAAGCGAGGTACTGCCGACATTTAAACGAAAAGGAAAATGTAGCCAATACATTTTGGTAATTGGCATTATTATTTTTCTGCTCTCTTTGGATGTGCAGTGTTTTCGTCAAATGATTAGCATTTAATTATTGTTTTTAATTCACAGAATCACTAGATTATACGTTATCTAATGCCTTACATGGTATAGTTTTAGTGAACTTGATAATATTTACCACGTTAATAGTGAGTGCCATTGCTTTAAAAGCGACTAGGCGATATGGGCCATGAGCCGTGCTTAAAAAAGTGTCTCATAGGAAACCACTTTACATTTTAAACATAGATCGCCCTTCAAGCGAATGAGGGTCTCAAAGTGCGATAAGAAACCAAATAAAATTTAATTGGTTTGTTTGTTCGTGATGCACAATTCACTAAAAAAATCATGCCAGACACATAGGGTGGAGCGGTCCTCCCCAAACAGAGCTATTTTAGCGACCTCTTTTGACTGATAGGAAATCGGCTCATCTTTTCAGCATAGCTTGATTTTTTTATGTAATACACAAAAACAAATATGCCAAATAGGGTGGGCCCTTGAGTATGCTAGGACAGCCCTAAAGGGCACCATTTACCGACTCCAGTAGAATCATAGGAAATTGTCTGGCACTTACACATTTTATTCATTATGATATGAAAGTACCTTACGATGAATGCCAGACACGTAGGTTGAGCCTTTTTGTTACGGCCCGACATCAAATTTCAAAATTTTACTTAAGGGCTTTCTGCTTAATGTACTTCATGTACTTCATTTTGGTAGCGGTATTTTAATTAATTGTAATTAATAAACACACATATATTTGCCTGTTCCCCAAAAAAGTCAGAAAATGTGAAATCTAATCGGTTAAGATAATATTTTATTTAAACCCAACATTATTCCTTTTCATAAGGTTGGATGTTGTTTTCATGAAAAAAACACATTAATAATATGTATTATTAATGTGTTATTAATTTTTTATTTAATAATCTGTTCAATTAAATCAGCATTAAAATACTAGATTCTCAAACTTTCGAAGCATGTTTATTGCGAATTTTTAAAGAAATTTATTACTCTATAAAATATTAACCGATTTTTACGATCCAAAATCAATTTTTTTTTCCATTTAATGCTTAATTATTTTTTATAAAAATTACGTGTCAAGTATATAAATAAAATACTCTTACTATTTTTGCATCAGATAGTAATCACTTTAATACAAGTAAGGCTAGAATGATTTATTTTTTATTGATTCATAGAATACAAGAGAAAGTGCAGTCTAAAAACTAAATTTTTTATTCAAAAATGTCATTTTTTATATTGTAACTTTTATTCTAATTTATTTATACACAGTTCTAAGCACTGCTTAAGTTACTTAAACTATTTCTTAACTAATTATTTTATATTACACACTTAACGCGCTGATTTATTTGTACACTTCTCACTTGCCCGCTTATCGCACGTTTTCACTAGCCGGCAGCTTCTCGTCTAATCTGTCTGTTGGACGGCAGCGTTCGTTTTTATAGCCCCCAATTATGTCTTGAGAACCTACTTGATAATTCTTTCCCCAATAATGTTTGTTCTAGAACGGCCCCGAACGTAATAGATCATTCTTTCTTTAATTGAATATTCGTGATTGTTCTCGAAGAGTTTTTGTGGACAATTTAGCTGAGCGGCCTCCTTCTTTGAACTGTGCCGCCTGCGTCAGATAAGAAACTCGCTTCACGCTGTTGTTTACATTTTGCGTTGGAATATCGATGATCATTATTGATCGTTTTACAAATTAAGATCATTGTCGCTTTCATCACAGTCACCTCATCATCTCTTTTGCAACTTTTGGAAAAAGGGCGTTGTCAGTTTCATCATGATATATACTATATTCATTTATATTATTCGTTATATATTCGCTATATTCACCTTAAGTTCTATACTTATTTATGATGTACTTATGAATAAAGCGGTAAATGTCAAAATGTACTTTAATCATTTATCTTGTAGTTTATTTTATGTCATAATGCATTTATGTCCTTTTAATAATACACAATAAAATTACAATGAATGCCAGACAGATTTAAATCCTACATTATTCATTAAAACAAATTTGATCGGAAGATATTCTTCCAAATATAATGGCCCCAAGGTATACTCTAACCAGTAGCAATTGGAACACTTAATAAAATTAGAATTTACCGAGGACATTCGAAAAGAGCCCGTTGTCTCTATACAAAACCATGGGACTTATCTTTTTGCTTATTCAGAAACGCACTGGTATGTTTTAAATGCAGGTGTTCAGTTACCCAAGTGAAATCATATAATGTGAATGTATGGATATGTACAGATAAAAAAACTAGAGGGTCCATTGGACAGCAAAATTTTTTTACGACAGTGGCACTTCGTTTGTATTTTCTTCTTCTTCTAAGGTGCAGGTGTACAGTCGATCAGTGAAATCGTGTACGAGGAAGTACGCGAAGCTCTACAGATACTGGATAGTCCACTGGACCATAACACAGCGGCAACGTGTGCTTTCCTTGTGATGTCTTCTTCCGCACTTATACTCGAGAAAGCAGTGGTGTGTGAATGTGTGTGCCATTTATTGGTGCGATTTGGAAGTGAATTCATTGTTAGAGTTATTATCCGTAATGATACGCCCATGGAGGACAAGGCGGCATCGCTCTTCACTACTTAAAAAGCCATTAAGTGTTGTTTTTTTTTTGGTGTTCCAATTGTGACTGGACATAGTATACGTATCTGGCATTAGTACAGTTGCATAAAACTCATCAAACCCGAGGAATCACTGAACAAAAAAAAAATGGTTTCCAATGATTCTTCCGAAGTCGGTTAATGGTGCCCTTTGGGGCTGTCTGGCATTCACAATGGCCAACTCTACCTGTCTGGCATGTTTGTTTTTGTGTATTAAAGTGGATTCCTATGAACTTTGCTATGAGACACTTTTTTAAGCTCGGCTCACGGTCTAATACCCTAAGAAGTTTCCTCGTCGTGATGTACCTCATCGCAGTACACTGTAATAGGTGTCCCGTTTCGAGAAAATGGAACTTGTTGTATGTTGTGTGTTGTTGTTGTTGTTGTAATGTTGTACCTTAGCAAATGGAAGAGGGCCAGTTAAATATTGGACAGTCCCAATTTTAGTATTAGCAATTTTAGCGCTGTCAGCAGGGGCTTTAGCCAATACAACCGAATTTGTCGCTTTGCTTAACCGTCACCTCGGTGCGGTCGGTTGCTTCTGTAATCCTCCCTAGTATTTTCACAATCGCTGTTCTAAATACTTCCGAACAGGTGCACCGTACTGATGAGGACTAAAGGTACAATTCCGAACACGGCGACAGCGACCGACGTCAACTGTAAGCGGCAGACGACAACCACAGTGCTGCTGCCGATTGTGGTTACTATGCTTCCGAAGGCGACCACGCAGCGGTAGTTCTCATTTGCAGTTTATCGGCAACAGATCTTTGCAGTTCCATTACTTAAAGGCGAAACAGTGGTTTTTACCTGAAAGAATGTCTGACATTTGCAATTAAATATTTAATATTTTGCTTGAGGAAGAAGAAGATGATGCCTTTTTGCTTTTATACGCAATGAGAAAATAAAAGAAAACGTACGATGCCTCTATTTGAAAACAGATCTCAGGAAGGCAGTTATTCTGTTCTGATCCAAAATCATTTGTTTAGTGACGAACGAACATTTAGAGAATATTGCCGTTTAAAATTCATTTCTGGATCCAAAATGCGTGCGGTCGACCACACTACTGGTTTCGGAGCGGTAATGTGGTCAGCGGCAGCGGCAGGCAACAGCGGCAGGCGACAGTGCGGTCATGTTTGGAATGTATTTCGTATAAATACCGTAGAACCGGTACTGTCGCTTGCCGCTTGCGCTTTGCCGCTGCAGTCTGTCGTCTGTGGTTTGCAGTCTGCCGCCGTGTTCGGAATTGTACCTTAATAGTCAGAAACACGTGCCTACCGTTACCTCTCCTCCTACTTTTTTCGGTCTTGCATATTTCATTATTGTTTTATAAATTTAAAGTGTGACCCATTTGTGCCTAAGTGACCCTGTAAAACCTTTATTAATGATTATTGTGTAAATTTGATTTTTTTCAGTGTGTGGAACCTGATTAGTCCATTCTTTCACGGGTTTTGCTCAGAATTTTAAAGTACCGCTTCGATTGACTTGAAATTTGAAATATACATATAAAAGTTATATAGTGCCGATGTGGGCTTTTACCCTGGGGGTGAGTGCAACCCCTTCTCGGATGTGAAAATATTTAACTTCAAAATAACCCCGGAAATCGATAGACTGTTGAATTTCAAGCAAAAAATGTTATATAAACTTTTCTTGGCAAGTTAATATTTTCCGAGTTATTCACAATTGGAATTGTTGATTTTCTACCTAAAAAATGCATGTTTTTGAGTGATTTTGCAAAAATAAATGGAAAACAGTAAATTTTAACAAAAAAATCATGGGGGTTAAAAAAACCTTTTCAAGTTACGAATCGAATGGTTGTTTTTAAATTTTCATCGTAGCAACATAACCCGATGAAGGTGAGGGTTTATTCGAATTAACCTAGAATCTAACCTTTTATCTTCTTCTTCTTCATCTTCACAAACCGTAATTCCTCCACTGCTGGAGGTAGGTCTCTTCAAGTTTTTTCCAGATATTTCTATCCTGCGCTTTTTGTGTCCAGTTTCTTCCTGCTGTGGTTTTAATATCGTCAGCCCATCTCTTCATTGGCCTTCCTGGATTCCTTTTATCATCAATAACGTAAAAAGGAGTGGTTTTTCAAAAAAAAATGCTTGGAATCTTTTTAAAGGTCTTAATGAGACCTTTAAAATGAGCTAAGGTAAAGGTGATTTGGATGGGAAATAATCGAATTATTACAAAAACAAAACGTTTATATCATTAAAAAAAATAAATCGATGACTTTTCAACAAAAATAAAACTCAAAAAGACAACTCTTAATACATATATGTATAATTAGCTTTATTTATATACCAACAACTTGTCCTAAAATTTTGACTAGAATGAAATGCCTATATTTAAATCTTTCATAAACATTTTCCGTTTTTTCAAAATTACTCGAAAACTTAAAGAGATATGAAAAATATGCACTGATAAATGAGTGTATCATTTTTTTGCTGAAAGTTTTCCATTGTTTTTTCTACGATGAAAACTAATTGAGATATAGACATTTGAAGTTTGCATATAAGTGTGAGAACTACCTTTTTCAAGCCCTTTAAATCGCATCCTTTAAAAATTAAGGACTGCAAACAAATCCAACGTCACAAATCTGATAACTATCCAAATTCCCTACAAAATAAGCTTTTACCCAATTAAATATCTTTATTATTAAAGAAATTATCGTTAAAAAATCATTTTCGTTCTCCTATCATTTTTTTCAAAGCATATAAATATCTCCAGTTTTAACTATTTTGGAGCAGCAAACTACTCATAAACTTATACTCTTATATATATTGTATAAGAAAGGGTGATTCTTAGGGGTTAAAACAGCAAATATTTGAGAAATAATAATAGAAATAATGAGGAGATTTTATTTAATTGCACTCACAACATTGACCAATTTGAAATTATAGTAAACAATTTTTATACAGTACCCCATAAAGGGTGTTTTTTAAGGGTTGAATAAATGTATTATATCACAAAATAGATTTATAAATGGTAAAATAAATGTAATGTAACATTAACAGACCATTTAAAATTTTGAAATATCTAAAAAAAAATTTAATAAATATCATTGTAAGGGGTGGTTTATAAAGGTTGAAACTATTACATAGTTCCGAAATTAAACTATGGATATTAGATATATTTTAATTCACTGTAAAATGCATCATTAAATAATTTAAAGCTGCAAAAAATTAGTTCTTTTGCAAATTTTGTCCTAACGGGTAGTTTTTAAGGGTTAAAAATAGTCATGTATTATAAAATGAATTCCCATATGAGAAACAAAGCTTTAGTTAACACACTTAAATATTATTAAAATTCAAATAACTCTTAAATGTGCAGTTTTTAGTTTTTGGTAAAATGGAAATGAAAACAAAAGCACACATTTTAATCATATAACTTCTGAAAAGCTCACTTACAAAATTTCATCACAATCCGTGCGGTACTTTAAAATTCGGAGGTTTTACAATATTTTACCTTGAAAGAATGAACTAGATATACTGTGTATTACCTGACCGAATCTAAAACTTCTTACGTCATTTTTTAGGAAAAAAATCCAAAAATTCATACAGTCACGTTGGTGTATTAGTGTTGAATGAAGTTTTAAAATTAATAAAGGAAAATTAGTGAGTGGCTACTTTTCCATTTCGAAAGCCAGATCGTAGCGCCTTGAAGATGATATAATGAAGACCGACACGATATAGTTTCGCATGTGATGATTTTCATCTTACTAAAGCTACCAAAAATGCATGTATTGGGTAAACTTCGTTATTGGTTCCAGGTTTCACACCACGTTCCAGTTAGTAAAATCAAACTGATTGTGAGTCAAGCCTAGGAAAATAGAGTTGTTTTGCTTTAAATGACTATCAATCTCTTCGTAATATTTTAATAAGTTTGAATTCTGGGTCGAATAAATAACTTTTCGAATATTTCGCACCTTTCTAAATTCAATTATTTCTGTGTAGACTAAAACTGTTTGGGCCGTTAGGGGTTTCGAAGATGTTCGAGCAAAAAAAAAACCAAAGTTTTCGACGCCGCTTACTTCTAAAAACTTGGAGAAACTAGACTCTGCTTTTGTATTTCCGCAAGTCGATCGGGCCTTTTTTCGCGCCATACTTAATGAGTTTTCTTCTTCTCCGTCTCACACATCCATTCTCCTCGCTAAAGAGGAGAGAGAGGTTCTTATTTCATTTTAATTGAGGTGAGTATTGATGCACAACAATAGCGGTGAGCCTTTGTACTTAAACTTTTAATAGATACTTCTTTCAGTGTTCATTATCAGCAAACGGCAGGCCTTAATCAAGTGAATTTAGCGAATTTCGTGCTTTTCGTTTCGGAAACTCAAAATGAATAAATAAGGCCGGGTTTTAATTATTATTTTCGCGTTAGCTCGGCCAACACAGACGAGCGACTCTCTCTCCTTTTCGGAGTTTATTTGAAAGGAAACATTATCTTTTTATCTCTTGACGAGAGGGATGAGAAAAGGGAGGGTTTCTTCTCATTAGGAAACAAAAGTTGCCTTCGAGAGTACCTCCAACAATTTTCATTGTTTTCAAATTTTCTTATTAGCCCATATTTTAACACACAAATTCAAAGAAACACCTACATATGAATGTACATGGCAGTTCTCACTTTTACAAACCAAAGATATATTCTGATTACAGTATATTTTGCATACATTTAATTTTAGGGCTGACCAATTTAATTATTACGGAGAAAGAATTATGAATATTGAAATGAATTAGTACCTTATTACGTAATGATTGGGATTGCTGTTACGAATTCTGACCTTATCCTTAGAATCCAAATAGAGAACTGTACCTTTTTGATGTAACAAATGAGATGTGTGACGAAAAAGTTATTATGATTTTGTAGTGGAAATGATTTGTAATAATTATGGCGAACATAAAGCAATATAGAAAACTTAAATTCATTTAGACCAAAAGTTAAGAAAGCTATTAAACTTTACAAATCCATTAACTATCCGGTTTTGATAAGTCTCAACAAAACTTTAAACAACAGAAATACGGGTAGAGACCAATAAAGAAACAGCTGCTACCTAAACAACAACTTCATTAAGTAATAAAACAACAATACAAAAATATTCATAGATTAGCTGGTATACTGAAAGCTGTTTGAGACAAACGCCCCAGATTCAAAGTGGGGACAATTTTAATGCTACTTTTTAAATTAAAATTATTGGAAATTCTACAAAATGCTCTCAAAGAAAAATAGAAAATTGTATAGCAAATGTGTCTGCTTAAAGAAAACTAATAACGCTATAGTCAATATTGGAAACAAGTGTATTAATTGGTTTAGAGCAGACATTTGAAGAAATTAAACTAAAAAGAATATGAATGGTCCTTTCAAAATAATGTAAAATGGATAAAATTAGGGGATAACTGCTTTTACCTTTGTATCCTACGGAGATGTTCACGTTAACCGCTTAAGGTATACACTGACCTATAAAAAGTTAGAAACAAATATGAAGTATTAATTTAAAAACCTTTTAAAAAACTGATACTGATACTTATGTCTCTGCAATTTCTTTCATTCAGACTCAGCTGAAAAGGTATAATGGAAATAGTATTAACGTTAAGCAACAATAGGATAGACGGAATAGAAGACTGTTGATTGAAAATAATTTTTATAAGGTATACCCTGAGAAGAAACTGCTTGTACCCTTCTGCCATTGTGTCAATCTGGCACAATGGTACAAAAAATATTGACTAAGTATATTAAACCACAACCAGATACAAAGTATAAAAAAAATAATAAAACAAAGTTACCTCCACAAATTGTTAATATTGTTCACTTGTGGGTACTCAAAATCGATACAGAATTCCAAATACTAACGTTACCGGGAAAGTAACCAGATAATTTCGAAAACACAAACATGGCAAGAAACCGACTCAATCTGCATATGGATGAATTAGTTTTCTGAAAGTTGTGGAAATTTTACGAAAGTTGACAATAAAACACTCCCGAACTCTAAAACTAGTTTCAAATTACAAGTAAAAATTTTGTCGGCGAATATTCTCATGTGTCTTGAATGTTTGCAATGGATCTCCATCATATTTCACGTAACGAAAATAAAAAAGCGTTATTAAATAATTTTAGACGATGATGATCAATTACTGATAAGGAGTAAGAAATAGGCTAGAAAATAGCTAATAGGATTTTGTTCAATTAATCAGATGCGTTTGAGGGTAAATGAAACATATTCCACGTAATCATGAAATTAATTTGATTAGTTTTTATGAATTTTAGAGTATGTACTTAAATGAATAGGATATGTCCTACAACAACTTCTAGACCTAATACATATGTACATAGACGTAACAGGTAAGCCTCTCTAGAAGGTAGAAGATGCTGCAGTCTCGGCCACTGCTGACATCAAAGATGCACGGCTACTTGCGATATCCAGCACGGATTTCGTAAAGGTCAGTCAACAATTGGCGCCATCCAAGAGATTCTCACCATTGTAGACTATTTACAGTAGGAATTGATGTAGACACACAAGCCTACTTTACATCAGCAAAAATAATTATTGCAGTGCCTACTGGAATTAAAGTATTTAGTTGATTAGCAACCTTACACGGAACTAAGCTAGTATTCTCCTCAGAGTCCAGCCGGGTAACCATAGAACTAGAGAGGTGAGTAAATTTCTAACTCTTGACATCAAAAGTGCCTTTCTCTCAATGAACAGGGAAGTCATCCTAGAGGCACTGACGTTTAACTCTAAAGTGAAGAAACACAACTTCTCACTTGACAAGGATTATCTCAAAGAAAGAATTCTTGTGGTGGAAGGGCTACTAGAATTTAATTTCAACGCAGGGGTCCCACGGGGCGCCGTGATGGGCCCTGATCGGTGTATTGCGCGATAGATCTGCTGAGACTACCAATGTCAATCCAAGTTCATCTTACGGGCTTTGCTGATGACGTAACATTCACTATTTTAGTTGACAACCTAAAGGAAGCTAAGCGACCCATCAGCGTGGTTCTGAACAGAGTATCTTACTGCCCCAAGAAACACTACTTCAAACTAGCCATCCAGAAGAAAGAAATGGTCGTCCAGACTGGACAGAGGCGGCTCGAATTACTTTTTATGGTAGCAACCGACGGTACTGGAATCAGATCAGCCAAGTCAGCGCGCAACTTGGACAAAAACTGACCAATTTAGAACCACTTCTCGAATGCGTGTAAAAAATTAAGTACCGTAGTCTCTAGCCATTCCAGGATACTCCTAAACACGATTGGTACACGAAGTTCTGCTCAGCGTAGTGCACTTAATCTTGCTCTACGAAGAAGGAGTATGGGCTGACATACTGACCATAGAGATCTATCGTTGCAAACTGGGCTTAGTACAACGAAGAAGCGCTTAGAGTAACGTACGTCAATCATATAGATTGCAAGCCGTGAGGCTAGTAGTTGTCAGCGTTCCTCGGTAGCCATGGAAGGCATAGAAGCATTCCTCATCAAATCTTCAGGCGTATTAGATAATGAAACTTGGAAGAGGATAAGAAGGGAGCCCTTGAACTGAACTTATGAACTTCTTACTTCCTGAGCCAAACGTAATAAGGAGAAATACCAAAAAATGGGGACTATACTAAATTTTGCACTAGCTATACCAAAAGAATACCAGAGAGAAGATAGCATCTTAATATCCCTGAATCCTACCAATAAACAATACAAGGAGATTCGATTCCATCAATTCGACTCTGTAATAATCGAGTACATAATAATAATATTCGTAACTGAATATTTCTTAAATGTTTTCGAAGATCTAAAGCATTGATATATGGACGGAATCTTCGACACCGTTCCGCAACTCTTCGCTTAGCTGTCCATCATCCATGGATTGGAAAACAATTTATCGATTCCACTAATCTATGCCTCTAATGCTCAAGAAAATATCTACTCTTTGTTGTTGTAATAAATTAAAATATTGGTCTTGCAGTTACGCTATCGTGATTTATAAACGGCTCCATTAAACACAAGACGGTCCAAAATGCTTTTCTGAAACCTCGTTATGGTCCTGATCCGGAACCTGATTACTGAAAGAAGCTGAGAAGAAGCTCACCAACGTATTAACTATTTTGAAAACATGCCAAACTATTTTGAACAATTCAGTCCACGCTTGGCATAGAACTTATAAATGTCAAGTTCCGTTTTGTCAATATATATTGATTATAGAAACGACTAGAATAATTAAAAAGCAACATTTCTTATATCTGAGAAAAATAGAAGTATTGGAAGTAAAGGAAATACCAGTTAAAGAGAGGTAACGACAAAAATATCTTTTCGATGGCGCATTAGTATAAGTCACAGCTGGTTGCGCTACTGATGTTAGTATTCCCTGATTGGTCTTATTCTTGATCCCAGACTAGATAAGGATTGAAAAAAATGCAGGCAGCTAAACAAAAGTTGATTATCCAACGGAGTAACATTTTAAATTACATTACATTTTAAAAGTAATGGAATTTGATTTGGCGTTAAGTTACGCTTAGCTAGGGATCACGTGGTTCTAGTTAGAAAGTTGGAAATGGAAACTTTACCGATTAATTTACGAACATTAAATATGTTGGTGGTGCAGGAGATGTTAATATCCTCTATGTGGCGTAAAATGGGTCATCCATTCAATTCCAATCTACTTGGCCAAGGTACAAATTTGAAAAGTTTCTCTAGGATTTCTCAGCATAAACAGGAAGATCCCAATACGCATTTTTCCACTTGTGTAAGAAAGCACGATATAACTTATTAGTTATTCAGTATAAGGAAAATGGCTGTTTCTGGCAATTTGCGAGATTTTAGATACTTCGAGGTAAAAGTTTTGGTTATTGAAAGGAATACTGAAGAAAAGTCAAGCTTGTCTCTTTTGAATATTTTCTTGTATAAATACCTGATTCCACTTCCGTTATAAAGTTAGGGTAAATGTATACAAGAGGGATAATTTAAGTAATTAGCTTTAATAATAGTACGTCATAAGTAATAGGTTTAGCAACGATTTGTTGAGTTTGGTACAAAAATGATGCTTCTAAACTTAATAATAATTCGGATCCTGGAAATTTTCCTTGTTATCTCGTAATGCAAAATTCTGATTTTATTTTCATACTGTCTTCATACATTTTCGCCTATACTGTAGACATAATGTGTGAAACCGACCACCGACGATGTGCTTTTCGTACCCTCCGTAGTCAGCGAGTAAGTAATCTTTGTCCAGTCCGAGTTGGAACAGCAAAAAAAAAAACACTTAATGGCTTTTTAAGTGGTGAAAAGCCATGCCGCCCGGTACTCCATGGGCGTATCATTACGGATAATAACTCTAACAATGAATTCACTTCCAAATCGCACAAACAAATGGCACACACATTCACACACCACTGCTTTCTCGAGTATAAGTGCCGAAGAAGACATCACAAGGAAAGCACACGTGGCCGCTGACCAGTGGACCATCCAGTATCCGTAAAGTCTCGCGTATTACTTCCTCGTAGACCATTTCACTGATCGACTGTACACCTGCACCTTAGAAGAAGAAGAAGATAGAAACGAAGTGTCGCTGCCGTAAAAAAAATTTTGCGGTCCAATGGACCCTCTAGTTCTTTATCTGTACATATCCATACATTCACATACATGATTTCACTTGGGCAACTGAACACCTGCATTTTAAAAATACCAGCGCGTTTCTGATTAAGCAAAAAGATAAGTTCCATGGTTTTGTATAGAGACAACGGGCTCTTTTCGAATGTACTCGGTAAATTCAGATTTTATTGAGTTCCAATTGCTAATTGTTAGAGTTTTTACCTTAGAGGAGATGCTTGTCGATGGTCGTGTGACATAGTGGGTAAGGGACTCGCCTTCCAGACTCGGAAAACGGATGTACTATTGACTTTAAATAAATTTGTGAATTAATACAAAGTTCGGTCGAATTTTGATCACCAAACACGCCCCAAGAAGACAAAGAAGCCTACAGTACACCGATTTACTAATTCAATAAGCGTTGTTGCGTTTCTCCAATATTGCTGAAGATGAGTAAATTTAAGCAGCCGTTGGTTCTTATAAATTCTTTAAGGAAATCGCCTTTCCAGCCTTTGAATTTTTGTTCATAAATAATTATGTTGCTACCATACAAGTCACTCCTCTCTAATTGTTGTTTTAACTTTACCAGACTGTACTGGAATAATACAAGTTAATGAACTTTATTCATCATTAATAATCAATATCACATTTCAACGATACGTCCGGTACGTTTACCCAGGTGCAGTGTAACAGTTATTCAATATTGTATAAACTTACGTTTAGCGTAAATCGGCAAAATGTTCATCGACATCCGTCGTATAAAATATCCTTACTATTGTTAATTCCATAATTTGTAAAACTAAGCAATAAACAGCGTCAACGATCCTGTATTCGAATATTCATGAATAAAATAAAGTCAGTTGCAATCGAACCTCGAAGCGTTTCAGTCCACTTATACCACCCTTAAAAATTACCTGCAACCTCGATCATCACATGGCGATCCTGCCATCCAGTTTAAATAGTACAGTGAACAAAAAACTGAAAGTGGAAAAACTTAAGTGAACGTGACAACAAAAAGGACTTAAAGTGCAGCTATGGGGAAAACTCAGTCTAAAGAAGTTATTATAAGTCAAGCTGGAAACAGTGGAGGAACTACGGCTGAAACAAGCGAATCCAACCACGTACAACTTTGGGAAGTATTTGCTATTACGATTGGACTCATCATACTTGTAATAATTTTGGCACTGGCATATTACCGTATAAGAAAAGCCATGGTTCGTCAAATTCGAAGAGAAATTCGACGAAGTCAAGATATCATCGTATAAACTAAGCCCAATAAGAAGTAATATAGCAGTAAAGTAGGTGCTTTTATCCCGACGAAAAGAACACAACTTTCATCAGGGAACTTCAACTAGCTGTACCACACCGGGGCTAGCATCGAGGGAACGAACAGTGAAGCTATAGCGCTGCTGGCTCGCTACGTGGGAAGACGAAGCTGAAGCTGATGGCTAAGGAATCGACCAAACCACGACCCCATCTACTGAATCTCGATCATCACATCACATGGCTCTACGCTATTGGACGATCATACGATCTACGCTACCGAAGTCCCGCCAACAACCATAAGTACCACTTTTTTTTTTCTCGTCCGAGAATTTTTATTTTTGTTTGTTTTGTTGTTATATTTACACTATCGCCACATAACAGTAATTTAGATGAGGAGTTCAGGGATTATTGCTCAAATAAAAGAATTTCACGAAAATGTTAAGAAATTTAATGGAAAATTAGGAAAAGAATCTGTAGATAGGCGTGAAAATTTGGAAAGAGTAAATAAGTTATTAGTAGAGTTAGGATTAATTGAAAAACAAAGTAGTAATATTAAATCTTTAAAATTTGATAAGGAATCAGATTATGATTATACTGTACCGTATGTAAGAGATATAGATAAATTAATTTATAATTCAAGGCAAATTTTACTAGATAGATTAGCTAAATGTATAGAAATTAGAAGTAGCTCGGGATTTGTAGAACCTAATAGAACAGAGAGCAATATAAGTGTAAATATGGCGGAATAGTTTGAATTAAAAACGGCGGCGTCCTTTATACCGTCTCTTGATGGTACTGAGGAAGCTACTTTACAATTGATTGATGCCATCCAATTATATAGCGATTTGTTAAATGATGATGGTAAGCGTATGTTAATAAGTTATGTTTTAAAAACTAAATTAACGCAAAGTGCGAAAATGCGGTTAAACAAAACGTATCCTACCATAGATGAGTTATTGTCTGATATTAAAAAACATTTATTACCAAAAAAATCTGCAGCTGTTTTGGCAACACAATTACACTCTGCTAGGCAAAAAGAAAAAACAGTAGAAGAATTTGCAAAAAATATTGAAGAGTTATTTTTAAATTTAACTTTAGCACAGGCTGATGGCAAAGATGAAAATATACCTTTATTACGGGAAGTAAACGAAAAACTTGCTATCAACGCTTTTTCCAACGGTTTAAGAAACAATGAGTTACGCACTATTATAAAAAGTAGAAATTATGCTACTCTAACAGAGGCTATAATAGGCGCAAAAGACGAAGAAAATGTAAGAATATCAAATTCAGGATTGCATAGTAATTTTCACATGAGAACGCAAAGAAATTTTTTTAGTAATATTCGCGGAAATCGTTCGTCTAGATTTGTGACAAATAATTTCAACAGTAGAAGCAGACCATTTCATAATAATTACAGTAACACAAGACCTTTTAGTTCTAATAATACGCGTAATAATAATAACAACAACAGCAACCAACAAAATTCTTTTAGAGGTCGAGGTCGCGGAATATCTCGTGGACGTGCATATAACCATCAAAGTCAGCAAAATCATAATGCAGGTCGGTCTAGGGCGTTATACTTCTCAGATGTTCCGAGTTCATCAAATTCTGTAACAGAAACAGACGAAGGCTTTGCGAATAATTTAGAATCAAACGAAACCTCAGAACACCGGTTTTTTCGTGAATAAAAATTTCCAAAACGAAGAAATAGTTTTAAATTTAAATGGTATGAATTTTGTGCGAGTGCGATACAGAATGAAAGAGATGTTATTTTTACTGGATACAGGAGCGAGTATTAGTGTAATGTTTTCGGATAATTTACCAGAGAATGAACTCATCGCCCTCTCATATATTTATTTAATATGACCAATCCTTCTAGTAGATTAACTAAATTTCGACTAACCTTAGAAGAGTACGACTTTTCGGTTCACTATATAAAAGGTTCACATAACGTTGCAGCAGATGCTTTGTCAAGAGTGAAGTTAGAACTAAGTGAACTCAAAGAAATGTGTGCAATGGTAATGACCAGGGCTAAAGTAAATAAACAAAAACCACCAGAAAACCAACAACAATCAAATCCTACTAATATCAGGCTTGATCACCCTGGTGTAGTAGAAATTTTAAAACGTCCAATTAACAGTGTTGAGTTACAAATATACGACAAACAATCTTTTGAAAACATTTCAAATAAAAAAGTTCCAGGCCGTTATGTTCGCTACGGTGATTACGTGTTTGATGAGATATCTCAAATAATTTACTTAATCCTAGATTACCGATCAACGTTTGACTTAGGTACTTCGTTGAGGAGTCTCGGGAATTTATGTAAAAAATATAAGATTGGAGAACTATGCATAGTAAAAACGGAGGAACACAAAAAATTTATAAAAGACATATCGCGATATAAAAATGAAATTAAGCATGCTAACATTAAAATATCGATAATAAAAGACGTAAAGCGTATAGAAGACAAAGAAATGAGACAATTAATTTTAAATGATTTCCATAACCTACCTACAGGAGGACATGCTGGAATTAACCGTATGTTCAATAATATTAAAAAGTTTTACATTTGGTCAGGGTTAAGGAAAGACATCGAAAAGTTTGTTAAGAAATGTGACGACTGTCAAAAATGTAAATTTAGTAGGAAGGCTAAACAAACATTAACTTTAACTTCTACAGCTACATCAGCGTTCCAAAATATTTATTTAGACTTGGTTGGTCCTCTTAAAATGGACACTGACAATAATTTATACATTTTAACTATCCAATGCGACTTGAGTAAATTTGTAGAGTGTTACGCGTTACCAACTAAAGAAGCTTGTGTTGTTGCCAAAGCATTTGTAGATAATTTTATACTTCGTTACGGAATCCCTCAGGATACTGTAACGGATCAAGGCAAAGAATTCATGGCAAACGTTTTCAAAGAATGCTGTAAATTATTAGAGATAAATACTTTACATTCTACAGCGCACCATCATGAATCGCTTGGAGCCTTGGAAAATTCGCATAAGCATTTAGGAGCCTATTTACGAATGCAAGTATCGAAGCATGGTGATAACTGGAGTACTTGGTTACCATATTGGTGTTTTGCATATAATAATACAGTACACAGTGAAACCGAATATACCCCCTTTGAGCTTGTATTCGGTAAAATAAGTAATATACCATCAAACCTTCTAAATAACTTAGACCCTTTATACAATTTCGACGATTACTCGAAAGAACTTAAGTATAGACTCCAAAGTGCGTGTGCGGATGCTAGGAATAAATTGATGACATCAAAAAATAAAAGAAAGGAATATTTTGATATAAAGTGTAAAGATGTATTATATTCAGAAGGAGACGAAGTTCTCATAACTAATGAAAATAGGATAAGTAAGTTAGATCCATTATATTTAGGGCCATATATTGTAGTTAAGGATAAACATCCCAATGTAGTATTAGAAATAAATAAAAAACGGGTAGAAATACATAAAAATAGGGTAAAAAAATATTGTAAATAAGGTAAATATATATAAAAAAAATATGTATTGCAACTATTTTTTTTTCTTTTTCACCGGGGAGGTGTACTGGAATAATACAAGTTAATGAACTTTATTCATCATTAATAATCAATATCACATTTCAACGATACGTCCGGTACGTTTACCCAGGTGCAGTGTAACAGTTATTCAATATTGTATAAACTTACGTTTAGCGTAAATCGGCAAAATGTTCATCGACATCCGTCGTATAAAATATCCTTACTATTGTTAATTCCATAATTTGTAAAACTAAGCAATAAACAGCGTCAACGATCCTGTATTCGAATATTCATGAATAAAATAAAGTCAGTTGCAATCGAACCTCGAAGCGTTTCAGTCCACTTATACCACCCTTAAAAATTACCTGCAACCTCGATCATCACACAATTACACGATTACCTCACAATCATTGCTGATTGTTGGTGAATTCCTCAAGGACCACAGCTGAATATTCTGTTTAGGGTAGAAAATGGAAGTGGGTTAAAATTTGGTTATTATTTGAGGCGCTTTAAAGAAATATTGACGCTTCCAATAAGAGTAACGAATTTCAACAATATCTTTATATCCTTTAAAAATTGGGTCATTATAATGAAGTATTGGTAAATGCTAACTTTTTTTCAGTGCATATAATATATATGGCAAAAGTATGTGGCTCTCAGTACAGCTTAGCATCTTAGACATTCAGGGCTTTGTGGATAAGATGTTTTGATTCACTCTTTGATTGGGATAAGATTTAATGACATATTTGTTGTTTTGCATAAATGATATTCGGTAGTTGTTTAAGTAATTCTTCATACATCATTAGGACACACACCATATAAAAGGTTTACTTGTCACATTCAACGTCGCCTTAGAAAACAAAACACTAATTTAAATTATTTCCAAACTTTGGAATATTTCAATATTCATAGTTTTATGAGTCGGAAAAGCTAAAATGACATTTGTGATTATTACATTACTCAACAACTTGATCGATCTGCCTCGCTGTTTAAATTAGTTTTGGCTTCAAGTACCTAGTAAGTGATTTCGTATCAATGTGCTGATAATCGAAAACTATGCCATAACTACATATGGCAAATATCGTGAATTACAATATTAAAAGGAACACATTATATAGTATATAATGGATTTTATTTCTTTATAGTCGTAATGACATGTTTGTGTTATTATACACTATATGTTTGAAGGCATGTAATCGTTATATTATTACTGGAAATTACTATGTGCGTGAATGAATTACTAAATCAATAAAATTAATGTTAAATTGAACTCAAACTTACTTAATTCCAAAGTAAGGATACATGAGCTAAATTTTAAAAAGCTATAAACCATTTCATCGTGTTCTAAACTAAAACATTCTAATTACTCTGTTCTCTATATCGTTCTTTCTCCTTCCCCTTTCTCCCGCAATACCGGAAAAGCGCCACACAAAGTCTTCGGTAGTATATAAATTTCAATAATTGCTATTTCTTGATGTCACCTTGCGCCCGATCCCACAACTAAACACAGGTCTGAATGTCACTTAAATTAAAACGTATAAAAGCACTAAATAATTTTAATAGTGTTAATTGCTAACACCTTGCAGGGCAACCATTTATTAGAAGGCATAAATAATTTCGAGGTGAAGAGAAGGCCCTTCGCAACGTTTTCGGTATGCACAATGGATTTCACTTTAAATTATTCCGACACAAAAGGGTTAAGATAAAATTACAGGGAAAGATGACACCGAGCTGTTACTGTAGATCAAAAAAGGTTAGAATTGGACTCTTGCTATTATTTTAGTTAAATTGGAAGAATACGTATTTAATTAAATTAGACAAACCGGTTTAGTAGATTAAATCGAATCATGGACGCTCGTTTTATTTTCAGTCAACAAATTAGTAGGGTTAATTGAGTTAATTTTCAGGTCAAGTTAGTGGCTAGATAATTTGAAGTTGAGTATTTCATATAAACGTTAGACGTTAAAGTTTCACAACAAGTTTTCTTTGCCAATGTTTTCTTTTATTAAACCTTAAAAAATCTTGATGTAGAACGTGAAGTTTAACGTTTATTCAAGCTTTTAAAAGTACGCTCTTCTCGTTTTTCACCATCAAACTAATTTCATCAACACCTATCGAGACATTTTTACATTAGAAGAGAAAACATAAGCGTGAATAAGAGCTTTGAATTTATTTTTAACCATTACTCAAGGACGTTCTTTCGTGTACCAAAATTGTTGAATTTTAAATCAAAGTGAGGGAAAGAGAAAAGCAAAGGCAAACGTATCAAAAATCGAAAAGTGATCGTTATTAGAAGAAACGCTGTAAAAACTGATTAAAATTTCTTGCTCGAAGGCCAAGAGAGAAGAAGCGAATCGCACTTCCTCCTCCGCCCTCAAAAAATTGCTATTCAAATGTGTGCCGCTATTGGCAACCGATTTATTCCGATGTCGTTGAAGTAACAAGATTCCGTGGGCTTAGGGCCCTCCTGGCGAAGAAAAATGTTTGTTTTATTTAAATTTAAGTGGCGAACAAATGATCATTATATTTAAATTATACGGGCGAGTTGCACTCGCTTCAAAATATCTTTTCGAGAAGTGTCGTAAGCAGAATTTTTATCTTTCTTCGCCCTGCGAAAGTTTTCGTATAGGGTGTATGGAAATTGCTGGCTTGCTAGCTGATAAAAAATTTCATAATTTTTCAAGTGGTGGAAAAGTCGTGTGTGCTTTTAAAGTAATCTACGCCAAATCTTGATAGCGACAAAAAAGAGAAAGACTGAAAAGAAAAACATTACCTTAAGACGGCAATATCGAACTAAGACTAAGTAACAAAAAGTGAGATATTTTACACGTGGTGGTTTCTTTAAAAATGCACACTATTGGTAACTCAACAACGGACACTGGTTTTCTCATTTCTCGTCTCTGCCAGTATTTTATTCAATACAAGAGCGTATACCAATGATGTCTAGTCCTTTTTTCACCTATACTAGTATACAACATGATGTAAATTGTGCAAATGCGTTTTTCCGGGATATTTGGCCGTGGTCCAGAAAAGTTTAAGTAACTTGACGTTTCGTCTGCTTCTGCGGCAAACATCTTCAGAGGCGATGTGGTAGTCTTCTAAGCGTTCGACTGCTTCGAAAATTACTCTCGACTGAATCTTCGACGTGAAACTTCGTGAAACTTGACAATCCTAGACCTGCTGCGTTTGTTTTTGTGCTCCCATGATTATCTGTTAAGATGTCCGTTTGTCCGGTCCCTCGTTTACCTGTCTCTTCTTTGAACGTTTCCCTGTTTAATGGTTTAATTTTCGTTCTGTTAAGTATGGGAATCCAGGTACTGTTTATCTTTAAAGTTTCTTCTTTCCGGTTAAAATTGTTCTTGTGTTTGAAAATTTCAATTGCCTCTCTCTGTAGTCGTGTGTGAAATGTTGAGTGTTGGCCAAAATCTGTGTGTCCTCAAACAGGATTTGATGGTCTCCAGGCTCCATTAAAGTGTGTTCTGCTACCACAGATTTTTCTGTTTGTCCTAGGCAGCAGTTCCTCTTGTGTTCTTTTATCCTTGTGTTGGTGGATCGTTTTGTGGTGCCAATGTAGACTTTTCCGCATTTACATGGTATTCTGTATACCCCTGGTGTTGACAAATGGTTCCTCTTGTCCTTGGGGCCCCTTAGACTCTCCTGTATTCCTCGGGTGGGGCGAAATATCGGTTTTACTCCTTTCTTTCTCATCTCTTTCCCTATTCTATCTGTGATGTTTTTTATGTAAGGTAGGTATACCACTCCTCGTTGTTCCATTTCTCTGCCTCCTGTAGTTTTTTCTCTTTTTCGTAGGGCCCTGTTGATCTCTTGTTTTGTATATCCATTTCTCTGTAACACCTTTTTTAAGTGATACAGGAGAGTCTAAGGGGCCCCAAGGACAAGAGGAACCATTTGTCAACACCAGGGGTATACAGAATACCATGTAAATGCGGAAAAGTCTACATTGGCACCACAAAACGATCCACCAACACAAGGATAAAAGAACACAAGAGGAACTGCTGCCAGTGCTGCCTAGGAAAAACAGAAAAATCTGTGGTAGCAGAACACACTTTAATGGAGCCTGGAGACCATCAAATATGCTGATGAAATATATGCATTCGTTGTTAATAATTTCGCGAGCTACCCCAGATTAAAAAAAGAAACGTCCAAATCGGATTATAATTAGCTGAGATATGCCGATTTTTTATCGCAATGTGAATTTGAACTGACTCTATCAATTTTCCACGTTGCGCGCGCTAGTGACGACTCAATAATTTTCAATTTTAGCTTTTAATAATTATAAATAAACAATTTGTGAATTATTGAAAAAAAAATCTCAGGTCCTAGTAAAGTTACAGAGACGGTTTTTTTAACATACGTGGAAAATTGCCAGCTTTCCAAAAATTAACTTTGCATATAGATACATTATTTTTTTTTGCATAAATAATTGCAAAAAACCGACGTAAAAAATATACACTTTTTCTGACGCCATTTTTAAGGTGAAAATTGAATACCTTAAATTTCAATATTGAAAATCTAACTCTTGACGAAGAAACAGAGCCCCGGATGAACCCTCTAGGCCGACGAAAAAGGTTGAAATTTAATTTTACATTTAACACCTTTTTTTACAAAAAGTGTTTTTTTCATAAACAAATTAATATTTTTGCACAAAAAGTTTATGGTAGGTTAAGGGTACTAAAGTACACAAAATCTGAAAGTTTCAAGCTTCTACGTGCTTTTTTCACGAAATTAAAAATATTTCAAAATTTGCCAAATTTTGCTACTTTTTTGCAATTATTTAAATAAATTATTAACCAAATTTAATCTACCTGGTCTGAAGTTAATCGTTTTTCAACAGGTCACAAATGGTAAAAATTTAAATCCTCTATCTATAGTTGCCTTAAAGGTAGCTAAAAGAGTCTCAATTTTTACCTATTTTTGCATAGATAAACATTGTTTAAAAAATGACGCCACGCTTCAAAATGGGATACCCTTCAAAGAGCCATTGCTTGTCACCAATACAAAACATTTTTCCACATGCCAACCTGTTATGAATTACGATAAGCATCTCTTCTTATTCTACTGGGCTATTATATTAAGGGGTAATGAAGTTGTTTTATATTGAGTAATTGGTTTTCTAAGCTATTCATCTCGATCATATAATGGACGATGGCCAAAATGCCGAAAATGGGATTTCTTCATTACAACATTTTTTCGGTTCAAGACTTTTAGTTCTTGCCCTTCCGTTGCTACGTGGCTGAACTATTTACAGTATGGATAATTTACTGAAGGTAACAATTACTTTCTCATTTCATTGCTTCATTTATTTTTCCGATAAAATATTAAACTAATGCTTAAAGCCAACTGCTGAAATCAGATGTTCAGTTTTTCTTGTAATTGAACTCATTTTTGTCCTATCTAAAGTATCAAAAACATCCTAAAGAAATCCGACCAAGAGTTGCGTGTAACAACAAAAATTCAGTATCCCTAGAAATTGTTTAAGGCGTTCAGTGGATATGTTGATTTATGTCAATTTTCCAAATATGTGCTCTCAAATAATAAAAAGATAATATGAATACAAAATTCAAAGAAACAAACAATGAAGCAAAATTTTAGCCCAATAAATTCAGTCCAAATCTTGAAAAAATCAACTAAATCCCCGAATGAAATAGGTTGCGTGCAAGACTTCAAGCCACCCGATTATCGGACGTGACTTAATTACCGTAATTATTTTTATCTCACAAACTTGTGTAATATCAAATTAGTAACTACATAGGTGTACCACTTATCCTCTATTTACATACATATACGCTACCGATGAAATTAACAGTTAGTTCAATTGGGATTTACTCAACAAGTCGATATGTCAAAAATAAATAACTTTGACTACGAAAAACGTATGAAAACGAAAGGGTAACGCATTTGTACGTATATGAAGATTTCGACTGCCCGTATTGAACTATTTATATGTATGTAATAAAACTATGTAGGACAGATTTTTTGTACCTTGCTATCTAAGCAGTTATACACCTGAATAATTTTAGAATAACTCTCACAGCTTGTTGCAGTCCATATTTCACTGTTTTCATAAACCACCTCCTACCATTCACTGTTTTTATTTTGTGTTAAATTATTTTTTAAATATTTTGAGTGGATCTTCGAGTCGTTATCCGGTTCGAAGAAAAGTGTGTCAGAAGTGTGTTAGAGCCATTGTTAGGTTATTCTGTTGTCCAACATGTCTATATATGTAAACTCCTGGACAAAATTAACGCACCACCACATATATTTTGTGTTATTCCAAAATAATGATGATTTTCAGTTGTTTAGCAATCTTACAAGTAGGCTCTGGATATAGTTCGATAGTTTAAGTAAATGTCAACATGGGTTTTGATTTAAAAAGTGTAATAGCCAAGAAAAGCATTTTCATGAAAATTGATTTAAAATCTGATCAGAAATTGTTGCTTATTAAGACTAATTGTTTTGAGCCACCAAGGTTTTTTGTTATTGATAGTGTAAGTGCGAGTGTTCTCCAGTTTAATAATGAATCGCAGAACAAATTTGTCAGTGGAAGAAGCAGTAAGAGCATCAACTTTGCTGAATGAGGCATATTCGATGCGTCATGTTGCTAATGTGATAGGAAGAAACCATTCCAGTATAAGTCGCATGGTTAGACGATTTAACGAGACAGGTTCTCATTTACGAAGGCCGGGACAAGTGCGAAAACGGTGTACTAATCCAATAGATGAACGTTTTCTTAGACAATCCGCTCTAAGAAACAGGACAACGACTAGTATCATGCTACAAAATGAACTCGTAGCTGCTCGTAATCTTCTTGTATCTTCCCGAACGATTATAGAAGGCGCTTAAATGAAGCTAGATTAGACAGCAGAAAACCGGCCAAGAAATTCCTGCTCACCAGAGAGCACAAAATTCAAAGGTTGCGTTTTACGAGACAACATCAAGATTGGACTCGTAATGATTGGAAGAGGGTTTTATTCTCAGATGAAACGAGAATCAGCCTTAAATCTTCTGATGGACATGAGCGTGTCTGGGGAAGGCCAGGAGAGAGATTTGCAAGTTGCAATATCTCTCCAAGAGTTCCATTTGGTGGTGGCTCTGTAATGTTTTGGGGAGGCATCTGTTTCGATGGCCGCACAGAATTGGTCTCCATACGTGGTAGGTCAATGAATGCGGATTATTATCTGGAACCTATTGTTGTTGACCATGTAATGCCATTTGCTCCTATTGTGGGACCGAATTTCTTGTTTATGCAGGACAATGCTCGTCCTCATGTGGCTGGGCAGGTTATTCGCTACTTAAATGCTATAGCTATTCCGTTCATGGAATAGCCAGCCAAGAGTCCCGACATGAAACCAATAGACCATCTATGGGACGATATTAAAAAAAGGATTCGACGTCGTTCACCTCCACCTGCCAACCGCAATCAACTGGTAGATGCAGCAATGCAGGAATGGGAAGATATTCCTCAAGAAGTAGTTCAAAATTTGATCTCCAGTATGCCAAGCGCATGGAAGTAGTAATTAGGAGTAGAGGAGGACATACACGATATTAGAACAGCTCTAAGTCTGAAAATTCTATTGTTTTTGTTTGTTTTCTATTTGCAAGTTTGCATTGTTTCCAAGAAAAAAAATTTCTTTAATAAAAAATTATTAGAGATAACGGCCTGATTTGCTAATTTCATTTACTAGCTACTAGACAGTACCTAACTATAAGCTTTTATAAAAATGCAATATTAATTTCGGTATTGTAATTATACAAGTTTAATTGGGTGGTGCGTTAATTTTGTCCAGGAGTTTATTAGTAATTACATGCAATATTTCGTAGATCCATCATATGTCAATCTCTATCTAGACAACACCCCTAAACTATTCCCGAATGATCATTAAATACACAGTATATTTAATCGGTCATTCTGGGGTCGTCATATTTTAATCAAAACATCATTACTAAGCAGATTAAACTTCACTCATCAATATTAACATTCCACAAAAGTGCGTTGCCTTATTACCTCGTCAATTTTTTTAAACTTTATTTAACTGTCCCCAATAATTCTGACTCTGTTAGCGTACCTCTTATACCCATAACCCATCTTTGAAAAAATATTAGTAATTCCTCTTGAATCCCATTGTTTAGATGTTGCTGGTAAGCGACAGTTCTCCCTAAAGCTATTGGTGTTTTGATCAATTTTTCTAAATGAAACATTTTTCACGGCGTCGGAACAAAACTATATTATGTGTGGTAATATTAAACGAAAACTATTCTCTCTTGGACGTGCAAATCAAGTCATCGCACGAAATAAATTTGGATTAAACCTAACATCCGACCAATACGTCGTTCAAAGTTTCTTTACTCCTTCCACTAAATATGTATGTATATTTTAATAATTACGTATGAATATCGGATCAAATGAAGCAAACCTAACACCAGCAGCAACCCAACACTTTTCCCCATAAATGACACATATTTGTATTCAGTCCTTGACAACGATTAAGTTTTCCGTTTAATTAAAATTTTCTTAAATTCTTCCGCGATTCAATTAATTCGAGACACGATAGAATGTGACAGCTTCCATTGTCAATATTTTTGCATAACTATGAGAAAATGTTTAATTATGAATATTAATAGTTTAGAAAAAGGTCTCTTTCAAGAATGCCCGAATGGTTTTTTCATTCGAAGGTGGCATTTTTATAAAATAACACAGGAAAATCGAAAGGATTTTAGTAATTAAAGTATTATTTGCAGACGAATTTTTAAAATCCTCCAATTTAGGAATATGTTATTTTTATATTTTAATTTCACATTACAAAATTTTAATTTCTGAATTTAAGTCAATTAATCGAATTATACTTTTCCGGAAAAAACTAAACTTCAAATACGTTACTAAAAAATATTCCACTATTTCATAAAATTATGAATATATTTATTTCAAAAGAAATAAATGAATAAACAACGTTTTCCATCAGTACATGTTGCTGGCGGTCTAAGCAAAATTGCATATATGTCTGCCACTAATGCCTTTTCAATAAGCTCATGTATAGATTTTCCAATGATCAGTCGAAGTGGAGCATGAAGGCGGGCTAGCGTATATTAGCGATATCTTTAGCCGATACCTTTTGCTAAGTAATTACCTGTTTTGTTTTTATTGGAGCAATCATCAAGATCATTAATCAAATGTGACACTGGCTCGATGGGGATTCGAAGGTTGTTTCTGTTCCAGCGATTAGCGAAAATTTTAATGAATACCGAAACACACACACACACACACACACACACACACAAGCGCGCGCGCGCGCGCGCACAGAAATTTTGAGATCTTACTACCAGAAATGACTTTACTTAGAAATGACACTTGTATTCTATTGAAACGTTTTATACAATTCCTGAGAACTTATTTCAGGAGTTAGAAACACTTTGAATAGCTTGCACGTTCTCAAAATTTTCCTAAATAGTCCAGAATCTAAGACTGTAGATCTAATAAGATTTAGTACATATTTGTTTAAATAACGAAATACACGTTGCATGTATATCGATAAAATACACCTTAGGATTGTAGTACGATGTTCTTAAAGATTTTTCCACTTTTTTTGATTTAGGTGAATTTTAAAACTACTTCAAGCTTTTCTCATTAATGGAAAGTATCTGTTTGAGAATTTGTGTGTTGGGTAAGAAGCGACTTGTTAACACGGATGACTTAATTTTAGCCAATTGAATGAAAAACTATAGTTTGCTTAAGATAAGATCCAATATATACATACATCCAGTCATATTCCCAACAATCCCAACGACTGCGAATTTCTGTCGAGAGCGCGAGCGTGCGACATCAAAAGCGGCATCATCGTCTCGCTAGATTGCTCCCAATAATTACTATGCAAAATTATTAGCATATTAATTAAAGAAAATGTAATTAAAATTGAGTTGTGTCGAATAGAAACGCGATTAACATAACCGAGTTGGGAGAGAGTTGGCAAATATGTCCGGCGATCAAAAGTGAGACGTAAATTGCTACCGAAACATCTTCTGACGCCTTCATTTAAATACACACTGGATTTAGATGGTGTTTTTATTGGTTTTGAATTCGTTTGCATGGTAATTTTTCGGACACGTGTGCCAACAACGAGGAGAGCTTCCTAATGTAATCGAATTTTTTTGGATCACTTCTGTAACTCTACCACCATTTGCTTCAATTCACACTGAAGTTCTTCTCGCATCATTTATGCTTGAAGATCTACATGAGCTAATGTAATTTAGCTAAAAATTCTATCGGCACTGTTTTGTATTTGGGTGGCCCGAATTTGACCACATTAGTAATAAGATAATAAAGCTTAAACAGCTTAAAATAGAAGGTATGAAATAGGTAATACCATTTAGCTAATCTTGTTTATTTGAGGCAGGGGAAACAACACAGGTAAGTATTAACATGCCAATATCTTTGAAACTATACACTGTAAAACATCACCACTTGATTTGCATTCAGGGCGGTAATATGACTGAGTTTTCTGATGAGTGTATTTCTTGTGCGGGTAATGAACTTACATTACTCTATTACTTTTTGATTCGGGCTTAACATATTTGATGTTCGTATGACAATTAACCTTATTTCAAAAACTAAATTAATTTTTATTAATGTGACATTATGAATGTTTAACATAATTCTTGATAGGTTTTTTGTCATATTTTTAACTTGAAGAAATGTCCGTGGGGTTTAAATTTACAAATTGCCGGGGTAAAGTATTAACCTGTCAATTCCTACCCCGTATGTATGGCTAGGTTTGACATAATATTTAACTTAATGTATATTATATGTATCTAACTTGATAATACTGTTCATTACAGCATGAGAAGGTACAAATGATAAATTACGAAAGGTTTGAAGTGCTTAGCCCTCTTCAATTTAACCGCCCTATCAGTAATAGAGAAAAAAGGCAAAACAGGGATGCAGCATAGGAATGTAAAACTTGCTAGGTTTTATTATTCAGCTTTGTAAAGAAGAAGTAAGCGGATACACCAGTATAATTAGGCTACAAAAAGACCTGGTTGGTGTATTCAGTTCTGAGAAGAAAACTAAAATTGTACTATTTAAAGTACGCTACTTTTTTTTTATTTTACTGAACGAGTAAAATAAAGTAAATGAAGTAAACAGCCTAGCATATTAGTGTGTTATTTTCTACATTAAGAACATACTAGAATCCTAGAAACCTAACGAAATGGCGGGTGTTGATTGGTTCACAAATGTCTTGAAGTGAAATCCAAAGTTATTATTTTTGAGCAAAGAAGCAACCAGTCTAAGGAGAGTCAATTTCTTCAATTGGACCAACGTGGAAACATTTTTTGAGAAATATAATAGGTAAGAACTTGAAATATATAATTTTAACCTCTCCGGATATGGAACGTTGATAAAGAATATGATCGATGCTATGACGTTCGCCGAAAGAGGCGTTTTGGTCACATTTATAGTAGCAGCAAATGTTATCTGCAATGACATAGCTTATAT
Source organism: Cryptocephalus moraei (assembly GCA_946251905.1). Taxonomy (NCBI): domain Eukaryota; kingdom Metazoa; phylum Arthropoda; class Insecta; order Coleoptera; family Chrysomelidae; genus Cryptocephalus; species Cryptocephalus moraei. Next base: position 14,082,880 of record OX276453.1, on the reverse strand, counting down.
GTTTATCTGCTCTTGTATATGCAATAAAACATTTGTTAGAAGTAGACCGTCAGAATGTATTGGCCATGAAAGCATATTCGGATGGATGATTAAAGAAGAGTTCCTGAAATTTCTTGAGCACTTGGCTAGTCATGTGAACTCCAAAGAATATCGCTTTGCTGGATAACTACAGCTCACATGTAAACCTAGAAGTGGCTAATAAGACCAAGAACATTGCTGTTATTTGCGCCAACATTGCATTTGTAGAGAACCACGAGTTTTCGTCCTAATTAATAAAAATAAATTAATTGTTAAATCAGTTGATTACAACGTATAATGTTAATTGTTGCCCCCTTTATTAATACTTACCTCAGAATGGTTATATTTAGCCCCTTGTTTGGCTAACAATTAACCACCAACATTTTTTAGAAAAATTAATTTCTTTGAGGAAGTTCTGTTTTATTTTAGATGTATGCCTATCACAATATAACTAAATGATTACAGCATCCCATATGAACAAAATTATGTCAAAACATTTCAGACACATTTCAGCTACAACTTTGAATCCAAATTTAGTTAAATGTGACCCCGGCCTCCTTTATAAGATTTTAACAACTCCCCATCCACCATATTTGCGAAGTAAAATATTTTTTTTAGGAGAAACTTAGTGGATCTAAATGTGAGATATCGGGCTAGGCTAGGTGTACCTAAACATCGCTTAGCAGTTTTTAGTTGATGTTTTACTTTCAATGCACTTTGCATCTATATTACCCTTCCTAATAAATTCACCTTCCCTTAGTCGTTTTCGCAAATATATTCATGATTGGTTTTTTGCCAATCAAAAGGGTGTACAGTTAATGCAGATATCATTGATGCCATTGACATTTGTTTGATGTTGATGTTATTTTTTATTTCTTTTTGATATGTAATAAGATTAAGTAGAGTAGCGTAATAAGCTAGACTTCGCCCCAAGTTAGTATGGTTATGTATATTACATACCAAGGGCGTTGTTGTTATTACTAATATTATTAGTGTACTACCAAGTGATGTACAACCTTCCTTCTATTAGTGTACTACCTTCTTTGCAATATTGCTCTTCACCAGTAGGTTTATATAGCATGAATGAATAGGCCAGGCTTCATTAGCCCGGCTTCACTTGGTACTTGATGATCAACAAATGGGAGGTATACTCTAACTCTAACCAGTAGCAATTGGAACACTCAATAAAATCTGAATTTACCGAGGACATTCGAAAAGAGCCTGTTATCTCTATACAAAACCATGGGACTTATTTCTTTGCTTATTCAGAAACGCATTGGTATATTTTAAAACGCAGGTGTTTCGTGTTCGTGCAGTCGCCCAAGTGAAATCGTATATGTGAATGTATGGATATCTACAGATAAAGAAATGAAGGGTTCATTGGGTCGCAAAATTGTTTTTACGACAGCGGCGCTTCGTTTGTATCTTCTTCTTCTTCTATGGGCCAGGTGTTTCGGTCCTTCGGCAATTATACTCAAGAAAGCAGTGCTGTGTATGTGTGTGCCATTTATTTATGCTATTTGAAAGTGAATTCATTGTTAGAGTTATTATCCGTAATGATACGCCCATGGACGACCAGGCGGCACCACTTAAAAAGCCATTAATTGTTTTTGTTGGTGTTCCAATTGTGACTGGACATAGTATACCGCTGTTATCCGAAATCTGGGAATTCCGGGATAAATTCGGTTGTCATATACGTATTTATTATATTATTTTATAGATGTACGTTAAATTACCAAACCAAACTTTAACAGATACATTAGAAATATTTCGGGATATTATATAGATTCCAGACTGTAACTGTAGCCTTTCACCTGGCCTTGTTTTTAAATAAGCATTCATATTTTTTACTCACGCTAGAATGTCTTAAGATTTTAACTGATATACAAAGCAGATTTAGTAACTGATTCTATAATGTGAGAGCATTATTCAACCCTAGCTGTAACTCGTTGCGGCCTCGCTCGCTCACTTAATTGAAAAAGTTACAACTGAAATGTACATATATCTCGATCATAATTATCCACCCAACAACGCCTTAAATCAGCTATAATTAATCGGATAATGTTCTCATGCCTTCAGAACAATTAATTGGGAAAACTAAGCTATAAAGAAGAAGTTAAAGTAAGAAAAATCAAAATCCCATTGCATAGGAGACTATTTATTCTACAAACCACAAACCTTTCCTAACAGGACCTTACTGGGTCGCACAGTCTGTAGTATAGGGAGTTCATGATTCAATTCCCCAGTTTTGTAATTTATATGTAGGTTTCAAAATGATACCTTAGTGACATGGTTAAATTTGCATTTTTTTAAAAACTTACAGCCATATCCTTACCAATTACCTATATCATTACGAAATACAGTTAGTTCTTAGTTCAGTTTTTGCTACCAGTCATTTCTATGATTCGGATAAATTAATCATTTACGAAATTTCATATTTATTTTATTATCCTTCTGTTATCCATCATGATAAACCTACTAAACTTTTAATTAATTGTCAAAAGTAGCTTAGCATCCATCGATTGAATTATTTGTATGTTTAACTCCATAAGAAGGTATTTATAAACCCTGTATTATTTGAACTAAGTTAATTTGAATATTCAAGTAGCAATGGAAATACATATACATACAATGACCAGCAAAAAATCATCAACTAGTTTCACAACGTTCTGTATCGAAATCGTAAAGTATTCACATATATGTATCTACATTCATATGTATATTCTCCTACATATGTAAATATTTTTCTAAACGCTGAGTGCTATCAACTCGAGATAACCCTCTCTTAATTAATTTATTTTACATTAACGTACTCCTTATCGAATTGTATAATCACACTTACAACTTTGGATCTTAAATTTATCATTATCGTACGTTTAAATAATAATAACGCGACGAGAGGTCCTCACTTTTTCTGTGTCGCTCTAGGTAAATACTTGGAGAACGGTGCGCCTGCAAAAATGTCCTCGAAAACGGAAGTTCAAACTCTTAAGGACATTGCCACAAGGATTAGAATCCACAGTGTGACTTCCACGTCCACCGCAAACTCTGGGTAAATATTAATTCAAACTTACCAATCCGAATAAATGGCGTAATTAGGAAAATACTGTGGCACGGGAGAGATTTGAGTTTTTCTCGTATAACGTTTTATTAATCTTATACGGTCTTAATTTGATTTAACAGATTTGTGGTGCACTGAAATTTTTTGATTGTAGTAATGGGAAGACAAATTATGATGAAGTTTTGTTAATAAGTGTCTTTTATGAATTTTCAATTGGTTTTCCATGATACGTAAGAAGTCCAAAGAATATAACCTACTTTGCATTTATGCAATGTGATTGCATAATTTAATTATTTCAGGTCATTTACAAACAAATATTATTTTTACGTTACACGGACCAGGAATATGCATGTTATTTTTATCGCTAAATTTATTAAAAAAAAATATATTTTGGGTGTAATTTGGAATTTAATATATATTCGCAGCTACTCTTTATGAAAAACTGTTTAAAAACTAAAAATTCCAATTTTTGTTTATGTAATATTAACGAATGTCTGATATATTGAAATCAAAGGTTAATAAGTATTATGTTGCGATAACCGAGTAGCGTTAATCGGAATTACTTTAAGGCCAAGGATGAAGTGGAGATTTTTAAGTAATAATGTTATGTTTATTTGAATTACTTAGTTGTAACATGTACCATAGATAAGACAAATGTCATCTACATGTTAACAGAACGATAGCCAACGCAAGCCAAGGGGTAGTCGATTGGCTAGCGCGCGCCTATCGACATGTGTTATGAAAACAGGAAGAAAGGAATCTGTATGGAAAATTATCTGATTTAATCCTGATAGCTAAAAAAAATTGACAACCCAACTAGTAAATGTTGACCAATTTTTCTCTTATATGTATACAATTTTAGTTCCCATTTGATTGTTACTTAACTTTGTATATCGGCGTGTGTTATGTTTTAGTTTCGGGTGTATTCCCATTTCCTTCAGTAGGAGAATCATCATGGGTTTTCATTTAGATACGATATATATAATCATGAAATTACCACTACGTCCTTTATACTATGACATTTATAGAAGAAGAAGAAACGTGTCATTTATCAACTGGGATCAGTGCTGTGAATTTTCACCTGCCTTCAAGGTTGGTCATATTAGAGATACTCACAACGTGCGTTTGTAGATCAAATGCAATGAAATTTTTTTTCTAGTTTCAGCGTTACATTACATGTCTGCTATTGAAATCCTCTGTATACAGCTTCTATAATGTAATAATTAAATTTGTCATGATAACCATCTCTCCACACTGGATTATTTAAGTGACCGTTCATATTTTGTTTTAGTCACCCCACGACTTCTTCTTCCATCGCCGAAATCCTGTCTGTACTGTTCTTCAACACCATGCGCTACAAAGTCAGTTCTCCTAGAGATCCAGCCAGCGATCGTTTAGTCCTCTCTAAAGGGCACGCTGCCCCAGCTCTCTACGCTGCCTGGGTAGAGAATGGTCTAATTCCCGCAGCTGAGCTGAAAAAACTTCGCCAAATCGATAGCGATTTGGAGGGTCATCCTACTCCAAGGCTGAGCTTCGTAGACGTCGGTACAGGATCCCTAGGTCAAGGTCTTGGCATCGCAAACGGCATGGCCTACATTGGGAAACATTTCGATAAGTCGGACTACAGGTATACCCCATGAAAGATCACGAAAGTTACCAAACTATTATCGCTAATGCTTACTGTAAAAGAAGACATAAGAAATTGCGATCACTTAAATCTACGCAGCATCAATGACGAACTGTTATGTAGAATATAAGAGCAAGGCGTATTTCTTCGATTTTGGTTGGTTTTTGGTTCATTTTCAAATACTTACCATGTTTTGATCGACTAAACATATGTATGGTGTGAGATAGCAATTTCATATCCTAGGATGACTAAACTCATAAGCACTGTTTAATATGGGCGTTGTCAGAGACATCGAATGACTAAAGATTTTGGGTACCTATTTGATTTATTTATATAGCAACGAAATTTCTTGCCATGCAATTGATATATCCTTCATTATACCTATTTATATTCCGTTTATTGTAGGACTTACTGCCTGACTGGTGACGGTGAAGTGGCTGAAGGGTCAATTTGGGAGTCCATCGCCTTTGCTGGGTTTTACAAATTGGACAATTTGGTGCTGATCATCGACGCTAATCGTCTTGGGCAGTCCGACGAAACGATGATCGGCCACGACTTGCAGGTGTACAAGAAACGTCTTGAGGATTTCAACTTCCACAGCATAATTGTCGACGGTCATGACGTATCTGCTTTGATTAAAGCTTTCGACGAGGCGGCTACCGTCAAAGGGAAACCTACTGCTATTATAGCAAAAACATACAAGGTAATAACATAACATAAAATTGTTTCTATTTTGTATGACACCGAATTGTATCGTTCCAGGGTAGAGACTTTCCCGGTATCGAAGATCAAGAAAACTGGCACGGAAAACCACTTGGGCAGCATACGGAGAAAGTACTGGCGCATCTTAATTCCCTTTTGAAAAACACTGGTAAACTGAACTTTACCATTCCTCCTCCGACTACCCAAGTACCAAAAGTAGATATCACAAACATCAAACTTTCTTCACCTCCAAACTACAAGAAAGGAGAAAAACTGGCCACTAGGAATGCATATGGACCGGCTTTGGTTAAACTAGTTCAAAACAATCCGAGAGTGATTGCCCTGGATGCAGACATGAAAAACTCCACTTTTTCTCAAGAAGTGAAAAAATTCAATTCGAATAATTACATCGAGTGTTACATCGCTGAACAAAACATGGTCGGCGTTGCTGTAGGAGCTGCTTGCAGGGACCGCACTGTGGCATTTGTTTCCACCTTTGCTGCTTTTCTCGTCAGGGCTTTCGATCAGGTAAATCCCATTAATTTTGAAGAAACCAGCAGAAACTACTAATCCGCGATCTTATACCTACCCTTACCGATATTGAATTGCACCGTTGATGTCAATGTTCGTCAGGTGGATGTTTAAGATTGATAAGTTTAAATTCAGATTTTATTAGTAATTATATAAAACAGAACATAACTTGTCTTTCCTTCATCAAGGTGATTCAGGAACATAAGCACGTTGCTTCTCGAAAGCACCGCCTACTATATCAGTTGGTGTTGCGTTTCATATTTTGAATTATCACGACGCGTTTCGATCTTTTTGGATTTCCTCAGTTGAACATGGGTGAGGATCACTAGGGGTTTACCTTTGAAGGAACAACAGAGGAAAGTACTCCCAAAGAGTATAATTCTACTGACATTTTATCACAATGGTGGTGTGATTTTACATAATATTGATTTCTTTTTAATATCTAGATTTAAACTTATTACGTCAATATAAGTGGTATCAATTCGCTGAACACATCCTTGCAGTGTGCGTGTGTATATAAAGAACTGAAACAAACACTCTCCAAAAAGGCTATTTAGTGTACAGTAATGATAATAGCAATACTCTTTAACAAATTTACTTCCATAAGTGAGATTCGCATTCATATCATTTACACCCTACACATCTGCCCTTCTAGATTCGTATGGGTGCTATCTCCCAATCCAACATAAACTTTTGCGGTTCCCACTGCGGTGTTTCAATCGGTGAAGACGGAGGCAGCCAGATGGGACTAGAGGATATCGCCATGTTCAGAACCATCCCTGGTGCTACCATCTTTTATCCAGCCGACGCTGTCTCCGTAGAAAGAGCCGTAGAACTGGCCGCCAACACTAAAGGCATCACCTATATTCGTACCAGTAGACCTGCCACACCTGTCATCTACTCCAATGACCAAGTTTTCCAAGTAAGTTACAACATTCAACAACAGAAGCACAAAAATGTCACATACCGTCAAGGGTATGTAGGAAGAAACCTACTTGTTTCCGGCTTCATATATACAATTGAACCAAACGTACATTACCGAAAATTTTTCTTATCATTAAATATGATTATTTTTGTATTTGGCGCACTACATACTAGCTTATCCGGAGGAAGCTGTTCAGTAGTGCTGCTTCTTAATGAATACTCTTTCAGATTGGTAAATCTATAGTTGTGCACTCTACTCCCAAAGACCAAGTTCTCGTCATCGCTGGAGGAATCACTCTGACGGAATCAATCTCGGCGGCAACCCAGCTTGCACAATCTGGAATTGGAGTTAGAGTTTTGGACCTGTTCACTATTAAACCCATCGATAAAGAGGGCATCATTAGAAACGCTAAGGAAGTCGGAGGAAGGATTCTAGTGGTGGAAGATCATTATCCCGAGGGAGGTATCGGAGAAGCCGTACTTTCGGCCGTTGCAGAAGAAAGGAATATTTACGTGAAACATATCGCCATTCCCAGGGTACCCAGGAGTGGTACGCCCGCTCAGGTTCTGGATTATTTCGGAATTGATGCTAAGCACATCGTGGGATATGTTCAGGAGGTTCTTAAGAAATGAAATGTTTGAGGTTCGATTTAGATAACTTTGGAAATATATTTTTTCATTGAAAGCAGCATCCAGTAGTTTGTTTTCAAATAAATTACGTTTCTTTCCTTGACCATGAAGTTTTAATGTTATCAAACTTCTACTTACTTACATTTCTACTTACGTATATAATAGCCAGCAGATGTGAATTTCTTGAATATATTGATAAAAGTTTTCAAATATGACCCTATTGAAATAGCAGTTTTATGGACATTTTAAACAAAAGCAGTTGGAGTAATTGACTTAAAGCCAATTAATTAATTAGGTGTTTAAAACCTCGTGAATAGAATTAGTTATTAAAATAGTGTAAAAGTTGCTTCAGGGTACTTTCTGAATTGTCCAGTTAAAAACATATGATAGGAGCAGTTTTCCTTAAATTTATCCCACAAATATTAATGACGTTCTAAAAGTAAAGGAGAAATAGCCACGTTAGGGAATTGCTCTTAAAACCGTTCATGCACAAAGATAAATCCAAATTATATTGATATTCTTCCATTACTCACAAAATAAAAAGGCGAATGGTCAGTAAAAAGTTCTCAAATCTGCAAATTTAAATCGAGCGAGAAAATATGCATACCTAAGCATAATAAAATAAGTATGCTCTATATTTTGAACACGGACAAGAGGCAAATTTTTGTTAAGCAAATATCAGTGATTCGATGAAAATCGATAACTGAGTGGACAAATTTAAAAACAGAAAAATTGCAAATGTTTTTTAGACATTAGTTGTTACATTCGTTGATTACATGTTACAGCTGAAATGTATTTCTCTCACAAAAAATGTTCCCAGTAGAAATGAATCGTTCCCGATCGATTTTCCCAGAAATTATGTTGTAATTTCCTTATACCCGTATATCGAAAAATGAATGATGCGATCTCCACACGAACTTATTATTGAAAGCACTCTTTGACAAGCAATCTGTTCTAGTTTAGGTTTCGTTTCCGAGCTGAAAAAAATTACGTCTTTTACCGGCCCTAATAATAATTGATAGATGATAGCTCGAAGCAAAAGCGATGCATGGTCTATGCGAATTGTTACCGGGAAGACAAAATAGGTATTTTAAAATTGTTTAGTTCATCAGCAGTGATATTATGAACAGTATGGCAACAAGCTATCATAAACCTTTTTATTAAAACATTTATGGATGAAATGCTGTGTAAATAAATAATTTATTCTGCAAGCAACCAATACTAATAGAATCTGGTGTCCCAGCTGTAAACGGAATGATTTCATCGTTACAACAACATATTATCCGTAAAGAATAACATATCAATCAATCAAAAAGAGAAAAAATATAAACGACACGACAATATCGTATTGTCAGCAAACGAATTTAATTCGGACCTTCATCGAATTATACAAGCGGCAATTTTTCATAAAAAGTGTGGGGTAGAACATTGTTCTCTGACAGCCGGGTGTAAATGATACAGTTACAGGATGTCTCCGAGCGAACATCAACTTCTACCGATCATAGATTGTCGATATACACAGACAGGTGAAACTATACGGTTATAGATCGCAATTTGATAAGCCGTCCAAAGTAGGCCGAAAAATCCATCCTGCGAAGAAAAATAAAATTTCTCCACCACTAAAAATACCAAGATATCTTGCTTAATATTATATTAAATATAGCTGATTTCCTGTCGCTCATGTATCGATAAAATTAATTCTGTTGTAATTTAACAATAGCACTCTAAAGCTATAAATTGTTTTTTATAATATATGTATTATTAATAATTACAATTACTTAGTAAGTAATTACGCAAGAGTTTACGTAATTGGTAAGATATAATCTGAATTCTTATTTTGGTAAAAAAAATGCAGAACTTCACATTACAATCTCATTGCCGCTGAAAAATGACTCATGCCTTCCCTTTGATGTTTTGTAATAGAAAAAAGTTTAGGAAGCCCGTAATACAGTACACGTACGCATGTTTGCGTAGGAAAAGTCAAATAGTTTTCAATGCATGTGACCAGGTGCCGCCATGTATATAATCAACTACCTATAACGGTTAAAGTAGGTATAAAATTATTATATGCAGATTCAAATTCGCGCCCATATTTTATGTTGGCATCGACGTACAGTGTTGCTTTGACTGTCCTAGAATCGGTCAAGGTCATATTTACAGAATAGTTGATCTTATTTAGATTATTGTTTCTTTGACCATAACTCTATAGTTTGCGTTAAATATAATCCCAAAACCTGTTAAGTTTACCAAGTATTTATTTAAGAACATATGTATGAATAGCCTGTAAATTGGTTAGCGAATACGCACGGATTTATTTCAAGAAAAGCATGGTTAAAATAATTTATATTCGATCTCATTAATATTTGAAAACTCTGTCTCTTAATTGTTGACGTGCATCGAAAGTTATTTTATTCGACCTGTACATTTGTCCTTTTTGTACAGCCCGTTCGATATTTGATGAGATAGAATTCCAAGAAAACCCGTAGCTACCTTTCTCGGTATCGACGACTTTCGACAATCGACGGAGTATGAGTAGCGTTAGAAAGTCATTGCCGGCCCGTCGTAGCACTTACCATATTAGCTTGTGCGTGCATTCGACATTGACAATAATGTCGAAAGTTTTAAGGCACGCCTCTGTCGCGGTATATTGTTACAGTAGTTCCGATAAGAAGGGGTTTATTGGCTTAGTAGTTTCTTGGAATTCTATCTCACCGAATATCGAACGGGCTTTAGCTATTTGCAAAAGGTAATGGTGAATTATACATATTTTAAAAAATATTTTTGTATAAAACCTTTTCTCTTACAATATCAAATGTTTTATCAAATAACTTTTATATTTTATATACAAACCTTTTCTAAAGAGTCGCAGGATGGGATAAACATGAGAGCGAAAGAAAGGCCATATATTTCTCGTTAGCTAAACAGAGAACGACCTTTTGCGATGTTGCTAGCTCACGAAACATTACAGTCATCCACTCCGCACACTGTACCGCACACATACGAGAGTGTAAAGGGATACGCGACCGCGATACGCTTTGACTTGGACTGCCTGCTCGGCCGGCAACGTTGCAAAACTTCCCTCTCTGTCATGCTAACGAACTACTGCTGGTTTCTCTTTTGCTCTTGTTGGTTTCCCACCATGCGTTTCGACAGAAAAGCTCCGTATACACTTATTTCGAAGGGATAATGCTCGAAACTAAAAAATAATTTGTTAACTATACACGATGCAAAGAAAGTTAGTATAAAAGAACATTGACAACAAAATTAAACAAAACCTATTTTGGACAACACCTCATTAAGAGAAATATAAAACGTACTAAGTGACATGGAAAACAGAACACCCAGTTGTGATTAATGTAATTTAATGATATCGAATGTAATTATTCATTAGGGTACGCAAACAACTGAATTTGATGAGCATCGGTCAGTTAAAACCTGAGAAAAATTGTAATGATTTGTGCTTTCATGCACCGCTGTGTACGCATTAACATGTTAATATGGTCATAATGAGATTATCGATTATTTGCTAAGGCATACATTCCAGCCTAGCCGTTACTTATGTGCCTCTAGGTTTTGTAAATGATGAGGTAAATTTAGCAATCATCTGCCCATATTGTCCCAGGTGTATTTCATTGAGTAAAAGCTCGGAAGATCTTGGCAACCAAAGTATGAAATTGATTTGGTAGTCTCATATAACGGAGGATATAATGTAGTCGTGCATTGTTTTGTTAAAACAGTGATTGTACCTATTGTGAGGAGTCGAGAGATAAGGGCAACATGTAGTTTCATTAATTTCTGGATATAATGCTAGACTCTATTTAAGACCAAAGATGACCAAGTTCGAGTGGCGAGGTAGAAAACCTTTTCCTCTTCTTTATCGGCTCGATTTAAATTTTTTTCGCTCCTTTTTCTCATGTCATACCAAAATATTACTTGGAATGAAATAAAAAACTGTGTAGGTATGACCATGCGATGCACCAATTCGGCACCACATCTTGACAATAAAGGTAAAATGGTGCAATAGACCCCTATACATTCAAAAATAATTATTGGACTTCAATCATATTGACAGCGACATGTTAATTTTTATACGATTATTGTATTAATAATCGATATTGCTTCAATAATATTAACCATGTAAGGTAAGATAAACCAACCTCCCGTTAACCCACTATGAAGCTCGCTAACATAATGAAAATTTGCGCTTATACTCTCTAGATATAAATTATTTCTAGGTACATATAAATGATGAAAGAAATTCGAAGAAATTTGCTTAACGAAAATCAAATGCACACTGTTTCTGCCAAACCCCATTTGCCCAGTGTCAAGTTTTAAAAACAAAATGAAATGCGGCGCTACCGCGCCGCGATAGCCACTCACCCATCCAGCCCACAATCGCCACACCTGGAACAGGCAACGGACAATACAAACAATTATAACATGAGTTGCCACTAAACAGCTGGCGCAGCGCGATAATTGGCCGACCGTTTCGTCCGCATCGTTCGTTTTGTCGATGTTAATACCTCTCACCGATCCAGCGCTTCGAGCGAAGTCCGCGATAAAAAATCTATGGTTTCAAAAGAGTGACGACACAAAAAATCTGTACCGATATGGTTGAAAAATTGTACGTTTGCTGCCTTAACATAAACAAATGTGTATCTAGAAAATTTTTGTAGTGTATTCACAAGTACTGGGTGTTCTGATTTCTATGTCACAGTATCTTTAATAATATGTAGGCCATATAACAGTGGCAGATAAAATTTAACACATAAGCCTAGGACCGAGAACCAATTGGTTTAAAACAATTATTATTAATGTTATTAATGAATATTTCCAAGGGTAAGGGTCACAGGTGAGATCCTTGGAGTAGTATCCATGTTGGGTTATGATAGCCAAAAATTAAATTCGATTAATCCAAGTAGTTTAAGTTTGAATATTAGAAAATTATGGTATACCGGTATTCTACTAAATGCTTAGGAGTTATCAGGAATGCGTTAATTAATAAGGCATTTTCCAAGAGATTTGTATATATTACATGCAGAAATTGCTAAGATTCACAGGAACAGCTGTATCTGGAAGGTTGTTCTTAGCAAAAATATTTACATTTCATATCGGGAATTCCGTTTCCAAAATATTGCTGTGTACTATTGTTTTAACTCTGCAATGAAAAATATGTTTTAATGTTATGTTAACCAGGATCGGCTTCACCAACTTTACTTATTACTTACGTTATTATTATTTATTACATATACGAGCAGTTTTGGCGATCCTCGAATTAAATAATCCTAGTGTGTAATTTCATGAGAAGGGTTTCATGGATATTTCCCGGAAAAGGCTAGTCCTTTCCTGACCACAATATTCAATCTTTCATCAGCTGTCTCTCCTTCTTATCTCAACTGTTTCTCTATTGTTTGAAATCAAGTTATCGATACAGTTTATCCCAGTGCGCCTCGAATCCCCAGGGACCGCGGGCCTGAGATGGATGGATTTTTTATAGGCTACATACATATTCCAATTTGAGTCTCGCGTTGCCTCAAATAAAACGAGTAGTTTTTCACCGACGGCGTTTAGAGAGAAAAGGAAAACGTTATTGGATCGGATCCTCTCCTTTCTCTTTCTCCCTCTCTATATTATACCAAACTGTTGGTAATTTATCTATGTACGTATATAAAAAATATCGAACGTTAAATATTCATCGGCATATACAGGCTTTGTCACCAAAGAAAGCAATGTTTTAAAGGTTGTTGAAATATTTTTTTCAATCATTTAGTGAATATTAATCACTTGAGACTTGGGCTTAACAGGTGAGTAAAAATTTTTTTGTAGATTTTCCTAAATCCATAATGTGCAGGTGATTTTAAACTAACAAAAAAATTGTTTTCATAATTGTTTACTGATTAATTAATAATTATACCGCTCACACGTTCTTCATGTACATCTATCGATGCCTAATATCAATTCATATTTTACAAACGTCTAGTTACAAATACAGCACAACTATTTAATACAAAACCACACCTGTAGCTAAAACGGATTAAACCCCGATTCCGAATCTATCATCAGTTTCAACAACTTGGCTTCCGAAACGTCTACAACCGTTATAAATCTAAATAATTTAACGGGTGAATTAGACATAAATGGAAGCAACGACCCCTTTCCCTTCGAATTTTCTCAGGAAAACTCCAAGTGGCCAATGTGTATTCAGAAAGCAATGAATCGAGTACTAAGTATTCAATCCGGAAACCGCTACAAGTGTTAAGCTTCCATTTAGACTAAGTCTGATTCCATTATCTAACCCCTTGGAAGATTTCACCCTTTGCTCCTTAGAGCCCGAAAGGCAGGGGCGGACGTAGGGGTGAAGGATTACGATCTACCGAGTTATTCGAGTACGGGTCTTTTGATCTTTTTTATAAAACCGGAAGGGGAATTAAAACGATCTCTGAAATGGTTTCTTAACTTACTTTATGGCAATATCAACTTTATGAAAATTAAACCGACACACTAACTTTAAAAATGCTTGTTTTTTATAGTTTCAACAATTTTAAAGATATATCTATATAATTTCAAAGAAATGTAATATTCAGTCTACATTATAAGTTATCCTAACATTTGTTTGTATAGGTTCCTAAACAAGAAATTATTTTTTGGACTGATTTTAAGACTTCATATTTTTAATACGTAATTCACGACTCTCAAAACTCTTGTAGTTAACATATCATTTTCTATAAAAGATTTAGTATAGTAAAATTTAACTATAGCAATAATCACATGATTATCAAGTTGTCGATATTAGTTGGTATATGGCATTTCGTTCATACAATATTTATAACTGTTCTATATGAGATTGAGGTCTAGTGGTTGCAGTGGTCAATCTAATACATGAACTTTCCATTTTAAATATTTCCTTATGACTTCAGTAGTATGTGGGCTGACATATTAAATATTGTCTTAATTACAAGCGGCAAGACATTCAATCCTAATAAAATTAAGGTCAATACTCGAGATGCTTTGGAATCTATTTTTTGAAACAGATTATTATTCTTTGATACCATTGTCTATATCTACAATTTCTTACTGTACTAGTTACCTTTTTTAACATTTTCCAACACTTTCTGTATTGTTAAGTCAACACTTAATCGCAGACTAATATTACATAATTCTAATTTTATTTGCAGAAATATAGGTATTTATTGTTTTCTGAGAAACGACAATTTTTTCCCGTTCCCGGAATAAATTTTTGTTCCGATTGGGCCCGTCCGAACGTGTCATTAAAGCCCACGAAAGATTAATTAATAATCATATTATATCATCTAGATAAAACGAAACGAGTTTTGTAAAATACAAACACATTAAAGAGAACATCGAAATTGAATTCCGCAATACCGGGTCACCTTTCTTCCCTCCTTTCCCTTCAGTCACGGGCCCCTTTTCTGGTGGGAGCCTTTTTTGGTTCGTAATCTGCCATTTTCGAATCTTATTTCTGCACCGTCAGATTACTTCAAAGGGAATTAGAGTAAGTTTGCGCAAAGAGACTTCTTCGTCCTTCGCCCTTTTCGTTTTCGGGGAATTAATGTGTTTGGAATACAATAAAGGAGGAGGACGGCGGGGCGAGGGGCGTAAGGGGAAATCGGAAAATCCGCCAGGGCACGGATTAGATTTGTTTAAGAACAACAGAAGGCAAATTGGCATTCACCGAATTTGAATTTTAACGCCCATTTACCCGCTTATAGATTACTCGGGGTAGACAACTGTTGATAACGATAAAAATTTAATTCATTTAATATAAAGCATCCAAACCCAAAAACGGTTATCAAATTGAGGCCGTATAGTTTTGTTTATTAAATGTCCTTTTTTAATTGTTAATATAAAAGGTTAATTCATTTTTTGTAAATTAATCAGGGATCATTTCACGTTTCATTTGGATAATCCCTGCCATTAGTTACTTATGAAAACATAATTTCCTGAACTTGGTAATTTTTCTCTGGAATTTGAATTACTCACTGAATGAGTAATCCCACTGCCTGCGAACTGGTTTACTTCGATAATGTGGAAAGTTATAAAACTACCACTCAGAGTTTCTCTGGGAATAAAAGGGTTAAACGTACAAAGTCGTCTTGGAGGCATTTAGCTTTAATATTGGAATAAGTTCCGTGAAGGTTTTCCGGTGGAAAATGAAACTGTTGTGCAATATTGCCGTAAGACTTTCTACCGAAGTTCTGTATAGATTTCTGAATGAAAGAACTAGAATTGTTTAATCAATCCATTGTATAAGATTTAATATGATTTAATAATAATCATAGGTAGACCCTTGCTTGGGGAAGAAGGAAAGTTTGATGAAGGGAATGGTAAA
Source organism: Cryptocephalus moraei (assembly GCA_946251905.1). Classification (NCBI taxonomy): domain Eukaryota; kingdom Metazoa; phylum Arthropoda; class Insecta; order Coleoptera; family Chrysomelidae; genus Cryptocephalus; species Cryptocephalus moraei. The sequence continues at coordinate 14,067,037 of OX276453.1, read as the reverse complement.
GTAGCAACAGGCTTCTAGAAGGAACAAGTCAGGTTCCTTCATTTCAATAATTGTGTAAAATTAATATTTTTTTAAAGAACCTATCATTATTTAAATTTAAAGTAACAATTCTTAAACCATCATATTTATATCCTAAATGATTTGCAGGAAAATGTAAGTAAATTAGTTAAAAACAGATTTTCTTTAATGTTGCATAATGAACCCGTTTCCCACTATTGCGGTATTCCGTTAAGTTCGACATTAGTGTATGCAATTAAAGCAGTAAACTTTTTCTTCTGTAATTGTCCAATTTTAAGTTTTTGAGATAAATAAGCTCGAACATGTTACAATACCCAATTTTGACAAATCCTTAATTTGACTTTTGTAGTGTGAGCACAGAAATTGAGCATTGTGAATGATTTTTAAATCCCATTTCTTTCGCGCCACCTACTCCTTTGGACAATGTAAATGGTACTGCTACCTTAAAAGCGACGCAAATTGAAGCTTAAAATATCAAAACAAACGAAATGATAGAAAGAAGGTTTAGTATGAAATAGGAGAGCAGGTAAAATATAAATATGGGAGAATGTTCTCGGGGAGCTGAGATAAAATCAGAAATGTTCTCGATGATCCCCAAAATAATAACAATAACTAATCGTTAGAATACTTCACAATGCCGACGTTTCGTTCAAAATTCGAAACATATTCATGGCTCTAAAAAATATGTTAAGTATTTCTTATATAACTAAAAAAGTATCACTTACATGTCATAAGATATAAAACTTGACATGTTTGAATTTGATAACTGTATATCGATGGTTTTAAAAAATTTATTAGAAGGCCATTATAAATAATAATATAAACCTTCAAAATCGTGAGTGCTAAACTAGCATATGTAGTAAAACCAGAAGAAAACACAAAGTCTTCACCACCAATTTATTAACCAAAGAGCGACCGGTTTCGACTATCTAGTAGTCATCATCAGGCTCGTACTAAATAAATGAGGAACATTAGGCATAAAGAGGTAAGTATCTTACAATACAATACTCACATATTAAAGCATTTTAGGGCTCACGCTGAACGATATGTAAGACGTCACAGATAAACAGACAACACAGTTAAAATTAAAAATTAAAATGTTTCCTTCACACATCGAACAAAACATAAGAGACATGGAAACAGCCCTAATAGGAATAACATCCTCATGATCGTTGTAGGCGGTTACTACGCGGTAGTCCTGACGGGTGTTGAGCAGGACTAACAATGGACTTCTCAAAGTTGTTTAAATGCGGCGTGGTAAACAAAAAATATGGGGCCCCAATCAAGGGGGAGGCATGCGCAAATTTTCAAAATTTTCAAAATTGGCGGGTGAGAGCAGAACATTAACAACCAAACACAGAGAACAAAAATCATCGCGGGGTAAGGAGAGATGACAGACCCGCGGTAACATAACCTTTAAAAAGTGTTTAGAATGGAGTGTTTGTTTAAATATGTTAGGTCATTGACGCAGACCACCTCCTTACTTTTCAGTGCTTTAAAGATTTCTAAGGTCTCCAAAACGTTCAACCTCGTTCCCTTGTCACAAAAATGTAAGAGTTCAACGTCTTCTTTAAAGTCACAGGTATGTTTCTCTAGCAACAGGTGATTGGCAAATTGTGACTGAGTTATGATGACATCCCTATCTTTATTATTATGGAATTGTCGGGAGTGTTCCTTAATGCGCGTCACAAAAGATCTTCCCGTCTGACCTATGTACACGGCATCACAATCCTTACAATTCAACCGATAGACACCCGACTCTTTCCAACTATCTTTACTTTACTTTACTTTACAAAGATCCTATACCCAGCATTCAAAGGAAAAATACCGTCATAGCCAAAAATATTTTAGACAACGATCACATTGACCGAAAAACATACATAAACATCAGATGTCATAATGGTACTATCTCTAAGCTTTATGGCTTGATAAAATTTCATAAAGCAGGTTATCCAGTTCGCCCTGTTGTATCCAATTGTGGATCACCAATATACAACCTCTGTAGGTTCATTTATAACATTCTGAGTCCACTAGGAGATAATCCTCGTAACCTAAAAAATTCGTTCGATCTAGTCAACGCAATAAACAATTTTGATTTCATACCTTACATGGACCACACATTCATATCATTAGATGTGGTATCCTTATATACTAACACTCCCATTGAAGTTGCATTAGATTATATCTCTTCAAGATTCGACGAATTGACTACCACTATCACTCTAGACCTATTGTTTGACATCATTAATTTCATCTTCGATTCTTCCGTTTTCTCCTTCAAAGGAAATACGTATAAACAGATTTTCGGTTGTCCCATGGGAGGTCCTCTGTCTCCGATTATTGCCAATCTAGTTTTGGTGGCACTCGAAGAAAAGGTTCTTAAGAGTATAAACAATGAATTACCACTATATTTCAGATACGTGGATGATACTCTGCTCCTAGTACCCAATAATAACATTCATGAAATAATTAAAAAATTCAACAGTTTTCATCCGAAGATTCAGTTCACATGTGAGCTTCCTAACAATAACAACCTACCATTTCTGGACGTCTGCATCTCTTTCAATAACGGATGTTGCATCACAAATTGGTACAGGAAAACTACATCTTCTGGAATATATCTAAACTTCCTTCCTTTTCAACCCACGAGATACAAGAGAGCTGCCATTATTAACTTGGTCGACAGGGCATTTCTACTCTCCCACGAATCTTTCAGAGCACAAAACATTAAATTCATAATAGAAACTTATGTTAAGAACATGTATCCCATACAGTTTATATTACACAACATACATAAGAGAATAGATCAATTAACAAACAATCTTAAAAATAATAATATCAATATCCCAACTTCTTCACAGAACACAACACAAATAACAAAAGATAAACTTGTTATAAGACTCCCATACCATAACAACATAGAAAATTTCACTTTCAAAACCCTGAATACCCTAAACATATATCCAGCTTGGTATTCATTATATTCCTTCAATAATCTCATTTTCTCCAAAATTAAAGACCCAACACCTATAAAAAACCAGAGTTGCGTAGTATATCAGGTCACATGTTCTGATTGTAACCGTTCTAAGGGGTATATTGGAGAAACACAACAATATATAAAAAAGAGATTACAACAACATCAATTGAATATCACTAAAAATAATTCATCACATCCCGGTTTAGTGGAACATGCAATAGAGAACAATCACAATTTCGATTTTGAAAATGTTTCGAGGTTAGAACGTGAATCAATTTGGTTTGAAAGATTATTCAAAGAGGCGGTACATATTAAAACATCAGACAATACTCTAAATAGGCAACAAGATTTTCAAAATTTTGCTCAAGCATATTACAAATTATTCAAATAAATTCAACATATGAAAACTATCACATTTTCAACACAAATATACAGATTTTATCCTTCATCTTTCATTTTTTGACGCTAGATTAGCACTCACGATTTTGAAGGTTTCTATTATTATTTGTAATGGCCTTCTAATAAATGTTTTAAAACAATCGATATACAGTTATCAAAGTCAAACATGTCAAGTTTTCTATCTTATGACATGTAAGTGATATTTTCTTAGTTATATAAGAAATACTTAACATATTTTTTAGAGCCATGAATATGTTCAGAATTTTGAACGAAACGTCGGCATTGTGAAGTATTCTAACGATTAGTTATTGTTATTATTTTGGGGATCATCAAGAACATTTCTGATTGTAAAATATAAGTCACCGTCTTTCCTATAATAGAGTATTTGACAGTATTAAAAATATGATTCCAATTGTTATACCGGTCTAAAGATTAAGATATTTAAATGATATTTTCTATAAATTGTCCGAAAATATGTCAGTTGTTTTTAGTCAAAACTTTTCTGAATATGAAGGTCCGTCATGCAATCAAATACGCTCTGAAAATTGGTTGTCTCAGGTGACGTCACCATGGGGGGTTTTCGCATTGAGGTTATAAGCATTGCAACAATTACCAAGCGATTTCTGGTTTTTAGCGTCGATGTCGCTACTGGTACTATCGAAGTAGGCAGTAGAAATCTACCTAAATAGATACTGTGTAAAATTCCAGTTATAAATAATTTTTCTTTAAATCAAATTATTGAAAACGGCAGTTTTCACCATATGTGAACCAACGTGAATAATAACTTTGTGCTGATTTTTCATCGATCTGATTCTAAAGATTTACTGGCATCTTACATCGTGAAATTATGTGACACTTGTTTAACAGGAAGTAGCGTTTTGGCAGTCTTTTATTTATTCATTTTTTTAATTTCAATATCTATTTTTATCGAAAATACAGCTATTAAAATGATTTAAATAATGTAGACGCATAGTATACAACAAACCTGTAAACATGATTTGCCAAAAGTAGTCAAATAACCGCATTAAACGATTTTGCTTGTTTTATGTAAACACGTCATCTTCAAGGAAATCTGGATTCAGTGCAAGACATTTCGGTTTAAGATGATTTATAAATCGATATTGCATCCTTTGTATAATGTACTGTTTTTGTTTGTTGGTAATTAATTTTGACTAATTCAGAAGTACTTAGAAAGCTTTTAATTCACAAACAAATAACAGGCAGGTAACAATCAGATAGCAGCAAAGTTGTAGAGTTGGGTAACATCAAATTTTGTAACCAATAGGAAAAAAATGGATGCAAGTGTAACGGCTCTAATATAACGAGTATCGATCAAATTATTGAACTTATCCTAACAAAAATTCCTACACCTTCCATTACTATTAATTTCCGACTCTCCGATTCATCCGCGCAACTATCCGCTCTCTATCGATAATTTACATGGAATAATTTCAGGAGCTATAAGGACCAGCGGTATGAGGATAAAACGATATATCCCGACATAGCCCGTCTCCGTCGCCTTTACTGCCCAAACACGGTTCATAGTTGGTGGAGGGATTGTAATTACAAACTCCAACAATATCCTAACTCTATTAAACCGTACCGACTTCGATTTGGCTCAATAGTGAGAGAACGAGGGAGAGAAGGAGAGATGAGATGAGATAGACAAGGAGAAAGGAAGCATGTTATCGAAGCCAGATTGGCCAATAGCCGATGCCAGTTAAGTTGTATACTATTTAACATTCGAGCGTTTATTTTTCCATAATAGCATTCGCGTTGCAACCTGACGGTGCCGGTATCCATTCCACATGAGCGCGTACGCCATCTTGCTTCCAACCAGACCATTTGAATAATTTCAATTTCCCAACTGGGTGGTTGGGTTCTTATCGCCGAGGAATCACACCCGATTCGCATAGGGCAAATACGTGTGGATGGCCATTACCAACATGGAAAAAGCGAATTACTTTCCTCCACGATGTTTTTACCATTTCTAGCCAGCCATATAATTTTCCGCAATTATATTTTGCATATCTGTCTTAGAGGAAATAAGTTTCGAAGCGAAAGCGCTACACAAACCTTTACATATATACACATTTTTCAGATAATGGCAAACTTTGATGTAATGGGTAGAGAACATGCCACGCGGCGCGGCAGAGAATAAAAGAGGTTACGTGACACTTGTTGACTTTTTTGTTTTAGTGGGTATACCACAGTTTTCAGTTTTCGTACATAGTATATCGCACCAATATGGGCATTACTACTTTACATACATATTATACATACACGTTTGTTACATTATGATAATAATTAACCAAATGATTTGTTACTCATCAAGAAATCGCAATTTCAGGTCAGTCCATAGTCGCAAAATCCCACCTTTAACCATATTACTTTAAATATTTTGTACATATATTAATGGGTATCACTACACACATATGCATGCACTCATTACAACGAAAATAATTATGCCGTCCACTTCTCCAAGAGAAGATGTACATGGAAGTATTAATTTACTCATAATTGTCTAAAACTCATTCAAAAGTATACAAAATTCTTGAAGACATTTTAGTACTATACATAAATATTCCATATTAGGCGAACCAATAATTCTCCTGTCATTTTTATCAAAACATTCATGGAAAATTATCATGAACATATTTCATTTTTGTTCTGTTCAACAGACACTCATAATTATTATCTGATGATTAATGCTCATATCAGTTGTTTCTTTATGTAAATGTCTTTCATAATAACTTTATTATAATTGCATTGAAAGTGTACTCATCTGCATATTTAAGCAACAAAAATTTTCAATTAATCAGTTGTGTACATATTGCGGTCGGTAACTACCGTGTAGTCTGAAAATTGGAAGTGGAAAACGGGAACCGACAAGATTAAGAGCGATTAGAAGATTTATTGTTTCCGTATAAATCAATTTTTGTGGGAATTTTTGTAAAACGGCAAAAAGTTAACTAACAACCTTAATTGCGTACAAGTAGCAAATGGGAATTCGTGAGACCAACTGAAACATAATGTCTAATGCATTTCTAACGAAATTGAAGTCAATTACAACTGAAACGTTATTATAAAAAGTATGCCCATCATTTAAACCGAATATATCTCACATTCAATGACTAAAATATTTAAAAATAAGCGAGATGATCCTGGAATCGTGTTCAAGCATTTAACGATTTAAAAAACTAGTTTCTGCACCACTATCAGATATAATTTAAAAATAAAAACGTTTGTCGACTTGACGTCTACCAGTCGAAAAACATCAATCATGTTTTTCATAATTTGTTTCGAGAGAGAACGAGAGAGTGAGAGCAATCTGGCGAAAAAATACAATGAGAAAACACGACTTATTTTTATAAAAACGTTTTCAAATTATAGCAAGCCGTAATCAAAGCTATAAAAACAAATTAAATCCATAAAATGGGCCCTGGATCGGAGCACCGGCCATTTAAGCAAACCCATTATAAGTACACCTAACCTATTATTACGGAGGCATGGTTCTGATGGCATCGAATTGACCGAAGAAGAGACGTTCTTATTTCGATGCATTTTAAAATATTTTTATTATCGTCGGTATCTCGGAAAAATCTCACTCGAAATTATACCCTGCTAAAATACCTTCAATTTACACGTATATTCACAACGGACATTTTCATCGATATACGAAAAGTTTTCTTTCTGATTGTCTCCTCATTAATTTTGAATTTCATTAACATAAATGCTAAGGATAAACCCACTCACCAGCACTGCAAACTCGACTACATTTATTTTTATTTTTTAAGTTACGTATGCAAATTTGATCGAATTTTAAGACAAAAATATAAAACTACATTTTACGTAGATCTAAACTCACCTTGCAATATAATTTGGTTATTAACGAAACTGTGACTAGTAGCTCTACGCATTTAAAAAAAGGGTAAAAGAACAGGCCGATTGACTCATTTCTCCCCACGCACTTTGATTATCTTAACCCTTTAATTTAAGGGGACGACATAAACCTGCAAAGTAAAGCAAACTCACCACATTGTTATTAGTAACACAAAAAAAAAATAATATAGAACTTTCAATAATCAGTGATGTAAAACATTAATAAACAATAAGTGCTTTTATTTCATTAACCACGATCTGCATTTTTAACCCTTTAGCCCACATTGCTATATTCATCTAATATGTGTTCCATCAATTCGCTAATATTTTCTCTTTGGAGAATTGGCACTTTCGGGTAAGTAATATTTACAAACGTAATTATTGATCGGAAAATTAAAGATACTTAACTAAAGATTTGCACATGCAGGGCAATCAATAAGCTGAAATAACCATAAACCAATTCTTCTACTTCTTTCTGAAATATCTAAAGTAAAAAACTTTGTCGCATGCATCCGGTGACCTAAGTGACAGCTATATATTAATTATTGCGCATTACAAAGTTTAAAATTGAACCAGACTCAATAACTCTTTAATAACGTACATTACTTACTTGACTATACATGTATATATAACTCGTTGTTTCCTTGAATACTCAATTTTGTTGAAAGTACGTCCTCTTCTTGCCGATCTATAACAGATTTGTATGCAAAATTCATTTCCTTCGTTGCAGCATTCGACGTTCTGGGTGTCGCTAACTCAGTGTAATAAAATTTATAAACGTCAACCTCTACGAGAAAAACCATATTTTTACAATATTATAACAACGACATGGCTTTCAAACGCTGTTATTAGAATAACATTAATTTTGAATACTTGCAGCGTTCAAAATTAAAGTATGCACTCTGATTAGCAAACTACTTAAATTTAACTATTGGCAAATTGACTAAAACGGATATAATTACGAGTATATATACCAACGATAAGAATACGAATAGAATTTCGAATAGCATCGACTTACTGGAGGTTGATAACTAAAATCTAATTGGATAAAATTCACTAGTGAAATTTTAAACATGCAACCGAAATAAGTTTGTGATTTCTTTTTGATGGAAAAGTAAGTAGGTTTAATAACACGGATTCTATTTTACACTTTAGTACAGAATAAAAATAATCTCTATGTATTTTTTAATTGTTCATCATAATAACCTTATTTTTTCTATGGCTATGTATGCGAGCATCAATATACAGAGTGATCAAGAATCTTGTTGGAAGTAGCCATTTTCGCGCTCCTGTACGGTTAATTGGGCAAGGACTGGCTGAAAAATGTGCCGAATGTATCATTCTGAATTAACTGTGAAGTTAAAAAAACACAGGACCAATTACTCTCTGCCGTGATACAGCCAGCCAAACACTAACTTTAGTAGGATGTAAAGTTGTTGTTCTAGCAGCATGTGGATTTTCACCAGACCAAATTCTGTAACTTTGAGAATTAACATAGCCATTGAGATGGAACCAGGCTTCATCGGAAAAAAAGGTTTTATCCAGGATGTCATCATTGTTCATTTCCTGATTCAACCAGTTATATACAGAACTGGACGCGTTGTGGACGGTCAAGAGGATTTAGAGATTGGACCATCGAAAATTTGTACGGGTGGTATTTCAATTTACTCTTCAACACAGTGGAACAACTTCCATATGATAAACCTGTAAAGTGACGAAACGGAATATGGGAAATTAGGAATAAGTGGAAATTGGAGACCTTTTGACAAGGATCAAACCTGTTTGGAGGGAAAGCTTCATAACCGATTTGCGAGGACTTTGTTGCTGTCGGGCCCTGACGTCTTGCACCACATTTTCAGTGAGTACGGAGGGTCTACTAGGTGGCTTTCCTTTCTTCACATTACCTGTATTCAAATATCGTTGAACTACGTGCATGCAGTGTTGCGATAGTGAACAAAACTTCAGGAAACATTTCTTGAAATTGGTGCAAAGTGGATTCCAATGAGTATTGCCATCCAGAAATGGGATCATGAACTTCACTCCGAAAATAAGCCACGCCAATAAAAATATCTTGTTCTAATGTAAACATTTGAATCGCCGCTCAAGTGTCAATGCTGTCACTGTCAAATATCGAAGTAGCTGTCAAGCAACCGGAAGTGGTCCCAGTTCTACCATTTTAAAGTAAAATTTAGGATTGCCAACTTAAACAGTATTTCTTGATCACGTTGTATATATAAGGTCAGCATATATGCGTTATGCGTACTACATCGGATACAAGAACGTCGAACAGAACGATCCTTTATATTCCCAATACGTTCGTTTTATACGAAGTTAACGACTATATGAATCAATTAGAAAGGATACCATAATTCTTGTGGTATGCCTACTATCTGCCACCTACCACAGCATCTATTCTTCTTCCAAACCCAATTTATACAGCTAAAAAGTCGTTAATAGCCACTTAGACCTGTAGATGACGCCACCTCTACACCTGTATGATTTGCGCTCGTTATTGTTTTATGACTCCTGTGACCCGACTCTAATAGTCGACACAGCTGTGTATTTCTACTGGCTTAAGCTTCGTGTGGGCGACTGCAAAAGTTCGCAACAAATCATACGAGAGTCGGTCGTAAAAAATATTGTAAATAAATACTGTGCTTTGGTGTAGCGTAGAAAGCACATTTTGAATGCCCTCGGTACGTCGGCACTTATTTTGTACCTTAAGTGACTTTGTAGTGAGATTAGGCTTATTTCAAGCAAGAGGTAGATAGCAGCATTTGCTCATCAATCGCAGATCAGTTTGCTCCTTTCTAACAATTTTCTTCTGTAAATATCGTTATAACTCTGAAAATAATCTCCAATGAGGGCAAATATGAGTGATCATCGTTAAAGTTTGCAGTTCTAAATAAATAACAACATTATTGTAAAAATTAAATTAATTTTTATTCTCAACAAAATAGCGACATGTATATTTCACGCATCAAATATTATGTACGATAAATTAATGACACTACGCTATTTAATTGTAGCCTGTAATTGGATTACTTTTGTCGAAATTTATTTCTCTTTGTTGTTAGATTTGTTTGATTTTCTAATCTGGGAATTATTTCATTTAACACAATATCCGCAGTTTGTTTGGTTAATGTGGGCAGGTACACGTTTAGGGTGAATACTGTTGTTTGTAGAACAAACAACTTACAACAATAACAAATACTTAGTAATGATTGCTCAGGTTTTCATAACATGAACCTCTTTTATGGAAACCCATCTACTTGCACAACAAAATAGAGTTTATTTTAAGGACTTCTAAACCTTTAATTGCGACAGATTAGTTAATTTTTAATGTAGGCTAACATTAAACAACGAGTTTTTCTTTGAAACATCAGTTTAAACTTGATCTACTTTCAAAGCTAGTCAATTGAGACTAAAAGAAAAACTGACGAATAAATGGCTGATAAGAGACAGTATTGGAAAACTTAATGCATAAAACTACTTCATAAATGATAGTCTAACGTTTAATATAATTTGAAGGTGTAAAGACAAATAAAGTTTTCCAATTACCTTTTGTACTGATAATCCTTACTTGATATGCATGCACATGAATAAATTTAATTTCAGCAAGTTGTACATTACAACTTTTACCAAATTATGTGCAGAGCTATTATGAACATTGATTGTTTTTCAGTTACTGCACATTCTAGATGTCTTCTACAACTCGCTAAATAAATAATAAATACATTCACCTATCAAATACAGTGTGTGGTAAATACGTACATCGAAAACAGTCGACAGTGTACGGGAGACGTCAAAATGGCCATAGGTTTTATATAAAATTTTGTAATACTGTTATTAAATTTGTACTCACAGCCGTTCAAAGTTGATACGTTAAAATTCTTCTTTGGCCACATTTGTTAATTCGCTCATTGAAATTTATTATTTGGTGTGGATGTATAACGTAGGCGTGCTTTTATCTTTTAGTACTAAGCAATAAGAACGCAATTATAACAGAGTTGACCGTTATGGTACGCAAGTGGCAACAATAAATTTTTCATACAATTTAATAACAAATAGGCACTCTTATTCGAATTTGATAGAAATAATTAGACGTTTTCCAGATAATCTGTATTTTTGCAGTACACTTAGCAGCAAGCGCCTTCGCCATTCATTAGAAACTAAGCCTTACCTATATGATAAGATGTTCTTTAATGAGCTCGAAATCCATTTTGAGGCCAAATTAACCCAAGTTAGTGAAAATGCCTCACAATCTTCTTAAAATTCTGCAGATTAGATAAGATCTTCATATCTTCGCGTATTGCTTGTTTTGGTTGAAGTAGAAAATATCATGAAGTAGATAACGTCATAAGAAAACATTGATGAAAAATTGCATACGTTTATGAATTGCATTGAATTATTATTTGTACGATCATTTATATCATTCATTATAATTTTTTAGTCGAAATCGTAACATAACCTATTATTACTGCACTCGTTGATCGATGCTACTTTGTTTCAATGATCCAAGAACAAATATATGAGATTATATAGCTAATCAAACTCTTAGAATGCAAGAATTATTTACCTTATTGCCGCAATTGTTGTTGTAATAGTAATATAATAAGCAATGGTATTCACAGTAAATATTAAAGTCCAGCTGTGTGCTGCCGCCGTCTCTCTTTTAGCCGACGGAATGGAAGGGAGATAGATGCGTCACTCGGACGCTGTAGCAGAAGAGAGATAATCTCGCTCTCGCTTCCACGCCTGGGTCTGGCGTAACGTTACAATGTTTTCTGGGATGTGTAACCCGCACATCGATTTATAAGACGTATATCACGTCAAAAGTTTTTCTGAAATTTTGAGCAAATTTCCCGTTTTTTATTGAAATGTGCAACTTTGTAGCTTTTAACTGTCATTTAGAGCAAATGAATAGCTTTTTGTTGATACTAAATTTTAGTTTTCATTGTCAACGAGCTAATCTTTTACATTACAGCAAGTAGGTATGTATTCCTTACTGGAGCGGAACGAAGATTATGCACGACGTCGCTTAGACACTTTGCAAGACTTTCACAAAATATACAAAACGCGACGAGACTGGGGGTTACGAGACGAGAAGTCATGTTGCATTGGTGAGACATGAGAAAAATTCGTCACTTCTTTTAAAATTTTTATGGATGTCTCGTTTTGTAGGTTTTTTCGGTGTTACTAATGACTAATGACCAATACTATTAAAATTTCGAATCGGGCTTCATCCGTTTCTGATTTTCAATGAACATTGCAAATGTGCTTAATGCCACAAAAGAAGGTACGTTATGCATCCACATAATCCAAATATCACTAAAACGATTTAGAAAATATGGGCCTGTCAATTTTAAACGATAAGTCAAAATTTGAGGAAAATATTAACTATTTTTACTTTGACGTTATTTACTGAATTAACTCATCATTAATGTGAGCTATATACATTTATATAATAACAAGCCGTACCCGGCATGCGTCGCAATGCCACGTAAAGTTTAAAGAAAAAAGATAAATAAAAATTATAGATGACTCGGTGAACTTCCTATCACCTACATATATTTTTGAAAAATATGGTCAAAACTTAATACAAAATTTTTATCTACATTAAATTAAATGCAACACAGTTATACACATAATCAATTTAAGGCTTTCTAATCTAATATATTTTCCGTCTTTTTTTCGGTGCAAATATATAAAGATGATGGTTTTACGACTCGCGAACACGCGACGTATAATTGCCCATGCGCGAAACCGGGAAACTCCAAGTTAATTCCGCAAACTATCCTTGTATTAGCAATTGTATATTATCTTTTTAAATTGTTAATAAATAATTTATCAAAAACTATCCTGAAATTAGGTATGAAATTTTCCTGTACAATATGCGTTGCACCAAACGACGTCATTTGAAAGAAATTATTATATTTTTGGATATTGGCCAAGAAATATTTAGAGTCATTTCCCACCCCAGAAACTAAAGAGGGTAATGGATCTGGTGGTGGGAACAATTGTGGCAAGTTTACTTTACCACCAGCACAACATAATCCAGTAGATTCACCGCTGTATTTTAACACTTTACAATATTGACAAATGATTGTCATTTCTCCAATCGTTACGGATTCGTCGGCACACTAATCTATTTCCGGGTCGTAGTGGACTGTTATTCGTTCCAAGTTTACAGGAACACTGCGTCTACGGAATCGCTCTATTTCATTGTGTCTTGAAGTGCGCTCCATGTTTTGGACATTTGTTGCTCGTAGTACGTGCATGACCATCTTGGTCTTGATTCTGCCATGTCTTCTTCAGCTTGTCTAAGTAGTTTTTTGTTTGTTTGTTATTTTTACCTTTAGTTCGATTCGTCGGTACTCCTGTTCGGTCACTTGTTTGGGTTTCTTCACGTCCGGTTTTGGGTCTTGTATTTATACCTCATAGACTTGCTTCTTGGGTGTTTTATTCGTTTGACGTTAGGTACAGTCGAATTGTCTTGTAGTTTTCCTCCATCATTTTGAAATAGTGTGATTTTATATAATGGTGCTGATCGCCAAACCCAACTTCATGGAACGTCTCGTTGTTCTCTTGGGCTTTCCCCCATAGTGCTTCTAGGTGATCAATTCTTTTTTGTAGGTATTCCTTGGTGTTTCTTGCACTTCCGTCTTTCTTGCAATTATTATGTAGTTATATGATTTCTTGGGCTATTTTTTATTATTCTTGAATCAACTCATCTGCTTATTTTATCTTGTAGTTAAAATTGTGAATTTTTTAACTTAATTCTCTAGAAAACGTGGCTGTGACTTACTCAAGACTTTGCTTGTCTTCTTGACTTCCCGCCATTGTGTTGGCGTCGAAGTTCTTGATGTTTTGGAGTTGTAATCACTGGCAGCTTTTCCTCCGGCTGCAATGATTGGATGTGTCCGTCATTTCAAATTTGTAGAATTTGTAAACTCGGTGTCCTGGTGAAGTTGCTTTGACTTACTCAGGACTCTTCTTGGTTTCTTGACATTCCGCTTTTGTGTTGGCATGAAGTTCTTGAAGTTTTTAAAGTTGAAATCAAACACTGATGGTTTTTCTTCCGGCTGCAGTGACTCGATGCGTCCGTTTTTTCGAACTTGTAGAATTTGTAGACTGGGTGTCCCGTCAATCTAAATGCTGCTGTGTAAGATGTGCCCGAACTCGTTCGATTCTAAGCCTATCTACTTCATAATTATTCACTGTTGAACGCAATTCTGTCATACCAAATGGTTGTTATCGTTATCTGCCTCTCGCTGGTTGTCAGTCATCAGTGCGATTTGCACGTGAGGTAGTTCGTCGTACATTTGATTGACTTCGACGACCTAAGTCCGTCTTCTCGTTGGCATTTTAAAATCAATAAAGTTCTCGCGCACTGTCAAACTGATGATAGATTTTAATAATCATCTTGATATTTATTTATTTGACAACTAACTGACATTATGCTTTCATTTGTTTGATTATAAATGTCAAATTACAAAACGTACCTTTTTCAGTATTTCCATTGCTTATTATTTATGTTTCTCACCGAACAACCTTCCCTGAACTTTCACAAATATTTCAAGATCAAAATTAGCAAAATCCGTCCAGCCGTTCTCGAGTTCAAGCCCAGACAAACGAACGGCAATCCATTTCTATATATATATATATATATATATATATATATATATATATAGAGAGAGATGTATCATGTATCTATAATGTATTAATCATTATTCCTTATTTGAAATCAGATGCACGGCTTTAAATTTCTATCGATTTCGAAATAATAGCTGCTCTTATACATCCACTTCTGCCTCCATCCAAAGAAAGTTGTTAAAAAGCATCATCCATAAGAGAAGATCATTATTAGAAAAGAAACTGTCGTAAGAAGCTGAGCTCGTCGAACCGTTTACTCTCCGGTGTAGCCTTCACACTATCATCATTACCATCGTTGATAGATACGGGACTTTCAACCGTAAACCGACGATTATCTCGCCTGATACGATTTCATTTGATTCCCTAATCTATCGCTCCCCCACAATCGTTTCGCCTTACGAGATAGGAAAAATCACGATCAAGGGTGTTGTTTCACCTCCTGACTCGACGCTCCGCTTTTTTTTATAAGCTCGAACAGGGGATATTCAGTTGTGAATATTCGCGTGTTGTGCCGGTCGATTCAACAAGACAACAAAAAATAATTAAGGAAAAATAAGTAGAAAATGAGGAAGCTTACATGCAGTCATAAAGGCCAAAAAACAGAGAACGAACTGGCGGAATCCGAAACCCAAAAGATGATAACCGAGGGAAAGGTGGTAAAGTTTTTCTATTATCGTGACCTTAAAAATATCTATCTAATGTGTAATCACTAAATATAAGAAGAGAAATGCAATAGAAGCTGTTTCCAGAGATTCCACCCAATAAAAACATGTCTTACATGCAATATACATGAAACTTTTGACTATATGCAGGCAATCCCTATTATTAATTATTTCAAATTAAGATGCCTACAATAAACCCAGCCTAATCAATTATTAAACCTAATTAAGGTGAGATATTACTAGAAATTAACGTCACAATATTGCAGAACTTTTTATTAAGACCGGTCATCCTTCAACATGCTTAGAAAACCCAAGGACTTAAGATTTTAGATCTTTTTCCTACTTTGGCCCAGTTTCTGTTCAGCTGGATGATGTTTTAATACACATAATATTAGGATTTCTTTCAAAACGCGCAATAACTTAGGGGCAAATTCAGTGAAACTTAAGGACGTCCCTTCTCCACTAACCCTGCCAGGGTTAAGTTATTTCACCAATAATATTGGGTGGAAAATTGCTCATTTTATGCGACAATTCGACCAAAGTGCCTGTCTTTTCAAGTCAAATTTACGTAAGGATAAGTTGTAACGTACGATAATTGTAAATAATATTAAATTTCTATTATAAGGTGTTAAGTCGCCGATCACCTCTTAGTCGAAGTATCGCGTCGAAATTACGTCCTAGCTATGTCACATTTGTGAATACTCACCTTTTCAATTTACGACTGCCACAGAAATATATCGATTTAGATTAATAATTTATTTCATCTTGAAAATTACGAATGGTATGCTAAATGTATCCTTCTCTTCTCTAACATCAGTTTCAGAAATCGTAGTACTAATATTTCGTACATTGATGAAAATTCAATTAGATCAACTTAACCTCTTCAATTCTTATACACAAGGAATTTTAATGATAGACGTTGTGCTTGTACTTCGAAAAATAGCAACGCGCTCCAAAAATAAATGTTATTAAAATAAATTGTTTCAATATTTTATCAAGTGTAATTAGTAGGTATAGTACTTTAGTGCTTCGATATGTTGTTTAAACCGAATATTTCTATGTCAAATATGTTGTGTTCTTATAACTTGGGGTACATTTTTGTTAATTTAGAAAATATAATTATTACGAAATTAAATTTATATTGTTTGCAAATATATATTCGCCATAGAAATATGTAAGTTACATTCCACTGAAATTACTTATAGGTTAAGTAAATTAAAAGCACCTATTCAGATGAATAACTTATAGTATAGCTATTGAAGTTGAGTAATTTTAACAACTTGATCACAATGAAACATGCCATATTACATTTATTAAAACAAAACAAAAATACTTTTGTTTTAAAATCAGAAATGTTCTTGATGATCCCCAAAATAATAACAACAACTAATTGTTGGAATATTTCACAATGCCGACGTTTCGTTCAAAATTCTGAACATATTCATGGCTCTAAAAAATATGTTAAGTATCTCTTATATAACTAAAAAAGTATCACTTACATGTCATTAAGATATAAAACTTGACATGTTTGACTTTGATAACTGTATATCGATTGTTTAAAAAAATTTATTAGAAGGCCATTATTATAGTTAATAGAAATCTTCAAAATTGTGAGTGCGAAAGTATTGTCAAAAAATGTCAAAAAATGAAAAGATGAAGGATAAAATCTGTAATATTTGTGTTGAAATGTGATAGTTTTCATATGTTGAATTTATTTGAATAATTTGTAATATGCTTGAGCAAAGTTTTGAAAATCTTGTTTTATGTTTACAATATTATCTGATGTTTTAATATGTACCGCCTCTTTGAATAATCTTTCAAACCAAATTTTTAATTTATATGAGCACTTAATTACTGAAACATATTTTCGACATATGTTACCTATTAGGTGGCGTTCCTGACACCTACTAAATTAATTTAACACGTAATATAGCGACAATATGACCTAATAGGTGAAATAGGTACATATTTCACCGATTCGGTATATGGAAATCATTCTGTTTTATACTCTATATTATAGTAAAACATTCAATCCTTTCTATATAGCAACTCTAAGAAAATGCTTTAAGTCTTTAATTTCTATACAGGGTGGTCGTGATATAACCTTATAAAAAAATTCTGGGTCATTAGGGGGATCCAACAATTCCGAAAAACCCATATTTGGTAGGTCCAAAATGATGAAGAAAAATTAACTCCTATCCACATTCATTTGACGCCACTGACAACAAAAATAAATACATACATATTTAACCAAGATTTAATTGTTAGTTACCTAGTTACAATAAATTGACAATTTGCTTTCAAATTTGATAGACGTTTTCTTTTGACAGTGATTTACTTGTCAGTTTGCATATGTCAATTGTAATTTATATGTCGTCGCCTTCCTTGTTTTCAATGTATTTTGTCCCTTATAATCATTTTTGTACAAGAAATCTATAAAACCAGTCCTTCTCAAGACTTCACTTACGTTTATGTTTGCAGTTTGTAAATAACTAGCAAATTTCATGGGTCAAGACACTAACTGATAATCATGATTGTGGTTTTAGGTTAGATCTGCTAATAAACCCAATATTCAACAAAGAACAACGATTTCAACTTTAAACGGCAAAGGCAACGTCAAGTGTATAAATCGGCTTTAATAAATAACAAAAGGAAACCAGTTTATTGAAAAAAATTACTTCAAACTAAATTAGAACAGTAATTTTATAACAAATGTTCTATGTGATTTCCGTTGACATTTATGCACAGTTGAGTACGTCTGTTCCAATTGTCATAAACAGCGTTCAGTATTGTTGAATTATTGCGAATGTGGTTCGCAGCGTCTGCTATTCGTTCCCGGAGTTGGTGTTCTGTGTTTATTTCAACATCATACAATAAACTTTTCATGTGACTCCAAAAATAGAAATCCAAAGGGGTTAAATCAGGGGAACGGGGAGGCCACCGTATTGGACCATTACGGCCAATCCAGCGATTTGAATATCTGCGATTTAAAAAGTCGCTTACATTTTGACTGAAATGAGGAGGTGCCCCATCATATGTAAGAATCAAATTTGGTTGCGTCTTTCCAAAACCATGTCCTCCATATCATTCAGTAGCAAGTGAGGAAGATCATTGCGCAGAAAACAAAAGTATTCTCTTCCATTCATTCTTCGGGGCAACTCAAAACGGCCAACTAATGTTCCATCCAAGATTCCAGCCCATGATTTATGCTGAAACGTGATTGAAATCGGCCACGACGAACTGCATGTGGATTAGCATCAGCCCATACATGTGTATTATGATAATTCATTACACCATCACGTGTAAATATTGATTCATCGCAAACCAAAATGTTTCTGGAAACTAAATTATTACGGTTCTGCTGCTGTTGAAACCATTGGCAAAATTGAATACGCCTAGGATAAACTTGAGTGTACAAATCTTGCACCCGTTGGATATGATATGGATATAATAATTGTTCTCGCAAAGTTCGCATTACAACATATCGGCAAACACCAACTTGGGAAGCGAGTTGTCGAGTACTCGCACCAGGGTTTTCTTCTGTGATATATAAAATGGTTTCTTCAGCATCAATGTCGAAGCCAGGGCGGTGAAGTCCACGATTGCGGATTTGAGGTACCACAGAGCCAGTTTCACATAGACGTAGGTGTACTTCAATGAAGGAATTACAAGAGGAAGAACTCTTCCTGGAAAACGCTCTCGGTAAAGTCGCCTAGCCGCTGTTGCATTGCCACGTGCTTCTCCGTAGAGTAAATGCATTTCCGCATATTCTTGCTTTGTAAACTTCATTTCTACCTCAAATTTAAAATTATTGAATTTGACAAATGTCATTCAGTTTACTAGTGGTACAGGTACCGATTATCGTTACTAGACAACCAAAATTACCGTTTTCATCCTGATTAACTCATTGGCGCACAGCAAATTTTGAACAAATTTTCAGTTTGTTGTATCTCGAAAACGAAAAGACTTTTACCAGATTTTTTTTTGTATATGAGTTCTACTCATCGTCACCTATTACAGTTTTTTTTGTAAGGTTATATCACGACCACCCTGTATAGAGTTCCATTCTTTTTCTTAATTTGAAAATGGCACATGAGACCATAATTCCATTGAAATATCGTTAGGTAATTACATCACCAACGAAAGTAATTTTGTATGAAACTCAATCCCATGACACAGAATGTTCTCACTTTTAGTAATAATTTAATGATTTGAATGAAAATAATGCAATTGCTCCTTAATATTACATTTTTATTATAACAATCTGCAACATATTTTTGGATAAAAACTTATAATTTAGAAGAATGCCTCCTCTGTAGATATATGGTGTATTCATTATAACACATAAACAAGTTACATTAACTTCTTATTGATTGTTTGGAGCTGCCGATGTATTTCAATTAATTTTAGTCAACCCCTTCGTAACCTCAATTTTCGACTTCCCCCTTACCCACATACCGTATCTTTAAAATTGAAATCCCTTGAACGGTGCACCTTTACAAATCGATTTAATAGATTTCAAAATTCGTTTGATTCGTCGTTTCTAATAAGGATAAAAAAATGAATATGAAAATTTGTCCACGGTTCCCCTAATAGACAACCCGTCAAATAATAGTAATCAAAGCGTTCCCGATCAGTCAATACCTATGATTACCGAACTCAGAGAAACAACCAGTCATTATTTGAGCCAGGTAGAGGTTTGAAAAGCACCTAAGCTATAAAAGAATCACATTAAACAGTTCAGCTATCAAATTATAAAATTGTATCCATAATAAAAATTATTGAATGTGACTAAATGTGACGATTTCGAGATGGTATCTGAGGCATGGTCAGAGCACAGATGTGAGATGCTATTTTGTTTTTATAATAAAAAGCCTCCAATAGAGCTAAAAGCATAATTATATGTAATTTCGGAGGTAGGCCTGGTATCTTCTGAATAAATCGATTTTATTCCGATGTGGCATTAATACTTCTAAAAGAAGATAAAAGGCAATCTATAACAACAACAAAAATTAGAATATTTTAATGCAAGTCAATAATTTTCATTTAATAACAGGTTGGGAGGGGCGAAAGAGTAAAAATGTTATACGAATAGGATACAGGGATAGGGCGCAGCACCTCCTGCCACCGTAACCTAATAAGCTCCATATTCACAGATAGGTATCTCTGTATTAATGGCGTAGATTATAAATTGCAAAATAATCGTATTTACTGTATATTGATTAGTAATTTGATTATTAAATAATTTCTATTCGAGTTAAGAGCGAGTTTCCTGACTACAACTTATGAGCGGCAAAACAAAACATTGGCGTACTTACAGCTAAGTACATATTATCCCTTAAAGATGAAAGTATGGAAAGCTTTTATAAAATATACTCCATAAAATACAAAATTTGTTAAAAATGTCTTTGGAGGAGCATCGATCAAATAACAGCATTGGACTCATCTACGTTTTAATATATGTTTTCGTGGTTATAAATAAACAGCGAAATATTTTAAAATGAAATCACTTCAAGTAGGTACGTATTTTTTGAACGGCGATTATTAAAATTTTTCCAGATTTAGAGACGAGAAGCCTCAAACTGGCGAAAAATGACACAATTAAAGAGAGAATGATGGGAAATGAAGATTTACAGAATTTAAATAAATCTCATCTTTTAATGGTATAAGTCATAGATACGTAAATAGAATTTACAATAGATACAGATATACCCTTTGGTAAAAACCGTACAGATGGGAAAAGTGGTATTACATTTGTTTCTTGTTATATCTGTACACATGGTTCTTATTAAAAGCACTTTGATATGTCTCCAATATCAGTTGTCAGTAATAGTTGATTACTGAAGTGTTAATAATGAAGTACGTGTGAGAATGTAAGTGTACCGATATGCCAAATAGGTAGTATGTGCTATAAGCTAAAAACTGGCATTTAACCGCATTCATAATAAGAATAGCAGTTTATTTATATATTTGGGTTCTGGTCCGGTGAAATTGTTCATAATGATAACGTTTTAATAGTATTGTCTGAAACCATTGTTCATTTTAATTTCCAACTTAACTGGCTAATTTTCCTCTCGTCGTTTTCGACCCCACCATTCCTCCGTCAATGTATCCTATCTGAATCCAATCGCAGTCAAGATAAAACACATTAACAAATTGTGTTCTAATTAGATTGGGCAGCAATCTGACGTGTTCTCCTACATAACTAACAGCAAACTGCGATCCAATTTACTCCATATTCTCGTTAGTACGTTATCAATCTGATCCCAAGGCGGGATGACACAACACTGCGAGAGTGAGTTTGTTCCTCTACTGCTCCTCCTCTTCCTCCTCCTCCACCTATTTCCAGCTTTACGATGGAATTTCACGACGACAAGTTCCGTTTCACTAATAAATATTGATTTTCGAATGATAATGATATTCAGATAAAGATTAAGGTAACTTCAGGGACGCAAATGTTGAAATGCTCTGGAAGGTGACAAAAACTCCGTGCGAAAGGAAAGCGTAGTGGGAAAGGGCCCCCTAAAAAATGCTAAACACGAAAAATCTCCCCAAAATCATGATTATATCAGTGACACATTCTTCAAAATCCATTAATTGCCGAACGAAGCTCTCTCGTAACTAGTACCGGAGCGCAGAATCTCTAAACAATTGAAATGCGCGTCATGGTGGTATTGGCATTCCTGGCTGCGATTTTATGCCGCCAACTTGATGGTAATAAAACACTAACTCCATCTATCACTCCGGTGTCGGCTCCGGGATTGGAGTGTCTCGACAGAGTGCAAGTCATCTAGGCGCACACTGTCAATGTGATTGTTTCGCGGAAAACAGCGATTTTTAAATCCAGAAGTGGGATTGCCGATGACGATCACACAATAACCAGCCGAAATTCAAAAAACTTGAATTGCTGTCATCGGCACCCATCTCTCGGTTTTATCCACTTTTGTCCGAAGGATAATGGATAAAAATCTTAGATTTACGGCCCCATTTACCCCATTTTTTAACTTCATATTTGATGGGAACAACTTACAGCCATTCCTTTCAAATACCGAAATGATGAAATTGGATATGATCAGTTGTTACTTAGAATGAGGAGCGAGATGGTTTTCTTTATCTACTCTAAATATATTCTAAATAACACTAATAGATAGCGGACTCTCAGCGAAGCCTAAGTAATAGCAAATTGTTAAACAAACTAAATGACATTCATATCAGCAACATACATTTATATTTTCAACGTATGCGGATTATTAATAAATTAGCCAGAAAAAAATTACTTTGGACAGGATATAAATGAGTGTTGTTTAAATTAAAACTACCGGAAATTGACGAATTGCATACATTTTGTATAGCCTGTATTTCTGAATCTCATTGAATGTTTCCAAATAAAGATTGAGGCTCAAATACTTTAAAGTATCATGATTGCCTAAAAAATTTCATATTACAACTGTTCCCCAAATGAAAAATCTGGGTAGCAACTTCTACTTCAAAATATTGTTCGACTATCATATACCTTACTTTATTAATCATTAGTAAAGTTCATGTGATGTTTGGATTAAAACTAGTGATGCACACCACTTCCAATATTTCAACTGTCCAGTCATATCTTTGTGGTATGTTAAAATATGAATTAGTTATTTGGAATTTTTAATACACCTTTGTATTAAACCCTCAAACAATATTGAAAACTGGGAAGTTAGTGTGTTATAAAACATACACATAGTATAATGTAGACTAAATTTTGTACTACAAAACGTGAACTTAATAACACAAAATACTGGAAGGGCTCAAGTGCCAGTTTTACAATGAGCTTATAACAACTTTATTAAATCAATACCCGTCTATAAGTAAGATATTTAATTTCCAATATCATTTTCACTACCATTAGGACAGATAATTAATTCCCCTCTGGTATTAAGAAGAGCAATTCTTATAATAATTTCCTTGATCATAGATGTGCGGATTCTCACAATAACACATTCAAGTAAGGCTAGATATACATAGATATTTCTTCTTTTTTCCGTCATACTCGAAAAAACAACCTACATAAGTATTTTCTGTTTAAGTTTGAACAATTCTGAAATTACAGCGGACAATTTCATTTTTTCAGATCGATGAGATACATGTAGTAATAAGCAATTCGGGTGCATTATTTGTGTCCCAAGTCTTATTAAATAAATAAATAATTTGTACATGTAGTTCGACCAGAATATTTTAAAACTGCACTCGGTGATATTGTTTTTATTATTTGTTAATATTATTTTTTAAAACCCTAGAAGGAGGCAGAAGGATAAGATTTTACTTTTTAACACTTTAAGGCATTTTCCAGTAACATGTGTTAATCCAGTCTTAGAATTATTAGCTTCATTAAAAATGTAAGAACCTAGTAGGAACCAAAGATCGATTATTGACTTAAAGTTAGTGAGAAAAACAAGCAAAACCATAACACAAGATATAATATTATTCAGACAAGCTTAATGTGCTCAGTAATCATTGTTTAGTATTAGGGAAATTTAGATACACAGGAAGACATCACAATGACAATATTCAAAGGGATAATGAATTAGAAAAACTCACAAATGCTAGATTTAAAGTAGTATCTCTACAACAATTTAGTGTTCGAGCCTTATAACAAAGTAGGTTGAAGAATATACTACAGATGAGAGAAGAATGGACTCCAACAGAAATGTATTAACATCTAAAAGGGACAATAACACAACAGCAAACGAAGCACTTGGTATTGAACAACAAAATTACATATTTGGAGAAATACAGTAAAGAACTAGATTAAAAGGAAAAAGAATGCCTTTCATAGGTGGTTAAGCGACAAGAATACGAAAAGAATAAGTAGGTAACCCTCAGGCAGTAAGTGAAGCAAAGAGTGGGACAGGTGAAGAACGAATACTGGGAGGGAATGTATAGATATACTGGGTGATCAAGAATGACTGTTTGAGTTGGCAATCCTATCTGGAGGATTTTTTTGCCTAAGGGTTTGCAACGCTACAACCAGATATGTTTATTTGACAAAAATTTGACATAACAATCAGCGATAAGATTGTAGGTTATGTGAATAAAAATTAACGGTTAAAAAATGAAACTCGAAATACAGAACAATGATTTAATTAAACGGCTAAAGGTAATGCTCAAAATGCCCCCACATTTTGATCCAGACATAAATTAGCTCTTCGTTTTAGGCTCTCGAAGATATTCACCAGGATATTGGGGGTAATGTTTGCCACTTCCTGAACTATTTCCTCTTGCAGCTCTTCAGTATGCAATATGTTCCTAAAGACATTGTCCTTCAAGAACCCAAGTAACGAAAAATGTAATGGAGTGAGATCTGGTGACCTGCTTGGCCAAATCCCTGACTAATTACTCTGGCGCCAAAATTCTCTCTTAAATATCCCATAGTAGCACGAGCCGTATGTGCCCTTGCAGAGTCTTGATGGAAATATCCAGTTCGACGCTCTTCGTCTGTTAGTAATTGGTTTATAAAAGGCCTCAAAAGGTGTTGAATATATCTCTCCGAATTGACGGTAAAATTAAAAAATATCGGCCCATACACCCGCATCCTTGAGATTGCCAACCAAACACAAACTTTAACCGGGTGCAAATGTGTCTCTCCGATAGCATAAGGATTTTCACCTGAGCAAATTCTGTAATTTTGTTTATTCACATAGCCGTTGAGATGAAACCAGGCTTCGTCGGAAAAGAAGGTAGTGTCAAGGATATCATTATTATTTAATATGTCATTGAACTAATTGCAAAATAAAAGTCTCTGCGGGTGATCAGGAGGGGTTAATGACTGAACGATGGAAATTTTCTAAGGGTGGTACTTTAATTTCGTTTTAAGCACATTGGAGCATTTGGGTCGCATAATTCACAGCAACGAAGATGATCTTGTTGCAGAGACGTTAGTGTTTAGCTATAATTCTGTCTCAAAAGTTTGCTTCTTTCCTGACTCACCTATTTGGCTAACTGCATCTTTTCCCCATGTTATTTGTGAGGTTAAGCTTACTGAAAAAGAAATCACCGAAAACGTTCACTTTGAACAAAGCTCAGGCACACAAAATTCAAACACATTTCAACAAATTTAGCATTGAAGATCTTGATTCCTGAAATTCTCTGTACCAGTTAGATTGGATGAATAAAGTATAAATTTCTGGGATTTTACAATGTATTTTTTACGTGTTTTCCCATCAATTTATATATTTTCTAGAGCTCCTCCCTCCGGTGAAAAAATTGAATATGGCAACTAGTGAGTTAGAGCACCTTGTTGGTTCAAAAATTGCAAAAAAGCGAGAATCAAGATTATATGCTTTGGAATGAAGGTATAACACTGGAACGTCAAAAATGTTAAATTGAATGTTTGCATGAGTTTGGACAGGGTTAGACACAGAAATATTTCATTTTTCCACAAAAAAAATCAGCTTTTTGCGTGTTTTATTACTTAAAACCAAAATACACACCAATAATTTGTTTTGACCTTAAAGTATATGTAAAAAGAAAGATTTTGGGCGCTTCCAAATATTTTTAAACAAATAAACTTTTTAGATATCGCACTTTTAAAAAAAAAGTTTTTTCGAATTTCTCGCTCGGGGGAGCATTCAATCCTAATTCTGAGGCCGGAAATGGATTCCTGGGAAGATTTTACATAGACCCACTATTTTCAGAATTTTTTTAAACTCAAATTCTCGCATCCGCAGTCTAAAAACGAAAATTTGTCATGGCCCGCAAAAAAATAAACAAAACACAAAATAGGTCACAAATCCAAAATTTTGCAAAATTAGGGGCTGAAAATGTAGGATCGGACGTATTTTTATATCCTAAAGACAAAAATAAAACGTATCGCGGGACACGCGTTAGGAACTTTAGTTTCCTTTAATTAACAACCAAATTTTTGAAAAAAAAAATGAAATTGAATATTTAAAGTAAAGTTTGAAGTGGTAAAGTTTACTTTTGAGAATCTTTCGTTTCTTTTGGCTTTTGGCTTAATACAATCCAACCATTGCTACCGACAGGGCTCTGAGAAGGACCTGTACCAGCTAAATTTAATGCTGCTGAACAATAAAGGGGTGTTAATTACCTCACTTCAGCAAAAGCATGTACAATTTTACCATTAAATGCAATGGAATCGTGCCTCTGTGCGGTATGTAAAGTTATAATTCGCTTATGAGCATTTTTACGTCTATTTTACCTAAGCGAAACATTTGTTTAAAATGCTGCTCTGGAATCTCAAAGGGATTCTTCACGTCTCGCAGATTTTTTCTTATAATTCTTGTCCTGTTCCTAAAATAAACAATTTGTGACGCACTGAAAACATGTTCAAACATTACACAAATATATGCCATTTTTGCGCTATTAAACATTGATCAATTTTGAAGATTTTTTTAACCTAACATTTTCGTGAGAACGTATCGATTGTCTGATAACTCAAAAACTGTTTACACAATTCATGTTTTTATTTATATTGCTATACGTTTTACATGAATTACCTCTTCTCGTTTTCTTCCACTACGGTTTTTCGAGTGTTTACAGACACACAGTAGGCTTCCTGTAACTATTTACGATATATCGTAAGAAGTTACGAGAAACCGTAACTTTTACGATAATGTTCAGAATTGCATGTATGCTTACGAGGCTTACAGATTTAACTACGATCGCTACAGATGTGTTCAGAATCGCAGCATAAGTCTGAAGCCTATGAGTCCCTCCTTGGTACACGAGGCTTCGTACACGAGACGAGAGCAGTGACAAAGACAGCGAACGACTCAACGAGAGAGAGAGAGAGAGAGAGAGAGAGAGAGAGAGAGAGAGAGAGAGAGAGAGAGAGAGAGAGAGAGAGAGATAGCGAGCGGCTCGGCAGCGTTCGTAGCGGCTCGGCAGCGTTCGCTCCGGTAACACATTCCGGTAACGCATTCCATTTAACGGTCAGATTTTTTGCTGCGCGACCACCCTCGCTCCCAAACTCCTGACGTAAGGAACTAAAGTTCCAACTAGATACTTCCGGTAGCGATTTAAAAACCACCCCATTCACTCCCTGATCAGTTGACATGGAATCTCCCATATATAATATACAATTCTAAAAAAACAGTTTGATATTACTTGTATAAGTCTCATATATACATATTCTACAGTTTTTCATATTTTGGCTGACGGATGCGCTAGATAACCTAACAGTTTTGTCCGATAATTTTTTTTGCGTTTGTTATTCAATTACCTCCTGATTAGAGTACAGAAAAAAACGAATGTTCATAAATTTTAAACTCGACACCAAATTAACGACTTTCCGGGCGCCTTGAAAGATAACGCCCCACTTTCGATAATTTTCCAATACACAATGCGACAGATTCATCATAATGAGGCCACACATAAAATTACAGCCCAATGTTAATCAGAAATGACACATGGGCTCTAGGACCAATTGTATAAAATGCATTGTATCAAAATTGCCTATAAAAAGTAATATATAATTTATGTATGTAGGTACATATGAATATATAAAAATTCGCTAATAAAATAATGCAAAAACCGTTATAATAAAATTTTGGGAGTAGATACATACTGTGTACACCATTTTCTGAAGACTAAAATAAAATATGCTTAATTCCATTATCGAATATATTGTTGAATCGATTGTTTTTGTGGGTATAAACTTTTTAGGTATCTTTAATTTATATAAAATTGTTAGTGCAACTTATCTTCATTGTGAGGAGTAATAGTTTGTGTACCAAATATCCATATTAAATAAAACTACCACTCTATTAACCTAAACTCAACTTCTTTCGAATTATGTCCAAATTAAACATCTTAATGAACCCAAATGTCGCGGTAAAGTCTCCCGCTGCCCAGATTTATATCTATCGGATCGATTTCGGCGCTTAGTATCCATCAGCATCAGTCAGATCCAATGATTAGTATAGAGATTAGTGCATGTGTAACAAATATTAATGTTTGGGATAGAGCGGACACATCACATCGAACGTTTCAAATTGATGAGGAGAAAATTATCGATCAATGTTTAAGCAATATCGAGTGAGTTGATTCTCTAAGCAACACATACCTATATACATATTCATGTATATAGTCGGTATATAGCATTAATAAGATCGAATTCAAGTAATGGAACGTTAACGAAGCGTAGAAATGACGACTCCTATTTAAATTTTTAAACTTAACCTTTTAGTAAATCGCCAACCGCAATAATGACAACAACGGTCACTCGTAACATATCCACAAAAAACCAATCAGGTTAATTTTTGCTCAATCACTGTTGTTTACATTCTGGTCGATACAACGAGAGCGAAACGGAATTTACGAAGTGGATGCCGATGTTACGATTCCTCATTGTCGGTTTCATTCCGAATTCGTTCAGGTTCCTACCTCCGGCGCCGACTTTCCAAATGAATCCTCGATAAATACATCAAAGAAATATTACACTGTCGTATCGGTTTGCTGTACCGCCAGATCGATTTGCTTTTAATTAAAATCTTACTTTTTTTCAATAATTCTATAGAACAAACTTTTTTTTTTTATTTTTCGATATTGTTTTTTGGACACTCTTGCTCTTATTATTGAACATACGTACTAATACCCTTCTATACTACGAAACACCAAAATGTGTGTATATGATGCAGAAAATTCCCTCGGCGGTGAGACAATCACGAAATTCCCATGTAATATTCCAGAAGCAAATACATTTCTAGTCAAAATATGATATTAAATGTTCTCTATTACCGTTTTCAACTTTACTATAAGAGCGTCTTTCTACGGAAAGAGATACTTGGACCGAAAAATGACGTAAAATATTAAATGCAAAGTTAGTGCCACTCATTCAGAGCAAAAAGATTTTCTACTTTCATACGGTAAAGTGAAAAAGAGAAAACACTGCAACATCAAAGCAGGGCCATTTTTCAATTATGACCCAACGTTAGATTACGTGCAATTCCTTAAATGTCATTGGTATGCTACTGTTGCCAAACTTTCAAACGATAACAAAAGCAACAGCACACGAAATTCTAGCAACTCAAAAACACAAATTATATTTTAGTAGTATCATTGAAGTATGTCGGTATGTATCATTTAACTAATTAAGTTAATCATTGCTTCCTGTTAGTGAAATATAAATTGAGTTCATGGAAAGTAACTACAAAGCAAGGAGACGGAAAATCCAACTTTCAACAAACATATTGCCTGGAATACGCCTCATACAATTTTGGTGGTATTTCGTCGATTATTTGAGTTTAGTGTGTCCTAATTTTTTTGACTAATTGTACTAGTGATTAAATGTTATTTTCAGTTTACTGCCTTAATACTAATTGAGTTACATTAAGTCTGAGTTGGTTTAAAAAATCAATCATTTATCAATTCAGTTTTTACGCAGTAATAAATTCTACATCAAATTGATCACTCCACTCTTGGCCTTCACTGTATTATACACCAACACCTTTTATACGCCAAGACTAGTTTTAGGTCTTTGAAAGCCGTTGCAAGTGTTTCATTAAAAGTGGTGATATTTATATATGAATCCGTTTTAATAAAAGATAGTAAATTAAATAAATATAATAAAGGGTAATAAAAAATAATAATAGTTATTTATGTATTAATGGCATAATCAGGAGCTTATGGCACGAGGGAATGTTTAAAGTCCGACGCTTGTGGAAGGCTTTAAATTTCTCGAGGGCCATCAGCGACAATAATTATGCCCGTGGTACATACAACGTATTATTTTATTTTGCTTCATAAAAAAGCAAACAAATATTCGAAATTTCCTGGAGGTTATCCCGTTGCGATTTGTGATACAAATTTCAGTGTTTTGTCCTAGTCGGTTATTTTGCTGTTGTTAGGGTTATTACTGTGTTGACAATTGTTTGTTAGTAAACAACTGATGAATGAAAATGACGACAAAATGGATCTTGAAGAAGCCGAAAACGTTTATTCAGAAGAAATTCAACAAGAATTTGAAGCTGCGCAAGGAAAATTGATCCCAGATAAGTCAAGGGAATTATATATGAAGGAATATGACAAATTTTGTCAATGGAGGTGTTCAAAAAATATTCGTCATCTAATACTCGTCTGTTTTATGCCCATACTGATAACTATAATTGCAAGTCGAATGTCATCTTTGATTATCAATTTTTTTGACAGTTCCGTGCTATAAAGATCTCTTGATAGTTCCCTGCCATAAAGGCCAAATTATGCCCGCAATTGAGTGCCTATTGAGATGATTATATTGCCAAAATAAAATGAAAGAATTTTTCTGGAATCACTACATGTGGTAAACTAGGTCGATAATGGATGGAATATATTCTCGAAATTAATTCAATAAAGGTGTATATGAAGCAAATGTAAGAGAGTCTGTGAAAATGGAATTTGTAGCTCAGCCGGGATTTGAACCCGGGTCTCCCAATTTCGCGTCGGGCGTTCTTACCACTAAACTACCAAGATACGTACCAATTTCATTTTCGATGTTCATGTTAAACGTTTTTGAGAGGATAATACGGAGGACATATTGGTTGTACGCAACACACCGTACCTCCTCTCACGTTAGTAAGGTGGTCTCTTACATGTTCTGATTTATAAATCAAACAGATGGAACATATTCTCGAAATTAATTCAGTAAAGGTGTATATGAAACAAATGTAAGAGAATCTGTGAAAATGAAATTTGTAGCTCAGCCGGGATTTGAACCCGGGTCATATAACTTATGAATAATATATTAACCCTAATATATAACAATGAATTGCTGTTCGTTTGTCTCGCTTTAACTCGAGAACGGCTGGACGGATTTTGCTAATTTTGATCTTGAAATATTTGTGGAAGTTCAGGAAAGGTTTTTTTGTAAGAAACATAAATAATAAGTAACGGAAATACTGAAAAACATACGTTTTGTAATCTGACATTTATAATCAAAGAAATGAAAGTATAGTGTCAGTTGGTTGTCAAATAAATAAATGTCAAGACGATTCTTCATCAAAATCTATCATCAGTTGGATAGTGCCCGAGAACTTTATTGATTTTAAAATGCCAAGGAGAAGACGACCTGCCTTAGGTCGTCAAAGTCAATCAAATGTGCAACGAGCTAGAGTTAGTTCCAAATGAGATGAACCTTCAGTGACAGTTGATATGCGCAAACTTTTAGCGGGACCGTTCAAATATGTACGAAGTAATAAAGTGATGGTAAAAACGTTGGTCGAGCAGTCAAAAACGAGCAACCCACAACTGGGGCGGGGAGTTTGAATTGGGGACAGAAATCGATGACTAGTCTTGAAAAAAAACTACTTTTATAATGAATCGCAGAGAAAACATACAGAAAGACACAACGGTAACAGGAAAAACGCAAGCCAAACACAAATATGTGGGACAATCAACCTCAAACTATATGTGTGAGTGTGTGAGAGTAGTTAACGACTCCTTTTTGCTGCAAGGCTAATATGGACGGGACCTAAAGTTTACCCTCAAACTAAATAATGTTTAATACAAACACAGAAATCTTCTTAGTTTATGCCTTGGGTTTTTTCGTTTTGTCTCTGAGTTTAACATTTTTAGCACGAATAAGTTTGGCAACTCGACATATTTTCGTCCCTTTGCGCACGATGACGTAAGATTCATCTCATTTGGAACTACCTCTACCTTACGTGCAAATCGCACTGACGACCAGGGAGAGACAGATAACGATAACATTCGTATTGATATAACAGAATTGCGTTCCACAGTGAATAATTATGAAGTAGATAGGCTTAGAATGGAACGAGTTCGGGCACATCAAATACAACAGCAGCGGGTACGACACAATGAAATATAGCGATTCCGCAGACGCAGTGTTCCTGTAAACCTGGATCGAGTAGCATTCCACTACGACCCGGAAATAGATTATTGAGTGTGCCGACCAATCCGTAACGATTGGAGAAATGACAATGATTTGTCAATATTGTAAAGCGTTAAAATAGCGCGATGAATCTACTGTATTATGTTGTGCTGGTGGTAAAGTACAATTGCCACAATTGTTCTAACCACCAGATCTATTACGCTCATTAGTTTCAGGGATGGGAAATGACTAAACATTTCTTGGCCAACATCCAAAAATATAATAATTGCTTTCAAATGACGTCGTTTGGTGCAATGCATATTGTACAGGAAAATTTCATACCTATTTTCAGGGTAGTTTTTGAAAAATTATTCATTAAAAATCTAAATAAATAATATATAATTGCAAATACAAGGACAGTTTGCGGAATCAGCTTGGAGTTTCCCGGTTTCGCGCATGGGCAATTATACGTGTTCGCGTGTTCGCGAGTCGTAAAACCATCATCTTTATATATTTACGGACCGCGTAGAGACAAAAAATATAGTAGATCAGAAAGCCTTAAATTGATTAGGTGTATAACTGTGTTGCATTTAATTTAATGTAGATAAAAATTTTGTATGAAGTTTTGACCACATTTTTCAAAAATATATGTAGGTGATACGAAGTTCACCGGGTAATCTATAATTTTTATTTATCTTTCTTTTTTTTATCTTTAGGTGGCATTGCAACGCATGTCGGGTACGGCTTGAGCGACAAATTCCATTTTCACAGATTCTCTTACATTTGTTTCATATACACCTTTACTGAATTAATTTCGAGAATATGTTCCATCTGTTTGATTTATAAATCAGAACATGTAAGAGACCACCTTATTAACGTGAGAGGAGGTACGGTGTGTTGCGTACAACCAATACGTCCTCCGTATTATCCTCTGAAAAACGTTTAACATGAACATCGAAAATGAAATTGGTACGTATCTCGGTAGTTTAGTGGTAATAACACCCGACGCGAAATTGGGAGACCCGGGTTCAAATACCGGCTGAGCTACAAATTCCATTTTCACAGATTCTCTTACATTTCTCACATAGGTCGATGATGGTTTACTTATGAACAACAATTATTATATGATACCTATTTAGAGCTCCAAGCACAGCAGTGCAAATTTTCGTGAACGACTGGAGGTAAATCCATAAATCAATTTTATTTGATTTTTCAGTTTTTATTATGTAATACATATAAATAATACCGTTTTTCCCAAAAAAATGTTTACATTGTTAAAAATTTTGATTTCAATATGGCAATTGTTTAAAATCTATTTATTAGCCTTTTTCCTTACCTTTAACCTATTACATAGTTTCCTTCCGACATTTTTACAGTAACTTATTGATGTCAGGAACACACTTAAAATTTTTTGGAATTTTGATCTTGTTAATTTTGAATCAGTACATCAAGTGATGTCCCTGTTTACATTTTTACCTGTTGAATTGACTAGTTATGGAAAAATATAGTCAGTTACTTATTGCAAATTATTGTTTTTCACTGGCTAACGTTCACATTTGAACGAATTAAATGTTAAGTTGTAAGGCATTAATAGGGCATTTTTTTTATTTAATCAAAGCATTTTTAGTTAAATCCCAAGTTGTTAACCGTCTTGTTGTTTTTAGCACAATAAGTATTTCAAATACTAAAAAAAAATCTTAACTATTAAAATTCTTGAAAAACCAGATCTAAAGTAATAAGAATTGTCTTCAATAATTCAAGCGAAAATCAATGCAAGCAAAGCAAATTTATTTTATATGCCGATACCGCTGCAGTAGATGAATTCAATATAGAGATTTTTAAGTGGCTCAGCTTCCAAGATTTAGACATGCAATTTATTATTTTTTAGTCTAGTTTCACATGGAAACAAAAATTTGTCCGTTTAAGAAAGGACTGAAAAACAGTTTAAAATTATTTTGGTTATTCGACACATTTGAATAAAGTGGCAAATGCTATATCTTAACTTTTACATGATTGACTATAGCAAAATATACTGTGTATAATTATTTTGTGAAATTTAAGGCAACTCGTTAATTTAATTTATCAAAATATTATAGGAATTCAATTTTTACTGTTTGTTACTAATTAAGAAGTTCCCAGCACGTTATAAACTGACCAAAAATTAATTTTAATATTTGGCAAGCGCATATAAAGAGGTTCGCCACCGCTGTGCTAACTTGCTGCGGGTGCGTAATGTGGTTATTTTAATAAGTTTTCACTCACCGACACCTACTGTCTTATAATTTAAACGGCTATGTATGAAAGGAAATTAAAGTCCCTTATCAAAGGAGTTTGAAATTAATAAAGCGACGTTGCCGACATCCATTCCGATTCACTTTAATGACATGTATGATGGAGATACGTATACGATTTTCGAAATGATTCACATACATGGATAGTTGATATTCTATGGCAATCATTAAAAATGGGTAGCAGAGCATATTATAATGGCTTATAATGGCACAGCATGTTGGAAATAATTAAGGTGTCTTATACAAGAGGGGAGAAATTAGTTAAGAATATGGGTTACATTGAAGGCCATAGTTTTACACATTTCATTCAATAAAATATTATTAAAATGTATTAAGTATGTTGTGAAGTTACCTCTGGAAAACAAGTTCATTTCAATTAGCGATCTGAATAACTTAGTACAACGCTTGATATAAATCAGAGTCAATCGTAATTGGTTCTGTTTGAAATATATTTTTAACTAATTGAAATGTTTCATTGTTTTCTAATATTTACTGAAAAGACATAAGCTTTGGCAACTCCATCTGAGAACATTCACCGTTCTAAATCACCAGTGTAAAATTCGAGCTCCGTTCCCTTAGAACAAGAGTAACGACTACTTATTCACACCTTATAATTAATTAAAATGTAATTGCAGTTTTCGAGCCTGGTTTTAAACTTTTGGTGTTTTGCGCCAGTAAGGCACAAAACGAAGAACCTCGCCAAGCTATCGGGGACATTCATCATTACTTTGACAAAGAAAGACGTTTTAATCGTCGCCCCTTGTACTACGCCAGCAGAAGTGGGAACACCTTTTGTTCGAGAGGGATAAAAGGCTAATAAGGGGGGAAGGGGGTTGTTTCATAAATTATGACAGCAAATGAGGTTTTGAAATTGCCTTATAGAATTTCGAGAATTAAACTTTCACAAAGGCTAAGAATTTTGGAGGTTTTATTGGGACCAAAGGGAAATAAAGAAGTCATACCTCGGAGAATTTCCTAACTGTATAACGTAGTATGCTTCCTTTCCAACTTTTTGGACGGTAACAAGTTATTTCCAAACAGGATCATAAGTCAGATATTTTATTACGCAACGTGATCTTTGAAATATATAGTGGGGTCCGATCCTTTTGATTTTTGTCAATACCTACTTTACTAAAAGTTTAAAACACCGCATTGTGTTAAGTACCTGCATACTTTATACAATGTGTTTCAAAATGATTGTCATCTAGTCGGCTGTGGAATTCCCATGTAAAATAAAAAAACCCGCCTTGCGAAAATAGGAGTTACTACTAACTATACATAACCTCAAAATAACCTACTTATCCTCTTTTAAGTTCTGGTTTTTCTCTGTCAAAAGAAAACGAATTCTGAGTATTTGTCTATTTGTAGTATTTGTTTTGGTCCTGAAAAGGGCCGTTAATTACCAGCAGTACTGATTGCCAGTTTCACAATAAATGTTCGAAGTGTCACGTGTTGTCAGAATTAGATAGGTTCAATTCAATAGAGCGCGGCACATCAAAAATTACATGCACAGAAATTCCAACGCCAACTAAATGACAATCATTTTGAAACACGTTGTATTACGTATATACTTTAAGAAAATCGTACAAAAATTGACAAGTACATAGTAACACTCATGATTCGAGATTTAACAGCTACACATAAAAACCTTTTGAGAAATTTTCATTCAAAAAAAAATCGAGCAAAATGGTTTGACAAAAATGAAGTATAAACGTTATTAAATTGCTGGTAGATATAAAACATTTTTACGGATATTTTGCATCCGTTCGCACCTGTCGTACTTTTACTACCCATAACTCAACGATTACGGTTCGCAATAAATTTATAATAGACCATTTTGTTACTTGATTAAATTGGCCAATACTCGAAGGACGTCTTTCATGAATTAATAATTTAAAACAAAATACTTTTCTTAGTTCACGTCGGAAAAGTGTCAAATTTCTATAAAAATAAGTATTTCTTTACATGTTTAAGGAACATGTATTATTCGTCCTTTAGGGAAATTGGTGTATCAATACAAATATTTTTGTGTTACTTTTATATTAACGATCAATTACTGACATGAAATGATATATTGTTTTTAAAAAAAATTAAAAAACAACAAAAAACAGATAACGCTGAAATATGCTCTTATAGCATACCAATAGAAATATGTTTCTCGTAATGTTAAAATGTTTTTCAATCAATCAATATACATTTACACTTTTGACATGGTTTACATGTTTTGGAATTGTCATTTAACACATAAAACCTGCACAAGATAAAATGATGAATTGAATGAATAAGTATATCATTTATAAAATAAAATAAAATGAAATGGTGAAATAAATAAAATAACAATTACGAAGTGAGTACAAGAAAAATAAAAGGTACAAACAAACAGGGAAATTGTATTATAAATAATTCTTCACATATGCGTTACATTTTTACAAACTGGTTTACACTATAAAAAGCTATACACTTTAAGTTTAAGTAAACTACAAGTTTACACTATAAAATTTTCTTTTGGTTTCAAAACATAAACACACATTTCGAATATAAAGAGACTGGGAATACTCAAAACTCTGTTACATTTAAAAATTGTTCTACGAGTTGCCCTGCAAGATGTTCCAAAGATACACCTTACGATTTTGTTTGCCAATAGAAACTTCTTTCAAACCAGCTGAATTGCCCCACATGCAAATGCCACACTTGAGTCTCGATTAAACTTAACTGTAATACACATTCAACAACTGATACATTTATAACACTGATCGTACATTGACAAAAGGAAATTTTATAGAATTCAATTTGGAAGATAGTTGTTGACGATTAAATTTCCAACATATGTGTCACACAAAATGTTTCCACTAAATGAAATTTCAAGGTTTTTAATATTTTTTGCAGGCAGTGCCTCCGCAGCATTTAGGTCTTTATGTTTAATGACTATTTATAATCCTTGAATTTGGTAATTTATTTTTACGTTTGCCTTCTTCTTTTGCCTAATTTACGATTTTTCCAGTGCTTACCACTCTTGTTTGATGAAGAAGTAATATAAGTAATATAATAATAATATTGTGTACTTATTCCAGTTAACACAAAAAAATAATAAATAGATAAAAATTTATTCATGGCGAATCGCTTAGCCATTTAAGTCTTATCCAATGTGATAATTCGGTGAATCGTTTAATTTGCCCCCTCGAAACAGCGCCAATGAAAATAATAGGGAAACTCGTCACCGAAAGAAGATGACTGTGTATTTCTATTGTTGAATAGATTTTTTTATATGAAATCGAAAAGAACAATAATATCATTGAATCACGAGTGCCCCGAAACACCCGACTCGTACAGGGTAAAAAGTGCGAATTCTGCTTGGTCACGGTTTTGCAATAAACGTACATTGTTGACAACCCTCCTCTGCCCCCCACAACTACCCCTTCGCTTGGAATCTGTCTAATGTTTAAAAAATGAGTTCGAAATTTATCCTATGGGAAAATCAATGTAGTGTAAAAGGAATGATATAAATGTTTTTCTTTTGTTTGGGTTTTAATTCGTTTAAAGAACGATTTTTCGATGGATAAAGACCCCTTCCCCCCATTCCAAGGTTACGTATGTCACAGCAACGGCCCTAGTTTCATACTGCTAAAATTCAAGGAAATGGTATTAGATGCCAAAGCGCCTATCAAATAAATGTAAATGTTACACGATGATTACATTAATATGAGACACCAGTCGGTCTTTTTATATTATAATTTTGTTCTTATTGCTTAGCGTTTATAATGTTTGCTAAATTATATAATTTTATTGTTCTCACTAACTTTATTCGACCTTGTGTACGTATGTAGGTTCAACATTATTTTGAAATATCATCCTATTGCGATAAGAAATTTCGAGATGTTACTTTACGATTAATGCAGAACATCGTTATGCCACAGCATAACACAGCTAATGTTTCAAGTGGTCACTTATGTATTAATGTACCTACTGCGTTATTATTTAAATGTTGTTACGTATTGTAATTGCGCTTATGATAAATGTGTGTATGTATATACAACTGAAGTTCGTAAATTACCTAACTAACACACTTAGGCGTTTGAAACATGTAAATTCTAAAACCATTTCAACTTATTCAATGGCTTCTCTTTCTTCATTTGGAATGAAATTATTTTCGCATAGTCCGTAACGACCCTCGTTTCCAAACACGATTGGTCGATTTTAATAATAATGCCTCATATCTAAAATGGCGTTTGTATTCGCATTTACATACATATAATATTTCCGAGAACGGTTACTATGGCAGAGGGCCAGGCAATTTTCCTCTTCCGGTCATTTATAGAACTTATGTTACGTGATTAAACAGTCGATGCAATGGCGAGTTAAGTGCACCATAATGCAAACCGTTTAGGACGTAATAAAAACCGCAGTGATTTTGAAAACCCTTAGGTCGTAGGACTGTTATGAAGAGTTAATAATGTATCGATCATGCGAGGAGGAAAAATATCATTTTTTTTTTATTTTTCGCCCTGAACAAAAAATAATAGGGACAAAGAAGAGGAGGAGGAAGAGGTGGAGGGTTTGACCAATAGTTGTTGTATTGCTATCTCGGCGAGAATGTATCGCTCCCATGTGGCTCTCATTTTTCAATATCCTAAAACGTTCCGGATATGAAATTGACCGAAGAGAATAGTGACGTGGATAAAGGGCGTTCGGTCAGAAGAACAACCGATATAGAAATGTTACGCGAATAATGAACTGCACTGAATTGGGTAGATTTTTATCCCTCCGACCGTGCGTATCAGGAAATCAAGGAAGTAAAATAGATGAAAAATAATATCGTTCTGCAATTTTCACTTTTATTACTTTGTATATGTAATTAGAATAATTGTCAATAATTTTGTATGTGATAAAATATTGTTCTCTGAGGATGTTCCCTACCTTTAATTACAAGAATAGATCGAGATCTACATATAAATGTTTTAATAACCACATTTATAATGAACGGAAGTACAAAATTACTAGGCTTACAGTAATAGTATTAATAATCTCAGTGTTCCATGTTATTTACTAAACCAAATTTTTTCTCAACAATGTCAAAATAAGTCTATATAATGCATTAAAAAGCAAATGTATTACAATTTAATCTTAAAATTGACTATTAACTAATAGAAAAGGTTTTCTCAGTTATTAAAATAACGACCCGAATGAAATGGAAGAATTTTTTATGCCCATCATTAAGTCTCTTATCTTTCGTCTATTAACGAGCGATCAGCATTACAGGAAGTGCCATTTTCCCTTTTATTAGCGAGTCTTAAAATAATTCTTATTTTCCTTAAGGTACATGGGATATGCAATAGTTAATTCTTGTCAACGTGAAAATCACCCACTAGAAGCCATCTTTTATTCAACCGATGAGAATGTTTCGAGGAACTCATACCCATTATCAGCACAATTCTATATGAATATGACTAGCACAAGTCAGTTACAATGTCCTTCCACCTAGCTAATACAAAAATTGCTATATTGCACATTGTGTGTTAAATAATTAAATAAAAAAACGTTCAGCCATTGATTCTTTAAGTGAATGATATTTTAAGTTCGTTGTGGATTAACTTTTAATTTACTTTTAATGAACACTTTTTAATTATCTTTGTGTGGTGCATCTAACAATCTCTTTGAGATTTCTTATTCAGGTAAACTGTTTACCGGGCTGGTGTGTCTTAAACACGTCTGTTGCAGGGAAGCGGATGAGAGGACTTTATGTAGATGGATTAATTAGTATTTCAGAGTTAAATCTCATAAAGTGCACATTTACTCTATGAAATTTTAAGTTAGGTGGAATCGTTTTTAATGAAAACTCTTTTTACAAAAAAAAATAAGTTAATTACTCGATATAGGTAAATTTAATAGTACGGGAGGCAACGAAAGATTCGGTAATAGCATTTGGACAAGTTTCATATTAAAATCATATTACCCATGCAAAATAAAGCAAAATTGGGAAGGTCTTCCATCGCAAAGATACAAGCGGAAATAACAGGAAATCGCTTGGTTGAGCCAGCCTTATTAGCTTGGTAAATTAATAATTTATTATCAAAATGGGACAAGAGCTGTCTTCTAATTTGGGATGTATAACGAAGAGTATTTTCTTGCCACGTACGAAATGTACAATATTTTGTTTTATGATCCACGCTCGTTAACCGCCGAAGGAGAGAGAGAGAGAGAGAGAGAGAGAGAGAGAGAGAGAGAGAGAGACAAAAAAGAGAAAATTCCTGCATCACATTTTCATTCTACTGTGTAACGCCCAGGAACATTACATGCTTCCTCATATGTCATATCGTACAAGCCTCAGATAAGCTAGCTGTTAACATAACCCTACTTTCACTGAAAACTTTAAAAACATCAAAATGATTTTTTTGGAATGGATTTCGGTTTAGAACGTTCTTCATTCTCATTTTCATTTTAATATTTGAAGTGCATGTAAACCAAACGACTTTGATAAGCAAGAACTTAATAGTTATAACATGAGAGATAAACCCAACGTTTCATTTCAAAGTAAGCTTAACAATTTACTTACAGGATTCCCCTGAAGATAATTAAATGGATTACAGTACATTTTAAAATATTGTAACGTTTATTTTCTAATTTATTTACACTAATACTAATACTAGACACGACTTAATTTATTTACACTATTACTAAACTAATTTATATAACACACTTAACTAGTTTATTTATATCACACTCTTAGTCGTTAATTTATTTCACCAATCGCTCTCGCTTTCGCTATTTCGCTTGTTTACTCTCGCGGCTTCCGTCTACTAATAATCTCTCGTCCGCCGCGTGCACTTTTATAGCCCCCATAATGTTTTCCCGAATTTACTAGTATTTGCTCGATGTTTCCACAAAGCACTCGATTGTTTTTTTAATAATGTTTACGTAGAAAATGTCCAGAAGGTCATAAATTACTTTCCTTAAATAATAATCCGGGAATATTCATGGAGCTGTCTTTTTTATAGAATTCAATTAAGCGTAGCGGCAATTCTTTTGAGGTAGCCGCCCAGGTCCGATACGAGTAAACACGTCTCGCGCTGTTTACTTTTCGCATTACAATACCATTCAACCGGCACGCATTTCTTCTGTAGTTATGATCTCAAAATAGATATGTGTAAATAATGGCATAAATACCAAAATATTCTACCTATAGGTTAATTAGGTAATTGCTTTTATTGCCTGTCAATTGTATGCTCCAACTGAGTCAGTCTGATTTTTTGGTCATTTGCGACCCTACTGTGTGAAATCGAATCGATTATCAATGAAATACAACGAAGTCATAAATGCAAATAATACTTTATAAAATACACACAACTTTAATTGATGTAATGTCTACAGCAACAGTAGACAAGTGATGGGAAATATATATTTTTTCGAACCCTCAAACCAATCTCTCCCTTAATAAAATAAATTAAATTATTTAGTAAGCTATCTCACTCAGTATAATTATAAAAATCACATTACTTTAAAGAAACCGTTTTCAAACGATCCTTCTTTCGGTTCATCTCGTTCTCACGCGTTGGTCGCACATTTCCCGTTTTTGTCCCGTGTTAGATAGTTGCCTCTCTCGCTATTTATTATTTAAACTCGGAAAAGCTTTCAACGAAAGTCGTAAGTGGCAGTTTTACGTCGGAAAAAGGTGAAAATTTGTGGTTCCAGGGAAAATACCGTTCGACTCGTATTTCCAGGAATCCAATAAAAACGTGACCGCGGGTCGTAAAATCAAAAAATGTATGCTATTTTATATTTTCCACTTCGCCATAGCCCACAACAACAGTTTATGGGATAGCTGCAATAACAACAACTTCATTCAAACACCTTTAAGGATTATTCTTAACACAACAAAGATAATCAGATAATATAGTCGGATAATTTCTCAAAATTTCCATGGTTTATAACGTACATTGTAGGGAAGCTGTCGCCTATCAGGGGCTGCCAAGGAAAAGGACAACTTTTCGGAAAATCGACCCTCCGCAGACGACACTGAAGCGATTATTCTCGTAAAAGTGGAGCGCGGCGAAGATCGGGCTGTGATGAGGGAGGAAAGGGGGAAAGAGAGGAACCAGACTTCGAAGTGGAATATCAATAATGTGACCGTGCGATTGCCAAGTCTCAAGATGGCTGCCGTATTTCCAGTTTCCTTTCCAAGAGTTTCCAACGAAATGGCGACGAACTACCAAAAACGCAGAAGAAAAAAAATTTTTTTGTACTGAATCTGACTTTACAGGGGGATAATACAACCTCGGTTAATGATTGTTTCTTTTTATTAAATCGAACATTATCGATGGTATGCATCTATTGTTTTAAAACTGAACTTTCTTCTAAATTATATTTTTTAATGAGTGGAAATAAAAAAAATCTTCAAATTTACATTTTGAGTATTTATATCTACCGAATAATTACTAATTCAGAGCCGTGCAGTTAAGTTTACGTAACGAATATTTTGTATTCCTACAAAATGTGCTCTTCTCAAACG
The DNA here is from genome assembly GCA_946251905.1 of Cryptocephalus moraei. Taxonomy (NCBI): domain Eukaryota; kingdom Metazoa; phylum Arthropoda; class Insecta; order Coleoptera; family Chrysomelidae; genus Cryptocephalus; species Cryptocephalus moraei. The sequence continues at coordinate 14,023,842 of OX276453.1, read as the reverse complement.
TTTATTGCTAACATGATCTGATTTTTTGAAAATAACAATTATAGGACATTGTTTACTACCGCCTAATGTAAAAATAGTGGTGTATTATACAACGTGTTTCAAAATGATTGCCATCTAGTTGGCGTTGGAATTTCTGTGCATGTAATTTTTGATGTGCCGCGCTCTATTGATTTGAACCTATCCAATTCTGACAACAAGTGTCACTTCGAACATTTATTGTGAAACTGGCAATCAGTACTGTTGGTAATTAACGGCCCCATCTCAGGGCCAAAACAAATACTACAAATAGACAAATACTCAGAATTCGTTTTCTTTTGACAGAGAAAAACCAGAAGTTAAAACAGATTAAGTAGGCTATTTTGAGGTTATGTATAGCTAGTAGAAACTCCTATTTTCGCAAGGCGGGTTTTTTTGTTTTACATGGGAATTCCACAGCCGACTAGATGACAATCATTTTGAAACAAGTTGTATTTAATTGGCATTTAATAGGTGGTGATATTTAACGTGTTAGATATTTAATTTGTTTTGTTTTTGGGGGGATTTCATGACATGAACTGAGCATGATGCAAATACGTTCTATTTGACGTTTTTAAGAAGTTCAGAACCTATTAGCCATGAAATGAAAAATTATGCTACTGTTATTGTTTATGAACAATGGGTTTACAACACATTTTACAACTGAACATTTCTTCAAAGTTATTTTTAGCAAAAAACCTACCTACCAAGGCTGAAAACGATTTAGATGATTACTTTACTAGGTAGGTAAATCCAGATAAGAAAAACGTATAAAGATAATCTCTCCATTACAATATAAAGCTTGTAAAATAAGTAAGCTGGAAAAAATATAATGGTACATTTAAAATTATAAATAAATTAAATTCTACATAGTAACACATTCTTCATTGTGTAATGTAAGGCGAAGACATCCTGTGAATCTACGGTGAAAGATCTCAATTAAATGAGCTAATTTGTATTGTATAATACTTGATAAATTTTGAATCTTAATTGTATTGTTAACGTTACTGTCTACTTAATTATACGTACCACACTCATATGTATATTATCCAAGCGTAATGACTTTGAATAATATTCAGATCAGACACCTGCGAGGCCCCATTCAAGCATAATAAATGGTGAACTCTCCATTGATTGTACGAGTTAAATGTATGAAGCGAGTTCACCATATTTTACTATTTCATTTACATAGCACATATTCGTAAAAATTTCAGAATGTTTCAAACGAATTTACAAGGATGCTATCTGTACAACTAAAATTAAAATTACTAACAGCGCATTGTTTAAAAACCAATTCAGAATAGACTTATATACCCACGTGTTTGGAACCTTTTTCCTTATGTCACCTTTGAGATATCCAGGTTTTTCAGTGTGATATCTTGTTTAAATGATTTTATTTTGCTTAGAATATTATAGATTTCACGACAGTGAACGGGGAGAATCGTTCGTGAAGGAGAGCCTATCGGTTTCCTCGGTTTCGCCGAGGAGTGCCGTCTCGCAATGTGGATGACGTGGATTTGTGGAAATTGTCGAAATGTTCCTGGAGGAACAAACACCTCTTCTGTCCCAGGGAGAGATCCTGCGCAGAGCGCGCGATTTCCACGATTCGGAGAAATATCAATAGTGAAAACGGCCGCACACAATCGTCACAAAAAAACCCAGAGTTTGGAAATCCCCCAATCCAATCCAATCGTACACACGACGGAGGCGTCGCGCCCACCCCCGTCTCTCGCGCCGCTCGCAATAAGATCTACATTCCGAGAAACTCGGAGTCATGCCGACTGTTTCCATTGGCCAACGCCTTTCCACGAATCCGCACAATTTCTCTTATTGTCATTGCTCGGGTTGGACTGCCGTGTGGGTGGGACACCCACGACACCCAGACGCCACAAAGTGCTTTGCTGTCTGAGGGCTAAGATGACAATTTTATTGTTGCAAACAATTACCACGAACATTAAATCACCTCTGAAGTCCATGTATCTATGATGTAAATTGCATATAATCCAGGAATAAACAAATGCGGCTTTCAGAGTTTTTCAGACGTTTTTCCTTACTGAGTGCGGCCTCCACTTCTGGAAGACAAGTATAGACCCGAAAATAGCATCATTGTAAGTATCACATACAATCACTTTGTCACCAAATAATATAGGGGAGGCCGGGGCTATTTGTCACAAAATTCATGTTTGATTTTTTTGGTCTAATTTAAACTTTTTCTGGGTACATTCTTTTGTGGTGTATACCTGAATATGTTGCAACTTACGTCGCAAACAGTTGCAGGTTAAATACTTAGTGAAGCCAATGAATTTTTGGGTTTTGAGTATGTATGTAAAGTGGGGTAAATGGGGTAAGTTGTCACGAGATAAATACCAACATAAAATATATAAAATTACACCATTAAAGTGAAAATTTAAATCTATTAACACACTTCATAAAGTATACATTCAAATCAAAAGGAATTAAAAAAAAACGAAATAATACAGTTTTACATATCATCATCGGAATTGCAGTTCTGACAAATATAAAATGGGTTCATATCAATGCATCTTTTGTGGGCCCAACCTTTGCACTGTGTCACTGCACCCAAATTTCCTTGGATTTACTCCTACTGTAGGTTCCTTCACATACCAATCATGTTGCCTCCTCATCTGAACTTTCCTCTTCTTTCTTCTTTGCGGCCTTGTTTTTCTTCATCTTCTTTTCTCGAAAAACATCTCTTTTTGCTTTTTCAACGGATTGGTTTTTTTGAGCAGCAAGTTCATCTTTTATGGGTGTGTCTGTAAGTATAGCTGATCTTCGTTTCCTTCTGTTATTGTGTAACGTTTTCCGTGGTCCTGCTTTTGGTAGTGGACGAACATCTTCCGCATCAATTCATTCTACTTCTCTCGTTGGTAATTTCGACGGACCAGGAACAGCTGGTGAAGTTGCTTGTAAGGAGGCCGATGCTTCATCCTGTGTTATTTCAGAATCGGGTGTGTCAGTAGATTCATATATGCGATCAGTTACATAACCAGGTAAGAAATCCTGTTCAGTGAATATATCTCTGTTTAGTGGATATATACCGGTAGTCCTAAATCCTTCAATAATATTTTTAGGCGTAATAGCATTGGGAAGAGCAGTGCCTACAATACTAGATATGTCGTAAATGCTCAGTGTAATGCCTGGATGGGGCTTCATCCATGCCGCACATGTTGTATTTACAAATTTTTTGAAAGGTCCAAACACACTCCTATCCAACGGTTGTAATTTATAGGAACAATGCGGTGGAAATGATAGCATAACCAGTTCATTGTTCTTATTCGCAAAGTCTAGCCCAAATATCGAGAGATGAGACTCGTGATTATCTAATAATAGTAATGTGGGGTGTTCTCTAGTAGTTTTGGTGATGGTCACAAAATGCTTCAGAAAGGCAATAAAATGAGCCTCTTTCATCCAACCAGATGAGTTTGCAGCACCTATACTTCCAGATGAAGATCCTCGGAGAAAATGTTCCTTGAAGTGTACGCGTGGAAATATGAACAAAGGAGGAATACTGTTGCCCGAGGCCGAAACTGCAATTGCTATTGTTACTAAGGTACCCCTCTCCCCTGATGTTAAGGCACTTATTTGCCTGAAACCTTTTCTTGCGACGATGCGATCTGGACGTTGAACTGTAGTAATACCGGTCTCGTCCATGTTATAAATATCATTTGGACTGAAGTGGTACTTATTTATAAGTAAGTAGAGGTTATTAAAAAACACAGACACATTAGTTTCATTGAAACTTGTAGCTCCAGACAACCTTGTTGCTTGTGGTGTGCGTAATGAAAGACGCGAATGTCGTTTCATAAATCCCGAGAACCAGTCGGGACCTGCCATATTAGTGTCATTCCACTGAGGTGGTAATTGTAAATTCAGTGCTTTACCATAGTCATAGGCAAGTTTTCGAATTTCCTTCGGCGTTAATCCGAAGTAAATATCGGACGCTTTCTTTATATAATTTTCTAATCGATCTTCCTGCTCCTTGCTGAAAATTGCTCTCGGTTTTATATAACCTGGTGCAGTTTGAACATTAATTCTTCCTTCACTAAGATCCTGATCAGTTACCTTTTTACAAAACCTCGCCAATGTCCTGTAGTGAAGACCGTATTCTTCTGCAGACTTTCTAATTGAAAGCGGTGGTTTCCTAGTCCTAACTTCTCGTGCAGCCGTGATCAAAATATCAGTAGGTGGGGCACACCGATTGGTTTTTCGCTTGTATGTCCTGACCATCTGAAATAGAACGGTAAAGTAATTTTTAATAACTTTTTTAAAGCAGGGGTAAGTTGGCACAGTGACAACTTGCCCCGTAAACAATGTGACAACTAGCCCCGAGTAAACTTTTAAGGTTAAACGGCGGTCAAAAGTGTTATTTCAAAACCCATTACCATACTTTTCAGATGATTCTGTATCTAAAACGTGCATTATTCATAATACAAACTTTGTACTTACTTTGTTTTAAATTTCGACCTGTAAGAACGCAATAAACAGAAGCGGAACAATTTACTTTGGCACATTGAAAATACCGAATGACGTATAATTGATTCACTGTCTATCTCACAGCACTGAAATTTAGTAGAACACGAGAGGCATCTATGTCGGTTATTTGAAACTCTGAGAAGAACTTTTACAAATTTGAAACGGCGACTGTTGCAACTTGCCCCTGTGACAACTAGCCCCGGTCTCCCCTATCATATTAGGAAATAAATAAGACAATGCAAGTATAGCAGGTCATCAACAAGGTCATTGTACAGTGCATATCCAAAAATCATAAGGAATCTCTTGATTGTCCACAATATTTTCACAAACTCGTTCAATTTCTGTTATTCCCATGGCTTCAATTAGACTACCAGTGGGGTACCACGCAGTCCTTTTCTCTCTCAGAAATTGGGCCGTGAACATTCAATCTCCTCCGGCGATTATGCATGTTACATATTTATGTCATACTTACGACTCATTGGTGACTTAAATCTTGTCAGTCACTGGGAATTATAAAATTATGACTCACAGAACAGCAACTAACATGTACCATTGCCAACTGATCCGATTATCACAGAATCCATCATCTATAGAGCAGCAACTAAAAACACACAAAAAAAATATTCTATCGTTACCCGTTCTACTCGTCAATCATATTCCGTGGGGTTTTAAAATAATTTCGTTACCATGTATCACTTTTAATGTCTTCGTCTCAACATTTATACAACTCTATCATGTTTATAGTTCGATAGCAACATTGTCTTAAAGAATTCTTACAACTTCACTGTGGTGTCTGTCTATTTGTCTGTCCCAGAATTTGAAAAATTTTAAAAGAGTTTCGGGCGAGACTTATTTGAAAGGTATCGAAAAAAGTTAACGTTTTTAAGATAGGACATGTCTTATTTATATTTCCTATTACCAGAGTTACAACGCGTTAAATGTCATGAGGGGCCTTTTCAAATTTATTTATTTAAAATGGTTATCACGTTACAACACGACACTTTCATTGGAATGGCGTACTTTCGAAGCGAGATTTATAACCCAATTACTGGTTGACAGTACTCTCTCGAAGCGACATACCAGCAATTTCAGGAGTTGTTTCCGGAGACTTTGGTCACTTTTGCTGTCTTTCTGCAACGTTGCATGCGAGTAGTTGAACGTTATTTAAACACAGCCAGCGTAAGCAAACAAAAATCAACTGGTAGACCTTCTACTCGAAACGAGGAAGTTGTCGAGGATATCAGGACTCGAACGCAAAGAAGTCCTCCCAAATCCTTAAGAAAGCTCTCCCTTCAAACAGGTTTGGCCCTTATGCCTCATATTCAACCAATTTTCATTCTTACCCATAGGACTTCCACTTTTCCATGTTGTTCTAATTCACGGTTTTACAGGTTTATCATATGGAAGTTGCTCCACTGTGCTTAAAAAGAAATTAAAGTACCACCCTTACAAAATTTCCATCGTCCAGTCATTAAGCCCTCCTGATCACCCGCAGAGCGTTTTATTTTGCAATTGGTTCAATAACATATTAAATAATAATGGTATCCTTGATGATACCTTCTTTTCCGACGAAGCCTGGTTTCATCTCAACGGCTATGTGAATAAACAAAATTACAGAATTTGGTCAGGTGAAAATCCTTATGCTATCAGAGAGACACATTTGCACCCGGTTAAAGTTGGTGTTTGGTTGGCAGTCTCAAGGACGCGGGTGTATGGGCCGATATTTTTTAATTTTACCGTCAATTCGGAGAGATATATCCAACACCTTTTGAGGCCTTTTATAAACCAATTAACAGACGAAGAGCGGCAAATTGGATATTTCCAACAAGACTCGCTGCAAGGGCACATACGGCTCGTGCTACTATGGGATATTTAAGAGAGAATTTTGGCGACAGAGTAATTAGTCAGGGCATTTGGCCAAGCTGGATAAGATCTCACTCTATTAGATTTTTCGTTATTTGGGCTCTTGAAGGACAATGTCTTTAGGAACATATTGCATACTGAAGAAGAGTTGCGAGAGGCAATAGTTCAAGAAGTGGCAAACATTACCCCCAATATACTGGTGAATATCTTCGAGAGCCTAAAAAGAAGAGTTAATTTATGTTTGGACCAAAATGGGGGGCATTTTGACCATTACCTTTAGCTGTTTAATTAAATCATTGTTCTGTATTTCGAGTTTAATTTTTTAAGCGTTAATTTTTATTCACATAACCTACAATCTTATCGCTGATTGTTATGTCAAATAAACATATCTGGTTGTAGCGTTGTCAACACTTATCAATCCTCCAGGTAGGATTGCCAACTTAAACAGTAATTCTTGATCACTCTGTATAAATGGATGTATGTTTGTATGTTCCGCATGGACTTCTATACCATTCATCCGATTGCAACGAAACTTTGGTGAGGGCGTATGTCCGTGAAGGTTTCTGAAATGGTTCCGCGTCGAAAAAAGAGCCAGGGGGACGAAACGACTTAAAAATATATGCATGACAGGCAATATGTCATCTTTACTTGACAGACGAGTGACTGACAGATGGCGCCATCTCGCGGCGAAAAGGTAACTTTTAAATGTCGAACAGTTTGACAGCGCTGTGAGGATCAAATTGTTCAAAAGCATTCTGTTAAAAGTAGAAATATTTCTGAACGTCTGTGAGTGTTAGTGGTGTTATTTGTGAAATTTGGACATTGGACAATAGAAAACACGCGCATTTATTTTATAATTGCTGTGAATTATGCCTCCCAAAACGAAAGCGATTGGCAGATCTACATGTAAAACAAAAAAACAAAAGGCTTTACGAGCTAAAATGACGGGCAAAGGGAAGATAGACTAGAAACCCTCAGATTAAGAAATGCTCGAGTCCGTTTATCTGAAACGGAGGAGCAAAGGAAACAAGATTGGAAATCGAACGAGTACGTATTGCTCGAGCCCGTTCGTCTGAAACAGACTAGCAAAGGGAAGCAAGATTGCTCGATCAAGACTAATAACGCACGCTGATTTAAATCTTGCTGCATACCGTTTCGATTCTAATTGCAATTATAGTCTTCAGTCAAGTGTTGTTATTGGAAAAATGGATAAATTATGCGTGTATTGCAATGCCATAAAATTCCATAATGACCAGGAATGTGCTGCGCAGGTGGAAAAGTTAAATTAACAGAATTACATTCACCACCCGAACCACTATTAACGTTGGTTTCTGGATACACAAGACAGTCGAAACATGTCTTTACAAACATACGTAAATATAATTCATGTTTCCAGATGACATCGTTCGGTGTAACTAATATCGTGCACGAGAATTACAGGCCAACATTTAAAGTTCAAGGGCAAATTTATCATCGTATAGGATCACTACTACCACCGCCGAACGAAGATAACAAATTTCTTCAAATATATTTCATGGGAAACACTGATGAACAAATAGATCAACGTTGTCGGTTCAATGCGCATACTAAATAAGAAATTGTCGTTGCATCACAAACTATATTCAAGCAATATAACGAATTAATTCGATTGTTCAGAACTGCCATTGAACAAATGTCAGATGATAATTACAAAGTTGTAATTAGAGTGGATAAAATACCTGTGGGCCAACATTAAAGACAGTACAATGCACCAACAATTGACGAAGTGGCGATCGTTATAGTTGGCGAAGAATTTAATTCGCGTGATATAATTCTTTATCGCAGAAATAGTGAGGTTCAGAGAGTTTCAGAAACTCATCGGTCATACGATGCATTGCAGTATCCGATTTTATTTTGGCAAGAAGAAGACCAAAAACTATTGCATATGCAAGAGCTCTTCAATAAATAGAAAGATTAGAATGTGAATAACGGAAACTTGATAAATCCATGCTTATAAGACCGAAAGCTGTATGGTGACCTGCTAATGCGCCAGAATTTAAATTAAAGGAATTAAAATAAAATCAAACAAAAGTATTGTTTATAATAAAGCACCTTAATAAACATAATTAAAATACAAAAAAAATCTTGCGGGGGTGGTTTAAATTTCATTTTCAGGGAATGTGGAAAAACGAAGCCGAGTACCTACATCGGTTATAAAAAATATTTGCAAAAAATGTTGTTTTTTTTACATTTTACACCATAATTATAGCAATGCAATGCATGGTATTGAAATAAATTATGTGTCTTATCGGCAAATCTATTTTCGCTAGATCACTTACTTTTATTTAATTGCTCATTTATTTTATATCAAACTGAGCCACAGCGAAGCGTGGCTGGGTCACGGCTAGTCACCTATAAAACAGTAACTAACAACTAACACATGTCTTTCAAACATCGCAGAATCCATGACTCACAGAAAAGCAACAAAAAGAAATCATCAGTCTAAGATAGTTAACGAATTATTTTCGTTTTTATTATTAAATTAGGTAACTACAGAAAGTCGATGTTAGCAAACTGTCTTATTTCCCACCTTTAGTAACCGAAGTATGAAATTTTCAAGTAGATATCTAGACGTATAGCAAATCTACAGATACACATTTTATAACTCTACAGAACGCAAAAATTGCCAACATTATACAAACCCCGATTATGGATAAAAAACTACTTTTATGGAACCTCACATCCTCCCTGAAGGTGGTTTGATACAACTATATTTAGTACGAATAAAGTTAACGCAACGTTTCTTTTTTAGTACGTATTAACGTTTATTCTGATAGTCGGCACAATAAATTATTGTGCTATTTCTACAGGCATGAAATAAATTTTCTGTTTAACTGCTCTCCATAAAATAAAATCCAATTTTGTAATAACTGGAGAACGTACGTGGTTTTTTACGTACGTACATTTTACTACCATAAATATTTTTTAATAGTGTTGTTCTGCCAAAATTGTAAAATGGTGAATTCGCACAAAATTTTTGTTGCCTTCTACGTTTTTACTTGATGGAGCACAAGTATTCAGACTTTGACATCAAGGATACAAACAGATACGAAGCGCTACTTGCCACAACATGACCAAATATTTGTACCATACATATCTGATATATTCTTCATAGTAAAACATGTCGAAGCATGTAAGTACGTAGTAAAGATCTTGGCAGGTGTACCACAAGGAAGTGGGTTGGGACAGTTGTTTTAGATATACACCATATTGTAGTTCATATTTCCAAATAGCTCATTTAAAATGTATTAATATGAAAATAGTAGTAGTACAGGTCATGGCTTTAGACTTTTCAATTGTTATAGTGTATGTTAGTCGTAAATTAATGTACGTTCTTCAATTACCTTTATTGTTATGAAATGACGATTATATAATAGATCTTATTTTTGCAATAACAGTTAGAGTGTAGTCAACTTGGGTTATAATTAAATAGTCTGAAGTTAACCATAAGCGAAATCCAGAGTACTTACAAATTTAATTTTGAATAAATCTTCCCAATGCATTCATGATATGACGAGAAAAATATTTCACTCTCTATGTAATTGTCTTATTTAAATTATTTTTGATAGCTCTTAAAGATGCGAGGTCTGACTTCTAAAGACTCCAAACCATCCAAAATGGTGTTTTATTAACTGCAATAATTCATGCCTCAATATGTAGACATAATAGGTTTAGTCCAACAAATACCCAAATTAGTTTTGAATCAGACGGAACATGCGCAGAAGCATTATGGTGTTCCAACAATCGCTGAACTGATCCCAGACTTAGTAACCATTTTGTTCCAACATTCGATCAACTAATTCGGGCACGGGCCATCTCTTAAGAATTTATCCCGGTCCGCATTTGACCTTCGCCGAGATCGGTCAACTCGTAAGAATATGGTTGTCAGATCGGTCTTGACCTGAAAAATCCCAAAAGGGGGATTATCGCATTCCTTGCGAGAGGGCAAGGAAAACCCTGCGGAACCCGACCGTTATTGACAACAAGCAAGTCTTTGCCGCGTTGACTTTTAATAAAATCCACAACTATCTCGAGGCTCGTCACCGTTTAGTTGGAACGTAACAAACCACCCCCTTATATCATATTCTTAGTTTCAACAAATATCCGAACTACTTCGTTGCAATCATCATCCCCTCGATTATTTCTGAGAATCCTCTTACGAGTTGACTCAACCAAAACTACCCTTTAAAAATTTACCTGCTGGTTCGCTTACGAGATGACCGATCTCAGGGTGGGGCATTAAAATTCCTAAAAAATGAACTGAAATGAGTTCTTGGTTCAGATCAAGGAGATTAGGAACTGCCGTATAACGTGTTAGGTCAATGTCTTTTTTGAGGTTATGTGTTTTATTTAAAGTAAAGGGAAAACAAAACTGGTTAGACTTTTGATAGGTGGAAGTTATATCATTACTTTTTTCAGTTTTTCTGCATTCTTTTCAATAGAACGCATTCTGTGTTCCAAGAACACTTCAAAACGATTCTTGGGTAAAAACTTTGTTTGGCACATGCGCATTAAAAATTCTTTACTAGATTTATGACTGCTCGTAAAGTGCTGGTTAAAGCAAACCTAATGTATAAAACAAAATAGAATGTCTATTAAGCCACATCATCCACATTATCCACTTCATAAGTCAGCATTTAATATAGGCTCATATTTTATTGCTAATTTATTACGCAAACTACGATTTTATTGCTCCGCCCCTTATCGAGAAAAAGGGGATAATCTGACTTAAGACTTAAGCCACATCATCCACACCAGTATCTCCGGAACCGCAAGAGATATATACATAAACCAAGTGGCATATTTCATTGCTAATTTATTGCTGATGATAGGGACTAGTAGCGCAATCACAGAACCACCTCTTCAACCCATAACATTAAACTCACCCCCGAAATATCAAAAAAATTGTGACAAAAAATGTATGACCGTTAAATGCAGCTTGAGCTCTTTATTACTATTTAATTGCTCAACGTCCAAGCAAAGTATGATTTTATTGCTCCACCCTTTAGCAAGAAAAGGGGGATAATCTGACTTAAGACAGATCATCCACACCTGTATCTTCGGAACTGTGGGAGATATATACATAAACCAAGCGAGATACAGGTGTGGATGATGTCTCTTAAATCAGATTATCCTCTTTTCCTTGCTAAGGGTTGGAGCAATAAAATTATACTTTGCTTAAAAGTTGAGCAATTAAATAATAATAAAGAGCCCAGGCTGTATTTAACGGATATATATTTTTTATCATTTTTCTGATATTTTGGTGGTGAGTTTAATGGTAAGAGTTGAAGGGGTGGTTCTGGGATTACGCTACTAGTCGTAATCGTCAGCAATAAATTAGCAATAAAATATGCCGCTTGGTTTATGTATATATCTCTTGCGGTTCCGGAGATACAGGTGTGGTTGATGTGTCTTAAGTCCGATTATCCCCTTTTTCTCGAAAAGGGGTGGAGCAATGAAATCACACTTTGCTTGAAAGTTGAGGAATCAAATAGTAAGAAAGAGCCCAGGCTGTATTTAACGGACATACATTTTTTTTTCATTTTTCTGTTATTTTGGGGTGAGTTTAATGCTAAGGCTTGAAGGGGTAGTTCTGGGATTGCGCCACTAGTCCCAATCGTCAGCAATAAATTAGCAATAAAATATCAGCCTATATTAAATGCTAACTTATGAAGTGGACGATGTAGATTAATAGACATCAAAATAGACTCGTTCTGACAAACAAATTGGGTTCTTTTTTATGCCAAATCTCCTCCAGTTTGCTACTACTACTACTGCTGAAACTACTAGATGTACATAAGTAAATAGGGGAGATTGAAACTTCGTCAAAGTTTAATGCCCTTTTTCGGCAATTCTAATTCCTCCAATTCGCACTGCTTCGGTGCATAAGAGTAAATTGCGACCCCTTTTCACCCCAAGAGCTCTGTTTTTCTTTTCTTTTTAACCTCGATTCTCTTCGTTTCAGTCACACCGCACCTTCATCAGTTATCGCCGTAGATGCAGCAGCGGCACCTTCATTCGACGCCGACGCCGCCGCCTCGCGTTCAGCCGACACCAGCGTCCGGAAGGGGTGAAGGGTCTAGTTCTTTTAATTTTTACTATAATTCTAGAAACAAGTGTTCATCCTCATTCCAGAAAATGTTTTCTTCGGTCTTAGCTAGGGAAGGGAAGCAGGTACATTTAAGACTCACATTGGGCTGGCGGTTCATAAATGAATTGGCTTTCTAGTTGAGGATAAGCTTCGCATATTGCAGATATAATATTTCAAAGTTTGACCAAAATCAACTTGTGAGGAATAAAATTTGATGAAACTTTCTTAAGGTTACAAATTGTAATAATTGCAACTAGAACGTATTTTTGAAAAGCACTCTATTTTAAGTTGGTTTGATCTTAATTGTTTCACTACAAGCACCTTTAGTACAATTTTGAATTTATCATATCCATCTTCTATTACATCAGTACATGACTCTTTCGATATTTCGTGAGTCCAAAAAGCGTAAACTGGTAGGAGACCCCCTACCTCCTAAGATAGGTAAATTCGTACCTGTGTGATTTTATAAAAAATAATGTATCGAACTTCCGGAAATGGTAATACATATTACCTCCCGAAGTGGGCTACATTATTTTCGTTCTATTCGCTATCGCTTGTTAAAGGGCAAGGATAAACAATTGAGGTTTAGTAAAAATTAAAACGAACAGAACCCATAACCATCTCGACACTCGTTTTATACTTAAAAACAATCGCACATTTTCAGCCCTCATTACGACAGGTAGAATCTGCAACACATGTGTTTCAAACGGAGGATGCGAGTTCGGGCCCAGCGGGGTCAGGTAGTCAAGGATTCGGACGCGCTATAGGGGCGAATTCGGACCCACACAAGTGCGATTCATACCGATTAATTCTAGAAAAGTAAGGTTACTATCGTCGGTTTTTCGTAAGTTTTCTAGGAAAGATATATTTTGATATAGATCCCCCTATGATCCCCCAAAATCAGTTTCTTTGCCTCTTTTCCCTTGCCCCTTGAAAACTATTTCACTCTACTTATAATTCGAATCCGAATCAGTTTCCTTGTCTATTTTCCCTTGCTACCTTGAAAAATAGTTCATTCTACTTATAATTCGAATCCAAAATCGGACTCACTACGAGCAGGTAGGCTGGGTCCGAACTCGTATTGAAACCCCGTTGTGTGAAAGGGTAGCGGGACCGAACTCGCACCCGCCCCATCGCCTTTTCCAAACGGAGAGTTTGAGTAGCGTCCCAAAAATTTTAATTCCCCGTAATGATCGTTGAATAGCTTCCCAAAGATATTACAGAAGCGTCCCCGTTTGAAACGGGCGGGTGTTAGCTAATCACATTAGCTGTAGTTGTTTTCAAAAGTAACATTATTTGAATATTAACTAATTTATTTTCAATTTAAAAGCTTTCAATACCAGTTGTGGCGTCCTTCTACTTTTGCTTGGCATAAAAAATTGTTTTAATAACCGTACAACTTTGAGCTAATTGATTTGAATTTGACTATATACATGTAACAGTTCATTCATCTTGTTGTATGTAATTACAATTCAAAATGACGTCCGTTAGTCTCTCAGGAGAGTTGACTGTCTGATAAATCAAACTTGTCGTAGACAATATGAATCTGCGTTGAAGTAGTACCATGTTAAGGTTGATTCATAATTGGTGTGTAAAAAATGGGAAGTAAATTTGTGAAAAACAAGAAGTCAAATTTAATATAGCCTTTGTATATACATAGATAACCAATAAAGGTAGGTAAATCGGCGTAGAAGTACAGCAGGGATTAACTATAAAATTTTATGTATGATCAATTGGTACTATAAGCATAATATGTATTTATAAATAGATATTGTATAGAAAAAAAATATATACGTACTTATTGAATTTTTTTAAATAGAAATTGTTTATTTAAAAAATGACGACCGCGTTCAAGATAACGATAACGTCTAAATTTTAAATTTTACGCAGTCATTAGACTAGTTTAATTTCTTAAGCCCAAGTTTTAAACTACTGTATACCAAAAAATCTAATCTTAATTTCGATATATGCAAGAAGAATTTTATCATGTTTAATTTTTGATTTTTTACTTTCTTCTGAATAAGGCAGAATGACATTAAAGCTACACTTTACATATTGCATTAAAATCTCATTCAAATGGTAAAAGTCATTTAGAAGTTATTTACACAAAACACTACCCTGAGTCTGACATTTAGGGGTGAATATTCTCGGAGGGGGGAACTTAGAAAAATTAATATGAACTGTAGTGTGGTTTTGACCTATACATCTCAGTCTTCTGAACAGATAATTGAATTACATCTTGCATAAATATTATACTAGTAAATCCTCAATTTTCAATATTTCAGTGATTTAAGACTTTAGGCTAATATGTACAATCATTGCTTCAGTTGAGAGCATCATTCGATACCTACTAGTGCGCTTCAGTATTGCTATGTTGTTTTTCAGTGACTTTGAAACCCTTAAAAGAATTGACTAGAAAAAAAAAACTCTTTCTAGTGTGATGTAAATAATGATTTTAAAATTTATACAGGTGACACTTGGCAGTTACAAATGTTCTTTATGCTGCACTGATATTAGATATATGTAACTTTACGTTTATCCATTATCGTTGTTTAAGTTAGGATTAAATTGTAAAGGAAAATACACTGTTTGTGAATAAATGTACCTGGAATTGATGAAGACGCAGAACAAATATACCGTGATATCAAAAATTACGTTGGTCAAGGATGGTCATGGATTTTTAAATGATTGTCGCAGCTCACAATTTACATTTATGTCAATCATTTTTTGAGTGTTAAACTCTGTCAAGTCTTTACACATTTGTAAGTTATTGATGATTTCAGTGTAGCTTGACAATGACAGAATTATTTCAGAGGGAAGATTTAAGCAAAGTCAACCGTTTTACATTCCATAGCAACCCCTGACCAGATAATTTTTGATATCACAGTACAATATCTGCAATACAAATTTCAAAAGTATACTAATGACAAAATTTGAATCTTCGTAGTTTTCAAATGGAGCGAAGTTTTTGAAAACAGGTCGAGAAGTTTACAGTTTCTTAAATAATATTTTTTTTAAAAAGTTGTAATTAATTTAAAAATTTATGGAATGGATATTCTGGTCAACTGGATATTTTTCAGTTTTTAGGTTCATTAGGTTCCATAACAAAACATGGAAAACATCGAATTTTTAACTTTTGAAGCCATATGATACTGTCGTAATTTAACGATAAATGAGAAATATTTGTATATCTTAACTAACTCGTCGATAGCACTGTCTGCGTTTGTCGACCCATATTGATATGGGCTCCCACGTTTCGCTCATGGATGTTCCATACGTTTATTCCGTAGTTGCGTCACCGGTATTTAAAAATCGATATGGTTCATTGGATTCGGTTAAGCCGTTTACGGTTTACGAGGTACAATATTTCAACTTTGCTGACGGATATACAACACAACGGGAAATGATGGTTTCCTATTGGGGTTTCTTCTAATGTACCCTCAAAATTCAACAGATACTTATTTATTTAAAAAGAAAACAAATATCGACTTGTCTACTAAAATAACAACAAATGTTGAATTTTATTCAAAGGTCTAAATAATTCGTTCAAAATTTAAAGCAGGACATCTTTTCAACAGTGCAACTTTTGAAATTAATCGCGAAAAACGTTTTCCGGTTTGCAACTAAATCCGCAACATGAATAACCAGAACGGATGTCGTTAGTTCAGATAGAACGTCGAAAATGAGGCCTGCAGAAGATCACCCATTCATTGGGCACTCCAATAAATAAATCCAGTTGACACTCTCACGTTCTGCATAGCAAGGATCAGAGTGGGATGCGAGCAGGAACAGAACGAAGAGAGAGAGCTCCGGGTAATGTCCTCAGCATCCGGGCAGAGGCCGGTCGATACCGGAGCAGCAGAAAGTGCGACGACGGCGACGGCTACGACGATCGCTCCCGCCCACCACCACTTGCACCACCTCCACCTCCACCGCCGCCACCACCGCCACCCTTCTTCCTACTTGTTTCGTCTCGTTGCTCTCCTGCTCCGCTGCCGACTAGGCTCTCTCTCCTTTACTGCTGCCGTTCTGCTCTGTCTTACTGTCGTTCCGATTTTATTTATCTACCGATTGCAGGGGCGGCCTGCGGGGAATTTTTCACCCTCTGCAGGAATCTGGGCCGGAACTTTTTTGTCCATCACTCCACAGAGACATGAGAGGAGATCGTGGCCACATCTCCTTGGTTCTGACCCTTTTGCTGAACTCTTCCGCTATGCCGCAGGCACTGAGAAGCTGAGGTCAAAGGAACAACGTGAATTTTGCATAATATGTCAGACACAAATCTAACAAACTAACTAACTTTCTCTCTTTTCGTGTATTTACCGCCTAAACTTATGACGCTTAATTAAGCCAGTTCATATGTCTCCAAAAAAAAATAATGTAAAGATTTTACACATAAAATGTAAGAAACATTAGTATAACTAATTTTCAGAGTCACATTCATTAAGATGTGAGGATGCTAAATAAGGGGATTAATAGTGTCTGTAGCTCCTTAGGATCGTAATGATTTGTACATAAACATTTTTTTAAACCTTGTACATTTACTTTAATATTAAATTCGTATTGATTGCCGTTATCGTTATCTTCACTGATCTTCTGCGAAGATTTCTTTACTCCTGTAAATATTCAGTTTTTCCCAATTTCCTCCAAAACGGATTAACCGATTCTGACCGAATGTTAGATTTGGGCTGACCTGACTAAGGGATACACCTTTTATTTGAAATATTTTTTCCTAAAACCCCTCGAAAAGGCACTTTCATAATGTTGCCATATATATGGTTCGGCCATATGAGAAAGTCTTACGATGTTACACATCTTTTATGTTAACATGATTATGTTAAATGCGTTTATTTGGATATCAGGAATCTCATTTCAAATAAATAAAATTGTACCTAATGTTGCGAGGGCTATTATTACAGAAAAAATGAAATGAGGTGCCAGGAAATTAATTTCCAAACAATAAAACCTAAATTACACAAAAATAAAATTGAATGTACTTCTCAGCAATAAGAAACTTTTTACTAAAACATCTTGATTAGCTACGCTATATCCAGCATCATCATAAGTTTTTCATGCCTTAATTAACTTTTAAATTTAATAATTTTTAATTATTTTTATTAATTAAATACCCGTCATTTTTAACTTAGGTAGAGAAAAATCCTCTTAACAACTCATTCATGGTTTTAAGTATTTCAAATAGCTTTTCTTACCAGATCTTCTGTTAAAAAATTCTTTCAAAATTTATGCGTACCTGAAGGTTTTAGGACAAGTGGTTTCTCATACTAATCTACAGTCATCTGTGGTAATATAAATAAAATATTTGATATCAGTAAATCTTTTTTTTATACAGGGAAAACTCGTTTATGGAGGACTGATATTGTCGTTTATTGAGATTAAATAATCAATCAGAAACAGCAATATCCACCGCATCAGACACTGTGGGGGTCACGTTCGGTTACCCACTAAAAACCCTGTCTTCCGACGTTACTATGTGTCTTTGGCTAACTCTCAGAGAGAACATAATCATCAATGCAAATAGTATTAAATATTTAATTCCAAAGGAGTATTACAAATTTGTTGAATTTCACAAAAAGTTAACGTCAGGATTTGTTTTGAAATAAGAATATAGACAATTATTTATTGGAAGAAAAATATAACAATTAATATAAAATAATTAAGTTATGTATGGTAAATGATTTATAACAATAAAAATGAATATTATTAACAATAATTGTAAAGAGAACGAAAAAAAAAAACAAGAAAGAAAATAGGGATAATAATAATTATAATAATAATAGTAATTGTAATTTAGTAGCAAAAATATAGGTGATGTTTTTTTCAAAGGATTAGTAACAATAATTATGTATGATCATATCAACAATAGAAAAAGTATATGCATATTAATTACAATATAAAAAAATATGGCTTCACCTTTTTTTAAACATTATTTAACAAAGAAATATTTTAGAAACTACGATTTAATTTTAAAAATATTGCCATTTTCAAAGAGTTAGTTTTATTTACAATTTCAATTT
This sequence comes from Cryptocephalus moraei, assembly GCA_946251905.1. Lineage (NCBI taxonomy): Eukaryota > Metazoa > Arthropoda > Insecta > Coleoptera > Chrysomelidae > Cryptocephalus > Cryptocephalus moraei. Next base: position 14,005,305 of record OX276453.1, on the reverse strand, counting down.
TTGATTCAAGAATTGAAAGATAAAATATTCAATATTAGCACACTTAAATAAAATGTAATTGTAATAATAATTTAGAAACAATTTTGTTTAAAAATAACAAAAATTTTGTATAGAAAAAAGAAGGGGATTATGTAGATAAATTTTGCATTGAAATTTTTAATTTTCTATATATGGGGCAAGACATGTTGTATCTGTGGCTTTCTACCTTGCAAGAAATATTTTTTTTGTTATTATTACAATTTTTTAATATGTGATCTTGTTCGCCACAATTTGTGCATAACAATTCTATTTTTTTATTTTTACAGTTCTAGTTAGTTCTAGTTCAGTTACAGCTTTAGATATTTCCATTTTGATTTTAACTGATTGTCGACCTTTATCATTTTTGTTTAGAAAAATATCAGTGTAACAATATTCATCAACAATTTTGTTTAATTCTTTTTTAACGTTATCGAGATTACATGTAATATATAAATCTAATAAACATATAGGTTTATAATTCTTTAGAGAAATTATAGTATTATCTTTCAGATTACCACTAATTTTATTTTTAAATGTATTTCTATCTTTGGAGTTACCTTTAATTTTGATAATCAAATCATTATCTTTGTTTTTAGATAAATTTTTAACTTGAATACCATAAGTAGAAGGGTCATCGATGTCTTTTTTAATATTTTTTACTATGTCAGCAAAAGTGTTATTTTCATTTTGTTTAATGATTAATGTCTCGCTGTTTGGTGAGCTAGGGAGGTGGGATTCAACTGATGGGAAAAATAAAGTGGTATCTAAGTTTCTACAAAGATATTCGGTTAATTTTCTGATTATGGTATGTTTAAAATTTGAGAATAGTAAATTAAATTCAATAAAATTCGAAGTTAAGTTATTTTCATCAACCTTCTGAAAGTAGGATGAAAGTTTAACAAACATATTATGAATATCTTCACGCAGTGTATCTTTAGAAATGACGCAGATATAATTAGTTCTGATATATGAATTTATAATACCATCTTGAGAAGTAATTTCGAATTTATTAGTAAATTTATGAATAGAATTAGTTTCGGAGATTGAAGGATTAAAATTGAAAGTATCCTGGAGATATAAAATTTTTTGTTATTTACAATTTTTCATCCTTATTTATAATAGATATGTAGGTCATATTAAGTGAGCGTTTACAATTTAATTGAGTGATACTTTTTTTGTATATTTCATCTTTCCAGTCTAATTTAGCAATGTTTGAAAAAAGGTTAAAGTTATTTTCGGAATTATTAAATACACTGATAATTTGATTTCGAGGAGAATTAGAATTAGAACTAATAATTGTATCAGTTTGAGTATAAGAGTTATCAGTATCTTTTACTTTAATCCGTAAGAAAGGTTTTAAAATGTCTTCACAGTTTTTGTAACGATTATCTACTTTAATAATTTCCGATTTAACTTTGCTTAGAACGTTAGGATGTTTTATAATTAAGTCGTTAAGTTTCTGTACAGATTCTTTAGTTAGTAAATGATTCTTTGGACAGATGCTATAATGTCTGAATTACTCAAGGTTTCATCGTCAGAGGTGGATTCGAGGGACCTTGGTGCTTCGTCGGAAAGATAATCATCTTCCGATGAATTGGGCATTATGTAATTCTTGATGTACTTACGTTCGCTTCTGCGAAAAGCAGGAAAAATCGAGAATTTCGCGGCACTTGACACTAAATGTCAAAAAATTGTCACTTCGCTAGAGATGATCTTCCTCGCAGTTTTGACGCGTTCTTCTCGACTAAAGTCGGCCGTCGTAGTCCTCCGCTGGTCCCTGGAGTCTTCAGAGCAGTCCCATACTCCCGCAAATGCGGAAAAAGGACACCTCACGACGCTGGACGTGGTTGACAGCAGGTGTCAAAATGCCACTTACTCAGGAAAATGGTTTTTCTTGGTTTCCTCCGTCTTGTCTTCAATGTTGATAGTCGACGACGTTCTAAGAAGTCACTAGGCACTCGCAGAAACCCGCACAGATAACAAATTCTCGGAAAAAATTAAAAATTTCCGGGAGATGACTTTTACATATGTTTGTCATACATATACCGGGTAACTGACTTTTCAAATATCAGTAAATCTGGTGAGTTATTTTTCATTTCTCCATTTACGTAGGTACTGATATTATTGGATACGGATTAGAGACTGCAATAAAAATTACTTCACCCTATTCCACTTTACCTCATTACAATTTTGACCCATGGTTGACCCATTCTGTTTTTTATAGACCTACATATTTAGCATGTGGTGTTTGTGGTGTTTATGTCTTATTTGTCACTGCGATTATTTTGCTCCATCAACATAAAATCCTTCTAAATTCAACTTAACAGCTATTATTTACGATATTCCGTTTTACTTAGTTATTCATCTCTACAAGCACTTAGTTTCAAGGAATATGAAAGAATTACAACACTACTAAAATATTTAAAAATCCAGATCCAATTAGGGTTTCTTCTTCTAGAGGGCCTAAAAAGAATAAAAATTTGAAACGGTCTTCCAGGAATGCTTTGAAGTGAGGCGTAAATTATCAAAAATAGTTCCTAAATGACGTCTTTAAAATATGAAGAATTTAAAACAACCAAAAATTTAAAATTCATAATATGAGCTGTGTCGCATAAGAAATGACAGCTCGTTGGCATACAGGGTGGGGGACAAACTGTGATACTTTAATGCAACTATGCAACTTACCTGTATTCCAAATTGTATCCCTATAGAGATACAATTGGTGCTCCAAATTTGAGAAAAAATAATATCTTTGCAATTCTTTCCCTTGGGCGAGTCAAATTTAATGCACCGTTCAGGGGCACGGAGTGCAATAGTTCATGTGTTAGATAAAGTTCAATGAAAGGGGTTAATCGGGTGTGACCCACCCTTAACATTTTTCAGAACTCTGCTTATTTAAAGAATTGATAATTTCACCTTATGTTGGAATTCATTCATCTTCTTTAATTTTGAGAAAATGTTATTTTGTGGGAAAGTTGGATTAACTGAAGCAAGGTAGTGAAAAGCGTCAATTGAAAAAATGTGAAATCGGTTATGAAAACTTGTTTTGCCAAATTTGACAACAAACAATCAAATCGTTTTGAAAAGACCTATAAATCTTTTGTTTGCTGAACAAGAAAGCATTTAGTTAATGTTACGTGTTTGTGAAGGAAGCTGCGGAAGAAATGTGGAGGAATATAGGAGATGTCCTAATCGTGGTTCTCCATAGAGAAACATTTGCCAATGCCTAAAGAAAGTCTCGAGAAACTGGAAAGTGTGGTACTAAACACCCGAGAACATCTAATGCAGCGGTGTACAGAATGAAGAACTTATTTTATATACGATTGTGGTTAACCAGCAAATCATACAAGCTTTTATCTCGACAGACAGGAATTAGACGTAATTTACTGTGTCCATATCTATTCCTAAAGTACCAGAGTTGTTGCCTCTGGTTTTCTGATTTAATTCAGTAATCTCCTGTCGATTAAATCAGAATGATAATTTTCAGAACGAAATTATTTTTACTCATGAGGTTTACTTTTCCCGCAGGGGAAAATTACAGATATCCGCAATTATCATCAATATTCCGATGAAAACCCTTATGCAGCAACTCCTCGACATTTTTAACGCAAATTTAAAATAAATCTATATATCAATATGATCGATATTGGAACTTTGGTTTATACATGATGGAGCACTTTAAGATTTCAGTGCTGTTGTAAGAAACTTTTTAAACCACCAGTTTCCAAAATGGAAAGGGAGAGGAAATAATTGGCCAGCGCAATCACCGTACCCAAATAATTTTAATTATTTTTTTGGGGGATGATAAAGAATTCTGCTTATTCTTCTACAGTGACGACCCTATAGTAATAGGGGGCTCTTATCACAAATAAATACTACTCGAGATAAATGATATTCCGTTAGTTAGTTAAAGTGGACTTCGACTTTCGGCGATGATCGGCGAAATTCAATGTTTAAAATGTGTAAATTCACTAATTCATTTTTAATAGCATTCTTTTTTACCAACTATGTTAATTCTGTTTTACATTAAATCATTGTTATTGAAACTTTTGTATCATTGTAAAGAATAAATTTCTGTCATCTACTATTTACATTTTGATGTCTTTTCAATTGACACTTTTTAATACCTCACTTAAGTAACTTAATGCTAGAATATTTGAAATGTAAAATAGCCACCTAGAATAGCAATGACCTCCAACAACATGCGCGGGTGCTCAAAACATTTATACATGAACATAACATCGACATCATGATGATCTCTGATACCTACTTCACGGACAGATACTACCTAAGGATTTCTAGACACAGACTATATCACTCAAAACACCCAGATGACACAGTACAATGAGGAACTGCCATAATCATAAGTAAAGAAAGGCATTTATGCAAAATGCATATTTGCATATTTTATGCATTTCAATATTTCTGTGTATAGATGTATAAAAAAAGCTGCATATAGTGCATAAAATGTATTAAATTGAGATAATTAGCTATACTAGAATTATAAAATACTAAATATATTATGAAATTAAATTAATTTTAACTTTTCTGATTTAATTTAGTTTTAATGTAATTATCTAATTTATTAAATAATCTTTCTAATTGATCTTAAATTAATTTAAATAAGTCAGGATTTATCCAGTTTAACTAATTAATTTAAAAATAAATAAACAGCTCTTTTATAAAATTCAATTACGGTTTTATTCGTTTATAAATCTCTGACTCAATTGGAGGCATTTACTTTACTACTAACAGAAAGGACGCGATTACTCAGAGACTGAGCCAGCTTTCAGAAAAGTCCAGGGTAAAATTGGGAAAGAAATTTTTATCTAATCTAATCTACCTAATCTATCTAACTAATCTATAAAATAGTAGACATTTCAGTGGAAAACTTGAATTTAGTTATTTAGGTTTCGGTCCTAAAATCGAAGCCAGCCTAAAAAAAAATCGTGGCATCTAATAAACTTCACCAAGAAATTGTATTTCTGATTAGGTGCCACGATTTTTAAGAAAAGAAATCTCACCTTCGAGTAACTGAAGAAAATTAGAAATATAATCGAAACGTTTTACAAGAAAAAATAGTTTTCTTTCTCCGCCTCCACGCTGCAGCCCCGATACCTTCAAAAGGTTTATATATTGTAACGTTTTTACTATTTACTAAACACTACTCGATTTGTCATAATTAATTTATTTCTAACTCTACACTTATAATTTATGTCACTTACACTCCGATTTTTCAACTGCCTCGCCTTGGGTCCGGCATTCCTTTATACGGCAGGTAAGCGCCTTCTCGAACTTTTGGAGAATTCCAGGGAATTCGTTATCGCGTCGAACTTTCTTGACTCTTCTCGTCTGTTCGCACCGCACAGAATTCTCGGAACCACGAATACTGCGAACTTGGGTAGCTCCCGGCGTGTTTATCTCGACAAGGATTACCTACAAGTTACTAGCGTGACTATTGAAGAAAACATAGTCCATGAAACATGTCAGCCATCTACTGGCTGCTTAAACACAACAACAAAAATTATTTTCCAGGATTCTTTAACCACTTGGTTAGTAAATTTATTATAAAAATACCGTAAGAGAATACAATCCTAAAAATCCAATATGGGGCTCAAGACTAATAACCCGAAAAAGCCAAAAGTCAGTCAAAGCAATAATAGGAAACAATTTACTCTACTATATCTCTACTGACTCTACTGGCCAACCAACATATACTGGTCAACAGATGAAAATAAAATTTTCAATAAAGTCAAAACAAACGCTTATTACCTACTGGGCAGATTGCAGACCCCCCTAGGAGTTCAATAAAAAAATACCTTGCCTCATCTAATCCATGTTTCTTGAAACCCACACATTTTCTTAAAATTTAATAAGAGTGAGAAAATGTAAATATGGATTTTCGTTATAGAGTGAACCTGTTAATTCTTTAAAGCAGATAAATAAAAAGTTGTATAACATTTTAAGAGTGGGTTAGGTACTTCCCGATTAACCCCTTACAATGTCTCATTGAACTTTTTTGCACACATGAATTATGACGCGCAGTGTACCTAAACGCTATACTTATACTACGGTATACATATAAACATAAATTTGATTCGCCTAAGTTAAAGGATTGCAACGAAATTAATCTTTTCAAAATTTGAAAATCCGTAAATCTACAAGGATGCAACTTGGAATAGAGGGAATATTATGATTCCCTCTGTTTGCAAACAAGCGGTGACGGTTCTTTGCGGAACACCTGCTATATGTAATAATATACCAGTAATAAATAATTCGCTGAAAAATTATAGTGCAAACTAGAAGCTTCAAAGTTTAACAAGTTTTGGTTAATCTCATTTTGTCTCTTAGTGCCTTTAAAATAAATACAGATCTAATTCCGGGGAGAAATTATTTGGTAGGAACAGTCCAAACTTCGTCACTGTTAATAACGAAGCTTGAATGTTTGGGTAATTTGGTTTGGTCCTATTTTATACAGTAGTTAAATAAAACTTATCAAAGGTGCTGAACTTAAACAGGCCTTCTTGAGATACTTCTTTACCTTCGGTCAAAGGTGTCTTCAATATGAGTTCAAACCATTTATTGCAGGTCTTCCTAACGGCAAATTATCGTGTCGTGTACCACATTCATCTCTGCAAAAACCAAAACCAAATAAAATCCTCCCTTCAGTCCCTCCATTTTCTTTTTGGTATTTTCTCCGCTGTGCAGAATTTGCAATAGAAACGAACGAAAACGGGCTTCGCAAATAGAAAGCATCAATCTTATTCGCCGGCGTCGGCAGCGGCGGTGGCCTTTTTTACTGCCGACACACAAATACGAACAATAAATCAATGTGGAAGAGCTGTCACTGGCTAGGAAGCCACACGGTTGTGTTGTGTTGTTGTGGAGAAGTTTTCGATACGCGCTTTCCATTTTCCATTTTCTTCGGGCCGCGGCGTTGTTTGAGGGGAAAAAAAGGAATCCAAACCGGGAGAGCCTCACGTTTGACGGTGAAGTGAGCGATGGCGTGAATGACAAAAGCCATGCAGCGGGAAAAATCTTGTTTATTACTGTTCGATATAATGTAGGTATACAGGGTGTTACGAAACTGACGCATAGGCTTCATGGTTAATTAATTAACGGGGGAGTGTTAAAAATGTTTTTACTATCAATTTATAGGTCAATCTGTTTAACTCGTTATACCTAGAAAACTTTCAACTCAAAAAACGTGAAAATCTTCTGCGGTTCTGCACACTGTTGACACAAGAATAACTAACAATCAGAAGACCAACAGAAAGAGAGGTCCGATACGGTCCTCAATGACCCTGAACGCACGTGCTTTAATATTTGCCGATTAGCGCCGTAAGCACCCGTTCCTCCAAGTTCCTCCAAAGTCCGACCGACAACCTACCTGAATATCGGACCTCTCTTTCTGTTGGTCTTCTGATTGTTAGTTATTCTTGTGCTGTTGATATGAAGCCCACTAAAACAACATTATTATTGTTCTCGAATACTTCTCATTTAGTCGAAACTAAAATATTCGATTCATAATATGTATGTATTGTGAATGATTGTCGCGATAACGCTGTACTTAATCTATATTTATCGACTATATTCAGCATGTACATCGAAGAAATCCCCGTTTCCTCTGCTACATTCTTCCTTTGTTTCACACTAAACCACAACACATCACAAACTGCACCAGACAACGGTTTTCTACAATTTTCCCATCTATTTTCCCGACTTTTCGGACGGAGACGCCGTGCTGAACGTGCCTGCGCCAACTTCATGTCGCTGCATCGAACTTCACGATCCTCATTGTGAAATTAGCAGTATGATATTGTAACGTTTATTTTATAATTTATTTACATTAATTGAACACTAATTTATTTAACACACTAAACTACTTGTACACTAGACTAGACACTACATAATTTATTTGTACTGCTCCGCTTTCGGATCGTATGTCGCGTTCACTTCTGCTTCTCTACTTCTAACTAACTCCCTCGATCACAAGCCCCCTTATATATACACTCCCAACCCCGATAAAGAACGTTCTAGTATATTCTAGAACACCTACGCAGGAAATGTTCATGCACCTGTCTTGTACGCGTCGTAGTTATTCTTTTGAAGGAGTAAACATGTGTCGCTTTGTTTACTTCTCGCATTACACTGCCCCCGCCTTAGAGACGTTTCGTCTCGGAACGTATCCCTGGTAGGCCCATGCAGGAACCTGCAGTTAGCCCCCCGCTTACAGCGAGACGTGGCGTCAAAATAACAGGGGACCGTCTTCCCGAGTCGACATGGTGCAGGCCCAAAACAGCAGACTAAAACTTCCACTCCGGTATTCTTCAACACTACTTCCAGCATATTCCGGACAACCCTCCAGTCCAGCTGATCTCGTCCAGCACCTAACTTGGGGACAGCTAGCTTCCTGATGTCGAGCTCCAGCAGTCGGTCTCGTAGCCTATGCAAGGTTCGCCATACATCGTGATAACATGGTTTAAGGGACCCGATCTCCTTCGTAACCAGATAAAAGATGTGTCTTACGTTGTCACGTAGTTCCAGAACCTTGCCAATCTCCGGGAGTTGCGCTCTGAGTTGTTCCAAGCGCCCGTACTTCTTCTTGAAAACCATGGCGATACCTCGTGACATTACCAGGTCGGTGGACACACAATGGGCCAACGAGTATTCTTCAGGTACGCTGAACAAATCCTGTTGTTTTTCACAGGTTACCCCATACCGTGCTTTTCCGGTACCCCCGTAGGCGCTCATAAATTCTTCGAACGAAAGTTCGTTCTCCTGCGCCAACGTGTTTCTTACTCGGGGAACCTCCGCCTCATCGTGCGATCCCTCATAGGGTGCCAACCGATTGAAGTGCACCACTCTCGGCTTGCCATTTGGTAGTTTGCTTACCCGGTAGACCACGTCATTGATTCGTTTCTTCACAACATAGGGACCTTCCCAATTGGTCTGTAACTTAGGGGACAAACCACGTTTCTTCTGTGGGTTGTACAGCCAAACTCGATCTCCCATTTGGTAGCCACCCTCTTTAGCGTTGATGTCGTAACGCTCTTTGATGCGATCACTGGCGATATTTAGTTGGTATCGGACTTGATCGTGAATCTCGTTCATCCTTTGCCGCATCCTGGAGACGTAATCTTCCCCCGAAACGTCCTCGTCCGGTCTAGCGCCAAAGATTAGATCACAGGGCAGTTTAAGTTCTCGCCCGAACAGGACTTTGGCTGGAGTTTGTCCTGTCGACTCATGAACGGCCGAACGGTAGGCCATCAGGAAGAACGGCACGTGTTCGTCCCAGTCTCTTTGATGTGACGAGACCATTTTCGCTAGATAGCGGTTGAGGGTGCGATTCATTCGTTCTACCATGCCGTCAGACTGAGGGTGAAGGGCCGTGGTTCTTGTTTTTCGTACCCCAAACTTCTCACAGATCCTCCGGAATAGGCCACTCTCAAAGTTTCTTCCTTGATCCGAGTGTAGTTCCATGGGTACTCCAAACCGGCAGATCGTCTCCTTCACTAGCACATCGGCCACTGTCTCTGCCTCCTGATTAGGGAGAGCGTACGCTTCTACCCACTTCGTAAAATAGTCCATTACGACCAAGATGTATTTATTCCCCTTTTCGGTCTCAGGGAAGGGTCCTGCTATATCAATAGCGATCCTTTCGAAGGGGCTCCCGACGTTATATTGTTTCATGGGAGCTTTCGGTCGTCTTTGTGGCCCATTACTTGCGAAACATGTAGTACATTTCTTGCACCAGTCCTTCACGTCGTCTGAACAATTGATCCAGTAGAATCGCTCTCGTACTTTCTGCAGGGTTTTCTTGATCCCTAAATGTCCACCAGACGACTCGTCGTGAAGGTGCCGCAAGACCTCCGGGATTTTACTGGAGGGAATTACCAACTGCCGTCTTTCCTCCGTCCCGTCTTGGCTCTCCAGTACGCGTTTTAGTAGTCCATCCTCAACCACTAGCGAGTCCCACTGTGCCCAATAGCTCTTGAGTTTTGGCGAGCCAGGTGATACCTTTTGCCACTCAGGACGCTCTCCTCCCTCTTTCCAAACCAGGATTTCTTTGAGAACCGGGTCTTTTCCTTGCTCTTGTCGTAACGAGGATGGTGTCCATTCCTCGGCGACCACGGTCGTTCAATAGACTTTCTCGGACTTTTCCTCAGCTCTATGACAATGAGGACACTCATCAGGGCATGGTCTTCTCGAGAGTGCGTCTGCGTTTCCATGACTCTGTCCTGGCCGATGCTCTATGACAAAGTCATACTCCTGGAGCCTCTCGATCCAGCGAGCGATCTGTCCTTCGGGATTCTTAAACTGGAGGAGCCATTTAAGAGCAGCATGATCGGTCCGGATCAAAAACCTCCTTCCACACAAATATTTATGGAAGTGCTCGATGGACTTGACGATGGCCAATAATTCACGCCGGGTGACGCAGTAATTCTTTTCTGGTTTGGAGAGTACCTTGCTGAAGTATCCAAGGACACGTTCTTGTCCCTCCTGGCGCTGCGACAGAACACTTCCAATTCCCACATTGCTCGCGTCGGTGTCCAGGATGAACTGTCCTTCTGGCAGAGGAAAACTCAACACTGGGGCACTGGTCAACTTCCTCTTCAGCTCGTCGAAGGCAGACTGGCATTCCTCATCCCAACAGAAGTTTCGTCCTTCTTCCGTGAGCCTTGTCAACGGCTTAGCGACGTCGGAGAACATCCGGACATATCGTCGGTAGTACGTGCAGAGGCCCAGAAAACTCCTCAACTGGTGTTTATCTACCGGTATTGGCCACTCCTTCACCGTACTTGTCTTGTCCGGATCAACGGCGACGCCCTCTCTGCTCACTACGTGCCCTAAGTACGAGACCTTCCTTCTGAAGAGTTGACATTTCTTCGGGTTCAGTTTCAGCCCCGCACCTCGCAGTCTCTGGAAGACGTCCTCTAAGTTTTTCAGATGTCCTTCGAAGGTCTTGCCCATCACGATGACATCGTCCAAATAAACTAGGCACGTTTTCCACGTCAAACCCATTAGCACGCTCTCCATCAGCCTCTCAAACGTCGCTGGGGCATTACAAAGTCCGAATGGCATGACTGTAAAATGCCACAGGCCGTTACCGAAGGTAAATGCCGTCTTTTCCTTATCGGCAGGGTCCATTTCGACTTGCCAATAGCCGCTTTTTAAATCCAAGGTCGAAAATATCGTGGATCCAGCAAGGGTATCGAGTGTGTCGTCGATGCGTGGTAGCGGGTAGCTGTCCTTTTTGGTTACACTGTTCACCTGCCGGTAGTCTACACAGAATCGAGTAGTCCCATCCTTTTTCTTTACCAGTACTACCGGCGAGGCCCATGGACTGCTTGACGGCTCGATCACCCCGTCCCGCTCTAGGTCCCTGATGATTTTCTCGGCTTCTTCCCGTTTGGCCAAGGGTAGTCGTCTTGCTGTTTATCGAATCGGTCGTGTCTCGCCCGTGTCAATTTTATGTGTCACGACCTTGGTCTTTCCTAGCTTTCCATTCTCGGTGGTAAATATGTCCTGGTACTTATTTATTAATCCATTGGCCTTCTGTTTCTGTATGGGTGAGAGAAACGCACTGGTCTGGGAAAGGATTTGTTTCAAGTCCTGCGGAGTGTGTCTGGACCTTTCTTCCTCACTAACGCCCCTTACGATGGCCGAAGCGGCTTTACACGTGCCCAGCTTCGTACCCTTCTTGATGGTAACCGGGTACTGATTGATGTTGAGTAGTCGCACAGGCACTTCACTTGAGAGAGTAACGAGCGCCTTTCCTACCAGTACCCCCCGAGCCAGTCGATTGTCATCGTTTTCTGGTTCGATCACGGCTGGAATTCCCTCTTCCACAACACCCCTCAGACAGGTAGAGGTGATCGTTTCGCTTCGTTCCGGGAGAATCACATCTTCTGCCATTATTACGTCTAACACAAAGTTGTCACGATTGTGTAGCAGTAATTCTTCTTGACCGATCCTCAACACTCGGTGTCCGAAATCCAACTGGAATCCATGATTCCTCATGACGTCCTTCCCCAGTATGACGTCTTCCTCAATTTCGGCTATGAGAACAGGATGGTCAAACTTTACTCGTCCCAACGTCATGCTCACCGTCGCTTCACCGTGTATTACTGCCTTCTCCCCAGTGGCAGTTCTCAATTGCCACCTACTTAGCCTAATCTTCCTACGGTCATTCACAACTTCCGAGCGTACGATCGTCTTCGTAGCTCCCGTGTCCACAAGCATGGCGTGGGATCTCCCGTCGATAGTGCCATCGACGTACGCGCTCCCCAATTGGTGGGAAAACGAGGCTATACTGGCCCGGGGGTTTCCACTGCTACGGGTCGACGTTCCCCCTTTCTTGTCGACCCGCATTAGTTTTCCTGGGCCTTTGCCGGCGCCGCTGTTCTAGGCCGCTTGCAAGAACTCTTCACATGGCCCACTTCGCCACAGTTCCAACAGCGAACTGACAGCACCTCCATGATCTGCTGTAGGACCCTTTCCACGATCTTTTCAGTGTCTACTTCCTCTGTAACCGCTCGAACACGGCCGTGACCGCGGGAGGCTTCCATGGCTGCATCATGCTCCAGTGCGATGGCGAGCGCGTCCATTAATGTTTTCGGTCGAGCTAGTCTCAGGGCCCTCTGCAGTTCCTGGTCCCGCAGCCCGCTCACGAACGTCTGCACTGCGAGGCACTCCATCATCTGTTCCGGTGCCGTGGGATACGCCAACCTCACTAGTCTGGCTACGTCCGCTTCGAACTCCTGCAGGGTCTCGTTCGATCTCTGACGGCGATTGGACATCTGGGATTGATGAACTTGCTCCAGATGTGTTTGGCCGAACCGCATTTCCAGTCGCCTCAGCAGCTCCGTGTAATTCCCGGCTTCCTCGGTGGATAGCGTCTGAAGAACTTCCAACGCCTCTCCACGTAAGGCTACCGTTAGGGAGACAGCTTTCTCGTGAGGGGACCAAGCATTAGCCTCCGCTGCTGCCTCAAACTGCTTCTTGTAGATGGCCCACGGAATTTTTCCATCGAACGTTGGGGGCGTCACTCGATTAGTGCATATCGAGATCTGTTGAACGACCGCCTTTATTTCTTCCTTCGTCTCGCCGCTACTGACTCGCCTTAGTCGTTCTTCCAACTGCTTCGTCTTCTGTTTAATTTCGTCTTCTTTCCCCTCGCCGCTACTGACTTGTTCTAGTCGTTCTTCCAACTGCTTGATCTTCTCTTCAATCTCCTTACGCTGAGCCTCCATCTGGTCGGTTATCTCTTCCCTCTGGGCGGCGATTTGATCAGTAATATGAGTAATTATGTCTTCCCTCTGGCCGGCGATTTGAGCAGTGATGTCTTCCCTCTGGGCGGCGATTTGAGCAGTGATGTCTTCCCTCTGATCGGCGATTTCTTCCCTCTGGGCAGCGATTTCTTCCCTCTGGGCGGCGATTTGAGCAGTGATGTCTTCCCTCTGGGCGGCGCTTTCTTCCCTCTGGGCGGCGATTTGAGCAGTGATGTCTTCCCTCTGGGCGGCGATTTGAGCAGTGATGTCTTCCCTCTGGTCGGCGATTTCTTCCCTCTGGGCGGCGATTTCTTCCCTCTGGGCTGCGATTTCTTCCCTCTGGGCGGCGAACTGCTTCGTTATGTCGTCGTCTTCGAACTCGAAAACTTCCGGGTCCTGGCCATTTTCTTTCAAAAATGCCGAGAGTCGGTCCTGGAGTTCAGTCTTCTTCCCTCCTGTTTCCAATTCGCGTTCCTCGAGTTCTTTTTTTTTAACTCGGCCACTTTTAATTCGCGTAACTTCTTCATGATCCGCTCTTCTGACACCAATGTAACGTTTATTTTATAATTTATTTACATTAATTGAACACTAATTTATTTAACACACTAAACTAATTGTACACTAGACTAGACACTACATAATTTATTTGTACTGCTCCGCTTTCGGATCGTATGTCGCGTTCACTTCTGCTTCTCTACTTCTAACTAACTCCCTCGATCACAAGCCCCCTTATATATACACTCCCAACCCCGATAAAGAACGTTCTAGTATATTCTAGACACCTACGCAGGAAATGTTCATGCACCTGTCTTGTACGCGTCGTAGTTATTCTTTTGAAGGAGTAAACATGTGTCGCTTTGTTTACTTCTCGCATTACAATATAATAATACACGGTATGTCAGGTAGAGTAGGGGAAAGAAGTTTGGTTTGGTTGGCGTGGGTATCAGAAATCGCACTAACACTTCATAAGTGTATGGTATTTACGTTGCGGATATTAGTGTAAGTATGTGTATCTTGTGTATATTATTTGTTGTGTGCTTGTAATTGAATTGTGTAGTGTATGTTTAGAAAACATGAAGATACTTTAACATACATAGCTGGTTAAACTGCTTGCAAGTTTAGTAGGTAGGTAAGTACTAGTAGTAGGTAGTCCTGAACAAAACTTCATGAAAAATAGAACACTACCTTGTACCAAGTGTTAAGTACTTTTTTTTATTTATTTAAGCATTTTGTTCATTGTAACTCATAAGTTTTTAAATTAATATAATGGAAATAATTAATAATATAACAACGTTCTTGACCTCTGAAGTTGTTTTTGTATTATTTCGATTACATCTTAGCTTATTTTGGATTTAAATTAAGTTGTTAAGAAATTGATTTAGTCAATAATTCGGTCATCGAAAAAGCTTAAGAGCTCCCAAAAATTTTCCAGTCTTCATAAATTCAGTAAGCAGTCTGTAATCTTACCTTTATTAAAGTATCCTTAACGCAGCTCATATTTACAGCTGGACCACCAATGAGAAAATCAAATTGAGTTTTTCAAAAATCGAAGCTATTGTTTTTGGCTCAAAGCCTACAAGATCGTAGACAGCAGCGGACTATTAACACGGCCATTAATTACATATTTGAAGTAAAGAAACACCAGCATATCACTTCATATAAACGAGAACGATAGCTTATAGTGAATGATAACAGGTAGTATTTTGCTGCCTGCCTTATATATAAAATTCTGAATACTAGTCTTCCCTTGCCTCTATTCTATATCTACAAGGTGATCAAGAAATACTATTTAAGCTGGCAATCCTAAATTTTCCTTTAAAATGGTAGAACTGGAACCACTTCCGGTTGCTTGACAGCTACTTCGACGTTTAACAGTGACAGCATTGACACTTGAGCGGCGATTCATTGGCAATACTCCTTGGAATCCACTTTGCACCAATTTAACGAACTGTTTCCTGAAGTTGTGTTCACTATCGACGTTTTCAAACATCACTGCATGCGCGTAATTCAACGATATTTGAATACAGGCAATGTGAAGAAAGGAAAGCCACCTGGTAGACCATCCGTACTCACTGAAAATGTGGTGGAAGACGTCAGGGCCCGACTGCAACAAAGTCCTCGCAAATCGGTTAGGAAGCTTTCACTCCAAACAGGTTTGATCCTTATCAAAAGCTCACCAATTTTCACTTATTCCTAATTTCCCTTATTCCGTTTCGTCACTTTACAGGTTTATCATATGGAAGTTGTTCCACTGTGTTGAAGAGCAAATTGAAATACCACCCGTACAAATTTTCGATGGTCCAATCCCTAAATCCTCCTGACCATCCACAACGCGTCCTGTTCTGTAACTGGTTCAATCAGGAAATGAACAATGATGACATCCTGGATAAAACCTATTTTCCGATAAAGCCTGGTTCCATCTCAATGGCTATGTTAATTCTCAAAATTACAGAATTTGGTCTGGTGAAAATCCACATGCTGTTAGAACAACAACTTTACATCCTACTAAAGTTGGTGTTTGGCTGGCTGTATCGCGGCAGAGAGTAATTGGTCCTGTGTTTTTTAACTTCACAGTTAATTCTGAACGATACATTCAGCACATTCTTCAGCCATTCGTTGCCCAATTAACCGTAGAGGAGCGCGAAAATGGCTACTTTCAACAAGATTCGACTCGAGCCGAGCACACAATGCAACAATGTGCCACTCGTGCCACAATGCAATATTTCCGAGAAGTTTTTGGCCATCAAGTCATAAGTACGGGAATCTGGCCAAGTAGGTCACCAGACTTGACAGCTCTTGACTTTAGTTTCTTTGGGCACCTTAAAAACAAGGTGTCAGTAATGTTCTACATACAGGTGAAGAACTGGAAGCCGCCATTATCGAGGAAGTCGCAAATATTTCTCCTCGGATGTTAATTAATGTCTTCGAGAGCCTAAAACGGAGAGTGAATTTATGTTTAGAACATACTGGTGCTCAATTCGAGGAGTACCTTTAAATATTGAAGTTTTTTCTGGTGTGGTCTTTCAATCGTAAATAAATTTACATAACCTAAAATATTTGTGTTTATTTAGGCAGAGTACATAGATTTCCGCTGTAGCGTTGCAAACCCTTATGCAAAAAAATCCTCCAGGTGGGATTGCCAACTTAAACGGTAGGTATTTCTTGATCACTCTGTATATATGCCAACCTCTAGTCCAATACCCTAGACCTGTAATGGGTGATCCTTATAGTATAGTTCTTACATACTTGGTCTAGGTAGGGGGTTAGTTAGGTAAGTTACCCTTAGCCAAGATAATCCACGGCAGTCCCTATATTTGTCAAAGAGATGCTTTACAATTTATTTCACCTATGTTCACCTATCAATGGAATCGTCTGCCACCTACAATTAGAAACGCGTCTTCTTTTTTTATTATTCAAAAGAGCCATTCATTTCTATCTCTTTTCTCTCTAGTGAGCTCTAGTTTTTGCTATTGCACGATTATTTTTTCTATGCACTGTATTTATAATTTTATATTTTTCTACCTTTTGAATTTTATTTTCTTTTTTTACATATTTGTACAACATAAAATAAAATAATGTATCTGTAAACCTTTAATAACACTGTAATCGATAATGTTCTATTATATTAGCGCGCACTGTATAATAGGTATGTAGTGCCTACATATACGAACAAATACATCAATAAACAGGTATTTTCCTGTTTCGGACACTCCTGTTTCGGACACTGCAAAATATTTACCTGAAATATTCCCCTTTCGG
Source organism: Cryptocephalus moraei (assembly GCA_946251905.1). NCBI lineage: Eukaryota > Metazoa > Arthropoda > Insecta > Coleoptera > Chrysomelidae > Cryptocephalus > Cryptocephalus moraei. The sequence continues at coordinate 13,988,254 of OX276453.1, read as the reverse complement.
ACACCGATTTTGCAAAAGGGATCACTGAATCCCGTTTCGGACACCAACCCTAGCGGTCCTCTATCTGACCTCTTGCGAGAAGTAATTCCAAATACATATTTGCATAAATATTTTGAGTAACAATTTTTGTGCATTTATTCATGTAATGAATTCTTTTTTAATTTTCGTTATTGGTCGCACGAATTGAGCCAAAAATGGTTCGACGTAGAAAGGTCATTAAAAGGGTTGTTATTACCAAAAAAATTTCTTTTAATTTTCGTGATTTAATGAAAAGTTATTATTTGTAAAAAGGAAAAATAATACATTTTAATCAAAGTTTACAATATACAGCATACGTGTTAATGTTCCCTCAATGTCTCCTCTTCTATGTAAGTACTCCTCCAATATACTCTTCAGCCTTGTGACCAAATTTATATGTTGTTTGGAACATTTTGGTGGAGCCATATACAAATTACAACGCTGGTGTATTGTATTGTACCTAGTATTGGATTTTTTCTGTTAGTATTTTCAGCAATTAAAAAATATTTGGGTGGCACTTTCCAATACGCCTGTTAGTCTGTTATTCCACCCATCCACGGAGTTTGTTGTCCGGTGTCTTTCGTTGTAACAGTTCGATGTCCAGCTATGACTTCTCCATTATTTTCAGCCATGCGTCGTTGATGTCTTCTCCTGGTACTGCTTGTTCAAAATTTCATGAGGTAGAATTCCAAGAAAACGCGTAGCTACCTTTGTCGGTATTGAGGACTTTCGACAAAGGACCGAGTATGAGCAGCGTTAAGTCATTGACGGCGCGGTCGTAGCACTTACCATGTTAGCTTTTGCGTGCATTCGACATTAACAATAATGTCGAAATTTTTAAGGCACCCCTCTGTCGCGGTATATTGTTACAGTCGTTCCGATAAGAAGGGGTTTAGTAGTTCTTGGAATTCTAACTCATCAGATATCGAACGGGCTGGGCTGTAAGTATACTAATGCAGCACAACTCCGTATGTGATCTCGGACTTGCTAGTCTTCTTTATAGTTTGTGACAAGCCCAAGTTGCATGGAAGTTGCATCCTTCACAGCTTCCGGGAAAACATTTCTTAGTGCATCGATTGTGGCGCGTTCAAAGTCAATGTGCATCTTTCTTGGCTAGAATTTCTATACTTTTCCTTGCAACAACTTGAAAAATTGTTCGTATGTAGCTTGTAGTCTCAAAATATTAATGCAAATATTTGGAATTGCTGCTGGCAAGAGGTCAGGTAGAGGACCGCGAGGGTTGATGTCCGAAACGGGATTCAGTAATCCCTTTTGCAAAATCGGTGTCCCAAACGGGAATACTTCAGGTAAACATTTTGCAGTGTCCGAAACGGGAGTGTCCGAAACGGGAGTATCCGAAACAGCCCTAAATCCATAAACAACAGACAAATATTTATCAAGATACATTTAATTAAAAATTAAAGTTATGTGCAATTCCGCTAAGACGATAGATACTATTTCCTTATTGAAAATTCTTGATTAAAACTTCTGAGCTCTGTAATTGGCCATATTGTAACGTTTATTTTCTAATTTATTTACACTAATACTAATTGTACACTAGACTAGACACTACTTAATTTATTTACACTATTACTAAACTAATTAATTTATATAACACACTTAACTATTTCCTAACATTAATTTATATCACTCTTAATTATTAATTTATTTATACGCTCTCGCTTTCGCTATTTCGCTTGCTTACTCTCGCGGCTTCCGTCTAATAATAATCTCCTTCGTCCGCAGCGTTACTTTTATAGCCCTAGCCCCCCCCCCCATAATGTATTCCCGAATTTACTAGTATTTGCTCGATAATTCGACAAAGCACTCGATCTATCTCGATAATAATGTTTACGTAGAAAATGTCCTGAAGGTCATAAATCACCTTTCCTTAAATAATAATCCGGGAGGTTTCTTCTTTAATAAGATGTTTTTATAGAATTCAATTAAGCGTCGCGGCAATTCTTTTGAGGTAAGCCGCCCAGGTCCGATACGAGTAAACACGTCTCGCGCTGTTGTTTACTTTTCGCATTACAATATTTTATTTTTGAAACTTCCAGATGAGAAATTCCAGCGTAGAGTCGTAAGAACTATGTGATATTGTTCCTCTTGGAATCGTTCTGTAGGTATATATTATAGGTAAGTTGTCTTCCCAATACTTGACAGTACTCCCAGTACTTAACAATTGAGTCCAATGCAACAGGACGGACTGCGATCAACTTCACGAATAATTCAACAACTCTTAGGACAAAACTAACATATTAACGTAATGGCGAATTTTAACAACTCACTTTTTTAAACGATTTTCTGCCAAATTCTTAAAATCCAAAATCCATAAATGAAATCCAAATCCTTAAAGTGTTCACGATAAGCACAGAAATAACCGATACAAACAACCTAGTACTTATTTGTATGTACTCCTGCATCTTTGTAACACCATGGGAAATAATGGATTCAATTCTTTGAGATTCCAAACATTCTGGTGAATGGGCTATTCCGGAGATGATTGGTCGGGTGACTGGTGACTACCACCACATGAATACGACATTCCAATCAAATACACGAATTTCTGATGTCCAAAAAGTTGGTTTAACTTTTGAGTTGGATGAACGACATAATGTGTCGAATAGGAATACTAATCAGCATTTTAAAAACTTTTAATGTAATCTGATAGCTGAAAAAACTGGAGAAATAGTTTGTCACAATCATTAATGTTAAAAGATGTAAATGCAGAAAAGCTCAGCTGTGTTTAAATATCCTATACTAGCAACAGATCGCAAGTGATCTGGCATACTGCTACTGTTAATTCGGGTAATCATACGAAGCAGTATTCTGTATTCTTATTTGTTTACAGTTTAATGAGTCGTATTTACAAAAAGAAATGTCTTGCTACAAACTATTTTTAAAGAACCACTTTTCATGAAAGCAGTTAATCAAAGTTTAACTGACGATTCTATTTTTGATATATTTTAACACCATAAACAATACGTAAATATATGTATATCATTCATTATGAACATACATGGTGTATGTATGTGTATGTGTATTTTTGTATATGGTGTAGGTATTAAATAATTCAAGTAATTGTGACAACTGTTAAGTTCATTTCGAATAAAATTGCTTTAATTTGCAGTTTACACTTCTGAATTCTGTAACTGTAACACATGGTGACAAAAGTATTACCTCACTTCATTTTACACCTTCAATCTCAGAAATGAATTTATTTTGCTTTTTTACATACTGTATTTAGTGGTTCATTTACAAGCACTGTATTAACAACGTGTGATCAAAAGAATAGAACGTTGAAATAAGCCATAACTTCCATGTTTTATTTGACAAAGTTTAAAATGTAACGTCAATTCAATTCAATCATCACAGTTGTGATCTACTTCTCCTTTACTTTTATTACGTCATATGTTACCATATTTGAATGAATATTTTAAATTTTCAACACTTCAGGAACGTAAGGGATCTTGATCGAGTAAGAATGTTATCGAATAAAAGTTTAAAACCTGCTTTTAGTCAATTAAGTAAAAGGTATATTTATTGCATATACACATACTAGTTGAAAAAAAATGTTGTGGGGAACAAGGGATTTCGTATAGAAATTACTATCTACAATCATAGTGAAATTCCATAACTTTACGTTACGTAATACTGCTATACAAATATTACAATAAAATGCTGTGTGAACTGCATAAGTATAATTTTAATTAAAGAGAAATTTGTTCCAAATGTCCTTGCTGTTATTAATTAATCCGTTATTTCATTTTTTGATGTTTTAAATTTATATTTATATTAGTGTTTGCCTTTACGTGTTTATCATATATAACTTCATTAAATGTGGTAACATTGCTTTATAATTTTAATTAAATGTTTGCAAAGAATTTTGGTGGTATAGTTGAAATGCCATTTACTCCCATTTGGAATTTAATTTTCAGGTTCTTAACTAGAAGTACTTATTCCTGTCTACTCGTTACAATTTTAGTAAGCGGGTATCTAACTCTGGTTCATAAACTTATCCTCTATAGATATTTCCAATAATAAATGATCTTTATATTTGGTAATTACATTTCTACAAATTTTAAAACAAATGTATAGAACCTTAGTATAGGCAACCAATCGTAACATCATTCCATGAATATGAGCAGGAGCATATTGAGCATTAAAAGTATTGGTGCCACTACACTATGTATCAAAATACTCAACAAGAGTTGTAACAGCTATATTGAAGACAAATTAAAAAACCACCAACACGTAATCTACGGTTTTCATTTACAATTTCTTATTAATAAATGATAATCAAACATCAATGAAACATGTTGCTATTCCCTGTGTCATTTTGTTCATATTGCGTCTGAGGAAGTTATTTAGTAATGAAAGCTAGAGGATATTTGTGAAATACAGATTTTTTTTATTAATTACATGAGATGAAACATATCTTATCCTTTTCTTTTCCATGCGTATCTGTAAATCTGGTTTTTGAAGTTTCATGAAATATTATAAACTAATAATTGTTAATTTCAGTGGCAATTGGGTATTTTACATATATTTTATGGGTATTTTCAAAATTTTAGTTTATTGTTTTGTTCTACTCTCAAATTTTATGTCCTGTGCTTATGTTTACAGGGCTGACAGCATGCTGACAGCAGACAGTTTGTTTCCATGGCAGCATGGCAGCTTTTATGTCAGTGTCACTAAAGACGCGGTTTTAGTTGGACGTGAAGTGACACGATGGTGGATGATTGGTGTCGGTGGTGTGATAGGCTAAACTTTCAATTGAATATTTATAATCATTGCATTGTAGAGGAAGTGATAAGAAAAGAAAGTGTTTTTATAAAGCGATAAAGGGAAAATGTCCTTTAGTGTAAATATATCAGTAGAAGCTCCCATCGAGAATCAGATTCAAGAAATAAATTATGATGGAAACGAAGTATACCAACCGTGAGTATAGAGATTATAAATACTATCAACAAATACAAAAGTAACTGAATTTAACTAAAGCTATGAGATATTTGAAAATATTATTGGTATGTTTTCAAATGTATCATCCTTGTTTTCAACATTTGCATAATTTTTCAATATTGACATTACTGAAATTACATTCTTACAGGCCTCTTACCCTATCCGAAAGTTTGGCAAAATTTGCACAAAAAATCGACTTTAGCAAAACATCAGACATCGAACAGAAGAAAGATGAAGCAGGTGATGACGCTAAATCTGATAGTGACAGCAAAGATGCCTTACAGCCAGCAATGTGGCCATGGGATTCCGTAAGGGGCAAACTAAGGAGTTCTCTTCAAGAAATATGTGTTTTGGCGGATGTATTAAGTATTGCAAAGGAGAAGCGTTACCTTGTTTTGGATCCCGTACCTCAGGAACCACTCGAGACTAAACCCATGGTGCAGATTTATGCCAGAAAAAAGGCACTTGCAGGTAAGATAAAACATTAAGGCATTCTCCAATTTAATTGAAGAAAATTATTAGTCTTACTATTATAGTATGTATCAAATTGAAAAGGGGTGCCGGTGTAGTATGCGGTCTTCCCCCTGCCATCTGGTGTAGTATGCGGTCTACCTATTAAATAGTGATCTACCCTGCCTTATGTGGTTAATTATGAAGTCTACTCACTCTTTGATACAAAGTATAAGACTTGAGCAAGTTCAAGACCCAACTCGATAACTGAAGATTATTTATTAAAAATGATTACAAAACTTAAAGAAATTACACAACTTTACTAGGTAGATATGGTACACAGTGTGCATGTCTTGTAAGAATGATACAAAAAGATCATTGGAATTTGTGGTTTTGTTTAATACTTTCCACATAAAGTGATCCAGGTGAGACGGGAAATGATTCATACGCACACCTCTCATCTTCAAAATTTTTATTTTCTCGTCTCACTTCCATTCTTGGTGCAGAGATACGCTTCATTCCCGCCATCTATTAGTCGATGTTGCCTTAGGAACGCAACACAAGTATCTTCTGAGGCAGCAATGTTAACATAAAACTCGTAAAGTAGCATTATTTGGTGTACTCGCAACATCACAAACATTGAAACTCAACATTTTTGGAAAAATTGCCCTACTTTTATGCAAAAGAAAAGGGTAGGCAGATTGGGATTAAGCTGTAATAGCTATTTGCATGATTCTTGATGAATGCTTGGTAGACCGCATAATAAACCGAAAATAAAACAGGTAGATCGCATACTACACTGGCACCTGAAAAGGTACCATAATACTTGTGGCATACTATTTATTTTGCCACCTACTACAGTATCTATTCTTTAAAACCCAATTGAGACAGCTAACAAATTGTTAACAAGTGACTTTATAATGAATATTTTCTCATACTCAAGGCATGATATTGTTTTCTATATGATTTTTATGGATGTTGCATATCCATTTCCTACCATTTATACAGAAAAATTAAATATGTCACAGGCATGTGGCAGTTTTAATTTTTTTGAACAGTTCTCTTAATTGTGTCTCTTTCATTTTAGACGGACACTCTTATTTTTATTATTGTTTGGTCTAAATATCTACCTCTCAAATAATGACAAAATCACCAAATACTTCAAAATGTTTAGTTAAAGAATTTTTTTGCAAACCTGTTTCTTGATGTAAGTATAAAATTAATTTAAAAGAGTGATTGTTTAATTACTATATTGTAATAATGTTGAGTTTCGGATAGCTTTTCAGGCATCATTTTGGATAAAAACCTTATATTCTGTACAAACATTTGATTTTAGGTGCTGCTGGTGTCCTGCTAACTGGTGCTGAGAAGCTAAAATCTTCTCAGAATGAAGCAGCACGCAATCGAACTCCATTAGATTTCCACATTGAACTCCTACGATTGAGACAAAATTGGAGATTGAAGAAAGTTTCTAATACCATCATAGGTGATTTAAGCTACAGAACTGCTGGTTCAAAATACTTACAGACGGGTACTTTCGAAGTAACCAAAGCTGAAGAAGATGATAAGCCCGCCAGTCCCCCTAGCAGTCCATTACCTATTGGTCCAGCACCTGTTAAAGTTACCAGTTCTTTGAGGGTGACAATACCATCAGAATTGCAAGGAGTTGCTTATATTGAGGTGATATGTCAAAAAGGTACTGCATTATTACTTTTAAAACTTGACTAACAAATTACTATCAATCTACATAAATAAATCCCTATAATTTCTCTTAACTATTTCTAGATCAAGAGAATCTGTGTAGTGTAAATGTGAACCTTCTTGGTTCTGGACCTACAACTTCCAACCCTGATATGCATTGGCAACAGAAACTGGAAGCAGCGCAAAATGTTTTGTTTTGTAAGGAGCTTTTTAACCAACTGGCAAAAGAAGCAGTGCAGCTACAGGCGCCTATTCCTCATATGGTCGTTGGAAATCAAATTATGGCCACTGTTTTACCTGGAATTCAACTAATAATAGGTATGTAATGAAACCAATACTTTAAAAACACATATGGGTTGATTTGAAGAATTTCTCTCTTTATAATTTTTATTTATTCATTACCAGGTTACAGCAATAACACATGTACATAGTAAATTTATAAATCACACTGTAGTATGCCATGTACTTTAGGTCAGTCTAAAGTTCTAAAGCCCTTTAGTCTTTAGCTTTACACAAATGCCTTCACAGTACAAAAAAAGTGAAAAGTTTTAAAAACATTGCTTTTAAACTTGCATAGGGTCTAAATTAGCCACATGTAGAGGTGGCATCATAGAAATATAATAACAAAATCTCGCTGGTCAATATCTCGCGCCCAAAATCTCGCATGATAAATTCACGCAGATCCAAAATCTCGCAGAACCAAAATCACGCAGGTAGAAAACTCGCAAGACAAAATCCCGCGAAACAAAACTCTGGCACGTTACTCCCTCGCAAACTCCTTAATCGAGATATTTATTTAGAAATTTACCTATGGTAGGTGATTAATACAAAATCCTGACATAGGTCTGAGTGACTTGTGAATATTTTGTCTCGCGTGATTTTATTTTGCGAGTTTTCTTCCTGCGTGATTTTGGTTTTGCGAGATTTCGGTCCAGCGTGAATTTATCATGCGAGATTTTGGCCGCGAGATTTCGGCTGCGAGATTTTGTCCGGTCACCTGTGTACAGCGCGTACGATATCTGATGAGCTAGAATTCTAAGAACTTGCTAAGCCAATAAACCCCTTCTTATCGGAACTACTGTAACAATATACCGCGACAAAGGCGTGCCTTAAAAATTTCGACATTATTGTCAATGTCGAATGCACGTAAAAGCTAATATGGTAAGTGCTACGACCGCGCCGTCAATGACTTTCTAACGGTGCTGATACTCCCGCGGTTGTCGGATACCGACAAAGGTAGCTACACGTTTTCTTGGAATTTTACCTCATCACAGTTTGAACAAATAGTACTCAGATATATACAAAGGGGAAATGGTACATGAACAATTTTTCTTTTTTTTTGAAAATTTAAACTAAACTGTGGATCCCATTTTTATCAGCTCAACATTTCCATTTTCAAGAAGTCTGTTCAAGGAAATATTCATATCGACAACTTATTCATATCAGATTCACTAACGAGAAGTCAAAAACCCATAGTCATTCCCTGATAACATGGTGTATCATGTTGAACTGATTGGCATTCTAGAATTTCTTATAGTTCTATGGGTGACGTTCTATTAATAAAATAGTCCATAATTACATGCTTTAACCTAACCAAACAAAAATATAGAAAGGAACTAAAGATCTGCTCAAATTAACTACATTATAATTATACACATATAGATACAAATTTACAGCACTCTTTAATATATGTACAAGGTTAATATACTTAAATTATTATAAACCTGTGCAGGCACTATGAGTCATTATGAAAATATTATTTCTTTAAAAATTGTTTTTGCTGGCTTCAAGGTAAAATTTCAACTTTATACTTTAAGAAAGGGAATTTGGGCACTTCTGTTCTTAGTTTCACAAAAGAAGGTTTAATATTTAAGCATTTGTAAAGTTGCAAAACCAATACAATGGTATATCACATTTAAATAGACAAATGGTATTTTACCCCCATAACTATTAGAGAATAATTTTATAATATCATATCATATCATTCTCAATAAAATTGATATGAATGTCCTTCCTTGTACAATATTTTCCCATGTTGACATACTTTTATAGAGCATAGTTACTTAATATGTTTGTGGATACTTATTATATTTCTTAACCTTGAGAATAAGTCAGAAGAACAAATGTCTAGTTGCTAACTACAAACTATATTTCTCCCATTTAAAACTGCAATTGATTCCAAAATAACAAGTATACGATTTCCATTTTATAGCGATACCACCCATGTTTATTGAAAACTTTTTGTGTGACAAAGGTAATTGAGATTGTTGTTTTTTGGGTTTTATATGAAGGTACTGTTTTTAAAAAGCCAACAATGCACTGCCCGTAATTGTTCAATTAGCTGGTTACTAAGCATTTGCCCAAGTATTTGCACTGCACAAAATTGTTATTATCGGCGTAGTAAATCTCATACTAAAAATTAAGCCTTATCATGATTCACTGACAGTGAACCGGTATTCCCACACAATTCCCTCACTTCCTTTACCAGGTCTCGCCTTCATGCTATGGCTAGAATGGCATCTGTGTAACTTATTACATGAAGCCTCTGTTGGCTCAGACGCTTTAGTAGTTTGCCTACTACTAGGCGCAAAAGCACTTCTATTGTAATATTGTCGAATTGACTTCTCACGGCGTTCATTTGAACATATACATATATTACTTTAGTAATCTCCTATAAAGTTAGGAGTTCATCTTCCTATATCAATAGGATCAAAAAACATTGTTGATTTAGTGTATTGTGAATCATAGCAATCTAAGAATAATAAGTATATTGCTGTAGGTCTGCTCCTATCTGTTTTAGGGCGGAGGAATCCATTATTCTCATTTTCATGAGATTGCATCCACTTTTAAATGAATTCATATTGGCTCTTAGATATATTGTTTGAGTTAATTTTATTCAACTGATGTCCAGTGTATTTTTCGCCTCCCTCATTTCTCACTTAAAAGTGGTGTTAATTCGCGATTTAGACTTATTTGTGTAGTTTATTCTAACCATCTATACAACATACATGCATTGGGGCCTCGTATGCTGAAGAAAAGGTTAACTGCGCATGTTAAAATAAGTAATTATTGACTAATCTAAAACACTACAAAAGTAACTTCTTCGATAATTATTTATTATCCAGAATCTGAATTGGGTAATGAACTTCTATTACTTTGAAGGAGGATGATCATACTTATTTTATGAGTTATGAAATAGTGATCGACATTGTACAAGTAAGCTATTCAAGAAAGGTTTGAAATTATCTTGTATATATGCGCAGAATCTAATGAACTCCTCCCAAAGAAACCTGAGGGGTTACCACTTCTACTTAGTCTGTTATGTTTAGTTTTAATTAGAGGGTAGGGCTCGTGCTAATATCCTAATGCTTGGGTAGTTCCATAGCATACCCATTTGCTTTCTAGAGTTCAGGCCCCAAGAGATGCCGCCATAAGGCTAAGATACATGAGTCGCATTTACCAGTAAAGTTCGCCAAGGTCAGTATGACGTCATCTTCTGCACTCCAACTTGCAGAGTATAAGCTTCGCCATATAGTTTTCTTTCGAGTAGAACTGACATAGTGGGCTGTTCTCGATCCCCTTTAGTGCTTCATATAACATAAGTTGCCATGAACCAGTAGGATGCCTATGATGCTAGACATACTACCCTTATTCAATTCTTATAACCCGAGGGAAAGGAGCATTGGCTGTTTGCAACCTTTGGTCTTCTTCTATTCCTCGAGATTCTCCTGTTCCATTATCTTTATTACATTTCGCATCAGTCGGGTCACACACCATTAGCTTCAGGTTTAAAAAATTATCTTTGACCCAAGCTTTGCCAGTTTATCTGCCGCCCTTTTTCCTCTGACCTTTCCGCCAACCGAGAAAGCGATAAGCCTTTGAAATTAGTCTTTGAGAGGGTAACCTAATTACATTCTTTTTGTGAAACAAGTACTATTGGGTATTGGTATGAGCGTAACCAGTTCCTCTAATCCTGCGAGACTTTTGGAGAGCCTACAAACCGCAAATCCAACTCTGCTTCCCTCCAAAGGCTTCCCTATTTTTAACTAAAACGGATGAGGCTGCTCCAACCTCCAGGTTAAGTGTAGTGGCTGAAATTCATTATTGTATTGCGTTATAATGAGTGATAACCCTGTGGCGCCAGTGATTTCTCTCAATATGAAGCCCCTTAGCTTCTGAACACTACCTATCCCGCCAGACGATCAATTCTTATGTCAGTTTGGAGTACAATATTACGTCAGCCAGTTAATAGTACCTTGCCTCAAGCTCCAGTTTTTCGTAGTGGCCCATTTACTGGCCAAAAATCGCATTTGCTGTCAAGGTACCCCTTGAATGCCTTTTATCTAGAAAAACATGCAGATACTTCTTCTCAACTACCTTAACAACCTTTTCGTCTAAAGTAATGTTACAAGTGTTACCATCCTTACAGTTTGAATTTACAAGTACTACGAAAGGGACAAAAGTATCCATCTCTGGAAGCAAACAAAGCTTATCCGTTCTCTCACGGTGGTATAAATGTAGACCAACACAAAATCCTTATATATATGATTATGCCATAACATCTGTCTACTTTTGCGTGGTCAATATCTTATTCATAATATTTAATAATAATAATATTTATAATATTAAATTATTGTAATACTAATATAATACAGTTTCAAAATGATTGTCATCTAGTCCGCTGTGGAATTCCCATGTAAAATAAAATAAACCCGCCTTGCGAAAATAGAAGTTTCTACTAGCTATACATAACCTCAAAATTACCTACTTAACCTCTTTTAACTTCTGGTTTTTCTCTGTCAAAAGAAAACGAATTCTGAGTATTTGGCTATTGTAGTATTTGTTTCGGTCCTGAAAAGGGCCGTTAATTACCAACAGTACTGATTGCCAGTTTCACAATAAACGTTCGAACTGTCACTTGTTGTCAGAATTAGATAGGTTCAAATCAATAGAGCGCGGCACATCAAAAATTACATGCACAGAAATTCCAACGCCAACCAGATGACAATCATTTTGAAACACGTTGTACTATTTTATAATAATTAATAAAAAATGATAATAATTATTAAGAGGTCATTGACATGCAAAATTGCCCAAGTAAATTTAGACCTAAAAAACAGGTGCGGAATTTATACGGTTATAAATCCATGTGCGGAATATCTCTGATACGGTTAACGTGCTAGAACAACAAGCCTGTCCCAACAATTTAGAAATTAAAGGAATTGTAGGAAAAAAAACAAACGAAAATGTCTTGAAAATTTTAGAGAAAACTGGTGGTTACATCCAGTGTCCCATTTGCTCGTCTACGGTCGTCTCAGTACACAGAACGCAGCTGTCGTCCCAGCAAGTGACATATCCATGTAAACCTATTATTGTCAAACTAATCACTATGCAAAATAGTGACGGTATTTCCGCATCAGGTAAGTCCAAAACGTAGTAGTTACCAAAACCCATTGGAACCAGGTCTGACTATTGATAACCTCTCGAACCAGTTATTTATTAATAAACACCTGCGAGTATTCGACTTCCTCTAACTTTTCTCATACGTGAAACTATGTGTTGTTATTGTGGCTAACAATTTGTTTTTCGGGAAATGAGCGTCGTGGTAGAGAATATTCAGAATTTAAGGAGGCAAATCCTCTATTGGAAGGTGAATATTTATAAAGTAAGTAATTAATAACATGTACCTTCAATTACAAGGAAGGTTAGAGAAAATCGAAAATTCAGAGAATGTCTGTAATGGAAAGAACAGAAACATTCTAGTGGATGCTAAAAATAAGGCCAAAGAGGTTAACTTTAAATGTGTCTGGCTCCGTAGTGGTAATATTTTCGCTACTAATTATACCTCGGCGTTCTAAGGATTACAGATAAAGGTTTCATTAAAATTAAGTAAAAATGAATGGAGTAACAACTCTTTTATTTTTACAGCGCTTCGTTTTTTTCCTGCATTCATAAACGCGTCTTTAGAACACTCACCAAAACGTCCGAGGACTGTATTACAAAGTCGCCACATTATTTAAAAATTCGTAAACTGCGGGAATGCGATAATTCGTAGTATATTTCACGGAAACGGTATTAAATAGAAATATTTGTAATTTAAAACTATTTCTTCCCAAATATACTGCGTATCGACGGAATTGCAAGGAATCCACTTATACTAAGATTGGAAGAGAAGTTTATTTTCCGGGAAGCTTTAATATGTTCTTCCTCCGCATTGATCTTTGAGTGCTGCTGAAAGACCTATGGGTAACCGTGAAACTGGTTCTAAAACTAAACTTTGCCTATGTTACGTTTACATTCTTCCAATGAAATTTCAGCTTTAAACAATTTTTGTTCGAAGTTAACATAATCCTGATTATATTTTAGTGAGCTCCCGTAATTTCAATTTACCTTACGTCTACGTGTTTGAATAATGTAAATAAGTTTTTTTCCATATAACTTCAGTGATGCCTATGTCAGGTCTGTTTGTTAATGCTATGTCATTTAATAGCCAATTTATTTCTGGCATTTCTCGACATATGCTATCAATCCATTTCTCTTTTGGTCTTACCCATCTTCTCTTTTCTCTTTTCTAAGTGTCCATTTCGTGTAGGAAGCTGTTCTTCCAATCTTTCTACAGCGTCCTACCATTTTAATTTCCGTTCTTCAACACTAAGAATGGTTTTTGTGCGTCAATTATATCTTCTTTGTTATTGTCTATTTGTGATTTTTCCAGCGGCCAGAAGATAACTTAGAGAGTCAAGACTTTCCGTTTTAAGGTTGTATTAACCTTCCATGTTTCGTATGCTATGTTTTCAAATATGAGGTTATAAAGATGTTGCTTCTTATTCCTCAATTTCTTTTGGTCTACATTCCTGCTCAATAATATTCTTGAGTATTTTACCATATACCATACACTCATACTTGTGACAGATTCATCTGTAATTTACACATTCATCTCTTTTTTTTTTCTTTTTTTATGGGTTGATGTTATCCACGCTTCCATCTATACTTAAGGAATTGCAACGTTTTTACTAATTATTCCCGAGAAAACTTTTTAAAAAGAATACGAAATTTTGTATTCATTTTTTCATTAGTTCTTCTCGTATGGCTTCAGATTCAGACGTTTTACTATTATTCATCAATGTCATAACTTCCCATTACCATACCTTCGTTAATGCGTACTTGGTAGCTTTAGTCATTGTAGTGTCTAGGTGAATCGATTAGATATTCCTTTCTATTTTCTTTCAGCTGCGTGGAGTCATGGGTTTGGGATTTATTGATAGGAATTATTTGTTCTAAGCGGTTTTAAATACTTTTATGCAAATTCTTAACATAGATTAGATAGATAACATAGACATTAGATATTCACATATCTAATTACCCTATTGTACAATGTGTTTCAAAATGATTGTCATCTAGTCGGCTGTGGAATTCCCATGTGAAATAAAAAACCCGCCTTGCGAAAATAGGAGTTTCTACTAACTATACATAACCTCAAAATAACCTACTTTCAACTTCTGGTTTTTCTCTGTCAAAAGAAAACGAATTCTGAGTATTTGTCTATTTGTAGCATTTGTTTTGGCCCTGAAAAGGGCCGTTAATTACCAGCAGTACTGATTGCCAGTTTCACAATAAATGTTCGAAGTGTCACTTGTTGTCAGAATTTGATAGGTTCAAATCGATAGAGCGCGGCACATCAAAAATTACATGCACAGAAATTCCAACGCCAACTAGATGAAAATGATTTTGAAACACATTGTATAATACGATGGATATCACTGTAACTTGGAATTCACGTTACAAATTCCATACCACAAAAATTAATCACTTTAATCTCTACTGTTTTCGTAACTTCGCTAAAACATATTATGACTGACTATTGATGATTGACTGTGATGATAAACTTTAAAACCTTCATACTGCTGACTAGCGACAATTTCTATTCAATACTAAGTAACTTTATTAAAGACTATTTCCAAAATGACAGAAATCTGAGTGCATTCACATTAATCTAACATAAGTCTAGCTACATGTGGGCATGCATTGTTTTGAAACGGTGACTTACGTCTAAGGTAGAATAGAACATCTATTTCCACCACTTGCTCAATGTAACGCTGGGTTGTATTCTTACCTTTGTTAAAGACCAAAAGTGGCTTACTGCAAAACAGTACTACTTAACAATGACATAAGCAACTCACACCGTAACTCCAATGGTGCAGTACATAGGTCTTTCCACAGAAATTTGAGGATTATGGCTTTCAGTTTATCGCCTTGTCACATTAGCCTCGCCATCATACAAACAATCTGATTTATATTTCATAACGGATAATTCACGCAATTAATTAAATTAATTTCATAATTAATTTAATCTAATTAAATAATAGATTAATTAAACATATCAAGATGTAGTAATGAATATAATGTATAAATGAAATAATTCTGTTACCGTATTTGTTTAAACAAGTCCAACAGCATTTTTATGCTGATAGATTTATTTCTTCTTTTTTTTTTTCTTTTTCTTGTCCAGATGTTTTAGTTTTTCGGTCCAGTAGTAGCTCATGTCAAATGCCTACGCTTATCTAATCTAACCCGTCAAAACTCCAATAAGTAGGGTAGTTTAGACATATTAAAAGGTGGTTCACGTTATGTGTTACTTAACAATAACGCATGCCTGTATCTAGGAATAGCTTCAACTTTATCAGATTGATCTTTTATTGGGTAGTTTCAATATTTTATATTTTCCAGTTACAAGAGGGCTCACTTTTCACCTCTGTGAGAGGGGCTTATTGGTGGGTTGTTTGTTCAAGGTGAGTTCTCGAGGAATCAATGTTCTGATTTCAGTCTCTGGAATCCACACTGGCTTTTGAATAGGAAATGCTGTGATCAGTCTACGTGTTTTGTTACTACTTTTATTGCTTGGATGGTGGTCCGGAGTACAGTGAACTTGGTGCCTCATTTGCTATTTTGAGTTTCTTACAGCTACTTTTTTGGCACCTTTTCTCTCAATGCGAGAAATCTGTCGCGTGTAATTCCGAGGTATGTAGGTTCGTTGGTGTGCACAAGGGTGGTATCATTTTCGATTCACTGTATGTGTGTAGAAGTGTAATGCCCAGGCCTGAATTTTGGGGCGGTTAAGTTTGAGAAAGAAGATTACAGAAGATTGTCAGAAGCACTTAGACATTGTTTCCAAGGCAGTACTTAGTTTTTCCTCCATATCTTTGAAAGTTCTTTCATATGCTGTTATGTTAAAAGTAATTTTTGGCTTGGGATTGGATGATGGTCTGTGTTTACGTTGAATAGAATTGGCGTCAGCAGACTCCCATGAGCCAGCCCTTTTTAAGTCTTTTAGCGGATTTTTTTACTCCCTAGTATGGTCTAGAATCGCCTATTCTGTAGCAATGTTGCTAGCTAGTTTCTTTAGCTGTTCTTATAGTCAAAATGTCTGCTGGTACCATAGATTTTCAGCTTTACAGTGTCCTGTAGTTGACTGTATCACATCACTAAAGTCAACCATAGCCGAAGTAGCTATTTGTTGTATCCTTCCTCTGTGTGTTCTGTGAGAACTGACATTTGGCTGGTGCAGGATTTCGTTGGTCTGAAACCAACTAATTGAAGAATTATATTTGAAGTCTACTATTGTCTTTGGGAAGTCAGGTACTTTTCCCGCGGGTTTCCGAAGTGGCACATTTTTTTTCTGTTTCCACAGTTCGGGATCTTGTTTGTTATTGAGCAGTTCTTTAGTAGTTGTAATATCCAGCAAAATAGACATAGATAGTGACCGCCCATGTTATTGTTAAAAGAGCTTCATAGAGTTTTTTTATGCAGCTTTCTGTGATGCTACTGCTGACAAAGCGGTTATCAGTGTTATAGTTATAAAAATAGGTTGTTGACTTCCCTCTACTCCTCCCAAAGTTGCCCATTTCAGTTAGTTTTTTAATCGTTTTTTCTGCGGAAATTATAGCTAGGTTAGAGTTAATAAAAATTTCACTGCCTTATCTCTACCACATACAACAATTAAGTCGACTAACCACATACCATTGATATTGGTCCTTGAATGGGTTTCATCTCTGTGTGTAAGTCTTGTTGGTTTTTTGTGGTTCCCTCGACATTCATGTTGGCGATTGTCAGGGTTGTTTTAAGAAGAACCTGTAGACTAAAAATAAGTCTTCATTCTATAAGAAAAAGCTCTGTCAAGAAGTGAACAATAAATATGTAGTAATTCGTCATAAGTATAGTGAATTTAAAGATGTAAAAGATGAAAATGGTTATTTGCTAATGAAAGTGGTTGTTTATTTACTTATTTATTTATTACTTTGTATTGACTAATTGACTAATATTATCGTCTTCTGGAATACATAACAAACTACTCCAGGTTCGTTCCTCTTCAATTTCTACTTTCTCCGCAAATTAATGCATGATAATTTACAAAACACTAACGAATTACCATAATGACAAAACATGATTAAAACGTGAAATGGATGAATCACAAAAAAATTTTTGGGCGACGAGAAGTGATAGATCAAAATGTTACTTCCATTGTTTCATACATTTTTTCTTTCACACAAGAGTTCATTGTATTTATTTGTGTGATCGTAATGTATACTGACACCAGCACTACAATATAAAACATGTTTATTTACTTAAATTTCCACTCTCATTTCCACATCGTATTTATACTTTAAATTTGTATATACATTTTGTTAAACAAAATTCTAAATTATTCGTAATTATATTTGGATCTCTAATCAAAGGGTGTCTAGGTCTTTGCCATTCTTCAAACAGTGATAAGAAACTTCAGAATTCTCCACCTTCAAAGAGTGAACACGACCATGTGTTGGAGCATTCGTTACATCAGCTTCTGAGGGAAGTTCATCACAAGAATACTCACCATCCTTTCCCTCATCCCGCTACTGGTCCTCTGGGACCTTCTAAGAAGAGGATGATGGCAGGTGTGTATAGTTTAACATTAATAACTAATTTTGGTAAAAAAACTTAGCTACTGAGCCTACAGAGCTACTTAATACTTTTTATTTTATTTATAGCTGTTTAATACTTTAATACTTACTGAAATGGAATATTAAAACTAATAATTTTCTCCAGGTCCTATGGCAGCAGACAGATACGAACTTCTGGAAATGACCAAGTCAGAAACTCTTCTTGAGCAAATTGTTAAACAGGCTCAACACTTCATCATGCGCATGAGGACAGAATACGTCTTAGATACCATAGCCAGAGAAGTGAAAGATCCTCTCATCAGCTCTCACTGGAATACACTTAACAGTCCAACTCAATCCTGTGTAAAAATAAACATCTCTACACATGGTTATGATGCCGTGTGCCGTACACCTTTAGTCATACATGTAGGTGAGAAGAGTCTAAAGTGTATTTGTCGTGATGGAAAAGTGATGAACATGAGTTACGAACCACAAGAATTAAGGGATCTCATATTTTGCCACATCAACCAACATCAGATACTAGCTGTTCAAGCATTAGCCAAGACCATGGGATGGCAGGCTTTAGGAAATTCTAATCACCTTGGTAAGAATCTTAATTGTAAAATACTATATACTATTAGGAAACAGTTCTTCCTTACAGTTACCTATTAGGATTGGTATAACCATTAAATAGTTAGGGTCTCTGAAAGTTTACGTTTTTCCTAAAAATATCTTATTTGGCATGCTATATCAAATGTTACGTGGTTTTCACTTTGCTTTTTTGAAAATCGTAAAGTTAGATTATTAGATTTAATAAATCAATGTAACTTCAACGATTTTTAAAAATAATCTAAAATGTAGATTTGTCAACATCAACTATAACAAACAGCAAAAGATTGTAAATCTAAACATAACTTCAGTACGTTTTTCTAATAAGTTCAAGTATTGCAAGTATTCGTAATTTCAAGTCAATAAACATAATTGAGTCCATTTTTTTATTTCTGTATCAGTTTAAGTACAAGTTTAGTCACAGTTGGTGTGGTCCATTGATTAAGAGTTGTAACTGAAAATGTCTTTGTCCTCTTCAGTAATGTAGGCTTTATCTACAGTCCTCATGGCTATAGCATTTTCTTCCGTTAGTGTCCTCGATCCTCGATTATGCAATATGCTTTCTGTAGCCATTCTCCATATGTTTGCTTTAGCTTATGAATAATTGCTTAAAACTTCATGAAAATCTGAACTGTTGAGTGTAAACAGCTCGCATGATGTAACGGCTACTACAGTGGTAGAGCGGATTTCATTAAAAATCTATGCAATTTCTCAGCAACCACATTTGCGATTCGTGGTTCATTAAAAACTAAAGCAACTTCCCCAAAATGAGCTCCATCTTCTAAATGGCATATTTCTATACCAGTAGGTGAGTAAATAGCAACAGTGCCAAAGTATATGAAGTACGTGCAGTCTCCTGCTTGACCTGCTGTTATAATTACATTGTTGGTTAGATATATTTCGGATTTTAAACGGGAAACAAGTTTGTAGATGTAGATTTTGCAGATTATGGAAAAACTGCCCTTTTTCAATGTGACGTTTAGTGATATTCATCAAAATTTCTTTTTGCAGTAATTTGGACACAACTTTGCTGATGTGATCTTCATCGTAAAATTGATTCTGGTATTTGAATGTGAAAAAGGAGAATATTTTTTCTCTCTACCACCATAGCACAATATATCAAGCAAATTACATCTAGAATGAAATAATTTTTTAGGTATCGCGCAGCGAATAACATTTGGTTCTATTACTGTAGGACTTCTTTCAGTATCATAATAACCTGTAAGAAATGCCTTGATCATATCTAGTAAGGAGATTATATCTGTTGCAAATCTCACACGTCGTGGATAGTATATTCATTCTGAGTCATGTTTAACAGAAATGATGGTCTGCATGAAGAATAGTATGTGTATAAATAATATGAGAAATTCCCAATAAAAAGCCATCATACTTGATGGATGTATCATTGGAGGAAAATATCGTGTCAAATGTTTAGTTCCTGTCTTCTACAGGCCGAATGTGATCGGTAGTAAGTCGTACACAGAGGATGTTTCTTGTTAATCATTAAAAATCCAGCGAGACTTCTTCGTTTATCAATACATACTCCAGATTCAATTATGTAATTCAATATTGTTATATCAAAACGGGGTAGTTTGCAATTGTGTTCTTCCATTTTCGGTTATTTTCAGGCACTATTTGTTAACAATGTGGGGGGGATTAAAAAAAATACAAAATAAAACTGGCAGTAGTTTGAAGTTTCTGTCTCACAATATGAAAATTTTTACTTGTCAAAAGCAGTGAATATGAGGTTAGAATAAATAATACAAGGAATAACTAATCAATTTGTAAAATCAACTGAATGTTTTGCCCAGAACAAAATGAATACTTTTCTTAAGTTGAACTTTTGTCGACATAAGAAACATCTTGTTCACTATCATTTCCAGTCTTCTGCGCAAAATTTGGACCTAATTCTTTGCGTTTTCTTATTTCTAAGTCTCCTGAATGTGAATTTGAAATTAACAAAGTTTACAACGAAGTTAGACCATTCAATGCAAGATATTACTTTTTGCAGGCACTGGGAATGTAGAGCCTCTCGGAAACGCCAGCTCCTGCCTGCTTTCTTCTCCGACAGGCGACAGGATCATCGCTGTAAGATGCGAGTCTCAAGCGAATCAAGCCCGTACCCTTGTATCTGTAGCTCACACTCCTAGAGCTGACTTCTTTCCTAGCCGTTTGGTCACGGAAAGAAAATGGGAACATCTCGGCGGCCAACTGAGGGACGTAAGAATGGAGAAGATGGAAGGCAGAAACTTCCTTCACAAGATGGAATTGCTCATGGCCAGCCTAACTAGTAATTCTTAAGTCAATTGTTAGGTCTAATTTTCCTTATTTTTTTTTGTAATTTATCCCGTTCACTTAACTTTTGTGATCCTCTATTGGTTTTTTGTTTTGCCCAATTATAAGGTGTATGAGAAGAAAATATGTGTATGCTGTAAAAACATTGTTTTAATAACATAGTTTATAAAGTTTGGTTGCGTTATTAGTGGAATAACAAGTTTGTATTGTATTACTGGGAAAACATAAATAACGAGAGAAAATGGTGATTAATAATAATAATTTGTAATAAAAATTCTTTTACCATTTTATTCTTCACTTCAGTTTACTTTTTACGATAGTAGATACATAAATCGATATTGATTTTGTAGCACATTGAAGGAAGTTGTCCAAGTTGATTCAAGATACAGAACATAAAGCCTTTCATAAATTGCAGGACATAACTGCAGATGCATTCAATATTGCAAGACTAGTCACTAAACAATTCTAAATTGTTAATGAAATGTTTTTAAAAGTCTAGACATTCTTTTACCTTCTGATGATATATGAAACTCTCCATCTACAATGCTGATGTGCAATTCCACATCCACTTTTACATTTTGTCTACTCCACATGTCACTGTAATGATAAATGTAAATATTATTGGGCTGAATATATATGTATATATGAATATTAGCAGTAGCCATTGGAATGTTACTATGGTGTGCAGTTTGAAAAGAAGCAGTGTAGCAAAGTACCGTTTTGAAGTTAATATTGTTAAGATTCTGAAGCTGAAATAACTATCATGCAGTATTTTTTCATATAGTTTTCTTACCCTACTTGCAATTTCTAGTGGTATGAATTTCAAACAGTTTTTAATGAGAGGTAATGTATTGTTCGAAAACTATTAAGTTATAAGTAGGCAATAATATTTAGAAGTGTGTATATATATTGTATGACGTTTTTAATTTCATAAAATCTGTAATTAAGGCGTATAACTATTTTTTAATAAAATGGTCTTAATCAGATGTATGCAGAATATATGTCATAAATATTGAATACGATAAATTCACTTGTGTCAAGTCTTAAATACCTTTAAACCATGTTAAATATGAAGAAGTGTAAAATATGTGAACAGCTGTAAAACTGAATTTAATATTTGACATCTTAACAAATTCCATAAGTGAAATGTCATGATTGTTTGCAAGGGCTAGTCATATTAATAAAAATTTGATCATAACTTTTATTTATATAGTCATAACGCCTACTGTTAAGTACATGTTTAAATTTTTACATTTGTATATCTGTCATCAAACTGTTAACAATGCATTTTCAACAAATTAGCTCATCACATGTTATGTGTATTGATATTATTTAAGAAGCCATAAATGTGAAAATTTTTATTTTTTTTTGTGCATAAGTTGCCCTTTGCGTTCTACTAGTATACAGTTTTAATCACATATTTTGTTTTAATGCTCATCTAATTGTTGTAAAGCAGTTTAATCAGGTATGCAAAAAGGGAGTATTGCTCATTTGCCGAAATGTCTTCAGCAGTATAAAAACCTTTCTCGAAAAATAAAGACATTCATATAAAATTCAGTCAGTGATTGAGATAACTGATATTACTGTGTAAACTATTTATCAAAGTGCTTTGAAAATTTTCCCATCTATATCTTTTTCACTTCAATTAATTATCGTCCGACAAAAAGTTATGAAGGCAGTATGTAACGATAAACGCTTCATAAGCAACTTAACATAAATTTATCAATGTGATTTGGTAACATCGAAAGTCTTCTTAGGTCTTCTTATGAGCTGATTTCTGGAAGAACGTCACATTAGGTTTCTGATTATGGAAAATGCCTCATCAGCATCTACAGTCACAGTGCAGGGTATTTTTAAGTGGGTTCCAGAAATGGGTTCATAATTTGGTAAATTCAAGTCACCCAAAATGTTTTCCTGGATAAATTACCTTCAGAAGTTTTTCCTAACCAACCAATGTCCGCAATGAACGGCTAGTCCGGCATTTACTAATTTTTATATTATTTTTAGATAATGAAGGGACGGACCCAGGAGTATTCAACAATAGACTATTAATTAATACTGAATTAAAAAAAAACAAGGCAAATAATTAAACATCAGTTATTTTAGAATGAAGTTATGTATAACTTTTTAAGCATTTGTGTTAACAGTTTTGTTCGCGGAAACCCGGATTAAGTTTTAAAATAAACACGAGAGTTGTGGTGAGCGTTTTAATAAGTACTCCTAAACGTGATATTACAATGATTGTCGACAAAAGACGAAACGTCGCGATCTTCACCCATATTTATAATTTTCCTACGCTATGATAACAATACGCCACTTAGCGCTTCTCATCATGCGGTCCCAGCAGATATCGGGACGTAACTTACCCCCCCCCCCCCTTAGAACAAACTTCGGAGGGTCGCCATTGGAATTGGGGGTCCTGAAGTCATTCCAGGTTCGTCCTCATTGTCCTATACTTCTTATAAAAATAATACAAAAATTTATGGATACTAGTATTATAACACACATTGGTAAAATCCATAATTGATGGCCTATTGAGGGTACTTCTGAAATAAAATCGATTTGGTCTAATTGAGAATCTAAAATATGTTTTAAATTTTGTACTTCTAAATTGACATAATCGAATTTCAAGGGTTTAGGATCGTGACCTTCGATATTTGTTCGTTCTAAATTTACATGTAGTTTGGGAAGTTGAATTAATTTGAAGGTTTTTTTGGGAATTTTGAGAATTCCTAATATGAACATTATCAATTGTAATTTCACATTTCGAGCTTAATTCTAAGACATAAGTTCCTTTTTCTTGGAGAAGCTGCCCTTTTCAGAAGAGCACTTCTGTATAATACTTAGATAATTTGGTAATATTACAATCCATTTATTCAACTTTTTGCACTTTCACTTCACTGATTTGTGCTGGCAAGGGTGAACACGTGGAGTTTTCTGAAAATGTCAGGAGTTGAACCTCACAAGATGTATTCGGGTTGATGCGGGTTGGATTATTCTCGTAGCAGAGGTATTCTTCGTCATTGATCATCTGGCATGGTTCGTCAAATTGAGCGAATCTTTGCTCATTTAGGATGAGGTATTTATTTTCGGGTGTTATTAGGTTAAAGGAGTCGCCGTGAACTGGGAGAGGGTACAAATGGAAATAAGTATATTTTTCATTCTCGACAATTGGTATCTTGATTACAAATATTATTTGATTAGTTTTACTGTAATATTTAATTTCAAAATATTTCTCAAAATATAAAAGATTTTCTAGTTTAGGTTCAAATGGTAATTTGTTGTTTGAAAGTTGTGTAACAACAAATTTGATTTCGTCCAGTAAATCAGTATATAGGTTCTGCTATTGAATTGTGGAAAGTATTGATTTTCGAAAATGATATTGCAACCGCAATTTTCTTCAAAATATCGTAGATTGCTTTATGTGAACTCAGGATCTGGGAGAGAACTACGTGAGTTAAAAAGTAAAAATGCTTGTCTACAACGGCCAATTCGTTGCTTGTCATTTCTTTTTCTATCTGTGCCGTTCTAGTTTTAAGGACTATTTGTTTATGTCCAACTGATTGAATACTATTATAAAAATTATGATAAATTTTTCGAGCAATGTAACTTGTTCTTTTAATAATGTCTTAATTTTTATTTGGTTACTGGAAAGTATATTTATGGCATTATCATATTTTTTCCTGTTATCGATTTTATTATTGATCCTAATCCATCTTATACCTCTTTTTGTTCTATTCAATAGATTTGGGTTTAACTGGCTAAGTTGAACATAGACTTGATTCCAAGTTAAATATTAGGTGATACGAATTATAAAATTCTTCTTTATAGCCGTCCTTTGTTTGGTTGTGGTCGAAAATGTTTTGAAACTGGTCTTCAGATTGTAGAATTCATCAACAATTTTTGAAATACCGAAGATTTGTATAAAAGATCAAAAGTCAACTTTGTTTTGAGCATTACCTAATGTAAGTGTTATCAGTGTTAAGTGTTTAAGGGTTATCATTTAAGTCGTGGAACTTGGGGTAGGGGATGACTGCCGTGCAGGTAGTGAACCTGTAACAATTGGTTTTCTTAATTTTTTTATTTGACTGATTTTCGTTTTGTTTGGATTTCGTTTTTCTGCGATTTCTACTCTATATCTCCCCAATAATGTTATTATTTCGTAAGGTCCTAAAAATTTAGGATCGTTTTATTTCTCACCTTTGAAGAATCGGTGTGTAAACATTCGAGCGAGAGACCGCGCACGTTAAACAAATAAACATCTGGGTGCGAATATAAATTAATTTAAGGGATTGTTAAGTTAAGTTTATAAGTGTCGTCTAAGAAATAAATTAGTTAGTACAAATCGCGTAGTGTTTAGTTTTAGTAAATAGTAAAAACGTTACAATATATAATTTGTCCTACATAAAATTCTTTACTTTGGTCTCCTTCTGTTTTTGATTTCGAAATTATTTTTTCTTTTTAAATTTCTTTGGTTTGACTATCACTTTTATATACATGTTCTAGTTTATTTTCATGATCTTCAGCGTAATCGACATAAATTGAACGGGGTAAAAATATTTCATTTGGGTTTCTTGCATTTGTGTGTCCAAATTAAGGTTAATTCGAATGGAGTAAATTTAGTCGCGCTGTGAATTGCGTTATGTTATCATATCCAATTAGGGCATAATATATACGGTTTTGATCATTAGGATACATTTCTTTAAGAATTCTGAGGTGTTCAATTATAGTCGAATGAAATCTTTCTAGACTCCATTTACTTTAAGAAGAACCGAGGCCTTGAGTTCCATACAGGCCGCATCTCCGTCACGAAGTAGCCCGAACGGCATCTGGACAGTAGCGGTCTGAGTAGTAATCGTATTAGGGGATAATGCCGGAATAATATTAATTTGTGTACTGTTAGTTGCCTATGTTGTGTAAACAACAAGAATAATTTAATCTAAATCATTTCGCTTTAGTCAAAATACACAATGCACAACATACAAAACTGTAATAATAATAAAATAAACGACCATTACGTTACGTTAGATACGCGAACGCCGGTCGACAAGCGACAATGCCGAAAAACACTCCAACGCGCCTACGCTCGTACTACCCAGCGGAATTTTTTTATGGCATCTATTTTTTCAGGGTTTGGTTTGACTCTATCAGGAGTAATTACATGTCCTAGGTAATTTACTTCTTTCCTAATGAATTCGCTTTTATCTAACTGAATTTTTAATTTTGATTTTCTTAACATTTCAAAAATTGATTTCAATCGTTCAGTATGTTCCTGAAGGCATGTATTACTATGTCATCAAGGTAAACTAAACAAATTTCATTTTTTAATCCAAAAGGCATTCTTTTGTATTGCCATAAACCATTTTCAGTTTTGAAAGCCGTTAAGGGTATGCTATCAGGAGCATTTCGATTTGTGGAAACCGTTCGCTAAATCTAATGTTGTGAAATATTAGGCCTTTTCAATTTTATCCAAAATATCAAAAATATTAGGAAGTGGATATTTGTCACCTATCGTTTTCTCACTTAATTTCCTGCAATCTACTACTAGGCGCCATTTCTTTTTCCCAGAAGCATCAGGTTTTTTCGGTACTATCCATATTGGGCTACAGTACGGACTACTTGATGGTTCAATAATATCTTGTAACATTTCTTGAATTTGGCTTTGAACTTTCGTTATATGGATTTCCGGATATCGATATGATTTTGTAAAAATGGGGCTTGTATCAGTTAAGTTCATTTTATGTTGAATTTCGTTAGTGAAGTTAAAGGAATTCTGTCACAATAGAAAATATCACGATATTCATAGCATAGTTTATGGATTCCATTTCTCTCTTCTGCATTACAATGTTCTAAGCGAATATTTTTAAAATTTGATTTTAGTACATTATCCTGGTATTGGCCTAATTCTTGGCCAGTTTCCATTTTTCCTATAAAATTGACTTCCATTATATTTAAAAATTCAATTTCGACTGGTTTATTGAATGTTAAAATTCATTCGGACTCACTAGATTTGATAATTGCCGTAATAGCAAAGTAATCAGAAATGTTAACAATTGCTCTTGTTTCTACATTTTCTGCAAATTTAATATAGTACATATAACCTATTCCTTGGGGGATATTGGCTGGATCTTTTGAATTATTTCGGTTCGGGGTGGTAATTTTATGGTGTAATTTAATTTTGTTGTTTCGTATCCGAAATATGCAGGGACATTCGTATATGGAGTGATTATTAATCCTTTACTGAAATCACGGGAAGGTTGCATTTTTCTAACAGATTTGTACCAATAATTCCAACATATTCATTACTAGATTTAAAAACCCCATGGCATGCCAGGCTGAAAGGTAGATTTATGGTTTGGATATATTATAGTAATATAACACATGATGTGTCAAAAAAATGCATACGAGGTGTGAAAAAATACAAACGTCAAAATTTTCAAATATTAGCAAATAACTTTTTCTCTGTACATTTCTCAAAGATATGTTTTATACAAAAGTTGTTCGTCTCTATAAGGGCAACAAAAAATCTAAGTAACACTTTTCTCTCAGACGCGAAATAAAAGTTTTCTCTATTTTTTATTTTTTGACAATAATAACTTTATTTTTGTACGTTTCTCGACAGATTGTTTTATACAAAAGTTGTTCACCTCTATAAGAGCAACAAAACATCTTAGTAACATTTTTCTCTCAGACGCGAAATAAAAGTTTTTTTTATTTTTATTTATTTTTGAAAAAAATAACTTTTTTTCTGTACATTTCTCGAAAAAATGTTTTATACAAAAGTCGTTCGCCTCTATAAGAGCAACAAAAAACCCAAGTAACGTTTTTCTCTCAGGCGCGAAATAAAAGTTTTTTGATTTTTTTTTGAAAATAACAAGCCGCCATTTTGAAACCGCTAGACCGATTTGGCCCATTAACGAACTCGACCGAGATTTTCGGCCAACTGATTTTTGTACCAAATTTCGTTGCGATTCTTTAAAAAATGCGACCTGTAGCCTGCCGACAAATTTCGTTATATCCGATATATATATATATATATATATATATATATATATATATATATAAATTTTTGGGAAATGATTCGGTATGATCTCTAGATACCAAAAAACTGAAAACCGCATTTTAATTCCTATTTTTTCGACTTCGTTAACGAATGCAATACTAGATATAAATCTACCAAAAACAGAATTTTTGATACTCTTTAACATTAAAAATCATAGTAATTTTGGGAATATTGGAAGTCTTCAAAATTTTGCTGGTATTCATACAAATTGGAATTTTGGCTTGCGATTCCAGTTACGTTATAGAGATGACCTGGTCTCGTATTACAAGTACTAGTTTCCGTTGGTTGAGGTTTATCCAAATTTTGAGGTCCTGTATTTAAATTTTGTCTGCTTTGATTCTGAAAAGAGGGTCTCTGAATTGGGAAGTTATTATTTGAACGAACTAATTGACCGTTTTCAAAAATCATTGGTTTCTGATAGAGTCCTCCTTGAAAAGGATTTGGTCTAACCTGAGGGGGATTAAAATGGTTAGATGGCGGTTTAAACTGAGGAAAATGAAATTGATTCGTGGTTGGTTTGATATTAAAATTTTGGAAAAATGGTCTTGGGGAGTTTTGTTGAAATTGCGGGTTTGCTAACGGATAACTAAATCTTTGACATTGTTGTGCCTCATTGAATTTTGAATTTGTCAGCATTGCTGGAGTTACTCTATTTACCGGCCTATAATTTAGTTGAAAATGTAGAGCATTACTTCTCTTCTGATTGTAAAGAAAGTTTTCTTTCTCAATAACAAATAACATTGCTTCTTCTAAGTTTTTCGGTTTCCTAAGTCTGATGTTATTTTGCAAATGACCTTGTAGTCCTCGAATAAAAGTTTTTAATGATAGATTATCGTAACTTTTTAACATGATGTTGTTGATGATGTTGTTTACTATTGAAACAACTAAGCTACGAGCATCTTGACATCTCATACCAAAGTTATAAGGAGATTCACCTTTTCAAGGATTTAGAGTAATTAGATCTTGTACCCAGCAATCCAAATTCGTTTGGTGATTCTGTCTTAGATCCTATCAATGACAGGGCTCTTCCTGTTAATTTTGAAACTATTGCTCTTAAATGTCCATGAAGTTAGCCCCGCCATTTTCGATTTTTGATTTTTTTTTTGCTGTGCTGACTTGTGCTGCGTTGTGCCGTAATTCATTTTTACATATGTCAAAAATTCTCGGAGTTGTAGAAACTCGTTTTTGGAAAAAGGAAGTTAGCCCCGCCATATTTTTTTTCGAACATTTTTTATTGTGCTGAATTGTGCTCGGTTTGTGCTGCGTTGTGCCGCTTTTCGTTTTTTTACTGTAAATTTAAAAAAAAGTTAGTAACAAAGTACATTTTTTTGTTAACAATTTGAAAAAAAAAACAATGGAATTACATCGGGGGTCATTTGTGCTGCGTCGTGCTGTTATTTTTTTCCAAAAACTAAGGAAGATATGACAGTTTGTTTTTTTCAACAATAGGAAGTTAGCCCCGCCATAATTTTTTTTTTCGAAAATTTTTTATTGAGCTGAATTGTGCTCGGTTTGTGCTGCGTTGTGCCGCTTTTCTTTTTTCTTTACTGTAAATTAAAAAAAAAAAAGTTATTAACAAAGTACATTTTTTTGTTAACAATTTGAAAAAAAAACACAATGGAATTACATCGGGGGTCATTTGTGCTGCGTCGTGCTGTTATTTTTTTTTAAATCTTCCAAATATTAACGAAGATATGACAAACGAAGATATGACAGTTTGTTTTTTTCAACAATATTAGGAAGTTAGCCCCGCCATATTTTTTTTGAAATATTTTTGTTGTGCTGAGTTGTGCCGCTTTTCTTTTTTACTGTAAATTTATAAAAAAAGGGTAATCAGTTTAATCACAAATAGAAAATTTTCGAACAAAAAATATGACGGGGCTAACTTCCCACTGAGCACATGAACTTTTTAGAAATGTCAAGGCATGACGTTTAGGACGTTTTAAAAACGTCCAGAAGAGGTCCGTGTCACGTTTTAAAAACGTTATATTAAAAAAAGTTTTCAAAGCGCCCAAAAAAGATCCATTTTTGGTTGGAAGCAGCCGATTATAGAACGTTATATGGATGTTTTTAAAACGTCCAGAAAAGGTCAATTTCTGGTTCGAAGCAGCCCATATCAGAACCTTTAATGGATGTTTTTAGAACGTCCTTAAAAGATCCATTTCAGAGGAAAATAAAAATGTATATTTACTCCAAAATGTATTTATAACTAATTGAAACCAATTAAATATACAAAATAAAAACCAATGTAATAAAGGAAAAACTAAAAATACAAAAGCCGTAGGACCTCTCTTGTAGATCCCCAAACTTGTCCAGGAAAAGGATTAAAAAAACACCAATGGATGTCTTGTCGTGTTTTTTTCCCAATTTAATGTGATGTTAATTTAGTCGATGTTTCGTCCATAGATTTTGAACATTTTCAAGACTCTGTTGTAGTAACAAGAGTGTTTCTTGTTTCGGTACGACACTCGATTCTACTTAAATTTATGCCGAACACACCCGTTAAATTAATAATAGGTGCCAAAGGTTTGAATGTGAACTAATATGTACTAACTAATTCACTTATATTACTGAACGTTATGTACAAAAATTTAACACACAACAGTGAGAATATGATAGAAAATACTTAACAATGATTTGTGTAAACTCTCTAGAGCCACTTGAACAACTGCTAATATTTAAACTACGTCTTAAGAATGTCTCTTAAAATTATGGGCGTTGTCAACTAACATGGCCCGTTTTCGTACCGCTCATTGGCTGGTTGCAAGTATTTAAGCAATGAGGGTAGATTTTGGCGGGCGGCTGATGGGAAATCCCGAATGTACCCGCTTTCCCTTCCTTATGGCTCCTAATCTTTTCTTAACGTTTCTGGTAACGTTCTCTTGACTTCTTCGGAAATTTGGATATCGCGAGCGTTATTGAGGGCCATAAGAAAAGGTTCGTCGTGGGAATAGAAATTCAAAAGTAGCCTTTCATAAACCAGTAATATTTTTGATAATATTTCGCTTGTGAACTGTACCGATTTATGGCAGTATTTTTCCCAAGGGTTCTGCGAAGCTAAATTTGACTTAACACATGTAGCAATTCAAAAATACCCTTGTGCTGCGTTTAATGCACTAATAATATTTACAATATTTAAAGTTTCTAGTTAAAGTACTCTTTAACTAGCTAAATTTGACTTAACAAAGAGAAAACCAGAACATCAGGTAAGTAATACAAGTAATAGTAGGCTTGACTTACATAATTTCAGATGAAAGAAAAATTCTACGACCTTGCGTGCAACAAGGTGGCCAGCCAAACTCAATCGGACCAAACACAAAGTATCCCAACAAGGTTCAACATAGAAAAAACTTTATGTTGAGCCGGAGCTTGATTTTTTATGCGTTCTTTTTCATTAGTGTAAAAAGGCTTCCGAACGCCCGAAAATATTGATGGAAGTGGATTCAGACAAACTCGACGTTCTTTCTAGTGTAGTCTTCTGAACTTTGAGTTGTTAGGCAAAACGTCGAAACGAACTACATAAGTTCCAATCAGGTCTGTAGCCGAAACTCGAGGACTCCATTATCATATAAAACCCTTAAAGTTCGTATTAACTTCACACGTTTCATTCAAGACCGAGAGAATGTCATTCCAAGCCAAAAAAGGAAACCAAGTGGTTCCTCAAAACGTAAAAGTAGTGGTGAGAGTTAAGCCTATGTTGAGCCAGGGAGAAGAACGAACGCCTCATCTGAAAGTTCAGACTCACCGGAAATCTCACCGGAAATTGCGCGACAAGAAGTATCGCTTTGATAAGGTGTTCGAACCGACATCCACACAGCTGGAATTGTACACTAGCACGGTAGCCCCTTTGATTAGCGATGTTGTCACTGGTTACAACTGTACGGTGTTCACTTACGGCCAGACTGGTTCTGGCAAAACTTACACGATGCCTGGTGAGCGGTGTCATCTCGGCACCAGCTGGAGAAAAGACGACGATGCTGGCATTATACCGAAAACAGCTTTTCATTTATTCGAAGAATTAGATAAATTACACCACCTCGATGTAAATGTGAAAGTCTCATTCATAGAATTGTACAATGAAAAAATCCGCGACTTACTTCATGATGAGGATTCCGTATTGAATTTATTCACCGACATAAAGGGGGAACTGGTGATCCAAGGGCTGTCCGAGTATTCCGTCCACGACAGCGAGAGCATATGCCAATTGTTGCACAAGGGGATATTGAAACGGCAAACCGCCTCTACCCTGATGAACCATCAGAGCTCCAGATCGCACACGGTCTTCACCGTATCCGTTACTACCAGGGAGAGCCGAGCGACCGGTGAAGACCTGCTCAAAGTCGGGAAAATCAATCTGGTAGATCTGGCTGGTAGCGAGAACATCGCAAGATCGGGCTGTAAGGAGCTGAGGGCCCAGGAGTCAGCTAACATTAACAAGTCGCTACTTACGTTGGGCAGAGTGATCCAGACGTTGACCGATAAAAACCAGAAACATATTCCATACAGAGATTCCAAATTAACAAGAGTACTCAAAGACAGCCTGGGGGGTCACACAAAAACTGTGATCATCGCCACAATAAATTCACTAGCATCGTGCATTGAGGAACTGCCAATACGCTGGATTATGCTTCCCGGGCGAGGGACATCACGAACAACACCATCATAAATAAAAAGTACACCAAAGATCAAATGATTGAAGGTTTGATGAAGGAAATAGATAAATTGCAAAAGGACTTGGACGCCGCTAGGACGGGTACAGGATTTTACGTTAATAAAGATAACTTCGAGACTATGTTAGACGCGATACGAGCCATTACGGGTGAGCAATTGTCCCATGAAGATGTGGAACAAAGGATAACACAGAGGATCTCGGAATTAAAGCAAATCGTTAAATTGAAGCTGCAAGAGTTTGAAAATACTGTGAATGAATGCAATAAACACAAGCAGGAATTAGAATTAGCCAAAAGTACCATTAAAGAACAAGAGGTTTCTTTAATGCAGGTAAAGTTTGTATCCAAACATTGCGAAACAGACTACAAGGAAAAAATTGCTGCAGCTCAAAAGCTATTAAATACAACTAGTACCTTAAGTAGCGAGAAAGAAGTGCTGTTGGCAAAACTCGAAAAGCAATTCACAATAAATGTGAACAATGAGCATGTTACACAAAACGCTGTCCAAAACATTTTGAAAAATCTTTTAACTTCTTCCGTCAAGAAGGAACAAATCATTTTGATTTGTATACAGAACGAGACAACTCTAAAAGAATATGTCTGTAACGACACGACCAACCTTGGAAAATTTTTCAGGAACATCAAACATACTTTTCAGTCAAATTTTTAGGAATAATTTGCCCAAAATTTTTCAGTAAAGAAGCGCATTAAACCGGTTCTTAAAAACATGGTGCAGCCATCAAAGAAAAATAAAAACGGTGAAAAAGAGCCTAGTAGATAATAGAAATGCATTTCAGGAGTTCTTACCGAGTATGGCACAAAATGTCACAAAACAATAATCACTGATATCTTCTCTAAGGCGTCTGAACTCTTCAATACACAAAGCTGGAGCGATCATAATGCCAAAACATTGGAAGTCTTGGCGACACAAGATACAAGAGAGGACACTTGTAGAACTTGCGCATTATCTTGAACGCCCGCTCGGGGAAGAACCGGCAGGGACGCAGGAACTTGTAAAAGAAGGCGTCGTCCACCAGCGGGACGTCGAAGTTGGGCTCGTCTGGAAAAAGAGAAATGTAAACGTTAGCGTGAAGCGTGTTTCTGATCTGACGCAGGCGGCGCAATTCAAAGGGGACCACGAAAACCTTCTCGAACGTTCCGGAAACGACTAATTAGAGAAAGGATTATCTGGTACGTTCTGGAAAAGATATTATTGCGGATATATAATGGAGCAGTCGTGTGTGAACAGTGCGATAAGCTGACAAGTGAGAAGTGTACAAATAAATTAGCACGTCAAGTGTGTAATATAAATTAATCAAATCAGTTAAGAAATAGTCTAAATAAATTAAGTAGTGTGAAGAACTGTGTATGAATAAATTAGAGTAAACGTTACAATATCTTTGAATTAAATCCGTCGACGTCCAATTAAGGAAACCTCGTTTTAGTATTTAAGGCGGTAAGCGGAACTTACGACTCGAACGACTTGTTTGACTCATGTCTTCCCCTCACCTGCCGCGATTCCAAATGGCTCGAAATTATAACATGTCGCATAGTTTTCAATGTGATAGAAGTTCAAGGCGACAACCATTGCATTTGGAAGGAAGAAAGGAGTGGTAAAACAGATCCATATTATGAATGAATGACGTTTTATTAAAATTTGTGGACTGTTACGTCTTCAGTGACGTTTTTAAGTTTGTATCTAGCTTAACTTTTGACCCTCTTGAGATGTTTTGACAGTTTTTCCAAAATTTCTTTATAAAAGTTATTAAAACTAGCTAAAATGATTTAGATTACTTCTAGCAATGATCGAGTAAAGTTTCAATAAGGTTAGTAAACTGTTACGCTTTCAATGAATTTTTTCCTAAATGGTTTCTAGCTTCATTTTTGACGTTGTTATGATATTTTAAGTCTTTTTTCAAAATTTCTTTATGAATGTTATTGAAACTGGCCCGAGTGATAAAACAGACTCATATTAATGAACAAATCGAGTTTTATTAAAATTTGTGAACTGTTATGTTTTCAGTGATTTTTTTGAATTTGTATCTAGCTCAACTTTTGATCCTCTTGGGATATTTTGACAATTTTTCCAAAATTTCTTTATAAAAATTATTAAAACTAGCTAAAATGATCTAGATTACTTCTAGCAATGATCTAGTAGTTTCAATATATTTAATAAACTGTTACGCATGTCCATGATTTTTGGAAATTTTTTAGCTGTGCTGACTTGTGCTACGTTTGTGCTGCGTTGTGCCGTAATTCATTCTTACATATGTCAAAAATTCTCAGAGTTGTAGAAACTCGTTCTTGGAAAAAGGAAGTTAGCCCCGCCATATTTTTTTTTTCGAATTTTTTTTTATTGTGCTGAGTTGTGCTCGGTTTGTGCTGCGTTGTGCCGCTTTTCTTTTTTTTTACTGCAGATTTTTAAAAAAAATTAATAACAAAGTACATTTTTTTGTTAACAATTTGAAAACCAAACAATGGAATTACATCGGGGGTCATTTGTGCTACGTTGTGCTGCTATTTTTTTTTTCAAAACTTCCAAAAATTAACGAAGATATGACAGTCTGTTCCACTTTGCCAGTATATACACCACATGTTAAAGGTAGCCTTCCTAGAATTCCTCCCAAAAATGTAATAAACCCTTGTATAGTATTTTTCACAATCTATCGTTTGTCTTCTTAACTGCAATAACTATTAAACGACTTATCCTCTCGAAAGTTATATCTCGTAGTTATATTTTCAAAAAACAGTGCTTTTCAGTGCTACGTGGTATACCTTCAGACATTTATTTGTAAGTATGAACAATAACTAATAGTAACGAAATATACAGGGTTATTCACGCTATACGGCACGGAATATTATGGCCAAAATACGTGACTTTCAAAAAGTTTCACAGTTGGGATAGATTGGGGTCTATTACAGTTACTTTTTTTTAAATTATTTACATATTATACAGGGTGTCCCAAAACTGTGTAAACTATCAAAGTTGTGTTTTTTTAAATCGAACCCCCCCGTATATTTTTGCATTTTTGCATTCTCCGATCAAAATAAGTACCTATTTTAATAAAGTTTGTAATACTTACCTATACTTTATGGTTTTTAAAATAATCTTATTTTATCAAAACTTGAACTAATTTTCATTTTTTAAATACTTATGAGGTATTCAAGTTATGCAAGCGAAATTTACAGTGAACTATGACCATAGTTCATATTTTATATTCCAATTATATTAAGCTTAATATTTCAAACAGGGTGTTCAAATATTAACATTAATGGAATAAGACATTCAAGTGGCTATAACTTGTTTAATTTAAATGGAACGTAATATTTTTAAACTTACCAAGAATTGTAGTTTTTAATTACCTATCGAATGGTATTAGGGTATCCTATAGCTAAACCTTCTCGTTTTTACAGAATACGCAAAATTCTCATTTTTTGTATCATTTGGTATTTTATTAATAAAAGGTCCAATGTAACTATAGTAAATTCACTGAGAAGAAAACACCCACGAAACGAGAAAAGGTAGTAAAGTTAGGCAACACCTTAATACACGTCGTTTGCTATTGATTGAAAAGTCATAAAACTTTTGGCGGGAATTGTTGATGTACAGAGTCGGTTCAGTAAAATTATAAAGTTTAGATCTATGGTTGTCTGTTTACAAGCGTTCAGGTAAGTCGTTGACGGTGATAGTGGACTTTTAGTTGATGGTTTATTTTAACGTATCGCTATTGTTATTCAGGTTTTTGATATCAATTTGAATAAACATATTTCTGTGATCTATTGTAATTATGGAAAGACACCTTCCCTGCTTGCCTCCCAAAAACCTGGAACATACTTAAGCTGCGGGGAGAAAACCATTATTTTAAATGTATACAGAAAAGAAAGAAATGAACCTCCTTAGTAAAAGATAAATTATAGTCAAGGCGATCATTCTTAATGCGACCCTGTACTTATTCGCTAGCTGCTTATTCTTCAGCTTATTCAAAACTTTTTAGTTTGATTTAGAGCAAACTAAAGCATCAGTATGGAAGATTAGCTTCAGTAAGCAGATCATAAGGGTCTTAAAGCAACTTGTTAACTTCACCTAATAAGTAACCTAGGTTCAATAAAGAATCAAAATGAAGTAAGTACTAGAATTCTTAGATTGAGCTCAGTGAAAGAAATAGTTTTAATGCTAATAGAGTACCCTGATGCAAATTCTTAACTAAATTTAACTAGTTTACCTCTAGAAAGTATTGTTCTAATTCACTAAGTAACTAAATTTCCTCGCTAACTTTAGAGAGGAAATTTAGAGACTAAGGGCCTCGGGAGGAGTTCTTCGTTTGAACTTACTTAAACTAAACTCAATGAGAAAATTCAAACTCGAATTAGTTAAAGTGTGTCCAGAATCTAAACAAAACTTCTAGCTTGGACTAACCCAGTAAAAAAGTTGACTCCAAGACTTCAGTTTGAGCTAAATAAGATAAACCAAGTCCTCGCTCAGTAAACTTAAAACTGGATCACCTCAGAACAGATTACCTTGTGCACTTGTGCCGTGCAAGTCGAAGGGACCTCATCGATATTCTTCGGTACAAGTCGATACGGATCTTCCTCGGGGCCTCGTTGGAGATGCAGTCCTTACTCGAGGCGTTGCTGTTCAGAGTGATGGTGTTCTCTACGGCGTTGTAGAACATCTGCCACATCCTTATCCTGGACTCAGAAGTGTCCAGGTTCAGCATGGAATCGAGCACCCTGCGTCTCACTAAGTGATAGTATCAGTAATGGCGAAGTCGATGTTGATGGAAGGATTTGCTGAGCCACTCTGATCTAATCATCGTTATGTACAGTCTGAGTGGTGAAGCAAAGCTTTCTCGGTGATATTAATCTTTCATCATCTGAGGTCTCAGTAGATGGAAGGTTCCATGATGTTATACCCAACAACTAAGGATTTTACTAATTA
Source organism: Cryptocephalus moraei (assembly GCA_946251905.1). NCBI lineage: Eukaryota > Metazoa > Arthropoda > Insecta > Coleoptera > Chrysomelidae > Cryptocephalus > Cryptocephalus moraei. The sequence goes on along the minus strand of OX276453.1, from coordinate 13,950,628 downwards.
ACTAAATTTTACTAATTACTAACTTACAAACAACTAATCTTACTTATTAACTGAAGAACCTGGAAACAAAAGTGCAGGAATGTTTCCATTCAATCATCGTCATATACAGTCTGAGTGGTGTAGTAAAGTTTAGTGTTCTCTGTAATACTTAGCTTTCATCATCTGAGGTTTCAAGAGGTGGAAGGTTTCACAACGTTGTACACAACAACCAAGGACTTACTTACCTTACTTAATTACTTCTTACGACCAATCTTACTTACTAACTGAAGGACCTGGAAACGAAACTGCACTAATGCTTCCATTTCCTGGTCCCTCCAGACGTCCAATTCTCCTCACCTTTCTTATGGAACTTCAAAGAGTCCAGAACTCCAGCGTAAGCCCAGATTGCAGTGTTCATGATGCGGGAGAAGAGCACGATGTTGAAGATCCAGATGACGAGGAAACGGGCGAACAATAGGCAAAGTACGTTGGTGAACTCCGCCGGGACGTAGCTGGGGTTGTTCAACGAGTTCAAGTGAGAGAAGTTCTGATAGTTGACGATGCCGATGAATTTCAACAAGGAGGTGTAGTCCTGGCGAAGGAAATAGTTAATTTTCCAGACGAAAAATTTTTTATGGAAATATTTTTGCGATGTGTCCAGTTGAAAGTAGCAATTTAGTGACGTGGTATCATTGGCATATTTAAACAGTGTGTGCTAGCTCGAAATAGCAATAAGGTTACAAAATATTTGATAAACTTAACGATAACGTCTTCGGAAACATTAGGTACATGAAATATTTTTCAGTTTCAAAATATTTCAGCAACCTTCACATTTTAAAAATATTTCCTGAATTTTGTCGGATTTGTCTTAAAGTTGCTTAAAAAAAGTTGTCTTCTGGGGAAGTCATGTCGAAGTGAGGCTAGGTTAGGTTCACTTACGTTGATTTGTAGTAAATCGACTCCGAAATGTACTGCGGCGACCACATCCATTATGCATATGGCGCCGGTCATCCAAAACCATGGTATGTGAAAGAGCAAAGACAGACGTTTCTTTACTCTACAACAAGCCCCAACTAAAAAAAAAATTAGTAACACTATTTAACAACAATTTTAAACAAAATGGGCTAATACAGATTTTTTGTTAAAATAGAGTTTAAGTTGTTGAATATTGTTGCGTGGGTGGAACAGCGAAACTAGCAGCAACTGTTTCTTGATACTTTGGGAAATAATAATTTTTTTTTGGGAATGACAGGTATAGTCCATTAGTTGACATACTAGCACTTGGGCTACCCCCTGACATTCTGCCCACTTCCACTTCCACAGAACAGCTTTAAGCAGTTTAAAAGTAAGTTATTCTGAAGCTGAGAAAGTGGGCACTGTTTAAAAAATATGTAGAGGTGGCCCAAGTGCTGTTACATGTACTCATTTGCCATATTTTCAACAACCTTCACATCGTATGATTTCATTTAAATGAAAATTTGAGTTTGTGGATAGTTTTCGGTTCAAAAATAATGCAAAATGACGTGAACAATTGACTTAATAATCTAAATTGATATAAGGGCACTTAGGATACCCTTTTCATGTTATTAAAGCTTACCCAATTTCTGCAAAAAGCTTCAGAACATTTTTTGACAAACAACAGGACAGCTCTACGCTGTTCTGTAGCTGTTTGGAGAAACTGGGAGGGGTTTATAAAAGTGGAGGGAGATGGCCCAAAAGTGTCACTGTATCTACTTATATCCTTAAAAAGCGAATCCATTGTCACTGATGCAAAATGTGGAATTCTGTAAAAATCTAAAACCTTACAGGAAATCCAAAATACCTCCAAATATCCTCAAGAACCTCTTTTTGGGTTAATAAAAGTAGAGGGAGGTGGCCCAAGTGCCGCTATATCTACTTATATCCTTAAAAAGCAAATCTGTTGTCACTGATGCAAAATGTGTAATCCCGTAAAAACCTAAAACCCTACTGGTAATCCCAAAAACCTCAAAATCTCTTCAAAAACTTCTTTTTTGCGACTTACTGAACAACATAACTGCGGTGAATATCCAAATCACATCCGCAAATAAAAACGCCATCAAGTAATAATGGGTCCGCCGTGCCTGTCTCGCCTCCGCTGGAAATTCCGCGTTTTCCACGATTTCCTTAGCGATCTCCATCAACAAGCCAGTCTCGTTCTTTCCAGACATTAGATGGTACTTGAAAATGCCGTCGTCTTTTACGACCGGTTCGCCGCATTCGCTGTCTGAAAAACCAATTCTCACTTTCGAACGTTCGTAGAGCTGACGAATCCGTAAATTTGCTTTAAGCAATGTAAGTTGTACTCAGAAAGTGAAACTTTGCACAAGTAGTCTTAAGTAACTTAACGACATACTGCGAGTTTTGGTTTTCTAGAATGATACTCTTGTAACTTTTGCTAAAGTAGTATCAATAGGTGATTGATATTTTGATACGTTTTAAATCAGATAAAATCGAATAACGCAGTTAGTGACGTCAAAAGTTAGCAAACTTTGAGAGAACGTTACAAAATTCACCATTTATAATCGACATCACGTTTCAAATGGCATTTGGTAACTGGGCCATGAAAATTGGAAAGTTTTCAATTTCTATGAATCTTAAAGTAGGCACTCGCATCTGAATGTTTCTAGAATGTATCTTTGACAGAACAGCTCTATACAACATATCAAAATAAACTATTAGATCATAGTTAGAGTGCACTACAATCTAGAATTTTCATATGTCAAGATTTACTGGCTCTGAGGGGAGCATTCTATAATCTAGGGAAGTGATAAAAAGGATCTTGATCTTAGTTATCTCTTAAAATGCACCACAGTCTGGAATTTCGATATGCTAGAATCTGCTAGCTTTGATGGGAAAATTGTATGATCTAGGAAAGGGTTCAAATGCGACATTTATTAACTATTGGGATATTATAGATCCAAGTTAGTAACTAGAATGTGCTACAGTCTAGAATTTACATATGCCAGAATCTACTGGTTTTGAGGAGACAATTTTAGAATCTATAAAAGATTTCAAATCCTACACTACATAGAAGTTAGAGTGCGCTATAGCCTAGAATTTACATGTGCTAGAATCTCCAGGTTTTAAGGTAACAGTTCAACAATCTAGGAATGAGTTCTAATGAGACACTTGTTCAAACTAGAGATATTTAAGAAGTCAACAGTGCTCTATTTTAGATAATTCTAATTGAAGGACCGAATATGCTAGAATGAAACTTTGGTAGAACAGCTCTATATAATCTTACAGCAACAGGGTTTCGGTGATAGTAGATGGAATGTGCTATAATCTAGAATTCATATATGCCTGGAATTTAGTGGTTCAGGCTTGATAGTATTGCAAACTGCAAAAGAGTTAAGATTCCATAATATCCTAGTGGAATGACATGGAATCTAGGGGGCAACTATAAGATGCTGTAGAGTACCTATAAAGAAAATATAGAGATTTTTATGCCTGGAATATGCTAGAATGTAACTTTGACGGGACATCAGCATATTGAACGTGGTATTACTCCAGAATCTCTAACTACATGGATCCAAATCTTAGCCAGAGTATGATGGAATCTAACTTTGTCCGGACAGCCCTATGTAATCTGACAGCAGAAGGATTTACACACCACTTAATAGATGGACTGTCCCAGAATCTAGAATTGGCCAAGAGATCAATTTTGTAACTTTTTTGAAATGGTGACAATTACCTACTGGATTTGCAACGCTGGAAGTTGTGGGAAGAGATAGATTTTAGGTAAGTTCGATCCAGAGGGCGTAAGGGTGCAGAGGGTGCTCCTGACAGTAATAAAATGGTTACTAACTTCTGACGTCACATCAATGAGAATGTCGTTGTTAAGTCACAGGTATAAATTTCAAGTGTTGCGATAATAGTTTGGGGATTATTTAAATATACACTTAATTAAATAGATTTTCAAATCTGGGGTTAGTTTTATGTGTTTAAAATTAACAATTTAAACTTGCAGTGCCATTTCAAAACGTCATATACGTCATATTAAAGCTTCCAGCAAAAATTGTATACAAAATTCCATTTCCCTAACTAATCTGTTGCGACTTTGAGTTAATTCACGTTACAGCTGTTTACACCTTACACCTTACGTCACTTAAAGCAATTCACGATTCCTTCACTTACTATAAAAATAAGTTAGGTACATCATGACGAGCCAATAATAGTTCGGCCTCAGTTCGCATTTCTGGAAAAAATATCCGCTGAGTACTCACAAAATGTGGACGCCAGTTTGCACCTGCAATTAACATCGGATTAATAATTAGACCGACCGAACGTAAACAACGACGCGTTCGATTGGCGATACCTGACTCATGGAATTTTATATGGAAACGACGTACGTCTCGGTAATGGAATAATTAGTGGATTCAGGGTATGATATCTATTGGATAATCGATCTCTTACCACCGTCCATACGGATATCACTATTCCTCCCACGTAGTGATCGTGATCGCGGCACCGCATCGCTTTATCGGTCGAAAGGGCATCAATTGGAATCACTTCGATCTTCCTATCGTAGATCGTAGCACTAACTAAATGGTAGCACCATTTATCGTTCTGGGTTGATTCGATTTCGGTACCAAAAGATGCTCCGATATGCAAGGAAAAACCACTTCGCTTTTTGTTTCAAAACTGATAACGCTACTAGCTGAATATGAGAGAATCGAAATTTATCTTATTCTATCGCATGTTGTGGCCGCGCTTTGATTTTTGATTAGGATCGATTCGATATGTTTGTAATGTATGGGTATTTAACGGTTATAACTAAAGCAAGGATATTTAGGTGAGGACAAGTGTTAAAAGAGGCAAAAGTAAAAGTAAGTAAAAAAAGGTTCCGAAAGTAATGGCACAAAAATGTGGGGAAAACGCAAAAAAAGAAAGAACAATTCGATCACATATATTTGGTACAAACGTAGATATAAGTACCTTATAATATTACAAAAATATCATAACATTTAAAAAAAAAACAATGAGTAAATGTGAAAATACAATCTATTATTAAATATGCACACACCAATATGCACAAAGTTATGAAATACAAATTTAACCAAATCTAAATTATAAAAGTGTATATATCTTCAGTGGCGTAGCGTGGGGCGAATGTTAAATTCACCGCACTCTTATTTAGGTCTTTAAATCTAAAGAGGTCCAAAATTTCCGAAAATTCTAAACAACTTTTTGTCAAGATTTGTTATTATGTATTGTACAGGGTACAATCAAGAAGTCGAGTATGTATGTTTTATAATACAATAAACGCATTGTTTTAAACTTCTCCAATAAAATGTACTATAAACGTATGTAAGAAATAGTGTGGTTTCTGAAATATATAGGGTGTTTGTAATTAGCTGGTAATTTTTCTACATAATACAAACAATAGTCTAGTCAAGATGTGTGTTTGCTGCGAAAAATAGCTAGAAGGCTCGGAAAAATATAAGCGATAGCTCAGTCGACGCGGAATGCCAAACTGAGAAATGGGTTTTGAGGATTTTTTCTGCTAAGAAAAAATGCAATTGTTATTAACAAAAAACGAAAAATAAAAACGCTCATTCGATTTTTTGATGACAACTCAAAAACCATAAGAGATAGAGGAATTCGCAAAAAATATCTTTAAAGAGGAGGAAATTTCCGATAAAAAAGTCCCGACTCCCGGATTTCTATCTCTTATATTTATATTTTTAATTTGTTGCTGAAATTTGTTGCGTGGCTCCACGCGACCGTTACGGCATGCGCTCGCCGCCTCTGAAGCGACTACGTCATAGAAAATAATTTTTTAATGTACTAAGTATTAGTTTAAAAATTTAAAACAAACTTTAGTGTATTCTATACACTCGAAGGAATAAAGTCCCGTTGGAAAAAAAAAATTAAATGCATTTTTTAAAAAGCTGTTAATGTACTAGTTATTTTCGTACTTCCGTCTTCATTGAGAGCAGGCTAAATGTTTAAATAAATTCTCCATAAATATTTTGCTTCTTGGAGTCCTTTCTATGAGTGTACTCAATAAGGTGACGTCACAAAATTATTTAAAATCTCTTTATTTAGTTTAAAACGAATTTTTAAAATCAACAAAAAACGCAAAATCCAGAAATTGTTGTTAAATTTTTTTTTTTCATATATATTATGTTATGGCTGTTTTTATATTCAAACTAATGATTAAATAATTGTGGATTTTTTTTATAGCTATTTGTTTGAGAATTATTTATGAATAAACGGCTTAGTTTAATATCTTTGAAAATTCTCTTTTTACCATTCTATTGTTTAGGATTAATTATGATTTTTAAAATAAACAAAATTTCTTAAAAAAAGTTATAGTTTATAATCGTTTTTTTATGTTTTCATTATTTAAATGACTAGTTAAGGAATAATTTTGTGTTCAAAAATCATTATAAAAATCTCTTAATAGAATAGGAAAAAAAATTTTTTTCACTGATAATTTCATTGTTTATTAAGTTAACAATTTGTTATAAAACGTTTTTGAGTGTCACAATTTTTTTTCTATTACTACTAAAAATTACAAAAACAACGATATGCAACAAAGTGACGTAACAAAAATTTTTTTTTGTTTTAAATACATTTTTCCTCACTAAAAAAAATAGCGGGGCTAACTTCCTATTGTTGAAAAAAACAAACTGTCATCTTCGTTAATTTTTGGAAGATTTAAACAATATAACAGCAACGACGCAGCACAAATGACCCCCGATGTAATTCCATTGCTTTTTTTTCAAATTGTTAACAAAGAAAATGTACTTTGTTACTAATTTTTTTTTAATTTACAGTAAAAAATAAGAAAAGCGGCACAACGCAACACAAACCGAGCACAACTCAGCACAATAAAAAAAATTCGAAAAAAAAAATATGGCGGGGCTAACTTACTTTTTCCAAAAACGAGTTTCTACAATTCCAAGAATTTTTGACATATGTAAAAATGAATTACGGCACAACGCAGCACAAAACGTAGCACAAGTCAGCACAGCTAAAAAAATTCCAAAAATCGAAAATGGCGGGACTTACTTCATGGACATTGCTCTTAAAAGTAATTTCACTGTAGCGTCATCTGTTCCAGCAAAAGTGTTTATTATTACCGTCGTATTTGGGAATAGTGTCAATGTATAGTCTAAGGAGTTGGTAATTGTTCTCTCCAGGCATTTCGTTTTGTAAATTTGAACTTGTGTTAGGGGTCTCGTTAATTTGTAAAGTCACGAGTCTTATTATGTTTTGTCTTGTTGGATGAGTTTGATTCGATCTTGTTTCAGAAACCGACAAAGTTTGTTCTAGTCCGTCGATAAGTCCTTTAAGTTAATGTTGATATACAAGTGAGCGAATAAGAGAATGATAAATATATTCATAGAGGGGTAAATTGAGGTTTTTTGGGATAGCAAAGTTCGACTTACAGCAATAGAAGGATCTTTAGCATCCTCTTTCGGTTTTCGTTTTCTTTCTTCGTTCTTCTTATCCTAGCTGGTCAGGCGATGTGGTCCTCTCCAGGTCCTTAGTCTAGCTTGCTTGGGCGATGTGGTCCTTCACCAGGATTCTGAGATTTCGGCGATTTCGGTCCTCGTCTCAGACTGTTGGTTTCGGCGATGTTGTCCTCCTCCAACGGTCTTCTTGTGGATTTTCTCGAACTTTCCAATCTCCCGGTTTCTCGTAGTTTTCGCCAATAAATCGTTGATAGGAACCGATGGAACGCGATTTTTGTCGTTTTTATTGTTTGACTATCCTATTGGCTGCGTCAGTTTTGTTCGCGGAAGACCGGAATAAGTTTAAAAAAAAACACAAGAGTTGTGGTGAGCCTTTTAATAAGTACCCCTAAATGTACTATTACAATGATTGTCCACGAAAGACGAAACGTCGCGATTATTATTGTCGTAATTAATGAACTTATGTTGGATATTCTCAATTTGTTTCGTATACCTATATCGTGAGAACTACAAATAAGTGAAGCAAAACAAACTGTTCACGTTTGGCATGAAAAATATAGGGATCGTCTTGTGTTAATTAAGAATTATGGACCTTGTTGTGATTAAAAGAATTATGATTCGGTATAGGCCATTATTAAAACAGTACTTGTATTTTATTAATCTGTCAAGATTTTGAATGAGCATTACATCTTTCGAATCTCTTACTGTATGATATATTTTAAGGTCATCTGCGTATACTATGAATTTTAAAAACTTAAAACATTCTGAAATATCTTTAAGTAAAGCTACTTATGGTTAGTCATATAGGACTAAAACCACTTCAAAAGTGAATCACTCAGACCAACTTCAGCTATTTTTTTCCTAATAATTCATGTGAAAAGCTTTGCTGAAGTCAGTATAAATGAAATCCAATTCTATTAAGGTGTGTTAAAGTGTATTCAGCGTATTCAAATAAATTAGTTTTAACATAGACCTCTTCCTGACAAATCCACGTTGTTGAATATTCAAAGTATTATGACATCATAATAAAGGAATTCAGAAATGATGGATTCGAACAGTTTGGCTAAAAAGACTGACACTGGCCTATAATTCTGATGTGTTTATTATAAGGATTTATTGAAAAAAATATATAAAGAGGAAGGGACAAGCTTTTGAACACAAAGTGAATGTAGTTGAGGTTATCCGATCCAGGTCCCTTATTGGAGGAGATCAAGTTTGTTTATTTATTTGCGTGTTTCTTGTATATACTAGCTTATTTCTTGAGAGCAGGTATTGATTGTTCAACGAGTTAGGCTGTCAGTAACTGTCATATCGTTGATGACCATTGAGTACCAGTAAACACTTTTTTGTAACCATAGTACAGTGAGCCATTGTTCGGCGGGCCTTTATTACATGACTTCTGTCCAAAGCTAGGCAATGGGACAAATCCATTTTGTTCTGTGACCTGCTTCAATCTCAGCACTAATGAGCATTAGCATAGCAATAATGAAGCACTAATATTTAGCGATCGAAACCAAACTGCCCAACATCCTAGAGACACATATTTAACAACCTATCAACCTCACTGTTATGAACTACAAACAGACTGTAGACCACCTCGAACAGCACCATTCGTCACACTTCAATCACAGCCTTGTAATAAGGGGTTTGAAGCTGAAAATGTAGACCGAACGCAAATTCAACCTCTGAAAGTGTTAAGTGTATACGGAGCTTTTCTATCGAAACGCTTGGTGGGAAACCAACAAGAGCAAAAGAGAAACCAGCAGTAATTCTTTAGCATGACAGAGAGAGAAGTTTTGCAACGTTGCCGGCCGAGTACGCAGTCCAAGTCAACGCGTGTATCGCTTCACACTTTCGGATGTGTGCGGTACAGTGTGCGGAGCGGATGACTGTAATGTTTCGCGAGCTAGCAACATGGCAAAAAGTCGCAAAAAAAAGCGGCTATTGGCAAGTCGAAATGGACCCTGCCGATAAGGAAAAGACGGCATTTACCTTCGGTAACGGCCTGTGGCATTTTACAGTCATGCCATTCGGACTTTGTAATGCCCCAGCGACGTTTGAGAGGCTGATGGAGAGCGTGCTAATGGGTTTGACGTGGAAAACGTGCCTAGTCTATTTGGACGATGTCATCGTGATGGGCAAGACCTTCGAAGGACATCTGAAAAACTTAGAGGACGTCTTCCAGAGACTGCGAGGTGCGGGGCTGAAACTGAACCCGAAGAAATGTCAGCTCTTCAGAAAGAAGGTCTCTTACTTAGGGCACGTAGTGAGCAGAGAGGGCGTCGCCGTTGATCCGGACAAGACAAGTACGGTGAAGGAGTGGCCAATACCGGTAGATAAACACCAGTTGAGGAGTTTTCTGGGACTCTGCACGTACTACCGACGCTATGTCCGGATGTTCTCCGACGTCGCTAAGCCGTTGACAAGGCTCACGGAAGAAGGACGAAACTTCTGTTGGGATGAGGAATGCCAGTCTGCCTTCGACGAGCTGAAGAGGAAGTTGACCAGTGCCCCAGTGCTGAGTTTTCCTCTGCCAGAAGGACAGTTCATCCTGGACACCGACGCGAGCAATGTGGGAATTGGAAGTGTTCTGTCGCAACGCCAGGAGGGACAAGAACGTGTCCTTGGATACTTCAGCAAGGTACTCTCCAAACCAGAAAAGAATTACTGCGTCACCCGGCGTGAATTATTGGCCATCGTCAAGTCCATCGAGCACTTCCATAAATATTTGTGTGGAAGGAGGTTTTTGATCCGGACCGATCATGCTGCTCTTAAATGGCTCTTCCAGTTTAAGAATCCCGAAGGACAGATCGCTCGCTGGATCGAGAGGCTCCAGGAGTATGACTTTGTCATAGAACATCGGCCAGGACAGAGTCATGGAAACGCAGACGCACTCTCGAGAAGACCATGCCCTGGTGAGTGTCCTCATTGTCATAGAGCTGAGGAAAAGTCCGAGAAAGTCTATCGAACGACCGTGGTCGCCGAGGAATGAACACCATCCTCGTTACGACAAGAGCAAGGAAAAGACCCGGTTCTCAAAGAAATCCTGGTTTGGAAAGAGGGAGGAGAGCGTCCTGAGTGGCAAAAGGTATCACCTGGCTCGCCAAAACTCAAGAGCTATTGGGCACAGTGGGACTCGTTAGTGGTTGAGGATGGACACTAAAACGCGTACTGGAGAGCCAAGACGGGACGGAGGAAAGACGGCAGTTGGTAATTCCCTCCAGTAAAATCCCGGAGGTCTTGCGGCATCTTCACGACGGATCGTCTGGTGGACATTTATGGATCAAGAAAACGCTGCAGAAGGTACGGGAGCGCTTCTACTGGATCAATTGTTCAGACGACGTGAAGGACTGGTGCAAGAAATGTACTACATGCTTTGCAAGTAATGGGCCACAAAGACGACCGAAAGCTCCCATGAAACAATATAACGTCGGAAGCCCCTTTGAAAGGATCGCTATTGATATAGCAGGACCCTTCCCTGAGACCGAAAAGGGGAATAAATACATCTTGGTCGTGATGGACTACTTTACGAAGTGGGTAGAAGCGTACGCTCTCCCTAATCAGGAGGCAGAGACAGTGGCCGATGTGCTAGTGAAGGAGACGATCTGCCGGTTTGGAGTACCCATGGAACTACACTCGGATCAAGGAAGAAACTTTGAGAGTGGCCTATTCCGGAGGATCGGTGAGAAGTTTGGGGTACGAAAAACAAGAACCACGGCTCTTCACCCTCAGTCTGACGGCATGGTAGAACGAATGAATCGCACCCTCAACCGCTATCTAGCGAAAATGGTCTCGTCACATCAAAGAGACTGGGACGAACACGTGCCGTTCTTCCTGATGGCCTACCGCTCGGCCGTTCATGAGTCGACAGGACAAACTCCAGCCAAAGTCCTGTTCGGGCGAGAACTTAAACTGCCCTGTGATCTAATATTTGGCGCTAGACCGGACGAGGACGTTTCGGGGGAAGATTACGTCTCCAGGATGCGGCAAAGGATGAACGAGATTCACGATCAAGTCCGATACCAACTAAATATCGCCAGTGATCGCATCAAAGAGCGTTACGACATCAACGCTAAAGAGGGTGGCTACCAAATGGGAGATCGAGTTTGGCTGTACAACCCACAGAAGAAACGTGGTTTGTCCCCTAAGTTACAGACCAATTGGGAAGGTCCCTATGTTGTGAAGAAACGAATCAATGACGTGGTCTACCGGGTAAGCAAACTACCAAATGGCAAGCCGAGAGTGGTGCACTTCAATCGGTTGGCACCCTATGAGGGATCGCACGATGAGGCGGAGGTTCCCCGAGTAAGAAACACGTTGGCGCAGGAGAACGAACTTTCGTTCGAAGAATTTATGAGCGCCTACGGGGGTACCGGAAAAACACGGTATGGGGTAACCTGTGAAAAACAACAGGATTTGTTCAGCGTACCTGAAGAATACTCGTTGGCCCATTGTGTGTCCACCGACCTGGTAATGTCACGAGGTATCGCCACGGTTTTCAAGAAGAAGTACGGGCGCTTGGAACAACTCAGAGCGCAACTACCGGAGATTGGCAAGGTTCTGGAACTACGTGACAACGTAAGACACATCTTTTATCTGGTCACGAAGGAGATCGGGTCCCTTAAACCATGTTATCACGATGTATGGCGAACCTTGCATAGGCTACGAGACCGACTGCTGGAGCTCGACATCAGGAAGCTAGCTGTCCCCAAGTTAGGTGCTGGACGAGATCAGCTGGACGAGATCAGCTGGACTGGAGGGTTGTCCGGAATATGCTGGAAGTAGTGTTGAAGAATACCGGAGTGGAAGTTTTAGTCTGCTGTTTTGGGCCTGCACCATGTCGACTCGGGAAGACGGTCCCCTGTTATTTTGATGCCACGTCTCGCTGTAAGCGGGGGGCTAACTGCAGGTTCCTGCATGGGCCTACCAGGGATACGTTCCGAGACGAAACGTCTCTATGGCGGGGGCAGTGTAATGCGAGAAGTAAACAACGCGACACCAACTACGACGCGTAGAGACAGCTGCACGAATTTTCTCCGGGATTGTTGTTTCCGAAAAGTAACTGGTGACCTCCTGAACATTCCCTGCGTAGGCGTTGTTAAAAGAACAATCGTAGCTTCTAGAACATTCTCGATCGGGGTTGGGACTGTATATATAAGGGGGCTTGTGATCGAGGGAGTTAGTTAGAAGTAGAGAAGCAGACGTGAACGCGACATACGATGCGAAAGCGGAGCAGTACAAATAAATTATGTAGTGTCTAGTCTAGTGTAGGTACAAGTAGTTAAGTGTGATAAATAAATTAGTGTTCAATTAATGTAAATAAATTATAAAATAAACGTTACATTATGTATCATTTCATAACCATAATGTAAATTGAAATTTTTTTAACAGTTATGTTTCCATATTACAATTGGTGCTGGTTACAATTAGTGTTATTTTAATTAGTTTCTTCAAAAAAATAAAACTAATAATGAGTAGGAAGGATATTCCTTTCTGGTGACAATGTGAATAAAAACGTGACACAATAACTGGCACTGCAAATATTTAAAAATTGAAGTTTACGGTATTGTTTTAGGAAAATCCGTATGGAATTACCATTGCCTATAATACTTGTATGCCCATTGCCTAATGGATCTTCAAATAAAAGTGAGATACGAATACAATAACAGTTGCAGTGAATACATCATAGGAATAAAATAAAAATGTTAAAATCAGTATTGTTATTTAAGTTTGCATCACTAAAAGTCTACTTTGCAGTTCTGTATTCTTTTATAACCTTCCAACCTTCCCTTCGTAACAATTTTAATACATTTTTAATTCAGCCGATTAAAAATATAAATTGTTAATTTTCTTGTAAGAGTGCGCACAATTCATTAGTGAAGTCATCAAACCTAGAACTTATTTTAAAGTGATGCATGAATTTGGCAAACTTTGAGAGATTTCATTCATACGATTTTGCTGCCATCGAGTGACTAGATGTAATCGCAGTCATTAAAACAGTTTATTGATCATTTATTAACATACTTAGTAGTTTTAAAACTTTGACTATGACTGTGCTGTGACTATGACTTGAAATCAAAGTAGCCTACCTTTGCTTCGCCTATGACTTGAATTCACATTGAATTCAAAGTAACCTTTCTCAAATAAAGACGGAACTTTTGCAGTGACGCTTTCGCTCGATACCAGATGTCGCTGCTGAAAATCTGCACTCTATATTATCGCTAATCGATTGTTAAAAAATTGCGGTTCTATTGACATGTTCCTACACTCACCTTGAAAATTACTAAATGAATAACAGTGAGGCGGCAACTTTTTAATCGTAACAAATTTGTTACCGTAGTAAGAAAATAAGTATCTAAATATTTTTACATTAAGGTACAAGAAAGTGAAGCGGCTAATAGCATGTGCCACTAAGCCCACTAAGCTCACTTGCATTCGCAATTCATTCAATTTACGCGAGTTACGCGTATTACTTTCACTTATGAATCGTTTTCTGATCAAGATGGTTAGGAAAGCTCATCTTATTCCATTCCTTCAAAGGCTCGTATCGTCCGCTCTGTGGTCTTCATCTTTAAGCCTCTATCAAGTAGATTAATCCCCTCTATGAATCCCCCTATTTAGGTTCTGTACTGAACTGTTTATAAGGGGCTTCCACAGCCTCATCTGTGAATATGAATAACGTAATAAGGAGCAATTCCTGGTCAGGCTTGTTGTACCATTTGCTGAACAGAAGTGAATAATGATTAAGTGAAGTAGAAGTTTTAAAGTCGTGCTAAAAGTTTAGTGGAATGTCGTTTTAATTAGGACAGCTTCGTAATATTCAAACAAAGAAATAACAAGAGGTCCGTTCGTCACAGTGTACAATATGATGTTTGGGGCGATCTCAATGAGTTTTCAGGCGTTTCAATAAATTCAATATAATCAAACAGCGTTTATATGTCTACCACTTGTACTCACAATGGAGTATCTAGTTTAAACGTTAATCTAATTCGCAATCTAGTTATTATGACGGCTATAGAGTTACAATTTTAAACGCAGCTAAAACCACTTCGGCGTATGATGTTGATCCACAACGCACGCTAAAGGATAAAAGCTTCATTAATCCATTACTAAAGAAAAAAAAAACATGACATGCCAGGCTGAAAGGTAGATTTATGGGTAGGATATAGAATATAACAGACACGATGTGTCAAAAAAATGTATACGAGGTGTTAAAAAAATACAAACGTCAAAAACTTTTTGCATATAACTTTTTTTATGTACATTTCTCAAAGATATGTTTTATGCAAAAGTAGTTCGCCTCTATAAGGGTAACAAAAAACCTAAGTAACATTTTTCTCTCAGAAGCGAAATAATTTTTTTTAAATATTTTTTAAAAAAAACTTTTTTTCCGTACATTTCTCGAAAAAAATATTTTATACAAAAGTCGTTCGCCTCTATAAGATCAACAAAAAACTTAAGTAACTTGAATCTGAACCAAGAATGAACCAAATCTTGAGGATTCCAAGCTTCTCGCAAACTCCTCTGTACAGATTGGTTGTGTCTGGGTATTTGGCTTTCCGGTTTTTGAACTGCAGGAGCCATCTGATCGCGGCATGATCCGTGATGTCAGCAGAAACTTTTTTCCGTATAAATGTTTATAGAAATGTTCCGTTAACTTTACTGAGGCCAATAATTCCCTCCTGGGATACAGTAGGTAGCTGAGGACTTTAACAAGACTTTACTGAAGTAGCCGAGGACCCGCTCCTTACAATCTTGGATTTGGTACGGGACATCTCCGATACCACCGTTGCTCTCATCGGTGTCCGGAATGAATCGTCCATTCGTCCATCTTAGGTTGGCAGCCCGAGGATGGGTGCCGTCGTTAAATGCCTCTTCTCTTCATCTCAGAGGAAGGGACGTTTTTCTCATTCAGTTAAGCGTGTCAGTGGCTTATGATCTCGGAGAATATTCAGAAGTTACGGAGGTATTACGTGGAAAGAGGAAACTTCTCATCTGATGTTTGTTTGTCCATCGGAGTCAGCCATTTCTGGACAATCAGTATTTTTTCAGCGTCCACTTCGACACCGTTGCTGTTGGTTACGAGACATAATTAGTGAACTCTTGTTCGTAGCGGATGACACTTCGTCATCGACGCAGAAACTTTTCATCCAAAATTTTTCATTCTTCTCCATCATGGACTCCGTTGCTTCCAGATAGGCAAATCTAACCAGCTTCGCTATGTCCGCTTCGAACTGTTATACATTCCTCCATTCTTCTGTCACAAATTCGTCGTCCGAGATTAATATATCTGTCCCGGTTGCGTGACCTGTACCTCTTCTGCGTCCTCGTCCTAATCAGGCCCTCAATTCTCCTCGTAGTTGGGTCTCCAATTCCAGTCGTTGAGATTTCTCGACCTGCAGTGCTTTGTCGAAGTTCCCAATCTTCTCTTGCATTTTAACGTCAAGGATTTCGACTCTGCCGCCCATATCAGCCAGATGTTTCCAATTTTGCAATGATGTAGTCATTATTTCAATTGATCAGTTGATTGAAGAGGTCCAATACTCTTCAGTCAACGATTCATCTTAAATTCAGACGACGACGCATGGGATCCCACATGTACGTTAGTGTTTCTGCCATGATATTGCCTTTAGGTGATGGTATTGCATAAAGGAGACCTTAAGGACCCTCCCAAAAGTTGAGCTTTTCTTCTCTTGAACGTCCAACCTAAGGAGCATATTCTGATATTGATTGTATCATTAAAATGATGCCTACGCCGTTTTTGGCATCACATGTACTGATACAGTAGTTGGTATAACCATAACCTTTACCGATTTATTGACCGTCTATAATTGAATAAATTCACTAATAAAATTTATAAGAAGATAAAAGTGGCAAGTGATAAAAATAAGGATGGTGACAATTGAATTTCGATTTTTGAAGCTTTAAAAGTTGCCGACTACCGTCAGGACAATTCTGAAATATATTCAAAAAATCACTACGCAGAGGTACCTATCTAAGCAATTTCGGTAACTCGTATTTGTGAATTTAATCCATCACCTGCATATCTTGGAAAATGAAGTCCTTGAGATTGCTAACCGGCTTATTCTGATCAACAGACCCAGTATATCTCCAACTTTGAACGAAGAATAAAACTCTCAGCAGATATAACTATTCTCAATACATATTTGTAACTTACAACAGCCATGAAAAAAAATTATAATAAAGTGGGTAGAAAAAAAAACAGTGTCGCGACAAGTTTGGGGTTACGACTCTTCCTACAGTAATTTCTGTCAGAGGTTTTTGTCAGCCATAATTAAGCAGCGAACACAGCGAAGTAAATCAAGAATATAATTAACTCGAAGTTGAAACGTTTATCAAATGTCAAAAGTGAAATATCTAATTATCCAAACTGCATTTGCAGGAGTTGTTTCAAATTTGCTCGCTTGCAGCTTCAACTGAAAGCTCTCATTTTGTTTAAAAGGTTTTATACAGCACTCACTACCCTCTCACGAAAGGAAATTACAAAATATGTGTAAATAAGTAGTAATGAAACGTATTTAATGAACAAATGTATCACACATGCCTACTAGTTAAACAAGTGTTTATACATGAAGAAAAGCATTAAGAAACTAAACATAGCCAAATAGTAAAGAAAACGACATAAACATTAAAAGAAAGTCAAAAGTAGGAAAGTCTTTGTCATTTTTGATTATTTTTGCCAAGCATCATAGGGTTACCTACGTTTGTTCTGGAATTGTTATTACGCTGCATTGCATTGAAATTGAAACCACATACTGACATAGCTTGTGAGCACATAAATCGACACAGAGGGTTCTTATTTGTAGTGTTCATTCTAGGGGACCAAGCTCATATTGTTAGGTAACAATTTTTTTATCATAATATGATAAATGATTAAATTTTGATGCTTAAATCGAAAACTGCCATATAAGTGAAAGTATTTTCTTTTTATCTAGAAAGAATACATACGTAGGATTCGACCGTGAACTAAATTTTATCAATAAGGTTTGCGTGTGACATCAAAAGAAGACACAAAGGCAAAAATTAAAATATCATTATATCCAGTTATTATTGGAGGCAATACTGATAAATTTATTGTCAAACTGTATTGTAATAAAATTTTCCAAAATTGACCTTTAAACAACTTTCCATACAGCTATCAATGATTTTTAGAATTGTGAAGGAATTAATAATTAAATAATGAATTAATAGCAATCTGGATGGTAATGTAGTATAGTAGTCGATTTGAATTTTAATTTGTTTAGTTCTGCCAAACATTTCCCTCGATGAATATTTAGTTGCAGATACCCTTTTTTAACTATTTTTTCTCACCTGATAAATGTTAGCAACATTTTACTACTCTTTAAAGTGTAGCCAATCTATAGGTGCTTTCCGGGATTTCTAAATGAATAGTGCTTGATCAGAGTATTTCAAAATTGATTGAAGTCTTCCATCATGAAATATTTATGCATGCGAATTGTTAACAACGAATTGTATAAAAGTAGTATTCATTAACGTTTATATTTATTATGTTTCAGTACTAACATGATAGTTCATGGAAACAAAATCAGTACTTCTTCAATTCTGTTTTAAAATAGTTCTCCAGTTCGTTTAAATTTTAATGAAACGTTTTACGATAAATGCTCATTCGTTATACCAAAAGAAAACACCAAGTATTCACCACCAATTTATCTACTTCTCAAATGAGCAACCGGTTTCGACTATCTAGTAGTCATCATCAGGCCCCTGATAACAAAACACTTTAGGGCACCCGCTGAACAAACTATGAGACGTGGGACGTCACAGATAAAACATACATAAACAGTTAAAAAATTAAAAATTTTCTACACACATCGAACAGGGAAAACATAGGAGACATAGAAGCAGCCCTAGTAGGAATAACGTCCTCATCACTAGGTGGTTACTACAAGAAAATCCTAACGGGGGTTGGGCAGGACTAATATTAAATTTTTAATTACTAACTTTATTTTACTAACTAAAATTTTTAATTTTTGAACTGTTTATGTCTGTTTTATCTGTGACGTCTCACATATTGTTCAGCGGGAGCCCTAAAATGTTTTGTTATTAGGAGCCTGATGATGACTACTAGATAGTCGAAACCGGTCGCTCATTTGAAAAGAAAATAAATTGGTGGTGAAGACTGTGTTTTCTTTTGGTTTAACTACCACGGCCACCTTTGAGACACTGGACAACCTTCGGTCTTTGGACTCATTCGTTATATTGTTTTAGACGTTATATTATACCTATGTACTTTATTAAAAAACTATAGATATTGTAAAATATATACAAACACTTCTCAAACCTATGTAATTTCCTCGATAAATTTGTTCTTTTGAAATCGTTTTTATAAAGATTGACGTTAAATAAAATTAACATTCTTTATTGCCAGAATTCAGTAAAAACATCGCTCATTCTTCATACATCCATAGTATGCTATACATACACACACATATTCAAGTCTAATGGAGAAAACACAGGGTGGAATGACATAATAAAGAAAAATGCAATTTAAATATTATTAATTATTAACCTTAAAATTATTATTAAAATTAAAAAAATACTTTTACTTTGGAAGTAAAGCCTAAAGGTGATTAAAGTAAGTTGATTCCAAAATGAAAACGGTGATCTTATTAGTGTAGAATGTATTTGTACTGTTGTGATGTACACATACGTAGTTTTGATGCCTACTATATTCTATATACTAACAATTTATTACTTTAATAATTCATGAATAACAGATAGATACTCCTTTTGTGATACCAACAAAAGACATTCAGGGAGGCGACCCTGTCACACGACTCTTCGTCACCTCCCAATTTTTTAGGAAGGGTTGTTCCAATGCTTTGGATATATTGTATACCTAAACGATTTTCTGAGTTTACTAAATTTTTTACTCATATTAGTGGTACGGTCAATCGGAGCAATTAAAATTACAAATCCATAACAAAAGCCAAGGAATTTTGTTTGAAGTGAAATTATGCCAAACATTTAAAAAACAGCATATACATACCTACTTCCCGAGTCAAATGCATTCCAAATCCATACGTACCTGCCAATATAATATTGTTATGAGTAAAGTTAGGATAATTACGCACTAAAAATGTGGAAAGTATGCATGCAAATATGCGCTAAAAACATAAAAATATGAATATGAAATACAAAGTACCAAACTATTCGAATAACAAGAATAAAACAAAAATCATGTACAAAAACAACGTAAACTTTCTATAACATTAAAATGAAATTTACTAGATATAATTTCTTCGAAAATTATTTTAATTAAAATTAGCATTTTAATTGGTTTCATATTCAGGTAACGAATTTTGCCTGCATTTAATCATCGTTAAAGTGTTATTTTCAACTGTAGGTAGAGCGGGGCTAGTTGAGCAATTTTTCACTTGATTGGTTATAGCTCCTAAACAAGAAGTCAGAATTGCTTGTTATGCATTCCGATAGATAGGTAATTTATCCCTTCCTAATAATGCCCTAATAAATTTGTCTGTAATAAATCGGGTTTAAGAGCTACAATCATTTAAGTGAAAAAGGGCATACGTGCTCAACCTACCCCATAGGTGAGGTAAGTTGAGCAAGGGTATGGGGCAAATTGATCAGGTATGGGGCAAATCGAGCAATCAAAAAATTATGCCGTGCGATGACTGGGAAAGTTTACTAGACATGTAATAACATTACTAATTCATAATGAACTCTTTATTATAGATCTTAGTGATACAATAGCGAAACAGAAACAATATTTTTTCAAATGTTAAACTTAAAAATAAAATCAACATAAACAAAATCTTTCTTATGCATAATTTTTGAAACAAACAGTCTTATTCTACCTTTAGTCATACGTTTATAATTTATTATGCAAAGTTCAATAAGGTTTAGATATAAAAAAAAACATTATCAGAAAATTAATCATCGTTGTCGCGTTGTCGCTATCGCAATTAATGCAAACGTAAGTAAACTAGCATTTGGGGCACATTTTGTGTGCGCCCATTCTTTGCACACTTGGCACTGCATCCATTTCCATAGACTTTGGCAGTAGGTTTCGCAGCAAACCAGGCATGCATAGTCATCTTCACTACTTTCCTCACTTAACTGAAGAACTTTTTTACAAACACTTTTCTTCTTTTTTTTATCAATCTTTTGCTTTTGTTTTTACCCATAAAATATTAAAGCCATTTGTAACAAGTATTTTTTTAAAGATTCCACTTGTTCTGAAGAAAATACTTTCCTTGGTGTTGCATAACCCATTGATGGAACATCACCACCAGACTGCAATTTTTCTTTCGTTTATGACAGCCCTTGCTGCATCATTTAACTGTTGACTAGAAGTGGAACCTCTTGAAGTCTTTCTTTTATATGTCCGCATTCTAAACAGAAAAAAAACATAGGAATATTGGTTTTGTTTTAAGCCGGGGGGTTAGTTGAGCAACAATTGCTCAACTAACCCCAACTCAAATATTTGAAATGAAACTGAGGTTATGAAAAAACGGTGTGAATGAAATCCATTTACTTTCTTGATGTCATAAATATAATAAATTTATGAAAGTTTAATACTTACATGATCGAAAACGGATGCTTTTTAACGTGTACAGACGAAATGTAAACTTGAACAAATTTTTTACTTTTTGGTCGTGAAACAAACAAAGCGTGCGTGTACTTCAGTCAATTGTCAAGTCGTCGCTGGCGGTCGTCCGGTGAATCTCCCTACCTCTAACGTTTCTTTTCGCCATTTAATGATTTGCGTACGTTGTGTACTTTTCGAGATATTTTGATTGCCCAACTTACCCGTATGCTCAACTAGCCCCGCCCTACCTACTGATACTTTTATGTAGAGTTTTTTTAGTTTCAAGATTTTGAATAGAAGTGGATAAAAAATATAATTTATATACATTACATTTTCCAACACATTTTTATGCTACACTTTCTGACCGCCTTGACCACACCGGAGTCTTCGGCGATAAATTGGTTTACCATACTATTGGTCAAATCTACATAGATAATTCGCAGTGTTAATCGAAGTCCTCCATATTGAAGTTGGAGATAGCCCATTGTATATAAGGTGCAGCCTCATCTGTTACTTTAACCAAAACTAGGCTACAGTTCGACTACCATTCGACCACACCAGGTTCAAACTATAGTCCTAGGCTATTAAGTATTATAAAATAGCTTAAATTTTACGGAGAACGTGCAATTTACACATCCAGAAAATCTCAATATGTATGTTGCATATTCAATCTGCAACTTCATAATCTTCCGTGCTCTAATTATTAGGTATCATTTAGTTATTGCGCTTCTTAGTTTACTTAAAACATTGAAACTATTAAAAAAAATTAAATATTCTATAAATTCCGACCTTGCGAGCATGTGAAGGGTCGCAGGTATACACCTACATAATTAATTATACATATGTAAATCGAGTGCTTATAGAAAAATAAGACGATAATAAATAATCTTAATGAGAAAAAGGAAGAACACTAGAAATTGGAAGGCATTTCTTACCAAATACCTCTATTGTTTAAAGTACGCTGCACCTATTACTCCCTTATGGTACATGTAGATGACTATCAGGTTTAAAAATGAAGATAAATTGCCTTAACTGGGTAGTATTTTCTTATTTATTTAAAATGAGATTGGTATCTTTACTATTCTTCCTCACCATGTTGTTTCTGTCGTGTCAAAATACACACAACCGCAAAATCTAAGGATATTTTAGTTGTGTTGTAATTTCCTATCTTAAATCGCGTATTAATTTATTCCAACATATACTCTTTATTTGGAATAAAAATAATAAGTTGCGAACTACACTCTACTGAAAAATAATTTAACTGTGTAATATGAATTATATCGTATAATTTCGGTAAATTTCGGAAATTCAGTAAACATGTCAAAATATCTCTTCCTCTTACTAAAAAAAATCTTTGCAGGATACCACACAGTAACGCTCGATTACGTTAAACGGTGTCTTCAAATGATAGAAAGCCAGTTATCAGAGAATTGGGCCTAAAAATCTGGATTGGATTTCACAGATATAAAAAAGGCAATTGTCATTTTGCTAGAATACCTTTTCAATGATGTTAAGGATTTATCCATCACGATTATGATGGGTAAAAGGCACACCTCACAATCTCATTTGCCCCTATTTTCGTTACCAGCTTTAACCAATTTAATTAAAAAGGTCCCTTTAAACAGTTGCATGTAAATAAACAAAAAAGGTACTCTTTGTTTATTTCGCTGAAGCTAACCGTTTTCTAGAAGAAACGATGTTATGATACTTATAGTGTTAACAATGAATGAGGTAATTTATCATTTATTTAGACCACAATAAATAAAAACAAAAAAAACTTTTGAACAAACAATTGTTTCAACTTTATTTTCTACACAGACTACCAAATTTTCAATGTGAGCACCTTTCAACCCAACTCATTGTCTTGGCGTTGAATTCTAGATCGTTAAACACGAACGAGTTTTTGGGGACAGTTGCGTACCTCAACCCAAATACGTCCAATCCACTGGTGAAGAAACTGATCATCCAACAATCTCTTACCGTGACGTGAAAATGCGGAGGTGCCCCATCATGCATGTACCACGTCATGTTTCTTCGTACATTAAGGGAAACATCTTCAAGTAGTTGCGGTAAAGTTTGTTGCAAAAATTGTAAGTAAAATTGACCATTTAAACAGTTTTCTGTTAGAGATTAAGTAGTTTCCGATGGTTTCTACCCAAATATTTATTTGAAACATTTGGTATTACATATTGACGATTTTCACCATTTCACATAATATGAAGATTGTGGGAAATAATATTACCATGCGATGAAATTTCGCTTCATCAGTAAGCAACACATATGCTTAATAAATACATGGTTTTGTTGCCTTGATGTAGAAACCACTGCGAAAATAAGATTGAGTACGGAATTACTTAAGAACATGGAATGTACTTTTTGTATATAAAAAAGATAAGGAAGATGTAATTTTATTACCCAATGGACGACTGTTTCTGATCTGCCAATTTGGGCTGACATCTTTCTTACAGTAATCATTGGCTCTTCTGCCATTGTTATTAGTTGACCACATTTCTGTCCTTGAAATATTTTTCCTAGATATAAAACTTTTTTAGAAATAATCAGCTCTTCCTGATAATGACCTGTTTGTCGTAAACTAATGTACACTCGCTGAAATGTTTTATTACTTGGAACCTCTCAATTGGGAAATCGTTCGTTGTACACACACTAGGAAGCCAAAGCATTCTCATCTCTAAGACCGTAAATCTAAACCATATTCGCATATTTTTCAGGAGAAAACCCGTTTGAAAAAAGGTAAAGGCCCTTTACCAGTTTATCTTTCGCACTGAGAATTAAAATTTTAATATGCTTAACAATGTTTTAAAACAAAACCTACGTATATCATATCCGTCTTCAATATTTAAATCTAATGCAATAAATATAATATTGTAATAATTATTTTTACAGACATTTTTTGCTTTCATTCACTTTTGACACAATGGGTAAATTATCTGCATATATTTTTAACACTCATGGTCAACATTACATCGTTTGCTCTAGAAAGCGGATAGTTTCAGGGAAATAAACTAAGAGTACTACATATTTTGTTTATTTATATGCAAGGGTTTCAACGCAACCTTTTTTAAATAAAGGGTACCGAAAATAAGGGCAAAAAGCTTCTCTGACATGTTGTCTTGAACCCCCTACAACCCCGAAGGAAAAATTCTTAACATCGTTACAAATGTATCCTAGCAAAATGACAATTGCCAAAATTTAGTTAAAATTTGTAAAACAATAAGAAAGTTATGTTCAAAGAATTTCTTTCAAATGTAAGCATCCAGGTATTATTACAAGAAGAATATGTATAAGAGAAATACAATGTAAAATGTAAGGAAAGGTTGTATCCAAACATATACATATATATTTATAGCATTACTTTTATTGATATTGATGTTCCCGAGAGATTTACCACCCTTTATGGGACACCCAGTATAGAACAAAATGGACACTTTTATGGACATTTATTGAAGAATTATATTAGTTATAGTTTATTTGTTCCATTTGGTATAGCTTTAGTTTTCAGCAATAAGTTATTCAATTAATTTTCTTCTTCTTTTTAACTATATCGATAATTACACAAGTGTGTATCCCACAGTCACCACCCGATCGCATTGAAACAATGTTCGAAAGTCGATTTTTTATTTAAAAAGCGACATGTTTCGGGTCCCTAAGACCCATCTTCAGTCAAACCCTGCCCAAAGAAAATTAAAATTAGAGTTGTCGAGACTTGAAAGGTATTAGAACCTACCCGTCGGTCAAAAACAGAATTGATAATGTACCTACTTAAATTTAGATTCCACAAAAAAAATTAAGAATTCAACGACGGACTTGCACATTCAAATAGTACAAATCTTATATCCAAAGGGCTGCACTCGAACTGCGTCCCAAAGCAGGTATACTTAGGAAACGTATGATTAAGGAAACACACGAATTGCGTCCGGGCAAGCCGTAATCATTTAATCGGTATTTAACCGATTTTAACCTAAAATGAAAATTTTTTAATCCAATAAAAAGGGATTAGATATTAATTCAATGTCCTTACGTGGAAAGAGCTTTAATTTTAAATAATATTCTGTGTCTGTACACCAACTTGAAAATATAGTTGTAACATTTATTCTACAATTTATTTGCTTAATTTACTACAATTACATGTAGCACTGTGGCCATTTATTGTCCTTGCAATAATGAAACAATAAATAAATAATTTTTTGTCACTATGGAGACATTTTCAAGTTCTTATACATAAATATCAAAAGAATTTGACTTTATCTCTCCTCTTTTTCCTAACTTTGTAGTTCTTCTTAGTATTTGTTTTATTTTTTTATAAGTAAATATCTCAACAGGGGTGAATTACAGTTAGGGTTATAGGAAGGTATAGGGAATCAATCCTGTTATAACCTGAGTTTATTTTGTGTTTAGATGCCAAAACATAGGCTTCATGAGGAGTTACAATTTATACTTTGAAACTTCATGTGAAGATAATTGAAGTTCAAATTCTTTATAAACTTTCAACTTTCTGCGAAATATTAGATATCGTTTAGGATGGCCAGAACTTCTTTAAATATGTCATTAAACTAAAATAACCATATTTAACTATAGAAACTGCTTAACTTCACACTAACAGCTACATTTCAAACTTCGTGATGTTTATAAAATAACTACGATTCCTCTAAGAATATCATCGGTTTATTACAATTGTCAATAGCTCCGATATCCTTAGAAACTCTCTCCAAGCACCTATCTTTCGTTAAAAATGATTAAAAACAAGTAAAATGAATATTTAAACATTATTGTGAATTAAGTCAGTGTCCTTCTTAGAATCGTCAAGTTTCTAAATTTTTCTAATAAATCTAAGTTTTCAAAATAGTGGAGATTTTGTGTCTTTTTTGTAGCTTTTTTGGAGCGAGAAAACCAATTTTGTAGCTTTTGAATAGCCGGAGCTACAAAAGGTGGGCTAACTTAATATTAAGTTAGCGGCCACCGCTATAACTCATACACGGAATGTAATAGGATGATCTGGTTTGCGCAGGAATTTGTGTCTTTAGAAGTACTTGAAAGTCACTGGGCCAAAAAAGTTTTTGGCCACATTTGGCCAATTTTGGCCAAAAATGACAAGATGTCCAATCATCACTCGCGGTTCAATTTCATGATATAGTAGGGATCTTAAAAATCATTTGACATTGAAAACCTTCTGTTAAATGGCCGAAAAAGCGGGCAAAAATTGCCAGAAATGGCCAAAAATGCGAAAATTACTTATTTCAGCCAAAACATGGGAAACCCTGTATATACGTCGACAGGTCGAACATGTGGTACACAGAGAGCTCAGAAAAGGTAGCAGGGCGTCAATAAAAAATACCCAGAAATGGCCAAAAATTCTAAAATGGCTTATTTCGGCCAAAACGTGCTAAATCCTGTATATGCCTGAATTGTTCGAAAATGCGGGCCATGGGAATTCCAGCAACAATGTGGAAGATTTAGGAGACTCTGTCAGACACTAAAAGTCACTTTGCACAGCGGACCTGTGGAGCTACAAATTGTAAAAGGACTTATTTTGGATAAAACGTGCTAAATGCTGTATATACTTAAACAGTTCGAAAATGTGGGTGCCGGAATTTTCAGACACACTGTAGAAGGATCCAATGGATCCTTCTAGCCACAAGAATTCACCTGAAACTGCGAGCCTGTGGAGCTACAAATTCTAAAATTGCTAATTTCGTCTAAAAAGTGATAAATCTTGTATATACTTCGACAGTTCGAAAATGTTGGCCCCGGAATTTTCAGACACACTGTCGAAGGATCGAATGGATGCTTCTAGTCACTGTAATTTACCCGAGCTGCGGGCCTGTGGAGCTACAAATTCTAAAATGACTTATTTCGGTCAAAACGTGATAACTCCTGTATATACTTCGACAGTTCGAAAACGTGGGCCCCGGAATTTTCAGACACACTGTCGAAGGATCCAATGGATCCTTCTAGCGGGTGAAATGAGGTATTTCTTAGGAAAATTTAAAACTATAATGGTATTCCTAATTCCTAAAAACGCGCTTTTGTTTTGTATGCGGAACGTGCGAAGTATTTGCGAGAGGGCAAGGATAAATCGCCCAATGAATAAAATTTATGTATCTAATATTGAATAAAGAAACCCACCATTTTACCTGCTACTTGAAACCGCGGGAGCGAATTAACATAGGGCATCGGGAGCGAACTAGGTTGCACCTTCAGCAGGTGTTTAACCGCGGGAGCGAACTAGTGTGCGCCGCTTCTAGCCACTAGAATTCACCTGAAACTGCGGGCCTGTGAGCAGCAAATTCTAAAATTACTAATTTCGGCCAAAACGTGATAAATCCTGTATGTACCTACTTCGACAGTTCGAAAACGTGGGCCCCAGAATTTTCAGACACACTGTCGAAGGATCCAATGGATGCTTCAAGTTACTGAAATTCACCCGAGACTGCGGGCCTGTGGAGCTACAAATTCTAAAATGACTTATTTCGGCCTAGACGTGATAAATCCTGTATATACTTCGACAGTTCGAAAACGTGGGCCCCAAAATGTTCAGACACACTGTAGAAGGATCCTTCTAGCCACTGAAATTCGCCCGAGACTGCGGGCCTGTGGAGCTACAAATTCTAAAATTACTAATTTCGGCCAAAACGTGATAAATCCTGTATGTACCTACTTCGACAGTTCGAAAACGTGGCCACAGAATTTTCAGACACACTGTCGAAGGATCCAATGGATCCTTCTAGCCACTAGAATTCACCTGAAACTGCGGGCCTGTGAGCAACAAATTCTAAAATTACTAATTTCGGCCAAAACGTGATTAATCCTGTATGTACCTACTTCGACAGTTCGAAAACGTGGGCCCCGGAATTTTCAGACGCACTGTCAAAGGATCCAATAAGTCATTATTATTGCCTATAAGATTGTTACAAGAGTATACATTCTAAGAACTAAAATTTAAAATCTCCTTAAAAAATAAACACCCCTATCTCATGTCCGTCATTAGGGATAAAGAGGGCAGCCGAGGTGCGTCCCGCGGTCATAAACGCGACCCTTTGTTTGCCTAGGTGCGTCATCCTGCGGTCAAAACGGCCATAGCCGAGGTGCGTCCCGCGGTCAAAACAGCCGGACAATTGAGCCTCGCGGTCAGAAAATTCGAACGGTAACGCTAATACCACCCTACGATTGAGCCCCGGTATAGCCCAAGGCCAAATGACAACTGAGCCCCGAATTAAAATATTAAGATCAGGATAAAAATAGTTAGGTAAGGGAGTACGAAGATTACAGGAAATGGGAAATCCAATGTTTATCACGATAACATTAAGGGCAAGAGGGCAAGGAAAATTAATCAAGATACAAATATTATGCCTAACTCGACAACGACGCCGTCCTTTTTTGAACAGCCGGACGCACCTCGGCCATCCCTCTTTGAACCGCGGACGGACCTGGGCTATGAAATTCTATTGCCGGGACGCACCTCGGTCATTTTACTGACCGCGGGACGCACCTCGGTTCCACCGATAAGTACGTCTTTATGAGATATAATGAGATATGTATAATACTAGGTACACAGGTATTTTTACATGCAATTATTTTTCGGTTTTAATTTTTTGAGAAGAGGGGAGGTTTGGTAATATCACGTAATATCATTAGGGGCGAGGGGGTATGCAATATTGTTAAAATTTGTATCACGTGATTTGTGAATGGTCCCATAAACTATTTTGCTATTCTCCATTATTTTTATCAATAATTCAAAAATAGAACGGTTCCGGTCAACTCCAGATTAGCATGTATAGTGCACCCTCCCACCCTTCCCGTTCCCGGTCTGTTTTCTTTCTTGCTCACACAGCCAACCCCAAGGACAACATGATGAAGACAATGTATGTGTTTGTGAATAGGGTATCCATACAGGTTTTTGACAAAGTATTTAACGATTTTTTGACGGTTCAAGTTTCCACCAGTAGCTACCTAGCAGGTGAAAAGCGGCGGTGGCCTCAAAAAAAGTCCGCGGTAGTTCCCCGCAGATACCGAAATAATAATTATGTATTAGGGCGATCGACTATCGACGATCGACGGCGGCCACGGCATGCCAACCAGTGAACTTGTTCTGTGTTATGCAACTGTTTAAACAGAGACGGAAAAAGTCGATGTGGGCGAGAATGAATGCATAATAGACGGAACGGAGCCAATCACAGAGGCTGCTGGAATCATACCTCCTTTGTCATCAATGGGTTAGCGGCGAGTCCAAGTTTTTACGAAAGGGGCGTTCGGCGGTGGCTGCCCTCCGGATTTTAAAGGGAATTCGAGAGAGATTCGCGGAAAGTGTACCCGCTCATCGGCGTATTCGTGAAATTCGACGGGTTCCCCGGTGTAGTTGCCGCGATGGCTAGATATTAAGTGCGGCATAGTGACTTGGCGAGAGTGCGTCCGCACTTTGTAGTAAGAGTGGACCGGTCCACATCGTAGTGCAGCTGACTTTTAGCAGAGTACGAGTAGTAGTAAGAACGGTGCGATAGGAGGAAGACACACCGAGAGCCGACACGTCCCGACGTCCCGATCTCGACGCAGGAATGATCACCGGTAGGATTTAAAAGGCTACCGATAATTCGCAAAAAAATCGATTTCCCCTCGTACGATGGAACATGTACAGTGAAAAGTCGGCGCGAACGGAAAAGTAAAGAATTCGAGAGTCAAAGTGGCGACTAAGGCAGAAACGACGACTCGTCCGCGTAAAGATATGCTCAAATTCCTCACCCAGAAGCTGAGAACTCATTCGATTAATGAGGACCACTACATGGAAAAGGTTTGTGTTTTGCATGCATCTTACTCGTTTTGTATTTTTTAACCTCGCTGAAGGTCATTTGTGTGTGAAAAATGGCCGACTGCTTTGCCCAGAACAAAGAAACGTTCATTTTAACGCAATTATTTTCGACATCTGTGCCAAAGCTCCCCCGATAATGCCATCGCATGCGATTTTCTATACCGTGCCGACGAACAGGGGCTCTATCAGTCCCCAAAAACAACCCTTTTGTATTAACAATTCTCCCCTCCTTTCTCCCTCTGCTGTAGTTATTGTTTTTTTTTTATTCAACTTTGCCTCTTGCTTAGAGTTGAACTCTACATTTTTTTATGTAGGCGGACGAGGATCATGATTCCGGAACTGAATCTGATGAGGAAATAGACGGCCCGGACTTACCCCAAGCAGGTAAGTCCCACGTCCTTAATGCACTTCACTTTCATTCCGCGATGTAAATAGAGGGGAGGACGGATATGTGTAAGGGTGGAAAGGGTAATGATCAGGCTAGCCTTGAAAGTGCTCTTTGTTGGGGGGTGGACGTATGTGTATATAAGGAGATCGGGTAACGGGTTATTGAAACCCGTTCCGTCCAGAAATAGGTGATGATTCTGTTGAAATATCTGTACTTAGGTATAATTTGGCTGCTTTCAAATGTTCTCAGTTACTGTTCGCCGATTTCAAAATAATTATTACTTATGTACATGCTACGTCCAGAACATTATCAACCGGTTCGAACGATGAATACGTCACATTCGAATTATCATGGAAACCGATATCATTATGATACGAAGTCTTTTAAGTCACCAGAGCAAGAAGCTAAAATTCTATTTGAGTTTGCCCAAGGTCCGCGTTTGAAGGAATTAAAAACAATATTGTTAAATGTCTAGGAAGTAATTGTCTTGATTTTATTTGAACACTACATTTTTTATATCTATTTTGGTGCTTAAACAAGTAGAGAACCAATACCTAATTTTAATGTCGCATGAAAGATTAGGGGCGCCAAGTATTTACAAAATTTAATACCTATTTTAATGTGTGTGAACTTAGCGACGAATCTCGAGCGACGAATTTTGTACGAGGGTCATTTCCGCCACCGGTTGTTTCACTCATTACAAACTAAGATTGATGATCCGTAAATATCGGATAACCTCGAAAGTCTAACTTTTTACACTTTTGTTCTTATATCAAATGATAGAGAATTTAATGACACATGCAACGGCTGTAGCAAGAATTTCCAAAAAATGTCAATAACTGAGGTATTTCGAGTTTTCCGAGTCTCGTTCAAGTGTAATGGAATTACTTAAAACTCTAACTCCGGAAGTATAACTTTCTACACTTTTGTTCTTATATAAAACGATAGAGAATATAATGACGTATGCCACGGCTGCAGCAAGAATTTCCAAAAAATGTCAATAACTTAGGTATTTCGAGATTTCCGAGTCTCGTTCAAGTGTAATGGAGTTACTTAAAACGCTCAAACTCCGAAAGTATAACTTTCTACACTCTTGTTCTTACAACAGATGATAGAGAACATATTAACACATGCAACGGCTGTGGCAAAAATTTCCAAAAAAATGTCAATAACTTAGGTATTTCGAGTTTTTCGAGTATCGAGTGTAATGGAGTTACTTAAAACGCTCTAACTCCGGATGTATGACTTTCTACACTTTTAATGACACATGCAACGGCTGTAGCAAGAATTTCCAAAAAATGTCAATAACTTAGGTATTTCGAGATTTTCAAGTCTCGTTCAAGTGTAATGAAGTTACTTAAAACGCTCTAACTCCGGAAGTATAACTTTCTACACTTTTGATCTTATATCAAATGATAGAGAATATAATGACACATGCAACGGCTGTAGCAAGAATGTCCAAAAAATGTCAATAATTTAGGTATTTCGAGATTTCCGAGTCTCGTTCAAGTGTAATGGAGTTACTTAAAACGCTCAAACTCCGAAAGTATAACTTTCTACACTCTTGTTCTTACAACAGATGATAGAGATCATATTGACACATGCAACGGCTGTGGCAAAAATTTCCAAAAAATGTCAATAACTTAGGTATTTCGAGTTTTCCGAGTATCGAGTGTAATGGAGTTACTTAAAACGCTCTAACTCCGGAAGTATGACTTTCTACACTTTTAATGACACATGCAACGGCTGTAGCAAGAAGGATAATTTATAAGCGGATAAGCGGATAATTCAAGGCACAGTTTTATAGCTCTTTATAATTTGTACGAATACACTCGATATAACGCTGCGAATTTTTCGAACGGAAACTGTATAACTATTTAAAATCTCTGCATAGTCTCAAATAGATCTGTTTCTGAAAAGTAGCCGTCACGATCACGCAGAAACTGTTTTTTTAACTTTTGGTTAATACCCATATCTAGGTACGATTTTGACAATTTTCGTAAATTTTTACCAATAAAGCAGATAAATTAGAAAGTGTTCATTACGTGTGTTATCCTTTCACATTTTTCACTTTTTGATTTTATGATGTGCTCTGCTTACTGCAGATACAAGAGATTCATTTCTATTTAAACCAGAAAAGTTTAAGACTGACCGGCGATTGTAAAAACGAGAATCCAAAAATTTGTCGCATTGTCGTTTGTACCTTTCAATGGTACTAAGTCAACAATTGTGCCATTACCGTTCAGTATAATTTCCTGCAGTAGCAGAAACCTCCATATTTCTACAAAAGTGAATAATTTTAGATGATAAATACTATACTCTTATATGTATCTGCATAAATTATTCACACTTTTAATAGCAGTTTTACTTAAAATTTTAAAACAATATATTATTAACTCGTAACAATTGGTTAGGACCAGTGAAAAATAATACAACACCCAGATAATATACATGCTCCATAAAGCATTTGAAAGATCAACAAAAACACAGATAATATCGCTTACGAGAGATTTTTATGTCACTTATCCGCGAAAATAACAAGTTTGGATTTTTATCTGTGACAAAATTGAATGATCTTAAACTAGAACACGGGAGCGCCAGCGTGATAAAAGTTGTTAACGAAAGAAAGTAATTTTCCACAAAAGTACGATGCTCGTAGATTAAAAAATTGTCGAATCATATTTGTTGCGGTCTAAGCAATTCAAATAGGGGAAGGACATCGAATTAAAATGACTCAAAGTGCGGAAGACCTATACAACAGAGACAAGAGGGAATGATACTCTCGAAAAGATTATAGATTTAACTTTAACGGGCTGAACAATTAGGGTTTCAGTCGTTGTAAATGAAGTTGGAATCAGAAACGCGTTGTACGACTCTTCATTATAATAATAAACCACTCAACGTAGTCGTTTTTTAACGTGTTACGACATTAATCAAATGTGGTCAAATGTTGTAGGCTCTGATTAGTGGATCATGCCTATATAGTTTTAAACATTCAAAAATGTGCGTTAACAAATGGGAGGGGTCCAAAGTTAGCAAAAACAAGTTTTTTGATTCTACGAGCCAAAGTATGCATTTTGACGAGAAACGTTTCAAATATAAGTTGTAGAGAATTTAAAACTCTACAATTTGAGCTGCAGCACGATTAGTTTTGTTAAATATTTATTGCAAAAATGCCAAAAATCGACTGAAAATGGTCATTTTTTACATACTGATTATTTATTGCAAAAATAATATGATTTAGGTTTTTACTACTTTAAAAGCTAGCTTTTAAAATTCCAAATCTAAACATCTTTTATAAAAGTTAATTGGTTAATTTGTTGCTGAGATATTACTATTTGTTTATCCCAAGACGCATAATGTTCATTGCTGTTACGTCTTTTTGGATAAACATTTCGAGGTGCACAAAGGCTTATTCTCTTCATAAATAACCAAATTTTCATATCCCGTTAAGAAAATATGATAAAAACAATTGTCAACCCCTTATTTATCGCTTTAAAAAGGGGGTGATTTTTTTTTATAAACAAATAGACCTGGAGCCATTTTCATAACTTGTACAAATTTCTGACTTACAAATTCCGATAGCTGGATTGAAAGCGGAGAATTGAAAAGAAACAACTTTTTTCGACCAATAGATGCCGAGATAGGATTTTTTTGTAAAAATCAAATAGACGCTATTTGAACTTTTTAATAGTTGCCTATTGTGTTAGAAAATATTCAATTTGGAATATGGTTTTTAAATAATAGCGTACCTCCGCATTTCTTAGTTTATGTTCGAGAATAATTGGATGGATAGTTAGGAACCGGTGACTTCAAAAAAAAAATAAAGGTATTCAAAAGTTAGATAATGAAGGGCGAACTCAGATTATCTAAATTAATCCTTGGTGTATTTTGAAAAAGTTCTACGGGGTACAATGTGGTACAACTTCGATTAAAGTAATATGTATTCTGTAAATTCATGCAATGGGTGATTAAGTGATTTTTAAAGATACTGTTTGTAGTAACTCATGTACTACATTTTAAATAAATATCGACAAAAATGTACGAGGTGTAGGTATTAATTTATTTAAAAGTAAAAGTTCAATGCTTTGTCTTAAACTAAGAAGTTCTGGCTACCATTAACCAGACTTTTTTATTATGCAGCTGAATGTGCGGACACTTGTTTAGTGACACCCTGTATAGATACCAAAATAAATGTGCACCACACTAAATTACTTAAATATGATAAAATATTTACTTTTAGGGCGACCAGTGCCGGCGCTTACATATATAACCTAATTAAATAATTTAAATATGTACACAATAGATAGATCGAGTTTCACCTTCTGAGCTTAACATCGCTAGGTAGGTATAATCAAATGTGTCGCTTTTGTACAGTAATGCATGCCGATTAGGAATAAACAAAACGTGCGAATTCTCACGCATCAACAAAATTTATGTACTCCTAAATTAGTCGAGAAACTTGGTGATGTCCGTGCGATAGAGTTCCCAATGACCGTTGACGAGATGTTAGAATGTTACTAAAACTTTAGACGAAACAGTTTTAAATCACTGTGGCAAAATGAAACTGTGGTACCCAAGCACGTAGCAGATTAAATTTATGGATCTCTTGTATTCAAAGTTTTTTCGACCACGATCATATATACATAAACTGTTGTTATAATCCCTTTATCTTGCCAGTCTTATTATTAAAAACGAAAAGCCATTCATATAATAATTCATAACAAAAAAGAAGATCAACATAACAAAATAATAATGCGTAAGATTCAACTTACTTGATTAAATTACCACCGCGCACAATAATCAGTGGAACTGCTTTGAAAAAGTATGAAGTTCGGAAGCAAAAAGGCACACGATATTAAACATGTGAAGTTACTGTTTCGTTGGTTAAAAGGGCACATGAGGCTTGGCACGTGGTAGAAATACCTGACAATTACGTTTGATGGGGTTGACACCAACCTTATACTCCTAAATTTAGCACACAATAGCCATTATATCGGTCTAAAGTTTAACACGAGAGATTAGGGGAGATTTTCTTGAGGTACCTTCGAGTTTTTGTAGATACAAACAGAATTTTTCTTAATTCGGATAGTTACATTAGTGTGGATGGAAAATTGTACATTTTCATGCCATGCATCACCATTTTCTCTCGTATTTCTCCAATATGGATTTTTCAATTAAACGAATACTGACTCGACGATCAAGACTGACCGAAAAAATGATAAGCGTCCTTTTACCAGTTATATAATTTATATTACAAAAACAATAGAAAAGTGATTTAATTGTGATTTCTCAAGATTCATATAAAATATGGCTGTTTAATTGTGATGAACTCGAGAATTCAGTGCTTTTCGATTTGTACAATTTTTTTCCAAGAAAATTTCCTAGGAAATACCATCATTTGCAAAATCGAAGGTTTTCTATCTAAAGTGAGATAAATATTCAAGGTATTTTACGTTCTGTTCAATATTTCCTATGAATTAGGCTTGCTAGCTTTTACGTTGATTCTCAATGGACTAACTGCAAAACTATTGTTTTACCATTTTCCCAATAGCAGTATTAAAAAATTAATAATCTTGTTCGTGTTTGTCATTTTTTAAAAAGTGGCACAAGTACATTACGTAACATGTATGTGTAAAATAGTCTCGATGAAATGTACTTTCAAAGGTTTGGACACATTACCTCATCAAACACTATCGATCTTTTTCCATTGAAATATTTCAATATAACATTTTCAACGATTATGTTTTTGTGCACGTATTAAGTATCTGAGAGATAATTCAAAGTATCAGGAAATTCACGTAAAGACATTATTGCTATTTTTGTCGTGCAGATAACTGCAAAAAAATTATGCGTGAGACTGCATCACATAAGTACTTTGCAGTAAACAAACGGAACAATCTCAGCGTAGGCGTTGATGATTTGTAGCAAATGGTCATATCACGAACATGTAGATACTGGGTCGAGTGTGTAGGTACCATAAGTTGAACTCTCAAATACCGTTTTTCTTCTTCGATTACTGTTGCACAATGACACGGTCCAAGTTCTTTGAAAAGCACAATACTATTGTTCTTTCTCATAAAGAATGCTGAAATTGCGAGGACTCTCGGCTTTAATACATTCTGCGATATATTCATGGTAAATAAACTATGAACAAAATCTAAAGTTCATTTTTCCCCCGATTTTGTAAAAAACTTATCACGTACCTACCATACCATATGTTAACATTGACAGGATAAAACACGCACTACGTACAGTGACAACCCAATGCTTTTTACATGGACATGTTGTACGTTGCATGTCGTCGAATCAACAACAATCTTTCTTTACTACTAGCCCAGTCTGTGTAGTCATTTTTTGACGTTTTACGACATTAATTCAGTACCGGATGAGAGTGGTCAAATGTTGTAGGCTCTGATTAGTTGATCATGCCTATATAGTTTTAAACATTCAAAAAGTGTGCATTAACAAATGGGAGGGGTCCAAAGTTAGTAAAAACAAGTTTTTTGATTCTACAAGCCAAAGTATGCATTTTGTGGAGAAAAGTTTCAAATATAAGTTGTAGAGAATTGAAAAACCTATAATTTGAGCTATAGCACGATTAATTTTGTTAAACATTTATCGCAAAAATGTCAAAAAACCACTGAAAATGGTCATTTTTTGAATATTGATTATTTAGTGCAAAAATGATATGATTTACGTTTTTACTACTCTAAAAGATAGCTTTTAAAGTTCCAAATCTAAACAACTTTTATAAAAGTCAATTGATTAATTTGTTGCTGAGATATTACTATTTGTTTATCCCAAGACGCATAATGTTTATTACGGTTACGTCTTTTGGAATAAACATTTCGAGATGTACAAAGGCTTATTCTCTTCATAAACACCCATATTTTCATATCCCGTTAAGAAAATACGACAAAAACAATTTTCAACCCCTTATTTATCGCTTTAAAGAATGGGGTGATTTTTTTTATAAACAAATAGACTTGGAGCCATTTTCATAACTTGCACAAATTTCTGACTTACAAATTCGGATAGCTGGATTCAAAACGGAAAATTGAAAGAAAACAACAACTTTTTTCGACCATTAGGAGCGGAGATAGGATTTTTTTTCAAAAATTCGCAGCCCTTTTATTCGCAACAATTAAGAAATGAAGTTTATTATAAAAAAAACGATTGTTATTGTTAAAAAAGCTGTATTATGCAGTATATGCAGAATAAAGGTGTATAGGTACTCTCGGAGCTACGCGACAATGCGAGTGGTGGGGATGGCAGTAACCGCTAGCGCTGAGAGGACCGCATTGAAGCGTTTAAATCCGCAGAGCGTGGACAAAATATTCGTATCTCAGTCTCAAACAAAAATTCCTATCTCGGCTCCTAATGGTCGAAAAAAGTTGTTGTTTTTTTTTCAGTTCCCAGTTTTGAATCCAGCTATCCGAATTTGTAAGTCAGAAATTTGTGCAAGTTATGAAAATGGCTCCAGTTCTATTTATTTATAAAAATACATTACCCCCTTTTTAAAGCGATAAATAAGGGGTTGACAATTGTTTTTATCATATTTTCTTAACGGGATATGAAAATATGGGTGTTTATGAAGAGAATTGGCCTTTTTAGATCTCGAAATGTTTATCCAAAAAGACGTAACAGCAATGGACATTATGCGTCTTGGGATAAACAAATAGCAATATCTCAGCAACAAATTAACCAATTGACTTTTTTAAAAGTTGTTTAGATTTAGAACTTTAAAAGCTATCTTTTAGAGCAGTAAAAACGTAAATCATATCATTTTGCAGTAAATAATCAACATTCAAAAAATGACCATTCTCAGCGGTTTTTTGACATTTTTGCAATAAATGTTTAACAAAACTAATCGTGCTATAGCTCAAATTATAGGTATTTTCAATTCTCTATAACTTATATTTGAAACTTTTCTCCACAAAATGCATACTTTGGCTTGTAGAATCAAAAAACTTGTTTTTGCTAACTTTGGACCCCTCCCAATACTCGGTGCAGCGAGAAAATTTTAAACGTATCAAATATATACCATATTTAGAATTTGTTTTACATATATATATTTGTATGTTCAAACTTAACTGTACGTTTCGATACGCCGCCGTATGTAAAATGTATAAAGTTGTTACGATACCTTTCAAATCTGTAATCTTCCTTTAATGCCAACAATCATTCCACCATTCGCAATTAATACTATAACATTTGCAGCGAAGCTGCGATAATTTGCTAGTACGTAGTAAAAGATTAAAACCAGAATATCAGTAATCAAAACTCTTAGGTAAAAATAACG
The DNA here is from genome assembly GCA_946251905.1 of Cryptocephalus moraei. Lineage (NCBI taxonomy): Eukaryota > Metazoa > Arthropoda > Insecta > Coleoptera > Chrysomelidae > Cryptocephalus > Cryptocephalus moraei. The sequence goes on along the minus strand of OX276453.1, from coordinate 13,912,093 downwards.
CCTTTAGCAAATGTATTAACTGAAAATATAAAAGTATAAAATTTTGTACTACATATAGTACGTACATTTTGCGTTTTTAAATAAAAATTCGGGCAAATCTTCCATGGTAATAACTTCGACCTATTTTGGAAGAATAAATTTAAGTAGGTAGTGGTTTATAAATTCAATTTCATACAAAACATTCTATATTGCATAAAAATACTGATGTTTCTAAATGAATTAACCTCTTTATCATTTTCTGCTATCATTTCCAATAAATTAATCAGCCATAAAAATGTCCAATCTCATCATTGAATGTTACATTCATACCAATAAATGGTGAAATGCACTTTAGGCTAAAAATCAGGTTGAAAAAAGTGATGTTTAAAAATGTGTCCCCGGAGATATTGATTAAATATACGTTTTCCGGTTTTACAAAGAATTTCAGAATAGAAGACGTGAAGACATCCACAAGTTTCTATTATTACAAACCTTATTTGGAAGAGGAAAAATTTACATATCGCAGTTCAAAAAGCATTGTTTTGACTTATGTTTGCAATTTACCGGAAATTACGTTTCAGGAATTATATACACATATGTAGATATACATAAGTGTATTCAGCTATTGATAATAAAATATATACATGCATACTTTAACCATACAGTAGAAGCAAATTTTAACCTTGTCAAGGTAATTATTTTTTGCCTTTCCTTTAATTTGATCAAGTGTTAATAATTACATGTTTTATTACACCATTAGATTCTCATAAAATTTCATGTCCTCTAAGTTTATAAGCAACAAACTCTATAAAATGAATCTACAACTTCAATAAATGGAATGTCAGTTACCAAAGCAATAAGGATTATTCATTATGTTATTAACAAGTTATGAAATTTCGATTGGTTCAAAAGTAATATTCCATTTTATGGTATTATAGATATATATTTCAATATCTACTATTTTATTATTCTCAAAAAACTGTTATCTTTGTTCTAGTATCGCAATTGGTCAAAGGTCTTGTTTATTTTTAAGTGTTGCAAGTTTATAAAGGATTTCATTTTTGAAACTGTTAAGTGCGCTAATTCAGGTAAATATTTTTATTCCAAATAATTAGTTTATTGTTCGGTGAACTCTAGGGTTTAAACCAATAAACCACCCATTTAATATACAAAGCAGAGTGAAATATATGTGTGTGTATTATGAAGTGTTCTTGACAAACCCCAATACAAAAATAATCTTGATCAAACTGCCGACGTTTCGTTCAGTGTTCTGAACATAATCATGGCGCTGAAAATGTCATCAAGATCAAATTTGACATGTCAATTGACATGTCAATTGATGACATTGATGACATTGATGACATTTTCAGCGCCATGATTATGTTCAGAACACTGAACGAAACGTCGGCAGTTTGATCAAGATTATTTTTGTATTGGGGTTTGTCAAGAACACTTCATAATTCATCTAGCTCCCCGAGAACATTCTCCTATTATATGTGTGTGTAGGTATACCCGGAAATGTTATGTCACTTACTAATTTTCTGGGAAGTTGAAATGTGCACCCTTTCAGCTTCGGTCTCAAATGGGTACCGAAAAGGCCACAAAGTTCCCTTTTCAAAGGGGGTGAAAGAAGGGTCCAATTTGTTTTTGTGATTTTTATTACAATATATTTGTCGAACAAGTACACTTTAAACTTCTGTAGGATTATAGCTTTGGCTTGGAAAAAAATAAAAAATCCAGAAGTTCCCTTGTCGAGGAAGTTGAAAATGGGATGAAATTTATTTAACAGTTTCCCAATAGCTCGAAATTTTAAACTTGGCACGCTTGCAGTTTAGGCTCTAAGATGGTTTAGAAAAATATTCTAAGTGCGAATTTCCTTTCCGAGGTAATGAAAAATAGGGGTGAATTTTATTTGTGTCTTTTATTCTGAGGCATTTCTGGAGTAGTTATAAAGTTTCAACTCTACAGTTTTGTTGCAGCTTTGGCTGCCAACTGACTCGAAAACATTTAGAAATTGAAGGGGGAGGAAAATGGGGAGACAGATAAGCAATACTTCAAAACAGCTAGAAATTGGAAACTTGGTTGGTAGTAGATTAGACTCCCAGATGGTTTCAAAAAATTCGATCACTCAATTTTCTCTTTCTGACTGGGTGGAGAAAAGAGTGCGGTTAAGTTTTCCTCCGAGAAAATCCGGGTGCAATAGCCCAGTGTTTGAAAAGAACTAAGGTTTTTTTTTAATTAAAAAAGTTCATAATTTTTTCCCATATTCATTTCTTGTGCTTACCAAACTAGTATGAGATGAAGTATCTTTTTTTATGCCTCTGTATTTCATGTTTCGACTGCATATGGTTATTTTTAATATTACTAAAGTAGGTTTTAGCATCAATATCACAGATTTTTTTAGTAGATTAATACAGAATGTTTTCAAAATGAGATTTCTACGGCCATTGAGTAAATACGACATTAGTTTACATAAGTAGGTGATCGCAAAAATAAACAAAAATAACGAGGAGTTGTAAAAATATTGGAGACCAGTGTCATCGATATTACCGTGCAACATACCTGACCTGGTAAAATATGCCGTTCCTTTAATTTCTTCAGTAATGGCTTTTTGGGAAGAAATCCAGAAACGCCAAGTTTGGACCATCAGGAGAATGTGTTCTGCCTTAATTTTCTTATAATCTACTTCATTCCTTTTTTGCTGTCGTAATTGGGACAAGAAAAATTTCTAATTCTAGCTATTTTACATTTTTAAAGGAATTTCAATTCACTATTTCGAATTAAAAAAATAGGATGTAGGATGGGGAAAATAAGTAATATAAAAACATAAAGTATATATACCTTGTATGCGCTTTATGTCTATTTTTTTCAGCATAGATGGTGTTTACGTTTTCTATGAAATGTTTTATTTTGTATTCTTTTTGCATTAAAAGGAGACTAACCTCTGGATTTAAAAACATGTTCGCTTTAGGAGAGTTGCACAGATCGTTAAAAGGTCGCAAGTGCCGCTCCTCTCATTTGCTATACTTAATACAGAAATTTGTGAAAATGGGTCGATCGCAAATAACCTAACCTCGAGAATGCTAATAATTGACGATAATAAAGTGGTTGTATTAGAATATGTGTAGATGGCTCACCGCCTGTGTCGCACTCACAACCGTCTTGATCCAATAGTCATTCGCACGTATTGGTTTCCACTCATCTGTTTCCTTTGCTGCTATGAAGCACTAGTGACATTGACTGGCTACACCGCTGATCCACTGTAGCCTAATTTTCCTGGACGAATGTTTACTTCCAGAATACCAAGTATTTATTCTTAAACATCGAATAAGTAACTGACTGAATTAAATGCTATACACACCTAAATGACAACAGTATAAACACTTGATGATCCAAAATACGAAGCACTAGAGACTGTTGGCGTGATTCAACAAATATAAGGCCAGGTTGTCTGGAATAGCGAGAAGGAAGAAGGCTTCTTCGACTTGCGTTTAAGGCTAAAATGTCATTTTCTGCTACCAGCATGAAATACCTTTCAGCCTCTAACATTTCACGAACATTGCTAGTAACGGAACTACCATACCTACTACTCGCTGATGACCAAATTTGGTACATGTCGGGTCAGGCTAGACACAGGCTAGAATGTTGAGCGGCATTTACACTGTATCACTTTCGATTTAGTATATCGATGGTGGATCACTCAGAGTGAAATCATCCAGAATGATCATCCTGGTTTGCATATTTCTGTGGTTTCACCCTTCACACACACACTCACTGTTCCTTCTAGTGTCTTTTACGTGCATCGTAGGCTTTTTCCGCCCGCTTGTTTTGCCGTTTTCGCTGAATTTGGTACTCCACCAGCACTCCTAGGTACTGCTGGTATGGTTCAGGAAACAATATCATATGCTTGGCTTGCCACTTGAATGACATTGTATAAAATTAGTACCACGGAAATTGTTCAAAGCAGTAAGAAACAACAAATAAACAGGAATTTTCGCGTTAAGACAGAAATGCGGCCATGACATCTGTCGAGTTTCTTACCAGAAAGCATGTCGATTTTCTAGCCAGAAAACGTGACGTTCCTGGGGAAAACATGGCGAGTTTCTGGCAAGAAAATGCGGCTCAAATTTAATAAAAAACGTTCATTGATGGAATATTTAATTTATTGAAAACCACATGAATTCTTACATATACAGTAAGATGTACATATTATAGTAAACCATATATATACAATTATTATAATAGTAAAATAATAATACCAACCCAGAAATAACAAACGGAATATTAAAATCAGAGGAACAAGACAATATTAATGATAAAAATATGTAATGTGGTTCATAATAACATGCCATATATGCAGTAATATAGGTACATACTGACAACAAGAATGCACACTATATGCAGGGTTTATAATATACCAGTGTTAACTGATGTGACATGCCGAATATCTTCACTGCCTTTGTATTGGTCTAAGGTAGTGGTGGATGTTTGCTCACGTATTTTTCATTCTTCTTGTAGTCGATGATCCAGTGCAATGGATGATATCCACCGCTTTCTGATATAACTCTCCCTTCTAACCACAAACTGAACTTGTTGAAATTCACAATCACTAATTTTAAGACAAGTTTTAAAGCGAACTACCGCACAAAACAATATGTTGAATCCGGCCGACTACTATCGAGAGCCGAAAGATGCGGGTGCGATTGATGTACGTTGGTATTTCCAGAAATTGCACTATTTACGACTACACAAAAATGCGATCGTTTCCGGGTATCGGCAAGACATATATTGTAATACTTTTTTGTTACACAATGCTCTCGTGTCTTCATTGAGTTATGAAACATAGTTTATTTTACAACTATTACAGTTAAACAAACTATATATTAACAAATGCCTCCTCTTTTAGGTTAGGTACAGGAACAATCTAAACAGTCGAAGTAGCCAGAAAATGGCTTGTTTTTCTGGTGAAGTTCTAGCCAGCGCGACCAGCTAAAATATTCGCAGAGAAATACAGAATTTGGGAGTTTTATGACGAACGGATTATGGCAAGCATAACTCCATAACTGGCTGGTTACTGACCAGCTTTTCTGGCCGGAATCTGCCCAGATATGTAACAGAAACTGGCCATTTCATTGTAAACAGATTGTGGGCTAGTAAATCTTACCATTTCAGCGTAGACAGATGACGCTAGCAAAACCGGCAAGAATCTAGCCACATTTTGGACTTTAACAGAAATTTTGCTCGCGTTTTCTACCAGGGTTGGGTTTACATTTGTCACTGCGCTCCATTTTCAATTAACCGTCCAGTAATAATCCAGTGTAACAAGTTTAACATAATAATTACAATAATATCTCATGTACATAATATATAAATAATAATAGTAATTATTATTATTATTAATATTAATGATATTCGAATATCTTTCTCAAATATTGTATGTCACTTATTATTATTTGTACGTATAATGTGTAATATTAATTGTATGGGTATAGGTAATATATAAACAATCCTATTTTTTTTAATGATGGAGCGGCCCATAGTAAAAAAATACAAAATATTTACTAACGCTCATGAATTATGTGGCAAGATCGATGTTGTCACAGGTCGACGTGTTATATTATTAAATTTGGAAACCCACTAAATATATGCTTCACGTGCCTCTTCATTCAGCTCTCTAAATTAAGTTATTACCGAAAATTTGCTGTTATTATTTCGATTGTTTCAATTGCCATACTAAACGTAAACAACAGTTTTTCTAATTGATTGGCCTACAGCAATCGCACTTTATATATCATCATGTTTGTTCGCGTAATTCTTATTTATAAATTATTTGATCGCTATTAACATAACATTAATATTTATTATGGATAAACAGTTTAAACAATACTGCTTAATTGCACAGATTTTAAAGTTTTATCACCCAAAACCAGAATTTTATTTTTCTAATTATTAAATAAATATCGAGCAGGACACTTGCAGCAGGAGCAGGAGCAGAAGCGCCAGTGCAAGCAAATCCAAACACAAGTTCAACTCTTGTCGTGCAGGCTATTCTAGAAAAATTTTGTTCCTTAATAATTATAAACAAACAAAGGATATATTAATTTTAATACAAAATATCTCTGCTTCTACTGATCAGTGATTTTTCCGATTTGTAGTTCTTAACATTACCTATTCAATTAAAAAATAATCACTCACTTCATTGGCGAGATATTAATTTAGAAAATCGTCACTTCACTTTGTTTATAATTTTTGTGGGCAGCGAAGGCAAATATGAGAACTATCATAACAGTTTTTTTACAGGTGCATCCTAAATCGATTATCGTCGGAAAATCTATTTATTTTACCTGTCCCAAATTTTACTGACACAAGAAATATTTTGTAATAATAATTATTGTTTAAAAAGTTACTAATCCCGGTGGCTACAATTTCGCAAACATTGTTTGTTCCAACAAGCGCATTACGGACTGTCCAAAATCTAGTAATGAAATTCTTAATGCGGCTGTGTCAACAAAGTATTTATTCATGAGTCAGTCCTGAAGTTCTTTTGGAACATTGAACGTGTTTTATCGAAGGAATGCAAAAAACAACCTTAAAAAAGTAATGATGGGGTTGCCATATATAATAAATCCTCTTCCTTACTTGAATCAGAGGTAAATGTCAAAATCATTCATATCATCCATATGAACATACCCAAGACTAAGCAGTAAATTCCCTAATTTCTATCTATCAACATTACAACTTTTTGGATTTTTCTCCTTCTAACCTAGGACAGAAGCTGACTTTAAAAGGTTTTGTTGTACCTTATTGCATAATCTCAAAAAATATTTTAACTTTACGCATTACACGGCAGTCTCTATATATTCTCGTTCTTGCGCAGAACCAAGAACTGATTTCGCCATTCCTGAATTAGTTCAGAATTAGTTCATTAAATGTTGTAACACAGTAATAATATGTCCTAGGATCAGTTAAACGATTGTTGGAACACTAAAATGCTTCTGCGCACGATCCACCTGATTCAGAATTAATTCGGGCACTTGTTGGACAAACTTATTAAATGGATTAGTTGAGCTACATTTCGATAAATTCTTAAGCATCTTTGTGCATTCTTCAAGAAAATGTGACACTCGAAAATTTTGAATATTTCAATATTTTCTAATTCGCTCGATATTTTTTCTTTAATTAAGCATATGGGAACTATGAAATAATTTTGAAGATATGGACCAAAATCCTGACCCCATAAATTTCAACTCTTAATCAAGGGACGAAGCGATCATTTGTACTGACTGCATTTAAGGTCATTTTTTTCATTTTTTTGACGTGATTCATCATCCAGTTTGATATTTTCACGACGGATGCACTATAACCTTTCCTGGCATCGTTTAGATTGTTTGATTTTGACACCAGCATTTAAAATCTAATTACTGAAAGTTACTTGTTATAATGTAGAGGCATGTAGTCCATGTAGGTAGGTACTCACTAAAAATAAAAACAAACATTGCTCATGGCTGTGTTTCGTAACTTTCACGTTGCGACTGCTTAACGTTTCAAAATCAGTTTATCAACTTCTGTAAACTACCTGACTGCAACGGGTAACTTTGTTGCTAATTGTTTAATGTCTCTAAAACCAGATACAACAATGTGGCTACATCAATGATTGTCCACTTAAACGCCTCTGTACCGGTGCGTGCGACATGGTTCGACTTATACTAACACGAAGTTTTTGTTGATGAAACTTTTTATTTACATGGTTAATGTTTACGACTTATGACTCCTTATGAGTGTTGTGTGTTTTTTCTTTGATTTTCACCGCTGGAGACCTGGGAGGCCAGTACTCTTAATGAAAACCAGCTTTTTATTTATTTACTCAGTACGAAATCGACGTGTTGCCATCGATATCGATTTCATTTTGAAGTACGTATCTTTATTTAACAGGTAGGAGTGTTAATGTTTCAGTTGTGAAGCAAACACCACTTATTCCTCTTATTGAGGAATATTTGACAAAAATTAAAGTCTATCAATAAACAATGTTTCCGGTTTGAACCAAACATTTATCGTAACGCCTATTAATGAATATTTAACAAAAAGTAGGGTTTATCAATAATTCACAGTCCTGAAGGAAAAGCATGAGGTTAGTTTTGAAATGAATATATTTTGTCAAGAAGAAAAAAGGCAAAAGCGAAATATTAAAAATAGTATGTGCAATTTACACTCATGGGCTGTGAAAAAAAAAAAACTTTTTTTTTAAAAATTGAATTGTTGAATGTACTGCATAGTTATATATTTAATTACTAACAAAGCAGCTGTAACTCACTTATTCTCGTCGAGTCGCACCGTTTACCTTAGGAATATTCTACTGAAATTACAATTTTACCAAGAATTAATCGATGTCTTAAGAATTCAAGCCTCTCAATCATTTTAATGACTTAATAATGACACTTTTATACCAGTGGCGTAGCGTGGGTTTCAACCGCCCCTGGGCGTAGGTTAAATTCGCTGCCCCCTTATTTAAGTGTATAAATCCAAAGAGCGCCAAAATTTGCGAAAATTCTAAAGACCTTTCTGGTGAGAATAAATTGGTTAGTGTGCATTGTACAGGGTACCTTAACGAAGTCACGTACGTGTGGTATGTAATATAATAAACATAACGAATAACAGGGAATAAGTGTAGCTACGGTTTTGCAGTGAATATGTATCGAACAAAATCTGCTTTCTTCTTATTGTCCAGTATTTAGTACCGTTTCTCACCGAGACCTATTCAAACAGCCCTTAGCATTTTAAATTATCTGATTACTTAGTGGTTTGAATAATTACATTGGAAGCTGGATTCAACTCATAGGGAGCAAATAGCTGCAATTTGCTCAACATTGATGTAGTGATGTTGGAAATGTTTTTTGCATGGAAAAATGATTTATTTACTTATATAATCAAAAAGTGAAATTCAACCTCAAAAGTTTTAAAAGTAGATACTTATTTTATTAGGAACTAAATAGATACTTTGTTCGGAATATAAAACTTGAGTAAGTTCTGATGAAATACAAGGCACTTATGTAAAGCAAAGACCATTCTGTTAAAGACTATTAGCGAGGCATGCGGTCCATTTTTGGCATGGGAATGTACAAACTTTTATTCAAAGTCGCTATTAACCTGTATTTCTAATTAGAACAAAATGCAAAATAGGTTTACAGTTGTAAAACCGATTTGTCTTACTGAACGAAATATTCTTCCCACTTAACCTAGGCTTAGGACTGTCAGAAAATTTACATAATGTAACGCGAAATGTAAACAGCAGCGCGAAACGTGTTTACTCTTATCGGACGGCGGCTTACCTCAAAGGAACGCCGCTACGCTTAATAAGCGCAGCGGCGAGCAATAAAAACAGTCCCGAGCGTCCCGACAACAACTTAGTAAAGGAAGAATAATATATGACCTTCTGGACATTTCTAGGTGAACATTATTTGAGAAAGGAATGACCTGGAATCATTGCGAATACAATGGAGATATGTATATAAGCGGGCTTGCAGTCGGAGAGGAGATTAGACGTGAAGCCGCGAGTGAATAAACAAGCCGAAGAACAGACAAGCGAGAGCGTATAAATAAATTAATGATTAAGAGTGCGATATCAATTAATTAGTTAGGAAATAGTTAAGATAAATTAAGTAGTGTGTAGTGTAAAATTAGGACAGTGTAAATAAATTAGAAATAAATGTTACAATATGAACGTTTCAAGGTAATTTAACAGTCTTTAAAAACAATTATCTTTCAATCAAATCGATGAGATACATCTCAAAGATAAAAATATCTTTTTCATATTTATTGAAAGTGTACATAAATTTCCACCCCATCGAGAAGTGTCTCTTTTAAAAAGAGTGAGAAAACGCTCTCCTGGTACATTTAATGATGATTTTCTAATAAATCTAATTTCAATTATTTGAAAATGTTCGAACTGACGCGGTTAAAATTTTGCTGAGTCTCACAATTCGTCAGTAAATTGTTATAAAAAAAAGAAATGTTATTTTCCAAAAAGGGACAATCAGTTATTATCTATACAAGTGCGTTTTCACCTATCCATTCAAAACAATAATGTAAATTACAAATGTAATACCTATATACAATGGCCAGGAGCGTATTTATTTAATGATTTAATATGATAAGAGAAGAAAAAAAAACATTGCATATGCCTTTTAAAGCACTACGCTGACAGTCTATAATAGAATTATCTTTGGTAAAAGTGGTTTTCACACATAGGTATAAATTGTACACTTGGGATAAGTCTGGGTGCAAGTTTGAATCACTTCTTCGGCATATTTTCATTTCTTGAAGTATAAATAAACAGTTTGTTAGGTGTTTCAATTGATGTGTTTTCACACCGACGCACTACCCACCACTAATAAACTTTAAAGTTCATTTCAGTGATTTTAGAGAATAAAACAATATATGAAGCGGGAAACGAGTTAAAACAAGGAACGCACCAAAAATAAAACCTTCAGATTATAATCTTATTAAGCTATATTATAAAATAATGAAATTTGTAAATTTAATTACAATTTTTTTTTATTTACAGCAATTTTCAACATTAAGCATTGTTCTTTTAGCATTAGCATATGCTTATAAATTTTTATACGTGGATGTAGTTAGTCAGAGACCAATTTCAGATTGTGGTATTATGCGTTTCAGGCTCGTTGATTCGGGATTCGCCAGCCTAGACACCCAACAGGGTCGGCCTCAGAGGCCGATGAAATTTTTAGCAAAAGTATAAACAACAAGTAAAAAACAAAATTTATTCTTACCAACAACATACAAAATATAAACATCAAAATGGCTGTACCTGTAGATATAAGATATGTATAGATATATTTAATTATTCTACGTCTGAAACGACAATGCAACTACTATCATTATCACTACTACTACTACTTCACCTAAATTTATTACAAATTTATTTACATGATTATGTATTTGCAAATATTGTATTTCAATTTTGCACACGTGGTTAATTGCATTTTTCCAGTTGTGAGTAGTTATGTTTTTAAATTCGGAATTGATTAAATCAGTTACACTATTTAATAATTAATTTGGGATTGCTGTTTTTCGCACGAAAGTTATTTTTCAATTGAGCCCATAATAATTCTATTGGGTTAAAAACGTAATAATATGGCGTTAAGCGCAATACTCGATGGCCATGTTTCTTTACCATTTCGTCGACATAATAATGTTTTTTAAATTCTTTGGTATTTAATACCTGCTAAAAATTATTTTTTTCGGTAATTTTGTTCAAAATATAAATCGTTGTTTATTAAAAACTCCTAAATTTCCAATTTTTTAGAGCCAGAATTTGGTATTTTGTATGATTGTCTGGAATGGTACGCTGCGTTATCTATACAATTGTGCTATTTGGTTTTTACCGTGGTAACAGTGGTTTCGAACTGTGGTTTTTCAAACAACATGCTATCTGTATCCTGGTGATAATCCAAACTGCAATGTCTTACATCTTTTGCACATAAAAGAAGTGCACCTCCCACCCATCCCAACTCACTTCCACAATGTAAAATGCAAATACGTTTGCATCTTGGGGGAGGAATGTCCACTTTGCATAAATTGCTGTCATTAGTCCAACACTTTTTGGTAATGTCATTAGTGTCAAACCAGGTTTCATCTGAATAATAAATCATGGATTTTTATCATCTCGGACTTGTTTAATATCTTTAAGATAGGTATTTCTCAAGGATATTAAACGTAGATTTCATAATAGTTTGCCGTTTATTTATGGCTTGAAATTTAAAACCGTTAGTCTTTAAATACCTCCATAATGTACTCTTAGAACTTTGCCAATTTCATCATTAAAAGTATTTAGTGTTGGATAATTATTTTTACCATACATTTTACAAATTATTTCTCTTACAGTTATTTTCGCCTTGTTTTCTTCTCCTTAGGACATTCTTTTAGTAGTCTGCTTACTGTAGCCAATGAAACTTTAGTTTAAGGACCTGTTCTGTTTAGGGCTTCAGTAGATGATAATTCCTCAGAAAGACCCGTTCCGATAAGAGACAACGATAATTAGAAAATGTATTCAACAATCTATGTACAAGGGTTAATTTTATTTCAATTAAATTAAAGAATATTTACCTTTGTATACATTTGTAATGATATCTTTGGCATCTTCTGAATAAAAGCAAATTTTATTACTGACTTGTTTTTTTTTTGTTTCTAATGAGACGTCAAAAGTTGGAAAACATGATTCGTCATTCTCACTCATTTTAAAACGCCTTTTGTTCGAATATAAACACACAATGAAATAAAGGCACAACTGGTTCGTCGTTTGAAATAAAGTTTTTCATACTTGAGTTACAATAAATTTCCAAGAAAATTCAGTAATATTCATTAAAAACTCCTCATACTTTAAGCCCTTACCTGTAATGGACGGGTAGAACTTATAATGTTAAGAACACGCGGTAGTCGCGGTACGGAACGTAAGCAATAGCCACCCTTATGTAAATAGAATATAAGAATGGGACATTCAGTTCTAAGGCATAAACTACATGCAAGCCCTTTATCGACAGGTAATGGGGAATCCCGAACCAACCAGCGTGAAATGCATAATAGATATATTTATAGTCCAGGAATCGAAGCTTAAATTAGTTCAAAACCTTGCAATTTTTTCATAATTCATCGATTTGCATGAAAATTTGGGATCAAGCTCAACTTACCCTCCACTTCAAATTCTATATTGTGCCGACGAGCGCTGTTTATTTTTTAAGGGCGAAAATCTCCCCTTATTTCCAAAATCTATAAAACAGCTTAAGGATAGTGAAATTTGGTTCAAATGAGTTAATTAATGATTGTTTGATGCCTAAATCACACTCTCAGAATATTAAAAACCTTAAAAATTATCTCTTTAAGGGTAGAAACCACCCCTTGTTACTAATTCTACGAAAAAAGCTTATGGTAAGTAAAACTTGGTTCAGATGAGTTAAATAATGATTGTTTGATGCTTTAAACATTATTTCAGAATATTTAAACCCTTAAAATTCATTCTTTAGGGGTATAAACTATACCCCTTAGTACTAAAACATACAAAGAAAAAATCTTAAGGTGAGTAAAACTTTGTTCAGATGAGTTAAATAATGAATGTTTGATGCTAATTATTATTTCAGAATATTTCAACCCTTAAAAATCAACCCTTATTATAGTTCAATTAAAAAAATCATTCACCCTCAAAGAATTAATAATTTATTACTGCGTTTCAATTTAGAAATGTTAATATTCAAAATATTACCAACTTGATTTTGCAACTTGCAACTATGCAACCACCATAAAATTGCAATGCTCAAAACTACATTAATATGTAAAAGTAGAAAAAAAATGCACAAATACAAAATATATACATTTATATATAAATTCAATCTTATGCATTTATATTATCCATTTTTATATTTTATATTTCTTCACTTGCTTCATTAGTGTCATGATCGTCTTCTTCGTCATCTTTTATTAATGGAGTACTATTGCTACAATCTTCACCAGACCAACTGGAGCAAGTTGCGTTACAAAACAATCCAACTTGTCTGCAGCCACATGAGGCACCGCAACCGTTCTTACATTGACAAAATATCATTTTTAAAAGCTCTTGAGGAGCAGGCAACTCGGCAACTCTTTCATTTTAATTGGGTGCAATGATCCATCTTTTAAGAACCACCCCCAGTGCCCCAGTCCACTGGCTAGATGGTGATATTTCCATGCCACTGCTGGATCTGGAAGTAAGTTCTTTTTGAGTATTCATCGAAGGCATCTACAGTAGGCACAAGAGACGGCAATTTGACGACGCTGTTTTTCATAGTAGCCTTGATGAACAATTCGTAGCACATATGCTCAAGAAGAGCTTTCAAGTCTTCATCTTTTTTAATCTTTAATTGTACTCTTTCGCAGTCCCGTACAAAAAAAATGCACAGTATCTACCGGCTTTTACAATTTCTGTAGTTTCAGCAGTAGCACTATAAAATATTTTGGCCCTGGAAATCTCCTCTTTTTTTCTATAACATCAAAAAACTTCTTTTTGCCCTTATTATAAAGTGCCGAACGCTGCCACACCCAGTAAATGCCTGTGAAAAAGCTAATAATTTTGCACTATTCGGGTATCTTATTTCAAAATCTTTATTAGAATATACTTGTGAAGGAACATTTTGTTTACCAAGTTGAAGAATAAGTCTGTATTGTGTATGTGCCTAATGTGTAGCATAGAAATGTGTACATGTAACGTAGATTATACTCCGATTTTGGGTTCTTTCATTTTTCGAAAAAAATACAAAAGGGTTGAGTTTAAAAGGCTCAAAAACGGTAGTGCTCACACGTAAATAAAAGCTTAAAACATCATTATCTCACTTAATATTTATTGTGCATAAAATTTAAGGGAAGTAAAATCTTGAAAATTAGAAAAGCTACAATTTTATATTCTAGCATATTTTCCTTATCTCCATTACTTTTGGAGTTATTACGAAGAGAAAGTAATTTTTTTTTTCGAAATTACAAAAATTCAGTATTCTCTATTAACACCACTTTTTTTTTTTCAAAATGGAGCATTCTAAACCTACCAAACTTCTGAAATGTATTGATAGTATATAAATAAAAAAAAGTGACCAAAGCCAAAGACTAGTAATTTTAATTAGGGTGGCAAACAGGGGGTTATTTCCGCTGATTGTTCCGTTAAAAATAAGTAGGGACTTACTTTATTTTCGTCATAACTCACTCAATTTTAATGCTGGAGAGTTTTTTTAAAGAAGGGTTTTTTTGAATGCTTTATAAATGTTACTTAAGTTTTTCTCGAAAAACGTATATTTTTCTCGTTATTTGACTTTAAAACTCTCAAACTTGACGTTTGGCGAAGTAGAACTAACCTTTAACAAGCCATAGCCGGTGTGTATTGGTCGCACAACAAATGTAAATAAATAATTTTGTTTCTTTTTTTGAAAGCTACAATTGTAATACGTAGTTTTTTTGGTAAAAGTAAAGTTAATACTTTTTTTGAAAAATCGTTTAAAAACGTTAATTTTTACGATGAAAAACTAAGACTTTCGACCGCTAATAACTCGAAAAGTATTATTTTCCAAAAACAAATGTATAGATCATTTTTTGTTTAGAATTGGTCGTTCTATCGATTCCTGTGGTCAAAATACAATAAAAAAACTTATATTATATATAAGCTTATTTATATATAAAAGCTTATTCTCTTGTGGAATCGCATCGGGATCAAAAACTAATTATTTTTTTGATCCGACGGTTTATTTCTAAGCTATACCTTTTTTTTTTCGTAAAAATATCTTAATTTCCTCAGTAAATGTTTGATTAAAAGTTTAACACAGTTATTGTCAAACGAAGAAATATTTTATTCCACATGATATTTGAGATCTAGAACAAAAAGACCAGTTTCCCATATGCAATAACATTGGGGTGCAGTCCAATTCTATGGTATCGTATTAATTTGTATCTTTTATTTTATTTTTATTTATTTTGTATCATAACACAGCCCCACAAAAAAAATAAAGTCCGGATCTGTAAATCAGACATGTGTATCCTTATGTATTTTTTACCGCTAAATTCGAATCCGAGGTCAGAAAAAGGCCTACACCCCTGGAATTGGCTCCACAGGCCAATCGGAGGCCGGAAAATCGAGATTCGCATGTCGGGATGGCAGCACTCGGATTTTGGTGTATTTCCAAACTTCAACAACGCAGACGATGGTGACACAGTTCGAAGCCAATTGGAATTCACCCTCTGGGTCCAGAGAACAATTTCACCGTCGTCTGCGTTGCTAAAGTTTGAAAGTACCTACATGAAAATCGGAGTGCTGCGATCCCGACCTGCGAATCTCGATTTTCCGGCCCCGAGAGCCCATTTTCCGACCTCAGAAGGTGAATACCAGTTGGTTCTAAACTTTTTTGACCACGAATTCGGCTTTGACTTGTGAATGAATCGACCTCGTCTGAGCATCCGTCATCCCGGAATTCACGTTTCACACCTTATAGCGGCCATTTTCGACCTCTGGGGCCAATTTTAGGGGTGCAGGCCTTTTTCTGACCCCGGATTCGGATTCAGCGGTGAAAAATACATAAGGATACACATGTCTGATCGACAGATCCGGACCTTTTTTGTGGGGCTGTGTAATGTGCGTACCTACCTTATGGTACTCTTGCGTTAATTAATGTCTGTGGGTTGAGAGTATGCTATTTTCCATCTCATTCTAAAAGCTTGTCCGAAATACAAAGTGTTAAAAAACGAGTGTCACATACTTTTAGGAGAGAGGGGCGGTATGGCTCAAAATATACAGAAAAGTCTTGGTAAACATGTGTCCGAAAACTATTGGTATTTGTGGTACAGGACGTTAAAGCTTAAAAAAATAGTCAATTGTCCAATCACCTTCAAATCTAATTTCTGTAGAATAGCGAAACTTAGGTCATTTACTATAAAAAAATTTAGTATAACTTTACAATAAAATTTTCAACATTAATTTTCTGGAAAACTGCTGCTCTGCTCGAAATCATCATGTTTATCCTTTATTCTTTCTCATTCTTTCTGTATCCTGTCATCCTTTAATCGGTGTTACATTACATACGTCAAAGTGACAACTAAATAACAGACGTCAAATAGTACTGCAATCAAAAACTTAAATAATATTCATCGAAAGAATATTAGTAACACTTTACCCTTTGCTTAAATAATTTTGTGTCACAACGCTTAACTGCATCAGGTAAGATATTCCCAATACTCCGGGCCATCCTGGCTCCTTCTAAGATACCTGTATGCAAGGACCGGATTCTGCTTGCTCGAGTGTTGTATTTATGAACATCTCCATGGGTTTGATATATACTAATTGTTCTGCTTTGTATATAATAGACACTCAAGTGTGTATGAACTCAGCACAATCAGCAAAGTGACCTCATAAACATGCCCCTGCAGCCATCCCTGTAACTCAAGCCTGATAACAATCTTTTCTGTAGGCTAAATACTCTGTATACATTGTCTGCGTAGCCCCATGTAAGAATTGCATATGAACTGTGTATGAAACAGTGCGAAATACGCTGTTCTCATAGTGTCGACCGAGATCCAGTGCTTTAGGTTTCGAAGCACATAGGTTTCTACTTAGTTTAGCAACGACGGCATCAAAAGTGTTTCCCTCACGTTAGTCTAAGCTCTAAGGTCAAGGATTACACCCAGGAATTTCATCTCTGCACAATTCTCAATGTCAGAGAGGTCTCTCATCGCAAATACTATTCGTTTTGCCATGTCTACATTCAACAATAACCTATAAGTGGAAGAAGAGTGGTAAGAGAAAATGATTTATGTAAAATGCTTATTTTTTTCATAATTCTTAATCCAAATTTGTAAACAGTAATTACAACAAAATTAAGGTTTTTTACCCCCAACAACCTATAGAATTACCTTTTACTTAAAAGCACTCGAGCACTGAAGTCAATTGATAGATTATTTTGCAGAAATTGAAGCGTATTCCAGCTTACTGCAGATATATCTAATATAAAAATTGTATTGCTCGTAGATCTGAATATGTCTCTAGTTTCTATAACAATATCCCAACATTATAACATCAGCATTGTTATGGTAATTGAAAATAGTTTCTTTATCAAAGAGTATTAGGGATCCTTGGACTTCTAACATCTTTCTGGAATTATTTTGTGTTGGGCAGTTTCGGTAATTTACTATCTTTGGATGTATCATTGGTAAAATTTCTAGCTGCTCAGCATCTATTTCTTCTCTTCAGTCGCGTTTTCTCTGGTGATAAGCTCCATTTTAAAAAATCGTCGTGGTTGTTTCTCGCCGATCATTCTATTAACATGATCAAACCTCACGAAGTCATTTTTTTTCATTACTTTTATTATGACATTTTTACCGTCTGCTTTTCTTCTTAGAACTGAGTTTTTCTTTTGGTCCATTTAACTTAATTTATACTCTTAAAATTTTGCTCTATGGTCAATAATAATGACCATAGCTGATAATTCTAAAAATTACGTGCACATGTTTTTCTCTTGTTTCCATTGATTGATGTTTTTGTCAGAGCAATGACATTATTATTTGTATAATCACTTTACATTTTAATTCTTTCTAGAATTATCTTCTGCTATCTCCCACTTCACCATTCCTAAATATTTATAGTTTTATTCACCTCATATATTTTCTGGCTCCAAGAGCACCTAAGATTTTATCGGTATTTTCCTTTAAAAGTATTGGATCGTCTACAGTCTACATAGACCATAGTAATCCGCGACATCTCGCGAACAGTTGTGTGATATTTACTATGGTATAATGTATTTGTTTAGTAAATGACCAGCCGAAGAAGAAGGACGGAGGTAATAAGAAGTAAGCAGGAAAGAAAATGCTTTGATAGAGAAACTTTATTTCCTTAAACCTACAGGTCAAATGCCTGTGTGTATTGTAAGGGTATAGTATTATGTTGTTACCAATTTTGTCAGCTTCGCTCAGAGGTCAACTTAACTTCGCCCCTTTTCTCCACCCGCGCAGAAAGTGAAATTTGGGTTTAACGCAACGGGTTCTTTGAATGAGTGAATGTAACGGGGAAGGAGCTTTATTTAATCCATTTATCAGTTTATTTCATAGTACAATTTTATTATCTTCAGTGACTTTGTCATTTTTTGTTCGTCTTGATGTTTTGTTCAAGTTCTGTATTCTTCTTGAAGAAGGGGCTATTGCTTTTAGTAGAATACGATTCGATCTAGTGTAATCACTAGATGTTTCACTGTAAACTATGTTTCAGGTTATTTTTATGTACGGTTGTCAGTTGTCACCACAAGTGTTTTTGAGCAACGGTCAGAGTTTAATGAGAAATATCCAGGGAAGCACATAGACCAAAAGCACGTAACAACACTTGTGCATAAATTGCCAGAAACGGGATCAGTGACAAATAAGAAAAGAGAATATACCAGAATAATGGATGAAATGGTTCAGTTTGAGGTATTACGTCATTTCTGTATGCATCTAACCAGTTCTTTCGTCAGATTTCTGCAGCCAGTGGACTATCATATTCATCATTAGGCAAAGTTGCAAAAATTCATAAACTCCATCCCCATAAATTGAAGATTCTTTAGAAGCTGGAAAGGCTTTAAGGAGAGGCTGATTACTGATTAAGCCGGCTACTCACTACGCGAGATTTGCCAAGTTACTTGACTTGGAATATACTTGGCAAGTACTTGTCCGAGTCCAAGTAAATTGTACACACTACGTGCCTACTTGAAAGTTTCAGTTTATTTCGGGAAGGGCAAGTAGATAGACAAGTACTTATTGAAGATGGACCCGAGTTCTGATACATCTTTAGCTGCCTTTGTTACATTAAGTTGTGGTTATCTTTTACTCAAAAATATAAGAAAAAAGCACAAACCTAGAAGATGGTGGGTATCATCTTTAAATCATAGTAGAGATAGGTATGTATAAAATGTACTTATTTTTTAAATGAATGTAAAACCCCACGCCAGTGAATGTCCAATCTTTATGTATTACTGTTTACGACGAAAAACCACACTCCACTTGCAGAATCAAAATCATAAACATGGTATATCTCTTGAAAGACTATAGCTACTCGTCAAGTAAAAAGCGCGTAGTCAAGCGCAGAGTAGACAAACTCGGAAGTAATCCACTCGCCGCCTTTGACTTGGACCCGTTTTCCGACAAGCGATGGGAAGTACAAGTAATTCTCCAAGTCAGGGCGAGTCGCCGTACACATTACTCGCTACTTTGCAAGTACTTGGCAAGTAACGCGTAGTGAGTGGCCGGCTTTATGATGGGGGATTACAGCTTTGTAACATTATGGTAAACATTATCAACGCGAATAGAGACCAACTGAAGAACATTTGTTTCAGTGATATCTCATATTTGTCTAGAAGGGCATCTTAAAACTCCTCAAATACTGTTTAAATAAATGTTTATGCATGGATTTTAGGAGATGCGGTAGTCGGACCAATATTATTGGTGACACAGAATGGTAAAATGTATCTGGACTTGCTGGAAAATGTCATTAATCCTTTAAGTTGAAAATCAGCCTGATATTCAAGAAATTCTAATGTTCAATGAAGAACTATTGTTTCAGCAAGATGGAGCCCCTCCACATTTGTTGTAAATGTTCGGAAGGGGTTTAACCAGAGATTGCCGAATCATTGGATTGGCAGGGTTGCAGCAGTCACTACATTTATCCAGTCTCGATTTCGTTCTTTGAGGTCATCTAAAATCTCCAGTCTTTAAAACCAAGCCAGTGAGTTTAGTTGACAACAGATTATCAGTGAGGGCAGAATAAACGCTTGAGAGACATTCCAACCGGTGTACCGCCTATACTACTGCATGGAGAATAATGGTAGTCACTTTAAACATCTCTCTTAATTTTTATTCCGGTTTGGATAAATTTAGCACAAACGACATATTTCTTTGTTTTAATTAAAAGTTTCTAATAATTTTGTAATAGTGCACCCATGATAATTTTATTTTGGGCCATCTTATTCTCAAAATCATAATTCATAGCAAAATGAATCAACACCAATAATGAATGAAAAAATTTACAATGAAGTGTCAGAAGATGAATCCTTGCATTCATCATTTCCAAGAGGTTGTTGGTAGTAGCAATTAACGCCTTAGTGTTCTGTAACAGTGCACAACTAAACATTTTACCTTATCTACTGGCTTCGTACACTAAACTGTACCATTAAACTTTAGGATCTTCACGAAAAAAACGTAAATCAGACCTCGGAGAATTATATAGCTGAGTTCCTGATATTACTTATTCAATGAGAATCTCAAGGTAGGCCATTCAATTGAAGAATTCTGAGGGGCGGTGTGTAGGGATGAGGGGGTGAGTAATGCGAATCTCAAAGATATGTGAGGAAATGTCCCGCTTTCGATCAAAATGGACGTGTTTCGGAAATTTTCCATTACCACCGTACTTTCGGAGATATTAAGAGTTAGGTTTTTACCAAATCTTATTGTCAGGAATAAGGGCGGCGGTCATTTCGTACGGAATTTTAATCCCCAACCCTAAGATCCGTCATTTCGTACCGCTCCTCTCAGATAAATTTTTAAGTATAAAATGAGTATCGAGATGGTCATCGCTCCTGTTCGTTTTACTTTTTACTAAACCTCAATTGTTTATCCTTGCCCTTTAACAAGCGATAGCGAATAGAACGAAAATAGAGTAGCCCACTTCGGGAGGTAATATGTACTACCATTTCCGGAAGTTCTATACATTATTTTTTATAAAATCAGACAAGTACGAATTTATCCATCTTGGGAGGTACACCCGTACAAGTTGACCTGTCTCGGTAAGGATAAATTTCAGATATGGATTAACCCGTACGAAATGACGCGTGCCCAATGGAATAAAATGTGCATGACTTTTACAAACCTTAATAAATTTTTTTATTGCTCTATAGCAAAATTTAAATTTTAGTAATTTAATATATAAATATATGAAACATGTCACCTCAAAAGTGTTGATAACTCTCCAAATAGCCTTTTTGTTAACCGAAAATGAGTTAATGCTCCACGATTACCGCCTACACTATGGAAATTGAATTGTCTTAAAATATACGAAACATTTAAACTAGTTCAGAATTTTAACAAGAATATTCGTCAAAATCATTGTAAACTGAACAGTACAAAATTCATGAAGTATAAAACATGCAGTTTTATTCCTGAAATACGAGTAAAATGGAATAAACCTTACGAAATGGAAAATGGGATGGTTTCAGGTAACGTGTTAATACGTTTCCAGTGAATTAGAGCTTTTCGCAGAGTTTCCGAATGACCTTTTCACTTTTACATCCCCCTACAACTTTTACATCTCCTCTTTGTATCAGTCATAGACAGATACATTTTATTGGCATATATCTTAAGTATCCTACATCCCGTACTAAAAGAAATGGCGTATCTGAAATGTCAATTTACATGAAACATTTGCGGAAACCAATTAACCTTTACAACTTCTTCACGAAACAACACTAAATAAACAATTGGTTTTTATTATACTGGTTTTACGAACCTGAAACCTAATACTGTGCTTGAAACTTTCAACATTTCTCACTGCTCCCTTTATAGACACTGCCATTGATCGAGGGTAGCTTTTAAAGCTTATTAAAATCCTCATCGTGAACGGACGGATAGATTTTAATAAACCACACGTATTAATACCGAAAAAAATTGTGTACCTTGAGAAATATTGCTATCAAAGCAAATGAAAAATGTCATTTTATCTAATAGTACTAGTATTGCATTTGAATTTTTGTTAAACTTTCTACAAACAAGTTGTATTTTATGTTCTGTATCAAAAGTGTTTCCGGAGTTAAATGGTTATTAGTTATAAAGTTGCTATGCAAAAATAATACACTGAAGACAAAAATTTTAGAAGACTAATTAAAGTGTTATTAATAACAAAAAGCGGCAAAAATAAGTTTACTAAATAAAAATATACTGTTAAATACTGGTAGGTGTACCAGTACTTATAAAGAACTTATAAGTTAAATTAACGAAATTTTTGTATATATTTGTTGGTGTAATTTATTTGATACTTCAGAAATGTGAAAGAATTTATTGTTTGCGTCGCCATCAGGCAGGAGACACTTCAATTATTGTTTTTATTTAATTTTAACGATTATGTTGTGGCGAATGCCGTCGTTCCTACGCACCTAATCCGCGCACATATATATATTCTACTCAGAGAGCAGTGACCAAACACACATTAACCACTTCAGAAAAATCAACTCGTAAATAGTTTTTAAAACCCATTCGGAACTAATTTAAACCTGTCAGTGTGTATACACGTCGCTAAAATTTGTTTCCATCTTAACAGTGAATAAATCATGTAATTAGAAATTTTACAAAAAAAAAGTTCAAATAGCTGCGATTTTCATTTAGATTCAACGTCATTGAGTAGCCATTAAAATTATTAAACAAGGTTATATGTCCAGTATACATTTAGGGTTCATTACTCCATGCCAAAAACAAATCGGTATCGTCATTTTGCCGATCACGCTTCCACTGATTCAAGACAACAATATTAACGACTTGCCGTAAATATCAAAAGTTATCGTTGAAGAACATAACAAAACAATGGGATGGTATTATGAAGTTTGCAAATAGTAGGCGTGACATTCAGTGTTCACAGAATAATGTAATATATTACAGGTACATTCTTCATGAATCCCCACACAACAATTGTTGTTACAGATGATTTAATGCCGACGTTTCGTCCGTGATTCCGGACATAATCATGGCTAGTTTTTCAGGCCAAGTCGATAACATTACATTCATTTGAACACTGTATATCGCCGTTTTGAGATTTATTGGAGGATCATTATTGATAATAGAAACCCCCCAAAATGTGAGCGTGTTGGACCAGTATCAGAATACAACTTGTATTCTTGTTGTATGGAATAAAGACTAACAAGATGTTACGGCAAAAGTAAGCTAGTTTTCATGGTGGAATAATGGACATTGCTTTGAACACATGCCTTCGACAATTCCAAAAGGTACACGTCATAGAACAAGAGAAACGATGGATTTATTGATATAAAGGATAATCAAGAATTAAAAAGAAGGATAATTTGCGGAGTAACACCAAAAATATTCTTTACTGTCCTCGAATGATCCAGAACAAGTTTAGTGTTTTTCCAAAGGAGTTGCATTAGCCCAATCTAATTAGCTCCAAAGAGGGGCAAACCTTGCAAACATTTTTGACAGCAATTTTCCTTCGGAATTGTTTAGGGGGGGGTCACTGGCAGTCTAAATTTAGATTGCCGGGGTACCAGGCCCATTGCTTCATCCGCCATCTTGAATTTAAGGGTGAACTTTTGTTTATTAAATAACTCGTTTATTTTCAATTTTAAACGAAAATTAGCTATTACAAAAGTTGTTTAAAATTAAATTTCCTACAATTTTGGTTCCTATCATTTTCTTCCTACGATCGATATTTTTCGATGTATACCCGAGAAAAGTAGGGGATGAAATCTTATCATTGTCTTTTCGCGTTTATTGTCAATTTTACGCGAAAAATTGTGATGAATAAAGTTGTGTAAAATAAAATTTCCTACAATTTTGGTCCTTATCAATTTTGCCGTAGGATCGATATTTTTCGATTTATACCTGAGAAGAGGTGAGGGTGAACCTGTAAGTATTGTATTCTCGCGTTTATTATTGATGTTTTCGTATTAATATATTTTTTTTTTTCGATCCTACGAAAAAATTTATAAGTACCAAAATTGTGGGAAATTTGATGTCAAACAACTTTAGTCTTAACAATTTTTCTCGTAAAATTGGCAATAATACGATGGTAAGATTTTACCCCCACCTCTTCTCAGGTATAAATCGAAAAATATCGATTCTACGGCAAAATTGATAAGGAACAAAATGGTAGGAAATTTTGTTTTAAACAACTTTGTTAATCACAATTTTTCTCGTAAAATTGACAATAAACGTGGCAATACGATGGTAAGATTTTACCCCCACCTCTTCTCAGATATAAATTGAAAAATATCGATTCTACGGCAAAATTGATAAGGAACAAAATTGTAGGAAATTTTATTTTAAACAACTTTGTTAATCACATTTTCGCCTAAAATTGACAATAAACGTGAAAAGACAATGATAAGATTTCACCCCCTCCTTTTCTCGAGTATATATCGAAAAATATCGATCCTAGGAAAAAAATGATAGTAACCAAAATTGTAGGAAATTTTATTTTAAACAACTATGTTTATCACAATTATACGCACAAAATTGAAAACAAACGAGTTGTTCAATAAACAAAAATTCAATTTCGGGTATAAATCGAAAAATTTCGATCGTAGGAAGAAAATGATAGGAACCAAAATTGTAGGAAATTTAATTTTAAACAACTTTTGTAATAGCTAATTTTCGTTTAAAATTGAAAATAAACGAGTTATTTAATAAACAAAAGTTCACCCTTAAATTCAAGATGGCGGATGACGCAACGGGCCTGGTACCCCGGCAATCTAAATTTAGACTGCCAGTGACCCCCCCTAAACAATTCCGAAGGAAAATTGCTGTCAAAAATTTTTGCGAGGTGAAATCCTAATTCGATTGGGCTACGTTGGTCGTTTGGAATTTAAAGGATTTAATTTTTGTGACGTGTAGTATTTGTTTTATTTGTTGACGTCAGTTCTTATTAAAATCCTTTACTCCTTTTGTTGAAAGTATATCATAAAATTTATAACTTATTACTTAAGCGTTATTGTTGGGTATATATCTTTTTTATTTAACTTTTGTGTTTTCATTGACCATTGTCGTTGTTAAATAAAGGTCTTTGCACTGGAAGTCTAAAATATTCCGTGTAAAAAATAGCGCTACATTAAATATCTACCTTCTTTTTATAGAAATAAAAACCGTATAAACTAACAAATAAATCCACAAGAAGGAATCTCCATTACATATTACCCTTCAAAATAATTCTGCTGCGGTTTTATCAACACTATGCAAATGTATTATTAAAACACTGATTGAGTACCAAGATTTGAAAAGTTGAACGCTTAAACCGTTTTTATTGACAAAATACGCCAAATGGATGTATTTTAGACATTGGCATTAAAATGTTTAACAATTTTGTATTCTCATTGTCCCAATTCCTACAGAGTTGTGAAACATTCGTAGAATAATTCGTAAAAGTACTGTAGAAGTCTAACCGTCTAGCCGAACAAGGTGAACTCTTATCAACCTGTTATCAGGAATCTCGTTGAGAAAACCTAAATTATCTTCTGTCGTATGTACTATTGTACCGTCAAACTATGCCGAAGTAGAAATCAGTCAAAATATTGTATCGTTATCGCTTGTATTGAAAATGAAATGAAATCAAACTTTTTTTGGGGGGAATTCCATCAAAACAATTTTCTGGGGGGGGGGGCTTAGTGAAGATACAACAAAAGTATTCTCTAAGTTATCTGAGCTCCATATTCGTACATTTTGTGTATTGACCTATAGACCAAGAGCTGGAGACGAGATTTCAACGTCGTCAGTAATATGGAATTCGTAAACAGGAATAAACTCTATTACCATCAGTTATTAAAGTTCCGAGCAGGCGGACAGATTACTTGGGGCTAAGGGTAGTTATAAGGGGTGAAAGTTGATTATTTTTGGGGAAAATTTCGGCATCGATAATACGCTTAAAAATGTATTTAATGATAGGTCTTACCATACCTAAACGAAATTCCAAGCGGCGGACACATAAGTAGGTGCAAAGGGGGCGGCGGACAAGGGTAAAGGGGGTGAAAACGCGGTGAGCTATACCCGAAATTTCAACGTCATCGTCATCAGCAATATGGAATTCGTAAACAGGAATAAACTCTATTACCATCAGTTAATAAAATTCCGAACAGGCGGACAGATTACTTGGGGCGGAGGGTAGTTTATAAGGGGTGAAATTGGTTAATTTTTCGGGAAAACTTCGGCATCGATAATGCGCTTGAAAATTTATGTAATAATAGGTCTTACCATAACTAAACGAAATTCCAAGCTGCGGACACATGAGTGGGTGCAAAGGGGGCTGCGGACAGGGGTACAGGGGGTGAAAAGGCGGAGAGCTAATAGAGCCGAAATTTCAACGTCATCACTCATCAGTAATATGGAATTCCTAAGTAGGAATAAACTCTACTACCATCAGTTATTAAAGTCTCGAGCAAGCGGACAGCTTACTCGGTGCGGAGGGTAGTTATAAGGGGTGGAAGTGGTTAATTTTTCGGGAAAATTTCGGAATCGATCAGAAGTTTAAAAATTTATGTAATGATAGGTCTTACCATAACTGGACGAAATTTTATGCGGCGGACACACTAGTGGGTGCAGAGGGGGAGGCGGATAATGGTAAACGTGGTGAAAATTTATGGAAAAATTCGTGAGTTTATTCCTGTTTACGAATTCCATATTACTGATGACGATGGAATTTCGGCCCTCGATCTCCGTCTTTTCACCCCCTTTACCCTTGTCCGCCGCCCCCTTGGCACCTACTCATGTGTCCGCCGCTTGGAATATCGTTTAGGTATGACAAGACCTATCATTACATACATTTTTAAGGGTATTATCGATGCCGAAATTTTCCCGAAAAATTATTAACTTTTACCCCTTATAACTACCCTTAGCCCCAAGTAATCTGTCCGCCTGCTCGGAACTTTAATAACTGATGGTAATAGAGTTTATTCCTGTTTACGAATTCCATATTACTGATGACGTTGAAATCTCGTCTCCAGCTCTTGGTCTACTACTCGGAAACCACTGGCAAAGACGTCTAGGATGGTCTGCCGACAAAAGAACTCTGTTTGATTGAATTATATACTATTATATGGATGCATGTCCCAAGTTCTTCTTTAAAATCATTCGACATGTTTCATAAAAGATTCCAATTTCATGAGAAATATTTCAAAGGCTCTTATTTCAATTTCTAGCTAACGTCGCTTTTGCTACAAACACTGGTAAGATCCGCTGAAAATTCATTTTTGGTCAATTATCATTGCAAACCAAATAGGCTTTAGTCGTGCAAAATTTAATGCTTTTTGATCAAAACAAGTTTGAATGTAATAATCTTTCTGGGCAGATTTTAGCAGTTAACAGTGGTATTCAAGATATGATCAACCTATTATTACTGGCAGATAACTGAAAATGCGTACACATGATTGATTCAGATAATTTTTTATATCTAAGTACTTAATCATTACAAGTGTTATTGACTTTTTAATTATTCTCCCTTGCATCATCATATACCAGAAGTTCATACAAAAATCATCTCTTCTCAGTAATATGACCTGTGAGATGAATTTTGGCAAATCTTGAAGTAACCTTAATTTTCAGTTGATAACGGAGAAGGAATCTGTATAAATCCGACAAAATTGACTTCTAAAAATAACTTTCAAAAATACGACAAAATACTCGAAAAATGTGCACTTCCCTGTAGCGCGAAAGTCTCCTCACGTTTCTACCTTGGGAAATTAAAAGGTTTATTCGAATATCCCCCACGAGGAACATCAAACTGATGTTTAAAAAAAACCATAAAATCTTGAACACCAATCATAAAATGTCGTGAAACTTAACTTGTAACAGGTAGGGAAAGATTACAAAGAGAATGTCTCGGGAACCCAGAATAAGATCATTAAACGACAGATACTATGGCTTTTTGAATTTTTAATCAAATCTATCATTGTAACCAACACATAAAACTTAGTAGCTTGTTTTACGGTCGATACGCGACACTTTCTAGAAATATATGGTTGAGATCTCCAGTGATTGGGTTATATTTAAACTTTTTCCAAGCTCAATCACTTTAAAATTCCCACCTTTACAGTGCAAGAATCCTTAAAACTTACAGACCGCCTGTACCGCAATCTAAATTGCTAGTTTTTGCAATATTTCATTGCTTACTATGTCTTTGAACTTATTAATAGGATATTTCATCCTTCGCCTATTATTTTTGTAAAACACTTTATATTTGATCCATTGAAAATCTCGCCAAATACTATTATAGTTTGATAATCGGGAGCCGAATAGTCGAACGAAAATGATTATGAAATTTGTAGGTAACCAGTTCATTCATTATTTATTAACCGAAAATATTGATTTCCCAACAGGCATTACCCTATACACAACAAAAGGTAAATTACAAATTTACAAGATTGGTAATAGTCAAAAATTCGATGTTTGAAATTAGAATTTTCCATGAAATACCTACGTTTTCAATTTAGATTTTTTGCCGATGTAAAAATACATGTACGTTTTATTCAGCTTTATAAAAAAGTTGCAACGCACTTTACACAAATTAATTTCAGCAAGATGCGTTTGAGCAAATTGGAAAATGTGTAAAAACAATAGAAATATCTAAAAAGAAAATGTGAACCATTCGTGCGGTATTAAACCTTTTTGTAGTCATTAGTGGACAAACCTTTTAATGTCCAACAACTGTGTAAATCTCATATCGTTTATACTTTATGAGCGTTTGAACGTAAATAATTCAGTTTATTACTTGATTATTGAGAAGGAATGGTCGAATTTACGAATGAATAAAAAGAAAACAGAATTGAAGAGGATTTCATTATTTTCAAATGAAACAAAGTACCATAATCCTTTGATCGGTGTTTGCCCCTAATTGAAACAAGAAATTTAAATAAAATCTCTTAATTCAACGGAATTTTTTAATAATTTATTGCTAGAATCGTAACTATTTCAACTAAACATGTAAAAATTGAAATATTACGAAATAGGAACAAAATTACATTGTGTAGATTAATTGCATATATATCAAATGGTACCCACTATTCAAAGTGTTGAGCTTTTAATCGAAATGTAATGTGTCTTTTATACATATCCTGTCAGGATAGAGCTTTTTTAAATTTTCACTAAATCGATAATTTATGGAAATACAGAAGAAAAAATATAGTGCTACGTATTTGTACCAGCAAGATGTATTTAATGGCAATTAGATGGCATAATTCCTTGAATAGTCATTTTAGAAGAATCAGTATAATCTGCGTTTATCGATTTCGTATAAAATTTTGTAAACAAAATATGGCTGCCTGTTAGTGTTTTTGCTAATATATAGAAATACCGTATGCAAAATTTTGTATTTTGCAATTGCATTTTGAATTATGTTAATGGCAAACTATCAAAAACTTTTAAAAATAATAATAGTACAGCGCCTGTCTTGGTAACTATTGTAATTAGCCATTGATTTAGTTTACTGTGGTCATAATTATTGTGAAGAGAAAAATTGTGAAAGAGGGGTAGAAGAGAGTAGAGTAATTTGGTGTTAGCACTTATTTAAAGTCTCTGATTGTTTTTAACAATATACTGCAGAAGGTCTAATGAAATCATTTCAGTGGATTTTCCGTAGAATCAATAAGTTACGTGCTGTTTGTTAGAATGTATCCGAGATCTGCATCAGAATTATTGTAGAAATGATTACATTTTGTGAAAAAGTTGCTTAGCTCAATTACGTATGTATTATTGCGTATTTACTCTATATTGAGTATTTGCACTACTGCGAATAAAATAAGTATAAAGTGAGTACCTAGAAATTATATTTCAAGCTTTTGGTCTACATGGTTACATGTTACATGGAGTAATTAATCCCTCGAATCGACGTATTGATGGAAACCGCAATACGTAATTGAATACCTGCTGCGACAATTACACAGCATAAATACCGACCTCATTCAAAGCTGATACGAACATTTCTACATATTTTAAATTTGTAATACAGTGGAGAAGCAACTCTGCATATTACAGAAATATTTTTCACCTTTAAATTTCTAAATTGTTGAAATTATTTGTTCTCCACATTTTTCAAGTTTTGAATGAGAGACTGTTTTATATGTAAAAATTTAATGACAACTAAAAAAAACACCAATTGTAATCTAATGTCCGAAATCAGCAAAATTTAGCATAAGCAATTAGAACACCTGCGCACTCTGTGTTGATAACATATCAATAATGGTGACATGACAAAAAACTCCTGTGCAAAAATTCTCCAGTAATAACCGCCAAGATATTTATCCACTCGTATAAAATGCCCTCGTACACAATTCCCCCCTGGCAATTACCTCCGAGACGTTTTCCTTTCCTATATATATTAAATATTAACAACTTACCGAAAGTTTTTGACAATACTTTACCGTAATAAAATTACATTCCGATCAATCCTCATTAAACGATATTTATTAAAAGAGGTACTCGGTAGGTAATACATATCCAACTTTTATAAACGCCTAAAAATAGAAATTACCATGTACCTAATCTATCATCTACCTAACATACTATTTTAAAATAAATTTTATTGTTATTTTCTCGAAATCTTTAGAACACTATTATTGTTCTGGGTACTGATTTGAGCATTATTACCAG
Source organism: Cryptocephalus moraei (assembly GCA_946251905.1). NCBI lineage: Eukaryota > Metazoa > Arthropoda > Insecta > Coleoptera > Chrysomelidae > Cryptocephalus > Cryptocephalus moraei. The sequence continues at coordinate 13,881,223 of OX276453.1, read as the reverse complement.
TACACAACTTGTGCGCATAAAAGATGTGCGTACAAATATATTGATTCGCTTAAATTATTTATTTCATTTATTCTTTTGTGCGCAAATTGTTCCAGTAATTTTGTTGAAATGGGTCGAAGGAGACGTAAGTCTCCATAGATTGCAAGTACCGCCTTCCTACTTACTGTCTCACGAGGCAGAGAAAAATAAGAGAATCATAAACGACGGTGGATTACAAAATTGTATCAAAACAGACAGGCATACAGTGATTATAATTGTTTAAGTGATATGGGGCTACAAGAAAACAGTAGTCACTTTCAAAATTCTGAAATCATCATGAGATTGAGTCATCTGCACACACGTACTCATCTGATGATTTTTATTCGTACGTATATCGTTTGTGCGAGTAAAAATGCTCAAATTAGTACCCAGTTAACACAACTTGGAAGTAAGAAACTTGCCGTTAACAAGTAATGCTCTTTTGGCTTCGATATTAAAACGTGTCAAACTCAGTACCTAGTCAATATGGCATTTATGAAACAATTTTTAATATTCCTACTGTGACAGAGTTCTTGAAGTCAAATAGAGGTGACGTAAAAGTGATTTTTGAAGAAAACGTATATATGAAAAGAAAAACAATTCGTGCGAGAAAAGACGCAATAAATCAGAATGTAAAGCCGAGATTAAAGTGAATGGGGAAGAATTGGTGGGGCGATTAAATGATCACACATATCGTCCAAATCCAGCATAAAAGAAGTTCAGGACATGCAGAGCCTTCAGAGCAAGTTATTACCCGATCTCTTTTAATAATAATTGAAGCCGCTGTAAGATATCACTTGCCAAAAGTTCACCATTTACGTCATAAGATGACATTTCATCAACAAGCTGTTAATAATTCGTTACCAGTTTCACCAAACTTCGATGAAATCATTATTCCCGATCGTTAGAGATTTACTCGTGGTGGTCAAAATTTTCTTTGATATGATTCTAGCTTTCTAGCTTAGCAAATAACAACAGTTTGTTGATTTTTGATACCGATGATGATCGGAAGGTGTTAAAATTAACACTGGTTCACGGCATTCATAACTGTCTCTGTTCTGTTTAAAACTCTAACCAGTCAAGCATTAGTCAATTTACCAACTACTCCTGCTTTTTGTATATGCACTATTGTGAAACAAATCTCTGGATACGTGTAATAAACTGTTCGATACTCTAAATACGTTAAATGTCAATTTAAAACCAAAAGGCATATTGGCTGATTTTGAATTATTATAAACAGTCTAAAAGATAATGTAACGTTTTTACTATTGACTAAAACTAAAACACTACACGATTATCCTAATTAATTTATTTCTTACACTACACTTATAAATTTAACTTAACAATCACCTAATTCATATTCGTTCACGGAGATGTTTATTTATTTTAACGCGCGCGGTCTCTCGCTCGAATGTTTACGCAGCGGTTCTTCAACTGTCCTCTCTCGGGTCCGACATTCCCTTTTTATGTCAGGTAGAAGGCTCTAGTCGTTTGCCGGAATAGTCCCGAAGCTTCTGGAGATCATTCTAGAATTCGCGGAACGTGTTATCGCATCGAACTCTCTCGATTGTTCCCGTCGTCCTTCCCAGAATTGCAATAAGGCGAACTTGTGTAGCTCCCGGCGTGTTTATGTCGCGGCCGGCGAGCCGTTTCGTTACACTGCCCCCGCCTTAAAGATGTTTCGTCCCGAAACGTGTCACTGACAGGCCCATGTAGAAATCTGCAGTTGGTCCCCTGTCTGCAACGCGAGGTTTGGTGGAAATAACATGCCACGGTCTTCTTGTGGAGACTCCTCTCAGGATTCCAACAACACACCAAAATGTCTACCCCGGTGAAGCGAAATAACACCTCCAGCATATTCCTGACCACCCTCCAGTCCAAGGCGTCCAATCCGCAAGCCAGTTTCGGGATTGCTAACTTAGTTAGATCTTCGCTAAGTAGGGTATCCCTGAGGTCATGTAGTGCGTCCCACAGGTCCAAATAGGTGGGCTTGTGAAAGGACCTCCTCTTGGTAATCAGGTAGAAGAGCGGCCGTTGTGATCCATCTTCCTTAATCCTCAGCGCTCGCCCGACCGCCGGTCCCTGCTGATGGAGTTCGTCCAGTTTGCCGAACCTCGTCCGAAACTCCGCGGCAATTCCCCGGGACATCCGCAGGTCCTGGGCCACGCAATGAGCCAGCGGATATTCAGCCGGTGTTCCGAAGAGATCCCGTTGTTCTTCCCTGGTCACACCGAATCGGGCCTTTCCGGTCCCACCATATGCAGCCATAAACTCTTCAAAGGAGGGCTCATCTTCTTGGGGCCGTAGTTGGCGCACCTGTTGATCTTGGTCGTGGTCTCCCTCGAAAGGCGCTAATCGGTTGTAATGCACGACCCTTGGCTTCCCATTCGGAACTTTGCTGATTCGGTAGATGACGTCATTTATTTTTGTCTTCACTGTATATGGCCCTTCCCAAGCTTTCTGAAGCTTCGGTGATAACCCTCGTCTCCTTTGTGGGTTGTACAGCCACACTAGGTCTCCTTCTTCATATATGCCGCTGTCCGCCCGAACGTCATAGTGATCCTTCATGCGGTCGCTGGCGACTTGGAGATTCGTCCGCACCATCTCGTGAACCTGGTCCATCTTTCTGCGCAGCTCGGTGACGTAGTCTTCCCCAGCCAGATCTTCTCCCGGTTTGCAACCGAAGCTCAGATCGCAGGGAAGCCTCATCTCCCGCCCGAACAGTACCCTTGCTGGTGTCTGGCCGGTGGACTCGTTGATGGCAGAACGGTAGGCCATCAGGAAAAAGGGGAGATGTTGATCCCAGTCTCGTTGGTGTTGAGACACTACCTTCGAGAGGTACTTGCCCATGGTGCAGTTCATCCTCTCCACCATTCCGTCGGACTGAGGGTGCAGCGCCGTCGTTCTAGTTTTGCGAATTCCCAACTTTTCGCAAACTCCCTGGAACAGCTCGCTCTCGAAGTTACGCCCCTGGTCGGAATGCAATTCCAACGGTACTCCGAAGCGGCTCACTAGCTCCTTCACCAGGACATCTGCGACAGTTGTGGCTGCTTGGTTGGGAATCGCGTAGGCCTCTACCCATTTCGTGAAGTAGTCCATCGCCACCAGGATGTACTTGTTGCCGCAATCGGTTTCAGGAAATGGTCCAGTAATGTCTAGGGCGATCCTCTCGAAAGGACTTCCCACATTGTATTGCCTCATCGGGGCTTTCGGCTTGCGGTGCGGTCCATTGCTGGCTGAGCAAACTGTACACTTCCTGCACCATTCACGAACAGCCTCAGAGCAACCCAATAGAAACGCTCGCGCACTTTCTGCAGGGTCTTCTTTACTCCCAGGTGGCCTCCAGATGTTCCGTCATGGAGGTGACGTAGCACTTCCGCCACCTTGATCTTGGGTACGATGAGTTGGAATCGCCTTTCTGCGCCATTATCGGATTCGACCACCCTCTTGAGCAGTCCATCCTGTATCACCAGGGAGTCCCACTGTGCCCAGTACGATTTCAGGGTCCTAGAGGATGGGGCCACTTCCTGCCATTCCGGCCGACGACCTCCTTCTTTCCACTCCAGGATCCGTTGAAGTTCAGGGTCGCCTTCCTGCGCTCGCCGCAGCCCGTCTGGTGACCAGTCCTCGTCGGTGACCGTCGTGCGGCAAGTAGACGCCTCCTTTACCTCTGCACGACTGCAGTGGGAACATCCCTCCGGACACGGTTTTCTTGAAAGAGCATCAGCATTACGGTGGCTGGTTCCTGCTCTATGTTCGATGTCGAAGTCGTATTCCTGAAGACGCTCAATCCACCGAGCTACCTGGCCTTCCGGGTTCTTGAATCGCAGGAGCTATCTGATCGCCGCATGATCCGTTCTCAACAAGAACTTCCTTCCGTATAGGTACTTGTAGAAATGTTCTACTGACTTCACGGCGGCTAACAGCTCCCTCCTGGTGACACAGTAGTTCCTCTCAGGCTTCGACAGGACTTTACTGAAGTAGCCAACGACCCGCTCTTGCCCATCTTGCAGTTGTGACAAAACCCCTCCGATCCCGTCGTTGCTTGCATCTGTATCCAAGATGAAGCGTCCTTCTTGGGTCGGAAACCCGAGAACCGGGGCCGTCGTCAGGCGTCTTTTCAGGGCGTCGAAGGCTGCTTGGCATTCTCTATCCCAAAGGAAGGCTCGTTTTTCCTCGGTTAGTCGTGTCAGCGGCTTTGCGATGTCAGAAAACATTCTGACGTAACGACGATAGTAAGTGCAAAGCCCCAGGAAACTTCGTAACTGATGCTTGTCCTTCGGTGTTGGCCATTCTTGGACTGCTCGCACTTTTTCAGGATCCACCTCGACGCCGTTACTGCTGACCACGTGACCCAGATAGTGTACTCTCGTTCTTAAGAGATGGCATTTCTTTGGGTTGAGCGTCAGGTTAGCCATTTGGAGTCTCTTGAAGACTTCCTCCAGGTTTGACAGGTGTTCGTCAAACGTTCTCCCTACGACGATTATGTCATCCAGGTACACGAGGCACGTTTTCCAGGAGAGCCCTCTGAGTATGTTCTCCATGAGCCTCTCGAAAGTAGCAGGCGCATTACACAACCCGAATGGCATTACGGTGAATTGCCACAGTCCAGATCCTACTGTGAAAGCCCTTTTCTCCTTGTCTGCAGGGTCCATTTCCACCTGCCAGTAGCCACTCTTCAGGTCCAGGGTGGAAAACAGCTTCGATCCAGCCAGAGTATCCAGGGTGTCGTCTATCCGGGGAAGAGGGTAGCTGTCTTTCTTCGTCACGTTGTTCAGTAGACGATAATCTACACAGAACCTGGTGTCTCCATCCTTCTTCTTTACCAGGACTACAGGAGATGCCCAAGGACTGCTAGATGGCTCGATGACTCCCTCTTTCTCCATGTCGTGGATGATCTTCTCCGCCACCTCCCGCTTGGCCTGCGGCAACCTCCTTGCTGACTGGCGGATTGGTCTCGCGTCCCCCGTATTGATCTTGTGTCTAACAATATTCGTTCTCCCAGAAGGTCCCTTGTCAGATACAAAAATCGATCGATATCGACGGAGTAGCTCAATAAGCCTCTTCTTCTCGAATCCAGCGAGAGAATCGCAGGCGCCCACTAGAGCTTCCTCCACTTTCGCGACTCTGCAGCCAGCGCTCGCCGTCACCTGGTGGATCAGTGACGTCACTGGTGAGCAGGTTCCCACTTTGGTTCCCTTGCGGATGGTAACTGGGTAGTCATTGATGTTAATGAGCCGGACTGGAATTTCATCACCCAGCGTTACCAAGGTCTTTCCTACTAGAACGCCTCGGCCCACCTCCACGTCGTGGTTCCAAGGTTCCACTATGGCAGGATTCCCTTTTCCGGTGACGCCTTGAAGTCGGGTCACCACTATCGATTCGCTCCTACTCGGCAGGGTCGTGTCTTCCGTCAGCCTTATCTGGTGGACCGTCTCGCCCTTGGTGTGCAGGAAAATTTCCTCTGGGCCGACCTGCATTACTTGTCGTTGCAAATTGAGGGCGAAACCGTGGGTCTTCATGATGTCCATTCCCAAGATGGCGTCCTCTTCGATGTCAGCTATCAGGACTCGGTGTGGCGAGAATCGCGCCGTGCCGATCTTGATCTCGACGTCGACTTCTCCGTGGACGGCGGCAGCTTCGCCCGTAGCCGTTCGCAACCTCCACTTTGACTGCATCACTCTCTTCCCTCGCGTGTTCAGCAGGCCTGGCTTCAGGATCGTCTTGGATGCCCCGGTGTCGATCAGTAGAGTGTGCTTCCTGCCGTTAATTTCGCCATCCACGTACAGGCTGCCACCTTCACCTCTCAGGGTAGCTATCTTGATGAGGGGGTCTTGGAACGGGTATCGGGTCGGAGCTGCCCCCTTGGAGCCGACCCGCTTTAGTTTTCCGACGTCTGGGCCGTTGTTGGCTTCTCCACCCTAGGGCGCTTGCAGTCCCTTCGGATATGGCCAACCTCTCCACACCCCCAGCATTTCGCCGGCTCCCTTTTGTCTCCCTTCAGCAGTCCCTTGAGCGCGTTTACAACCTGCTCCAGGGCGTCCTCCTTCCGCTCGGCCTCCACGCATGCGTCGTCCCCGACCACAGCCCGAACGCGGCCACAGCTCCTTGACGCCTCCGTCGCAGCCTCGTATTCCAGGGCCATCGAGAGGGCATCCAATGTGCTCTTTGGACGTGACAGCCGTACCGCCCGCTGCATCTCCACATCCCTCAAGCCGTCGATGAAGGCCGAGACCGCGAGACTCTCCGTCATGGACTCCGCTGCTTCCGGGTAGGCGAATCTGACTAGTTTCGCGATGTCGGCTTCGAACTCCTGAAGGCTCTCTCCCTGCTTTTGTCGTCGGTTCTTCATTCGGGATTGGTAGACCTGCCCCAGGTGTGCGTGCCCGTACCGCCTCTCCAGCCTCTGGACGAGTAGCCCGAAGTTGTCCAATTCCCCCTCTGGAACCGTCTGCAGCACGTCGAGGGCGCTTCCTCGGAGAGCGACCGTCAGAGCCACTGCCTTGTCCCTTGGCGCCCAGTTGTTGGCTTTCGCCGCTGCCTCGAACTGCCGGAGGTAGTTCTCCCAGGGAATTTCCCCGTCGAAGGTAGGCGGCTTCACTCGGTGGCTCACAGTAGGGACTGCCTCGATCCTGGTTACCTCCTCGATCCTGGTTACCTCCTCCGAGTCGTTAAACGGATTACCTGAACTGGACATGTTTTGCCGAGTGGGCTGGAAATGCATGGATTCTAATCGGGTCCCCAATTCTCGCAGTTGGTTCTCCAGTTCCAGTCGTTGGATTTTCTCGGCTTGAAGTGCGCTGTCAAGGTTTCCAATTCGGCTATCCAGCTCACCGTGGAGTTCGTCCAACTCGCCGTGGAGTTTTCCCAGTTTGTTATCCAACTCGTCATGGAGTTTTCCCATTTCGTCGTGGAGTTCTTTTCTGTTGTTATCCAACTCACCGTGGAGTTTTCCCATTTCGTTGTGGAGTTTTCCCATTTCCTTTGTTTGGTTATCCAACTCGCCGTGGAGTTTTTCCATTTTGTTGTCCAACTCACCGTGGAGTTCTTTCATTTTGTTGTCAAGGAGGTGCTCACCTTCTTCCTCGAAACCGAAAGTTTCAGGGTCGTCTCCATTGTTGATTAGATAGACCTCCAGACGTTTCTGCAGCACTGTTTTCGACCCTGTCGTTTCGAGTTCTCTATCTTCCAACTCACGTTTAAGGTCCGTCACTTTTAAATCGCGTAATTTCTTCATTGTTCTTAATTTATTTCACTAATTAATCCCACTTCTGACACCACTGTAACGTTTTTACTATTGACTAAAACTAAAACACTACACGATTATCCTAATTAATTTATTTCTTACACTACACTTATAAATTTAACTTAACAATCACCTAATTCATATTCGTTCACGGAGATGTTTATTTATTTTAACGCGCGCGGTCTCTCGCTCGAATGTTTACGCAGCGGTTCTTCAACTGTCCTCTCTCGGGTCCGACATTCCCTTTTTATGGCAGGTAGAAGGCTCTAGTCGTTTGCCGGAATAGTCCCGAAGCTTCTGGAGATCATTCTAGAATTCGCGGAACTTGTTATCGCATCGAACTCTCTCGATTGTTCCCGTCGTCCTTCCCAGAATTGCAATAAGGCGAACTTGTGTAGCTCCCGGCGTGTTTATGTCGCGGCCGGCGAGCCGTTTCGTTACAATAATTTCCCAGGGAGTGGAATCAAAGGCTGTTTTTTCATCTTAATCAAAATTCATATAGCGAAAAATTCAAGGAAACGGCTTGCAATGTTGTGAAGATGATTCGCTTTTCAACTGAGAAAGCTACCGGCTCCTGATGTTCTCTCCCCGGGCGATGTTTTGAATACTTTTGAAGATATATAGGAACGACGTGAAATATGTACTATTTCCCCGAATAAGTACATACTATTACCAAAAACAAATAATTCAGTATAAGGATGAGGCAGAAGTGTTCAGTCCAATGTCGGTTGGTATAATCCAACTACATATTTAGAAATTTATAGAATTTCTCCAAAGTGAGCAAGCGCTGCAATAGTTTATTATATTACACTCAAATGGTAGCTAGACATCCGACATAAACTGGAATTTTGTCGTAAAGGAATAAGTACTATACTAAAATTGAAATCAACGGATCTCGACCGTAATTGGATTGGCAGTTGTCATGATCGCCACATTATAGACTATCTTCATGAAAAACCGATCATCTATACATAATACGGTGACCACTTTATCATGTCTTCTCGTTAAGGCCCTGAGGCACTCGGGAGTGTAAAACCATCCCGAATACACGACAGCGATGGTAGGTATAATGTACAAGGTCTGTCAAGCTAGCACCCCCACCACCACGGAATCGAAATTTAATTGCGCAGGAATTATGTGCTAATTATGTGCCGCAATAGCGATTTTTGTGCTCAAAGGGATCTTTGAAAAAAACAAATTTGAAGCGTGGGGGTGCTGACTTGATATCAAGCTAGCACCCCCCCATTTGCAAAAGCAGAAAACGGAGTCTGATAAACGCTATAATTATGTGCTATTTATGTGCTTTTCAAATGCCTTGAAGCGAACATGATAAATAAACCCCTTCTTCGAAAAACTCACCCCTGAAAATAACACCTTCAAGAGGTGAAATCCACACCGATCGAGCACAAAAATTTTAAACTATATTAAAACGTGGCATTAATTATGTGCTCTCCAAATATCCTAGTCTCGATTTTTGTGCTCGCACCCTTCTTGGAAAAACTTACCCCCGAAAGTAACACCTTCAAGAGGTGAAACCCACAACGATCGAGCACAAAAATTTTAAACTATACTAAAACGTGGCATTAATTATGTGCTCTCCAAATATCCTAGTCTCGATTTTTGTGCTCGCACTCTTCTTCGAAAAACTTACCCCCGAAAGTAACACCTTCAAGAGGTGAAACCCACAACGATCGAGCACAAAAATTTTAAACTATATTAAAACGTGGCATTAATTATGTGCTCTCCAAATATCCTAGTCTCGATTTTTGTGCTCGCACCCTTCTTGGAAAAACTTACCCCCGAAAGTAACACCTTCAAGAGGTGAAACCCACAACGATCGAGCACAAAAATTTTAAACTATACTAAAACGTGGCATTAATTATGTGCTCTCCAAATATCCTAGTCGCGATTTTTGTGCTCGCACTCTTCTTCGAAAAACTTACCCCTGAAAATGACACCTTCAAGAGGTGAAATCCACACCGATCGAGCACAAAAATGCCACGTTTCAGTATAGTTTAAAATTTTTGTGCTCGATCGTTGTGGGTTTCACCTCTTGAAGGTGTTACTTTCGGGGGTAAGTTTTTCGAAGAAGAGTGCGAGCACAAAAATCGAGACTAGGATATTTGGAGAGCACATAATTAATGCCACGTTTTAATATAGTTTAAAATTTTTGTGCTCGATCGTTGTGGATTTCACCTCTTGAAGGTGTTACTTTCGGGGGTGAGTTTTTCGATGAAGGGGGCGAGCACAAAAATCGCGACTAGGATATTTGGAGAGCACATAATTATTGCCACGTTTTAGTATAGTTTAAAATTTTTGTGCTCAATCGTTGTGGGTTTCACCTCTTGAAGGTGTTACTTTCGGGGGTAAGTTTTTCGAAGAAGGGTGCGAGCACAAAAATCGAGACTAGGATATTTGGAGAGCACATAATTAATGCCACGTTTTAGTATAGTTCAAAATTTTTGTGCTCGATCGTTGTGGGTTTCACCTCTTGAAGGTGTTACTTTCGGGGGGACTTTTTCGAAGAAGGGGTTGATTTATCAAGTTCGCTTCAAGGCATTTGAAAAGCACATAAATAGCACATAATTATAGCGATTATCAGACTCCGTTTTCTGCTTTTGCAAATGGGGGGGTGCTAGCTTGATATCAAGTCAGCACCCCCATGCTTCAAATTTGTTTTTTTCAAAGATCCCTTTGAGCACAAAAATCGCTATTGCGGCACATAATTAGCACATAAAGAGCACATAATTCCTGCGCAATGAAATTTCGATTTCGTGGTGGTGGGGGTGCTAGCTTGACAGACCTTAATGTACAATATAGTTGTCACCTAATCATGTACATTATATGTAATTTGTAAATGTAAATTTATAAATATCTACTGTAAACTTGGTAGGACTGTAGAGTGAGCTACCAGCTGGTTAAGGTTCAGACAAATCCGATAATCCCAGATCTTGGGTGGGAAAAAGCAATCTAATGAGGTCGACCATAAGCTTACGTGCTATAAAATTCAAGTGGTATTTCAGGGGAATAATGTACTTCAAAGAAAACAAAACGTTTTATCGCTGTATCAAATCTAGTATGCATTACTTTTTACGATCAAATGTGATGAAGATTGGTTAGAAACACAAATTTCAATTACAGTTGCTTCACCACCTGAGGCGAAATTATATTGTAAATTTATTTTCACCTTTACGATCTAATTTTAAAATGATGTAATCGAGACGCGTAACAAATACGAAGAGATGGCAGGTAGTTAATTCCGGGGATCGGGGTACGTTTCTCGGAGATGGCTTCTATTATGTTCGATCCCATTCCGGATGTTCTCGTTGTTTGATCACACGAAAACGTTACAGTAAACATCATTTACATATTCAGGAGAACGATTTGAGATTTGAGAAATATTGTTTAAAAATTATTTTTCTTGCGAATGATATGGACGATGATGATAGACCTGACAAACTTTTATAACTTTATTACCTGTTCGTAAAATTTGCGGTGCGTAATATTTCAGTAATAAACGGTTTTTATATTTATGTATTTACTATTTACATTTTAATTGGCATAAAGTCACACTATGGATGAACAATAGGTAATTTACATTATTGTAGGTGGCAGAAAATGTTGTTCGTTTAACGATCGTATAAAAACTTAACGGTGATATAAGTGTAATAAAATTGAAATACAATTAAAACGTGACAACTGTTTCGTATAAAAAATAAATATTTATTTTTTACAAAGTATCCTTGTCATAGGCAACTGCAATAACTTCCTACATTGGTCTTTTCTGACCTGTTATTTACTCAATATTATTGACCTACAGGCTCGTATCAAGCATGCCCAACGACATATCGTACCAGCAATGGTGTAGAATTTACTGAATGAACGCTACCACTTGGTATTGTCTTCTTTTCAAAAATCGAATGTCAGAAAATACTTACACGTATAATACATTCAATTTTTGCATCTTTTTTCCTGTGTTTGCAGTAAAAACTAAATTTGATATATATTCAAGCATTTTTGTGGAAATTTAACGTTGACCTAAACTTGTCATAGGTACCTATACAACGACACAAGTTGCAGCCATATGCGTCATTGGGGGGGAGGGGGGAGGATCAAGAAGTGGCACCCTCTTCCTCCCTGGAAATTTGCATAATATATTTATGTATGCGTAATGTGCTTCTGTTTTTTCTTCATTTCTTCTTATTTCTTCATGTTTAATAGGTACCTTTATCAAAATTTCTACTAGATTTTTTGATCTCACTGCCTAGGCAAACTACAGGAGAAGTAAAATAACTTTCGATGCACGTCATCAAGAAGGGACAGACGCTGTTGCCCACAGTTTTCAAATAATTATGAGATCGAATATAAATAACCTTAACCTTAATTTTCACATGGAAATAAATCTACACGTATTCAGTAATTAATTAACAGGCAATTCACAAATATGTTCTTAAAAGAACACTTGGTAAACTTAACAAGTCTTCCAATTGTATTTAACGCAAACTCCAAAGTTTAAAGCAACGAACAATTCATGTAAACAGATCCTATTCCGTAAATGTGACTGATCCTAGAACGGTAAGACAACACTGCTCTTTATAGCCAACATGAAATATATGCACGAATTTAAACTTTCAAACAACAGTTATATCTCTAACAACTGCCACGGTTATATATATAATACAAAGGGAAGCAGCCTTGGGCTAGATTAATAAAACACTCTTTCTATTCTCAAGTGAGAGCTTTCGACTGTATTTTCAGCCTTCTTCAGTCACTGGCTGTAAGGGTGCAAAGATATTTATAAAATTATAATAAAGTAAGTGATGTAAATTACTTACAATAACGAGGTTATGAAAACTCACTACTCCATTCACAGGAAATGGTAACAGAAAATATTGGAATCCAGTTACACACCGACGATCCAAATGTTAACATAAAGGGCCAGTTAACAAAACAGTACAAAAATCACTTGTCCAATGTTAATCTGTCAGTATAGACAAACATCTTAAAATACAAATTGATACAGGACATTACAAAATGTTGGGTCGATATAAACGATTACTGAGATCAAACCCCTTGTCTCAAAAATATATAAAATATATAAATAAATATATTCACATTTCCTGTGAATGAAGTAGTGAATTTTCATAACCTCGTTATTGTAAGTAATTTACATCACTTACTTTATTATATTTTTATAAATATCTTTGCACCCTTTCTGCCAGTGACTGAAGAAGGCTGAAAATACAGTCGAAAGCTCTCACTTGAGAATAGAAAGAGTGTTTTAAAGCTTCCCTGTAACTTTGTATTTTACAATTCTACAGCCGTTACGTTTGGAATATATATAAAGCATAAAGAAAGTATTGGCTGATTAGTCTAAAAACTTCAAATTTTGAGGATATCGGGGTTGCAGCCTAAACTGTTGTATATATAAAAGAGTTGAACAAGTGAGACGAGATTGATTGTAAAGCATTATGTTCGAATATCGTGTAACTCGAATCATTTGTTGAAATCAGTTGAAAATTCATTTCTACAAACCTCTTGATAACTCAACGTGTTAGACTGATTCGAATTAAGCTTCAAAAGAAACATCCATCGGAAACGATACTGAAGACTATGTTCGGTGGCGTTGCACTATTCCCATATATTTTTCCAAATTTTTAAAAACTTCCCTACCGACGAGTTTCTCAAAATTTCCTAATTCCCCTCATTGGCGTTTCATTGTTTCCAGTCCCTGCTGTTGATCGTATTTCTAACGTGAGCCCGGCTGATACAGGGTGTTCGATGGAGAGCCCGGCTCCAGAGGACCAGCACGCAGATGCACACAGTTCCGAAGAGGAGCTCGAGGTGATAAACGGCAACAACAAAATATCCCCTCCGAGGCCCCTGAGGGCGGCGTCCGTCTGCCTAGCCGAGAAGAGAAAGTGGTCTCAGGTTGGAGACGCGGGCAGCAGAAGGTAAAAATACTCCCGAGTCCCCCATTTATAATTCCAACGTCTTAAGTCTCAACCGTCCATGTTTCCTAGGCGCGTCTTTCTACGTTTCAGTCATTTCTTTCGTTCATTGAGGTTACCTTTTTTCAGATATACCCCAGAAAACGAAGAGAATATGTCGCATTACGGCAATCTCAGCCCCTCATCGCCATGTTCGCCATACTTAAAATGTTATGGCGAGGATGGAATCCATATCGAGCATTCAGGATCATCAGATGATGAGGTAATTCGTTAGTAGATCAAGTCCATGAAGACTTCTCGAATACACAAGGGTTATCGAAATCAGTACTTCAGCTGGTTGAATAATACCATTCTAAATTTGAAGTAAATTCAACTTCAGAAGAGAGGTACTCACTGTGTATACAATTAGTTAATGCACCAATTTTGTAGGACTTGCATCAAATACTTCGACACTATAACATTAAGAATTGTTACTCTTTTATTGTATTAAATTCGCTTAAACAGGTCTACCAAAAATCTTTCAGAACTAGAACTACTGCTAAATTCTAGAATCCAAAATAATAAAGACTGTTGAAGTACTGTTCATTTGATTTCTGTTATTTCTTGCCATCTTATTTTAATTTATTGCGAAGCAAAACATACTTTTTATTATTATTTTTTTTATATTGGAGATTATCAAGAACGCTCCTGACTTTTATCTCAGCTCCCCGAGAACATTCTCCCATACTTTTTACACCATTAGCTAGTTAATTGATAGCAATAACTACATACATAATAATCCGTTATCCTTTAATTTTTTACAAATTCTAACACGTTTTCTTGGGGTTCGATTTTTCTACTTTAATTACAATATACCTATTTCAGCTTTGCTAGCTCAGTGCTTTGAATATGTATATGTAAAACATGAAACCATAAATTCGTAATAATGAATGAAAACCACCATCGGTTTTGATGTTTAATGAATAATTAACATAAGCTTGTATTTTATTGTTCGGGCAAGGTTAGCGCTTGCTTCCTGGGCCAACAGTTGAATACATGATTCTGTTAATTAAGTAATATTTCATAGTGTCGTAAAGTCTAAGTACAATAAATTCACGTTATATAATAGAAAAACTGGGAGGCATCGATTTGGGCTTAACTGTATTTCGGTTGGACGTAATTTTGGATTTTCTGCTTCAAAATTTATACATTGGTCGTAAAATGTAAATTAATAATTTCTCCTGACTGGAACTTGTGATAATTAAACAAAATATTTTCCTCAGGTGCACCATTTATTAACGACCAGAGCAACCCCAGTACAATTTCGAACTTCACCACCGTTGGAGGCAGTGAAACCAGAACGTCGTTCGGTGGCGTTTAGTAAGGGGCGAACAGCAAGTCCTCCGTCCAAGCTGCTGCACTATGAGGTGTCTCCCAGGAAGCGTACCAAGCACGCGAGACATTCTCACATACAAAGACCCTATTTGGACTTCGAAAAGATGCAACAGGTAAGTGACAAGTCCAACCCATAACAGTTTTTCTAAAACCTGCCCGAGCTATTTGTCTAACAAAAATAAAAATGTTTCGTAGAAGTCTGAATAATCTAAAAAGTAAAATATGAATCAAATTCAAACTCTATCTGCAGGTGTAGATTTGCTAGGTGCTTATTATCCAGCATCTCAAAATATTGTACACTGTTGTTACACTATGACATACATACGTACGCCAAAAGCATTATTTTTCATCTCTTGCAGTGGCGCTACCGCACAAATCGAACCTTATGACTTCCTGAATATTCCACCTTCAAATATTGTTCTTTACCAGTATGTATTATGGGTTCAGCGGAGTTTCTTGTTACATGGCACATTATTCCATATCGTCTTATGTTTCCCACCAGCCATCCTTTCCCCATATCCAGGCTTTCCTTTACAAAAGGTTCGCATTGAACTTGTACTTACCATGGTTATGCTGATGTATGTGGAGAGTAGGCTCCTTTTGCACTTGGTAGAGCCAATCTCTCACCATTCAATTATTCATCCTAGAGTCACGAAGCCAGTGTTTGTGCGAGTCTTCGTTCCTTTCCTGGGTTTTCCTGTACATTTTGCTATGGATAACACGTCTTGGGTGACTAAGTTTTTCGATTTCCTTTTTAGTCGAAACAGACATAGATGTTACTGTTAAAGTTTTTTAATCTAATAGAAACAGAGTAAATAAACACGACAGCTCACTGCAAAATTATAGGAATGCACTGCACTTTCCCAATCATGGTAATTATTGTGCTGCTAAATTAATAGTGCAAATACATACTTTCCCTTGGATGTCTTTTTATGTGTTCCTAACAGCCTCAAGAAGCCTCTATTATTATTTAAATGGTGAAATGAATTGAATTATTGTTATCTGTGCTCGAGTTCACTTCTTAGTTGTAATGCTAAAATGTTAGTAAGTAGATATTTTTTAATATCGTCAATCGTTCTCGTAGTATAATATTATATATGTATAAGTTTTGCGTTTTCTATTACTCTATGCTACGACGCAGCACCTCTCTGTTGTCTGTTTTGTCGTATGTAACCTGATTACTGATCGAATGATCGAATACCATTCTGCCAGATTAAAATGGTGCGAAAAATGTTCTGCCAAGCCATTTTCCGAGAGGAAAATCTGGAAAATTCAACCAATGTGCACAAGCTCCAAACTTTACACACGATATCGTTATGACACAGAAACCTTATGCGAACTATTCTTCCAACCCTTTTCGGTCCGAAAAGTGTTCTGCCGAGTAATTTTCCAGTAAAAACATCTTGAAAATTCGACCAATTCGCACAAGCTTCAAATTTTGCACACGGCTTCGTAATTACACAGGAAGCGTATGTGAACTATTCTGCCAGCTTGAAACGGTGCGAAAAATGTTCTGCCAAACAAGTGCTGGATAGAAAACCACGAAATTCTCCGACGATGATGAATAAATAATATGATGAATAAAAAAAGGAAAGAATAAATGTAAAGAAATATCTTTAATAATAACAAAATAAATATTAACTTTTTTTCATAAATTTTTTTTCGTCAATCCCCTTCGTTGGAAGCCATAACACATCGCCAAATTCAACATTTCAAGTACAATTTAATAGAATTAATGTAACATAAAGGGATTAGGTAGTATCATGATGTTACTCGAATTACTTAAAATTACTCTGAATAAATTTGACTGATACCACGTTCTGATTGAACGTAAACGATTAAACGATTTAACGAAAAAAGTAGAGGGATGAATCTTTTCAAATTGACCAAAAAATGCGGGGAACTTGTCAAATTAACTTACAAATTCGAGGTGATTATTAAGAATTTCGTGGTTTTCTATCCAACACTTGCTTGGCAAAAGTTATTCGCACCGTTTCAAGCTGGCAGAATAGTTCACATAAGCTTCCTGTGTAATTACGAAGCGGTGTGCAAAATTTGAAGCTTGTGCGAATTTGTCGAATTTTCAAGATTTTTTTACTGGAAAATTACTCGGCAGAACACTTTTCGGGACGAAAAGGGTTGGCAGAATAGTTCGCATAAGGTTTCTGTGTCATAACGATGTCGTGTGTAAAGTTTGGAGCTTGTGCACATTGGTTGAATTTTCCAGATTTTCCTCTCGGAAAATGGCTTGGCAGAACATTTTTCGCACCATTTTAGTCTGGCAGAATGGTATTCGAGGACTTGATTCAACATGACAAACTCGGATTTACCATTTTGGAAGCTGTGTAGATTGGTCAAAATTTTGTCTCAATTTTTTCGTCGAAAAAACCTAGGCAGAACGATTTTGGCACCACTCAGATTTGGCAGAATGGCTCGGTGTGCCTTGTTTTGGTGAAAAGAAGCAGTATGCGCATTTTGGGGTTTGTGCAGATTAGTCGAAATTCTTCCATTTTTTACAACCGTTTTTCTTAAATAACAATAAATATTCACCAGCCTGAGGTGGCAGAAACGCAATTTCGTTAATAAAGTGGCATATTCCATATGTGAATGAAGTTAAAAACTTGTGCAGATCGGTCGACTTTTCTGACATCAGCTCTCCTACTAGTACATACACACTTATCCAGTAACTGATGTGTTCATTTGCTTCGGTAGGTAATAGTATATTATTATACTAGTTTAATAAGACGGAGTATTGTCACACGCGAGTTTAAAAGCACGACGAGCGAAGCGAGGAGTGCTTTAATAGAACGAGTGTGACAATACGTCTTATTAAACGAGTGTAATATACTATTTTATCTACTTTGCTTTATTAATTCATTAAATTTTGGCTGTTCAAGTTTTCGTATTACTCTAGGGAATTTTGCGTGGGTTGGTTACCTGACGTCACTGACATTGACGTCATTGACATTTGAAAACCTAGTAGCCCTAGGACAAATTCAATAACTACTTACGGTATTACGTGAGCGAAATGGAAGACAAAAATGTAGATTCATGAAATTTTAAAGGTTATGTTTATTGAAATACTAATAATTTAACCTTGGCGTCTACACACGTCTCCGTGACAGGCTGACGTACCAACTTAACAAAACTAAAAAGTTACCAAAAGTAGTGTAATAATATGAATATTATTACACTACTTTCGGTGTAATAATGAGATCATTAGTAACGCAAAGTAGATAAATATGATTATGCCAAGTACTAACTGGGGTAATTTGGTCACCTCCTTTAATTGTTGTGTTCTGGCAATTCGTTTACCAATATAGTCACTGGAAAGATGATCATCAGAGGTAATATGTTTTACTGCGCATATTAACAACGGTGAAGTTTAAAAGCCATCTATTTCTAATATTTATTTTGATGTTATACACTAAAATATATAAATATATCGATAAAATCAGCTCACCTAAAACATGATATGCAAAAATAATTTGCAAAATGCAGATTGCTTGTAAACAGAGCACAAAATGAAAAACAACAAAAATCGATCAACTCATTAGTTTGCTATTCCTACTCTGCCATTTTGTCCGTAATATATTTATAAAGTTCCGCAAACAGTGAATTCAATTTTCTCTAACAAAATAAAACCTTTTATGTCTGCTTTATTCCAGGAATCAGTTTAAAGTGGATTGAAATATATGAATTTTTTTAAAAGGAGCACAAAAAGTACAAAACTTACATTTGCCTCGCCCTAATCGTAAACGGTAATTAAATGGAACAGAAAAATTTTGGATTGTGTCATTTTTCCTGGTTATTTTTTAGTCGAACGTTGCTTTTCGAGGTGCAGAATGTAGGAAGCCCATAAAGCTCACACCCTATACCCAACGAATATTTTCCCCATAATATGGGCATTTGTTTCTGAGTTTGCTGAATTATCAAATCTTTCAAAATTTATAAGAAATAATGCAACCACGTTTATTTCATGCACATTTATTTTATATTTTAATCGTAATATTTTTTTTATCGCAACGTTTTAAAATTTAACAGCCTTACATTTGAAGAATTAATACAGTAAGGTATGGATTCCAGTTGTTTTTCCTTTACAATGAAGATTAGTTAGATGTAACATCAAATCTTTACGAAAATCATAAGTTCAAAATCATAAGGAACTGAAAGTCATGAGTGACATGACAAACGGCATGTAGTTACTACAGGGCGTTCCATGTAAATCCTACAAGGCGTTTTTCATGACTTTCAGTTCCTTCTGCCGAGGGTTTTCCAACCTGCTAACGTTCTGCCACTATCGCACCGCGACTTTCAGTTCCTTCTGCCGAGGGTTTTCCAACCTGCTAACGTTCTGCCACTATCGCACCGCTTTTCCTTGGGGCCCAAAGGATGTACGGAAAAAAGTTTTTCACGTGTACCTTATCGGTTTTTTCATGGCAATTTTCCGCGACTTTGAATCAATTCTGCCGAGGGTTTTCCGACCTGCTAACGTTCTGCCACTGTTACACCGCTCTTAGTCAACGTCTAAACAATGCCTCAAAAAAATTTCACGCGTGTACCTTATCGGTTTTTCAGGCATGTTTTTCCGACGTGGAAAACTGGCCGCCATTTACATATCCGGCCTATGCGAACCGGCAGAATAGCCATTTGGTGTTAGGTTAATGTTTTTACAATTAGTTATGAACTCAAATGTCGTGTACCTTATCGATATTGTTTTAAGTAGCTAGCTCTCCGACTAATTATCGAGTGCAAACAATCAGCAAATGGGAATCATAATAACGTTTTCAAGCACCTGAATCGTTTATCGTTAATTACCAAATTATCATTTTTGCCCAGTAATACCCGTACTTACTCAACTTAGTCAACTTTCATAAAAAAGTAAATGTTTAAAAGCAGTCCTTGAATGACGACTATCCAATTTTTTCTAGTTTTTATATTACTGACCAGTTGAGCCTGTTTAGAAAATGATAAAAATGTTACCTACAAATGAAAACACGTGTTCTACAATGAACTACAATGTTCAGCTCTAGTTAATGCCTGAATCATTACAAGCAACGATTCGTCTTCTATGCCAAAATGCATGCTCAACCTTCTCATGAGACTAAATTACTTAAAGAATCTTGTTGATTTTGTCACAAAGTTACAGATTTTAACAACGCTTCGATTTTATTTTCATCGCGGGAAGCTATTTTCTGCTTTTATACAAGCCACTTGAGAGTGAAACATTAATAGCTTAAAAAATACTTTTAAAATCAAAATAATATGACAAGTGCAGTAAATGTAACGGAAAAGTGGAATTCCATCAAACATCCTTTTTTAAATACTGTGGGATATTTAAATAAACTGAATCTGTAGGAACGTGAGGATCCAATCAATGAAACCCTAGGAACAGAAGTGCATATTACATTATTTTCAAGGACACGCTGTAGAAACTGAATCAGGAATGGATGTTCTAACAACACACCGTTAGAACACCTGACGCGAAACTGGGAGACCCGGGTTCGTATCCCGGCTGAGCCACAAATTTCATTTTCAGATTCTCTTACATTTGTTTCTGAATCAGGAATGTTCTTGATAATCCCCAAATAATAACAACTAAATGTTAAGATATTTCAAATTGCCGACGTTTCGTTCATGATTATGAACATATTCATGGCTATGTTGTCAAGATAGAAAATTTGACAACTAAATATTTCAACATTTAGTTGTTATTATTTGGGGATTATCAAGAACATTCTTGATTCATCTCAGCTCCCCGAGAACATTCTCCCATTCGTTGTAGAAACTGCATTTTCCCTAGGCAATCTTAGATTTTTCAGGGAAAAAGTCTTAGAAAAAATCTTAGATATCTATTTGACAAGACGTCATCCATTAAAGGTCACTTTACTGAAAAATTCGATTTTGTCTAGCAAGGTAACGTGAATAAGAAACCTTATATGTAGTTCATGTTATGTTATTAAACGTCAAACGAAATTCAAATCAAAAGAATACCTATAAATTCATCAAGAAACGCATAAGAGACAAAATAGATGTTCTAGTAGAAATTGTACCCTTAATTTTCTCTCACATCGCTTTCCATGTAGTGAAAAACATTTGTGACGTTAATCGAGATAAAATTTCGTTTCTATCTGTTTATTAAGAAAGATCTTTACGTTAATCAAACTATTTAAATTATTCGGTCAGCCGACTCTTCCTCGAGCAGTAATCTTAATGAACAACTAGGCATCTTATTCATTTCGGTTTTTACGAGTTCTCTATTACGTACACTTGCCTCATTTACAGAATTTAATAATACCCGAAGATCTTACACACATATTTCCAGCAAGAGTTATGAGTCCCGTGGAAAGTAATTTAATGGAATACACCGAAAACCAACTTTATTAATACTATTTGCAAGTGATGCTCTTGTGAACAGAAACAAAGGCTTTTAACATATTTGTTTTAGGACTGCGAATACCTTTGTTCAATGAATAGAACTCACAAATATCACACCATTTGCACAGAAAATCCAATATGTAAAATCCAAAAACAGTAGTTGTGCAAACTTTCATACATATACGTATTTACTAATTATAATTATGTCTCTTTGTATGTCAAGTCAATATGTCAAAGTTATGATAATACTATGAAATACTATGTCCAAAAACTCCAATATATTGCTGGGAGTCGCCGTTAATTCACCAGTTCGTTCATATTCGACCTTAAAATAAACATACAAGATATGTATCTACGTGAATTAAAATTTGTTGCTCAACAATATTACCTCTGAAAATAATTTTGCCTTCATAAGTACAACACAAATAGGTGTAAAGTACTTAGAACATCATTATGAAGCCCATTTTTTTTTTGGTTGTATTGGTTTGGTTGCTAAGGCCATTTTACTACGTAGTATGACAGCAGTTCTTTCAATAAATTATTTCCATAAATTATTAACAATATCATATTATATATTACAAATAATTGTATTCTAGGTCTTTGTGTGACACAATTGTCATCTTCACACACAATTTTCATACAAATAATATAGGTACTCCATTACCTTAGAAAAATAAACTACAAATCTACAAATGTCAACGGTACTATCGTAACCCGATTTGCTCTCTGCTTACATGAGATCCTACGAATCATTGTATCGCGCCATAAAGAAAATCGCTGATGGCAAACGATACACATTGAAATAAAACTAAATATTTCAAAAACTTTTATAATGTATGGTTTCATTTGTTTCTCTATATGCGCATAACATTTTTCAAAAATAAAAAAGTTTGTCGGTTGGTTAACATTGTAATACCTACATTAAACTAAAATTTCTAATATTCCCGACTTTTAACGAAACGAATTTTATTGGGTTGTGGTAGGGGTTCGTAGGGCCGGTTTAAAAAAAATTTCTTTTGAGAGATGTTCTTTATTGATGCGCGTTCATTTGCATGTCGAACAAGACTTTTCTACTTCTAGTATAGAAGATACCGTTCTTGGTACCTTGCTATCGTCAGCAATAATATGAATAAAGTACGACTCAGGAACTAAGGAACCGGATTGATTTGCGATGGTCTGATGAAAATATGACAATGGGTAAATAAATAGGTACATGAAATGAAGATACATATGTTAATTAATTAATAAAATGCCTATTTAAGTGTCCATAACACCTTTCTGGGGAGAGTAAAGAAAAAAGTGTCATTTTTTTCCTTCTTTTAGTTACCTACGTAATTCTATTACTCTTATATAATTAAATCCTAATCTACCTAAATCATCCATATGTACTTGAAAGTTTTTTTTTTTATTAAATCCATAAAATCCCTAAATGCAATTTGTTAAATCTCATTCATCCATATAAAAATATTTTTATATTCTTACAATTCTTCTTTCAATTCTCTACAACTTATATTTGAAACTTTTCCCCACAAAATGCATACTTGGGCTTGTAGAATCAAAAAACTTGTTTTTGCTAACTTTGGACCCCTCCCATTTGTTAATGCACACTTTTTGAATGTTTAAAACTATATAGGCATGATCAACTAATCAGAGCCTACAACATTTGACCACTCCCGGCCGGTACTGAATTAATGTCGTGAAAAATCTACACAGACTGAAATATATTATATAAGGGGTCGATGGTCGGTTTTAATACCAAATTTTCGTCCATATGAATATGACCTAAAGTGATTTACTGCCCAGACAATGCTCAAGTGCTCTTTTTCTATTGTACAGTAGTTCTTCTCTCTTTTGTTATGTGTACGATTCGCTTACGCAATGGGCTTTTCTTCTTTATTACACAAAACTAATCCGATTGCCATTACTGATGCGTCTCTTTTCAATATAAAAGCTTCCGCAAAATTTGGGTATTGTAAAATAGGTGGATTAGTGGATTTATGAGTTTTGATTTAAAGGTTTCAAATGCGTCCTTGATATTTTGATGTCCATTTAAATGGTACATTCTTTTTTGGCATATTATTTAAGGGGGCTTCGCGCAAAATTTGGAATAAAAAACCTGTAATAATTTGCAAGTGCGACGAATCTTTTAGTAGTTTGAGCATTTTGAGGTCTTTGAAATTGCGAAATACCTCCTATTTTTTTTGGGTCTGGAGACACCTTCTGCCGATATGATGTGTCCTAACTCCTAACTACAGTAATTTCGAAATAGCTACATGTCCCTTTCGCAATCTGTGTAATACTTTTATTAAATTTCTATTGTGATCTTTAATTTTTTTAAAGACAATCAAATCGTCAAGATAAGCAAAACAACTCTCATAGTTCAATCCTGACATGACTATGGTCATGGCTCTTGAAAAAGCGCTGACTTATTTTTAATCCCATTGGTAACCTTGTCAGTTGGTATTGACACGTATTTGTTGTAAAAGCGGTGCATTCTCTACTAGATGAATCTAATTCAATTTGGTAATATCCTTGAGAAAAATCTAAATATGAAAAACAGATTGCCCCAAATAGTGAATCTAAAATTTCGTTAACGTTTGGTAGTGGAAATTTGTCATCTTTAACACCTTGATTTAACAATCTGTAATCTATGATAATTCTCCATTTACTCTTATCGTTGCTATCTGTTTTTTGGGCACTATCGATAATCATACAGACCAATCTGATTTTGCTGGTTGAACAATCCTACCGTTTAACATTTTCTGAATTTGGTTATCAATTTCTGATTTTTGTGCTTGTGGTCTGTACGGTTTCACATATACCGGCGTTACGTTTTCTTTTGGCCGGATGCCTTGTTTATAAACATTTGTTTGTGAATCATCTAGCAAGTGAAATACGTCAGCGAATTTCGCGATAATATGCTCAAGTGCATTCCTTTTTTCTTTATTTACATCGGGCGTTTTAACTAATTTAAGTACTTCTTGAACTCGTTCTACAGATAATATATTCGAATTATCAAACGCTGTTATATTCTAATTGTTTAAATTAAGAGTTTTGGGATGAAAATTTGTGATAGAGATTGGGGTGTCGCGTGTATTCCAAATTTTTACTGGTATTAATCTTTCTCTTGGGCGTTGTATAATTCCCGCAACAAAAATTCCCTGACCAAGTTCTTCAGGTAATACACAGTCGTGTTTTTGATAAGTAGCAAAATATCGAATATCCTCGCAACGGGAGGGGGGGGGGTGGTCTGGTCACCTCCTCTGTCGAATTAATTTTCGATTCCTAGGCTATTTTCTAACAGAAGTGATATACTAAATGATTCATAATTGATTAGGACAGAATACTTATCAAAGAAATCCAATCCAAGTATACCATGTGTTTTATTATGAGACGCGTCATCAGCAAAAAGTTGTAAGAAAAATGTTGTTAACGTGCATAAGGATATCAGTTTGAACCCCTAGATGTTATTGACCCAGATACCCCGTTTATTTTTATTTTATCTGGAAAATTTATTTTCTCCAATTCTTGTTAACATACTTCGAAAAAATTACACCAACTGATGCTCCCGTGTCTAATAAAAATTTCATTTCGCGATTGCTACATTTTAACCGAATAAAATTTCAACTGGTAATACTGGTTCTGATAATCGATTTTAGATTTTTAAATCATTAATTAAAGGCTCGAAAAAACGTTTGAGAGTCTTCTAAGGTAGATTGTGATGGTTGTGACTCATCAACTAATACATTCTATGATTACGTCCTCTTCGGTTACTACTGGAATTATTTGAATTATTAGTACGATGTGCGGTTTGCTGACCACTTCGTTGAGTGTAATCATTCGGATTACTTTGTAAGTTATTAAATCGCGTTATTGCTGTTGCTGGAATTGAAATTATTGTTATTGTATCTATAAATCGGGTATTATTGTAGTCTTGAGGTCGGTTGGTGATATTACGACCTCTATTTGAATTTGAAAAACCTTAGCCTCGATAGTAGCTTTATTTCCTTTTACCGTGCATATAAAATATTGTGGCATTTTGTTGACTATAAGCCAACTCATCTTTAGCTGCATTAATAGTTTCACTTAGAGTTAGACTAATAAAATGTCGTGCCTTAATAATAGTGCGTAAATTCATGAGTTCTAACTCCATTAGCTATAACATCAATAGCTAACTTGTCATTTTCTTTACGAAAAATTTGTATTGCTGTTGAACCATTACCTGCTTGGGCTAAAGTTAAATCTGATATCAACGATTGTATTGAGCGTCCGTACTTATCAATACCAATGCAGACCTCCTTGCTTTGATGCATGCAACCGTGCGGCAGGTGCAGGGACAGATTGTTTTGGCAAGAAATTATTTTTTTATGTCCAAAATGAGGCTTTCTACGTTTTTATGACATTTTCATGCGAATTTTATCTCTATGTACAGTAGGTACATGTCTTTAAAACGAAATTTATCAATAAAGATTTGCGCGCTTCGTTTAGAGCTGGGTCATATAGTTCTATACCCTCAATTAATTGATGAACTGCGTCAACTATCGCGTTCAATTCCGTTAATGAGCTAGTTGCGGTTTTGAAATTAAATTGTTCGCCCATTTTATTCGAACCTAAATTTCCCAATAGTTCTATATGATCAGCCGTAGTATCCGTTTCTTCTTTACCAACGTTTAGTGTTAACTTTACAGGTATAATTTCACTACATTTAAGATTTGATACAGTTTCAATAGCTCTTAACCGCTGTTACAATATTTCGTAACATCCATTGAATTTAAATTTAATTCTACAAACAAAATCATTAATGTGTACCTACCGCTTTTTAATACATTTCTCTCAACTTTAGTAGAATACTGATTAAGGAGTGTTTCAAAATATTGCTTAAACTTATTTAATTCACTCAGCTTGGAAGTTGTTATCGTTTTGTTCCCGCGTTGTCCTTCTTCAGATGACTTAAGAATGTCCTTAGAGTGACATTCAGCTCCTGGAATGGTACAGCATCAGACATTCTTCATAAGCCTTTGATGGATAGGTGATGCGCTGTTAAGCAGCGTCTAACTCATATGTCGATCTCCTCAATTCAGTTGCGTTGATTTCTCGACGAATCATTTTGCGAATTCCCTTTTGGGTTTTCCTCAATATATGATAAATTGTCACAATTGTGCTCTAATGATCAAGATGATGATCAATAATCATTCTGTACTACTCAATTCTTGACTAGGGATAGTGTTCTGGCTGGCACCGTTGTTTCCTGATCCCGCTGCTTCAACGACAATTTCTTCGGTTTTTTGTACGTTGTTTCTCGCACTCATTTTCACACTCGAATTGTTCCTTTCCGACAGTTTTTCTTCACCTAATCGCGTCACTAGCAGAATTGTTCGTTTTATTGCGCCACACAAAAGTCGCTTAAATCCTTTGCTTGTGATGGCATTGGTAAAATCGCCACGGCGCTGACAGGATCGCCATGTGGTAAGGTTTCATATGGCCGGGTACAAGAAAACCCGAATTTACTCTTGGGAGAAGTTCTTTATTGATGCACCTTCATGTACATGCCGAACAAGACTTCTCTACTCTAGTGTAGAAGATATCGTTCTCGGTACGTTATAGTCAGCAATAATATTGTAACGCGAAATGTAAACAGCAGCGCGAAATGTGTTTACTCTTATCGGACGGCGGCTTTCCTCAAAGGAACGCCGCTACGCTTAATTGAGTCCCGGCAACATCTTATTAAGGAAGAATGATTTATTACCTTCTGGACGTTTCTACATAAAAAAGAAGGTTCGAGTTATTCCAGGAACCATCGCGAATACAATTGAGGTGTATATAAGCGGGCTTGCGGTCGGAGAGATTAGATTAGACGTGAAGCCGCGAGTGAATAAACAAGGCGAAAAACGGATAAGCGAATTGTACAGATAAATTAAAGTTATGTGTGTTATGTAAATTAGTTAGTTCAGTTTCATAGCTGCTCTAATATAAAATTTACAAATATAAGATACCCCTCGGTGCATCCTAATTCCACCGTTCGCCGGGTGGAACACCACTTGTCGAACGATTTTGAATGCACTTTCCTTTACAGAAAATACTCGCTTATTTGTATGTATTTCAATTTGAAATTTCGAATACACGTGTTTTATATCGCTAAGATTGACGGAACGTCAACTTAGATTTTCAAATCCCTTCATAAAGGGTAGCTGGGTTGTTTTTTTTTTCATTTTTCAGTTGTATAGTTCCGGTACCAATTGCAATCCTTGTGCTATACTTGCTTCGATTTTTCTCATTGTTTGTATCTCTTCGCCAATCCTTATGGCGAATGTCCTTTTCTTCAAGTAGTCCTATATCGTATGGGTGTACGCCTTTCCAAATCCTAGTTAGTCAGTTTTAGCTATCAATCTGCTGTCCCATATCCTGTTAAATACCTTCTCCATGCCGAATAGTAGGTCATTCTCAAGTCGTATTACGTGGTACTCCAATGAATGTCCTGTAAATCCGCACTACTCGTCCTATTCTCCAGTGTGTGCCTTGGTCCTTCTGTGCTCTTGTATATCCATCCTGATTTCCTTGTTGAGTTCGTTGATACATCTTTTTATTTCTGGGTCAAAATTTATCCAGTATCTTCTCTTCTCCCTTTTCCGCAGCCGTATCTTCGTCTTGAGTTCTTTTGTTGTATCTGCTGAATTGTCTGCGAATTGTCCTCATATTTTTCTCAAATGAGTTCTTAATTTCCCCCTTTGTTACGTCTTGTTTGATTCCTTCTTTAGTGTGTAAGTCATCTTCGTTAGTGACCTTCGATTCCTTCAGTTCTTCGCCAGTTATTTCTCCAGTCGGTTCTCCTGCTAGTAATCCTGTCTGGTACGTTTTTCCATGTATTCGTCATCAGTATTACTGGATTGTGTTCCGATGATAATTTCTCTTTGGCCTCTATATTGTGGTCCAGTTCTGTATTCTGTATGATGAAATTGTCCAGCATATCTTCTCTTCTTAGTCTTCCTCCTGTCGGGTAGTGAGTGAGGTCATGTGCTTCGATGATCGCGTATTCGTGCCGTTCTACTTGCTGCTGCAGCTTCTTTCCATCCTTGTTTGTTTTCGTAGAGTTCCATTCCAAGTGTTTGGTATTGGGGTCTCATCCTAGTATCTTCGGCTTTGTATTGTCTGAAAATCGTAGGTGAATCCTCGTTTTCAAAGTGCTTACCAGGTGGTTGGTATCGGCTCATTATCTGTAGTTTTTGGTCATTCTTTATGTTCACTTCGATTGTAATGTTTTCAACGTTGACTTGTATTCTCCTTTTTTTGTATAACATTCTTTTCTTCATGGCGATTAGCACTCCTCACCCCTTTCCTAGTGTGGCCTTCCTGTATATCTCGTTGTTTTTGATTCTTAAGTCGTTTTTCTCCTTCAGCCATCTTTCCTAGATTTTCGACGTCGATGTTGTGTTTTTTAAAAAATACTCTAGTTTGGTCGTCTTGTTCGTCGGCATTCCAAGTCATTATTTTGAGTACTTCTGGGATAATCCTATCCATACGTGGGGTTTAGTGGGATTCATCCTGACTGCGATTTGCATGAAGCTTTCAAAAATCCCTTCATGTCATCAAGTTTAGTTCAGTACTTCACTTCGTTGTGGCTTGGTCTCTTCTAGTGTCGCTTTCGTCGTGCTTGCCGTTACATTCACGTACGTGGTTCTCCCATCTGTCGTCTGTTTTCCATGCATTCTTATTCCTTTTTTCATTAGTTGCCTTCTCCGATCACAATTGGCGGATCTTTTTCCTCCTCGGTTTTTTTGACCTCTCTCTTGTCTTTTTTAGCGTATAATTTATATCACCTTTATATATATATATATATATATATATATATATATATATATATATATATATATATTTTTTTTTCTTCAAATATATCGGATTAAAACACATTGAACTTTTATGGATTTGCAGAAAGCAGATGCTACCATCGCCATTTCTAAATTGTGGGGCATTAAAAAATCAAATCTGAATCATACCTGCGCACAAGTATTACAAGAGTTGTATGAGAACTCAAAATCTTCGAGATGAAATCGGAAAATTACCTTACACGTTCTAGTTACCGAGAAATTAAATCAGGGATGTTTCATCTCCCATTTTGCCTTTTGAAAATGTAAGTAGTCAGAGCCTGAAAACGAAGTACACCCATTGGGTATAGAGCTAAATGATGATGTACACATTAATAAAATAGTACTTTCAATAGAGACTGTCGATGAATCTTGATTAAACGCAATAAGAGGAAATGAACGCAGCAACTTGGATCTTAAAAATTAACAACAAATTTCATATCCTCGGAAATGCAACTACTACTAAGGATTATATTTGATAACACCAGATTAGAATCAACAAAAATAAAAAAGCTATTAGTCCAAAGAACGAAGGTGATTTGATGTCTTAGCAACATTTTCTGGGTTAAAGAAATAAAAGTTCAATACCAATACCTACAAATAATATTCAAGAGCACCTTACTGCATGAAGCCAAAACGTGGATATTGTAACTTTTTCGTTTACCACACCAATTAGTACTCAAATAATGTATTTATCACTAGTTATTAACATCTAAAACTTATCACCTAAGTTATTTTATTATTTATTTATCTTCGCGCTCGAATTTTAATATTCACAGCCTGCTCGTACTTGTTTGTGTGTTCCCTATTGCCCGCCGGCTTCATATATCTATTGGCTTGTTTTCACGAACACCATAGAAAGATACGATATAATAGACCAAGAGCTGGGCACGAGATTTCAACATCATCAGTAATATGGAATTCGTAAACAGGAATAAATTCTATTACCATCAGTTATTGAAGTTCCGAGCAGGCGGACAGCTTACTGGTTGCGAAGGGTAATTATAAGGGGTGAAAGTGATTAATTTTTAGGGGAAGTTTCGGCATCGATAATAAGCTTAAAAATCTATGTAATGATAGTTCTTACCATACCTAAACTAAATTCCAAGCGGCGGACACATAAGTAGGTGCAAAGGGGGTGGCCGACAATGGTAAGGGGGTGAAAACGCGGAGAGCTAGAGCCGAAATTTCAACGTCACCGTCATCAGTAATATGGAAGTCGTACACAGGAATAAACTCTATTACCATCAGTTATTAAAGTTCCGAGCAGGCGGACAGCTTACTTGTTGCGGAGGGTAGTTATAAGGGGTGAAAGTGATTAATTTGTAGGGGAAATTTCGGCATCGATAATACACTTAAAAATGTATGTAATGATAGGTCTTACCATACCTAAACGAAATTCCAAACGGCGCACACATGAGTAGGTGCAAAGGGGGGGCGGACAAGGGTAAAGGGGGTGAAAACGCGGAGAGCTAGAGCCGAAATTTCAACGTCATCGTCATCAGTAATATGGAATTCGTACACAGGAATAAACTCTATTACCATCAGGTATTAAAGTTCCGAGCAGGCGGACAGCTTACTTGTTGCGGAGGGTAGTTATAAGGGGTGAAAGTGATTAATTTGTAGGTGAAATTTCGGCATCGATAATAAGCTTAAAATTGTATGTCAAGATAGGTCTTACCATATCTAAACGAAATTCCAAGCGGCGGACACATAAGTAGGTGCAAAAGGGGTGGCGGACAATGGTAAAGGGGGTGAAAACGCGGAAAACTAGAGCCGAAATTTCAACGTCATCATCATCAGTAATATGAAATTCGTATACAGGAATAAACTCTATTACCATCAGTTATTAAAGTTTCGAGCAGGCTGACAGATTACTTGGGGCTAAGGGTAGTTATAAGGGGTGAAATTTGATAATTTTTCGGGAAAATTTCGGCATCGATAATACGCTTAAAATGTATATAATGATAGGTCTTACCATACCTAAACGAAATTCCAAGCACAAATTAACAACTTTCGCCCCTTATAACTACCCTAAGCCCTAAGTAATCTGTCCGCCTGCTCGGTACTTTAATAACTGATGGTAATAGAGTTTATTCCTGTTTACAAATTCCATATTACTGATCATGTTGAAATTTCGGCTCTATATAGCCCTCCGCCTTTTCACCCCCTTTACCACTGTCCGCCGCACCCCTTTTGCACCCACTTATGTGTCCGCCGCTCGGAATTTCGTTTACTAATGGTAAGACCTATCATTACATACATTTTTAAGTGTATTATCGATGCCGAAATTTCCCCTAAAAATTAATCACTTTCACCCCTTATAACTACCCTCCGCGACAAGTAAGCTGTCCGCCTGCTCGGAACTTCAATAACAGATGGTAATAGAGTTTATACCTGTTTAGAATTCCATACTACTGATGACGATGACGTTGAAATTTCGGCTCTAGCTCTCCGCGTTTTCACCCCCTTTACCCTTGTCCGCCCCCCCCTTTGCACCTACTCATGTGTGCGCCGCTTGGAATTTCGTTTAGGTATGGTAAGACCTATCATTACATACATTTTTAAGTGTATTATCGATGCCGAAATTTCCCCTAAAAATGAATCACTTTCACCCCTTATAACTACCCTCCGCAACAAGTAAGCTGTCCGCCTGCTCGGAACTTCAATAACAGATGGTAATAGAGTTTATTCCTGTTTACGAATTCCATATTACTGATGACGGTGACGTTGAAATTTCGGCTCTAGCTCTCCGCGTTTTCACCCCCTTTACAATTGTCCGCCACCCCCTTTGCACCTACTTATGTGTCCGCCGCTTGGAATTTCGTTTAGATATGGTAAGACCTATCTTGACATACAATTTTAAGCTTATTATCGATGCCGAAATTTCCCCTACAAATTAATCACTTTCACCCCTTATAACTACCCTCCGCAACAAGTAAGCTGTCCGCCTGCTCGGAACTTTAATAACTGATGGTAATAGAGTTTATTCCTGTGTACGAATTCCATATTATTGATGACGATGACGTTGAAATTTCGGCTCTAGCTCTTCGCGTTTTCACCCCCTTACTATTGTCCGCCACCCCCTTTGCACCTACTTATGTGTCCGCCGCTTGGAATTTAGTTTAGGTATGGTAAGAACTATCATTACATAGATTTTTAAGCTTATTATCGATGCCGAAACTTCCCCTAAAAATTAATCACTTTCACCCCTTATAACTACCCTTCGCAACCAGTAAGCTGTCCGCCTGCTCGGAACTTTAATAACTGATGGTAATAGAATTTATTCCTGTTTACGAATTCCATATTACTGATGATGTTGAAATCTCGTGCCCAGCTCTTGGTCTATAAGTCTAGAAGAATCTGTCCTGAGAAGGATATTTCGATTTCTCTAAATAGCTACCTCTCGACTCGCCGCATTCGTTCCACCGACAAGAAAACTTCCATGAAACACAAACGTCGAAATTCAAAGCGCGCGACCAGCTAGCGAATAAGTACAGGGTCTCATTAAGAATGATCGCCTTGACTATACTTTATCTTTTACTAAGATTTTACTAAGGATGTTCATTTCTTTCTTTTCTGTATACATTTAAAATAATGGTTTTCTCCCCGCAGCTTAAGTATGTTCCAGGTCTCTTTTTGGGAGGCGAGCAGGGAAGGTGTCTTTCCATAATTGCAATAGATCACAGAAATATGTTTATACAAATTTATATCAAAAACCTGAATAAAAATAGCGATACGTTAAAATAAACCCATCAACTAAAAGTCCACGATCACTGTCAACGACTTTCCTGAACGCTTGTAAACCGACAACCATAGATCAGACAACTAAACTTGTTAATTTCACTGAACCGACTCTGTACATCAACAATTCCCGCCAAAAGTTTTATGACTTTTCCACCAATAGCAAACGACGTGTATTAGGTGTTGTCTAACTTTACTACCTTTTCTCGTTTCGTGGATGTTTTCTTCTCGGTGGATTTACTATAGTTCCCTTGAAAATATTGACAGAAAAGTACAAAGCGATAGGAAATAGACGCGATGAAAGCTTTTGCGTAAAAGAAAGGTTCATCTCAACCTGATATGAAATTATAAAACAGCAGATGGAAATAACGGATTTATGAGCTCTGAGGGTTGAGGATATCAACACAAAACAAGTGGATAGTGGATAGTACTCATTAATAAACTTTAGTTAGCGAGGTTCGGAGTTCAGTTGGGGTTCGCTTGCAGTTGGCTGATGTGCAAGTTTTTTGTTTGAAGTTTGGCGACAAACCTTTCTGTCATTATGTGATGACACACGGCGAACGAAATCCTAGAAAAAGTTTGATTAAATGTTCGAAACGTTAAAAGTTGGATGCCTATTAAGCCACATCATCCACTTCATAAGTCAGCGTTTACTATAGGCTCATATTTTATTGCTAATTTATTGCTAATTTATTACGCAAACCACGATTTTATTGCTCCACCCCTTAGCGAGAAAAAGGGGCCAATCTGACATAAGACTTAAGCCACATCATCCACCCCTGTATCTCCGGAACCGTAAGAGATATATACATAAACCAAGCGGCATATTTTATTGCTAATTTATTGCTGGCGATCGCGACTAGTAGCGGAATCCCAGACTCGCCCCTTTAACCCTTAGTAATAAACTCACCCCTGAAATATCAGAAAAATTGTAACAAAAAATGTATGTCCGCTAAATGCAGCCTGGGATCTTTATTACTATTTAATTTGTCATATTCCAACGAAAGCATGATTTTATTGCTCCACCCCTTAGCGAGATAGAGGGGATAATCTGACATAAGACACACCCTCAACACCTGTATCTCCGGAACAGCAAGATATATATATATATATATAAACCAAACGCAATATTTCAGTGCTAATTTATTCCTAATTTATTACGTAAGCCACGATTTTATTGCTCCATCCTTTAGCGAGAAAAGGGGATAATTTGACTTAAGAAACAACCCCAACACCTGTATCTTCGGAACCGTAAGAGATATATACATAAACCAAGCGGCATATTTTATTGCTAATTTATTGCTGACGATCGCGACTAGTAGCGCAAACCCAGACTCACCCCTTCAACCCTTAGTATAAACTCACCCCCTAAATATCACAAAAATTGTAACAAAAAATATATGTCCGTTAAATGCAGCCTCGGATCTATATTACTATTTAATTTGTCATATTCCAACGAAAGCATGATTTTATTGCTCCACCCCTTAGCGAGATATAGGGGATAATCTGACATAAGACACAACCTCAACATCTGTATCTCCGGAACGGCTAGAGATATATACATAAACCAAACGGCATATTTTCGTGTAATTTATTGCTAATTTATTACGGAAATCACGATTTAATTGCTCCACCCCTTAACGAGAAAAAGGTCCTAATGTGACATAAGACTTAGTCCATATCATCCAGCCCTGTATCTCCGGAACCGTAAGAGATATATACATAAACCAGACGGCATATTTTATTGCTAATTTATTGCTGACGATCGCGACTAGTAGCACAAACCCAGACCCACCCCTTCAACCCTTAGCATTAAACTCACCCCCGGAATATCAGAAAAATTGTAACAAAAAATGTATGTGTGTCAAATACAGCCTGGGATCTTTATTACTATTTAATCTCTCATCTTCTAAGGAAAGCCTGATTTTATTGTTATACCCCTTAGCGAGAAAAAGGGGATAATCTGACTTAAGAAACAACCCAAACACCTGTATCTCCGGAACCGTAAGAGATATATACATAAACCAAGAGGCGTATTTTATTGCTAATTTATTGCTGAAGACATGCGCAATCTCAGAACCACCCCTTCAACAGTTAGCATTAAACTCACCACCGAAATATTAGAAAAACACTTGAAAGTTGAGCAATCAAATAGTCATAAAGAGCCCAGGCTGTATTTAACGGACATATTTTTTTTTCAATTTTTCTGATATTTCGGGGGGTGAGTTTAATGCAAAGGGTTGAAGGGGTGGTTCTGGGATTTCGCTGCTAGTTCCTATGGTTAGTAATAAATTAGCAATAAAATATGCCGCTTGGTTTATGTAAATATCTCCTCCGATTCCGGTTATGCAGGTGTGGATGGTGAGTCTTAAGTCAGATTGGCTGTTCCGGCTCCGTGCCACGAGCGGTCGTGCCTCATGCGGTCAATGTGAAAAATCGTGCCAGATGCGGTCACTCCAAAAATATTTCTACCTGTTGTGCAGGTGTCTTCCCATGTGCGGTCATATCCGAATTCACCGAATTTCTCGGTAGACACCCTCGGCCGATATGGAAAATTGATTACGCCCGGTTTCATAATGCAGTTAAAGTCCACTTTAACTTAAAGTTGACTTTGACTGCGTCAGATGTAGTAACGCCCGGTTTCATAATGCAGTTAAAGTCCACTTTAACTTAACGTCACAGTTAAAGTCAACTGTAAGTTAAAGTGGACTTTAACTGCATTATGAAACCGGGCGTTACTAGGATTAATAGTGTTTGCAAATACAGTAGCCGCCCGGTTATCCGACACATTCGAACCAAAGTTCGAACTCCGCATCACCTCTCCGATAACGATGTTTTTATTACTTTACGACCATTCGCAAAAAAAACGGCGGCTTTTTCGTATATATCAAACAAGTGACCATACTTTAGAATAATTATTATATTACCTTTGATACTACTGTGCCTTTACGGCCAAGTCGTTCCGTTACAATACGATAGAATCAAGTTGATACTAATCTTGAGTGTGTTCGGAGATGAAAACAAATCCAATTTTTATTTTTTTCTAAGAAAGCATAAGAAAGAAACACGTGCAATTTCGGATAATGCGGCGACAAGTTTTTAAATTGAAATTATGTCAGATATAATTAAATCCATGTACGATTAAATTTTAAAAATTTGAAATTAACTTGCCTACGTTATTTGCATTAATCCTAAGCAAAAGGCAGGGACTTTCAAACAATTACACCCTATGGCTCGTAATATTTTATTATGTTTTCTTTGGTCGATTCTTGGCGATCTTTTGTCCTTAATATTATTCACAAGTAGATAGACAACAAGGTAGAAATATTTTCGAGGGATCACATCTGGTACGTTTTTTGATTGTGACCGCATAAGACACTACCGCTCATAGCGAGCCGGTACCGAGTACCCCGATAAATTGGCCTGTCCTGGGATTTCACAAGAATTGACCGCACATGGCACTGACCGCACATGGCACTGACCGCATCTGGGAAGACACGGTCAGGGCTTCCACTTTTTCTTGCTAAGGGGTGGAGCAATAAAATCACGCTTTCTTTGGAAGATGAGAAACTAATTAATAATAAAGATCTCAGGCTTCATTCAACGGACTTACGTTTTTTGTTACAATTTTTCTGATATTCCGGGGGTGAGTTTATTGCTAAGGGGTGGGTCTGGTATTACGCTACTAGTCGCGATCGTCAGCAATAAATTGGCAATAAAATATGCCGCTTGGTTTATGTATATATCTCTTACGGTTCCGGAGATACAGGTGTTGGGGTTGTTTCTTAAGTCAGATTATCCCTTTTTCTCGCCAAGGGATGGAGCAATAAAATCGTGGCTTACGTAATAAATTAGGAATAAACTAGCACTGAAATATGGCGTTTGGTTTATGTATATATCTCTTGCCGTTCCGGAGATACAGGTGTTGAGGGTGTGTCTTATGTCAGATTATCCCCTATATCTCGCTAAGGGGTGGAGCAATAAAATCATGCTTTCGTTGGAATATGACAAATTAAATAGTAATAAAGATCCCAGGCTGCATTTAGCGGACATACATTTTTTGTTACAATTTTTCTGATATTTCAGGGGTGAGTTTATTACTAAGGGTTGAAGGGGCGAGTCTGGGATTGCGCTACTAGTCGCGATCGCCAGCAATAAATTAGCAATAAAATATGCCGCTTGGTTTATGTATATATCTCTTACGGTTCCGGAGATGCAGGTGTTGGGGTTGTTTCTTAAGTCAGATTATCCATTTTTCTCGCTAAGGGGTGGAGCAATAAAATCGTGGTTTGCGTAATAAATTAGCAATAAATTAGCAATAAAATATGAGCCTATAGTAAATGCTGACTTATGAAGGGGATGATGTGGCTTAATAGGCATAAAAGTTGGTGCATCGTACTTGCTGCCAACATCGACTGAGGGTCAGCTGAACTGAACCTCAACCTTAGAGTTTATAAATCCAGCTTAATAGATGACATCGAAAGAAAACAGCTAACTTTCTAGGGCCACGTACAACGGTTCTGGTACTTTCATCCCGGCCGTTTCGCCCACAACCGTTCCACCCAGAAAATGGTAAAATTGCTAAGTTGATATTTTTTGATCGATTTGTAATTTACAAAATGATCTACAAGGTTTCAGTATTTAAAATTGGGTGTAATTAATTCGTTATTTTTATAGTCCCATACATTTCTTCTTTTATCCTTCCACCATACTGTTAAATAGTTCGAGTTTTAGTTGTCGCTCACCCTTTAGAATTTGCGATATTTCAAAACAGTTCAGAAATTGTTGCTTTTTAATTCATTACTAAATTGAAACATGTTCAGAATCACATTTCCACATATTGTGAAATTCCCTGTGCCAACCTTTCTACATATTTATTGGTACGGCGCTCATCATATAAAGTTCGTCCATATACACATTCCAAAACGGCAACGGAAATTGTGGAACTTGTCGCTCTCTTCTATTCTGATGTCCTATGTAATTAAAATCGAAATATGTATCAAAAATAATCCGCAACAAGCTGTGCGTCCACCTGAAAGTTTTGGTTTTCTATTAAGAGGCCTCTTCACACATGAAAATCGCATTATTGATGTAACTTTTTTAAAAATGAATAGAAACGGATGCGGTTTTCGGTGAAATATTAAGAAGTTGTCCTAGAATTTCGCTTGCCTATGGATTTTTTTCTCACTTAAAAAAAACCGACCCAAGTACCCTTTAGAAAGGGTTTTAAAAATTTTAGTCGACATAGCGAAAACCTTAGTGATGTAAAACAGGTATATTCCAATTCTCAAAACGAAATACGTAATAATAAGGGAGTATTTCAATTAAGGAAAAGTGCATTCAAAATCATTCGGCAAGTGGAGATCCTTGCGTGGAACGACGGAGTTACGATGCACCCAGCGATATGTTGTGTTTGTCGGAGGCCCATAGTCGGGTAAGAAATCGGTAAATTTTATATTAGGCATTATGCGACAAGCGTGTCGCTCGCATATTTTGAAACATAGGACAATGTGAGACATGGTAGGTTTTGCTATACCACAGGATACGTGAAACCGTGTTTCACTACATTTTTATGGTCTCAAAGTATTTCAATATAAAAGAGAATAGTACGGAAAATGTTAAATTAAATGTGTTTTTATTCGCTCCCACCGTCATATATATAAAAATAATGTAGCTAATGTAATGTAGCTAGTAATTGATTTTTATTTTAAACTACACACTAGCGTTTTCAACAGTGCCGATGAATAGAGTGGATGAAATGAAGCTTAAACATTACATAATTTATGGAAATAATAATTTTTATTGCAATGTTTTCCATCAGACATTTTTTTATGGCGCGAAAAATTATTTGTAGGAGCTTATGTCGGCAGAGAAGGGATAGTGTCCTATCCGCCTTCTGATACAATTACGCGCACTAGAAGCAATTAATATGACATTCGGTCATATTTTTTATTTATTAAAAACTAAGCACAAAAAATCAAAATTTCCGCTATTATCACCTATTATTGCAAAAGTTTATATCCACTAATAACTTCAAACTAATCAATATTTGAAACATAAAACAACCATTAAAATGACGTTTTAGAAAATGTGGATAAGATAAATATCTGTTTTGCTTATAAACTTGCAAAATAAAGAAGAAATAATAATTAATAATGATACTTGAAAGAATTCACTCAAAATTGTGTTCAATGCGCCAAAATATGAGTTTCATTCTACTACGTGAACCCTCTAAATTTCAGATCGTTCCATCGAATAGCTTAAATTTTATTCCATCTGTTTATCCTTTATCCAAAAACCATTTTTTTACAATAACGCGAGTCAGACAATAATAAAGATACACCAAGTGTACACATATCATAAGAAAGAAAGAGAGCTGAACTATCGATATAAATAAAAACACGTACAAAAATAGTTCTTTCTATTGCAAAATTATGGTACAAAAATATTAACATCAATAATTGTCAATATTTAAGAATACCTTTTTCCCTACTGCTCGAAAATAATTATTTTTTCATATTCATATTAATTTTTACACGAATTTTAAAAAATGAAATATTGTTCTAGGTCAATTTGGGACAAAGTTAGTATTTCTTTTAAATTCATAATTAATGTGTTTACAAGATATCTAACTAGCGACATTTTAAAGTCAAAGATTCACAGTTTCACAGATCATCACTTGTCGGAGAGTGTGGATGGGGAACTTAAAAATTTATCACAAAATAAGAGAGCGCCTTCCAACTCGATCAATATTTTATATCTTTGTAATTTTATGTAACACAAGACAACATTCATATATTACATAATTGCATAATTGGTAAAAAAATAATATTGAAACTTCACTATACAAAATATTAATATTTCATTTCAGTTTTTACAATATTTATTTAACAAATACAAAATGTTTCTATACAAACAAAAGTGTCATATACTTAAAAAAAATCAGTAACATGCAACTTAAGTTTTAATTATTATATATAAAAAATATTACCCAGGAGATAAGTTTTAAGGTAATATTAAATTTTTAAAATAAAAAAATTATAGGAAATTGAAATAGATTAGGTTACTTTTCGTATACAAGTTAATGACAATACATTTTTTATAAAAAGTAGTTATTGATGGAAGTGGAAATAATCTATTCTTAGGATAACGAAAAAAATCAGAGCAAAATATTGATGCTTTGGAGAAAGAAACTATGTTTGTTTAAACAAATTACACTGTTTATTTATTAAAAAATGATGAACCAATTACTGTATAGTTGTAATGTACTCAAAGAGTACATACCTACCAATTAAAAATTAAATATTAAATTCCGTTAACTCGATCTAAATATGTAGAATTGTGATCGAGTTTGAAGAGGCTTTTCCCTATTTTGATGTCTTCAATTGTTAAGTTGCTCCATCACATTCCACAACTAGTGATGTTTTTTAAAAATGTGATCTTTTGACTGTAAAATGGCGCTTCTAAGATTTCTTAATAGTTACGAACAAATTAAAAAGGAATGCTAACTTTGGCCCAAATTGACCTAGAACAAATTTTCTTTTTTTTTGAAATTGGTTTAAAAATGCCAGCTTTCTGAACATGAAAAAACATTTCTTTTCGACCAATAGGAAAACAGTTACTCTTATAGATTGATAATTAATAATGGTAATATTTTTGTACAATAATTGTGCATTAAAAAAAGGGGATTGTCTTGGGTTTTGCTATTCATATCGATAGTTCAACTCTCTTTCTTTCTTGTGGTATCTGTACAGTCGGTATAACTTTATTATTGTCTAACTTATGTATTTGCAAAAAATGGTCTCTTGGATAAAGAAACGGAATAAAATTTAAACTATTCGATGGATCGATCTGAAATGTAGAGGGTTCACGTAGTATTTTGAGACTCACATTTCCGCGTATTTAACATAGTTTGAAGAGAATTCTGTAAAAATTCATTATTGATTTTTCTTTTTCTTTATTTTGCAACTTTCTAAGCAAAACATATATTTATCAATTTTTATGGAACGCAATTTTAGAGCTTGTTTCAAGTTGCAAATAATGATTACACAGAATTCTTATTGGTTATGGTTATGAAGTTTTGCAGTACCTGGTAGGTGATAACAACGAAAATTTGGATTCATTGCACTCAACAACCAAAAAATATGGCCGAATCTACGCACGAATCTCTTTCTGTCGGTCAATATTGCCCCAAAACGCCTAAAATCTGAATTATAGAAAAATTTGGAGTTTTAATAAAAAAAAACAGTCACTTATTGCTTTTTTTTTGCAAAAAAAATCTTCATCTCAAACCTAAAATCGACCTCTCCGTGCGATTTGATTATAAACATTTAGCAATGCAGTAATACATTATATTCCACACTTTATGCTCACCCTGTAGATTTACTATATTATTTAATAAATTAAGTAAACACATTTAGGAGGTGTGTACTACTTACACCTCCCAATGGCTCTGCTGAAATACTCAACCCTCAACTCAATTCACAAAAAAAAAACAGGAACCGTAAGTACTTTCATTTTCTTTTAATAGGACAAAAATAATATATTATTTTAAAATATGTGTGCCTTATAATCTAGTCAACATGTATCAGTTTTCACAATAATTTTGTATAGTCACCGAAAATTATAATCAAGGTGTCATTCGATTTATAATGTCATGAATAAAGTTAAAGGAAAGGTCCCAAAAGGGGCGCAAAGAATTTGCAACAGTTATAAAGAATGAAGTGGAAAAAGTGAGGCTTTTGTTTTTTTCCAATATCTCGAAAAATATAAAACATTTTCGACAAGATTATCAAATTTACTGAAAAACAGTTCCGATTCCCGAAAGTGTACCTTCAATATTTATAATTTTTACAGAGCCCCGGAAATAGAGCCAAAACCCCTATAATTATTGAAGTAAAACCCTAAAATTTTTTTCACTCAGTTAAGTTATTCTAAATAAACTTACAAATAAATAACCGTTGCAAAAATTGCTACTATTTATGAAGTTCTGATTTTTAATAAACATCTGGATATCTGTTAACTTGGTTTTTCTTTAAGTTTAGTGAACTGTCAAACATTTATTTATGAAAATTATTGTTATGTAACATTTAGAAATGTTTTTGAACATGTCGGCAATTCGATGATCTAAATGAAGAGGGGAAGCGGCAGTTTATATTTAAAAATGCATACAATAACGCCATTATACTACTCTACACTACACCTAATGACGCAACTTACAATATATTTCGTAAAAGAAGTGTATCTTTAAAACTGGAATCGACCTGTTCGAGCTATTTTCTTATATACATTCAATAGTAATGGTGTAATACATTGTAGCTGTAGCTAAGCGCATTACGTATGCGCTCGACACAGCCTAAAATATCTAAATACTATCTGAAAGTAAAAAGATTCCGTAATTTCGTCCCTCGTCCGGACGCTGCTGTTTAACGAAGGCCTCGACAAGACAGACGTGTCTCGCAGCGCATGAAGAAAAGAAGACAGAATGTAGGGATGGAAGAACTGTACGTCTTGGATTAATCGTCGGATACGTAGCCGCCGGAATTCAAGTGCATGATTGGAGGGGTCTTAAGGCATCAAATTGGTAAGCTACGGATTCTACAAGAATAAAAGCGCCAGGGCCGCTATTTTTCAGATCCACATAGCAAAAGCAGAGTTTTGATGATACATCTATATGATTTGGTA
Organism: Cryptocephalus moraei; assembly: GCA_946251905.1. Classification (NCBI taxonomy): domain Eukaryota; kingdom Metazoa; phylum Arthropoda; class Insecta; order Coleoptera; family Chrysomelidae; genus Cryptocephalus; species Cryptocephalus moraei. Next base: position 13,838,969 of record OX276453.1, on the reverse strand, counting down.
TTATTTTATTTTCCCTGATAGAACTAATAAATCACTCATAGTGTGACATTCCTATGTAATACCTTTCATTATTTGCCGGATGATCTGGAACATTGAATGCAAGGAAAACCAAGATTGGACTCACGAGTTGTTTAAAAATCTTCGAATGAAGAAACTTTAACGCTAAATAGTTGTAGTGAACTGAAAAGGCCATAAATTAGGTGTCGTTTTCATTAAGAACGTTTCTAAACTTTCATAGAACTTATGATTAAAAAATTAAAACCTTCAAATTTAGTCGTTACGTTTGAAGTTAGGCCAATGCACGTATTAGACTTAGTACTTTATTTTTGTGTTCTCATTCAACCTTTTAATATGTGTATAATATAATAATTTAATATATGTATTTAATAATGCAATATATAATAATATCATACTTTTTTATTCACACCTTTTAATATGTGTATTAAAGAAGCACATCGAATGTTTTCTTTGTTTTACAATAAATAAGTGTCCGATTTCCATTAGATCTGAAAATGCATTCTGTATCGCGATTTTTAGTGAATTGGTAGAACATTGGTTTGTTTTAAAACCTAAAATGTTTATATTAGGCTAGCAAGCAATATGTAAATATGTACATCTCTACTGTATTTGAATTATTCCTCGGACGAAGCAGGGTTGAAAATTACTCGTTTGAAAAATAACAGGAAACCTAGGATCTTTTCGAACATTTCGCTATTTTCCACGACGAATTTTGTTTGTTGCGGTATTTTTCATGCATTTCTTCAAAGTGCACACTTAAACATTTATGCGCAAAATCTGCAATTAAAATAATTTTTCCTTAGCGACCTTTTAATACATAATCATGGCGACTGCAGAAAAAAGAAGTGAAAAAAAAACGAAAACTGCAAGCAAACGAACGACAAAAAGCAAAAAAGAAGTAGTTTGACGTAGCGAACTGTTTCACACAATGAACCATATTTGGGATTTCGGAAGGTAGATTCAACTGCAGTAGCAAAAATGAGAAAAAAGGAAGCGAACAGGGCTGGCGTTAGGTGATGTACATACACACATACATGTGTATAAAATCAATAAGCTACTATTCAGACAAATTAAAATGAACGTTTGAGGAATTTAAGGTAAATTCACATATTTCAAGGCACGCACGGATCAGACATGGACGAGTTTGATCATTTAAAACGATAGTACATGTTATAAATTAAACATTCGACGCTGGAAATGAAATATGTTTTATAATGAAGTGAAGTACAAAACAGTTGTTTCGCACTATGTATTAAAGAAACGGACCTTTGTCAATGTAAAAACTTCAGTTGATGAAACCAAAGCGCAAAAATAAAAATGTAATATTACGCTGTAGTATCCTTTTTATGTTCCTCTCTATCGGACAAACCCATAATTTCTCGATAATTTGTGACGTGAAAATTGATTTTGTAACCCCTTCCATTTACGATGTAAAATGTATGTTGTAGCGTAGGCCTTACACTACTAGTAATCACACGTGAATCTCCTGAAGATCATAAGATATAATTCAGGTGGTATATTTTGTTGCTAATTTGTCGCTTTCGGGCTGTTGTGAGCGCAACTTCCAAATACCACCCCTTCCGACAGAACGCACTTTCTGACAGAAGTGAATAATTTTCGTATGTACTTATACTGGTTACCGGGAATGACATCAAAACTAGAAAATGACTGAAAACGCCCGAACTAATCTGTAATTGTCTATGTATATGAGGGTGGTACTGAACAACTATAATTCATCAGCCCGTAATTCGCATCATGTTTTTTACCATCGTAGGTCATCTGGGTATTATAATAGTAAATTGCTTTACTTGAATGCTTAGTTTTTAGTAATTATCGTACATGGTGAGTTCAGTTTTTTTAGTATATTCTAAAAAATTATACACCATTTTAATTTAATGGAATATAATATTTCTTCAGATGAATACTTATAATCCAAATACACTATTGTTTTCTGGAGCACGCGTCATCTCGTACAGTTTTAATCTTCACCTGAAATTTACCCTTACCGAAACTTTTTTTTTTACTCAAAAATTAACCTGAGAGGAGCGGTACTTGATGACGGATCTTAAAAGGCCGGTCCAGACACAACGTTTTGCACAACCTTTTGCCTGCGCAGTCAAAACGTTGCAGTTAAAACGTTGCGTGTGGATAGGAAAACTGCGCAGTTTTGATAGAGACGAGAAGACGGTACGGTTTTATCGAAAACTAAGCTCGAGAGCATAGATATCCTGGAACTGCGCAGACAAGGCGGTGCGTGTAGACGGTAGCTCCGTCTTTCGATTCATTTTATTCCTCTGTTGTAATTTTTAGTAGTAATAGAAAAAAAAATTGTGACACTCAGAAATTGTTTATAACGAATTGTTAACTTAATAAATAATGAAATTATCAATTAAAAATATATTTTTTCTCACGTCCTATTAAGAGCCATTTATAATGATTTTTAAATAAAATTACTCCATAACTAATTATTTAAATAATGAAAACATTAAAAAATCCATTATAAACTATAACAAATTTTTAAGAAAATATTTTATTTTAAAAATCTTTATCCTAAACAATAGAATGGTAAAAAAAATTCAAAAATATTAAACTAAGCCGTTTATTTATAAACAATTCTTAAACAAATAGGGGGGAAAAAATTTCCACAATTATTTCATCCTTAGTTTGAATATAAAAACAGCCGTAACATAATATACTATAAGAGAGAGAAAAAAAAAAATAACAACAATTTCTGGATTTTGCGTATTTTGTAGATTTTAAAAATTCGTTGTAATTAAACTAAATAAAGAAGGAAGGTTGTCTCAAAAAAGCCCTTTTTATAAAAGATTTATTATGTCGACGTTTCGCCTACAATTTGAGGCATCATCAGGACAACACATTTGACACAGTGCATTTCATTTTTGAACGTGATTACAGCTGAATGATAGCATGTGAAAAGATCAATTAATAATCACTGTGATACATTCTCAAAGATGAAGATTTTAGTGTAATTATCCGTTTTAATAAGATCACAACGTACATACTGTGTTGTCCTGATGATGCCTCAAATTGTAGGCGAAACGTCGACATAATAAATCTTTTATAAAAAGGGCTTTTTTGAGACAACCTTCCTTGTGTGTTTGAGCTGCCCTGAGAACATCACTTGGTAAACTAAATAAAGAAATTTTAAATAATTTTATGACGTCATCTTATTGAGTACACTCATAGAAAGGACTCCAAGAAGCAAAATATTTATGGAGAATTTATTTCAACATTTAGTCTGCTTTCAATGAAGACGGAAGTACGAAAATAACTAGTTCATTAACATTAAGCCAGCTTTATGAAAAATGCATTTAAAATTTTTTTTTCCAAGGCGATTTTATTCTTTTAAATGTATAGAATACACTTAAGTTTGTTTTAAATTTTTATACTAATACGTAGTACCTTAAAAATTATTTTCTATGACGTCGTCGCTTCAGAGGTGGCGAGCGCTTGTCGTAACGGTCGCGCGGAGCCTTACTTTCAGCACAAAATTAAAATTATAAATATTAGAGATAGACATCCGGGAGTAGGGACTTTTTTATAGGAAATTTCCTCCTCTTTAAGGATCTTTTTTGAGAATTCCTCTATCTGTCATGGTTTGTGAGTTGTCATCAAAAAATCGAAAGAGCTTTTTTATTTTTCGTTTTTTGTTAATAAAAATTGCAATTTTTCTTAGCAGAAAAAAATCCTCAAAACTCAGCATCGCAAAACTGACCAGAGCAGTACCTCTTCCATGACGATGTCACTAAAACTGTGCGAAATACACAAATATGTCTGCACCGTGTGGACGCGTTAAAAATGCAACGTTTTCATTCAGTCTTAAGACTGCGCAGGCAAAAGGTTGTGCAAAACGTTGTGTCTGGACCGGCCTTTATGGTCGGAGATTAAAATTCCGTTCGAGAGTACGTTTAACTATTTACCGATTCTTTTTATATGCGCTCAATGCCCCGAGTAAAAGTGATTTTACTCCTAGTTTATTGCATTTTTATTCGAGTGATAACTCGAATCGTAACTTGCCAGGTCAATGCGTTATGTCAGAGGAATTACACAAATAACTTTCCTTACTAAATTTAGCATTATATAAAGATATTGCATTCTATTAATTTAAGCTCATAAAATCTCCGAAATCCGCTTGAAGTCGCACCAGTCGTCCATTCCTCTGCAGGGATGTTCAATTAATTTGTTTTGTTTTTACCTGGAAAACGATTGGAAACACATTTTACCAACAGAAATAGAACTTATGTACAATGGATGTCCGGAAGCATTGAATATAACTTAACTGTCCTAACTCTAGAAAATATAATGAAAGTATAAATCTGGCTATTTATGAGATGTAGTATATACTAGAAGAAGAGTGCTTACATTGTTTGTTTATCAGAAGCCATCCAAGGAGTGGTATTGTATTTCGTTTTATAATAACCCCTTTGTCAACGTAAAATAAAAACGAGATTGTCGTTTTGTTCGTCAGTTACTGATGGTGATGTATAATAGGATTTATAATATAATTTCCATCAGAATTTTGCGGGTATCATTTAATTTTCAGTTGGAGCTAATTCAACATTTTAACTAGGTACCAGTCAATATTTAATGATTATTATACATTCTCCACATATTGCCAGCATTAATTACAGTGTTTTAATATAATAAAATAATACATATGCTACAAATTCTGAATTGGGTAACATGTTTTATTTTCATTTAATTATACAACGGTTGCAAAGAGTCTTTCATTAAACTAAGCCCAACTATGTGCTCCGAGGAAACCTTTTAATATTTCAGATTTCATTGATTTTCACGTGGTGAATCCGTATCTGCAATTAAAACCACTGCTTTTAGTATTTTTGTACCTTTTTTGTCATTACTCGTATGAAGTGTTTCCAAGTCTATATCCTTGAAATATGTATCTAAAAGATTTTTTTCTAAAACTAAAAAGAGTGGATTCAAGCCAAATTGACCACAATAATTGACAGTTATTATTATTATAAATGTAGTTGTTTTTTTGTTCTGTTTATTTCTTTTTGAAAACTTTCAGTTATTCTTGCGCTGTTGAATTTCTACAACACAGGCGAGCATTTATATTAAGAAATATAAAATTGAACTTGAAGCTTGTGTACCAAAATAAAATAAAATAAATGTTGGTACATATTCAATCAGTGAATATGACTAAACTCTAACTTTTTCTACATTTTATCTTTTACTCTAACCGTTTCATCTACTCTTAGATTCAAAATCTTCTAAAGGCTATTTTTGCTGTATTTATTTCTCTATTCCCATGTAAAGTAAAAGAATGTCACATAAGATCTAGCCCGACTTGTCTGAATTTTTTTTTTGTTTCATTTTGTATATACATAATTACTTCATGCATTTTTTGTTTGTTTTTGTAGATGAAGACGAGATCAGTGACAGCTTGGCGACACACCAGCGACCATGCAGGAGAGCTTTCTGTATTCTGCTGGTGAGACCAGCTAAAGGGGCGGTCGCTGTCGCCCTGCAACGATACCCCTAAACCATCTTTGGCAGGCAGCCTGCCTACTCTGTGGCCTGATAATCCCTCATCTTCTATGGATTAATACTAAAAAATCTTCTACCAAACTTCTACAGAAATAGTTACTTTGTAAAAGTGATTGGATTCGGGGATGGATTTTCCGAGTTGGCCCATTTTTTCGAATGTTTTGTGCGAAGATTGCGCCTAAAAAGCTCCGTATGATGTAGGTTATATCATAATGGCAAAGAAAAAAAATCAAAAAAAAACTTAGTTCTAGTACATACATTTCGACTATACATGCAATGGCATTGTCTGAACTGGAACTTGTATCTTCGTAACTATTATTGTTATAAGTTTTTTGTTTTTAAATTAATCGTGATTTTAATTTCTAAATGTGGAGTTAGCGGATATTCAAAAACAAACGTCTTTAAAGTTTCCATGGCCCAAGGTTTTTATTATGGACAGTAATATCTGCTAATTTAAACTAGCTGTTGTATAGCAATTTTGAAACAATGTCCACCTATTGTTTTGTTACAAATATTGTGCAGTTGATACGAACATTTTCATGTAGCCTTGTTTGAGAAGTTTTTATTGGAGATTTTTTTTTAGAAATCGTACAATAATCAAAACTTATTAGAAGCATCAAGTAACATTTCTGACAACTTATTTGAAAACTTGTGCCTATAAATTTATTGCGTAATTTAGTCAGTATGGAATATGTAAGCATATGTGTTACTAGCAACATTTAAAATTGTGATATGTAAAACTTAGGCACGTTATCTTTTACATTGCTTAGGGAAAATGAGCAGGGGATGAAATTGTAATATATGTTTAACCTCCCGCGACTTGAACTGAAAACCTAAGCTCATACATGTTTAGCATTATATAAAATTACTAGTTTATATGTATGTCCAGTTTTTGTAGATTGTGTAGAGTGTATTCTACACAATCGAAGATTTCACCCTTTGCTGGTAACATACAAACCACAAATCACTTAAATGTGGGTACAAGAATATCACTATACAACCGAATAATTTTCATTTGATTCATAGCAAATCAAAGCCACTTCTCAGCTTTCTTGGCTTAGATAAGAGCAAACCCTCTCTAGACAACCAATAGATTCTATTGAAACATCAGGAGCTCAGTAAGGGCCGTATTGTTCCATTAAATATATAGATAGCAAATCAGTTAAATTTGGAAGATCGCCATGTCATTGGAGTTCATGTTATAAGAACTAGTTAATGAAGGATTACAGTGGATTGGAGCTTACACTATAGCGATACTACACAAAGATTCGCTCTTGCCCTGTATATCGCTTACTTTTAGTGTTCTGCGAATTTAACGTTTCCTGTATATTTCTTTACTTGTCAAATGAAAATTATTCAGCTGTATTTCTGGTGAGTTTCAATTTTGAAAATACTAGTATTTAGCCCACAATATTGAGCATTAGATTAGTATTACTTTTAATTACTACTTAATACAAATGGAGGATATAATTTTTTCAAGTTAGAAAAGTTGCATGAAATGTTAATCATTTCTAGAAAAAAAATTTCAGTAAAAACTAATTTGCAATTCACAAATCTTTTTGTAACAAACATTTTAATCAAATGTACACATATGAGAAAGAGTATGGCTATATATACGTATATATCAGTATAAATTTTCATCGGAAATGAAGTACATAGATGCATTGTGGTGTTGAAAAAAAAACTTGTAGGTTTTCCTTTGGGGGCTGTTATTTTCTTCAAAGGAACGTTTTTAATGCACCAAGCAAAAAATTAATGGCAGGCATTTAATCCCAGATTTAAAATTATTGCTGAAGTTTGCACAGTTTTAACCATTTTTACGACACTTACTAATCTTGATCTTTGTATCTGGGAACAGCCTGTTCATTGATTGATGAATCCCTTGAATGTTTTGAATTTATTTGTAGTAAAATCTAGGAATCTGTGTCTTAAAGTAGATTTAGTTAACTGTATAATAATATAGAGGTTTTTAACTAATTTGCCATACCCAAAATTCTCATAAAACGTTAGGCCGATGGAAGGTGGACTGAAAAAATTCCCAAATCTATCTTGCTGCTTACATTTCGGAATCTAAATTATAAGCCATCATAATTTTCTAAGCGAAGAATTCAAAATTAATCTACGGATGATTTATTTGGTCCACTGCATGTTTATGGAAAAAATTTAAAGCTGCCTTGAAACTGCCCAATTCTATGTCAGTTCGAAAGAACCGTTTTTGAAAAAGAAAACTGCTTAACTGTTTTTATGTTTAAACGAAATATAGATGTAAAATTTTTGGAAAAAATTTTTAATAAGAAAAAGTAAGATTACAAGATACATTATATTAATTAGTAGGATTTTTTTTAACAAATTCAAAAGACTTTTTTTTAAATTGTGTGAGTGAACTTAGATATGATGTACAGACTAAATTGTGTATTGTTGATAAGAAAGTGTTTATACAGGGTGTTGCGTGAATAGATGACATCACTGAAGGATAACTATAATTAAATGTATATATTATAAAGAAATATCTCGAATTATTTGAGATTACTAATATGTGGATTTAGAAGAAGGTTGACAATTAAAAAAAAAACAAACATTGTTATAACTTTTTGTGTGCAGAAATAACTGACTGGTATTTGGTCAACATATTGTATAACCAGATTCACATACTTAGATTTATAGTGCAAAGTATAATATATATAAATATATAAATGTATATACAACAACTGTCAAAATATTCACAACGTATGGAATATTTTTTTACTATCCTGTTATCTAAAACAATTTTTAGGCAACAGCTGTACCTGTAGTATTTATCATATGATGGAGTGGGTTAAATCTCGTGCCTTGCTTCTTAAGTTACCAGACGAAAAATAGGGCGTTGCTTGTTACCACCTAATTTTAGAAAGTCATTGGATTTGTATGTGTTTCTCAATTCGCGATACATTTTGAAATACCTACCTTTTTCTGTACAGATTTTTAACGGGCAATGTTCTACGTTTTGTATTGTCACAGAGTTCAGAGCATGATAGGCGTGAAATTGAAAGAATCACATATTTAATTTACCCTAAATATATATTATCTCAAATATAGACTTAACAAGTTATTGAAGGACATGCTTCATGTCAATATTAATTAATTTGATTTGTATTACAGATACACAGGTTTTCTTGCCTAAAAAGTGTTTCTTGATGCCATTAGTCATAAGATTTCCATTCGTTATGAATTTTTAATTAGTTACTGTATGTATGTATGTATGTATGTATGTATGTATGGATGTGTGTATGTATGTATGAGTGTGTATGTATGTACATCTACACACAAATCTTTTGTTGTTTTAAAAGTATAATTACATAAGATTTTTGTTTTATACATACCTATCTATTACCCATTTACATATAATTACTAATAACTGCTACTCTGATATACTACCTAAATATGAATTCCTTATGCTTTAAAAGTCATTTCTGTTCTGGAAGTATGTTGATTCATGCTGTAAGACATAAATATTAGTAAATCGTTTTGAAAAGCAACTGCCGCTAGTGAAACTATTGAACAATAGTGTCTATTTTAAGAACGGATATAACCCATCCTGATTTTTTTAAGTGCCATGTCTGTTTCTTCTATTGGTCACTTTTATTCTACATGCAACAAATATTTTTTGGCAACTATAGATAATTGTGAAAAATTAAATTTGGATTTAGACTGAATGAATAAAATTACATGAACTCCGTGTTAAGATTCAGGATTGAACATAGAACATATCAGAATGCAGTATTTATTCATTAATGTTGCTCTATTTAGATTCAATATGAAAACTTAATGAAAAATATAATTAATTTTACTTTTTTATCGATTCCATAATTCAAGTACTTACTTAATGTCGGATATTCAATAGATTTTCGCTGTTTTCTTGAGTATTGAGTATATCAAAAATTTTAGTCCATTTTTTCCTTCTGATTATGAATTAATTTTAAATATAATACATCACTGATTCTCTTCCATGACCAACTGAATAACAGCTGAAATTTGCATTCAATTAAAGAAAATGATTTTTTCAAAAAATGTGATTAGGTTAGGTTAGTCTTTAGTTAACATTAACTTCAATCGTTCTTATATTTTGTAATATTGAAAATCTATGGATATCGGAGTACGATTGTCATCACAGTATAAAAGAAACAAGGCTCGTTTGCACACATACATAAAAAAAGTTGAAAAGAGCCTTATTTATTACTAATAAATACTATTTTATAGGGTATATGCAATGGGTAATAACATACAGCTAAACCAGTGATATGATTTAAGTATTTTGGCACATCAAGTGTGCATTTTGTGAATAAATATTATTTGACTATTTGTGATATAAATATATAGTCATATAGAAATTACTTGTACCTACAAAAAATATTAATAAAAACAAGAAAGAGTACCTAAGTCGAAGATCAGGTGTTATTAAATGTTTCTTATTTAAAATGTGTCGGTACTGATATAGCTGATAGTTGTGACTGCGGTTGTGGTTCCTTTTTGTGGGTCAATTTTCTTTTTTCTCTGTGGAATGAGATCGTATCGAAACGTTTTAAATATAACACTTGGTGTTTCTATATGCCTATCATCGCACATTTTTTTTAATATTAGTTGCAATACAAATGTTATGTTTAGGTGATTTTTTTTATTATTAAATATTTGACCTAATAAATATTTTGTATCATGAAAAGCATGTTATTGGAATACCCGTTTTCCTAATTATTTTCCACTCACGCCCTTTTATGAAATTACTAGGACAAAATTATTTACATCATTATGGCCACATGACTTATATTTTACATTGAATCTGTGTTTGTATTATGATGTACTAAATGGGTAGAAAAAACATTGAAATCAGTAGTTAGTGTAACTACTCTAATTTGTATCAAAAAAGGGCAAGCTAACCTCCTATACGCTGCATTATGCAATTTATCCTAAATTATTTATTACTTATTTATCATAAAGTCGTGTACTTCCATCTGTTCAAATGCATTAGCACCCTTATATATTTTCAAAGTGTCCTCAACCTCCCTTGAAGACTCTTAAGTGTTATGTCCATTGACTTCTCAACTTAACAATGTCGTTTTGGGAGCAGAGTTGCTTCTCCACGACCCTTAATCTGAATTATTAATCCAACCTCTCCAAAAATTATTTTAAAGTCTTCAGTATTAACAGACCAGTACAGTTTAGGTTTATGCATTCGTTTTTCCATGTTTATGGATAAGAACCTCAGTTGTTTGTTATAAATATGGAATACTCACCATCTCCCTTACGTCGGACGAGAACCAGAAAGTGACGAGTAGTGTTAAAGTCTGCTTCATTGTGAAGGTAAAATCCCGTTTGGAACGAACACGCCCCTTTTTCATCTAACAAAGCAGTTATATTTCAGTGCTCTTTTCATGAAACCCGTTGCAAAATCCCCCGACTAACTCATATTTCTCAAGACTAGAGCTTCACTACAGAGCCTGAGCTGATTGGGATATTATTGCACAGAATCTAAATTTAATTGTTGCTTTTGGTTGGAAATTCTCATGATCCTAGTGCAAGCCTGGAGTTTGTAGTTTCAATTTATGATCTGATTAGATCTTAAAGTCATTTACCTTGTATTGTTAAGCAGCGGACTAGAACAAAGTGTCAGGTACACTGTGATCTTTAGGTCTTTTTCCACAAATGTTTGTGTTCATAATTAAATTTTACTGTGGATTCTAAACAACTTTATAGCGTTTTGTAGTAATATCAATTAGTTTCAGTTACAGGTTACATTTCACATGAAAAACAAGTTTATAGCACATTGCAGCATAAACCTTGGAAGACGGTTTTTTATTGATGCAGAGCAAACAAATGATACTGTTTTTATCTTCTCCAACGTGCTTATAGATATTAAATTTTTATGTACATTCTTAATGAACAAACCAGAGAGTATGATGTACTAAAACTCCAAAGAGATCTGAAAATTATTAAAATACAAGGGAGAAGCACATAACGCTATATATAGTTTCCTCTGACAATCCCGAAGCCTCTGATGCATCCAACGCTGGTGTACTATGGTGTACTATCAACTATGCACTATGCTCAAGGGCTGTTCTAATTCATACTAATAAAGTTGGTTTCTAAGTGGTGCAATTGGAATACATTCCAACTATTGACGGTTTGATAGTGATTTCAGATCTGTGAAACGGATTAAGTACATTTTTCGAATTTTCTCGAAAATTTTTGAAAATATTTGTAGAGAAGTATGTCTTGAGCATTGCACAATATATATGAAAAATTTTAGATGCTAATCATCCGAACAAAACAATACATCTCAGTGGTACCAAAGCTCACAACCCAGAAAAAACTGTCCTTGAATGATTACAACAGCGAGAATAATTGTATCCAACAAATTGTGTTGCTGAGATAAACTATTAATGATTGTTAGCCTAGAAATAAGTATATTTTAATAAATTTCAATTTTATTTTCCATAAAGCACCACCATATTTTTTAAAAGAGGGCATATCCAATTGTAATGATACAAACGTTAGGATAAAAAAATCCCTTAATCTGAAACAATGAGATATAATACGAGTTATTTTGCTCAATTTACACTTTTAAAAATTCAAAATGGAAGCATCTTTCGCTGATCACTTTTTTGCGTCTTGTATATCCATATTTTTGAGGACTCTGTATAAAAACAACTGAATTGCACACGACGTATAAACAACTGAATTGACATAAACAAACTCAAATCACTTTGCTCAACTCACCTGCCTTGTTTCTTTCAGAGCGAAATTTTCTTCGTTAAAATGTCTAATTTTACTCCAAGAAACCCGCACTCACATAATACTAGATGCCCTCATAATCGACGTCGTGAACCGGTAAGTTCTCACGCCTGGAAGTCGCTTTCAGACCTGTAATAACTGTACACTTGTTCTACATAGGGCACATCTCAGGATTCCCAAGATTATTGTGATTCTTCGGAACATGAGGAGCACTGCCCTAACCACCCTCGCAATCAGCACAGGCACCAGCACAGGTGCCATCATGTGAACGAGAGAAGAAACACTGGTTGCGGCCACCGTCACTCACAACCCATAGCCAGTGCCACTTACAACGAGCACTCTATCGAAGGCATCTTAAGAAGTCAGCCTACGTTCCCTCCTAAATATACGGAATCCCTTATGGATCGACTGGAGGAGGCCTATTGGGATAATTGGAAACCTCCCAAACTGCCACCACGGGAGGGAGATGAAGACTATGTGGGACCCTCAACTGGACGAGCACACCAATCTCTATGGGGTCCCCAAGTTCGTCGCGCACCACAAACTCGCCACCAGTCTCATCCTCGTCACGAGATTCATTCTCATCATGAGCATTGCTGTCGTCACAAGTCTCACCCTCGCCAAGAGCCTCAGCCTCATCATGAACCTCAATCTCGCCACGAACCACAACCTCGCCAAGACCCACAACCTCGCCACAAGCCACAACCTCGCCACGTGCCTCAATTTCACCACGAGCCTCAACTTCGCCACGAGGCTCAAACTCGACGGGAAGTGGACCAAAAGAAAACTGAAGAGCCCCACGAAGGTCAAAATACAGAGGTCACATACTATGCTGGTTCGAACTTCCGGCCATCATCTGTGGAGGAGAGTGACTTAAACACTGACGCCGAACCTTACCACCTGGTCGAGATGAGCTCTCAGGAAATCCAAACTGACGACACACCATCCGTAGCCTCTGACAATCCAACTGAGACTGAAACCGAGATCGAAATGAAGGTTATCAAGGAAACCAAAGAACGACACAAAAAAGTAATCGACGAGCTAAAAGCACTCTTACTCGAGAAAAACAAAGTCGAACCAACAGAATCTACCTCAATAGAAAATGCTGATATTGCAGGCCCCTCTGGCCAATCGAGAGAGGGCATGTCTGAACCAAAGGCGAGCACACAGCAGATGGGTCTGAGGCTTACCAGACGATCGACTGGTTTTCTACGAGGCGGTACCTACCCTCTGCAGTCAAACAAGAAGGATACTACACCTATGAACAGCAGCTTTAGACTTGGACCACCCGGAGGCACACTATTCATGACGTCCTACTCCTACAACAAGAAATACAACAAATAGTTTTGTTTCAAAACGAGTATTCAAGTAATATTTGGGCATATGAAATGGGTATCACAAAATTGTATGTGTTATAAACAAGAACAAAATTTTGTAAACCGCCACATTTACACCAATTTTATAAATCAATAAATCACCTTTAGAGTAACATTGCACATTATTTTAATTGCTAGAAAATATAGGATGTACATACAAATTTTAATCACAGTTGCTTTTAAACCAAGTAGTGTGTGCTGTTAATAAAATCATATTATTTCAAATAATTTAATTTTAAGATAAGAGTAACTTCTTATAAAAAAATATCTAAATTCAGTTCCATTTCACTTGGGACTTCTATCTCCCCTTCAGCTCTCATTAGAATGAAAACATATAGATTATTAAAAAAAATATACAAACCATGAGGACTTTTTTAGCTATTTTATTTTGAGCATCTTTCATACATAAATTACAATTTCTTTATAATAGACCAGGTTCAAGAATTCATTTGGTAATCAAATCGGGTTTTAAAATGTCGCTCAACTCCCCTTTTCCGTAAAAAAAAATGGGGAATTTATTGCATCAGTGGTAATCATGTATGGGAAGCAGAACCAGCTAGAATTCTAGGTTACCGCATCCACCTTGGGAGACCTTCAAGACGTCGTCCAACCCCGCAACACAGTCCAGGACAATCCTGGATTAGGCGAGCCTGGAACAAGTCTATCAAGCAGCGTCTACCCAGAGCACTTCACTTGAGAGACGTCATTCAAGCTTCAATTCCGGACAGAGTTCAGGTCAATCCTGGATTAAGCGAACTTGGGACGAGTCCATCCAGCAGGTCCAAGCTTCAACCCCTGGACAGTACTTACTAGACTTTATTCCAAAGAGGCAGTTTCAAGACAACTTCACGCCCCACAAGAGTAGAGAGCACTCCGTCGGGACACACAGCTTACATTCAAACCGGCAATCACGACTCCACACCCCACGACGGTCGACAGTACTTCATCAGGACATACAACTCCTTACCATAACTTTGCTGTCCCCAGCAGCACCGCACTATGGCTGTGCCGCATGGGTGTCCATAATACAAGTAATAGTACGCCACCTAAAAGAACAATCAAAAACAGCATTCAACTGATATTCGAAGAAACGACTCTATAGTCTCAAAGCGAAGCACGTTTTCGAAATTCTCACCTGTCATTTGTCACTAAAGTGGTACATACTGTCCCTAACTAGCATCATATACTTCGTAATGATAGCAAGTTCAGCAACAGTATGAAGACTTCCACAGAAGAAAACATCATGCAATTTTAAGCAATGGAGTACCTCTTCACATTATCTTGAGTATTAAAGACAATGGAGTACCCCAAACTACAATGACGACATCAAATGAAATCGAAGTAAGAAAACCTCATAGCTAAGATTCAACCCAAAGCCCTTTGGGGCCTGAACGCACAACAGCCTCGAAAGGACGCAGAGGTAATCTGGCAGTTACTATTAAATGTCCCGGAGGATGGCACTGACAGCAATCAACCACGGAAAAATCGAAAATGTCAGCATCCTCTTCACCTCTACGTTTAGGTAACACATGATGACGGATCCACTGAGGTATGAAGATCGAACCAAAGACGACTCCATCCCCAATGACGAAACCCATCATCCTTTGAGAGGTGCCCTGTGCAGAACTGCAACACCCATTGGGTACATGAGCTTCATAGGAGCTCGGCACTGAAAATATCACCATAATATTCCAAGAACTCTACTGAGTACTGATATGGACCGGGGTTACTACCCAGGTCCATATCAACTTTTTTATCAGCGAACATGGAGGAATTCATAGAACTGTTAACACTGCAATGCCCTAGCAGC
This sequence comes from Cryptocephalus moraei, assembly GCA_946251905.1. Taxonomy (NCBI): domain Eukaryota; kingdom Metazoa; phylum Arthropoda; class Insecta; order Coleoptera; family Chrysomelidae; genus Cryptocephalus; species Cryptocephalus moraei. Next base: position 13,823,468 of record OX276453.1, on the reverse strand, counting down.
CCTCGGCGGGCGCCGAACTATTAAAACTCAAATTTTAACAGAAACTTAGAAACATCTTTTTATATTTGATTTCAAATAAAGTTTACAGTTGAGCAAAATTTGCTTCATATTTCGAGTCTGGAATAATCGACAGGATTGGAAAAATTTAATATTAGTTATTTAAAAGCAAACTTAATATCAGAAGTTTTTAAATGAGCATCGTGTGCATAACGATATTCATCCAGAGAATAAAATAAATACAAAATTTAGGAAAATTTTATTGGAATCATCATTAAATAGTTGTTAGTTTTAAAAATAAGTGGCATAAATCATTTTTTACCACATTGCAAAACTGGTTTTTTCGGATCTTGTTTGCGAACTTTTGGCTTCTTATTTTCTTCCTCGATCTGTTTTGCTTCAGCAGCATACAAACCAGTAACAAATCCTTCTCCCATGTTGATGTATTTTCTGATGTTAACAGCTGCCTTTTTCAGAAGATGAGATTCCTCTCCGCTCACGTGCGGCATGTGCGAAGACATTATTCCATGTCGACCTAATGAATAAGATATATACTTATTAAAGAAGTTTTAGTGTATTGTTCGAATAAAATAACGTGCCACTATTAAAATGTATATTACTAAGGAAGAATTAAGAGGAGATGATACAAAGCCCGAAAAATGATGCACATTTCAGTTTCCTAAGTACCTTTTATAACTTGAGCATGACATGGGTGTAGGAAAAATATTTTAGAAAAAGTATACAACCATAAGAATATTAGAAAATATTCTCAAGCGGTAATTTCGTGAACTTCCCCCACGGAAGTCGCCTATGCCAACACGTATGTTGAAAATTCGTCAGCCGAATGATCCCAATCGACAGCGATGAGAGTCATAAAAGGTAACCGAATGGTAACCATTGTGAAGATAGGGAATGTCATCGTCATCATCAACCAACTTGAAGTGTCCACTGCTGGATGTAGGCCTCCCTCAAATCTTTCCACCCTTCTCGGTCCTGTGCCACTTTGATTCAATTGTCTTTAAATCTCTTCAAGTTGTCTGACTATCTTGTAGGAGGTCTGCCCTTGCTTTTGAGAGCATCCTGTCTTGGCCGCCATTTTAGTATTCGCTTGGTCCGTCTATCATCCATTCTTCTGGCAATATGCCCAGCTTAGTCCCATTTAAGTTTCTTAAGCAAATATATAGCATCTGTTATTCTTGTATGCTGTTTAGTTAAGGTATTGGGTATTTTGTCACTTGTGGATATACCTAGCGTTGCTCTTTTCATAGCTCGCTGGGCTACACGGATTTTTTTCTATGGACTTTTTCGTCAGTGTATCTGCGCCATATGTAAGTGCTGGCATAACACACTGATCGAACACCTTCCTTTTTAAGCACATTAGTAGATCTGATTTTAACACATATCTCAGTTTGCCAAATGCTGCCCATGTTAGTCCTATTCTTCTCTGGATCTCGCGTGTCTAATTGTCGCGGGCCATTGTTATTTCATGCTCCAGATATTTATAAAAATATACTTGTTCTATATTTGCCCCGTCCACCAAGACATTTTCACTAATAACTAGATCGGTCATTAGTTTTGTTTTTGAATAATTTATGCATAGTCAAATTTGATCTCACGCCTTTTTAAAGTTTCTATCATATTTTATGCTTCGTCTACTTTGCCTGTAATGAGCACTAGGTCATCTGCAAAACGTAGGTTGTTGAGCATCTCCCTGTTTATATTAATACCCATTTCCTCCCAGTTTAGTCTTTTGAACATATATTCTAATAGTGTTATACACAATTTAAGGGAATGGTATCGCCTTGTCGTACTCCTCGTTTAATGTAGAATTTGTTTGTGTTTTTATGTAGCGATATAGATGCTGTTGCATGGTTAATGTAACGGGAGTCTATATGACACTCGGCTAAGGCCATGAATAATTTGTGTTGATCGATTGAACCGAATACCTTTTCATAGTCAATAGATATTAAAATGAGGGGTTTATTGTGCTCAACACATTTTTCTATTAGTCTTTGTCTTCGCTACCAACAGACTGTCATTAGTATTGTAGTTCGATCTAAATCCAATCCGTTCTTTTGGTTGGTATTGTTCTAGTTTTAGGGAGAGACGTTTTGTGAGGATTTTTGTGAATAATATGGTAAATGTGGCTCAGTAAGCTAATAGGCCGTTTGTGAGATTTGTTTTGCCGCCATTTTTATGCAGTAGGATTATATTAGCATTATCCTATTTTGATGGCGTTTTTCCTTCTACTAGACATTTGTTGAACAATATTTGCAATGCCTTTAGAACCTTTTGTCCTCCTTCTTTAATGGACTCGATAGCTATGCCGTCGTCACCGGGAGACCTATTGTTTTTCATACAATCTAAAGACGCCGATATTTCATTTAACGTAATCTCTGGGATTTCTTCTCAGCCCTTATTCATTACAGTTGGTATGGTAGTATGTGGGTTTCTAAGGTCTTGGTTAAATAACTGCTGGTAGAAAATTTCCGTGAGACTTACAATATCTGCACTATTTGATGTTATCCGTCCTTCTGTGTTTTGCAATTTATGAATCAGTACTCTCCCAATGCTTGCCTCTTTTCTGAACACTTAAAACCTTCTGTAGGTCCTGATGTCTTTCCTTATCTCCTTTGATATCCTGTTAAGTTTTCTGTACTCATCTGAATGTTTGTTCATCACATCTCTACGCTGTTTGATCAGATGTTTAGTATTTTGGGTTAGTTTTGTGTTTCTAGAAATATCTTTTCTTAGGACAATATTTTTTGTAGCTTGTGTTAACACATTTACTATCTGATTATTTATATCTTCACTCTCCATATTTTCCAGATTTCCGAACTTTTCGGCTACTGTTGCCCTATATTCTTCTGGCTTTTCTCTGATGTTATCCATTTCCTCGTGGTCTTCTTCTTCATCATTTTGCTTCGTTCAGATTAAAGGTTGAATTCAATTCTAGTTCGGACTATTCGACGGTCACTTCCTATGGAGAATTCGCCCAATACATGTACATCTTTAATTATCCATTTTTCATCAGTCATGACGAAATCTATCTCGTTCTTGGTAATTCCGCCGGGGCTTACCCAAGTCCATTTTCGGTTTTAGTGTTTCTTAAAGAAGGTGTTCATTACATATAGTCCATTTTGCAGTGTGAACTCGATTATTTTCGTTCGTCTCTCATTTCTTTCACCATAATTATATGTACCCATAGTAATTTGGGGCATAGACCATAGACTTGTACTATTTTTAAAGTGTAATGATTATTCAAACAAGAAGAGTTAGGTAGATGACTCTATAACATAATATAATAATACGTCTCTTGTTAGAAAGCCTACACCGCCCAGCGCATATTTGTTATCTCCCTGATGATAAAATAGGTTCCCAGATTTCAATTCCATTTGTTTTTTTAGCCTTTCTTCTTCACTCACATTTACAATATCCCACTTTATATGTAATAATAATTATTAGAACTAGAGGAAGACCTCTAGTTCTAATAATTTCTCATCCTTTAACACAGTTTGGACATTAAGTGGCAATGTGCAGATTTCGTCTATTAAAGTAGCCTGGTCCACTCCAGAGATTCTTAGCACCCCTCTGCTATTTTTCTTACTCGACCGCTACCATAGTCGAGGGAGTTCGAGATGCCGGAGACTGGGGGCTATATCTTAAATGTTTCCATAATGTAAGGGAAAAATTGGCCCTACCCTACCACGCTAACCCGGCCGGTTGGTAGAGTGTAGGGGAATAAGGTAGGATGAATTGGTTCTAGATGGGTTCAAGGGGTTTGGACATGATTTCCCCCAAGTAGTAGGAGGAGGTAGAGGAAGTCATGGCTCGGGTGGGTAGGGGCGCATCCCTGAAGTCTTCTCCACCGGGATCGCGGGGGAGAGTCTACTGGCTACCCATATAAGGAATGTGCTCTCCTCTTAATCCTCCCTCCTTGATATTATCATCTGTATAACCTATTGGCTTCTCTAGACGGTGGCGCATTAAATTGAGATATCCTGTGAAGTGTTTTATGGCGTCAATTGGCTGATAGCGGACAGATTGGTGGTGAGACTTCAGTGTCGGGTTTTCGTTTGTGTATCAAAGGATAGTGAACCAGGGTTAACAGTAAGCATCTACAAGTGGGTCGCCACTCAGTTTCCTTTTAAACATGACTGAGAGATGCGTTGCTACCATCTCTGGGTAATTTGATGGACCATCATGTAGAGAAACCAAGAGGCCCTGCCACCAGCACTGGGCCACCTTACCAGCCATCATAAAGAGGAGCCAGAAGGCAATTCAGGAGTAATATATATTATAGCATACAGGAGGAATTCTCATCAAAATGAAATTTGACTTTCTTGTAGTCCATTCAAGAATCCCCTAAATCACAGCTGACCACAAATGTTTAAACCTCTTTTATACCCCTAACTTGAATGAAAAATAGTTCGCATTTCCAATTTCAGGTGAAATGGTTAATATATTTATTGGATGTTTTAAATAGTAGTCTGCTAATTTTTGGGGCCGTTGATGTCTTTACACCTCTAGTCTACTAGCTTGTTTTAGGTATACATTCTATATAACTTATATGAAAGAGACGTGAATATTAAAAACTTACCAAGTATCACAATGGAAGTCATATAGGGCAAAAATGGTTCAATATGTCCAGTTTGTTTAATGAAAGCACACTCAACGCAATCGGTATCTCCTCTTTGAGCTTTTAATATGCTAGTAACGAATCTAGAGATTGCCAAAGCAGGTGCTAAAGAAGCAGTGTGACATCCACCATATAGCCTGAGTGAGTCGTTTTCGGAATTGGCAATTGCTTTTTGCAAATCCTTAGGCTAAAATAATAAACGTTATAAAACAAAACCAAAGGATTTTTTAGATGTACTTACCATAAATGTTCTTCCAGGTCGTGATTGGGAAAAAACAGATACAAGACAATCAGCGCTAACTCCCCCTACTACAGGACAAAGTACATCTGTGGCGCGTTGTTTAGTAAAGGCTGCGATGTGGGCATTTGCTCTCATCGATCCAATATTAGCGAGGCCAATGATCTTCCTCTCATCCAACAAACCTGCTTTCTTGAATTCCTAATTAAATTTTTAAGAGTTGATAAAAGATTTCCTGCTCTTACTTTTAGATCAACAGAGATGAGCACATAAATTTACCTGTACTGCGAGAGGCACAAACACCTCTATCGGTGGTTTTGCGATACAAAATATAGCCTTCGAATTAAATTCTATAAGGTGTAAAACTGCGCTCCTTAAGTCTTCAACGTTCCTTTCAAAAGTCTGCTGGACCGTTTCATAGGCAGCTTCTCTACAACCACCCACCGAGAGGACAATATCTGCATCCTATTTTATAAAAATGTATTAGTCTCACAGGTTAACTCTATAAGAAATACATTTTCTGCCAGTACATGCGTATTATAGATTTATGAAATTATTAACACCTTCCGATTGGATACCATGTCTACTACCAGACAAGGCCTTTATCACGGTTAGTCTTAATTCAGGGAGAAACATCCATGAAATTATAACAGACTGATATGTTTGAGTGTACAATAATGAGCGTACCATAACAAATTTAGTAGACCGCATAGACAAAGGTAAGGAAAGTTGGGCTCACTATTCAGATCGGCTTGCACATGAGATTCTCTATGATTAGAAATTGTAAGGAAATTGCGAACTACAGGCCACTATAATATACAAAATTGATCGCGTGGCATAATTAAAAGAAATAAAATAAATAACCCTTTTAAAGCCCCCCAACCTGTGTCTACTGAGAACCCCTTCGGAGCATCCAAGTTGTCTCTGCAGAAAGTGCAACTGTCAACTGTCAAAAAAATAAAAAAATTCTAATCCGGTTTTAATCAGAAGTGAGACATAATTGCGATCTATAATCAAATATTATCAGTTCAAAAGCCAATCTTACAATTACAATCCAACTACCTAACGTAACTATCAATACTTACCTTTATGGCACAATTAAGGGCATCTCTACTTCCGAATGACTTTACGATGGTCTTGGTGTCGATATGACTTAAATCTTCACCCAACGAGAAGACTGCACTGGATTTATCATATAATCTCAATTCGCCGACCAAAGGATTCTGCTTCAAGAGCAGTGCTAAATGCCTACCAACTTTGCTTGTGGCTTCCAAAACGGTAATTATTGCTCGTCTTGAGCTATACGTGCGAAATGTTGTAGAAAACATTTTGTGCAAATTTGGTTTCAAAATGGTCTGTTTTAGAGAATTCATACTGAGAATTTTGTACTTACGATGCTTATGCTCTGGAGGCCGAAACGGAAATGAGATGAATGTTTGACGTTTTCAACTGTTTGTTTCAATAGTTATACAGGGGTAGAAAAAAGTACCACATACATGGTGATCTCAAAAAGTGGTAGAGCGAGAATAGGTGTTATGTTTCGATTTTGGGCCATAAAAGTCAATAACTGAGCATAAAATGGGCCTATTTCAATAAATTTCAATGACACAAATGTTTCTCTTAAGTTTTTGAAAAAGCCGTTCTCTTCTAATTGAATAGAAGATATTTTTTTAGAGGCTTACTGACATATGAGGCAGGAATTTACCCTTTTGCAGCTAATATCAAGTCATACATACATGGACACTTCACTTCACTCGAGTTTTCCTGAAGATTTAGAGTTGCAACGCAACCTTTGCAAGGGAGCACTTTTGTATAAATTTCAAGTGATATTATATGATTAGAAAAGTGTTAAACTCTGGAAAAAGGTTACTTAACCTACTCTTCACTTATATACCAACAACAATATACCTGCCACTTTTATCATAGACTGCAGGGGTTATTTTCAAAACACTGAACTTCTTCGTGTAAGAAAGTTGAACATATGTGTATAACAAACTAGTTTATACAACAAAACATCAATTGTATTCCTGGTAAGTATTTATTTCGGATGATTTTTATTTGGTAACTAAACATTCACAGCTTGGCTGGAACTTTGAGAAACATAGTCAGAAAAGAGAGACTATGCAGAACAGAGATGTGTCAACACTTGTTCACCTTGAGTTAATACTTCGAACTGCAATTTTCAACATTTTTGAAATTGGAAAGATAGTTTTGTACCGAGACTAATGATACTTCAGACAACAGGAAATTAAGAACTTGGTCCACAACACACCCCTGTTCGTTGCTAGTGCTCATCTTGTCCTTAGTTTCACCTATGACGAGAAACTATACTTTCGATTTTTCTACTCTATTCTATGTGATAGTATTTTAAAATTTATACATAAGGAAAGTTATGTTTATGTAGATTATTGATTGCTACTAAAATAAATTCATAAATAAATAGCATTGCATAAAATAACAAGTCACATTCTAATAATAATTTTTATTTAAAACTGATTGGAAAGACTCAAAAGATTCTATAGGTATCCTTTTTTCAGTAAGCTACCACAACAAATTTAAACCATTCCATCTCAGACTTTTTACAGTTTAACAGACTCAACGAGAGAACAAGACAGGCCGGTACCATCAGGTTCCACTTGCAGAGAGGTGACCTTCCCATTTTCCACAACCATGGAGAACCTCTTACTTCTCACACCACCCAATGGAGCGATGTCAACAGTGAGATCAAGAGCCTTAGCAAAGGCGGCCGATGGGTCAGCCAGCAGTCGCACTTTACCATCTGTCTGCTGGTCCTTCGCCCAGGCACCCATAACGAAAGGATCATTCACGGATACACAGAAGATCTCACTAACACCTTGTTTTTTCAGGTCCTCTGCTTTTTTAACATAGCCAGGAAGATGCGTCTAGAAATGAAGATGTTTTTATTAATATTAATAATGTTACTTTATTCAAGAAAAACTTTGTATAGGCCAACCAATAGAGATTTTTCTGCGCACTAAAATTTAACCGGTCAAAACCTATACTATCGTGTAAAGGATAGTTCATAGATGAAAACCCACTTTTTTGCCCCAGCGAAACCGGTGTTGGGATTTTTATAAACAAATTATGGTACAAAAAAAGGAATTTTTTTTAGCTTTTTACGAATATTTCGAAAAGTAATAAAAAGACCGTTATACGACCAAAAGGACTTTTGTAGGGAATTATAAAGCCTAGAAAATGGTTTGCTGTACAACACGATCGGACTATGCTTCACTGAGATAATCTGGAAAAACCCCCAAAAATGTATCTATTTTGAAAAATTCATAATTTCGACAAATTGGAGACTGGAAAAACTATTTTCGGGATAGTGATAGACAATAATGTGTAATTTATGTGTGCGGAAGATGGTTCCCGGCGGATGCACAGTTTTTGCACAATCGCGTTATAAACAATTTTCACACCTTCTCTGGTAAATTGTGCGATTTTATGGGAAATCTATTTTTCTTAATTCTGCAAGCGGCATTTTAAATGAGAAACCAGTATCTTCAAAACGTATATCTTGGATTTTCACGTAAGAAGTGGTAAATGTCCGAAAAAAGGCCCTAAATGTTGCTCCGAACCCGCGAAATCGCTTCGAGACAGACTCGGGCAGCTGTGGCGGGGGAACCAGCCAGCGGAGGAGAGTGTACGTTGCGTGGCAGGTTAGCGGCAGATTTCGCAATATTCGAAAAAAAAAAAGAAAAAAAATGCATTTTTTTGCACTATAATTTGTTTATAAAAATCCCACCACCGATTTCGCTGGGGCAAAAAGGTGTGGTTATAGGTATAGGTTGTGACTGGTTAAATTTGAGTGTGAAAATGTATTCTTTTTTAGCTCTATTGGTTGGCCTACTAGAGAAGTCTTGAATACAAAGTGATATGAATTATTCATAAACATATCAATGATTTAATGATGATTAAATCCGTTGCGACTTTATGTGAGAAAAGAGTAGTAGTATATTAAATCCCGAGTACAATCCCAAATTTATTTAAAAATTTGTAGAACTATTGTCAATAGAAGACCCAAATAGCAAAATAGGGAATCTCGACGATATAGCAGGGAATTTTCAGGGCGAACTTTGAGATGAGCTCAGAATTCTGGGGAAGGACCTTCGTGTAGAAATGGGTCAACTCCATGCGGAAATACAAATTGAAATTAGGAATGAAGACTATAAATGCCCCAGAGTGAAAAAGCCAACAATGACCCAGGTGTTGGAAAACTAAAATGGGTCGAAACCAAGGGGGCAGCATTAACAAGTTACCCGTTCCAAGATCTCTTCTTCATAAGAGCAACTATATGAGGTGAAGGAGGCAGTCTGTATCTGGATGGTGATGTTAACGTTAGAAAGCATACACTACTGATCGACACGAGGGCATCTAAGATAATTCTAAAACCTGGCCTGCTGCCTACGGAGAAATGAACCTTGAACACAAGAATGGCACTGCCTGATTCCTACCACACTAAGTCCTTATAGTCGAAAATGAAGAAGACGAAGTTGGAAGAATCAGTAGCTGTTGTCTGCGAGTCTCTTTCCAAACTAGAAAGAAAAAAAAGGGATAAGTGAACTACCTCGTGGGTATTAAAGGATTTTTGTATCTAGCAAGGGAAATCCTGGAGAGCCAAATATTCTTAGACACAGAATCAATATGAGGAATGTGAGACCAATGACGAGAAAGGTAGCAGAAGAGATCATTGACAATATGGAGAAAGAGGCATCGAGAAGTCTACAACAATAATCGTCTCGTTAACAGTTCTTGAGCGTCTCCGGTTACTGTCTTCTTGGGATAGGCAATGCCCTGGATAGTTTGGCAAAATCTAGGCTTTTCTCTACCTGAATCTGAAGTGTTGTTTGCTACGTGCACATGCTATGTTTGAGAGGGTCGTGGAGAATGTACTAAGAGGACTTTTCTGTAAAACGTGTCTCGTCTACCCGGTTGACATATTCGTAGGAGAAAGCCAAACCTAATACTCCACCTGAAGAAATGTTTGCAATAGACAAGGATACACTATTTAAGTCACATCGTCAGCAGCAGTGGCATCGAGGTAGACCCTGAAAAAGTGCGGGTAATCCAGGGATGGCCAACCCCGAAGGAGAAACACTAGTTAAAAGGGTTCCTGAGGCCAAGCACCTGTTACCACCGCTATGCTGTAAGACATCATTAAACTACTGATATATGTAACTGAAGAGAAACACACCTCTTTCAAAGACGAAGAATACCAACCCGCCTATGATGAACTGACGATCCATTTAACAACAAACTCTGTTCTCGGGTACTTGACTCAAGATCGACGGCTCCTTTTGAATAATGACGCCAACAATGACCGTATTGGAAAAATCCTGTCCCAATAACAACACCGGCAAGAGATGGTCGTCAGCTACTTCAATAAGATCCTGTCAAAGCACAAAAGGTGCTTTGACAAAAAACAGGTAAAGATCCTGTGCCAGAAGGAAGCAACGATTGGCCGCATTACAGGACCTAGTGTGGCTTTGATTTCCAAAGGAAATGGGGATCGTTCTCAAAAAAACCCTGAGAAGGGCTGTTTATGGTGAAGACCAGGGTTAACCATGTTACCTACCGTATTTGCAAAGTTTCTAATGGAAAGCCCAGAGTCATGTACTTCAACCGTTAGCACCATTTGAGGGAGACCATGACCATAATCAACAAGTGCATCAACTATGGTCCCAAGACGGAAGCCCTCGTTCATAGACCATGACTATGACTGCACATGATGGGACTGAGAAGGCAACATTCGGTGTAACTAGAGAAGATTAACGAGAACTGTCGAGACATGAACTGAATACGCATTGGCTTACTAGGAATAGCAGCGGAGTTGAAATCGAAATTAAGCAAATTAAAGAAATTTCATTCCAAGGAACCTGGCGTTGCACGAGCAATAAGGATTAAAGGAGAGAGAACATAAAGGTCACTCTATTACCTGACTACCAACAGATTTTTTTTTCACAAACTCAACTACTTGGACTTGTAGAATGCTCTGTGGGACCTTCGAGATACCCTCCTGGACGGAGCTATAAGTAAATTGACTATTCTGAAACTAACATGTTAAAACTCTTGTTCGGATTTATAATAAGACATTCTAGTGTATTGGTGGAACCCCACTGGGGACCCTGGTGACAAGGCAGTCGACTACTACTTCCACCAGACCTCATGCCGCAGAAAGACAACCAACTTGTAGGTTTCCAAGAAGGAACTACCAGAGTCGAGACGAAATGTCTTTAATGCGAAGGCAGAGTAACGGAAATTTCCCCAACATAACACATAAAATTCAACAATTCAGTCTAGATCCAACTAGACCTTTTGATTTCGTTCCAGACACCAGAGAGATATAAGCAGAATGATCAACCAACAGGGTGAAATGGAAATCGTGACACTACATTCGAACGAGACTCGACAAACAAATATAATGTAACGAAACGGCTTGCCGCAAGATAAACACGCCTGGAGCTACCCAAGTTCGCCGAATTGCGATCCCGAGAAAGACGGTTCGAAGCCGACGAGAAGAGTCGAGAAGGTTCGACGCGATAACAAGTTCCGCGAATTCTGGAATCTTCTACCGAAACGACGAGAAGGTTCTCGAAAGCCATTTGCTAGATATAAAAGGAATGCCGGACCCAAGGCGAGGCAGTTGAAGAATCGGAGCGTAAACATTTCGGGCAATGAACGCGAGACCGGCGCGCTAAATAAACATCTGTGTGTGAATATAAATTAAGTGTTAGATTAATAAGTGTTGTTACAGAAATAAATTAATTAGGACAAATCGCGTAGTGTTTAGTTTTAGTAAATAGTAAAAACATTACAGTGGTGTCAGAAGTGGGATGTAGCGGAGAAGACCATCCACAACATGGAGAAAGAGGGAGTCATTGAGTCATCTAGCAGTCCCTGGGCATCTCCTGTAGTCCTGGTAAAGAAGAAGGATGGAGACACCAGGTTCTGCGTAGATTATCGTCTACAGAACAACGTGACGAAGAAAGACAGCTACCCTCTTCCCCGGATAGACGACACCCTAGATACTCTGACCGGATCAAAGCTGTTTTCCCACTCTGAACCTGAAGAGTGGCTACTGGCAGGTGGAAATGGACCCTGCAGACAAGAAGAAGACGGCTTTCACAGTAGGATCTGGACTGTAGCAATTCACAGTAATGCCATTTGGGTTGTGTAATGCGCCTGCTACCTTTGAGAGGCTCATGGAGAACATACTCAGAGGGCTCTCCTGGAAAACGTGCCTCGTGTACCTGGATGACATAATCGTCGTAGGGAGGATGTTCGAAGAACACCTGTCAAACCTGGAGGAAGTCTTCAAGAGACTCCGAATGGCTAACCTGACGCTCAACCCAAAGAAATGCCATCTGTTACGAACGAGAGTACACTATCTGGGTCACATAGTCAGCAGTAATGGCGTCGAGGTGGACCCTGAAAAAGTGCGAGCAGTCCAAGAATGGCCAACACCGAAGGACAAGCATCAGTTGCGGAGTTCCCTGGGGCTTTGCACTTACTACTGTCGTTACGTGCGAATGTTTTCTGATATCGCAAAGCCACTGACACGATTAACCGAGGAAAAACGAGCCTTCCTTTGGGATGAAGAATGCCAAGCACCCTTCGACGCCCTGAAAAGACGCTTGACGACGGCCCCTGTCCTCGGGTCCCTACGCAAGAAGGATGCTTCATCTTGGATACAGATGCAAGTAACGACGGGATAGGAGGGGTCCTGTCCCAACTATAAGATGAACAGGAGCGGGTCATTGGCTACTTCAGTAAAGTCTTGTCGAAGCCCGAAAGGAACTAATGTGTCACCAGGAGGGAGCTCTTAGCCGAAGTGAAGTCAGTAGAACATTTCTACAAGTACCTATATGGGAGGAAGTTCTTGTTGAGAACGCATCACGCGGCGATCAGATGCGATTCAAGAACCCGGAAGGCCAGGAAGCTCGGTGGATTGAGCGTCTTCAGGCATACGACTTCGACATCGAACATAGAGCAGGAACCAGCCACCGTAATGCTGACGCTCTTTCAAGAAGAGCGTGTCCGGAGGGATGTTCCCATTGCAGTCATGCAGAAGTAAAGGAGCTTATACTTGCCGCGTGACGGTCTGACGGGCTGCGGCGAGCGCAGGAAGGCGACTCTGAACTTCAACTGCTCCTGAAGTGGAAAGAAGAAGGACGTCGGCCGGAATGGCAGGAAGTGGCCCCATCCTCTAGGACCCTGAAATCATACTGGGCACAGTGGAACTCCCTGGTGATACAGGACAGACTGTTCAAGAGGGTGCTCGAATCCGATAATAGCGCAGAAAAACGATTCCAACTCATTGTGCCCAAGATCAAGGTGGCGGAGGTGCTACGTCACCTCCATGACGGAACCTCAGGAGGCCACCTGGGAGTAAAGAAGACCTTGCAGAAAGTGCGCGAGCATTTCTATTGGGTGGGCTGTTCCGAGGCTGTTCGCGAATGGTGCAGGAAGTGTATAATCTGCTCAACCAGCAATGGACCGCACCGCAAACCGAAAGCTCCGATGAGACAGTACAATGTGAAAGTCCTTTCGAGAGGATCGCCCTAGATATTACTGGGCCATTTCCTGAAACCGATTGCGGCAACAAGTACATCCTGGTAGCGATGGACTACTTCACTAAATGGGTAGAGGCCTACGCGATTCCCAACCAAGCCGCCACAACTGTCGCAGATGTCCTGGTGAAGGAGCTAATGAGCCGCTTCGGAGTACCATTGGAATTGCATTCCGACCAGGGGCGTAACTTCGAGAGCGAGCTGTTTCAGGGAGTTTGCGAAAAGCTGGGAATTAGCAAGACTAGGACAACGGCGCTGCACCCTCAGTCCGACGGAATGGTGGAGAGGATGAACCGCACCATGGGCAAGTACCTCTCGAAGGTAGTGTCTCAACACCAACGAGACTGGGATCAACATCTTCCCTTTTCCTGATGGCCTACCGTTCTGCCATTAACGAGTCCACCGGCCAAACACCAGCAAGGGTACTGTTTGGGCGGGAGTGAGGCTTCCCTGCGATCTGAGCTTCGGTTACAAACCGGGAGAAAATCTGGCTGGGGAAGACTACGTCACATAGCTGCGCAGAAAGATGGACCAGGTCCACGAGATGGTACGGACGCATCTCCAAATCGCCAGCGACCGCATGAAGGACCACTATGACGTTCGGGCGGACAGCGGCATGTATGAAGAAGGAGACATGGTGTGGCTGTACAACCCGCAAAGAAGACGAGGGTTATCACTGAAGCTGCAGAAAGCCTGGGAAGGGTCGTATACAGTGAAGACAAAGATAAATGACGTCATCTACCGAATCAGCAATGTCCCGAATGGGAAGCCCAGGGTCGTACATTACAACCGATTAGCGCCTTTCGAAGGAGACCATGACTAAGATCAACAGTCGCGCCAACTACGGCCCCAAGAGGATGAACCCTCCTTTGAAGAGTTTATGGCTGCGTATGGTGGGACTGGGAAGGCCAGATTCGGTGTGACCAGGGAAGAACAACGGGACCTATTCGAAACACCGGCTGAGTATGCGCTGGCTCATTGCGTGGCCCAGGACCTGTGGATGTCCCGAGGAATTGCCGCGGAGTTCCGGACGAGGTTTGGCAAACTGGACGAACTCCATCAGCAGGGACCGGCGGTCGGGCGAGCGCTGAGGATTAAGGAAGATGGATCACGACGGCCGCTCTTCTACCTGGTTACCAAGAGAAAGTCCTTATACAAGCCCACCTATTTGGACCTGTGGGACGCGCTACATGACCTCAGGGATACCCTACTTAGCGAAGATCTAACTAAGATCTAAGTTAGCTATCCCGAAACTGGCTTGCGGATTGGACGCCTTAGACTGAAGGGTCGTCAGGAATATGCTGGAGGTGTTACTTCGCTTGACCGGGGTAGACATTCTGATGTGTTGTTGGAATCCTGAGAGGAGTCCCCACAAGAAGACCATTTTCCACCAAACCTCGCGGTGCAGACAAGGGACAAACTGTAGGTTTCTACATAGGCCTGTCAGAGACACGTTTCGGGACGAAACATCTTTAAGGCGGGGGCAGTGTAACGAAACGGCTTGCCGCAAGATAAACACGCCTGGAGCTACCCAAGTTCGCCGAATTGCGATCCCGAGAAGGACGGTTCGAAGCCGACGAGAAGAGTCCAGAAGGTTCGACGCGATAACAAGTTCCGCGAATTCGAGAATCTTCTCCCGAAACGACGGGAAGGTTCTCGAAAGCCACTTGCTAGATATAAAAGGAATGCCGGACCCAAAGCGAGGCAGTTAAAGAATCGGAGCGTAAACATTTCGGGCAACGAACGCGACACCGGCGCACTAAATAAATAAACATCTGTGTGTGAATATAAATTAAGTGTTAGATTAATAGGTGTTGTTGTTAATAGGTGTTAATAGGTGTTGTGTCTATTTTGTTACAGAGATAAATTAATTAGGACAAATCGCGTAGTGTTTAGTTTTAGTAAATAGTAAAAACGTTACAATAAATTAAGTAGTTAACACAATTTCAGTATTAATTGGTAATGAGGTATTAAATGGAGATAAATTAGCTAAGAAACAGTATTTGGTTACAAATAACAAAAACGCCAAAATCGAAAATGAAGAATCACAAAACTTTTTTATTTGAGAAAAGTACTTACTGACTACAGAAGGCCAGTAATAATTCCCACGTTAAGTGAAAGGAAAATGTTAATACAATTTCAAAACTTAATTAAATCCAAGGAGAAATGTTATTACATTTTAAAACCTAAAAAAAGCACACTTTTTGTATAACTAAACGTTTATAATTTAAAACATTAGTTTTCAAGGTTCAGTCACAAGTCCATCTGAATACTTTTTAACGTTAAGAGATAATTGATTGTTTGAAAAGCAATATTTATAAGCTGGTATATATTAATATATATGTTATGTCTCTCTATACATAACATTTAGCTGATAGTCACTACCCGCCTTAAATATATTCATCCTACACCTCCTTAGGAAATAATTTTGGCATTTGATAGTGATAATAAAGATATAAAAAAAGAGGTAGAAACGAAATATTGTATCAATAAAGGCAAATCTAGCAAAACAGTAAGGACTTTAAAAAGAAATAGTTATGAACAAATACAAAACATTTTTAAACATTAAGTTTAAAGAAGACTAAAGCCAAAAGAACGAAACTACAAAAGAAAAAGCAAGAACTAGCAGCATTGGAAGATCATATAAATATGGCAAACCATCAAGTATGTACATATAAATGGGCAAAGTGGCAGGAAACGACAATATATTGTCGAAACTGATAAAGTAGAGTGAGCAGTAATGGAAAAATGGGTAATACTACTATTTACAACAGCTTGAACGGCAAGTAAGATATCAGAAGATTGGGAAAAAAATAACACCACTACATAAAAAAAGTACAACCAAATATGAAAAATATAGAGCGATCTGCCTGGCATTAACGTTATACAAATTGTCAAATTAGAAGGCAACCAGGCTGCATTTATGAAGGGAAAACAAACACAGGATTACATAATTATAGTCAGGAAAGAAATAGCAAAAGCAATGAAATGAGGAAAGGAACTATATCTAATATCCCTAGTATATGTATCCCAGTATCCCTAGTATATGTATCCTAGTATCCCTAGGATCTGAACATAGCATCATCAGAGAAAACCCATGAAAATGTTTGAGAGAATTAAAAGTAACGAAGGTTTGGTTAAGTAATAGTACCTATATAGTAATATGTACGAAGTAGGTAGATAGTACATAGTTATACACCAAGCATTAAAGCATTTTTTCGTGACAAAATTCTAAGGAGGTAGCGACTTGTGCCATCTTTTAGGGAATTTAATGCGGATTCTTATTTTCAAGTTTTCCACATCAGATTTAACAGACAACTATTTTTTTATTAACAATTTTTCGTTTTTCTTTAATAACAACGAGCATATCGAAGTAGTGACAACGGTGTCAACAGACAATTTGTAGGTAGTAAAAAGATGAAGAGAAGGAGGCGAAAATCAATCCGGTCGGATAATTAAAAAAGGAGAAAATTTGAAAAAACCAAGATAATTTTCCATACTTGAAAAATGCATAACTCCGCGAGTTTTCATGTTGGCGAAAAATGCTTCCGAACTTAAGTGGCTATCAAAATGAAGTTAATATGTGCACAAACTAGGCGCTAATCGATTAATAGTTTACGCAAAGTCGCCGGTTGAATATTCGGGTGGCCTTTTTGTCGAGAAGGCTGGATGCTCGGTGGGTAGTGCAATTTCAATTTTTGAAGAAGATTCGCCCACTACAAGGCCTCTATTCCAGTTTTTTGATAAAATTATGTGAAGTGGGTGTAAAATGCCCTTAAACATGGCATGAGTCGGCTGAGCGCCTAAAATTAGAGGAGAAGTGAGGGCATCGCTGCCGCGAGCCTATATCGCTCGTGGGTCGCTTCTATTACTATATTGTAATAGAAATAGCCTACCATAAAGATATGCGCCGTCGGAATGAGTTCAAAGAAATTCCTAACGACATAGATTCGGGGAACTGGTGGAATTCTCGGAAAGGAGCAGAGTATTCGAGCACTATCAGGAGGGTTCTCGAATAAAGTACCGGAAACGTCTCGATCTTTCTGGAATTGCGATGCGGCTAAATAAATAGCAGAGGGAGAGCGATAACGAGGACAGTAGCTGATAGTCGTAAATAGTCGCCGGTAGACTGGTCGACGGATGTCGGCCAGGCGGCCGTAAGATCATAGAGATAAAAGAGAGAGGAGGTAACAATTAGGGAGAGGGGATAATAAATTTTGTAGACGGAACCGGCCATATTGAGAAGCCACTTTTCGAACGCGTGTTTGCGATTGTTTTAGTCGGAGAGCTAGCTACATAAAACAGCATCGATAAGGTACACGACATTTTGAGTTCATAACTGATTATAAAAAAATAACTCAACACCAAATGGCTATTCTGCCGGTTTGCATAGGCCGGATATGTAAATGGCGGCCAGTTTTCCACATTGGAAAAACATGCCTGAAAAACCGATAAGGTACACTCGTGAAATTTTGTACATGCATTGTTTAGACCTTACTAAGCAACAGTGGCAGAAAATTAGCAGGTCGGAAAACCCTCGGCAGAAGAAACTGAAAGTTACAGGGCGTTTTTCATGACCTTCTGCCGAGGGTTTTCCGACCTGCTAATTTTCTGCCACTATCGCACCACTCTTCCTTGAGGACCAAAGAATGTACGGAAAAAGTTTTTCACGTGTACCTTATCGATTTTTGTCATGGTAATTTTCCGCGACTTTGAATCATTTCTGCCGAGGGTTTTCCGACCTGCTAACTTTCTGCCATTGTTACACCGCTCTTAGTCAAGGTCTAGACAATGCCTGAACAAAATTTCACCCGTGCGTACTTTATCGGTTTTTCGCCATTTACATATCCGGCCTATGCAAACTGGCACAACAACCATTTGGTGTTGAGTTCATGTTTTTACAATCAATTATGAACTCAAATGTCGTGTACCTTATCGATACCGTTTTATGTAGTACTCTTGAACTATTTGAAGTCGGCGATATGCAGAAGCCACTTTAGTCTGTGCTTTGGTCTATTTGTTCCAACCACATTTGTTACCTCCTCTCTCTTTTATCTCTATGCGTAAGATAAATAAAAAGTGGTATATATAAATTAGTTGAAGTGTGTAATATAAATTAATTAATTAAAAATAGTAAGTGAGATATGATAAATTAGATTAAGTATTAGTAGATAAGTGTAGTGTAAGCGTAGAAATAAATTAGCGCAAATAAATGGTCAAAATAAATTAAGTAAGACAACTCGTGTCGTGTAGTGATTCTCGCGTAGGTAAAAACGTTACAATATGTAAACGCTTCTCCTCGCGGCAGCGATGCCCTCACTCCTCCACTAATTTCGGGCGCTCGGCCGACTCATGTCATGTTTGAGCGCATTTTACACCCATTTCGCATAATTTTATCAAAAAACATTGAAATTGCACTACCCACCGAGCATCCAGCCTTCTCGAAAAAACGGCCACCCGAAAATTCAAATTATGAATCAGGTAGTTTATTAACTAAAATAAAATTAATAAACGGTAATGAGTACCACATATTTTTAGGTAAAATATTCAAATGACGAAGACACTGAAGCCAGCGATGGAAGTACTAGTTTAATGGTCTAAAATAAATGGTCTAAAAGTTATTAAATAGAGAATATACTACCTAATTATGACAAAAAGAAAATCTCCAAATCCATCTGTCTAGTGCTTAGAAAACAGTTTCTGCTGAAGCTGTACAAGTAATCACATTTCCTCCCCCGATGCGTTTACTAGGAATGGAGAGATATGAAAGATATTGTGACGCGAAATGTAAACATCAGTGTGAAGCGTGCTCTCTCTTATCTGACCAAGTCGGCGCACTTCAAAGGAGACCGCTTCGAAGAATTCAGTAGAACGCGGCCATAAAAACCCTTCTTGAATAATCGAGAACGTCCAATTAGAGAAAGAATAACCCGGAAGCTTCTCGAAAAGACATTATTAAGGGATATAAATTCTTTAACCATTAGCAATTGGAACATTCAATAAAATCTGAATTTACCGAGGACATTCGAAAAGAGCCCGTTATCTCTATACAAAACCATATCCATAAACCATTATCTTTTTGCTTATTCAGAAACGCCCTGGTATTTTTAAAATGCAGGTGTTTAGTTGCCCAAGTGAAATCATATATGTGAATGTATGGATATGTACAGATAGGTAAAGAACTAGAGCTTAGAACTTAATTTTCCGCGAAAGCGGTAGGTCGTATATAACATTTTTAAGAACTATATTCTTTACAATTTATCTCATCTAATCGCTCCACTACAACCAAAAGTGCAAATAGCAGAGGCCGCCAAAGTTTCAAAAAATGACCTTTTCCATTTTTTCAGCATGAAAAAACATTTTTGCGTTACAGTGTCAATATAAAAGTGGTAGAATTTGAATGAACCTATAAAATAACAGCTTAATTTTCTAACATCTACTATTTTCAGAGTACACGCCGAATAATGCATTGCAGTAGCGGTCTATTCTACAGTCCTTTATCTAGACACGCACGAGCGGTCATGCCACATGCGGTCACGCTGAAAAATCGTGCCAGATGCGGTCACTCCAAAAATATTTCTATCTGATGTACGGGTGCCCTACCAGGTGCAGTCATTTCCAAATGCGATCAATCGAGATTGCTTTAACCAGCGTTTAATCACCGCATTTATCGGTAGACACCATCGGCCGATATGGAATACTGATTTCTAGAATATGCTCGATAGTACGTTGGAAACGAGAGAGAGCAAGGATCAAACACGTACGTAGAAATATTTTCGAGGGATCACATCTAGGACGTTTTTTTGATTGTGACCGCATAAGATACTACCGCTCATGGCGAGCCGTACCGCGAGTACCCCGATAAATTGGCCTGTTCTGGGATTTTGAGACTCGCATCTGGGAAGACCATTATTTCATTCTCACTTGTTTTGGATATATATACATATTATGCAAATGACCAACAGGTGTGACTAAGCAATTAATAAAAATGTACTTTCAAATACTCAAACACTCTGTACTTACTTTCGAGCAGCCAGGAGTGAAAGCCCCCGGGACACCGAATACTATGATTTTCTTGTTGGAAGATACCTCGGCAAGGTTTACTTTTTTTGTGGGATTGTCTTCATAAAGATCAACGCTGGGAAGATTGTCTCCTACCTGAAAATCAATACATATTTATGCCTATTCAAGGTAATCAATAGTTATGAATAATTCGGCAACAATCGATAGGAATTACGTAATATTTAGCATCAAATTTTAATTACCTTAACCATATTTATGGAAGAAATGTGTAACGTTCGATATAGAAATGGTTTCACCGACTTCACGATCAATCCACTACGCATAACCTTAACGGCGTTCATTGTATCCCAAGGTTTTTATTGGTATTCTTGTTTCTCTCTTTCTCTTACGTCCCTGACGTCTCTCGTACCGTCTCTGTCTCTGATCGTGAAATCCCACGCGTCGGAGAGAGACGACCATAGAATGATAACAGTTACGAGCCGGTGACTGGTTCAATTCGTCGGAAGCATAACCTTGAATTTTATTTATTAATTAAGATCGGCGATTAAATAATAATTATAAATTCTCACGAGGTTGTTTGTTTAATGATAGCTTTAAATAACATATGTAACTTAGAGCATTACTCAGAAGTTTAAAGTGTCCATTAAAAATACAAAAAATGTACCTACAACAAACTACACTACAGCAACATTTGTAAGAGGTTGTTTCTCATTTTCCGTCAAGTAAGAAATCTGAAATACCAGTTTAAACTAGGTATTTGTACTTAGTACTTCTGGAAAACTTGGTTTAACTAAACTCACATTAATTGCTCTAACAAGGAACAGCTAACCTGAGATATAACCAAAAATCGGTATGTCTGTAACGGAGCTGATTGATTTGGTCATCGCTATGATGAGAAATTGCAATCTTATAATAGGAGAGTATAGGCTCTTGACACTTGATCCTTGATCGAGCGTTGTATTTGTCCGGTCCCTGTGGTTATATATTTTTTTATTTCATTTTAAAGTGTCTGATATCTACCCTCTAAATTTAAAAAATTAGGCAGCATTGATGAAAATCTAGGATGTTATTATTACTGCCAACTAAGTACCTATCAATGTTTAAAATTTAAAACTAAAGTCCCTTCAGAGAATGCCGGGTATACATATCATCTGGTAGTGCAACTTGAGCGTTTAATACAGAACTAATAAAAAGTTTAATGAAATTGATATGTTTAGTGTCAGTACTTACAGTTAATTTCGCAGTTAGTTATGAAATCGGGTGTGAAATTGGTTTAGAATGTTCTGAAATTATATTTAACAGTCTGCAGTGCCGGTTCGTCTTTTGAATAGGTTAGAATCGTATCCACAGAACGTCATAACCTAGAAAAAATTAATCAAGATTTATGAGTTCTATGGTAAGCTTCTACTAAACTGTTCTGTGCTAAACTCTAAACAGCTGAAAAAACAAAGGAAGGTCCATAGCTACTCCTGTCAAACAACTCCATATTAAAAGCCTAGACGTGGTGTTCATTTCAGTCTAATTTTATAAAAAGGATATAAACAGTAAATTGATACAAAAAATTATGGAAAACCATAAGAGGAAACTATCAAAGTCATATAGTTCAGCAACGTTGCATTTCGCCGAATTAAAGAAGATGGAGGAGGAGCACATGTTGTCCAACGATTCGGAAAGCGATTGTAGCCTATTCTACATTTATGATCGAGGAAGTGATATCGCGGGCTCCGAGAACTTCCCATTGACCAGGAGAAGGGCGAGAAAAAACATTGTTATAACTCTAGTTATCATTGCCTGCGCAGCTTTAACTGTGGCGTTCTTCGCAGTGAGTTGTGTGATCACCATTCAACAGACTCGTCAGAAACTTGAGTATATCAAGGAACTTCTTTTTCCAAGACCACCGACCCTCTATGAACAAATACGCGGTTGGTTCGGGAACGCTTTCTATTACTGCACGAGGTCGATACACGGAGTATTAGAATATTTTTAACATTTTCATATTTAATTACCCATAGTAATTATGTAAATTATAGTGAAAATGGCACCATGTGTAATATACAACTTTTGTAAGGTACTTTTGGAAACATTGTAATTACATTTATATATAGTAATTATTGAAATTGCAGTGAAAATGAAACTATACAATGTACAACTTTTGGGAATATTAAAAAAATTCAAGTGATGATTGGTCTGTCTTTTTTCATATTACTTTATTTTATTAATAAGTTTATAAATAATTATATAATATATAATAATATAATATATAATATAAATAATTTATAAATAAGCAATATTAATATATTGCTAATAATTATTCACAAAAAAGTTCTGTAGGAAATTTTCTATCAAATAATGTATCTTACCATTTACCAAGAGAAGATCTTTTTATTAGCTTACCTATTTTAGAATTGTGGGACGCTCTGTGTGATCTTAGCGATTATATATCCTCCTGAGCGAAGGCATAACTAAGTATAAATAAGCTAATTAATCCGAAACTGGAGTGTAGTGTGAATGCTTTGGGGTGGAGGGTGAAGGTTTGTTATGTAACAAAACGGCTGGTCATAAAGATAAGCACCCGTCGGAAAGTGTCACTTCTAGGAACTTCGAAACGACGAGAATTTGGCGAATCGATAGATTTCCTGGAAGTCGCAGAATATCCGGGAAACAACGAAATATCTAGTCGTAGTTCATCAACGATATCTACAGCTGGGCGACCCATCCGGGATGTACGTCGTCGCCTGGGACAACGGCGGCGCCATCAAGGACGTGACTGCGCGCTACGCACTACTGCAAGAACTTCGGCACTGTGACGAGGAAGCTGAGCGTCGACGCAAAATGGTGGGTGGAGACGCTACGCCGTTTCAGGAGCAGAGACGCCGTCATGGACATGGAGGAGGACGACGACCTGGCGAGGCAGCAGCTCGACTGGAGCTGCAGAACTATAGCGGTCATAGCGGAGTTCGAGGACCACCAGTTGTACGCCCTTCGTAGGCACCTATTGAGGTTCTAAGTGATCTACTCGCTGGGCCAGGCGCAGTTGGGTTACGTCAAGTCCGAGTCGGCCTATCCGAGGAACAGCATGTACGTGTGCAAGTCGCGCGACATCTGGACGACGGGTGCCCGCGTGGTCAAGCCGGGAGAGAAGCCCTACAAGGTGGTCAAGGCGAGGCCGGAGTACAATGAGTTGTCGAACAAGATGGTGACGGGTCAGGTGTTCGAGATATGCAGCCGGTGGTAGATAGAGAGCGGGGTCGTGCCGAGGAACACCTTCGGCAACGTCGAGCTGTGAAAATGATGAGTCATGATGTCCATTTCCAAGATGGCGTCCTCTTCTATGTCGGCGATCAGGATTCAGGACTCGGTGAGGCGAGAATGGCGAGAATAGTGCAGTGCCGATCTTGATCTCGACGTCGACTTCTCCGTGGACGGCGACAGCTTCGCCCGTAGCCGTTAGCAACCTCCACTTGAACTCCATCACTCTCTTCCCTCGCGTGTTCAGCTGGCCTGGCTTCAGGATCGTCTTGGATGCCCCGGTGTCGATCAGTAGGATGTGCTTCCTGCCGTTACTTTCGCCATCCACGTACAGGCTGCCACCTTCACCTCTCAGGGGTAGCTATCTTGTTGAGGGGGTCTTGGAACGGGAATCGGGTCGGAGCTGCCCCCTTGGAGCCGACCCTTTTTAGTTTTCCGACATCTGGGCCGTTGTTGGCTTCTCCACCCTACGGCGCTTGCTGTCCCTTCGGAAGTGGCCAACCTCTCCACACCCTCCAGCATTTCGCCGGCTCCCTTTTGTCTTCCCTCAGCAGTCCCTTGAGGGCGTTGACAACCTGCTCCAGGGCGTCCTCTTTCCGCTGTCATGGAATCCGCCGCTTCCGGGTAGGCGAATCTAATGAGCTTCGCGATGTCGGGTTCGAACTCCTGAAGAGTCTCTCTCTGCTTCTGTCGTCGGTTCTTCGGTCGGGATTGGTAGACCTGCCCCAGCTGTGCGTGCCCGTATCGCCTCTCCAGCCTCTGGCCGAGTAGCTAGAAGTTGTCCAGCTCCCCCTCTGGAACAGTCTGCAGCACGTCGAAGCCGCTTCCCCGGAGAGCAACCGTCAGAGCCACTGCCTTGTCCCTTGGCGCCCAGTTGTTAGCTTTCGCCGCTGTCTCGAACTGCCGGAGGTAGTTCTCCCAGGGAATTTCCTCGTCGAAGGTTGGCGGCTTCACTCGATGGCTCGCAGTAGGGACTGTCTCGATTCTGGTTGCCTCCTCCGAGTTGTTAAACGGATTACCTGGACTGGACATGTTTTGGCGACTGGGCTGCAAATGCATGGATTGTAAGAGGTTCCCCAATTCTCGCAGTTGGTTAACCCGCCATGTAGTTTTCTCATTTTATTGTCCAAGTCGCTATGAAGTTCTTTCATTTGACTATCCAACTCGCCCTGGAGTTTTCTATAGCGTGTTCGGACGAGACAATTTCATCTGCCCTGGAGCTGTCAAGTAATCTCGGAACACTGAGAGCTGATCTCTCGCCCAATCAAACGCCAACTTCTGAGAGAGAATTCCCACCCGAACGCAATTTATGCTCTCAGATTGCTCCCAGAGTGCTCTAGAGCGACCATCCGAACACGCTATTAGTTTGTTGTCCAGAAGGCGCTCACCTTCTTCTTCGAAACAGAGAGTTTCATGGTCGTGTTGTATGTTCTTCTGACACCAGGGATTGTTTTGTACGTGTATCCCAAACACGAGAGAGTTTATATATCAGGATCTTATTCACGCACGCACAGAAACAAACTTTGGTTTTACTTAACTAGTTTATTGACGATGGTATAACAAATAGTTTCGCGATTACAAATTCAAAATATAAGTCTAGGAGCAAGAGTAGAAAATGTGTTGAGTGATTGAAAGTCGAATTGCAAGTCTCTAGCGTTTCTACAATAATTACTCTACTTTGAAAAAGGGGAGTGACTATTTCATAATCTTTAGTAGGTCAAAATCTCCAAAAGAGTGCTTCTTATTTGTTAAATTGTATAAACATTTAGAAAGGAGGAGCAAAAGAGCCAAGAGGGGGTGAGTTTGCGACGAGCGTCGCGTATGTTGTTTTAGGACATGTGTATTCTCTATATTGTCGATGTATTATTTATTTGGCTAAGTCTTAGTTTGAAATAAATGAAGCTTTTACGTATAAACTATCAATTTGTACTATAACAGCATTTACAATATCGTTGAAATGGGTTTTAAAAGAATAATAATCAATTAAACATAAAATTAACCAAAGATGAGGGACCAACTTGTTTCGCTAAGAGAATTTGAAAGAAAAATAATCAGATGTACATTACGCAATAGGTATTTAGTTTGTTGAGTAAGAACCAACTGTTACAGTATGGGTAGGCATCTCTTGTAATAGTAAGGGTAGGTATCTAACAGTCGTCTCCATTTTCAATTATATACTCCTCCAGACGTTTCTGCAGCACTGTTTTCGACCCTGTCATTTCGAGTTCTCTAGAAACTCACGTTTGAGGTCCGTCACTTTTAAATCGCGTAATTTCTTCATTGTTCTTAATTTATTTCATTAATTAACCCCATACCTGACACCACCATAACGTTTTTTTTTTCTGTTTTACTATAACTAAACACTACGCGATTTGTCCCAATTAATTATGTTACTATCTATCTTTAACACTTATAATTTATTTCACACACAGATGTTTATTTATCTAGCGCGCCGGTCTCTCGTTCATCGCCGAAATGTTTACGCTCCGATTCTTCAACTGCCTCTCTCAGCTGTCGATCTCTCTTTTATGTCTAGCATTTCGTTTTCGAGAACATTAGAGATGTTTGCCGGAACGTTCTGGTCACTTCTGGAGAAAACCCTCGAATTTGAACAACTTGTTTCGCATCGGAGCTCCCGTATATTCTCGGCCTTTCGAATTCCGTCTGTTCGAACACTCCCAGAGTTCTCGGGATTACGAATACGGCGAATTTGGGTAGCTCGAGGCGTGTTTATCTCACGGCAAGCCGTTTCGTTACAATAATATTCTAAGCTAAGAGTAATAATATGAAGATGGAAATAATCAAAATTATGATTCTAAAAATGATTTATTCAATATTAATTATTGCATGGTAATAGGTTAAGGGCTCTTAACAATTTGGGCCACAAAACGTGCGGATAATATGATATTTTCGTATATTTTCAGTCATACGTCATACAGTGTAGCCAAATGTTGGGCCCCACAACACGTTGCATCAACATCATACTGTAATGCGAGAAGTAAACAAAGCGACACATGTTTACTCGCGCCGAGCGAAGCGGTTACTTCTTCAGAATTACTACGACGTAAAAGACAGCTGCATGAATTTTCCCGGAATGTTGTTTACGAAAAGTAATTGGTAACCTTATGAACATTTCCTGCGTAGGCTTCTAGAATGTACTAGAACGTTCTTTATCGGGGTTGGGAGTGTATATATAAGGGGGCTTGTGATCGAGGGAGTTAGTTAGAAAGTAGAGAAGCAGACGTGAACGCGACATACGATCCGAATGCGGAGCAGTACAAATAAATTAAATAGTGTCTAGTCTAGTGTACAAGTAGTTAAGTGTGTTAAATAAATTAGTGTTCAATTAATGTAAATAAATTATAAAATAAACTTTACAATACGTTGAATACGCATAGACTTATACTGGGTGATCAAGAATGACTGTTTGAGTTGGCAATCCTACCTGGAGGATTTTTTTGGTTAACGGTTTGCAACGCTACAACCAGATATGTTTATTCGACAAAAATTTGACATAACAATCAGCGATAAGATTGTAGGTTATGTGAATAAAAATTAACGCTTAAAAAATGAAACTCGAAATACAGAACATAATGATTTAATTAAACAGCTAAAGGTATAGCTCAAAATGCCCCCCATTTATGGTCCAGACATAAATTGACTCTTCTTTTTAGGCTCCCGAAGATATTCACCAGCATATTGAGGGTAATGTTTGCCACTTCTTGAACTATTGCCTCTCGCAGCTCTTCTTCAGTATGCAATATATTCCTAAAGACATTGTCCTTCAAGAGCCCAAATAACGAAAAAATCTAATGGAGTGAGATCTTGACCTGCTTGGCCAAATGCCCTGACTAATTACTCTGTCGCCAAAATTCTCTCTTAAATATCCCATAGTAGCACGAGCAGTATGTGCCCTTGCAGAGTCTTGTTGGAAATATCCAATTTCACGCTCTTCGTCTGTTAATTGGTTTATAAAAGGCCTCAAAAGGTGTCGGATATATCTCTAAGAATTGACAGTAAAATTAAAAAATATCGGCCCATACACCCGCGTCCTTGAGACTGCCAACCAAACACCAACTTTAACCGGGTGCAAATGTGTCTCTCTGATAGCATAAGGATTTTAACCTGACCAAATTCTGTAATTTTGTTTATTCACATAGCCGTTGAGATGAAACCAGGCTTCGTCGGAAAAGAAGGTATTGTCAAGGATATCATTATTATTTAATATGTCATTGAACCAATTGCAAAATAAAACTCTCTGCGGGTGATCAGGAGGCGTTAATGACTGGACGATGGAAATTTTGTAAGGGTGGTAGGTACTTTAATTTCTTTTTAAGCACAGTGGAGCAACTTCCATGTGATAAACTTGTAAAACCGTGAATTAGAACAACATGGAAAAGTGGAAGTCTTATGGGTAAGAATGAAAATTGCTTGAATAGGAGGCATAAGGACCAAACCTGTTTGAAGGGAGAGCTTTCTTAAGGATTTGGGAGGACTTCTTTGCGTTCAACTTCCGATATCCTCGACAACTTCCTCGTTTAGAGTAGAAGGTCTACCAGTTGATTTTTGTTTGCTAATGCTCTCTGTGTTTAAATAACATTCAACTACTCACATGCAATGTTGCAGAAAGACAGCAAAAGTGACCAAAGTCTCAGGAAACAACACTCCTGAAATTGCTGGTGTGTCTCGCTTCGAGAGAGTATTGCCAACCAGGAATTGGGTTATAAATCCCGCTTCGAAAGTACGCCATTCCAATGAAAATTTCGTGTTGTAACGTGAAAACCATTTTAAATAAATAAATTTGAAAAGAATACCAGAAATTTGAATTTTAAATAGCAAATTCAAATTACCAGTAGTACCATTTAAAAATTAAATTCAGCATTGCCAACTCAAACAGTCATTCTTGATCACGTTGTATAGTTTGACGATTATTTTTGTTCGAAACGTGCTATATTAGTGAAGGTATAAATTTATTGTATTCTAATACGCCATTAGTTTCGTTTCTAGATCACTTATTTAATTATAAGTGCTTAGCCGAAGAAAACTTTAGCGAATTTCAAGAAAATGTAGTATATTATGATACGAAGATTGTTCTGTTGATTATATTTCTGGGAATATAGTTCGTAATCTGGTTAATACAGTCAACTTCGTTTACAACGCACTCGCATTTAGCGGACTATCGGATTTAGCGAACTGTTTAGGAAGTCCCGAACTGATGCCCTTTACTTTATTAGAAATAAGCATCGTATTTACCGTACTTGCTTTTAACGGATTGTCTGATTTAACGGACGAAAATCTCTTAGGAAGTACGTTATTACCACGAATTTCAAAGAAATTGTCAGCGTTAGTATGACAAATCACAAAACGTTAGGACGGTTAGGGATCAAGGAATTAACAGGATTAGCGAAACACGGATTTCCCCAAAAATATACCTGTTATATGTTATGTGTACCTTCTGCGTAAATTATGAATAGATCCGAACACGACTAATTTGTTTATTATCCTTAATTTAACTGAAACACCCCAACATGACGAACCATCCCAATAAAAACAACGGTTAGCGTTCTCTGTAGGGGAAAAGTTTAAAATTATCCGCGAAATAGAAGCCGGATGTATTTAACGTACTTCGCATTTATCGTACTTTTTTTAAGTTCCCTTGAGGTACGTTATAAACGGAGTTGACTGTACTACTACTTGCAATCATTGTATTGATATATTATTATATAGAGGTAGTATGTCTACTGAACTGACTGAACGCTACTCTTATACTGGTCCTCCTTGGGCTTATAAATAATTCACAAATTTGGTCACTCGAGAAGGTCTTCTTTATGCTTCAGATGTGGTGTATAAAATTTTACATTTCACAAAAAAACAAATTCGCTTCCTATTAAAAAATGAAAACATTGAGAAAACCAAAATAGACTTAAAAAGAAAAAATGATAAATACAGTTACAAATCATTTTGCTACTAATATATGTCTTTAAACGTAAACACCCTGTAAATCAAGAATTTATAGCTGACGAATGTCACAAAATTCAAATTATTCGAAAAATAATTGCCATATATTTAAAGTGCCGAATGTATATATCACCACAGTAAACTATTAAATATTAAATTACATGGGAAAAATGCCACAGTACGGCAAAAAATTACTAAACTGGTTTTATTTAGCAATTGTTAAAATATAATGAAGCATTGTCATATTTAGACAAAAATTGTGTTTTTAATTTTTTTTATTTTATTTCCCAACCCCGTAGGTCAACAGTTAAAATTTGACTTGAACGTTATAGTGTCTGCATTATTACTTTTGTCATTTTCCTGATGAAATATTCAGAGAAAATCACGTTTACTGGTAAATAAACATAAAAAGATTAAAAAATATTTAAGAAATACGCGAACGTCCCATTCAGTAACATAAGATAGAAAGAGATAGATATCCGTAACCAATGCGGGTTGCCTATGCAATCGTTTTGCCTCACTTGTCGCTCAAGGCGGGTCCCTTCCAGGTACGTAGTATAGAGTTCACTGGTTCAGGGTTCACGATCTGTATGTGCGGCACAGGAATTTATGCGTTTGTTCCACACACAAAACGCTCTACAGTTTCTTCAAAAAAGGGATCCATCGCCAAATGTCATTACTCCTATTATTTCCAAACGTGGTATAGCCTTCTAGAGTTATCTTTATAATCTTCTTCTTCTATCCAGAATCGCTTTTTCCTTTGGGAATTTAGCTTTCTTCTCCTTCCAGAATGGCTTTTTCAGTATGGGAAGTTAGTCAGTGCAAATCTTTATTTTATAATCATACCATGGAACATCATAATTTCTAACATGGAACTAAACCCGTTTGTTCATTTGCTCTTGGCACAGGCTTTAATCTAACTATAAATAATTATACGTTTTCTGCTACCTTACTGCTACCATTAGTTTGCAGAATCTTTAATCTAGTCTAGATTTCTTTCTTTTGTGGCTTTATCTACGACATCTGGGGTTCTGTGGGTAGGTATAAAGTCACTAGATATACAAAGTACCGCAATCGTCCGCCATATTGGTTCGGTTTGTAGTGGGGGAAATAGCGCGTTATTCAAGTATGCGAACTTGAATAATTCTTGAAGGGGTGAAGTGAATGAATGGAAAAGTTACGTAGGTGATATTTCTTACAAAAAATAAATTGTTATAAATGAAGGTTATGTTGGCCTATTTTATGAAACTGCCAACAGCACTCCGTGAATATTATCATTACTAATAAATGATATGTAATATTATTCTATTATTACCAGTACTTACAATGAAAACTTGAAAGCTAAATATATGAAATTTTGTTGCATTCTCCTTCATCTACGCATTTTTTCAATTTAAAGAACAAAAACAAGTGATAAAAGTAACTAAAATTGAAATATAGAGTAGGTAATATGCTTAGGTAGACAGAATCAAAAACAGTAAAGAATTAACACTATTTTTTTTAAATGTGAGTGAGTATAATAGAAACATGTTCATAACATATTTTTCTGTTTACTGGAACAAACCTATCATTTTCTTACTTGCCTACATTCAGAAGAATTTGCAAAATTATACCCTAAACACTGTCAAATAAAACCAAGTGTATGCGTTACAAATATATTATTATTCAATAATGCACGCATGATAATACTACGCCTACTTTGAACATCCGTATTCGTATTATTTGTACTAATGTTTTTTAATAAAAAATATAAACGGCTCCTTAGAAATATCTTAACTAATTTGTTACAAATATTGTGGCAATTTAAAATATGTTTAGGAGCTGGAAATTGTTTATGTATTGTATTTAAAATATCACAAAGATTTCACAACAACACCACACCATTTTTATAAGCAAATCCCAATCG
This sequence comes from Cryptocephalus moraei, assembly GCA_946251905.1. Lineage (NCBI taxonomy): Eukaryota > Metazoa > Arthropoda > Insecta > Coleoptera > Chrysomelidae > Cryptocephalus > Cryptocephalus moraei. The sequence continues at coordinate 13,791,867 of OX276453.1, read as the reverse complement.
AAAAATAAAAAATCTCGCCTTTATTAGAAATTACCGCGTTACCACACACCACGCGTTACCTCCTGGAAAAATGATGTTATGATGTCATTTGTCAATAATCGTCACAAATTCGACAACTGTTTAGTGTAGAAAATAAAATTCCTACTAAAATCCCTAAAAATAGCCGCCATTTTGGTTCGGAATGATTCTATCTCTCTCTTACACATGGGGTCAATGGATTGCGGTACTTTGTATATCTAGTGACTTTAGGTAGGTAGGGGTCTACGCGCTACGGTTTGTGCTTGTGGAATGTGGAATGTGGTCTGTGCTGTGTAGTGTGTTCTGTGTTGACTTTGATTGACTGTGTTCTGTCGAATTAATAGCAGAGCGCAGGCCGTAACGTTAGCGGCGTGCCTCTCGTGTCTCGATTTTACTTGAATTGAACCGTGCAGCGTGCTTCCTAATTTGTAAGCCTTGTATTGTATGCCCCTGCGGACCGTGGTGTTTGTACATTCGCGGCTTCGCTTCGTCTGAATCGTTCGCAAATCACCCTAATAATCGCAATCGCCATTTACAGCGTCTCTCCGTCGTCTCTCGAACTACAGCTAAAAAAAAGCTTCGTGTGTCTCCGTTTGTGTAAAATCTTCGATTTCGACGCTTCGATCTTGGGTAACTAGCTGTAAAACAAATCAAATAGTCCTACGATCTACGCATTCTTCGTATTTTCTCTAATTCTAATTGACATCGTTTTGGCTGCGAATATAAATACGTAGTTTGCATACAATTCTTATCAGCCGACGCCTATTACGTAGTAGATACCCACACTTCTCCGACATTTTGTTTTGCTTTGTGTAAGCGTCGATCTCAAATTGGAAGGAAAAGCGTTCACTACCTTCGCTAAATTTATTTGAGAACATACAAATTGACCATGCTTGCCAATTTGTACTTAATTTGCACGTCCAACGTACCTAAATTTTTGTATTCGCCCAAACGACTTAGCCATTATCCAAATCGAGATATTACCTTCGAAATTCTGCGTTGTTCCACAGAATTATGGGCGACAGGGACCGTTCTTCTGAGAGAGGGGCCCGAGTATACGTCGGGGGCCTTGCAGATTCTATCAAGAAAGAAGACCTAGAAGGAGAATTCGAAAAGTATGGTAAACTTTTGTCTGTTTGGGTTGCATTTAATCCTCCGGGTTTCGCTTTTATTGAATTCAATAATCTGATCGATGCGGAAACGGCATGCGACAATTTAAACGGAACAGATTTTCGTGGCTCCAAATTGAGAGTTGAAATCGCCAGAGGTAGGCGACGAGGTGATTTTAGAGGCGGCCGAGGCCGTGGTCTCCCAGGCGGTAGACGCGGCGGTGGTGGATTTAGAGGAACACGCGGTGGTGGTCGCCCTGGGGGCAGATTTGATGATGGCCGCAGAGAGAGAGGTGGTGGAAGGTTTGGAGGTAGAGACTTTGACAGAAGAAGTGATGGGTATTCAGGCGGTCGTGGCGGACCCAGAGGAGGTCCCAGGAGGTTCAGCAGTGGTGGCCGATATCGCTCAAGATCCCCGAATGCTGGTCCCAGACGTTAGGCGCGTTTAGGATACTTCGTAAGAATACTAGTTTAAGGATCTATTTTGTGGGTTAGAGCTACTCCGAAGAGGCCTAGAGAAGGTTGTTTTCAGGTGAACCACTTTGTTTTCACAGGGGTTTTTTATATTTCCTATGTAAAATTTTGATTGTGTGTGAAATATACTTATCCTAAATATTTTTAAAAAACATACAGTAATTAAAAATATTCCTCAGTTTTAATACAGGATTTTTTGTGAATGAGACCACCAGGCCATAATTAAAGAAAAACGTCCACCAGCATTAACATTTTTATGGATAAGTACAATTCTCATTACTCACTATACTAGTTTTGTAACTTTTTTGCTATGCTCTCTGTGCAAAAGCCCGAGGAAAGATTGTTACGTTTAGCGGTGTGTGGTCCGTGGAAGCAATGCTTCCCCTAGAAAAATGTAAAAAATGACGAAACAACATCTTAAATGTAATTTTTTGAAATAGGAACGTTTTTATGATGTCATTGACGAATTCTGCAAAAGTTGATCGAAGAATCGAATCACATTACAAATAAGGTGTTTTTAAAAATTGCTATCCCTCTACTTGAAATTTCACCGCACGCTGCTAGTTGAGTTCCTCAGACAAACTTACAATTACAGGGGAATATTGTATGACATATACCTATAGAGAAACCTGTGATTCTTTATAGTCAATTTCGTTAGGCACTGGTAGCATTAACCTTCATTTTCGTGTATCTTATCTTTAATTCCAGAAAGATTGGGATTTTGCAAACGCTGTATGCAATAATACTTTGATATGTTGAAATTCTCTGTCTATAGTCTTGCAAAGTGTAAATATATAAAAAGTATATATTAAAACTATTGCTAAATGAAAATTTTAACATTCAAACCTACCAAGAAAATATCACCATTGGCAAAAACTCAATCTTTCTGGGCGCAACAGCAACACAGCAGCAACAACATATCCCAAGGACATTAATTAAAAGGCATCATTAAGACCTAGAAGGCACATGTTAAACTATGCATTTTCTCTGCTTGGAGTTTAACCACTGAATTGGATTTAAACAGCTGCAAAAAAGTCTACAGGGAATCCTGGTTACATCTTCATTTTTTTGTAGCCTTACCTTACCTCTTTAAAAAGTGGAAAAAAAATTTTTTTCCACAAAATTCACTTTTGATCTGTAGTCCCCATGTCCTTTTCTACTTTTTTGCAGTTTAAGTGGCATTATGCCGCTCTGTGCTTCCTATTTGACAATAGGTATATTTGAATCATTGGCTGCCTTGCTTTTATCACTGAGGTGGACATTTGGCAGAAAATTCTAACTTCCATGGTTCAATATTCCTTTCAAACTTCCAAAAATATTTCGTTCACTTGTAATATTCATTTTTACGTCCACCATCAATCGTGAGTGTCATGACATCCAAATCTCATATTTTGGTCAATTTGTCAATGGAAAGCAGCTCATGATTAACTTTGTTTACACTTTCTAGAAATGCTCTAAGAGAACCATTAATGGCTATTTCCACATTTACTGATACAACACCTTCAACAATGCTGGTGGAGGCAACGTTGCATGTAAATAGATGAATATTTGAGTGACATATCGGGGAATGTGAAAGCAATTTATCTATTTACATGAGATGTTGACTCTACCGTCATTGTCGAGGGTGTTGTGTCGGTAGTTGTGAAAACGGTCTTGTAGAAAAGTTTTACACCATTATTTTTCTGTATATTTTAGAATTTTTTTTCCTACTAGTTAAAATCAGAGCCTTTGAACAAATTGTATAGCGTATGAAGTCTGAAAGTGGTAGTCAAACAGAAATGTAATTATCAAAATTAGTTGAAGAAACCATGTGCGAGTGGAGATACAATTTGGGAATGAAAACCAGGCAGAATGTCCGTTTTCAGACATTGTGTCAGACTTTGATTCACTCAAACAGAATGTTTGAAGATTGTTAGTCTGACATATACAATATTAAATGCAAATGTTCCTAAAAATTTCTTGGTTTAAATTTCCATCATTATTTTGTCAAACTCCTAGTACAATGGAATGCTTCTAATAGCTCTTGACTAGTAGCTCTTGTCTCTAGTAATCTCTTGACATTTTTCATTTGCTGGTCACAAAATATTCTTATCTCTTTAATACTATGTGTACATTACAATAATATGATTGTTAATATTTCAATTTTCTTTTAATATGCCTTAATTTAATTGTTCCTTGGGATCAAAAAAAAATGTAGAGAAAAAAAACAAAAAAAAAGTAAAATCGCAAAAAATAACAAATAATGTAACAGGATTTTGTGTTAATAATGGTACCTCCATTTTTGTTTTGATAATCGTCCCGGGAGTTAGAATTTACTCGTTCTAAAATACTGATAGATTTTAGGTATTCGATTAAATTGCAAACTAATAATTTTTCTGTAAGGGTTGAGCATGTAACGTGATGACACATTGTGAAGCCTCAACAGTTAGTGATTTTAGCGAATAACGAATTATTACATTTTGAATGCCTTTAAAGATTGATGTTACTATAAAATTTTACTTGTAAGTTTTTTTTTAGTCATATGGTATCCAACCAAGATGGTGTTTATTTTGATGTGGTAGACAAAAATACATGCTACTTGGCCCTTGGTTTAATTATGTGAATCTAGATGTAATTAACAATTGTCTGTTCGAAATGAAAAAAAAAAATGAAGACCTTTGTTGTACCCTATTGTTTCGAAAAGATGTCATATGTTTCTCATCCTAAAAAATTCATGTGTACAACTTTGAATTAATAAACCCAAAAAAACAAACTACTTGTTTTTTTATTAAAATATTCTACCCAAAGTTTAGTGTAATTTTATATAAGAAAATAATCATTTTTGAACTAGTATTATCTAGTATACATTTTACATGGTTCTTAAAATTGAAATCCACACCTGATTAAAAAGAGTTTAATTGTCATAACATTTTTGTTTTAATTTGATCATTTTAATAATATTGGTAATCACATTATTTTTCTGATCGTAACTACATTTAAATGTTGAAAATAAAGTTTTTAACAAACCCTAGAAAATTGAAATGGTTAAGGTGGAAGGCTGTTACTGACCTGGAAATGATAAAAGGTATATATACTGATTCTTTGTATTAATTTACTTTTCAACTAAATGAGATACATATTTACAAGAAATTCTAAACATACATTTCTTTAGTCATGATTTAGTACATAAAATTAAGGCATTGCATCTTAAATATCAGTCTCCTTCAACAAAAGGAATGTATAAATTATCTAAAGTTAGGATAAACTACTTTTTGTAATTGCATTACAAGGAAAATAAAAACACTTAATTTAAAATAATATAAAACTAAGAGTGTAAAAGTAAAAAAAAAATCTAATTAAAACTTGTTTACCAGGTTTAATCTGGTGTAAGACCATACTAAACATAAAATTGTAGAAACATGTATAAGTATATATACATAAAAATATCACAATATTTTTTACATTGTTGATTCTAAAATTTGATCTTTATGTTCAAATGGCTTGGTTAAATATTTTCCTTGGATATTTAAAGGCTGTCTTTAATGGAAAATATATCATTTTTTGATTTGAAGACATGGTGCAATTTTGCAAAGCTGCAAATTTTCAAAAAGGAATTGCCCTAGTTATACAGTTTATATAATTCAAAATAAACGATATTGCAAATATAAAAATTTGCAGACTTTGTTCAGCACCTCTTGAATGGACGTTATCGATAATTGTTACAACTTGAGCTTTAGGCAACATAATAAAACTCTCAATTATCACAAATAATTCATGTCTATGTTAGAGTACCCAAAAATTTGACAGATCTGGCACTACACACAAACGATTCTGATGAACCTGCACAGGCGAACTTTATTGGGCGGAGAAACGGCCCCATGATTTGAAACAATTTGTCAAAGCACCTGTTTTTTTTGAGAACAGTATCCACTAGATGCCATTTTAAATATATTTCAAGCAAAGTTTTGGACTATGAACAAATATCAAAATTTTGAATTCTGTAATCTTATACAGTTTCAATCCTACTGTTGTGTCACTGCCAAATGTGGTAGCTACTTCGGTTTAAGGGCACTTAGAAACTTATTTTTTTCACATAGCAGTCTCTAATGGTTGACTTTTACTTCGATTTGCATCAGACAAAGGTTGCCCAAATGCAGGGCTACCACTGGGAGGTGTGTAATCAAAGTTGGTCTCTAGTAGTACCTCACTTTTAGCCCTGGTTTTTGGCTTGGGAACTGGAAGCGGCTCATCAAAGTCCGTCTCCAGCACATCCTTTCTGGTAGGTTGGTCTTCATATGAGTGGCTATGTGCCAATCCGACTGTATTGTAATCCGGAGCATAGTTCAAATTTTCTAACTGTTCTGAATAAGTGGGAGACACCTTACGTGGAGGCATTGGTGGTTTTTGTGGTAGTTTATACTTCAATTCATGCATGAAGCTGAACTTTGGTGATTCTTTAGAATAACTAGGTTGATATGTTTGGTTCTGGCCACTTAAAGTAGAATCTGACTTTTCGCTTCTCAATGGCAATGTATCATTATTATAATACTCGCTTGGTGGATAGGAGACCCCTTCGCTTTCTGTGTTCATTATTGGACTCTCTTCTGTCGAGTCATCTTGGACACTCTCTGCTCTCGATTGGTAATTAGAATTTGTGGCAAATGTTGAATTGTCTTTGAAGCCTTCGTTTTTGAAAGCTAAGTCGAAAGTAGGTTTAGCATATTGATTCTCATACCTCGAGGGTGATTTATGATATTCAATAGTTGGATTGAAGGAGAATGATTGAGGATTAGGATTGTGAGCTTCATATACTTCATAGGACTGGTTGTCATCAATTGAAGAGCTGTATGTAGACTTTTCCATACTATCAATTGAACCATTCGTTATCATTTTCTTGGTGAGAGTGTCTGTAGAGCGAGTACTCTGAATGTAAAAAAAATTATATTAGTGTATTTCCAATAACGTCGAAAAGAATTAAAAACTACAAACAGTGGCAATTGTTTATGTTCTTATTCAACTTTAAAAAACTTTCAATGCTTCGTATGTCGTCGAAAACGACATTTTCATATTTCTATTAAAATTCTGAGAAGAAAATAAACAATTATTTCACTATAGCAATGATATAATTATTAATTATAATTCTTGCTTACCAGTTGGTTGACTTTCTTCCTGTAAATCGGATCAGCAAAGCTGCCCTGTGGTAAACCAACAGATCTCAAAGAATGCAAACTTTGGCGAATACTGTTTCTCCTCTCTAGTCTTTGTGCCTGACGATATTTAGATTTGCTCCACCAGCACGCGACTACCAAAATAATCAAAAGCATTGCCAATACTAAGCTGCTTATCACTGATATCGTAATGATATCATCAGCCAGTGGTAGGATGCGGATGGAAACTTTTGGATCTGTAATAATAACATATAATTAAATTATTCTCAGCGTTTTCTATTTACATACCAATTTCGCATATAAAGGGACTTCTCCTGTTGCAGTCTTCAACTTCGACAGTTTGATAGGCGAAGATTGTACATTGATTAATCCTATCAATGTGTTGGACCCATACTTTATCGGAGAAGAGGTACCACTCATCTTGACTCCTAAGAAAGTCATACAAGGGTAAGTAATTGTTGTTTCCAAGTAAATAAGGCACTGAAGAGTTGTCAGCCTAGAAGATTGTTAAAATGCAAACATTACACTAAATCAGTAAAACCTTTATCAGTATTTAATTTTCTTACTTGACAAAATGCTTTTGCTTCCCAAAACGTCATAGGTGCCCCGATGTACATATAACAGGTCTCTCCTACCAGCCCCCATCCTGGAGGGCATTTTCCATTCAGAATACTCTGATTATTCATATAGAACGGTTCATATTTGACTTCTAATAGTCTGTAATCGTCACTTTTATCCTTAATCCGTCCTCTCACAGCTGATGTGGTATTCACACCCCAATAATTGTTGGCGGCGTCAATCTTCGTGTCCCACCACTGGTAGTCTGAATTCCAAGGGTATATCGGACCCAGAGTACTAAGCAAACAAAACATTAGTTTATAATTGTTACAATCATGTTGAAGCGAAGGAAAGTGTTGCCCAGAACATAAAAATTGCCACCTGTACCAAAAGCCCACCTAAACACCCCTGCATTTTAGTTGCACAGTTGCATTTTATAGTTTGAACAGTCTCCAAATATTTAAGGAATTTAACTTGGAGGATAAAGTGTTGCTCTATTGGGAATTATTTGCGAAATTAACTCGCACAACATAAATAATATCTGTTGTGTAAAAGTGTTAATTACATAAACAAAGCAGTGTCAGTTGTAAAGGATTGTGCCAGGACATTACATCTAATATTGTAATTTTTATATTCTTACCTGTTGAACTCAAATCTGCATGCAGCATGCAACAAAAAATTTCATTAATACATTGAATACCTACTATTCTAGTCTATATTTTTTTTAATTTTCTTGATACTTTCTATAATTTTACATTACTTTAAGACGTCATCACACAAGAAAGTACACTTGAAATTACTTACAAAGATCTGTTGACGGTGATCATTTCATAATCGTTGTCTGGATTAAAGAATATGTTGTCTACATAATGTTGACCTGCTGTACCAGCGACAACTGTGGATCTACTATCTCTGAACACCGCAAAATTACTGCAAAATACAAATTAGTTTTCAACAAAATATGTTAACAAATTCATACTTATAAAATCCATTGTGAGTGGTGGTTTGATAAATATTTTTGAATCTAACTTTATCAAATCCAGAAATTTCCAAATTCTGCAATCCAATATTCCTCTTTACATAATTGTATGTAAAATTTGACACCACTTGTCGAAGTATAATGTTATTGTGATAGAGAGCATGGTTTCTAGTAAAGTAGTTTCTGTAAACAGTCACTTCCTGGTAGTGAGACGATTTTTGTCCTTCGATGAACAATGCTGGTAAATTTGAATTATTGACGAAGAGGTTATTATAAACCCAACACTTCAGAGATGTAGCCGAACCACTGGAATCCGCCTTGATATGCAATCCTCCTTGGTTTTGTTCCACCAAATTACCCTAGAAAGTAATTTCACTATAAGGAACACAAAAACTAAAGCATTCTTCAATTTTTCCAAGATTATCAGTTTTCCACATAACAAAGTAAAATTTCTTACCCTGAATATTATAGTTCTTGCATTTTGTACATCCATCTCAATAGCAGCATTACAAGTAGTGAAATTACCGTACAGCTTCTTACAGTTATTTTTAAACTGATTTTTCTCGATTGTGACGACAGGATTGACTTCGCCAGAAGCCATGTACAACACGGCACTTTCTGCGTTGTTGTTAATCACTGAATGCGATATATTGTGCTGTACATCACGATCTGAAAATTTAAATACTGAATTAAATACCTTCTCAGTTTTTCTATAATCTAAAAGTAGGTATCATTTCACTTACTGAATCCACTGGCAGACGTTACAACTTCAGCGATGAACCCATGGTCATAGGAAGCTCCGTTAGCGAAAAGTTTTATACTCATACTTGGCAACGTTGATCTAAACAAATTCTTTTCATTGCCAGAAGACATTGTAACAGTGTCTATAACTTTAGAAGTGACGTTGTAAATATCTCCATCATAAATTTGTAAAAAGTCTGGAATTCCGTACTTAACTGTTGTATTGAACAAATCAAACTGCAGCAGTCTGAAGCCAAGTTTAATGTTGTAAACGCTTCTAAAGATTTTAATACAGTTGACAGGATGATTGTCGTATTTATAGTAAAGAAGTATTCTTTCCTGGATGTTGATTTCTTTGTGAGTGTCGCAGATATCGACTAAACTGAATAAATTGTAGGGTATATTAAGACCCCTTAGTGGAGTGAAACTAGATTCTTCAGGTACTGTTGATTCTTCAGAGAGCATACCTTCGCCTGGGAGGGAAAGGATATTGATTCCTATTCCTAAAGTATGTTGTATGTTGTTATTAAGTAGATTCATTGTTTTTGCTGGGGATATTAAATCTATTGCATGGAATGCAGTGTTGTTTATCTCTACATAGTTAATTCGTGGACTTTTAATAACACTTTGAATAGCTGATGACTTCTCATTATGTAAAATCCCAGCTCCATAAATTTTAACATACTCCAACGTCGAATCATAGGATTGAACCGTTGTATGAGTATGAATGTCATGCATCCTAGTATTATAGAATTGCTGTTCAAATTCAGCATCAGCAAATCTTATACCACCCCAGTACTTAAACCTTGTATGTCTTGATTCACAATGTATAAAAACGAAATTTGAATTCCAATCGCATTTGTGCCGATGTCCAAATTGCTGTCCGTTCAACCGGATCGGACAGTCTTCATACCTATTTTCTGATCCAGTGCACTGTAATGGCTCCGGCCAGGTCCATATTCTCGAAAGAGAGTTACTGTGAAAATCGATCCTTACTCCGAAGTCAAAGAAGGATTTGAGTGGATCGTAACCCAACTCGCGGCATACTACTTGAGCATTCCTTTCCGTGAAACGGGAATCACACATAGGGATCCATTGAAGGGTCGTACTGTTAAAGTACTCAAGGAAACCTTCGACTTGTTCCACTGAATCGGACGAGTCATCGACACAACTACTGGATTTACATAGTCTGAGAAGAAGAGAAAATTAGATGAAAAAAAATTTAGTTGACTTGAACTATGGCGATGAGATTTTTTTTGTTTTTAAATATGGGAAATTATTTTTGGGTGAAGAGAAAACTGATTACCTTTCATTCGAGACTACTGCCGAAACTCAGAAACACGATTTTTGAAATGTTCTATGTATATAAGAATAAAGAAGTCCAATATTTTATTTTCTCAACTTACCGTATTGCCTCTTGTCCATAAAAAGTCTCTAGCTGTCTCCGTTTGCGAATAGTAGAACCCGCGACTATATCCGAACGTTGATGTAAATTTCCTAAGTTACTTATGGATTTCATCACAATCTCCTCTCGAGGATAACCTCTCGCGTTTAAGGTTCCCAATACAAGAATCCCGATATTGGGAGCGAATTCCATCACAACGCCTGGATGAATTGTTAGAGTCACATTTGGCATTACTGTAATGTCTGATCGGACTATGTATGAATACCCTCTGTTGGTCAATACTAAATCTTGATAGATCCTTCCACCTAAATGGTTCACATCTACTGTGGTATTAGTAATGAAGCTTACAGAGTAACTCGCTTGGAAATCGTCTTGAAGTAGGTATGGCTTGTACTCTGCTATAGCATGATCATTCCAATCGTCAAAATCAAAGATTTTGCTTCTTATCTCAGCCTCTTGGTCAGTACCCCACCAGTTCTCTTTCACATCGAGGAAATTGTTAATTTTTGCAGTTTTGATTCCAGCTATTAATTGATATTCCAAAGCATTATCCGATAATAAATTGCGGTTAATGCTGACTTTCTGAATCCCTCTGAAAGTAATAACAGATGTTCGATCTCTGTCTAATTGCAGGACACCTCCGCGCCCCAAAGAAAAGTATTTATTGTTTCTTAATTCATTAAAGCGGAATACAGCTGGTACATTTCCTATAATCTCTGACTGGCTGTTTGAGCTAAATTGTACCACGAATTGACCATTGTTGTTCATGAATTTATTGTTTGTAATTAGCATTTTCTTTTCCATTCCTCTGGTGGCAAACAAACCTGTTTTACACTTATTCTCTTTGAAAATATTATTGGTAATGTTGACTATTGCAAAATGACCATCTATGACGATTTCAAAGTTTTTATTGTTCATCCATGTATTGTTGTCCATGTAGACGGAATGTGTGAAGTTTTCATTATACTGCCAAACATAGGGTAAAGCCACATGAAACCCACTAGCTGTAAACAGAATAATTTTCAAGAATGGTATAAAACGCAAGAAAACAAAATTTAATTACCTTTGTTTCTGTCCATAGTATTATCCTGAAGGATATAGTGGAAAAGATTATTTGAGGACCTCATATCCCTCGAAAATTGATAAATTCCTCTCCCATTATCAGTAATCAAAGTTCTGTTTAACATAAATTTAATCTCCGAAATATTGCTGTTGTGCAAATCCCAATGAGGAGAATGTACGAAAATCGCTTCATGCAAGTTGTGACTGATCTCACAGTTCAAAAATTTCATAGATTCGTTAGCTTTTCTCAAGAAATGATTGCCCAGTTCGTCTAAGTAACGGTTGTAATATGAAGCGTAAACGCCGAACATGTTATTTCTGATCATTGTACGGCTTACAGCTAAAGTTGGAACAGGTCCTTTAACAATTCTGTTGTAGACGTTTTGTATGGGTGCTTTGACTGTGCTAATGACAAAAACAGTTCCGCCGAAAGCATTAGAACCACTTTGATACTCTAAGATAATGCCATGACTGCTGGAAGTCATCGGAAACGCTGTTAAATCTCGCTTCAAAATGAAATTATCGTTATTGTTGCCACTGTACAGTGTATCTCGAACAATTATGCTTTCAGTACTGCGATTTTCTATCGGATTTAATAGTTGAATGCCTAAAGACCATCCTGGCTCACATCTTAATTTATAAGATCTGGAGATACTATCACCAAATACCTTTTCTGTTACTAAGTATTTTGTTTCACCTCTTTGTAGTTCTATGAGGTTTTGGTCAGAAGAATGTGGGATCAAAAAGGGATTATAATAATTTTCATCTTCATTTTTGATAAACCAACCAGCAAGTTCTCTTTGTTGAAGTCCAGTAAGAGTCGGGTTGTGTTCTATACCTACAAAATTATTCTCGATCTTCGTGTTATACAATGTTAAACCAAGTTGCTTAAGATGCACCCCTGCTCCACGATTGTTGGAAAATTCAGAATTCTTTATAATATTCACAGACTCTGAATAAATATCCGAATACATAATTCCTAAACCGTGATAGTTATTATTCGTCACCTTAATATTCTCAAAGTTTTGCTTCGCGAAATCTAACTGGAGGGCTGGCTTAAAACTACTAGTGGCATAATCTAGCAGACCACTTTGCTCGATTGTTATGAACTGAATGTCAGTTCTCTCGGCCAAAGAACTAAACCTGACTCCCGCCCATGAAGTCTTGTAGCACCTCAGACCAACGTCATTGTCGTGGTCACAAGAATTTTCGAATTCATTAAGGGTTTCCGCTCTACATTTTGTTATATCCAAATCGTGGTCGTCACACTGGACATTGGAAAATATAACAGGTTCTGTTGTACCACCTGCTGGTATCTCGTTTCTTTCCAGGTACCTGAAAAATATACATTTTTCGGAATAAAGGTAAATAACATTCAATTAGTAGGTACTATATTAACAAGAAAGTGTATTTTTTTCTATTATGAAGCAGTTAAAGGTATACGATGGATAGAAGAAAGTTGAAATTGAAATTTAGGATGTTAGAGAAAAAAGACTGTACCATAAAACTACTTAGTGAGTTCTTAAGAAAATTTATATTTACCAGTCGTCTGGATTCAAAACAAATCCAAGCTGCTGACACACCAAAGCTGCATTTTTTATCGTCCATCCATAATCACAAACTGTACCCCATTGCTCATTGATTTTAATCTGTAACCTTCCTTCAGTCTCAGTATTTCCTCCAAGTAACCTGATAGGGATCTTTGGTTCAATTTCTATAACTTCGGTTTCAGAATCATATTTTTCTGTTTCTATTTCGTAGGTAATGTTATCTGGAGCATGAACGATTTCCTCTTTGATGGTAAATCTTATGCTATCTGGCTCAATCCCCTTGGCATCTAATCTACCGCCTACCATCATACCAATAGATGGTGGAAAACGAAGAGTAACCCCGGGTTCTATAGTTAATTTACCTCCAGGTCTGATACTGATATCTCTAGTCACTATGTATTCACCTTTGGGTAGCATTTCTTCGCCTTCTATTTCGCCTCCTACTTTATATGAAGTACCCGATGAAAATTTAGGAACATAGAATTGATTAATGTTTATTCTAGAGGTTAGGGGATTGGTGTTGTGAAGTAGAAATGGAATAAAAATAATTTTAGCTAAATTGTATCTATCATAACGATGGAATATTCTTGGAAAAATATACTCGTCATTGCCAAAACCCAACCAGTTATATGTACAATTGATAGTTTTGCTCTGATCTTCGAGATGGCTGCCGATTTCATACTTTGAATCCGGATTTTCAATTATATTTCTGAAAACGTCAATGTTATTCGAACCTATTACAATTGGAGCTGCAACTCTACTTCTGGGGTTTAAAGTTGAAGCAGTGCCATCTTCTCTTTGAAAGGGTTCAGATACTTTATTGCTCTTAAGAAAGTTTCTGGTGAATAATAAGTACTGGTTCTCGGCATATGGTGACAAACCCAAATTGACTACATAAGTTCCCGTGTTGTTTATAAAATAGTTTTGTTGAACTAAGATGTTGTTTTGAAGGGCGTTAAACTCCTCTAAAGGTTTGGTTTTCATTAGTAATCCACCGAAAGTGCCTTGTCTGAAATGGTTGTATTCTATGACTGCATCCAGATTTACTGCTGGGAATATTTTTAAGGAAATCCGTTCATTACTGAAGAATCTATTGTGACCAATTTGAAGTTTAGTAAGGACATCAGTTTTTTTCCAACAAGACAACACTTCTAAAGCATCACTAAGACAGTTTTTAAAGTAATTTTCAGTGAAATTGAACAATGCTTCTCCGCAATAATTTCCATGTAAAACCCCTGTATCTAAATTCTTGTATATCTCCGAGTACTGGACAACACTCGTTTGGTTCACAAATAAAAACTCTGTTTCTCTGGTATTGTTCAGCCAAATAGCAACTCCATAACCTTGATTGGAACTTATGGAACTTCTAGAAATATTCCTGCTTCCTCCAGTGTATGTAACATTGATGCCATCACCTTCATTAAAAGATATTCTACTTTCGGTTATATTAACATCTCCGACTCCACTGGTAACATGCACACCAGCGACATGTTCATTTTTAGATATGGAACTCTTGTATATGTGCACTTGAGATCTGAGATTGTCTATTGCTACTCCTCTGCCGATATTTTCGGATATATCTGAATTGCTTATATTTAAATCATAGGACTTTTGTTGCCCTGACATCAGTCGCATAAAAATCACAGTATCGGTTAAGGGCTCCGCCCGGAATTTAATGTACATTTGGTTTCCTATGGTAGTAATCGATTGTGGTCTCGTGTTATTTCTAATGGAGAACTTGGTGATAAGTCGATGATTTAAATTGGATCCGTCAAATACTTCTAATGTTGCACTATCATTTTGATTTGTTACTGCCCTGATAAACTGCAAAGTCAACACATGGCCGTAGCGTGTTTTAAACACTTTCTCACAAGCTGCTTCTTTAAGAAAGAAAAGGGTCTGCTCGGCGTACACCTGCAATGGAAAAGTTTGGCTGGAAGCGATGGCAATCTGACAAAAGTCGTCGTAACCATATCTATAAAAAAATGTTTCAGATAATGACATTTTTCTTGTGGTAGACTTACCTATCTGCTCTTTCATCGGGCCTTTCTTCAGCTTTCACATATCTAATACCATCTCCTCCGTTTTCAGTAATGGCACATCCATCAATGTAGGCAAGACCAAATGTGGAATTAACGAAAATACCATAACCCCTGTTGTTACGGATTTTGCAATTATTTATACTAAATGGTGCTTCGGGATTGGTAATGTTGATTCCATTGTAGGCAGAATTCACGATCTCCAAATGGTCAATGTTAGGGGTTACGCCAGTCACCTCCAAGCTACTGGTTGTATTTAGATCTCTACCAACCCCGGCATAGAGGATATTCACCCAGTACAACTTGGAAAGAGATTCTGGAACGTACAGAGTATTGTCCAGGGTAAGTTTCTTATTGTTCGCAGCATTCTCAAATTTAATGCCCCTCCAGTGTGGTAATGGTTTATCATGTCTGGGTTGACATTCAATGCCTAGATCTGGATGGTAATCACACACCCCAGAACCCATTTGCCTGCTCGCCCACTGGCAGTTGAAGAGAGAGCTTTCGGTGCCTGTACATTTGGGCTCTTCATAGAGGAGACGGGGTTTTAGGGGCATCTGACGATTGAACCAGTTACTGAAGGTACCGCCCTGAAAGCCGAGCTGGCGGCAAGCGGTTTCCATGTCATAAGTTGTCCAACTATAAAATAAATAAACATTTAGATTTGAAAAATTAAATATCAATGTGATAACGATAAGTGGAATATGTATTTGCCTTTTGAAATTTTAAAAATGTAAAATTATTAGATACTTATACCAAATCCATTTACTTCTCATTCTCGGATACAATTGGCCAGTTATGTCGACATTAATCTTCAGTGTCTGGCACTGTGTTGATTTAAAGCGGCTAATTTTCAACAAGACTGCATAAAATTTGTATGAAGACATAGCATGGACAGCTAATTGACAAAATAGTCAAAAGCAAAAATTCACAATATTCTGGGGGGCAAATTGTTATGCTTGTGGTGGTTGTATTAATTGAAAAGTGAATAATAATAACATGGTAGTTGATTCATGATTTTGTTTAGGTGGAAAAAAAAAGAAACAACTGGAGAGTTAATATCCCGAGGGTCGATAAGACATTGAATTACACTATTGCTTTGAATTTCTTAAAAAGTGAAAAAAATATTGAGGTGGAAGGTATGTATGATTTCAAATAATCTGGTGAGGTTTATGGGCTAGGGCAAGAATTTCTGTCAATAAGCGGGTAAGACAGAGATAGAAGACCAAGGTTCACGTGAACAGGGTCGCATCAGTGAAGTAGCTGCAGCTACTTTTTGACATATCTTCGCTGGGATCACGAAGGTTATGCGCACCCGTTACCCTTCATACTCTTTCTACTTGATAATTTTGCAGATACTAAGACATTTATATTTTAGGCGACATCAATAGAACTCTCATTTTCAATAGTACTACGAAATAAGAATTGAGCATGTTTGCAAATTTTGTCTAAATGCAGTTAACAATGTACCTAAGTATTTTTTCGATATAGGTACATAGGTATTTGTTACAATCTTAGTAAAAATTAGTAATTAGTAATCTTAGTAGTAAGCCTTAGTCTCGTGGATCTTAGATTGGAGTTCAATAAAACCTTTGTTTTCGAAACGTGCGTTTTCGATTTATGTCGGATCTATTCTTGACACAGCTTTCACCATTTATCCTAGGGTTTTTTTTGATTTGGCGAAAGGGCTCGTTTTTGAAAATATATATACGTTATCTTTTTAGGCTGTTCTAAAGCGCAGAAATGGTAAAATTAAAAAACCCAAAATTAACGTATACAAATAAAAGGTAAAGGAATTTAATCGTCGTTGGCATTTTTGGAAACTAAGATTTTAACAGACTTTGATGACGAGCCAAAAACATGATACTAAATTACAAAAGCTCTTACGTGCAAATAGTTCTCTGCAAAAATAGGTCGAAACAATTTACGAGCGATAATTACTCCCTTTGAATATATCGACTCAAATCTTACAAGCAAATTCACTGATGCACATAATATTTAAATGAGAATTGTAAGTTTTCAATTATTCGTTATTAAATGAATAACTGTTATTAATCATATTCTTTACGATTTAAAGGGAATCCTTACTTTCTTGAATTCGTACAAACGCTCCTCCATTTGCCATTATGCTTGATTTGTACTCGTCCTGACAAGATCGATGGCCCATCGACGAGCCGGATGTCAGGGAAATTGATATTCCTGGCAGAGATATCGCCTGCGGTTGTTAAAACTATTCGTTGGACTTCGGTACCCTGTAAACCAATTAATTAACATGCAAATAGGCGTTATTTAACACGTAAAATCGTACGACTCTCGAGGTGGACACAAATGTCTTCGAAATCCGATTTTTTTAGTTTCAGGGAGAAGTGAGGTAACTCTCATTTTGTCATTAATGGAAAGAATGTTGCCTTATAAATGTTATGAGTTTTTGACCTTCATGCATGCAAGCTAAGAATTGCATTCTAAGTAGTTCCATGTATGAAACGGCAACCTCAAAGAAAATACTATTTATAACAATTAAAATGCAGCAAATTAGCAATGAAGCTATTTTGCGTTCAAAATATAAGGCGTTAGGACCTTTGGTACAAGCGTCTTATACCTACCTACCACATAAAATTTAAATTAAAATGTGTTTCAAAATAAGTTTATCCATCATTATTTACCCGATTGTTATATAAATGGGTAAGTGTTTGCAGCAAAAGTTTTCACTATTTTATTCAATAAAATTAAACAAATAGCCCCACTTTCATCAATAACAATAAACCGATTCTGTGTCGGTGATAATTACGAAACGAATCTGTTCAGTATCATTTCCTATGTATAGGCACGTCATTATTTAATAGTAGTCACTCCTTACTTTTAATGAACAGCTATTGTGAAAAACGTTTCCAACCGCTCGATTCATTGAAAATAAGTAGTAACACGAATGATGTGGATGAAAAACGACCAAAATTTTTGAATGCCGGAAATGAAAGAATAACATTATGTTAACCATGATTTACCAAGCTTTAGAAGCTCATTCGTTTAGAAGTTGTCACATAAATCAGAGGTACTTACTTTTATTTACTTTTACTATTTCGAAAAATTGCTAACTAACATACTGAATTCAATGTGCTACAAAATTATTTCTTGGAAACACTTGATGAATTTGATTTCGAATATCAACAAATAGTGCATTACAACGTAACGATTGTCCTGCTCATGCTTTGACATTTTTTTCGTCAGTGGTGTACTTGAAATTAGAAGATACAGCCCCCTGCCACTGCGATCACCGAACCTCGGTTCACATGATTTTTATTTTTGAAAAATCACGAAATCTTCTGCAATAAAAAAGCGTTTTCTAAAAACTGCGTATAGTTACCGGCGGCGCATCGTACACTAAGATAGAAAAAAATTGTTTCAAAATCAAATTCGAGACGAACCGAAAGAGCAACAGAGAGAACAGAACAGAAAGAGAGAAGAATGTGAATTGAGAAAAAATAGTCGGAACATGCAGTAATCACTTTTTGAGCTCGAAAAAGAGGAGTGAAAACGAAGAAAATACAATAATATCGTTTTTTATATCCTTCCGGGCATTAGGTATAACTAATACTAATACCTAACAAAAAATGATGTTTTTATCCTTGGAATTAGATCGACATTTAATATTTTATTTTTAAAAATGTACCAAAGTTGTGTTTTGCAGAATTCATTGAGTTAACCTTAGTTTTGGCTAGAGCAATACGTGAAAGTCTAAAAAATTATTGGTAATCTATTTTATTAATATTATTTATAGTATTTTATTATTATTATTATTATTTATTTTTATATTTATATATTTATTTATTATTTCATTTTAACCACAAAATAATATTTTTGTACTTATTTGGAAGTTTTCCCTGAAAAATTCCAAAAAATTAAAAGTTTTAAAATGCGTATTTTGTCACATGCG
This sequence comes from Cryptocephalus moraei, assembly GCA_946251905.1. Lineage (NCBI taxonomy): Eukaryota > Metazoa > Arthropoda > Insecta > Coleoptera > Chrysomelidae > Cryptocephalus > Cryptocephalus moraei. Next base: position 13,772,854 of record OX276453.1, on the reverse strand, counting down.
GTCTTTTTCGGAAATCAGAATATTTTTGTAGAAAAGATGAGAAATTTCTACTTAGATATGTGTTCAAAAATTTTTTTTAGTAAATTTGGTCTCTAGAAGAAAATTGAAGTAAAACGACTCTGTCGAATTATCAAAAATTGGATTTGCATTAAATCGTTTTTTGTCTTATAGAACAAATTGTGAAAGTTTCAGCGAAATCCCAGATTCTCAAGTACAAAAGTGCATTAGTTATTTAAAGAAGACTCATTTAAAATTGTATAAGGGGCACACTGTATCTTTGTAAGCATATATAAGCACCTATTATCCAATTATTGCATTTTGCTTTCTTTTGTATTATATGTGATACAATTCAACTAGATTACGAAGCGATTTCACTTGTTGGCAACCGGTTCTTGAAATGTTTTTAATGAGAGGATATTATCATCGTCATCGATGATGCAATTATCTAAACAGAACCTTACTAATACTATTAATTAGGTTCATGGTGTATTTAAAAACACCACAGGAAACGTAAAAAATAACTCGATTTATTGGATTAATTACGGAGCATGAATCAGAGGCTAGTGAATGAGCGAAATTTATCTGGAGATTGACTTTTTTCAGCGTGCATTGTCTAAATTTTACAGTGCTTTGTCGCTACTTCCTCGGCTCCGGCAAAAGTACCGTAAAATTTCACGGTAAATTCACCGGATGCCTATTAGAATATAAAATTCTTCATTTCCCCGGCTATTCTTACGTTTCCTTCTATTGAGTAATTTGATTCCTACGCTCTGATAGAGATTTTATAGAGCGTGATTTTTTGCAACGCGCTGCTTCCAATCCACGCAGCATTTTTGCAATTCATACATTTATAGAGGGAAAAAATAATTCTAGGCGGCGCATTTACAACACATCAAATTTACTTAATATATGTGTAATACAGACATTTAAGAACGAAATAAACTATCTATTGCCGAATATACGTGGAAACTAGCTAATATGGTTAATTGCATCATCGTATAGACAATTGGATCACCAGCTAACTGATCAGCTAAACGACTAAAGAATTTTTTAATTTACTTGATTTACCATTTTGTTTCAACAAATTTACCTACCTTACATGTAAATTGCACAAAAATGTCTACATAATTTTTTTTTTCTATAAAATTCACTATACATATCTTTCCTATAGTTTACTTATATCAAAGCTTATATTCTAAATTCAAAGGTTTTAAACCATTTTTAACAAAATATCATACATGTAACTTCGATTAACATAGGAGATGTGATTTTGAACTTTGTCGAAATTAAAGGTTTTTCCTAAACCTGGCCTTTCCGTGCATTTTGAAACAAAAAAGTGCTCCACATAAAATTGCAGGGTTTCTTAAAAACAGCTAAGTAAAATTTTTGATTTTGACAAGCTGCAATTTGGAAACTGACCAGTTGATTTGGCCTATTAGCAAACTCTACCGAGATTTTGGTGCGTTTGATTTTTATACCAATTAAAAAAGAGCCCTCTAGCCTGTTCACACTATAGCATTATGAATTAAGGGTGGTCTGTGGGCCCACCTTTAATTACCCTAAATTAGTACGTGGAATTTCTTCATAGTTGAAAAGTGGGGCGATCGCAATAAGATAACTCTTAATTGATGTTGTGTTGTGCCTATACAAAGCGCAAAAATGACACTAACCAGCAAATTATTATTGAGGCTCCAAAGAGGATTTGTATTAAATGCAAAAGACAAACAGACAATGTGAAGGTGCATAATACATGTAGATGTCAGAATCTTCATATTGTAACGTTTATTTTATAATTTATTTACATTAATTGAACACTAATTTATTTAACACACTAAACTACTTGTTCACTAGACTAGACACTACATAATTTATTTGTACTGCTCCGCATTCGGATCGTATGTCGCGTTCACGTCTGCTTCTCTACTGCTAACTAACTCCCTCGATCACAAGCCCCCTTATATATACACCCCCAACCCCGATAAAGAACGTTCTAGTATATTCTAGAACGCATACGCAGGAAATGTTCATGCACCTGTTCATGCACCTGTCTTGTACGCGTCGTAGTTATTCTTTTGAAGGAGTAAACATGTGTCGCTTTGTTTACTTCTCGCATTACACTGCCCCCGCCTTAGAGACGTTTCGTCTCGGAACGTATCCCTGGTAGGCCCATGCAGGAACCTGCAGTTAGCCCCCCGCTTACAGCGAGACGTGGCGTCAAAATAACAGGGGACCGTCTTCCCGAGTCGACATGGTGCAGGCCCAAAACAGCAGACTAAAACTTCCACTCCGGTATTCTTCAACACTACTTCCAGCATATTCCGGACAACCCTCCAGTCCAGCTGATCTCGTCCAGCACCTAACTTGGGGACAGCTAGCTTCCTGATGTCGAGCTCCAGCAGTCGGTCTCGTAGCCTATGCAAGGTTCGCCATACATCGTGATAACATGGTTTAAGGGACCCGATCTCCTTCGTAACCAGATAAAAGATGTGTCTTACGTTGTCACGTAGTTCCAGAACCTTGCCAATCTCCGGGAGTTGCGCTCTGAGTTGTTCCAAGCGCCCGTACTTCTTCTTGAAAACCGTGGCGATACCTCGTGACATTACCAGGTCGGTGGACACACAATGGGCCAACGAGTATTCTTCAGGTACGCTGAACAAATCCTGTTGTTTTTCACAGGTTACCCCATACCGTGCTTTTCCGGTACCCCCGTAGGCGCTCATAAATTCTTCGAACGAAAGTTCGTTCTCCTGCGCCAACGTGTTTCTTACTCGGGGAACCTCCGCCTCATCGTGCGATCCCTCATAGAGTGCCAACCGATTGAAGTGCACCACTCTCGGCTTGCCATTTGGTAGTTTGCTTACCCGGTAGACCACGTCATTGATTCGTTTCTTCACAACATAGGGACCTTCCCAATTGGTCTGTAACTTAGGGGACAAACCACGTTTCTTCTGTGGGTTGTACAGCCAAACTCGATCTCCCATTTGGTAGCCACCCTCTTTAGCGTTGATGTCGTAACGCTCTTTGATGCGATCACTGGCGATATTTAGTTGGTATCGGACTTGATCGTGAATCTCGTTCATCCTTTGCCGCATCCTGGAGACGTAATCTTCCCCCGAAACGTCCTCGTCCGGTCTAGCGCCAAAGATTAGATCACAGGGCAGTTTAAGTTCTCGCCCGAACAGGACTTTGGCTGGAGTTTGTCCTGTCGACTCATGAACGGCCGAGCGGTAGGCCATCAGGAAGAACGGCACGTGTTCGTCCCAGTCTCTTTGATGTGACGAGACCATTTTCGCTAGATAGCGGTTAAGGGTGCGATTCATTCGTTCTACCATGCCGTCAGACTGAGGGTGAAGGGCCGTGGTTCTTGTTTTTCGTACCCCAAACTTCTCACAGATCCTCCGGAATAGGCCACTCTCAAAGTTTCTTCCTTGATCCGAGTGTAATTCCATGGGTACTCCAAACCGGCAGATCGTCTCCTTCACTAGCACATCGGCCACTGTCTCTGCCTCCTGATTAGGGAGAGGGTACGCTTCTACCCACTTCGTAAAGTAGTCCATCACGACCAAGATGTATTTATTCCCCTTTTCGGTCTCAGGGAAGGGTCCTGCTATATCAATAGCGATCCTTTCGAAGGGGCTTCCGACGTTATATTGTTTCATGGGAGCTTTCGGTCGTCTTTGTGGCCCATTACTTGCAAAGCATGTAGTACATTTCTTGCACCAGTCCTTCACGTCGTCTGAACAATTGATCCAGTAGAAGCGCTCCCGTACCTTCTGCAGCGTTTTCTTGATCCCTAAATGTCCGCCAGACGATCCGTCGTGAAGGTGCCGCAAGACCTCCGGGATTTTACTGGAGGGAATTACCAACTGCCGTCTTTCCTCCGTCCCGTCTTGGCTCTCCAGTACGCGTTTTAGTAGTCCATCCTCAACCACTAGCGAGTCCCACTGTGCCCAATAGCTCTTGTCGTAACGAGGATGGTGTCCATTCCTCGGCGACCACGGTCGTTCGATATACTTTCTCGGATTTTTCCTCAGCTCTATGACAATGAGGACACTCATTAGGGCATGGTCTTCTCGAGAGTGCGTCTGCGTTTCCATGACTCTGTCCTGGCCGATGTTCTATGACAAAGTCATACTCCTGGAGCCTCTCGATCCAGCGAGCGATCTGTCCTTCGGGATTCTTAAACTGAAGGAGCCATTTAAGAGCAGCATGATCGGTCCGGATCAGAAACCTCCTTCCACACAAATATTTATGGAAGTGCTCGATGGACTTGACGATGGCCAATAATTCACGCCGGGTGACGCAGTAATTCTTTTCTGGTTTGGAGAGTACCTTGCTGAAGTATCCAAGGACACGTTCTTGTCCCTCCTGGCGCTGCGACAGAACACTTCCAATTCCCACATTGCTCGCGTCGGTGTCCAGGATGAACTGTCCTTCTGGCAGAGGAAAACTCAGCACTGGGGCACTGGTCAACTTCCTCTTCAGCTCGTCGAAGGCGGACTGGCATTCCTCATCCCAACAGAAGTTTCGTCCTTCTTCCGTGAGCCTTGTCAACGGCTTAGCGACGTCGGAGAACATCCGGACATATCGTCGGTAGTACGTGCAGAGGCCCAGAAAACTCCTCAACTGGTGTTTATCTACCGGTATTGGCCACTCCTTCACCGTACTTGTCTTGTCCGGATCAACGGCGACGCCCTCTCTGCTCACTACGTGCCCTAAGTACGAGACCTTCCTTCTGAAGAGTTGACATTTCTTCGGGTTCAGTTTCAGCCCCGCACCTCGCAGTCTCTGGAAGACGTCCTCTAAGTTTTTCAGATGTCCTTCGAAGGTCTTGCCCATCACGATGACGTCGTCCAAATAGACTAGGCACGTTTTCCACGTCAGACCCATTAGCACGCTCTCCATCAGCCTCTCAAACGTCGCTGGGGCATTACAAAGTCCGAATGGCATGACTGTAAAATGCCACAGGCCGTTACCGAAGGTAAATGCCGTCTTTTCCTTATCGGCAGGGTTCATTTCGACTTGCCAATAGCCACTTTTTAAATCCAAGGTCGAAAATATCGTGGATCCAGCAAGGGTATCGAGTGTGTCGTCGATACGTGGTAGCGGGTAGCTGTCCTTTTTGGTGACACTGTTCACCTGCCGGTAGTCTACACAGAATCGAGTAGTCCCATCCTTTTTCTTCACCAGTACTACCGGCGAGGCCCATGGACTGCTTGACGGCTCGATGACCCCGTCCCGCTCTAGGTCCTTGATGATTTTCTCGGCTTCCTCCCGTTTGGCCAAGGGTAGTCGTCTTGCTGTTTGTCGAATCGGTCGTGTCTCGCCCGTGTCAATTTTATGTGTCACGACCTTGGTCTTTCCCAGCTTTCCATTCTCGGTGGTAAATATGTCCTGGTACTTATTTATTAATTCATTGGCCTTTTGTTTCTGTGTGGGCGAGAGAAACGCACTGGTCTGGGAAAGAATTTGTTTCAAGTCCTGCGGAGTGTGTCTGGACCTTTCTTCCTCACTAACGCCCCTTACGATGGCCGAAGCGGCTATATATGTGCCCAGCTTCGTACCCTTCTTGATGGTGACCGGGTACTGATTGATGTTGAGTAGTCGCACAGGCACTTCACTTGAGAGAGTAACGAGCGCCTTTCCTACCAGTACCCCCCGAGCCAGTCGATTGTCATCGTTTTCTGGTTCGATCACGGCTGGAATTCCCTCTTCCACAACACCCCTCAGACAGGTAGAGGTGATCGTTTCGCTTCGTTCCGGGAGAATCACATCTTCTGCCATTATTACGTCTAACACAAAGTTGTCACGATTGTGTAGCAGTAATTCTTCTTGACCGATCCTCAACACTCGGTGTCCGAAATCCAACTGGAATCCATGATTCCTCATGACGTCCATCCCCAGTATGACGTCTTCCTCAATTTCGGCTATGAGTACAGGATGGTCAAACTTCACTCGTCCCAACGTCATGCTAACCGTCGCTTCACCGTGTATTACTGCCTTCTGCCCAGTGGCAGTTCTTAATTGCCACCTACTTGGCCTAATCTTCCTACGGTCCCTCACAACTTCCGAGCGTACGATCGTCTTCGTAGCTCCCGTGTCCACAAGCATGGCGTGGGATCTCCCGTCGATAGTGCCATCGACGTACGCGCTCCCCAATTGGTGGGAAAACGAGGCTATACTGGCCCGGGGGTTTCCACTGCTACGGGTCGACGTTCCCCCTTTCTTGTCGACCCGCATTAGTTTTCCTGGGCCTTTGCCGGCGCCGCTGTTCTGGGCCGCTTGCAAGAACTCTTCACATGGCCCACTTCGCCACAGTTCCAACAGCGAACTACCTTCTTCTTCGCCGACAGCGCCTCCATGATCTGCTGTAGGACCCTTTCCACGAGTTTCTCAGTGTCTACTTCCTCTGTAACCGCTCGAACACGGCCGTGACCGCGGGAGGCTTCCATGGCTGCATCATGCTCCAGTGCGATGGCGAACGCGTCCATTAATGTTTTTGGTCGAGCTAGTCTCAGGGCCCTCTGCAGTTCCTGGTCCCGCAGCCCGCTCACGAACGTCTGCACTGCGAGGCACTCCATCATCTGTTCCGGTGCCGTGGGATACGCCAACCTCACTAGTCTGGCTACGTCCGCTTCGAACTCCTGCAGGGTCTCGTTCGATCTCTGACGGCGATTGGACATCTGGGATTGATGGACTTGCTCCAGATGTGTTTGGCCGAACCGCATTTCCAGTCGCCTCAGCAGCTCCGTGTAATTCCCGGCTTCCTCGGTGGATAGCGTCTGAAGAACTTCCAACGCCTCTCCACGTAAGGCTACCGTTAGGGAAACAGCTTTCTCGTGAGGGGACCAAGCATTAGCCTCCGCTGCTGCCTCAAACTGCTTCTTGTAGCTGGCCCACGGAATTTTTCCATCGAACGTTGGGGGCGTCACTCGATTAGTGCATATCGAGATCTGTTGAACGACCGCCTTTATTTCTTCCTTCGTCTCGCCGCTACTGACTCGCCTTAGTCGTTCTTCCAACTGCTTCGTCTTCTGTTTAATTTCGTCTTCTTTCCCCTCGCCGCTACTGACTTGTTCTAGTCGTTCTTCCAACTGCTTGATCTTCTCTTCAATCTCCTTACGCTGAGCCTCCATCTGGTCGGTTATCTCTTCCCTCTGGGCGGCGATTTGATCAGTAATATGAGTAATTATGTCTTCCCTCTGGGCGGCGATTTGAGCAGTGATGTCTTCCCTCTGGGCGGCGCTTTCTTCCCTCTGGGCAGCGATTTGTGCAGTAATATCTACCCTCTGGGCGGCGATTTGGGTAGAAATATCTTCCCTCTGGGCGGCGATTTGGGTAGAAATATCTTCCCTCTGGGCGGCGATTTGGGTAGAAATATCTTCCCTCTGAGCGGCGATTTTAGCAGTGATGTCTTCCCTCTGGGCGGCGATTTGCTTCGTGATGTCATCGTCTTCGAACTCGAAAACTTCCGGGTCCTGGCCATTTTCTTTCAAAAATGCCGAGAGTCGGTCCTGGAGTTCGGTCTTCTTCCCTCCTGTTTCCAATTCCCGTTCCTCGAGTTCTTTTTTTAACTCGGCCACTTTTAATTCGCGTAACTTCTTCATGATCCCACTTCTGACACCAATGTAACGTTTATTTTATAATTTATTTACATTAATTGAACACTAATTTATTTAACACACTAAACTACTTGTTCACTAGACTAGACACTACATAATTTATTTGTACTGCTCCGCATTCGGATCGTATGTCGCGTTCACGTCTGCTTCTCTACTGCTAACTAACTCCCTCGATCACAAGCCCCCTTATATATACACCCCCAACCCCGATAAAGAACGTTCTAGTATATTCTAGAACGCCTACGCAGGAAATGTTCATGCACCTGTTCATGCACCTGTCTTGTACGCGTCGTAGTTATTCTTTTGAAGGAGTAAACATGTGTCGCTTTGTTTACTTCTCGCATTACAATATAAATGAATCATATTGTAATATCAAATATCAAATAAAAAAATATCAAAAATGTAATATCAAATAATCATAATGCCTCATAATGTAATCTAAATTGATGTTTTTCTCAAATAGTACGAACAGTACATATGAAAAATGCACGGAAAACATAAAACGCGTCGGATTAAAAAAGTAGATATATATCTAATAACATCAAACTACAAGTACCAACATGAAGCTAAAACAGGTCAACCAATCAAACCGACAAGAAATTCAACGTGACGTCAAGTATCACGTTAAGATAACCGACGGCTTTCCTGAAAAGCGAGAATGCACTAAAAATAGACATTTAGTTCTACCGTTTTAGTCGTGATTTCCCTTTTCGTTACGCCTATGTTCTATTCTCGGTCAACGCATTTATAGACATGTCCGTTAAAAAGAAATACCATGACTGGCTATGTTCACTATGACTATCCTTTGTGAAGTGAATCCATACGCTAGCGCTAGCAGACATAAGAAAAACCGAAAGACGTTAATGTATGCTGCGATCGAAGCCAAGGCTGAGGGGTACCTACATAGTGCGATCAATAATTATTTGAAACATACGAACGTGAAACGTCGTATTTCTACAAAATCTGCAATTACAATCGGTTTTATAAAAAAGCATGACTTTTCCAGAACTTATTTCTTTTTAATTTCCTATAACTTTCCCCAAAATCTTAAAAAGTATCTCTATGAATCCTGAATATTGAAGACAGCATAGTTCAAGTATGACGTAATAGTGATATACAGAGATGTGAGGTTATTGATTGAATGAAGCTTTTCTTTAATAATTGTAATATGTGACGAATACCTAACATGTATGTCTACAGAAAAAATAGTGGAATGAGAACTTTAACAAAGTAACGCATTAACAACTTGTTATAAAAATATTTGTTTACTTTTCTTTGTAAGTTTAAACCGGTCTTTTTCTGGCTAAGACTCGTTAAACAATAATTGAGTAATTTCAAATTGCTATAGATTAATTTGCAGTAATAGGCCGTGAGCCGAGTCCAAAAAAGTGTCTCATAGGAAACCACTTCAAATTTTAAACATAGATTGCCTTTCACGCGAATTACCAAAATGTGCAAGTCTGGCAGCTTTGAAGTGGGGCGTTTAATGGGGGTGTAATGTCAAAGTTACCCCTAATTGTGGGTCCCAAAGTGCGTTAAGAAACCAAATAAAATTTGATGGGTTGGTTTGTTCGTGATGCACAGTTCACTAAAAAAATTATGCCAGACGCATAGGGTGTTTGAGCCGGTTTCCTATCAGTCAAAGGGGGTCGCTAAAATTGCTCTGTTTGGTGATGTCTGGCGGGGTGACCAACCCACCCTATGTGTCTGGCATAATTTTTTTAGTGAATTGTGCATCACGAACAAAGAACAAACCAACCCATCAAATTTTATTTATTTTCTTATCACCCTCAATTAGGGGTGACTTTTAAACTAAACCCCCATTAAACGCCCCACTGCAAAGCTGCCAGACTTGCACATTTTGGTCAATCGCGTGAAGGGCAATCTATGTTTTAAATTTGAAGTGGTTTCCTATGAGACACTTTTTTGGACTCGGCTCACGGCTTATAACTTGAAAGAAACATTTTTAACCGCAGACCACTTGGGAATCAATACTTTCATTTGCCTACTCTTACCATGCGTTATTCTTTATCTACTTCTAATAAAAATTCGTTTACTGTTTCGAAGTTTCATTCGAAAAAAATTTTAATTCAATAGAAATTACTAAAGAAATGCTAGGGGAGCTGATTGAACAACGTGACGTAACAGGGTTTAGACTAGATACAGAGAAAACGAATATATTTAAAGGGAGGGATTATAGGAACTGAAGAGTTTAAGGAAATACACGAACTTAAAAATCTTGGAGAGACGATCTCTAAAACGACAGAAAACCGGAAATAAAAGAGAGCACAATATCTATGCGGCTGAAACAATGATTATGGTGAAAAAAGATGCTTAGAAGAAGGGGAAGAAGAATAAAAGTTTTTTAATAGCATAAGCATAAAGCTACATATTATATGGTTATATGGGACTGGAAACTGATGATTTTTTAAATCCATATTTAAAGTTATTGATACTGTAAACTTTGAATTCATCAGGTAGACCGTTTGTACACACGAATGGGAATGAGATAAACGTACATTTTGTGCTGAGGCATCGTCAAGGTAGATCTGTTCCTGATATTCTTTGAATATACTTTTGTATTTTACTTACAGCATTAAGGTTTATGTGCGAAAGTACTCAAGTGGAGTTGTCTTTTATTGTTTATGTCACATTCTTTGAGTTTTGCGTGAGATACATATATCTTCCTAATGCCGTATGCCAGTCTACAGCAGCTATTTTGCACTTTTTGTATTCTACCTTTACCTTTATCAGCTTTCGTCAGACATGGACAATAAAGGAAATCGCAGTAGCACCAAGTGACTAGCTCGCACATGGTTCGTTTCATTTTAACACTAAGAATATGACGATTGCTGTAGATAAGTTGCAGGAATGCAAAAGCTTTGCCTACAATATTCCTCACGTGTCGGGAGCAGCACGTCTGTATCCAGTATTAAACCAAGATGTTTTGTGCTCATTCTGTGTAGAGGTATTTAATATCATGTAAGTCCTATATCCCAATATTCCAGAGCACAATTATTAAACCAGAGCTTGGAGACTATAGTGAGTCGGCATATCTTCGACTTCTGAATTGAGTTTCAGGTTTTGTTTATCAGAGGATGTCTATTTAATTATTCAGAATTTCTCTCTAGTATCAGAATTTTTAATATGAAAGTTGAGATAAAGCTGTCATCCGCGGAAGCCTAATACACTTTACAGTTTTTTAAAGTCATTTAAAATATCAGCTGTAGGTATATGCGACAATAGTAATGGACCTAATATGGGGGCCCAACTAGGAAATCATAATTTTGTACAAAGCAGCTCTTGACTGATAGTATCAAACGCTTTAGAAAAATCGAGAAACAACTACAACTTGATAAGCCATGGTCAGAGGCTGGTATAATAACCACCATTACAGTCGCTAGAGGTGTTTCAATTCCTTTCTGGTCTCAAACCACACCGACAATCAGCAAGTAAACTTTTTGAAGTGAGGTAACCATATGTTTGGAAATATAAACATTTTTTAATTTTTTGCAGAGAATTTTTGCATAGAGCAGGAAGCAAACATAATTCTCAAATCAGAAAAAAAAAACTTTGGGGTTATCAATTTTTGGAATATGTGTGGCATTAGAACTTCTCCATACAATTGGGAAATAAGATTGTTCAATACAGCAAATGATTGTATGAGCAATATACTTATCAATGAAAAGACTACAGTATTTCAGCATTACAGGGTTAATGTTTTCTACACCAAAAGCATTTGTTTTAATATTATACAAAAATTTACTCACCTCTTCGAAAGTAACCAGTTTAAATAAAAATTCTAATTTTGGATCAAATACTGAATTATTATAAAAATCTATTTTCTCACCAAAATCACTGGATACATTTTTCAGGTAAGTAGAGAAATAATTGTTCAATGTATCAGGCTCAGATAATCCGGAATCGAATTTGTGCGATTTGGACAAACCCTCAAATTCCTTAAAGTTTTCCAAGAAGATTTAGAGCTGTTTATTTGCAACATGGTTGGAGAAGCCCTTTTCTCACCTCGGGTTACTAAAAATATGTAATTTCTAAGTTCTTTGTACCTTTTTTGAAATGTTTCCCGTTTGATTTTTTTAAATTATTGCAATTATTCATGAAAAGGATTTAAGGAGATTTGTTAAAAATATTGTGAGAGCTACACTAAGAACAATTACAATCTCAGAAGATAACTTATAGAAGATGGATTGCAACCATTTGTAGCAAACAATTATAATTTACTCCAAACACCAGATGCAGAGGGGTGAAACTACTCCTATTTCAAAATTATATTAATAGATTTAAATAAACAGCTTGGCACTCGAATGTTGAGATAAAACTTATAGGGCAGAAATCAACTACCTTTACAAAACTATTACCGAAAACCACATATCCTTACCACTTGTTGAAGTGGGTGAAACTACCCTTATTCCCCAATTATATTAATAAATTAAAATAAATACCTTGATATTAGACTGTTGAAATGATATTCACAGAATAGGTAGCAATTACCTCTGCAAAAACCATTACTGATAACGTATACACTAAACGCACGTCTAAGGGGAGTGAAAGGACTCCCTATTTTACAATAAAAGTTTTATGGACGAAGTGTAAGAATGAATGTACTTTGAACAAATTTAATCGCATGAAATATGCATAAAATTCGTAATAAAAAGCAGCTGTGTAGAAAACGAGAAGAATATAATATGTACATACAAACTCTGACGCCAACTTGTTTATTTAAATTTTAAATTATGAATTACATTACTTAGTAACATAATTTTAGAATAGGGGTAGTTTCAACTATTTCGACGGGCGACAAGTATGTGGGACACTCAGTAATGGGTTTCTAGAGGTAACTGCTATCTACTCTGTAAATTTTATGTCAACACTCTAATGGTACAAACACTTGTAAATACATATTTTGATAATTTTGGAATATGGGTGGTTCCACCTCTCTGCATCAGGTGTTTGGGGTAAATTACAATTATTTTCTACATATTATTGCAATTCCGTAAATAAGCTTGTTCGCGGCTTTTTATTTTCTAATTTTGGCTGATGAAAGCGGCTGCTTACTTCACACCCCATGTGATTCCCCGACCGTGTTAAAGCAACAAAATTAATTTCGACATCACAAATTATCCACAAATTATGTGGTGGACACATAGAGGCACTATAAAATAAATCCTGTAACTTAATAATACGTACAAAGTACATATGCACTTATATCCACAAGAAATATCAATTTACATAAAAATAGGCAACCGATTACAATAATTCATTTGAAGAAAATTCGGTTAAAACGAACTACAAATAGTTGTAGACTTGTAGTTATGTTTGAAATGTATTTTATTTCCTAAAGAATAGTCTGGAGTACAGATTTTGTTAGGAGCTGCCGCCATAGTGCGAAGTGCAATGGTCTCAGTTGAACCAAAAAGTGGGAAAAACTGGATTTCAAAATGAGGTTCCAAGTACTTTACTTCCATTTCATTCATAGCGTATATGTATATAGACTTAAAGTTGTTTACAGAGGTAAATATTGTTGAATTAAAAATATTAAGTCAAGTACAAATTTTGCGTTATTTTTTAGGACGAAACTAGTGAATCGGCAGCGTTTCCAAGTAACATCATACAGGATTTTTTGACATACATCATAGAAAAAGTTCTTTTCGTGTCTGTGTGTATTTACGTTTGTATCACCACATTCCAAGCGAGGGTATTTTGGATATGCTGTCCCAGTTTGGACTTTCTTACTCTTATAAAATGTGTCAAATAAAAACTGGGAAAATATTTTATTAATAGTATATTATTATACTATTAATATACGTATACGTATTATACTAGGGAATTTTGCGTGGGTTGGTTACACTGACGTCACTGACATTGACGTTTCGTATTTGAATTTGAAAATCTAGTAGTCCTAGGTCAAATTCAATAATTAATTACTTACGTGCGCGAAATGGAAGACAAAAATGTAGAATTGACCTGTACACTTCCAGAAATACGCAAAGCTGCTCAAGAAATTTATTGAATTCTAATAATTTAACCTTGACGTCTACGCACGTTTAGGTGACAGGCTGACGTACCAATTTAACAAAACTAAAAGGCTAAAAGGTACCAAAAGTAGTTATTACACTACTTTCGGTGTAATAATGAGATCATAGTAACGCAAAGTAGATAAACATATTTATTTATTAGATATACTTTAATTGTATTTCAAGAAGAACATTGTAAACAAACAATGAAAGTAGACATTAAAGGAGGTAAATTGGCTTCAAGCAAAGACGAAACTGGTTTGTTTTCAATGAATTAAGAAATATAATTTAATAGGCGTATAATCAACCATATATACCGTTTGAATTAAGACTACCAATAACAAACAATATTAGTAATAACAATGTGAATAATAATGAATTCATCTTGGCTATTATTGAAATTCATTCAAAACGAAATATTCTTTTTTGGACCGGAGTGGTTTTTTAGATGTGACCCAAAATGAAGGAAAATGGTCCTTTTGGGCTCCCGAATCTCCCCCTAAATTTTTAGGGCCCCAAGTGGAATAGAACTCAAGTTATGGACAATTGAAAATTGAAATTTTCAGGTTTGGCTCCAAAACCAAAAATTTTCAACCATCCATAACTTGTAAAAATACCCATTTTATGAAAAAAAGTTTCAAACAAAAGTTGGTTGCAATGCTTTAAACTTTTGGAAACTGCTAAAAAAAGTTCATCCGACATGGTTCGCTGTTGACGAGTCTGGGCGCCATTAGTCGTCAGGCCGCAAAAAAAACACCATCAGCTTTCCTGACCAAAAAAATGAGGAGCGTGGCTTGATTGATACAAAACTTTTGAGCCCAAACAGAAGTTAGCCAGACTTAAGGGCTCCGAGAAAAAAAATGGTACAATCCGGCAAAAATCCCTTGATACCAAAAAAATTTCATTGAGCCCCCAGAAATCCATTGTTTGCTAGTCAATATCAAACCATGAGCGACATTTGTTCTTGAAGTTGACTGGGGATCAATGTCACTTAGGTTGGTATGCTATTTTCATATAGGTAGAGCATTTCCCAAGTCCCCGGCGGCTCACAAACTCAAAATTCCCTAAAATACATAAATTTGGAGCCCAGACGGCTTCGCTTGACGCACATTTTTTATCCAAGAAGCGACTCTCACCCAAATTGTTGCTTTTGTTGATGTTTTTGAAGATCCACAACGGTTGAAGACAACGCTGACGCAACCTTCCACGAGAATTGTGCTGGAAATTTGAATTTTCAACACAATTCTTGAAATTTGGGGCCAGGCCTTAGGTCTGGCGAATTTCTGTTTAGGCTCAGAAGTTTTGTATCGAATACTGCTACGCTCCTGATTTTTTTGGTCAGGAACGCTGATGACGCTTTTTTTTTTTTGGCGGCCTGACGACTAATGGAGCCCAGACCCGTCAACAGTGAACCACGTCGGATGAACTTTTTTTTGGCAGTTTCCAAAAGTTTAAAGCATTACAAACACCTCTTGTTTGAAACTTTTTCCATAAAAATGGGTATTTTTACAAGGTATGGATGGTTGAAAATTTTTGGTTTTGGAGCCGAACCTGTAAATTTTAATTTTCAATTGTCCATAACTTGAGTTCTATTCCACTTGGGGCCCTAAAAATTTAGGGGGAGTTTTGAGGGCCCAAAAGGACCATTTTCCTTCATTTTGGGCGACATCTAAGAAAAATCCAAATTCGACGTGGAACGTACCATATACATTTTTTACCGCAATGGTACAACAATCGCGATAATCGAAAATGTTGCGTTAACACATTAGGAAGTGTAGTGCTGTTGCTATAAAAACGGTTTTGAAGATTTAGATAAAGATGTAGAGGAAAATTACTAGTTAGAACGTTTTTAAAGGCCCTAAATAACTAGATCTTTTTTGGTTAAAAACGCATTAGAACAGTTTTGGTTCATTTAAAAAAATCATTCGCTATATATTATAACGCGCATATGAAAAATTATGATAATAAGAATTGTTCTGTGTACTGGCTTTAATTTATTGATGTATGTATAGAATACATAGAATTTTTTTAATAATTACTTTCTCATAAGACATACGAGAAGTATTGTAAATGATTTTTCCAATTTGAGTTATTAGCATTCCTACACGTTTTGGGGTCCTTCGAGTCTAAAAAACTTTTTTTGAAAAAATCTGTGTGTGTGTGTGTGCGTGTGTATGAGTGCATGAATGTGTGTATCTATTATGTGTGTATGTGTCTGTGGTAGGTTTTTCACTAAAAGTAAAAACCCCAAACTGTTAAGCTTTAAATTTAGGCTTTGTGCTGCACTAGGGCCTTACCAATAAGCTTTTCATTAAAATCGACAGGGATAAACGGGCCGTTTACTCTTGCCACTTTTCGGTTTTTGGGAACTTTCTCAAAATTTGCTGCAAGAACTTTTTTTTAAACTGATAATAACTACTCGAGTATCAAATATATATGGTATAGTTGAATAGCATTTATGATTATATCGTCTCAGGGCACTATACTCTTTTCATTTTTGGATTTTTCGAAATTTTTTCGATATCCACCCCAATTTTTTTTCTAAACTGTGAATATTTATTTTACTGTTCATTATGTATAATAACCATTATTAAAATTTTTTTTTGTAAAATCGTCTGTGAAGGGCACTTTACTATTGTCGTTTTTGGTTTTTAGGCATTTTTTTCTAAATCACCCTCAAAAATTGTATTCAAAACAGTGTATATTTATTTGAATACTCATTATGTGTAATCAAGTTTAATAATATTTTTTGCTAAATCTTCTTTGAAGGGTAGTTTACACTTATCACTTAATCGTTTTTAGATTTTTTTTAATTCTTCGAAATCATTTTCGAGAAATTGTTTTAAATATTGAATATTTATTCTTCTATCGACTACTTGTAGTAAATTATGAGAAAGTAATGCGATGGAAACATCTCCATTTATTTCTCGATTCGCGAAAATGAAGAACATTACATTGTTTATACATTCGTGAAGAACATGTTTATACTTCCCATTATTTCAACAACTTTGAAATATACATTTCACACTTACACATATAAGATGTGATTTAAAGCGTTTTCTATCCACATGAATTTAAAAACAGAATGAAGTCAATTAATTGTAGTGTAATAAAGATGGACACTTTAAAAAATATTTTTCACCAAAAATAATTTTTTAAAAATAAAAATGTACGTGAAGAATATAAAATGTCAAAACGATTTTATGTATACAGTTATTTATAAAGTACTGCAGAGGGTTTAATTTGGTTCTACGCCATTTTTTATTTTTTGAAAACAGCAACTTTGCTTGCCAATTTTACTCTTCTAATAAGCTTTGATCGTAGAAACATGCGCCATGAATTTATTTTTGTTAGTTTTATTCTGAGCTGAGGTACTTCATGACAAGTTAGAAACGTTGAACTCTACATGGTAAGAGCTTAGGCCCCAGAGTGACCACCTGAAAATTTTTTAAAATCCCGTATTTCACTTACCGAGGGGGTGGAAAAGGTAACGAAATTTATTTAACAGTGCCCGAATAGCTAGTAACTTGAACTTTGGCACGGTTATTATAGTAGCCATCCGAGTGACAAGGAAAAACTTAAAAAGCCCGTATGTCACTAACCTAGGGGGTGGAGAAGCCATTGAAATTAACGGAATAGTTATTAAATAGCTAGAAACAGAAAACTTTGTATCAAATTGGTAATCTCAAACTTCACTTTCTGCGGAGGTGAAAATTAAGGGCGAAATTTATTTTTGTGATTTTTATTGAGAGTTAGGTATTTGACGAACCGTTAGAACTTTTAACTCAGCATACGGTTATAGTTTCAGTGACCTGAAATGCCGAATTTCTCTTACCAAAGGAGTATAAAATGAAATAAAATTTATTTAATAATGCCGTAATAGTTAAACTATAAACTTGGCAAGCTGATGGCTTAGGATCCGAAATGGTTCAGACAAATACACAATTCCGAATTTGCTTTTCTGGGGGTAGGGGGTTAAAAATAGGGATGAAATTTATTTCGTAGCTTTTATACCGGGACACTACTCAAGTAGTTAGAAACTTTAAACTGTCCACAGGTACAGCTTAGGCCCTCAAATGGCTTGAAAAAATTTAAAAACTTCGAATTTCACATACCGAGGAGATGGAAAAGGGGGTGAAATTCATGAAACAGTTATTAAATCGCCAAAAAAATATATTAGACTGTTTCATTAAATTAAACAATGAAACTAACAGTATAACCAAGTTCTTACGTACATGGTGCACGGTAGATTGATTAGGGAACCCAACTGGTTTTGCGATTATAAATAGATGTGTGCTCATGTGTGTACATATTATCGACTTTCTTACAAAAGAAATTAAAAGCTAGAGTTGGTAAAACATTTTTAAGAAGTAGACATACTTGCGCTTTATGAATTTGTGTAGTGAGTCCCCTACTCTATAATGTATCAACCGCAACACTTGTGATATCGAAATAAATTTAGAAGTCTATGAAATATTTTCAACTATTCTAGGTAGAGAATATTAAAGTGCATGAATGCATACATAATAACGGATAATTCTCAGGTAAAACCGAAAAAAAGATCGAAATGATTTAAACTGTCGGGTGCAGCTAGTCAAAGGATCCTTCCTGTAAGGTAAGAGATAAAATCTTTTCTTCACGATGATAACGGTACGCGGCTTGGAATTTTTTATGTAAATGTATCTATCGTTACTGCGGTTTTTAGAAGCGCCAAGAGGCATGGTGAGTTACTTCTCTACTGACTTAATTTTTAAACAAAGCAAATAATGTGAATTTAGGTCGTAATAAATAAAAGTAGCGAACAGTTAATCATTCACATTTTGCGGAAATAAAACCATCATCGATACTCGCTGTGACTCATGTCGATTTGAGATTCCGAGTTTTATAATTTTGTTCCTGGATTTCTACACAGATACATAGTGTTTCAAGAAAACACGTCATTAATGAGCAGTACGAGTCGACCTGGAGAACGACAAATTATTAACTAGTGAGTCATAGTGTAACGTAGCACTATCAATAACGCAGTCCATGTATGTGCAAACACATCCAGTTTTTAGTTATTTATCTCTGCGACATTTTATCTGTGGAGAGTAGCTAACGATATTAGTTCGTACAGAGATAGTCAATTTCAACATAAAAAATATCGTTGGATAATTTTGGTATATATCGACATTATTACCTACCGAAAAATTCGCTCATCCTGAACGATGGGGATATGATTACAAATGCATGCTAATTTTTGCGACTAATTAAGGATCCATTAAGGACACTGTCTCAAAATGATATATGCCAGTTACTTGGGTAAAACGGCAACATTTTTGCAATTTTCTGACTCGTCACTGTGGAAAATTTTTGACCAACGATTTAATAAAAAATAAAAAAATAAAACAAAAAAATTCCTTTCTGCAGATGTGTGCCGCGCTTATACAAGAAAGTGTTGATTCCGAATTGATGCATAGATTTTTAAGAAAAACCTCACATTCGAGCGACTGATGATGGTTAAAATATAATCGAAACGTCTCACAAGAAAAAGACTTTTCTTTCTCCGCCCCCAGGCTGCAGCTCCGATATACTCAAAAGTTTTAAGTCAAACTAACAGCCGCAGAGCCATACCAGAAATATACACTCAACCGCAAAATTAACCGGACATTTAATTTTCTTCCCTCGAATTTGCGAAAACGGTTGGCATTCTAAATCCATAGAGATACACATACGTAGACTATTGAAAGGAAGAATATTCAAGTTTTTTGGTCTTTTCCTTATTACAAGGAATAGTTCTTGTACCGACCTTTTAGGTGACTTGACTATCAATCGGTAATGTTTTTCATAGTCATCAAAGTTGCTTTGATAGCTGTTTCTCGTGGATTGCTATGGTTTTTCAAAATAAGCAATTGTTCTAAAGACGTTTAATTGTGCCGAAGAAGCCGCTCAAGCTGTTGCTCTACACAATGACGGACACAGTATCAGATATATCGCTAATTTGCGATAGGCTAGGCACGCCTAGAAGCACGGTATCTGATGCGATTCAAAGGTTCCGGGCAACTGGCTCTTACTCAAGAAGACCTGGACAGAGAAGACGATGAGTAACACATGAAGTGGAAGATCGATTTCTTCGACTTCAAGTTTTGAACGAACACTACCTGCAAGTCTTGCAACGGCTTTGAGTAGGAGGCTGGCAGATGTTCATGGTACCATCATTTCATCCGATCAGTCGCGTTTCACGCGGTATTCATCTGTTCGTCGCCAAATAGTGTTTATAACGCCGGGAGAACGATATGACCAGTGATGCTATTCGCCTCGGGTACCTTTTGGTGGCGCAGGTCCGATCGTATGGGCGGGCATTTCTTTGGAAGATTCTACGGCCCTTGTAATATGGCGCATAGGTAGCACCAACGCTGTCAGGTACATCAGGGAGTGTTTAGAAGAGCACGTGGTACCTTTTGCGCCATTTGGAGCAGCAAATTTTATTTTAATGCATGACAATGCGCGACCGCACATAGCCCATATTACGCGTCAGTACCTTCATGTTGTTGGAATTCAGGTGCTTAGGTGGTCACCCATGAGCTCTGACTTAAAACCCATCCAGCACCTATGGGACTCCTTGCCAGAAGGATAAAAAAAAATTAATTATGGCGAGTTTCATGCAGTAGAACAGCTGGACCAAGCGGTATAGCATGAACTGGTGACGATACTCCAAGACACGATTGCTGCTTTGATACGAATAAGAGCTGTTATTCATGCTTGCGAAGGAAATACTCGATTTAGCTACTTACTAAGAAATTTTAGCTTTTTCCGCAGTTTTCTTAATATTCTTGTTTTTTTTTAATTCTAAATTTTTGACATGATCAAAACGAAGTTTAGTTAATTTTGTAATAAAATGTTCCTCATTAAAGATTATTAATTGAAATTTTTGTTCCAGATTTTTTGTAATATTTACAAATGTGGGATGCAGATAAAAAAAATGATTTTTTTTAACCATCTAAGCAAATTTTTACAAAAAAAATTGCGGTAAATTAGTAATTTACCTATCCTCTTCCAACAGTTTTAAGTCAGAAACATAACAGATGGAGTCGAAAATCGGAAGTTTATTGACTGCTTTTAAATTCCGAAAGGTTACGCATGGAAAAATGTGAATAAACCCTCGATTTTCGACTTCATCCCCTGATTTTTCTACTTCAAACAATTATAGAATGCAATACAATGGATAAATCAATAATTCTTCGAAAAAAATGTTTAGGCATTTACAATAATTTACTTAAATAGTAGGTATGTAACTTCCCAGACTTTAAAAATAATCAATAAACCACGATTTTCGACTTCATCGGTCGGATTTTCGACTTAACATCAATAGAAGGGTAACCCCTTCTATTGATAAATGATTAGATTAGAATCTATTGATTCTAATGATAAACGAATAATTTTCAGTAGAAATTTGTTTAGATAGTTAAAAAAATCGATTTTATTAACCGTACCCCATTTATTCACACCCAGAAGGTAGCCAGATGTATCGTCTATCTAATCCTAATCTGTCTAATCGTATGGGATAAAACTGTTTATTAAAAAACCACACTGAAAGAAATTTCCAGCAGAAATTTTGAATATTACAAAAATTCTACCGCACTATCAAATTTGTGGATGTGGCCTAGCCTCAATGCAGTAGTTTTGAAATGTTTGTTAAATTTTCTTCTTAAAGCATATTCTTCCATATATTTCTATAAAAACCTGACTTAATATAAAATGGGCAATACTCTGATTATCAAAGAGATCCCTTCTTGCTTAAAATATTACACCTCAGATAAGCTTACTGCAGCTTATTATACCTGCGAACATTTTTGATTGCTGAAAGTATGTAGAGTTGAATTGCAACGTTTTAATAAGTGCACGAAAAAGACCTAACACGGTCAAAACTTTTAAATCTGCATACCTTGTGTACCATACTGAAGTTGAAAACGAAAATTCTAATGGATTTTTATGGATTTTTCTGCAATAGTTTGAACAACTATCGTACTTAACGGTACTTAATACAAAGGCAGGTTTTCTTCTCACCTCGCTATGTACATTGGAGTCACATTGCGAAAGAACCCACAATTCAGGTCTTCTATTCTTTAGAACATTTCGTAACCGTAAATGTCGCAATGTCAAGAAGCTAATGATATTTAAGGTTTAAGTCAAAAGTTGTTTGTGATCTACAAAGGAAGCATTTTGCAAAAAGCAACCTCACCTTTGCTAAGAACATTACACGCCTCGCATAAATAACTATAATATTTAATGAGTTTATTGTTCTTAAAAACGGTACAAACATGCTGATAACCGACCGTGAAGTCCGTTCTTTTCCTTTTCAAATATTCTACAGTGAAGACAAAAACCATGTAGTCATCAGATTGTTAAAGTACTTATTTACTTAATCTGAATAAACATAGTAAAGTGTGCTATGAACTATATTTTTTTCACAATATTTACATTAGTTTTGATAAGCAAACTCGCGGGTTTAACAGGTTTTAAATTGAGTGATATCGATGTATGTTTATTTTTCATCTGTTTATCTCTCGTAACGCTAACTAAATTTGATATTTACCTCAAGAATTACTAATTTACCTGAATCGTGAAAAAGGTAGGATGTTAAATCATTCATTCGAATACAATCAGAAAGTTACAACCGAATTAAATCAGTCAAAATTAGGGATACAACAAAAGTACTCCATGGGAATTTATTCACCATTCTTATGTTCGGGTATTAAACAGAATTCGTCGTTCGCATAAAATCGTTTAATTAGTATCCAAAATAAACATCGGAGAAAGTTTCACGGTCCTCGTGATTTTGGTGTATTGGTCTTTAATGAAATAGTGAAAGTGCGGGTTAGAATAAAAATTAACAGACGTTTACATATAAAAAGCGTCTATTTACTTTGGATTTAAACTTAACTGTGATTAACTAATTATTACTGGGGAAAAATCAATAACCATACTGGTTATTATCACAAATAAATTATAAAATTACATTTTCAATTCCTGTCTCATTTCCGAAAACGCTAAAACTTCAGCGAAGCAGATGTTACAATCTAAACAAGTCATTCATAAAAGTCGAACCAATAATTAAATCATGTGTAACTATGCATATATATGTAAGAATGACAAATATCTACTTTGGCGACAAAAATTCGTTTACAAATTAACCTTTTCAGAACAGTAAACTTACTGTCTACATATTTATAAAATTATCTTGATAAATGTATTTATTGTTTATTAAGTATCTTAATTAAGTGTTTGGAAATAAATTTAGTCATGACTATTTCAGCTGCGTACCCTAATACATACATGTACATAAAACCGTTATATGGTGATATTTTTAAATTGTAGTGTTTACTAATTCTACAAATTAAATTAGCAACCTCTTAAACGTGTATATGAGTATATTGTAACGTTGTATGTAATGTTTTCAAAGCAAAAAGTTCGTAAGAAAATACAAATAGAGAAAAGAGAAACTCTTAGTTTCAAAAGGAACTGGTAAATTGTTAGCGAAAGAAATAAGTGCAGTAAAATCAAAGAAAAACTAACGGAAGATGTAAGTTGCTATGAAATAAATGGACAAAGCGAGAAACAGAGTGTCAGATAAAGAAAAGTCTGATGTATTAAAACCTCAGCAAGTTAAAACATGAACAAAAATTCGGCGGATTTGTGTCAGGACACACAGCCACTGGTTTAACGCGAAACGTCTATCGTTTTTAGAAGGTATAGCATTAATATCGATTGATCGACATTGCCTGCATACTGAATTTTGTTGTAAAGTAAAGATAAGACACTGATCAATACATGATACCAATTTCCACTACTAATGGATAACAGTTTATTTTATTCAGCATTGGCTTGTGGTATGAAAAGTACGAGATATAGCATAACGTAAACATGGATATATCTGGTAAATGTACAATCAATTGTAGTATTGCTCCATTTCTGGTTCTTCAAGTAGTCGCACCATCGTTCGCGACGTAGTATATATTATCACAATTATAGTTATAGACTGTGGTATTATGGCCGATCTGCCTTCTCTTGACCTGCTCGCCAATGATACAAACTCAAAGTCGCATCGACGAGTTGATCATGTAAGGGGCATCTTGGGCGGAAGAAGTTTCGACGGTACCAGGTGTTTTACGATGGGTTGATGCGGATTTTCGACGGCATGACCGAAAAGGTGGTTTTAATGTACGGGTATTATCGACGGTAAAGAAATTTAACAAGCCCGCGTATGGATGGTTGAATTAGGACTGAAAATAATGGGATAGATACATTAAAACAATTTATTTGCTACTACAGGTCAAGAGGGCAAGGAAAATCTCCGGGGAAATCCAATCTTTATCACGAAAATACACAAAGGGCAAGGAAAATGGGTAAGGGCAGGGGAATACGAAAATTACGGGAAATCCCATCTTTATCACGAAAATATTAAAGGGGCTTGAATTTGAACCGTTCCTACGGCTGAACTCGACTTGGGTCCCTTCGTCCGATTTAGGTCCCCGTCTCACCCGACTTGGGTCCCTGCCGCACCCGATTTGGGTCCGCTCTTACCTGCGCGTTAAGTTAATCCAACCAGCATGTGTATACCTGAATTTGCTACCTGTAACTGTAATGTTGCGTAAGGGGTGGAATGTTCTTTTCGTACAACGCCAGCGTTGAACATCATTTATTAGCGTCTTATGAAAATCAAATTTAAATCCCTCAATAACCAGTAGAAACTTACCTTTTGAGCTGGACATAACTGACATCGGCGCTTCCATCTTAATGAATACTGACCGAAATGTGAGATGTTCGCCCTTCTTATTCTATTCAGGTAAACAAATGAAGCGGTTTCTTACAAATTCTTGTTTACGAGGGTAGCAAGGGTAGAATTAAGATTAACCGGACCCTCGGACCCAAGTCGGTTGCGGCGAGGACCCAAGTCGGGCGTTTTTTCAGGCTGTGGACCCAAGTCGGGTGCAGCGGTTCCTACCGATACACTTCCTACCTACCTGCTTTAAGCCGACCGTCGAAATTTCTTGTAAGATTATTTGACCCTTCGATTAAAGCAGGTACCCTCAATATTTGCCGTCGAAAGTTCGCCCGCCGCATGTAAGTTATTAAACGACAACGGAGTTACCTCTCTGAGACTTATAGTTATTGAGTTATGACACGACGATATTATAGACCTTTTCCTTGCAATCCAACTTGCTGGTGTGGTACTAGTATGTTCCGATTTTAAAGACATTTCACGTCAAAACATGCTACAACATGTTTGTTAGCAACAACAACAACTCACGTGAGGGTTTAATTTCGTTTTGATTATCCGCTTTTCAAATTTGACAGTTTTGTTGGGAAGGCAAATTTGACACTGGATTAAATATACTAACATCAACTATAACTTCAACACCACAGCCGATTCCGTTTTCTTTCGATCATTCGTGATCAAAAAATTTTCAGTAATTTTATGAAATGAGTGATTTCCAAGCCTCAGGTTTTAAATCATTGCACTTTATCATAATTTTGGAAACTATAAAACTGATACTTGAATTGCCTAAAAAATCGCACAGGCAATTAACCAACGAATGTAAATTTGATATACTCGTGAAACGTGGTTCCAACTTTTACCGTAATAGATGAATCAGTGATGTTAAGTTAAATTACATACGTGAGTAAATACGTGTATATACTGTTTTGACTGACATTGTTAGTCAGTCAGTCAGACTGACTGTCAAAAGATATGTAACTTACCACTCATACGTACTTGAAAAATTTTGAACAACTATAAACGAAAGAATAGCGTTAAAGTACACCAACTTTCATTTACAGACGAAAACAGAAAGAGAAGAACTTATATGGTATGGTAGATTATGTGATAATGAAGAATTATAGATGCGTACTCACATTGTGACAAATGCAGTGATTTCTCGTGTATTCTTTTGATTATTATGTTAGAGTCTTTTACAATACTCTAATCTGATTCGTTCGATGTAACATTAGAAGTATGAATATAGATAAACATAAAACTGTTAGTATGTTTTTAACTCTAATATTTGTTAGAAGAAAAATGTAATTTATCAACGAGGGCCTATGCTGATAATTATCAGCAGTTTTCAGGGTTGCCCACATCGAAATACCCATGATAAGGGTGCGCAAACAAAATGCTGAGACTATTCGCCTGGTTGCTGGTTTGCTGATCCACATTTTAAGGTTATGTCATAGAGACATATCCTGAGTTTCTGGTTTGGTTGAGAACGTCTACAAATGCCAAAGAGACGTTATTTTAACCATTAGTTATGTTATGACTCATGAAGTTCATGATATTTCGACACCGTTTTTTTTTTGAACAGAGGTTATACATACTATATATATATATATATATATATATATATATATATATATATATATATATATATATATATATATAGAGCAAAAAAATTAAAATTGTGAAAGTTTGATTAAAACCGAATCTCAGTAGTTTGGTAAACATGTGAAGCGTTTAATATTTGCAATTAAAAAAAAACATCAGTCATATGAATCACCACGAAAATCGTACGAGCCATTAAAGATTAAAGGTAGACCAGTGGAATGTCGTTTAGTACCAACGTTCGCGATAAAAGGTGGTTGGAAAATAGTAAATTAAAATAATGTTTTGAGTTTTGACTCACCTCAGCTGTCAAAACGCCTCTAACGGTAATCCCGACTTGCGGTTCAATTTTGATCGTAACGCCTGCCTCGATGATAAGTTCTGCGTTTCGCTCAACGATGACGTCGTTCCTGAGCCAATAGGGGCTCTGCGCCTTGGAGAATACCAACTGGTTCACCACCGTGCCGCCCGGATGTTCTGTCGCAGGCCTCCGATCCGGGGGAGTTTCGAAATTGGGATCGTTGGTGCTGAAGAGGACGTCCGAGGTTTCCTGCAGCAGGACCAGGTCGAAAAAGATCACGAAAGAGGACAGGCAGAGATAAATGGTCCTTAGGAAGTTGCACATTTTCACAAGATCATTCCGAAAGGGGGATTTTAACCGAGAACGCGAAGCGCGCAAACACAACAATGAAAGTTGGCTCCAGACCCTCCAGTTGGCTCCCACTTGCTACGGTTTCGAAACTGCCGCGATAGTTTCGTTCATGGCATCCGCGTTATTTATCAGGGAAAAATCAATCAGGTCATCGTCGGCCGAATTCGCATGCACCCACACACGTTAGCTTAACACACGGGTACGCACTCACAACTTACAACTAACTCACACTTTGTTTATCCGTGGACGTTAGGCGCGGTTATACTCGTTTTTTACGTAAAAAATACACCTTGATCACGTGACGGGTACCCCCCTCTCCTTGGTATTCTACCTTTCTGTTTTCTGCCCTCTCTTTCTCTATCGTTTACGCTCACCTGTGATTCTCTCAGGTAAGCGCGCATCGAAACAGGTGCGATTTGTCGGTCGCTCCTCGCTCCTACCCTCTATGGCCGCGCGATGGTTGACGAACCCCTCAAGCCTATCAAGCCTACCGTACGGAGGAGGAATGTAGAGTACACTGTTGGGATATTGTTATTTTGAATTCCGGGGCTCGGCCAGAGCCCTTTAATTCGGCGTAGGTAGTTGCTAATTGCGGAGATAATTGAATTTCTCGTTTGACCGACGACAGTTATTATCGTTGTGGTGCCGTCGTTAACGGATTACTCATTTTCGCTTTTTATCTTTCCTTTTCTTATCTTGATGTTGCTTTATCATGAATTACACTTTCGTAGTGCCTAGGATCAAATAATTCTGATATTTTTCACTAGATACGAGGAGAAACATAATTTACTTTACGGTATCCTTACTAAATAGCCCAGGCTACATACGGAAAAATTAGTTTTCACGGCAAAATGTTCTACAGATGTCTGAAAGTTTTAAATGGTAGGGGGGACCTATAGGAAGATCACTGTATGACCATATACAGCTGTAATGTCCCTGTTTTTTTATAAACAATGGGTTAAGGTGTGAAAATCGATTTTTTCCTCATAGAATTTTCCGGTTGCATTTTAGAGAAAAGTGGTTAACAGGACAGTTGTGGAGAATAAAAAGACGGTTAATTTGGTTTTTTATAAATTAAAATCGATAAATAAACAATTGAGTTATTAGCAAAAAACCATCAATTTTTCATTATTTTATAAATGTTAATAACTTTTGCAATAATAGTGATAAGTGAAATGTAATAATCGAATTGTGAAACCTTTAGGAGTTTTTATAAGTGTGCAAAATTTCAGCCAAATCAGGCTATTAGTTTACGAAATATCTTATTTGTTTATCCCAGAGACTCAATGTTTAAACAATTGAGCTTGCCCAGGCTGCAATCCTACAGATATTTAATAAAGTGGAATAGTTTCCTTGAATGCCGAAATATAAGTTAAGTTTGAAAACCAACTCATTTTTGATGAAATTGTTGTTAAAAAAATCATTTTAAAAAGGGGCAAATTTTTTGCTTATAAACAAATTGAATAACTTTTTTGTCTATTATCACACACGTTTTTATTAAATTGCATTGAAAAGGTGGTAAAAAAACCCTTTCATTTTGGTTCTACGGCCAATAGAAGCCGAGATAGCAACATTTAAAAAAAATCATATCTTCATTATTTATAAATATTAAGAGCCGAAATTTTCACCAGTTTTACATAAGGATCTAAATGTTAATATAGGATTTATAGGTTTAATATCTATGCACCTTGAAAAAAGTTATAGTCCTTTAAAGTTAAGGTTTTTCGCTCAAGTCTACGATGTCGTAGTGGAGGGGATAGCAGATCGTTTTGAAACCAAAACTTCAAATTGGACGCGCCAAATTTTCATTCGATATCTTGGCTTCTAGGCAACGTAGAACCTTCATTTTTTTTATTCTGGAGTAACTCGACGAAATATTAACATCTAACATATTTTCATCGCCGTGGAAAATTGGAAAATCCCGGAAAATTCAATAGATACAATTATAAGAATTTTCTTGCAATTGAAATGCTACTATTTTGAAACAAACTCCTTGATGTTCATATCTTTTTATAAAATTAATATATATTTGCAAGTTAATTGTTATACATATTAAAATATTTACTGATAAATAAAGACAATTATGTGTTTTTAACAATTTTTTTGTCATAAATTCGTCCCAATAATTGACATTATTAGTACTAATGTTCCTAGAACATATAATAAATAAATAGATAGCAAATATATTAGATGTACAGATATACACGTATATATATGTATTCCATGTATATATATATATATATATATATATATATATATATATATATATATATATATATATTATATATTACATATACATGTGCCTATATTTGAGTGGAGGGGCCAAAACCGGTTTTTCGAGCACGTGTGCTGTAATACAAGAATGCGTCAGAGTTCCAAAATACTTTCCATACTCCAAAATTTTTTAGAAAGCTAGCTTTCTTTATGCGAAATTTTTTATTGCTAAAACACGGGTGAATACGCAAAATTTAAATTTAAAGTTTAAATTGCACAGCTCTTTGTATTAACTGTAATTATATAATAATGATGAAAAACAATGTCTTAATCTGGGCACAATTGTTATCGAAGAAGTCGAAGAAGATTCAAACGGTGAAAAACTTGAAGATGGCTTTTTGCAAGAAATGGTCCTTGAAGATGAATTAGAAGAGCCGGCAGAGAAAAAATCGAGGAATAGTGAAGTTCTTGATTGATTATTCTTACATTTCCTGATTTTACTTGTAATGAACCTTAATTCAATAATATTAATTATAATAATAAATAGCATTTTACTAAAACAGACTATTTTTATCATTTTATAAATATCTGAAGTAAATATTTGTAATATTCATAACAATGAAATTGTAAAATATACCAATTTTATACAAAATTTAAAAGACAAAGACTGCTGCAAAAAATTAGCATTTAAATTGTAAAAAAAATGTGATCATTGTATGTATTGAATTTTCGGTGATTTCCTAGGGCGACAAATAGTATATTAAAGTATGAGTGGATATTGAGCTCTTTCAAACACGAGCCGCCGGAGTACTCGAAATAGAGCAAGTGTTTGAAAGAGCAGCTATCCACGAGTACTTTACGCGATTTTTTTTATTGGTACCTACCTTTGAAATCATAAATAGTGTAAAATTACCCAAATACCCAATATAATTAATTTGAACGACACTCGGGACACTTCGTGCCGGCCCGTCGCACGTCGTGTCACCAATCAGGTCGCCCCGCTACGGCCAAAAACGCTCTGTAATTGGTTGATTTCGTCGTTGTTGACACGTTTCCATGGCGACTTTAAAACACGCGCGTGCGATAAAGCCCGATTTACGCACGCCAAAGCAAGGTTTAAATAGGCAAAATAGCGTACCAATAAAAAAAAAATTAATTGTATAAAAATATAAAACACAAAGATAATTGTATCTATTGAATTTTCCGGGATTTTCCAATTTTCCACAGCGATGAAAATATGTTAGATGTTAATATTTCGTCGAGTTACCCCAGAATAAAAAAAAATTAAGGTTCTACGTCGCCTAGAAGCCGAGATATCGAAAAAAAATTTGGCGCGTCCAATTTGAAGTTTTGGTTTCAAAACGATCTGCTATCCCCTCCACTACGACATCGTAGACTTGAGCGAAAAACCTTAACTTTAAAGGGCTATAATTTTTTTCAAGGTGCATAGATATTAAACCTATAAATCCTATATTAACATTTAGATCTTTATGTAAAACTGGTGAAAATTTCGGCTCTTAATATTTATAAATAATAAAGATATGATTTTTTTTTTAAAATGTTGCTATCTCGGCTTCTATTGGCCGTAGAACTTTTTTTTAATGAAAGGGTTTTTTTACCACCTTTTCAATGCAATTTATTAAAAACGTGTGTGACAATAGACAAAAAAGTTATTCAATTTGTTTATAAGCAAAAAATTAGCCCCTTTTTAAAATATTTTTTTAACAACAATTTCATTAAAAATGAGTTGGTTTTCAAACTTAACTTATATTTCGGCATTCAAGGAAACTATTCCACCTTATTAAATATCTGTAGGATTGCAGCCTGGGCAAGCTCAATTGTTTAAACATTGAGTCTCTGGGATAAACAAATAAGATATCTCGTAAACTAATATCCTGATCTGGCTGAAATTTTGCACACTTATAAAAACTCCTAAAGGTTTCACAATTCGATTATTACATTTCACTTATCACTATTATTGCAAAAGTTATTAACATTTATAAAATAATGAAAAATTGATGGTTTTTTGCTAATAACTCAATTGTTTATTTATCGATTTTAATTTATAAAAAACCAAATTCACCGTCTTTTTATTCTCTACAACTTTCCTGTTGACCACTTTTCTCTAAAATGCAACCGGAAAATTTTATGAGGAAAAAATCGATTTTCCACACCTTAACCCATTGTTTATAAAAAAACAGGGACATTCTAGCTGAATATGGTCATACAGTGATCTTTCTGTAGGTCCCCCCTACCGTTTAAAACTTTCAGATATCTATAGAACATTAAATTAACTTGTTTTTTGTAGCCTGGCCTAAAACGAATATGTATGTTATTTTCTACATATGCATAGAGTTGTAGAAAGAAAGGTTCGATTTTGAGACATTTTCGTAATACAGGTTTTCTTGGCGGATGTTCAGTTTTTATCATGATAAAAGGCGTAACATACGCACATTTCTTCTCTCAAACTATTATAAACAATGTTTGAAACTTAAAACAATGTTTTTTAAATGTCTTTAAAAATCGTTCTACGTAGTAATTACTCCAAACAGGAAAGTTGTAGCTAATTGATTCGGCATCAAAATCAATTTTTAGTTTTTTCAAAATCGGCGCAGAATTTGCCAACGAAACTGTAAAAAATCAACTTTGCTGTCAAGAGTTATAAACATTAACAACTGTATTTACAACAAACAAATAAAATTTAAGTACATAGGTTAATAAATGGTAATGATGAAATTCTCTTGAAAAATATTTTTTCCAATTTTCGATGAAAATTTGACAAAGTAATAATAAAAATGCAAATAAATAAATTACTAATTTTGTCAAAGCGATTGTTGATGTTTGGGTGGTCCTAGGAAAATTTTTAAAATGGATTTCGAAAGTGCTCGTCTACAAGCCTTATCTTCCACAGTTCCCCTAATCTTTTGTACAGTGTATGCAGCCGAAAATTTGTATATTCTCTACTTGGTACTATTTGCATAGTTTATAACCCCTATATTTTATGTTGTTATAAACCTTGTAAATTATTTAAAAACGAGTGCATGGATATAAAGTTTGAACTGTCCCGTTTCAAGTGGCGTTGGTTTTGTTCAATAATATTAACCAATAAAGTCGTAATGTTTTTTTAAAGACTATGGATTTATAAAAAAAGTAGCGCAAAATTCTTTTTCTACACATCGGAAACCTCTCAGTTAACTTAAATCTGATATCATTTTTTATTAGATAAAGTTATTTCTTTCAAAAAGTTAATTTGAAAATTTACAATATTGTACCGTTTTTGTATTGTTGTATTTGTTACAATTCAGGTTTGCGACAGGGTGACTTGTATTTGGTTAGCACTTTCGAAATCAGTTTTAAATTATTTCCTAGGACCACCCAAACATCAACAATCGATTTGACAAAAATAGTAATTTATTTGCTTTTTTTACTATTACTCTGCAACATTTAATCGAAAATACAGAAATTTTTGCTGTCCAAGAGAATGTTGTGGGTAATACCCATTACATTATGTACAATTTTATTTATATGTTATCAATGTTGTAGTTATCAATGTTTATAAATCCGGACAGAAAAGTTAATTTTTTACAATTGTCTCAGTAAATACTGGGCCTACTTTGAAGCCGAATCAATTTGCTAGAACTTTACTGTTGAGAGTAATTACGTATAGAATGTAATGTTTTGGTTTTTATACATTGATTAAAACAAATTGGGCAAATGAACTTTTGTACGCATGTCACGAAAAATTCGTTGGGTAGCGTTGTTATTGGTATTTCCTCACTAATTAACCATGAACTGTCTAATACTGCTTATCTTTCAGAGCTAGTCCTGATAAAACTGTTATAATTGTAGTGGAATTTACCGTTCCAAATTTTGTGAACAAAAATATTCATTCCATAATTTGTAGTAAGTACTCTTACACATTTTTGTGACAGTTGAACTCACCCAGTTTTTAATAGGAATTGTAACAGTAGCGGTGGTTGGTATACTTGATTTAGTTCTCGCAAACTATTTTCAGTCTAATATGGTGGTTAGGGAGGACACACCATATGTACCAGAAGATTCATTTCACAGGACTTGCTGTCGTGACCTACAGCAAGGACTTGCTGTAGGTCACGACGAGGTGATGGTTTGGGTTGCTGAGTGTTTCTATAATTTATTATAATGGCCTCTCAACTTCTTCCTACACCATACTGACTCACCTCGTCGTATATTATCACCTATAACACATGTATAGAATTGAGTAATTTCTCGATTGTTCACTTAATGGTCATGACTAACTTTTCGACCTGTGTTTGGGACCTACGAAGAACCGAATAGGACCTTCTTCTTCATCTGTTTAATTCACCATCATCATTTTTACATTTTGACTCATCAGCTCACTGGAAATATCCATGAATATGTCTACGATCGTGGACGAAACGTCGGATGTTAGCTGTTTGGATAAACAGCATCTACATTATTTGAATTGGTTTTATTGGGGGATACTGAGAACTTTCGTCTTTAAATCTCGTAGTAGTTACACAATACATTTCTAAGATTCTTAATGAGGGGGAATACTGACGTAGTTTACAGGGGCTTACTCAGCGCCTTTGACACTGTTGATCATGTTGTGTTACTGGTCAAGCTGAATCGTTTTAGTGCAGGAATGCCTTTGTTGAAGCTGTTATTTACACTTGTCATCAGCTGCTCATTGAGAAGGTTCAACGGCAGTTCTTAAAATTTATATTTCTTAAAATAGTGGGCACCTACCCTCCTAGGAATGTTGATTATATCCAGCTCTTAACATCTTTCAACTTTGTTAGAAGACGAAAAATTCAGAGAGCTGGGTTTATTGAGAAGATGGTTAATAATCGTACTTACTGCTCTATATTACTGGAAGCTCTTGACTTTCATGTTTCACGTAATAGTTTAGGGATGCTGTGACGTTCAGCTTTCGACGCAGCGTACTAACTTGATGAGTTCGACGTTGGTGGCTGCCTGCCGGTCTACCAATCTTCACTATAGTGATATATTTTTCAACGGATTGTGATTAATTATCTAACACTTTGACATATTTCTGTAATTTGTCCTGTAAATGAGGAAATTAGTTGGACAATAAATGATTATTATTATTATTAATAATATTAAATTCCCAAGAGCTCTTGGCGTACCTAACAAGTAATAAAACAAACGTACCAAGCAAATAAACATAAAAGAGAAAGAAAAAAATAAGAACAGGCTTAACCTCTTTTACAATTGTATATGCGCACACGAACTGTAAAAATTATGACCCTTTTCGTTGACTCATAATTGTACTGACTGAATAAATACTTTGCTCTAACTACAAAAAGCGATTAGGCATGAACCACGAACACCCGCAACAGATGAAGTTCAAAAATTCTTAGTTGATTACTTTGTATGAATATGAACATACGTGGGTACATATATATCACTTTTATTATACAATTTTTCATTCTTTAAACAAGGAGTGGAATTTAGTGATATCAGATTTAAAACACACCAGAGTTACTAGTTTTCACTCTAAAAAGTTCTTGTAAACATATCCAGATCTACAGAGTGTCCGCTAAAAGTAGGTCGATCTGTCAACCATATATCTTTGATAAAAAAAAAGTAACTCATGATGGCATTTTTCATTTTTGACCTCTATGTTTAATATCTGTCAAATTAGACAAATGTTTTTTTTTACTTCAATTTTTTAACAGTATGTTAATTCCTAAATTAGCACAGCACTTTTCATAATCTCATAATTTTCAAATAAGTGTTCTACATCAAGTTACCGCTGAGTCGCGAATATGGATTGGTTGGCACTATTATTTAATGTTATATGTTCCAGTTGCTTCGTTCATGGTCTCATGAGAATTCACATCAGAAAATGAATATACTGTAAAGAACACCGCTTGAACTGTTATGTCAAATTTAGGAACGCATCATATTTCGCCCATTTCTTTGTTGCAGTTAGTTTGATCATTTCCTCATGAGAAGTCACAGAAAAAGAATGAGCTGCAAATAACACCGTTATACCAAAAATAACATAGACTGAAGGTTATACTATGCTTACACATTAAGCGTGCATGCATCCTATTCCATTCATTTCTTTGTTGCAGTCACTTTTTTCATTGCCCCATAAGAATTCACACAAACTGTATATTGTAATGCGAGAAGTAAACAAAGCGACACATGTTTACTACTTCAAAAGAATTATTGCGACGCTTAAAAGACAGCTGCATGAATTCTCCGGGATTGTTGTTTACGGAAAGTAAATTGGTGACCTTATGAACATTTCCTGCGTAGGCGTTCTAGAAGGTACGAGAACCATCTCGATCATGGTTGGGGTGTATATATAAGGGGGCTTGTGATCGAGGGAGTTAGTTAGAAGTAGAGAAGCAGACGTGAACGCGACATACGATGCGAAAGCGGAGCAGTACAAATAAATTATGTAGTGTCTAGTCTAGTGAACAAGTAGTTAAGTGTGTTAAATAAATTAGTGTTCAATTAATGTAAATAAATTATAAAATAAACGTTACAATATGAACTGAATGAATATTTCCCCATCGTTGTATTTAGTTTGTTAATGGTATCAGAAATCATAGAATGTTAATATGATGAAAGCAACATACATAGTTTAAGCAACATTACGCTTACTATTCCAGTCGGCTCAGATCGCAAAGTAACTGTTATTTAGTAATTTATGATAATCAGAATCTAAATGCATAGATCTACTGTAAATACTAAAGACCAAAAAGGACAAAAACAGTTTACGTTCCTGTTAAAATATTGTAACGTTTTTACTATTTACTAAAACTAAACACTACGCGATTTATCCTAATTAATTTATTTATAACACGACAGTTATACTCTAACACTTAATTTATATTCGCACACAAATGTTTATTTATTTAGCGCGCCGGTCTCTCGTTCGTCGCCCGATATGTTTACGCTCCGATTCTTCAACTAACTCGCCTTGAGTCCGGCATTCCTTTTTATGGCAGGTAAGAGCCTTCTCGAACATTCTCGTCGTTTCGGGAGAAGATTCTCGAATTCGAGGAACTTGTTATCGCGTCGAACCTTCTTGACCCTTCTCGTCTGTTCGAACCGCCCAGAATTCTCGGAACCACGAATACGGCGAACTTGGGTAGCTCCCGGCGTGTTTATCTCGCGGCGAGCCGTTTCGTTGCAATATTTTAGTGGGAAAAAATATTAACAATTTAACTGCAAAAATTAGTCATTACAGTAGTTTTTTTTTCAATAACTCTGTTAGATAATTTCCTAAGTAAAAATGTTAGATACATGATTTGTTTCTAATAAAAATAGTTACAAAATGGCGTGGTCCAATCATCAAATTTGTTATAATAAAGCCGTAAAAATGAAAACCAATGAAATACGTCATGCTTTTTAAGTTGCTGTAAGGTAAATATACGTACAACAACCATCCCAAAGCTGAAAATGAGAAATGCAAAACTTTTTGTTATTTATGGTGTTACACGTTTATATATAACACTATAGCGTCTGAAAATTTGAAGTTAAGACAGAAATTTTTAACGCTTAGCTGACACTTTAGATTTTGCATAAATATATTGTAAAAGATATAGAAATCAAACGCAACTTGCAAAATTTCATCATTCTCATTTTTGCAATTTTGGCAACTTTTTATACGCCACCGTATTATGTCAGCGTTGTCTTAACAATATCTGCGCGTGCAGTCGTAATGCGACCTTAATTATTTATTAATTATCATTATGTAGATATGTACGTGTAGTTTCGATTAAAAATTACTGCGGTAGTATACCCGTGGGGTGAAGAAATTAGAAGTATAATTAAATAAATGCCTGTAGGGGTATTAGCCCTCAAAGTAGTTGTTTCCCCGTCACCTTATACAGCTTAAAAAAATAAAGTTGGTGATTAATTTTAAGAAGCGGGTTAACCAAAATAACATTTATAGGAGCGCATCATATCTACAAAATCAAATTTAGTAGATGTAAAATGTTACTTCTGGACCAGGATATGTGGCGACTTAAAGAACAGGTAAAATCCTACAAATTTAGTTTTTGCCTAAAAGCAAACAAACGAAAAAGGCCTAAAACCTCTCAAAAAGCATTAATTTGTATGCACCCCATATGCACCCAAATATTTGTAGATCACAAAAAATTGGGCTCACGGAAAAACAGAGTAGAATCCTACAAATTTAGGTGGTTTCCCAAAATTAAACAACCGAAAAACATTTAAAAACTTACAAAATGCCTTGTTTTTAATAACCCCAAAATGTGTTTTTATTTCTGGACCAGGATATGTGGCTTCTTAAGAAACAAGGCAGAATACCAAAAATTTAGCTGTTTGCCCGAATGAAAACGTTCTAATATTCGTAAAAAGCATTAAATTTTATGCACCCCAAAAGTACTAAATATTTCAAGACCATCAAAAATTAGGCACATGAAAATACCGTTAAAAATCACCCAAAATCATGAATAATTACCTCAAGAACGTCCTAAAAACTAACAAATTACCTTGTTTTTACACGCCCCAAAATGGCTTTTTATTTTTGGACAAAGAAGTTTGACGCATGCAAAAAACGGAAAAACAACACCAAATCAAAGAGGCATATTTGACGCCTTACAAAACAAGCCAAGATTATATCCTTCTTCAAAGTTGGACTTGTGTCGAAGTGTGTATTTTCCCTAGGGGTGAAAGCCATCCCTTTTAAGAGGTAAAAAATTTTTTAATCAAAATAAATCCGGAAACCGATAGATTGACTAATTCGAAGCAACTTTTGTTCTATAAAGTTATCTTGTAAAGTTGATCTTTTCTGAGTTATTCACGATCGAATTTACTCATTTTTCATTCAAAAACAAATGTTTTTTAACCGTTTTTCATCAATAACTTGAAAATCTTTCATTTTATCGCAAAAAACATTTAGAACAGAATGTAACTAACAAACAAACAAAGACACTCGTTTTTGAATTACCTCTATAAGCCCAATAAGGGCTGAGTTATTGCTCGTTAAAGGATGGTTATTTTTCGAAAACTCCAAAATTGAAAATCTTGAACCTTCAATAACTTGAAAATGGTGAAATTTTAGGGAAAACTCAATAGACCTTTATCAAAGTAAATAAAAAAAACCTTTAAAATGAGCACTGATAAAAGCCTTTTGCATAAGAATTGACTGATTTATAACAAAAATAAAGTAACACCTTTCTTTTTTTTTACATTTAAAAATTACACCCTCGTCATTACCACCCAGATAAAAATTAAGCATAACCCACTTGCAATTAACTTTATTTAGGTATCATTGATATGATCCATGTGGTTTAACCGCTTTAGAATGCTTATTTTAGAAAAAAATGGTTGTTTAAAATGAAAATCGCATTTTCGTAATTTTGGAAAAAATGCATTTTTCTTAAATAAATCAAAAACTATTCTAAATATGAAAAAATATTTCAAATGTTTACAGGATTTCTCCCAATGAAAATTCTGATTTTTTGTTTATCTTTGAATCATTAAAATTGAAGGAGATATGGCGGTTCGAAGTTTACATTCGCCTACTAATTATAGCTCATCCAAGCCCTATGAACGCAACTCTTTTCAAATTACGAGTTGTAAAAACTTTTAACTAATTTGATTCTAAAGCGCTTGGAATTCCCTACAAACTGCATTCTTTAAAAAGTTTCTAGCTTGGAAAATAGGGGAATTATCCTCGAAAAAATAATTGATTATTTTTTATTTCGGAGCACAGGTACAAAGACAGAAGCGAGCAACATCTGGCATACAGTGAAGGTATTATAACAGTTTTCTAAGGTTTTTTATGTACTTTAAAAAAGGTCTATTGAGTTTTCACCATTTTCTAGTTATTGAAGGTTGAAGATTTTCAATTTCGGGTTTCTCGAAAAATAACCATTTGTCAACGAGCAATAACTCGGCACTTATTGGTTTATCGATGTCATTCAGAAACGAATCTCTTTGTTTGTTTATTAGCTACATTTTTGTTCTGAATATTTTTTCCGATAAAATTGAAATACCTAATATGAAAGATTTTCAAGATATTGGTGAAAAACGGTTAAAAAACATTCGTTTTTCCAATGAAATATGTGTAGCTTCAATCGTGAATAACTCAAAAAATATCAACTTTACAAAAAACTTTATCAAACAAAAGTTGCTTATAATTGGTCAATCTATCGATTTCCGTGTTTATTTTGATTAAAAAAAATTTAACCCTTAGCTTTAACCCGGTGGCTTCCACCGTTAGGGAAAAAGCACACTTCGGCCAAAATTCCACAGTTTCAAGGATTTCTACCCCTGATGACTGGACTAAATGTAGTAAGTACATCTAAAGAAATGAACCTAAAAAAATTATCACATTTCATATCGTATCACACTCTTCTACATTTGGGATCGACGCTATTTGTGTCTCGGCTCAGTAAGCCTAAATCTTTAAATTCTTCGTATTGGATATGTTGTGCGAGTTCTTAACCTTAAGCTGGCTCCAGACCAAGCGCGCTGCTCCGCGCCGCGCGGTTCAAACCAGCTCAGCGCGACGCAGCGCGTTGGGTTTGAACGACAATCTGCGCTGATTCGCGCCGACTTGCGCTACCGTGCAACAAGAGCGAACACGATCCGGCGAGTGTCGGTACATCAAAGGAAAGCGAATGTTTGTGCGCGTTTGTTTTGGACGAGGAAACGTTTACGCGGGCTGCGCATTTGAGCGAGTGTTTTTGAGTGTCTGAGTGAATTAAAAAATGAGTGCTTCAATTGAATGGACTGAGGCTGTTGGAAAATTGATTGACCTCTTTCGTCAAAAACATGAATTGTAGGATCCCAAAAACAACAGCTATCACATAAAAACTAAAAAGCATGATGCTTGGACCAACATTTCTTTGGATATGGGATTCGATGTTGGTGCTGTAAAATCTAAAATTACTTCTTGATTGTCTTTATTATACTTGTATTATTTATTAATATTTCAAAATCGTCAGACACGCAAAAATTTTCAAATTGTGCTATATTACCTATGAACATATGTATCACTTAATGGATGTGTTCCATTATAAACTGATCTATTCCTAAGCATCGGTGATACCCAATGTCGACGTCTTTTTTTATTAATGTTGAGCGATAATAATGATAGCAGCAGCAATTTTAGCTTTTTTGGAATACCCCATATCTAAACGCGCGCGCGCCAGTTGAAACAATGGCGAATCAAAATTTGTTCTTTGCCGTGTTCCGCGCCGCTCTGCGCCGAATTTACGCGCAGCGCGGTGTTTTTCGGCACAAAGCAGCGCAGCGCGGAGCAGCGCGCTTGGTTTGGAGCCAGCTTTACAAGAAATTCGATGGCTGCAGTATTTGATGAAATTAGGTTGTATTTTGTAAAATAGATATAACTCAACAGCTCGTCCAAATTCTAAGTTCAATTCTGAGTCATTTTCTGGTGGTCTCTTGATTTTGAGTATTTTTTGGGCGCATAAAAATTATGGTTTTTGAAGGATGTTATGTCTTTTCGGTTGTTTACTTTTAGAAAAACCTAAATTTTTAGGATTCTGCCTTGTTTTGTAAGGCGTTAAATATACCTCTTTGCTTTGGTGTTGTTTTTCCGTTTTTTGCATGCGCCAAACGGCTTTGTCCAGAAATAAAAAACCATTTGGGATGTGTAAAAACAAGGTATTTTGTTAGTTTTTAGGACGTTCTTGGGGTAATTTTTGCATGATTTTGGGTGATTTTTAACGGTATTTTCATGTGCCCAATTTTTGGTGGTCTAGAGATATTTGGCACTTTTGGGGTGCATAAAAGTTAATGCTTTTTAAGAATATTAGATCGTTTTCATTTGGGCAAACAGCTAAATTTTTGGTATTCTGCCTTGTATTTTAAGAAGCCACATATCCTGGTTCAGAAGTAAAAACACATTTTGGGGTGATTAAAAACAAGGCATTTTGTAAGTTTTTAGATCTTTTTTCGGTTGTTTAATTTTGAGAAACCACCTAAATTTTTAGGATTCTACTCTGTTTTTCCGTGTGCCCAATTTTTTGTGGTCTACAGCAGGCCCGCGC
The DNA here is from genome assembly GCA_946251905.1 of Cryptocephalus moraei. NCBI lineage: Eukaryota > Metazoa > Arthropoda > Insecta > Coleoptera > Chrysomelidae > Cryptocephalus > Cryptocephalus moraei. The sequence goes on along the minus strand of OX276453.1, from coordinate 13,731,941 downwards.
CGACTATGTGGCGAATGTGTGCAAAAAACACGGGCGGCCAAATCAAAGGGCGGCGAAATTGATAGACGGAAAAAATTATCTTTTATCTATAATTATCAAAGCAGGGATATTGTTACAAGAAACTACTTAGGCGACAAAATTCAAAATGAATTGATAAATTTAATCGGTTTAAAAATAAAAACACTATTTTAGATCTTCTAAGGAAACATAATTATTATTCTATTATTCTCGACTGTACACCAGATGTGAGTCAAACTGAACAATTAACTGTATTTTCAGGTTTGTTTTATTGAACGAATCTACAAAAAAAAATGAAATACGTGAACATTTCATTGCGTTTTGTCCCATAACTGATTCTACTGGTGCTGGCTATGTGACAGATATGTAACTATGTGACAGATTTGTAAACAAATTAAATTTGAAAGATGATTTGCGAGGCCAAGGCTATGATAATGCCTCAAATATGCGAGGAATACCTGTTGGCTTACAAAAGCAAATCTTAAATATATCAACCCGTGAACATTTTTTGTTCCTTGTGCAGCGCACTCACTAAATTTAGTTGTTAATGATGCTAAAATTTCTTTTGAGGTTTCTGGATTCTTTGATATGGTTCAAAAGTTATATGTGTTTTTTCTGCGTCCACAAAAAGATGGTCAGTTTTAAAAACGTGCATTTTATATTTAAATTTAAACCCACTTTCTGATTTAGTCTGGTCTGGCTGGTCTAGTCGAATAGATGCTATAAAATCCTTGAGATATCAAATTGGTCAAATCCATGATGCTCTGTTTAAAGTAATGGAAGCATCTTCATCTTGAAAAGATTTTAGTGTTCCACACCAAGCTGGATCGCTAGCAACAAAAATTCAAAACAACAAATTTTTATGCTCTATAGTGATTTGGTACAACATACAACATATTTAAAATTAATTCTCTCAATAAATTAATGCAGAATCGGAATATAAACCTAAAAGCTTGTTTAGATTGCGTAAACAAAATTAAAACTTTTTTCACAAACTCAAGAAATGATGAGGGATTCAATAAAATTCTTATCGATTCCAGAGAACTAGAGAGGAGTTAGAAATTGAACCTGATTTTCCACCTGCACAAACTCTTCGTCAAAGAAAAAAGGCAAAACAATTTGATTACGAAAGCAACGACGAACCAAAATAACAGATCCAAAAATTTATTATAAAGTTAACGTTTTCTTTTACATATTAGATCAAATGTTGTCATCTCTTAATGAATGATTCAAGGGGTTGGAGCAATTTGATAACATTTTTGGATATATTTATAAAACGTTTAGCTTGGCTGAAGAGGAATTGAGATTATCGTGTGAAAATTTAACATTAGTACATTTGAAAGATGAATCATGTAATGAATCAGATGTTGACGCAAATAATTTATTTGATGAAACTAAATGTTTGAAATGTCACTTGCCTGAACAGAATGATTTAGAGCCCCAATCAATTCTCAAATACATTCTGGAGAATCAGTTAATTTCCACATTCCCAAACATTGCAATAGCACTACGAATTTTTATAACACTACCAGTATCTATAGCATCGGGTGAAAGGTCTTTCTCGAAATTGAAATTTATAAAAACCTGTTTAATGAGTATGGCACAAAAAAGACTCAGCAATTTATCAATTATGTATAGAGTTTGATTTAATGGATTCCCTTCCTCTCCATGAATTTGGATTTGCCAATAAAAAGGCAAGAAAAGAACGTTTTGTGTAAACTATTTGCTTCCTTTTTTTACTGTGGAATTATTTTTTTGTTTTGTTGCTTTTTTGTTTTACGCTTCATTTCAAATTGTTTGTTGTCGTTTATATGTTATTGTATATCTCATATAAGAATTTGCAGTCATTTAAATTCTATTTGTGTTTACCTATCTATATATGTATTAATTACAAGTTCAAAAAAGGGCGCAAATTTATATTTCGCACACAGGCGGCCGCATAGCTTGGCGCGGTCCTGGTCTACAGATATTTGGGTGCTTTTCGAGTGCATAGAAATTAATGTTTTTTGAGGGGTTTTAGGCCTTTTTCGGTTGTTTGCTTTTGAGCAAACAGCTAAATTTGTAGGATTTTACCCCGTTCTTTACGACGCCACATATCCTGATCCAGAGGTAACATTTTACATACTACTACATTTTTTTCAAAATTTTGATACCAATTATTTCGAAAATGTTGTCTGGGTATTATTTGATTGTCAGAGTTTATACTTTCAGTTAGTACTAGGTTTAAAGCATGTAAGTAAGCAAGTTATGTGGATCAAATTGTACTGGAATAATTTTAAATTCTGCACTGCACGCATCGTTTATGGGGGAACAACACTTATCAACAGTAATTCTATGGGTCCAATAACAATTGACCAACAATTTATAACAAATCGAAATACAGTTATACTCCGCGGCCTTGGTATTCTAAATACTCCATTCTTATATGAAGTAGAATAGATATCTTCATAAATCATAAAGATTATAAGATAAGATTCATAAATCTTTAAAGTTGGAAATAATTGCTATGGTTTTGTTTCTGAAAAGTTCTTGCAAATTTTAGACACTACATATACATATTTATTCTATTATTGAAATATGAATCTATACATTACCCAAATACCCCTTTTTGTGTAGAAACCTAACCTTATAACCACGTCCTTGTTTGATAGTAATCCTAAGGATACCACCCATTTCTTTTAAATATTTGTGGCTATTTTTACGCCCAGAGCGTTGAGGTCCCTCTGAGTCGATAACTTAGAAGTGGGAAACAGAAAGAGGGTAGAGTTAAAAGGTACACTGATTTTTGCACACATAAAACGAACAGGAAACGATACACGTAAATAGTAGGTACTTCAAAATTCAGGAAAAAAAGAATCATTAAAACGGTAAAACTTGAATGAATATAAACACACAAGAAATGGTTACCATAAGCGTTGCTTACTTTTTGGTCCAGGAGCAATAGAGAGTTGTAACTTCTCGAGCAGGTCGACTGTCCCTTCTGTGATTTCGCACTGAGCTTGTATTTTTTCCGATTTTTCGATTCCGCTTCTCATCGGGTTATTATTCAATTTGGCAGACGATGAATTTAAATATTGACTCGCCGATCATAGATTGTAATGGTAATAAAAACAACCCTTACTTTGAGGGAGTTTTTAATTTAGACAATTAAACTAAAATGTTATTTCCTGTGGCACGCACATTCACGAAACTGTTATACAGATCTGAATGGGTTAATTAATAATCAGTACAGTCAGAATTAGTCCCGAACGTGCCACTATTTAAGGTTGTACATTCTGAGGAATCATACCTACCTGTCCTTCTCATAGTATTATACATATATTTTATTTTAATCTGTTATTTGCATTATTGTTGTAATGTGGAAAACTTGCGCCCTATAGTTAAGTAGGTATTTAATTACAATATGTATATTTATTTTACTTTATTTATTTCGCAAACTCACAACAATGTTGGCCATACATTAATTTCTTTAGTGTTAATAGTCTCCCATATGCTAACATTTAAACATTATTATTACGTTTTATCTACAAGTTTTTAGTAGTTCAAATTCTAGAAATTTCTATTCAATAATAAGCAAATACAAGCAGCATTTTAATTTTAACACATACCTACATAGATATAAAATAATATTCCTTTGTGAAAATCATTGTTAATCGTTTAGTTATAGGACACACTCCGCCTGTAGATAAAACGAAATACTCGACCACACCGATTTATAATTAACATATAGTACGTATAATTTGGTTGCGTTAAATATTACTCTGGTTCTGTTGAAGTCCTCGGAATTACCTGTCGGTGCAGTAAGACTGTAAGAGGTTCTTTGATCCTCTCTATCAAATAATCCATCTCCCACATTTCGATGCACATGAACTCTCCTCGGAACTCTTCTCTACGTTCACTTATGGACTGAATTCCGTTATGCTGTTGATCGTTACCCGAATTCCGTGAGGGCATATTTAGATACCCCGATTTACAAATGAAATAACATACGTATAATTCATACACCTATATTAAATATTATTTTGAGTCTTGTGAAGTCCTCGGAATTTTTTATTGTTTAAGATTCCGTGGTCTTTTCTACCAGATAATCCAATTCCCTCATTTAAGATGGGTTTTCTACTTGAACCGAATTATGTCATAACTTTTAAACCACCTGTAAATGCTTTTAATCCTAATTCGAATTTTGTTAGGAAACATTTAGCGGTGGAACCGAGGGGCGTCCCGCCAACAAAATTTCATAGCCCAGGTCCGTCCGGCGGTTCAAAAAGGGGGGTTTAGGACAGTTCGGTGCGGCCGGTTCGGCGCCGCCAGTTCGGCGCGAGGGGACAGTTCGGCGCATGCATATTTAATTTTTTTTTTAAAACTTGATATTAATTTGGTATTTAAAGTAGTGTATAAATGAGATTAGTGTCTGGTATGTTTATTTTAGATAGGATGTAAAATAAACTAAATTGGTATATTTTAGCATTAAATTCAGAAAAACGAATTATAAAGTACCTACATGGGAAGCGCGAGAGGGCAAGGATCATACACGTATTCACTTAGCCAAACAGGCGGGTGATATTGCCCCGCGGCGAACTGTCTTCGCGCCGAATAATCCCATTGCCCAAAAGGGTCGGCCGAGGTGCGTCCGGCGGTTCAAAAAAGCACGGCGTCGGTGTCGAGTTAGGCATAATATTTGTATCTTGATTGATTTTCCTTGCCCTCTTGCCCTTTAATATCATCGTGATAAACATGGGATTTCCCGTAATTTTCGTATTCCCTTACCTAACTATTTTTATCCTGGACTCAGCATTTTAATTCGGGGCTCAGTTGTCATTTGGCCTTGGGGTATACCGGGGCTCAATCGTAGGGTGGGATTAGCGTTACCGGTCGAATTTTCTGACCACGGGGCTCAGTTGTCGTGTGCCCGGCTGTTTTGACCGCGGGACGCACCTCGGCTGCAGCCACATTTAGGAACACCGACTTACAAATAACATATATGTACGTGCAATTTGTTTACATTAAATATTATTACAAGTATGTTGAAGTCCTCGGCATTGGCATTACCCATCGTTTATCATAAGAATCTCTGTGGTTTTTCTTACTAGATAATCCAATTTCTACGGTTAGGTGCATACGAGCTTCGTTAGGGAGGATTTTCTACTTGCAGTTATATGAACCGAACTTGGATATGGTTTTTAAGGACCTTTTAATCCTAATCCGAATTCCGTTAAGGAATATTAAGGTACACCGATTTACAAATAACACGTAAGTATAATTAATCAACATGAAATTTTATCTGACTCTGTTGAAGTCGTTGAAATTACTTATAATAAGAGATTGTGTGGTCACCATCAATAATTCAACCTCCACAATTCGGTTCACACGAATTCTGTTACGATCAGGGTTCTTTGCTTGCACTCTTAAACCAAGACTATCTGTGAATGTATTTAACCCTAACTCAAATTCTGTTTCGAGAAAATCTGTGATGTGGCCAGATAAATATTTATATTGCAGTGTCGTAAAAAGCTATTTTTCTTCAGAGTTTTTGTCACAAAGTTACACCTCAATACAAATAATTATTAGAATATTAGTAATCTCTTCAATATTCATAACTTTTTACCACTATCATCTCCTTTTCGCGTGTAGTTGCATTTCAGAGAACGTTGTACTGAATTCAATCACTTTGTAATTCAAAATCCGTACCCTGTAAGATCTAGATTTTCTTGGTACAATTCAGAGAAACACGTCTTCACCTCTAATATGGGTCCAGTTACAAGTAACAAACTTTACTTCACTTTACATTCTGCCGCAATAGACCAGTAACGAAATTCTGGTTGGGATTAACTTTTTTCTGCATTGAACCTCTGACCGTAACGAAGTTCGGGTGCGTTCCTCTACTTTTATGACATTCTGCATGTATTTTTGCTCATTCTCGAAAATGGCCTAAAGAAATGGTTAAAACAACTCGGATATCTTTTTTAATACGAGGTTTTTCCGGTTATTTGGACTCATAGTTAAACCTCACAAACGTATAAGCAATGTATAATTATCAAAAGTGACAATTTGCTGAATTATTTTTTATATAACCATTAAGGAGCCCTAAGTCTTTTAATTTTTCCTCACTGACTTTATCCCAAATGGAAATTAATTCTTTAATACTTGAAGTTTTTTAAGATTTCCAAAGTCAATCTCTATAAAATATGCTCCAAGAACAAATGTTCTGTGCCAGTGTGGATTAAAAAAGTTTGAATAATGAAATACTGTCTATTCCGTTATTTTTTTTTGTAAGTTCTCACAGATCGATTTCATACCATAAAAATATGATATAAAATTTGATCTTTTCCATAATTTTTCATACATTTGAATATATCGTTGCATTTTAGATCCAGCAACATTCCATTATTGAAACGTACGATACCAGAGACGTGATTAACCATAAATCGTTCGGAATAAAAATATGTTAATTATGAATAAATCACTTCAAGTATTTAAAACCAAAAGAAGTGTGATACCGTTACTGGTTTCTAGCCCAGTACGTATCTAACGAAATATTTAAATCCTGACATACTTTTTCATAATCTCCAACGAAGAGGGCTTCTTTGAATAATAATCAAATATCTTATACGTAATTAAATAATTCTACCAAGTCCCCCCCCCCAATAGAGACGACACCATTAAAAACCATTTTCAGACATTATAGAAACTTGCACATTCCCTTAAAAAATATGTTTAAAATAGATAAACTCTAAGTCAATAAATACGTGAAGTACTCGAATTTCACCACGTTGCAGCAAAAGAGTAGCGAAATTTAAAATCTGTAACATTAAATCTATATTTTCTGCATATTTTAAATATTTCTTGTTTCACGAGAAGTTAATAATTTGTAAATACCCACCTATTACCATAATTAACAATTATACCTGTTACTACTGAACTACATCTAATTAATTAAGTAATATGGGAGTATATCTATTACATCTAGATTAGTTAAGAAATTTAAAGAAAAAGAGATTAAGAAAACCATGAAATATAAACTATTAAGTAATAATTTCCTATGAATAATATTATTGTTAATAACAAAAATCAAAAGAAAGATACCTACATACTTATAGGTCAAGTCATAATTAAGAGGGCTGGAAAGACAATACTGCCAAGATTTCCACAATTCTTTTGGCCTCAGAAGAGTTTACTGAGGCCTTCAATCTACTTTTTACCCCAAGTAAATTCTACACTTCGAAAATACTTTTACAATTTTATCCATGATGTTATAGAAAGATGAAATGTAATTAGGGGAATCTTCTCTTTTGCTCACTGAAACAAAGAATAGTATGTAGATAATAGGTTGATGAAACAATGGGTTCATGTACCGATTTGGTTTCAATTGAGCCGATACCATTAATTTAACGTAGAGAAGATAGAAAATGTTTTTATGCCGATTCACTGTGGTAAATTTGTTTAATTCGATTAAGGCAGTGGAGTTACTCAAGACACTTTCATAAGATTTCAGTACGTTCCTACTTCAAATCGTGTATTGTATAAACTTAGAATTCCAGTTTCTTAGTCATGCTATGTTATAATATTTGCTAAGTATTATATTAGTCAAGTGTCTTCTTTTAAAACATTAACCTCTTCTTACTAGTTCATTGCGCTATTAGTATATTTTTTATAGGCGATTTTAACACTGATTTCAAATTGAAATTATATCTATGGGCATTGGGAACAAAGTGTTTAGTTATAAATGTTAAATTGAAGCTGTTGTTATGGCAAATATAGATTATCTTTCGAAGCGAAGCCGAAGAGAATTTAGGTACGAAAATTTTGAAAGTATGAACAATGCGGAGGTTCTTTTCTAATCACTGTGAAATTGCCCGCGATGGTGACCAAATGTATTCCAGTAATGGAAATGCTCAATCAACCGAATTGATCAAAGATTTTACTTGCAAGTAATAATGTAGTTGTACAATTCTGGCTGTTTGAAATATTTGTTTGCTCCATTTTACGGACCGTAATTAAAATGGTCACATATTTTTACGGCAACACTTTATACAGACTGCGAAGTCTTATAATGGAATAGCCCATTTCTACTCTCGATTTCGCGAAAAAGTACTTTCCAAAAGCTTTTTTTTCACATGCAGAATGAAAATAATTAACAATATTTTTGATTTTAAATGAAATCTGGTTGGTGTTAACAATAACAGTATAAATAATTTCTTATTTAAATGGAAAAAAATGTCAACTTTTGTCATCAAAGTTTGGTTTTAGAAACTAATTTATTGTTTGACTAGAGAAGAATTTATCGAAAACGTATCATCAGAAAACTCATTCACAGAAAATGGAAAATGTAAAGATAAAACAAATATGTACATACAAATATTTCAGACGTGAGATTAGTATTTGTTGAAATCAGCATTGGTTAAAACAATTTTCAAATCTGATTTAATACCTTTGAAAGCAAACTTTAAGTGGAGAGTTTTTTTTTTGTTCTTACACATAAAGCAGACTCTTACAATAACAAACATAAACATATAGAAAATAGGTACAATGCATAAAAAAATTGAGATGTTGGTAAAAATGTTGGGCATTGGGAAATAGGGGAAAATGTAGTTAGGTATAATGATGACGGGTAATACTAACAATAGACCACAGATGGAATGGCATAAATCAAGACAGATGAAGAGCACTCTCTCCTTCCTATTCTTAGAGAACGTAAAAAGAAGAGTAATTGAATAAAAACGACTCAAAATAGATGAGTGGAAGAAATTGAGAATGTTTTGAAAAAACTCTGGTAATTTTCTGGGAATGGTATACTTTAATTGTAGGTACAGCAAAGTACCTATATTATTATTTTTCTAAAATGATCAATTTCGTTATTTATGGAACAAACGCCAATCGTCTAAAGCTGATGCTTTTGAGTATAACATTTTTTTTTTTGTTTAAAGGATAAAACAACTAGCGTACTTTCCAAAATTTAAAACATTAACTTTTAACTGGTTTTCCTGGCCTGACTTCATAAACAGAAAAAATTAAATTTCCAAAGTATGGATAGGTAAAATACTTTCGAGCCATTTCACATAGATATATCCTAATAGAATGCAATAATGCCAAGATGGATTCGAAGCAATACCTTTCATACTAATGCATGTAAAGTTTAAGAGGTAGTGTATTAAAGGTCATCACAATAAATTAAAGACATATTAAAAAATGTATTTCACTATTTAATCAAAATCGATTTGATAACAGTTACTCTTTCAGTTTTACTTCAATAAAAAAATCCTTGATCGATTTGACAAAATTTTTTCGTCAGTTCAGTTCTATGTTCAATCTTTAGAACGATCAATGCGATTAAATTTAAACTATTGTCTTTACAATATAATACAATGTATGTACTCATGAATAATTTAATATAATAAAAAATGTCAACATGATTCCTCATTGAGTATACTATCAATATTGCAAAAAAATATTACATGAGAATTATATACAATTATAATTATATATGCAAAATTAATATACAATTATTACAAAAATACTACAATGCACCACTTATCCACTTTCTTTATAGTTTTCACTAATACCTCTAATATTATATGTTACAAATTTTTACAAACTTCCTGGAAGTTTTATTTTGCACTTAACATGCTCTCCACAGACAAAAAAAAATCAAAATTAATGCAATACTAGATCTTGTGCAATCCTTTCCTACTATTTCTTCCCCAATTATCACGTCCTAGAATTTGTAAACAATTCCACACAGTGCTCAACATAAGATATGTTGTAATATTTTTTATTTTGAAGAAGGGTAAACAACTTTTCTTTCTTTAATCGAATTAAAACTTTTTGACAATATTAACAGTTGAAGGGAAAGAAAAAGTAAGGAAAATATGTATGGAGAGCGCAATAAACTGACTTGCAAAAAAAAGGGTACCTACTTAAAACTTTGAAAAAGTTTGATGGCTCGCATTACCACACTCATTAAAATTATTTCTTACCAAATTGTAATGACTTTTTTCTTTGTTTAGCAGATGATACCTTTGCGGGTAATTTTTTACGTTTAAAAATTCTTAATTCACTTCTAGAAACTATGTCCTAAAATCATAAGATAATTTAGAATTGCATATAAATATTCTACGAAAGTGATTTGCATGACTGATAGAGATTGAAACGAAGAATGTCCTAGGTTTAGTGTGAGGAATGTTAGATGTAGTGAAAAATATTCATATAAAACCAGTTCTAGTTCACAAGCTATTAAGAAGTTTGAATAGCCTCAAGTCTAAATACTACACATAATTATTACTAAACACTTGCTCTGAATATATGAAAGCTATGAATTTATAGACATTTTATGACAGAAAGAAGTTCCGGATAACTATTGGCCAAAAATTGTAATTCAATGCAACACAATGCCCGATATCATATTATACAGGTTGGTACTGAACAAATAGTATGGCCTCTTATAAATCATATGCACTGTCTCCAGGTTATATTAAGACTTAAGATGATTGATTACCAGCACATAGAACACTAGATTTGTGAGAAGGATAAGGAAGAATTTACCACCACTATATGTTTAAAAATTGTATCTCGGAAAATCTCTCCAGTACAGTACTGGTAGGATGATGTAGAGGTGACACCTAGGACCCTACCAGAATTTTGAGAATAAAGAATTTACCAGCAACATATTTATAAAAATGGTATTTCGAAGAATCTCTCCAGTACAGTACTGGTGGGATGTAGAGGTGCCTGTTTAAATTTATTAAGCAATGATGGGAAGAACCCCATGATCGATAGGTGACCAGTTCTGAGACTACCAACTCATATAAAAGCTTAGTCCAGCAAATTCTCAATAGAAAACACCATTTATTAAGGTTTGATGTGTGGGAGATCCTCGAAACGATATGCTATGACAGGTCTTATCGTGTATGAATTGCCTTGAAAAATGAGGTTATTAATGCAGGCCAATACAATATGTCAATTATTAATGTTCACATGATTTATATTAATTCGGAACTGAATTAAATCAATGTTAGCTATATGTTTCACTTCACTGTAATATGAGACTTTGAAAGATCATTTTCGTTGCTTGGCTTAGCTTTTTAAACAAAACACAATTCCTTAGAGTAGCATATAGAATTATTTAAAATTCAGTTAAGAAATATTTACGTTACCATATATGATTTTAGTTTACTATCGGTATTTTATATTTACATAGTTAATTTAACAGTCGCAATATGTGCCATTTTTTTTATCATTACATTTATTTTGTTTTTTGTAGCATAATTCCCTGCTGGGAATTTTAAAGAAAAGTTTTTCAAAATCCATATTTATCAACCAACAAAAAAACGTGTATTGCTTTACTTAAAACTCTGCATCTCATACTATAAAATCGACACACGTGGAGCTTCAATTAAAAAATTCAAGCCCTGCTTGTTTTCTACAGTGGGTATTTTAATATGAAAGAAGAACAGAAAGAACAATACAATTCTGTAATTGACCCTATATAGTAGTAAGAGTTTAAAATGAAATTAAAATGTTTGCTAAAGGAAAAAAAGATTAAAGTCAAATGACAAAGAAACGTCATGAACCCCTAAATTGGTAAAAATGTGGTAATCAGTTTTTTTGCAAGTCAGAATAGAATAGAGACTATTTATTTTGAAAGACTGTAATGAAATATATTAATTAGAACGGAAAAAATATAATTTCTAAGGATCAAATTAAAACATTTCAATTTGTAAGGATTATTTGAAATTGGTGTTTAGCCCTGGTTACCTTCTCACTAATATTGTTTTTTTAACATTCAAACTGTCACAAACAAAAAATGATGCTCTAAAGGATGTATCACTTTGTACGTATTTTAAAAAAAAATTACCTAGATGATTGAACTTACCCTATGAGTGAGCAGACAAAACAATAGAAATAAATTAAATGAACAGACACAACCATATATAAAAATAGCTACTTAAAAAAAACTCTAGATATTATAGACTTGACACAATGCTAAGGTACTGGGACACGAACCATAACATCAAAAACAAAAAACTTTTTCATAAATATCACATTTTTTAGCGACATTCTCAGCCGTTTTGGAATCTAAAATTATATTGCTACGAGTTAAAACGCACAGATTGTGTCACCGGCACGAAAAATTAAAACATTTAGTCACGAGAATCACATATTTACAACTTAATCATGGTTCACATAAAACAATTATATTATTAGGTGTGACACAGTCTGCTTGATATAGGACACACTTTCATAGGAAGTGTGCCCCATTCGTTGATTAATTTTATTCAGAATAAATAATAAGGTATTAATAACTGGGCTAGATATGTACAAAATGGTTTAACAAGAGAATATGTACATCACTGCATTTTTCTTTGACATCTAAATAAGACTCAAAACTGCTCAATAACACTCAGCTTAAAATTTGTACTGATTTATCGATTGACCGAGAATTTAAACAAGAGTTGTGACACAAAATTGTGAGGTAGTGAGGTGGTAAGGCTCTACCGAAGCCCCAAATGAGCTCTGCAATGTTTCACTGAACAATGGTAACAATTTTCTTTTGATTCTACTTTGAAAAACTATGTCCATTTGGCACCAAATGTTTACCATAGGAATGAGAAAGGTATATATACAAACAATGTAAAGTGTGAGATCACATTATCTCTGCAAAAAAACAAAAACTTTGACATACAATGAAAAGCATTTTAAAATGTTAAATGAATATCCAATTAAACAGATTTTTGTCTCCTGAATATCTTTATGAAGTAACTGTAAGACAGTTGCATAGGCACTGGATAAAGTACAAATTTGCGATTATTATAATAGGTCAATTGATTATAATTTATAATTGATGCAAAATATAAAACAGTTTACCGTTTAACAACTAATGAAGTTGATTAACTCATCAAAGTAGAAAAAAAAACTTGTGATACGCTAGCATCTATAAAATTATGCTTATAAACGCTAATCTGATCCAGCAGTTCTACCCATTTAAGTCAATTTGCATCGCTTTAAAGTAAAATGGTGGGACATTTCCAACAGGTTTATAAAAATTAAAAGATGTAAATCTGACTCATATGACTGATATATACATTATATCAATTAGAAACCTGTAACCTTATCATTGGAAGGTGATGACCAGTAATAATTTCGTTATACATGAGAAAAGAACATATCAACATTTTTAGAAGAAAAGGAAGTAAGAACATAAGTAACTTATGTATTAAGAATTGTATCCTTATTATTGTTATAAAATATTATATGAAATAAAATGAAGATAATAATAATCTTGCCCTGATCGAAGCCGTTATTTTATAATATTAGCTATAGAATTTATTCCTGCCTGTTTATAATCAGTAAGCTGTTGAACTATTTTTCCAACAGGTGGGGGGTGCACAATCGTCTTTCAGTTAAACCCTAAAGAGAAGGGCTTATTCAGTATGACTGGATTTTTTTTGTATTTGTTCCATTGTGATAAATAGGAGTAATGAAGAAGATTCTATAAAAATTGTCAACTTCTCTAAACCACATATTAAAAAAATAAATTAAGGTAAACTGCGACTAGCGTATATTTCCATAGTACGCCATTTGTGAGTTCGATAAAAAGGGCATTATATTTTTCTATGTTGTTTAAAGTTGTGCTCTTCACCTTAAGCTTTCTGAAAACGTTTGCATATGTTTAAACACACAAGAAATTGTTCTCAAGCTATTCATCGATTTTAAACAATTAAAAATGTGTAGGTAACACAATTTTCTTTACTATCACAAGATATTTGATAACTTCGAAACTGTGCCTAAACAATGGATAGAAATAAGAAGAAATACGTTATCTACAGAGTTTTATCTATATCACAATTAATTTAATTAGAAACTAAAATGTGATGAACATTATTTTATTATCCACTAGAAACTCATTAAAGCTTCCCCGACAACTTGAGGGTTTTTGACTTCATTAGGCTTTTGATAGAGCAAAAATTTTTAGATATCCCATATAAAGGAAGATGTATACTGGTTGGATTGAGATTTGAATAGAATAGATTGCAAAACAACTTATTAAACTGTTCTGCAAATGATAAATTATACCAACTTCTTTGGGTTAAAAGGTGAATTTTTTTCAGATTATGATGAAATCTTTGGTGCTATACAGCACTAAACACAAATTATTTGGGTATTAATAAAACTATAGACTGTTAGTGCTGGATACACATTTTTCTGCAATTTCAACAATTACTCCAATTTAACATAAACCAATCTTCAACAGTTTATTTATACCTAGTTCAAAAAAATTTGTCGTCTTTCGTTGTATGCCAAAATCATATTCGTGGAAATGAAAATTGATGCGATCAACCTTTATACATGGCAGTTTTTTGTTAGTGAAATTATTTTCCTAATAAAATATCTAAATACATAAAAAGTAGACTAGTAGAAAATGTAATGTACAAAAACACACATAATAAAGCCCATTAAAAAAAAACTGAAAAATGTGAGTTATTTTAAAGTTTAAACACCATTTAACAATACTCAACCTTTGAAAAATTACTTATAACTATACTTGCATTACGTAACAACTGGCACAGTAAAAAAGGTGAACAGTTAACCTGTTCCCTTCAATAAGTAATAGTAGCATGTTAACAGTAGTTCATTTATAACGTGACAATGTTTTCCAACAATTTGTAATTTTATAATGGTTCAATTTAACTGTGAAAACAATAAGCATGGCCCTATAAAATAGTTCTAAAGCAATGATTCACCTCATAAAATGTATATGCTGACTATTCACAACAAACTTTCATGTCTTTTAAGCACGCTTGTCTGTTGCGTTTATGTTACTCCATGTCAATTTGATTATAAACCATTTGTGTCAATAGTTTTGAGTTATAAACACACGCCTCACTTGACTACTCAAAGTTTCGTAATATAAGTTTAGAATTGTACATTTGTGGCGAGTTTATGTATCAATACTTTCACTTTTATTTGATTTTACTCTTTTTTATAAGGATGTTATAGTTTTAAAATTTTAACGAAATTTTGTAAACATACGCATACTTTTAACTTAACAGTATTATAGAAATATTGGTAAATGGTAAGTAAAATAAGCACGCAAAAGAAATCAGTGGTCATTCTTATTAGTTGTATACCGTCACAACTCAAGCACTTTAGAAATGGAATTACTATCAGTGCATTTGTAAGTTGCCATTACTTTTACTATTCTTGTTTTAAAAGATGCTAACCTTTATTAGTTAAATACAAATTAGGTATATATAAATAACACAATTTAAAAGTATTGATTTATGTGGTCAACGTAAAATCAAATTAAAACAAAAGCATTGTTGCCCAAACCCTACACTAATATTTATAAAATAAGAGGTGTAATAAACCCAATCAATTAGTATACAATTAAATAATACATAATTGGATAATGTGATATTTATAAGATCATTTTTAATTTTCAGTTATCAAAAATATGCAACAAAGTTGAGATTTTATAACAATTTTAAACTAACATAATTTGTCCACCCGTGAAAATTCAACAGTCTTAAGCAATATAAAAATATTTAAGTGTTTTATTTATCTAAACATTAATTGTAACTAATAAATAAAATAGATAGAAAAATGTTTCAAACTCAGAATTCAAAGTGTATGCTTGCGTTTCAACTCACTACCATACACACTCGCGCGCGCGCGAGAATGCACACATATACATATTGAGTAGATGATATTAAAACTAGATAACAAATACTAAGTCAGAAGAAATCTTTCAGGTAATTCAACAGAGTGAAAATTTGATAAAATGTATTAACTACTTATATGAAAGATTTGAATAAAATTAAATACATGTAAAGACTTATAATTCTCTTAGATAATAAAACATATAAAAAACGTGAATTTTAATTAATAGATAATAAAGATCGGCGCCAATACATGTGAAATACAATATAAAATTTAGACGCTCATTTTAGTTTCTGTCTGTATTACTTGTGCCATTTCTCCAGTAACAAATTATTAGAAGGTAACACCAAGGCATATTAGATAAGTACGGGGATAAATAGAATAATTAAGCAATAGTTAAATTATACGCACGAAGAATAATTTTTTATTTGCTTTGGTATCAGGGAGTAGTTTGTCAAATTATATTAGTTCAAAATATGTCTGCTTAAATTCTGGAAAAGTTTTTTTAATGGGCTTTATTGAGCACAAAATATTGACGTTATTACTGCGATTCAGAATTGCTCGATTTTCTTCTAATTTTTCCTAGAATGTTGTTGGTCGTCTGGTTCAAGCAGATCTGTTGGTACTGTTGCAGTTGAGGCAGATTAACTTGAGTAGTATCTGGCATATAAAAAGTTAAAATGAAAAAAAAACTTCGTTTCTATACAAGATTAGATTTTATCACAGTTAAGTTAATATTTCCTATTAATTTAAATATAAAAACAAAGCATGCAAACAATTGACTATAACGAATCATTTATGAAATTTTAACTGCAAATCTGTTAACTGACTTGCTGCATTCGGCGGTGCCATCTTGATGGTGATTGGTGTGCTTCTTTGAATAGTTCTTGATGTCAGTGTAGGCGATTGCTGAGGCGTTGGTGTTTGCTGAACCCGTTGGGGTCGTTGCAAAGGCGTCAACAACTGAAACGACTGACCACCCTGAGTTATAGCCACTCCTTGAGGTGAGGTAGTTGCACGAAGAGTTTGCTGATTAGCTTTCACACTGGAACTCACTAGTTGTGCTAGGAAGGAGAACATTAACTACCAAAGGCACGTATATATGACATGCATGGGTGCGGCTTTCAATTATTTTCGTACCGTCAATGGCAGGTAATTGTGATTCTACAAAAATTAATTGAAGTACATACAAGTAACAAACTGACTTTGTTATGAAGATTTTCGAAGACGAATGTTCCAAATGATCTTTGAATTCAAATTGCGTAATAAAGAATGATTGATAACACGTTTTCTTTTTCACATGATACTCTCTCGAGATACAGACTCGATACTCACTCGAGCTATAGCGTTGCATCGTTTTTTATTCATTTAATGACCATCTTCTTCAAAACTACATTCGTTATTAAAAATTTGCATTCATTTAGAGTGAGGTTCAAGGCTGCACTCAAATCAAGAATTAATGGTTTATGTATCTGGGGTATGTGTTTCACTCCTTCATGAATATTGCCCTGAACATAATTAGACTTCTCCAATTTCACCTGGATAAGACGTGTATCTGATAAATACAGGAAATGATAAATTACACTTCTGATAAGTCAAATTTGTTATAACTTGATCAAACATACTGAAGATTTTTTGTAAAATCACCAGCATTACTTAATAACTAACAGTGGGAATCTACATACTACTTACTATTCATTTACGTTGAAGAGTCAGTAGACAACAATACTTGCCACTGTGTGATCACTAGCTAACACCTACTGAGAGTTCTTGGTTGGTTTAAAATTAACGCCGCAAATTAGTTAAATTAGTCGCATCTTAGTGGTCGTTTGTAGGTACTTTAAAACAATCGCAACAAAATGGAGAATAGCTTAGTAATTTATTTTGTTATGAGCTATTTTGTATTTTTAAGTCAAAATGAAATGTTATGGTGCAAAATATTTAGTGCTCTGCGTGCTCTTTGGTGACAAGCTGTTAGTCTTTTACGTGACTCTGTTTACACCTACTAACTCTTGCAAATAAATGAACTCTAAACCATTCGATTTGGTATCAATTGCTTAGTCTTATTTGCTTACCTAAATTAGAAGTACTCGCATTAGCCAAGACTACAGTTTGTCCCCCTAGCCCTATACTATTCACAGTGGTACTTCCAGTTTGCTGCGTTTCCGTTACTGTAGTCGAGCTCTGATTCGTTGTCGTCGTGACGGGTAATGAAATAATTAAGCTGGTTGGATGACCCTGAATGTTTCCCGTTGACGATACGTTCAAAGACAACGCGAAACCTGGCAGGTTTTGCAACCCTGGAATGCTCTGCAACTGCGCAATGTTCAAACTTTGTACATTAATGGTGTTTGAACTTTGCGTCGGAGGACTGGACATGGGACTCAAGACTGTCGTTGTCTTTGGAGATTGTACCACGAACTGTTGCGGATTAGATTTTGAACTTTGAATAAAATGTGTAGTAGTTTGTTGGGAATTACTCGTAGTTCCGGGTATTTTTTCTAATAGTAAAGAGTTCGTATTGGTTCCTACGATTTCAGTTCTGTCAGCCGCGGTTGTACTGATTAATGCACTTTTGTTTTCACTATTTGTCACTAATCGTTGCTGTTTTACCGACACTGTCGTAAAATTTGCATAATTCGCACTATTTAACGATATAGTCTGTTGCGTTTGCTGCTGTTGTTGCAATTCTTGCAGTCTATTATTGTTTAAAGTAATTACATTACCATGATTAATAACCCGCGCGTTTGGTATTGTCATTTTATGTGATATTAACTTTCGATTAATAGTCTGTATTTGCTGGGGCAATAGAGGCGTATGGTTGCCCGTAAGCTTCTGTTGCTGCTGTTGCTGTTGTTTGGCATTTGCTGGAATTTTTGAAAAAATAAAATAAAAATACGGTAAAACAACAATTCAATTTATAAACTAACAAT
Source organism: Cryptocephalus moraei (assembly GCA_946251905.1). Classification (NCBI taxonomy): domain Eukaryota; kingdom Metazoa; phylum Arthropoda; class Insecta; order Coleoptera; family Chrysomelidae; genus Cryptocephalus; species Cryptocephalus moraei. Next base: position 13,713,333 of record OX276453.1, on the reverse strand, counting down.
AATGATAAGAATAATTTTGTACCGTGTTTGAAACATACACAAACGTTTTTTTTTTTTTTTGGGCAGCACGTTGGATTTAAATCAGAGTAACAATAATAACAATAGCACCTTAATAGTTTCATTTGACAAGTAAAAAACCATTCATAGTTCGGCTTAATACATTCAGTGTAGGAAGTAAATGCTTCATACTTTAAATATTTTCAGAGCAATGTTTTCAAATAAGTTTAGATTGAATGTCACATGACAATTTATTGCAGTGCCTGCTCCAATATGCTGTGTGATCTGAAAAGGATACATTGTTTATCAGCTGTTAACACCTTGAATATGATAGTTTGCCTTGAAATATTTTAGACTATCATAAACATACACACAAAACCTTAAAAATAAATAAATAGGGAGATATTAAAATATTAGACCACAAGTAGCTATTTTACCAAACTTCGCCCAAAACTAATTGATAAAATTGAAATCAACTATATACTTCAGTCTACAAGAAATATTACACTGGAATAGAAATAATTTTAAAATTTTCCCGGAATGTTGATTACTTCTATAATACAAGAAACATTTCTTCTAGACCTCCAAGTGATAAAATTCATATAGTTCCAGGGTAGTCTGGAAACAAAACTGCGAATAGCTTGTAAACAAATGTGATGAAAATTCATTATCTTTGGACAGTATTTCCTAAAAAAATTGCTTTGTTCATGTATTCGCATTCTAAATCCTTACTTTTAACAAATTCATTTTGTGTTGTAGTCGGTACATTCCTTTTATTTCTATTTTCCATTTAAGGGCTAGTTAATAATCTTCAACATTTCTAGTTCTCCAATTACTAGTTAAGAGATTTGTCTTTAATGCAGGACATATACCTCAAATCACCGATAATGATAATTGTAGTTTAAACTTGCATTAAACTTGAATTTGCGCCTAGTATATAGGTATTACAAGTAAAACGACAAATAAAATACATTCGTCAATCCGAGATTTAAAAACACCATACATAAATGCAATACGAATGTGCAGTCATTTATAATGAGTGAAAAGTTTATTTGCAATATAAAAAGGAGAAATGAGATGGTAAAATGGAGTAGAGAAATTGTAATTACAGCGACACCTCCCCTAGAAAATTATTATTGAGTAGAGAAGATAGAACACTGAAAACCTGCCTATGTTAATAAAATTGTCAGTCTCTCAGTGTAGGGGACTCTATAGAAATTACAACAGAAAACAAAAGTAATTTATGTAATGTAGAAAATTGGAAAATTAACTAAAGCATTTAGCTTTTCTATTTCTAATGTACATTATAAGTGCCTTATTGTGTCTACTTAATTATGACGATAATAAATGAAATATTTTTTATTTGCAGAACACAAAACGATTATATTTCAGATAAAGAGAAGATCGTAATTATGAATCAACCAAAAACAACTACTCCCACAGTGAATATGAATCAAACCATCAATTCACACGAGTTGATTTATATTCTCGCCTTAAAGCGCTCTAAGCGAAAGGGCAATACTGAAAATTTTGGAAAAGTCGGTTCGACTACCAGTCAAAATCAAAAAAATCCCATTTCCAAAATTTCATTTCTTGCTGTAAAGAGAAGAGTTTAAAACGAATCCAATCTCAGATAATTTAAGACGAATAAAAAAAGAAAAATGAAATAAAAAAAACAATACTAACGTGTACCATTATCCGCCCAAATACCATACCATTCCCTACAGTCAGATCCTGTCCTGGTTTGCAACTGAAGCTTAAATCGCAGAGAAGTCTCATTTCTCGTCCAAACACTACCTGGGTGTACCCAGTGGATTCTGTGATGGCTGAACAATAGGCCATCAAGATAAACGGGAAATGTTGTTCCCAGTCTTGCTGATGCTGAGATGCCACCTTTGATAAATTACCCATGGTACAGTTCATTTTTTCGACTATCCCATTTGATTGAGGATGCAGTGCCTTGGTACAAGTCTTACGAATTCTCAGTTTCTCGCAAATCCCTTGGAACGTCCCTTGTCAGAATGTAGCTCTAATGGTACTTCAAAATGAACTCTTCACTAGGACACTTGCGACTTCTTGATTTGAGACTGCTTACGCTTCTGTAAAATATTCTATTGTCAGCAGGATGTACTTGTTGTCCTCGTCGGGTTCGGGAGAATGGTCTAATGACGTCTATGTCTATGAATGTCTCAAATGGATTTCACAAATTGTACTGTATATCGGTGCATTTGGTTTGTACTGGGATTTTTTACTGGCTGAACAGACAATATAGTTGCGACACCAATCGTTAACGTCCTTGGAGCGCTGTACCCAATAAAAACATTCCCGCACTTTCTGTAGCGTTTTCTTCATTCCCAAGTGACCCACCTGAAGTTCCATCATAAACATAACAACGAACTTCCATCAGTTTTGTCTTGGGTATGATAAGTTGAAGTCGACATTTTATCCCGCTGTCATATTCAAGCACCCTCTTAAGTAGCCCATTTTTTATTACCAGGGAGTCTTACAGAGTCTAGTACGATTTTAGAAGATGGCGCCATTTCTTGTCACAGTGGCTGATGTCCTTCTTCCTCCCACTTCCAGATGTGTTGAAGTTCTGGGTCGCTTTCCTAAGCTGGTGGCAGCCCCTCCGGTGACCACTCCTCGTCAGTAACCATTGTGCGATAGGTGCATCTGTATTAATGCTGCTTCAACTCTATTCTACGCTTAATCTCAAAATCTTATTCCTATAGACAGTCAATCCAGTGAGCTACCTGACCTTCCGGATTTTGAACTGCAGGAGCTACCTGATCGCCGAATGATCCGCCCTTGGCAGCAACTTCCTCCTGTACAAATGTTTGTAAAAGTGTTCCACTTACTTGACTGTGGCCAATAACTCCCTCCTCACGACACAGTAGTTCCTTTTCAGCTTTGACAGACCTTGCTGAAGTAGCCAATGATCTGCTCCTGCCCGTCTTCATCAGTGTCCAAGGCAAATCGTCCATCTTGAGTCAGGAACCCGAGATAGGTGGCGTTGTCAACAGCCCTTTCAATTCGCCTAAGGCTGCTTCACATTCCTCGTCCCAGTGGAAGGCGCGCTTCTCCTGAGTTGGACGAGTTAGTGGCTTAGCGACATCAAAGAACATTTACACTTAACAGCAATAGTACATGCAAAGCTCAAAGAAGTTCTTCAGCTGGTGTTTGCCCTTCAGGGTTGGCCATTTCTCGACTATTCGCACTTTTTTAGGGCAATTTTTTCATGTCGGTGTTGGTGACCATATGGCCCAACTATCGAATCCTTGTTCGTAGCAGGTCACACTTCTTCGGGTCAAGTTCGCAATATGTAAATACTTCTGTATCGATAAAGCAGCTCGCTTAGCACATTCTTTCTGACCCGGAAAGAGACTTACAGGAATCAACTATAGCTTCTTCGAGCTTCGTCGTTGGCTGGTCAGTACTCCCAGCCATCTGGTGAATCAGCGATAACGCGGGTGAGCAGGTTCCCACTTTCGTTCTCTTGCGAATGGTCATTGGATGGGCGTTTATGTTGATCAGCCTTACTGGAATTTCGTCAAAGCTCTTTTTCACTAGAACGCCCCAGCACTTAGGTTTCGCTGCTGCCTTGAACTGTCAGGTAGTCCGCACAAGATTTTTCCGCGGAAACTCGCAACAATGACTGCCTCACTCTTGGTTACCTCCATAGAGTCGTTAAACGGATTACCTGGGTTGGAAATGCAAACATTATAGTCGGGCCCCGAATTCCCTTAGTTAGTTCTCCAGTTCCACTCGTTGAGATTTAGCTAGGAATGGGCAGTTGAGATTCTAAATTTCCGCATTCCGCTATCGTCTACTGTTCCAATTTTAGTGTCGAATTTTGTCTCGGCTCCTATGCGACTGTTTGTTCCTTATCGCCCGCTGGCTTTTTATCTGTAATTGTTTATGTTCTTAAAGCTTCCGAAATGTTCCTAACTAATATCACCAGGTATAGAAACCGTTCCTTCAGGAAAAACTTGTCGATTCTGGGAATCATTATCTGCGGCCTATTAACTGACCCGGTTTGTCTCGACCTGTTACAAATGCATGTATTTTTTGAGATGATTGTATGGTACTACACGTGCAGCAGTAGGTATTTAACGCGATTCCACAGAGGTGTAGTCCACAAATTTTGGTAATACCTTCACTGTGTTAGCAATGCCTTTAGTACTAGTGCCAATGACCTATTATTTTTTTTGAGATTTTTCTTTCGTATCATAAGATTACATAATTTAACTTGACACGTCCTTTAGTTTCTAGTTTCAGGTTTCATTCAAAGATAAATTCGATATATGGAAGTTCTTTTTAGCACAGTTCTGAGCTTGTCGAATTGGTGAACTTACTTCTTTCTCAGTTGCAACTAACCAATATAAAAAAATAATGGGTCAAAAAAAGGGAAATGATAAGAGATACATACAACCCTTTGAGTTGAAGAGTGAAATCTGGGTATTTCATATTTCCTAGATGCTTCAAGATAAAGAATAAAATAAAGAGTCTTACAATTACGAGGAATTTCTTCAATTGTTTTTACCCGTGTATATATATCGTGAAAAATTATGTGAAGATAATTATTCACCCGTTTTTTTTTCCTGCAAAAATGCAATTTCAATAAAAGGTATCAAATCAACAAGTTTTTTAGTAGTTTCGAATTTGACAAAACGTTACACAGTAATATGTATTCTGCACATTCCGTAAAACAATAAGAATATGAGGCTGCTTTATTTAAAAATTGAAGAAAATGATTTCAAGTATTTATTTTACAATTTTGATAATTCAACCAACACATATTAGGGAAAAAAATGCCATACCTAATATAAGCTCCATTACTTTGAAGAAATACTGAACACACCATAAAACTGACCTGGTTCTCTAGGTTGGGGAAGTTGAGGTATTGGATTGGTTCTCCAATACTCATAAAACAACTAACATACCAAAAGGCCTAAACAAAATCTTGGAATTTAGGGTGGATCTGGAAATGAATGGACGTTGTAAAGAAAACATTAGTGAATTTTGGAACATGGGATGTACAGATTACCAACTAAAAGATTGAAATAATCACATCAGAAGTGGAGAAAATAAGCCTGGGTGCCTGGATATTGTCAACAACAATACTTTAAACAATACTATTTAAAAAAATAATATACATACAAAAAGAGGAAGTGAATCGTGATGTGAAAACAGTGGAAAACGTTATTCTACACATTAATAATGGTAAAGCATATGGACCAGAAGAAACATATTTACAGAAGTTGAAAAAGGGGACAAAAAACTGTTCCAAAATTAACCTTGCACTCTAAATAAATGTTTAAATGGATCCTGTCCCAGAAAAATAGCAGGCAGCTTACATATCATCAACCAATAAGACAGGTAATATACAAAATCTCAACAAATATAGCGGCATTTAAGTTGCCCAAGAATGAGTGAATTGCATGGAAAACATGTATGGGATATGATCGAAGAGAATTTAAAAAGAGTAGCGAGGAAAAACGAAGAGGTTTTTGCGTATGAAGATCATACACAAAGAGTAAACTATGCTATCCATGACACGAAATAACGTTTGAACGCTTTTGTTTTGCATGCGGAACGTACGATGTATTTGCGAACGGGCAAGGATAAATTGCCCACTGCCCAAAAATTTTTGCCCACAACGCATTATGCGTGCGGTAGTTTACCCACAACGCGTTCTGGTTCATTAAATCTACCCACTGTTCGGATAAAAAACGTTTCTATTCGCATCGTGGGTAAACTAGTACACCCACAACGCGTTGTGGGCAAAAATTTCGGACAGTGGCCGATTTCGGCTATTGCGAACAGCATATACATTTAACATACAGATTTGTTTTGTACAATATTACGCAAAATTATCGCTCTTATTGTGAAACAACATTAAAATAAATAAATTCAATTCACTATAAAATGTGAAGCAAAAATAATGTTATGGAGCCACCATTACATCACCATTACTCCATGACCTCTCATAAATACATGTTGTTTCTCAAAAAAATTATATTAATTTCATTCATACTTAATTTGTGAACCGTCAATTACGCTATCACTACTGCAAACCTTTAAATGTTCTGGTGCTGCACTTTTTTTTCACCTATGTTGGAAGCATTAATTTTAATGAACAGTATATTTAAAATAAAATGTGTAAATCTCAATCAGTGTGTTATGATTCAAACAAATTGTAAATCAATTGACTGATATGGTTTGAATTGCACCATTTTTTAAACTTAAAAAAAGTTCATTTTTTATTGCATTACGCAATGACTGATTTTAAAGTAATACTTTAAATATGTCAAAAAAATGCCAACATATAGCTATTAATAAAAAAGTCAAAAGAAAATATTTTCTCTTAATAACGCCCAGGCAATTAACTCAAATGTAAGTAGGTATACCCATCTGGGGCGAAAGGGACCAATGAAGCTTTGCAGGCCACCATCAAATGGGCCAACTGTTCGGTATCCACGAAATTACCTCAGTACATGGAACATGCATGAGAGACTCATGATGAATCTACAAAACACAGATGCACTACAGAGTTCATCGATTTCATGATTACTCTGGTAGGGAGAAAAAATGAGATATTCTTGTTAGTAGCTACAAATTTATATTTGAAATGTTAATGCAATCTGTGATCTCAGTTTTCTTCCTGCCTTTGTAAAGTCTTAACAGGCATTTCTAATGACTAATACAGATGGTTTGTTTTTGGTTTCCACAGATATACTGAGAATCTCTTTGTTGCATTTATGGAAAAAGTTCCCGCTTTTTGTGAAATGATTGATTTTAAACTATTTCCTAAACTCCCAAGTTCTTCATGGAGGATTAATTTCCAGTGGATATTCTTCAAAGAATATAAAATCTCCAATATTAGGACTTGCAAAAGACTTCACCATTCAAAAGATTTTGTTTTCTAGATTTAAAGCATCTCTATGAAGGAGTTGGAAATCTCTTGATCCATTTTGTACTCTGCGTAATGTATTGCTCTTTTCAAATACGAAGAGTACCTGTCCTTGACATGAGACACTTCATGTTATTTGTCCGTCCATGAAGTGATTAAGAATACATTTATTCATACCAAGCAACATATTTAGCACCTTCATATAATTGCTTAAGCATCAAAACATGGTCTTGTCAGTTTTTGGATTATATTTTGGACGTTTTGGTTTTTGTCAGAGCACATGTCTTCTTCTTTTAAGTCAGACACCCGTAACCTTCAACTACTGTTTTCATGGGCCGTTAAAATATTCTTAGTTACTTATACTTAGTTATTTGTTATGATAAAAAGAACGGGCCTGTCTTGTTCAAGATCTGTTGTAACTGGCCCTTCCCAATATTTTCCAAGATAGTCCAAATATTTAGTTTAGTTGCCTGTGGTATCTAAAGGGCACTAATTTGTTACTAATTATCACTCGTCAGTTTATCTAAATTTTCTTAATGCGGCATATGCAGGCCATATGGTACTGGGAAAATCTGTTATTTAATAACTTAACTCGACTTATTTCAGATCTTATGGAATTTGCTGCTGAGCATATTGCTTGTAAGGATCATTGTGGTGCTCAATGACGTGACTTGTAAGTATTTATAAATGAGGCCTCTAAATACATCTGATTCTAGCTATGTGGTCAGAGAGGGGGCTTGAGCAAATATGCTTCTAAATGGACTAAAGACTATGCGAACTTGATTTTAGACTTTCGAATAAATTATGTTTAGTAGAATCCTCTCAAATGATTTATGACACAAACTCAGTAGAATAACTAGTTTTTAAAATGTGTATAAAAAGTATTTACAAAAAAGCAATGTAATAATAATAGTCATTAGTTAAGACAAGTAAAGTTCAGCAAAAATTAATAAACTAAAAAGAGGTGTCAACTCACAGTGAGCAACAATAGCAGTTCAGTATAATTGAAATGTAATGAATGTAAACGGATAAATAAATACGGGTGTTTTTTTTTTTAAATTTCACCTCATAGTAGGCTGTGGATAGTGTTTGTGAATGCGCCTTACTAAAAAATGTCAATACTGAAGTGGGTTGACATAAACTCACTTTTTTAATGAAAATTGAAACTGCTCCAATCAGTTACTAGTGTCTTGAAAAAGACAGCTTGGCTCTGTTAATTAGGCGCAGATGAGCGAGACTAAATAATATAAAAATCTAAATGCGAGAACCTCTGTGAAAATAAACTTGACAACTCTTAACTTTCCACGGAATAATAGTCTTCGAAGTGCTTGGAACGATTTGACTTTTGATAATGACATTTTTTAGTAAGGCGCATTCACAAACACTATCCATAGCCTACTATGAGATGAAATTTAAAAAAAAAACACCCGATATAATTCAATATATTATATCCTATGAAAGTGTCTTCCAAATAACTGCCTTTTTAGATTACATAACCCTGTTTTAACATGAAAAATATAGTTTGCATATAAAATTTAAAATTAGACATACCTGCTGCCTGGAATTCTTGAGCGGAATTCATCAATTTGGTGGCTAATGCGTTGATGGCTTGATCTCTGTTAGTTTGGGCAGTTCCCTGTAGATGACTCAGCTATAAAACAAAAATAATATTATTCTCCAAATTTAGCGCAATTTTAAAATGTACCTATGCACGATTTTTTTTATGAAATATGGGTTTATTGGTTGTCAACTGCAACTGATTATAAATATTACTTTTGGTATGAAAACGACACCGGGGACATATTTCATAGGTTTCTATTAAATATTAATTAACGGCTGATAATTTTTCTATAGACAGCAGAACACATTTCAAATTAATGATACAAAAATGAATACATATATCTTATGAAAGAGATCTTACAGTATACCAAGGTCTGTAAAGGGTTGGAGTGCCAACAGATAAAAAAAATAATAAAGTATTAATTTACATATGAGTCGGACAAGTCTCATAAGATCTTCATAATAACACCACATTAGATAGGATTGAAATTTAGGTAGGTGATATTACAACCTACTTAGGTAGGTGATAAATACAAAAGGTGTGTTCTAACTCCCTGGAAAACCACAGTGATAACCATTCAAGACAGAGGTATTATACATTTAAACTAGGCTCTAAATTGTGAATGGAACAGTGATGGTAGTATTTTAACACATTTTGAACAATTCGAGAATCAGTTCCACAATGCTTCAAATAGTTAATAATCACGAGCAGGAACCGTTACTTACAAATGTGACTGACAAGCATAGTTAACCAACAGTTTATCAACAAACACAAGTTTAAAAATTTGTGACATTTGCATTGTTTGAAAATGTGCGATATTAAAAGAGATTTAATGAAATTAGAACTGTGTAGGTAGTACTTAATGGCACTACTTACACCTTAACTCAAATGTAATCAGTTTGTAAATACAAAACTTTTGGTATGGACAATTAAGAGATAGAAGTCCATTCACTTTAAGAAGAACCGTGGCCTTAAGTTTCACGGAGAGATATATTCCGTCGGCTATGTTCGATTTCCATAGTTTCATGTAATTCACCCTCCCACCACTGATTATACACGAATTACATGAAACTATGTAAATCGAACATAGCCGACGGAATATATCTCTCCGTGAAACTCAATACCACGGTTCTTCTTAAAGTGAATGGATTCTAATTAAGCTTTATGACTGAGGTGAACTCTTAAATGATTTATTGGTAATTAGTCAGCTGCATTTAAAAGAACATTTACAAAACTTACATTCTTGAAATTGCTGGGCCAGCATAACCAACACTAGTTAAAACTTAACTGTGTTCAAATGGGTCTCTCTCATTAAAGATAGCCAATGTTAGTAAAATAATCTGCCAAATTTATTCACCATTGAAGCATAAATAAATTTGGTAGTATGGTCTATAATTTGGTCTCATGCTAGTATATTATTGAAGATAGGATACACGTTTTCAAGCTGTTAGTTTTTTTATGATGTGTCAGTAATATTCTGGCATGCTAACAAATTCAAATTAATAACAAATAAATGCAAAGTCCTTACAATACTTACGAGAATAGGAACATTGGTAGTCTGAGTTTGCCGCTGTGCTTGGACTGTCACACTCGCTGTAATACTACCATTTACGACAGGCGATGTTATGGTTGCCTGGGTCTGTCCCACCTGTGGAGCATTAGACTGCGTCGTGGCTGCGTTCTGCGCCTGTACTGGTGGATGGGGTTGCGCCGTCATCCGCTCCTTGTATCCGGGGCTTAATCCATATTTTATTTTGGCGGATTTGCGGCCGCTTTCCGTAAAAATTTCCGTGAATTGGTGGATGTAGCGAGTCGTGTTCGCTCTGGAGCCCAAAGAGAATCTGCATGATACGCCATTTCTCTCATTCTCTTTGTGATCTCGATCTAAGTAAAGTTCACCAACATATTCAGAGTTAGAAGGACGCTGAAGGATGGATAGTTTAATATAATAAACTCTGGGTTTGTCTTTGTCCTTTGAAGGCATATCTGTTTCCAAAACGTACTCCTCCAAGAGCTGTGGAAGCCAGTCACTCGTCTTGTTGGGCTTCGGATAAGTCTTGAATTCTTTAACAATGACATCTGTAGATGGGGGACTGATTATTGGAAGTTCTAAGCTGGGCTTCGGTATCGGCTTGATCTCTGGTACTTTCTTCTTTTGAGGTCCAACTTTCGATTTCGCTCTCATTCTAGTAATGAAGCTATTAATTTCCATTCCATGCCTATAAGTGAATTGATCCAGTTTCCGTTTGCGGTTCACAGTCTTCTGTAAGGGTTTCTTAGCTGCTTGTCGGAACTGATGACTGTTCCATGTACATTTCTGATTATTCAGTTCTATCACACGCCGATAGACTGAATTGTTGGATTCTAAGCAGAGTGACTGTTCATTCGCCATTAATATCTGGGTTTCAAGTTGAGCTCTTTCCTCTGTACTCCAGTCGGGTTTCTCTTCTACAATGTTATTTATATCCGCTAACAGACTCTAAAAGATATCAACATCCATATTAATATACACCACATTTTTTATTACTTTACAACTTACTTTTAAGGTAGGCCTGAGTAAAACGTGGTGGGTATTACATTTAAAATGAGGGTGTGGCTGACGATAATCCCTTACTTCAGCGATAATGCAGCCATTATAAAAAAGGTAACTAAACTGACTTTCTAACAAGTCCAAAATAAATGGTGGCAATTCCTCGTTACTGATATAGTCGAGAAGTTCGTCCACCTCATAAATCCAATGTTTGGTTTCTATCATATTGGCAGTACTGGTGTCTTCAATAGAATTAAGATCGGCACATGGCATCGCCCTAAACGCAAGGGAGTAGCCTTGATTACCTGGATACAGATTTACAATCAATGTGTTCAGTCTTTCTTTAGCTACTAGTTTTTCTAATAGGAAAGTGTTGTATTTTGAATCCTGAAACAAAAATCAAATTTTAATTATGAAAACTCATCAAGAACTAAAAAATCTAAATATGTCATTATATAGCAGATACATTAAGTTTAATATTGGTTTTCAAAATTCGTTTTTAAAATCGTTCTAGTTAAAGTCTATGTTAAATGAATAGTTCCTGGATTAACATTAAGTTAGGATGGCTATTTTAAGAATTTTCAGAAATGAAATTCATCATAAAATATCTACTATAAATAAGGAATAACATTCAAAAGGTGTCCTTTACCGAATTTGGGACAAATTCATCTACTTCTTGGTGAAGCTCTTTTAACTTAGCGAATATATCGAAAGAAGGTTTATTGCCAACAGTATCAGGAACTTCTTGTACAGAAGATGAAGTTGAAGGCTCTTGTGGTCGCAGCGAAGGTAAGGAGGAACGATTTGGTTTAAACCGTTTGATTGAACGCTGGAACAACAAAATCTTAATTTAAAGATTTGTATCTCCTACTGAAACAAATTATTAATCCCTAAAGATCAACCTGCCTGTTTACATAGCTCAACAGTCATCACTTATGATAGTAAACGTAGGTCTCGAAAGTTCAAAATTATGCACTAGAAACTGGGTAGAAGAATCTGAATGGTGTACATTTTTAAACACATTAAACTGCTTATTCTTACATTTTACAAGATCTATATATACAATGTGTTTCAAAATGATTGTCATCTAGTCGGCAGTGGAATTCCCATGTAAAATAAAAAAAACCGCCTTGGGAAAATAGGAGTTTCTACTAGCTATACATAACCTCAAAATAGCCTACTTAATCTGTTTTAACTTCTGGTTTTTCTCTGTCAAAAGAAAACGAATTCTGAGTATTTGTCTATTTGTAGTATTTGTTTTGGCCCTGAGATGGGCCGTTAATTACCAACAGTACTTATTGCCAGTTTCACAATAAATGTTCGAAGTGTCACTTGTTGTCAGAATTAGATAGGTACAAATCAATAGAGCGCGGCACATCAAAAATTACATGCACAGAAATTCCAACGCCAACTAGATGACAATCATTTTGAAATACATTGTATTATATACAAAACAGATCCTGTGTAATATAATATGCAGCAGTCTATATTGACTGGATTTCAATATTTCATAACTTGCAAAGAGCAATAACCTTAAAAGAGCTATTTAAATAAAATACTTGGACAATAATAAATAGCTCTACTTCACACTTTAGGTAAATCTATGTGAAAAATTATCATTTAATCTACATTTCTGCCCGGAATTAAGTAGATTATTAAAAGGTTTATTACTGATATTAAGAGCAAACATAACATTGCGTTTTCTCGAATTTCTAACAAATCCAAAAGGATGAAAGGTATTTCTAGAAGTATATTACAAGGGATGTCTCTAGATCACATTCACTAACACAAAATATATGTAAAGTTAGTTTTTGTTAATGACTATGATTTATAAAAATTAAGGTTTATAACTAAATTTTTGTTGACAACACATTACAAGATGAACAAAATTAAAATGATAACAAGTAATAAAAACAATTAATTATAGGTATCTAACAACCTAAAACTAGCTATTCTGTAAAGGTAATGAACCTCAAACACTATTATTTTACAATTTTCTATTAATCATTGCTTCATTAGACCAAACAATAGTTGGTCTAAATTGGTTGGTGGAAAATTAGTTGGTAAATAAATAAATAACAAAAATAGTATAATAATAGAAAAAGAAAAATGTTTAATGAGTTCTTAACCCCTATATTATTTCAAAAGTAACTGAAGAAATCTACCTCATTACTACCCACTTGCACCATGTTAAAATTAATAACACATATATGAAAGCATTGGTTAGATAAATTTATCTTATATTTTTTATTAAAACATTGTTTATAAGTGTTAGCTATAGAAATACCGAACTTCTTCTAATTTGGTTAACAATAAAAAAAATGTCAAGGAAAGAGGTATTATTAATGAGAAGATGCTGAACTAAGAATGAAATTGGATTTATTCCAAAAATTTCAACATAACAGTATTCATTCAAATTTGAAAACAAAAGTACAAAAACTGTAAATGAAGGATAAAACAATCCCTATTACAAATTGTCAGTAATGTTTATAACTTTTTTCCGATAACAATATCGTAATATGATTATATACCAGAGCAATGAAGTGTGTGTGCTGATATAGTTGAGATAAATTGAGGTTAGGTCAAAAATTGAATGAAAACATATTCAAACGAACATGAAATGTGCTAATAATTTTCAGGGAGATGACAAAATATCAATCAAAAAGCACTGTTCATTTCTGTTAAAAAAAAGAATGGCACAAGAAGAATATTTATATGTAGAAAATAAAATTCTTGTACTTACTTCATCCTCCTCACATGCTGCCTCCAAGCTTTGCATTCTTGCAGAGAATCACTGTATTCAACAGTACCATCCAGACGAACGCATTTTCAGTCACAATATCCCTTATTCGAAGCATTCAAGAAGCTCCAGATGATCTAGAAGCACATGAACATTATACTTGTAGTACTGTTTACATCAAAACAAATGACAAGTATGATAAATAAAACAAGTGGATTATAAGATTCTAAATTGTTCCTGGCATTCTAGATTCCAGGAAGGAATATTATCTGAATCGGCGAAACTTCCAGTTGAGGCAAAATTTTAAGAATCTGACAAGTTGTTCAAAGATGACATTTGAGAAAGTTTCATCCCTTGAAGATCGACTTTGTAGGTCATATAAACAGAACTGTATCGTTTAAAATCAAACCTTACCCACTTCTAATTCCTTAGAATTAACATAAATAAACATTCTCACTAGAAGTCGCACATTTTTCTTTGAGAAAAACTTCCACATTCGCTAACTATAGGGCCGCAAGAATCTGTTGACATAACCCCTACGGTTCAAATTTTTTCATCACTAATCACTTAGTTTATTTCGGGAAAACTTTGCACTTGAATAAATTAACGCTAGAAACGTGTTATAATTACATGAGATATCACTATTTTTATAAAATTAAAGAAAAACCCAGTTTACAAACATACTGGGTGTCCATGATGGACCTCTATCGGTAAATTTTACGCGAAGACCAATCGCGAGGCAATACGTTTTTGGCGGAACATTTTAAACCACGCTCAAGTCCCAAGTCACATTTTATTTACACATTTTGATTATTTTCTTCTTTGTAAATGATAATTATTGTGTAAAAACCATAATGACGATTATTATATAGACGTATATACTTAAAAAGAAATACCCAAACATTTTAGTTTATTATAAGAAAAACGACAGTTATGACTTTGTATTCATTAATTACAAAAAACAATTAACGAAAAATTAGAGTATTTGGTGACGAACGAGAATCTATACCACACCAATTTTCTCTATGATGTAAATGACCATATCTTCCTCGCATTACCTTTGTGTACAAAATGACAAATTTCAAATATTTATTTCATAATTCTATGATTCCATCACAGTTTTAAAACCGTTTCAAACCACCACAAGATGTAAACTCGGCACATGATCCTACAATTTTGGTTTCTGAAACAAAACAATTTAAATCAGTCGATAATCGCCAAGAGAAATTGGGTAAATGTTAATCTTTTGATTGACCTTCACAATTAATTGAACTGATGTCGCTAATTAGCTTATTCCACAATGAAATAAACAAAAAGGGTGAAATGATTTGTTCCATTGCAAGTTTTAACTATTAATATTTTGGTTCTTCAGCAGAACTGAGAGAAATCATTTCTCTCTAGATCTCTTTATTGATTTTAAAGGGTTAAATATTGATTGTTTGACTGAAAAATCAATTTTTTTTAATAAAATGTTTATACTGGTATATAGGTACCTATTATATAAACGAGACTACAGTGGTGGCATGCATGTAGCTGGTTTAACTATCTGCGGGATAGTACATAATAGGAAATGAATGTTACGTATGAAACCATGCAATGATTTAGTTATTTTTTTCTTAAAGGTCAAATTTTAGATACGCAGAATGTAATATCCATTAGAAGTTGTAGAGATATGGAAATAAGTCATATTTTCTATGTTCGTGGCAAACAGTTTAGTTAATCTTAACTTCACCAATACGAGATAGTTCTAAAATAGAATAATTTTCTAGAGTGGTAACTGTTTGTAATTGTAAATGAATGAGGAATTTGAACAAATATTGAAATAAAATTAATAACAGGCGCATTTAAACGAATAAATGTTCATCAAAATGCTTTTGGGAATAATAATACTACGAATAACTTTTACAATTTATTAGAATGTATTATTAAAGCTGTTTGATACGTTCGACAAGCTAAACACCAGGGAACGCAAGTCGATCAGAAATTCGAAATTTGAAGTGACGAGGATAATCAGAAGCATAATTACAAGGGCGCATTGACAGTGTCTCAGACTACAATTTTAAATATTTTTTACTGGTACGTCTTGCATTGAAGTATGAAAATCATACATTATATACCTTATGAAATGCTTACTGCAATTTTATTACAGAAAAATAAAGGAGCGAAATTGTTTTCACACCTGAACGCGTTAACCAGACAATGAAATGTAAAAATGTGGAAAATAACTGATAATTCTGTTTTGTACGCCGTACCACAATTTTTTTTACGAAATCCTCAATCCTCACCACAATTTTTTGTTCCATGGAATTTATCTTTTTCTGGATGTACTATAATAAAAGTATGTAGATATTTAATTCAGAAGTTTCATTTGTATTACAATTTTAATAAGTAATTAATGTGTAATCATCCTGTAAACAAGCCAAATTTCAGTTTAAAATTCACATAATTCAGCGGAATAAACTTTCAGTCTATGTTTGACAGACATCAGACATATGTCTTTTCCCTGTTCTATGTTCGCACAGGTCGAGCGACGAGCGACTTAAAGCTTAAATTGGCGGGAATCTTATTGAGTGCCTTGAGTGGGAGTGGAACGAAATAAATTCTATAAGGGCCCTTTTTACAGCTCTTTGTTTGTTGTAAAACTCTGAGTGAGTGCACACATCTTGAGCTTTAACGCAATTAATTCGCTATTTAGTGAGCAAACCAGAATGGCCTTTTCAACCAAGATGTATGTCTTAAAGAGAAGTGAGTTTAGATTTATAGGTTACAGATTTTGTATAAAATGGATTTCATTTTTATCAGATGGACGCCGAGAGGACGTTTACATCGATAAGATCACTTCTAGAATCAGGATATTATGTTACGGTTTGAATATGGAATTCGTAGATCCGGTGAGTATGTTATTCATAATTCGAAAGGCTTCCTTTATCAAGCTTATAGAACAGCACCCTTGTACTGGACATGCGAACTTTAGCAGGACCATTTAGGGCACACTCAAGATCAGAATTAGAGGAGGGCAACTTATATTAGGCTTGTCTTAGTCTGTTAGTCTTGGGAAACGCTGAGTAAGAAAATTTTTGAGGAGCAGTTGCTCATCTCTGCCCACCACTAGATATACTTCTGTGCACAAGTATCGGTAGCCCAAGTATCAACTTGCGGAAAATGACTATTTTATCATTTATAAAATTTCA
The DNA here is from genome assembly GCA_946251905.1 of Cryptocephalus moraei. NCBI lineage: Eukaryota > Metazoa > Arthropoda > Insecta > Coleoptera > Chrysomelidae > Cryptocephalus > Cryptocephalus moraei. Next base: position 13,696,401 of record OX276453.1, on the reverse strand, counting down.
ACATTTTACCACGTTATTTAGCAATATCTGATATATGCAGATTCTGTTTTTTTTTATAACCGACTAGATAAATTGTTCATGTTATATTCTTGTTATCTATGTTACCTACTTATTTCTTGACCTACTAGTTTACTTCACTTCTGTTTTATTTGCTACATCTCTGCTGCTTCTCTGCTCTATTTCATTGCTTCAGTTGTACTGTTTTAATTTTTTTAGATTGTGTTTTTTTACACATATTTTATCTCTTTTGTTCTTTCATAGGTATGCATCACGATGAAAGTTATTAGTGGATTATACCCAGGGGTGACTACAGTCGAAATTGATACATTGGCTGCAGAAACAGCCGCTATGAAAACCACAGACCATCCAGATTATGCTACTTTAGCTGCCCGAATTGCAGTTTCAAATCTACATAAAGAAACCAAAAAACAGTTTAGTGGTAAGGAATTTATTTATTTATTTATTTCGTGACATGAGAATTAACAGCACGTAAATTAAACCAATAACCATGCTGGTGAAACAATATCATATTAATGAAGAAACTCAAAGACTCCAGAGTAATAGTTTTCAAATAGGGCAGTCTAATCTATTTAAAAATTAATTTTGTCTAGGACAGCATTGTGTGTAAGAAATAAATAAAGTTCATATTGAAAGGTAAAAAAGCATTATTTATGCTAAAAGTAACATTAGTAACTCTTTCCAATATTAATTTGTCCAGCACCAATTATAATAGACCTTGATGAGGACTTTGTGGGTCTAGCTTAATATTAAATAAGGAGTCCCCAACCCTAACCTATTGAATTTTTTTCCAAATATGATTCAAAATAATCTAGGAGAGACCTATGAATGCCATAGTCCTTAATTTGCTAATCAGAACTTGGTGGTTGACCAGTTCAAATGCTTTCCTGAAATCAGTGTATACAGCATGTATCCTCATTCCCATCAGGAATGTTCTTGATAATCCCCAAATAATAAAAACAACTAATTGTTCAGATATTTCAAACTGCCCACGTTTCGTTCATCATTATGAACATATTCATGGCTCTAAAATTATATATATGTATATATATATATATATATATATATATATATATATATATATTAAGTATCTCTTAAATAACTAAAAAAGTATCACTTGCATGTTATCAAGATAGAAAATTTTACATGTTTGACTGATAACTGTATACCGATTGTTTAAAAAATTTTTTAGAAGGCCATTATAAATATTAGAAATCTTCAAAATTGTGAGTGCTAAACTAGTGTCAAAAAATGAAAAGATGAAGGATAAAATCTGTAATATTTTGTGTTGAAAATGTGACAGTTTTCATAATATGTTCAATTTATTTGAATAATTACCTGATGTTTTAATATGTACCGCCTCTTTGAATAATCTTTCAAACCAAATTGATTCACGCTCTAATATCGAAACATTTTCAAAATCGAAATTGTGATTGTTCTCTATGGCATGTTCCACTAAACCGGAATGTGCTGAATTATTCTTAGTAATATTCGATTGATGTTGTAATCTCTTTTTTATATATTGTTGTGTTTCTCCAGTATACACCTTAGGAGGGTTACAATCGGAACATGTCACCTGATATACTGCGCAACTCTGTTTTTTTATAGGTGTTGGGTCTTTAATTTTGGAGAAAATGAGATTATTGAAAGAAGACAATGAATACCAAGCTGGATATATGTTTAGGGCATTCAGGGTTTTGAAAGTGAAATTTTCTATGTTGTTATGGTACGGGAGTCTTATAAAAAGTTTATCTTTTGTTATTTGTGTTGTGTTATGTGGAGAAGTTAGGATATTGATATTATTATTATTAAGACTGTTTGTTAATTGATCTATTCTTTTATGTATGGTGTGTAATATAAACTGTATGGGATACATGTTCTTAACAAAAGTTTCTATTATGAATTTAATGTTTTGTATTTTATTTTTATATTAATATTTTATATTTTCTATCTTGATAACATGTAAATGATACTTTTTTAGTTATATAAGAGATACTTAACATTTATATAATTTTAGAGCCATGAATGAATATGTTCATAATCATGAACGAAACGTCGGCAGTTTGAAATATCTCAACAATTAGTTGCTTTTATTATTTGGGGATTATCAAAAACATTTTTGATTTCATCTCACCTCCCCGAGAACATTCTCCCATATCCTCATTCCCCATTTCCATTGTACTTATATAGTATAATTAATATAACTAAACAGGTTAATAACTGTAGATCGTCCAATACAGAAACCATATTGATTTGCAACAACCACATGTTAAAAGGACGCGTGTGAAACTGTAACAAGGAATGTAGTTATATCATAATACTGCAAGAAATCACATATCTGTTTTAAACAATCATTTGTGAGAGACTTAAGACTATATAATTATAGTAACATGAAGTATTAAATGTTTTATTCACATATACAATTTTTGATTTATATTTTAAGGAAGAAAATTGCTTCAGTCAAAATCCTCTTTATAAAGAGGACAATAATTATTCTTACTTGTTGTTTTATTAACTTTCCTCTGTATACGGATCTTTTCTATCGAAACGCTTGGTGGGAAACCAACAAGAGCAAAAGAGAAACCAGCAGTAGTTCTTTAGCAAGACAGAGAGAGAAGTTTTGCAAAGTTGCCGGCCGAGCACGCAGTCCAAGTTAACGCGTGTATCGCTTCACACTTTCGGATGTGTGCGGTATAGTGTGCGGAGCGGATGACTGTAATGTTTCGCGAGCTAGCAACATCGCAAAAGGTCGTTCTCTGTTTCGCTAACGAGAAATATATGGCCTTTCTCTCGCACTTATGTTGATCCCACCGTGCGACTCTTTAGAAACGGTCTGTATAGTTGGAGGTATTTTTTAGATGTTGTTTAATTCAATGTTCAGTATTGAATTTGTTAATATTTTTCTTTCATCTTTAATGTATGTCTAAAGAATATACATTGAATATACCTAAATTTGATTTGCTTGAACTAGTGAATTTTACCATATGAGATTATTTCTTATTTTACCCCTTAGTCATAGTCCTACTTTTTATTTAAAAAAACTGTAATTTCTGTTAAACCCTTCGTTTGATAACTTAAAACAATATTAACTGACGTTTGTGTTTGCTTGCATTTTCTTTAAAATGCTTTACAGAAAACACTTTTCCAAGCGCTTCAATAAGAATGAAATTTAAATTGGCTCTATTAACATGGGTTATGCACTTCGGTAAAGCGGTCTCTTGGATAGTAACTACAAAAATAATTTTTTGTGTAAGTCAAAGGGAAGTGTAGTTTTCTTCTATATATATATATATATATATATATATATATATATATATATATATACGTGTTATACCGCTTATACAGACCCAACTTGACATACTCAGTAATCGTTATGAGACCAAAAGTGACCTTACCAGACCCGGCGTCGGGTCTGGTAACGTTTTCCATTGTAAAATGGTTCAGGAGTGTGATAACACCTTATAAACGAAATTTCAGCCGGGCTTGAAAAGTCGGCGAAATTAGTCAGTAAATACAGAATTAGTTCGCGCGATTTCTGCTCAGAGGGAGCTGCCGTTTTATACAAGTACCGGATATATGCGTTTGGGTGAATGGTATATACAACCGACGCTGTCAAGCCTGAAAATGGCAACAGCGCATAATCTTAATAGCTTATAAAATGCATTTATTTGGTAAAACCTACAGTACTCATTAAGTTTAATAACACATTAATAAGTATTCATTTTAAAATCTAAAATCTGTTTTCAATATGTTGTTGCATTTTAAATATTTTGAGTACGGCCGGTGCTCATTGGCACAATCTGTCACACGCGCTTCTTCTTCACTTATCGCTGTTTAAAAGAGGGAAGGTAGAAAACCACTTGAAGGGGCCCTATTTCTTTTAAAGAAGTATATATTAGACCATTCAAGACGGTACCTTTTTTTTGACTGTGTATGGACAAACTGACTGACTGGACGACTCTACTGCACTTTAATGCTTAATATTTAATTTTTTAAAGTTTTTGAATTTAACAGTGTACATTATGCCTGAAATTGTTGCCAACAAATGGGAAAATTTACTTGATATTAATCTTAAGGAAAAATATTCTTCATGAAAAGTTGTGCATTATATAGGAATCAATAATCAAGAATAAAATTTTTAAATTAGTAGTATACAGGGAATATCAAAAATAGTTATTTACGCTGAAGAGAAAAGTGCTTTTTAATTTAATTACGGAAAAAATGTAATTCAAATATATTGATAAGAATAAAAAATAATGTAAATAAGTCAAAATGCATGACAGTCTAATAATTCATTAATGCATTTAAAGTAAAAAAAATTACTAAACACTAATAAATTTCTTATATTTATCTTATTCAACAAAATGTCAAAAAAATGCTAAAGTGCTAAGTAATTATTTATTTTACTTTAGAGTCGATATTTCAATCACCTAATAAATATTATTTGTCAAATAACATATTTTAAATGCAGAAAAAACAAGTTAATTGACCAAAAAAAAAAATGTTTATTAGCAACTTGCTAAGAGATTGAAATACACGGCCTTAGGACCGGTACTTTGGGTCCTGATTAAACATCGGATTAAGTTAATCCCCGATTAAAACAGTCAGTCAACTTATTCGCAGTTATCAATAACAAACGAAAGTAGTCGTACTTTAGTTGGTTGGCTGTTTTAATCGAGAATTAACTTAATCCGATGTTTAATCAGGACCCAAAGTACCGGCCCTAAATGTATTAATTAATTATTTGAATTCCATTTGGACTTGAACATAATTTTTCATTTCTATCAACATTTTTATATTACAGTTTGTTCTGTAATTAAATTCAGAAGCACTTTATTGTTCATCATAAATTAATATTCTTACATCAAAATGAATTTAACAAATTTGATTCTTGCTTATTGATTCCTATGTGATGCAGAACTTTATATAAAGAAATTGTTGTGTAAAGTTAATAGTATAAATAAATATCCCATTTGTTGCCAACAATTTAGCAGTAAAAGGTGAAATGAGATATTCTTAATTCTACAAAATTGCACATATTTTCTTTAATATTTTAAAATCCCTGGATTAAGTTTTATTTTTTTTCTTTTTACGTTATGCTTTATTTATTTTTAAAATATGGCTTCTCTAATTTTAATCAACCGAAGAAAAAATTCCAAAATTCGACAAAAATAACTGAAAATCGAACGAAGCAACGGTACATTTTAACCATAGAATTAAATAAATTGCTTTATTAAATAAACTAAAATATATTATAATATACAATAAATTTAATCTTTTAAATTTTTAAAGATGACTTTAAAAGTGTAAAACTTAAGGTAGTAACACATGCCCTCGGTTTCTTTAAAAAACAAAAAAAATACACCTGTGTTACGTAAAACATTAATCTCTTGCCAAATTAGCATAAAAAATAACATTTTGTATGCATTTTGTGGGTTTTTTCATTAGCCCTAATGAAACGTTGCAATCTTTTTTTTATTATTAATAGAGCTATTTTATATATTAACAGAATTAACAAAAACATCCTCTACAAGAACTTTTTAGAGTTTTTCGAGTTTTTTAACTGAGTTCCATTCTTTTACTATGGGTTTTACAGTTATTTACATGTACGGTGCATGCATTTTATGTTTTTTAAATGAGTCGAGGGCAGTTTACACTATCTTAAACGGCAGACCCTTTCTGCCAGAGCCCTAAATTATTTCTGCTGACTACTATCACACCTCATAGAAATGTTCGGTAGTCGGTAAAAAAATACTTTCTACTTCTAAAGTGCGTCTAATTGTTTCTGAAATTTCCTTGACTCAGTACCTGAGTTTACACCTCCTATCGCCAGTGATAACATTTTTTTTGAGCGATTCATTGCTGGAACGTTCAAATAGATGTCTGCTCACCATTAACAAATAATGAAATAACCACAAATATATAACCACAACACTATCCTTTTCGAGCGTAAAATTGTGTGTATGTGATCCCCTAAACATGGCAACGTTGCCGGGATTGATAGCGTTGATACACTCTAGTTCTGTTATACAAAAGGGTCTCGCAATACCATCGAACGTATTACGGTTCAATAACGGCTATTGAATATGTTGAAATTTTTTATTGACGTTTTTTGCTACCCCTCTAAAGTTGCCTTGCTTGTTATAATAAAATAATGCATAAATTGATTTAATTTATTTCTCTAATATCATTGGTTCTAGTGGGTCTGAGGTTGTCTGTCAAACATAAAAGGTCTGATAACGTCGCCTCTAACAGTATATATATATATATATATATATATATATATATATATATTTCATATACTTAATTGTGGCACTTTTTCGTCAATAAGTAGATTGAAAATTTTCAATGTGCTAAAGATTAGCTAAATTGGAAATATTTCATGACTAAAATAATACTGATTCTATAAAATTTCATTGCTAATCCTTGTTTCTTTTTGTAGAAGTCATAGATGACTTATACCACATGAAAGATGTCCGAACTGGAAAACCAACATCAATAATATCTGATTACCACTACTCAATTGTGACCAAGAATGCTGATCGTCTCAACTCCTGCATTATATACCAAAGAGATTTTGATTACAATTACTTCGGCTTTAAGACCTTGGAGCGTTCTTATTTGTTGAAAATCAATGGCAAAATCGTTGAACGTCCTCAACATATGCTGATGAGAGTGGCCATTGGGATTCACGGTGAAGACATCGAATCTGTTGTAGAAACGTACAATTTGCTTTCAGAAAAGTATTTTACACATGCTAGTCCTACACTGTTCTCAGCTGCCACTGCCAAACCACAATTGTCTTCTTGCTTTTTGTTGGGAATTTTCAAGGATAACTTTGAAGGTATTTTTGATTGTTTGAACAAATGCGCTGTAATATCAAAATCGGCTGGTGGAATAGGAATTCATATTCACAACCTTAAAGCTAAAGGAGCACCTGTGGTTGAAACTCATTCTCAATCTAAAGGTATAGTACCAGTTTTAAGGATGTTTAATCACACAGCAAGGTATGTTGATCAAGGTGGCAATAAACGCCCTGGAGCTTTTGCAGTTTATCTAGAACCATGGCATGCAGACATATTCACCTTCTTAAATTTAAAGAAGAATACTGGCCAAGAAGACCTGCGGGCGAGAGATTTATTTTTTGCACTGTGGATCCCTGATCTATTCATGAAAAGAGTAAAGGAAGACAAGGATTGGTGTTTGATGTGCCCTTCTGTATCCCCAGGACTTGCAGATTGTTGGGGGGAAGAATTTGAGAAACTATATGAGAAGTATGAGACAGAAGGTAGATTTCTAGAGAAAGTGAAAGCAAGAGAAGTGTGGAAAGCAATTATTGTTTCTCAAGTTGAAACTGGTACACCTTATATGCTTTATAAAGATGCATGTAATGGAAAGAGCAACCAACAAAATCTTGGTACTATTAAGAGTAGCAATTTGTGTACGGAAATAGTGGAGTATACTGCTGCAGATGAAGTAGCTGTGTGTAATTTGGCATCTATAGCTCTTAACATGTTTGTTAACTCGGACAATTATACTTACGATTTCAAAAAATTAAAACAAATTGCCAAAGTAGTCGCGACTAATTTGGATAAAATAATAGATGTTAATTTCTATCCTATACCGGAAGCCAGGAATTCAAACATGCGTCACAGACCGATTGGCATAGGTGTTCAAGGTTTGGCAGACGCTTTTATTCTCATGCGTTATCCATTTGATAGTGAAGAAGCATCCTTGCTCAATAAACAAATTTTTGAAACAATTTATTATGGAGCCCTGGAAGCTAGCTATGAGTTAGCACGAAAACATGGACCCTATTCAACTTATGAAGGGAGCCCTGTTAGTAAAGGTGTTTTACAATTTGATATGTGGGGTGTTACACCTACACCCTTGTGGGATTGGGCCGAATTGAAAACGAAAATTTCTAAATATGGTATTCGAAACTCGCTGCTCATTGCCCCAATGCCAACAGCTTCAACAGCTCAAATCTTGGGCAACAATGAATCAGTCGAACCTTTTACATCAAATATTTACACCAGAAGGGTGTTGTCAGGAGAATTTTTAGTTGTGAATCACCATCTGTTAAAAGATTTAACAGAAAGAGGGCTCTGGGATGAGACAATGAAGAATCAAATCATCGCAAACTTTGGCTCCATACAAAATGTCCCCGGTATTCCAGACGATCTTAAAGCTATATACAAAACAGTTTGGGAAATATCACAAAAAGTTGTGTTAAATATGGCCGCTGATAGAGGTGCTTTCATTGATCAAAGTCAAAGTTTAAACATACACATTGAGAAGCCTAATTATGCTAACCTTACGTCCATGCACTTTTATGGTTGGCAAAAAGGATTAAAAACTGGTATGTACTATTTAAGGTCGAAACCGGCTGCTAAACCTATTCAGTTTACTGTTGACAAGAGTACATTGATTGTCAATAAACAAAAAGAAAATCAAACTGCATTTGTGAATTGCAGAGATGACTACAGTCAAACTAATGGGATAGGAAATGGCTCTGCTGCAATTTACCAGAATGGAGACAGTAAGGATTTTTTCAGTGATTCTGTTGGTACACCAAAATGAAATCTAGGTTACTCCGTTTAATAAACTATTTTTATACTTCCTACTTTTTATATGTTTATGATAAACTGAACATTGAAAGCGCCCGGTTTTGTGTTTTTCGTATCATTTATTGATATATGTTATATCATCCGTAGTTTCAGTTAAGCATTGTTCAATCTTGTCTTGTGAATTGATTAAAAGTTTTTAAAGTCTGTTTGGCGTATTTCTTTTTTAACTTGTATCATGTATGCATTTTTGTTCTACACCTATTTTGATGATCAGTTATTAGGTATCGAGAGGATAAACATGAAACGTCTTATTTAAATAATTTATTATACATGTTGAAGCATTAGTGTCAACAGTATTGGCCTAATATTGCTTCCTAAACAAAATAAAAAAAATATTCATAAAATACATATTAACCATTATATTAACAGATGTTAATTAACAAAAATGAGGCAAACATATTGAGTACAACTAAAATTACTTTTTTTATACCTATACATAATGTTATTTTTATAAACAAATGAAATCCAATTCAAAATACAGTTTACACAGAATTATGTAATTGTTGAATAGTACACTTGTTAGTTTTGGTAACGTATGACTTTTTGGTGTTATAGAGTCCTACTCTTAGAATTCTACAGTAACAAAAACAATTCTAATGCCTGAAAGTCATATATACCCTTATAAGTAGACCATTTTAAATTACGTTGTGAGAAAAAAAAACAAGAGTAATTAGTTGCATCAGTTCACTGTAGTAAATTATTTTGTGTATTTTGAAAGTAAAACATCTTCGTGCATATTTTATATTTAAATAATGTAATATTGCCAGCTAGATTTAAAAAAATGAAAACATCTAATAGACGTAATATATTAACAATTTATGAGAATGTAGGAGTAAACCTAAATCGTGGTAGGACAAAAAAGCAGATTTTTTATAATAGGCTCTTAAATGTTTATGGTCTCCTCGTAATTGTTCCTGAGTTAAAATCGAACATTATATAAATAACGAAAGTAATAATTTGAGCATGTTGCTTTTTTGTTAACCTTACCAAGTAGTTACAATAAACTTTCACCTGAACTCCTGAAGTGTATTAAATGTTTCAATTCCGCTTGATGTACCTTTGCAAAGAAAAGCGTTAATTTCATAACGTCCTTGAACGTCATAAATGCGGGTACAATGTAAAAGTCGGAAATCAAGTTTATGGTATCTGCTCGTTGAAAGGAAGTCTCCAGTTTTGATCCGAAAGAGTTAAAATCATATATTGAGCTAAGTTCTTAGTATCATAATAGGACTTTTACTGTAATAAAAACTAAGTTGGAATTAAGAACATTTGTTTCGCCGTAAGTATTTTAATATTTTTGTACTGAACAACATATGAACTTATTGAAATTTCGAATAAAGTTTGAAATAATTTCGAACAAAAAGTCTCAAGAGTTTTTATAAATTTCCTCTAATCATTTTTAATTTTTCATTTTGTGAGTGATAACTATTTTGTTGGCATCCAAATTTACATTGTATGCATTTGTGTATAGGAACTGCTTCCCTGAATAAGATGTTAAAATAAACTTTATATTACCTAAGAGGTACCTACCTAACTAAATTTTAATTCTCACTTAACGTTGTGGTTCTTATACAGATAGTAATTTTGTTGTATTACTTTGCCTTCTTTTCTCGAAATTTTATTTGTAACTTGGAAAATGATTTAAAATATATTTTACAGATATGCCAAATAAAATCTCATCAATAAAAATAGGTACGTACATAAACTCTTCATATCAACTATTATTATGAGTTAAAGCTGTTTCAACACATAAACTATGATTTATATATTCTATAAATCTTTACAAACCGATATATATTATTTTTATAACTTGTACCTACATATCTATATATTTGACACAATGTACAATGTTCATTTATTTAATAAAACTAAATTAATTACACAAAATATCAATTCATCTAACGCGAGAGACGACAGATATTGTTGGAATATGCACTTAGGTAATTATTGCATTACAATTTTTTAGTCATGTACAAACTTCTACATAGCTTAAATCACGATATGCCCGAAAAGTATCTCGAAGTTGACCAGCAACTGAAGATACGGATATTCAAGTGATAGATTATCTGGCCTTTTAAAGTCTAATGGATGATATACATTGTAGTTACATATCTATATTACATTTATATTTGTCGAGTATATAAAGTATATTATCAAAGTATATGATCCGTTTCAAAGCGAGAAAGAGAAGAAAAGTAAAATGGTCCTGCTACACATATTTAAATTGTAGGTATTGAAGTTTTGTTATTTCATTGGCGTTAGTGACAACTAGCTATTTTTTGCATATCTAGTGAGCATTTTGCATGGTGGATGAGCAATGACACTTTTTCAGTCTGAAACGGAATACAATCGAGATGAGGTTATTGTTCTAAATAAACACTAACATATTAATCGTGATCGTAAACAGAAAGGCGATAGTAGTCACAGCCCACTTACCAGTTAAATAAAAATAACCCGTATCTGAGATGTACAAGCATCTTTACATAATTTAATTACTACATGTATCTAAACGTGGAAAGCGAAGGAAAACAATATATGTAGTTAAATACCTGAGATGAACGCTTCAGAACTAAGAAGAAATGTTTGTGACCCAACAGTTAACAAGGCAAGTATTGGTATATGATCGATTAAAACTAAACCTCTATTACGATCCACCCCAAAATGGTGATAATTGTGAATTGTAATAAAACTTAAACTAAGGTAGAACGTACGTAAGTGAATAAAATGTAGGGATTGCCTAAGACGAATTATTTAAGAGTTTAAATTTTTTTAAAAAACCATTGAGAGCGTCAAGATATTAGATAATATATTAGATCCATATATATAATATATAGTCGCCTCTTGAAATGAACACATCATTAGCACTCTGATGTTCTACATACGTTAACTAACATTAACTTCTTAAGTTATCTACAATGTACCTATGTTTTGTAGTAGGGGAATAAAAAAAATCTTGTTTTATTCTGAAGTAGGTATATATCGTTTTTGATGTTGATCTAAAAAGCAACAATTACAAGCCAGATTGTCTCCAAATTATAAATTTATGGATAAGTAACGAGAATGATACAAAATGTTACCAATAAAATGCTGAATCTTAGATTTGGAAAAATTAGAACTTGTAATTATTGAAGTACAAACTACTATTACAAGGAGTTTTGGGAGGTTTGAAGATTGTATCAAAATGCAGCAGCACTGTACAATTTGAACGACACTAAACGTGCCATAAAAAAGAAAGATAAAAAGATTAAATGTTATTGAACGGATAATGGGATTATCAATACGAAAGATGGCACCTCCTATTTTGTTTTCTAAAATGTAACATTTATACCAGATAACCTACTCCTTTTTCTATGTGCATATAGACCGTAATGAATAAATGGATTTTTACCACTTTAAATAAGATTTAAACCCATATTTGCAATTCATCAGGTACATAATGGTCAGTAGGTACTTAAAATGTTTTTAAGTATATTCTCTTTATATTTCTATGACAAAGAACTCAGAAGATTCTCCTTTCGTGTACTTCATTTTAACTAGTCTGAAAATTATTTTTTTTTAAATTAATTATTAGAATTCAACTTTAACGAGAATTGATGTTTGACCCTCTTTGAAAAAGTGGAACCTCTATTATCTTTTAACTTAAAAATCCTAACTGTGAGAACAGGCCATTGAAGAAGATGCTGATTTAACCTATTCCGAGAATGGTTCTAACTGACAGAAAAGAACTCAGTGATAGGGGCAGTGGTGGCTAAGTGGTTAGAGTAGTGAAACGCGAAGTCAGTTGGTCAACGTTGTAATAGGTTGTAATAGTGTAATCTGGCCCACTGCTGTTGAGTGGGTTGTGTGTGGAAAAATGTTTCCTAAATCTCCCATATCTACAATAAAGTAGTACAGAATCGCATCTTTTGCAGCAGGCGAACTAGGATAACACCCCCTTGAACTCACTCGAGTCGGTAGATCACAGACGAACAAAAGCATAAGATGATTAGCTGTAATCGAGGTTCCGTTATAGCCAACATTCTTAAGTTGTCGGTCCCATCCAAGTTAGCGTTAGTAGCAATAAGAGACATTCTATACCAGAAACAATTAAAAAACAGGCAATTTAATCCCGTTTGAGCAGGGTTCCAATAGTTTCTAATCATTATGCACATGTTTTTGTTAATAGGGGCAGCAGTCAAGTTAAAGGAAGGTTGTAAAATCCATATATCGCTAGTGGCCCAGTACCTGCACAAAATGTAGGTACACTCATATAGTCAACACAAGCTCTAGAATATCGCGCCATTTATACCCAAGGAAGACAAGAAGGTCCGCGGCACTGCCCGGCATATATGAAAGGTAAAGAATACCTTTTACGGTGTCACTTCGGCCTGGGTGGCGGTTGAGGCGGTGGTTGAGTAACCGACATTTGCCTGGACGTGCGCGTCGGCACAGGGGGTGGTTTACCCGGTTGGGGAGTCGTCGTGGAGAGTTGGGTGGGAACTGTTTTGATCAACCCTGGTGGCGGGGCAGGAGGGGCGACTCCGGGAGGGAGGGCCGGTGGGGGGTATTTCGGGGGGCCACCTATGGGGGTGACCGAGCCAGGTTCGGGACTCGACGGGGGTGGTGCGATCGCCAGGCTTGGGCTAACGGCAGATTCGTGACTAGGTGTGGGCGATGACGGTTTAAGGCATGAGGCGATCGGTAACTGGGAAAGGGGGATGTGTTTGGCAGGTTTGTTGCCAGACTTGTCGCTTCCGGCTGCCACATAAGAGAACACGCAGAGCACAGAATAGCAGATTTGGTCAGCCTGTGAATAAAAAAGAATTTCCTATAATCTCCTTTTATGTAGTGAAATACGACGCGCAAAAGGCAGATTATTAATTAGAACAGAGTAAAACATTTTAGATGAGCCATCTTCAAAATTTAGCACGCAAACATATCGCCAAAATTCTTGCACCATGTGATATTTTACCAACCTGTGCTTTTATTACGGCCAATGTTATTGTACATTTATTTCCTGTTTTGTCGCCGTTTTTTATCCATATAAGGTAGGTACTCAGAATGTTTGCTATCCAGCCATAAATAGTTTCTATATGACTTGTATTTGATACAAATACCTTTATTATTTTTTTATTTATATGTCCGAAAATTTAAGAAAATTCATTTTCTGCGTTTAATGCTGCATAATGCATGATTGTTGAAGGGCATTCTACAAACGATGACAGTGGACAGCTATATCAAGAACATCATTTCACTCATAGTTAGTTGAATGGGTGCGAAGCATGTTGGGAATAGCATATTTTGAGATTACTGTGGCCAGCAAACTCTCGAGACTTGTAAGTATACAATAGAATACATGTGGAATTATTTTGCACAGGCACTTTTCAACACAAATAGTGCTGACACCTTCAAGGAGTTCACAATTGTCGCACAAAAAGGAATGGAACATCCTTTTGATGGACACCATTAAAATCATTATTATTTCAATACCAGGCAATACATTACTAGAAAATAGATGAATGTATGCTGGCTCTAACGTTCTTTAATTTGCTCTTGAATTATTTTTTCGCTTTTTGTAATGTAAATGTGTTTCCCATTGATCGACATTTATAAACTTTTTTCTTGCTAATGGAATTAAATAGTTAAATAAAAAATTAAAATTGATATTACTTTGCAAAAAAAGTAGTTACCCATGCATTTAAAATATTACTGTTCAGGTTTAGCAAACACATGAGTCCAATAATTTTGACGACATGTATATTAACTGCAGACAGCCTTCTTACAGGTGTAAAGGAGTGTCTGGTACAAAGTTTGGATTTTTTCAATTTTTATGGGTAAGTTTCTGTGTAATATCCTTTTTTAGTCTACTATGTTAACACAGATTAACAAAACCACAGAAAGCGTGTTAGTCATTGCTTAATTATAAATAAAAAAAGAAAAGAAAATATACCTAATCTTACTTTATAAGTGTGCGATGTCATGCATTCGAACTCGACATTAAGATATGTTGTGTTATGCAAATTGATAATATCCGGTGGAAATTATGTAATATCTGGCTAGCCTATAAAAATTAACATAAAAATCGTGCAAAAGTAAATATTAATTGAATAAAACAGTACCACAATAGTTAGTGTCGAGTTATTTCTTACCATAGGAGATTTGTATTTCCTCTGAATGACCTGACGAGTCTTGGGATCTGACAAAAAAAAACATTTAAAGGTAATAAAATGACACGAAGAGACCATAGAATAATACTTACTAAATTCTTCTATAACAAAAATGCTGCCCTTCTGCGTGAAACATTTCTGTATATGAACGACTCTTACAAAAAACTGAAAATGGGAATTACACAAGTATTAAATAAATGCCGTACAGGGGTACGGGGGAGGGTCATCGAAATATTTTCTACTGAACCTTGTGTCCTTATGACTTGAGGGGAACCTCACAGATTTCAATGAAAGGTATTATTTGTACCTAGAAAATCAGTTTGTTCTAACAAGGCTGAGTAGATCGGGTTATCATGACAGCCAAAAGCAAAGAAACGTGCTCTAATATATGTAAAATTTTAGTATACAGCCAGCATGCAAGAGCCCTAGGCAACTTCAGAGATGGTTTGACAAAAAATGTAAAATGAACCTACTTGGTTAAAAACTAACAAAACATGTGTAATACATGAGGTGTAATTAGATGTGTTGGAAAAGTGTGGTTATATCAAAAAACTAGTGCAAAGTGTGTTCTGGACTGCCATGCGGTCAAACCGCACAGATGGAAGCAACTACTTCGGCTACATTTAGCGCAACACTAAAGTTTGTCATTATAATTTAATTTTTAATTTTATTATTAACTCGGTTGTTAGTCATAAAAGGCGTCTACAGAAATAAAGCCACAGTTTATACAACACGTTTTTTTACTTATTTCCATTCTAAACATACTAATATAGACGTAAGGTTCTTCAACACTAAACTGTGTTTAGTATGATATAAACGTTCAGGTTAGGTTAGGTTAGATGTATACGTCGCGGGTGCCAACGGGATGCATTAGCTGAAGATCTACAGGAAAAGCGTCTAAACTAAACAATAAGACTAGTTACTAAAAAACTAACGACCAAGAATTAGTAGACCAATTCGTTGTTTATATACCTCAAAGTCCTGCAAGCAGCATTTCGACGTGGACGATATGGAGAGAAAGAAACAAACAATTAGTATCTTACTGAGAGAGAAAGGACCATCTCAAAAGTTCCTATTAAGCGATTTTAACGAGGAACCGTCTACCCGAAAAAAATCATATCGATAAGGAGACGATCCCTCGAATGATTTTATTTTTGTATCTGTTCAAGACCACTCAGTTTGAGAAACATCCATAGAATAAAAAAGAAGAAAAATATTTGAAAAATATATAACATTCAGCATCCAAAAAAGTATACTCAGATAATATCGAGAATGTAGCTATAAATAAAATAGTACGGCACATCTAGCAGCATGCAGTAATAAAATCGGGGTCATCCATTTCGTTGTGATTCAACGCCTGTATCAAATACACCACCAGTAATTTGAGAAAAAATATTTTTCACTATTAAAAAATAAAATTTCCAAGATTTGTTATTCACACTTTTTAATTGTATTTAAACTAACTACACGCATACGTGCGCCCGACTCTCAACAGAACAAGTTATGATCGTTTCCTAAAAATCAACTTCAATAATACTGATTTTAGATATTGACATCTTAAGAGAACCATGAGCAATGATGAGAAAAAATATTCGTGTCCATATAAATTCAAAATAATTGAGAAAGGGTTATAGAACGTTATGTTAGTACAATGATCTTGCAAATTACCAAAAGAAGACATTTTGGTTTCCAACCAAAGAAAACTTACGAATTCTGTTTTGATCATTATGCCAAATATTAGTTTATAGGTTCCAAACTGAGATACTTTAGAAGCTTTGTCAGTTCACAGAACCAAAACAATAGACACAAGCGGCGACAAATGAAAGTGATGATGAGAGGTTGCAAACAGTATGAGGAAAAAAGTTTTGGTATTGTGGATTTTGAGATAATGAAATGTGTATTCTGAATTAGTATTTACATCTGCCTTGTATAGCGATTTTGATAGTTCTAAATTTCAATCAAATGCAACAAGTGTTCACCAACAACTCAAGAGTATTAGGTAAGAGTTTTCAGTAAAAGATTTCTACGGTACATGGATATATTATCATGAGAGGTTTTCTTTATAGATTAAATATTTTTAGTATGTCGCACTGATAAAATAATTATTGTGACATAATTAATGTGAGGAATTTTATAAATATACATTTAACTATTAATAACGGTAGTAAGTGGTAAGTTACTGTTGCGTATGATTTGCTACGAATAAATTCAATTATTGTTCAGCAATTTTTCTAGCAATTATTCGAACTCAATGACGTATGAAAAATAAACTATCAATAAAATAATCTTGTAATTGTTATCTAAAATATATCTACTTCGGGTATATTTGTGGTATCACACCAGTTGGTCGGTGTATTTAATGGCCAGGGGCCCGATCATGGAATCGCCCAAGTAGTACGTTGATAAAAAACCAATAATAAAAAACAAAACTTGAAATAGAATAAAGAAAAAAAATCAACAAGTATCTATAAATACGTATAAAAAGTTTAATATTTATGAGAATTAATAACTACTACCTTGTATAAAAAAATGTCGACGCCGAGTTTGTAGTAGATTAAAAAGAACCTACTTCTATCGCCAGTGAAAGAAATATTTCAATAAAAAACGATAAATGCAGAACAAAGATGGCGAGTGGCGAGAGCGTATAGGAAAGTTTGAGTGGTCCTTGCAAAACAAATGCACAACAGCGCACTCAACGACATGGAACAATTATAAATAAATAATTATTTATAAAAAACACCCAAAAGATGTAATTTTTTTCGGACTAATAAAGACGCGTAATTTAAGTAACAGATACTTAAGTAATAAATTTATATTTAGTGTATTCATATTTATATAAATTTTATAAAGTCAATAGCAAATAAGTCCTATCTTGGTAAAATATACATACAACTTCTTATTTTGATATCAATATAATTCAAAATTACATTTAAGCAACTGATCGGTTGGATATTTTTTTGATCAAAATTTAAATCTGAATTTTTCTATATTAACTTCTTTTTCAGCAAATATTTAAAACAATATAAGCATTATTCTGTTCCTTTATTAGTGTTAATATCAAAAGTTATGCGTGAAACAGAGAAGCATGAGACAATATGTATAATTAAACATGTATGTTTATAAGCACAATCACATCTTTTGGATTTTGAGAATCAACTGAGATGCTTTTCAGTTAGGATCCTCAACATTTCGAAAAAATAAATATTTTCAGTCTTCCGATACTTCACTTTGGTGTACATTGTATTGCACAGAAAGAAATAAACGTTTCTAGTGGATCCACCACAAAATGCAATTAATGAAAACATCCCATATGGAAATTCGAGAAAATTTATTAATCGTATATTAGATGTAGCATTAATCACACTTTCGGTACATCGTAAGTTTTCAGTCCAAACTACTAATTTTGTACCCTTATGACACCGCCCAATGCACACCAACAATTATATCTAATGAATCAAAAAGGATATACAAATAAGTCTAATTCTATTATAATAAAAAGTAAATATCATTTTAATGTTTACTGAGTGTACCTTGCTATTGGCGAAGAGCAGCCCTACACCTTCCATGCAAACCTGCAATAAACCACCCTCGCCAGTGCTCATGTCTTGCACGGGAAACTCCCCTCCAAGCTCAGGAGCGCTTCCCGCAACACCACCACGTTCCATTGCTTCCTTTATGCAATAGTATAGTTGCTTGCACTGAAAACATTTTGATTGGAGATCAAGTCATTGAAAAAATTATTCCATCAGGAATCCTGAATTTGTCTGAATGAGTAGTAATTGAGATCAGACCATTAAATGTATTTAGAATTATAAGACGTAATAACTATTGTTATTACGATTCTATAGAAGAAAGCTTGAAGATGACCTTAACTTTTTACTTAAAGAAAATCGGACGAGATACGTTAGTTGACCCGAAGTCAGAATTTAATTCCAAACTTACTTTTTTTGTATAATATTTGTGCAGTTGAGTTTGCTGGCCATTTCGCCTCCATAGACATAAAACTTTATTCTTGGGACTGTACGTCATGTTAACGAGCCTTTCGAACCACCACCTTTCCACTATTACTCCGGTTACAGATCTCAGCACTAATCCGTCATCCCGAACTTCCATGAATCTTAGGATAAAATCTTTTTAATGGAATTTATTGTTCACACATAAAATAAATACCTCAGTTCTCCGGTACAGTCCACTCCGTGATGTACAGTGAAACTCTGCCTATGAAGGAGCCTCGACCCCAGAGGTTTTAGATCTATGTCATTGCCATTCTGCAATATTTAATATCCAAGATGTCAGATTATACAAGATATGTTGGGGTGTATAGAGACTTACCAAATGATGAATTTGTTCGAGAAGCAAGTTGACTTCCTGACTGTAAACTAAACCAATATGACTCTTCCCAAGGAGCCTCCTAATTTTTCTCTTGATCTCATCTTTATTCACGTTAAGCATCACAAGAATAGCCGTTAGATTGTAAAGCTGTGTTGCTAGAAGTTTGTCTTCTTCGTGCTCTAGCCTCTTTCTTTCCGTCTCACTCAAACTTTTGTACCTTTCCATCATTTCTCGAGGACCCTATAGAAAAATAGATACATAATAATACCAGCCGATTTATACACAATGAAATGGGATTCAATGTCCAAATCACAACATTTTCTTTTTCGGAGAGTTCTGCCAATGAAGAATTAAAATAGCTTGACGATTAATTTTTATGCATGGAATATTTTAAAATTGAAGTAGTACCTTCAATTTTCGAATTTGTAATTTCTATATAGGTACCTGGTCCATCCCGATCATGTCCCTTTCCTGTGAAACTGCATCCAGAAACGCGTCCTCCCAAAACTGCATCTGGTCCCACAAGGTCGACCTCTCTTTACCCAGTAAACCTTCAAACAGGTACGTCCTGATAGCATCAGGACTAGGCGACTGAGCGGTATTCACGATGTGTCCTCCATGGTATCTAAACCCACCGGTTAGCGAAGACTTACTGGACCAGACACTGGAGGCACGTTGCTTGGGCAGCTTTGGAAACTGTAAAAAATTAGATTATTAAGTAGGCGCCAAATGAATTTTTAAAGTGCAGGTTTAAGTAGTCACATTTTAAATTATTTCTTGTAGGGGGTGTTTAAGACATTTATAACGTAGCTATTATTTTTAGAATAAATGCTGTATATACGAATGTAAATCTGTATTTCCATTGAATAAGTTAATAAATGTGCAAACAGCAGAGAAAGCCGCAGTAAAATACCATAAAGCGCACATATGTACAAAAAATACACATATAAACGTACCTGCAATGTCTCCACTTCTGTATCGGACACAGTGGAACGAAAAGAGGCTTGATTACCTCCTCTGTTGAGAGCACATGCCGGCCCCATGGTTATTGAACCTCCTGAAGGGGAGACTGTACCTCCAGAACCATGCATAGTCCCTTCAGCCTGTCACACACAAGCATTAGGAGTTATTCATGTCACAAATATAATTTACAGATCAGATCGTATCATACACTCCAATTCTTCCCCTGAGATAACTCCATTCTGATCACACTGATATTCATGCAACGTTTTTATGAAAAAAATCAACTTACATCAGAGTCGAAAGATGTAAGTTTGCTGAGCAGCATATTCTTCTTCTGTGTCAGGATGTCTTTGAACATATCAGCAGTGGAAGGCTGCTCCTTATCAGAATCATCACCTTGTATCAAACGAACTTCAGGGGGTTCTAAAAGTAAATTCATTTATTTTTATGCATCTGGTGAATTCGAAATTTTACCTGCTTGCGAAGATTTTCTAGAAGCATCCCACTCCGATTGAATCGAATATCTAGGACTTTGCGGCGATCGAGGGCTGGAACTCTACGCAAGAAAAATAGAGTAACGAGATAATTTTAAAAATCTTATAAATAACTATTATCCTTACCTGAGTTATATCTTGCCCATATTCTGTTAAATCCTTTGTCCAGTAATGAGTATGAGCGATTTCGCATAACTGAAAAGCGGACGCCATGCCACCCAATCCATAATTGCTATAAGTAACTTCCAAACCATGTACGATCGCTTGCAAAACTTTAAGCATTCCCTTCCAGACAGCCTTCGATACACACTGGAGAGTGCAGGGATGAATAACGGAAAATATCGCTTCAAAATCGTACTTACCACGTCGTCGATGTGATCATCTGGAGCTATTTTTCTATCCAACGTTTTATTCACTTTACTCAGAACAAAGTTCCTATAAGATTCGTCTTCCATCAATTTTCTCAATCGGTTCAGCTTCAACCATCCCACACCTTCTCCTTCCGATACATTTATCACCACCTAGAGAAATCAACCGATTCCAATAGAAAAGATGTGTCGTGTGCAAACAACTATGTTGTCTTACCTCTTTAAGGAAAGTTTGATTTTCACTGTTGGTTGCGTTCTTATCCACGGATTGCTTTCTCTGCAAATCATCCCTACGTTGGACGTGTTTTATCAAAGGACTATTCTCCGCAAGTCCTTTTGGACCCCTGTTGAAAGGACCAAACATGCTCTTGACCGGCTCCTTAGGTTTCGTTTTGTGTTGTTGGCCGTGTTCCACTTTGGCTGGTTCCTTTTTACTACCGAACAGATCCGAGAACATGTTGCTCGTGCTGGCTGCCAAGCCGTTAATATCAGAACTGATGTTAGAGAAGAAATCTTTACTAGCCCCAGTCCGTACATTGGAGGTAGCTACCAGTGAGGTTGAATTCGAGGAAGGGTCTTGTTTTGTAAAGGAATCAACCTAGGATAGGTACGCAAAGAAATGTAATAATCGGATAATATAAATACGTATTAAGTAGAATACACAAATAATGTATAGTCAGCATATCAGAAAAATATGTGTATGACACTTACTCCCAATAATCCCGTCTTCGTAACAGCTTCCTTTGCGCTTTTGGTGAGGTCTCCTAAGGTAGATTTACCAACGTACGTGAGGTCGTCTAAGGTGTTTTTACTCATAGCAGTTGCAGTTTTACTGGCTTCCAAGGCGTTTTTGCTGGCCACTTGCACGCTTTTAGTTGCTTCCTCGGCGGCTTTCTTAGCATGGCTAGTGAGCTACACGAAAATAAATCAATTAATATTCATTCATTAAGCAATCAGTGTAATGAATTAAGTGTCGAATGTTTTACAATAGCTGAATTTGTGTAACTAACCTTATCGAAAGGAGCAAATATATGGCTTTCTTCTGCCTCTGTAAGTTTTTCTTTCGCTTGTAATTTTAACTGAAAAATTTTGTGTACAATGTGAAAAGTTTAGCGGTATACAGAAAGTTTTACCTTATCCATTTGAGCAAGTAATCCATCCTGACTGCTTTGCCTTGTTGTTTCTCTAACTAGTTCTTTAGCTTGAGAGGTGAAGTGATCAAACAAAGAGGATTGTGAACTTTGCCTTGTTACTGTACTACCAGCCGAGGAGGGAGCTGCTGGGCTGCCGCTGCCAGAAGAACCGAAGCTAGAGGTTCTCGCTAGTACATTTCCAATGCTGGGTTGCTTTTGTAGTGAAGGCGTTATGGGAGGAATCTAAAAATGCCATATGTTTAAGTGGTAATAATGTAGGAACGTCACTTACAGGAGTTATGGATCGTCTGCCTTTGCGTGGTGTCATGGGTCGCTCCTGTTCGCTTGTGGGCGATCCGTCTTTGTTAATCGTATTTGAACTAACCACGGTCTTAGGTGTTGTAGTCGAATTTGAATCGGATTCGTTCTCGTAACTACCAGTCTCGTCTTTGTCAGTCTTAGCCGCTACCATTTGTTCGCTTTTCATTCTATTCCCGAACTCCAACTCAGAATCTCTGTTGAAAGATGGCGAACTGAGATCAGAGTCGCTACTACTAGAGGATTGGGGAGAGTCAGATCGGACCATAGGTACTTCACGATCAGGATATTGTAACTCGGATGGTGGTTTGTATACCGTTGCGACATCGACGCTCGAGGAGAAGGACATCAAGGCGGAAGATTTCCTTTGTTCCTGATAGGAGATATAGCCAGGTGACAGATCTGAAGATACCATTTCTGAGACGAAATCGCTTAATGATGAATAACTGGAACTGGTGCTCTCGCCTTCTTCAGAATCAGAGCCACTCTCATCAGTTGGTTGATTTTCCAAATTTTGGATGCTTCTAAGTGCACCTGAGAAATGACAGGCATATTTAACTTATTTTTATTCAACTAATGTTAACTAGATTGATTTTACCATTAAGGGAACTGCCATCGTCCCACACGACGAATTTTATTGGTTCCAACATGTGTAGATACCACTTCGGTTTGTCGCCGATCAATGCTGGGTCGAGAACTCCAGTGTGCACCCTTTGAAAAGCAACGTTAGTCGGTGTTAATGACCATTCTGCAAGAAACTCCACTGCTTGGGTTCGAGCGAATTTGTTAAGAAATTGCGAGGCTCTAGGACGGGATCTCAAAAAACTGTTTATTTGAAAGGCCACTACCGGTCGTGGGTATAAACGAAGGGTTCTTGTATGTTCCGAGAAGTTCGCCAAAAGATTTTGAGAGTTGAAGAAGCGCACCTAAAAACCACGCACATTCATCCTGTAAATTGTACTCATTGATGTTTCTACTACTGACCATGGCCACCCGTGTTGCTATGTCGACAGAATCCACATCGTTGCCATAAATAAAAGGGTTGAAACCTAAAGAGGGCGTAGGGGGTCGTGCCGGAGGCACGTAAGGTACCTGAGGGGTGAGAGAGAGCCTTTGTTGGATGTTTACATTTACTGGTGATAATGCTGGTGGCATTTCCGATTCCGGTGATTTGCTTTTGGAGATGCTAGGTTAAATATAAATTAGTACATACAAATAGATGTAATTTAGTTTTGTTTACTTTAAGGTGTTCGGGGAAGATACGCTTTCTCTACGGGACGGTTGCAGCTGTTGTGATGTTGTAGATGGTGTTGCCAGGTTTCCAATAGCCTGGGAAAGAGAATTAGTTAACAATGAAATAACTTTGCTGAATCTACTTGTACATGTGCATTTTCTAGCTATATATCTGTATTTAGTTGTGATTTTTAAATATCCTATGTGGTTGACAAATTAATCACTTTTTATTCAGGCTACATATTAGTTTTATTTTTGTCTCATTGTTATAGTAATGGCATTTTGCACCAATAATCTAATATCTTGAAATTTGGCTTCCCATAATTATAAAAAAACTGAAGTTATTGGTTCCTACTGGAAATTGACTAACGTAGATATATGATAAAAAGTCAAAAATATTTAATATTTTAAAATATTGGCATGCACCTAGAATGCTAAAAGCAGCGATGAATGTGCAATTGTGTTAACATTTTAACTACCTACTATTTAGTCCCAGTTCTGCATATTAGGTAAAATCATTCCCTTGACTACAATATTATTATAAAACTGAGACCAAATATATAAAATCAATAACTTTGGTAGTATATTAAGCAACATTCTCTGTGATCGCATGCGTTTTGTACGAGTATTTGTCAAAGATATTTACTCCCGTGCCAACTTGATCCATGAGTTGCATTGCCTTTTTGGTGTAAGCAAAAGAGAAAATTCAAGAGTGAAATAGGTGGAATATTGAAAATTTGTTTGTTAAAATTACCTGTTTGAGGTGATTTTTTAAAATTGTGCCTTCCGGCTCCGGTAATGGGGGAATTTCTGACGGCGCTGTGAGCTTGTTTGAGTCCAAATCGATCAAGTACACATCGTCCGGTAATCTAAGGGAATAGTGAATTGTTAGAATTAAAATTATGAACGATCGCACTTCTTTTACCTAAAATTCTTTTTGTACATTAAAAAACTAGCGGGAAGACCAATAACGAAGGGCGTCGGTGCTAATAAGAGCTGAAATTAAAGTCAATTCCAATAAATTTCTGAAGTGTAGTCTCTTGGGTATAGCTTATATGTATATTGTTATGGTAGACAAAACGGTGAAGTTATTGATTCCTTACTTGCTCAGCGCAGCTCATACACGTTGGTAAAAGGGGAATAACTGGAAACATATATTCTAAAGGATATATCATCGTAACAAAGGCCATCACAGACATTGACAGAGCATTATAATCCCTTGACTGTAGTATCACTTTATTTTCCAACAGGATGACAGTCAATACTTTTAAACATGTTTCGACACCTTAAATAAAAACCACATTAGGACATTGCTCCTGAAACATGCGATTCGCTTGAGATTATTTTCTTACCTAATAACTCCAGCGGTAGATGTAATGGGAAATCGACTAAACTAAATCTAGTGTGACTCGGTAAGGCAAAAATTAACGGATCGTATACGCTTGGTGATAGCACTTCGATTTCCACTCTGCAAACACATAAAAACATGATAACATCTTCATTTTAAACAAATATGATCTAAATACAATTAGTATGATTAATTTACTTAGTTTTCCCTGGTATTGGCACTGGAGCTGACAACAGCTTCAAGATCCAGGTTTCAATTTCCTTAACATCGTGTATAACGATAGAGGAGGCAGTTTCCGAAGAATGACCGGTCAAAATGCTCCAAACACTATCCCTGAAAATAAATTTTAGTTACGAGATACTTGACTTTTGATTTTCTAAATTTAATGAAATAATCTCAACAACAAAAGTAACATATTTAACTACTGAGATGATGACTGAAATTGCTAAGAAGCAGTTTTAGCGATCTCAATCTTTACGAACCTTGAAAGTTGTTTGGAGCCGCCGACTCTCTTCGGATTAGATGATTCGTTACAGGCATCAATGAGCTTCTTTAAGATGAATAAACATTCCCTGAACATGGTGAAAAATGGATGATGAGAGAGTATGCATAAAGAGGTGAGTGATAAGTTTCGTATCCGCTGAAAATATTGCAAAAGTTAGTATTAAAAATTTGTAATAAGTATAATATGAGTTTGTTTATGAATTGTTTCAAATTAACTCTGTTGACTAAATTGAAAATCTGAATTACACTCAATTTAGTCACCTGTCGACGTCTTGCTCTCGGCGAAGGTGAGTGGCTGCCGCCGCTCTCCGAGTCATTTGCAGGGATTACTCCCAATCGCGGCAGATTTACTGTTGTCGACTCAGAGTTCCTCCTGCTCGGACAATCCTTCTCTGAATCGCTTGGCCCCACGTTACTACTCCTGTAATCACTAAAATTATACGTCGTACATACCGCTCCACTCCTCTCTTTGTACCTCGAAAAAGCCGAATCCGAGCTCTTCTCCATGCTTTTCCTCCAGGAGTCTCTCCTCAGGTTCGTGTTCGCCCTACCCTTTGTCATTCCGAGCGTCCCAGGCCCCTTTTCTATGGGTCTGTAAAAATTTACGCAGATGCCGTAACGGGTTTTGCCAGAGTCCTTGTCCGTTAAGGTGAAGACGAAAGAGGAGGCTTCCCTCAGGGCTGTTCTCCTGGGACCGACAGAAGAACAACCCTCTGGTTGACA
This sequence comes from Cryptocephalus moraei, assembly GCA_946251905.1. Taxonomy (NCBI): domain Eukaryota; kingdom Metazoa; phylum Arthropoda; class Insecta; order Coleoptera; family Chrysomelidae; genus Cryptocephalus; species Cryptocephalus moraei. Next base: position 13,670,191 of record OX276453.1, on the reverse strand, counting down.
GAAGTAGACCATATCTAAGGGCATTGGAAAATCTTTGTGGTCTTGGATGGGGTAACGCCTAAGAAGCTCCGGTGCCTAAAATATAACATATTCATACCAAAGACAGTTACTTTACTATAAAAGTGCAATTTCAATCGCTTTTCTCACTCCTTAGATTGAATAAACTCACTTTAATTATCACCCTTCGTTACTTATTTACAACTCTATCGACTATTATGATTTAGTTCGGTTTTGGAGGAGAAATAATGTAGGCACTTACACCAGACTAACGAGTGCTTTCACCAATATGTAAGTTAATGGCGGTTCTAAATGCTTTGTTAAACAGAATCCATTTAGTAGACTTGGTTTTTCCTTCTACAGTTGCTTCATTTGGATTTATATCCAATAAAAATTCTAATACTAAACTTAAAATATGTATTTGTAAATAGTATTACATCATAAAATAATTCATAGATAAGATAATTCATATAATTATCATGTTCTCTTGTAAAATAAAGTATCAATCTCGTGATCATTATGATTTGAACAACTTCACTTCCACTCTCACAACATGCTTAACTGTGAACAGCTGAATACGTGATGATAATTCTTATGCCTCGACAAGCTCAGCGCAATTTCAAACAAGACTATATGGACGTTTTTCGTTCGCCATTCCAGCTACTGTATACTTCACTATTAATCTATTACTGTACCTGTATATGTGGACTGGTATTCGGTCTCGACGGGTTATTACTAAAACGCGCCCCGACTATAGTCAGATAGTCTATTAGCCGGGGACACAAAAATTGCTTTTCGCCATCCAAAGACATCCTTTAGATTGCTTAGCTTGCTGATTATAATCGGGTCACCTATATTTAATTTTAGAAGAAAGGCACATGATGCGTTACCAGATCTTCCTTCAGTCTGAAATGAAAGACAGTTCATAAATTGAAAATAAAATGAAATGAGAAATAGTTCGTAAAGAAATAATATTCATTAGAAATTAGTTATATAGGAGACATAAGTAGGTAATCCAAAATTGTAAACATGGTGATTTGGTTTCATATGTCTTTTTATTACTGTTTATTTTTCCTGAAATTATTCATTTGTGTGTTCAACATGTTCAAACGGCAGGTCTTAATTTCAGAATTCCTTATCAACTGAGTAAAGGAAGAAATTATACCAACTGACTAAAATGAAAATTTTCTTGTGTGCAATAGTAATTTTGACACTAACAGAGTTGTTAAGTTAAGAGTTAAGAGTTTAACTGTTTTCCTTTTGCTGCGATACACTGATCAAGCACACTTCTGAATGGTATTTTAAATTTTTCCGGTTTTTAGATCTTAAAAACCTTGGATGCTCGTTTTTCAAACTTTTTTTACTTTAAATTTTTTCAGAGCAAACAACTTGGAGCAGTTAAAGCTGGGGTTCGTGTAGGTAAAGTACATTCAGTTTAAGAAGAACCGTGGTCTTGAGTTCCATGCAGGCCTCATGTCCGTCACGAAGTCGACAGTAGCGGTCTCAGTAGTAATCAATTATACACGAATTACATGAAACTATGGAAATCGAACATAGCCGACGGAGTATGTCTCTCCGTGAAATTCAAGGCCACGGTTCTTCTCAAACTGAATGGACTTTAATCACATTAAACATTTAAGGCAATTTGTAGTAAAACCTCAGTTCATGTCACCTCAATCAATGTCAATTTGCTCAAACTTTGTTTAGCTGCGCGAGCTTTTAAATCATTAAACTGTCTCAGATCCATCTTATGCTACAGTAAAGAATAGTGTATTTGGTGGAAAAACTATTTATTGTGTAACGAACTACATATTATGTATTTTTATAGGCGTGGCGGTTTTCATATCGTTAGGAAACCTGTTATCGTAAATAACATAATAATAAAATCGTAAAATGACAGCCAAGGATTGTCGGCTTGTGAAAGCGTCACCGCGGAGGCAGTTATAGCCACCAAGGTGATGAATCATTACCCAGGAATGCTCGTAGGTGAAGTGATCATGCGGTGAAATAAATGAACAAGGAAATAATGGGTAAAACCGCAGGAAGTGTGAAAGACAATCCATGGCTGTCTGGCCGAAGCCGCAAATGTGCGGTTGGCCCCTTGTGTGGTGTCTTTGTTGTTCGTTTTCCATCGCTTGTTCCAAACCCTTTCGAACAGGCTGCACCGTACTGACTTTGGTACTGATAACGAACAACAGTCAGAAACACGTGTCAACGGTTGCCCTTTCACACTTCCTGTGGTTTTACCCATTATTTCCCGCATTCATTTATTTCACCGCATGATCACTTCACCTATATATATATATATATATATATATATATATATATATAGTTTTATATATATATATATATATATATATATATATGGTACGTTCCACGCCGAATTTAGATTTTTTTTTAGATTTGACCCAAAATCAACTAAAACTGTCCTTTTGGGTCCCTGAAACTCTCCTTAAATTTTTAGGGCCCCAAGTGGAATTGAACTCAAGTTATGGACAATTGAAAGTTGAAATTTTCAGGTTCGGCTCCAAAACCAAAAATTTTCAACCATCCATAACTTGTAAAAATACCCATTTTTATGAAAAAAGTTTTAAACAAAAGTTGTTTGCAATGCTTTAAACTTTCGGAAACTGCAAAAAAAAAGTTCATCCGACATGGTTCACTATTGACGAGTCTTGGCGCCATTAGTCGTCAGGCCGCCAAAAAAAAACATTATCAGCTTTCCTGACCAAAAAAATCAGGAGCGTAGCTGGATTCGATATAAAACTTTTCAGCCCAAACAAAAGTTAGCCAGACCTAAGGGCTTAGAGAAAAAAAATGGTTTTCAGGTTCAGCTTGAAAACCAAAAATTTTCAAACATCCATAATTTGTAAAAATACCCATTTTTATGAAAAAAGTTTTAAACAAAAGTTGTTTGCAATGCTTTAATCTTTTGGAAACTGCTAAAAAAAAGTTCATCCAGCACGGTTCACTGTTGACGGGTCTGGGCGCCATTATTTGTCAGGCCGCCAAAAAAAAAAACATTATCAGCTTTCCTGACCAAAAAAATCAGGAACGTAGGTGGATCCGATACAAAACGTTTGAGCCCACACAGAAGTTCGCCAGACCTAAGGGCTGGTCCCAAATTTGAAAATTTGTGCGCTTCTTGGATAAAAAATGTGCGTCAAGCGAAGTCATCTGGGATCAAAATTCAAGTATTTTGAGGAATTTTGAGTTTTTGAGCCGCCGGGGACTTGGAAAGTGCTCTATTTATATGAAAATAGCATGCCAACCTTAGTGATGTTGATCCCCAGTCAACTTCTAGAAAAAATGTCGCTCATGGTTTGAGACTAACTGGCAAACAGTGGATTTCTGGGGGCTCAATGGAATTTTGTTGATATCAAGGGATTTTTGCCGGATTTCACCATTTTTTTTCTCGGAGCCCTTTGGTCTGGCTAACTTCTGTTTGGGCTCAAAAGTTTTGTATCGAATCCAGCTACGCTCCTGATTTTTTTGGTCAGGAAAGCTGATAATGTTTTTTTTTTTTTTTGGCGGCCTGACGACTAATGGCGCCAAGACTCGTCAATAGTGAACCATGTCGGATGAACTCTTTTTTAGCAGTTTCCAATAGTTTAAAGCATTGCAAACAACTTTTGTTTAAAACTTTTTTCATAAAAATGGGTATTTTTACAAATTATGGATGGTTGAAAATTTTTGGTTTTCAAGCTGAACCTGAAAACCATTTTTTTTCTCGAAGCCCTTAGGTCTGGCTAACTTTTGTTTGGGCTGAAAAGTTTTGTATCGAATTCAGCTACGCTCCTGATTTTTTTGGTCAGGAAAGTTGATAATGTTTTTTTTTGGCGGCCCGACGACTAATGGCGCCAAGACTCGTCAATAGTGAACCATGTCGGATGAACTTTTTTTTTGCAGTTTCCGAAAGTTTAAAGCATTGCAAACAACTTTTGTTTGAAACTTTTTTCACAAAAATGGGTATTTTTACAAATTATGGATGGTTGAAATTTTTTTGTTTTGGAGCCGAACCTGAAAATTTCAATTTTCAATTATCCATAACTTGAGTTCTATTCCACTTGTGGCCCTAAAAATTTAGGGGGAGTTTCGGGGGCCCAAAAGGAACGTTTAAGTTGATTTTGGGCCAAATCTAAAAAAAAAATCTAAATTCGGCGTGGAACGTACCATATATATATATATATATATATATATATATATATATATATATATAACACGTAAATCTGTTATACACGGCTGGACTAAGTTAACCATAAAAGTTAAATTTAGCGGGAAGCAGCCTTAATTGGGGGCATTAAGAAGACGAATCTCTTTACACTTTGAAAGCTTTCGCCAATTTATTGTCGGCTTTCATTTTATTCTATTCATTCTATCGATTCTGTCATTTTGTCACTTGGCACGATATACTTCAATCATCAATGAAAAAAGACCTTTCTGTAATGTTGTTTAGGCTAGTTTTATAATTTTCTCGCACACTCAAGATTGACAAAGACGACAATAAATTGGCGAAAGCTATCAAAGTGTAAAGAGATTCGTCTTCTTAATGCCCCCAACTTATATTTAGTATATATATATATCTCGAGGGGTATAACTCTAACTCTCATCTAAAATGGTATTTTTCGATGCAGATATAGAAAAATGAGATGTTCTTAGTCTACTGGGAATTATTGAGTTTTCCACGTGCCGAGAATAGAACGAAAATCCAATTTCTCTCGTATAATGAAGCTAATATAAAATTTCCTGCGTAATAGATCACAAAAGAATTTTTTTGCTTCATGTAGGTACGTGTTGACCCGGATATCCCAGTGCGATCGATCCAGAGATAGCCGGGCTGCATTAATAGGCATGTTGCTTGTAATTGTGCAATGCTTTTATGTGACAAGCAGCATTAGCATTACAAGCTTTTATAGGCCACGCTATAAAGCAAAGTGAATCTAGTGGTTTGCTCGTTTATAAATGTATACCTATTATGTTTTTAGGATCCACTAATTTATTATAGCTAGTTAACGTTTTCTATGATGTAGTAGTTAAATTTTCATTAGGTGTGTTGAGGGTCTGCATTTTATAGGACAATTGGTAATACTGGAGCGATTTTATCCTCCAGTGCTTTGGGATGATGAACTATAAAACTAGTGAGTTAGATCTATAGTAAAATTTAATTACCCGTTGGTGTCGGTAAATACCAACCGAGGGTGTTGGTTAAATTACGAGCTAGGGTTTCGTTATTACAGATACGTATTTGTATAAACCTAACAGCCACATAGAGAGGAATTTTTTACCTACTTAATTTCCAGTAAATTTAATTTATGCTTTTGTTGTACGTAAATACGTTTTGGCATATTTTATTCCATCTTAATTTCACTGTTAAAAATACGTGTACCTATATGTTATTCGCAATAGCCGAAATCAGCCACTGCCCGAAATTTTTACCCACAATGTGTTGCGGGTATAGCAGTTTATCCACGATGCGAGTGGAAACGTTTTTTCCGAACAGTGGGCAGAATGAATTACCCACAACGTGTTGTGGGTAAACTATGCTACCCATGACACGAAATAACGTTCGACGCGCTTTTGTTTTGCATGCCGAACGTGCGACGTATTTGCGAGAGCGCCCACTGCCACTGCCCGAAATTTTTACTCACAACGCGTTGTGGGTATAGTAGTTTACCCACAACCCACTACCCACTGTTCGAAAAAAAATCGTTTCCATTCGCTTCGTGGGTATACCCATACATACCCACAACGCGTTGTGGGTAAAAATTTCGGGCAGTAGCCAATTTCGGTTATTGCGAATAGCATATACACAATATGAGACGCAGCTTGAAATTCAACTAACAATAAATATTGTAGATTGTTTACGCCTATTTCAGATATCAGGCCAAAAAAAAGGGCCAGGGGCGCGGGACTTCACACGACGTAAATTTGTTTATCATAAAAGTGTTGGACTACTATTAGAGGTTCAAGGGGAACTTTGGTAAAAAACATTGTGCTGAGAGCCTCGAGACTAGTTGTGTCATATTAACCTTTACATTATATTAGATATTATCTACAAAAGTAGGCATTTGATTTGAGTACATTTTTCCTAACAATAAATACGCACTTAAGATGTAACAAGGCTCCGAGTGAGATAGGTACAGACTAAAGTTAGATGGGTACGCACTTCAGTGAATGAGGCTAGGGAAAGACCAACAAGCCTAAGTTGGAATGTGAAAACATTAATGACTGCCGAGTACTTATTAAGTGGAGAACAGTAGTGAAGAAAAATATGATAGTAGATGGTTGAAATTTTTACTGGATTGTAATTAATTTTGGTTTTAGAGATTAGTTGTCGACAACTGGAACCAGGACGAAGTGCAAAACCACGCGGCATCCTGACCTGACGACAGGACGAACGTCAGGATGGCCGAATGTTAGCGGTACGGGACTTCACACGCCGTGTGTTTCTTTATCACAAAAGTGTTGGATTACTACTAGAGGTTCGAGAGGGATTTTTGTAAAAAGATTCTATTGAGAACCTCGAGACAGACAAGTTGCCTTTTATTAAATTTTACATTATACTAGATAATATTTAGAAAATTAGTCGTTTGATTTGAGTATATTTTCCTAACATTAGATAGTTTCAATATAATATATACAATATACACATTATAAATATTATGCAACTATTTTCACCTGCTCATCAACATCTTGACACATTATCCCGAGAAACAAGAAACTATAATGGATGGAATGTATTCTCGAAATTAAATTCAAAGTGAAGGTGTAGTACCTATATGATACAAATGTAAGAGAATCTGAAAATGGAATATGTGGCTCAGCCGTATTATATAAGTATTATATATATATATATATATATATATATATATATATATATATATATATATATAATAGTATATTATATATCAGAACACGTAAGAGACCATTGAAATTGTTAGGTGTCTCGGTAGTTTAGTGGTAAGAACACCCGACGCGAAATTGGGAGACCCAGGTTCGAATCCCGGATGAGCCACAAGTTCCATTTTCAGATTCTCTTACATTTTTTGTTTCAAGAAACGATGTTTCTCCGTTTTCCCAAAATTTGTATCAATATTTTTACTTTCTCATATGAGGTACTCATATATGAGAGAGTATTGTAATCGGGTCGATTTTTCGAAATTGAATTATTAGCATTTCTGAACGTTTTGAGGTCCCCTGAGTACAAAAAACATGTTTTTGGAAAACCGTCTGTATGTATGTGTGTATGTGTGTATGTATGTGTGTATGTGTGTCTGTGGTAGGATTTTCTCAAAAACCAAAAACCACAAACGGTCAAAACTTTGTATTTAGACTTTGTACCATACCAGGACCTGAGAATAAGCTTTTCATTAAAATCGGCCAGGATAAAAGGGTTGTTTACTCTTGTCATTTTTCGGTTTTTTGAATTTGTCTCGAAATTCGCTTCAAGAATTTTTTTTAAACTTTGAATATTTATTGTACGATTAAATACCTATAAAAAAGTTTCCTAACGATTTTGGCTAAATCTTCTGTGAAGGGCACTTTATACTTGTCAATTTTCGGTTTTTTTCAATTTTTGTCGTAATCCACTCCACGAATTTTTTTTTAAACTTTGAATATTTATTCTACTATTGAATATGTATAAAAAAGTTATCTAACGTTTTTGGCTAAATCTTCTGTGAAGGATACTTTATACTTGTCGATTTTGGGTTTTTTGTATTATTCTCGGAATTCGTTCCAAGAATTCTTTTGAAACTTTGAAAATTTATTGGGCAATTAAATATGTATAAAAAGGTTTGTAACGTGTTTGGCTAAATCATCTGTGAAGAGCACTTTATACTTGTGGTTTTTCGGTTTTTGAATTTTTCTCAAAATTTGCTACAAAGAATTCATTTTAAATTTAGAATATATATTCTACCATTGAATTAGTATGAAATAAACTTGTTTTTTGCTTAAATTAACCGTATCTATTTCCCGTTTGGATTTGGCAAACGCATATTGAAACACCCTATATATGAGAAAGTACTCTGATGAACACATCACGATTTTTTTTTGTAAGTTTGCATAAATAGCTGACATAATCATTCCACAGAGTTACAGGCAGTTGACTGATTATTGTTTTATTCAGCACAACATAGTTCATTGATATAGAATTTCAGCTGGGACGGTTTAACGTATTTATTTATTTTTGATGTACGCAGGAGACTGCTGTAGCCAAACCACGAATCCACCGCTACTGGCGCAGCTGGCGTTCATTGAATTTCATTACGTCCGTGAACTTGGCATACAAAGAATGCACAAAATAAAAAAAATATTTTTTCGTATTTCTTACTATCTTCGTACTTCTGATATAGTTCTAGAGTTCTTTACAAGTATAGAAATAGTTCTGCTAATTAAGGGTAAAAAAATTGTACTTAGTCCAATTTTCGTAGGCCAACTTCACGCGGCATAGGTACAATTTGTTTAAAATGAATGAGTTCTGGACCGTTCTGGTATCATTTCGATGAGTTCTAGAGTTCTATAAAAAATTTAAACACAGTTCCTTTAATTATAGGACACTAATGAAAAAACGCAATTAAAAATAAAAAAATTCATGAAACTATTATAGCACTATACTATGATGAGCTGGATCAAATGAGTTCTGAAGAGTTCTGTGTCCTACAACAATACTTCTATGGTCATCTACCAAAAATAAACTCATTCTGAGTGATTCCGCGGAGATGGTGAAATGGAGAGGTTATCAATAAAAAAAAAATTTGTTACTAGGAATTCCTCAAGACGTATGAATAGGAAAATAACAAAATTGGGGAAATTAAAATCAACACTAAGAAAAAATATATACTACTTAATAATGATGTCAGTTAAGGTGAAAATTAATTTTTAAGTTAACTTGAGAGTTATATTAGACATTTAAAAAAAATTAAATGGATGTGTAAGTTAAGTCCACTTAAGTCCAATTTTAGTCTAATTCCATTTGGCTATTTAGGTTTCCACAAGCCTGTGAAGTATGCTTCTCGAACATTGAATGAGACAGAACAACGATTTCAGCAACACTGAAAAGGAATTAGTTACAATAGTTTGGGCCTGCAGTACTGAGACCTTACTTTTTGCATAGTAAGTTCACGATATACACCGATCATAGATGATTAACATTTACTTTTCAGTCTAAAAGAGCCAAATTCCACATTAATACTTTGGCGTTTTAAACTCCAAAAATATGTCTATAAAATACTTCAAATAGAGAGAATTGAATAGGAACGCCAATGTAACGACCTAGTATTCGAATTAACGATCACGAAACCGAATCAGTAATGAACAATAATTCGAGAGACGATAAATGAAGACGTTCAAAAGTATATTAGAGAACTATTGACTTATCGAAAATTACCAGACTAAACGAATTAGACCTATCCTTCTTAGAAAACGAAAACATGGAACGGAGAATAAATAATCTCTCATAGAAATTCAGCCCTTCCTAATAATCCAAATCAATCCCGAATCCTAAGGTCATTAAACACACCATTCTCTCTCAAGACCTTCAGCTAATAACGGAATCCCGATTTTAGATTATATTGTAAGTTTAAAACCAAATCAGGTACACATTTTTGAAAACAAATCAAAAGAACTCTAATCCAAACAAGAAGATTTTGGTACTCAAAAAGTCCTTCGAATCAAACTGCCATTAGAAAATAATGAAACATTAATTTTTGATCTCTCAAAAAAAAACCGACGGCAACATCACATTTCCTACTACAACACCAAATTCTTCTTGCTAGTAAGACGGGCCATCGTAAAGAACTGGAGTTTAAGTAGAATGTCAAAAAAGTGTAGAAAAGTAAAATAGTGCTGTTAATGGATTTGACACAATACTTTCCCTCAGAATGACCTCTAATTGATGGACTTGAGCCCCTACATTTTACCTTCAAGTGCGTGAATTAAAAACGAGCCTACCGATGTATATATTTTGTCTTATTACTATGGTATTTACTTCTGGAACTCCTAGTATATTAAGCTTATATTTTTGTAAAAAAAATGGATGCCCGATTAGCCTGCTTGTGTCTTTTTGTCAACTTTATTTTGAAAGATATTACTATTATGTTAACGACCGAAGGTTGTCCGGCTTCTTAAAGTTGGCCATGGCAGTAAACCAAAGGAAAACACCAAGTCTTAACCAACTGCTTTATTCAAAGATGAGCGACCGGTTTCGGCTTCATGGAAGCCATCCTCAGGCTCGCAAACAAGTTGTTTTTAGGGCTCCTGTTGCTCGAAATGTGCGGCGTCACACATACAAAACAATTACGTCAACACACGTAACAACAAGTAACTACGAGCGAAGTAGTTACTCTCCAACCTCTCTAGAATGAGGAAGCTCACTTCTTTAGGGCTGTATCCAGGTTCTGAACGAACTTTATTTATTTATCATTCTTGTTCGATGTGTGTTAATTTTGATTTATTTTTTAACTGTGTGTTGACGTAATTGTTTTGTATTTGTGACGCCGCACATTTCGAGCAACAAGAGCCCTAAAAACAACTTGTTTGCGAGCCTGAGAATGGCTTCCATGAAGACGAAACCGGTCGCTCATTTCTGAATAAAGCAGTTGGTTAAGTCTTGGTGTTTTCCTTTGGTTTACTATTATAGTTACACCGCCTAGTTGCTTTTCTGGATACGATTTTGCAATCATCATTTCGATAATACAGAGAAGAGGTGACCTCGCATTGCATAAAAATACTCAGCAGGAATACTTTCAGGACGTTTGGGACATGATGAATGACGTGTCGACAGTCAAAAGGCAGATTCTATTTTACACGTTCAAGCAACTGGCACCCAACCCTCGTCGACTCGTTGATAATTACGGATTACTACAAAAATCTGCACCTAACATTTAAAATTCGTTATATCCCCCTTCTTTCAATATTTCAAGATTTGATTATGAGTAGATTCTTTGGAATTTCTGACAATATATATTATGTCAGTGATGAACGTATTGATGGGTATTGTGCGTACATGACTCACGTGTTTGCCCAATGTTCGTATATCGATTAATAAGTGATATAAAACTGGCAACATATAATTTGCATTGGAAAAAGACCGTTCATCTTTTATTTCTTTATACATGATCGATTACATTGATAATTTCTCGGACGTCGTAAAATTCGTTATATATAACATATATATTATGCACACGTTTCTTTATCCACCGCATGTGAGATGTGATCATTTTGTAATCACAAGCTAAAATCAATACAAATCAAAATGACGTCACATTTCTTTTAACAACTACGTAAATCTTAGCTACACACACCGCTAACAGAAAGCCGCCGGTGCATAAATGCTCAATCCTATGTGTGCAGATGGTCACCACAGCGGACCAAGTAGTAATTCCATTCTGGTGTGTAAAATAGCAGTAGTTCATTATAGGGATAGATAAATTGATGAAATGTGCTACATGCATAAGTTTTTATGTATATATCATACACTGACTTAGACTTTGTTAAGTTAGATCTTTATCTACCTATACATACTCACAGGTCTACATACAGGTTGTTATATATTTGTTTGCATGTAACAATACAAAGAATTGTACTTTATATGTAGTGGCAAGTAATGAACCAACAAGTTTTCTACACGCATTTTCATAAATTATTGCTGATAAACCTACATCTTATCATTGAAATTCTTTAACACATCACTAAGTACCTACTTAAATAGGCAAAAATTTGCCACTAGTGTAAAGCTAACGTCATATAAAAATAACTTATTGATTAAAATTGTCCTACCTCAACATGTTCTCCAACAGCAACTATAAATGATTCCTTTTAAAGGCTTGAAGGCTTGTCGTCGTTTAACATGCAAACGTCGAGTTATTCGGTTAATACTGATAAAAACCATTTCTTATCATGTGTCGCGTGTGGTTTCATTATTTATTTTATTTGAAGGGAATTCAAACTGAGACCGTTTTGTACAGGAAAGCGTTAAACGGAAACCAACCCGATGGATGGGCGAGAAATTATTAGTTTTGTCATTGGAAGGTTTATACGGTGGCACATAGGTAAATACATTATTAATACAAGTTGGGAATATTTACCTTTTTTGACATATTAACTGTTATATTTTTATTATACACTCACTTTTAGGTATTACTAGGTATTTTTCTTTCTTCCGACACATCGGATGTTACAGTTTTACTGTTACACTTACAATATTTTGATTAGGTTTACTCCTTCTTTTAAATCGATTAAAGCTATAAAATTTATGTTTTGAAAGTTATCAAAAGCAGAAGGTATAAAATATGCAAATCTATTCTCTTCAAATTTTGCTTGAGCGTTTTATTAATTAGAGAGAAGAGATAAGCTTTATAAAATATGACAAGTTCACGTAAACTTTCTCTAGGTTACTTTACTGTTACTAATGCCAGATATAAATTTAGCGTGTATTGATGATACAGTAACTGAGTAGATGGAATTACATTGACGTCACTCAATAACCCCATTCTAATGTAAAACAGTATCTTTTTTTGTTGTTTGAGATATAGCTCTTAAAGCGAGATCTATTGCATTTAGTTGTTTTGGGGGCGTTTTTAATTAAGGAGGAAATCAGAGATGTGCTGATGTCTGCCTGTGTATTTTTTCTGACCATCTTGTGTTGCCATTCAAGCATACATTTTCACTATTATCTTTAAGTATTTTACTTTTCAGTCATTTCTAACTATATGTAGTTTCCAACATGCAATATGATAAAATTTTGTTTAAGCTTACCCAATGTAGATTTCTTATTAATTCATATTATGCTCAATTCATTCTTTTTTATTGAGATTTCCTAGACGTAAGATATTTTATAACAAAAGTGTATTCATATAGTTTTCTCTATTACGCTTGTCGCACTTAAGTAAAGCAACTTTGCTAAAGATTTATAAATGATTAACATCGGATTTTCGGTGACCATTCATTATTTATGCAGTCAAAATAATAAGATTAATGAGTATTCTGCAAAACTTGACGGCATGAATTTACTGTCTTTATTTGTAATACTAGTTATAACACACTCGGTAACTAAAAAAAAACAGTCCTAAGTGTAGCGAATTGTTCGAAAATTTAGCACTTGTATCTTGTATTTGTCGCTGTTGCTCACAAAGCGCGCCGCTGTTCAGACCTTCATGGATCAATACCGGAATTTATTAAATCTCATCATTAATACGAGTTATATAAAACTTGAAAATAATGTAATGCAACAACGTAATTCATGTTTTCCAAAAGGCACAACTCCACAATTTTTTTTTTATTTCAAAGGTGATTTTATTTTCCAATACTCTCGAGGTATTTTGCAAAATAAATAGCTAATAGCAGCTTTTCCATATGCCTTTATTAAAGAAGAAACTCAGAAACGTAAGACTTACCGTTCTGTCGGGGAAATGGAGACGCTGCAATCATTTCAGAAGGGTTTACAAAGTTTTGTAACCAGGCTACATACCCGGAGTAGCTAATAAAATAGTGTGACCAGGAATCCGGGCGTAGATGTAAGCGCTTGCGCTTTGGGCCCAGTGCGTACTTTGTAGTATTTGGGCAAAATCAATTTATCCATAGATCGAAAGTAGAGTTCAGAAATTGCTGTGTCAGTTTTTTTATCTCCTTTGCAACAATATAAAGTGGATGTTAGTAGTTTTGTTTACTAGTCGATCAGTTAAAACGAAGATTTGATAAACTTCAGTTTTATCAGGTGCTTTACGTTGGTTGCCTTTGAAGTGAAACGTTGTGATTGACAATACGTTTATAGAGGAAATTACATCAGTTGACCTTCCTTTCTGGATTAAAAGCATTGGTGTAAAAATATTTTTTTTTTGCAGATTAGTCGAAAGAAATATCACAAGAGCCAAATAAGTGTTAAACATTTCAATATTCATTGCCTTTGTCCACGAAGTCATCAACCTTACATATTGACCGACAATATGTAATCTGGACTACACTAAACAACATCATAGCAATCGTGAAAGCAGTTAGCCGTAAAAAGTTACCAAGAAATTCAAAGCTAAGTCTTAGTAATAGTAACCCAATACAAACAAAACAAAAATTTACTAAGAGTACCTATGTTTTCTTTCACAGTTGCATCTTAGATTAAATGCCCATGTAGCTAGTCATGAAAAGATAGTATAATAAGTAGTACGTAGTAACAAGTTTCAATCAGTATAGGTTGTTAAACAATAGTATTGGATAGGTTGAAGGCAGAAAAAGTAAAAAATAGCCTTTCAAGTAAATATGTTATAAGTTCAACACTTGTCAAAGCACAATTATTAAATTGAAATGGTAAAGGGTCACGTTATCTAATATGTAGTAGTCTATTCAAGGAGCGCAGATCATTCCTGCAACGAAAGGTTGCTTTTACATCGGACATTGTAGGTATAGTGCATGCCAACTCGTAGAACTAAGGAGTTCTTGTACTATCTACCCATATATTCCAACAGAATAATGCTTCTAGCACGGAGAAGAGCTTTTCCATAATTACACTGCAGTTGTGGTACGTAAATACCAAATACATAAACCATACTCCCAAGAAATACTAGTAACAACCAGTGCCGCACCATACTAGCACAAAACTTTCAGCACGGAAAAGCTTTTATCCTAAATGCACTGTAGTTATGACTGTTTCGTAGTACTACGCAGTATATAGTACTGTGGTACTAATACATAGTATTAGTGGTGCATGGTATTAGGCATGGCATTGCATGGCATTAGTGGTATGTGGTACATAGTACGACAGGTTGCTTCTACCTGGCACATAGTAGGTATAGTGCATGCATATATAGTACCTAACTCATATATCTAAGAAGTACTTGTGCTATCTGTCCATATATACCTGTGACCTACTATATACCCCAACAGAATAAAGTTTCCAGAACGGAGTAATACATTTTCATAAATACACTGTAGTTGTAGTACGTGAATACCAAATTCATAAACCATAGTCCCAACAAATGCTAGTAACCTTCAGTGATACACCTCAATAGAACAAAGCTTATAGCACGGAAAAGTTTTTATCCCAAATGTGGTACAGTTAGTAGGTAGTGTTGTGTACTACTACGTACTACTACACAGTACGTAGTACTTCAATCATAGTACTAAGAAGTACTAGTATTATCCAGGGGTTAATATCGATACAATACTATAATTTGTGTATATTGTATACATGTACGTATTGTACATATAGTACAAATCTCGTAGCACTTAGAAATACTAATGGTATCCAATGATAGGTTTCATCAGTATATAACACTTAACACTACAAAAATCCTTTAGTGAATGTGTCTGCCTACATAGTACCTACTTAAACCGTAACACTTAGGACCACTCGTAATATTCTGTAATGTACCTCAATATCACAAAACTTTTATCACGAAAAAGTTTGTTTCAAAAAATACATTGTAGTAACGGTTCCTGTTTGCGCAGTAGGTACTTCAACTAAAGTACTTAAAAACATATATGTATTAGTTTGTGTTATTTATGTTTTAAGTAACTACCGACTTAAAACTAGTACATTTCAATAATCAAATATTTACAACACGGAACGTTATTTTGTTAAGAATGCCGTAATAACAGTGCCTGGCGGTAGTACTTTAACTATAGTATTAAAAAATAGCAGCATTACCTAAAATATCCTTCAGTACTATAAATCTACCAAGCATGGAATGGTTCCTTTCAAAAAGTTCACGGTCTAATCACATTTAAGTTTTTTATTGGGAATAAGTTCCAATATGCTAGAAAAAAACAATACAAAACAAATCGTAAAAGTTTACTTACCTTTGTACTTAATGAAATTGATACTTTGTTCAATGTTTTCCATACTGACAAGTGTGTTTTTCAGTTTTGTACTCAGCAGATTTCTGCGAAAGTGAAATAGCAATTATATCTAAATACCATATAATTAAACACTCAAAATGTCGATTTATAACCATGCAGTATAGTCCATTCCGTAAAAATGTTATAACAATAATAATATAGTAACTTACTTTTACTTACCACTTACTAATGTACTAGTACTTACCGTATTCTTGGATGAAACCTAAACAACACGTTGTGTAAAATATTAATAATAATTCTTAATTAATTAGAAATGATTATTAAGAATTATCGATGACTTTAAGACATGAATTTAATAATTGTAGAATAATAATAATAATAATAATAATAATAATAATAATAATGATGATGATGATGATGATGATGATGATGATGATGATGATGATGATGATGAGCAATTGAATAATGATATGTATTTGGTTATATGGGGAATATATCATATTAATATACAGATCAATGAAGATTATGGTTATTAATTTCTAGTTGTTTCAGATCGAAAAATCGGAAAATATAGATAAACGGTATAATCCCTTTTTGCGACCTATTTGTCATTATATAAGAAAAAAACATTTTGTAGTGCATTTCTTTAAGATTCAACATAACTATTTGAAACAAAATTTTGTATCAATAAATACTACGATATCACAGAAATTATTTTATTTCTGAATATTGTAAACATACGAAAGATCTTTATATTAACATAAATAGGAAATAGAATTATAACAATGTAGAATTTAACATTATAAAGGTAACAATAAGTTGCAATGATAACAATTCAAGTTAATAACTTCATACTTTTTTAAATAACTTATAAACCAAAATACTATAACTACTTACACATTTATGTACAAAGGCTTTTTTGGAATCGATTCGGTGTCACGATAAACGTTTTTCTAAAAATTACAGCTAGAATCATTTCATTACAAAAGGAACTACCAATTAAAAATATGAGGTGAAAGGAATTAATGAGCAGCCTTAATGGTTTATGAGCACATTTAGCAGTATATATCTAGGAATTCTTGCTTAATTATGAGCAAGTCTAATTACAAAGGACACATATGTATACAGCTTGGTAAATGTAGCTTTGCAATTGTCGCACTGTAGTAGTCAGAACGAAGAGTAACACTCAGCAGAAGTACTGCTGAGTGTTAATACTAATCTTCATATTGCATAACAAACAAGGCTAGTCAAAAACCATTGAACAAGGGCTGAGAAGACTTTAAACAGGGTAAGATTTCTAAACGTCTAAGTACAACAAACTTGTTTGTATGGTGGTTTTGAACATTCAGGCATATTGATTTCATAACTGTTATATTGAAGTATGAGGCAACGTGAAAAAAGGACACACGCTGAGATATGGTACCATTAAAATAAACCACAAAGGAAAGAAAATAAGAAAAGAACGAAAACTTTTTTGTAGATTGTTCAATTATTTTTTACAAGCACTTGCTGATTAATATAAAATAGGTATTGTATGAACTGGTAAAGAAGCATTGCGCTTAGAATTACCCTGTGCATTCGAAATTCTGTTTCTCTTCAATTCCTGATTATTGCTTACCGCCTATATCTTACAAGCTGTAACAACTTTTACATCAATACCCATATTAGTGGATGTCATATAATTAAAAAGTATTCCTTTTATATCAGTAATTACTAATTTTTATTTGAAACGATTCTAACCTGGAATATTATTGATATAACACGAGGGCGACTTCAAAAAGGGTAAAGGATTTCCCACTTTTACATAAAAATATTATTTTAATGACAATATTTATTAATATATAGGGATTAAGAATTTTTTGGAAAGGCATTTGGCGATCCAGGAGAATGCTGTTCATCCTGAAATAGAAATAGTTTTTGTTTAATACCCGTCACCATCACCAAAACCATTTTAATGAATATTAGTAAACCGAGTTCATGGTCTATAATTTATAATGTCTGCCTAGCAATATATCGTTAATGATGGCGTAACTAAAACTCGAAATTCGAGTTTACACTAATGGAAGTTTTACTATGAGGTACTTAATTTTACACATTTTGGAATAAAATTTGCGTCAACTACCACGTCAAAAAACTACATTTCGATATCAGATCCTAAACAAAGTAATATCGGAAAACGTGTTAACCCTCTCAGAATTATTTACAGTTTTATCGTGTTTCGCTAATAATTTCCAGTATAAATTGTAAGTAAGCGTTTTTATTCACAGTCTGATCGCTATAGCCACATAACAGTAGGGGAGCTACAGTCGAAATTTCGCCGAGAACAGTAATACGGAATTTCTTTTGGCAAAATGTATTGATTCAAAACCGGTTGTTACATTCCCCGCGTAGGCGGAATCCCTAGTGGATACAGGAGATACGGCATGAAGATGACATATTTTTCATGGAAATTGTCGGCATTGATACTATGCTTGGAAATTTGTCCACAAAATCCCAACGGAGGATCCCTAGGAAGAGGGTGGTCGTCAGGGACAAAAGTGGCGAAAATGTGGGTAAAAGAGTCGATACCGGTACTATGTCCACCATTTTTAGCTAGTAATATTGGACTCTTGAGGAGTTTAAATTCAAAATGGCGGACAGCTAGGTGGATTCTCAGGGCTGCAAAACGAGGTAAAAGGTAAAATATGCTTATCCTGAAGTGGTTATTTCGCATGTGGACTCTTCGCACATCTCCATGACCACTCAATCGATTTTAACTTCCAATGCACGATGATTTATAATTCGTAAGGAAATTAACGGTAAAAATCGAAACTATCGCCAATTTTTCGATTTTGTTTCAGTTTTTTCATATATGAAGAATGCAAATATTTCTTTTGTTTATTTACGTAATAAAATAAATAAACACGGATTATAACTCAGTACGTAAAAACAAAAAAAAAGAGACCATATAAGTTAAAACCAATCGAGTGGTCATCGAGATACGCGAAAAGTATACGTACGAAATAGTGGATATATTCGACTTCGTTTTACATTAGCCCTGTGTATGTACCCAGCTGTCCGCCCTTTTGAATTCAAACTCATTAAGGGTCCAATATTAGATGGTAATTATACTGGACATTTTACCGGTAACGCCTCTTTTTCCCCTCATTTTCGTCCCATTTACCCCAATCCATCACCCCCTTTGTATCCCCCAGGTATCCGCATTCAGGGAATTATCTTAAGTTCTTTGACTGGGCAAATTTTCAAGCGTATTATCGATGCCGACAATTTCCAGGAAAAATATTTTATTTTCATCCCTTATACCTAGTCCCTTTATCCACTAGAGTGTATGCCTGCGCATGGAATTTAACAACCGGTATCGAATGAACACATTTCAAAAAAGATATTCCATATTACTGGTCACTGCTAAATTTCAGCTCTTAGTCTGTAAGTACAAGTACGGAAGACTCGAACAATAACACGAACTACTTTCTAATGATCGAAAATCCAGAAGATCATCGATAAATACAGAAATACATACAATAAAATTGATAACAAGGATAAACTGCATTGAATCATATTGATGAAAACGATTTTTTTCTTCTTCCAATTTATACTATCAAAACAAATCTGGCATTGGAAGTAACGTTACTTGCTATTATTTCATAGTTACACATATCGGCTGTTAGATAAAAGTTTTGTATTATTTCAAAGTGAAAATGTTGTACTGTGATATATGGACATATATGATTTTAAAAGTCCAAATTTCGGGGGAGAATAAGTTCCTTGAAATACATATACCTTAAATAATAAGCAACGTTAATTAGAATTAAATTGTTGTTGTGGCAAATGGATGAATTTAGAATTATTGTGAAACATATCTTCACTTTGGTAAGATCGGAATTGTTAAAAATGAATTATTTTATATAAAATCCTAGAATAAGAAAAACACAGTTACCCAAATTTTTCGATTGTTAGTAATAGTGAACTTGCTGATTTGATAATTAACATACACATTTTACTTACGACATGCGACTTAACATATACATAAGCTGACAGTTTTCTTACCTGGGAAACAATACTGGATCTGTTACTGGTTACACCTAAATCACTTGTAAAGGGAGTTCTTAGGATAGGTTCAGCATTACTGTTATCCTGCTGATCAATGCTTGTGCTCAGATCCACTGACGAATCACTGTAAACATTTGAAAGAAAAACATACTTTCCGTTGGAGTTAGGGATGTGCAAAGATCTTGTACTGCCTTTACATATCCTGACAATTTAAATTTATCATTGATTCACTTTAATACGTTGAAAAGTATTTTCGCATGTTCCATGGTAAAGTGAGCATACCAAAAAAACGAATTGGAATTTCAGATTAAATTAATTGCAGCATATTGGTATGAGTATCAAACATATTGACTACAAATATACTAGTAACATAATAACTATATGAACCGTTTTAAGGTTAATTTGAGTTGATTCATTGTAACTTATCGGATAGACTGTGGTTAGACTGCTCCAAAGTCATCCGTTCCAAATGGGAGTATATTAATGAGTGTAACTTTGTTGGGCAATATTTTTAAATAAAAACTAAAATAAGTTTATTACACGTATGTGCATATGAACCGCAATAATTATTCTAAGCTACTAAAGCTACATCGATGAAATCAAACCTTCGTTTAAAATATTTATCACATTTTAAAGAAAGTTAAACATGAAAACTGATTTAGGAGCATATTTAATATCTGATCAATTTCGTTTTTGATATAATTTTTTTTTAAATTCTCATTCAAATACACTTAAATAAATTCGCAACGACTATTCGTACACTCATTATCATAATCTTGTAACAGATGGGTGTAAGAGCTTTAAGAGATATAGACTATTCAAAAAGCTGAAATTTTTTCCTGATATACTCTTCTACTAAATTTGGAATTTAAGTTAATTTATGAGAGTAAACCTCAACGAAACAAATAATGTTGGTATCTTACCTAATTATACTTCTACAATCAGATACAGCAACATCTAAATGCACTCTCTCGCTGTTATCAGGTTCATTTTTATCATCGTCGTGATTATCTTCTTCCAGCAAAGGCAGTTCGTCTTCTTGTACTATAGTTTGCGGTGGTATCTGAGCCCTTCTTTCTCTTTCTTTGGCGCTAATTTCATGGCATTCGCACTTACATTCCTCAGGATTCACATAGTTGTAAACCACATTCTCCTGTAGAATACTTTCAGGAACTTCTATGAAGCTCCTAGAAGGAATCGTTTGAATTCTCTTAGGAGCCTTTCTCTTCTCTGGGATTTCCTCAAAGTTGATCCAAGCTTTCTGCGTCGGTTTGGCTGCGGCAGATGGAGGCGCTTCACTGACTTGGGTCATCCTTGTAATATTTCTTTCGGCGAACTCTTGCCAATTCTGGTTGGACTCTTTCTTCCTCGGCGATTTTATCGGTTTGGCCTTGTCGAAAGATTCGTTTCTCGGTAAAGATATTTTCAGCTTCTCGAGGGTCTTCCTGACGCTTTCTATGTTGAAAGAACCCATAACTTCTTCGCAGTACTCTTCCAAGCAGCTCGGATTTATAGGAGTGGTGGATCGAGGTCTCTCGATTGGACAGGTCTTCATTTCGAAAGCTGATCGTTGCTTTACAGGAACTATAGGTACTGCCGCGGACCTTTCTTGAGGCAACGTAGTGGGGACGTAGGGTAATTCGTCTTCGAATGAATCCTGCTGTAGGACTATTGCTTTTCGTTCCGGTTCGGATACATCCAGTTCTAATTTAAGCTCTTTTTTGTTTTTAAAATCGTCGACGTCTCTTTCGGACTCGGATGAGTTTCTGTCTTCGTCTGCATTGGAACTAACGTTGCTCTGTGCACTTTCCGAAAATTGGGATATGCGTTTGTCTACGAGTTCTACTTCAGGAACTTTTTTCTCGAAAATCGGTAACTCAGTTGTGATGTCGATACTTTTCGATTTTGGTGGTTTCGTTTCTCGTTCTCCATTTGTGCTTTCCTTCGATACCTGTGAAATGGTCTTCCCTTTAAAATTTTGATTCGATAGGGGCGGGATGGAATTTTCTTTCACCATAGTGCTAAGAACTGGCTTTTCTTTGACTGAAGAATGAACCTGGACAACGTTTCCCTTGTCTGGTGGATTCGGTGAAGTGTTTTTCTCCTTGGCTAACAAATTAGATGACATAATTGCTTCTCTGACTGAGGGCGGGCTAGGTGGGCTAATGGTTTCTTGTGTAATGTTTACGATTACTTCTCCTATAGGTGGATTTTCAATCCCATTAACGTCGACTTTGACAACTTCTTTCTCAATGGTCGCCTGAGTTATCCTTTCCTTTTCGTTTTGAAATTTCTTTGGCAGTTTTGTGGTGAAAACCTCGTTATCTAGTTTAGTTGAAAACACCACATTGTCACTACTCGTGCTACTTTGTCTACTATCTTTATTAACAACGCTGGTTTTTGGGAACGGTTTGATATCTTCCATATTTACAACTACATTAACTTTCTTGCTTGGCGCTTCTATAACTGTTTCCTGAGAATCTTGACTAGAAGTCTTCCAGTCTTGTCCGATGCTACGGTTTTCATAGTATTCAGGTGAATGTAGAGGAATCCTGATACTGGCAGCTTCTAAAGGATTTTCGTAATGAGTTCTTTTTGATTCGGTTGATTTAATTTCTACTTTATTGATACCTTCGATGCTAGGTAGAGTTTCCTGAGAACCGTTAGGCTCCGTATCAGACTTGACCGTTTCTTTTTTACTCGATTTAAACAAAGACAGTACAGATTTGTGTTTTCCGTATTTACTATCTATGCTTTCCGTGGATGAAGGGGCTGTGGATAGTGAAGATTTGTGACTATCTCTGTCTCTACTTTTAGACCTACTTCGGCTTCTGGTTCTCATATTATCGCCAGCTTCCTTCAGGATCCCTGTGATGCTACTTTTTTTCTTATGGCCTGGCAATGACGGAGAATCTGGACTCAAGGTTAAGTCTTTGTTTTTAAATAATGAAGCAAACGAGCTTCGTCTAGAGACCGACGGTGAAGGTGTGGCACTTTCTATAACGTTTTCCGCTACGTTGCTCTCACGGTGCAATTTAGGGCTATTGCTAGGCGTCGGCCCTTTTTTCGGCGCCTCCTGGATAAAATTAGAATGCGCGTGGATCTTACAGGATAATTCTAGAGTGTCGGGTTTCTGCATGTCCTGGGAAAACGGCTCATCTGCGTAGAACTTGTCTGGTTTCAATTTTATCCTAATGTACTTCGGTTCATCTTCTCGTTTTGATACGACTGGTGACGGAGTCGCTGATTTTGCTTTTGGTTTCACGTCTTGCCTTTTGGAGTACGAAGTGGAAGGGCTTTGAGTCTGGTAAGAGGCAGATTTAACTTCTCTTAATTTTTGCTTACCCTTACCTGAGCTAGAGCTTGATGGGGCGTGTTTCATTGCGGGGAGGTCCTCTGGTAAAGGCCCCTTTAATGGAATGTAGATATATTCGACCCCGCTGTCCGACACTATTCGACTAGAAATTTTAGATGTGGATGCGGTTACAGTGGTTGTCGTGGCCGTTAGTATAGCGTTGGTGGTGTCTTTTACTACAGGTTTTGTCACAGTTATGTCGATTTTGCAGTTCTCAGTGGTTTTCTTGATGGGCTTTTTCTCTTTAGAAGTAGAGGGTTCAGGAGGAGATATGCCTATAAAGAGAATACACGCATACACGACCGAAGGCTTTCTAAGCACTTTCTACAAGAACATTTCATTTCAATGGGTAAATTACTCTGACCTCAGGAATTTACTACATTTTAATACAAGGTTAAGAAAAAAAAATCTTAATTGTTCTTTGAAACACTCACAAAAATCTGTGCAATTTTATCAGTAATACAAGAGGCCATGTATGGTTCAACACTAATGCACTATTCATTAAAGGGGTGGTTTGGTTTGGTCGTAACCGCAGTTTGTCACTGAGAATATAAACATTTCAACATATATATAATATATAGTTTTAGGTCAGTTATATCAACTTGATTATTTCAAAGCAATATAAATATGGTGAAAACTATAGCAAAAATATTGAAATGATTACTAGTTGTCACTCTGATTTCAATTTATTTTTATGACTTCAAAATTATGAGTAGTTTTTGACGAATTAAAACCAGAAATTTGAAACCTTCTCAACTTGAAGCAGGGTTTAAGGAGTGTTTTTGAATACAGGGTGCCGTTAAATTGTAGTTGACTCCCTTAAGGACAAATAATTAAGTTTTAACCGCACCTTACTTTATGTATACAAATTCTTGCGACACATTAATCTAAAACGGGTTGTATGCTATGATCCTATTTTGCACAAGTTATATGTATGTGAAGTTATATCTATTGTCTTCAAAAACATTTTGACAAAATGTTTATAAGTTAAAGTTGGATATATTTTGAAATCATCAACATATTTCGTGCTGTTAGGGTACCTTACAAAAGTGTATCAAGTAAACAATTTTTTTTTAAAAAATACAACTTTTAAAAGGAATATTAACTATGAAATAAATAAACCCCATGGCATGCCAGGCTGAAAGGTAGATTTATGGGTAGGATATAGAGTAATATAACAGACTGTGTCTCAAGGGGCAAGAGTAGTTAATATTTATCTATATATGCGTATGAGCGGTTAAAACGCCATTATTTTGTGTAAAATATCGGCTGTAAAGAGATTCACTCATCATTTAATAGCGCGCAGTATTTTACGAGGATATCATAAAATTTAAACATCAAAGGGGATTTGTTTTTTCATATTTGGATTTTATTATAAATTCTGAAATGCAATAAGTGAGTGCAGGTTCAAATCCTACTAGAAATTCTCTGCATTATGCTCTCTGACTTTAGTTCACTCAGAAACGGTTGAGTGGGTTCTGAACGCAATAAATTCAGTGGTGTAAGTAAAATGGTCCATAAAATATTTACGTCTCTTAACGTATTTCTTCGTAAGTATGGTTTCCACTTCCACTATTTTCTATTAACCGGGTGCAACAGGGATAGGGTTATCGCTAAGTAATTTTTCCACTTCTGGCGTTATGACAAAAATATTCTGTTATTTGGTTATAACGATAAGACCGTCTATATATGGGATAAGAAACGAAAATTACTCAGATTTTTACGATGATTCAGTGGAATATCTATTCAACAAACCAAATAGCAAATTTTAGAAATTTTGCAAACGAAAGAATGAACAAAAAACAAATCTGAAGAAAAAAAAACAATGAATTTAAAATTTGGGAAAAGTTACCACTTTCATTATCGCACGAAATATTTAGTGAAGAATGCTATTTGTGAAGATTTTGTTGATAAACGATGCATGAGAAAGAATGATACTTTTATGGTCCTATCTACATATAACGTTAATTTGAATTACTTGGTGTTCCGCATCGTAATTATATACAATTTTTACTTTATTTTCAAAAAATGAAGTGATAGATGACGAGTCATAACGTTAGTAATTTGCACTGGAATGATGCCTGGAATGTACATGAATTGAGGAGGATGCATATTCGATCGCTCAAAAGCGATTTTTACAAACGAAAAGGTAAATTGAAGTTAAGGTAATTGAGTAGTTTTGTGATTATATTATAGACTTTGAGATGATAGGTCTACCGGTATTACACCTCAAGGTTTTATTGCTTTTTGGGATTGTAATTTGATGAATCATAGTTTTTATATTGGGGTTGATTTCAGTTTGAGGGTTTGAAGAATGTAGATTACGAATATCGGAATGATTAGTTCTGGTGCTACAAATTTTATGATTCTGGAGACCCCAGTGATTCTATATGCACATTCTGTATAGAAAATGTTATGGAGCACTCTTTCAATATTATTTGCTACTTATCAAGTCTAATATGCGATCTTATATATGTTTAATATTAGAGATAATAATTATATGGATGCATGCATATATACTGACTGAATCATATTGTGTTTAATATATTGTTACGAAGAGATTATAGAAGCTGTTATTAATGGTATGTTTTTATTTTTAGAAATGATTTTTGAGTCAACTTTAAACCAAAATATTTATGCCAAAATTCTCTCTAATCGATATACTTGGGGATTTTTTTCGTTCTTTCTTAATTCCCGAAATCAATTTTAGTTATTAAATTGAATTTTATAATTATTCAACTTCTTTTTTATTTAATCCGTGACATAGTTATGACAAAGCGACAAGACGATGTGGATAAAAGAATGTTACGTAGTTCATTTTCATTCGAAAACAATTACTTGCTTTTTAGTGACCGTTCAGTTGTCGAAAGGTTTATTTCTATTCATCGTAGATTTATTGTCTGAAGCAATCGTTCATCAAAAATGGTACTTGTATATAGCATCCAAAATCACCTTTTAAATTAAGTACGTACCATTAAATAACACCCTGTTTAGTGGGTTCTTTTTAATATTTTGTATAGGAATCTTGAAAACTACATGAAACAGAGAAAAAATAAGCAAAAACTCTGTGAGAAGTACTTTTGATCAATTTTGGTTTTGCAAGACAGAGACTAAAATATACTTGGGAGAAATAAAATTTGAATGCTTGTTTAACTATTAGTATCTCGGTTAATATTAATTTCAGAGAAAATGTTAAACGAAAAAGTTGTTAAAAATTTCTTACTAAATAATGTGACTTAAAGTTCGCTCTTGTATCATCTACTATTTTTAAGCAATGATATGAACTGGCTTTATTTTTGAGATAATCATATCAAATTGTGGCTTCATTAAATGTAGGGAATTTCAATATGGGTACAATGATTATAAATTAATTATTAAATTAGATTTAAATTTAATTAAGATAAAATTATTTTAAACAATAAAGTTTTTAAAAGGATTTCTGTTCTTTCATTAGGGCAGTTGGACAATGTTGAAATAATGACATAATCTGTATGATTACCTACCATAGTAATAGACAGACCAGTATTCGATATTTAAATATAGATTTTACTTATATCTATGTTCCTAAATAATAATTTGATATGGTTAATGCTTTTTTTTTATTTGGTAAGACTTTACTCAAATTGATGACGTAATTCCATGCAGTGATTAAATCTGTCCCTTTTATCAAGTTAGCAAAGACAAGGAGGATATGAAGCATATGATATGATATTTTTCGTTCTTAGAATAGTTTGCATAGCATTTCATAACAAGAGAAAAGAATGCAATTTAAAAATGGTACAGAATTAGAGCTGTTATCAATAAGAGTGAAAAAAAATTTAAAATACTTTTAAAAAATTGCACCATTATTACTAGTGAAACATAAGAAGATATAATTGAGACCTGTACAAAAATTGATGGATAAGGTTTATAGCAATGGCTGCACTGGAATTTATTCTATATAACCCCCATTTTGGATTTGTTTAAAAATCATTTCTTTTTTTAGCACTGAAATTTTGAGCATACCTGCTTTTAAGGACAGGAAAATATGATTTCTTAAAGACATTTCTATCAAGATACTGTCTTCCCTACATTCATGCAACTTCAAATTTAACGTAATATTTCTAATTCAGGGGAAAATATAACAAAATTAAGAGAACCAAATGGACACAAATATAAAGAGGGAATGAAAATATGTTTATCCTATGCGTGTTTATTATCATAATAATGAAGCATTTTATATCGTTATTGTAAATTTTTTCACAACTACCAAATTTGGATTATTTGAAAAGATTATTTTGATTATTTTATTTGAATGCCACAAAAATTTAATTTCTTAAAATATCCCTAATAGACTCGTCAAAAAATTATATTTTCACAAGATATTGACATTTTAAAAAACAGACATGATAAATGACAAGTGGCACAAAAACGACCTTTATGCCATATTATTTACCATTAAATTCCGAACTACTTCTGCTGCGTAATATATTTTGATCGCTATTAAATTAGAAACATTTAGATTGACTCAAAGTATTATGGACTAAACTACACCTCTTTGATATTTAAACCTTGCTAATATCTCATGCAGAGACAGAGATCCATGCACTAAACATAAAAATGCTCTGTATATTAGGCATATCTATAAAATTTGCGACAGAAAAAATCGTTTTTGGTGATCGAAAATTGAAAATTTCTCTCCATGTACCTAATTGAAATGCAAAGACTGGAAAATGGTCGTTTATGTACTTTGATGTTAGGGTTTATTGAAATTCTGATGTGTTGGCGGCAAAGAAGGGGTAGGAATCTGCTTGCGTACCGAAAGCCGTCGAATCCCTAAATTGAGTTTTGTGTACAAAATTTGTTGTTGAGTGTTATTAATATTACTACGTATTATTAGAACAATAACACATATTAGCAGCTGAAGCGATAATATATATGGAACTAATTCTCGTTATCTCATAAAAATATAATATTTTCAAAAGTGCTTTAAATATTGTATATTAGTTATGTATCAAGGTTTTCATATTGGAGATACTAAATTTTAAATACCATTTTTCAAAAAATTTTTTAAGACAATTTTAAGAATTAAGCGTGTAAATCTAATATTATATTAAATTTTGTTTGATAAAGAAAGTGAGTAATATGTGTTGTTGGGGTAAGATAGAAGAGTTTCCAGTGACGGTCGAGACAATGGAAAGCACAACACACAATGCACAACAACAAATTTTTACCTTCTGCTATGATAGCTTCAGTCGGGTCGTGTTTTCGCGACAAAAGTATTTTCTCCATGTCCTCCTGTTCTACCTTGGTCCCTTTGCAGGCGATGGAGGGTACCACATCGGGCGGTTTGGTACCGCAAAAAGAAGTCTCCAAAAGCATCTTGTGAGGCGAGGAACATCGTGATAGACCTGACTGGTTGGACAGAGCGGACAGATGGCTGACGTTGGAAATCCTGCTATGACCGGAATGAGCTGAACCCTGACTACCGATGCTTGACAATCTGAAAGTTCAAGGAATGAATACATAGCCGGTCCGATGGTAAGCGTTTCTCTTACCTGGAGGTCCTACCAGATATGGAGAGCAGTACTATGTCAGAACACTGCGAGTCTTTCCTGGCGCGGGTCTCATCTGGAATGGCGGGCGATTGTGGCCGAGCCTTTCCGCGTTTCTTCTCCGTCATGTCTTGGAAGTCGAGCTCCTCAGTCGAAGACCTTAGTTCAAGCGCGCCGTCTTCTTTAAATCCGAGACCGAGTTTGGCACTGGTAAAGTCGTGAAGTTCTAACATCTCTTTCTCCGGACTACTCTCTCGACTGTCATGGTGTGATGAACTACTTGCTCTTAAGACGCAGCAAAAAAACAAACATATAACAAATATGTGAAACGTCAGAACACATACAACTGCGGCAATCATGGTTTTGTGCCACCACATGAGGCCTGGTGCCATAACGTGGAAAATTTGTTATTATTACTACTCTTCTATTTCGAACACCGATTACGAAACAGTACTATTGGCTAATAACACGAAGAAACGTAAAGTATGGTCCTACACAGTTCTAAAATTAGGAACTCGGCCACTAAAGTCTACTGATCTTCTGGGGCGAAGAAAATTGGGAGACAACTGATCGATTAAAAGTAGTTTGATCCGCAATCTCACCCGCGCGAAAGTCTCTCTCTAGCACTAGGACAGAAACTCGGATGCAACTCACCGACCAGTCGAAGGCTTTATTTAATAACTCGGAAGTCCAAAATGAACTATTTAGTTTATTAAACACGTTGGCAACTAGAAGTTTTAACGTCTAATGATGGAACACTTAAGAGATTAGAAACACCAAAACACCAAACTTTTTATTATTACTAGTTAATTTTCACTAATTTTAAACTAAATTTAGTACTAGTATTTTTAATATTAAGTATTAATATGGTCTTAGTATATATATTAACTATAATATCCGTATATATTAATTAATAAGTTTATTACTATTATTATTAGTGTTAGATATTATTATTATTAAGCACTACTATTCTAATTACTATGAAGCACTATTATTCTTATTATTAATTATTAAGTACCTACAGTATTACTACTATTCTATTACTAACGATTAACTGTCTTTCTTAGGCGCAAAAGTAGTTCGAATTTGATTAGAGTTGAACTGAGAACGCGATACTACCGAATGATCTGATCACCCTTAACACTTCGGCTGTTATGATTCTCCAGCAGCTACCGCAAAAGAGGTTCAGATGCAACTGATTGATTGCTCAAAATGCAATTGGGAAGCGGAGAGGCGTGTATTCAAAAGTTGACCTTGGGTACTTGCGCAGGTTTGACGAGAGTGGTGTTCTGGTGAAAATGGGGCGGGGCGAAAACTGAAAAGTCACCGCACATGTCACCTGGTAGTTTCTAGGTTAGGCTGAAAAGGTTGCCAAACGAGCATGCCAATAGTAGAGCGAGAGAAAGAGAGAGCGCGCGCGCGCGCGCGAGAGAGAGAGAGAGAGAGAGAGAGAGAGAGAGAGAGAGAGAGAGAAAGAGAGAGAATCCAAGTAAGTACCTGTCTGCTTTTAACGCGTACAATGAAGTTTGCATTAGACTCAGACAGAGACTCACTTGGATCCATTAGCTTCCAATTATTGGCACTTGTAGGCACGGTTCCACTTGTTGGCAGTCCTACAGCTTGCCTCCTCTATACATTTATGTTGTCGCTATGGGTAATTCAGTAATAAAGACGAAATGGTTCACATTTTTATTAGTTTGGTTTTACCAGATAAGAAATGGGGTAGCGTTAAACCGTACTCGGGCAGCTCATGGCTCACCCGTGCCTAGCTCTAGATTCGGACCGCCGTGAGTACTTTGACGGGGAAGGATCGTTGGTTTGTGGAATTGTACCCGAGCCGAAGGATAATTGGATTGATTCGGTTATATAGGCTCGTGTACGGAAGATAGGATTTTCGGCCTGTGTCGAATAAAAACTGATAAAATATGATAGGCCTAGTCGTATTTTTGACACAAGTGGACCAGAGCCTGGCTTGGCGAACCAAGCGTCGTCCGAGTCCATCTTTAACTTATTTGGACTTTTACGTTTTTTCAAGGGTGATCGCACGAAACAATATTTAATATGTAATTTATAACAAGGGGTATTTTTCATTTCTTGAGAGTAGCATGCAAAAAATATCAGATTGACGTAAGTAAATTTTTAGGAGCAAACAGTAACCTTAAGTGTTGTAAATAATGATTTATTTTGAAATGTGATGTTTATGTCCTATCTGTTTCATAAAAGAAAAACGATATGAGTATTGGAGAAGCTCGAAAAACTCAGTCACTAAATTTGAATTGACTTTAAAAATAAAGATTATTATAATCTCAAAGAAATTAAGAAATTAGTATAATTTTTGGTTTAACCATTCTCAATATCTCTAATTAATTATTACATTAACATGATTTAAAAATTCTATTTTGTGTTTCACTTCGTTTTTAGTCGAAAATTTGACGAATAGGCAAAAAATTTGTAAAATAGAACAGTTTTACACTTGTAAAAAGGGAACAAGAGAATCCTCCCATTTTCCACTCAACCCATAATATTTTTGAAAGTGTAAAAAAATCGAAAGTATCAAACACTTACGGACTATGTGAACTTTGGAAAACCACTTTCAAACAACTTCGAACAAAATAATGAACAGCTTCTCAAAAAATGTTTTTGAATGTTCCGACATACCGAATTGGCTCGAGCAAGAATTCGAGCTGAGATACCGGAGAATATGTTGTTTCCCGAAAGCCCGCGGAGAGTTTCTAAGAGCCAAACACTTACAAAAAGAACGTAATTATTCTTTCCGAGCTGAATTAAAAAAAATATCGCAACTTCATACACCCTCGCGCGGGAAAAAGAAGAATTTTCCGAACTCGTCTCGAACACTGGCGAATGAGAAACAAAGAAACAATAATTCAACAGGTGAATGCGGATGGATCGATCGAAAGTTGGAAAGAGGAAGCGTTTCCCGTTCCTGAGAACATTTCGAGAAGATTTTTAAAACGTTCGTCGTCAAGCGTAACAAGCGAAGTGCACCGCAAAAATCTTTCGGAAACGTGGCGCAACTCGGACATGATTGCGTTGCGCGGACGGGGGAGTAGAGCGTCGGACGTCGGACCGGAGTACTCACCTGGAGATGTCGATTCTGGGGGTGCACGGCGGCTTGATGGTGGCCTTAGGGACCGGCGACGGCGAGAGGCTCTGCGGCTGGGACGAGCTCAGGGCCCCGATTAGGCTGATCCCCTTGTGGGGGCCCGCGGCGCCCGGCGAGGGCGTCCTGTCCATGTGGCTGGGAGTCGTCGGCGTCAGGTCCTCCCGGATCCCCGGCAGCCGGACCACCGAGCCGGCGACGTGCCTATCCTCCGGGCTCTCCAGCTGCAAGAGAATTGACCGGTTCAAACCAAAGAGTAATGGCGGCGAAGACCCAACCACCCATTTACGCACTTGAAACATAAAAACAACAATGGTGAAAGGAGCAATGGAAAATTGCAGTAGCTCGGAGCGGTGCCCAGTAGTAAAAAAAGGAATTTCGAGAACGAGGGGTCGAAGCAGGATTACTTAACTTAATACTGAAATAAAAAAATACATTTGGTCTCTCAACCCCAACAGCACAAAATATTTTGATAGATTTACATATTTGAAAGTACTTTTACATTTAAAACATTTTAATGATGTAAAGCTATTTTTAAGAAAACCGTCTTTTATAACATTTATTTATTCTATTTATTAATGTTTGTGAATATAATAGAACGATTTCTACAAAATGATGATCAAATGTAAATAAAATCAGTACGTGATATAGGGTTTTACTTTGAGCATTTTAAAATAGGACTATAAAACTTTCTGAAATGTGCAAAACTATATCGAAATATTATCTTAGTAAGTATGTATCTAAAATTGTGAATGGTGTTTCTCAGTGTTTCCGAAAAACATTTAATTATTATGTTACACCTAAACAGTTTTGAACCATTTCGGAAACATCGTTTTATGTCGTTCGACTCCTTGCCAATTTATACATGAGAACTATATTTCCTTTCGTGTAATTTTTTTAATTCATACTTCAGCAGTTCTGAATCTATTATATCCTATTCCAACAATTCTCGAAATATATTGAACATATTCTACCCAATGGAATGTAGCAACATGATTAAATATTTAATTGATATGCTAAAACTGCATATTAATACCTGAATTATTGTAAATATTTACTTAATAATATTTTGATGTTAGGGAGAGTATCCTAAAATATACCTAAATTATTTTTTTAATTAGCTTGTTGAAAGGTATTTATGACACATCATGTCTTCATATAACTTTAAATTCTTCACTACCTTTTTTGAATCTTTTACACGATGTAATATAATTCAACTTACAAATTTCGAGTGGTGATTCTTAAAATCATTCTAGTTTACAAAGTCTTTACGCGAATATTTATCCTAGAATACATAGTTTGGAGATGAAATAGAAGGTGACAAAAATTGTGAGAAACATGTGTCCGTGCCGTATAAACAGTTTGAACCATAACTATGCTTTATGAGAAAATAAATAATAATGACCCCCTGTTTATGTAGACATAATTTTCCTTCTCGATCGAAGCTCGTGTTTGCGCCTTCGCCATACATCATGCTCTCTAGCATTTGGAGGGAACACAGATCTTGGTAAGAAAGCAACGTATGTACTTTTGTGTAATAGTTTTCGTCAAATTATTTCTTTTGCAACCTATTTAAATCAAACGATATAAATACAAGAAGATATAGATATAGTTTTTATATCCCAGATATAGATTCCGAGCCGCCGGATACTTAACTAGCCATTGCGTTTATGCGATTCCACTATACAACTCGTGCATCTCTGCAGTGGTCTATTAAGGGTGTATAGTTAAATTGAAGGTGTGGTGACTACGTGGGGAGAAATAATTATTCCCTCACAAAAGTTTCTGTTTAAACCTACTACCACCGAGCCAGAGCCAGAGAAGGTTTTTATATGGGATCGATAAGTATTTACTATTTACCATGTTTTATTGATCATTCACCTTCTCTTTAAGTTCTTTTCCTTATAGGAATAGAATTTATTACACTACATCAATTTTTTGTAATTTTCAGGTGTAAATAATAAAAGTTGATTTAATTGATAGCAAAGGACCCCGCACATTTTATATGGAAAACGGTCTTCCGGTGAATTTGTGTGAAAGGGTTTTTGAATGCACAATTATACAAGATTTAATACACACCGTCTCAATATTGTTTTGTGGTTTTAATAACCTTCAATGAATTCGGAACTCTCATGCATCTTTTCAAAGAGTTCCCAAGAGTTGCCAAAGATTTTCCAAAGCATTAAACATACTATTAAAAAAAAATGAATTTTTGCCGTTTTGGCCGCTAAAAATCGCCGTAAAGCCTAAAGATGGGTATTTTGAGCTCAGACCCCATTGAGACTTTTGATCAGGGGGACAAAACGAACAATTGCCCAAATTAGCAAATTTCACCGGAAGGCCGTTTTCCATATGCGGTGCGGGGTCCTTTATAGCTACAAAAAATAATGTATCAACTTTGTGTTGGTTGGACAACAACCGAAATTGTGTCTTCAATATAAAAAAGAAATAATATAACTAAACTGCAATTTTTGCAATAAAAAAAAAATTAGAATTGGCGTTGGACGCGCTAAAAATCAGTAGCAATCAAGTTTAATTTTAAAAGTATTACATCACCCTATATCTCAAAAATTATGTATTTTAGGACATAAATATATCTATTAAGATTTAGAGATATACAATGATCTCAGGAATTACCACTCAAAATTTATAACATGACTAATATTACATCGTGTATACTATTTATAACGATACAAAAATATTACGTTACCGAAATGGGTTACTATTTATGTCAACTAATGAAATTCGGGTAAACGAATTTCATACTGATATAAAAATTATTAACATCTAAGCTAAACTAAATTTATTATATATTCAAGATACGGGGTGTCCTAAAATTTCACAATGTCCAAAATATTGGTTGAAAAGCTGAGTTACTCCTTGGATTAAAGATCCTCTATTTTTGAACAAAACGACTTCAATTGTCTAACTGAAAACAATGTTCAACTCCAATTTTTCAAGAGAAATTATTTTTCACGCAAATTATGCTTTCATTTACTAATTGGACATTGCCATTTTTTTGAGGCACACAGTATAGTGAAGTAAATCATTGCTAACCACCTAGTAAAAACATTAAGGTGAAATCCTAAATCATATTGAACATTTGAAATACATACTAATTATTTCTAAGTTACATAAGTTTAAATTAAAAATTGTACAATGGGTTTTTCAACTTTTTAAAACAAACCTTAAACTTGAATGGGTAAACTGATTATCCTTAATAAATATATAAAACAAAAATTTCGAACACTGAAACTATTGCCTTTTCCGTTGAGCTTCTCGCAAATCTTTGGATAGTTCATTTCGTTGTCCTGAATAAATGGATTGACATAGTATTGAACGGCCTGAACTTAAGGACTCTTCACTTTGGGACTGTTGAAAAGTATCATTTACACTACTTTACAGAGTTAGATTTAAATTAAAAAAAAGCATTCATGATGATTATCCGTTAAACGAGTTAGAGCCGAAAATAATTATATTGCTAATGCTGGAAGAGGAAGTATAGAAATCTATTGAGAATTCCAAAGTACGTGTTTATTGAAATTCGAACATTAGTAAATTTACTTTTGTTTGGTTATTCGAAATACTTACAAATTAACTTCAGTTAACTTCTTTTGTGTAGAAATTTAGAAATTTTGGTTTTGAGGGATTTTGTAGCTATTTAATACTGCTGATGTGATATGAATTACGATTCATAATTAAGGTATTCATTTATTTACCTGTTGAGAGTAAAATTCAAATTTCTTGCTTTATATATCTTTACAATTAAAGACGTTTGATTTTCCGACACTGCAAGCCATTATCAACAATTCAATTAACAGTTATCAAAAATATAACAACAATTATCCACTGCGTTCTGGGTTGAATTTACGTTAAATTAAATCGACTTGTTCAAGGTTCTTGCCAAAATCTCCAACATAAGAAAAAATATTTTCATTATTTTAGACTATTTTACGATACTATGCTAATAGAATACTACAGAGAGTAAACTTACTTGAATGTATTTGAAGAATGTCTCACATAGAGACTGACAAATAACTATATTCTAATTTCATAATTGTTCCTGTAACATTAGTTGATCATTAAAATATGAAATCATTTTATTATTTAATGGTGCACATAGAGCACGCGATCATTAATCGTGATACTTAGACAGATAGAAATGATCGAAAAATCAATTTAATGAAATGACAAGAGATTAAACTCGCGTAACTTTTTTTATGAAATTCATATAATTTCTTTTCGTGTTCACAAGCTAGAAAAAACAGTTGTTATATTTTTAAACCGTTCTTTGTACTTTGACCGGCGACCAACTTTTATGGCTAAAAATGGGCTAACCTGAC
This sequence comes from Cryptocephalus moraei, assembly GCA_946251905.1. Taxonomy (NCBI): domain Eukaryota; kingdom Metazoa; phylum Arthropoda; class Insecta; order Coleoptera; family Chrysomelidae; genus Cryptocephalus; species Cryptocephalus moraei. The sequence goes on along the minus strand of OX276453.1, from coordinate 13,634,002 downwards.
GAACCTCATCAAATAATACGTGCTTCATTGGTCAATGTTGGCATTAGGGTAATGCAGATCGAAAAATATCTTTCAATAGCAACACACTATTGTTCTCCCGCACCTACATTTTCGCCAAAGAGAAAACTTAATCCAGTTTCAATATTGATTTTGTATTACTGCGCCCCATTTCTATACACTAACAAATCAAATCACAATCAATGGTTTTAGGAGAAAGCAACGAACGCCTATAAGGGGAGACTTTGAACACAGTCAAAAATGGCGAGAGGCAAAAGAACTGCACATCAATTTAATAATGACTTCCGTCTGATATTTCATAATATATAATATTAATTCATAAGGAATCACATTGGGAGTTCTTACTGAAGCGCTCATTTTTTACCAGAAATTATAATCAAATTGAATTACCATTTCGATTTTTTTTTACCCAGTAAATAAATTTTTATACTATACTTTGCATAAAATTCAGACTCGAAAATGCATTATTACATTCTTAAAATAATCGTCTACGTTGCAGGATTTAAAGCAAATAACGTTTTATTCGGTTTAAAGAGCCTGGTAGTCCCACATTAACGACCCTATCAAGAATTATTATCCTTCAAAATTTTACGATTCCATCTACCATAAAGCTCAAATTAATCCATCTATACTTAAAATATTCTAGCTTTGCTCTAATTCCTTACGGTTTATGTTGGATTCCTGAAATGCGCTTAAAATGTTTTGTGAATATTAATTCCTAAATGTACTTTGCGAACGTATAGTAGATTCCTTTCAAGCTTAGATCTGAATAAATGCTTTTTTCAGGAAACGAGGCGAGATTTTATTGAAAAAAAAACGTGACGGTAAAATTGCGTATTGTTTCAATAGTAAAGCGTTGATACCGCTCATAAATCAGTATTCAGTATAAATTTATCTTACACACCTCAAATTTAAAGCCCTTTACCACTAAAAATAGAGAATCATGAAGGTTTAAACGGTAGGTAGTCAATACAGTGTCGAGTTATCCGAAAATTTCAATTAGCCTGATTTAAATGCAACAGATTCAGGATTCAACAGATCGTAACCCGAAAAATTTAATCCGAGTGATCCAATGTTTTGTACACAAAAAGTATTTTATCACTCAAGCGTGCAAATTACCAAATGTACACACTACAATTTGTTATGGTTTATTTATTGTTAAGATAAATCTAATTCTGACTCCAGTTTTAATCTAAATCCAAAAATTGACACTAATGCAATATATGTTGTGTGGAAATCTCGGAACAAGACACCATAAAACACTAGTATGTCTGATATTTTCAAATTCTACAATCTTTCTAAGTGAAGGTACCCTCATTTGAAATTACATGTACAATGCGTCTAACTCTAAGATTTATAAAAACAGAAACATGGACTTTTCTAAATTATACAACTGTCAACTCTAAAACCAAAATGGAAAAATGCTCTACCTACCTACACAGCTACACTAATATCTAAGTCTCTTGTTCAGCTTATGAAATTAAAAACGTTGAAAATTTTTATAAAGTACTGCAGAAATAGAAGAAATAAAAGGCCTTTATGGGTGTACTAATGGGTTGATATGTAATAAAAATGTACTAAAATTATTATTTGAGGATCTAACAAATAGGTACAGTTATCAATTTCTTTTTTCACGGAGATTAATTTAAGATTGCATTGAAAATTTATTTTCATTAATCAGATCGAAAAGTGGTAATAACGTTACACTTGATCGTGTGAAATTTTCCTGTAGTTTACTCTCGGTTATGACCAATCAGTTGTTGCAACATTCTGTAGATAGATTGCAGTTGGGTTGACGCGTCTTTTTACAAAATTTCAATTACAAAAAGAGTTTTACGAATTTTAATTCTTTTACAAACACAAGAAATGGGGGGAAATCTTGTTAGAATCGAGGTACCAGTACGATTGTCCAATAATCAATGCGATAATCACGTTGACATGTTTTGTGATTTGGATGAAAAAAATTCAGAAGTTTGTTCTGGGTTGGGTTTGCAATAAATTGCCACACGAGACTAACAGAAGTAATTTGTGCAATAAAAATAACGATTATTTCCTAAAAAAATACTTAAGTTGAGTTAAGGAAATATACAGAATCTTCAAGATACTTCTCTCGTAACGCAAAGAGTAAAAAAGTTATTTCAAAAATTTTAAATTATTTGTTTCTGAAATTTTTTTGCTTTATATTCTGGACAAGGCGTCAACAATGTTATGTCGTGATTAATATAAAATTGTGCAGTGATGTAAAGACAAAATGAGATTTTTTTTTATTAAAGCATATATATGCTTTAATATGTAAATATGTAAAATTATGGCGGCATTATTATCGATCGATATAAAGACTAAATTAAAAAAATCTTATAATTAAAACGAAATTTGTAATTTTTTTCATCCCCCAATTCCAAATTTTAAAAGTCTTGAATCAACTCAAGCCTCTAGAATTCCTAAAATTTAGTGTAACAAAGCATAGGCGTTGCACGTGTGATAGTCTAGTGTATTTTGGTTCTAACTTTAATAAACTTCTGTCCGGTCGCTGTCAGACCCCTTAATATCATATTTACTTACAAAAATTACGGTTTTTGGAGTGATATACATCTTCGCCGGTATATTCTATTCCAGTCTGTAAGCTCAACTTCGCTTAAAAACATTAGCTTTTTTGTTCAAATTTTACTGCTGTATTACCTGCTTTGGTTTAGTTTTGCCTCTCTTTGGATATAGATCGCATTTTAATCTACGTACATGGGTCTAAAAAACTGATTTAGGTCTTTTCACTTTCGGGTAATTATTGATAACCCTAGAAAAGGCTTACTGTGAAACATTCATGTTAATATTTAACACGGAAAACAATGAGCACCGATAAGAAAATCGCACATTCTTTCCAAATCGACCGACACTAGTCATGAAAAATTCCTCATAAAGAAAAAGGCTGAAGGGTGAAATTCGGTGCATTCCCCCGAATCTAGGTGACTGACGTTGTAGTCAAGCCCAAAACACATACCTGCTTTCACTTACTAAATTTTTTATTTTGAGTGTATTGTAGGTAATATGACTGGTTTTCTTTAATAAATTAAACTACTGAGTTATATACTAGTGCGTTGTAATAAATTTTCCATCATATCAAAAATAATGAATACTTAGTTATCTTATTTAAGGTTTCCAGGTGCCTTCCCCTCTCCCCTCACTTGAAGGAAATTCACCATTTGGTTTGAGAAACACCCTTTTGCAACGAAAGAAGTAAATTTACGCCTGTCATCATATTCCCGAGCGTCACAGGCGAATCATGATTATTTATGGAAAGGGTGCATTATTACATTTTCCAAAAATTTAGATTCATAAAAATTGTTTACATTACATATAGGAAAGAGTCCGAAACATAAATTTTACTCCAAGCTAAAGTAAATATATCTGGCAATTTCATTTCTAAAAACTACATGTATTTTGTTAACAGTTACGTCTAGTTTTCCATATTTTAATATGATGCAGGTTGAAAAGTTTTGCGTTTGTAAATTCCCGTTCAAAAATAATCATGATATCACTTCAGTGCTTTAACACAAATTGTACGGTGCAAAGTAGTGCAATAAATATCATTTCTGTCCCAATTTCAAGTTTTGATCATTTTACAGAAAGATTGTGTTATTTTCGTGTTTACGTTAGTGTTAAGTAAAGAGATTTTTCGAGTCAGAACGTATGACGCAATGAAGGCAGGCTTCGAACTCGAAAAAGCTCCCGTGAAGCAAGTGTTAAATTGTTAGCTAAAAATGTAACAAGTAGTATTGAAACTAAGCTAGTGACACACATAAAGACAGATAGACAGACAGAGAGGTGTGTGATACGTACACGAGCTCTCACCTCATCAGAGAGGTCCTCGAATGAGGCGAAAGGAGCAGGTCCCATGCGTTTCTGACGTCCCGTTGAGGTTGAGGAGGTACCAGGCCTTGACGTCATCTTTTTTTACTACTGGGTTATCTGATGGCAAGCAGAAGACAAATATAGGGTGATATCAGTAGAGATTATTTACTGAAGTACAATGAAGTATTAGTACGTATAGGTATCTGTATTTGTATCTAATAGTGAAAGAGGTGAAAAAACTATATCAGCACCTACCAAGTTTTACCATGTTATTCTATAACATTACCTTTTTTTTAAATACAGGCAAATCGTCAACGAGTGAGAAGTTGGTTATTTCTCATGTTTAACGCTACACTTTTTCCACTCATATCAAACGATTGTGAAACGTGGTGAAGCCATCAGAAATTACGATAAGATTTTGCTGCGGAACTGATTTTCCTTATTTCACTGGTCAGCAAGTGGTTAAAAAAGTAATTTCTTGTCGTATTATTGGCTACTAGGCTGTTAAGAAAGTACTTTTTCAACATTGGTGTTTCCAATAGCAATTTAAGGGGCAGCATTTTCCTCATTTAAGAATTGAGGGAATAAGCCGTATCGTTTAATATCATTGGAATAGTTTTAGTGATGTAAGATTCAACTAAAATTTCACCTATAAAGAAGAAATGTTGAAACCGTCTACCTCAAACCATGACGAATAAAATGTTTGTATTAAAATAGTGTCTATAAATAAAATAAGGAATATGAAATATCTACAATATAAAAATAATTGGATATAACGATCAGGAAACATGAAAATAAACCGTTACTACATCACTGAAAATCATTACTTGTACGTTAGTTCTATAACATATTTAAATTTGTAATGATTTAAACAATTTTCTGATAATAACCTAATATTTGTAAGATTTAACTGATTTCTAATTATAAATTATGGTTTTGTATACATACACCTCAAGTACCTACATATGCACAAGTTCACGTCCTACTTTAATCCATTACGATTGTATAAAAACTACTTTATAACCACACTACTACAATCTTACTCTACTGAATGAATTTACATTGAGATCCATACCTATACATATTCTAAAAATATCAAATGTAAACTGGCACTTAAAACGATGTTGATACTGGTCGCTTCAGAAAAGCATCGTATTAAAAGTATTGTATTTCATATAATGTGTACAACAGACTACAAATTGATTTAATTAGGTATGGTAAATACTTTACTGTAATTAATCTTACCAAATATTTGATGTATATAAACAATATCCCGTTAATCTATACTGCAACATTCATTATTTTAATTTTATATCCCGTTTCGTAATTTAACGTTAATACACTGTGTCTCATCAATTATTCACATATTGAGCAATTTCAGTAAATTGAAGTTTATTAATGTGTCGATAGATTTACTGTGATGGACTTGTTAGATGCAATAATGGGAAACCTATTATCATTGTAAAATAAGTCGAAAATAACGTGGTTTGTTTGTTTTATTATCCACGTTAAACTGTATCGCATATTAAACGGTTCAATTATTGCGGGAATGATGCGAAAACAGCTGAAAATTAACATTTTGGCACTCCTGAATTTCGCATGAAAATTGGAGTGTATTGAATTAAACCTAATTTTTACCAACTCTTTGTCTGGGCCTTTATGTCAGGGATATCAAAATGAAATTTTCAGGTATTTTTCAAAAGTAGTGGTTCAAGGAGAGTTGAATTCCTTGCAGTGTATTTTTACATACACCCATATATCTGACTGTATTACCACTGTAGTACAGTCAGATGTACTAATGATTTAATGTTTATTTACAACACGATTTCAAAAAATAACGCCCGTACTTTGCAATTCATTTCACTATTGGTTCAGAGTACAAGCGAAGTTCGGGAACCGTCAGGAGTATGTGGGCATCCTACGAAAAAAGAAGCCTCATCGCTGAAATATAGCCACGGCCACGAATAAAGAGGACCTTTACAACGCGGTATATTTTCCTAAATGTATGATTTTTGCAGTCATGATACCATATTTTCAAACGTATTGGAAGTTACAAGCTTGTGTTAAACATTTTAAACCTTTAGTGTTTTTTAGTTATGAAGGGCATGTGTATATAGTACATCTGGGTAAATGTTAAAAAAATTACCCTAATATTACTTATAGTTATTTAAACAGCAAACAATGCTCGAATGGCCAATGGTGGAAGTACAAGTAAATAGAAGTTAGTGAATTAATATACCAATATACAAAATTTCAACAAGTAATTTCAACTTTTACGGTTTGAATTATGTCATACCGCACACGCCAGTTCTTTTTTGGGTTATTAAAATTTTTATTTATTTCAGGAAGGACATAACGAAATAGTAGTTTTACTTGTTAATGTTTTAACTTTCTGGTAGGTTTGTAATAAACTTGTTATGCATTTAATATAGTGGTGAAACATGTTGAATTCTAAAGCAATACACAGCCTCTAAAAAATGTTTCATTGGAGATTTAAAGGTGGTTATGGAAGAGGTCCTTGGGCTACCCTGTCGCCAGACTTTAATTCAGTTTTTCTCCGAGTCCACCAAGTGTATACGACCTTTACTTGAATTTGTTAATAATTACATTCGCGCGTTTATTGAGACAATTTGATACACCACTGGCATTTCTGAACGAATTCGACAATCATTGCATGGAAAAATAAAAGCTTGGAACCTTATGCGTTTTCATATAATGCTAGATATTCAACTTTTATGAATTTTATTATTAAAAAATTTCATTAATATTTTTTGATTAAATTTTATAGTTTCTTGAAATGAAATAAAACCATGGTTAATTTGGGTGCCGGTAAATTCTTCGAAAACAATTCTTCGAAAACATTTCTTCGAAAACATTTATTCGAAGGAACAATTCTTCGAAAACAAATCTTCGAAGGAACAATTCTTCGAAAACTTTTCTTCGAAAGAACAATTTTTATATATACAGTCAACCTCGCTTATATTAATTGACACCATGGGGACGGTCAAAGTAGTCAATTACAACCGAAGTCAGTTAAGGCCGATTTATTTGAGGAATGATACCAAAATAATAGGAGTGGTTAGTAGTAGATTTTCAATCAAATAAATGTAAGTATAATAACTGAAACAAAGTATATAAGTCCATAAGTATAATAACTGTTTTATTGTATAATAATTATAATGATGACATGTAATCAGTGATTTATTTTTGAATGTTATTTATCAATTCTGATTCGAATCAAAAGTACCCAACAAAGGTTATTGCATCCAAAACTTATTGATTAACATTTTTAGATTTTATTAAACATAAATTTAGATCTTCAATAATCTGTTTGGCTAGCTTTGGGGTCAACACTTTTATTGGCACTAGTTTTTATTTTCTTGTCTTTTAATGTCTTTTCGAACAATTATTTTCGATAATTTGTTTTTCTGAGGAATAATTGTCCTTTCTAAGAAATATTTTCGAAGAATTGTTCTTTCGAAGAAATGTTTTCGAAGAATTGTTTTCGAAGAATTTACCTAGATCCGGTTAATTTCTATCTCAATAAACTGGAACCTTGGGGAAAGTGGAAGAATCAAGGAATGAAATAAATAAAAAATTTCAACCCTCTTTTTTATGCTTCTGTTAGAATAACAAAGAGAGGCCTCCGTTTACAATGCGACGATACCTAATAATTGATAGTAAGAAATCATTTCTACAAATTTGAGAAATTAAAAAGAACCAAATTTTGCCGTTTCAATAACTCCGAAATGCGTTTTGGCAAAGAATGTTAGATGATACACTCCTCTTCATTTAGGATAGCGAATCTTTAGTATTATTTTGAATAACGTCAACATGTGTATATAATGTCACCGTTAAAGACCGCGTCATACCGGATTCGGTTTAATTATTCAGTTCCTGCAAATTTATAGTTCATGGACAGTTTTTTCTTAAAAAATAAAGCTAAGGGAAGTTTACGACATTTTCCTATCGATCGGCTACAACTATCTTTGACATTTTTCAAAAAAATTGTTTATTTTTCGGTTTCATACCCACCTCCATATTTGAACCAATACAGAAATTTTGATTTTCTGCCCGTTTTTTTAACCTTACAATTTTTAAGCTAATTCAAAGTGGTTCAAAAATTTTTTAATTGAAAATTTAAAAAAAATCCAAATTTGCAAAAAAATTTATACAAAGTGGCTCTAGCCTCAACAATCAATAGCAAAATTCGCTTTGTTAATACTTATCAACTAAAAATGGATATTTCATGTAAGTTCCATAATTCTGAAAATTTCAAAACAATTATTTATGAAATTATTGCTAATTAATTATTCTCTAAACTACTCAAAAATTAATCCTCAATCAAGGTGTTATTAAGCTAAGAAGCAAGTATGAAAACAACAGAATTGACTGTCATGAAAACTACTAACAAACTGAAAAACTTGAAACAACTAAGTGTTTGCAGTTTATCCAAAACTATGGAAACAGTAATTTTTATTAAGTAGTAGAGTAGAAATGCTGAGTTTGCAAGAAAAAAATGGAAATTGTACTCATTTGAGGAAATATCTCAGTCGTACTGTAAGCAGGATTATCTCAAAGTTCCAATCTACGGGGGGTTATGTGAAAAGTAGTTTTTCAATACCTTATAATCCAAGTGTTTATGAAAAAAAAAGTTCAATGAAGAACATGTTTGAATATAATAGGGCATTGGCAAACTAATATAATAGATATTTATATTACACTTGCCAAAAGGAAAACCGTAAGATTAATTTTACACAATGATTAATTCAAGCCGTTCCAAGCGTTTTTACGTACGGTTGGATTTACCGTTTTGGTTTCAAAGACAAAGAGAAAAAATGAAATTTTTCCTTGTCACAATTTATGGACAGACAAGGCGACTTTTACCTTAAATGGGGTAGTGAGTTTACATAACTATAGGTGGTGGATATAAGCTTAAAATATGTGATAAAATGCCTGTAGTAATATTTCTCCTGGGAAAATTAGACTTCACAAGACACTTGCAGTTTTGAAATGATAAAATAAGTAAAGTTTTAGATGAAATGTTCCTCAATGAAAGACAAAACTTATGGTTTCAATGTCAAGCACCTCTAATTTATAATTCGGCAGGTGTTAAGTGTGTTAACCATTATATGTTGGAACTATTTCGAGGTAAGGGGGTAAGTATTATTTGCATTGAGCATGATGGCAGACATACAGAAATGTTATCATTAATTTTCAACCTTCATTGCGCATACAGTTAAACCTCTGAAAAATTAACAACCAGAAATCACACCGAGTTGTTCTCAGTTGAAGCACCTTATAATTAGAGTTAGTGCTGTAAATGTTTATTATGAAACAAATATACTTTAAGGTTTCTTTTCCTGTTACTAAAATTTTTGGCAGCATATCAAAAGCAACTTTAGTAACTTATAAATATTACTTCAAATATTTTTAAAGATTGAATTATCAAAATCTTTAGGTCTATTGATTTGGAAATGGATTCGAAAATTCTGAACTAGAGCCACATTGCATTAAATATGATATAATTTTTTAGCATATTTGTATTTGTTTGAAATTATGAAAATAATTTCAAAGTAAAACTGTTCATGATTAATTAAAATCCCGTATGATGCGGATTTTAACGGTGACACTGTATATGTGATGTTTTACATGTTCACTTGTAAGAAATAACTATAAAAACCTCTATTATTAACTACATACATACATACAAATTCTAATAAGCATTTCAAGCGAATTCCGTAGTAAGATGAAATTGAACGAGCTCAACATCCAACGCAATAATGAATGTTTCTAAAAATAGATAGATATGTATGTAAATTTGTGCATTTCACGTCGGTATGATTGCATTGAGTTCCCCATTGGATTCCAGATACTATGAATTGTTTAATGTCCCAAACAACTAATAAATATACATGATGCAAGGTTTACCGTTGGGATAAATCGAGCAGGCTTATCTGCGATCTTCGGAAAATGGATCTGAAAAGTAGGATTGTTGAACTATTGTAGCTGTAATAAGTTTTATTGATACGATCTTATTGTACTCAATACTTAGTTTTATTATGGTGTTATAAAATAATGGGGTTTCATATGATACCTGAATGTTCTAAATAAATAACGACCGGTATTAAACATATCGTGAGTGGTTATCGTTTTCTTGAAAAGTGCTATGTTATTACACCTGCCTGATCCAAATACATCAGGGACATTAAATTTATTTCTCTATCCACGTATAGATGTGTAATACAACCACCCCTACCGTTTTGATCCTCTCATCCCCCATTACCATTTAGGTCAAACGATTCCTAAATAGTCCTCTGTTATATGCTATTCACAATCGATCATTATTACCCGTTTGAAGCGGAAAGAAAACGGAACAAAATGAAAATATAAATAGGTGAACCATAAGACTTTGCAAAAGATTTACATAAACAATTACCTATCGACAGGTCGCGGGGTCGTCTCCGGCGTTTCTCACTGCCCTACCTCGACCATCTTCAGTCACGATTCGTTCCGACAGGGTTTCTGCTCGATCTGGCTCATATTTATAACAGGAAAACCACGAAATTCGACGTTTTGCTACATTATAACGATGTTATATGCACAGTGTGTATGTGTGTAAAAACCAGCCGTAGTTCGTAGTACTCGAAAAGGATGCCGCGTTGCCGCGTCGACGCGACGCCGATCCCTGTGCGTCAGCGCCGCGACGGCCCTTTCCCCATTTTTTTAATCGCAGGCTAAGGTAAATTTTAAATCCGACTGTTTTAGACTTCACGAAGTGTTGTCACAGTAACGAATTCGATACCTATCTAAACTGGGATGACTACTAAATTACCTACTTACCTTCTTAGTTAGGCGGGCATCACTTCCGATTATATTAATTCAAATCGAATTAATTTCAACTCAACATTTGATCAGTTACATTAACTATTTAAACAATTAAATTGAAACCGAAAAGCAATTTGATGACATTTGAGATGATGTGATGTACTTTTTTAAAATTATTATGCTGTAAATATTTTATATTGCACTGTCTGCTAGGTAGAATGAAAGAAAGTGTGGAGAAATCTTTTAAATGTACAATATGTACATATATTTAACTATAAGTTTGTTTAGTCTATAATCTTCAGTGATCTACGAGGACATCTCTAGGCGAGGGGAATAATACCACTACTGTCAGTTCAATTTTTAGCGGGGGGTTTGTATTAAAAAATTGAATTATTTAAAAGATAATAATAATAATAATATTTATTTAAAAAAATATGTAACGGTAGGGGGAGTATTACTTTTAAACTAAGTACCCTTATATATTAGCAAAACAATCTACTATTGAAAATTACGCAAGCAACAGTCCGCGGAATATGGAACTTGAGGATTTTATTTTGGAGCACAAAGGAGGGTGAATCATGAGAAAATATCAACTTTATTACTTTATCACTTTAAATACTGAAAGAACAATAAAAGCTGTTTGCTGTGTTAAGTAATGTCATAAAATCAGTAATATGAAAGAGAGGGGGGGGAGAGAGAGAGAACATATTGAACTGAAATTTTTAGACTAGTTTCAGAATACCACGATTGATCAAATTGAATTGAAAATTCATTAGGGATAGTGTCAGGGGATTAATTTAATTTGAGAGTAATTTGAATTCATTTGAATTAAACGGTACATGCAGCCGTGTACATTCTCCACGTTTCGCAAAACAATTCATTAAATTATAATGAACACTTCATTTGTATATACATATATAATTATTTAAGGTAAACAACATTTCCTTGATACTAGACAAACATTATCTTTCCGCGGATAAAGGGTGTGAGACATCCAATTTCGAGCAAGGCGCTGCCTATTTGAGTACTGGTACAACTTATCGAAGTTTCGTCATGAAAACGATTGATCAACTAGAAAAATTGTATGAGAATCATCAAACCCAAATATCTTTTAATGCACACTTTTCGTTAAACCGTTTGCAATCGTTTTGATTTCCTAGTTATTTCTTTTCTTTAGTATTTAGTGTTGGGTTCGCCTTCGATAACAGCCTTTGTCAATTTCTCACAGTATTGTGGAATCCACATAATGAGATAAAGTAGTTATTGACTTTTTGGTAGCAATCACCGACTGATTAAAACAATGGCAAAAAAATATATAATACATATAAATTATTACGTGTGCTTGTAAGTAAGAATAACTGAAAACATAAAAATATATTAGGTAAGTATAATTGAATTTAAAAGTGAAAAAATGTATACGAACCAAAAAAACTAAAAATGTAAAAACCCACTCATAAAGCACTAAATGCAGAACAATCAGCAACGTTTATTTCCAGTTAGATTGAGAATATTGAGATCCAGGTATTCAAGACCGGTTACAAATTATTCACATAATATATAATAATCATTGCACGTGAAAATGTAAAATCTCATGATTCGAGTTGTGTACAAAGCCACTCTTGGCTCTTGATGATCATTTTCTGTAAAAACGAATGAACATTTAAACAATTCATTTTTATTAAGTATAAAACCACTTAATGTATGTTAACAGTTGGTAAAAAACACTGTAAAAATCTTAAAAAAATTCAGTTTTCTTAAGTACGTATGTATACAAGGAATTGTCTATAAAGTATTAAAATGAAAAGAATATATGTTCGTGACATAATTTCATTTTCAAACTTTCCATTGTTCACTCACGACGGCTATCTAATAAAAAAAACTAACGATGAAATAATAATCGAGTTTATGATTTCTATAATTTTAATCGTTTTATTTATCCCATACATTATGTAAGAACATTAAACAAGGTACCTGGAACATAAAATAGTTTTCAAAAATATGTCATTTCAGGGATTTCACCCTTTCATCTTCTTCTTTGGATTTTGTAGGCTTAGCTGCGAAGGTCATTTATCTAGAATCGTTAGGGTGCTTTCTTCACCTTTTAAGCTAAATTAATTTTAAAGGCTTGTTGCATTGACATATATGTTGTAATACTTATTCTAGCTAAGTCGACATACATATGAAAAGTAAGTAACGGTATGAATACTGATTAGGTATATATAATCTATATTAAGTATTTCCAATTGTGTATGCATACATTGCCAAGCAATCTACGAAAGCGACACAGCAGATTTATTTGGGCTGAGAGGAAATGTGATGAGCAGAGGGACGTTAAACTTGCAAGGAAAAGCATGTTTCTTATATTCGAATATTGAACCAACAAATGTTCCAACATGGATCCTTAAATCCTTAAATGGCTCGTTTTTCTGAGAGCTACGGTTATTAACGGAGAGTTCAAGGCAAATGGATAGTTCGGTATGTAAAGGACGTAATTAATACTCACATATTGACCACACTTACTGAGAGGATGACCGAAGGTTGTCCAGCATCTCGAAGTTGGCCATGGTAATGTAAACCAAAGGAAAACATCAAGTCTTCATCAACTGCTTTATTCAAAATTGAGCGACCGGTTTCGACTTCGTCGAAGTCATCATCAGGTTCGGAATCAAGTTGTTTTAGGGCTCCCGTTGCTCGACATGTGCGGCATCACACATACAAAACAATTTCGTCGACACACAGAGTTAAAAATTAAAATTAACACACATCGAACAAGAATATTAAATTAGTTAAGAACATGGATAAAGCCCTAAAGGAGCTAGCTACCTCATTCTTGAGAGGTTGAGAAGTGACTCAAAAAGTTATTCTGAGAGGATCATCATCTTTATCGCCAATCCTAAATAGGTACTTTGGGGATAGACGGTGCCCTGAATTAGTCTATTAAATATGTTTGGAGAATTTTTTTTTCGGTCAGGGATATTTGCAAACAACGGTTTGGACCAGGATCCATGACCTTGATAAAAGTTTGTATGTTGAACTTCTGACCGCCGATTGTTATGAAACTGACTTCATTAAATCCAATTTGTATTAGTGTGGATATCTTGATATCTGGCACAGAATAGGTCTGGAATCGTGGAAGTCGTCACCCTATCTTTGCCAGTCGACTTTTTCATTTCTTTTGAATCCACTGTGTCTGGGAATCCGTATTAAAATTATGGACATTCTTTTGTTTATTGCTTGCAAAATGACTTTCCAAGTTTTTAGTGTGATATCTGTTAGCTTGCTTCATTGAGGGTTACGTAATTTGTATAGACGCTTTGAGACTTCGAAAATACAAGTAAAGCCCGAAAACATTTGCAGACCTGTAGTTCGCGTTTCCCAAACATCATCCGATTTCTAAATTGTTTAAGACAACATCAAGCCCATCATAATTTCGAAATTGACAAAACCACGGCCGGCAATCCCATTGTAAGAGAAATCAGAGTATGCGGCGAGTTCTGCAAGAATTCGACATATTATGGAGGACGTAGGAAACTTATCGAACTGCTGTTGAAATTTTAGCGCGTACAGCTTACAACTTGAATATAAATTGATGTTCTGTTCACATTTTCCACTTATTGCATATTATGTATTATAACTGAAATATTAATATTTTACCATTTGTCAGATTTTGATACATATATGTACAACGTGATCAAGAAATACTGTTTAAGTAGGCAATCCTAAATTTTACTTTAAAATGGTAGAACTGGAACCACTTCCGGTTGCTTGACAGCTACTTCGACGTTTAACAATGACAGCATTGACACTTGAGCGGGATTCAAATTTTTATTATAAAAATATAAAAATGGTACTATTTACATTAGAACAGGATATTTTTATTGGCATGGTTTATTTCGGAGTGCCGTTCATGACCTTCTGGATGGCAATACTCATTGGAATCCACTTTGCACCAATTTGAAGAAATGTTTCCTGAAGTTGTGTTCACTATCGACGTTTTTAAACAACACTGCATGCGCGTAGATCAACGATATTTGAATAAAGGCAATATGAAGAAAGGAAAGCCACAAGGTAGACCCTCCATACTCACTGAAAATGTGGTGCAAGACGTCAAGGCCCGACTACAACAAAGTCCTCGCATATCGGTTAGGAAGCTTTCCCTCCAAATAGGTTTGATCCTTATTAAAAGTTCACCAATTTCCACTTATTCCTAATTTCCCGTATTCCGTTTCGTGACTTTACAGGTTTACCATATGGAAGTTGTTCCACTGCGTTGAAGAGCAAATTGAAATACCACCCGTACAAATTTTCGATGGTCCAATCTCTAAATCCTCCTGACCGTCCACAACGCGTCCTCTTCTGCAACTGGTTCAATCAGGAAATGAACACTGATGACATCCTGGATAAAACCATTTTTTCCGATGAAGCCTGGTTCCATCTCAATGGCTATGTTAATTCTTAAAATTACAGAATTTGGTCTAGTGAAAATCCACATGAGGTTAGAACAACAAATTTACATCCTACTAAAGTTGGTGTTTGGCTGGCTGTATCGCGGCCGGGAGTAATTGGTCCTGTGTTTTTTAACTTCACAGTTATTTCTGAACGATACATTCTCCAGCCATTCGTTGCCCAATTAACCGCAGAGGAGCGCGAAAATGGCTACTTTCAACAAGATTCGGCTCGAGCACATACAGCTCGTGCCACAATGCAATATTTGCGAGAAGTTTTTGGCCATTGAGTCCTAAGTACGGGAATCTGGCCAAGTAGGAGAGCCTAAAATGGAGAGTGCATTTATGTTTAGAACATAATGGTGCTCAATTCCAGCAGTACCTTTAAGTATTGAAGTTTTTTCTGGTGTGGTCCTTTAATAGTAAATAAATTCACATAACCTAAAATATTTGTGTTTATTTAGCTGTCGCTATCATGCAGAGTGCAGAGATTTCCGGTGTAGCGTTGCAAACCCTTATGCAAAAAAATGCTCCAGGTAGAATTGCCAATTAAAACAGTATTTCTTGATCACTCTGTATTTAAATTTTATTGTGTTGTACATATTCACTTACACATATTTTGTTGTAGATAAATATAGCACGTATTGGTTAACATTCGCTATATTAACTTCATTCTCAGGTTTTTGTTAATTATGCACAATATAAAACATTTTTATCAA
This sequence comes from Cryptocephalus moraei, assembly GCA_946251905.1. Classification (NCBI taxonomy): domain Eukaryota; kingdom Metazoa; phylum Arthropoda; class Insecta; order Coleoptera; family Chrysomelidae; genus Cryptocephalus; species Cryptocephalus moraei. Next base: position 13,618,146 of record OX276453.1, on the reverse strand, counting down.
ACTTTAGCATACCTGCATACTTTTGAAATGTTCCTGACAGATTTTATTTTCTGAAAAGCTTATCCTTTCCTTTTCAATTTGAAATTTTTATTGATGCAGAATTAATAATAACCTAGGATGTTGCCATCATTTAATAATGAACATTAGACCATTAAAGTCTTTTTACGGGATTTTCATTCCATTCGTTTACTTCTAATTTTACATGAAGGTACTTATTTTGGGGGTGAAGTGTAGGGCACAAAGCAAAATGTCGGGAGCGAATGTGGGGGACGAATCATCCGAGTCCTGGCTCCAGGGTATTTTGTGAGAATAAAGCCCTCCAAACACACGATAGCAAACGGCAAAGCACCAAACAGTGGACATTTTAACATGTTTCAACGTTAAGGCTCCAAGTAATTGTCTGAGCACAATACAGTGGTCATACAGTGGTTTGATCCACTATTATGCTTTTCGTGGTTTAATCTGCAGGTCGCTACGGTTGCTCACGAATGGGTAGTGGAGAAACATCTGAAAATCCGCGATTTCAATTCGTGGTTTTAATTGAGACCACCTAACGACAAAACGGAAACCTAAATACCTGTATCTTCGGCAGGTTACCTACTTGAACCACAGTCTATAATACTTCTTGATAATACTATATCTAAACTGTGCTTGAACTGTAGTACGGTTCTTCACTGTCGCAGTTAGAGTGTGGTTCACCTCGGAGCTCTGGTCGATAACGACCAGTGACAGCAAACAGCAACTGGCTGAATAATGAATATGCAGCCCCCCCCCCCCCCAGTCACTCTCCCGAATCCCCGCTAGAAATATGGAATGGGTAGATTGGCAATTGGAAAAGCATTGCTCAGTGGTGGTGATTTGGTTTACCCAATTACTTATTCTTGATAGAGCGTTTCTCGGAATTGCTTCGAGTCAGTAATGTGCGGAAGTCCTCGCAGTTTGACCGGTCGTGAAAATTCTCTTCATTACATAAGGTTGCACTTCAGCTATTTCTAAACCCCTGGAGCGAATTAGTCTCTTTCGTTTTGGTGTATTCGTTCCAATCACTTCCGTTACAGACGCGGGAATGAGGTTTTAACTTCTTTTGCGTACTGTAGATACTCGTTCGTTGAATACTTTTTAATTTTATCTCAACATGTACAAGGAAATGTCTCACATTTTATTCCTACAAACCAAAAGTTTGCCATAATAGTATTTTGTTTTATGGTGTCAAGTTAGCCACATCAACAAATGTCAAAAATTACACGTCTCACTCTGAGTTAAATTTATTTCCTAAATATTCATCAAAAGTTGTAATTATTTATGTCAATTTATTAAACAAATGCTGACCCACTATTATTACAGAAAAAAATATTCTAGCAAAAATTTGCTATTGAAAATTTACAACACTGTAACAACCATTTTCGACTATTTGTTTCAACAATTCAATTTTGTGATGCGAATCATGCACTCGGCTAACACTTTTGAAATCTATTTCAAAAATTATTCTACATCCACCTAGATAAACGTAAACAATCGGTTTGATAAGAATAGTAATTTATTTGTTTATTTACTGTTACTCTATCATTTTTCACTTTCACTCTTGAATTTTCTGGAAATTTAAATTTTTTACTTATCTAAGAGAATTCTATCAGCAATGCCATTACGCCAAGTACAATTGCATTTATTTGTTTTGAAAAAAGTTAGCAAGGTGTATAAATTTTAAGTTGTTTTCTTTTTTCAATTCTCTTGGAAACCTCTGAAACGAATTAAAAAAAATATTTTAAGGCGAATCAATTTGCTACAACTTCACTGTTGAGAGTAATTACGTAGAGTGTATTTGTAAACATTGTTTATGTCAATTTAGCAAATTAAATTTTGTACGCAATTTTGTACTTTGCATTTAATCTTTTAATTGTTTGTTGTTCTATATTTCATTGCAAAAACAACCAAATATAAATTAAGAGAGGACCCAATATTCGATTTAAATTTATACACGAAAAGCATTTTCAGTTTGCCGGACACTTAGTAATAGCTTAGAAAATTTGATGGGTCAATTTACCACCTCATTTTTATTATTCTTATTAAACAATTCGGAGAAAATCAGTTTAATGTTGATAAACTTTATAACATATATCTTTTCATTTTTCGGGTATCAATTTGGTCGTACATTTTTTGCCTTTGTTATACTTAATTATCTGTGATTAGAGTTAAAAACAGGTAGTCATAAATTTCACACTTGTCACTATATTCACGACTTTTTGGGCACCTTGAATAAAAAGCCCATTTTCGATAATTATTTAATACGGAATGTGTCAGACTCACCGTAATGAAACCATAGACGAAGTTACAGCTTAATATTAATTGCTTTAGAAATTGAACGCACACCAGAGGACGATATCATCTACTTGTATTAAAATTAAAAAAAATTTCATTCAAATACTTCTGTTGTCAAATACTCACCACCTGGTTGTACCGAGTTCCGCAAAAACCTAGCTCTGACTATAATCCTAGGTCGAGTTCCTCGAAAGGCGTTAAAGGGTTAGGGCATTGCTAATAGTTTCAGTAAGTGAGAGGGTAAGTGAATGCCAATAAAAATTACGGATTTATTTAAACAAATTTATTTACAATTCCAAATATAAAATTTTAAAGTAGTTCTTATGATAGCTAAGTAATTCTAAATGGGGTTTGATAAATTGTCGTTTCAAAATAAATTAAAATTTTTTGCTTGACAAATTCAAATCGAAAGATATACGTTTATCAACTATTCACACACCCGCTTGAAAATATGGAAAAGTGAAAAATTGTAATACCTGGCCAGCAGGTAGTCCAAAAATTAGATATCCGTTATAAGAGACGTAATATTCACAAAATACAGCCGTTCTCAAAGCACAAAAGCCCTCGCATGACTTCCGAAGATTTTTCTACAACCGTTCGCAACGACAGTAGTATAAATAATCATATCATTTACTGTTTTTAAATTTAATTGTAACTGACACGATTTATAATATGTTCCCACTGATTATCCTAGATTTTTCAGAAACAGTTGAATATACGTAATAATATGACAATGTATTACTGTATAGGCACGACTGTTGTTTGTATCATTAATACTAAATCAAATATTTACGATAAATATATTTCCATTTAGAACCCCGACTTATATGCCTTAATATTCACTCTCTACTAATAACGTTTAGTGGTTAGTAGAACACATATTGCAGCATATATACGTGACAGCATTCGATAAACAAGATATAACGCTGTGTACAATTATTAGCTTATTTATTTAAGACTTGCTAAGGAAAATAAGTAGTTGCTTTCTTTTGAAAAGTATGACCTCTCTTATGTAGTTCACAACCGTATATAGGAAAAATAATTAAGCGTATTTTTGATGTCACTATCCCTTTTGCGTAAAAGATGGAATTAGTAATTTATAACAGCAAGCAAAAAAATATATTGACGCTAAATGGCTGTGTTCGAGCAGTTATAGTTTAGTAACACTAACTATGGTTCTTATTATGAAATAAAATTAAGAGTACCTACAACTTGAAAAATGTAACATTATTATAGCCTACCTGAAGTGAACAATGATTTGTTTAATGTGCAGATGCGTTTTTCCGGGCTATTTGGCCGTGGTCCAGAAAGGTTTAAGTAACCTGACGTTTCGTCTGCTTCTGCGGCAAACATCTTCAGAGGCGATGTGGTAGTCTTCTAAGCGTTCGACTGCTTCGAAAAATACCCTCGACTGAATCTTCGACGTGACACTTCGTGACACTTGACATTCCTAGACCTGTTGCGTTTGTTTTTGTGCTCCCATGATTATCTGTTAAGATGTCCGTTTGTCCGGTCCCTCGTATACCTGTCCCTTCTTTGAACGTTTCCCTGTTTAATGGTTTAATTTTCGTTCTGTTAAGTATGGGAATCCAGGTACTGTATCTTTAACGTTTCTTCTTTCCGGTTAAAATTGTTCTTGTGTTTGAAAATTTCAATTGCCTCTCTCTGTAGTCGTGTGTGGAAATGTTGAATGTTGGCCAAAATCTGTGTGTCCTCAAACAGAATTTGATGGCCTCTAGGCTCCATTAAAGTGTGTTCTGCTACCGCAGATTTTTCTGTTTGTCCTAGGCAGCAGTTCCTTTTGTGTTCTTTTATCCTTGTGTTGGTGTACCAATGTTTTGGCTTTTTACTTGAAGTTTTTATCGCCTTTTCCTCGAATTTTTCCATGAAGAAATTAGCCACCACCGGGCTTAATGGGCTCCCCATGGCTACTCCATGAATTTGTTCAAAAAACCCGTTGTTCCACTGGAAGTATGTAGTGGTGAGACAATGTTCGTAGAATGGCCTCTAGCTGCAGTTCGAAATGCTCTACAACATTAATCTACGACGTTCGCATCTTCCGTCTCAAAATTCTGTCCTTTTCCACTACGCGCGAATTCATAAAAACGTACGTCTAACAAAACACGAAGGCGGAGAGCGATACAGTAGCACCCGTCGGCCGATCGCACAGGATGTTATTGTAGATATTATTATTTTCCATTCTAACTGATGCCATACTGATGCCGGGGTAATTCCGAACAAACTTTTATGGCGCATTTTGGAAGATTGCGAAATAAATTTACACAAAAACTAATATTATGCTTCAATAACATTAGTTGCTTGCTTACGTATAATTAGTACATCTACAAAATGTTCAAAGAATTATATTAGAAATTATTACGGCGGCACACAAAAAAGTAGTCTTTGCTTTTATCGAAACATACCTTTCTCGTATTTTAACGCGGTGAATACGAATCTAAAGCCCGTTAAGCCCATCATCCACATTTTTTTTGCGTAAACCGCAAAAAACTAAAAACGATAAGCGGACAATCTTTTGACGATCTTTAATTAACATTAGTAAATTTGGAACATTTATTGAACTGAATCGCTTTATCTTTTCACACGCAATTTCCAGTTTTTTTGCGGTTATTCGAATTCACTAATGTTATGAAATTAACAACGAATCGCGTTGTAATACTATAGGTACTTACGAGTAATCAGAAAGAACGAGAAAAGAAACTAAACTAATTCGTTATCAGAATAAAAATAAAAAATTAGAGTACCTAAGATGAAACCCATTGGAAATAGTAGAGAATATAACAAAAATAAATGGAAAAATAAATTACGGGCGATCTGAGGTCGGGAAGGGGGGGGGGCTTGAGTTTTTAAGGGTAAAAAACGGTTTATCTCGATTTCCGGCAAAACTGCAAGTCCTATGAAAAAAAGTTAAATGGCAAAGTTGTAGCTAATAAAAAGATCTATAACTTTTCTATTGACACATTTTTCACATAACATCAAAATTTTTGTGAAAAACTCAAATAACCAAGTTTTTGGTTTTTTATTTTGTATCTTCTGCAAAAAAAAAAATATTTTTTCACGAAATTTGGTGAAAACTTACTTTTTTATGTCCCAAACATACAGTAATTTTTTTTTATTTAAAATATTCATTTTTTCACCTTATCTTGACTTCATATCGAAAAAGCACCCTAATTTTCAATCGAAAATTCTCACGTCAAAATATCTGCTTTTTAAAAATGTCGGTGTGTTTTTTGTTCGTTCAAATCTATACTCTCTGATGGTACAAAAAAAATATACATTACTATGGTAAATGTTCTCAGAAAATGTAAATAATGAAAAAAAAACTAGAATCCGTTTTTTTTCTTAATGATTATGTATGATTTTGAGATATTTATTAAAATGTACACTTTAATTATTCGAAAAACGTTATATTGCATGTTACATTGATAAACAAAAAAATTGCTAATCGAATTATACTACATATAATTATTAACCGATTGTTTTAAAAAAGCAGATATTTTTGCAAAAGCAATAAAATTTTTTGCAAAAGATAAAAATAAAAAACCAAAAACTTGGTTATTTGTATTTTTCACAAAAATTTTAAGGTTATGTGCAAAATGTGTCGATAGAAAAGTTGTAGATTTTTATTATACCTACAAACTTTGCCATTTAACTACTTGCAGTTTTGCCGGAAATCGAGATAAACCGTTTTTTACCCTTAAAAACTCACCCCCCCCCCTTCCCGACCTCAGATCGCCCGTAATTTATTTTTCCTTTCATTTTTGTTATATTCTCTACCTTTTCCAATAGGTTTCATCCTATTATAGTTTTTTTTTTCACTTTTTACCATTTTCAAAATTATCGACACTGGTCTATTAGGAGAGAATGGAGATAAAGAAACCAACAAACAATTCAAGCTCTATTTGTCTGCATATAGATTCAGTTTTTTCGCAGTGATATATTGGGATTCGGTAAGTAGTTAGTTTCTTTATGATACACTCTATACCACGTTTTGAAAAGCATTGAACCATTTTCGCAAAGATACGGGTAAATTTTCTTCGACTTTCATTTGGTTTTATAAACGTTCCCTCAATCGAATTTTTGAATACTTACTACATGACATGTATAAGGATGTATGTATGTCGGCATATTAGAAAAAGTGGAGAAATAGAGGAAGCGGACATGTAAAGGCGTTTTTGCTTGAAACATTTTACAAGATTTAAATGTGTTTTGGATTCAAAATACCGGTTTCTGATTTCCTTATCAAAAATATTATTATTATTATTATTTATTTGCCTTTTCACATATTATTAATAAAAGTAATACAAAATCGCATCCATGAACAAATCTCAAAAAAAAAGTTATAAATACAATGCATCCTACAGGGGCTTTACAAAACCGTACGTAGCATGGCGTTTACACTTATTTTAATAAACACTCATAAAACCATTTAATTTAATTTTAACAAATTCGATTGAACCGCGGTTTACACGATATATAACGCGCGTAATTGTAAATACAATTTTTCAATACTTTAATGAAAACAAAATAAATAAAGTCATCTGAAAGAGAACTGAATTAATAAAGTAATGTTGAAAATTATTAGTAAGTAATACTAAATAATGTATTACAATTAATTTAAACATCAAATTAGACATTACCATAAAATACTACCGAGATGTGTAACAACACGTTTAACTGCAGAATCTACAATATTTTAAAGAAAAATTTTGTTTTTTTTTTAATTTCTTTAATACTTTTCAAAATAAATAATTCCACTAGAGTATTTTTATTGTAAAGCTATCGGTTGTTGATAAAAAGCAACTGAATTTTTTATGGTAACCAATGTGCAGTGTAAAACAATGTATTTTAATGTGAAATAAATGCATAATAATTGATGACGAATTGGTTATTTGTTTGTAACTATTTTTATTTTACTTTAGAGTTTTAGGAAGTCGAATTTGGAAAAAAATTAACATTAGATATCCCATTGTAAAGGAATAATATTGTAATGCGAGAAGTAAACAAAGCGACACATGTTTACTCCTTCAAAAGAATAACTACGACGCGTAGGACAGGTGCATGAACATTTGCTGCGTAGGCTTCTAGAATGTACTAGAATGTTCTCGATCAGGGTTGGGGGTGTATATATAAGGGGGTTTGTGATCGAGGGAGTTAGTTAGAAGTAGAGAAGCAGAAGTGAACGCGACATACGATCCGAATGCGGAGCAGTACAAATAAATTATGTAGTGTCTAGTCTAGTGAACAAGTAGTTTAGTGTGTTAAATAAATTAGTGTTCAATTAATGTAAATAAATTATAAAATAAACGTTACATTGGTGTCAGAAGAGCGGATCATGAAGAAGTTACGCGAATTAAAAGTGGCCGAGTTAAAAAAAGAACTCGAGGAACGCGAATTGGAAACAGGAGGGAAGAAGACTGAACTCCAGGACCGACTCTCGGCATTTTTGAAAGAAAATGGCCAGGACCCGGAAGTTTTCGAGTTCGAAGACGACGACATAACGAAGCAGTTCGCCGCCCAGAGGGCAGAAATCGCTGCCCAGAGGGAAGAAATCGCCGCCCAGAGGGAAGAAATCGCCGACCAGAGGGAAGACATCACTGCTCAAATCGCCGCCCAGAGGGAAGAAAGCGCCGCCCAGAGGGAAGACATCACTGCTCAAATCGCCGCCCAGAGGGAAGACATCACTGCTCAAATCGCCGCCCAGAGGGAAGAAATCGCTGCCCAGAGGGAAGAAATCGCCGATCAGAGGGAAGACATCACTGCTCAAATCGCCGCCCAGAGGGAAGACATCACTGCTCAAATCGCCGGCCAGAGGGAAGACATAATTACTCATATTACTGATCAAATCGCCGCCCAGAGGGAAGAGATAACCGACCAGATGGAGGCTCAGCGTAAGGAGATTGAAGAGAAGATCAAGCAGTTGGAAGAACGACTAGAACAAGTCAGTAGCGGCGAGGGGAAAGAAGACGAAATTAAACAGAAGACGAAGCAGTTGGAAGAACGACTAAGGCGAGTCAGTAGCGGCGAGACGAAGGAAGAAATAAAGGCGGTCGTTCAACAGAACTCGATATCCACCAATCGAGTGACGCCCCCAACGTTCGACGGAAAAATTCCGTGGGCCAGCTACAAGAAGCAGTTTGAGGCAGCAGCGGAGGCTAATGCTTGGTCCCCTCACGAAAAAGCTGTTTCCCTTACGGTAGCCTTACGTGGAGAGGCGTTGGAAGTGCTTCAGACGCTATCCACCGAGGATGCTGGGAATTACAAGGAGCTGCTGAGGCGACTGGAAATGCGGTTCGGCCAAACACATCTGGAGCAAGTCCATCAATCCCAGATGTCCAATCGCCGTCAGAGATCAAACGAGACCCTGCAGGAGTTCGAAGCGGACGTAGCCAGACTAGTGAGGTTGGCGTATCCCACGGCACCGGAACAGATGATGGAGTGCCTCGCAGTGCAGACGTTTGTGAGCGGGCTGCGGGACCAGGAACTGCAGAGGGCCCTGAGACTAGCTCGACCGAAAACATTAATGGACGCGCTCGCCATCGCACTGGAGCATGATGCAGCCATGGAAGCCTCCCGTGGTCACGGCCGTGTTCGAGCGGTTACAGAGGAAGTAGACACTGAAAGGCTCGTGGAAAGGGTCCTACAGCAGATCATGGAGGTGCTGTCGGCGAAGAAGAAGGTGGTTCGCTGTTGGAACTGTGGCGAAGTGGGCCATGTGAAGAGTTCTTGCAAGCGGCCCAGAACAGCGGCGCCGGCAAAGGCCCAGGAAAACTAATGCGGGTCGACAAGAAAGGGGGAACGTCGACCCGTAGCAGTGGAAACCCCCGGGCCAGTATAGCCTCGTTTTCCCACCAATTGGGGAGCGCGTACGTCGATGGCACTATCGACGGGAGATCCCACGCCATGCTTGTGGACACGGGAGCTACGAAGACGATCGTACGCTCGGAAGTTGTGAGGGACCGTAGGAAGATTAGGCCAAGTAGGTGGCAATTGAGAACTGCCACTGGGGAGAAGGCAGTAATACACGGTGAAGCGACGGTTAGCATGACGTTGGGACGAGTAAAGTTTGACCATCCTGTTCTCATAGCCGAAATTGAGGAAGACGTCATACTGGGGATGGACGTCATGAGGAATCATGGATTCCAGTTGGATTTCGGACACCGAGTGTTGAGGATCGGTCAAGAAGAATTACTGCTACACAATCGTGACAACTTTGTGTTAGACGTAATAATGGCAGAAGATGTGATTCTCCCGGAACGAAGCGAAACGATCACCTCTACCTGTCTGAGGGGTGTTGTGGAAGAGGGAATTCCAGCCGTGATCGAACCAGAAAACGATGACAATCGACTGGCTCGGGGGGTACTAGTAGGAAAGGCGCTCGTTACTCTCTCAAGGGAAGTGCCTGTGCGGCTACTTAACATCAATCAGTACCCGGTCACCATCAAGAAGGGTACGAAGCTGGGCACATGTATAGCCGCATCAGCCATCGTCAGGGGCGTTAGAGAGGAAGAAAGGTCCAGACACACTCCGCAGGACTTGAAACAAATTCTTTCCCAGACCAGTGCGTTTCTCTCACCCATACAGAAACAGAAGGCCAATGGATTAATAAATAAGTACCAGGATATATTTACCACCGAGAATGGAAAGCTGGGAAAGACCAAGGTCGTGACACACAAAATTGACACGGGCGAGACACGACCGATTCGACAAACAGCAAGACGACTACCCTTGGCCAAACGGGAGGAAGCCGAGAAAATCATCAAGGACCTAGAGCGGGACGGGGTCATCGAGCCGTCAAGCAGTCCATGGGCCTCGCCGGTAGTACTGGTGAAGAAAAAGGATGGAACTACTCGATTCTGTGTAGACTACCGGCAGGTGAACAGTGTCACCAAAAAGGACAGCTACCCGCTACCACGTATCGACGACACACTCGATACCCTTGCTGGATCCACGATATTTTCGACCTTGGATTTAAAAAGCGGCTATTGGCAAGTCGAAATGAACCCTGCCGATAAGGAAAAGACGGCATTTACCTTCGGTAACGGCCTGTGGCATTTTACAGTCATGCCATTCGGACTTTGTAATGCCCCAGCGACGTTTGAGAGGCTGATGGAGAGCGTGCTAATGGGTCTGACGTGGAAAACGTGCCTAGTCTATTTGGACGATGTCATCGTGATGGGCAAGACCTTCGAGGGACATCTGAAAAACTTAGAGGACGTCTTCCAGAGACTGCGAGGTGCGGGGCTGAAACTGAACCCTAAGAAATGTCAGCTCTTCAGAAGGAAGGTCTCATACTTAGGGCACGTAGTGAGCAGAGAGGGCGTCGCCGTTGATCCGGATAAGACAAGTACGGTGAAGGAGTGGCCAATACCGGTAGATAAACACCAGTTGAGGAGTTTTCTGGGCCTCTGCACGTACTACCGACGATATGTCCGGATGTTCTCCGACGTCGCTAAGCCGTTGACAAGGCTCACGGAAGAAGGACGAAACTTCTGTTGGGATGAGGAATGCCAGTCTGCCTTCGACGAGCTGAAGAGGAAGTTGACCAGTGCCCCAGTGCTGAGTTTTCCTCTGCCAGAAGGACAGTTCATCCTGGACACCGACGCGAGCAATGTGGGAATTGGAAGTGTTCTGTCGCAGCGCCAGGAGGGACAAGAACGTGTCCTTGGATACTTCAGCAAGGTACTCTCCAAACCAGAAAGGAATTACTGCGTCACCCGGCGTGAATTATTGGCCATCGTCAAGTCCATCGAGCACTTCCATAAATATTTGTGTGGAAGGAGGTTTTTGGTCCGGACCGATCATGCTGCTCTTAAATGGCTCCTCCAGTTTAAGAATCCCGAAGGACAGATCGCTCGCTGGATCGAGAGGCTCCAGGAGTATGACTTTGTCATAGAACATCGGCCAGGACAGAGTCATGGAAACGCAGACGCACTCTCGAGAAGACCATGCCCTGATGAGTGTCCTCATTGTCATAAAGCTGAGGAAAAGTCCGAGAAAGTCTATCGAACGACCGTGGTCGCCGAGGAATGGACACCATCCTCGTTACGACAAGAGCAAGGAAAAGACCCGGTTCTCAAAGAAATCCTGGTTTGGAAAGAGGGAGGAGAGCGTCCTGAGTGGCAAAAGGTATCACCTGGCTCGCCAAAACTTAAGAGCTATTGGGCACAGTGGGACTCGCTAGTGGTTGAGGATGGGCTACTAAAACGCGTACTGGAGAGCCAAGACGGGACGGAGGAAAGACGGCAGTTGGTAATTCCCTCCAGTAAAATCCCGGAGGTCTTGCGGCACCTTCACGACGGATCGTCTGGTGGACATTTAGGGATCAAGAAAACGCTGCAGAAGGTACGGGAGCGCTTCTACTGGATCAATTGTTCAGACGACTTGAAGAACTGGTGCAAGAAATGTACTACATGCTTTGCAAGTAATGGGCCACAAAGACGACCGAAAGCTCCCATGAAACAATATAACGTCGGAAGCCCCTTCGAAAGGATCGCTATTGATATAGCAGGACCCTTCCCTGAGACCGAAAAGGGGAATAAATACATCTTGGTCGTGATGGACTACTTTACGAAGTGGGTAGAAGCGTACGCTCTCCCTAATCAGGAGGCAGAGACAGTGGCCGATGTGCTAGTGAAGGAGACGATCTGCCGGTTTGGAGTACCCATGGAATTACACTCGGATCAAGGAAGAAACTTTGAGAGTGGCCTATTCCGGAGGATCTGTGAGAAGTTTGGGGTACGAAAAACAAGAACCACGGCCCTTCACCCTCAGTCTGACGGCATGGTAGAACGAATGAATCGCACCCTCAACCGCTATCTAGCGAAAATGGTCTCGTCACATCAAAGAGACTGGGACGAACACGTGCCGTTCTTCCTGATGGCCTACCGCTCGGCCGTTCATGAGTCGACAGGACAAACTCCAGCCAAAGTCCTGTTCGGGCGAGAACTTAAACTACCCTGTGATCTAATCTTTGGCGCTAGACCGGACGAGGACGTTTCGGGGGAAGATTACGTTTCCCGGATGCGGCAAAGGATGAACGAAATTCACGATCAAGTCCGGTACCAACTAAATATCGCCAGTGATCGCATCAAAGAGCGTTACGACATCAACGCTAAAGAGGGTGGCTACCAAATGGGAGACCGAGTTTGGCTGTACAACCCACAGAAGAAACGTGGTTTGTCCCCTAAGTTACAGACCAATTGGGAAGGTCCCTATGTTGTGAAGAAACGAATCAATGACGTGGTCTACCGGGTAAGCAAACTACCAAACGGCAAGCCGAGAGTGGTGCACTTTAATCGGTTGGCACCCTATGAGGGGTCGCACGATGAGGCGGAGGTTCCCCGAGTAAGAAACACATTGGCGCAGGAGAACGAACTTTCCTTCGAAGAATTTATGAGCGCCTACGGGGGTACCGGAAAAGCACGGTATGGGGTAACCTGTGAAAAACAACAGGATTTGTTCAGCGTACCTGAAGAATACTCGTTGGCCCATTGTGTGTCCGCCGACCTGGTAATGTCACGAGGTATCGCCACGGTTTTCAAGAAGAAGTACGGGCGCTCGGAACAACTCAGAGAGCAACTCCCGGAAATTGGCAAGGTTCTGGAACTACGTGACAACGTAAGACACATCTTTTATCTGGTTACGAAGGAGATCGGCTCCCTTAAACCATGTTATCACGATGTATGGCGAACCTTGCATAGGCTACGAGACCGACTGCTGGAGCTCGACATCAGGAAGCTAGCTGTCCCCAAGTTAGGTGCTGGACGAGATCAGCTGGACTGGAGGGTTGTCCGGAACATGCTGGAAGTAGTGTTGAAGAATACCGGAGTGGAAGTTTTAGTCTGCTGTTTTGGGCCTGCACCATGTCGACTCGGGAAGACGGTCCCCTGTTATTTTGACGCCACGTCTCGCTGTAAGCGGGGGGCTAACTGCAGGTTCCTGCATGGGCCTACCAGGGATACGTTCCGAGACGAAACGTCTCTAAGGCGGGGGCAGTGTAATGCGAGAAGTAAACAAAGCGACACATGTTTACTCCTTCAAAAGAATAACTACGACGCGTAGGACAGGTGCATGAACATTTGCTGCGTAGGCTTCTAGAATGTACTAGAATGTTCTCGATCAGGGTTGGGGGTGTATATATAAGGGGGTTTGTGATCGAGGGAGTTAGTTAGAAGTAGAGAAGCAGAAGTGAACGCGACATACGATCCGAATGCGGAGCAGTACAAATAAATTATGTAGTGTCTAGTCTAGTGAACAAGTAGTTTAGTGTGTTAAATAAATTAGTGTTCAATTAATGTAAATAAATTATAAAATAAACGTTACAATATTTTCTAACCTAGCCATTGACTGTTATTACGAAAAAAATTGGGACAATTTTTGTTGACCTGTAACAACTAAAGGAATATGAACGATGCAATATACCTTAATATTTTTAAGACTTTAAGGTTTTAATATAAGTACCTAATGAATCTTTGTGGGTAATTATTTTATTTTAATTTTATATTGATATCAAATACCTGTTACTGAAGTTATAAGAAACGTTGGTGATCTCAGGAAGTAATCACAAAGAAAATTTAATGTTGCGGTATTGTGCTGAAAATGAATCTCTGCATTATCATTATTACTATTATTAGCAATAAATAAAAACACATATTTATGCCTAACAGTTTTTGAAAACAGATGAATAATAATAAATATTGAACCAGTAGTTTTAATAACTAAATAGATTCAACTCGACAGGTGAAACAACAGTTAGCAAGCAATAAATATGTTGAACATCACGTCCAAACAACATCTCTTATTGGCATGCCCTTTGTAAATCTGGGGTCCACGAGTGAGGATCATTCCTATATAGGTTTTATTAATAGAATTATGAAAAATTTGAAGTTCTTCAACTCCAGTTATTATTAATAGGTTTCTTGATAAAAATAATCTCTGCACTCTGGGTGTATTCCATTCGTTAATTACCTAAGGACGATTTTGTCTATTTTCGATCTCTTCCCACCTCCATGTAAGGACATAACATTTTTTGACTCCCCCTCCCCCTTCTTATGTAAGATTTTACCTAGTTTTCCTATGGAGCAATTAACTAAAAAACGACATATATTTCGTGTTATAACAGATTCCTACACTATAAATCTACCATTACGTTTGGCTTGCCAACGTGATTTTTTGTTTGTAACACCAACTTGATATCAGGAACTAGCGAACTAAAGAGGACTTTTTCACAAGCATTTATTTTCTTACCTGCTTGAAATTTTGTTTCATTTTTGTAAATCCCACCTAAGTATACTAGGCACTACTCATTTTTCCACCTTCCAGTTCGTATACGAAAAAACCGTGAAACAATATTCGTTATCGAATATCGAAGAACACAGAAAAAAGCATATTCGTTTATTTTAAACAAAGAGTGCATATATCAAGTATCCAGTCTCAAAATTGAAAACTCTGAGATATAAACTATTTCCGGGAGAGGGGGACTCCACCCTCAATTGGAAGACCTTAACTGAAGTAATATCTAATGAAAACACAATTAAAAAGCGAAAATAAAGTTCACCTGTTCGAACGCCCTTGGGACAAAAAATTACATTAAAGTTCAAAAAGTGAATATGTACTTACTTTCGATGTCTAATCTAAGAAATTTTGGAAAATTCGTTTTAGTGCTCCTTTACATTAACTTCCGAACGTTCGTATTTATTTATTTATTTATTATTATTAGCCATATACAATTAAGCCTGCAAGAGAGGGAAGACCCTCTGTGCGCAGGAGCTAAAAATTTTATAATAATCGACCGCGTAGTTTAATTAGTCAACGAAATAATTTGTTTGTACTCAAATTTGATCAGTAAAAATTCTTTATCTCTCGAGAAAGCGAAATGAGAACGAATAACGCTCGAGTGGAACTCTGCGACCCCGTACGAAAATCACCGTCACGCCGTTCTCTATGCGCTGCTGCAGTCGTGGGTTTCCGACGGACAAGCCGCTAGAGGGAAATAGCTATCGGATAAAATAGAATGCATTTTTTATTTCCAATGCCTATACTTCTGTGGGCATTTATTTCTTACAAAACTTTATATATGGACACTATATGTTACTTCTGACCGAGGTGCCTCATCAACCCGACTCTAATTAGCATGAAAACGTCAGTTTATTGATGAACAATTATTTTTTCTTTAGCGTCCTCAATTCTACACGTTATTTCAATCCTAATAGTGAAAACCGCATGCAAATCGGTCTATTATTAACGGAGCAAAGTTGGAAATAAGATTCGTTCAGCTATGCAGGCCCCTTAACTGGAACCCGTGTGAACAAGGATACGACATCAAAACTCACGAGTAGATCCGTGGCGTTGAGGGTAATAGTTCTCAATTTTTCTATAAAATGTCTTGAGTCTCTGATGTAAGTGTCAGTATAGTTTGTACATTATGATATATAATATATATGTATAGTTCTGGTGACAGTTGTATATTTTTTGTGACTGAATGTACCTTGAAATTTATTTAGGTTTTCATTTAATATGTTAAGTTAGCTATTAATTTATCCAAGGTTTTCATGGATGGAGTAAAATTATTAGGCCGTGGTCTAAACAGGTTCTTCATACTCGACGTTTCGTCCACTACTGGGTTGGACATCTTCAGTAGCGGTGCGGTAGTGCTCTTAGCAATCTGTGTGTATCGTAGCACTGCTTCTTCTACTTGATTATTTGATCTATTATACGAGAGTTATCTCTCTTTAATTGGTTTGTATGCGTTCTTTTGGTTACCAACTTGGGTGGTACATGTTGTTTTTTTTTTTCTATTTCTTGTTAATGGTTTTATTTGTCCCCTTCGGTAATTAGTCGGCGCTTCCTGGGTGTTTATTGATGTAATGTTTAATGGCTATGTTTTTCTGATGACTGGTCGACAGGTATTGTTTATTCTCCTAATCTCCTCTTTACTATTGAAGTTATTTTGATGTTTATAGAATTCTATGGCTTCTCTCAGTAATGATGTGTAAAAGTGCTCAGTTGCCTCGGTTGCAGATAGTAGCTGTGTGTTTCCGAAAAGGCTCCAGTGATCTTCAGTTTATTGCAGTGCGTGCACAGCTGTCGCTGATTTTTCTTTTTCTTGCAGTTGACAGTTTCTCTTGTCTTCTTTTACTCTGATGTTGGAGAATTGATATTTTCGTTGTTCTTGTATGCCGTTGTTGCCTACATTTACAACGAATTTCACAAAACCTCGCTGATATTAACGAATCCCTTTTGGCTTTGGGGCCCCTTTGACAATATTTCAGAATTTAGGTAAGTTGTAAAGACGGCTCTATGCCTCTTTTCTGCATTTCTCTTCCTATCCTCGCCGTATAATCATTTTAATGTATGGAGATGTACTACCCCCACATGTTGTGCTCTTGTATCCTTCTGGTGTGGTGTCCTATTTATTTCCTGCTTCGTATAGCTCTGTGAAGTCACTAAATGTTGTCTGAGAATAGGTCGTATATAAGGTTTGTAGATCTTGGGTAGTCCATATACAGTCGAGGAGGTAAGGCTTCTAAGCTTAAAATCGTTTTTATCTCTTATTTCCAGGGCTGATTTTCTGATAAGATTGTTAGTTTTCCTTGGCGTGGTCTATTTTGAGTTTCCTGTAGGTTTTTTGTCTATCCTTTATTTTCTCAATGTAGTCTGCATTGTTTCTGAATATGTATCTTATTTATGTATCTTCTGAATAGAGAAGATACATAAAAGATCTCGGTGTGTTCCTGAGCGTCTGGCAATGTAAGAAGCATCGGTTTTAAGTTTTAAAAATTATTTTTAAAAGCAATAAATGTAGTTTAAGTGCGTCTATTAGTAGCGTTGCTTTACTGCAAGCATAAGTGTATATTCTATATATCACATTCTAGTATTTACTAGTATACTAGTATTTCAGTATTACTGTTTCCTCGTATTGTGAAATGTTCGATATAGTTTATAGACACCTAAATCCATGTTTTAAAATTGGGTACCGATACGGGTAGTAATTTTTAAATATAAATCGTGATGGGTTACAAAATTTAATGAGCCTTCGGCGTCTGAAACCCCGGTTAAGGATATTAAAGAATATGCCTGACCACAACGGGGAAAAGGTTAGATAGTGGTTAAATACGGTTCTTAGGATATCTGGAATACGTCTATACGAAGGTGTTTAAACTTTAAACGGTTTTATCCAGAGAGATGTTTTCATTTATTTTAATCCTCAGTGTATTGTTTAAAAAACTATGGTAATATTTTTATGGTTTTGTTCATGAAAAAACTGAAACGAGTTTAGTACAATACATAAATTTTAGAAACATTTAAAAAAATTTGAATTATTATTCTAAAAGTAGATTTATAAAAATGAAATACGTGGGATTGTTCATGAACAAAATAAAATTCTGAAGAATTAATGTCGTTATCTTTTGATATTTTACAGAAATAAAATTTTCTATTACTGTATGAATTATTTCTCTGGATATTAATTTTGGTGGATCGACATGAATGTTTGAGGGAATTAAAATTTAGTTTTGTGATTTTGTCAAATTCGTCCAAATTTTCTGAAATGTCTTCATTTAACTACAAAAAGTTGAAATTAGGAATCGGAAAGAAAAAATAATCCAACAATATTTTTAACGAAAGCAGGGTATAATTGAACAGAATGAATTATCCAAGGAGCAACGGAGAAAGTTACAAAACACATTCAAAACGAGAAAGAAAGTAATTGCATTAATAACATCAGCATAAAATAATTTCAGACTGACAAGGTACGAACATAATGGAAGAAGGTGAAAAAGCGAATAAATCAAAGAGTAAAATTTATTGTTGGTATATTATGTAAGTAAATAAACAAAAGGGGACTAATGACTCTGATTTAAAAAAAAACGTACTGAAAATTATAACAAATAAAAATTCTGTATAAAAGTCACAAAAGGAAAACAGCAAACTAATAAAATGATGTACATGAAAAGTAAACGAGGAAATCGAAAACGAAAAATATTGAAAACACATAGGGTAGGGACAAATGCAAGTCTTCAACAAAATGAAAAATAATGAAGCTCAGAAAATGCAGGTATAGCAGTAGACAAATATATATTACGTTTGAGAAGTTACACAGGTTTGAAAAATACGAGATAAGACAGATTATAATCATAACAAACCAATTTCTTTACTTAGCGTGTATTACAAGATATTAACAACAATTCATCAAATTTAGATAGAATAGTGGATTTTTAACAAAATGAAATTTTTGTCAATTTGCCATGTTTTGATTCCAAGCTGACAAATAAACTTTTAAAGATTAGATCTAAAAGTTCACTGAAAGCCATACTCACCTATTTCCATTTTACTTATCGAGAAGAAAATTCGCATCTAATAAAATTGCGAAAATGTTCAATAATCAGCACTGATTAAAATGACGCAACACGTAATTCCTAGTGTAAGGCCATATTCTGAAGACCTAATTAAAATTCAATTACATCATATATTTCAATTATTTAAATATTATCGTAATCAGTTGCTAAGCGAATAATTATCATTATTGCATTTATACCTCGATATGTTCGAACGCAGACTCAGCAGAATCGTGTAACACATTCAGTATGCTTCATCGGTCAACGTACGAATATATCACGTGACTACGAGGTATTAAATATAGGTGTATCGGCGGATTAAACAGAACTCAATCTCATATCATCGATTCATCCAATACAATACATTCAACATGACTGTATCCGTTGCTATCATCTAGTAAGAAGTAATAAAGTATATTGAAGCTGATCTCCGAGTTTTCATGTTCCTCGAAAGGGAACATTACACGGCGATCCTGCCACACGGACAAACGTAAGAAGAAGTCTCGGCTCGGTCCTCGACAACTCCGACAAGATCTTCACAACATGGGAAGTACCACATCCAAGGAAGAAGTGGTCATAGCTCAGGCTGGTAATTCAGGTGGACAAAGTACCCTACTCAACGCAGCACCCCGATTCTCAACCAAAGAAGCCTTAGAAATAACCGTCATCGTCATCGCAGCAATGGTAATCATATTTTACTGCTATGGCAAGTGCAAAGTGCGCCTTGAGAGGAAGATTCGACGAGAGATCACGACGAGTCAAGAGCTAGTTTAACCCGTGCGATCATCATCCGCTCCAGCAGTCCCGTTGCATACCAACCCCTACATGGACAACCCAGTTCCGGCTAGACCAACACGAGGAGGCACAGCAGCACAACCCCGACGACATACCACGGCGAACGATCAAAGTGTTGCTGTAAGTGGAAAATTGAAATATATGATGTAATTGACTTTTAATTAGGTCTTCAGAATATGGCCTTACACTAGGTAACTCCGACATTTTCTTCGAATTCCGTTGACAATTTATGGCTACAGTAGCGCCAGCAGCTGACAATTTGGAACAGCTACAATTGAAAGATGAAGATCGATTACGGCGATCTTTAAATGCCAGAATTACGACCAACCATTATAGCTCGACGGGAGTCGGGGGTCTTTTTCAAAAGTCATTTGATCATGATTGATACGTACCAAAGTCATTACTGATGCAACACTGAATAGAAAGAAATGAAAGATATTTCAACATCTTAGAAATATCTTTGTAACGTCTCGGAACAAATTTAACCTACCTCTTCCACTCCAATATTGAATTTTTTTCTGGATCTGATGTGTTATATAGTTTTAACAGCAATCTCGTTTTCTTTGCAGTTGATAAAGACAATAAACATTGTCGAAAGCTCCTGTATTAAAGGAATAAGAGTGTTCTTTTAAAAAGGTCCCAAGATAAGGCTGCATCCCCGTTACTATTTAGTTTAGTTTATATATATATATATATATATATATATATATATATATATATATATATTAGCCATGATTAACTGACTTCACTTTCTGGGCCACTGGCTCCCGGGTTATTACTTCCTTGACAAGTTCAGGCGTTCAATTGAAAACGAGACATGTAGGCGTAGATTCAGAAGGCACTTCAATTCAAACCAGTTGCGACACGTGACAGTTTGTCATGGTGAGGCAAAAATTACTTTGGGTATCCAGAATGGACAGACATATTTAGCTATTTTGCAAGAGGCAAAATTGTGGGAAAAGAAGAAATCTGTACTTAGCTAAAAACAAAAACAGGAAATTTTTGAAGTGAACCTCCTTTGCCCACGTTATACACTTTGGCATGGGGTGTTGGTCGAAAAACCGCGTCACGCCTGATGAGAAATCCGAGGACAAATGCTTGTTGCCAGAATGCGCGTTAAGTGTACCTCTTCCATCGCGCCCGCGAATCGAGCCGATCGCCAAATCGTTTCCGTGCTACCAGCGAGGTCAACGTGGCAACACCGGAGAGCGTACAGACTTTCGGGCAGCTGACACCGAATAATGATTATTTATGGCGCAAGCACAATAACGTCGGACCTAACCTAACCTCGAACGGCGAGAAACAATAACATCGAGCGGCGACAAAACGGTGAGCTGTATTGTTGAATTGCGTGACACAGACATAAAGAAAAGTGAGGAGGCGTCGTGCCTCACGTCAGATGAGAACATAGAGACAACATCTGTGGAGACCATCGTGAAGGCGGTCGTAGGAGGACTCCATCAATAGATGGAAGCGGCGAGGAACAAGTGACCATTGTTGCTCTGAACGTGTGGGGGCAGACAGCAACGTCCGGATCGAGCCGCAGCGAGGAATCCGGAGTGGAGCAGGCGAGTGCTCGACTTCGACCGTCTTTGGCGATGAAGATGGTGGAAGTGTTCGACCCCGGCAGCCCGGGCCCCGGAGAGCAGTGTGGAGCGATGGCTCTCCAAGGATGATCAACTTGGGGGCGATCTACGACTGGACAGATTTGGAGAAGAGCACTCTGTTGCAGGCGCGGTTGGCAGAGGGACGGCGAAGCTCTGGCATCAGCGTCTCGACAACTACTATGGACCATGGGCAAAGTGGCGAGCCATGTTAGGGGCGGCGTTCCCTAGGCAGCGAGTTTTCCACGGGATGATGACGGAAAAGATGAGATGGGAAAAGTAGGCCAGCGAGACAATGACCACCAACTACCATGCGAAGCTGGCGTTGTGCTGTCTCCTGCATTATTGCTGGATTGCCGGCAGAGCTACGAGCCAGTGCTTATGGCGTCTGTAGCACTTCCCCGGAGCAGGGCAATCGAAAGCGTTCATGTGGGAGACACCTGAGCCGAGACTGTCCGCGGACTCGAGCGGACCCGTGCAAGCGTTGCGACAGCAAAAATAATTGTCTTTTATAGTCCATTTATATATCCTGTCTGTCTGTGGGTGTGTGCGTGTGTGTGCATATATGGCCAAACAAGTTTCACTTCCACTGTCTGGTCCCACGCAGACTTTTTGGTATATTAGGAATGCAAATTTCATGCAAAAAATGATAAATATATTAGGCCTTTTTGTCTAAAAAATAAATAACACACACGATAGATATTAAAAATTTTACAATACGAAACATAAAATGGGTGAGAGGGAGGGTGTAAGGTGAGGAGGTCGATACATTGAATTTCAAGAGTTTCAAGTTAAATCTGTTTGTAAATTAACGGAATTTTTCCATCATGATGATTCGCGAAATAATCTAGAACTTCGTTATAAAACCATTCGTTTTTTAAAAGAATTTTTTTCTATAGAGATAATTAGATGCTCCTTAAACGATCTTGACTAATTTCATCGCAACTATAAGTTTTAATGAGTTTTAATGCTGAAAAACTACGCTCGGTGGAAGCTAAAGTCGCAAGTGACCATTAGAGGAAATAATTTTATAGTTGATAAAAGTAGTTTTGTAAGTTTCAATTTAAAATGGAGTATAATATTTCGTACCTACGAAGTTTAATCATCAAAAAATTCATCACAATATGAAACGGATAATGCGTTCTTTAATTGAATTGTATTAAAAAGTGACCCGTATTGTATATTGAACCTTTTTAATAGTCGGAGAACTCTTTAATAGTCAGAAAACTCTTTCATCGAAGTTTGAAATTTCTCAACCGACACAAGGTCAATAAAGGTTACATTTTCCGGGCGCACCGCATTATCCAAATCTACCAAACGAATTTAAGTTGGGCCACATGACAGTGTCATGAATTTCAAAATAAATTTGACGGTGTTTTTGATCCCCATTATTGATGATGTTATCATTTAATTTTGTTGTTTTCGTTTCTGTTCCTTCCTCAAAAATATCTACAATTTAAATATTTTTAATAAGTTCGAAATTCCATACATTTTGTAAACAATGTCTGTGGATGAGATCTAAAATAAATAATGTCACTAAATTTATTTTGAATAATAGGACGAATCGAATGTACCTAAAAATTCAATCAATATTTTCAAGAAACAGGGAATAAGTAATTGCTTAAATGTTTGCCTAAACCATTTGCCTCTCTTATAGGCATGCTATCGAAGTCAGATTTATTTGTAATTTCATCGAAAACTTTAATAGACTATTATTTAGTGTAAAAATGTATTGAAACCACGGGAGGCAAAATTCCAAAAAGTTGCAGCTGTTGTTGCCAAACGATTTGGACAAATTTAATCTAAAGTGATACCAATGTTTAAGCAATTTGGAAAAATGAAGAAATTTCAGAATTGTTTGCAAAAAATACAAACTTCTTTTGTTGTCGATTTACACCAATCACATAGAACTAAATTTAGCAATGAGCATAGGAGTGTGTAAAAAGAGCCATAGAGGCTGTGGTTTAATTTGCGTCTACATAATACAATAATTGAGACTGCGGGCCTGTGGAGCTACAAATTAAAAAAATGACTTATTTCGGCCAAAACGTGCTAAATCATGTATATACTTCGACAGTTCGAAAATGTGGGCCCCGAAATTTTCAGACACACTGTCGAAAGATCCAATGGATCCCTTTAGCCACTGGAATTCACCCGAGACTGCGGGCCTGTGGAGCTACAAATTCTAAAATGACTTGTTACAGCCAAAACGTGATAAATCCTGTATATATTTCGACAGTTCGAAAGTGTAGGTCCCGGAATTTTCAGACACACTATCAAAGGATCCAATGGATCCTTATAGCCACTGAAATTCACCTGAAACTGCGGGTCTGTGAAGCTACAAATTCTAAAATGACTTATTTCGGCCAAAACGTGCTAAATCCTGTATATACTTCGACAGTTCGAAAATGTGGATCCCGGAATTTTCAGACACACTATCAAAGGATCCAATGGATCCTTCTAGCCACTGAAATTCACCTGAGACTGCGGGCCTGTGGAGCTACAAATTCTAAAATGACTTATTTCGGCCAAAACGTGATACATCCTGTATATACTTCTACAGTTCTAAAATGTGGGCCTGGAATATTAAGACACACTGTCGAAGGATCTAATGGATCCCTTTAGCCACTGCAATTCAACTGAGACTGCGGGCCTGTGGAGCTACAAATTCTAAAATGACTTGTTACGGCCAAAACGTGATAAATCCTGTATATATTTCGACAGTTCGAAAGTGTAGGTTCCGGAATTTACAGACACACTATCAAAGGATCCAATGGATCCTTCTAGCCACTGAAATTCACCTGAAACTGCAGGCCTATGGAGCTACAAATTCTAAAATGACTTATTTCGGCCAAAACGTGCTAAATCCTGTATATACTTCGACAGTTCTAAAATGTGGGCCCGGGAATATTAAGACACACTGTCGAAGGATCCAATGGATCCCTTTAGCCACTGCAATTCAACTGAGACTGCGGGCCTGTGGAGCTACAAATTCTAAAATGACTTGTTACGGCCAAAACGTGATAAATCCTGTATATATTTCGACAGTTCGAAAGTGTAGGTTCCGGAATTTACAGACACACTATCAATGGATCCTTCTAGCCACTGAAATTCAGTGAAAGCCACTGAAACTGCAGGCCTATGGAGCTACAAATTCTAAAATGACTTGTTACGGCCAAAACGTGATAAATCCTGTATATA
Organism: Cryptocephalus moraei; assembly: GCA_946251905.1. NCBI lineage: Eukaryota > Metazoa > Arthropoda > Insecta > Coleoptera > Chrysomelidae > Cryptocephalus > Cryptocephalus moraei. The sequence continues at coordinate 13,593,875 of OX276453.1, read as the reverse complement.
TTTCGACAGTTCGAAAGTGTAGGTCCCGGAATTTTCAAACACATTATCAAAGGATCCAATGGATCCTTCTACCCACTGAAATTCACCTGAAACTGCGGGCCTGTGGAGCTACAAATTCAAAAATGACTTATTTCGGCCAAAACCTCATAAGGCCTGTATATACTTCAACAGATCGAAAAAGTGGGGCCCGGAATTTTCAGACACACTGTCGAAGGATCGAATGGATCCTTCTAGCCACTGAAATTCACCTGAGACTGCGGGCCTGTGGAGCTACAAATTCTAAAATGAATTATTTCGACCAAAACGTGATAAATCCTGTATATACTTCAACAGATTGAAAATGTGGGCCCCGGAATTTTCAGACACACTATCAAAGGATCCAGTGGATCCTTCCAGCCACTGAAATTCACCTGAGACTGCGGGCCTGTGGAGCTACAAATTCTATAATGACTTATTTCCGCCAAAACGTGCTAAATCCTGTATGTACTTCAACAGATCGAAAATGTGGGCCCCGGAATTTTCAGACACACTGTTGAAGGATCCAATGGATTCTTCTAGCTACTGGAATTCACCTGAGACTGCGGGCCTGTGGAGCTACAAATTCTAAAATGAATTATTTCGGCCAAAACGTGATAAATCCTGTATATACTTTCGACAGTTCGAAAATGTGGGCACCGGAATTTTCAGACACACTATCAAAGGATCCAATGGATCCTTCTAGCCACTGAAATTTACCTGAGACTGCGGGCCTGTGGAGCTACAAATTCTAAAATGACTTATTTCCACCAAAACGTGATAAATCCTGTATATAATTCAACAGATCGAAAATGTGGGCCCGGAATTTTCAGACACACTGTCGAAGGATCCAATGGATTCTTCTAGCTACTGCAATCCACCCGAGACTGCGGGGCTGTGGAGCTACAAATTCTAAAAACACTTATTCAGTCAAAACATGATAAAGCCTGTATATACTTCAAGAGTTCGAAAATGTGGGCCAGGGAATTAATGCAACCTAAATCTAGCTAAATAGAGGGCCTAACAATAAGCAAACAAGACATTCTATCTCGGAACTCTGCAAAACTAACAAATGGGATATACTGTGTATCCAGGAGACGCACAGAGACCAAACTGCAATCAGGCCCCAAATACATGGAATGCGCCTTGCCATAGAAGCACCACACCCTAAATACGGCAGTGCAATATTTACAAGCCCGATCTGGTCCTTATGTCATCCCATAAAACTACAGACAATAACATCGGAGTCTTGACCATTGAGAGCGGCAACTTCACCCTAACCTCTATATACAAGCCACCAGGAAAACCGTTCAGCTTTTCGCGACCACAGAACCTGGACATATACCACGGGGATGTAGATAACAATTCATCCCAGGTCTCTCGGACGACTCCAAAGTCACTCTGGCTAAGTATAAAAACTGTATGCCAAAAACCCATTCAGCGAAGAAACACTAGCCTGTGGAATGGCAGTAATGGAAATGCTCAGCGCGGCAAGACAAACACAGTGAATTGAGATCTTGGAAAAAATGGCCATGACACACAGTAGTAAAATAGCCTGGAATCTGATTAAAACGCTAAACTCAGATCCAAAAGAAACCAAACAGCTCCCGAACTAACGTTAGGCGTAACGCCTAACGAAGTGGTCCACTAACTACTTCTAAATGGTAAACCTCCTACAAGATGCGAAGGTCCACCCTTCTCACTGAAGGAACTCAACCAGGGGCTTCACTCAATGAAAAATAGAAATAAGTAATATATGTGTGGAGCAAATAAAGCAGCTTGGCCCGGGTGCTAAAAGTTGGATACTGGAACTCTTTAACCAATGCCGTACAACATTTAGGATCCCTAAGATTTGGAGACATTCCAAGGCTTAGGTACTGCTAAAACCTGGGAAAGATCCTGACTCTCCAAAACACTATCGCCCTATATACCTTCTCTGCCACCTCTTTAAGCTATATGAAAGGCTCATCCTACACCGCATATCAAACACGGTGTCTCAAAACTCATCCCGCCACTAGCTGGATTCCGACCTGGGAAATCATATACAAGCCAAAATATTGTAATGCGAGAAGTAAACAAAGCGACACATGTTTACTCGCTCCGAGTGAAGCGGTTACTTCAAAAGAATTACTACGACGCGTAAAAGACAGCTGCATGAATTCTGCCGGATTGTTGTTTACGAAAAGTAATTTGTGACCTTCTGAACATTTCCTGCGTAGGCGTTGTTAAAGGAACAATCGTACCTTCTAGAACATACGAGACGATTCTCGATCATGGTTGGGGTGTATATATAAGGGGGCTTGTGATCGAGGGAGTTAGTTAGAAGTAGAGAAGCAGACGTGAACGCGACATACGATCCGAAAGCGGAGCAGTACAAATAAATTAAATAGTGTCTAGTCTAGTGTACAAGTAGTTTAGTGTGTTAAATAAATTACTGTTCAATTAATGTAAATAAATTATAAAATAAACGTTACATTATATACAAATGTAGCCATATACAAATCATAACATATCGAGGAGGGCTTTGAAGAAAAACTAATTGCAGGGCTGGCTTTGGTCGATCTGAGCACGTACAACACAGTTAACCATAGGATGCTGATGGTTAAACTCTATAACACTCTAAAAGACCACCACCTCGCCAAAATCATTGGATCTTTACTGCAGAATAGACAGTTATTTGTGACGCTAGAACGGATAAAATGTACGTGGAGAGGACAAAGAGAAGCGATCTCGCCCAAGGAATTGTTTTGGCCCCCATTCTCTTCAACATATAAGTACACTAACGGCCAACCGACACCAGACTGCACAAAACACTTCCTATATGCTGACGACCTAGCCACCACAGCACAGGATAGATGCTTCGAGGAAGTGCAAAGAAAGCTAGAATTGGCGCTTAACACTTTGTCTAAATTCCACCCACACAACTCATCTAAGGCAAACTCTTAAAAGACACAAGTAAGCGCTTTCCATTTCCACCCCAGCCAGGCAAAGAGAAAGCTTAATGTCACCTGGATCGGCACCAATCTGGAGCACACCGATAAACCGACCTACCTGGGCGTCGTGCTGGATCGATCCCTGACATATAGATACCACTGCGAAAAGATCAAAAACAAAGTATCTGCTAGAAACAATATAATAAGGAAACTTGCCAACTGCAAATTAGGAGCCAAGGCAACCTTTCTGTGAACTACTGCCCAGGCACTGAGTTTCTCAACAGCTGAATATGCCTGCCCAGTTTGATCCAGATCGACCCACGATAAAAAGGTTGAGATTAGCCTCAATGAAATGTGCAGACTAACAACAGGCTGTATGAAGCCAACACCACTGGAAATCCTTTACAAAGCTGCTGGATTTGCAAATCTTAGCGCCCGCAGAGCAGCCCAGGAGTACACAGAGAAATACAAACAAACGACGAACGGCATCCTCTTTCGGTGGTATATGTGAGCCAGGAAGACTCAAATTCCGAAGCAGATTCCTGAGAAACACACTGGAAAAACCACCGGAAAATTACCCACTCGTTCAAGAAATCAGATTGGAAAACCCAGAAGGCACTAAACCTCATTAGAACAGGAGCAGCACCATTAAAACCAAACTTGAACATGTGGGTCTCGGAAACTATAACGAAACTGAATGCGAATGCGGTACTGTACAGGACATGGGACTTATACTGCTCTGCCCTAATTGTCCTGTACCCTCGACGATTTATGATCAAACGCTGAAATATTTTAATTCCGGGCACGCAAAAGTAAAGCAAGTCTAGTCGGAATTTACTATAAGTTAAAATAATAATTAAAAATTTATTCTGCTCTTCTTCCTGAAGTAACATAATAAAGGCCGACCAATCGTTTTACAACAAACATATCTAAAAATTACTTATAACTGGTCTTTAATGTAATAATAATAACATGTAATATCAGTTGTTTCGCCTACTTACGAAGAAATAAAATTCGCTTCTTCAATTTCATTATCAATCTCTTTGAAAACAACAGAACTAATCGGATCAAATACATCATTGTGGATGATTTTTCACGTCCCTGAAAAAACCCCACACTTATCTAAACAGTTTTAAAATTTCATTGCCATTAATAATGTAATCAATTCCCTGAATTCCCGTTATTTGACGACTTCTTTCTTTCGTAATGACCGCGAAGCACAAATCCCTGGAAACCAAGGAATAAAGTGGCATCTATATCTAAGCCTATTTATAATTTTCCTATTTTTCTTTGCAGACAAATTGTAATGTTCCATTTTTAACCGATGCGCCGAAGAACCTAAATTTTGAATATTTTCATTTTGTTTGCCAAAGGAGTATATTTGCAGTTAGAAACGATGTGCGATTAGGACTGGGAATTTATTTCCATGGACCGAGAGAGATTTTTCATATCGCCAAGTCCGGTTTTTTCGAAACATATTCACTCGTAAAAGACGAAGAGAATGGAAGATATGGCGAACAATACAATTTATTACGAATGTGACTGCCGATCACCCATCTACATATTGCGAACCACGATTTTGAAAATGACCTATTTTGATTTCCCGAGGTAAAAACAAATTATTCCAAAGGTTAGGCAAGGCTAAATTTTAGTGCGTAGAGGCGTTAGGAGGCGAAAATCTCGGCCGGTTCGAGTTCTAAGGTGGTAGAAATACATCTGCTTCATTATAAATAACAGCGATTCGAAGTGTTTTTACAAAACGTCATAGCAGCGCACCGTTATAGTCACAAATTTTAACCTTTTTTGTAGAAAAATAAAATTTTTCAAATATAATACTACTATGTACAAAACTATGGTTAAAAATTGGTTTGATTTTGATTAGTTTTGAAAACAATTTAATTTAATCATGGTGAGGCATAGCCACCACCTCCTTGGGTTACCTGACAACTCTAACAAGTTCAAATTATGAACTAAATATCCTACTGGCCTTCCCTATAACCATTAAACTCAGTTATGAAAATTGCATGCACTGAGGCATTTCTTGGACGTTGTTAACAAAAACGCCAATCGCTTTATACGGATTTTCCTCTTTTTATCAATGAAACTCGAAATCGGAACCGGTGCATGGGTATTTAATGAAATGTGTCACAAACGCATCCGCAGAATTTTTAGCTGGAAAGCGTAAACCACTTGAAACAGAGTTTATACCGAATAAGCGTGGAATTCTGGAAAATTTTGCTCAAAGCATTGAAAGTAATGTAGCGTAATAAAGGGATATCCAAAGGGTTTTAAAACATGACTAACTCCGTTCTAATAAAACTAATCGGAAATATTCACACAAACGGCATCAAAATATTATAGCAAACTAAAACGTTAAAAAAATAGAAACACAATGAAAAGGGTATACGTGCGATACAAAACATAAGTGTGCGAAAAGAACCGACATTAAATTAATTTCCATTTTATTAATTCATTAGTAAAGCGACTATTTAATCTATGTTCTAAAATTTCGAAATTAATTACTAAACTGCATCGGCGGTAATAACATTAGCCAAATGCAGGCGTGAATAATTTTATTCGGTCATTATTTGACCCACAATTGGCAAAATAGATGTAATTTGGTTTTTATTAAAAATTAATACACAAATATGATAGTTACGTGAAATTATAGAACCCTGTTTGTTATGCTTGAGATGTAAAACTGTCACCTGTCACCATTAGGATATATGGAACATACAGATTCATTTCTTTATGTCTGATGTGTACAGTGTTATTGATTATAATTTGACCACCCCTTAAAATATACAACTTCACTCTAAGCCCGTATAAGACCTACGTAATTCTGGGCTATTAATTATTGTTTTAAGTATTAAGTCTGTTAATGCTGTCACCGAAGAATTGCCCTTTTTAGAAAAAAAAAAACAATTTTCATGTCGCAGCCATATGTTCCATGCAAAATGCACGCTATGACAAAAAATATGAGTCCAGTCATTATAGGGTGTTCACCTAGGAAAATCGACATACCCAGTATATTAAAACGTAAAAAGTTCTAGTTTGGTATCCTAAAACTTTCCTCAAAACTCACATATAATTGGATGGCCGCAAGTGTTAAAGTCGGGGGTCAAAAGTCACAATAATCGATTTTTTCTATATTTTTTGGAAATATCTCGTTTTCTATGGGTTTTATGCTATTTGTATTTACTATCAATATTGTACAGAATTAAATTCTCTACAACTTTAGTCTTTAACATTTCTTCATACCTCTAATTGTTTTCGAGATAGAGGGCGGAGAGCGCTGGTCAGAAAATCATGTGAGGTCAACTGGTAGTCCCGATCAAAAACTCGTATATTAAGGTTATAAATTATTACTAAATATTTAATTAGCATTTATTATTAACATTTACATTAAATTCAATCTTTCTTTCTAATCATTCTAAAATTTATCAATTCAATAACACATAATCTCTTTCTGTAATTAAAACATTATTAAGGGACATACTTTAATTACATTTTAGTTATGTTCTCATTTACACTAATTGCATTTAAAGTAAAACATAATTAAGTAAATCTTGTTTAAAATCCGTGAACTCTTAAATTCTTTCATAACTTTAAAAATTTATTGTCAGAAGAAGAAGAAGAAGAAGAGAATTGAAATTAGTGTTCTTCTCGAAATTTTTATTCTTTTATATTAATTTTGACAAAATTAAATTAATCATATAACACTTTTACTAAAAACGTTAATTACAAATTTAATTCTTTTCTTTTTTATTTATGTAGAAAGTTATGAGTATAAATTAGATTACAATTAAAATGTAATTTAATTATTTTCCTCAACAATTTTTTACTTACATGGCCAGGTAAGTGTTATTAAATAAATTGACACTTAACTAAAAACAGATAAGTAACCAAACAAAATGAATTTAAAGAAAAAGTTAATAAAAATAATATTTATATATTTAGCAATAATTTATAACCTTAATATTACGAGTTTTTGATCGGAACTACCAGTAGTACCAGTTGACTTCACATGATTCTCTGACCAGCGCTCTCCGCCCTCTATCTTGAAAACAATTCAAGATATGAAGAAATGTTATAGAGAATTTGATTCTCAACAATATTGATAACAAACATAAATAGCGTAAACCCATAGAAAACGAGATATTTCCAAAAAATATAGAAAAAAATCGATTTTTGTGACTTTTGACCCCCCGACTTTAACACTTGCGGCCATCCAATTATATGTGAGTTTTGAGGAAAGTTTTAGGGTGCCAAAATAGAAGTTTTTACGTTTTAATATACTGGGTATGTCAATTTTCCGAGATTTTCACCTAATTCAACCTAAGATGTCTGGACTATATCACTGTTTCAGAAATAACATTAAGATAATTGAATTCGATATTTGGTTAAATCACCGCCGCTATACTCATTAGGGCGAGGTGGCTGAGCCCAGGTAGCCATAGTATTAAATGACCTATATTTTGGGGCAAAATTTTCGAATTATCATAAGTTCTCACAGCTCTCGGTCTCATTATTTTTGTACGGCACTAGGTTTTAAGTGATTATTTTGTATTATCTATCAACTTGATGAATGCTCTTTAAAAATACCATTCGGAGCATCCTTCGGAGGGACAATTCAATTGACTTGTCAATGGGCTCGAAATAAAGTGCTAGTTTTCTATAGTGACTTTTCGGCTTTTAGAATTTTTCTCAATATTTGCTCCACGAATTTTTTTGAACTTTAATATTTATTTTACTATCGAATATTTATAACAATATGTGAAAGTCCTATAGACCCATTTTTAAAATTCTTATACCTAAACTTGTCACAAAAGCTTAGTAACCAATATGGCATATTTGTTATTATTTAATTGCATGGATTTGGTAACCTTAGGGCTGGTACATTTGCTTCCAATTAAACACAGAATTAAGTTAATTCCCAATTAAAACAACCAAACAATTGAATGGTATTTATAAGTAAGAGAAAAAGTAGCTGTGCTTTAGTTGGTTGGCTGATTTAATCCAGAATTAACCTAATCCGACGTTTAATCAGATGCAACATTAACAGCCCTTATAGACCGTGGGCCCATGACACCAAAAGTGTCGATAATGTATGTTCGTATGCCCTTTTAGGGACATACTCAGACAGCCCGAGAAACGGGGGAAAAAGTAACTCCGAGCGTCTGTGACCAGTCCTAGCATCTGCTATGACCTCCACTTCTTGTTCTCGCTTCTTGCTCAACAAAAGTTCCATATTGGTGTGGCAGTTATCGACATACTGATAAGTTACAATTAATTTTCAACTTTCATTGTACATGCAACTGTCATTTGAATTGACTTATAATTATATTTAGCTCTATAAATGTTTAATATGAAACAATTGTACTTTAGTGTTTCTTTTTCTATTACATACTAGACTGATTTGGAAATGAATTTGAAAATTCAGGACTAGAGCCACTTTGTATACTTAAAGTATGGCATAACTTTTTTAGCATATTTGTATTTTTTTAATATATTTAATTATGCAATACATTTTTAAACAGAAAATTAGATAACATTTCAACTGCTTTTTAAGATTCTACCAATATTTAATTAGTCGAAAAATTTTAGTATTAACAAACCGCTAAAAATGTTAAAGTTGTCGAAATTAGTACCAATTTGGTAGGTGGGTCGTAATAGTTATTGTGCATTATTTTCAAAGCAAAAACTTCATGCACTCGAAAAAAAAATGAGTTGGTTTTGGGGCGCCGTAATTCAATAATTCAATGCGTTAATATAACATAATTTAAAAAAGAAAACAAAAATGGAGCATTATAATTCAAACGCTTAAATTAAAACTGACCAACTAAATTCGCAAAACAATTACTTATATCCTAGAAACAAGGGTTGCTATTTGCCTTACATCCTACACTAACCCCCAACCTACTTTGGCATTTTCATGTATTAACTGCACCTTATATTTCGTCATACACGTTGTAGCGATAAAAGGTTTCACATAACCTTTAATAGCTTTTCATGGAGCAACTTCTAGCATATGCTACCAGCTAGTAAACATTTTAATGATGATAATTTGGCGAAGTCGTGAACGTCCTGGAATGTGTGCAGCTCAGTAAAGGAATAAGACATGGTGATTGTGATTGGTAAGCACCGTGTTGAGAATTTTGCAGTTCGAGTGCATTTTAAGTATTGGCGAAACGATAATAGCTTTCTCTAGTATCCCCTTGTGTATTTAATATATAGGTGTTTTTTTTTTAAATTTCACCTCATAGTTGGCTGTGGATAGTGTTTGTGAATGCGCCTTACTAAAAAATGTGATTATCAAAAGTCAAATCGTTCCAAGCACTGCGAAGACTATTGTTCCGTGGGAGAGTTAAGAGTTGTCAAGTTTGTTTTCACAGAGGTTCTCGCATTTAGATTTTTATATTCTTTAATCTCACTCATCTACGCCTAATTAATAGAGCCAAGCTGTATTTTTCATGACACTAGTAACGGATTGGAGCCGTTTCAATTTTTTAGTAAGGCGCATTCACAAACACTATCCACAGTCTACTATGAGGTGAAATTAAAAAAAACACCCATTACTATCTAATGACATTTGAGTATAATGTTTAGGGATGTATTTTTTTCAAACAAGGCAGCATAAGCGAATGAAACGGTCAGAATAATTTTTCATATGATGTAATTAAAGTTAGTGATGAGTCTCTGACAGCGAAGAACTTATGTTTGATAATCTAGTTTTAGTTTAAAGTTTTTATGTCCGTAACAAGTAAAGGCTTTCAAAATATTTTACCGTTCAATAAACTACTTCCGACGCTTTCTTCCGTATTTTACGACAATTTCTGATTTAATAAAGGCTTTTACCGATTTTCAAAAATAATTTATAAGTGCTATCATAACTCCCCTACGAATAGAGCTATTAGGTAGGATACAGAAAAAGTGCATCTCGTGAAATTTAATGACAAAGATTATTTACGGTTGTAAACACACGATGGATAGTCGTGCACACGTATTTTCGAAGTGAAACGCTCATGCTCAAATGACTTACGAGTTTTATAAAAGCCTCGCTTAAAGTACCCGGCTTTGCTCAGGGGTCGACATAATTTCACCCCTTTTTCCACCCCCATCAGGAAGTGAAGTTCAAGATTATCGCATTTTTGAACCATCTGGGGGTGTCGGCCCAGATGCGGTCGAGCCATTATGCGGTACAGATGCGGTCAACAAGAAATATGCAGGACCACTTGCGGTCAGAGTTTTATATTAATCGGGAAATTTTCAAATGAAACAATGATACTATATATATAGGAACAAGATCTTTATTCAGTAAATTAGCCAGTAGCATATTGGTAGATTTATATCTAGTATTGCATTCGTTAACGAAGTCGAAAAAATAGGAATTAAAATGCGGTTTTCAGTTTTTTGGTATCTAGAGATCATACTTAATCATTTCTCAAAAATTTATATATATATATATATATATATATATATATATATATCGTATATCGGATATAACGAAATTTGTCGGCAAGCTATAGGTCGCATTTTTTAAAGAATCACAGCGAAATTTGGTATAAAAATCAGTTGGCCGAAAATATCGGTCGAGTTCGTTAATGGGCCAAATTGGTAGAGCGGTTTCAAAATGGCGGCTTGTTATTTAAAAAAAAATCCAAAAAATTTTATTTCGCGCCTGAGAAAAATTTTACTTAGGTTTTTTGTTGACCTTATAGAGGCGAACGACTTTTGCATAAAACATATCTTTGAGAAATGTACATAAAAAGTTATATGCAAAAAGTTTGAAATTTTGACGATTGTAATTTTTTAACACCTCGTATACATTTTTTTGACACATCGTGACTGTTATATTACTCTATATCCTACCCATAAATTTACCTTTCAGCCTGGCATGCCATGGGGTTTTTTAAACATGTTTTTACTTTTTGAATAAATATAAAAGTACTTCAAAATAGTCCTAAAAACTTCGCAATAATCTAAAGGAAAATGTAGTAGTATATTGTAATGCGAGAAGTAAACAAAGCGACACATGTTTACTCGCTCCGAGTGAAGCGGTTACTTCAAAAGAATTACTACGACGCGCAAAGGACAGCTGCATGAATTCTGCCGGATTGTTGTTTACGAAAAGTAATTTGTGACCTTCTGAACATTTCCTGCGTAGGCGTTGTTAAAGGAACAATCGTACCTTCTAGAACGTACGAAACGATTCTCGATCATGGTTGGGGTGTATATATAAGGGGGCTTGTGATCGAGGGAGTTAGTTAGAAGTAGAGAAGCAGACGTGAACGCGACATACGATCCTAAAGCGGAGCAGTACAAATAAATTAAATAGTGTCTAGTCTAGTGTGCAAGTAGTTAAGTGTGTTAAATAAATTAGTGTACAACCAATGAAAATAAATTAGAAAAATAAACGTTACAATATTTAGGAACCATATTTGTCATAACGTAATAAGTGTGCACCCGTTAAAACTATAAGTTCTACTTTTGATAAAAAAATGAATGATACAAAAACATCACTGCCAAAAAATTTTAATGGGGCTAAAGAAACAAAAAAAGGTGAAATGCCATGGGGCGCCTGGCAGGTGTGAAAAAAATTAAACTATATCGATAGATCAACATATAACATTTAACAAAGCATTGATATCGCATTAAAAATATCTAATTTGTGTTATTTAAAAATGAAATACATTATATCAAGAATGAGTTTTTTTCATTAAATAAAGTAATGAGTCAACTTACCAAATTAGTTAAAATTCTATTAAAGCTATCCGCCATTTCCTATAATTTATAAATATTTGGTTTTGACTTTGTAAGTACCTGTAAGCCCGCTCCGAGGGGAGTCCACTGCCGCACCGCCTTAATCACCCCAAGAAACGGAATAGCAGAAAAGAATACAGAGTTGGATTCAGTTGATTGCTGTCCAAATGAAATATTTTACAGAAATATGAATCGTGAGGGAGTTTTGATAAAAATTTTCTTTAATTAAAAATGAAAATAAACAAGAAAAAATGGCGAAACAAATTTTTTGGAAAAACGTTTTTCTGGTAAAAAAATACGTAATTTGAATGCGTATTTGGCGTTAACTCAAAAAAATGTCTAGCACAAATATAACAATAGCTTATTTTCCTAGACAGGTTGGGTCATTAAAATTAATGTTCTTAAATTCTCTGGGTGAGAATAACTAAGTTAATTCCTCAATCGGAGAGAAGTGATCAACCTTCCGAGAAGGGCACTGCTAAATTCGGCCAGATAGCAGGTAGGATACCACCCTTTGGTGTGGTAAACTCGGCCAGAGAAATTTGGGATGCAATATTTGTGCATGTAAACTCGGCCAGATTTTGGGCCTGCAGATTTCAGGGTGATATTTTAAAACAAAAAAAAAAAAAAAAATATGAATTAGATATGACAAAAATATTTCAACTGAATAAGGAAAACCGAAGTATACAATAACTGTCATGTATACGTAAACTGATATTAATTTATTTGATTATTTTAAAACTCGTTAATGTTTGCCTGTAAAATCCTTTGCTTTTTGACACTTTTCGTATTTTTAGTTTTTCGTGTAGTATTCAAACTATTAATTTATATATATATATTTCAGTTTGAATGTTTTGAAGCACATCCAGAAAATAAAAAAAATGTGTGGATGACTACAATAAATAGAACTATTAAATGACTATGGAAGGATTCGTATGCATTTGTGGTTTTGTTCAGTTCTGCGGATGTTTGAGCCCAGATAAATGGAGGAAATAATGAATATTCTGAAACATGGATTTCCACTAAATACTCAGAAAATTCAATTATCATTATTTGGCTGAATATTCAATAAGTTAAATACAAAGACGTCCCCAACATATTTACTTTCTAAAAACCATACCAAACCAAAAATGAAGCCATAGTCCGGTTTCGGAATTTTTATCGTTATAGTCGATGCCCATACCTAAATTCTGTATTTTTATTTTTCTCCACCAAGATTGTGTAAGATGGAACCTACATCCAGTGATTTTAATATCATTCCAAATAGTTTGAAGAGCATTGTGAATACATACTAATTTCAAAATCAAGAACAACTACCAGCCTCCTGTCCCTCCCGATTACCTGACTCCTGTACCTGTGACAGTTTTTGGCCGTATTTACCAGTGAATTTAAAACCTTTGAGAAAACGTAGGCCAGGTGATTAATTTGGCCGAATTTACATCCCCCGTCCGAGAAGTGATCAGTGAAGTGACCACTGAAATCGATTATATACCTACCTGCAACCTGCAACTGGGTAGATTTAAAATAAGTAACAATGAAATGCGTATGCCGTTAAACAAGTTTATTACTCACACACGTATTCCATTTCAAATTATAGAATTTAATTAAAATGAAGTATTCGTTATGAATTCTATTAGTATTTATATGAATAGAAAACTATGAAACGTTTAAAGAAAGGACCGGATTTGTATCTTACGTCTTTGAGACAATTTCATATTTCAAATATTTTAGCGAAAACCCATACCAATGGCATTGTAAAATATTATCATAAATGAAAAAATATAAACTTTTTACATTCCCCTACGAATATATCTTTATGATCTAGCGGTTATATATTTATTTTATAGCATTGCCGCTTATGATGTTACCAAATTTCAATATGAGCTGATTAAAAATAATACCTATGCACTTCATGCATGCGTATTATGCAGGGTTCAAATTTTTCAAATACGGACCACTGTGACGTCCTCTTCCAAACATCTACCTGAAAAATGATTTATGACGCTATTCGCACTTCTTATTAGGGACCGCTCGCTGTGTCCTTATAAAGTCAAACCAAATATTTCTCTGCTCAGTATACTAGTCCATCCAATTTTTCAAGGGTTTCAATACCTAACTGTCTAGCAACACAGCTCGCATGTACCCAAAAAAATCACAGGGTCATATTACAGATCAACCTCAGATAAGGCGCCCTTATAATTTCTAATATTTGAAATTTTAGAATTGTAAATGCCAAAGTGGTAGGCGGAAAACAAAAAGTAATTTTTTTTTAATTCAATACATTTCCCAATATTCAGGTCCAGGAGAATGTAAAACCTCGATTCTTTAAGTCGAGACCAAAATCTACTTTAAACATAGCAAAAGATACTGTACAATTGGAATTTCAAGTTATAGGTTAATAATAATTTATGGTTTATGTTAATAAAGACATGTTTTTCTTTTATTTAACACTCATTTATTTCCAACTGCGAAATTTTTAAACAAAATAAACTCTTATGTATAGTATCAAAAATAAATGTTATTCCAACAAGTTACTCACACAGCATATTTAATTTAATCACAAAAAAAACAAAAACATGAAAAATGTCATGGTCAAAAATTATTACAAGTGACTGGATTATTTCTGCTTGCGAAAAAGACTCAACCTTTTGTGTGTCTTGGGAGTATCAGTCTGGTTCTGAAAATAAAAAAACAATGTTTGAACACTAAAAAGGACTTTATTATGACGCCGCAGTTCTGTATTAAGCTTTTCTCATGCACCTCTGTAAATTCATCACCATGATTTCAATAAAACTTTAATCATACATACAGGATGTTTGTTAAAAAAATACTGGAAAATATCAATTTGGTTCATAAAACAATTTAAGTAATGCATCAAAGGTTCTAATCGCAAATGAATGTCAGTTGCCTGTACAACATACAAAAAACACCAGTGTATAATTCCGAATGTGAATAATATGTATTGAATTAATTTTTGGAAAATATTTCGTTAGCGGTTTACATTACGCACCCTAACGTGATATGCAAAAAAAATAGAAAAGTTATTAGATTCAGCCAGTGTTTAATTTATATCTAAAAATAAGAAGCTAGTTTATAAACTATTGACTCAATTTTGATAGGACATTACAAAAATTATGTTTCACTTCAAAAATTCTATAAAGAAATTGGTGAATATACTTACATAAAAAACTTTTGAATTCTACCACCACCATCTAAGTTATTACTTATTAGTGCATATTATGGAAAAGCTACTACAAAACTTAATTTCTAATATGTAGTATTACAACACAATTTGACAGCCATATAAGAAAAAAGTAAAAAGTATGAGACATTCTGAGTGCAGATCCACAACCTATCGATTATGAAAGCCTTTATGCAGCAAGACCTGTTAGATCCTACCAAAAATGAATTGTTTACATTAGTAACAATTCCTCTATACAAACAAGGGCAAGCATAATTTTGGCAATGGCGTAAATTTTTACAATTTTCAAATAATACCTCGGTGTTATCTTTGACTTGCGAGGTTGAAGATTTTCCAGTGAACATCATCCGGATTCGACTAGGAGTCGACCGTTTAGGGGTTCGTTCATTTTGTTCACGCAATGGTTGCACTTCATTGTTCGGCTGAGAAAGACGCGCGTTCTTGCTGGGTGTCGGTGGGCCAGGTTTTCTGTAAGAAGTTGTGCCAAAGTCCTTCTTTTGGCGTGGTTTCTCGCTTGGCAGCAATTTAGATTGACTATTGTCAAGATCAATATTTCCAGCCTAAAATAAAATTTACAGTTCGCATAAAAACGATTTAATTTAACTTAAAAGCAGAAACCATGGGATGATTTTAAGTGGACATTTAAAAACTGAGCTAAGTTAAAATAAGATGAAGACAAATTTGCAATACAAAAAAATAAAATGTAGCAAAAAACCTATCCTACATATTCATATCATACATCCTACTTATTTACATTAAAATGTTCCCAGATTCTGCAATAAAACCTAAATCCTAACTAAACTACAATAATTAAGCTTCACATTTTGAAACAATTCATCACTGTGTTAAATATAACAAAATCTTGTCACACTTTTTTGAAAGATGCTATTGCTTATTTTTGTGATATTTGTTTTATACTTTTACAGAACAATTTTCAAAGCATAAAACTGCAGTGAATGAATGATAATGACTACCAATTTTCTTATTACCTATCTTTAGCGAACTCCATTGATCTAGCTCCGATACAATGTTATTGTTGGCAAATCTCTAAGCAAGGTTCTCTGTATTAAAGTGACGAAAATGATGAAAAGTATCTGCACAAATAGTGTACCTTAAGTGACCCCGAATTAAAAATTAGTATTCTAAATTTTGTGTTTGAGCTACATAGTATGTAAGAGGGGGTCCCACGTCTTGGCCGCATTCACACTGGTCGCATAAACAGCGATTCTATCCAACTATTAATTTTTTTAAATCTACAGAATTCATAGTTTTTTAAAATTTCCTTTCCATGGTCGTTCTATACCTTCCTTTTTTCTTCTAATACGTATTTTAAGGTTTTTTTCTGGATGTGATTAACTGGGGAACAGTAATTAACAATTATAATTTACCCAATATCGCTTATAAATAACTAAATAATTGTCGTCGGCGGTTTAATTCTGAGTGAATCTCGCTAATTCAGCCTATCAGTAACAACACTGCAACATAACACATTCACTTTAGACCTTTTTAAATATTGTGTTAATCTGCCAAATAAGAGAAGATTTGTCACATCGGACAAATAAAGTGGTTACAGTCGCTGAGATGTGTGGAAGCGTCAATAATGTTTGTCTTGTGTGGAAAGAACAATGGAGGATGGTCATATATTTACATGTGTTAATTACCACATAGGCGGTTAATATGACGTTATTGTGTTATAAATAATAACACGTGGATAAACTTGTTTTTGGGAACATTTCCCCTCATACATTTATGTTACGTTCAACAGCATATGGGAATCAATCTTCGTTGTTGTTGCAATTAAATCATTATCAAATTAAAATAAAAAACTCGTACTTTGATATATTTTTCGCTTTTTTTGATATATATTTTTACAAACTTTTAAAATCGTCCTAAAAGTTGTTACAAAATAGAAAATGGATTTTATATCGATTCTATATGATAGCTAACGGGCCCAAGAATACGTAAAAAAATCGTGACAATGAAAATGCCTAATTTCGACCCCAGCAGGGACGTAAACAAATGACTTTTTTTTTTGCTTGAATTAGTTAACAAATGTACACTGCAAAAAATAACAAACAGATTTGAATCGGGTTTTCGGATTTCATTTTGTAATACTTTAAAGTACTTAAATCTCTATTTATACTCGAATTGTGCAATTTCTTACCTGTTTATTGAACGCCTCAAAATTACCTCGATTTTCATCACTTTTTTCCCCGCTTTATTGCTATCTAGCAGCGACAATATAACAAATTCGAGCTTTAAACTAATTCTCTCTTGTAGGAAATTTCATAATGAACAAATGTACAAGAGATCATTTTTTGTCTAAACTGCATATATACAGAGTTATATTGAATATAGTGATACAAAATGCGGTATTTTCGTGCATTTTTGCACTTCTCGATTTTTTTTTTGCAAATAGCACAACTTTTTAAGCTAGCGTATACTTATAATATGATTATATACATAATTTTCGACCAATTCTGAGAATATCTAAGTTACACAGCCACATCTGGTAGGTTTTGGGTCTAATTCTCTTGGACTAACTGTGGTTAGAATACGACCAATATATTTAGCTAATAGTAACCAAACATGTTAATAATAAAGGTATACACTGTGTAGGTGTTCCTTAAGCTATGAAGAATTGCCTCACAATGCCCATGTTTCGGCAACGTTGAGTTGGAATAGTGTTTCCTTTTTTTTTGACACATTTACATCTTATCTTAGCAAGTTAGCAAGTTTTATAAACTTCTATCCATTTTTATGCACGTTCATAATCCGCCTTATTATAGTACAGTTATATATACAAGTGCGTGAAAAATTAATATAGAATTGTATGCACGTTATTAACACATATTTTGTTTGGTCCGATAAATTTAATGAAATCTCAGTAAAAGGTTCTATGCTAAAAATTACGATTTTGGGGTACACTATTTTAAAACTTTCCATCTGAAATGAACGACATCACAATTTTAACTTCTATTTGATATCGTCGTTAATATTTTATAAATGCTGTACAGAAATGGACGACTCTAAAGGTCGGTGAAAATATGGAGAACCTCATCAGATCTGGAAAATCTTAAAAATGTTGTGTAACAGATATGTAAAAAATATATGCCATTCTCCAGTATTCTTTCCACGTGAGACTGAACCATTATTTACGCTTACAAACATCTCATTGACTTTAACCGCCATTTAACTTCACTTTGTGGATGTGAGTGATGTGACTGAAATCTTATCTTATTTCGCAGAGTAACACTATATTTAAAAAAGTCTAGAGTGGATGTGTTATGTTGCAGTATTGCTACTGATAGGCTGAATTAACAACATTCACAAATGGTTATATTGTCGCGTTGTCGAGACATCCTGAAGATGTCCGCCGCAGTAGGGGACGAAACGTTGAGGCAAAACAATTTGTCTTTTGGACCACGGCCTAATAGCCCGGGAAATGTACAAAGAAAAATGGTTATATTTTCAAAAATAATTTATATAAAAGAAGTTATTTAAGCAATATTGGGTAAATTATCACAAATGTAATTACTCTTGATTGCACTTGTTGTAATGATAATGTCAATCAGTGAGGACGAAACGTCGACAGTGTTTGAATAAACACAGGAGGAGCAGTTTTTCTTTTGGGACCTATGTGAGAAATATCTATGGTTTCTGGAAGCAATTCCCAAGAACTCTCAGTATGAAGTGGATAATATGATAAAAAGTCAGTAAAATGCTTTTCTTTCAATCGACCCCCGATTTTCAAGTAAGTGGAGTTCAAAAAGATTGTCTTATAATCATATATTGTTACCTTAAGATCATCTTCTTTGAACTTAGATGGGCTATAGAATTGTGCTTCAACTGGATAAGAAGATTTAAGATGTGGTGGCATCAGCGAATTTCTCCAAGCCAATTCAGAGACTCGACTAGCATCTGATTCACGACCTGACTTATTGACTACACATCTTCCAGCCTTAAGATCCATTAGGTACTTATTGTTGAAATCATCATCTTCATCTTCCATTTCCAAATTTCCTACAATACCAACAATTATTTTATTTACTATCAATAATCAAATTACTTGCAAACACATATCTGATTAGACAACTGCACCCGAATGGAGTTAAAAATCATACTGCATCATTCAATGCACTTTTGAACTATCTTGACATCACAATACATAACTATCCCAACGCCTTTCGTTCCAATGTAAAAGCACTATTCTTAACGTCAATCACGAAAATGAATCATTCATTCCTATTCTTGAACAATTTTTTTAAAAAAAGGTAAGAAATGGTAAATTTAAATCGTCTTTCCTAACCATGAAGACTTCAACATATGTGGATATGACCATTTTTTATTAAAAATAGTCATATTTACACTCACTTAGAACAACGTTTATGACAGCGAGTGGTTTTTATCATAGGTGTAGGATTGATATTGATTAATTGATACTGACTACATAATGAAATTTGTTTAATGCAAAGATAGAGTAGTGTGCCAGCTTTTGAAAGCTCCAGAAATAGTCTCGCTCATAGGGCACTGGACACTGGGGTATCTGTGTGGGGCTCATAACATGTAAACAAGCTATAACATGTAAAAAAATACAGTTACAAAAAAACAAAGAAAACAAAAGAGCTAGCTAGATAATAACTATTTTTGAAATTAAATTTAAATAATAATTACCAATATTTGCATGGGCACCAAGAGATGATTGTTCTGCGATAGTAACAGTTTCTTTGATTTCTGCAAACTGCGATCTTGGCAATGTTGATGCTCTCCTACTGTTGTTGGTTCTCATAGTCGAAATGCTTTTTACTTTCCTGCATAACTGACCGGAAAGAGGTTTACCAGCATTTTCTGGCCGATCCAAATAAAAAGACTGTGAAGATCGTTCGGGCAATGACACAAGAGACTCTCGAGAATACATTATCGCTCGCGATGAATGTCGATCAGTCAATTCATGTTCCAATTCTAACATGCGAATCTTGTATTTCGCCTCAGAAAGTTGTTTTCTGAGCTCTTCTGTTTGCTGTTGGTAAAAACTCTGCTAAAAAAATTATTTATTTGCTAGTTTTAAAAATGTAAAATGAAATACTGCAAAGTCGGTATAACCAACTGAGAAAATGTTATCGATACTTACATTTTTCCCACCTCCTTGATTTACCTTCTGAATTTCTTTTTTAACTTCATCATTATACAGCTTCAACTGAAAATAATTTAAACAATGTTTGATACGAACTGATATTGGAATTAATTTATTATCAAGACTTAAAAATGAAACATTACTTTCTGAAATTATAAATTGCATATAATGAAAAAATGGACTTGAAGTGTATCATATCAATGAAAAGATTAAAATAAATGTCTGCTTTTACTTACCAGTTGTTCTCGCATCAATTCTGCTTTAACTTCATAATCATGTCGTATTTCTTTTATTTTCCTACTGGCCATAGCTTCTACGTCCTCTCTTTCCTTTTTTATCATCTTCATAAATTCTTCTCTATCTCTTAATCTTTTGTACTTCACAGTATCCCTTTCTGTCTGTAGTTTACTATTTTCTTCAAGTAATTTTTCATAGGCTTCCTTTATCTGGGCGTGCTCCTCCAGTTGTTTGCTCAGACCTTTGATTTTCTTTTTAATACTGGCATTTTCCATATCTAGCGCGGAATTCATAGTAACAATTTTGGAATACGCCTCCTGTGTCTTCTTTAAGTTCTTTTCAAATTCTTTCTGCATGCTTGCCTTCTCTGTCTCTAGTTTATCTACACGGTCAAACATATTTAGTTTTAATTGAAGGGGATAAGCTGTCGCCTGTGTTTCCACTATAGCGTACTGATTCTCTTTCGATTTTTCGTTCTTTGTTGCGGCTTCTTCTAAAGAAAATCGTAATGTTTTATTTTCTTCACAAAGGTTCTCAATCTTTTCTTTTAATGATTCAACAGTTCCAGTTACTGTCTCATTCTTTAGGGAACACGTTTCCAATTGTTTCAATGTATATTCCAAAGATTGTGACATTTCCAATTTTTCTCGCTCTATACGATCAACTTTCGAATATGCCTCATTTAGTTCCTTCAAGTTCTTATCCAACTCTTTCTGTATTATCGCCTTCTCGGTCTCCAGTTTTTCCATATGTCCAGACATATCAAGTGTCGTTTGGATGTAACGGGATGAAGTGTATTCTGCTTTTTGCAAGGCATCAGCCT
The DNA here is from genome assembly GCA_946251905.1 of Cryptocephalus moraei. NCBI lineage: Eukaryota > Metazoa > Arthropoda > Insecta > Coleoptera > Chrysomelidae > Cryptocephalus > Cryptocephalus moraei. The sequence continues at coordinate 13,572,768 of OX276453.1, read as the reverse complement.
GTGTGTCCATGATAGTAGATTGTTTCTCCTTCATTGTTTGGTATTCTGTCTTTGCTTCTTCTAAAGAAAATCGTAATGTTTCATTTTGCTTCGAAAGTCTGTCGATCTCCTTTTTGTAAGATTCAACCGTTTCAGAAAGTTGGTCAATTTCCTTTTTGTAAGATTCAATTGTTTCAGAAAGTTTGTCAATCTCCGTTTTGTAAGATTCGACTGTTTCAGTTAATGTCTCCTTTTCCAGGGAACACATTTCCAATTGTTTCAAAGTAGATTCCAAAGAGTGTGATATTTCCCATTTTTCTCGCGCTAGATTATCGACATTCAAATAGGCTTCACGTACTTTCATCAGGTTCTTATCGAACTCCTCCTGCATTATCACCTTCTCGTTTTCCAATTTTTCTATCTGGCGGGACATGTCAAATTCCATTTGGAGATAACGAGATGAAGCGCATTCTGCTTTTTCCAAGGCTTGAGCCTGTGCGTCCATTATAGCAAATTGTTTCCGTTTCATTGTCTGGTATTCTGTTTGGGCTTCTTCGAAAGTTAATTGTAATGTTTGATTTTCTTCAGAAAGTTTGTCCACCTGCATTTTGAAGGATTCTATCTGTGTAGTTAAAGCTTCCTTTTCCTGGGAACACGTTTCCAACTGTTTCATAGTCGATTGCAAAGAGAGTGATATTGCCATCTGTTTCTGTTCATGCGAGGAAGCCCTTTCTTCAGAAAGTTTCTTGTACTTTTCATATGCCGCCTTCACAAAAAAGAAGTCATTCTCAATTTGCTTGCATTTCTCTTCAATTCTGTTCTTCTCTTCACTAGCCAATGATAAACATTCAAATAGTTTATTATTTTGGGTCTCCAGGACAGCTATATTCTTGTAATTTTCAGAGGCTTGTTTTAAAAGCAGTTGCCTGTCATTTCCAAGTTGGAATAATCTTCTCAGTAATCTATTCATTCTGGTATTTAATGTATTGTTAGATACATGTAGTAAATACACAAAAACCAGTAAGTTACGGTAATTGAGGAAAAACAAGTTTAGAAAGGCTATGCATTTTACATAATTTGCCAAAGCTATCTGTTTATCTTTGATGGCCATTTCTAGGTCATTTTCGGATTTTTGAAAATCTTTTTCTAATTCATCTTTAAGCTTCATAACAGCTGATAACCGTTCCATTAAATTGGAGCATTGAAGACGCAAAATAGTGTTAGCCTCAACTGTGTGTTTCCATTTATGTTGGTTCACCTCTTTATCCCTAACGGCTAACTTTAGGTCACTTTCAGACTTTTGTAATTTCTCTTCTAATTCTTCTTTTTGCTTCTCAACACTAGATAAACTTTCTCGCAAGTCTGAGCATTGAACAGTCAAAACCTGGTTATGATTAGTTATTTGTTGACATTCCTGCCTTAAATCACATATATCCAACATCAAATTATTAACCACAGTGTTATTTTCTAAAAGAGCAGCTTTGAAGTTATTAGTCATAATTATTACCTCTGAACAGAGTTTTTCTATTTCTAATTCATTTTCATCAACTTCAACAGAATTATTTTCTTCATCTTTGCAGTCTTCTATGGCTTTTTGTTTTAAATTCAGGTCCGTCTGATCCTTAAACATTTCACGGTTCACAGTCATTACTGTTTTTAAATCTTGAGACACCTTCTTTATAAAATCCTCTTTGATTAACAATTTATTTTGTAATTCATCTCTTTCGGCTCTTAGTAAATGATTTAGTTCACGTAGTTCCTCATTAACACTTTCTGCATTTTTCACTGCAGATTGAAGTACAGTATTTTCATGTTGCTTCTCTTTTAATTGTAAATCAACTACGGAATGAGCCAAATCTTCTGAACACATAAAGGACTGTGAGTTGGATGACATTCGAATCTCAGATGATTTGAAACTCTCTTCCAAGAAACTCTCTTGTATTGATTTCGATTTCATTTCCTCCAATAAAGCTTCTAACTCGTTGCAATGCCTCTCAAAATTCTTGAGCTTAATTTCTTGATCTTCACAAAGTTCGCTGAGGATATGAAGTTGGTTATTTGAATCTATAAACTTTGTGAGCCACATATTACACTGAGACTCCAAAGTTTTCAGCTAAAAAGTAATGAATAAAAACAAAATAATTTTTTTTAAAAGAATATATCTAGTACTTGTGCTCTGTCTTCTTCCCTTTTATTTGTAAGCTCGTCATATTCCGCGTAGTTCTGCTTTATTATTTCTTCTAAAGTTTCCACTTTAGTTCTAAGAATCTTCTGGCTTTCTCGAAGATCTGCATCTTGATAATTTGGTGGCGTGCGACCCTCCAGCACCAAAATTTCACAGCGAAGTTGCGATATTTCTTCATTTTTATTATTTAATTGCTTACCTAAAACGTTTATGTTTAGAAAAATATCACTAGCCTTTTAAGAACGAATAATACCTAACGTTTTATTTTTTTCCCGTTCTGTTTTTATGTCTTCTTCCAATCTTTCCTTTTCCTCTTGTAATAATTCAACTTCTGTTAATAAATTTGCGATTTCTTGATCTCTTTTAAGTAATCGGTTAGCTTTTGAAATGGGAGTCTTCAGCAAAAGTTGCAGCGGACTCTCTTTCTGTGCACCTTCAGCCTTCTCATTTTCAATGCTGGAGTTCATAACCTGAACGAGGGTAGCATTGTCTATTTCAGCACACTCAGAAATTTTCTCTAAGAAGGTTTTTATTGCTAACTGTGAGGATGTATCCAGTTCGGTGCACAAGGAAGACGCAAGAACAGGTCTTCTATCATATATGCAAATGTAATGCAAGATCAGGGCAACAACGCAAACAAGGGTCTCATGAGGTAAATCATTTAGGTGGATGTTTGATTTATTGTCCACGATAAATTTTGGATAATGCAGCTCAAGCAGTTTGAACAAAAATGTTAAGGTGTCCGTTGTTCCAACGCTTGGAAAATTCTTCCTAGAACTTTAAAACAGTAATTGAGAAAATATAATAAATTTATAAGAATATACACATACACATTATATATATATATATATATATATATATATATATATATATTTAACATTTATAATAATTCAATAATTACATAATAATGAAAGAAACTGTTGTTCTGAACAAGCAGTGTGTAAACTGTAATACTATTCATTACGATTTTTTTGGAGTTATTAAAGTATACTTACATTATTGTCTGAAGAGTGTGCAAAAATATTCCATTTTTAAGATCATCCAATTCTTGAATTGGGTCAGCGAATTTCAAACAATTAATCTGCAAGATCCATTTTCAATAAGATGTTTGCAATACAGTTACATTTGCAAATTCAATGTTCCATTTCAAATAACTTTAAGTATATTTTATCATTATGGAAGAGCAGCATTGCGTTCACTTGGCTTGTACTAATTTACGTTTAAACAAAAATATACACAATAATAAAATTATTTTTGGCAAGGTTGCGGGAAAATAAGCAAGAAAGGTGTAATACATTACAAAAGTTAGATGTTGAATCCCTATGACTTCACCTATCAAATATTTTTTACTTTATTTGAATTTTTATGGTTGTACTCTGGAAATATTACTTTATAAATAGCTTAGTAAACACTACATTAACTTGATGGACGGTAACTTAACACATTATTAATCAAATTAGGTAATAAACTATAAACAACCCAATGCACAACAAAATATAGAATGTTAAGAGGGTAGTCTAAGACTCCATATCTGCAACACAGACATAAGAAGCAGAACTGGTGTAGAAGATTCTATTACTAATGATGCACTCAGGCATAACATACCACCAGCCATACATTAATACCGACCGGGAAATCCCACAACCCATACACACTTTCTTGGAAAGAACCGAGGGAGCCTCTGCGAGGAAACATTCATTCCATCTATGATCACCACTGATGTTCGGAATATACGCGTCGTTCCTAAATATATTCATTAATAACACCACCACACCCACTAGTGAGCACCCAGATCACACTAAGATCAATGTTTTAAGAGCCAGTGATACTTTCAGTGATTATTTGTTTAATGCCTGATTTTTGGGAAAATGTTGCAGGGGGCATGTTTAAGTGCCCCCTGAGGGCTAACTCTGACAGCGGGTATGGAAGGCAGACGAAAGGTCCAAAAAAATTGTATACAAAATTATGAGTTAGTTAAGGTTGTTATACTTTTTAATATTCGTCGGGTAGTTAACAATTAGGAATACAATATTTGCAGATCGATCGGCCGAAGTTAAATGGGTGACGGATTACCTCAAACTCGCGTCATGCCAACATATTTTTTATTGTTTAATTACACCTCAATTTTTATGTTATTGAGGCAACTATTAGTCCAGTCATCAGTGGTAAAAAACCTTAAAACTGTGGAATTTTGGGAAACAAGGTCGATTTCTTTGAAAATTGGGATTTAGGTAGGTTGTACTTATAATCTTTTTCAGAGTTGGACTTGTGCCGAAGTGTGCTTTTCCCTAGGGATGGAAAATTTGCCTTCTAAGGGGCATCTAAGGACCTAGCATGTGCATCTTACCCGACAGCAAGGTATGTTATTGGTCCTGCAAGTCAACAGCACGAAGTCATGTCTGCTTGTCAAGTGCCACCAGGCGCTTCATGGAAGCACTAGTAGACCCCTTTTGGCTCTATTAATGTAAATAAGAGCAAATCCCTCAGATGATATGATTTGAGTAATGGGAGTATGGGTACGATCATAGGCATACTCACTGGCCACAGTGAACTATGCTACATGAAGTACATAAAGTGTTTGGAAAACACCATCTCGCTTCTGCTCAGGTGAAAACGAGACAGAAGAGCATATACTCTGCAAATGGAGCGCAAAAGGGGCATACCTCACTGGACATTGCTGTTGAAGCACAACTCCCATATTTCAGCTTTATGGCGGGAACTATTAAAACAGACCGGGAAACCGACCCTAGGCGTTAGGGGGCTCTCTAGAGCCCTCTTCTCAATATAATCACAATAATGAAACCATATGTACAATTTTGATGGGGCAGAGAAATATCTTATTAGAAGACTTTCATAGGAGTAAGTTATAAATTGTATGCCCTAGTTATATAATCAGAGAATTCAATAAAGAGAAGCAAGTGTGAAAATAATGAAACTAGCAAACTGAGCGTTTAAACGGCAAAAGAATACATGAATAGCAAATTTTTGCTTAAATGAACAAGATGTACCTAGATACTGGAAACAAGCATATACCATTTCATGAAATAAATTGTAAATCATAAGAACGGAAATAGAGAGAACTGACAAAATTACCAAGGTATATTATCCAAGCATGATAAATCAACTACCTATATGCAAGATTACATAGAAACCTTGCAGAAAGAGAATATATTGCTGACAAAGAGGAATGTATGTTTCGAGGAAGTACATCTTTCGATTGTATCTTCTGTATGAAAGAGACAATTGAAAACAAAAAGTTGTTGACTAATAGACTCATATTCTGTTTATAAGTGATATCACAGATGTCACAATATGATCACATCCCTTTATGGAAACAATGGTAAATTCTGGTAGATACTATATATGTAACTATACTTGTTAGTGATACAAAAACGGTATTCAGATATCGAAAAAGCACTATTAAAAATGCCAGAATGGGAATATATTTAAAAAAAGGACAGCATAAACATTAAGAGTTCAGACAATACTAGCGGGAGCCAAAGATCTCAAGTGGCCTGGAAACATAAAGAAACAAATGAGGAATGGGGGGCCTATTGATTGTGTTTACCGGTGTCTGTACCTTGCTGTCGTCAAGCGGGTGTTGATAGATATAAAAACGTTAAAGCTGAAACGTAGATAAAAAGGCGGGTTCGACTCATCTTCCCCTGTTTAGAAGTGCATAATTTTAATTCTTAAAGCATAATTCAATGAACTATGGGGAACTCTAACTGAAGGGACTTCAGTTAGATTGTACAGAGATGGGTTTTCTATATATTGAAGCTGTGTACTACAAGGAATTTCTTGACAGTAATAGGCGCTCGACTACCATTTACATATACCAAAATAGTCAAGTTGGATTAAAAGTATGCGGTTTATGCAATGATAATATGCAGAATTACGAGTATAACAACAAAAATATGAAATATTGAGCTCAATGAATGCTGTTATTTGAAACGGAAATGCATATCAGGATTGAAATGGTTTCCGCCACTAAATAGGTGTAAATGAGCAAACTTACCCAGTTGATTAATACTCTCTCAAAGGCCTCCATTTTTTCTACCACTTCAACTACCATACACAACTTTTTAGCCGTTTTACTGTTTCAACTTTTAACGGTCGCAACAAATGGTAATGGTCGTCCCATCCTCCTACTCCTTCTGACTCCACACAGAACATCTATATATTACTCCACACGGCACACATCATCGCATAAAATTCTTGTGTATCCTCGAAACTTCGAACTCACAGAACGTCAAACGAGAACTGATTCGTGTGAACTGTTCGTTTCACTTATATTGCAGGATTTAGAATCAGTTCTAACCAATAAAATATACCGAAGAAATTATCGGTGATTGACAGAGCATCAACAGGACAGTTATAATTCAAACGTCATTTCAACGGTAGGTCGGTCGTCGGTCTGTGGATTATATATCTCCATGATTACAAAACCTCAAAATTTTAAATAAACCGATAAACGTCCAAAAAATATTTTTTGATTGACGGTATACGGTATGGCGAGTTCTAATATACAAGAAGACGTAAAACACCGTAGGTCTCTGTTTGGCAATGCTACTTTCGCTGAAGTTAAAGTTCCATATCCGGAAGAATACCTGGACAGAGTTCAAACAGAAACGTTCCTATGGAAAACTTATACTTACAAAATGTTACGAAAACGAGGAAAACTGACCAAGTAAGTCCTTGAATAAGTTCAGCAAAGTCACTTTAATGTAAAACACGTTAAATTGATTCGGAAAGAGAGACGGATCCTAAAGGTCTGCTTAGTTTCCGTAGTTTTCCATTTTTTAGGACCTGCTTCTCCCTTGAATTTATTAAGGGGGTAACCAGTTATACATAAGTTGTTAAATGTATTAGTTATGAGAATTATACAACTCTTTCATTCCTAATGTCTGAATACTTTGATAGCTAGATGAAAAGCGATAGCTGGCAGGCCTCTTCCATCTGAGACTTGTAAATCGTTAAAATATCTCATATTTCTCAAGTTTTCGGTAATTTTTTACTTTTTCCTTTTTGAGTTCAGTATTAATTACACTATACCCCTGCAATGCTACCGGCCATTATCACCAATATCATTTTTTTGGAAAATGTTATCACCTGTTTTACAAGAAGTGAGTTGTACAATGGGCCCACTGACGCCTAGATGTTATAGTTCTTTGAGAATTATATGCTCATGATCATATCCAAATTTCATGTTTTCTTGCATACATTTTTATTCGTTAAATAAATTTATAGGGCGAGATGAGTCACATAGAACATGGAAACTATTTTAAGTTATGCTTTTTGTGGTATGCTATTATTATTTTATGCAGCTCGCATAGCAAAGAGTAAATTTTTAGAAACATCTCATTTGGAATATAGAAACCAGACTTATGAAATATGGGGAATGTTTAAGAATCCTTTCGGAAATATGAAAATGGCATAAGGTTTCAGAAGAAACATTTGACAAATTTTAGGAGCTCAAAATATTTCTTTTTTTTTGGTTTCTATGCTTCAGATGAAACTTTTTTAAAGCATTTCTTCTATTTTCTTTGCTATGTGGGAGATATAATCCTATATTTTCATTCTTAAAATAAGTATTATATATAACCATGAAGCAAGTGGAGATTTTTGTTACTGTATATATGATTTCATTTTTAGAAAACTTCTGGATAAAGAGTTACCTCATAATCAGTTGATGCTCACTAATGAACAACTAGATTTCCTGGGACTCATAAACTTTAATGTGTTCTGCAATAATTCCAAAATATTTTTGCATCGCACCAACTTGCTTACAGACCTATGTTATGAAAATATTAAGTGGTTTAAAGAAATGTCTAAGAATAGCGATGTTTAACACTCAGTACTGGACCTATGTAGTTTTATGAGTAAGTTGATTTTCAAAATTGTACAATATCTCATTGAATACAAAATGTATCTAAAATTATTTTTTAGTTTATTTGATGTTCACTGACTGCTAAGACACTTTCGAGATGATGGAATTTTACTTAAATATTTCATAAATCAATTCATATTTCAACATCACATTTTATGAAAAATTATAGTTTAAAACTGATTAAAAGAAAAATTGTTAATAAAATTGTAATTGCTAATAAAAAATGTGTGTCAAAATTATAATCACCTGCGTTTCTTTTCTGAGAGATTGATTTCACTATATTTCCAGATATAAGGATTTTTTCGCCCAGCATTCTTTCGTAAGTTTTTTTTAATGAATAATCAAAGAAACTCTGGACTGTTCGTCGCTAACATGTCTCTTTGGTACGGAATGGAATGAATTCTTTGCTGCAGAATCATCACCTTACAGCATAATACTTTCTTGATTGATATTCCGACATAATATAGAAGCCTACTCATACGGACCATATTAATTTCAAACAATATTAAACAACCTGGTAACTTGGTCCTTACGTTATTAATCTCATTATTATAAATATCAGACTACTCATAATATGTATTGCATCATTGAAGAGTAGACTTTACAAAGCTTCACTGCATAAGCTTATCAAACGCTGCAAATACTATAGTGTGTCAAAATAACCCATGGAGTAATAAAACGATTATTTCGCCGAGGACCAGAGGCGTTCTTAAAGAAATGAACGAAAATTAATAAATGAGTTATAATGGTACACACACACGCACACAATTTTTCCAGTTACCGACTATTGTGTATTTATTCCTATTCCCCGAGCGATTATTCCCTGTTTTTTTACTATAGCCAGACGTACAATATTCGCACGTGTTTCGGGTGAGTCACAGAAAATACAAAGAGATTCCGTAAGGCAGCCTGTAAGACATTATAAAACTCCCAAAATTTAGAGGATGCCGCCTTGTATCGGTTTTGCATTTATAATGGAGATTTTATTACTCCACGTGTTATTTTGACAGACTATAATACTGGTTAACATAAATACTGCACATTACAAATGATTTATTGAAGTTCACTCTTGAACTTAATTTTTTTTATATTATTAAAAAAATTTCAGACAGCACCAATATGACTGCCTTCTGCTCCACCTTCTCGTTTTCTTCGGGGCAGAAGTAACATGAAGGCAGTTTTCCAGCCCCTTTATATCCTCCATATAGTGTTAAGTTACTTATGTCATTTATTAACTGTTCAACTGATAGTGTGAAAATAGGCAAATAACAAAAATATTTTTGAATATCATTTACTTCTTGTTTAAATACACTTGATTTAATTAATATAACAGCATGTCTTCAATTGTATATCTATGAAAGACAGAAGACGACAACATGAATTTTTATTATACATCCACAATAATGTAAAAAAATATTGAAACAACTACTTGTCCTTTTTAGTTTCTACTGTGGTGGTTTCATTGGTGTCAGCAGTAATACTTTTTTGGGTCTCTTCCTGTTCTCCAGAGAATCCAAATTCATTTCTCCTCTTCTTGTCCACTGGATAGATCCAGCGTTGATAGAGAAAAATCAAAAACACAATGTCATCTCTGAAACATCCTATGCGGTACATTGTAGGCATCTTGATCACAAAAGCAAACATGTCGTCAATAAAGGTGTTTAAAAATTTGTAGGTCAACATTCTCCAAGGCAAGTGAGCTACAGATTTCAGTTTGTAGTTGATGAAGAGTTGTGGAGTCATCATTATAAAACCAAAAGTAAGGAGGTAACCATAGAATAGATCAAGAACAAATGAGTACCAGCCTTTGTGTTCTAGATAAAACAGTGCATACATGCTGTAACCTGCTAAGAGAGGGAAACATACCCAGGAGAGGTATTTGAAAGCCAGTTTATCATATTCTTTAGTGCTGGATTCCACATAGGAACTTTTATCTTTAAATGTGAGCCTACCATTTTCAAATTTAATGTCTACAACTTTCTGAATTTTCCACAATTCAATTCCCAGACCAACAAAACATGAAATTCTAATAAGAGTGTTGGTTTCATTATCGAGAACATAAAGTAACACTATAAATGATTGGAAAACTCCAAAAAATACTGAACGTACTGATAGTCCTTCTAAAGAATTTCTATTGTTCCAAAATTGTATATCGTTCTTAAATGCAAGTAATTCACATATGGAGTGTGTTATAGATACCAAAATTGTAATCCCCAGAAGATATGGATTAGTATGTAACAATGTTTCTATCAAAGTATCCTGCTCTTCATCAGATCTAGATGCTTCATTATCCCCCCAAACATTCCATGTTGCTCGCATGTACTGTGCAGCATACAGTTGCCATTTAAACAGACTTAAAGGTTCAAATGTTATTCTTAATGTGAAAGTATCATTGAGTGGCTGGTAATCTCTCGCCATGTTCCAGAAACTATTAGCAAATAATACTGGCCTATACAATCTACCATCATCGGTAAATTTGATATACTCATCTAGTGGAGAAGGGACACTACCATATGTCCAAGCCGTTTGGTCTATGACTAGATTGATAGTTAAATTAGGGTGCCAATGTGAAACAATTTTACCATCTTCCACAAGGGACTTTTCAGTTTCGCCAGTCAGGAGGTTCTTCGTATTGCTTGATTTGAGCTTTTTATACCTGAAAATAAAATAAAAATAGCCAATATCATGTGAGTTTTATCAAATTAAAGATGTGTCAACGATATTAAATAAGTAGTGGCTTACATATGCAGCTACATCAACTTTTTGCTATTAAAGAAAAAAAAATGGCTTAAGTTGTGTTACTAAACGTTAAAATACTAAGAACGTCTTGTAAAAATCTCTCGACAAAATTCACAGGCTAAATCTGAAACAGGACAAAACACCTGAAAAATGCAGCACAACCAGTTATTAAAAAGCCACATCAGGAGACGTACATAAAAATGCTAATAGACCGAAAAGGCCCTTGGAATTAATAGGACACAATAGGACCATCTGACTTAAGCCTAGAAGTATTATTAAAATACCTACACAATCTCAGAACACAAATACGCCAAGTGAAAAGGCGAAAGAATGAAAAAAATTTATAGAAATACTGCTATTGTGCACACCTTACAAACTTTAACGCAGCCCCATCAACTCTTGAAGAGCTCCACGATAATTTCACACAATAACACCATATACTTATAACAAATATTTGACTGTAAGGGCAAATGACCAAGGATTGGTAAAAAATATGTGTAGATGCAAAAGAACAGTGTGTATATATGAAATAACCTGGAAGAGAGTACCATGATAGATACCTGGATCAATTTAAAGGCAGAGTAGAGAAGGCACTTAAAGGAATACCTTCTGGACTAATATATCATTTTACATACAATTTATATAATGATTCATAATTTATGTAATATTAACATCAGTTTTACCCCCTATTCTGCTTACACCATACTTTTATAATGATTAAGCTTTTAAATTCTGCTATGTGAATTATTTAATGACCCATAACCCTCACAATTCCAGAGTAATACATTTTTAAAATTGTTTAGGCCTATTTTGAGTTTATTAAGATTACACTACGATAATTTTTTCCCGTTTTGAATTCTTCCAATAAACTATCATTTAATTAATGATGTTAACTGACCTGTTTAATTGTTTCACCACCGAAGTCATTTGTGTATGTGCAAAGTTCTTGGCTTTGGGATCCGGGCTATATCCTGATCTGGTGACAAAAGCATGAAGAAATAACGATCCATTATTTTTCAGATATTCTGTAACTGGCACGTTTTTCTCTACAAAATAGGATCCATCCTTATTAGCCCCTGAAGACCAATCGCCGTATGTTAAACCCTCTTTATACCAAAACAAATTTGATGGATGATAATTATCCATGGTTCCATTTTCTGAAAGATAGATGTACAGGTTCATCAGAGTGCCATCCTGAAATACATTTCTGGCTGGTGATTGGACAGTCTTCGGTGATTGGTTTACATCTTGAGTTGGTTTAGGTCTAGGGAAGAATGAGAAAATGAAGTACATCACTACCGCCCTGATGAGCATGTTCTTCAGCATCGATAGGAATGACTCCCATCGCGTAGGCTGCCTCTGAGCTACCGCAGCTTGACCATTTTGCTGCAAAGTCATAAAATATCAAATCACATGAAGGTAAGATAATAAAAACTTGGAACTGGTTTCATTAAATAGTTCAGTATTTCTGGAGACACGACATTAGAGAAAATTCGTAGTAGTAATTCCTAAAATCATCTTAATTCTATCTAATTCCTTCAAGGCTACTTACATTTGCCTCAGAAGTATTATCTGGAGAATTTTGCGTTGCTACCACATTATTTGTTGCAAGTGAAGAATTTGACCCTGCTTCACTCATTTTTGCTTGTTGCGCCAATCTGCCTTTTTTAAGATAAACTTTTTCTAATTTCTGTACATTTTACACATGACCAGCAATATAAAAGTCAAAAACGTCTGTTACACAGAACAGTCTTCTGTCTCCTGCACAGAACGTCTCCTGCAAGTGCGGACCACAGAACATTGCAGACCTATGGTGCAGATCCTATGTTAATCTATGGTGCAGATACAAATCACGCGAACTGTCACCAAACTAGAAACTACAGAACACACTGGACCTGTGGCTTGAAGACATATTTGAAAATATTTCGAATTTATTTGTGAAATATTTATATATTATTCGAAGTTTAGAAATAATTTATTCGGTTTTATTTAGATGGGTAGCTATAGGGGCAGTAGCTATAGCAAATTATAACCACAAATCATTTTGCATTTTTCTTTTATACAGATTCTTAATATGTACTCCTAACTCCTAAGTAGTACAATTACTGTGGAATTATTTTAATGTGGAATACCAATGAAGAGCAAAGATGATGATAAAAATATGTTAAAAGATCGAAAAAATCTCTTTTATCTTTGTCTGTTTTGTGTCATTGACGTTCGTTTGATGTGTTGTTGTTGTTCCATGTGTTCTTCCTTTTTCGATTGAGTGTGCAATAGAATGGCTGCTGGAGTAAGTTTTCCACAATTATCTTGTTTTTTAATGACGATCGTTAAATGAATCCTTTGTTAATACATACCTTAGTTTATAGTAATGATAACTGTGTAATTATTTTTGCAGACGCTGTACACTTATCCTGAAAATTTCCGGGCGGCGAAATGTCTTATTGCTGCCCAATATTCAAAATTTGACTTAAAAGTCGCCCCCAACTTTATATTTGGGGATACTAACAACAGCAAGGAGTTCTTAAGCAAATTTCACAGCAATAAAGTAAGTTGTATTTACAGCGGTTTCCTTAAGAGGTTAAGCAATATTGATACTTTCAGGTACCAGCTTTTGAATCTAGTGATGGTCATTTCTTGCAAGATAGTAATGCCATAGCTTACTATGTGTCAAATGATCAGCTAAAAGGCAAAACTGACCTACAGAGGGCTGAAGTTTTACAATGGATTGGATTTGCTGAAGGAGAAGTTTTACCACCAGCTTGCGCCTGGGTATTCCCAGTTTTGGGAATTGTGAAGACTACTCCTGCATCACAAGAGGTAAGTACATTTTTAAGGTAAAAACACATCATTGGGAAATGACCTATAAGGTTTATTTCAACATTTTGAAATCTTACGACTGTAGCTGTGTAACTAAATAGATTGTCCATGGAAGTTACACTTCATAAATCAATTTTAGGGGTGTTCCAACTAATCTATTGTCAACCTAATTCAATAAATGTACAGATGATTACATAAATGTAATAAAATAGATCATTTTTAATCTTAGCAATATGTAATATTATTTTCATAATATATTTTTATAGGATCAATTTTGAATTTATGTTTGGAAAAGAATTGTCAATATTAGACTAAACTTTCTGCCAAATATCCACGTGCTTTTGCTGTTTGTGAGGGTAATGAATGACTAATGTTATGTCCAATTTGGTTAAAACTGAAAGAATACTAGTTATAAAAGATGAAGTATAAGTGAGTGAAATTATTCCCTTGTTAACAGATAATATCGCCCTCCCGTTTTATGTACTTAAACATTTGTGTATTAACTAAAAAACTGATGAATGTTTATACACTGTATCGAAATGATGATGTCTTTAATTAGGATTATATTTTGTGCTTCTTTTTAAGGAATAGTGTCTTATATCAATATTTTAAAACTATTACACAGGGTGTTTCATGGTACTATTTCAAATAAGTGGTCTTTTTGAGACAAAATGAGATTGATTTTTACATATTTACATATTTATTACATATATTACATTACATATTACATATATTCACATATTTATTGATTTACATATTTACCTATATGACAGAAGGTTGTCCAGTTTCTTGAAGTTGGCCATGGTAATGTGGACCAGAAGAAGAACACGAAGTTTTCACAAACCAAATTGGTTGGTGAAGACTTCGTGTTTTTCTTCTGGTCCATATTTACCTATAAACCAAAATGCATCCGTATGGGGTTTCAGCCTCTTAAACATATATAATCAGACATATGTTTTTGCTATTGAGAACCCATTGGACTACAATTTTTAAAAGTGGTATGTGTGTACTCTACATTCACATTCACAGAAAAATGTTTTCTGAATTATTTCTAGATTTACTAGTTGAATTATTTTCTGAATATGTCGAAAACATACAAAAATTTAAGGTACCTAATTTTTTTTATTTGTTTTTAACCGTAGAACTTAAAAATGTGTATCAATTGACGAGAACAATTTTAACAAAAGTGGAAATATAATGAAACTGATAATCCATCAGTATGAAGTAGGGTGTTGTTCCTCTATTACAAATTGTTGTAACAACATATGATCTCTCCGATGAAGAAAAATCACCTTCGTATCACTGAAAGTTACTAACTCTCATATCATATGCCACATTATCATGATCAGCTGTTTTTAATATTGCCTTAAATGTCTGGTCTTTGTGTTACTTCATTTATAAATAATCGATGTAAATTAAATGTAAAAAGCAAATAATGTGTTTTCTATTACACAGGATAAAAAATACTGCTTAAAATGTAGTAAAACGGGTTTTAAAGTTATAGCAGGTTTTTGACAGTATGGGGATTTTTAAAATTTAAAGTTTGTGTAAGGTTTGCTCCACTAATATACTAGATTTGTAAGTGAGTGGCTATGGGCTACAGTTTTTCTTTTTTGTTTAAATTTCGACAGTACCTTGCTTTAAGGCAGTGTATATTCACTTTAATTATTATAATTAGTTAATGATTTTGCCTCTTAAAAATGTTTTGACTCCGACTATGGACTTTAATCACAAATTAGATATATTTCCCGACATGTAATACATTAGATTGTCAAATAGCTGGACTGTTTTAAGATTTTGTCTTAACTGCGACATGGCACCTTTGCCCTCGATCAAACTGACGCACGTCATATATGACTGCAATTGAAAGGTTGCATTTTAGATTTTTGGGCCGTTTTGTCCTTCGGGGTTAATTTTTGACGCGAAACCGTGCAGAGATTCTATTGCTGGGTACAAAGAATACATATGCCGAATTAAATCAGATCCATCAGGGCACAGCAAAGCCTATGTGAAACATACATACACAGTCAATTATATATAGGTATAGATGATGTATTTTTAGCTATTATTAACCAAATATAATTGATGTTCGGTATCTTCACAACTCAATCTATCATTGAAAAGAAAAATTCCGTTGCTTTTTTTTACTGCCGTCTACCCCATTCTAGTACAAAATGGTTTCCATTTATAGTAAAAAAAATTTTTCTGATTAAGTACCTTTGAGAAACTATCACTTAGGGATGGATCATTTTGTGGTTATGTTAGTCTCATTTCGTATCAGGACCTCGTATTCTTACTTTAAAACATCAAGAAACACCCTGTATATTAACTGATGACTTTCATGCAGTTCATGTGTATTAAAGGGAAATTATAAAGATTACCTACTTTTATTAGTAATCAATGTTCACTCACATATTCTAAACATATTTATTTTTTCAGGCATTTGCAAGGTCTAAAAATGATATTAAGTCTGTTCTGACCATCCTGAATAATTACTTATTGACCCACACTTACTTAGTGGGGGAACGCATTTCCCTTGCTGATATCGCCGTAGCCTGTAACCTATTAACTCCTTACAAACTTGTCTTTGATGCTGAATTTAGAAAGCCTTTTGTCAACGTTAATAGATGGTTCACAACTTTAATCAATCAACCCGAGTTTAAGGCTGTATTAGGAAATGTGGAGTTGTGCTCCAAAACTCCCCAAGAAATTTCCACTGTACCATCAGGAGGTAAGCTTTGTATCATAATTTTGTGTAATGCAAAGAGTTCTTGTTTTTGACAAATCAACTTTTTTAATGATACTTTAATGCCAATATAATAAGCAATAAACACAATCAGAAACTTTTAATTCCCAATTAAGGCTTGCAGTTTTGCATTTTCTGCAATGTTTGGTTGAAAACACAGTTTGGTTTCCTAAACGCCTACATAAATAATTACATAATAATACATAGTAATTACTAGGGCTATGATTTTTATGTAGTAAAAAGTATTGAAAATATGTACATGAGTATGCAGTTTCTTTATAAAATATGTATTCTATTCTATAAAAATATGTATAACATGTAAAATGTATTTTTCATGAACATATGTTTTTGATCAATATTTTAAACAAAATATTGTAAAATTTAATTTTTAAAACTTATTTTTTGACAAAAGTTAATAATGATATAATACGGAATATGTAGGCACATTGTTAGATACATAGATACTACAGATTGTTACAGTATAATACATACAGGAGAAATAAAATAACTTTCGATTCACATCACCAGAAGGGACAGATTCTGTTACCCAAAGTTTTCAAATAATGAAATCGAATAAAAATAACCTTATACTTTTCACATGAAAACAAAAGCACACTGATTCAGCAATCAATTTTTAAAGTAAATGTTCTCAAATGAACAGTTCGTGAACTTAACAGATTCTACGATTGCACTTAACGCAAACTGTAAAGTTCAAATTAACGAACGATTAACGTAAAAGTTCAACTATTGGCTAAATGTGACAGATCCGATAATGGTAAGACAACACTGCTCCGTTTTGCCAACATGAAATATGCCATCCACTACAGTTGGTGTGTGTATCACAGGTTATTTCACTTGCGTCTCCTATATGTAGAAAACCTATAAAGCTAAATTTATGGCTTATTGTTCATTATTCATTTTCATTGAATACTATTTAATAATAAATGTTTTTCCAAATTTTGAATTGTAATACAATACATGTAATAAACATGTAATACATGTTTATAGGAGTGAAAACTTCTTTCTACATCCACCGAAGTAATAGATTTTAATGCAGATATTTGTACAGCGGCTAACGTTTTATAGCCATTCTTTTTTGATACTATGTTACTAAATTTACTAAACATTATTTTTCTTATTGCACCAGGAACAGTTTTCATTAGAAATTTGCATTGCTTAATTGTATTAATTGCTTCAGTTAATGACATTTGTGTTTCTAATTGAGTAACAACTGTTATTTAAAAACTAATTGGTTTTAATATCTATATGCCAATGTACATAGTATTGTATATGCAAACTGTTTTAGATCATGATTGTCAAATACAGTTTTACTGTTTTTACTGAATCGACAGAATCTGCAAACTCTAAAACAATATTTTTGATTCTATCACAGTTGTTGGCATAAAAGTTAAGCGCTTTTGACCATGTACCCCATCTGTAAGTGACTACTGTTTTTGGGTGTAAGGGAATATTAGGCATTTATTCTTTGTATATATGAATTCAAAGTGGTGGTTTGACACACACTTTAAAAAATTTTACGATAGAATTAACTAGCGAAAACTGACAACAAATTTCCTCAGCAATTCAATTTAATACGTGAGCTAAGCATGTTTTTATAAGTGTTTTATAAAAACAACAATTAAATTTGTTCGTGCTTTTATCACAGCTGTCATTGCATCACTAAGAAAATTTTTCGCAGTAGCAAGTATTTCAGAAAAAAAATGTCATCAAACCATCATTTACAAATCAAACTACCTCTGTCTATCTAAACTATGAGGATCTCTAATCGTTTTGAGCAAATCAAAAAATACTTTGGAAGTGCACTATCGCTTAGTACGCTGATTAGTAAATTTATGATATATCTATCAGATGCATTAGTAGTTTACATAACAGGTTACATAACTTTATGTAATACATTTTCGTGGGGCAGTCTTGTTACATTTTTTTTAAAGTACTACAGTCAACCTCGGATATAATTGACCCCAGGGGCCCGTTCAAAATAGTCAATTATAGGGGAGGTCAATTATATGAGGGGTGTTAAAGAATTACCTGATAGTATAGATAGATGACAATCTAGTCAATTATAGCCAGTGGTCTATTATATCCGGGTCAATTAAAAGCGGGGTTGACTATATGGGAATATTTGCACTTATGAAGATGGCACCGAGAAAGACTGATGTAAAAATGGTAGAGAAATTTTGTCTTTTCCTATTTGCTCACATTTTGTTTGTTGATGTTTTCATATGCTGCCCCATTTGCGACTTTGTCACAGATAACCGTAATAAAAATTAATAATGATAAAATTAATGCAATCAACAATAAAGTATTTTATCGTATAATTTTGTTAAATTAATAGTTTTTTAACACATAAACAGTAAAAACATATATATAATACCTTTTTTTTATATACTGAATCTGAAGAAACTTGGTTGCAGAGTTAAATCAGAATTGAAGTGTCAGTTTAACGGCTAATATTAAATTTTAAACAAAATAGTGAAAAAAATGTATGCTTTACGATAAAGTGATGAAGAAAACTGATACTTTCAGATTAATTTTTCATTCAAAAATGATAATTTCTAAAGCCAGTATACAAAAAAAATTGAAATAAAAGTTATCATTGAAAACTTATTCTCTATAAAGTGATAGAAAAAAAAAACATACTTTCACAACAGATTTCATTCAAAAATGGTAATTTTGTAAAATAACATCTTATAATTTACTGAAAATTTAATCTGTTAATAACAATTCAATTATAAAGTAAATTTAACCTTACAGGATACTTCTTCACCGTCAAGAACTATTTCTAAAAACTTTTTATCCAAAACAATATAAGTTGCAATACAAGACTTAGTTCTTGACATAGTTGTTGCTTTATTGACTTACAAATAAGTAATAAGTACTTGGAGTATGTACCTTCTTGTGGGTAAAATCAGCATTATCATCACCATCAACGATGAATTATTAAAAGATTTTTTTCTCATTAAAATGACACCTTACTCGATAAGGTGGAAACTTACGTAAAGTTAAAATAAATATGTCATTGTCGATGTTTATCAGCGGCGTGCGGTGAAATTTCAAGTAAGGGAAGCAATTTTTAAAAACCTACCCTGTTTGTAATATAATTCGATTCTTCGATCACTTTTTGCAAATTCGTGAATGACGTCATCATAAAAACGTGGATGCGCTGACAGGCTTTGGACAAGTTTATTTTCAATGGACAAAAGCGATATTTGTGATAGTCTCACCTGACATATCCCACGAAATTCTTTATGCGTTTAAATGTTGAAAAATTGCGTTCTACAGATGAACTTGTGGCAGGTATTGTCGATACTAATTCACACGATTTCTACACTTCCGTGTAGGCATCTTTCAGCTCTTTGGCTTTTAGAAATCGCATTAGTTCTTTAGCGTTATTTTTTGTGCTAATGTCATCAGTTTCGTAAATAACTTTTAGTTCAGATCGGAGTAGCACTCTTTCGAAGAACTGGCCATAATGAAAAACAAGAGATTTAGACGCATCTTCTGGAAAAGGTTTTTCTTCATATGCATCAAAATTGCACAGCTCGAGGAATTTAATAGTATATTATTATACTAGTTTAATAAGACGGAGTATTGTCACACGAGTGGTTTAATAGAACTAGTGTGACAATGCGTCTTATTTAACGGGTGTAATATACTATTTTATGTACTTTGCTTTATTAATTCATTAAATTGTGGCTGTTCAAGTTTTCGTATTACACTAGGGAATTTTGCGTGGGTTGGTTACACTGACGTCACTGACATGGACGTTTCGTATTTCAATTTAAAATCTAGTAGCCCTAACAAATTCAATAACTACTTACTTACCTGCCCGAAATGGAAGACAAAAATGTAGAATTGACCTGTACACCCCCAGAAATATGCAAAACTGCTCAAGAAATTTATTGAAATACCAGTAATTTAACCTTGACGTCTCGTGACAGGCTGATGTACCAATTTAACAAAACTAAAAGTTACCAATGAATGAATGTGGTCGATTATTTCATAAAAGAGGCGTCTGTATGATGTTTGAACATCTCCCACCCTGTCTGTATACACTGATAGCCGTTTAAACCTGCAATGTAGTGAAAAGCCGCGCGCAGACGACTCGCGGGCAGATTTTCTGCTGTGACTCGGTTTGAGTCAAGGCCTCATTTGTTATGGGCTTGATATTTAAAATAAATTTTAGCGTTTTTAATACAATCTAAAGTAATCGTTTCCTATTTGAAAAATTACATTTAAGATGATGTTTTGTCATTTTTTACATTTTTCTAGGGGAAGCACTGCTTCCCTTGCTTCTATGGACCGCACGCCGCTGACGTTTTTCTTAACTTTATGTAAGTTTCCACCCCATCGAGTTAGGTATTGATTTCAAGAGGAACAAATTGCGATTCCCGTGCATATGATTTATATGATGATAAACGCTTTATTGATTTTTTTTTATTAATACATTTCTTTGAACATTTGTTACATATTTTTCTGAAAAACGTCAGTGATGGTCCTGGGGCTCATTAATGTAATCTGTCAAAAGGTCCAATGGTCGCCACAGAGGCTGGTGTTGCTTTAAAGACCATAATAGATTATGTTGAAACACTATATAAATATATATAATACATAATTTTCTTTTGGGCCAATGTCTGACATTGTATCGTTTGGACCACAGTTAGAATTTTTTAAATACTAGTAACTTTAGAGGCATTTTTCGCGGCAAAGATTACTGTTAACATAGAGATTTCCAGTTATAGCAACCACTTTGGATTTTAAAGGTCCCTAGGAAGGGATGACTTTGAAAGGCCTTGAACCTCCATGGTAAATAGTTCATGACTAAACCATGATTACTGTACATGTAGAAATTTGATTTGGTTTGATAGATGATTTAGAAAAATGCTATAACTTCCGATTTTCTATTCGGAAGGAGGAAATTTAATCTTGTGATATTTATTCTGACGTACTTCGAAACATTTATAAACTTTGAACTCTGAACACTTACAGCTTAGGGCCCTGAATGACCCGCAAAAATTTAAAACCCCGAGTTTCAATTATTGAAGGGGTGAAATTTATGCGATAGCTACTGAACAACTAGAAACTCGAAACGTGGTAGTATTACTGACGGGGTGAAATCTATTGTTGATGTTTTTATTCTCAGGTACTTGCTAAACAATTACAAACTTTAGACACTACAAGGTTAGACCCCTGACCAATAAGCAACAATAAATTTGAAGTGTTATTTAAAGTAATGAAGTGTAAAATGAATTTAGTTCTACCTAGTGGAATTTGTTGTCGGGAAATATGATAGAACTGTATACTGTGAGTTCAACTATTTGGTAACTGTAAGTTACCAAAACCTATATTGTAAAAATATCGATTCATATTTGCAAAGAATATATATACAGTTTTAATTTGGTATGTTTTCATTATGTAATTAGTATTATTTCTTCACAAGCTGCTACTGATAAGGATGATAGAGTATCAGTTGATAGTAATGTAGAAAAAAATACAAAGAAAAAAAGTAAGTTTTATGTGTAAGTTAAACAAAGCAATTGTGTCGAAATTATTTCGCAGTTTTTTTTACTATTATCTATTTATTATCAGGTAAAAGCAAGAAAAAGGATGATAAAAAAGAGAAAAAGCAGCAGCAGCAGCAGCAACCGCCCAAAAAGGAGGTTTCTAAGAAAGAAAAAGAACCCGAACCAGAGCTTGATGCTGCTGATGAAATTCTTGCTGCTGAACCCAAGAGCAAAGATCCCTTTGATTCTTTACCAAAAGGGTAAGTAGTTTTTCTGTATTTAAATATTACATTCTCTCTCAAAAGGCAAATTTTTGTGATTCCATACACATAATTTGTAACAAAGAGAGATATATAAAATTTGATATTCCTCATCTGAGTACTTATACTTCAGTGCTGAGGTATGAAGAAATCAATACAGTGTTTAACATTTATCTCATAATCACCCCACTATTTAATTTAAATTACAAATAATCCATAGTGTACCTCAATAATTGCTAGAGTAGGTGGTATATGCAATTCCAAAATAAAGCTGTATAGATAATTAAGTGTCATTTCCAGTCTTCGAGACTAGATTAGATATATATCACAAAATCGCTTAATCGTTCCCATATCAACTATGAAGATCAATTATTATATCCAGGAAACGAAATTGAGGCTGTATCGATACAGTTCTGTGTCTGATAACTTTCCATTTCTTTTTGGAAGCATAGATTTCTTATGGCGGGCTTCGCTCGAAGCTCTGAATAGCAACTCGTGTTACAATTGTTTTTGTATTGTAGTTAGTCAATATATTAATACAAATAACTTGTGCGCACAAAACAAAATTCAAAAAGTTAGCTTATGTAGTTGAAAGGGCTATCCAGTTACATTATCAGACCCTCAATTGTCAATTAGTACAATCAATTCTTTTCTACTCTTGGATTACCAAACATTAACATTAATGAATGTTATTCTATGAGATATGTTTAGGAGAATGATAGTTTCCTGTGTAGGGTAACCTTTAAGAATGACCAATTTGATCATCTCTTTCTACAGTTCTGTGAAAGAAGATTAGTTATAAATTGAATATGAGATTCAAATTAAAAAATTTGTACATCCAGCACATTAAATCCGATTTATGAACGATGATTGAAATAAAAATCAACATTTATTTTTCAGTACTTTCAACATGGACGATTTCAAGCGGTGCTATTCTAATGAGGATGAATCTAAGTCCATACCCTATTTCTGGGAGAAGTTTGATCCTGAAAATTACTCTATTTGGTATAGTGAATACAAATATCCCGAAGAACTTACAAAGGTTTTTATGAGTTGCAACTTGATTACTGGGATGTTTCAAAGACTGGACAAGATGCGTAAACAGGCTTTCGCATCAGTGTGCCTTTTCGGAGAAGATGACAACAGCTCCATTTCTGGAATATGGGTTTGGAGGGGACAAGAGTTAGCTTTTACAGTAAGAGAATTTTTACTAGAAATACAGTTCTCTTATCAGGTTTACTGCTAACTCGTATTTTACGTTATACAATGTTTGTGATATCCTTCAAAACAGTGAAGGCACAAACCAGGTTACCCATAGCAAATTATTTATACACTGTTTGGTTCCGTAATTTCTTCTACCTGCATGTTTTGCATTCCATTCTGCTAACTCGTTTTGAATTTCTTCACTGTTTTTCTATTTTGAAAATTATGTGAACCGCATATGTGTAAGGAGTAGAAACTCCTGATAAATTCATAATGGATCGTCCAACTAGCAGACTTCTAATTATATCCAATTCAGTCATATATGCGTAAATGATCAGATTGGAAATACTTGTATAAGAAATGTGCATTTATCAAGCTCATCTGCTGCACATGAAAGAATAATTTCTTTTGTACTGTCCAAAGGTTTTATGATCGCAAGCATAGTACGCCATCATCTGATCTTGTCTGCTTACTCCAGACAAACACATTGTAACCAATTAATAGCTGTAGACTTTTCACATTTTGGCTCTCTTTTATTCAAAGAAAATACCAGTTTCTCTTTTAAACTCTATTAATATAGTGAACATGACGTTTGTCACATTGTTTCTCAAGATTTTATTGAACTCCACATGTATGTTTGTCCATCCGTCTGACGACTCTTTACCGCACCAACTCCTTGCATGAATGATTGAACCTTTCTCAATAGTATCTGAAATAAATGCAATAAAAATAAAATAAATTCAGGTAGAACAGCACGTGTGCTATCTTGGGGTTTGAGACAGGCGTGGCTATTAGAGGTAAATAAATAATAAAAAGACGTGCTCCAATCATTTGTTTTACCCGTGAAATATATCAAAAATTAAAAAAAATGTGGCAAGTAACGATGAAGCTATGATTGTTGAACAAATGCTCTTCTTTTCAATTCTAAGATTTTATTTAACTTATATATGTCCATACCGCGCGTTCCTCTAGCAACCCAGTACCATGTTCCGAGCACTGCTGCGGTGAATGCTAATTCAAATTATGCTAGTGGACGGTTTATAATTTAAAAAAAAAATGTTATGCGTATCTGTAACAAAAGTACAAAATTGTACTCACCACAAAACTATAAATACCACATTTCATTTTGTACAAATAAAAAATGAGAAATATAATAAAAACAGTTTTTAACATGTACTCCATTGCATAGATTTATTCTCTCCTTGATTTAAATTTGCAGTCATTAGGTTCTTTCTGTCAACTCATAGCGTTCCAGAACAATATTTTTTTACTTGGATTACATGTTCTTCTATCCCGCATGGAGGGAATAATAAAAAGAGCTGGATATTGTTTGATATGTATATGCAACCTCATTAGGAATACCAGTGTTCATATCTGTGGACTTTGGACTTGAACAGTATTCGCTGTCGTCCAACTTAGAAATTCATCACCACTGCTGCCACTCTCCCAAATTCACAATATATCTTTGGTTAACATTTTATATATAATGTCTTCAATAACACGTTTTTATTAACGCGGGAAAGCCCTACTTGATTGTCCCATTTTAAAACTTCGAAGTATAAGCACAATGAAAAAGCCTCCAAACGAACTGATTCATGTGTTAAAGAATTCAAAGTTAGCACTAATGAAATACCGAACCAAGGAATCTTAAGGGAACCATCACTCCGAGCGGAGTAGGCGGTACTACTGAAGGAAACCAATGTACTCTGATGGTAGTGATTGACAGTGAACCTGCTAATGAGTTGATGAATTTTGAGTAAATGCACTGATTTTTTAAATTTATATTGTACTAATTTTTTAGCTGAGCCCCGACTGGCAAATTGATTATGAATCCTACGCTTGGACAAAGCTGGACCCCAAAGCTGACGAAACTAAGAAGCTTGTGAACCAATACTGGTCCTGGGTTGGAACAGACAAGTCGGGAAGGAAATTCAATCAGGGCAAAATATTCAAATAAAATACTCTCAATCCATTTCCTTTATTACTGCTATTTATGCTGTTTGTATAATGTTCAGTGGTCATTTCTATGTTCAATAGATTTAACAATTTCTGTATGGTTACGTTTCTGATCTTGGTATAAAATTAATAGTAATTGTTTCACATCGATTTTTATAAAATGTAAAAACCCGCGTTCTGGCATACAATTACAATCATTTGAAGTTATTTCAATTGTTTTAATCCCAAAAGTGTTAATGTTTCAGTAGTATCAACTGATGGATTGTTTATATCTTAGCCGTAGATTATGCTAGGGTGTGTGACAAGAACAGTTCTATTTTGCCGCATTAGAAATTTAATTGCAAACTTTTTCATTTCATTTGTAGTTTTATCCATCAATCAAAGAATTACAGTTTGCCCACAGACTAAAATAACTCCTTGCAATTTTTTCCAAAAATGCTCTAAAGGTCGATTTTCAAAATATCTAGGTTCACCCATTCTGAAAGTAATGAATATCTATTATGATGTATTCACTTTCCTATATATGAACTACCAAAAAATGGGATGGTTTTTTCAAAGTAATCAGGATATTTGCGAAAATAGAGTTGATGAAATAAAATTGAGCCTCGGAACAGAGTTTCTTGGATATACTCTGAGTGTCATCATTTGTCGTGGAATTGGGAAGTTAATTTTTCGTCACCCGAAAAAAGAGAGACGAAACCTCTTGCAATAAAAAAATTCTAGTATTCAAAATTGGTCAAAGTGAAAGTGACCAACCTAAGAGTGGCTGCCGCTTTCGGTTGAGCATATACTTTCTGATTTAAGAATGAAAATTTGGTTCTTGTTTTTCTCAAAATGTCTAAAACGCCTAGCTCTAGGGAGTTAAAAGTTCTTTTCACCCAGTTTGAAATTAGTACTCACGATCAGTATTAGTCCATTGATATTGGTTTAGCGCGATCTAGAGAGCAGTATCCAAACTTTCAGATACTGGTGGAGCTAATAGGAAATTGTTCATAGTATTCTAACTGCAAAATGCATCGATAATATGGCAGAGATCTGGAATCACTTATTGTAGACTTTGTCCCCGAGATAGCGGTCTTTATGAACTGATTATTATTACAGAATACTAGATCCACTGGTATTTGAGACTACGTCCATAAGACTAGGCAATGGTAATAATCAAGTTACTTGAAATTCCCTTGCCTTTCTTCCAAGTTGGATGGATGATAAAAATGATTAGTAGGCGGAAGTTCATTTCCTAATGATATATTTAAAAGAATCAGTAGCTAGCAAAAGCGGGGTCACCAAATCCTCCATTAATCTCTCCTATCCAGATTGTAGAAGAGTACTACCCGCCTTTCAAATAACATATCATTTTGTTCCATATGGTGACGCAGCTTTGTAAATCTTTAAACAATGGAAGAGTATTGATTTGATGCACTGTAGTGTATCTTTTTAAATTCTTGAAAAAATATTTCCGAATATAAGTATTTGAGTGGCAAACGAATCCAATTGTTTTCCTAATCAAAAATAAAAAGATTCGTTCTAAACAGAATTAATTTTCAACTTTAATTCTTGAGACATGAAAACATTTCAATTAGAAAGTATATATACGCGCACGCACACTTCCGGAATGGACGCAATGGCAAGTTTAATTATCAAAAATTTTAAAATTGAATATTCACGTTTGGGATTCAGCCCTGCTTCATATAAAATTTATTCACCTTGTAGCAAGATCCATTTTAGTGGAGAGATTCCGCTCGTCCGGGCGGGGCGAAGAATCAAACTCGCGCAATGTATTTTCACCATTATTACAATGCCTATGGAGGGATATTTACATGGTGTTCTTCGTGGCGCGAGTGGTTGTGACTTCGCGTCTTTGGGCTGAACGGAAGGTGCAGCGGGGGTCGGGGCATCGTGGGCTGTCTTGGAGGGCTTGCTGACCTGGGGCGTGGTCGTCGTCCGTCGTCGTCCTTGGTGAAGTAGTCCCCAAGGAGGTGTTTTTGAAATCGCCCTCAAAGGGGTTCTTGTGGTACTCGAAGTGGAGTAGGAGGTACAGTTTAGGTGGGCGCTCAGAGTTCGTGCTGCTCAAATGGTGAGGTGGGAGCGGAGGAGACCCAGCTCAGGTGGATGCTTCTCTGAGAAAGGTGACCCAGCACAGGTGGATGCATTAGAGGTTGGTGACCCAGCACAGGTTGATGCAGTAGAAGATGGCGACTCAGCACATGTGAATGCACCAGAAGATGGCAACCCAGCAAAGGTGGATGCACCAGGGGATGGTTCGTTCTCCTTTCGGTTTCTGTACACTTCAAACCCAATCCAAGTGGATGTAGAAGAGGAGAGTTCGAAGAAAAGGAGCGAACTGAGGATTCATGGCTTAGCGTTCCTCATGTATATAAAGTTGGCGGACCACCCTCTGAGGCCGGCAAAACAAAATAGTGGAGATTTTGTGTCTTTTTTGTAGCGAGAAAACGAATTTTGTAGCTTTTGAATAGCCGGAGCTACAAGGTGGGCTAACTTAATATTAAGTTAGCGGCCACCGCTATAACTCATACACGGAATGTAATAGGATGCTCTGGTTTGCGCAGGAATTTGTGTCTTTAGAAGTACTTGAAAGTCACTGGGCCAAAAAAGTTTTTGGCCACATTTGGCCAAAAATGACAAGATGTTCAATCATCACTCGCGATTCAATTTCATGATATAGTAGCGATCTTAAAAATCATTTGGCATTGAAAACCTGTTAATTGGCCGAAAAAGCGGGCAAAAATTGCCAGAAATGGCCAAAAATTCGAAAATTACTTATTTCAGCCAAAACATGGGAAATCCTGTATATACGTCGACAGGTCGAACATGTGATACACAGAGAGCTCAGAAAAGCTAGCAGGGGGCCAATAAAAAACACCCAGAAATGGCCAAAAATTCTAAAATGACTTATTTCGGCCAAAACGTGCTAAATCCTATATATATTTGAATTGTTCGAAAATGCGGGCCATGGGAATTCCAGCAACAATGTGGAGGATTTAGGAGACTCTGTTAGACACTAAAAGTCACTTTGCACAGCGGGCCTGTGGAGCTACAAATTCTAAAAGGACTTATTTCGGATAAAACGTGCTAAATGCTGTTTCAACAGTTCGAAAATGTGGGTCCCGGAATTTTCAGACACACTGTCGAAGGATCCAATGGATCCTTCTAGCCACTGTAATTCACCTGAAACTGCGGGCCTGTGGAGCTACAACTTCTAAAATGACATATTTCGGCCAAAACGTGATAACTAGCTCCTGTATATACTTCTACAGTTCTAAAATGTGGGCCCCGGAATTTTCAGACACACTGTCTAAGGATCCAATGGATCCTTCTAGTCACTGTAATTCACCTAAGACTGCAGGCCTGTGGAGCTACAAATTGTAAAATGACTTATTTCGGCCAAAACGTGATAACCCCTGTATATACTTCGACAGTTATAAAATGTGGGCCCCGGAATTTTCAGACACTGTCTAAGGATCCAATGGATCCTTCTAGCCACCGGAATTCACCTGAAACTGCGGGCCTGTGGAGCTACAAATTTCTAAAATTACTAATTTCGGCCAAAACGTGATAAATCCTGTATATCCACAGGCCCGCAGTTTTAGGTGAATTCGAGTTGCTAGAAGGATCCTTTGGATCCTTAGACAATGTGTCTGAAAATTCCGGGGCCAACGTTTTCGAACTGTCGAAACATTAGAAGTTTTGGCCAACACAGAATTTAACACTGTAAGAGACGAAAATTTTCTTCTTGTTAGTGATGCTCAATCAAAAATTGCTGTATTCGGATGTCTGACAAATCTTAGAGCGATGTGTAATTCGCCTAAAATATATGCCGATGGTACATTTACGTATTGTGCAAAGTTTTTTTTTTAAATGAACAATTAAACAAATAACACCAGCAGTTTAAATTTGGTAAAAATTATATTGTTACTGGTAATAATTCGACGCATCTAATTCGGTTTTTAAGTTACTTGTATAATACCGATATGTACATTTCACCAGCCAGCGCCTGGATTAATAATGAGTTGGAATCTTCTCGTGGATTATATAATTTATAATAAAATTTATTGCTTTTGAAATACTTCGAGTTTGATATCAAAATGTAGGGGAAAACACGACGATTTCAGTAAAAATATTTTCATGTACTTAAATCATAATTAAATATTTGTACATTATTACAGTAAACTAATTCTTTAAAATTCTCATACAAGCAGGTAAAAGCACCGATCCCAACCCGACCGACCGGCCGGTCCCGTCTTATCGTTTATTCCTTTACCTCTCTAATCCGCTGGTGCTAGATGCAGCCGACCGTGTCTAACAGACTCTCCTAAATCCTCCACATTGTTGCTGGAATTCCCATGGCCCGCATTTTCGAACAATTCAAGTATATACAGGATTTAGCACGTTTTGGCCGAAATAAGTCATTTTAGAATTCTTGCGGTCATTTCTGGGTATTTTTTATTGACCCCCTGCTAGCTTTTCTGAGCTCTCTGTGTACCACATGTTCGACCTGTCGACGTATATACAGGGTTTCCCATGTTTTGGCTGAAATAAGTAATTTTCGAATTTTTGTCCATTTCTGGCAATTTTTGCCCCCTTTTTCGGCCAATTAACAGAAGGTTTTCAATGCCAAATGATTTTAAAGATCGCTACTATATCATGAAATTGAACCGCGAGTGATGATTGAACATATTGTCATTTTTGGCCAAAATTGGCCAAATGTGGCCAAAAACTTTTTTGGCCCAGTGACTTTCAAGTACTTCTAAAGACACAAATTCCTGCGCAAACCAGAGCATCCTATTACATTCCGTGTATGAGTTATAGCGGTGGCCGCTAACTTAATATTAAGTTAGCCCACCTTTTGTAGCTCCGGCTATTCAAAAGCTACAAAATTCGTTTTCTCCCTACAAAAAAGACACAAAATCGCCACTATTTTCTTTTGCCGGCCTGAGAGGGTGGTCCGCCAACTTTATATACATGCGTTCCTCATTTGTACCCCATTCTCAGCGAGTGGTCTGACGTCAGAAGCGGGGTTCATCCGTAGACCGGCAAGGATGGTTCGGCAGGTGGGGGTGGTTCGGCGAGGGTGAATCGATGCGGAACTAAAAGGGTTCTCTCGAGAGGGTTCCTACCACTATCCGGAGGTGAGGGTGCCGTGCTTACGGATCTCGGCTTCAGGGGGCGGTAACAGTACTGATTTCGTTACATCCTCAAATATGAATAAAATTTTTGATATATGTGGTGCGATTTACAGACTTTTTAGGTGCAGAAAAATAAACTGTCATGAAAAAAGGTGCAATTTTATTCACATTTAAGATGAATTAGTTTTGTTAGGGTTATTCTGTGAGGAGAGTCACAACTAATTATAGATTTTAACACAACTGTAACATTTTCAAGTCGAATTAACGCGCTAATAATATTAAGTATGTCTACCTCCTGGTTATGAGGTTAACCAAATTCCTGGGGCGTCATTACGTCTCGCAGTTAGCAACAAAGGCGCTTCAGTTTTATATGAAGCAGGGCAGAATCCCAAAACACGAATATTCAGTTTCAAATTTTTTTGACAATTACACCTATTGTTGCACCCATTCTGGGACACAGTGTATGTACAAGTAAAGTGTAAAAACGGCTTATGTGTTCATACAAATTGTGTAAACTCAATTGTAATTGCTCTAATTCTGTTCGCAGAGGCGCTAATTCGAAAAGAAAACGAAGTTATTATACCAGCAAATATAAAAATTTAAAACAGTTATGTCCACCGAAGTTCACCTCTCTTGTCATAACTATAAACAGTTTTCCCAAAAATGGCCGGTCACTTGTAAGATTTATTATTTGTGCTTTTCATACACAATTTCTTTTCTGGCACTTTTCAGAATGAACAGTTGTTTGTTTCTTGTCACACCTCTACTAATACTTATGTCGGTGATCTGCCAAGATGACTACACGGTACCAAACTTTTTTAAACTCCGGTTTAGGCCCTCTTCAACCATGGGAGTAAGTAACTACCATTATTCACCTACTTTTTTTTGATATGATAATAGCTTTAGCTTTATGTAGCTGTGGTTGTGCCTATCGATTTACCGGGTAGAGAGGCATACCTTGGTTGGTTTTTCGAAGCTATTCATTCTTTACCTAGTAATGAAACGAGTTATGAATATCCTCCATTGGTGTCAAGAGCAATAGAGAGGAAAACAGTTTATAATGCCCTGGAATCGAGAATTAAATCGTAAGCGATATTACTGATTCTAACATATTTGATTTTAGTCGATTGCGTGCCTTTATTTTATGAAATGAACAATTTTAGAAAATTATTCTGGTAAAATTTATGTGTACATGTTTGTCGATACTTTTATTTTAAATGTCAATTTCTACTTTTTAGAAGCGGTTATCCCGGAAAGCCGTGCCTTTTAAGGGTTATTTGTGAGACAGCTATGCATTCTGTGGAGAAAACAAATGGGGTGTTAGGGGATGTTCTTCATATAATGTTGACGTAAGTACTGTACGTGTTGAAATCAAAATTTGGTTCCATTTTTCGAAGTATTTGGCATGCTAAACTTTTGTAGTTTAAATAAAAAATATTTTGCTTACGTAACCTTTTCAGGCCGTCTTCGACTAAAAATATTAATCTTGATTCTGAATACCTCACCGCAGAAAGTATGGGAAGAAGAGGGCACAATTGTAGAAGTTACCACAAAAATTGCAGCATTAGCCTTATAGATTTAATCAGCTGGATTGATGACATTTTATGATTGTTAAATGTTCTTTAAAAATGTTTGTGTTAGCAAAAGGGTATGAAATAATACAAAATGTAAACAAAGATGCACAATGGTTTTTATTTAAATATTCACTTATATACTTTTAAAACAGGCAACATTATTTCACAACAATTCTTAAAAAGATTTGCACTTCACAAAAATCAACATCAGTTTTATCATAATGACAATAATAATAATCATAATTGTATTGTTTTGTTTCTCACAAAACTTTTTAAACTCAACTTCAGTCAATTTCGACAAAATTGGCGCTTAAAAGTTATCTACTAATCGCAAGTATAGATACGACCAAAAGTTCTTTAAGAATACTAAAATTTATGTATAGATATAATTTGTTACAGTTTCTTAATACTACGATCATAAGTTTCTCATTTCTTTCAGAAAAATAATGTTCATCAATATGAAATCACAAATATTTGAATATCGGTGATCGCTGAATTAAAAAACTGAAACAAATTTAAATTGCAGGAAATCGTTAGGCCAGGGCAAAGTTTTTAAGAAAATCTATAAAGAGAAATGCCGATTAATTTTATGCCAAACACAAAACCATGGCAGGAATGACATTATCAAAAACTATATTATCTATGATAAAATCTATAATATCAATTAAATTTCCCAACAATTAAAAATACCAAAGGGCTAATTATGATTTACATTTGTGAAATCAGAATAATTCTGATTGCCCTGAACTGTATTGGGTGATTGAACCTTAGCTGATTGTCAGTTAAATAAATGATAATGATTAATTTATCTAAACTAGCATAAAATTTTTCGGGGAAGGTATTATTTCCTCTGTATCGGATAGTTTGATCATTTTGCACTCAAAATACCAGCCTAACTACTTCTCTAAATCTTGCAATTTCAAGTGAATTGTTTTAATATTTTACAATTTCCAAAGGTTTTCTATTATCCAGTTAATTTTTTTAGTAATTTAGTATCAAAATATGTTAACATTTTTTTCTATCTAAGAGTAATTAAAATATATTAAGTCTTAAAACACCTGATTGTGTTTCTTTTAATATGAGATTTCATCGGACATCGAACACATATAAATACTTTACAAACAGCGATAATTTTACAATTTTTGCCATGAACTGTTTGGCGAAGGGATATTTTTTTACACTCAATGCCAAATTACAATATAGAGATTACTTTATTCTCCCACTTATGCCTATCTACCATTTCTAAATAAGTCAGCTTATCAATGATAGAACATCTAGAATATTTTAACTTTGACATGAATCTTGGCGCAATCAAAGCCTAGTTTGAGCCAAGAATGATTCCCACGGTTGGAAAATTACCACAGTTAATACCACTCTCTTGTTTTCTAAAGTAAGATTCCAACAATGGTACACTGATTACTATTATTTCTACGTCTTTATATGTCCAGATTATTAGCGATTTTGCTAGTTTTGCGGTTTTGGGAAACCAGAAAAAGCGACATGATGGCAACATTTCCAATTGTGTAATTGAATTAATGTGTCCATTTTTACGAAGTAGGTAATCCAACGATTAACATTACAGTGAAATAGAGCATTGGTTTTTCCCTTGAAACCACACGAATGGTATGAAAATCAATAGCGGATCAATCTGGCAATGTTACAGATTATTTTAATTGAAAAAAAAAATCTGTGGATATCTTCAACTATCTGCCATACGAATGCATTCCGCAGTATCTGGAAAGATTCTATTTTGAGTATGTATGTGTATCAGAATTAAAAATGTTAGAAATACTGTCAAAAGCTACCTTTCTTCATTTTCGGTATAGAGGTGTTAGTTCATAGTTCATTGGACTCCAAAATTATTTGTAGACTGGGTATTTTGTGACATAATTCAATCAATAACATACAGTTGTAGATTTTCACAGAAAATTCCCTCTGTTTGTGTAAAAAAATACCTTTCACACGTCACGGCATCCAAGATTTTACAAAGTTACAAACAAGGTCCACATAACCTGCCGTTATTTATTAAATTTAACACATAAAAAAAGGCTCTGCACTACAGTCGAGGAGGGCAGTTTCTGAAAGCAACGAATACATATACACTTACAGACGCATTTCAGTATGGCACTAAAATTACCCTGAATACATTCCATCCTAACGGCAAACCTGAATAAATGTGTTTGAGTCATTAAGCGGAAAAATAGCCACTCATCGACTGAAGCTTAAAATAAACTAGTAAAATGAAACAGCCTCTACAGGGTTGCCACTGATCACATAATTATCAGATTTTAACATAATTTTTGTTCACTTCTGATAAAAAATAGTGCGTTAACATAATTACCAATTTTAACATAATTTTAGCATTTCCCTAATAAAACAAGTAATAGGTATTTTGTGTTTTCAGATGTATTCTTTTAATCAATGTTTTGGTTTTTATAACTTTTACTAGATTCAATTATGTTTGACTTTCTTTTTAATATTAAGAAAATAATTTGATTCTGATACATTTGATATATAAATTATGTTCTTTTGGTAGTATGGTGGTTTTGGTATTTGGTTCCCCAAAATCCTGACAAATAAATTAATTTAATTTTACTGTTGTAATGTCGCTAATATGGTTGCTGCACATAGTCCAATTCGACGCCCGAGGTAAATTTTCGATGCCAAACAGTGTTTTTTTTTTAATAAACACCATTGATACACTTTTTTTGAAAATAATGATTTTTTAACATAATTTTTAAAGAAATCTGATAATTTCGGAAACGCTGCACGATAATTTCGTGACAGACGACTGGCAACCCTGAGCCTCTATAACAATTTCTACTAAATAAGTAGTACACGGTAAAAAATCAGCAGCGTATGGGTACAGTCATAGAATATTCAAAATAATACAATTTTTACAATTTTCTATTTACACTTAAAAATATAGATGAAGTGAGATTTGTGAAAATAAAATATTTAGAGTTTTAGAATAGCAACAAAAGGAAGAAAAAATAGAATTAGTTCTCAGCTGCAAAGAAGATATTAAAAAAACGAAAGCAGCCTTAAATCAATGTTTTTTAATACATACATTTCTGGAATGTAAATAACACGTAAGTATATTAATTCTATGTAATAAAGAGATGTGAAAATTATTCCTGTGAGTCATGATGATGAAAAATCCACATTCTGTTTTTAAACTTTTCCACGAGATTACCAGACAGTTTACCCTCGGTTTTGTTTCATAATCAAAACATATTAAACGTACAATTGGTCCACAATCTAAAGTTCCAGTGACGCTTACGATATGCATATTATATTACTTTTTAACTATATCCCACATATTTTAAAATATTGACAGTTGCAGCTGTTAACTAATTTTCCCCTTTGTGTTATTTATTTTCAAATATGTCGCTACTAATACCAAAAATAACTAGTTTATATCCTATAAGCGTTTATTTTACTCTTACAATCACGAAGTTACATCATATATATTTTATCATCAAAGTTTTTAACATCCAGATAAATTGTCGGTTACAGGTTAAAAAACTTTGAAAATCTTAAACCATTACGTTTTTTTCAACGTACCTAGCTAAAATAAAGTTGTTCTAAATTATGAAACGTTACCTATGTATTTAAATTATACAATTAGCCAGTTTTTTTGAGTATATCTTAATTTTTCGGTACATGTAGTAGTAAGTTTCTTAATTTAGCATAACTTTGTTTCGGAAGATGTCTTGAAATAAAAAAAAGTTAAGTTTCTGTTATCCCCCTCATGGTGGTAGTTATGCAGCGGTCATCACTTTATGCTTTGGGAGCTTTTAACCTGAATATTTATTTAATATGGGATTTATTCCATTATAAGCGAATTTTTAGTTCATATTTTGCTTTGGCACATTACAGTGACACTTGCAAGTGAAACAGATAAGACACTGAATTCTTTATGAGTATATGTAATTTCAATACTAGAATATCAGAGATGTCTCAAAAAAGTTTTAGGTACAAAATTAATTATTGCTGTATTTTTTCAACGGGAATTCCAATTTTATGTCTCTCCGTTTCCATGGCATCTTTTGAACGCATTGGTAATCTGATTATGTACCAAAAACTTTGGAATGAGAGATATGAAATAGTTACAAATATACACAAATATATATTTATATATATATAATATATACACACGTTACACTTCGAGTAAAAAAATACACTCAAGGCGAAATATACGGATAGATTGTCCTGTATTCACACGAGGAGTTTATTTGTTCTTTATCTCTTAATCAAATTGCTCTAAACGATCACTTTGTTCCCAGTTGGCATGTTGTGTCATTAATATAATATCAATGAATTATTAGAACTCGATGTCAAGATAGAAAATGAGAAACAGATCAGCAGCTTAGGCGAATTTGTGTTAATAAATATATGATATTGAACCAAAGATGGTATCTCTTGTTACGCATGGAATGCTAACGAATTTTTAACTTACGTTCTGACATTAAAAATGACCTACGAGTTCTCGAGTAGGGTGATGAATGATTGTCTAATCTAATTTTTTTCCACAAAATTCTAATTACTGTAATCGAAGGATTCCATTTCCGAAAATCTGGAATCCTGTTTCTGCAGTCTTTGTGTACACTCCTTCAGATACGAGTCCTGGATCCTATACATGCCGGAGTTTGCCTGGAACATCAGCGTCTCCAGGATTCGTTCGTTTTTAATCGCTTTCGAGGGTAAAACCACCTAGTCGAATAATAAAGAACATTACAAGTTTGGATTACTATTCTCAGTTCTAATGATTTTTTTGGGTGTTCTTTAGAAAAAAATATTTGTGCATCTCTTCTTACCTTAATTAATTCCTGCGGAGAGATTCTGTACAGTTTGAGATCCCGCGCTAGCCTTTCCATGATACATTTGAATTCTTGTCTCGAATCTAATTTGCTAGAAGTTTTCGTGCGAATTTTATACTTAGCCCATTTTAACATCGCCTCGAATTTTAACACTTCGGCTACCTCTAAGTTTCTAAAACATATACGTGCATGGTTTATTTTCTCATTTATTTCTGAGCAACATCTGCTACAATGAAAAACGGTGTTTTCTTACCTGCACATTATCATCTGTACCATTGATTCGCTCAAATTAAGAAATTCTTCAGTTTGAAACAAAGCTTGAGCTCGCGTTTCTACAAAAGCCATAATCATGTTTACAAGCTCAGAAGCCGAAGTGTATCTCCAGTAATAATTTTCTAACGAGCATAGCATACAACAAACCTAAAATGCAAAGTAGTAATACAATTTCTTTAATTACATGTAGAGATGTTCAATATGTCTGTAGATATTAATCAAAGAATAAAAATCTAGACTAGACCTTCGCAGGTTAAAATGCTGTAACGACCATTTGGCTTAGCGTAACGACCGATTGGGTAATTTGACATTGTGGAAGATGTAAAGGTGTTCAAATGAAAAAGTCAGCATAGTGCCTGCAGTTTTGAGAGAACCTCAAAGAATGAAACGCTATGCGAGATGTTAACAACTGAACCTAAACATATACGTCTGATGCTAGCAAGTTTTTAGTTTGGTAAGTTTATTTTGAAATTTGGATTACAAATAAACTAATATCTACTTAAATAAATTTATGCTTACATAATATACATGAAGACTCGCGTTCTACGATTTTCTAAATATTACGAATTTAATTTTAATAATCACCTGCTAAGTGTAAGTTAATTTGAGCATGCCATACCGCTCAATGTCTTTCAATTGAACACATATTGACGAAATTATTCTTAATGAAAAACATTCCTTACGACTTACTACAATAATGTCCCCCCCCCCCCCAAATTATGAAAAGTAAACATTACGTACGACATCAATTCTCAAAAATTGTTTGGCGTGATGAAAGCAAGCCTGCAACAGCTCAGGTAGATCGTAATGCTCAGCAGCGCAAATCAAGCCCGGTATGGTGGAGCAGGTGAGTGGACACGAACCAGTATGAAGGTAATCCAGGAGTATCCGGAACGTCTCCGAATCAAACTCTATAATAGAAAACTCCGTTTGGGCTAATTTAGCCCTATCCACCTTTTGCGCGTCAGCGCAAACGCTGAGCCTCGGCACTGGTAGCTGGGATAGTGACGGTTTGTCCTTACCCTCTTTATCTTTACCTTCTTTATCTGAATCATCAAGAAAATACATGAAATAGAACCGTAACGTGTTTCAAAACTTACTGGAACAATCTTGACTGCTGGCCCACTTTTTTTTGTCTTCGGCCGACAATTGCTGGGCGTTATGCTTCCTGATGGATCTCCCCCAACCGGCCGTTATGGTCCCTAGTCTGGTAAAGGCCCTCTTCACCATCGGGGAGCTGGGGACGCTCTTTGGTCTGGGTGACTCGATGTCCGGAACTTGCAGGAAGTTGCTGCTCTTCGGTCTGGCCGGCTGCGGGCTCAGCAGTGTCGGGACAGGACGGGCTAGTAGTTCAGCCACTGGAACTTGGGGCGAACCAAAACCTGTCTGAATACCGTACAGCATTTCTTGAAATACTCTACTGCGAACCTGAAACGGGATGTTTGAAGTTAAAACGGGAAGTTTGGGAGATTCTTTATTTTACGTACGCCCAAAATTGCTCTGACACCGACTAACTTCACTTTTTGCTTCGATTGGCCTACTAAGAACGTTACATCGAAAAGTTGAGAGTTAGTAAGTGTGTTTTCTTCTGTATTTAAGAACATTCTGGTGAAATCTTTAGCTATTTGGTCGTAGTCTTCGAATTGATCACGGACGCTGTCTAGAAGGGGCGACGATGGTCTCATATGACCGATTGGTCTCCATGAACCTTGAAAAATAAATAATATTAACCAGTTTATAAATTTTGGATATGAAAATATGGGGTAATTCCAAGATCAAGAGAAGATAGACTAAAAATAATTTGTACTTAAATGGCATTGTAATTTACTGCAGCATTATATATACTTTATAGAGAAGGTATAGTGGCGTCATTTTCGAATTACGATTGAAATTGCATATTAAAAATGCATTATTCAAATAATTGTTGTTTCTATGAGTCCTTCGACAATATAGCTTTTTTCTGAAAAATAATAACACATTGTAATTTAACTAGAATGTAGGTACAATTTTTTAATGTAGGGTTAGCGACAGGGCAACGCCGACCCTGCAGGTTCATTGTACTCTGAGAAACTTTCAAATTATCCTGTCCCCTATACATAAGTATAATACATTCAAACCTATAAAAATATTTCTGAACATTAAATATTCCTTTTCGCTTTACTCATATTTAGAGACATAATTGAGCTACTTGGGATGTTTCGAATACCACTCTTGCCGTATAACTCTAGAGGCATTCATTTGAAAAATGAGCTAGATTTTTAATCACCAAAAGGACAATTTATATTCGAAAGTGCGATGAACGCGCCTTACCTCGTCGGTAGGGTTTGGGTATCTGTCCCGTTTCTGCGTGGTTCTGGAGGTTGGCAACTATATCCTCCAGCATTTGAGAGCGAGTCCGTTCCTGCATCCGCGCGAATTTCGGTGCGGAATAACTGGCCCTTTCCCCGTTAACGATTTTCGTCAGAAGCCATTCTCTGAACATGGGGCCTTTATCGAAGACACTTTGCTCCCAAAGGTACGGCTTATAGGCACCCACCTCGTCCCTAGTTACGACTGACACCTCGTACCTCGTGGGTTTTCTTTTGATTCGGGGAGACGTTCGAACTAGAAACGTTACAAGTTAATAAATCGAAGATGTAACGTGGAAGTTCATTTTACCTAATATAAAAGTATGAAGGAAATGGCTCTTAATGCACGCTGGTGAAAAAGATGTATTGTCTGCCTCTAAGAATACCACGCAAACGATATCATTTCCTATATGCCGTTTTCTTTGAAGTTTTTGAGGATCATGTCTTTCGTACGGCAAAAGAGTGCTAACGTGGAACATTATTTCGATGTTCCTCCAATTTGTGTAAACCGAATATAAACCTAAAATAATTAGATTTCAGTAAAAATAAGTAAAGTGATTTTTTTAGTAAATCACCTGTTAGATCGTGGACTGTATCAAGTCCACCTTTGTATTTATCGAAACCTTTAAGTCTGACTTTCTCCCCGAGGATTTGTAAAAATTCCTCAAATAAGAATGAGTTATCGTTATTGTCTAAAATTTCTTCCTCGGTGTATTGTCCTTCCTTAACATATATCACTCCAACTTTTAGTTCTGATTTAATAAAAACCTACGAAAACGCCGATATAATAAACTCATCTCTGGGGAAACTTTCGAATAAGTACCTGATCTAATTTTAACAGTTCTTCTGGGGTGTCAGGAAGTTGTCCTAAAGTTAAAGGAGGGTTGATGTTAACTTCTTTCCCTAAAGATTTCACAACTTCCTCCCGGTTATATCTGTCAGCGAAGACACAACTTGCTGGTATTAATCCATGAACTGTATAACTTATTGCTCTGACTAAAATCCTAAAAAATCAGTCATAACATACAATAAGTAATCAATTAACTGTCAATAGGTAGACTTTTTTAACTGACAACAAATTGACTTTGCGTACCTAATTGGGAATCAGCTCGACGAAAGTGTTTTTGGTGTGTTCTCCACTTACCTAAACTGATCCCTAGAGTTAAGCGTTTCCTGCTTAATGGATAATATAACTGGGCCTAAGTCCTCGTCACTCGTAAAATAGTTCCAGTGTTCGGTACCGTAAAAATATTTCTCGTACGTTTCCTGTTCCACGCTGGTTAATTCGAACCCTTGATTCTTCTCCCACTGTTCTTCTATGAGAGTTTTCTTTTTCGGTGAAGAGGAATCGTCTTCATCGTCTTCAAAAAGGTCATTACAGCCTGAAAATTGTAAAATAAACGTTCGCAATGACAGTACCTCATATTTAAAGCAAACCGTTAGAAACAGTGTAAACGCTAACAAGAAGCAATAATTTGGTTGACAATTTGACTCGTTAACCAATTCTTGTTCATACATACGTAAGTAAAGGTATTTTACCTATTGTAAAGTTAATAATTGTAAATACCGAAGAAAAATTGTGTATCCCCTCAGTAGTGACAGTAGTTGAATTACTAAGCAGATGGAGTATAAAATGGCCTGACACTATATTCCAAGGAGCCGCCGCCAAATATTCGAAAATTTCTGGTGCATTCTTGATTTAGTTGCAGTGGTGTACCTTGTGATTTGATTTTATATGTGTATGGGGCGCATCGAACCGAAAACATAATGAAAACATGTAATCCCGTGTCTAGATGCAATCGTCGCTTGTTTTTCCAGTGCCCTTTTCTGGACAATTAATAATTTGCTGGATTTCAAATGATTTCAAGTGCTTTTTTGAATTAAAAAATAATTTTGGTCCCTACAAATTGCTTGAATTTTCCTCTTATTTTCTATGGGATTATGAACTCCAATTCTTTTTCAGAAATGCTTTGACAGCCCAAAAAAATTGGTTTGATACAAAGGATTCTAGTAAAACGGAAAACTGGATTTTAGGACAACCTGTTACGAGGTTTCTGGAGTTGAAATGATCGAAGGAACTTTTTGAGGTAAAAATTGATTTTCGTTCCTATTAGAAATTGATTGAAACTTTCTTCTTCCTTTTTGTATTTGAAACAGGTAACTTCTATTAAAACCTAGAAATCCCTTGAAAACCTAAAAAGATGTTTTAGCGTAAAAACATTTTAGCAAAAGGAAAACTTTACTTTAAGATCCCATCACGAATTTCCTGCAGTTTAAATGATTGAAAGGACTTTTTGAGGTAAAAGTTAATTAATTCTCATTTCTAAAAATTGCTTAAAACTTCCTTTTTATCGTGGGTAATACGAATTAAAGCTTCTCTATTTTATTCCAGAAAACCTATGAAATATTTTTAAGTTCTTTTTTGATATAAGTAGTTCCAGGAAAGCTTATGGTTTGGGATTGTAGAACGCGAGAATAAATTAAATTTAAACACTTTCGTGTACGTATAACATTTTGTGAAAGGAGTTGCCATTTTTAATACAGTAACTATGTGTTTATTATTTCTTATAAATTTTATGCTAAAAGCAGTTTATAAAATATTTAAAGCTCACTACGGAGAGGAGGTTTATTTCACAGCAATTTATATCTGTAAAACAAACTTTGAGATTTTATCTACAAAAAGAAACATAAATTGTGTATTTGCAAAATCAGGTGTGTCGATATTCAAAAACCTATTAACGTCAAATTGAATCATAAATGTCAATTAGCATATCCATCAACCAATTAAGCCATTCAGAAAAATCTTATCATCAGCTCCTAAAACGAACGATTTTCAAACTTCATTAAATATGCTACTCAGGCGTGATTCATACCTACCCCTGTTGTTGTCAGCCATGGTCAACTGAGGATCCTTTTTTCTAGATTAAATATTATTTATGCGTAAAATATTATTTGTGCGTTAGATACTGTTATTTTTCAATAAAGGTGTTTAATTATTTTTCCATGTTTCACAGTCAGTTCATTTTTCCAGAGCCTGAACTGTGTCCTAGATCGAATAACAATTGTGAGTTTTAGATTTTTGCTAGGGAGAATACAAATGTACGAGTATACATTTCCGTTTAATTAGAGTTCATCCCGTTCCAGACCCGACGGTCGACAGAAGGGTCTCTCGACACTCTTACTATAGTTTTAAATTTTGTGAATTTTTAACTTTGTTGTAAACTGCACAAATATTATCTGTTTACAACACTGAATATTAGTGGAATAGCATTTTTTTGGTAGGCCGTTAAATTTATTTTTTTGAGGAGTAAAAATAGGGTTCCAGTTTACTTATCTATTATAAAAATTTCCGCTAAAACTTGTTATTATTTTTTTCGTTATGTAACAGATAGTGCAATCGAATGCATCAAAAATTTAGGTGTTTCTTTGTAATATTTGCATGAACCTTCTTATTGTTTGTATGTTTTGTTTGTGCACTTAATTCTGTACATCTTCTTTATGTGATGTAATGCCATACGATAAATAAATAAATAATTATTTTTCGGTTTTTTGTTTTAAACAATATTTCGATAATTGTTTGATAATTTAGACAAGAAATAGTAAATCATGTAACAAGTTAATATGTAACCACCTGTAAAAAATGTAAAGTAGGTGTATAAGCAGATTAGATAAATTTTTAAATAACGTTTAAATTACTATTACACTTATATACAAACACGCGCGCGCGCACACGCACACTCGCATGCGCACGCACACGCACACGCACACCACTTTGTAACCGAATGAAAACCACCGAGAAATATTTATCACATTTCATCAACTAAACAAAAATGATGAAAAACGATTTAACGAGTTGTTGTATAAACCCTTGTTTATAATAAACCGCCCTTACAAGGAAAACTTGATACTCTACGTATCGTATTTTGTTGTTTTAGGGAGCTGTGTTTCAATCGCTCCATAAATTTTATTAGCCAAATAATATTTGTGTTGCATATATTTGAATACGTTATTCGGCTAACAAAATTTTTAGCAACTAATTGGATGTTTGTATATCGCAACACGATAATACTCACGTGTATGTCGGCTTTCAATGTAGACAACTGATAAAAATGAAAAACGAGATCTACTATGATTATGGTTAAGATTATGAGATCTATGGATTGTAATAGTAATAACCTATAAAAAAAAAGAGTTGTGGTGTTTGAACATTCTAGAAAACTGAGCACCTGTAGTCCTCAGTACATGTGTAAAATTTTAGTGTAAATCGGTTATTAGTTCATGAGATATTATAGATTATTCCAGGGAACATAATTTTAAAGTTAAATTCTTCAGCATTCAGCCAGATTGCAGAGATCTTAATGTGATATTTGGATTCTTCGTAGCTTCCTTCATGCAGTTACGTGTGGAAAAAAGCGTATTTTACGACTAAATTATAGAAAAATGGCGTTACCTAAATGTGGAGCATTTTTTTCGTCCGTAAAGAATTTGAATAACTTCAAATTAAAAAAACTTCAAATCCTACAAAGAAAATTCATTGTATTTCAAATTCAGATATGTTTTTGTTGAAATTTACAAATAATTGTGTTGCCAATATTCATTGTAACCTGAGGTAGCAATTTTATTATTAAATATCAATTACTCCCTTATTTATTAACATAAACGAATGATTTATACAACTTCGTATCGTCAAAGGATTATAGTTTTATGGAAAAATAACCGAAACTAGAAAAATTTATTGATAATAGCAATAGTGTTACTACTCGTAAAATAAAGGTACGTGCGTGGAAGGAGTTGCGGGAGCTTGCACGCCCAGCGGGTTCAGGCGCCGAGGCCGCTCCAAAAGTAAATTACTCACAGATTCGTTCTACCGTTGATTGAAGAATATCTTCAATCAACGGTTCTACTCAAGGAATTGTTATTTTCTCTACATCTAATTGTATTATTATCTTGTTTTTTTTATTTAATTTGTGATGGTACGTAGAGATATTTGCTAAGATTGAGTCAGAATTGTAACGTGAACATCCCTCCACCGGTCTATTGAACCGCAACAACAACCTATGCTATTACAGTTTTGTTGAATAAATAATGAATTTTTTAAGTTCGACTATTCGCAAACACTCTATATAAAACTACACTCTACAAGTTTATGCGTTTCATGACCTTTCATTTTCCTATGTAAGTGTACGTGCAATTTGGTGTGTTATTTGGTAAAAATGATATACATATTCAGTATTGTCTAAGAATATTCAATAAATGGAAGTAATGTAGTATATACAGAGTGGAGAAATTAATGATTACATAAA
The DNA here is from genome assembly GCA_946251905.1 of Cryptocephalus moraei. Classification (NCBI taxonomy): domain Eukaryota; kingdom Metazoa; phylum Arthropoda; class Insecta; order Coleoptera; family Chrysomelidae; genus Cryptocephalus; species Cryptocephalus moraei. Next base: position 13,528,000 of record OX276453.1, on the reverse strand, counting down.
TACACCGGCCGGTAAGTTGGAAAAATAAATAAATAGTATGAGTGAATAAATAACTAAATACATGAATAAAATAAAAGAAAGCATAGTTATGAATCTATATTTATTTATATATGAAATTGCTTGTAAATTTTGCCAATATTGTAAGATATTCGAATCTGCAATAAAAAATAAGATGGAATATTTTTTGTAGGAGATATTCATTTTGTCTCTGAACGAAAAAATGTTCCCTTTTTAACGTCGTTCTTCTACAACTTATTCATAAATCACACTTTTCTTTCACGCTTAAATATCCACACTTTAAAGCTAGTGTAGTGATCACTAATCACTACAAGAAACTGAGATATATACTTTTTATTTCATTTTTAGCTAAAGTGACTTGCGAAAATACTTGTTGGTGAATTGAATTTCCGTGAATTTCATTATTTCCTTCAGATAAATATTAGCAATTGTTGAGAACGATTTGTTATCAATAGCGAATTTGCTTTAACTTTCTATTTCTCTCTCCCTCTCTCTCTGTTTTCTACCCCGACATTTACTTCTGTCTCTTCTCCTGTAGCCGTTTTCATGATCGATGCCGTCGGCGCGGATGTCTTCCTCTTCTTCTTCTCCCTCTTGAATATCGTTATCGTGGTCCGATTCACTTTCGTCCCAGATGGTGTCCGAAGTTATTTTCTGCCTTGAACATTCTATCCAGTAACCGGGAGTGGGTATGAAGTTGTGGGGGAACTCTTCACAGAATTCATCTGGAAAAAAGACAGAGAAAATCAATCAGTGTTTATCGTTTCATCAGCAAGTTGAATGAAGAATAATTCGGGTATAATTATTAGGCGGCACTAAACTGCATTTAAAGCGATTGATTTGATCAATTAGGAGTAAAAGTTCCTATCGTCAAATTTATAACAATAAATTGTTGGCGCAGGTGAAAAGTAAATTACTGCTTACTGCTCATCAAAATCATGACCTGTCGTAAGAATCAGGTCTCTGGTTAAATATTAACAGTATTTATTCAGTGATTATTCTACGTTTACATTGTATACATTATTTACAATTCTTAATGATACAATTCCTTAAATAAATGACGCAATAATAGTTTACTAATGATTTAGCAACATACATTTAAAAATATACCCACATTACTTTATACTTATCAAACATAGTTACGTGCGAAATGAGTTTTAGATAAAAAAAATCACCAAATGAATTTTAATGGCCATTTCTCTACACTGAATGTACAGATTCGTAAAGAATGTTATAACGAAAAAGTCCCGTTTTTCCAATTATATAAGTACTTAAAAGGGTGTCTAATCAAATGTTAGCGTTTTCTAACTAGAAAAGATTACAAAGCTTCGCCTTGGCACATAAACTTTTGCACAATAAACAGTAAATAGCAATTTCCTCCTTCAGCAATCTTCTTAAAATAAGTAATAAAATAGAAGCTTGCACAAATTTAAAAAAAGTGAACTATTTTTACCCTCGAGACGTAATGATTCAATTAATATTTGTTTAAGGTTGCGTTAATAAATATTAATAAAAAAGTAATAGTAATTAATAGTTTAAGATGGAAATATTATACAACATATACATACACGGTTACAATGTACAACGTGATCAAGAATGACTGTTTGAGTTGGCAATTTCATTTTTAAATGGTACAACTGGTAATTTGAATTTGCTATTGGGGCATTCCACGCCAACTCAGCAGTCGATCCCACATCACCCTCTCGGATCGGACTCAAAACCGGGGATCGGGATTGGTACATCGATTAGTACTACCTAAAGAAGGATAGTCCCAAACTTTCAGCCCCGGGGACCGCTTCTTGTCCCCAGGGGCCCATATTGAAGTTTCGGGCATAATCTCACCACCAGGTGTCCGCGCTCGGTTTTTCGTGTACTGACGGGGCATTGTAGACTAAAAAATGGTAAAAATCACACAGCAGATGCCAAATTTCCCGGAGAATACGATAGCGGCATCTGCTTTTCGATATCTTATAACCGGAGCTCAGAAATTGCAAAAAACCCGCTTTTTATTCAAAGTCTGATATCTCATGTGGGGCCACTTCAAATTGGCTATAAATTTACCAGAAGGCTCTTCGATTATTGCTCTTTCGAATGTTCATATGCGTGCAGTAATCATTTTATATAAGAAAAAAGTTACATGCATTTTACCGATTTTTCAGAGAAATTTTCGTAATTTTGTGACTTTAACTCTTCTGTAGGTGGTTAGATGCCAGTTTAAATTTTGTGTCTTGGAAAGCGCCCTCTTTGTTTGTCGACCCTCAAAAACACAAACATTTTCATTTCTGGTAGGTATTAGGCGAAAAATGATCAGAATGATTCAATTTTTTCGTGAATTTTTCGATGTTTAACAAATTTATATTTACTGCAGACTAATTCCACCAATCATGAAAGAAGAAACAAAATTACATTGAAACGCGATCATGGTTGAGACACAAAATTTAAACTCGCATCTAACTAGGACGACCTATAGAAGGGTTAAAGTCACAAAATTACGAAAATCTCTCTGAAAAATGGGTAAAATGCATGTAACTTTTTTCTTATATAAAATGATTACTGCACGCATATGAACATTCGAAAGAGCAATAATCGAAGAGCCTTCTGGTAAATTTATAGCCAATTTGAAGTGGCCCCACATGAGATATCAGACTTTGAATAAAAAGCGGGTTTTTTGCAATTTCTGAGCTCCGGTTATAAGATATCGAAAAGCAGATGCCGCTATCGTATTCTCCGGGAAATTTGGCATCTGCTGTGTGATTTTTACCATTTTTTAGTCTACAATGCCGCGTCAGTACACGAAAAACCGAGCGCGGACACCTGGTGGTGAGATTATGCCCGAAACTTCAATATGGGCCCCTGGGGACAAGAAGCGGTCCCCGGGGCTGAAAGTTTGGGACTATCCTTCTTTAGGTAGTACTAATCGATGTACCAATCCCGATCCCCGGTTTTGAGTCCGATCCGAGAGGGTGATGTGGGATCGACTGCTGAGTTGGCGTGGAATGCCCCTATTTAAAATTCAAATTTCTGGTATTCTTTTCAAATTTACTTATTTAAAATGGTTTTCACGTTACAACACGAAATTTTCATTGAAATGGCGTACTTTCGAAGCGGGATTTATAACCCAATTACTGGTTTGCAGTGCTCTCTCGAAGCGACATACGAGCAATTTCAGGAGTTGTTTCCGGAGACTTTGGTCACTTTTGCTGTCTTTCTGCAACATTGCATGCGAATAGTTGAACGTAATTTAAACACAGGGAGCGTAAGCAAACAAAAAACAACTGGTAGACCTTCTACTCTAAACGAAGAAGTTGTCGAGGATATCAGAACTCGAACGCAAAGAATTCCTCTCAAATCCTTAAGAACGCTCTCCCTTCAAACAGGTTTGGTTTTTATGCCTCCTATTCAACCAATTTTCATTCTTACCCCTAAGACTTCCACTTTTCCATGTTGTTCTAATTCACGGTTTTACAGGTTTATCATATGGAAGTTGCTCCACTGTGCTTAAAAAGAAATTAAAGTACCACCCTTACAAAATTTCCATCGTCCAGTCATAAACTCCTCCTGATCACCCGCAGAGAGTTTTATTTTGCAATTGGTTCAATAACATATTAAATAATAATGATATCCTTGATGATATACTTTCTTTTCCGACGAAGCCTGGTTTCATCTCAACGGCTATGTGAATAAACAAAATTACAGAATTTGGTCGGGTTAAAATCCTTATGCTATCAGAGAGACACATTTGCACCCGGTTAAAGTTGGTGTTTGGTTGGCAGTCTCAAGTACGCGGGTGTATGGGCCAATATTTTTTAATTTTACCGTCAATTCGGAGAGATATATCCGACAACTTTTGAGGCTTTTTATAAACCAATTAACAGACGAAGAGCGTTAAAATTGGATATTTCCGACAAGAGCACATACGGCTCTTGCTACTATGGGATATTTAAGAGAGAATTTTGGCGACAATAGTTCAAGAAGTGGCAAACATTACCCCCAATATGCTGGTGAATATCTTCGAGAGCCTAAAAAGAAGAGTTAATTTATGTCTGGACCAAAATGGGGGGCATTTTGAGCATTACCTTTAGCTGTTTAATTAAACCATTGTTCTGTATTTCGAGTTTCATTTTTTAAGCGTTAATTTTTATTCACATAACCTACAATCTTATCGCTGATTGTTATGTCAAATTTTTGTCGAATAAACATATCTGGTTGTAGCGTTGCAAACCGTTAGGCAAAAAAATCCTCCAGGTAGGATTGCCAACTCAAACAGTCATTCTTGATCACCCAGTATATACAACAGAAGGGTATTTAATAAATTGCTCGTCGAATAGAAATAAAGCGAATAAAATAAAGAAATAAGCGAATACAAAGAGAAATTTTGAAAATAAAATTTTAAAAAACTAATATTTGAAGTTACAGAAAAAATGACTATAATCTGCTCGATAATTTCTGTGAATGTTTTAAGTTGGTTAGTATTTCTAGCCTTGATTTCTAACTAAAGTTATGGAAACTGAGCTCTCAACTCCTGAAGTGTCTTCTAAATTGTCAATTTTAAACCCTGTGTAATTGATCCCAAACGTGTACACCAGTTAAAAACCTTGAGAAAATGATAAGTATAATGTATATTTTTCTTGGCTTACAACCATATGCTTGTGTCAAGATTTCCTTTCATACGAACGAATACAGTGTCAAAACTGGTTGTAACTTCCCTAATCGAATTAAAAAAGCCAAACTGATTTGACAAATGAATCGAAACAAAAAATAGGTAAATTATTAATAATACATTTTTGAAAGCTATAGATGCTACATATTTTCATTCAGAGGACCGTTTATGAGATCGTTTGTTACGTAGCGAAATGAGACTTTATAAGTCGGTTTGATGTGGTTGCTTTGCCGCCGTTTCTCCGCATGATCATTTTGACGCTGGCCCTTTTAACGCAGAGTTGCTTTACTGGGAAAAATATTTATTTACATACTAAATCTGGATATTTAACTTCTAGGTGCTATTTCTATTGATTATCCCTTAGTATTTAAAACGAGGTTGAGTTATGAAATACGGTAGGTACCGGTTGATTACTTATAAATATGTAATATACAATCTCTTAACTTTTCATTACTTTTTGCAGGAAGAAAACACAAGCGTTATATCATTTGTGGAAATATGCAGGTGTTCCATAATTTTTTTTAAATGCACTTCACCATATACAAGGTGTGACTATAGATTCGCTTTTTTAAATGCCACAAATAAGAGTATTTTCGACATTTTTAAATTTCATGTAGATAGTGCGTAACTTATTGTAAAGTTTTTTGTCTGTCTCTTGTAAAATAGTATTGGAAATTTCCTGATCGAGACAAACACGGCCATTCGACAGGCCGCAGGGAGTGACTTCTCGAAATCGAGTTTTTCCCGTATACCTAGTCGAGTCAATTTAGCATGGAAAAAGTGAAAACTGGCAACTTTTTTCGAAGAGATCCGATTGAGATGCGGTTTTTTGCAAAATGTTCAGGAACACGTCTATAACAAAAGGTACATCTAACCTCTTTACGCTCGCACTTTTTTAATTGTTTATTTAACAAATGACCCATTTTTATTACAGTATTGATGAACATATGGTATATATCACAAACGGTTCAACGAAAATGTCTGGGAAACGTTTTCTCGGACGTTTTAAAGATCCCTCTTTATCACTCTACTGTTAAATTTATTATTTGTTGCTAAATTGTTGTAACTTGGGTAATTAACAAATTAATAACTTAACGCCCGAAATCGCTAGAGAACCGAATTTTTTTCCGATACTATCTCTGGCTTCTTAAGGCGAACCATCGGCACAAGATTGTTGCAAATATATAATTGAAGACCCTGGTGCAAGAAGGGGATAAGTAACAATATGTAAATTTTTCAGGAGAGGCAAAAATAGTTTTTATAATAAATTTAAACTTTTTGTTGGTCATGCAATGTGGCCAAACTAGTACAGCAGCTATATATGATTTAAACAGCATTTTACAGCCAAATAACAATTCTATTAAGGAAACAAATTTGTGGTGCAATAATGGGATAAGTTTATAACTTTTTATAATGTAATTTAGAACAGGTGCAAAAAGGGGATAAGTTACAAAAAAAGGGGATAAGTTACAATAATACAATTTTCAATAGAAAAGCTTTATCAGTAAATGTGAACCATGGCAACAATAAAAATGAATATAAACTAAATCAATATGCTAATAATTTTAACAGAAAGTCTAATGTTTCTTATAAGAATAGTTAATATTAGTATTAGCCAACCAAGTATTAAAAATTTCAAAGATATTTATTTCAATTTTTAAGAAATAAAAATAGGGTGGTTAATTAATCACACTGAAAATCCCCAGAGCTATGTGAGTCCGTGAGATCTGAATCAACATCTACCTCTGCTGATGTGATTTTGTCTGATTTTAGAGATTCATAGAAATGCATTTCGTTTTTCCCGACATATTCCTGGGCTAGCAACATGACATTTTCATATTTAGCATCTTTAATAGGTAGGGGATTTTCGTAAGATGGGGGCATTAAATTTAAATTTGGTTTTGAATTCTTTTTAAGCATCGTAAAATATGTAAAAAAGGGGGTACTAGCAGACTGACTAGCATCTAAATTTTTAGTATATTTAAATACACGATATGTAGAAATAGTTATCACCGGACTCATGCTCGCCAATTAAATTATTTTCAGATTCACTTGAATTTGAAGGCAGAAACTCACTCCCTAAACTTTGAAATGGTTCATCCTCACTGCTTGAACTCATAATGTGCTTTTAGTTATTAAAAAGCCATTAAAAATACCACAATATTTTACCACGCCACACGTTTTAACACAAGCCTATGTTCAATGTTTAACGGTTGTAAACAAACAGGCAGGTGCAAGAATGGGACAGGTTTAGGCATATAAAAAAATGGAACAAAATTTGGTGCAAGAACGGGATAAGTTACACAAATCTTATCCCGTTATTGCACCAGACCATGCAAGGGGATATGTAGTTTGCTATCATAATTTAGTATCTATTGCCCGCACGTATCCCATACTTGCACCAGGCAAGAAGCGCACATTTTGAAACCTAAATGTGGAGCTATCTCACTTTTGCAGAATTATGCACTTATCCCCTTCTTGCACCAGGGTCTTCAATTGTTTATTGTTCGATTGTTGCAACCTCGCTAATTAACAAATGAATAACTCTACAGCCAAAATCATTAGAGAATCAGAATGTCTTTTCAATAACTCTGGGTTTTTGAGGCGAAACATAAGGTTCTTGCAAATATGATTGTTAGATTATTTGTTGTGACCTGGCTAATTAACAAATAAATAATTTTCGTCTGGCAAACGTAAGAGACATTGAACTTCTTCCCAACGATTCGTCGCGGCCCGGTCGAAACTATCTCTTGGAGATTTATCGTACATTTATTTATCAATTGTTGCAACCTGAAAAATTGCTGTATTATTCAAGTAACCTTCTATTACCTACACAGTTCATTACAAGGACAATTTGAAGCCCTTGCTACGAATTCTGAATAACCCCCATTCCATTACAGAAAAAAGACCAGTGTTCTGACATTTATCGGATGAGAGTTATTAATTTGTTAATTAGCCAGGTTGCAACAATTCAGCAATAAACAATTACGGGCAATAACCTTGTGCAGATGGTTCCCCTCATGATCTTAAAGATATTGAAAAAAAATCTGGTTTTCTAACGGTTCCGGGAGTAGAGTTATTAATTTGTTAATTAGCGAGGTTGCAACAATCGAACAATAAACAATTATATTTGCAACAATCTTGTGCAGATGGTTCGCCTTAAGAAGCCAGAGATAGTATCGGAAAAAAATTCGGTGCTCTAGCGATTTCGGGCGTTAAGTTATTAATTTGTTAATTACCCAAGTTACAACAATTTAGCAACAAATAATAAATTTAACAATAAAGTGATAAAGAGGGATATTTAAAACGCCCGAGAAAACATTTCCCAGACATTTTCGTTGAACCGTTTGTGATATATACTGTAATGCGAGAAGTAAACAAAGCGACACATGTTTACTCCTTCAAAAGAATAACTACGACGCGTACAAAACAGCTGCATGAATTTTCCCGGAATGTTGTTTACGAAAAGTAATTTGTGACGTTCTGGGCGTTTCCTGCGTAGGCGTTGTTAAAGAAACAATCGTAGCTTCTAGAACATTCTCGATCAGGGTTGGGGGTGTATATATAAGGGGGCTTGTGATCGACGGAGTTAGTTAGAAGTAGAGAAGCAGACGTGAACGCGACATACGATGCGAAAGCGGAGCAGTACAAATAAAATATGTAGTGTCTAGTCTAGTGTACAAGTAGTTAAGTGTGTTAAATAAATTAGTGTTCAATTAATGTAAATAAATTATAAAATAAACGTTACAATACCATATGTTCATCAATACTGTAACAAAAATGGGTCATCTGTTAAATAAACAATTAAAAAAGTGCGAGCGTAAAGAGGTTAGATGTACCTTTTGTTATAGACGTCTTCCTGAACATTTTGCAAAAAACCGCATCTCAATCGGATCTCTTCGAAAAAAGTTGCCAGTGAAACGCTAATTTGACTTGGAAAGCTTCTGTCCCTTTTGAGATTATTCGAGAAAATTCCGGAAGCTTCACGAACATAAACAATTATAATTAAAAAGCTAGGTACTGATACCTTGTGTGACCATCAAATCCAAGGATAAAGACTAGTAAATAATAAAATAAATTGAGTGACAAGTGTTAGTAATAATTAGTGTTAAATAAGTTGAAATATAATTAATACTTAAAAAATATTTCTTATTTGAAATATTTGAACCTTTGGAAACGTTCCATTATGATAGAATTTTATTCTTAAAGGTAGAGAGATGATCAGTCAAAGAAATACAGGAAGTCACTTCACCAATCGAAACAGTTATTTTAGCCGTAAAGGTCTTTTATTGGAAAAAGAATAAAATATCTAGTTTGGATATCTAGTATCTATCGTCAACTTACCTACATCTGTGTAAGGACAAAATAAAAATTATGTCTAGGGAAGGTATTATGATATGTGTATACATGTTGTTACAAATTGTTTTGTAAACGGAAAATATCACAATGTATGAATAATGTTATCGTAACATATTAAATGAAACAAAGATGAACGGAGACATATATCTGACATAATGACATGAATACTTATGATAAACTGACTTACATATTGATAGGCCGGAAACGAATAGAATAATTTAAAAGCTACAATACATTTCTTATATCTGAGGTAATATAATTGTTGGAGGAGGAATATGATTATTGAACGGAAGGATATAAGAGCCAAAGACAGCTAAAGACAAACATATACCTCCTAGATGGCGCGTAAGTCATAGAACCACTAACAGACCCAAACAAGAAACACTAACAGACCCAAACAGGAAACACTAACATACTGTAACGCGAAATAACAGCAGCGCGAAATGTGTTTACTCTTATCGGACGGCGGCTTTCCTCAAAGGAACGCCGCTTCGCTTAATTGAGTCCCCGGCAACATATTATTAAGGAAGAATGATTTATTACCTTCTGGACGTTTCTACATAAAAAAAGAAGGTTCGAGTTATTTCAGGAACTATCGCGAATACAATTGAGGTGTATATAAGCGGGCTTGCGGTCGGAGAGGAGATTAGACGTGAAGCCGCGAGTGAATAAACAAGGCGAAAAACGGACCAGTTAAATAAATTAACATTTAAGAGTGATATAAATCAATTAGTTAGGAAATAGTTAAGTGTGTTATATAAATTAGTTCAGTAATAGTCTAAGATAAATTAAGTAGTGTGTAGTGTATAATTAGGACAGTGTAAATAAATTAGAAATAAACGTTACAATACTATCTACGACTTAAACTGATATGCCCTCTAAAAGATGTGTTTGTATTTACCGTGGTCTATACCTATTTACGACCAACCAACCATATTTCGTTATTTTCAACGATTTTCTCATTTATTAGAAACGTAGCTTTTAAACTATTATACATGTTTTCTAAAATCAATATATCACTGTATATTAGTTTGCTGTGATTTATGTTATTATCTATTATGTCACATGTTTGTCTCCGTTCATAAACTCAATTTTAATTTAAATAGTGTTTCATTTAATGTTATATGTACACGGGAGACTTTTCAACTGTTAGTTTACAAGACAGTTTGTAATTATGTACATCTAGTGTAATACCTTCTCAATACAATTTTTATTTCTTCCTCACACAGATGTAAGATGTGCACTGATGTCCGAAATATGTCGTGTTCTATTTCCAACAATTGATTATTTTGGGTAATATATCTGTTCCGATTGGGTGAGTGACGTCGTGCATTTCTTTGATTAACAAAATATTTAAAAACAGTTATCTATTTTTATGGAGAAGATAAAGTGTTTTATGAAAATTTTCCGAACTTCTTAAAAGAAAGCTCAATTACTTTTCATAAAACGTTGTTGATTGAATTCGAACCTGTTTACTGGACTATATTTAGTTCCATAGTTCTACCGTCAAAATGGCAAGTCTTTGTATTACGTTATATAATCGGCATTGTATACAGTAAACAAAGATTTATTTTAACGAACGTATAGGTATGTGTTGGTTTGAGGCCGAAATAATTGAATATTGCTCGTACCTATTATGTAAAGAATTCGTGAAATTGTGTTATCATATCATACATGTCTAGCGAACAATGCATTTACATCTAATTAAACCTATTGTCGGCAATTTCAGTTTCAGGTAGCATGTAATTATTTCAGAAAATGTAGGGGTTATTGACAGGGAGCTCATACCAGGGCAATCTAATTGAATAATGGTACAGTTTTACCAGACTTCACATTGTTAACTTGTTAATAAAAATGTTTCCACGATGAGAACTTAAAATTATCAGCAAATAGGACTATTTCAGGTCAAATAAAAACTGAAGCAAAGTGTATTTTATTGACTCGTAGGACGTGTCCTCTAAGCAAATTGTAGTAAGTAATGTACACATAACAGGTTAATATATTTATGAATTATATTTAACAGCATAAAAACAAAAATTATGGGATTAACATTGTTATAATTTAATAATTAAAAGAAACTTTATATTATTTTCAGAATTAATTTCAGGCCCATGTAAACATTTTATTTTTGCATTATGAACCATGCGCCTATCAAGTTTACCAAACGAAATGATCTGGACCAACTTATTGTTAGTGTGGACAATCCCTGTAAAAAATATGGATGAGTCTGCACCAACTGCCCTTAATTATCCGAAGGGATAGAATCGTTTCTCTGTTTCGGCATTGGGATGAGGTTATTCCAGAACTGTTTTTGATGCTGGAATGCTTCAAACCAAATTGCTGTGCCTTCGTCCGGCGTTAGTATACTACAAACCCATATTGTGTACTACATCGGGTGCTACTTGTGGTAATATACAGAGAATATAACCAATGCCATTCTAACCGGTTCTGCTAATAACCGTTTTCAAACAGTAATATGAATAATAAATGTAATTGGAAGTCAAAACATGGAAAGATATATAAACATTTGTAGTTCCTACATGGAGTGTCGCTGCTATGTTTCCGAAATTCGGGAACTCGTATCGTAAAGACAAGTCTGGTTTAACAATATCCAAGTTCAAACTCATTTTATACAGTTAAAATCGGTACAGTTTTTCATTTTCATCAAAAAAATGCCTGCTATTGGGAAAGCTTAAAGATATTGGTGTGTTGTATAGGATTCATTGACATTAGTATGTATATATTTCGCATTGAGGCTGACTGTAATGGTGGAATTTAGAAGTAGCGTGAAATATGAATTACATATTCATACAAGTACTTTTGAAGTATTTCTTGCGACTGTTGGCTGAGAGGGAGAAAGGTACTATGTACAATACATATTGTAACGTTTTTACTATTTACCAAAACTAAACACTACTCGATTTGTCCTAATTTATTTATTTCTAACTCTACACTTATAATCTATGTCACACACAGATGTTTATTTATTTAGCGCGCGCGGCCTCTCGTTCATATATTTACACTCCGATTCTTCAAGTGCCTCGCCTTGGGTCCGGCATTCCTTTATATGACAGGTAAGCGCCTTCTCGAACTTTCTGGAGAATTCCAGGGAATTCATTATCGCGTCGAACCTTCTTGACTCTTCTCGTCTGTTCGCACCGCACAGAATTCTCGGAACCACGAATACTGCGAACTTGGGTAGCTCCCGGCGTGTTTATCTCGCGGCGAGCTGTTTCGTTACACTGCCCCCGCCTTAAAGATGTTTCGTCCCGAAACGTTTCTCTAACAGGCCCATGTAGAAACCTACAGTTGGTCCCCTGTCTGCACCGCGAGGTTTGGTGGAAATAACATGCTACGGTCTTCTTGTGGGGACTCCTCTCAGGATTCCAACAACACACTAAAATGTCTACCCCGGTGAAGCGAAATAAGACCTCCAGCATATTCCTTACGACCCTTCAGTCCAAGGCATCCAATCCACAAGCCAGTTTCGGAATAGCTAACTTAGTTAGATCTTCGCTAAGCAGGGTATCCCTGAGGTCATGTAGCGCGTCCCACAGGTCCAAATAGGTGGGCTTGTGAAAGGACCTCCTCTTCGTAACCAGATAGAAGAGCGGCCGTCGTGATCCATCTTCCTGAATCCTCAGCGCTCGCCCGACCGCCGGTCCCTGCAGATGGAGTTCGTCCGGTTTGCCAAACCTCGTCCGAAACTCCGCAGCAATTCCTCGGGACATCCACAGGCCACGCAATGAGCCAGCGCATATTCAGCCGGTGTTCCGAAGAGATCTCGTTGTTCTTCCCTGGTCTCACCGAATCTGGCCTTCCCGGTCCCACCATACGCAGCCATAAATTCTTCAAAGGAAGGCTCATCCTCTTGGGGCCGTAGTTGACGCACCTGTTGATCTTGGTCGTGGTCTCCCTCGAAAGGTGCTAATCGATTGTAATGCACGACCCTGGGCTTCCCATGCGGAACTTTACTAGGGCGATCCTCTCGAAAGGACTTCCCACATTGTACTGTCTCATCGGGGCTTTCGGTTTGCGGTGCGGTCCATTGCTGGCTGAGCAAACTGTACACTTTCTGCACCATTCGCGAACAGCCTCCGAGCAGCCCACCCAATAGAAACGCTCGCGCTTTCTGCAAGATCTTCTTTACTCCCAGGTGGCCTCCTGAGGTTCCGTCATGGAGGTGACGTAGCACCTCCGCCACCTTGATCTTGGGCACGATGAGTTGGATTCGTTTTTCTACGCCATTATAGGATTCGAGCACCCTATTGAGCAGTCCATCCTGTATCACTAGGGAGTCCCACTGTGCCCAGTACGATTTCATGGTGCTAGAGGATAGGGCCACTTCCTGCCATTTCGGCCGACGTCCTTCTTCTTTCCACTTCAGGATCCGTTGGAGTTCAGGGTCGCCTTCCTGCGCTCGCCGCAGCCCGTCTGGTGACCAGTCCTCGTCGGTGACCGTCGTGCGGCAAGCAGAAGCCTCCTTTACTTCTGCACGACTGCAATGGGAACATCCCTCCGGACACGGTCTTCTTGAAAGAGCGTCAGCATTATGGTGGCTGGTTCCTGCTCTATGTTCGATGTCGAAGTCGTATTCCTGAAGACGCTCAATCCACTGAGCTACATGGCCTTCCGGGTTCTTGAATCGCAGGAGCCATCTGATCGCCGCGTGGTCCGTTCTCAACAAGAACTTCCTCCCGTATAGGTACTTGTAGAAATGTTCTACTGACTTCACGGCGGCTAACAGCTCCCTCCTGGTGACAAAGTAGTTCCGTTTGGGTTTCGACAGGACTTTACTGAAGTAGCCAACGACCCGCTCCTGTCCATCTTGCAATTGGGACAGGACCCCTCCGATCCCGGAACCCGAGAACAGGGGCCATCGTCAAGCGTCTTTACAGGGCGTCGAAGGCTGCTTGGCATTCTTCATCCCAAAGGACGGCTCGTTTTTCCTCCGTTAGTCGTGTCAGCGGCTTTGCGATGTCAGAGAACATTCGCACGTTACGACGGTAGTAAGTGCACAGCCCCAGGAAACTCCGCAACTGATGCTTATCCTTCGGTGTTTGTCATTCTTGGGCTGCTCGCACTCTTTCAGGGTCCACCTCTACGCCGTTACTGCTGACCACGTGACCCAGATAGTGTACTCTCGTTCTTAACAGATGGCATTTCTTTGGGTTGAGCGTCAGGTTAGCCATTTGGAGTCTCTTGAAGACTTCCTCCAGGTTTGACAGGTGTTCGTCGAACGTTCTCCCTACCACGATTATGGCATCTAGGTTCACGAGGCACGTTTTCCAGGAGAGCCCTCTGAGTATGTTCTCCATGAGCCTCTCTAAAGTAGCAGGCGCATTACACAACCCGAATGGCATCACGGTGAATTGCCACAGTCCAGATCCTACTGTGAAAGCCGTCTTCTCCTTGTCTGCAGGGTCCATTTTCACCTGCCAGTAGCCACTCTTCAGATCCAGATTGGAAAACAGCTTCGACCCAGCCAGAGCATCCAGGGTGTCGTCTATCCGGGGAAGAGGATAGCTGTCTTTCTTCGTCACGTTGTCCAGTAGACGATAATCTACGCAGAACGTGGTGTCGCCATCCTTCTTTACCAGGACTACAGGAGATGCCCAAGGACTGCTAGATGGCTCGATGACTCTCTCTTTCTCCATGCCGCAGATGATCTTCTCCGCTACCTCCCGCTCCGCCTGCGGCAACCTCCTCGCTGACTGGCGGATTGGTCTCGCGCCCCCCGTATCGATCTTGTATCTAACAATACTCGTTCTCCTAGAAGGTCCCTTGTCAGATACAAATATCGATCGATATCGACAGAGTAGCTCAATAAGCCTCTTCTTCTCGGCTCCAGCGAAAGAATCGCAGGCATCCACTAGAGCTTCCTTCACCTTCGTGACCTGGTAGTCAGCGCTCCCTGTCACCTGGTGGATCAGTGACGTCACTGGTGAGCAGGTTCCCACTTTGGTCTCCTTGCGGATGGTAACTGGGTGGTCATTGATGTTAATGAGCCGGACTGGAATTTCATCACCCAGCGTCACCAAGGTCTTCCTTACTAGAACGCCTCGACCCACCTTGACGTCGTGGTTCCATGGTTCCACTACGACAGGATTCCCTTTTCCGGTGACGCCTTGAAGTCGGGTCACCACTATCGATTCGCTCCTACTCGGCAGGATCGTGTCTTCTGTCAGCCTTATCTGGTGGACGGTCTCACCCTTGGTGTGCAGGAAAATTTCCTCTGGGCCGACCTGCATTACTTGTCGTTTCAAATTGAGTGCGAAACAGTGGGTCTTCATGATGTCCATTCCCAAGATGGCGTCCTCTTCGATGTTGGCGATCAGGACTCGGCGTGGCGAGAATCGTGCAGTGCCGATCTTGATCTTGACGTCGACTTCTCCGTGAACGGCGGCAGCTTCGCCCGTAGCCGTTCGCCACCTCCACTTTGACTCCATCACTCTCTTCCATCTCGTGTTTAGCAGGCCTGGCTTCAGGATCGTCTTGGATGCCCCGGTGTCGATTAGTAGGGTGTGCTTCCTACCATTAATTTCGCCATCCACATACAGGCTGCCACCTTCACCACTCAGCGTAGCTATCTTGATGAGGGGGTCTTGGAACAGGTATCGGGTCGGAACTGCCCCCTTGGAGCCGACCCGCCTTAGTTTTCCGAGGTCTGGGCCGTTGTTGGCTTCTCCACCCTAGGGACCTTGCAGTCCCTTCGGAAATGGCCAACCTCTCCACACCTCCAGCATTTCGCTGACCGTCATTACTCACTGCGGTGTTACCCGCTTAGAGCGAGGGGAATTGGGGGTTAATTCAACCAATTTCACTTACTCCCCATTTATCATTAATTCATATGGTGGTCGGCCTCATACGACTTTGGGGGGCACAGAGACGAACGGGGTCGTACGCTACTATGTAGCAGTGACCCGTGAGCGGTATGCCCAATAGTCCATCATCCCTTGCACCCTCGACTTCGGGGATTTTATGGTTCGGGTGGGATTTCAACACATATATGCCTCAACTACAACTTCGTTCCACCAACCCGGTGGTTCAAGTGGTAGAACACTGGCGCGTAAAGCCAGAGGTTGTGGGTTCAAGTCCCACCCAGGGTTGTTAATTTTTTGGGGTTGAGGGTGTAATTTCATTCTTTCATTCATTCATTCTTTCATTATTTCATTCATTCTTTCCTGTTGTTATCCAGCTCGTCGTGGAGTTTTCCCATTCAGCCATGGAGTTCTTTTATGTTGTTAAGGATGTGCTCACCTTCTTCCTCGAAGTAGAAAGTTTCAGGGTCGTCTCCATTGTCGTTTAAATATTCCTCCAGGCGTTTCTGTAGCACTGTTTTCAACCTTGTCGTAATGTCGTAAATATATATCGAGAAGTAAAAATAAAGTTATAATCGGAAGGAAGGTAGATTAGAGAATAGCAGAAAATAAAACAACCTGTCAAGAGTTTGTGATTCGCACAGACAATTCTAGGGTTCGTTGGAATAGTCCTATCTGTATAATGTAAATAGTAAATAGTATTAAACAAAAGAGCGAAACAAGTCAATTTGCATCAAATAACATCGAAAATATAAAAATTGGGTATAATAGATAAAAGTGCAAAATATTTTAACGTCCATGTGTGATTAAAACGCGTAACTATACCTAAGGCATACAACTTACGTCACTAAAAATTTGAATAAACTAATGTCTTAGAAATTTTACCAAAGAAACGGTTATTTATAAATAACCAATTTGAATGCTATTTCTCAACCACCATAAAATATACATTTAGTATCAGTAAATAAGTTAGTAGTTGCTGAAAACCTTAACCAATTTTCCTTCAATCCAGCAGCCCATTGATTTTATCTCTTATGAATTGCAGAGACACTTGTACATTCATACCGGTGTCAAGCCTTTCACATGTTCACATAGCAATAAATGTTTTTCCATCGCTTCTCATTTCAAGTCATTTGCCTATTCATACAGGTGACAAACGCTTCAAATGTTCAAATTGTAACAATGTTTTGTGCTTTTTATGTTTCAAAAAGTGTTATGAAGATGCTTCTTCGATTCATACAAATGACAAACCCTTTTACATGTTCACATTGTTATAAATAATTTCATACTTCGGTTTATTTTTAAATGTTTGTATTGTAACAAAAGGTTTTCTGCTTCATTTGCTACGATGAATCATTTACGCTTTTATAGAACTAAACAATTAAACATTTCCTGTATACGTAAATTTTGGATATCTATCTCTTATTGGAAAAAATTGAAAATTGATATTTTGTACAAATTTTTTTATGTGTCATATTATTTCTAAAAACAATTATAATGGAATATGTTATGAATCTTATTTTAGATAGGTAATGTAACAAAAATGTTATTAAATTACTCTTTACTATATAACTTTATTTGTAAAATATATTTCGTTTATCGTTGTTTACAACATAAAACAACAATTAGTCGTAAACAGTACGTTAAGAGCGCACATGCGTTTCTAAACTTCGTTGACATCGTTGTCTTTTAATTATTAACAGTAGATAAAAGAGCAATGCACTATAACTTACAATAATGTAACGAGATCTAATGCCCCGTAGCTTCTCGACCTGCAGGACGACCGAGTGGCGCCGACATCGACATCGGGAGTGTCCTGGTCTAATTTATTTTGTTATTGTTTTGGGAATGTCAATTTAGACGTTTGGGTGAAAATATTCCATTTTTCGAGAGTTCGATAAAGTTGGGTTATTTTGGTCATCCGTCGTTTATGGAATTCTAGTTCCTCTGTGAAGTGTGAACCCCGAAAACGTTACAATAAATAGGTTGTTCTTCTATTCAGGTAGCCTTACCGGGACAACAACTTAGTTCAAGGTAGTTCTTTTGAATGTGAATGTAGAACAATAATAATTGAAGTGCTAAATAGTTTATGTTGGCATATAAATAATTTTAATAAACACGGAAGTTAAAAGCGCCGATACTGAAGGTGCCTTAACTTGAATACTTTTAGTATTTTTACATACATTGCTAGAGAGGCGAGAGTCATAACGAGTAATGGTAATTAAGAAAATTTGAAGGATAGTGAAGAGTAGTTTGAAATATGCCAAGAAATTGGTGACCACCTTAATTTTTCGATAAAATACAGTAAAATAATGTAATAATATACAACTGTATGCTAAACAATATATGAAAAGATTATAAAGTTCCATAAATTACACTATTTTGTTTTAGTAACTAGAATAGTTGTATGCTTATAGCTACAAAGGTATAATTATATACAGATTTCTTTAAATATTTGCAAATTTAACGTATCCGCTAGAGCAAATTTTAAAATTATCAGTCTTACTGGATGTAAATTGACGTACTTAATTTTTATTTCCTACCTATTGATATTAAGAAGATAGAACGATTCCAACAATCTCTAGAATTGCGTGGGTGAAGCGCCCCCCCCCCCTACCTTTATAAATTGTTAAATGCACTAATACGTTATTCTGGTTAACAGCTACGTCTAGAGGTAATAATATATTTTAAGCTACACAATATGAAACAAAAATTAGGATTAATCACAATATTGTCTGTTTCGTTAATTCCCATTTAGTACTTCCAAATACTATTCTAACTTGCCAGATGTTTTGGGTATCCTCTACCTTCAGTAAGACACTTCATTACTAGATGGAAAGATACAACAACGAATTTTCTGTTTTGACTTCCTGATTCGTTGGATTTCAAGATGTGTACACTGTGCATGAATAAATCCTCTCACTTAACGACAGGAGATTTTCTATCGTGATGAAGTTGTTGGGGTGAGAAGGTTACAACTAACATACGAGAATGCTTCACAATGGTGTTTTAAGTAAATTAAAAGATAATCTGTTGCTGTGTAATGTAAATTCTTAAAAAGAATTTCCGAGGAAGATAAATATATATTTTCTGTCGGATAAGAGAGCAGCTATTACAGCAAGGAATCTCGCATAAAAATGAATTTAAACTAACACCACTTTACCTTTCTCAAAACCAATCTATTCATACCCTGCCTTTAACAAAAGGCTTCGCTCCCTTCTGGGGCTCCATTGTGATGTACTCGAGCTGAGAGAGTTGCTGGCTGCTATTTTTAAGTGGGAATACCTCTAATTGATGGCTCATCTGACTGACACCTCACCGAGTTTACATGGATGCAACATTTGCCAAAGGTTTTCGTTCCCGTAGTCACGCATACGTTTCCTACTAGGTGAATTTCACTTCGCATCCCTTTTATCACCGAAATTGATTAATTGTATGTCATGTGTCGCCTTCAAAATAAAAATGATTTATTCCGGATTAAACTCAACTGACTATCACATGGAACTTGTTAGGGAGTGAACAGGAAGGGATCGCCGAAGAATTGAAAAAAATCTGTCGCTTTCTCTTTTTTCCTTTTTTAATCAGATTTTGTCGTCTCAATTCAATTAACTTTTGATATCCAGATTACCACACTCTGTTGTCCTGGATGGCTGACGCTTCTTTTGACAGCTTGCATCACAAACGCATTCTTCGGCCTTTTTCGTAATTCAAAATTTATCGAATTAGCACTTCATCAGTTCATAAATTTGACGGTAATGAAACGTCAATCGGAATTTCCCATTTTTAATGGGAGATTCCATTAAACCAAATAAAACCAAAAGCATTGGAGGGCTCTTTTGATAAAATGATTTTAACGAATATATACAGAGTGACAAAGTCAAAGTATCGATTCAAGCAACCTTACCTATATACAATTTGGTGCTGTTAAGGAGTTTCGAGAACAAAATGAAAATGAGAGGAAACTTTTAAAATTTATTTCAATTGAAAGTAAAGTCGATATTTAAATAAATAGTAGTAAATAATGAATATGGTGTTAAAAATGGCAACGTTTGTGCCTTTTGAAATAGTAAGCGTTTCAAAGGGATTTAAAATACACAAAAATGGCCACATTTATCGCATTTTTCTAAACGCCTGAATGAAAGGTGTCAAACACGACAACTTTTGTCTATATTTGTGTTGGTCACATCGAATGCCTTTGCGTACTTAAACTGGGTCTCATCGTATATGAAGGATTACCGGACGGATGCCCGAATCTATCCGAATGGACATTTGCCCGAAAGCCATTTACCCGAAAACTAATATCACGAATCCATATTCCCGAATCCATTTACCAGAAAAGAACTACGCCCGAATCCCGAAAATAAAAAGCAATTGTGATATTAGTTTAATTTGCACGTAATAATTATAATAATAATATTTATATTATTAAATGTGAATTTAAATATTATATTGTAACATTACAGCCTACATTTGAAAAAATTCTAGACGTCGTCCGTCGTTCTTAGAGTCTTGGTATCGTTGCGTTATTCTTCTTATTCTAGTTTGAATGTTCTTCCATTTTTTTCGGTACTACTTTCACCCTTCTTCCTAAATTACATTCTGCTAGAGGTTTCAGTATCAGCTTGTTCCTTCTGAAACTCTGTCAAGGCAGAATATAAATTGGGATGAAATTTTCCAACGACGATATGGAATCGGTTGTGCCAACCTTAGCTTAAATTATTTGTTTTGTGTAATCCTTCAACAGTCGCTTTATGTTGGTTCCATTGTTGAATTGTATAGCGTGGGGGTACAACTCTTCTTCTACCTCGAGCTGCGCGACCATTAACGTCGGTGTCTTCAACATATTGCACTAGCGGCATTAAGCATTAAATTGCGTAAGGAAAAGGCCATTTCTTTTTAAGTTCTCCTCTGACTAACCATTTTACCTTTTTTAACTAAGTAATTAGCTGCTTTAAAAGCAATAATCCTTACGATTCCTGGGAAGTACGTTAAGTTGCCGGCCCTGTTAAGGCCCTTTCAGGTAGAATTAATAATTAGGGTTGCGTTCGTTTCTGAAATATTGGGATTTTGGCAATAGTGATTTTTTTTTCGGGTATATGTCCCTTCGGGCAAATTGCGGTTAGGGATTTTGGATTCGGGAATTTGGCATTCGGGAAATTTTTTTCGGGTAAATGTCCCTTCGGGCAAATGGCCATTCGGGAAAATGGATTCGGGTTAATGGGTGGTAACGATATGAAGTATCTACTCAAGAGAGAAAAATAGAGATGTGACGTTGCCGGGTTTCGGTTTCACCCAATGCTTATATTAAATGAGAAATAATTTTGTTATGTCATTTAAATATGAATTTATTATAATTAAGTTTGGACACCTCGGTTTCAAATTTTTGCCATCGGTTTCGCACGAGCTGTCAAGTACGTTTTGTAGTTAAGACTAACCTGTGATTTACATTCGATATTTCGACATGAGCTTTTGCTTTAAACTGTGCCTCTTTTACCATATTCTACAGCAGTTATGCACAACACACGTTATGCTATGTCTAACGTCGGTCAGTCTCGTGCTCCTACAATATACGTAAATATACTGGACTATTTTTTATACATGCAATCCCTATACCTTGTCAACAAATTTTTAAGAAACGAAAAGAAACAAATGAGATTAAAAATCCCATTTTAATTATCAGAAATTTTGTTAATTTCGCGTTTTTATCGACTCTTATTATTTTTCATTGCCATCATCAATTTTTTTTTACATATGCTTTGATAGAAACATTAAAATACTGAACAATAAACATATCAATACAACTATCACATATGTTTATCATTATTCATATTTATGTATATTTATGTTTATCATATTTTAGCGTTTATACCTACGCGAGAATTACTACACGACACGAGTTGTCTTACTTAATTTATTTTGACCACTTAACAACGGTCCTTTTTTCGGGAACCTTCCTGATAGTGCTGGAATGCTCTACGGCTTTCCGAGAATTTCACCAGTTCCCCGAATCTATGTTGTTAGGAATTTCTTTGAACTCATTCCGACCAGCGTTTATCATTATGGCAGGCTATTTCGTTACAATATTATACTATATCAATAAAATTTTTGAAAATGTATTTAAAATTTCTGAACCACTTTTACTCGTGGCATTAGGAAGGAAAAGTCTTGAAGATTGTGTAAACTTTTTAACTCAATTTGAGTATTTTCTAGGGAATGTTCCATATTTTCATTTCATCAATTATTTCTGCAAATTTCGTGTGGAAATTTACTGTAAATGTAGCCCAGAACATGAACTCATTTTTTTTTTCAGTGAAATCACCAAAATATATCAACGTTATTGTTGATTATTGAACAATTGTATTGATACCTTGATTCTAACAAGATTTGTTCTCGTTTCTGGTTTATGTAAAATAAATTTGAAAGCGTCAACCTCACTGCAACTTGTCTGTAGAAGGTTGCAACAATTGGTTGGCCATAATCGGGTATACACCACAGCAAAAATTTACCCAATCAGGGTTAACGTTATTGTTATTACCAATCTTTGATATGATAATCGAAATTAAATTTTTAATGCAATCTCAAGTTAATCTCTGTGTAAAAAGAAATTTATAACTTTATTTATTTGTGGAATCATTAAACAACAACTTTAATGCATTTATATTACATATCCACCACCTAATATGTGGAGGATAAAGCGCCCTTTGATTCAGTCCTTTTAGATTGCTCAGATAACATTTCAAATTTAATAATTTAAATAAATTGTTGGAATTTCACTAAATAGGATTTGTATATTTCTTGTCTTGATCAAAACAAATCCTATGTTTTATGAAAGTATTCAGATTTCTTTGATTTCCGTAAAGAATCTAAATCTTGTTTTATGCGGGTCATGATTTCAAACTAGAAATAAAATGGAAATATTACACATTACATTTTACTTTTAAAACATTATTTCCTAAACTTACAGGTTAGAATTCTTTACCATTCTAAAAATATGACGCTTTAACCTTTCTGCTGTTTATAATTGAAACAGTCGTTCAGTTTATTCGATTATTCTGTATAGTGTTAAGTCTTTTGCGTTCATCTCCGCCAAATATGTACATCTCTCGTTGACACACTCATACTACAATATTCAACTGACTGCTTGAAAATCAAGACTAGTCCGAAATTGAAAAATCTTTTGGAAATGTTGTTAGATTTCTAAGAATATTGACGCAAAAGTTCAGTGACGAAGTTTCGTATTTTAAATTTTTAGCTACATTTGTGCTATCAAATATGATGTTATGAAGTTTACTGGAAATTTTCCGATCTAAATATGTAATAGAATTTTTTTTTCATAACTTTCAGAATAGACGTTGGACCGCTCGGAAATACCTCACAAGTCGCAATTTCACATGGTAACGAAGAAAGGTTTTGTATCTATTTTATAAATATGATTTCAATGTGATTTTTATAAAATATCGTGCTTGATAAGAGTACGTTATTTATACTACATTAAAATGGATATAAAGGAAGTAGGTAGAAAATATTAATTCTTAAATGGTGTGAGTCAATGTTAATAATTTTCTTATCATGGGACAATAAAATACAAACATCAGTAGGTACTCTTAACCTTTAATAGTATCCCTTTATTTTTTTTTGTTATTTGTCCCTTTAATGTCCTTACAAATTATAAGTAATTTTTCATTAAGTAATTTTTACAACAATTTGCAATTTTCTTCATTTTGTTGCATTTGGATTTTTTTGAATTTAATAAATTTAAAAGTCTTGTATACCATAAAATTTCTGTTTCTCAAACGAAAACAAAACACGCGGTTCTATTTTTCCTTCCAAAACAAAATAAAAATTGGAAGGAACCTAAATATCAAACATGTTTGTTTTACATTTTTGTAAAAACAGGATTGAATTTGAATTAATGAAGAATATTTCACAGAAATTACAAATTTTAAATAAACATTTTACTACAAATGTCTACTATATATTCAGTTAAATGCCGTAACGTGATCCTAAATAACTGTTGTCATAAATTTCATAAAATAATCTTGGCTATCTTTTAAATTTTCATTATTGTCTTTACTTGTTATGACTCTCGTGTCACTACTATACTGTATAAAATGTTAGTAGCATCCAATGCAACAGAAATTCCAATATCAGCCACTTTAACTTCTGTATTGTAACGTTTATTTTCTAATTTATTTACACTATCCTAATCATTTACTATACACTACTTAATGAACTAATTTATATAACACACTTAACTACTTCCTAACTAATTAATTCATATCACTCTTAAATGTAATTTATTTTTACTGGTCCGTTTTCCGCTTGTTTACTATGTCGCGCTTTCCGTCTAATTTTAATCTCTCCGGCCGCAAGCCCGCTTATATATATTTCAGTTGTGTTCGCGATAGTTCCTAAAATTACTAGAACCTTCTTTTTTTATGAAGAAAGGTTCAGAAGGTCATAAATCACTTTTCCTTAATGAGATGTTGCGGGAACGCTCCGATCGGTTTTTACTGCTCGCTCGCAACATTTTCAGCTATGCAACTTAATTGTTACTTAATGTCATTTATAAAGTGTATTTGTATTAATAGAGTATTCAAGGTAGGGGATCTTTGTTTAAGAAATACTTATAAGTCTAGCGTTCTTAAAATTAGATTATGCAATAATAAACATGATTTTTGTTTACTTATGAATAGTTATGTTCAATCTCCCAATTTCTTTAAAAGCTCCAACCTCCACCGAAACCACTTTCAAGGAAGTGAATCCAGGAAATAGACAGGGAAGGAAAGCCGAGTCGCACAGTACCGCAAACAGTTCATTACATTATGAAAAATTTTGAATGCATGTATACAAGGTGTCAGGCAAATGATGGGAGAAAACTCCCAGATATTGAATGTATGAGAAGACCGTATCATAATTTTTTTTCGAATCGAAGCATGATTTTTTTTCTTTTTGAAAACCCCTAAAAACCTCTCAGGTGTGTTGTGGTTGTGATTAATAGACAGTATAGTAAAGTTACCCAGGTGACAATGCTAAAAGTACCTATTTATTTCTTTATCAATTTAAAATTAAATTCTTTTACTATTAATTAAACATGTGTTAATTCATTAGATGATTGAAAAACTGTTCCGATTTATTTTTTTTTTCATTCTTCATTCTAGTCTATCTGCCCGCTTGCATGTTTTCGTTTTCTCCAACTTGCTACTCAAAAATACGGAATATACGGAATATATTTACCCAGTAGGCACCGGCTATTATAAAATGCAAATATCGCCCGTACCCGGGCCGGTCAGGTAATAAAATTAAAAATCTTAGTATCAAATAGCAATACATTGGGAGGGGTTTCACCGAATTATCGTTATTTTCATCGCTTGCGACATCTAGCGGATTTGTATATTTTCGGAGACGGGCGAAACAGCCTTAATAAGCGTAGCCGCGTTCCTTTGAGGAAAGCCGCCGACCGATAAGAGTAAACACGTCTCGCGCTGCTGTTTACATTTCGCGTTACAGTATGTATTACTATCTATTTCTTATGCCCGTTTGCACCAATTCTACTTAAATCAGTACATAGCAAAGTGATACTTAATGTTTAAACCTAGCTCAAAATTGTGTGTTTTGCACCAATTGCACTTAAAAAATATTTAGCTAAGGTACGGTGGAAGGTTGGTAGCACTTGGAATTATCATGTTTCGTGATTAAATTGTCAAGTGACAACTAGTCAGGTCGTCGTTTTGTGGTTATGTTTGTTAGTTGTTGTTGTTGTAATTGTTGTTACTCAAGGCCTATCAACTTTAAATAGGTTGCCTCAAGCGATCCTGACCTACCACAACAGCGCGCGACCGATCTACGTCACACGGCGACCGGCGATGCAAAAAATATGTACTTTGAAAAACTCAAAACTGTTGTCAATTACAAACAAAAAAGCCTGCCAAACGCCAAATTGTCAGAGTAATACAGAACATAGGTTAAACAACAGAGTTAGATTAAAATTGATTAAACACAGGTAATAAAACTCAGACCTGGGCCGCCAGTCTACGTCACGAACTCCGCCTCCCCCGCACGACCCCCTCGCCCGGGAGCTGTTCAATGAGGTAACCTATTTAAAGTTGATACGCCTTGGTTGTTACTTACTGCAACCTCTAAAATGAGCGAGAATTAAAGAATGGGAAGTGCCAATTACACTATCCAAGAAAAGTAACTCCTGAATCTGGTCAACTAATGCCAACTAAACAATCAAGAAATATTTATTTTACATATTGTATAAGATACTTACAAATCACAAGGATATTCTAAATGTTCATCAATTTCTTCCAGCAACAAAAGTGTGGTTGCTTTCGAGGTGCATTTAGTTCAAAAATAGCTTCATCATCTTCAAATATTTGCAACATTTCTTTGCTTCTCAAAATAAACAGCACAAAACCGTTAAAACCTCTATACAAAACAAAGTTAAGTCAGAGTTAAACAGAGAATATTCTTGGCTTAGTTAAACCTCATACTAAGGTGAGCTTAGTGGCGAAATGTCACCATGTGCAATCCATTTTTTGAATTAAAGTGTTACTTAGGGTTAGGTGTAACTGGTGCAAACGGGCATTATACGCATAAATAAAGTGTTTAGTGGTTGGAATATTATTGTAGCCATTTGTTGCCATAACACATTAAAAATAACTTCTAAATGATTCCAAGGTTACCAAGAAGATTTGTAAGATAGAAAAAATCTAATAGGGGATTCTCCTACTTTATATAGGTCTAGTACATATATTTAAAAATTTTATGCATCATATACATCCCCAAATGCATATTTTCTTAAATGAAAGTAACATTAGTGTACAACTCAAACATAGTAGCAGGTGACCCTTTTTTTTTTTTTTTAATACAGGGAAAAATCGTTTATGGAGAAAAGTTGAGATGAATAGCCATTATCGAGACGAGAAAGTCAATCGTAAATGGTACTATACACCGCAACTGATACTGTGGGGGTCCGTTCGGTTACCCACTAAAAAACCCTGTCTTCCGATGTTACTGTGTGTCTTCGGCTAAGTCTAGCTTGTTTAAACCTGTATTCACAAAATTTATTACGAGAGTTTAAAAATCAAACAAATCATTACTAAATGACAAACGCATGTGTAATTTTCTGAGCTCCCCGAAAATCCCTTAGCAGTAGATAAGTTTATGCGTAAAACAAAGAGTATCAATCGCATTTCCAGTTAAAGTTTAGTGCCACAATTTTTATTTTTATTTTCTCTTTACATTTTATTATTCATATAAATTATTATTATTATTATTTATATTTATTAACTTATTATAAATGCCGATATATCAGATCAGTTTCTGTTATTATTTTTTCTGTAAATTCAAATAAACACCATTTTGTCATTTATTTTTAAGAGTTTAAAATTTCATCAAGTTTCTGATCAATTTCAACATGTGGCAAATATCGAGAAAGTTAGAACCATTCTCAGGTTAATCACGATGTCAGGTTAAGTATAATGACCCATTTACACCTGACGAGAGCACTGTACATATATTAAAATGAATAGTGCTTATCGCATAACAAAGGTGCTCCGTTCAGACAGTGGAAAAAATAAAATTCATAGAATAAAAAGGACGGAACTACGAGAAGAATAATTAGCTAGCTAGAATTTATTAAGACGCTGTCAGTTAGGTTTAAATACGAAAATTTTTAATAAGAGTAGTATATGTTAAGTATAATCTTTTAATGTTTGATGTAAAGATGATTGATGTTAATAAAGTGCTTATGATACCACTCTTTAATATTATAAAATTAGTAGTAATTCAAAATTTGTGAAACTTGTCTCCATCTGACAACTACGCGCTTATTTTTTCGCATAAAATATACATGGTCCCTTTTTCGGACCAGGTAAACCTGACCATATCTGGCCCCAATTCGGATGTGTCCCTCGGCCGAGCAAAATGGTCGAGAGACTAAATATAAATCATTTCTATTTACTCGGTTCAGTAGTACATGCTCCACTGTTACAAGACGCTATACATATATACTATCAAAATCCACATATGTAGTACAACTTTCCGCTAGTACAAGATTACTTAAACAGTAGCATTTGTTTATTAATAAAACGCGTGTATAGTCCTAACAAAGTTACTTGGGCACTCTTGAGAATAAAGCAGAATGCCGATGTACCGAGCACGAAATGTCTTTATTAAAACCAAGATTGCATCTAACCATCTACTTTCTCAAGTTTGCTACTTCGGTCGAACTTGTGACTGAGCTGACAATTCGTTCGGTGTATATGGGCCTTAAGGGTTGGCATGGTTGCCAACGAGCCTAAATAGGGGATGTGTGTATGTACGTAAGTATGTTCTACATAGGCACCGCCGTGCCTCGAGGGATCTGTAAATGCAACATATAGTGGGATCTCGATAAAGCAAATTACCCATACATCGAATTTTTGTTAGTCCCACTGTGGCAGATGTTTTTAAGTTGGTAGCGCTCCAACCGAAAAATGTAGCCTAACCCAACCATAAATTAGGTTGGTGAATATTAGTAAATGTGTTCCATTTTTTTGATGGACAAATTCTACTAACCGGAGTATTCAAAGCGTATACGTTTCAAAAAGCCCTTGTATATCATTATAAATAAACTCGGCTTTCTCAACCCGAAATCGTATTTTCAGTGCGTCATGCAGCGAGTAGTAACGGAAAATATGGCGGACAAAGTTACCATTCAATTTTGATTGTTTTCTTTAAACAAGTCTCAAAAAAATTAGCTTGATGTTGATAAATTTTATGTCAAATACCTTTTTACTTTTTGAGTCTTTATCCCATATTTTTGTCCGGCAATTTTTTTATATTTGTCATTTCATTATTTTTCTATTAGAGTAAACCTGGTCAAAAATTTCACACTTGACACCAAATTAACGACCCTCCGGGCGCCTTGAAAGAAAACGCCCCATTTTCATAAATTTTCCAATATAGAATGTTGCAGACTGGTCACAATGCAACTATACTCGAAGTTACAGCCTGATATTAATTACTTTAGAAATGATACGCCGGCCCAAATACCATTATCATTTAGACACAAAAACTAAAATTGGAGTACTTGCCGTAGCAAATGCTGATATCAAACACGTTCAGCTCTAAATATGTTGGCATTAAAAGTACTTCACCGTTATTGAGAAATTAGCATTTTCTGTGATTACAAACATTAAAGGAAAGTTTATGTATTTTGAAATGCTTTCTATTATTAATTCTAATTAACGATGTGTCCCAATAAATCTTCTCAAATTATTCCCGTAACATTTATCTTGGAAAAAAATACTGAAAATCTTCAATTTGTATTTTTATTAGGACGTAATTCTGCTGTGTCTGCTTTCCTTAAATTCGCCTGCTGTCCACTCTTCATTAAAACAGGAATTTGGACTTCCCAAAGGCAATCCAAATTGTTTAAGAATATAATTGAAGGTTATTAAAGGCAATTTTGTGGTATTACATCAAATATTCAATGATTGGACGTATTGTTAACACACAACTAATCTAACATATGAAGCAGACTGTTCTTATGTGTGTATTTATGCATATCTGGAAATGTAAAGGCACTTCTCGATTACATGAAAAACTGAAACTGTGCACTCTCACACTTTGGGTGCCGAGTATGTCCGGAAAACTCCGAATACCCCGAAGTGGTACATAGGGGCGACATTTATTTGTGTATATTTTATTTAGAGGTACTTCTCGAGTAATTAGCACTTTTAAACTGTGCACGGTTACAAGCTTAGGCTCCCGAGTGGCTCAAAAAAACTGAAAAAATCCGACTTTCACTTGCCCAGGTGGTGGAAAGTGGGGTGAAAATTATGCAAAAGTTAGTAAATAGCTAAGAAATGAAAAACTTGGTACGGTTATGTATTGGGCGCTCAGATGTGTCAAAAAATCCAATACTCCCAAATTTCAAATGCTGAGGGGGTGAAAAAGGGGTGAGTTAGGACGACCTCCGAGCCAAATGGGATATATCACCTGGTCTATTAATATAAGGATTGCATACGATGATGTGAGAACTTTCGAGCCCATATTTTATTAATTAGTTGAACTGAAACCACCAGAAGGATTATGACAAGGGAGCCATTCTAAGCCCACTACAACACACGGTGTTGCAAAATTATCTCAGCAACGGTATACCATTGGGTAGTAGATATAGTTCTGAGAATAGTTTTTCTCTATAATTTTTTAGTGGACCACTAGTTTTCTCGTAAAACAGTTGAAAATTCATAATTCGACCGATGGTAACCGATTGGTTAGTACCTGTAGCTACGAAAAAAATATGATATGCGCGAACATTTTACCAAGCCAGTTTTCGCCATGTGAGTAAGCAGACTAGTACGTGTTTCGCTAGTTTCCCGCTAATAAGGGGTACTTTTCATCAAAAATTCGGAACCTACTCGTCTTGATAAAAGTGTTGTAAACGATAGTTGCATTAGCATAATCAACAGTATATAAATAGAGTCAAACCAATTATTTTTTTGCAACAATACAACAGTTTGGTTGCAAACGAACGCAAGCCCCTTTAGCTGTGCGCTCAACAGACAGGCTTCCACTGAAAAATGGTAGAGAAAATTAGTTGCAGTTTTATACGAACTATCCCATGGTATGCTGTAAATACGATAATGCCACAACGCCCTGCAACAAAAAAAAAATCCCCAATAGTACACAACATAGTACTACCAAAATAGTGCGAACACAAAATATGGAACAATATGTATTTTAGAGACTAACTATACCCGTACAATTGTTTGTAAGAATCGGACAAGCCGAAGATGACTAGTATTAGTTGTTAAGTTACTCTCAAAATTAAATAGTGTAGTGACGTCATTGGTGCTCGAGTAGATAATATATTAAAAGTTATCTGGGCTTCCTAAAACATAGCGAAAAGTGTAATAATCGATATACGCTCAATGAACTTATTTTGGTTGCTATATTAATAGTCTGCTTAATTAAACGGATATAAGTGAATTTAACTTAATACTAAGAACCGCTGAAGTGAGTACAAGTTTTGTAGGTAGTAAAAGATTTCTTTAGTTTTAGGGGAAGTTCTCGGAATAATATTCAGGAATTGAAAAGCGGCGATGTGTCCATAGGAATACTTTCTCATATTTTTTATTATAAGTATTCTGTGGTATAATAAATATCCAATGTTTAAAAAATTTTTCGGAAGGAATTTAGAAACAAATAAAAAGAAACGAAAAAAACAATGTGTACATTGCCCCTTAGAGAAAATTCAGTCAAAATTGTTATTGAATTTGATTACATATATTGAAGAGTAAAATAAATATTCAAAGTTAATTACAGTTCTCGAGGCTGAAAAACAACAAGAGTAAAGTGCCTTTCACAGACAATTTTGAGAAAATATGGTTTGACTTTATTATACAATTTCAGTAGTAGATTAAATGTTCAAAGTTTAAAAAATCGTGATGTGTTCATCAGAGTACTTTCTCATATATAGGGTGTTTCAATATGCGTTTGCCAAATCCGAACGGGCAATAGATACGGTTAATTTAAGCAAAAAAAAGTTTATTTTATACTACTTCAATGGTAGAATATATATTCTAAATTGAAAATAAATTCTTGTAGCAAATTTTGAGAAAAATTCAAAAACCGAAAAACCACAAGTATAAAGTGCTTTTCACAGATGATTTAGCCAAACACGTTACAAACCGTTTTATACATATTTAATTGCACAATAAATTTTCAAAGTTTAAAAAGAATTCTTGGAACGAATTCCGAGAATAATACAAAAAACCCAAAATCGACAAGTATAAAGTATCCTTCACAGAAGATTTAGCCAAAAACGTTAGAAAACTTTTTTGTACGTATTTAATAGTAGAATAAATATTCAAGGTTTAAAAAAAATTCGTTGAGTGGATTACGAAAAAAATTTAAAAAACCGAAAATTGACAAGTATAAAGTGCCCTTCACAGAAGATTTAGCCAAAATCATTAAGAAACTTTTTTATAGGTATTTAATCGTACAATAAACATTCAAAGTTTAAAAAAAATTCTTGGAGCGAATTTCGAGAAAAATTCAAAAAACCGAAAAATGACAAGAGTAAACAATCCTTTTATCCTGGCCGATTTTAATGAAAAGCTTATTCTGACGTCCTGGTATGGTACAAAGTGTAAATACAAAGTTTTGACCGTTTGTGGTTTTTTGTTTTTGAGAAAATCCTACCACAGACACACATACACACATACACACATACACACATACACACATACATACAGACGGTTTTCCAAAAACATGTTTTTTGGACTCAGGGGACCTCAAAACGTTCAGAAATGCTAATAACTCAATTTCGAAAAATCGACCCGATTACAATACTCTCTCATATATGAGTACCTCATATGAGAAAGTAAAAATAGTGGAGTGGATTTTGAGAAAATTTTTAAAAATCCAGAAGTGATAAGTGTAAAGTGTTCTTTAGAGAATATTTTGTCAAAAACGTTATGGTACTTTATTATACACATACGAACATTTTTTAAAAACATTTTTTGGACCCAGGGGGACCTTACAACGTCTAGAAATGTTAACTCTAATTCGAAAAATCGACCCGATTACAATACGTCTTCTGCATGAGTGACCTATACGAGAAAGTAAAAAAGTTTATACGTTCATTATAGTATAATACTGGTATATTAAGAAATATAAATAAATAAAAAATGTAACTTCTCTAAGTTACTATATTTTGTGAAAGCACCATATTTTCTTGCTGGTTCAGGTGTGGAATATTTTGATAGCATTTAAGCCTTCAACATAACTATTAGGTAACAGAAATGCGGCACACACACCGATCGCACGATTTCTTTACTTAGCCCCAATTCCTCCTTTTTGAAAAAGTCCCTACCCCGCACGTAGTATATTTAAGTTGAAAACTATGCGCTATAAATTAAGTTATTTAAAAGTGACTAAAATGGGATATGTGCACACATCAAGTATATGTACTTAAGAGCTTCGTTTGTTCTATTACAAAGATAGGAGTCCAACGTCAATCGACTAAGAAAATATTGACGATGGCTATATTTATTTTTATTTCACGTGATATTTATCCATGATCATACTCGGCTTGCTGGAAAGAAAAATAATTTCCGCTTAAACAAACAAAAACAGGCCAGTCGATAATTTCGCGTAGTTGATTCATCGATCAAATATACGAAGCAGAATGGCTCTGGCCGATTTTCAGACCCCTGATTTTTAAGTTTCAAGATAAGGCATAGTTTGCCCATACAACAGGGTCGTAAAATATTGAGCCAATAAAGTAAGGATAATGCGATAAGCAGCTAAAATCATAACCTCATTTTAACTACGTCTGAGAATTTTTAGAGTTTAAATGGGAATTATGGTATTATGCGTAAAAATACCTCAATACTTTGTAGCCTTGAATTTCGTTCGGAACATTTCCGCCAACCGTTGTTACTCCACCGCAAACTATGAAAGATGGTTGCGGTTAATATCGGGTAATTCCCGGAGTATAACTTTCTACACATTTATTCGTATATCAAACTATAGAGTACATAAGGGCCTACAAAGTGGCCATGATAATAATTTCAAAAAAAATGTCATTAACTCAATTATTGCGCGAGCGTTGATTCAGATTCACGCGTAATGGTGTTACTTACTAAGCTGTAACTCCGAAAGTATAAATTTCTGAATTGGTTGTATATCAAAAGATAGATGAAATAAGAGCCTTTAGCCATAGCAGGAATTTCCGAAAAATGTCAATAATTGAGCTATTGCTCGAGCGTTGATTTTGATTCACATGTAATGGGACAACTCCGGAAGTATAACTTTCTACGCTTTAATTTTTACAACAAAAAGTGAACGGTCTAAAGCCTATGAAATGGTAATAGTGAGAATTTCTAAAAAAGTTAATAACAACTATTTTGAGATTTTCAGTTCAGGTTCACATATAATTGATTTACTTAATCAGCTGAAACTCCGGAAGTGTAACTTTATAAACTATGTTTTTATACCAAACAATAGACTACATAAACACCAACAAAACAACCATAGTTGAAATTTCAAACAAAAATATATTGCGCGAGCGGCGATGCAGTTTCATATTCTTTAAAAATTCTTACTACGACCATTTAATAGGCGCTGGTGTCCTCTATCTTTTGATACAGAAACATAAGTGTAGAAATTTATACTTTCGGAATTACAGCTAACTAACTCGATTGCAAATAAATCTGAATCGAAAATGTCAAAAATTTTATACCTTTGTAGTAAGATTGACAAAGCCGACAATAAATTGGCGAAAGCTTTCAAAGTGTATAAAGATTACGTTTTCTTAATGCCCCCAATTAAGGCTGCTTCCCGCTAAATTTAACTTTTTTGGTTAACTTAGTCCAGCTGGTTTCCGTGTGTAACAAAATGGGATTCTACGAAGAGGTGACTCGAAGGTACGGTGCTCACTGTACGAGACTCCTGAAGAAATGGGCGAACACTAACATTAAGCTAGCCACACAAAACAACAGAAAGATCTTCTTACTGCAATGCGAAGACTTGTCTCCCAGACACCTCACTGATCGTGCCAGGACAATCTTCCACCTAATCGACGTCCAAACAGGACGGACAGGACAACAAGTGTATAACGCACAAAAAAAGATTAACCACCAAAGTTCTTAGTTTAGAAATTAAGGTGACCCATGAAAACATTCGTAGGAATGAGATTCTTAAACACACTCTAGAAATAGAGATAAGAGATACAATTCCTTATAACACATGGCAAACTTTCCTACATATCCAAAGGAAAACGTACAACAATAAATTACAATTAGTTAAAGCTAATAATATAAGGAAATTCGACTCTCTTAAGTTACAAGCTAAACCGAACGTAAAGATCAAAAATAAGTGGTTGAAGAATCTCACTCAGATAAATGTTCCTACAGTAGTTAAGAATTTACTATTATTAGGCCCTAAGTTTTGTGTACCTCTTACTAGGGATGATATCTCCATCAAACATTTACTGGCTGACGTTGAATTTGCAGTATCTCATGTACAGAATAACGTAAAGAAGAACATTTACGTCACAAATTTGTAGTGTCATCGTCATCACAAACTTTCTACACTATAATAACCAGACATTTAACGAATTTAACAACTGGTACAAAACCACAAGAAAGTTACTTAATGAACACTCAGAGTTGATAATTGTCAAAGCCGATAAAGGCAATAAAACAGTATTAATGTACATAGATCAATACATAGCCCTATCGGATAAACTATTAGAAGATCAAAAATATTATAAGTTAATACCAAAAATCCAACGTCCACCATCCAACAAAAATGCAACAAATGGGCGAGTCACTTAAAGAACACAGGAGAAATCCCTGAAGAGGTTGGCAAAAGGTTAATGTGGTATGGGGAGGGGCTCCACGGTATTATAGCTTACCGAAAATACACACACCCACGTTATCGATGAGACCCATCATTTCTTCAATCGCAGCTCCTAATATTATGTTAGCTAAGTTTATCACGGACATCCTAACAACGGCCTATAATAAAGGTAATGAATTTTATGTGAACGACTCTTTTGAATGTGCAAGGTTTATTAATAACTTCAAATTACCTGAAAGATATGTCATTGTTAGCTTGGACATTGTGTCACTGTTTTCGAACATCACGCTAGAATTAGCGATAAAAAGCATCGAAGAACATTGGGAAGATATAGAACACCATTGCAACTTAACTAAAGTCACCTTTATTAAAACTCTAGAATTAGTTTATATCTCCACTTATTTTGTGTTCAATGGGAAGTTTTACAAACAAATATTTGGAACCCCCATGGGTTCTAAAGTATCACCTATCATTGCTCAATGTGTCATGGACGACTTATTCAAGGAAGTCATACCTAAGTTACCAAGGTAGATCGTAGACGATCTAATATGTGCAATCTCTACTGGACAGGAACAAGTCATATTAGATATCTTTAATTCATATAACAACAACATACAATTCACTTAGAGAAAGAGTCGGAGAATAGTGTCCCGTTTCTAGATTCTAAGTTGATTAGAAACGAAGAGAATGAAATTATATTAGACTGGTATATTGATTTTAGGGTTAAAAAACCGCATCAATTGTATATCGCATCCTCCTTTGAGGGAGGGTAATTTAAAACGAAATGAGGCACTCTGGGAATGACCCAGAGGGGAAGCATAGCTTTATATAATATATATATATATATATATATATATATATATATATATATATATATATATATATATATATGGTACGTTCCACGCTGAATTTAGATTTTTTTTTAGATTTGGCCCAAAATCAACTAAAACGGTCCTTTTGGGCCCCCAAAACTCCCCCTAAATTTTTAGGGCCCCACGTGGAGTAGAACTTAAGTTATGGACAATTGAAAATTGAAATTTTCAGGTTCGGCTCCAAAACCAAAAATTTTCAATCATCCATAACTTGTAAAATACCCATTTTTATGAAAAAAGTTTCAAACAAAAGTTGTTTGCAATACTTTAAACTTTTGGAAACTGCTAAAAAAAGTTCATCCGACATGGTTCACTATTCACGAGTCTTGGCGCCATTAGTCGTCAGGCCGCCAAAAAAAAAAAAACATTATCAGCTTTCCCGACCAAAAAAATCAGGAGCGTAGCTGGATTCGATACAAAACTTTTGAGCCCAAACAGAAGTTAGCCAGACCTAAGGGCCCCGAGAAAAAAAATGGTTTTCAGGTTCAGCTTCAAAACCAAAAATTTTCAACCATCCATAACTTGTAAAAATACTCATTTTTATGAAAAAAGTTCTAAACAAAAGTTGTTTGCAATGCTTTAAACTTTTGGAAACTGCTAAAAAAAGTTCATCCAGCACGGTTCACTCTTGACGGGTCTGGGCGCCATTATTCATCAGGCCGCCAAAAAAAAAAATATTCAGCGTTCCTGACCAAAAAAATCAGGAACGTAGGTGGATCCCATACAAAACTTTTGAGCCCACACAGAAGTTCGCCAGACCTAAAG
Source organism: Cryptocephalus moraei (assembly GCA_946251905.1). Classification (NCBI taxonomy): domain Eukaryota; kingdom Metazoa; phylum Arthropoda; class Insecta; order Coleoptera; family Chrysomelidae; genus Cryptocephalus; species Cryptocephalus moraei. Next base: position 13,491,143 of record OX276453.1, on the reverse strand, counting down.
GCTGGTCCCAAATTTGAAGATTTGTATTGAAAATTCAAATTTCCAGAACAATTCTTGTGGAAGTTTGCTTCAGCGTTGTCGTCAACCGTTGTGGACCTTCAAAAACATCAACAAGAGCAACAATTTGGATGAGAGTCGCTTCTTGGATAAAAATATGCGTCAAGCGAAGTCGTCTGGGCTCAAAATTCAAGTATTTTGAGGAATTTTGAGATTTTGAGCCGCCGGGGACTTGGAAAATGCTCTACTTATATGAAAATAGCATGCCATCCTTAGTGATGTTGATCCCCAGCAACTTCTAGAAAAAATGTCGCTCATGGTTTGATATTGACTGGCAAACAGTGGATTTCTGGGGGCTCAATGGAATTTTTTTGATATCAAGGGATTTTTGCCGGATTTTACCTTTTTTTTTCTCGGAGCCCTTTGGTCTGGCTAACTTCTGTTTGGACTTAAAAGTTTTGTCTCGGATCCAGCTACGTTCCTCATTTTTTTGGTCAGGGGAGCTGATAATGTTTTTTTTTTGGCGGCCTGACGACTAATGGCGCCAAGACTCATCAATAGTGAACCATGTCGGATGAACTTTTTTTAGCAGTTTCCAAAAGTTTAAAGCATTGCAAACAACTTTTGTTTAAAACTTTTTTTCATAAAAATGGGTATTTTTACAAGTTATGGATGGTTGAAAATTTTTGGTTTCGAAGCTGAACCTGAAAACCATTTTTTTTTCTCGGAGCCCTTAGGTCTGGCTAACTTTTTTTTGGGCTGAAAAGTTTTGTATCGAATCCAGATACGCTCCTGATTTTTTTGGTCAGGGGAGCTGATAATGTTTTTTTTTGGCGGCCTGACGACTAATGGCGCCAAGACTAGTCAATAGTGAACCATGTCGGATGAACTTTTTTTTAACAGTTTCCAAAAGTTTAAAGCATTGCAAACAACTTTTGTTTAAAACTTTTTTCATAAAAATGGGTATTTTTACAAGTTATGGATGGTTGAAAATTTTTGGTTTTGGAGCCGAACCTGAAAATTTCAATTTTCAATTGTCCATAACTTGAGTTCTATTCCACTTGGGGCCCTAAAAATTTAGGGGGAGTTTCAGGGGCCCAAAAGGACCGTTTTAGTTGATTTTGGGCCAAATCCTGAAAAAATCTAAATTCGGCGTGGAACGTACCATATATATATATATATATATATATATATATATATACATACGTCATGTACAGAAACGATCGGTAGCCCACAACCGCCACCCCTAGAGCAGAGAACCGACAATACAAACAATTGTAACACGGGTTGCTACTAAATAGTTAGCGCGGCGATATAATTGGCCGTGACGGTCGTGACTATCGCTCGGTTTTTCGGCGATAACACCTCTCGCCGATTCAGCGCTTCGAACGAAACCCGCCATAAGAAAGCTATGCTTCCAAACAAGTTGTACAATCTTTTATTGGACAACTCTTACCCCTCACCAATGTTAAAGAAGCTCATCGTTTCAAATCCAGACGTACATAAACCAAATAATTCAAGCATGTCTATTTTTGGGAGAAGAAACTCAGTTAATAACGGGGAACCATATAATTCTTTGCACATTGAACCAAAAAAGTACAGGTCACTACCTTTTATAAGGGATGTAACCCTAAGGTCATTGATGTACTGAAACAAGAACGTGACATTGTAATAGCCACTAGGTCATTAAAAAATTTGGATAATTTGCTTAACAAAGTTAAGGGCCCTACAAACGTGTTAGATAAAACTTACGTGGTCTATAAAATCGAATGCAATAATTGTGATAAGGCATATATTGGGATGAAGTCCAGAAACCTCAAAGCGAGAGTGACCTCACATAAAAGCGACATTTCCAGACGTAAAAAGATGTTTGCGCACTTTCCTCTCATATTGACGTCACTGGACACCACCCCAATTTCAATCACATCAAAGTCTTAACTGCAGAAACGAATACGTTTAAAAGATCATTCCTGGAGATGGCTTACATTCATAATGGAGAAAACTTGATGAACAAGAAAACATATGTTCAAAACTTAAACATCATTTATTCAAATGTACTTACTATACCTTGATTACATCTACCACCATAGGAGAAACCCAAAACCGAGACGAACTGGGGAGAGTTTCTGTTAACAGTTAGTGGCAGTAACTAGTAACAGAAATCTTCCCTAAGTTTTTAGGGTTCAATTCCCTAATATGTCGCTTGGCAACAGATATGGTGTGTTTGGTTGCAAAGTAAGAGTCTCTTTTTTCCGTGTTTGCAACAAGTCAAGGTAACTGAATTTGCCATAAGAGTGGTACTTGTGAAATTGGTATGTCCATCTCAAGGATCATTTAAACATACAGTTTCGTTTTTTGTCTTAAGACTTTTAAGAGAATTGCAGTCCTATGTGAACATCCATTTTGAATGAAAGTTACATCCATGTTGTCATTTTGTCACTTGGCACGATATACATCAATCATTAATCAAAAAGACCTTTCTGTAATGTTGTTTTGGCGAGTTTTATAATTTCTCGCACACTGTGAGTGTTATTTATTCTTTAGTATTAAATAATGTTTAACTACCTTTTGTACCTTTGTAGTAAGATTGACAAAGCCGACAATAAATTTATCAAAATGTAAAGAGATTACGTTTTCTAAATGCCCCCAATTAAGGCTGCTTCCCGCTAAATTTAACTTTTATATATAAAAATATGTGTGGAAAGTTATACTTCCAGAGTTGTAGCGTATTAAGTTAGTCGAGTACACGTGGATCGTAAATCCCCAAATAGCTCAGTTATTAACATTTCTTTGGAAATTCTTACTATTACCGTTTATAAGCCCTTATACCTTGTACGTTTTGTGGTAAAAATTAAGACGTAGAAAGTTGTACTTCCGCAGTTAACCCATTATACGTGAATCTAAATTAACGCTCGAGTCATAACTCAGTTATTAATACTTTTTGGAAATTGTTACTGTGGCCCTTTTATAGGCCCTTGTGTCCTCTATCTTTTGATATAAATATATACGTGTAAAAAGTTATAGTTTCGGAGTTACAGCTTAATAAGTAACCCCATTACATGTGAACCTGAATCGATGCTCCCGTAATAGCTGTTATTGACATTTTTGTGGAAATTATTATCATGGCCACTTTTAGACCTTTATGTACTCTTCCGTTTACTATAAGAATAAAGGTGTAGAAAGTCATATTTCCGGAGTTATCCACTATTAACCGCAATCATCTTTTATAGTTTGCGTTGAAGTAACAACCGTTGGTGGAAATTACTCCCGTACAAAATTGGACGATAACTTCAGACACATTTCGAAGAGCACGGTTTCAGCAAAATTATACACGGTCCATTGACTTCGCCGTATAAATACAATTGTTTTCTTGTTTCAATCCTGGTATATTTCAAAATCAGATTAAAACACATTTAAGAAAAAAAAATAAAACTCGAATTAACTAACTCTTACATTTATCAAGTATGATACAGTATCAGCACAGTCTATGATACCATCTATCAATCTAGATATATCTAAAGTGTGGTATCAGTTATGAAAATACGAGGTCTGTAAATAAAGTTATGACACTGGTAGTGTGGCATTCGTTATGGTAAGACTGACAACACGAGACTAAAGGGGACGACTCATCCGCCGTTTCAACTCTCTAAAGCAGGGATGAGCAAACTTTTTTTGGGTCGGGCCACTTACAATTCTGAAAATTTTGTTCGGGCCGCATATGAGAAACTCAAACACATATAGCAAACAACAGTAGCAAGTAGGCTTACTATATTGTTCTATGACCACAGAGATTACATTCTATCCTGTAAAGTTACTGTACTGTACTATGAGTGTGTTTTCTCGAATGACGTTCTATTTATTAGTTGAATAGGAATAGGTTTGCAGGAGCTTGGCGGGCCGCACGTTGCATGACGACGGGCCGCGGGTTGCTCATGCCTGCTCTAAAGCGTTCTGAAAATTAATGGCATTAATTCGACCAGTCTATCAGGCTTGTTTCAGACTTGGGCATGGTGCCCAAGTCTTTTGAAAAACTTCAGCGGGCCTACATCGACAGTGTTTTGATAAAGCCTCAGACTTTCGGTGGTTTAAAGCATTTTCAAAGTGCATCAGAAGGGAAAAGTGAGTTGCTATTTTGGAATCTATTCAAAATGATCCACCGTCATTACGTCATTATGGGTGACCAGTAGTGGATACGATTCGGAAACCAAGAGTTAGAGTACGGAATTGAATATTTCAATCTCTCTAAGGCAAAAAAAGCAACAATGGGCGAGTCAGAGATCAAAAGATGTTAATTTGCTCTTTCGATAACCGGGGAATTGCTCACATAGAGGTAGTGATTCAAATTTGTGACAAACATTTCTGTAGTTCCTCAGTGTTTTTATTTGTTCTATCTACCTTCTTGTATCTTTTTGGCTGTAAACGACCAGGTAAAAGCTATATCAGTACACGTGTTCCTGCACTGCTATGAGGAGTGCAGAAACGTCCCCGACACCATATGCTATGGCAGTTATTTTTTGAAGGTGGCAATGTTGAATCGTAATTGTTTTGCAATAAAAAAATTAAAAAAAATTGAAAAAAAATAGAATTTTTTACGTATAACATCCTTGCAGCAACAAACATATCACCTCAGGAACTTGGACAGGTAGAACGCTGATGCACGAAGCCAGTGGTTGTAGGTTGAAGTTCCACTTAGGTTTGTTAATTTTTAGAAAATTTTAGTGCATATTGTAACTGCTGCTCCACTAATGACGATGACCGCTCTTGGGACTTATATAATACTCGTGAAGAGGTACAGTCTCAGTAATTTTAAATTTACTTAAAAATGTAAAAAGGCGATTTTTTCTTTTCATGCGACTTTCCGGCCCCCTGGATAGATCTGACGATACGAAACAGCTTATTCGCTTGTAAAATCTTATGAGTATCGAAAAATAACCGGAATTTTTTTGATCCTATGTTTAGTTTCTAAGCTCGTTTTCGTAAAATATTTCGATTTCGTTATACCAATTGTTTAATAAATAGTTTATTACAGTTTTATATAAAACTGAAATAGATATCATTATTCCACATATTTGAAACCTATTAAAGACAAAACACTTTCTATGCACAATGTCATTTTTTTGGAGAGTTTCGGTCTAGCTCACTTTTATTATAGTAGATTGCTATATGTTGATCGACTTGTTTCTGTTTTATTTTTTTAAAATAACCGGAATTTTTTTGATCCTATGTTTAGTTTCTAAGCTCGTTTTCGTAAAATATTTCGATTTCGTTATACCAATTGTTTAATAAATAGTTTACTACAGTTTTATATAAAACTGAAATAGATATCATTATTCCACATATTTGAAACCTATTGAAGACAAAAAAACACTTTCTATGCACAATGTCATTTTTTTGGAGAGTTTCGGTCTAGCTCTCTTTTATTATAGTAGATTGCTATATGTTGATCGACTTGTTTCTGTTTTAATTTTTTTCTAAGCTGACACTTACATTGTTGAATAATATATTCGAAAATTACGTGCTTATAGTTATTTCCTGGTAAAAAGGCTTAAATCATGAGACAGGACGATTCAATAGTGTAAGTGTTAACAGTTTTTAAAAGGAAATATATTTATAGAACGGGGTGAATACCTCAATATTCCTGAAGTGGCTCATGAAGGTAGATAAAAATTTTCTTCACCACGTGTAAAGCATATATTTATATAAATCTACATTTTGTGTTATTAGTTCTGAAATTTAAAATTATAAATGTCTACTTCTACTTAACTTCATAAAGCTTTTCTACCTACCTATAGCAGTAGTAAAATAACTTTCAATATATGTGACTTCTCTAAACATAAACAGTATGCAGGGTTGGACTGGAATATCTCTTTATGGCTATGGGTAAAACATCACAAGAAAAATCGAAGGATTTTCATTAAATTTGCAGAGTGTAAAAAATGTAGCTTTTTATTTGTATATAACGTACTTATATTATTTTCAAACACTTGAAACCTTCTAATTACATTCTTGGGTTGGTTAAAAGAACTACGTCGGATGTTGACACACTGCTCTGTTTACACAAGTATAGGTAACGCGCAATCAATGTACTATAACCAGTGTTGTTAAGTAATTAATTACAATTACTTAAAAAAGTAATTGAATTACTTTCATTGTAATTGAAGCAGTAATTAATTACTTGCTTTCCAATTGTAATTGACTAGTAATTCATTTACTCGTTTCGGTACAATTACAATTACATTTTCAATTACTTTTCACAATTACATTCTACAAAAGTGCTTTTAATATTTTTAGTAGGTAATATGTAAGTAGCTTAAAGTTGCTCATTGTGGGTTCTGACTACCTGGTTTCTTTAACGCAACTCTATCCCTGTCCCAACCAGTGATTAGCATTAACGATTATCTTTAATAAACAACGAAGTTTTTTGTAACTCTTCGTTTTTTGACCTTATGGCATAATCATAATTATCTATTATAATTTTAACAAGTATATTTACAGTACTTTTTACAGTTACTACTTTTTAGAGTTTACACTTTTTTACGAAAAAGTTTAAATTCACACTTTTGTTACGGAAAAGCAGAGATTTACACTTTTTTACCAAATTTCGTAAAAAGAAGGGTAAATTTACACTTTTTTACGAATTTACTTAAAAAAAAACCCATGGCATGATAGGCTGAAAGGTAGATTTATGGGTAATTGGTAGGATATATAGTAATATAACACGATGTGTCAAAAAAATGCATACGAGGTGTGAAAAAATACAAACGTCAAAATTTTAAAATATTTGCAAATAACTTTTTCTTTGTACTTTTCTCAAAGATATGTTTTATACAAAAGTTGTTCGCCTCTATAAGGGCAACAAAAAACCTAAGTAACATTTTTCTCTCAGATGATGCGAAATAAAAGTTTTTTGATTTTTTTTTAAAGTAACAAGCAGCCATTTTGAAACCGCTAGACAGATTTGGCCCATTAACGAACTCGACCGAGATATTCGGCCTACTGATTTTTGTTCCTAATTTTGTATCGATACGTTAAACTAGGTGTTAAAAAAAATACAAACGTCAAAATTTCTAACTTTTTGCATATAACTATTTTTATGTATATTTCTCAAAAATATTTTTTTTACAAAAGTCGTTCGCCTCTACAAGGGCAACAAAAAAACCTAAGTAACATTTTTCTCCCAGACGCGAAATAAAAGTTTTTTGATTTTTGAATTGAAAAGCAAATGTAATTGTAATTGCAATTACAATCGCATATTTTGTAATTGTAATTGTCATTAATTACAATTTACTCAAAGTAATTGCAATTGTAATTAATTACTTATTGTGAAGTAATTTTAACAACACTGACTATAACATATATGAAGATTTAAATTCATGCGAATATTTTATGTTGGCGACAAAGAGTGGTGATGTCTTACTGTTCGATGATTGGTAACATTCACCGAACAACTGATTTTGTTTACATTATCGTTCCTCGATTTTAATTTTATAGTATACATTACATATAATCGGAAGACCTGCAAGTTTCCCAACTGTTTTTTTAAGAACCTATTTGTAAATCGCCTGTGAATTGATTACTGAATACGTGTGATTTATTTTCATGTGAAAAGTAAGGTCGAGGTTATCTATATTCGATTAAATCTTTATATGAAAACTTTGGGCAATGGTCTTCATTGATGATGTTCATTGAAAGTTATTTTACTTCTCCTATACCTACAACTTTACAATTTTAATTAAAACTAATTTTATGGGCATAATACACACCACACTTAAGTTATTTGAACTCAGTAACAGTGCAGTATAATACATGTTTTGTTATGTTTATGGTAGTTGAATCTTCCGTTGTTCAGATGAATAGGAGTACAGTCCGCTCACTGTAAGGTAGAACACCAAACGAGCTTAAATAGCTTGGTGTTCAAACTTAGAGTGACCCAACTATACACACCAGACCTTGATGATTTCTTCGATTGGTGCAGACGAAAGCGAATAAATCCTTACATTAATCGCCGATTTAAGTCTTTAATCAACTCATTTTTACTTTAATAATACAAATGTAAAAGTACAGAAACGTAAATTACAAATATAATCCAGGATAAAAATAAACAGACATGCTTTTGATTTTCTAGAATCGACTTGTGAGAATTTATAAACAAAACTTCTTTTAATATAGCTTTACATTTAATATTTTTGGGGTGTGTTTCATTGTCTCATAAAATGGCGAGGGAATTCTATTTCCAATTTTTCGAACACTTATTTAATTTTTTTGCATATTTTATGTATATTGCATATTTTGCAGTTGGTAATACTGCTTGCTACTTATTATTTGATTTTAGTATTTATTTGCCTTTGCTCTTTAACTTAAACATAAAATCGACACGTTCGGCATTTTAATCAGTAATAAACTAGTTTTATTAAACTTTTATACAACGTAATATAACATTAATATTTTGCAATTTTTCATTATAAAAGTATAGATTTTAATTAGTTTTCATTCTATTTCAAACAATAAGAAAAGATATTCCATTACCTCAAGAACCTCTTCACTAATCTTTGTTATTTTATCAATGTCTAATTCTTCGCTTAATGTTAGTTTCTACATAAGTACAGAGTTAAATACCGATGTCATTAAACAACCTTAAATACATTCATTACGGTTTTATCGATATAATTAGCATCAATCTATTGATCAATAGTGGAGCAAACAATACACATTATTCTGGTAATTTAATAGTAGTGTATTTCGTAGAATAAAGGCATGTAAAGTCGACTGCTAATGGGGCGCTGACATAGTTGTGACAAATGGGTCCTATATTTATATTAGAAGAGTTATAGTGACAGACTTTTTGAAGAAACCACAACCACCTGTTTAAACGAATTTTTGTCGACTGATTCACCTCTCCTATAAAATACAGGCAAATACATTTATATAAAATATAAATGAAATTAGAAGCAACGGATTAGTAAGCGACTTACTAATTGAACAAGAGCTGCCTTCTTTGCCTAAATGCAATTTTCAGATTATGTCTCATTAATAAAAAAACCTTGGTCTTATTTGATAAATTTCAACATTTTATTTAATTCGTCATAGATTCGCAAAAACATATTGGTACGTTTCGAAAGATGTCTTACAGTTAGTTGTACTGTCTTCAAACTAACGAAATTTAAATAAGCTGAATGACGCAATTTCGAACTGAAAAAGAAACATAAATGCATTGCATTGACATTATTATTCCACATGCTAAATTGAAAATAACTGGAATTATTTTGGCAAACTAATACAATGTATTATGTATTATATTTTTTCATTTCTTTACTATTTTTATAAAGTAGCTACAATAAGCAGCTTTGTAGGTATTACTTAAGGAATTATTAAGTGAAAATAAATCATCTATTAATTATATTCGAAGTCTAATGGTGTTATTAATTATTCTGTTATATATAATGAATCGTATTTAAAAAACGAATGATTTAGAAGCCGCCTAAACAAAAAGTTTTTTTTGTTGCGTTACTATTAAATAATAAAACAAAATAAAAATAAATGAATTTTAAATTGACACACAAGCCTTTACATCAATAATAGCATTTGAATTTTCTTTTGCTATACAGCTGAATGGTGTAATGGAAGTGAATAAAGGTAATAAACTTAGGTCACCGTAAAATCGCTCCTGCGGGAAAGACATGGTATATTTCTAGAGAAGCCGAAAAAAAAAAAGATTCTTATTAAGTCCAGAGCAATAGTTTTCCTAATATTGCTGATAAATGCGCATGTGGATCTACAGCGTAGATAAAAAATATTCCTGACGCCGTTCTTTATGTATTTTACAAATTATTTAATCTGGATTTAGTGAAAACGGGAAAGCTGTAATTGAAACCCTCAATCACTGTCATACGTTCTTTCAACCCCTTCCATATGTCTATCCCGTTCATTCATCCAGAGCAGCATTCTTTAAGCCCCTACATGTACAGGTAGGTCACCTTGAACCATGTGAATAAAAATTTAATAACAAGTAACCAAATCGATAAAATTAATCTGTTAAACAAGCTTTAGGGCAATTTATGTTCCTGGTGTAATTGCCGTTCGTTGGCTTAATGAAAATTGCAGTTTCTAAATGGTCTTTTAGTTGAATTAGAAACATTTAGAAGGCGGATTGATAAGAGCGGTTGTTTATAAGAAGCTGAGTGTGCCAGGTAAGCGTTAGTTTCATTTGTTGTTTTTTGAGTAGAATTTCGCTTATTACTATGAAGCTTTGGGTAGTGGTTCTTGTGGGACTTTTCGTGGCCAGTATCGATGCCAGTCCCGCTAAAGCAGATGTAAATATAGGTAAATATAGTGTGAGAATTATCCCGGAAAATGAACTTTTTAGGCGATAGGTGTGGACGCGAAAACTTTGTATGTTAAATGTCTACCCCAAATTATTTTTTTCCTTCCTATCTTAATTAGCAAGAATTTGTATTGAAAAAATAACTCATTTTAAAAAAGTGTTGTCAAGATATGAACAAAATTGAACTGAAAATTAATGTTTCTTAAAAATTGCCTAGTACCAGTCATTTCTTATTGTGTAGAATGAGAGAAAACGTTTTGTGGGGTGAGCTTAATAACCTTTGTGTTATTTGGTACCCTTATGTCATAAAAGTTATTTCCTGTGGCGAATTGAAATGCACCATCGGCTTTAATATTTACTAACGTTAAGCCATTGAACTAGCGGTTTTTTAAATTGATCGCCCGATCAAAAATATTTTTCTACCTGTATGCATTTTTCACTTTCTCATATGAGATATCCATAGGTATAATAAGAGAAAGTATTGTAATAAAAAACATGTTCTTGGGAAACACGCCGGTGTGTATGTATGTAAGTATGTATGTATGTATGTATGTATGTACGTATGTATGTATGTATGTATGTATGTATGTATGTATGTATGTATGTATGTATGTATGTATGTATGTATGTATGTATGTATGTGTGTGTGTGTGTGTGTCTGTGTGTGTGTGTGTGTGTGTGTGTGTGTGTGTATTATGGTGTATGTGCTCAACGTTTTCTCAGAAACTATAAATAGGGCTAGCGATGAATAGTGGAAAGTTAAAATTTTGTACATATTTAGGCTGGGTCCCCTGAAAACTCGCGAATACATAAATTTTATCACAATCAGTTAAGGGCAAAATGCACTTTATTCGTGTAATTTTTAGGTTTTTTTCGATTATTTTAAAAACTTCTCCTCCTCCTAAGTGCCGTCTCGATCAGCAGTCTAAATTTGATAGCAGTCATTAGATGTGGTCATGTATGCATTTTTGTTAGCACTTGCTCATTTAATGTTCTTTGGAGTTCTTAATTGAGTTGCCATTGATAGTTTCATATTACATACAATTTTACGCATATTCATAAATCCTGCCCGTGCTAACTCGATCCTTCTTTTAGTTTCTTTAGAGTGATCTAAGTGATTGTTTATCTCCCTGTTCAAATAAATATAGCTTAGTACGCTTTTCAGGGTCACCCCGTTTATTATGATGTTTGGTGTTGTTTGCTGTTGATTTCCGTTAAAGACCATGGTTTTGTTTTTATTCGCATTTATTTCTCAACCCATCAGATGACTTCTGTTAGTGTCTTCATTATGAGTTGCAAGTGTTCTTCAGATTCCGCCATTATCACCGTGTCATCCGCGTATCTTATATTCTTGATTACTAATACCGTTTATCTTGGCACCTTCATGGCGTTCGTCTAACGATGATAAGATAACGTTAAAAAGCAATGGAGATAGGACGCACCCCTGACGGACTCCTCTTTCAATGTTTGTGTAATTGGTGTTACCGTTCCTGTTCGGACAGAGCCATGATGGTTCCAGCACAAATTGCGAATTATTGTTACGTCATGCCCATCCAATCCAATCTGTTTTAAGATTTCGATCAATTTGTCATGCTTAATGTGTTCGAAGGCCTTATTATAGTCGACGAAACAAACATATAACTTTCTCTGGACCTCTAAGTACCTTTCTGCTATTAAAGATAATCCCAAAATAGCTTCACGAGTGTGCCAGTACCCTTCCTGAATCCGTATTGTGAGCGACAAAGGTATTCTTCGCATTTTTTGTGTATGCGGTTAAATACCGTTATTATATTAAACTAAAAAGACTAGTAAAACGTTTTTGTATGTTTACTTTGCTATTCAATTCTTATTGATTGCCGTTATCACTATCTTGACTGATTTTCTGCGAAGGGTGCTTTACTCTTGTGAATTTTTTGTTTTTTCTCAATTTTGTCCAATGCGGCTTTACCAATTCTTACCAAACTTTATATTTGAGCTGACCTTTCTCATGTTTACAACTTTTATTTGAAATATTCTTTTCTAAAACCTCCCTAAAAGGCACAATAATAACTTCGCCATGAATATTTGGTCCAGCCGTATGAGAGTCTTACGATGTTACACATCGCCATTTTCACATAACGGACAAATTTTTGTTAAAAATTAGTGCCTGTTTGTTGTAAGCATCCCACTTTTGAAATGAAAAACAGGCTATGTTATTAACATCGAATGGAAACATTAACATTAATGTTTCCAACGGCCCGTCAGAATTTGAAGATATTCTAACTATGAAAAGATCTCCAGATTCATGTATTTTTCTCAAAATTTCACTTAAAGTAAAAAGACGTTATTATTTATATATATGAAATCAAAAAATAAAATTTAGGTGTAGGTATTTGTCAAAAACGTTGATTTCTTAGTTATTAGTAGTGGATTAGTCATTTAGTCATTTAATATATTGCAAAAGAGGGTGACAAGATTTACCAAGACAGATTGCCAGCATTTAAAAATATGCATTTTAACGCAAATTTCGTTTATATTACTATTCAAGAGGCCAGTGGACCTACCATTTCCATAACTGGCGGAGAAGCAGGAGTGATTGGAACGCAGGGACGAAAAATCAGTCCAGTGGTAAAAGGACATCCACATATTGAAAAAAGAGTTAGGCACCCAGGTAAGAAAGTATAAAAAATTGTTCATATTGATATATCTAATTTTGCATTGGTTTTAGTTCCTCCAGCGCCATGTAAGTGAACTGCATACATTTTGAAAATCAGGGATGAAATCGCAGATTTTTAAATTTATTTGAATTTTTCCAGCTACCTTGGACATTGTACTGAAAGCTATCCGGAGTAAGTAATACGTATTGATGCAATTAGTAAGTAAAATGCAAAATAACCGAAAGAATATATGAGTGAAAAATAACATTATTCGTAAGTTTTGTATCAAAACAATTCATCACTCAATTCTATTAACGAATAGTAAAGACAAAATTATGCAGCAATTATGCAAATTATTAAATAGCAAACTATTTCTAAATACTTTTTGAACATTTACCGTCACAATATTTACATTAGTATAATTTTCAGCTTTCCTTGAGCCGATTATAAAGTTCATTACTAAACTTCTGTCACCTTCCCTATTAACAAGTAAGTGGTTTAAATTTACAATATCACATTACAATCTACATTAATCGAGTTTCTTTTAGCTATCAATAATATTATCGTGTCATTTCTGGAAATAGGTAAAGTTTCATTATATTTCCCCACAATCAATTGTACCGTTAATTTTTAATTTTAGAGATTATCAAAAATGTCATAGCGTTCCTCAAACCGGTAATAGGAGGAATCCTAGAATTCTTCATAGGTAAGAGACAATAGCGAGTATCTTTATAGATAACAGATATTTAAGTAGATCTTTAAGTAAATATTTCTACTCAGGTATATAAAATCTTTCAATGTAACAAATGCTATTTGGCATCATATATTTGGTTGTCAGTTCCAACTCCATACATTGAGCTTTAGATATGAATTGATGAAATTCTGAATTATACCTGAAAACACATCTTTTATTTATCATATATTATAAATTATGCTATTTACACTTAATTGGATGTGTTAATGTAACTTTGCAAGTGGCTCCAAAAATACGTTGTGCTGTAACTTTTCTTATTGCTTCAATCCATCACGACTTATTATAAAAGCTCTGTCAAAGTTTCATTGATTAGTTACAAAACTATTGACAATTACACACAAACACCGTTAATGCGGTCCATAATTTGGTAGATTAGCTCGTAGCAGTTAATTAACTTGCATAAAGCTTCGGCACTTTTACTCATACGTTATCCAATAACTCACTGTACCTAATTTCAAATAATTCAATGAATTTTAATGAAAACAATTAAAAAGGTGTGTATACTTCACCTGCACTCTTTTCAAATTAGTAGAGAAAGTATTTAGTAGATAAGTCAATATGTTTTATGAAACGTACCTCTTCTCTTTAAGTTTATAAAAGATTTATATTCCTATAAATTCCTCCTTGTGAACGTTTCAACGGCTGTATCAGCCCTCGTCTTCAGTGCTTCGTGGTGAAATCTAAACAATATTCCTGATCTTGAACGCTGATGAAGCTCTAGGGAAAGAACGAAGGGATTGAAATATTCTTCAGATTTCAGAATAAATCGCTAAATACTACCACTGATATATCCGTCAAAATGTTCACAAGAAAGAACATAAAAGTTCTTTTAAAAGATGAAAAAGGAAAGATAAGGTGATTATTTACATGTGTTGACGTAAGAATTATGTATATGTAAATTGTTAAAAAGAATTACCATTTAGTATGTAACCAATGCAAACTGTTACATTTTAGAAGCTCTGCTTCCGCTGGGGAAGATCCTAACTACTTTTTTGGGTAATCCTCTTGGAATAATATCCGGTAAGTTTCAACTTCTAAATGTTATTGTATAATAAATCACAAACATTAGGCTTACTTTCTACCATTCTTACTTTTGTCACAAATTTCATTTTTGGCACCTGTTATTATTTGATGTTTTTAAAAGATGTGGTGTCAATACTGAATTAAAAACGTTTCTAACAAAAATATTAGGTAATTTAAGATACCATTTTTATAATTTTAGATGTAATTTCAACGTTCGTGGGTTTCGTAGTTAATTTCGTCAAAAGTCTCGTCGAACTTTTCGGAAATCCAATAAGTATTTTGGAAAGTAAGTCTTAAGGCACCGAATAAAATGTAATTATTGTCTTACGAAAGATGTGTAATAAAACCCGTTTTATGAAATCTGCATTTCTATTTAAAATTTCTTTATTTTTGACTTTGTTTAAACCACTTATAGAACGGGTGGAGAAGTTAATCGGTGGCCCTTTGAAATTAGCCGGAAGTAAGCAATTTTCACAATTTATTTTGCCACGGATTATATAGATGTTAATATTTTTATTATTTTCAGGTCCCGTTCTTAAGTACTTAACTGAGTTTTTTACCAATCCCTTGCATGCTTTGAAAAGTAAGCTCTATTGGCAATCGTTGCCAAAATGATTAAATTTCTTTTAATTCCAGCTCTATTAAAAACTATTGAAACTACTTTTGGGCCCGTTCTGTTACCTGTAATTTTATTAGTAAGTGGAGGGCCTATTGTAGTGATGCTCATTTTTTCTCTATTTAAAAGTAAGAAATTTTGATATAATCAGAACAAAGTCTGATATGATTAATGCTTTCAGCTGTTATAACCAATTTGGGACATTTTATTGGGGCATTTTTGTTTTTACCAATTACAATTGTGACAGGTAGGTCAATATTTCTATAATACTTTCCCCGCAGTGTTTCACAGTAGGTGTTTCAGGCGGATTCAGTTTTTTAACATTTGTATTTCATAATTTGTTCACCATTGTGGGCTGGGTACTTTCAACATTTTTTGGTAAGTTTCAAGTATTTGAGTTATTTAGTTATAACAATATATTATATTAATTCCTTTCAGGTGGATTCACATTTGTGATTTACCTATTTGGTGCTTTATTCCGCATTGTGGGATCAGCATTTTCAACACTTTTTGGTAAACTTACTGTTTAATATACATATTTGCATTTCAATTTAATTTCTTTAAGGTCTGACGAATGTCGCAGTGACAATTTTCAGAGTACCATTCAATGCCCTGAGTTTCTTATTGAACATACTAACAAGTGAGATCATAAATTTAACATAAATGTGATAAATAATCGAAATGACTAATGAGTAAATATTTCCAGGCATCTTTAGTACAGTTTTTAAAATACTAATTTCTTTGTTTGGTGATGCATTGTCAGGAATTACCAACGTGGCTGGTAAGTGTATCATAAATATCATAAATCACTGTACATAAAGAAACTGTTAAATTTATATACAATTTATTTCAGGTGTCTTGGGTAGTATTGGATCTTTTATTACTCCACTCATTTTGAGTGTGATATTGAAATTAGTTCGGAGCTTTATATCAATTCCAGGATGTAAGTTTTTACTATTTAATACGGTGAAATTTAACTGTAAACCGTATCATAGTAATCACAAGTAAATTGAATTGAGTTCGAATTAGTTCACATTTTTTGTATTTTAGACATGTTTTCTTTTTTACTGACTTTGATTGAATCAGCATTCAATATTTTATCGGTTTCCGTTTTTGATGTCAACAACTTACTCGCCGGTAAGTATAGTCAAAATGATTTTTAAGATTTACTTATAAATTACTTTAACATTTAAGGTCTTATTTCGAGTTTGGGAAAATTGTTTTGGAACTTACTAGTGCCAGTAACTTTTTTCGTGAATATTGGTGAAGGTAGTACCACAATATGGTTATACGCTTAGTTGATATTATGATATCTTTGTTTTCAGTGATCGTTTCAGTTATATTCAATACAATAAAATTCGTGCTATCAGCACCTATTAACCTTTTACGTAGTCCAGCTGCATTTTTAAGTAGTAAGTTATTTTTTTACCTTATATATATATATATATATATATATATATATATAAACTTTATTAAACTGTTTGCAGGTTTCACTGGTTTATTTACTAATATAACAAGTCTTGTATTGAAATTCGTCAGTAGTAAGTTTTTAGAATAACCCTACTGCGTAATTCCATACATCCGTTTTATTTTCAGCCCTTTTAGGTTCGATATATTCAGTAATCAAGTACCTATTTTCGTTCCCGAAAACGATCATATCATCTGTCTTTAAGGGAGTTTTAGGTGAGTCTTTCGTTTTGTTAAAATATTCATTAAGTTCCACGTTTAGAATGTATCGATTTATTCTACGTTTTTAGACAATACGTTTCCCCCAGTTCTATGTTTAATTAAAAAAAAAAAAAAGTTTTACATTTTTGTCAACTAAGGACAATAAATTTAAAAGAATACCTCCATTGGCGATACAGCAATGTAGAGATGTACCTTACATACATGCATGCATATGTATGTCCATTTTAAAATACTGTAATCGATTATATACTTGTAATAACCATTGTCATCACATTGACAAAAACTTCTTTTGTTGCGGTATCGTTTGACAACGTACCCCAAAAAGGGTAAAACCCTAAAACGATCTATCTTAATTGAATTTCCCACAATATCACTTTGTTCGCATAGTCCATAACATACATGTAAGTATTGCGCCATTTCATACATTTTGTCTTTTCTCTTCTTTTTTAGCCATTTTGTCATATGTACTCAAAACAATCCTCGCTTTGCTGGGAAAACTCGGAGGTAAGATTTAACATTTGTTCGTGATGATATCATTACTGCAATAACAGATTTAAATCCTTTAAAGATAAAGATCCTTTAGATATCCTACAGACAAACGTGTTAGTAGGACTTTAATATATTATAGTCGTCGGTGTTAGAAATTGATGGCATACCCAGAATATAGGTTAATAGACCGTCAGCTAGCGTCAGGCAAAAGTTGATGATTTTGTCTGCCTTGTTGAGCAGTGCTAAAATTTGAAGAAGTTGATGAAGACTAGTTAGGTCTGGACTATGGCCCGAATGACGCGGAAATGGGAAATTGCTTTCGTATTGCACACACTTTATGTGTTTTTCAGCGTTTACTCTTTGTCTGTCATTTTATAAAACAAATAAAAGTACTGATACTAAAATGGTGATTTAATAAATGGCAGGAGGTTTCCACAGGTCAAAAAGTTGGAACTGAAGGGCAAACCTGAAAGAAAGTTTTGAAAAGTCATGATATTTTTTTGCTTGCCAATAGGAAGTATGGAAGTTTGTATTACAACAGCTTAAAAACAGTTAGTAGGTGGTTTGCACATAACCAGCTACGATTTTCATAGGAAACGCGACATTACAGCTAAATGAAAAATTGTGAGAAGATATGTGCGAATTTCCTCGATTGTTTTTTGTCTGCCACTTTCTAATTGAGTTCGTTAAAGAGTTAAATTTTTCAAATCTCAAAATTAAAATATGAAAGTTCTATAGTTGTGAACTACAGAAAAGAGACACAGAGAAAAGAAAAAAAAAAACTGGGAGATCGAAAATCATGTACAATTTCGTGATCGTTCCTAGACTATCATGTCTCATTACATTTTAAACCATAGTTTCAGTTTCAAATTCAAAATAGCACTAGATTCTATAGCAACTAACATTTGGAAAATTAGAAAATAAAACAGCGCCAAAGATCTACTCGTGTGGCCAAAATAATTACATGACAATGTTTGGCGACTATTGGTGTAAATTATGTGTAAATTTTCTCGATTTATTATTGTCCAGTAATGAATAATCCACTTATGGGTATTGACCAAATCTCTTAGAGTGAAGAAGTGCAGAAAATTTAGAAAAATAGGAGTCAGAGCGCAAAAATCATGTAAAAATTTCCGTTTGCCATTTTTGAATTTCATTTTAAAATATAGTTTTCTTGAAAATTTACTTCTATTCTCAATTTGGAAATGCCAGTAGAATTTATATATATGTAGTACCTAAGGAGCATTATGAAAAATTAAAAAAAGGGCATGAAAACGAATGAGACCCGTGATGCAACATATATTGATTAATTAGAGGTGTTTAATTCTGTTTGACATTTGGTATATAATTTTAATATTATACTATACCTAATAATCATAATAATAAATAAATTTTATTTTGAACCGATCTGGAAAATAGTAGACCCAATAATATTCCCAAACATTGTTAAAGTTGTATCAAAATATGCAAATGCACTATGCAAATAAAATATTCGGTGAAGCATGTATTACTATTTTAATATCTAGTTTAATGTGTTATAATTTGTGTAAAATTTAGATATAACAAAAAATGCTCTGAAATAATGTTTATAGTTCACTAAATGCATAAAATATTACTTTACGAATACAATATAAAATGTATATAGATGATATACTACTTTTATTATTAATATCAATAGGTTAGCAGCAAATAAATACTGAACATTGTCGTGTACTTTTGCCTCGCAGGCAGATGTTCTGCACTCTTTCTTGCAATTCTCCGAAAATTCTTTATTATAGAATTTCGAGTCAGTTTGAATTTCAAACTCAAACTACATTTTAAAGTGAAATAGAAAATGGCAGTCAGAACAAAATCCAGGAAAGCATATATTTCTCTACAGTTTGCCTTATGTCTTCCACCATTTTCGTCACGTTTTAATTCGTCTGCCATTCTTATAAGTTCAATAATGCTGCGTGAACTTTATATCGATGAAATCGCAGGTAAAATGCAATCAGGGAAACGTCGTTGGAATTTTCGCAAAAGTTTTCCTCAGAAAATGTACTTGGTTATGTGCAAACTACCTGCTAATTGTTTTATAAGCTATTTATAGTAAAAAATTCCATATTTCAAATTGGCAGAAAAAAATCATGCCTTTTTCAAAATTTTCTTTCCGGTGTACACCCCATTTCCACCATTTTTTTTGTATAAGAAAAGTTATGTGTATAAGTTGTGTGCAAAAGAAAAGCAACTTCCCTTTTGCGCGTCATTCGAGTCGCAGTCGAGACCTCAATTATCTTCACCAACACTTTCAAATTTACTGCTCCTTAAATAGGCGTCAACCTTGTACTTGACGCTGGCTGAAAATGGAAGTTTTGGTTATTTTACGTTGGCGTGAGGTACATACAGCGCGATCGAATAAAAAAATAGTCAAAGCAGGCCATGAAAAAAAGCCGCATGCCTTTACTTAGTCCCTAAATTTAAAAATACAGACAACGGAAAATACTACTTGACACTGACAAAGTCAAACTTGAAGTTAATTTTTGACGTCATACGAGTGATTGGCAGCTTCGACGGGAAGATGTTCCTGGAATTCTTCGTAACAGGCAACATACGAATATTGCCATTCACCGTTTTCCAGCTTCACTCCATTTCTAAACTAGGATTCCAAAAAAAAACCTTTGATTTGCTTTGACAACATCGTCTCGTGTCGTGTCAACTTGACATTTGTAATTATTAACCTGAAGAAGAAGAATTTTAGGGAACGACATGCGTATTTTAGCTCATGGCTTGCTTTGACTATTTTTTTATTCGATCGCACAGTATATGGATACGGTTAAAATATGGCAAAAATACTCAGTCGATCTTTAATATTATACACGTTATATGCATCAAAAATCATGTATATCAAAATGTATACAAAACCCCGTTGTTATTCACGCCAATAACCAGGGATCGGTATTCTGTTGGGACGGAACTAGGATACCCACAACCTGAGTCTGTAGAGCACGGAGTGATCAAGATCAACTGAGGAAAGAGCTTTAGGCGGGTACAACCGTGCTTGAGGACTCATGCTTGGGAGTTAATCTATAGATCCCGTCCCGTTAGCCCCGGTAGTAAAAAGAGACATTTCCCCACAACAACAACACGATAAGTTGAATAATTTGATGGTGCTTAACAATGTGAATAAATGACGTTCCAAAGGGGTCAAAATATAAAACATAAAAATCATAAAACCACAAAAATCACATTAAATATTTACTTTATGAAGAGTAATACAAAATATAAATGATAAAATAACATTATTTTGTGTACCAAATTGGGACACAAAAATTATAATTTTATGCCAAAAATTCTGTTTACATGAATATACAAGGCGGTACAAAACTTTTGAATCTTTGTGTAGTATACACCTTCCTTGGTTAGGTATTTGTTATTTGTTATTTTTTGTCATTTGTTTCGCACACTTTCATTTGTTTCACAGGTTCACTATGTTCAAACAATAAATGGAACCAAATGTTGTGCTCTTCAAAATTCACTGTAGAATCATTTAAAGTTTGAATACTGCGTAAGGGAGTTAACTTAAATTAGTTCCAACCCTCCTATTTACAGATTTTCTCTGTCGAATAGATTCTAATTTACTTTGTGGTATTACTGGAAAGTAAGTGATTGGCATTAAAAAACGTTTCTGGATAAAAGAACAGGAGTAAGGCAAATTATCTCCCACACTGTAAACACATGTACAGTACAGAATAAACACGCCATCTTCATTCGATGCCGACGCAAATAAAAAGGTGGAATTAATGCATACGCTGCTCCCAGAAATATAACATTTAGCTTTTCGACGTTGGGTGTTGGGTGCTTTGTTTGAATAATGTGAGTAGCTCTACCTAAAAATGACTATTTTTTGCAATAACACTTTTACTGCGATCACACTTTTTCTATAAAAAAACGTGGTTGAAATCCTTAAAAGGTAAACTAGGATAAAAATATCAAGAAAAAAAACGGCATTGAAAGGAACATAATTCCCCTAAAATATGACTTTTATATAGGAGTAGCGTTTCGTCGTGTTATATACATTTTTTTTTGTTTTTTATTTCTAATTTTTTACTTTCAAGGAACTCGATCCTTAGAGCTTTGCCTCCGCCTCAGCTTGACTGTATTTTCTTAACATTAAAGGCCAGCATTTCCAGCCCATAATGATGTAGGCAACGTGCATTAATCAAAATGTATCTTACAGAAATTGTGTTGCTGCCACACTTATATACAGAGTGGTTCATTAAGTTTCGGCCAGTCGGTTTTAAATATTTCAAGAACTGTTTAAATTATAATTTTAAAAACGTAATTTAAACGCCATTTTGCGTTTCTATTAAAATAACGTTATTTTAACTACCACTCAACTAATACATGATCTGTGTAACGATCTGTGTATACCGTGTATACATCTCGAGCAGGACTCTTTTTGCACATTCCTTGTAAAGGGTGTAATAATGTCACTACTTTTCAAAACTACAAATCCATTAACGCTGATATACGGTCTTTTCCATTAGCGAAGAATGCTTGTCGTTACGACACGATTACATTTTTAAGCCATCTAGGTACATGTTTGATATAGAATTGTCCATAACTTGAACATATTAGTATACACAGTAAAATTGGCACTACAAAGGTCTTCACAGATTATAATAATATACGGAGTGCCTAATCCAAAAACATATTATAAAAAAGGAAATGTGAAAGAGCAACAAATTCCTTTTAAACCAGAAACGAAGAACGCTCTCCACTGTTAAACACTTTCAATTTTTAAAATCCTAGTTGCCGACTGGGCACAACTTCGTATATCACCACTACATTAAAAATTTTTAAATGCCACCTGGGAAGTTTACATCAACTGGTGTTTAAGTGAGTGAAGTTTTTTACGTTTACGTTTACTAAAGTGAAGTTTCTTGCGAAGTGTTACAGTGAATCGTAGATAGTTATGAGGGTTATTTTCGTTGATTTTTGTACGTACTCTGTTGTTTTTAATAACCTCCCAACTTAAAGTTGCACCTTTCTGTCTTCTTCTTTCTAAGTCGACCTTATATGCTTTTATGACTTCATTGTTGCCGTCTTCGTTAAGACAAAATAACAAAACAAGACAAAAAGTGACGTGCGACAGAATTTTGTAGTATTGTACCATACATTAAAAATTAAACATTAAATTTAAAATTACTGAAGGAATAGTGGCCTTTAATATACCATACTATTAACGTTTCTCTGTGGAGACTAGCTTCAGATGTGCTGAAGTTAACGTCAGAGATGAAGAGGTGTGTAATTTTTTGTACGACATATTGTAACTACACTCTGTCTAGAATAAATTTAATATAATATATATCTGTGTTCTGTGAACGTCACACTAGGCTGACTAAAATTTTACACGTTTCAAAATTTCACTTTCGCTAACAATTATCCATAAATAAGACACAATTCCGTAACGATAAATAAGCGGTAGTGCATTTCTAATCTGTATTACGCATAGTTTACTTGAAGTTTAATTGTAGTCTTAATTTTTAATCATAACCATTAACGTACGTATATCGTCGTTAATTATGGGGCACGAACAACTTCAGAATACACGCTCTTTGGAGCACACTATTTAGCCTCATTTAAGTTTTAAATATGTGTTTTAGTTCTGTTTGCGAAGTTTTTCGATGGAATTGTTATGCAAATGTTAAAATTCAAAGCGAATGTCGCATTTTTAATGTGATACTCCAATTTCATAATGATAAACTAAGATTTTACAATTTAATTTGAATTTTATTTCATTCAATTTCCAGTTTAATTTTCATTTTAATTCCTTGTCTAGTTTCGGAATTTCATTTTTTTAAGTATGTTTGTACTTTTTAGGAGCAGTGGTTTCCACTGTTACCTCGCCTTTTAAACGCCTCAGTGAAGTAGCCTCAGGTAAACATTTCTGTTGAATAATTAAAATTGATCACTTGATTTTCAACAAATTGCAGCACTTACTGGTGAAATCGGTCAATTGGCAATATCATCGACCTCATTAAATGGTATTTATCTTAATATTCTATTTAATAAATCAACTACAAACTAAACTATTCCAGATTTCTTCTACAAGCTACCAGCATCTGTATTGAAGTACAGAGATCTTGCCGTTACCACAGTATCAAGTGAGGATGGTTAAACGAGTGAATGGCAATAAATTAATATCATACGTTTATTTTAGTTTTGGTTGCGAATTTTTTAAGCCTCTTGCGTGGTGCTGTGACAAAATTTTTTTCAGGTGAGAATAATTCTAATTAATAAAAATTAATAACGGCAATACAGCGTTATTATCCGGTTTCATTTATCTTTCACCAATGATTAGCTGGGAATAGGATGGCGTTGTATCCAATATATCTAGATAAAACTTTCAATAAATACACAATGTATATAAATCGATTTGATATATAGAAACGTTGTTGGTACGCATTCTACACAATTGTTTGTTTAAATCTCAATCGATGTTTGAAATGGTGGATAATTCCGTAAAACTACATACATGAATCGGCCGTTAAATGCGGAATTTGCCGATAATTCAGTAAACAAACATAGTTGACATAGTCTATTTTAAATAATTAGGTATTAAAGTGTGTATATATTTAAGTCTATTAACGAAGTCGAAATGTAATATGTATTTACTATTAAAATTAAAATATGTTTTATCTAGATAATTGTATATTAAATATAAATGACAGAATCGATGATTAATTTTGATAAATGCCAAAAAAAATTAAATCCATAATATTATGTAATGTGTAAAAGTACAAACTTAAAACATTTTATTTATTTTAGTACCAACTGATCATTGCAAATTTCTACTTCTAATGCTATAATTTTACTACTAAACTATTGTTCTAGTTCTCTTAACTGGAATTTGGCCACTTTTGAAGAAAATCGCGAGTTTTATTCTAACACCATTTAAAGGTAATATGAATGAAACCTACTTAACCAAAAATATAATGTCTTTTTTTAGGAGTGATATCGTCAATTGTTACTTTGCTTTCTAAGTTTTCAATCATAGGCAAGTATTTGTAGGGTGCATTTCCTACTTTAAAACAAGCAACTTAATAACTTTAATTTACAGAAATATTTAGTCCCTTGGGAGATCCATTCAAAGTATTCCGGTCGGGATTCACTTGTAAGCGTAACTATATTTCGGTACAAAGATTTCATTCAATACTTCCTTATTTCAGCTGCACTGAACGAAATTGTTCAGGTATTGTCTAAACTACTCAAATTTAGTATTCTCTCTGAGTTGCAAAATGTGTGGAGCAGCGAGTCAGAACATCTGCTGAAAAGTTTTAGAAGTATGTAATAATTATTAAAGAGTATATTTGGTAATAATTAGGTATCTTCTAGAGTTGTTTGGGGAAATAAGAAAGATGGCGTTCCACCAGTCGCATGATCTCATAGGCGTTTTGAAGAGTAAGTGTTACAAAAATAAAATAAAACGGAAATGTTTAATTACATTTTCTGTGTAAGTGTAAAGTTTATTTTTATTTAACATATTTCTTAATTTACAGTTTTCCAAGGATCGCTTTTAAAAATACTTCAGTTGACTTATGCGATCATAACCGGTAAATTTAAATGAACTATGTAATCGTATTTTACATTCACATGATTTTATTTTTAAGATTCATTCAGTCCAGTTTTGGTCTCATTCGGTAAACTCTCGTCCACTGTCTTGGGTAAGATTTTATTTGTTATATTTTTTTTTGCTTTCCTATTACTTTACGTTTTCTGTATGTACAATCGTAACAAGAAATACGCTTTAGAGTTGGTTGTAAATCTGATACCACAAAACGTACTTTAAATATTTATGAAGGGATATAAGGTAACTTTTATTTCTATTCTAAAAGAAATCAGCCGAGCCCAACCAACTCGCTTTCATCGTTTTGTCAACACTTTGTATATTTTATAACCCCGACTGGAAGCTCCCGCTGTGGGGAAATAAAAATCGTAACGATATTACTCTCAGATATTAACCGACTACTATAGTAATCTGATACGAACGGAAACAGTTTTTCTGCGACAACAAAACTCGCCAGGAAAAACATATGAAGAGAAAGAGGAAAGATGATAGTTAGCTCTAAGCAAAACATTTATTTACTATCCACTTGATGTAAGTAGTAGTATAAATAAAGTAACGAGACAACGTAAATTTTACAGGACGTAAAAGTTTTCCAATGGTGCAGTACAGTTTAGTATTAACAAAAAGCAAAAGTTAAAGAGATTCGAATTATCAGATACAGCCGGTATATAAAGGGTTAATTTGTAATAACATTTTAATACTCGTTGTTGAATCATTTACAGTGCACTTGAAATAACAAGTTTCTCTTTTCAGAATTCCTTCATGTCATCGTGAAATTCCTCGTGTCAAAGCTACCAGGTGAGCATTAACTCCAATTACTATTTCAAACACAAGCGGGAGGTAAATTGAAAGCAATAATAAACAATTAACGAATACATACATCGAGTAGGTTGAGAAAAGGTACTTCAGCTGAAATTACAAAATAATAGTTATTTAAGTAACAAGGAATGTAAAGGCATGTTAACACTCGAGGCAAGTGTGTACGAGCCGAGGCGAAGCCGAGGCTTGTCACTTGCCGAAGATGTTAACAGTCGATACATTTCGTGTCACTTATTACATTTTTCCCGCTGCCGTTGAAAATATCCTCAAAATTCCTCAAAAAATGAAATGTTGCTTTAGTTTGGACGGTCGTCACTCTGACATAAGTTGCCTGTATATGCGTAACTAGGGTTACCCGATGCGACAAATTTAAACAAAAGACTGTTAACATCCTCGGCAAGATAATAAATCAACTTGATTTACTCTTTATTTTCCTAGGAATGTAAATGACAGTATTTACTTTCCGTCGTCAAGGAAAAATAATACACGAATGTTATGTGCCATTTTCATATTTTGTATCTAAGCATGTAAGAATCATTTACGTAACGACAGCGGGGAAAAATACATTATTGATATCAATTTTTCAGCCAAATGAACAGATATTATTTTTCGGAACTGATTGAGAACAATTATCGTAAATTGAGTAGACTAAAATATTTAGTGGAGATTTTCTGATGAAATTGTACGAACTCTGCGCTTAAAACTTTAATATCATTTGTCGGAAATTAAATCTATATCGTGTTGCCGTTGGTATGACCAGTAAAATATAGATTGATGAGTGATTTTCGACGATATTAAAATGTTTGCCATGGTCCTTACATTAAGCTTGCTTTTTATTAAATTAGTACAATTCTTCGCAATGAAATGCGTTATAAGGACGTGAGGAATATATATATATATATATATATATATATATATATATATATATATATATATAAACCAAGGGTAGTTAATCGTGGCTAACTAGTTGAACACAAGTGTCAGAAATATTGGGTTTGTAGCCAAAGGTTGGGCAATTAAAGAAGACTCTTTAACTTCGATGAGAGCTTTCGAATATATTTTATTCTTCTTCAGTCATGCTGCGAAAATACAAGACGATGTTGTAATCCTTAAATACACTAAGGGATAAAATGCTTACAGTTGTGAGGTTGTCATAGAAACAGCTAGACACATTAAAACAGTAGGATGCACTTAATTAAAACAGATGATGATAAGTCTATATTGCAAAGTCACATGTAAACGTTGGGACAACATCAAGGCACACTGTACCCTATCACAATCTAACTTCATAGAATTGGTTACCTTCATCTTCAACACTACCTACTTCTCTTACAACGGCCAGGTGTATCAACAGATTTTTGGAACACCGATGGGCTCCAAGATCTCGCCTATCTTGGCGCAGTATGTCATGGATGACCTACTATATCAGTGTGTTCCACTTCTCACTTTTCAACTTCCTTTCATCAAGAGGTATGTTGATGACCTGATTTGTGTAATTCCCTCTGGGATGGAGGAACAGATCCTTGAGGTATTCAATAATTACGACAGTCATATTCAGTTCACTACCTTTTCTTGACACGAAATTAATTCAAACCGAACAGAACGTCATCATTTTGGACTGGTACCAAAAACCGTCCAGCTCAGGACGATATCTCAACTTTAATTCCGTTCATCCATATAGGATGAAAATTAACCTGGTGTTGGGACTGAAGAACCGTATCATTAGGATCTCTCACCCATCCCTTAGAGACACAAACCTACGTAAACTTGAGAACTTACTATCTTATAACTCGTATCCGAGTAACCTGTTGAGAAAATTACTTTTTTCCACTCCTGATATACTACGTACAAGCGTTAGGGAAGTCTTAAGCCCTCCGTTGGGTGGAGAAGACAGTGTAGGTAATATACCAGTCAACCCGGTTAAGAAATATAGATCTCTACCTTTTGTAGATGACCTAACACCTAAAATCATCAGAGTTTTGAAACATGTAACTCAGGTCGTGATTGCTCCTAAGTTCCCAAAAAAGGTTTCCAATCTATTTACCAAATTAAAAGATAAAACGGAAACACTTAACAGAACTAATGTGGTGTATAAAATAGGATGTATTAACTGTAACCAGGCATATATTGGGATGACAGCCCGGAATCTCAAATATAGAATCAGGGCTCACCGGAGTGATATTAGATGCAATAAAGACTCATGTGCTTTGGCTAAGCATGCAATCTCTACTGGCCATAACCCCGATTACAATAACGTGATCGTTCTAGATACTGATCCTAATCTTTTCAGACGTAACTTCTTGGAGATGGCTCATATTTTCACAGGAACCAACTTATTAAACAGGAAGGCCGATATCCAAAATCTTAACTTTATTTATTCCAATATCCTGTTTTTAGACAGCCTTCATAAGAAAGGCACAAGGGCTGAGAGCCAGATATCGACCCCCTTGGATTTCTTGAATTGATTCCTTATCATTCATCACGTTAAATATTCTTTTTTGATAATCAAATAACAATGTTCTGTGCCTTTCATATCCCTCTGTGCGTTGTACAATTCTGTGTTTGACATTATGTTCCAAGCAGACATTAGTTAGGTTAAGTCATTTCCTCATTTCGTACCGTTATAACCGGCAATAGCATACATGTGACTTTGCAATATAGACTTATCATCATCTGTTTTAATTAAGTGCATCCTACTGTTTTAATGTGTCTAGCTGTTTCTATGACAACCTCACAACTGTAAGCATTTTATCCCTTAGTGTATTTAAGGATTACAACATCGTCTTGTATTTTCGCAGCATGACTGAAGAAGAATAAAATATATTCGAAAGCTCTCATCGAAGTTAAAGAGTCTTCTTTAATTGCCCAACTTTTGGCTACAAACCCAATATTTCTGACACTTGTATTCAGAAACTATTCTTATTAATACTGAATTCCCTTCCTTCCCTGGAATGAATTATTTAAGAAAACCAAGAAACTCGGGTATAAAAAAAACGAAGCGTCGTCTGAACCATGTTTAGAGGGTTCCAAAAACAGTAATTTGTTTAAAACATTTAAAAATGCTTTCACACGCAGGTTTTCTCTTAGATGCAAATTTTAAAACGTTAATTCTCATTAAGTCCATGTCACAAACATTAGCTAATAAATTAGTAACGAATACATTTAACAGACTACTAAACAGACATTAGAAAATGTTGTTAATCAGTTCCAATAAAACACATTCTAACCGCTGGTTGAGTGGATTTGGAACGTTAATTGGCGTTGATGTATAACTTCGAGCTCAATAATATGGATAAATATCATTTCAATAGTTTGGTATATGTATTTTAACATGCTAAATTCGTTTGAAGTCTGTGATGTTAATTCCCGAGAGCTGCTATTCATATTACTAAACGATTTGGCAACCGTAAATGCCCAGATCATAAAGACGCTCACATGGTGATCAGGATGGGAAAATAATTTTCAAATAGGCATTAACAAAATTGAAGTTCAATTTTTCAAGTATTACATATAAAGATCATTAGCTACAGTCGAATTTTCGTAAATGTGTTAATAGACTAATGAGAATTCGTAGTAATATCACGAAACGGAAGTTAAAAGCCGATGGCATATGAACATCCGTTCGACGATTTAGTGATGAGCCATAAAATTTTGATGGTATTCCTTCTTTGTAAGTAAAACATTACTCAGTATTGTATATAAAGATAATCACGCTTCATAAAAATAGAGAGAAATTGCAGCTGCTAAAGCGTAAAGACGAGACTTCAGTCTATCACCATATTTGTTTAATATTATGTGAAGACTTTCTCATAGGTGAAGTTTGGACTCACCATCGATCAACATATTGATGATTGTGATCCTTCATTAAAAAAAACTTTCGCGCCATGCGATCGTTGTATTCTTTCCCAATTTAGCCTCATGCGATGGTACGTGACTTGTGAGACACCCTGCATACATAATAATTAGCATTATTATTGTAAGATCCATAATTTTCAACATTAAATGTATGAATGGCGACGAAAGCAATAATTGCTTGTGCATGCATCCCTGCGCTATCCTCGGCCATAAATAGTTTTTTTTTTAAAACTATCAATTTTATTAAATTATGGCTGCTCTACTTTCAATGTCCTCGGAAATAAAGAAACGTAATTCGTTTCCTGTGTTCAAACAATGGAAAATCAGTAGTTTTCCATTATTTTTGAGCACAAGTGCGAAGTTACCCTTAATTCCCTTTTCAATGACAAATTTTCTCATTTGAACTCAGTCGCCCAATACTTTTATTTCTGCTCGAACCTTGTAGAGCATTAAACTAATGAAAGAACAGCAAATTCCGATAAAAGGTTTGTTTACTTTGAAATAACTGTTGTATTGTTTCTGTTATAAACTATTTCTCCCTCATCGACAAAAGTTTTCTTCGTACGTTCGGTCGGCTGGACGCTGAGGCGGCCTTGTATATATTTTCTCAATTATCGCCCGATTTATAACCTTTTATTTTCGAGGCACTGCCCCTGGGAATTTCCTATTTCCCGGGTGATTTTTTTAATTAAGGAAAATTCGCTGACACCAAATCCTTTTGGCCTTACGTCGCTGCCGCGCCATTCGAATGCGGGCCCTAATTGAGATATAGAATCATCTCTCTTATTCGGCAAAATCTTTGTTTATTTCGTGGTTTATCCTCACTTCCCTCTATCTCTCTCTATAGTCGTCTATGGGGCTCTCTTCCACTCGCCCACGGATTATTGACAACCAATTAGTAAATCCAGATCGGCGGACGAAATGGCTCCTTACTTTCTGTTTTTAGACTAATTTCCATAAATTACCATAAATATTGTAAATGTAATTATGTTACGAAAACAAAATCCTTGTCATTTCATTGTGCTTTTTAGATTTGAGGTTATTAGGTCTCGAATACGAGATTCACTTAAAAATCATCAAAATTTATTCAAAACACCTCAGTGTGGCAAGGGCAACTAAAATAAATTATGTAACATAGATGTAAAATATTTATGCAAAATGTCCTCAAACCTAAGGATGGAATCACCTAATTGTTTAAAATGAAAGTACTATGTCAAGTGACACTCTAAATGAAATGGAAAAAGGACAGCAAGAAGAAGGCATAATCGAATTAGTCAAGCAATATATATGTAAACAATAGTAATGTACATGTAATAAGAACACATAATGAAGAACTATCGGAATTAACAATCCGAATATAAGTCAAACAGAAATTTATGCAGTCCTTTAATATATTAGACTGCATTGGATGAAGCTATATTAGGATCTATTTCTTATTTTAAGAGGTTTTGTCTGGGGTTTTTAAATTGCTTAGAGAGAAACACGCAGATTTACCAGACATTAGCTAAGCAATCATTAGTAAAATTGAAGTAGAACACCAGGAAATGGGTCAAATGAAAAATATTTCTAAGGGGCGACCATCCAAAGTTGTAGACTGTAGACGTAGACAATACCTATTACTGGGGCTCGCTGGTACTAGCCTGTGACGACAATAGTCATACTGCCGTAATAAAATTACTTAAAGATGTAAACATGGGCCCTTACGGGATGCAAGTGATTCGCAATTATTCGCAAATTCAGATATATCCATAACGTATTACATCTAGAGAAAAGTAAAAAGCGACATATCTTTATGGTTATGTCCTTTATAAAATTTTCATAACCAAATAGATGATTTCTTAATCAATCGCTTTTTATACATCCAATAATTAGAAAATTTCACCCTTCCACGTTATTTTATGGTATTACGCCATGTGCATTCAAGGAACTTTATCGTTTATAAATATCGATTGTACAATAAATGTGATTATACACACAAATACATATCGCGGGTTTGGCGGAAATATACATTTCCAATTTAGTTGTACAGTCCAGAATTTTTCATCTTAGAAACAAAATGAGAATGTTATCTCCTCAGACAGTTTGATACAAAATCATTGTTAATCCTAAGAGAGTTAGTTATACATTTTCTTGTAGGGTACCTCTAACAGTATCAAATACATAATGTTTCGAAAATTGAAATTACACTCTTAATTTCAATTAAGGCTTCACTCCAATGAATAAAATTGAAAATGAACTACCAATAGTTGGAACTGTGATTTCCTGGGAGATTTTACATTGTTTGTACCTTAATTGTACCTTCAACTTTTTTTTTCAGAGTAAACGGTTGAAATATTGCTCTTTAAAAGAGAGAATAATGATTATGAACATTAGGAATTAGTCAGTAAATGGCGGATCTGGAAAGTGAATTCTTCTCGAACGTGTATTTTACGATGTGGTGAACGACCATAGTTCATTTTTCATTTTTCATATCTAAAATGATAAAAAAAATGCTAAGATAATAAAAAAATGTAAAAATGATGGTATAACTCAGCCTTCACACAAGTTAATAACAAAGGTGGTTAGTATGTAAAAAATGGTGCTAGGACACAGACCATTAATATAACTAGACCCGGTGTTTCCATTAGAAACTGATGTTTGTTTACATGCCAACATAGCCGATAGGCGCGGTGTAAAGGGGGAAGGAAATATGGCCGCCGTTGACGAATTTTTACAGCGTAAAAAATAGCTATCCATAGGCGTATCAATAATAAGGGGCAAAAAGGGAACAAAATTAAGAAAATAATTTATTTATCTATTTAGATCAACGGGCCCGGATCAATGATCGGGGCACGGATCAATGAAGCCCTTTACATGCTAGGTAACAAAGGTGCGAAATAAGTGACAAATGAAGTATAGAAGGACATAGATTATCAAAATCATCATGACAGTAATAATGCATACAATAAGTATAGTCCAAGACCCATCTGTCAGAAATTTGCTTTAGATTGACGTAAGAGGTAACTGCAATGTTTTTACATGAATACCTCGGGAATAATGTCTAGAATAAGGAATGACTTATCCTCCAAAGCGCAGAGGTCGAGGACATTGTTTAAAATGCAACAATTTAAAAAAAAAATATTAAAAAAAACGCGTTTTTCCCGACTTGTTTTGCTTCTAGCTTTTTAAGTATTGAATTTAGAAGAAAGTTGAAGAGAGAAAAAAGTTGCAGAATCACTTTTTACACAAAATGGCATAGGTTATAAATTCAAAAATTTATTATCGGTTTTGCCAAATAGTAATAAACAAAAAAATCGGCCCAAAAGTCTTTTTTTAATATACTATTTTAGGCACTTTAAAATGTAGTTAGGACTTCCATATCACAGGTAGAAAATGTTGAAGTTATAATAAACGAGTCCTGTAAATTTCGTTTCGATCGGTCTATTAAATTTTGCACAATAATTTTGCAATCATGAAAAATCGAAAGATATTGAAAATTTTCAAAATTGTTTAAATTTTTTTTCCACTATTCGATTTTAATAAAACTGGGTGGGCATATATAAGAGGGAACAAGCTTTCATGTGCTTTTTTCAGAATTAAAAAATATTTATTAGAATGGTAACAGTCATTGTTTAAAGTTGGTGTAGTTTTTTTTTGCTTATAAACAAGTAGATTATCTCGACAAATTTTTTGTCAAATGAAATTCTGAAAACATAGCCGGAAAATACTCGGAAAGACACTTCTTTTTATACATAATAAGTTGCTATTTTGCTCATCTGCTTCTGAGATATAACTCCTCAAAGTTGTTTAGTGTTTGATAAAATGGTTAATAAAATTACTATTTTTTCTCATATCTTAAGAAATAATTGTTTCTCACAGTAACCAGTATAATATTTTTGTTGAAATTTACATTAAAAAGATTGAAATTTAAATTAAAAAAATGTCTCGCTTCCAATTTTGACAAAGTCATAAATTTGACATTTCTATTAAACACAGTTACAGGGTGGAAATTAATTACCTTGTAGGTTCAAAAACTTGATGCATCGGTAATGGAACAGCATCTTTCTTTAAATATCTAGCATTGTCGGTTGCACCTATTTTAGACACAAAATCATTTTTATTGAAATGTTTTGAGCAAATATAGGACGATTTTGTTATGTTATCATTTTCGCCAAGTCCCAAAACAGAAATCCAAATATTTCTTTTAATTGGATCTACAGGAAACCTAAAATAATAACACTGATAGAACGCCACTGAGATGATACATAACCTCAAAAAATTTCATTAATAAATTTCTTTATTTACCTAGGAAAAGACAATCCCGAGGCTTTCCCTGCATCGCTATAAACGTTGCATATCTTGCACCTATTAACCATTGTTAAATGTTTTCTATTTTAATCAAAATACACACACAAACCGCGTACACAACGAATTCTATCACGTGAAAGACTAGGACGCGATGTTGCCACTCATAACAAAAGTCTAAATTATTTTAGATTTACCTACAACTGACCAACCGCAGGCGAAGTAGGCTGGATGTATACCCAAATCGTAAGCAAAGAATTCGTCATCTGCATTCATGCAACAGCGCAAAAAACGCTTAGAATGTGCTAAGATCTTGGTAATACATTATTTTGTAAACAAACGGGTCTAGTTATATTAATGGTCTGTGTGCTAGGATGTTTTTAACATTTTCAAACAACAGGAAAAATACAACTTAACAATAATTTGAACCATGTTTCGTACATAGAAAGTTCCTACAAATACTAATACAATCCTCATTGTTGTCTTGACGCAACGTCTCTAAACGGAAAATTCCACATTGTTGCTTCACAAGTCATTAAAGGTTCCCTTGTGGCTAGAATGGTAGAACTTTGGATAGACACCCTTCGATTCTTTAAATTCCACATCGTTAAATTTTTTGAGAGAAAACAATACTCGGCCTAGTGACGATACGAAAAACGAGTGAATTTGAAACTCGATATAGATAAAAATATTGTTATAATGCACTAAATCTTTGTAATCAACCAAAACTAACGATAAAAGTGAAGATGGCAGACGCTCGTGTTTGACGGTGTGTCACGACTTTCTGTTACTCGTCATCTTAGCGCCTGGCGCTTTCTTCCTCCGTTGCTTTTTCCACTCTTTTGGCTTAATCGACTAAGTCGTAAAACTTTTTAATGCCTCGTAAAAACATTCTTATAAGTAACGACTTCAGTATAAATCTCAAGGTGTTCATGAGTGCCGATAAGACGTAGTTAAGTCAGGAATATAGAAAATATTAGACTTGGGTGGCAAATTTGTCTTCATTCTCAGAATGATCACAAATTATAGGAGCAATGCATTTCCGCAACTCACAGATTTTCGTTCCTGAAACTATCAGTTTTATGATCCACTACCAAGCCAAGGAAAAACAAAACAAATGATTTTACAACGTACGTCATTGTGAATATAATGAAGTCTATCTATTTTATACTCCCATCAAGCCAGGAATTAGAGGGAACGCGTGTTTACTTGATCGTCGGCTAAATTAGAATTTTGTGATTATTTTGCAAGTGTGTGGCAGCTCTATATTTTGTGTTGCCAAAAAAAGACATGGCCTACTAAACACCAAAATTTAAAGAATTATGCCGTATTCTTGGCAATAATGATATGTGTTATACGAAAATTTGCAAGCGAATGTTATTCCTACAATTATTTAAATTTCGTACTATTGCTTCTTTCATTGTCATGTATAACTAATTATACATAAACAGATTTTGCTTTAGAAAAATAAACATTTACGGTTTTAGTCGTTTCAAAAGGAATATTATCATTCAACTAAACCGTATATAATGGCCCAACAAAACAAATTTAAAACAGATGAAAGGGGGAAACATTTTTATTGAGTTTTAATTACTATGTCGGAACCATGCAGTTGATATTTCAGATATTAATATATTTCAGATCAATATGTTTATTAAACAGTATTATGTTATTCGAATATCCGTGATATGTTTTGGAAATGCTGTGATGTGGAAAGGTTCAAAAGTTATTACGAAGTATATTGGAATAGTGAATATTTTTGACAATGAGCCGGAAATCGGATTGACAAACTAAATTGTTATTAAAACCGTAACAGCATACTAATTTAAATGTATTGTTGTACCAATCGACAAGCGCCTCAATCAACAAGCGTTCTGATAATTTAGTTCCTTTGTAATGATGTTTTTCAGAAAATTAGCAGGAAATATCTAGCACGTTTCCCACAAATAAACTAAGCTCTTCTCCGAACGTCATAACCAACTTTCACAACAGCCTCTTTAGTGTCGAGGAAATACGAAAGCGATTAGTGAAGGCATGCAGGAACGTTCTGAATAACAAACAAGCTTTATTGGAGGATATCCTGCTAGATAAATTAAGTTAGCCCCGGAAATATTATTGATTTTCTATCAATTAAAGGATACAAATTGTTTATTTTTAGGAGAATAGAAATTTATATAATGATCGAAGTAATAGGGTGTTTATTTGTATTTATTTATATAGCTGAAACGAGTTGTACGGAATTTATTGACCTCGCGTTAACTTTTGTATCACATTAAAGTTTCGGCGGGCGAACTTTGGGCCGCAAATAATGAGGGTACCTGCTTTAATTTAAGGGTCAAATAAGCTTACAAGAAATTTCGGCCGCGGCTTAAGACAGGTAGGTAGGAAGTGTATCGGTACGAACCGTCAGCAAGGATTTCCCTTGCCCTTTTAGATAGGATTTCTCATAATTTGCGTATTCTCTTGACCTCTTACCCATTTTTCTTGTCCTTTAATATTTTCGTGATAAAGATACCTAATTCAAACATCAATGCGCCAGGGTTAAATTTCTTTACCGCCGAAAATACCTGTACAATAAAACCACCTTTTCGCTCTTGCTGCCGTAAATTCCCATCAGCCCATCGTCCCCACCTGGTCGCGGCCGAAACTTCCTCCGCCCCAAGTTTTATGTTTGTATTTCACTTCTTCTAAAATTCAGTTAAACAAAATATTATAAAAGAAAATCACCTCTCTTGTTATTGCTGATTGAATCTACATGGTCCATTTACTAAAATTTTGTCTTTTAAAAATGTACTTAAAGTTTTCACATGAATAATATATCTAATCCATAAAACATAGGCAATAGAACCATATATAGAGAATTGAATTTTATGTAGTTTCTTTATTGCAAATTTATGAGTGCTCGTCAGTGCACCAACGATGTCATATAAACCTGTGGAATATGTAATAACGTTTGTTATTTTAGTTCTAGGGAACGCTTTAATATAACACCACGTAAAGGCAATTCAAAGGACCTATTCAGAAGAAAAGCGACGGGATATTTGTATGAAAAGAATTCCTAATAAAATAAATTAAAGTTAATTAACCAGTATTGTTTTATTCATGGCCGAATTATTTAATTAAACCCCAAACTGAAATTGTAAAAGCTGGTAATTTACAAATATAATCAGAATATGCCAAACATGCATTCTATACAGGTCTTTTTAAAATTACTCATCGTTTATACCTTTCTTCGCCTATTACATGAAAATGGCCTTTTCTTAAGCCAACAGAACTACTAATAATATTCATATTTGTCGATATTCTGATGTGCCTTTGTAAAATTCCCTTTCTGTATTCCGAATATTTTCTTAGCCTCTCTTGTTGGAAGAAAGCTTTCAAACGAATGGGAAATAAGAAAAATAATTAATATGTTTTTTAATTTTGTGTTTATTTCTCGTTTAATGCCGTTTTCCTATATAGCATTACTTACGAGATTTTTACTTCAGACATAAAAAAAAATTAATAACACAGTACGAATTGTTTCACGGAAATAAAATGTGATTTAATATGAAAAACAACTTTATTATATTCCGTGTAGGTTTATTGTTTGTTCTCCGTTTATATGTTGCATATAAGATGGTTTCCAGCTGGGCCGGATTATCCATAAGGCGGATTAGGCAACTGCTTAGGGGCCCCGTATCGACCAAGGGCCCAGTGCACGCACCAAAACAAGAAAACATTTCATCGAACGAATTTTTCTGATGATATCAAAGGCCACAGGTGAACAAAATTTTTTCAAAAGTAAGTGTCTTCGTTCAACAATGTCACAGAACCGTTTGAAATCATTGTCGATAATGATGATTCAAAATGATTTATTGGAAGAGGTCAACTTCCAAGATGTTTTAAACGATTTTGTATCTAAAAATTTGGTTGTCTGTAAAGTCGGTTACGGACGATAATTATACGTGATAACATCATAAGAAAACATTGATGAAAAATTGCATACGTTTATGAATTGCATTGAATTATTATCACTAAATTATCATTAATGTTTTATATTGTAGAAGGTTTTTTCGCACTGCGGTTGGCCGGTCCATCTGGTCATTTTAGACACATTGTTATGACATGTGTGAAAGTGAACATTAGTCTTGAACCTTACATGAATTGCTGCGTAGGAGAATTGTTTTCATTGAATACTAAATGAAAGCAGTCGACTTTTTACACGATCATTTATATCATTCATCATAATTTTTTAGTCGAAATCGTAACATACCTAACCTTTTATTACTGCACTCGTTGACCGATGCAAGAACAAATATATGAGATTATATAGCTAATCGAACTCTTAGAATGAAATAATTAAATACCTTATTGCCGCAATTGTTATTATAATAGTAATAAGCAATGGTATGCACAGTAAATATTCAGATAACCGCTAACGTCCAGCTGTGTGCTGCCGCCGTCGCCGCCGACGGAGTGGAAGGGAGATAGATGCGTCAGAAGCGACCGCTGAGGCCGACCGTACCTCTCTATCGCTTGTTCTCTCTCACTCCCGCATGGCTCACATTGGTTGTGTGGTGTCGGTCTCTCGCTTCCACGCATGGGCCTGGAGTAACGTTACAATGTTTTCTGGGATGTGTAGCCCGCACATCGATTTATAAGACGTATATCACGTCAAAAAGTTAGAAGAGTTGCTATTGAAACTTATTGTACTTCACAAAACTATTTTCTTTCGTTTATTGTGTTTTATTGCATTTAACAAAATTAAATTTAAAATAACCATGACGCGTCTCATTTCTGTTTCCTGCTCCATCATGAAACCTGGATCATCACTTGGCGTGCGGTGAAATTTTAAGTAAGGGAAGCAACTTTTAAAAACTTACCCTATTTGTAATGTAATTCGATTCTTCGATCACTTTTTGCAAATTCATCATAAAAACGTGGATGCCCTGACAGACTTTGGAGGAGAATATGATTAGGAAGATGATGTTTTGTCATTTTTGGCACTTTCTTAGGGGAAGCACCGCTTCCCTTGCTTCCATGGACCGAACGCCCCTATCTATAACTATCACCTATTCATTAAGATAATTTTGATTTGATCGACTCAACTTTTGTAATAGAAAAAAAAGTATTTTAAAAAGTTAAGAAAGTGGTAATTGTTATCCTAAATCCTAAATCCTGTTGAATTATCCAAAATTTATAAAAACTTTTCCAGGACAATTACTCTTGGTGTTCTGCAAAATATTGGCACAGCGATCTGCTAATTTACAGTCCATAATTTTGTTTGAATGCATGGTTTTTCGGAGGCATAGCTTTCTTATCGCGGGCTTCGCTCGAAGCGCTGGATCGGTGAGATGTGTTAACATCGAAAAACCGAACGATCCGGAAGGCCAATTATCGCGTCGCACTAGCTGTTTGGTGGCAACTCGCGTTAAATCTTGTTTGTATTGTTAGTTGCCTGCTCCAGGGGTGACGATTTTCGTTTTTCGTTTTTCGCTTCATGTAATTTAAGATAATTTTGACGAAAAGTGACATTTTTAAAGCAAATACCAATGCAGACATTTATTCAACTAAAAATAATATGGAGGAGAGAGATAAAAGAGAAATGCTTTAAAAAACAAGCTATTTTTGTAGCCTTCTTTGGGGTTGCGAAGTCGTTTCAGTAATGTAATCATTATTATTTTAGGTAAAACTAGGTTAGGAGTTTCTCTCGAAAACAGAAGTGGTTTAAAAAACTTACAGGGAAAATTCTATCCACAAACTAAAGTCAAAACCACTTTATATTGCTCTAAATCAGATTTAACACAACTTGAACGTAGGAGAATGCAATAACCTATAATTAACATGTCAAAGGAATCACACGAACCAGGTACGAAAAACAAAACAATAAACTTAATGAATACGGCGAACAGGAAAGAGAAACAAATTATAATAAAAGAATGAAGAATGTAATATGGTGATGGTAAGTTTCAGCGCGGTCTCGGAATGATAATACCGAATAATCCAGAATTTCCTCTTTTACAACGAGGGCTTCACTTGCAATGCAATCCCATCCTTAGCTCTTTACCAAATCTACTATTTCTCTTCCAATACCCCTTATCCAATTTGCCAACCCGCACTTGACCAGCGTGGCAAATTATGGTCAAATACACCTCCTAAAAATGTCGAAAAGCAATTGAATATAGAGCATACAATCGGAAGACCATAATCTTGACAGAGAGACTCCAATTAAATTTGCATGGACAAACTCAACCACTAGAACTAATGTATTGCTTTATTGAAGCAGTGCACTTAGGTTTCCAAACCATAAAAAGCCGGCATTTTGTTATACGGCTGCAAAGTTATTTACAGATTTCTCAGCCACACATTCCTAGACATACACCAAGAAAACTGTAGTAAAACGGAAAACTTTCATTTATAATGGAGGCAAATTACATCCCTTGCATTATAACAGAAAACAACGCCTTGTTACATTTCTCCCTGAAGTATAGAGTGGGTCCCAATGTCACGTCAGCCGTTGGAGGGGTTTTTGAATGGATTTGATATTAGGTACTTAAATTGTTTTTTTAACCATCAAGGATAGTTTGCCGCTCTTCAATTTTAACGCCAAACCGCTCGTTATTAGCCCAACAAATGAGGTCATTAATAGGGCAAATTAGGGCAAATAATGGGCAAATTAACCCAATTAAATTTGTCCAACAAAAATAGAGTTAGTCCCAAAGTAAGATCAGTCGTCGGAGGGGTTGTTTTTGGAAAGATTGGATATTACCTAAATGTTTTTATATGAGGGATTGGACTATACTTTTAAGGCAACTGTTACAAGCGGTTTTGCGTGGAAATTAAAAGTGGAGAAACTTTCCTCG
The DNA here is from genome assembly GCA_946251905.1 of Cryptocephalus moraei. Lineage (NCBI taxonomy): Eukaryota > Metazoa > Arthropoda > Insecta > Coleoptera > Chrysomelidae > Cryptocephalus > Cryptocephalus moraei. Next base: position 13,450,206 of record OX276453.1, on the reverse strand, counting down.
ACGGAAAAATACCATTTGAATAAATATCTAGTCCCTTCAAAAACAACTCCTCCGACGGTTCATCTGACATTGGAACTCACTCTACATTTTTTTGGCAACTATAACGAACGGTCTTACGTGGAAATTGACAAGAAATAAATTATCCTTGACTACTAAAACAATCATATAAATAATTTCCAATCCCCACGAAAACAACCCTTCCTACGGCTAATTTGACATTGGTACCCAGTTTATAATTTATATGCAACTATTACAAGCACATTTGTGTGGAAATTAAAAGAACACAAACCATCAAAAATCCCATCAAAAACAATCCCTCCAACGGCTGCTTTGACATTAAGACCCTTTCTCTACTTTTGGGAGAAATATAACAAGGCGTATTCTACCTTAATGCTAGGGAGATAATTGACCCTCATAATATGGCTAACTTCAAAGCCATTTTGGTTATTTATTAATACCAGCAAGGTCTGTCTATTCCGACGATTTTCTTTTTCGGAAGCTGCCAGTATACTAATACCTTAACAGAATATTCATCAGAAAATGATGACAACAATGCCACAGTAGCGCAACTCGCCCGTTAGGACTGGCAGGTCTGAAGGCCATCTTCAACGTTGTGGAATAACAATAAGGAGCATTATGCAAAAAATATATTTTTATTAAAAATTAACTGTAATTAACCATAATTAACACTTACTATTGAAAAAATTCTTCTCTTTTACGATAACTCTATCTCCCATCTAAATTTCAGATTATTTCAGATACAGTATCGGTAACGGATTTAGAGGTTTTGAAATTATCGGTACTGGTATCTGAAAGGTGCTACCCGTGCAGTCCTCATGTAGATGTATATATCTATCTGGGGAGAGATAAGTAGGAGAGTTTTTAAATTTAGGTAGACCACGACGAGTAGGAGCATTAAAATGCCAAACTAAAAAGGAGTTATTTGAAAGAGGAAATTGGCGAAGTCAGTGGCTTCAATAAATTTGACGAAGAACGAAATGGTAAAAAATCATAGTAAATTTTTTTGCAGAATTAGCTATTTAGATATTAAAACTAACAAATAAAACAACTATGAACAAGATCTGGACTGGATATTCTGTTTGCTACATTTAAACAGGCGTACTATAATAAAAAGAGAAATTATATATCCAGCATCCAGCAAATCGAGCGATGGAGAGGATACGAACACCAAAAAAGATAGTACTCGTACATATGGTGAAAATGACACTTAACTCGACTGAAACGTTACGCTAAAACCAAGTTATTACCAGCGGAGTGCAATATGGAGACAATCTTCAGTAGTGTTAGTCCGTTAAACAGTGAAAAATCTCTTAAGAGGAATTTTGAATAGACACAATAAGTATAAAATACTACTACAGTAAAAATAGCACATGGCGACATTGTGCCAATCAGAAGGTCAAAAAAAGATCTAGAGGTAATGTCTAGACAAATAGAAACGGTTGCCAAAACCTACTTGCTACAGGTAAATAAAACAAATAAAATGGCAATAAGTAACATCGTATGACTTTCTCATATGGCCGGACCAAATATTCATGGCAACATTATTGAAGTACCTTTTAGGGAGGTATTAGAAAAAATATATTAAAACAAAAGTTATAGCTATTAGTTAGGTCAATTTAAATCTAAAATTTGGTAAGACTCGGTAAAGCCGTAAAGAGAGGTCGACGACCCCACATCATCGCCGGCGACTTCAATGCGTGGGCAGTGGAATGAAGAAGCAGGAAGACCCTTCTGGACATCGCAACGTTCCTGGAAGTCACCCTTCTGAACAACGGTGTGACCCCAACGTTCATCCGAAACGGCAAAACATTCATCGTTGACGTGACCTTTGCCAGTGAGTCTTTTTCCTCGAGTCACGTCGTGGTGGGTCACTAAACCCACAGAGATCATTAGGCCATCATCATTGAAATTCCCGCGGAGGGTGGACGACGGACACAAGAGCTGCCAGCACCAACAAAGTGGAATGACAAGTCCTTTGACCGCGATTCTTTCATCGGCGTGATGGACAGGAACGTACAGCCGTCGGGCTCCGCCGAACACGTGTCTTCGCAGCTCATATCGCTGATCACCGTCGCCTGCGACGCGGCGATGACGACGGGCGCTGCCAGGAGTCGACACGCACCGGTCCACTGGAGGGCCGAAAAGATCGCAGAATGTGCCACCGCACTCGGCGGCAGGCACGGGGACACCCACGACGCCCTGAAGCTTCGTCACAAAGAGGCACGTGATGCTGTGAAGCGTGCTATCAAGGAGAACAAGAGGAGCAGTTGGAACGAGCTGTGCGAAATGGTCGATTGTGACCCGGGGGGGAAGGCCCTACAGGATAATCATGTCGCAGCTGAAAGGCTCGACGACGACTCCACCATCCTGCCGAGTGTTCCTGGAAAGCATAGTAACAACTCTGTTCTCAGTCCAACCGATACGTACGTGCACCGAGGATTTGCCGCCAGACAGCCGTCCTGATACGCCAGCGATATCGAAAGGGGATCTGTTCAAGGCCTGCCGCAACATCGAAGACTCAAAGGTACCGGGGCCAGATGGCGTCTGAACGCCGCTTTGAAAGCTGCCATCAGGTCTCGACCCGACGTCTTCCTCCAGACATATAACGCTTACATAGTCGAGGGAATCTTCCCCCGCCGGTAGAAGACTCAGAAGCTGGTTCTTCTCCCACAAGGGAAAAAGTCACCGGACGATCCGTCATCGTACCGTCCGATTTGTCTGCTGGATACGGCAGGCAAAGTGCTGGAGAAACTCATCAGCAGTCGGTTGGAGGAATCCACCGAAGGTACCCGGGGCCTGTCACCTAGTCAGTAAGGTTTCCGGAAAGCGAGATCAACAGTATACGCCATCGGAGTTGTCGTGGACACTGCACCCAAGGCCATCGCTGGTAAGCAGTGGAATCGAGGGGCCAAGAAATATTGTGCGGTCGTCACATTGGATGTGCAGAACGCATTCAATTCAGCGAACTGGGAGTGCATCCTGAGAGCGCTGAGGATGATGGAAGTTCCCGACTACATCAGGTATATAATCATGAACTATTTTAATGAACGAACCCTGATGTATAACACCGACGTAGGACTCAAATCCTACGACATCTCGGGTGCGTTCCACAAGGTTCAGTACTTGGTCCTATGCGTTGGAACGCTATGTACCACGGGGTACTCAGGCGGCCACTATCCGCAGGAACCACGACGGTCGGCTTCGCGGAGGACGTTGCGGTGGTGGTGGTGGCGAAGCACCTGGAGGAGATCACTCAAATGGCAACTAAGGCCGCGGGCATGATCCGCCGGTGGCTCACGGAGAATGACCTGCAGCTGGCCGACTACAAGAGAGAGGCAGTCCTTGTGACCAGCAGGAAAGCCAGGGAGACCATCACCCTGAGAGTCGGCGGTTGCGAGATCCTTTCGCAACCGTTTCTCCGCTACCTGAGGGTTCAAGTCGACGCAAGGCTCGGTTTTGACGAACACCTGCAGAATGCAAGCGCGAAGGTGGGAGCAGTCTGCAACGTGCTGTCACGGATCATGTCGAACATTGGCGCGCCAAGGCAAGTGCGACGGAAGCTTCTCTCATCCGTCGTTACGTCGATGCTTCTGTACGCAACCCCGATCTGGTCGGCAGCCACGGTAGTTCCATCCTATGTACGGCGGATGATTTCGGTTTACCGTAGGAGTGCCCTGAGGGTGGCCCGGGATTCCGTACGATGTCGTAAAATGCCGTGTGCGTCATTGCCGACATGATGCCGATCCACCCGATGGCAGAGGAACGGACGTAGATATATCCAGGGTAGGCGCGCGAACCGTCGCACTATTGCGAAAACCAGGACGGAGATGACCGAACGGTGGCAGCAACTTTGGAACGCGTCGTCCAAGCGACGCTGAACCCACTGGCTTATCACCGACATCACGGCGTGCTCATCGAGATATCACGGCGTGCTCATCGAGATATCACGGCGAGGTAGATCTTTACCTCACGCAGCTTCTGACTAGGTATCGCGCCTTCAGAGCATACCAATATCGCTTCAGGCTGGATGACGACGCTTCATGCATCGCATACCAGTCAGTCTCAGGCCCAAGAGGACGTAGAGCACGTATTCTTCCACCATCCGCGCATCGAGGAAAATCGGGAGAGTCTGCAGCCAGTGCAGCCGCACCTCCGACCAGAGAAAATTGTCAACGAATTGTTAACCAGCGTGGAATGCAGTGTCCAGTGTCGCGGTCGGAGTCATACAGGAGCTCTGACGTGCGGAGAAATTACGAAGGCCCGTGGCTTAGAGGAGAATGCTGAGTGATGAGTAGACGTGCTGAAAGGCGCGTAACCGCAACCTGCCTCTCCACGAAGTAATGCTTGACGGCGGTCCCACGGGCTGGTGAGGCGAAGTGGAGTGGTGCGGTTGTGGTTTTAGTGGGTATACCGCCTGGGAGTCCCATACACGCTAGGGCGCGAGTTCCAGTAAGGTCTATAAAAAATTTCCACCTACCCAACAAAAAAAAAACAAAACATCCAAAATATGATGTTCGAATTCAGAGGACCTTAACACGTCCAGAAATGTTAATGTCCCAAATTCCAAGAATCAGCATGATTACAATACTTTATCTTATTACATATATGGGTACTCCACATGAGAAAGTAAAAAATATTCGGAAATCAAGAAAACGAAATGTTCACAAATGTTAAACATTTCCGAAATAGATAAATATATAGACTATTCGATTGTGACAGTTGCTATCAGAAATCGGATAGAACATAAGATAAACAAAAAGCTGACGATAGGATACAAATTAATGGAAATGAAACACAAGCTGATCAACTGTAACACAATAGCTAGAGTAACAAAATTAAGTCTATAGAACAGTGATTTAGTCCATTAACGGTACCATCTAAAGCGAAAGCATGGTTTCTAAATAAACAAAAGATGAAAAAGTGGGGGGATGGGAGGTCAAGACCTTTTGAAAAATAAATGACAATATTACCGGTAAAGAGAGGGACAGTAAAAGACCAAGGAAAAGAAGTAATGATGATGTATGGTCAGCCGAGCATTACATTGAAAGCAAAAGCGCAGGTACGCTGATTGCTGGTTTGGACATTTTCATATTTTATATATCATATATATAGTAAGTCTCGAAGGAGGCAGATAAAATTGTACTGTTGGAAGGAGAATGATGGAAACAAAGAAAAGGACGAAATGGTTGGAAATTATAAAAGCGCTTCTGAAACCAACGGAAGTGTAGAACAAGAAAGTAAAACGAATGGAAAGACGCAGTGAGAAAGATAGCAGTCAAAGCCAAAAGAGTGAAAGAACATATTAATGCAGAAGCAGACACGAGACATAAGTCTTACCCCTTAAAAGATTTGCCTAAATTGTTTCAGTTGTATGTTTATTAATTAGGTTTAAATTCAAATTTGGGTAGTTAACAGAAAGTCAACAACAAAAGACCGAGGAAACCAATTCGGCAAATTTAAAACTTAATAAAGCGACTACGTGTAAAATTTTTAACATACTTATCCCGCCTGAGATTTTTATCAAACTTATCCGTTATTAAAGTAAGCGATTTACATTCAAATTTATTCTGACCGGAACCGCGAGAATAAATCATAAAGCGAGAAAGCTGTCGAAATTGAACTGTTCCTGTTTCGAGTTCTCCCCCCGCTTGGGTAATTGGTAAAACTGCCGAAGCGTTAACTATTTTAAACTTGTCGGAAAGGCAAACAATCGGAAAACATCGAACAACAGGCAACTCTTGATTAGTTGTATTTAATTGGATTGATGAAAGTGTTATCACTATTTACCAGAAATACTGAAAAATCGATGGACCGAATGAGCGGTAAATAACGATTTTGTGGTGCTTTCAACTTAGATCTGAAGAAAAAGGAAAATTTAGTTACAGTTAGAGTTACAGGTTCATTAGCTTAATACACTTTTTCACGCTGCCGCTATCGTAAATAGCTCTAATATGCATAGATACGTAGCATGAAAATGGCACATAACATTCGTGTATTATTTTTCCTTGACGACGGAATGTAAATACTGCCATTTACATTCCTAGGAAAATCAAAAGAGTAAATCAAGCTGATTTATCCCTAGTTACGCATATGTCAGACTGACACATGTAAGTCTGACGTATGTCAGTCAACTTATGTCAGAGTGACGTACGTCCAAACTATATGAAACATTTCATTTTTTGAGGAATTATGAGGAGATTTTCAATGGCAGCCTGAAAAATCTAATAAGCCACACGGAATGTATCGACTGTTAACATCCTCGGCAAGTGACAAGCCTCGGCTTCGCCTCGGCTCGTACACACTTGCCTCGAATGGTAAAACGTCTTTACATTCCTTGTGGCTTAAATAACTATTAATTACTGGTGCGCTGCTTAATTCGTTGTGGTGGTTAAATTATAACGTTCTAGTTTGTACCCAATTGAGATGTGGTAGGTGACATTTGGACAGAACTATTTCATTGTAATTTGACAAATTTGTAATAGTTCGGCTAAATATAAAGGATATTTAATATCACACGTTTAATGTGAAATAACATACATAAATTGTATTTACAATTTCAGAAATCGTTAGGAAGCAAGTAGAAATATGGCTACTACGATTAAGAACACCTAGATTGTTTCTCTTCGAAATTAAATTTGACATAGTAAATTTAACAAGTTGACGTGAATTAATCTTTTAACATTTGTCTTTTCGATAAGATAAAATTTTACGGAAATATTTAAATGGGCAGAATCGTTTCATTAGTTTCAAACTCCTAAAATAACTCTAATTTCCCAGACGATGTCGAGATATAGAGCATTTTATAGGATCTCATTGAATACTTTCTTCAAGCAAGGGAATATAAATAAATCAGAAACGACTCCTCTGCCGAGATTATCGTAAATTTGGTACTGAAAAACGTACTCGAGTAAACTGTTACGTTTTCGCTCCCTTCATTTATTTTAACTGGAGTTGTAAATGTATCCAAGCAATGCGATTCCGGTTTATATTCCCCTATAGCTTTGTGATTACCTTGTACTTTATGCACGTCTTCATAACGTAAGCTTTTCGTTAATTTTAATATCAGCATTGTGTTTAATCGCAACTTTAAGAACGCGCATTGTCTTCTTTAATGTATAAGACGAAATTTTACCAACGATATGCTCAAGAAAAGGAACAAGTTGCACGGTCGTTATTTCAAGTTCAGAGCATTTACAAAAGTTATTAAAAGTAGGTGAAATGGGTGGTTTTTTTTTGCGTTTGTAAACGTAGATATGCACTTTAAAAATTATTTAATATCGATATTAATTCGCTTGCTAAACAATCACGACCTTTTATAAATACGATATGTGTAGAATGTTTGTGTTAGAAGATGACGATTAGGTGAGCAGATCGGGCGTCATGAGATAGGTCTATAGATCCTCAGAGAGAACAAAACAAGCATAGAAGACATAAAGAAATTGAACAACAAGCAGTAGAAGGAAAAAAGGGAGGCGATACGATAACATTTCTCTCAAAGCTATGATATTAAACAAAAATTTAATTTTGAAAACAAATATTGATTCTGACTAAAATTGACGACTGATGGTTCAAATCTTAACCCATTAGTACTGAGACAGTAGGACGTACATTACATTCCAATGGATTTCACGTTAGGGTTTTAACAAAGGAACCCAACGAATGACAACAAATAGAATAGACAATAATATGTACTTCATTAATCAGGCTACTGAAAAATTGGATGTTTTGAAAACCGTTTTTTTAAGAACGAAATAAAATATTAACAGGTTGAGTGCCAACGTCCAGTATACTGGACAACCAAGATTATTGTCAGGGACTGCGTCCAGTTAACTTGACGCTAGAAAATACGATCTAAATGCGCTATTTAACATACGGTGTACACCAATAGCTGGCCATTCATTATGCGGGTCCCAGTGGAAGGTTCTAGTAATTCAGAACCGCTGTCGGTAAGAAATTAGCGATGTTGATATTCCTCCTGATTCTGATCCCATATATTACTTTTCTTTGTTTTTTGATGACAGTCTTTTCAACATTATTACTACTGAAACAAACAGAAGAGCAAACGAGTGTTTATCAATTCATAACAGGTCTAAAAGAGAACAAAGCTGGAAAAATATTACTGTAGACGAAATGAAAGAGTTCATAGGTATTTGTTGCTTGGGAGGTACTGTAGTTTTTCCTATGCTTTCTAAACAGTGGAGTCCCCTTGTACAACCATCCAATATTCAGCCAAACAATGTCACGAAATAGATTTCAAATGATACTTAGAATGTTTAGATGTGTAAATCACAATGAGGAACGAGACGACAAAATTTTTAAAGTGCGCCCAATCCTTCAGAAGGTTTTAGAGAATATCAAAGCAACATTTTACCCTGATCAAAACCTAAATGTTGTATATGGAATGGATTTTATATTTATTGAAGTCAATGGCCCTAACAAACGTCTTTTGGAATTTAGAGAAAATGTTATTATATCACTCTTACGGAAAACAGATTTCAGCCAAAAAGAAAATGTTAATCCCTTGCAAAATTTCCACTTTTTAGAACCACATCAACCAACAGAAAAAGATATAAGTCCAATGCTGAGGTGCAGACATTGCAAGAAGAGAAAAACTAGAAATTTTTGTCCTGTTTGCGAAATATATCCAGCTTTCTGTATTCATCCATGTTTCCATGATACTTCAAACTAAATAATAGTTCAAAAACAACATTACTTCTTCTGTAGTTTATTTTCACGGTTTATTGGAATGTATCTTGATTTTATTTATTATTAGACACTATATTTTATTATACATATCTGCTTTAGATATATTCAGTGTTTATATTATAATCATTTGTTCTCACTATTTATGTTATATTTCGGGTATTTTCTTTAGATAATATTCAGTTTTTATTGTAATATTCATTTATTTTGACTATATTTAGAACCTTTATCCATGTTTACTGGACGTCCAGATAACTGGACCGCTGGGATATTATAGATACGGTTATTAAAATGACCCGATGTCAAGTAAACTGGACATCCACTTACAGCTGTCAAATTGACAGATATACTTTACAGATGCATAAACAAGAAAGAAATAGATTGCACAATTATTTGCCTTTGGGCCCTGGCTACAGTTTATTAATTTTAGGTTGGCACTCAACCTGTTAATTTATTTGGATGCGCTGGAAAAGGAACACGACCAATATCTTTGACTTGCACTGTAATTCAGTATACTGTTAGTAACCTGATAAAAACCACATAAATTTTGAATGCTTAAACGACAAGTTATATCGCATAAAATGTCAATGTATTAAACATTTTTAATAATGTTCCAAAATAACTACACTTAGACCTCAGAAACCAAATCCATCATGTGTGCGATGAAACTAGACAGAAAAATGAAACGTTAATCCATTTAAAATAAGAAGTTCAAAGATGCAAAATACATGGAGTGAAATTACCCCGGGCGTAAGGGAAAATGTAATTGGATGAGTACTAAAAGGCCGAAGACAGTTTTACAATAACTACGTAAAATTTTGAAATTCAGGTTTATCTTAATGAGGTGGTTACGCAGTTAGCTGCGTAACCACCTCATATGTTTTAGACATAAAAACCAACTCGGGAACTTTGAGACGATTCCTTTTATCTGGTTGTTTTCGATTAACGTTCCCTATCTCTTTCATACTGAGACGAGAAGTTGAGAAGTTTGAGTCAGACTTTGAGTATTTTGTGTACCTATCGCAAATGATTAACAGCAGTTAAAACGGATTCTTCGTTACATCTTTAGTTGTTTTTAGCCTTATACTTAGTTTAGGGCGTGGTTTCCTAAGTATGTATAAGGAAATCAAAACGAATCCCTATGTTACATGAACATGCGTGACGCAAACCTAAATTATACACGTAAGCTGCTGCTGCAGCTATACTGAGTTGGTAGTCATGGACGATGTATAGGGATTTGTTTTGATTTTTCTTTAGTTGGTCATGTGCACGGTACACATAAACACGGTATTATTGAACACACACGGTGTTCTTGCGCCTAAAACTTCGTCATATGGGCAACATTAACTACATTAACTGTTTTTGGTACATTGCTTTTCGATTTTGTCATTTTTGAAGGATACAAATGTATATATTCATCACTTTTGGAAAGATTTTTTGGCGAAAACAAGCAATAGTCTGCCAGTGGCGTCACACATTTTGGCGGGCATACTCTAAAGATCATAGGGTGTATATGTGTACAGTGTTCATATGGATAACTTCCATGGGTTTGTAATATTGATTATGAGACTCTTTGTGTGTCGCTAATTTTCGCCAGTACGCGACTGTGCTGTTCTCTTCCAAAGGCGGGGTTAAGAAATTTCACGAATGAATCTGCATAAAACGTTCCCGCCACGATAGTTCCCGAGCTGGCTGTTCGGTTGTTGTGTTCAGCTGTGGTGGTTACATATACTTTCTTTTCTGCATTGCCACGCACCGTTTAACGTTATTTATATCACTGTCGATCATTACTATTTTGATTGCTGCAACTTATATTACATTTAAATTCAAGACAGTCACACTGTTTACGAAATTCTGGAAAATATTTCAGTATACTTAGATTTTTGTCAATATGTCAATGACATATTGATTTGTCAATGAATATGTCAAAACAGAACAAGAACGAATTTAATCTTATAAATAAAAGAAAATAATGGCTTCCAACTCACCCGAGCAGGCTTGCGGGGGCAGAGGAAATATAAGCGTGGTAGAGGACTTCCTTCGGGCGACTGCGCAGCCGAGGGATTGCGGCTTGAAGCTGCGCAGCTGCTGCATGAAGTCAGAACTTTCCATTAGGGCAACGTCTGCGAAGTGAAGGTCGCACAAGATTTGGTTCTTGAAGCGCCTGGCGCGCTTCTGGTTCGGTCCCGTCAAATTGAGGCCGCACGAGTTGCACCGCAAGCATTCTTCGTGGTAATGGTTGTTGTCGTACAGAGGTGATGGCTCTGTAAGTTTAACGAAAGTCGAGCGTATCAAATTAAAACTCGCTTACGGGCAAGACTCCTCAGTGGAAGGTCTGCTTTTCCTCCTCCTCCTATTCAAGCCGTAACACGTTTCAAGTAATGAAAGCGAAAATAGGGAAAGAAATTATATGGCCGAATAGGAAGTTGTCTTAATTTGTCGGAGAATATCGCATAAGAGTAACTCCTTAAGTTATAAGTTGAAGAACCTTAATTATTCTTTAATATCATACAGATAGGAAACAACAAGCTAAGACTCAACAGCTGCAGGTATTTTTGAGTTTAACTTACTCTAAAAATAAGACTCGTTAACTTTACAAAAATAAGGCAGGTTACTGTATCTAGTAATGTTAAATTCTCAATATCTGTTTCATTTATAATGTAATTCTTTGTTGTAAGGAATTTGAAATTGTCCAAAATTTTTAATCACTTGAATCTATACACAAGAATACTCCAACGAATAATTTTAATTGCCTGAATTTCTCACATGGAGGTGGCAAGTGTTATTAAATGAATTTCAGTAGCAGGAGCCTTATTTTTATGACACATCTCTAATGAAGCTACAGCGTGTGTTGAATCTGTCACAAACAAAGAATATAAGTGATGTATTATGCAAATCGGGACATGTCAGTTTACATTAAAATTTCGTAATTAGCGTGCATTCTAGTCAACAAATTTGTTCCGCAACTGGCGATTAAAAACTGACAGTTTGGATTGTGTTTCTTTTATTTTATGAATTTAATTTAAAAGCAGACCTTCTTTAACAAATCCAATTATGAGTTGTGCGTTACAAGCAATGTCGAGTAGCTCTAAAGCGCAGCAGACAAAAGGGCGGTTAATTAAGTTTAAAATACTTTGGGAATTATTATTTATAAATAATTATTCGATGGTGTTAATATTTCTTGAACATAAGATAATAGAATTTTAAAAATACTTAAGCATTATACAGTCTTCAAGAGTGAGGTTACATGTACGTGCAATGTCAAAAACTTTATGATTTCTACCATTATGAGGAATCAGTTAATATCTCATTAATTACTAACTGACTAAAGCTGATTTTAATAGATTTATTTACCATTGTTTCCATATATGAACTATGAACATATTAAGAGTTTTTTTGCAGGTCAACATGTTAATAAATTCCAGCTTGATGAATAACTGCTTGATAATTATTTTAATTCGCTTATTTCGAACGATATTTACCTTTAAAGCGACCAATCAATTTCGTTGAAGAACGAGGGAAAACAGACGCCACCGAAAAGACGAGTGTCTATTTATTGTATTTATTATTAAACCGCTCCCGACATAATAAACTTATTTTTATCGACTGTTTCAAATGCGCTTGTTTGCATTTCATCAACTTCCTTTGTGAAATCAAAAAGACTGAAACGGAAACGAAAAACCACAAAAACGATCGATTGTAAGAATGACGGCGTTTTAGGTAACAGAAACAACAGAAAATAAGAAGAGATTACACTTTATTTTCGAATGAGAATATTATGTCGTATACCTTTACGCAACCCAATCAAAAACCTTCACGAAATTAATGTAAGAAATTTTTAATTAGTCACGTGAGCTTGTGAAAGTATCTAAATTATTACATAAATGAATATTTCGCGTTAAGAAATCATAATTACTAACTGTATTTAAGTTGAGCCCTTCTGACATAAAAAATATGTCCTCTGTTAAATACAATTCAATTTTCAACTCATGCCTCATTTTAATGCATTCATTTAAATCCGCCCTTCTCGGAGCAAACTGCAGAAATGCCAGTGTACCAACGTGCAATTAATCTGGTATCGGATATAATTTTAGATAATATCTGACAACCCTCAACTAATCAACCTCTAATTTAGTTAGATAATTAGAAACTCCTCTGGCTTGACAAGTCTTTCAAAGGCATGATATACATAAATGAATCTGTCCCACTACGACAAAATGAAAAGAAGATGATGGTGAAGAAGGAAACAGTGACAGAAATCATCCATCAATTAAGCCGCTTTTAAGCCGACAAAAGTTCCGAATCGCTTCACAATGGAACATAAACTGCTTTTCAGGGAACAGAACACGCCCAAATAACTATAAATATGAAACCTCTTCCTGTGTCTTACGTTATTGGTGTGTCTTAAAGTTGTTTGTCACCTTCGTTATATACTAATTGATAAGAACGTTCAAGATTAATGTCAAGAATTAAAACAAAAAAATCTTAATTATGATATACCTACTATAAACTTAAGACTACCTATCAAATACAATTTACAGATTGATTATTATTAAAATTTGGTTGTCCGTAAAGTCGGTTTACGGACGATAATTTTACGTGATAACGTCATAAGAAAACATTGATGAAAAATTGCATACGTTTATGAATTGCATTGAATTATTATCACTAAATGATCATTGATGTTTTATATTATAGAAGGTTTTTTCGCACTGCGGTTGGCGGGTCCAACTGGTCATTTTAGACACATTGTTATGATATATTATGTGAAGTTGAACATTGTTAGAGCAGAGAGCAGGTATATGCTGTTTCCAATATCGTTTGATATTGGTAGATAATGATAACGCCGAGAGATTCGATACTAATCTATTATCGGTGATCAAAATGACAGCTCATGATACAAGTGACAAATCGAACTATGATACAGAACGTTTACAAAAACTAGATGTGTCGCGTCGAACGCGCATAGATGTCTTTCTAACAAACATTAATCTTGAACCTCACATGAATTGCTGCGCAGGATAATTGCTTTCATAATACTAAATGAAAGCAGTCGACTTTTTACACGATCATTTATATCATTCATCATAATTTTTTTTAGTCGAAATCGTAACATAACCTTTTATAACTGCACTCGTTGACCGATGCAAGAACAAATATATGAGATTATATAGCTAATCAAACTCTTAAAATGCAATAATTAAATACCTTATTGCCGCAAGTGTTATTGTAATAGTAATAAGCAATGGTATACACAGTAAATATTCAGATAACTTTATAAATAATATGTGTGCTGTCGCCGTTGCCGCGGAGTGGAAGCAGTGCAGCCACTGCAGCCAGAACGCGCGTAGCGTGCGTGTTAAGCGTGTACCGCGTACCACTTTCATAGCGCTTGCCATCCGAGCTGATCGCCAAATCGAGCTTTTACTCGGACGCTGTAGTGGAAGAGAGGTAGATGCGTCGCAGCGCAAACGCTAAGGTCGATCTCTGTCTATTGTTCTCGCTCTCACTCTATTTATAAGACGTATATCACGTCAAAAAGGTAGGAAAATAAAACTTGGCCAAGTTCCCAAACGATTACTAAGATAAAATTTTCGGTTGTCCGTAATCTAAAAAAAGCCTAATTCAATATAATTTTTACAGCCGTTTCCTATGACATTCGGATTATCTGCCTAAATTAATTAGATAACTTGAATGCAAAAACGAGGACAGAAATCAAATTTTTAGTAGGAATGGAACGATAATTGTTTACATTTAGTATTTAAATAAATCTTATAACACACAGTTTAAGAAAACTACTGTTTGCAGTGAGTAACAAAAATCATTTGTTGATATATGTAAATGAATTACAGAAATTTCTCCCTGTCACAATAATGAAATTATTACACCAATTCCCAATACAATTTTTTAATGTGAAAACATAGAGCAGTAAATTCGAGCGTTGCAGGATAACCCATATGGGCGTGTCCATGGAACATCGTCTAGCTCCTCCTCCCTCCACGGCGCAGTATTGTATAATCTACTGTACATGTTACCGGCAATTACCGGAATCTATGGAACCAACGCACCAATGATATTTTAAATTGTACTTATCACAACATACACAGGAAATTCAACACTATTTACAAAAAAAAACAATCATATTACATAATACATTTTTTATGTTTAAGTACATCAATTTGATGCGAATGGAACTCGCCCATGAAATCGCGGCACATAATTGGCCCGCAGCTGTGGTTAAATTCACTCATAGTCTCATGAAGTTAGTTGCAGGAACGTGAAACTGGTGCAAATATAACCATCACGGTGTCTCCGTCGAGAAAATGTATTTTTCCACATATGCAAGTTTGTGATTTAGTGCGAAACAAGGGAGGATGCAACAGAGAATGGATTTCTTTAGAGGAAGGCACGTGAGATACACCCACAGAGTTATGAGAATAACAGAGATGATTATTTACATTTTTCGTGTAGCCAACATTGAATAGTTAAAGATGCCTGAAAATGGGGATAAACAATAATGTTGCCAGTGTTACACAAAATATAGTTTTTTATGCAAAATGAGATCTATGCCCACAGTGTAAGGAGGAGAGATACGTGTTTCTTACATACAGTGCTATTCCATCGATACAAACATGTTAATTGTGGAAATAAATTAGGTATATTTTGTTTTATAAAACTTTCCTAAAATACATGTAGACGAATACAGATCGTTAGATCGAATATATTCGAAAATAAAACCGGCAACGTGGTTTCTACCGTGCAAACCAGTCTTGGGGCCCAAGCTCAATTTTACTACGATTTATTTACTCTATACAGTTGGTGTTTTTTGGCGTTTTTATGTGTTTCTTCGGGTTTTTTCGTGTAGTTTGCTACCGATACTATTTGTTTACTTCCCGCATTTATAAAAAGACTTTATAGAAATGATTAAAATCTGTGAAGTTTGCGCAAAACAGGATTATAAGAATCCTAACCTATCTTCTATCTTAGTGGAAGTTGGTTATGTTTATACCCATTCCTATCCCCAATCCTACCTCACGTCTTTCCCCACTATGTTTACATCGCCGCGTTGCTCCATATCCAATGCTGGCGACAAGAAAATGTGTATTTATGAATGGTTTGTCAGCTCTGTGTATCTCATAACTCTGTCGATAGACCATTGCAATTTGACACCTATGTTATTTGGAAGCGATTATTAATATTTTTGGCGGCACTTTAATTAAGCACCTCACCCTTCATTGCTATCCTTCATATAACGAGTATTTTGGAAGCATAGCTTTTTTATCGCGGGCTTCGCTTGAAGCGCTGGATCATTCAGAGGGATTAACATCGAAGAAATGAACGAGGCGGACGATACGGACGGCCAACTATCGCGCCGCGCTAGCTGTTTGGTGGCAACTCGTGTTAAAATTGTTTATATTGTCGGTTGCCTGCTCCAGGGTTGGCGATTGCGAACTGGATCGGTGAGAAGTATTAACATCGAAAGAATGAATATGCCGGACGAGTCGATTATCAAGAACAAACTACCAATTCTTTGTGTACATGCCGAATATATATCATTAGTAATTAATGATATATATATTTCATCATGTCGTATATAACATCATATATTGTATAATATATATATAAAGCTATGCTTCCCCTCTAGATCATTCCCGGAGTGCCTCATTTCGTTTTTGTCTACTATACAGGGTGTTTATCATACCGATTTATTTGCAGAATTCACAAATATTTGATTTGTGTATGTGTGGATTCTGTATGTGTGGGTTTGTTTGCGCAGTACGCAATTTTTTTCATTTCATTTAAATTATTTTGGTAACATTGCATACAGTTTGAGGAAATGTTATTATGTTATTATTATTGTAACGAAATAAAAACCATAATAGCCTGCCATAAAGTTAAGCGCCTTTCGGAATGACTTCAAAGAATTCCGCACGAGATAGTTTCGGGGAACTGGTGCCATTCTTGGAAAGCCGTTCGAGTTTCCAGTATTATCTAGAAGGTTACCGAACAAAGGACCGGAAACGTCTCGAAGTTTCTGGGCTTCCCATACGGCTATAAATAGCAGACGGAGAGCGATACGGGGGAAGTCGACGAATTCGACGGTAGTCGTAAACAGTCGCCGGTAGACTGGTCGACGGGTGTCGGCCAGGCCGGCGGTAAGATAAATAAACAGTGTGCAATATAAATTAATTAGTTAAGTCGTAGTAAGTGAAATAAGATAAATTAGATTAAGTATTAGCAGTTAAGTGTAGTGTAAATGTACAAATAAATTAGCGTGTAAGTGGTTTAAATAAATTAAGTAAGATAACTCGTGTCGTGTAGTAATTCTCTCGTAGGTAAAAACGTTACATTATTATTATTATTTTTCTTAAAATTTGACAATTTTAATTTACCAATACTTTTTTAAAAAGGTTTCAGGTATTGAGCAATGATGAAGAAAGTGAGAATGTTCAACAGGATGAAATTATTGCTCATAATCTATATAATAAACCACTGTTCGGAAACTACAGTTTCAACAAATCCCTCAAAAACATTCCATAGGCAAAACAAAACCGACACTTTGGAAACATTCCAAAGATAAAAAATTGTGACAACGTTAAGGAAACGAAAATTTAGACTGTTAAATGATAAATCCACGGATACAAACACGGTAAAAAATATTTCTCTCTGTTCCTTATTTCGTTCTAAACGTGAATTTTTCTAAAATTGTTTGTTGGAAACTTATTTACTGTTATTATTTTAAAAGTCTTTATACCATATATCTTTTGTTATAGGCATAAAGGCATAGAGTTCCGGAGTTGTTACATATTAAGTAACTCCATTAGATATGAATGTGAATTAATGATCGCGAATGGCTCGGTTTTTAACATTTTTTGAATATTATGACTATGGGTATTGTATAGGTCGGTATGTTCTCTATCCTTTGTTATAAGAATAAAACTATAACAGTTACTTAGGGAGTTCCCATATTAAGTTAAACTAAAGAATAGGCCAGGGAAAAAGAAAGTCTCAGACTAAAGGAATAAGATGGGTGGGTGAAAGAAGCCTTGTAAGCGACAATTTCAACAACAGAAAATTACGGTCATTAATAATAGTACTTACGCCGATGCGATCCTTCAAAGCGTGTTTAGTTAAATATGAATTGTTTGCCAATACCTCTAATTTATGAAAAGCAGCATATTATATTTGTAGGAGGTTTGATATAGAGAGATACTCTTTTATGTTCCCGTGATTTGGGGCAATATACATCAAGTTTTTAGTTCACCTTTAGACTCAATTTTGTTATAAGCGTTTACGAGATCTCCCTTCTTAGTGCAACCGTGATATCTCGTTTTTCCCTGTCGTAAAGTACGAGTGATATGCAAAATCGTAATACTTTCGTTGCAGTTTAAATCGAACAGAAGAAAGCAAACAATTGATACGCTCCCCATTTATATTGAATTCCTGAAATGTAATAAACTAATCGAAACAATCTAGTAGGTAAGCGCTTATCTTATCTAAGCCCTTTTTTATTTCTGTACGGCCTACTCATAAGTCGTGCCATGCAAAATTATACAAAGTCCAAATCGATTCGCTTATGAAAATATCGTCGTCTACATATAAACAGACACAATCCCATTTGGATAAACCATGAAAAAAGATATCGAGGTATTATTTTGGTTCTATAAGACAGGGGGGGGGGGCTACGAGAGAGAGAGAAAAACAAATTATATCCGCGAAAAAGGTTTGTGTGGAAGCGTGTGATATATACAAATATGTAGTTATTCCGTAGGAAGGCAATAAACATTTATCGGATTTTTAACGAGCACGGTTGTATAAACTGAAAACAAAAGTTTATTGCGATTTTTAAATCCAAAGTAAAGTTGAAACCGCAAAGTGCAATGTTTGCTTTCAGCGTACAAATTCTTTACTGATTTGGTTTTATGGTCCGCAGAGTCCTAAATTTGTGGAATTTATATACTGGTTAATCAAGAATGACTGTTTGAGTTGGCAACACTTTTTTGAGAATTTTTTACTTGTTCTTTTGACAACACTACAACCGCATATGTTTATTTGACCAAAATTTGACATAACAATCAGCGATAAGATTGCAGTTTATGTGAATAAAAATTAACGCTTAAAAAATGAAATTCGAAATACAGAACAATAATTTAATTAAACAGCTAAAGGTAATGCTCAAAATGCCCCCATTTTGGTCCAGACATAAATTAACTCTCCTTTTTAGGCTCTCGAACTCGAAGATATTCAGCGGCATATTGGGGGTAATGTTTGTCACTTCCTGAACTATTGCCTCTTGCAGCTCTTCTTCAGTATGCAATATGTTCCTAAAGACATTGTCCTTCAAGAGCTCAAATAACGAAATATCTAATGGAGTGAGATCTGCTTGGCCAAATGCCCTGACTACTCTGTCGCCAAAATTCTCTCTTAAATATCCCATAGTAGCACGAGCCGTATGTGCCCTTGCAGAGTCTTGTTGGAAATATCCAATTTGACGCTCTTCGTCTTTTAATTGGTTTATAAAAGGCCTCAAAAGTTGTCGGATATATCTCTCCGAATTGACGGTAAAATTAAAAAATATTGGCCCATACACCCGCGTCCTTGAGACTGCCAACCAAACACCAACTTTAACCGGGTGCAAATGTGTCTCTCTGATAGCGTAAGGATTTTCACCTGAGCAAATTCTGTAATTTTGTTTATTTACATAGCCGTTGAGATGAAACCAGGTTTCGTCGGGAAAGAAGGTATTGTCAAGAATATCATTATTATTTAATATGTTATTGAACCAATTCCAAAATAAAACTCTCTGCGGGTGATCAGGAGGGATTAATGACTGGACGATGGAAATTTTGTAAGGGTGGTACTTTAATTTCTTTTTAAGCACAGTGGAGAACTTCCATATGATAAACCTGGAAAACCGTGAATTAGAACAACATGGAAAAGTGGAAGTCTTATGAGTAAGAATG
Source organism: Cryptocephalus moraei (assembly GCA_946251905.1). Classification (NCBI taxonomy): domain Eukaryota; kingdom Metazoa; phylum Arthropoda; class Insecta; order Coleoptera; family Chrysomelidae; genus Cryptocephalus; species Cryptocephalus moraei. Next base: position 13,430,518 of record OX276453.1, on the reverse strand, counting down.
AAAATTGGTTGAATAAGAGGCATAAGGACCAAACCTGTTTAAAGGGAGAGCTTTCTTAAGAATATGCGAGAACTTCTTTGCATTCGAGTTCTGATATCCTCGACAACTTCCTCGTTTAGAGTAGAAGGTCTACCAGTTGATTTTTGTTTCCTTATGCTCCCTGTGTTTCAATTACGTTCAACTACTCGCATGCAATGTTGCTGAAAGACAGCAAAAGTGACCAAAGTTTCCGGAAACATTTCCTGAAATTGCTGGTATGTCGCTTCGAGAGAGTACTGCCAACCAGTAATTGGGTTATAAATTCCGCTTCTAAAGTACGCCATTCCAATGAAAATATCGTGTTGTAACGTGAAAACCATTTTAAATAAATAAATTGGAAAAGAATACCAGAAATTTTAATTTGAAATAGCAAATGGCATCTGTCAATGACGCTGTCAGTGTCACCAACTGGATGTTAGGTACTTCAGTTGTAACATTTAAAAATGAAATTCAGTATTGCCAACTCAAACAGTCCATTCCTGATCACGTTGTTCAGCGTGATCAAGAATGACTGTTCTTATTCTAAATTTTGACCAGTTAATATTATAACGTTTTCACTTTTGAGTCTGGCCGGAAGAAACGTCTTTCTCTAAAGGAAAAAATCCGATTTTAGTGAAAATAGTGGTTTGAGCACTAGAAAATTGGCCGAAAAATTTAAAGTAGGTAAAACACAAATAACAATGTTGTTACAAAATAAACAAGAAGTGAGATATTTGTATCGAGAAAAGCTTATACTCTATTTCCTTGCAACTGATAGCACACAAGCTCATTAAATATTCAAAACAGTGCCCAAAACACTATTGGGTGATTCAAAAAATTAATGAGACTCGTAAGCATTTTTCCATTAGAAATGTGCATTTACTCAATAACTTTCGATGGGTCCTCCCTGTACTGTAAAACTCAGGTAGCTAGAACAATGGGACCGTAGGACGATCACAAAAGGGACAGGAGAAAATTGCAGACACTGTCGTGGGATTAGGTGTAAATGAAAATTTCTTCTAGTGCTTAAAAAATGAAATTTCATTTTAGTATAAATAACAAAATTGAAATTTACAATATTTATTAGTATTTAAATTAAACAAAATTTTCTTCCCACTATTTTCAGGCTTAGAACTGACAGTTTAGTAAACTGGCGTGGTTAAAATTTTGCCTAATGGCAATTTGTCAGATAAAATATGAACAATATATACAATTTATATAAATTAAATCCTTGATTAAAGCAATTAGTCGCTATACTACAATTAAATAACTACATATAAATAAAAATTGGTACAAATAAATATATGTCACAGTTCAGTTTTAAATAACTACATCATGTCGTCTTCATCGTCATCATCCGAATCTGATGTTTCGTTGTTTGGTGTAATGATAATTGGTTCAAAAACGCGTTCGTCAACTATATAATCTAACTTCCATAACTCTTCCTCCTCCTTTATTACATACTGTATACATTGTTTCCAAGCTTCTGCAGTGACTTTCGATAAAGCTTCATGTAGAAGTCTTTTCACATCACCTAATTTAAATGTAGTCTTGTTTCTCGCTACTTCACCCTTTACTTGTGCCCATATTAACTCTATAGGGTTAAGTTGACAGTGATATGGGGGTAAACGAAGTACAATTATCCCGCGATCTCTAGCTTTTTCATCGATTACATATTTTTTATACTTTTGTTGGTGTTGTTTAAAGATACGCATGAGTTCTTTTTTAACCATCATATTATCAAATGTGATCTTTTTCTCTTTTAACCAATTAATTATTTCAACCTTTTTCCACGCCGAAGTAGGCAATTTTTCAAATAAACGCGAATGGTAACTGGCATTATCCATTACTATGACAGAATTTTGTGGTATGTTACTGACCATCTGAAAGAAATATTCCGCAAATACGTCTGCAGTCATTTCCTCGGGATAATCTTTGGTGGTTCGTGAAGTAAATTCTAATAAACCACCATTTACAAAACCAGGTTCAGACCCAATGTGTGTTATTATTAGTCTACGACCTTTTCCACTAGGTGGGTTCAAGCCAGTTGAATAACCTTCCAGAAAAACCTGTCGTGAATTATTGATGTTCTTATCATAAATTGTATTTCCTTCTATTCGGAACCTTTTAATTGTTCCAAGGTATTCTCTTCAACAAACAATATTATTTTTGTCAAGTAGTAAAGCTCTTCTGTTACATTTTCCCCACAAAAAGCCTATTTCCTTAAGACACTTCCACAATTTTTTTCGCCCAAACACCGGTAGTTCGTCGTCATCCCTAATAGAATTCCAGACCTTATCAATAGTAGGTATTTCTTTATTTATATAAAAATAATGAAATTAACGACGTATGGCAGTTTTAACGAAATCATCAATTTCTATTGGTTTCTTTCCAGTAGATTTTTTGGGTTCAACAATCCTTCCAACTTTCCTTTCTTTTAAAAATCGATAAATTGTTGCTTCCCCAACTCCTGTCATATTTGGACAACAACCAACGATTTCCCAAAGAGTAATGTTTGGAGTTTTGTGAACTAACGCATCATGCACATTCAATATAATGTTTTTTTCCCGTTGAGAATAAGGACTTTTACCTACCAGTTTCAGTGGACTAAAAATTGACGTGGTTGCCATTATGGGATGTGAATTACACAACACAACTAACGTTAAAAACGATTTCACAAATTATATCAAACACCTGACTGTAAGCACCGATTGCCAATAAATGTCAAAATCCAACTGAGTCAATAAAGAAATTTTTCATATTTATACCTGAATGTCTCGGTTTCGTACCTCTCTTAAAGTAATCAACTTGGCTTAACTGATGTGTTATTCGAATCACCTATAAACATTTCTTCTTAGAAATGATTTGTTATATTAGGTACTTATATGCAGGTACCTCGGCGTTAATCACTTATGCTCTTGTACTCTTAATCCTACCAACCAGTAGATAGCGATAATATACATGGAAAATTTTCAGTCATGTTACATATTTTGCTTATAAACTATTAGTATTTATGTATTTGAACGTTTAATACAATTTTGCATTTTTGCATTCGTGAGAAATGCTGCGCCTATGGTTTGAGGGATATAATGATATACGGTGAGAAATCGTGCTATCACTCGCAAGAAAATAGATTATAGGTATGTATCTTCCGCCAAATATAATTTCACAATGCCAACCTTTGGATCAAGGTATTATCCAGAATTTTAAAATGCTGTACAGGAGTTATTTAATTAAAGAACTTTTACAATGTGTGGATAGTGACTGTCCGCTAGAAGAAATAGAGAAGAATATAATAGATAAGTCTTTCTCGAGTCTGCGCAAGTTTCAGAGACGTAGAAACTTATTTTCTTAATGTAAATAATTCTGATATGGGCTCAAATGTATCAAAGTTATTATTAAAGTGTGAACATGAATTTTATAAATGTAAGATGAAATCAAAGAAGCAGTTACTGATTTCTGTTAAAAAAAATATAATTTGTATTGCCACACACATAAGCAAATATGTATTACGTATATGTGTACCTTTATTACACTTTTAGTTTTCTTTTTATTCCCTTATTGTGTAATTAAATTTAATAATAAACAAAAAATGTAAAAAATGCAGTTTTCTTTTTCTGACTTCTTTCGAACGACCACCCCTCTTAATAGTATATTAAAGTATGAGTGGATATTGAGCTCTTTCAAACACGAGCGAGTTTTCGAGCACGACGGCGTAGCCGGAGTGCTCGAAATAGAGCAAGTGTTTGAAAGAGCAGTTATCCACGAATACTTTACGCTATTTTTTTTATTGGTACCATTTTTTATACCAAAACCAAATGCATACCCAATATCATTAATTTGAATGACACTCGGGACGCTTCGTGACGGCCCGTCGCACGTCGTGCGACCAATCGGCTTGTCCGGCTACGGCCAAAAACGTTCTGCTATTGGTTGATATGGCCGTTGTTGATACGTTTCCATGGCGACTTTAAAACACTCGCGTGCGATAAAGCCCGATTTACGCACGCCAAATCATGTTATAAATAGGCAAAATAGCGTACCAATAAAAAAAAGACCCAAGGGTGGTCGGTATATAGAGGTTTTTCTATATATATATATATATATATATATATATATATATATATATATATATATATATATATATATAAAATTGTGAGTTTATACAACATTTACAGTGGTTTTTCGCAACCCAACTTCCAACGGTGACGGTTATAACAATCCCCGTCCTGAAAATTTCTTTCTCTTATACTTTATTGTATGTTGTCGTTCCAACTAATTCCAGTTCTCGCTATTTTCCTATGTTGTGTCGGAATCCATTCTAATATTCTCTATGGTCATCGTGAGTCTCCCATCCGTTGTACATGTCCATACCATCTTAGACGCTTGGCTTTAATAGTATCTATAATAGTGGTCCCAGTGCTCATTCTTTGTCTGATTGATTCATTTCGTACATGATCCCTCAATGTCAACCGCAACTGAATCTCCAAAATGTCATCTCCATAGCTGTGAGTTTTCTTTTCAGAGATGCGGGGGTTTCCCAGGCCTCAACTCCGTAGGTAATTATGCTTTCCACTATAGTTTTATAAATTCTTATTTTCGTTTCTTTTCGTAGGCCTTTACTCCACAGAACGGAATGCAACTCTTCTTGACAAATTCTCTTTCTTATTTCCGCTTCACTAGATCCATTTTTGTTAAAGGTTAGTCCCAGATAAGTTGTACGAGTTTACACCTTTCACGCTTCTTTGATTAATGGGGAGATCTGTTGTATTTTCGCTGACGACTAAATACTCAGTTTTCTGAATGTTGATGGTGAGACCCCATTTATGATACTCCTGCTCCAGTTCCTTCAGCATATAAATTGTGTCACCTTCGTCTTCAGCTATTACGACTTGGTCATCGGCGAAGTGAAGGGTAAACAACTCTTTTTTGCCGATAGAGATCCCTATTGTGTAGCACTGTCGTCTACAGTTTTTGAGGTAGGACATGAGGTAGGTATATCTTAAACAATGTGGGAGCGATAGCACATCCTTAACGTAAACCCTTAGCCACGAGAATTTTTTGGGATAATTGAGATCCCAGCATTACTTGACTGCTCATATTTTCATACATCGATTTAATAGCTTGAATATATATGTCGCCAACTCCATTTTTCTTCATTGCAGGCCACAGGCCAAAGTTTACATAGAGGAACACTGTCATGCTTTCTGTAAATCGACACTAAATGTGTCGGAAGATTTCTTGCTAATCGTTTTTCTAGTAACAGTTTTAAGTTAACAAATCGTCAACACAGAATGTCCTTTGCGAAAACCATCATGTTCCTCCAAGTCTATAATAATTAGGTTTTCTATTCTGTATTTTATTATCTTTTCATACAATCTAGAGCTGGAGTTAGTTACACTGAGTCCCCTATATTTAATTCACCTTAAACTCAAATTCAAAATACAATCAACTGTTCGAAACCTAATTATTAAATAAAAATTTTAAAAAAATTAGAAAATTTTCAAAACAAATTTTTCCGAACAAGTTATTAAAATTTTCTCGCTTTTGCGAAATGGCAGTACAGCAAAAATATTTTGTTGGTTAGTTTCATGTCAAGTATTAATTAAAAGTACCAAGGGAAAACAAGGTAATATTATTACTCCACATTATTTTAAGATTTATTGCCAGGAGATGAATTTCAATTGCCACATATTCTAAATTTTAAATTTCTTTAAGTTTAATTACCCATTCTCACCCACCGTTTTATTAATTATTAACGAGTTTGGCGTGTGACCGACCACATCAAGTGGGGCTTGTCATTTTCCGTTTTGATATATTGGTCTGCTTCACGACATGCTCAATTTATTTTTCTTCAATCGCAAGACAAACTTCTAACTCTTTTTTAATTGTTTTACAATACATCAAGTACAATGCCGGCACATATATTGTTTAAATTAATATAGGAGCGTCATCCCTTAAATAAAAGCCTCACCGTAAGTGATATTACCGTTCATGAGTATTCATTAGATTCATTTTTCATATCGATGTAAATTATTAATAAAACCTGATACTTTTAAGGGAAATTTGGCAGATATTGCTAATGAAATAAGCCTTCGATGAAAAATGAAGAGTTGGAGATCTGAGATGAATCCGCTTTCGAATGAAATTTCGTTTCTCTTGCACAGCGTTAAATTTTAATTTAATATATCCTGGCAGTTGAGTCTATTGTCTTATTAATAACGCAACGCCGTATGAATATAAGCTTTCCTCCCACAAACTTGCACGGTGGATTATCCAAGAAGGTCATGAAACAAGTCTATCTTTCTCAAATGTTATTTTAAATCACAACCAAACAACATTAAAATGGTATAATTTAAATAATATCGTTGAGTTCGCTAAATGGGCCCCAGGAAATGAAAACAACAATATTTTCAGAACTATTGTATCAAAGTGGCTCTTTCTCATTTCTCTGGACGACCGAACGAACAGAAATGTATCCTCTATTAAATACTTTCCAGATTTATCTCACTCTATGTTATAGCAAACACAGCAAGCAGGTAGCCAGCTTCCATTTTAAGGAAAAAGGTTGAAAAATGGATCGAAGGCGGTGTGCTTTGTCGGTAAATACATACATATTTCACAGTGGGAGAAACTTTTGCTACTGTCAACCGGTTACCGTGAAAAACTACTGGAGTTCGCTCCTTTTATATCAGCAGGATGCTCATAAATTAGAAATCATTGGAACTTCTTCCTTTCTTCTTTGTATGATTTCGAGAGATGTCGACATAATTGATAGCTTACTTACTTATTGGTGGACTGGAATTCCACTGTTTAACATTACGAAGCAAAGTATACGTTTTTAGTGAGCCGTCCCATTTTTAAATCAATTTTTTTAATTTCAGAATGGCTAATATGATATGGTAGATAAACCTCAAACATATATACACTCGATATAGTCGACTGAAATGGGAACACGTAAGTTGGTTCCCAAGTTAATCAGGGTCAAAAATAACATACCAATTGGTTTCCGCAATTTTTAGTTTACCTGTCCTGTAAGTGTAAATTGGTTCCCAACGTTTTCAATTACCTGAGCTTTACAAAATACTGAAGTAGCTTATTATGCGTCTCTGCATTATGAGTAGAATGAAATATTTTTTTACTGCGGTGGAAAATGGGCAATTGAAAGGGGCAAGGGAAAACCTGATAGGCAATTGAAGGGGCAAGGAAGAACCTGTATGGGTCCGAACTCGCCTCTTCCGATAATGTCAGGTAAACGAAAAATCCCAGGAACCAATTTGTACATAGATAAGGGGCACTAAGTACTGCCTTTTAATTTCTTACCCGCCGGGAACCAATTTACCAACACCGGCTGAAATTAGGTAGCCACATGCAGTTTGTTAGGGTCGCTCATGCCCATAAAGGACCAACAGTGCTTATCAATGTTACATTAGAATTTTGTGTATCTCAATATCGACGAGTATGTTAAACTAACATACACACTCACACACATTATTTCGAAGAGGAAAACAATGAATAAGTGCGAATCGATTTGGAAGTATTACATTTACCCTGAATAGCTCCAGTTTATGGGAATAAATGCTTATAGCCGCATCTATTCTTCTCTTATGGCCGCCGTCCACGGAGAAGTCGACGTCGAGATCAAGATCGGCACTGCGCGATTCTCGCCACACCGAGTCCTGATCGCCGTCATAGAAGAGGACGCCATCTTGGGAATGGACATCATGAAAACCCACGGTTTCGCGCTCAATTTGAAACGACAAGTAATGCAGGTCGGCCCAGAAGAAACATTCCTGCACACCAAGGGTGAGACGGTCCATCAGATAAGGCTGACAGAAGACACGATCCTGCCGAGTAGGAGCGAATCGATAGTGGTGACCCGACTTCAAGGCGTCACCGAAAAAGTGAATCCTGCCGTAGTGGAACCTTGGAATCACGACGTGGAGATGGGCCGAGGCGTTCTAGTAGGGAGCACCTTGGTGACGCTGGGTGATGAAATTCCAGTCCGGCTCATTAACATCAATGACTACCCAGTTACCATCCGCAAGGGGACCAAAGTGGGAACCTGCTCACCAGTGACGTCACTGATCTACCAGGTGACGGGAAGCGCGAACGTACAAGTCTCTAAAGTGGAGGAAGCTCTAGTGGATGCCTGCGAATCTCTCGCTGGAGCTGAGAAGAAGAGGCTTATTGAGCTACTCCGTCGATTCCGATCGATTTTCGTGTCTGACAAGGGACCTTCTGGGAGAACGAGTATTGTTAGACACAAGATCGATACGGGAGGCGCGAGACGAATCCGCCAGTCAGCAAGGAGGTTGTCCCAGGCGAAGCGGAAGGTAGCGAAGAAGATCATCCACGACATGGAAAGAGAGGAAGTCATCGAGCCATCTAGCAGTCCTTGGCATCTCCTGTAGTCCTGGTAAAGAAGAAGGATGGAGACAACAGGTTCTGCGTAGATTATCGTCTACTGAACAACGTGACGAAGAAAGAAAGTTACCCTCTTCCCCGGATAGACGACACCCTGGATACCCTGGCTGGATCGAAGCTGTTTTCCACCTTGGACCTGAAGAGTGGCTACTGGCAGGTGGAAATGGACCCTGTAGACGAGGAGAGAGGAGAAGACGGCTTTTACGGTAGGAACTGGACTGTGGCAATTCACCGTGCCATTCGGGTTGTGTAATACGCCTGCTACTTTTGAGAGGCTCGTGGAGAACATACTCAGAGGGCTCTCCTGAAAAACGTGACTCGTGTACCTGGATGACATAATCGTCGTAGGGAGGACGTTTGACGAACATCTGTCAAATCTGGAGGAAGTCTTCAAGAGACTCCGAATGGCTAACCTGACGCTCAACCCAGAGAAATGCCATCTGTTACGAACGAGAGTACACTATCTGGGTCACGTGGTCAGCAGTAACGGCGTCGAGGTGGACCCTGAAACATTGCGAGCAGTCCAAGGATGGCCAACACCGAAGGACAAGCATCAATTGCGGAGTTTCCTGGGGATTTGCACTTACTACCGTCGTTACGTCCGAATGTTTTCTGATATCATAAAGCCGTTGACACGACTATTCGAGGAAAAACGAGCCTTCCTATGGGATGAAGAATGCCAAGCAGCCTTCCACGCCCTGAAAAGACGTTTGACGACGGCCACTGTTCTCGGGTTCCCGACCCAAGAGGGACGCTTCATCTTGGATACAGATGCATGTAACGACGGGATCGGAGGGGTCCTGTCCCAACTGCAAGATGGACAGGAGCAAGTCATTGGCTACTTCAGTAAAATCTTGTCAAAGCTCGAAAGGAACTACTGTGTCACCAGGAGGGCGCTGTCAGCTGCCGTGAAGTCAGTAGAACACTTCTATAAGTACCTATACGGGAGGAAGTTCTTGTTGAGAACGGACCACGCGGCGATCAGATGGCTCCTGCGATTCAAGAACCCGGAAGGCCAGGTAGCTCGGTGGATTGAGCATCTTCAGGAACACGACATCAACATCGAACATAGTACAGGAACCAGCCACCGTAATGCTGACGCTCTTTCAAGAAGGTGGTGTCCGGAGGGATGTTCCCATTGCAGCCGTGCAGAAGTAAAGGAGGCGTCGTCTGCACGACGCTCACCGACGAGGACTGGTCACCAGACGGGCTGCGGCGAGCGCAGGAAGGCGACCATGAACTTCAACAGATCCTGAAGTGGATGGAAGAAGGACGTCGGCCGGAATGGCAGGAAGTGGCACCATCCTCTAGGACCCTGAAATCGTACTGGGTACAGTGGGACTCCCAAGTGATACAGGATGGACTGCTCAAGAGGGTGCTTGAATCCGATAATGGCGCAGAAAGACGATTCCAACTTATCGTGCCCAAGACCAAGGTGGCGGAAGTGCTACGTCACCTCCATGATGGAACCTCGGGGGGCCACCTGGGAGTAAAGAACACGTTGCAGAAAGTGCGCCAGCGTTTCTATTGGGTGGGCTGCTCTGAGGCTGTTCGCGAATGGTACAGGAAGTGTACAGTTTGCTCAGCCAGCGATGGACCGCATCGCAAGCCGAAAGCCCCGATGAGACAGTACAATGTGGGAAGTCCTTTCGAGAGGATCGCCCTAGACATTACTGGGCCATTTCCTGAAACCGATTGCGGCAACAAGTACATCCTGGTGGCGATGGACTACTTCACTAAATGGGTAGAGGCCTACGCGATTCCCAACCAAGCCGTCAAAACTGTCGCAGATGTCCTGGTGAAGGAGCTAGTAAGCCGCTTCGGAGTACAGTTGGAATTGCATTCCGACCAGGGGCGTAACTTCGAGAGCGAGCTGTTCCAGGGAGTTTGCGAAAAATTGGGAATTCGCAAAACTAGGACAACAGCGCTGCACTCTCAGTCCGACGGAATGGTGGAGAGGATGAACCGCACCATGGGCAAGTACCTCTCGAAGGTAGTGTCTCAACACCAACGAGACTGGGATCAACATCTACCATTTTTCCTGATGGCCTTACCGTTCTGTCATTAACGAGTCCACCGGCCAAACACCAGCAAGGGCGGGAGATGAGGCTTCCCTGCGATCTGAGCATCGGTTGCAAACCGGGAGAAGATCTGGCTGGGGAAGACTACGTCACAGAGCTGCGCAGAAAGATGGACCAGGTCCACGAGATGGTACGGACGAATCTCCAAGTCGCCAGCGACCACATGAAGGATAACTATGACGTTCGGGCGGACAGCGACATGTATGAAGAAGGAGACCTGGTGTGGCTGTACAACCCGCATAGAAGACGAGGGTTATCACCGGAGCTTCAGAAAGCCTGGGAAGGGTCGTATATGGTGAAGACAAAGACAAATGACGTCATCTACCGGATCAGCAAAGTTCCGAATGGGAAGCCGAAGATCGTGCATTGCAATCGATTAGCACCTTTCGAGGGAGACTACGACCAAGATCAACAGGTTCGCCAACTACGGCCCCAAGAGGATGAACCCTTTTTTGAACAATTTATGGCTGCGTATGGTGGGACCGAGAAGGCCAGATTCGGTGTGACCAGGGAAGAACAACGGGATCTCTTCGAAACACCGGCTAAGTATGCGCTGGCTCATTGCGTGGCCCAGGACCTGCGGATGTACCGAGGAATTGCCGCGGAGTTCCGGACGAGACGAGGTTTGGCAAACTGGACGAATTTCATCAGCAGGGACCAGCGGTCGGGCGAGCGCTGAGGAGTAAGGAAGATGGATCACGACGGCCGCTCTTCTACCTGATTACAAAGAGGGGGTCCTTTCACAAGCCCACCTATTTGGACCTGTGGAACGCGCTACGTGACCTTAGGGATACCCTACTTAGCGAAGATATAACTAAGTTAGCTATTCCGAAACTGGCATGTGGGTCAGGAATATGCTGGAGGTCTTATTTCGCGTCACCTCGCTTTAACGGGGTAGATATTTTAGTGTGTTGTTGGAATCCTGAGAGGAGTCCCCACAAGAAGACCGTAGCATGTTATTTCCACCAAACCTCACGTTGCAGACAGGGTAACAAATGTAGGTTTCTACATGGGCCTGTCAGGGACACGTTTCGGGACGAAACATCTGTAAGGTGGGGACAGTGTAACGAAACGGCTTGCCGAAAACAAATAAACAAGTCTGGAACTGCCCGGGTTCGACGAATTCGTTCTAGAAGTGCCGGGAATGAACTCCTAAAGCCGATGCGATAGGATTCACCGAAAACCCGAGTAGAATTTCCTGGAACTATCGAGAAACTTCTAGAAGGCTCATACCTGCGTATGAAAGGAATGCCGGACCCAAGGCGAGTTAGTTGATGAATCGGAGCGTAAATATTCGGGCGTGAGGCCGCGCGTTAAATAAATAAACATCTGTGTGTGAAATAAATTATAAGTGATAGAGTAAGAAATAAATTAATTAGGACAATTCGTGTAGTATTTAGTTTTAGTAAATAGTAAAAACGTTACAATATATATATATATATATATATATATATATATATATATACATATATAATTACTTTAAAAACATTTCTGGTTAAATCTTCGTTAAACGGCATTTTATACTTGTCATTTTTCGGTTTTGATAATTTTTCTCACAGAATCCTCTCCAAGGTTTGTTAAACTTTATTTTATTATCGAAACTATATAATCAATAACCAGATTTTTGGCAAAATCGTCTCTAAAGAGCACTTTAATCTTGACATTGTTCGGTTTTCCGAAATTTTCTTAAAATCCTCAAAAATTCTTTTTAACATTTTAAATATTTATTTTATTGTTCAATATGTATAATCAAATTTGTTAAAATTTTTGGCTAAATCTGCCCTAAGAGGCAGTTTCAATTATTGCTTTTTTTTCGAACTCTGTTCTAATAATTTTGTTATATATTGAATGTATATTCTATTATCCAATATTTATAATGGCATGAGAAAGTATTCCGATGGACACATCGTCATTTTATGTTTGCCGTATCTTCATGGTCCCCATTTATAACCACATTTAATGTTATTTGTTCATATTGTCGCTGTATGTTTGTATTCAACTACATGGACGTGTAGAGTACAGAGTACTGAGGATGGCCTAACCGCCGAAACCCTTCTACGGAAATTATTTTTTCCTTCTTACAAACTTATATCTTTCCATATTGATTTAGCTTGTGTTGTGTGTCTGTGTTCCAAAACCTAGTCACTACAGCTAGTAAGAACCGACATATCAAAATGAGAGAACAGATATATTATATTGGAAGTGTATTATTGTAAGAGAAGTAAGCAATTTCTGCAGGAAATGCTAACGAAATGATAACAGTGGAGAAAAGTTAAACGCAAATTGCAGATTAAAATATACCTAAATGTATGAAATGGAAATGAAATACAGACATTTTGGAAAAATATTATTTCATATTCATAAAAAACAGTTTGCTGTGAAATGAAGCCAGAATCTTTTTGCAATCAGTTGAACATTTTTTAAAAAGCAGAAGGTTTATGTATATGCATTTTAAAATCTATAATATAATTCATTAAATGAATTGAATACAACTCAAAATATGTAAAAGAAACTATTACTGAAGGATAAATGCACTCTGCGAATAAAACTAGAAAAAAAGAAATTGAGATTCAAAGTACGTACGTCTCTATTTAACAAAAGGAAATGTGGCTATTTTATAACGGGGGTATTGAACTATGTATAAGACGTTCCCAGGGTAAATACCTCCAGAATCTCGGGAATTTATCGGAAAACGCAGACAGGTTGTTGTACCTTTCTAGATTTTACATTAAGTCTTATTGGAAGTTGAAACTACTTTATCGCACATATTACGTGAATATTACCGTGTAACATTTACCAAAAACTTTTACAAGTTCATGTTAACGGTATTATGTTCTAAAAAAATAATATTATACTACTTATTCTTTTTTATATTTTTCTGAGGATTTGCCGGCCTATTACTCTAAATTAAACCACTTTACTATTAAAAGTATTAAATTGGCTACAAAAAATTTTATCCTGGCAATACCGAAGTATCCCATTAAAAGTCATCTGAGAGTAGGTGGTGGTGGGCATGGGGGAGGAGGTGGGACTTTATCGTGTCGTCGTTGTTAATATAAAAGTCGAGACTTTATCTATCGCATATTTCATAATAAAAGAAGAGCGTATCAGGAATTTGATTTTCATTTTGCCGAGCGCGTCGTAAAACATGTTGTGACCCCGGGATTTATTAAGTGATTCTGAATTGTTCGCGGCACAAAGGGGTATTTAGTGCTTTTTGTTTACCTAGATTGAAATTTCCCAAAGGAAAACAAAAAAAAAAACTGAAACACACTTAAGTTTTTACGGGAAGTCGCTCGGATTCCCTGTCGGTAACATATGGCGTCATCAATAAGGACAGGATTTTTATTAATGATAAATTATGCCTGTGAAAAGTATGAATAGATCATGGTTGGCACTTTACGAGCAGCAAGTTTAGACAAACGAAATTATCTACGGAACTCAGTTGTAGTGTTACAATACACACACACACACACACACACACACACACACACACATATATATATATATATATATATATATATATATATATATATATATATATATATATAATAAGAGTTAAAAGTTGAAACGTTGGCACAACAAATTCAGAAAGCTTTCAGCCAACGTCCGCTTAATAAAAAAAGATGATATAGAAAAAGAGTGCACTAGATAGACTTAGAAGATGGTGCTAGAGCTAGAGGTACTCTAGCTAAATTATGTTCATATATTTTTTAGTATCTGGTGTACGAAGAATAGTTTTAAGAGGAATTGAAGTCGGACTAGGAATAAAACCGGTTGAAAAGGTGTTGTAAATTCATACAGGCGTTTTTCGTTTGTTCATGTTTCGCTCTTATTCCATTGAAATTGTTTTCATGTATCTGATTAGTGCAATAGTTGTGCCACCATTGACTTGGCTTTCATTATTTTTAATGTTTGTATTAATCCCTGTTTTCGTTTCACGCTTGGTGGTTTGCACTCACTACCAGCTTCTTCCCTGTTCGCGTCACTATCTTTAGCTCTTTATTATCCAGTTTAAAAATTGTCCAAAATACTCTTTCAACATATTTAAGATCTATTTATAAAACACAACTTTAGTTTAAAAATGCTTTATTCCACGATCCGGTTATTCTGAAAGCTCTCTTCTATTTCCCAAAGTCTGTTTCGTATTCCTTTGTTAAAAAACTTAATTCTTACCTCTACAGATATTATCTGTTCAAGACAGACGCGGTAGACGAATTGCGGCGTATAATCCGTGTAATCAACTATCAATTAATGGCGTTGTCTTTTGAGCGCTTCGATTCTTTGAATCGAACCTATTTAACAACGGTTTGCACGGGAAAAATTCTGCGTTAATAAATATGTATTATTATTTATGTTGATTGATAATAAAAGCTTTTTATATATATATATAAAAAATTGCATTGTATTTAATTAAATAACAAAAAAGGAGTACTTCCAATTTACATTCGTTAGCAATTTAAACCGCACATAACTAAAGTAATGTAACACGAAATGTAAACAGCAGCGCGAAATGTGTTTACTCTTATCGGACCTCGGCGGTTTACTTCAAAAGAACGCCGCTACGCTAATTGAGCAATAAAAACCGTCTTGAGCCTGCCGCCAACATCTTATTAAAGAAGGAATGATTTATTACCTCCTAGAGCTTTCTGGACGTTTCTAAGTAAACATTATTTAGGAAAGAAATGACCTGGAACTATCGCGAATACCATTAAGGTGTATATAAGCGGGTTTGCGGTCGGAGATGAGATTAGACGTGAAGCAGTGAGTGAAAAAAACGGACAAGCGAAAAACAGACCAGTGAAATAAATTAGCATTAAGAGATATAAATTAATTAGTTAAGTGTGTTATATAAATTAGTTCAGTAATAGTCTAAGATAAATTAAGTAGTGTGTAGTGAATAACTAGGACAGTGTTAATAAATTAGAAATAAAAATTACATTGGTGTCAGAAGAGCGGATCATGAAGAAGTTACGCGAATTAAAAGTGGCAGAGTTAAAAAAGGAACTCGAGGAACGAGATCTGGAAACGGTAGGGAAGAAGACAGAATTCCAGGACCGACTCTCGGCGTTTTGAAAGAAAATGGCCAGGACCCGGAAATTTTCGAATTTGAAGACGATGACATAACGAAGCAAATCGCCGCTCAGAAGGAAGATATCACCGCCCAAATCGCCGCCCAGAGGGAAGATATTACTGCTCAAATCACCGGCCAGAGGGAAGACATAATTACTCATATTACTGCTCAATCGCCGCCCAGAGGGGAGATATTACTGCTCAAATCATCGCCCAGACGGAAGAGATAACCGACCAGATTGAGGCTCATCGTAATGAGATTGAACAGCGAATTAGGCAGTTAGAAGAACGACTAGAAAAGGTCACTAGCGACAAAGGGAAAGAAGATGGGATTGAACAGAAGGTGAAGCAGTTGGAAGAACGACTAGAGCAGGTCAGTAGCGGCGAGGAAAAAGAAGAAGTAAAGGCGGCCGTTCAACAGAACTCGATCTCTATCAATCGAGTAACACCCCCAACGTTCGACGGAAAAATACCGTGGGCCAGCTACAGGAAACAATTTTGAGGCAGCAGCGGAGGCTAACGCTTGGTCCCCTCATAAGAAAGCTGTCTCTCTAACCGTAGCCTTGCGTGGAGAAGCTTTGGAAGCTCTTCAGACGCTATCCACCGAGGAAGCTGGAAATTATGAGGAGCTGCTGAGGCGACTGGAAATGCGGTTCGGCCAAACACATTTGGAGCAAGCCCATCAATCCCAAATGTCCAATCGTCGTCAGAAATCAAATGAGACCCTGCAAGAGTTCGAGGCAGACTAGTAAGGCTAGCATATCCCTCGGCGCCGGAGCAGATGATGGAGTGCCTCGCAGTGCAGACGTTCGTGAGCGGGCTGCGGGACCAGGAACTGCAGACGGCCCTGAGACTAGCTCGACCGAAAACGTTAATGGACGCGCTCGCCATCGCACTGGAGCATGATGCAGCCATGGAAGCCTCCCGCAGTCACGGCCGTGCTCGAGCTGTTACCGAGGAAGTAGACCCGGAAAAACTCATAGAAAAAGTCCTTCAGCAGATCATGGAGGTGCTGTCGGCGAAGAAGAATGTAGTTCGCTGCTGGGATTGTGGCGAAGTGGGCCATGTGAAGAGTTCGTGTAAGCGGCCCAAAACAGCGGCGCCGGCAAAGGCCCAGGAAAACTAATGCGGGTCGATAAGAAGGGGGGACGTCGACCCGTAGCAGTGGAAACCCCCGGGCCAGTATAGCCTCGTTTTGCCACCACGATCGTACGCCCGGAAGTTGTGAGGGACCGTAGTTATATTAGGCCAAGTAGGTGGCAATTGAGAACTGCCACTGGGGAGAAGGCAGTGGTATACTTTAACCAGTAGCAACTGGAACACTCAATAAAATCTGAATTTACCGAGTACATTCGAAAAGAGCCCGTTGTCTCTATACAATACCATGGGACTTATCTTTCTGCTTATTCAGGAACGCCCTGGTATTTTTAAAATGCAGGTGTTCAGTTGCCCAAGTGAAATCATATATGTGAATGTATGGATATGTACAGATAAAGAACTAGAGGGTCCATTGGACCGCAAAATTTTTTTTACGGCGGCGGCACTTCGTTTGTATCTTCATCTTCTTCTAAGGTGCAGGTGTACAGTCGATCAGTGAAATCGTGTACGAGGAAGTACGCGAGACTCTACGGATACTGGATGGTCCACTGGACCATCACACAGCGGCCAGGTGTGCTTTCCTTGTGATGTCTTGTTTGCACTTATACTCGAGAAAGCAGTGGTGTGTGAATGTGTGTGCCATTTGTTTGTGCGATTTGGAAGTGAATTCATTGTTAGAGTTATTATCCGTAATGATACGCCATGGAGGACCGGGCGGCATCATGGCTTTTCACCACTTAAAAAGCCATTAAGTGTTTTTTTTGCTGTTCCAGTTGGGACTGGACAAAGTATACACGGTGAAGCAACGGTTACCATGACGTTGGTGCGAGTAAAGTTTGACCATCCAGTTATCATAGCCGAAATTGAGGAAGACGTCATACTGGGGATGGACGTCATGAGGAGTCGTGGATTCCAGATGGATTTCGGACAGCGAGTGTTGAGGATCGGTCAGGAAGAATTACTGCTACGCAATCGTGATAACTTTGTGTTAGATGTAATAATGGCAGAAGATGTAATTCTCCCGTAACGAAGCGAGACAATCACCTCTACTTGTCTGAAGGGTGTTGTGGAAGAGGGAGTTCCATCCGTAATCGAACCAGAAAACGATGACAATCGACTGGCTCGGGGGGTACTGGCAGGAAAGGCGCTCGTTACTCTCTCAAGCGAGGTGCCTGTACGGCTACTCAACATCAATCAGTACCCGGTCACCATCAAGAAGGGTACGAAGCTGGGCAAGTGTATAGCCGCCTCGGCCATCGTAAGGGGCGTTAGTGATGAAGAAAGGTCCAGACACACGCCGCAGGATTTGAAACAAATTCTTACCCAAACCAGTGCATTTCTCTCGCCCGCACAGAAACAAAAAGCCAACGAATTAATAAATAAGTACCAGGACATATTTACCACCGAGAATGGGAAGCTGGGAAAGACTAAGGTCGTGACACATAAAATTGACACGGGCGAGACACGACCCATTAGACAAACAGCGAGACGACTACCCTTGGCCAAACGGGAGGAAGCCGAGAAAATCATCAGGGACCTAGAGCGGGACGGGGTCATCGAGCCGTCAAGCAGTCCATGGGCCTCGCCGGTAGTACTGGTGAAGAAAAATGATGGAACTACTCGATTCTGCAGGTGAACAGTGTCACCAAAAAGGACAGCTACCTGCTACCACGTATCGATGACACACTCGATACCCTTGCTGGATCCACGATATTTTCGACCTTGGATTTAAAAAGCGGCTATTGGCAAGTCGAAATGGAACCTGCCGATAAGGAAAAGACGGCATTTACCTTCGGTAACGGCCTGTGGCACTTTACAGTAATGCCATTCGGACTTTGTAATGCCCCAGCGACGTTCGAGAGGCTGATGGAGAGCGTGTTAATGGGTTTGACGTGGAAAACGTACCTAGTCTATTTGGACGATGTCATTGTGATGGGCAAGACCTTCGAAGGACATTTGAAAAATTTAGAGGACGTCTTCCAGAGACCGCGAGGTGCGGGGTTAAAACTGAACCTTAAGAAATGTCAGCTCTTCAGAAGGAAGGTCTCTTACTTAGGGCACGTAGTGAGCAGAGAGGGAGTCGCCGTTGATCCGGACAAGATAAGTGCGGTGGAGGAGGGGCCAATACCGGCAGACAAACACCAGTTGAGGAGTTTTCTGGGACTCTGCACGTACTACCGACACTATGTCCGGATGTTTTCCGACGTCGCCAAGTCGTTGCCGAGGCTCACAGAAGAAGGACGAAACTTCTGTTGGGATGAGGAATGCCAGTCTGCCTTCGACGAGCTGAAGAAGACGTTGACCAGTGCCCAAGTTCTGAGTTTCCCTTTGCCGGAAGGACAGTTCATCCTGGACACCGACGCGAGCAATGTGAGACTTTGTCATAGAACATCGGCCTGGACAGAGTCATGGAAACGCAGACGCACTCTCGAGAAGACCATGCCATGATGAGTGTCTTCATTGTCATACAGCCGAGGAAAAGTCGGAGAAAGTCTACCGTGGTTGCCGAGGAATGGACACCATCATCGTTACGACAACAACAAGAAAAAGACCCAGTTCTGAAAGAAATCCTGACATCGAAAGAGGAAGGACAGCGTCCGAAGTGGCAAAAGGTATCACCTGGCTCACCTAAACTCAAGAGCTATTGGGCATAGTGGGACTCGTTAGTAGTTGAGGATGGACTACTAAAACGTGTACTGGAGAGCCAGGACGGAACGGAGGAAAGACGGCAAGTGGTAATTCCCTGCAGTAAAATCCCGGAGGTGTTGCGGCACCTTCACGACGAATCGTCTAGTGAACATTTAGGGATCAAGAAAACACTGCAGAAGGTAGGGGAGCGATTCTACTTGATCATTTGTTCAGACGACGTGAAGGACTGGTGTAAGAAATACTAAATGCTTCGCAAGTAATGGAGACGACCGAAAGCTCCCATGAAACAATATAACGTCGGAAGCCCATTCGAAAGGATCGCTATTGATATAGCAGGACCCTTCCCTGAGACCGAAAAGGGGAATAAATACATCCTGGTCGTAACGGACTATTTTACGAAGTGGGTAGAACAGGGAACATGGGAGACAGTGGCCGATGTGCTCGTGAAGGATATGATCTGCCGGTTTGGAGTACCCACGGAATTACACTCGGATCAAGGAAGAAACTTTGAGAGTGGCCTATTCCAGAGGATCTGTGAGAAGTTTGGGGTACTAAAAACAAGAACCACGGCCCTTCACCCTCAGTCTGACGGGATGGTAGAACGAATGAATCGCACCCTCAACCGCTATCTGGCGAAAATGGTCTCGTCACATCAACGAGACTGGGACGAACACGTGCCGTTACTCCTGATGGCCTACCGCTTGGCCGTTCACGAGTCGACAGGAGAAACTCCAGCCAAAGTCCTGTTCGGGCGAGAACTTAAACTGCCCTGTGATCTGGTCTTTGGCGCTAGACCGGACGAGGACGTTTCGGGGGAAGATTACGTCTCCAGGATGCAGATAAGGATGAACGACATTCACGATCAAGTCCGGTACCAACTAAATATCGCCAGTGATCGCATCAAAGAGCATTACGACATCAACGCTAAAGAGGGTGGCTACCAAATGGGAGATCGGGTTTGGCTGTACAACCCATAGAAGAAATGTCCCCTAAATTACAGACCAATGGGAAGGTCCCTATGTAGTAAAGAAAAGGATTAACGACGTTGTGTACCGGATGAGCAAACTACCAAACAACAAGCCGAGAGTGGTGCATTTCAATCGTTTGGCACCCTATAAGGGGTCGCACGACGAGGCGGGGAATCCCCGGGTAAGAAACACGGTGGCGCGGGAGAACGAACTATCGTTCGGAGAAATTATGAGCGCCTACGGGGGCACCGGCAAAGCACGGCATGGGGTAACCTGTGAAAAACAACAGGATTTGTTCAGCGTACCAGAAGAATACTCGTTGGCGCATTGTGTGTCCACCGACCTGGTAATGTTACGAGATATCGCCACGGTTTTTAAGAAGAAGTACGGGCGCTTGGAACAACTCAGAGCGCAACTCCTGGAAATTGGCAAGGTTCTGGAACTACGTGACCATGCAAGGGATACCAGGGATACGTTCCGGGACGAAACGTCTCTAAGGCGAGGGCAGTGTAACGCGAAATGTAAACAGCAGCGCCAAATGTGTTTACTCTTATCGGACCTCGGCGGCTTACCTCAAAAGAACGCCGCTACGCTAATTGAGCAATAAAAACCGTCTCGAGCCTGCCGCCAACATCTTATTAAAGAAGGAATTATTTATTACCTCCTAGACCTTTCTGGACGTTTCTAAGTAAACATTATTTGGGAAAGGAATGGCCTGGAACTATCGCGAATACAATTGAGGTGTATATAAGCGGCTTTGCGGTCGGAGATGAGATTAGACGTGAAGCCGAGAGTGACAAAAACGGACAAGCTAAAAACGGACCAGTGAAATAAATTAGCATTCCTTCCTTCCTTCTAGCCGTTTTCTATCCGTTGAATATAGGCCTCTCTCATTGTTCTCCAGGTTTCCCTGTTTTATAACAGGGAAACCTGTGTATGGTGCCTTTGTTCGTGGCACCATACACGAACATTAACCCGGTCTATGGGAAGTCAGAGACTCCTTCTGGCGCGTCCACGTCGCGGGAGTGGTCCCGGCTCCTCGGAGTCGGTGGCTAAGTTCTGCTGGGGAGCCAGTATTGCGGGGTATAACGCAATTCCCTTGCCCAGGGATACGGGTGAAGACCACACCGGCAGGAAAGGCGGAGAAGAGGGACTTCGGTGCGGCGGACCTGGCGCATGTGGCAACCCTTGCTTTTTGGGGTAGTATAATCAGGCAACAACAGCAGCGTCTGACCCCGAGTGGGCGGCTGTAAACGGCGTCGGATCCTCATGTTAGAGGCGGCCGATACTTACACTCGCCAAGAAGTCTGGCCAACGTGGCGTTTTATGGCTAACCCCCTCTCAAATTAGCATTAAGAGATACAAATTAATTAGCTAAGTGTTATGTAAAATTAGTTCAGTAATAGTCTAACATAAATTAAGTAGTGTGCAGTGAAAAATTAGGACAGTGTAAATAAATTAGAAATAAACATTACAGTAATATTAATAATTTTAGTTATTATTAATTATTATTAGCGTTAAATTTATGGTTAGGTCAAATATATTGAATAACTGTAAAGAAATCTCTATAAATATTTCATTTCTATATCCGGTCTCTCTGTGTGTATGTGTGTGTGCGTATACAGACCGTTTCTAAAGAGTCGCAGTATAGGATAAGCACGAGAGCGAAGGAAAGGCCATATATTTCTGGCAAGTTAAACAGAGAACGACCTTTTGCGATGTTGCTAGCTCGCAAAACATTACAGTCATCCGCTCCGCACACTGTACCGCACACATCCGAAAGTGTGAAGCGATACACGCGTTAACTTGGACTGCGTGCTCGGCCGGCAACGTTGCAAAACTTCTCTCTCTGTCACGCTAACGAACTACTGCTGGTTTCTCTTTTGCTCTTGTTGGTTTCCCACCAAGCGTTTCGATAGAAAAGCTCCGTATGTTTGTGCATATGGCCAAAGACGTTTCACTTCCACCGTCTGGTCCGACGCAGTCTTTTAATTTTCACCTAGCGATTTCTTTCAATTTCCACTACCCACTCCAAGTTGCAATATTTTGCAAAATATCTGAAATGTCTATAAATTTAACAGTTTAGTTAACAAAATTTTCTAAACAAAAACGTTACAGTTTTATACTACAAACGTTTATAAAATGTAAGTGGAACTGCCTTCACGTATCTTCTACATGCTAGAAGTGCTCAAGTTTCGAAACCAATCGTGTTATCGATCCATCCAACACAACACTTTCGACTAATATTCCTTATCGGTCACTAATAATCCAAATAAAGTAGGCCTCGAAATGAAAATCCCATCTTTGATCCCGGGATATCACTTTCAAAGAGAAGCATGTCGGAGAACATGTGAAGAGAACGGTGAACAACTTCTGCTGGTCAAGAGTAATTCATTCACAATGCACGTTGATCAATATCAGGATGAACATTTGTATATTTCCAGCTCTTGTTCGCTCCCTTGCTCTCTTTTTTGTATTCCTCAAAGGCCGCTTGTGTCTATTAACATTTCGAAAGATCGAAAGTCAAAGGGAGTTAATTGATTAATGACCACGAGTCTCGTTCGGTTCTCGCCTAGTTGTTACCAAGCGGATTTAAACTAATCTTTTTCGGGTTAGAATTACGTGGCAGCCAAACGCAGAACGTTTAGGATTTGTTACTTTTATGTGTACAGTCTTGACGTAAGTACGATGATTAAATGGAAGAAATGAAACTTTCTTAATTTGTTAAATTTTTTATTTACTACAATTTCGTAGTAGTTAAGCAAAAAATAAACTCAACAAGTTTCATTTCATACTAGTGAACATACCTACAGCCACTTGGCGATATACAACTTAAAAGAAAAATATTATTTGAAAGGCAGGATTGAATAGAAAAAAAAATTTTAATTTGTGCTATTCTACATACCAACAAGTTCTAACGTTCATAAGTTCTACGAATATAAATTTTAATAAAACGACATTGTAATAATAAAATAAGAACTGCTCTCTCAAAAATGTTGAATGACTAGGGAATTCTAACGCATTTGACAAAATAATTTGATTTTATAAATCTAGTGTATCACCTTAAAAGGGCGTACACTACTTTAAAACAGCTAGGAAAATGGGACTACGGGGAGTTTCATGAGCAACCCAACTGCTGTACCAGCGGAACCGTGATGACAAGGAGGGAATGAATGAAAACGGATATTGAAGTATAAAAAAGTAATAAATTAATGAAATCTAGCCGTCCTCATCCCATGAGGAATACAAAAAAATCACAGGCTATCTCCAAGTGGCTAAAACAATAAGAAATGTAATACTATAACTACCGGAAGAAGAATAACCTCTCCAAAGGAAGATTTAAAAAATGAAGACAAGAAAGCAATTACCGTGGCTCCTTTGAATTTACTGTGATTTACACTTATAAAGCTGAATATATGAATCCCCAGCTATTGCCAGAAGGGATAATAGTCAACCATTTTCAGAATACACAGCGCCGTCAAAACGTGATCAACTCAATACATCCGTGGTAATAAAACAATTTAGGAAAAAAACAATAGCACCCAGAGAGCACAGATGAAAAAGACACAAATGTCCACAAGCTTATTACCGGAGGAGACAGATAACCAGGGAAGAAAATTAAACTTATTTTACTGCAATATAAGATCATTACGGAACAAAACCCATGAACTTGAAACCTGTCTATCGAATAAAAACCTCAGTATTGTAGCCATAACAGAACACTGGCTTATCAAGGAAGAAATAAAACTTTTTTTTGAAATAATTATGTTCTTGGTAGTTACAGATCCCGTGAACACTATAGGAATGGGGGGACTTTACTTCTTGTTGATAAAAGTAAAACAATATTACCAGTAAATAAAGAAAAATGTACAGAACTGTCTTGTTTATCAAGGATTCAGGTCATTCATAATCATACTAAGGATTCATATCAAGACCGTGTAGTATGTGTATGTAGGTTGCTGAGCTGTTAAAACGGAGTGGCAACGCTCCGATCGAGTATTATACATTCACCAGCAATAAATGTACAACCGAATAGTGAGGTATAACAAATAAACAGTTATAGTGGGTCGAACCCCAACGTCTCTTATTCAACCTAGAGTACCTAGACGGTTGGGACCTTAACTGACAAGATGAAACATTACATGGCGATCCTGCCAGCCGTCTAGAGAGAATAGGAAAACCAGAATGGCCGGAAACGCCCAGTCCAAAGAAGAAGTTGTGATAACTCAACGACGGGAGACGCCACCACACAGAGAGGACAAGGGATTACCACAACAGAAATCCTACTGGTAGTATTGGTAGCAGCAGTAGCCGCAAGGGTGGTATACTATTGTTACAAAAGGCAGCAGAAAAATCTGACAAGGACCATCAGGCAAGAAATCCACCTTAACGAATTAAGAAGATCCAGAGATAACATCGTAGAACCACGCCACGACCAAGAAAGGCACTACAAGCTTGATAGAGGACTTCATATTCCAGAATTAAAGGTATAGATTTTGGGAAGTAATAGCTTCAGTCCGAATCAGGTCAAGCCGGAACGGTGCGTCACTTCTTCCACTCGGCGATAAAAATGAAGAGTTGCAGAAACCAAAAGTATGTGAGTGAGGTTCAAAGATAGTATCGTACCGATTTATTTATTTAATGTAAAATAATAGCAACCTTGCATTAATATTTTTTAAAAGAAATGAAAATGAAAATAGCAGACTTGCAATTTTTTTTACAATTTAAGATTTATTAAGACATTATAATCTTTTAGCTTTCCACATTTTGGATATATTAGCACATATTATATGTAATATTAAGTAAGTAGGTAATAGATTTAATGGGAAGTAAGTTAAAGGATATATATGAAAAGCTAACACAGCTCAAAACCTCTTTAACCAAGTTAAACCAAGAAAAAAGAAAAACACCACTGCTAAAAGCAAAGCTCGATGAAGCAAAACGTGTAGCGTCACATGTAAGTACAGAATGTTGGCATCAGTCATCATAACGTATACAACCATCACCCTGTATACGTCGAGACGAGAGGCCCGCACCGTAAAAGGGCTAATGTCAGCTTCGAGAGAACCACGAGAGAGACGGCGGAGCAGCGGGACGGGGACGGGACATTCGGTTTAGCGTAGCGATCGGGAATTGACGTGTTATACAGGCGGCAATATAATTTTTTATTTAAATTTAGGTTTTTTTTAAGCTTATTTTAAATCGCGAATCGTTAACAAGAAGTTGATATTGCGAAACAAAGGTCTGCTCGTGGAGAGTTAAGAGGGGAAGAACTTACTTTAATAAATGAGATTATTGCAAATATTAAAGTAACGTATAACGATATTTTAGGGTTTAGCAAATATATTAAAGAACCGGACGAAACGATTGAAACAGACAACGACGTGACAACAGAATTACCATCAGCAACCATGAGCCCCTTCGACTTGCGAGTTGCAGTGAACTTATTGCCTATGATGGACGGTAGAGAAGAGACAACAAACAGGTTAGTAGATGCAATTGGACTATTTGACTCTATGCTCAAAGAGGAGGATAAACCTCAATTAGTAAATTTTGTATTGAAAACACGACTTACATCGAATGCAAAATTAAGGTTAAAGTCAAGTTATCCCTCTGTTCTTGCATTAGTTACTGATATTAAAAACCACCTTTTGACGAAAAAGTCCTATACAGCCCTTCAGGCTCAATTACTTAATCTGAGATAAGGAGATCGTAGTGTTGAGCAATTTGGTAGAGAGTTGGAAGACCTCTTAGTAAATTTAACCATTTCTCAGGCAAACGGTAATGTAAAGTCTTATGCTGTTTTGCAACCAATAAACGAAATGACAGCCATCAAACGTTTTGCAGACGGACTTAGAAACCAAAAGTTAAGAACGATAATTGCTGCGCGAGATTTTGAAAATTTAAAAGACGCTATCAGAGCAGCACAGGATGAAGAAAACACCAGAATAAGCTCCCATTCTGAAATAATGACTATGTCGCGACAAGGTAGAGGTAGAAATTTTCATGTAGTAATTTCCCTAATCGGAATCAGTCCTTTTCTCAAAATAATTCACGTAATTTTGGAAATACAAATCACCAACGCGGAAATCGTAACTTCCAATTCCAATCTCAAAACGATAATCGTCAAAGTGGCCCTTCACAACATAATACGCGAGGTCGTTTTAATAACCGTAATAACAGAGGTCATGTAATAGATACCATAACATGCATTGTGCAGAAATAAGCAATACCTAGGTTAGGAACAAACGTCTCACGTTTCAAATGACGATACAAACTCTAACACTTTAAGAACAAATAATAATTCGCTAAATTCCAATCAAAATCAGTTTTTTTCATTGGTAAAACAAAAAATAGAAACGCACAGATATTGACGGTGACAGAAACTTCATGCAGCTTTACAACTTTTCAATTAGATGATTGGAAAATAAACTTTCTAATAGATACAGGTGCATCGCTCTGCGCCATCAAATCAAAATTTCTAAATAATAATTACAGAATTTATAAGGAACAAATTGAAATAAAAGGAATGGAGGAATGGGAGGAACAATAGTGTCAGACGGTTATGTTTATTTAAAATTAAAAGCCAAAGACGACTTTTCAACAGAAATTTTACGTTTTTGCATCGCTTCCCTGTGCCGGTGATGGTATAATTGGAGAAAATTTTCTTAAATATTTTTGTGGCGTTATCAATTATGAAGAGTACACTTTGTCATTAAATAATTTTGGAAATGAAATTTCACTACCAATGCACTCTTATAATAATGATAATAATTTCACAATACCACCACGATGTGAGGTAGTGCGGTATTTAACAACAGGCGTGGGCGTGAATGAAGGTTGTGTGATTAGTTGTGTGATTAGTCCAAACGAACATTGTCAAGAGTCATTATAACATCAGAAGAATTGAAAAGTATGAATGAAAGAGTACTTAGAGTTATGACGAGAGCCCAATCTAAGAAAAGTGAAGATGAAGAACGAATGAGGGAAAGAAAGAATTCTACGAAAGTTTGGCCTGATCAACCAAATATAGTAGAACTTCTAAAACCACCAAAAAACAGCACAGAATTAGTAGTAACATCAGCCGATAAAATTAAAAAGTTACAATCAGATATTAGTTTAAAAGTTGTAAGCATTTCATATGTCTCATCGAAATCAACATTATATATACAACGGGAATCTCTATCGACATCGGCGGGAGACCAGGTGCTGAGAGACCTGATTGAAATATGTAACAAGTTAGATATAAAGGAAGTTGTAATTTTGAAATATAATAAAAATGTGCATTTTATTAAGGCTTTAGCAGCCAATATTAAAGAGTACTCTAACTGGCCCGGGCCTAAAATATGCATTGTCAGTGGAGTTGAAAAGATAACAGAACGAGACACGATAAAGTTAATTTTAAACGACTTCCATCTGCTCCCAACGAGCGGGCATGCAGGAATAAACCGCATGCTTGGTAATATTAAAAAGTACTACTACTGACCAGGGATGACAAAAGATGTGCAAGAATTTGTAAAGAAATGCGATAATTGCCAACGGCAAAAACACACTAACAGATATGTAAAAGAACCGATGGTGATAACTTCGACTGCAACAGCATCGTTTCAAAAAGTTTATCTTGATGTAGTCGGTCCATTGCCAAAGGACATTAATAAGTATTGTTACGCATTAACATTGCAGTGCGACTTAACAAAATTCACAGAAGTGTATCCACTTACATCAAAAGAGTCAGTAACGGTTGCAAAAAGTTTTGTTGAAAATTTTATATTAAGATATGGAATTCCAAGCGAAGTCGCTACAGATAGGGGCACAGAGTTCATTTCATCTATGATGACAGAAGTTTGTAATCTGTTGATGATTAAGCAAACTCAGTCAACAGCCTACCACCATGAAAGTATAGGTTCACTAGAAAACTCACATAAAGTTTTATGCGCGTACTTGCGAAATCAAACACAGACATACGACAGTTCATGGAATTATTGCCTGCCGTATTGGAGTTTTTCCTACAATACGACAGTCCATACTGAAAATAAATATACACCTTTTGAGCTAGTTTTTGGACATAAATGCGAAATTCTAAATAATTTACAGACCAAACTAGACCCAATAACAAACTTTGACAGTTATCCAGTTGAACTAAAATACAGAATTCAAAAATTCCATCATGACGCAAGACAGAACTTACTGAACTCAAAAACCAAACGTGAACAGACTTATGACAAAACAATGAACCCTGTAAGCTATAATAAAGGTGATATAGTTCTTATAAAGAACGAAGCGGTGTTGGTAAATTGGTTCCCGGCAGGTAAGAAATTAAAAGGTAGTACTTAGTGCCTCTTATCTATGAACAAATTGGTTCCTGGGATTTTTCGTTTACCTGATATTATCGGAGGAGGCGAGTTCGAACCCACACAGGTTTTTCCTTGCCCCTTAAATTGCCGATCAAGTTTTTCCTTGCCCCTTCAATTGCCTATCAGGTTTTCCCTTGCCCCTTCCAATTGCCTATTTTTTACCACAGTAAAAAATATTTCATTCTGCTTACAATGCAGAGACGCAAAATAAGGTACTTCAGTTTTTTGTAAAGCTCAGGTAATTATAAACATTGGGAACCAATTTACACTTACAGGTCAGGTAAACCAAAAATTGCGGGAACCAATTGGTATATTATTTTTGACCCTGATTAACTTGGGAACCAATTTACGTGTTCCCGAACGAAGTTGAAGATAAAGTTAATGCCCCTTGTTATTTAGGACCATATGTTATAGTGGAAGACTTACGACCGAATGTGAAAATTATTAAAAGTAATAGGGAAGAAATCGTACACAAAAATAGAACCAAACCTTATTACTCTTAATTAAAAATACATTGTTAATTATTCATATTGTATACATTATTCTTTATCTTGTGATAGATACATAAATATATTATAAACATATAGTAGTTAAATATTTTTTTGTGTTTTGTATGAACTATGTAGGTAGATAGGTATTTATGTATTTAGCTATAAACTTGTTTTCGTTAAATTATTGTATTTATTTAAATCATTATTTTTCTCTTCTTTTATTCTCATTTTTGTAATATGATGGTTATTGCTATTGATATTATTGCTATTTGTTAATTTTTATTTTGGTATTATTATAATATATAGGTTGAGGAGCAATTTCAGAAAAGTGCACTGTACGAAAAATTTTATCTATGTTAAAATTTTTCTGAAACTGCCCCAGCGAGATGTAGTATGTGTATGTAGGTTGCTGAGCTATTAAAACGGAGTGGCAACGCTCCGATCGATTATTATACATTCACCAGTAATAAATGTACAACCGAATAGTGAGCTATACTTTGTCCAGTCAGAGTTGGAAAGGCAAAAAAACACTTAATGGCTTTTTAAGTGGTGAAAAGCCATGCCACCCTGTCGTCTATGGGCGTATCATTACGGATTATAACTCTAACAATGAATTCACTTCCAAATCGCACAAACAAATGGCACACACATTCACACACCACTGCTTTCTCGAGTATACGTGCCGAAGAAGACATCACAAGGAAAGCACACGTGGCCGCTGTGTTATGGTCCAGTGGACCATCCAGTATCCGTAGAGTCTCGCGTACTTCCTCGTACACGATTTCACTGATCGACTGTACACCTGCACCTTAGAAGAAGAAGAAAATACAAACGAAGTGCCGCTGTCGTAAAAAAAATTGCGCTCCAATGGACCCTCTAGTTCTTTATCTGTCCTTATCCATACATTCACATATATGATTTTACTTGGGCAACTGAACACCTGCATTCTAAAAATACCAGGGCGTTTCTGAATAAGCAAAAAGATAAGTCCCATGGTTTTGTATAGAGACAACGGGCTCTTTTCGAATGTCCTCGGTAAATTCAGATTTTATTTAGTATTCTAATTGCTACTGGTTAGAGTATACAACAAATAAACAGTTGTAGTGGCCGTAGTGGGTCGAACCCCAACGTCTCTTATTCAACCTAGACGGTTGGGACCTTAACCGACAAGATGAAACATTACAAACGAATCCTACATCAAATGAGCATCAATAAAATTGTTGTCCTCTAACTGTGTTTTAATTAAGTTTCGGAATCAATAAAATCTAGATTGATTCATTAGTTGGAGTAGTACTATATTTGATTGTTATGATTTATTGTTAAAATTGCATGTATTGCAGACAGTTTCTGCGAATGATCATGTAAACGATAACAACGTTCCAAAAGCTTTCTAATAGTGTTGAAGAATGCGAAATTTGTTCAAGGAGCATTTCCACTCATCCCATGACATTATTGCAAGTTTGTAGAATTCTATCGGATTTCCCTTTCGGCCCTTTGTTTGGAATCTGTCGATACTTCGGTGAACAACAGAATGCAAGACTGCTTCTATAATGTTCGAAAACTCAAATTTTGTGCTTTACATTCGTGAAGAGGATATTATCGTTCATCACTTTCATCAGTAATGGAAATATTTTCTTGCATGCAGCATGGTATAATTGTAATTACTTGTTAAATAATAACTGTGAATCAATCCCTCATATCTCTAATGGTGAGACGTCTTTAAACGAAAGCATATGATTTCGAAATGCAAGCCACACTAAAGCTGCTTATTTTAAAATTTGGATTTAAATAGAAGCTGGGCCAACATCACAGCTAAACCATGTGAAGAAAAATTTATGGAAACCCGTGATCAAATTTCTTTGGGTAAGTACTTTAGGATTCATGATAAACAGTCAAGGGCGTCGATAAGGGGGGGTAATGGGGGTAACTACCCCCCTCCCAAGAACTAAAGTTACTTTTTATTACTTTACTTATTTATTATTATTATTACTTATTATCACTTTTTTGAAAAAATTTTACATGATGGGAATATATTACCCCTCCCAGAAAAAAAAATTACATGATGCGAATGTATTACCTCTCCCAGAAAAAAAAATTATCGACGCCAGTGTATTTGCTCATTTGTTGTAAGGATGAATATGTAGAAAATTGATAGTTCCGAAGATTGGGTATTAGGAGGTAGTCACTAATTCGACACCTAATTTTTAATTTAATATTTCTGTATTTCTTAGTGAATTGTTGATTGTTGATACTATTTTGTAATACATGTACATCAGTATTCCAACACAGAAGATGTATTGTTTTATATGGCGGTACACAGACTTTTGCCACTGATGATATTCAATTTTTATTGGGAATTACGTGGGTGTTTGCCCAAATGTAAAACTGACAGCTTTAATTCGTTGCGAATGCGAATTTCTTATTCAGTCACCTAATTCAACTTCCTCTCGTTTCGTATTCCGAATCTTGGATCAACTAAATCATAACAGACGCATGGAAATGAAATTACGCCATCGAGAGATACTCGCTCCAGCCGTCTATCAACTTACTTCCTTTTCGTTGCCGGATTTTCTACGGGACTGTTTTCGCCTTACCTGACCAATGAGATAAATGTCATTGAATCCTTACGGCTCCGCTTCTCCTATAAAAGTCCCTAAAAATCGCTTGGTATATATAAATGCGTGATGTATTAATCTGAACGACAAATGCAAGAAATTTGCTAGAATTTTAGGCGGTAGCGTTGAGTAATTGTATTAGAAGAACGAAATGCGTGATGTAGCAATTCATCAGCTTCATCAGATTAACATTACGAAAAAAGGTGGTATGAAGTATTCAAGTGAGGAATATTGGAAAGTTATTATTAGGGGAAAAAATGTACCTTAAATTTCAGCTAATTCCGACAAAAAACAGAAGACGAATGGAAATTCGGATATCTTATTGCCTGAATTATGTTTAATAACAAAAACATGACAACTAATCTATTAACTCTACTTTTCTAATAATAATCATTTTCGTTATCATATTAATTTTGAAAATCGACCCGAATTCATGTTTAAGCATAATACTGTTTGGTTCATTAAATAATTTTAAATATTTAATACAGTATATTCTGAAAAATTAGTACAATTTGGTACCCAATATAGATTAAATAAAAGTAACGTGTAGCTCGTAACTTTACTAAAGTTACAATAAAAAATCCCTTCTATACCGAATATAATCTGAAATGTTTTTATAATAATAGTGCAATACGTCTCAATACTGTATACTGTTTACTGCCGAAACTTCTTTTATTTTCATAATAGAAATAGAAATTTCATAAATCAACATTATTTCCACCACAACATAAAAGTGTTTAAAAGGGGCTTTTAAACACTTCAAAGTTCTTGGATAACTTTACGATTTCTGGAGGATCCTCGTCAAATTCTTGGGGATTTTAACAACTTTAGGCTTAATTAAATGTTACAGAAATAATTTGTGGTATCTCAAAAAACTACTTGAACCCACTAAGGGTAAATAGGTCATCATTTTAAAAACCGCAGTTTCACATCTTCTGTTTTTTTTTAATTCAAAAGAATTCAAGTTTAAATTTTAAAATGAAAAGCTGTTCTAAGCTCAATTGTCTAGAAAGGTTTTGCCCCTGTTCGGGTTCGAAATATTCCGGAAAATTAAAGAAAAATTCATACATTGCCTAAATTTGTTGAAAATAGGACTAAATAAATTTCAATTTTATTTTTCAGTTATTATGCGAAATATTAATAACTAAGCAAATTCATAATGAAGCTGTTGGTGTTAGATATGTATTTAAAAAGGTAACAATTGAAGTATATATGAAGTCTAAACCAACAATTTTAATTTTATCGAACTTACTAATATTGAGTATCTACCAGTACAACCTCATCTTAAAATATCCTTAATAAATTAAAGTTAATATGGAAAATTCAAGTCTAAATATATCCATAAAAATTTTATATTTCTCTGAAAAACGTGTTATAAGAAAGAAATTTTAAAGTAACTGTACACAAATTTCTACGCCTTATCAAGAAAAAATAATAAATCACTGCATTTATAGAGATCCTAGCTACAACCCAGCGTTGCCCGGGTAAGAATGTATAAACTCAGATTTTTAGCAGTTAATGCGACTTTCGAGGGTACTGCAGAACTTTCTAGGAAAGTGTAGAACAATTTAGAAGTCTGTAAAAATTTATAGACAAACTGGAATGTTCATAGTAAGGGTTGAATGGTGTAAGGGGCAAAGGGCCGTTAATGGGAATTTTGAGGATATTGTTGAATTTTTTGAAAAATGCTAGAACCTCCCACAAAAACTGAAACATTCGTCGTGAGGGTTGAAGGTATAGAAATACTAAAGGGAAGTTACAAGACATTGTGGAACTTTCTCCAAAATTCTGCAACTTTTTAGAAAAATTGGAATATCCTTAGTGAAGATACTGCATCATTATGCTATTAATAATATTATTATAGTATATTATTATGTAGTATGGAGTATTATTATTATTATTATTATTTTTGATATAGTACATATGTATCGTTAGAATATTTTCAAATTCTCATATTATTTGCCTTGATTTGTAGCTTAAAATTAATAATAAATAAAAACGGAAAAATTGGGGTCAAAATTTTTAACAACGGAAATGAAACTTATGAGAAAAACACGAGTGCATTTTTTTTACTATACAGCAAAACCAGCACAGCGTTGTGGGTAACATCCTGTTATCATATTCGTATTCGCATTCAGTTTACTTTCATAACATGTCACTGGGTTTTTACAGCTACAATAAAAATTATGGCCAGCACAGATGTGCAGTATGATAAAAGACAACTTGAAAAAATGTTATAAAAATAGTCCACAATTTATTTTCAATTACGTTTTAATTTCAAAAGAAAAAATATTCATATTTTCATGAACTAATTTTAGATTTTAGTAGGTACTTATCTCTATTATAAAAAGGTCTTAGTTTATTTCCTCCCTAATTTATTAAAAGCTATCGTATTCTCAAGTTTATGTAAATGTGTCGAGAAACATCATGTATGGTATGATTAACAAAACTTGATAGACTTAAATATAGACCATTTGCAACTTCACAATGCACCAACAATTGCTCTTCAGTTGTCAAGTGAATATAAATTCTTTTAGTACCTTCAGATTCTGTGGTCGATATTTATGGCCTCATAAATTTTTCGCCATTTCGTTTTTAAATTCTGGTCATAAAATTAATATTGCATTTACTTGTTAAGAGGGCTCACGACAGGCAAGCAGAGCGGGCTAGTGAAATTAATAACACGACGTTCTCTACACTTCTTCGACTTTTTTCGACTTCGACGTTCTGTTCAAATGCAGAGGTGACGTTTATAGACCGGGAGCCCGTCGACATATTGTCACACCATAAGTACGCCGACCAGTTTAAATATAATTCGATAGAGGAGTACTTCCTGTTTACTGAATTGACCGTCAGACGCTGATTTTGGTGGAGGTGGTTCTGAGAGGGTAGCGAAGAGCCGGAAAATGACCGAAAAAAAAGTAATGTTACGCCGGTTGAAATTTTGAGAATGTGTTAATTATGGTTTAAGAAACATGAAATCAAACGTCAGCCACTCTGATCATGGGGGGTTCTGTGTCAGTCGTCATGTTGACTGTGCGAAATATCTCGAATTCTAAATTCATGTTACGCCGGCTAAAATTGAAATATGTTATACGTGTTATGATCTATTATGCAAAATTAATCGTCAGACGGATGTTCTTTGGGGGTAAAGTCGTCAGCCAGCTTATTATCGTTTCGCGCGCTATCAGTCCAACGCACCACCGTGCGCTCGGTATATCAGTGACTGACGGTTAATCCCTCGATATATTTACGTCTGACGGTGGTTTTTATAAAGTACAATGACAATGCTTTTACCTGTGAAGATCTCAAGCGGCGTAATATGGTATTTATGCCAATGTAGGTGAATTCAATGCAAGAGGCGCCACGACCTTGTTTTATATAGCTGCACGTTTCATAGTGAAAAGTCGATCACAGTATATGATTTTGCCTGGAGCATTAAAGAATAAAAAGCGAATTTGCATAAACAACTAACAAGTTTGTTACATATATTTTTCACTACAATATCTATTTACTGAAATATCAACAAAATTCAACAATAACTCTGGTATAAAATTTAAAAAAAATAACATTAATATTAATGCTAAGTCCATTCGGTATTTTTACATGTAATGGTATTAATCGAAAACTAAATAATTGGAAAGCATTTCCGTATTTGTATTTATTTACTATCGCTGTCATCCTCATCAGAATCCATTTCCGACGATGAAACGTCAGCACTGTCACCATCTTTTTCTGAAAATAATACGAATATGTATTTACAAAACCTTTAATGTTATTTACTATAAGTGCATGTTAGTACATATATTTTTTACCTTCAATATTTTGCTCAACGATGTCTTCGATATTTGATGGGTATTGGTCACCTGTAAACCATTTGAAATAATATTTCTCTTCGCATTCTTCCCATCCAAATTCTGTAGGTGACAGATCCGTTGGTACTTTATCATGGGCATTTTTCCATATTTTTGATATGTATTTGACACGTAGTAAATGCTGCTCAATCTCTGATTTTGATGGTGGTAGAAGGGATCCATCCAACGCAGAACTCGACAAGTTAAAGATATCGGAATTTTTGTTTATTTTATAAGCTTTCATAAAAGATGCTCCTCTTGCTTCGTTGACGCAATCTATGGATTTGTAGCCGTACATTCTACATAAGAATTTCTCTATGGTTCTTGATATATCCGTAAATTCCTCTTCTGTCGAACTGTCAATTTTAGCGAGCGCTTTCACAATATTTTCACTTCCTTTTTTTAGCAATAAAGCGAAAGGCCTAGATTTGCCCTTCCTAAAAAACGCTGGATTGCAATCGCATCCTGTTAATGCGTGAAAAGCAGGAAGAGCGGAACAAACTTGTTCTCCAAGAGTGTCGAACAAAGCATTCATATCGACAAATCGAACATTGTTTCCAACACCAATGTTTAAGAATAAACGAACACCTTCGAATATGTGACACATGTTTGCAAGCATAATCACAGCGATGTCAGTATCAGAGCATCGAATCGTAACATTTGCTTTTTCACGTATGTTGCACGCATGAAAAACAACTTTCGTGTCTGCTTCTTCGTGCATTGGGCATGATAGTTCGGGCACATCGGTTTTTTGGACGGATCCAGCAATAACTTGGAATTTGTGGCACATGGAAAAATTGACAAATATTTTTTTTGTGCCGATAAATGGTGCCATATAATCGTTTTGCCAATCGTTAATCAAAAACTGAACTAGTTCCTCTTTGAACTCTATGTTTCTCATCTCTTTTTGATAATCCGCTGGCCGCCTTTGATTTGGTTCCGTTATGTGGTACGATTGCCCTCGATTTGTTCCTCTAATGCCGTGTTCGTGGTCTTTGATTGACGGAACAAAGTACCTATCGAAAGCAATTATCACGGTGGTAGCTGAATTGGAGGTGAACATTTGCAATAAATGTCGCGAAATATCTCCAAAAGTGAGTGGCACATCTTTCATCAAATGCATCATGAAGAATCCATCGTAAATAATTACATCTGGACGCGTTGGTTCTGCACTTGTTATTTGTTTTTCTAATAATCTCATAAGTGCCGATTTGTCTGTCTTGCAAATGGTTCCATCGGCATGGCACAGAGCGAACGGAACTGGCGTCAGTGGGTACCTCAGAACTTTATCTATGTCTAAAATTTTATCCAGTGAAATTCTAAAAAGCTTTCCAAATA
Organism: Cryptocephalus moraei; assembly: GCA_946251905.1. Lineage (NCBI taxonomy): Eukaryota > Metazoa > Arthropoda > Insecta > Coleoptera > Chrysomelidae > Cryptocephalus > Cryptocephalus moraei. Next base: position 13,393,552 of record OX276453.1, on the reverse strand, counting down.
AGTCTCTCTGCACAGTCACCTCAACTAATTTGTTTGACGTTTTCATACATTTTTTTTGAGCACTATTAACGAAAGTGAGAACTTTGGATTTTTTTATAGGTCTTTCAAAGTTCAATGGGTCTAATGAACATTTATTTATGAATTCCATCCTTCTCTTTTCACCAAAACTTAGAATATTCAACAAGAAATCGGCAATATTTTCGTCAGCTGCTCGCCCAGTAGATATATTTAATAATAAGTTCGGATCGATGGAGGCATCGAACGGATTATTTAGATTGCAGATGGAATCAATTAATTGATTAAGCATTTGTGAACTTTTTTTCATATTACTTGGCTTAAGGTCCGCTGTAATGTCTTGATTCTTACTGAGTCCAGCACGCTCTAGAACGTTACTGATTATTGCCATTCTAAAGGAGTGGCTTTTGCACCAACGTTGTCTCGCAGCGATAGAATTTGTGATGTGGGAGATACCAGTCAACTTATTCGCAGCAGCAGCATTGATGGTCTGCTCTAGAGTTAAATCTACAGGTACCCTGGAGAAACTTTTGATAGTTCTTTTAACGCCTAATGATACCTTTAAGCCGGGATGCGAGTCGTTAACATTCTGTAATTTATCGACGTACATAACTGAATACCTCGCATAATTTTGTTGATTGAAAGTAAAAAATAAATTTCCAATCAACTTCAAAACCTCTGTGAATAAATGAACGTCATTTATTCTGATGGAGTAACTTAAAATAAAATAATACTCGACTAACTGCACATATATTAAGTAAAACTGAGGCGTTTTTCCATGCTTTCCGGCTAATGTATCCTTCTTATATTTTTCGTAATCTTTCAAAGTTAATAATAGCCTATCATTTTCAATGTTTGGTTCCACTTTTTTTTGATGTACGAAATTAGCAATATACGTCTTCATATTTTCTGTTAACGATATTTCCTTTTCTTCCATAAACCTCGTAAAATGTAGAATTTGTAGTGCTAAAGATGCAAGAGGGTGTATGTTCTTGCACCTATTAAAATGTTTACCTAGCAAGAACCCACTGATAGAACCGTTTGCGATCAAATCTGCATTGACCAAAGCATTTGTCAAACCACAATTATCAATGAATTTGCCAATGGATTTGAACAATGCCATCATCATATGAAACGATCCGAGGTGAATAAATATTGAATCAAAGCGGGGTGATTCGGTTGACTGGATTTGAAATGCGTTTTTTGCTATTCCCAAGTCATAAGTTACTTCGATGAATGGTATACTGCATTCCTTAGCAACTTTTAAAGCCTGATGTAGGGTTTCGACAACAACAGAATAGCTTGTTGGTGAAGCGTTAATTGTGGTCAGATAAGACACACGTTGTTTTAAAGATTTGTCAATATGTATCATACTATTAAAACCTATCCACATTGGCGAATTAGGATTTTTTAAATAATGATTTAACATCCAAATGAAATTTATGTGTTGAATAGATTCTGATTTGTATGAACGAGATGAACTGTTCGTTTTTAAAGTTTCACGTACTTTGGGTCTCTTTGTATAAGCCTCTAAATCTAATGTCACTTCGTCAAACGTCCTGCGTCTTCTTTTTAAAGGGTTTGCATTACTTTCTTCTTCTCCGATATTATTGACAGGTTGATTATCTTTTATACATTGATCAACGATATCGATATCTTGGTATATGATACCAACGGTATCATGCAGTGTGTCTTTTCCGCCGAAAGTATCAACAAAACGGTCGAAATTGTCAAACGCTAATCCGAGACCAAGATTCGAGGAACGAATAATATCTTCAGGAGAAACTTCTTTTTGACGACTCGCTGTAAAAGTGGCTTCAGTTTCAAGTTCCTCAAGAACAGTATAGCTGCTGCAATGTCCATATCTATTGAGAACACTAACAATTTGTTTGCTGTTAGTTAAACCCTTGACAGCCATACCTAGTGTTAAATGTTTAGAGGGTTTGATTCGCCCGTTTGACACTGCATGGATGATATCTTGAGCAAAAGACATCGCTAACAGTTGTCGATTGAAATCACCGTCTTTTGATTCTGTTGTTAGTCTCAATGGTAACAAATTTTTTTTATAAAATGTGTACAAATTGTGGGGGACTTCGCATTCTCCCTTTATCAAATTGGCACTTGTTATATTATTTCCCAGTTTTATAGGTTTTATTTTCTTAATTATTGATCGAATAACCATTGCTGCTTTATCTAAAATATCTCGCTCTTCCAGTTCATTCATATCAGTCAGTTCTGTGTCTCCATAACGAGGTAACACTAGAATTTCCTTAGCAACTTGCTTGGTCACAATATCATGTGGAAAAGCTTGCAGCAGTTTTTCTTTAATTACATTTAAAGTTATATTTTTGTAGTAAGAACGCTGGTTACCTTCCGCTTCTGACAGTACGGTAATATATAACATACGTAAGTATGATAAAAAACAGCTTTGTTTATTTTTAATAACACTGTTACAAACAATGTGACGAATTTCGTTAAAAGCAGAAGCATGTGCATCTCTCGATGAATGCCACGCAGATTTCTCTGCAGGAACTCTTTTGGCAAATGTAATTATATTACGGTACTGTGTCATACAACTTTTATGGTAGTAAACTAATGTATTTACTTGTAATAGTTTCTTTAGCAATTCATTATCATCCAATGATGTAGCTTTCGATATTATGCTATTAAAGCTTTTCTTATTATTGCATACTTGAAGCTTTTGTTCAATTCCTTTGATTCTTTTTCGGTATTTATTGCAAAATATACAAATGCATTTATCATTACAAGATTTGATAGTTTTGTTAACTTCAATTATGGTATCATCCGCTTCCTGTGAGCTAAAAGAAAATGCTCGTCTTAAAATTGTTGTTAAATTTTGTACTTACTAAGTAATGACAGTTTTAAATATATAATTAAGTACCTCATTGTTTCTGGGTCTACGTCTAAAGCATTGTCGACAGAAGCATGTATGGAGCGTGACGCATGGTCTGTACTAAAATAAAAAATACCTGGTGTCATCATCAACATACATTTTTTTTATACAAAAGTGGTCGATTTAGCATAGACCCATATCTTTCAGAAGAAAAATGTAGCTAATATAGATTTTGTATAATATAGGTTTATAGATTTTTATATGAGGAACAATGTTCACAAGTACTATTTATTTCTACAATAATTAATAACTTCCTAAAACATAGGCTTAGGGAATGCTGTTCCCCCAAAGGTTTATACTGTAAAAATTTCAAATTTCATTCTTACCTTGATGAGCTTGATGATGTCGAGGGTTCAGGATTTTGCTTTATTTCTCTATATTTTTTTGGGACTGCAGTGAAACGACGGTAGCATTCAGAATGGTACTGTTGGTAGTCGTTTACCGTTTCCGGAATTATAACGGTAGCTAGGGGCAAATTATTCTCCTGATATAATTTAAGGACACACAAACACTTCGCTAAAGTTCCTTCAACAAAGTATTTTAAGGAACCACCACATTTATTGCAAATGACACAAAATGGTTTTACGCCTGACATTTTTCATATATTAGTACTTTTAAACTGCTAAAATATAGTTCGATGTAATTGGTTCTACGCACGCAGTTATACTGAAATTACTGAACGGCGGACTACATAGCTGGACTGCTATAGTATGTAATAATTTAATTCTGTTGTGGCGGAATGGTGCACAAAGGATCTTTTAAGTTTACCGACCGATTGAGGTATTAAAAGGGACCGTCCTTATCTCCGCTTTTTCTTAGGAATTTTTTTGAAAAAATAGTAATAACGCGATTTAAATAAACGCATTAATAATCAAATAAATAAGATGTTTATCATCAAATAAATCATATGCACTAGCATCGCGTCTTCTTGTCCTTTCCAAGGAAACCTCACTCAATGTGATTTAATTTATGTAAAGTTAGCGTTTTTTGCAAATTCGATTTTTATTCTTTAATGCTCCAGGTAAATTCATGCTGTGATCGACTTTTCACTATGAAACGTGCAGCTATATAAAACAAGGCCGTGGCGCCTCTTGCATTGAATTCACCTAAATTGGCATAAATACCATATTACGCCGCTTGAGATCTTCACAGGTAAAAGCATTGTAATTGTACTTTATAAAAACCACCGTCAGACGTAAATATATCGAAGGATTAACCGTCAGTCACTGATATACCGAGCGCACGGTGGTGCGTTGGACTGATAGCGCGATAGCGAATATCTTTAACTTGTCGAGTTCTGCGTTGGATGGATCCCTTCTACCACCATCAAAATCAGAGATTGAGCAGCATTTACTACGTGTCAAATACATATCAAAAATATGGAAAAATGCCCATGATAAAGTACCAACGGATCTGTCACCTACAGAATTTGGATGGGAAGAATGCGAAGAGAAATATTATTTCAAATGGTTTACAGGTGACCAATACCCATCAAATATCGAAGACATCGTTGAGCAAAATATTGAAGGTAAAAAATATATGTACTAACATGCACTTATAGTAAATAACATTAAAGGTTTTGTAAATACATATTCGTATTATTTTCAGAAAAAGATGGTGACAGTGCTGACTTATCTGAACCTGAATCTGAATGTGATGACTCTGAAAATGACGTTTCATCGTCGGAAATGGATTCTGATGAGGATGACAGCGATAGTAAATAAATACAAATACGGAAATGCTTTCCAATTATTTAGTTTTCGATTAATACCATTACATGTAAAAATACCGAATGGACTTAGCATTAATATTAATGTTATTTTTTTTAAATTTTATACCAGAGTTATTGTTGAATTTTGTTGATATTTCAGTAAATAGATATTGTAGTGAAAAATATATGTAACAAACTTGTTAGTTGTTTATGCAAATTCGCTTTTTATTCTTTAATGCTCCAGGCAAAATCATATACTACTGTGATCGACTTTTCACTACGAAACGTGCAGCTATATAAAACAAGGTCGTGGCGCCTCTTGCATTGAATTCACCTACATTGGCATAAATACCATATTACGCCGCTTGAGATCTTCACAGGTAAAAGCATTGTCATTGTACTTTATAAAAACCACCGTCAGACGTAAATATATCGAGGGATTAACCGTCAGTCACTGATATACCGAGCGCACGGTGGTGCGTTGGACTGATAGCGCGCGAAACGATAATAAGCTGGCTGACGACTTTACCCCCAAAGAACATCCGTCTGACGATTAATTTTGCATAATAGATCATAACACGTATAACATATTTCAATTTTAGCCGGCGTAACATGAATTTAGAATTCGAGATATTTCGCATAGTCAACATGACGACTGACACAGAACCCCCCATGATCAGAGTGGCTGACGTTTGATTTCATGTTTCTTAAACCATAATTAACACATTCTCAAAATTTCAACCGGCGTAACATTACTTTTTTTTCGGTCATTTTCCGGCTCTTCGCTACCCTCTCAGAACCACCTCCACCAAAATCAGCCCGTCTGACGGTCAATTCAGTAAACAGGAAGTACTCCTCTATCGAATTATATTTAAATTGGTCGGCGTACTTATGGTGTGACAATATGTGGACGGGCTCCCGGTCTATTAGGAATTGAGCCGCGTGAGGGCGACTCTTCGCGGATGAAAAAAATGCATTTTCTATTTTGCACTTTACATGCTTATTAACGCATTTTTGTAACAAACAATCGCATATTTAAGTGCATGATTAATATGCGCAAATAGTTAATTGCATTTCATTGTATAAACTGTTACGATAACTACAGTTTACTCTTGACCAAAAATTAAATTTTCAGTTAACCCCAAAGAGAACAATTTTCCTAGTTGTTCAGTGACCGCATCAAAAATAGTCAATTTTTAAAGAAATTGCGTGCAAAGACGTTTCCGACTGGGACGTGAGCCCTCTTAAAGGAAAAATAACGGTAAGAACGATGGTAACTGTAAAACGCCAGGATTTAGAATGTGAATCTATGGGGCAAATTGATAAAGCCCATAGAAATACAATATTTCTACAATGTAGGGTAAGGCACACTTATTTTACTTTGTGCTACTAACGAACGCATAATTCGTTGTCGTAGCGTTAAAGGAAGGAAACCTTTCGCAATATCAGAAAATTTAAGAGATGTCAAAGTCAAAATAATTTTGTTTCATTGACAGCCATTCGCTGTCGTCTGTCGTAGTGACATGCATCCACAGACCATTAATGTAAATAGCCTTTGCCATCAAACATTCGAGAGTTTTTCGCGCTGTTGCCGGAATTCAGCGAGGGTCAGCACAGCTTAAGCTCCGGAATCTGCCATTGGGACTATTTCGCAGTTACATCGATGTCTACGCTATTGTTTATGAAGTTATTGGTTGAGTCAGTTGGTGATTGTGACAATACTGTCATTCATTTTTTAGATACTATTTATTATTTACGTTATGAGAAATTTTTTATATGCATATAAAATTTACAGCAAACGGAATCTGAAGATTTAACCTTTCTTTGGTAGGTATTGCAATTTTAAGGCTCCGTTAATTGTCATAGTCATCCGGTAAATTAACTTAAAATCCAGGGGCGTATTTTATGTCTAATATCAAACGAAAATTTCACGAGAAGAGTGTATGTGGAAGTTTTCTTTAAATTCGACCAAAATCACCTACTTGCAAAACATGGGCCTATTTGTTGAAACCATTTCAAAGAAAATGATTTTGTGTAGGTACTAGACAGATGGAAGTCAGCAATTAAAAGTCGATAATGTTTCATTGCCTGTTTTCTCCGTTTTATATTGAACAAAACGTAAGGTAACAATATTCAATTGTATTATTTGAATGTTAGTAAATAACAACATTAGGTTTTAGTTCAAGTTAAAGTCAATACTAGTGCCCCAAACCGGTACAGGCCATCTCGACACTTTACCTTTAAGGTAATAAATGTTAATACGCCAACTCAACACTACAGAAAACAGGTAGTTGCAACTGGTGGCCTTAACTGACAGGCCAAGTCGACACTAAGACCTTGAACGCCTTAAACCGATTAACACAATTTTCTAGATACAATATACAATACACAATAGCTTTTCTACACATTCTACGGCAAATTCTGATGATGCCTATTAGGCTCAGTGAGTACAAGTTTGATCACTGCCCCATTACATCACATGTTTGATCCTTGCCCTCTTGCGTTTCCAACGTATAGGAAGGCTTGCGATAAATGAATTTTATGACCTTCTCCTCTTCTTCGAGGTACTTAATCTTTAGATTTATTACCAGGCTATTAGCACCATCATTTTGTCAGTTAGGACGCGACCCAACAACGGGCAGTACCTCATTTACCTTTTTCTCGACGAGCTGCTCGAAATTCGGCGGCACAATACCTACAATAAAAGCATTAAGACACAATAGACCCTTAACTTCTTGCGATAAGCCGGTGCGTCATAAAATTCATTTATCGCGAGCCTTCCTATACTTTCGAGCATATCACATGACGTTCACGTATCAGAAAACTTCCCGAAACTTGTCTGACCCACCTGAAATCCCCCGAATCGACAGGTAGCCTTCGGATACAATTCGATGTCGAGATGTTGAATTATACTTTACAACATCGTCCTACCTAGTGAGGAATAATAAAGTGTCGAGATGGCTATGCCGTGGTATCGAGTTGGCCTGTCGGCGTAGGGTGCTCAGTGTCGAGCTGGCGTATTAAGCTTTACAACACCTTCCTACCTTCCTACCTAGGGGTAATAAAGTGCCGAGATGGTGTCCGCCCCCCCAAACAGCCAGGATGAACGGAGCAACAGACAAAAAGTACATCAAATACAACTCTATTACCCCAAAAAATAAAGAGCAGACTAAATGAGTAAATATTGTACTAAATTAATTTGTTTGGTAATTATAAGTGTTGAATGAAATATTTTTATATTAATAAGAGTATAATTGAAATCAAGTAAAATAAGTCAAAACTCCTAATGATACTCCCGCGGATCACTTTTACCTAACTATATTACTCCAAGGTCAATTTTACGATCCCCATCTGACGCCCAACTTTCCTATCTCCTTACCCCTTCGTCACTGCACCAACAATAATGATATTTGAACATAAGGCAATATGTGTTTGTGAATGAGTTGCAGTTTATATGTATATTAGTGGTCTGCGCATCTAACGAGTTCAGTGTTTATGCAGTGCCGTTGTGATAATTATTATTATTTGATGATGTCTCTTGAAATTGATCAAATGGATAAAGCACAAAAACACATTACTGCCAACCATAGACCATTAATATAACTAGACCCGTTTGTTTACAAAATAATGTATTGACAAGATCTTAGCACATTCTAAGCGTTTTTTTGCGCTGTTGAATGAATGCAAATGAAGAATTCTCGCTTACGATTTGCTTATACATCCAGCCTACTTCGCCTGCGCTTGGTCAGTTGTACGTAAATCTAAAATAATATAGACTTCCGTTATGAGAGGCAACGTGGCAACATCGCGTCATAGTCTGTCACACGCTAACCTAACCAAACCAAAACTAACCGGGAGTAATTTTGATAAAAATAGGAAACATTTAACAATGGTTAATAGGTGCAAGATATGCAACGTTTATAGCGATGCAGGGAAAGCCTCGGGATTGTCTTTTCATAGGTAAATAAGGAGATTAATTAATGAAATTTTTTGAGGTTATGTATCACCTCAGTGGCGTTCTATCAGTGTTTTATTATTATCATTATTATATATTATAATAATTATATATATAATAATTAATATTATATATATATATATATATATATTATATATATATATATATATATAATATAATAATATAAATAATAATTATAATTATTATATACATATTTACTATCATTATTTTAGGTTTTCAGTAGATCCGATTAAAAGAAATATTTGGATTTCTGTTTTGGGACTTAGCGAAAATGATAACATAACAAAATCGTCCTATATTTGCTCAAAACATTTCAGTAAAGATGATTTTGTGTCTAAAATAGGTGCAACCGACAATGCTAGATATTTAAAGAGAGATGCCGTTTCATTGCCGATGCATCAAGTTTTTGAACCTAATACTACAAGGTAATTAATTTCTACCCTCTGTAACTGTGTTTAATAGAAATGTCAAATTTATGAATTTGTCAAAATTCGAAGCGAGACATTTTTTGAATTTAAATTTCAATCTTTTCAATGTAAATTTCAACAAAAACATTATACTGGTTACTGTGAGAAACAATTATTTCTTAAGATATGAGAAAAAATAGTAATTTTATTTTAATAATAATTATTAATATTATTATTAACCATTTTATTAAACACTAAACAAGTTTTAAGAGTTATATCTCAGAAGCTAAGGAGCAAAATAGCAACTTATTATGAATAAAAAGAAGCGTCTTTCCGAGTACTTTCCTGCTATGTTTTCACAATTTCATTTAACAAAAAATTCGCCGAGATAATCTATTTGTTTATAAGCAAAAAAAAACGACACCAACTTTAAACAATGACTGTATCCGTTCTAATAAATAGTTTTTATGACAAAAGTACATGAAAGCTTGTTCCCTCTTATATATGACCGCTAATTTTATTAAAATCGAATAGTGGAAAAAAATTTAAACAATTTTGAAAATTTTCAATATTTTCCGATTTTTCTGGATTGCAAAATTATTGTGCAAACTCTAATAATCCGATCGAAACGAAATTTACTCGATTTCTTTATTATAACTTGAGGATTTTGTACTTGTGATATGGAAGTCCTAACTACATTTTAAAGTGCCTAAAATAATAAGTTAAAAAAACACTTTTTTGGGCCGATTTTTTGTTGTTTATTACTATTTGGCAAAACCGCTAATAAATTTTTGAATTTATAACCTATGCCATTTTATGTAAAAATAGATTCTGCAATTTTTTCCTCTCTTCAACTTTCTTCTAAATTCAATAATTAAAAAGTTAGAAGCAAAACAATTCGGGAAAAAACGCGTTTTTTAATTTCTTTTTACATTGTTGAATTTTTAACAATGTTCCCGACCGATGCGCTTTGGAGGATAAGTCAATCCTTATTCTAGACGTTATTCCCGAGGTATTCATGTAAAAACATTGCGGTTACCTCTTATGCCAATCTAAAGCAAATTTCTGACAGATGGGTCTTGGACTATACTTATTGTATGCATTATTACTGTCATGATGATTTTGATAATCTATGTCCTTCTTTATCATTTGTCACTTATTTCGCACCTTTGTTACCTAGCATGTAAAGGGCTTCATTGCCCGTTGATCTAAATAATAAATAAATTATTTTCTTAATTTTGTTTCCTTTTTGTCCCTTATTATTGATACGCCTATGGCTTTCTACTTTGTACGCTGTCAAAATTCGTCAAAGGCGGCCATATTTTCTTCCCCCTTTACACCGCGCCTATCGGGTATGTTGGCATGTAAACAAAGATCAGTTTCTAATGGGAACACCGGGTCTAGTTATATTAATGGTCTGTGCTGCCAACGAAAAGATGATATTGCAACATATTTGTACCCTGAAAACTACCCGCAACAAATTAGTCCACGGGTAATTAAATTAATAATAGTATTGATAGTCCATGACTGCCTTCAGCCACATTATTGGAAATTAAATATTTCATATAATCAATCAAATCGAAACCTTTGCTTTATTTCATCATTAAATAAACTTACGAGATGATTGTTTGCATCCGTAACATTGGCATTGAAGATAAAATAATTTTAATTAAATGTTATTTAAATATAATATGTATATGTGTGTATATAAAATATATAATTATAATAATAACAAAACTGTGGGACTAGTCGGGGTTAATGGCGTTTATTTACTCCGTTTTAAGTGGAGAGGGGGGAGGGTGTGCCTACTTCACGTTGAGAGAGAAAGAAGGTGTAGGAAAATTAGCCTCTTATGAAAGTGAAAAATGCCGCCGGCCCTTATGTAATACACCACAAAGTATACTTTTTGTCAAATTTTTAGAGTCCCAAGATTCTCACGTAATCTAAAACAAAATTCAAGTTTTGTTTTTCGATGTTAAAACGTCTCACCGATCCAGCGCTTCGAGTCAAGCCCACGATAAGAAAGCTATGCTTCCAAAAATGCCACAAAATTCAAATTTTCATATTTTTTTCGTTTTTTTAAAATTGCCATGTTTCGACAATGACAAGAGCAGAAGTGATAAAAATCGATGAGTTATATATTTTTACGAGCATAATCGAAATATCCGGTTGTAGAGCACAGTTAAGAACGTCAATAACCGTGTCTTTTTCCATTCTTGGGTATTTTTCTTCCATTCACCTAAATAGACGATTCCATCAATGTTTGTTTTACGTTAAATTGTACCACAAAGGTACTAAGTATTTTTGAAGAGTAAGTGGAGCAGTGAAATGTTGTTACAAGCAACAAAATCACATTTTAGATATTTTTTATAATTGTTCTAACTATGGATTTACGCCTCTTCAAGCTAGTTTCTATAAATTTTAGGTTGGACATCTTTTAATTTGAGTATAAATATTTTAATGCACGAGGTCTCTCCTCCTTGTGTGACTCCTCTTGTTTAAAGAGGAGATTTGCAGTGCTCAATTTGTTTCAGATATGTTGCGGTGGACTGAATCATGGTCTCATTGTAAAAAAGGAAAGAGGTCCATGAAATTCATCCAGGCTTCTCTTTTTTCATTTTTGTCTTCATGTCAATAGTCCACAATAAACAATTTATTTTATTCCCTTTTAGTACCTAGTTTGGGGTTCAAAACTCCCAGTATTGTTCTTCAGTAAATCTATTAATAATTACAAAATCTGATATTGTTGTATAAGCGGCTAGCGGTTTCAAGTAACTATGAGTTCCAAATGTTTCGTAAAAGCAGCTCTAGCAGTTGTGTTATAATTCAGTAAACTTTGTAATTCCCATGGTACATCCAAAGGGCTACCGGATTATATAAGGAACAAAAAAGCGCGACCACACTCCCGGAGAGTAAGGATTCACAAATTGTAACAATACCACCAAAAATAAGACCACCTAAAGGAATGAAATTAAAAGTTAAAAATGTTAAGAGTGAAGCGATGTGAATTAATTTCGGTATAATTGTTAAAGGATCGCGAGTTCAAAAGATTTATATACACAATCTAATGAAATTGAAATAGTCTCAGGTTATTGTGCTCGTTTATTTATCTATAATTTCAAGCCGTGGATATCGCATAATCAAATAAAGAACAGCGATGAGCTCTGATAGTATAAAAGCAAAATTCAATGTTTCCAGCTTTCGTGAAACAAAACGAGGTAAGTTGGGAATAGGTGATTGGGTTACTTGTGGGTATTTTGGGAGATTTTTGATATCAGGTGAAAACGTGTTAAAGGATAAATATAAAGATAAATACTTTTGGACAAAGTCGTTCCGTTCATTTCTTAAAATTTTGCCCAAAAATTCATTAACGCAATATCGTTTCTTAAAAAAACAACTATGAAGTATTTCTATGTGGATTAAACCTTCACCAACTTTTATTACACAACTCTTTGTTTTCTCTATTCGAACCAATCCATTTCTTATCTCTTGTAAAAGTTATCCCCCTTCGTTCTCTCACTTTTCCCATTCTTTTACCCCCTTAATACGCCTTATGACCTATTTTTCCCTTATTCGTCTTCGTAATTATACGTGATCTGTGTGGCTGATGACGTCTGGCACGTGACTAGCTAACCGGTCTGATAAAGACAAAAGATGCGTTATCAACGATCGTTTTGACTCCTGTCTCTTTTTTGTTTTTTAACATCTCCATAGCGCAGGGAATTTTAATCAAAAGACGTGGTAGAATGGATTATTTGCGGTCCAGTTGCCATGGAGGGACAGTACGGTGACTGGTTTTAATGTAAGGTGTGTGTGCTGACAGGAAATCTCCAGATAAATGAGGCCAGACGTATTCGATCTTCATTTTTTCTGAGGGGGGTCCGTTGCATTAAGTTTGTCCCAATTCGAGACCGGCCTACTGGAAAACGTGAAAAAAATTCTTTCATGAAGCCATTCTACTATCCATCTGATATGGATTTTACGTGACTGTTGAAATATTAAGTCTCGTGTATATTGAATGAACCTTTAAACGTTTAATGTAATTAGCACTAAGTGGAACCGATTTATCACATTTAAAATTTACTTGAATAAGAAATATTAAATAGGTATTACCATCAGGATGAATTGATCTGGGTGTTGTATTGACAGGTGCCAATGACTAAAAACCACCTACTAATTTGTCACTTGAATAAGGTTTTAATAATATTTTACAAAAAAAAAGGATGTTTCGCTAAAAAAGTAAACCGTCTTCGCGACATTTTAAGCATTGTTTTGAAAAGACTAAAAGCCGTTATGCTAGATCTAGGTGAACAATTTGTAGCAAATTATTTTCGTCATATCAATTTAAATCATTAATTCTATTTCCTAAAAACTATCGTCTGATTAAATACACCGACGAAGCTACGTCATGTGACATGCTATATTTCATTACCTAATTATATAATGAGTTTCTGCACGAAGAACTTGAATGTGTAGACATTATTGAATTAACATACACTCCCAAACACATAATTACGATAAGTCGATTACGTGGTGAGAAAATTAAAGTAAAATCAAGAGCGCCATATTTAAACAAAAATACACATTAGTAGCCCAGTACATCCCAGCTAACAAAAAGTAATATTTTTGACAAAAGTGGTGTAATATGATAGGTTACATTCTAACGTACTAACATTCTAAAGTAATTTAAATTGTAAGATGAAATGTCACTTAGTTATTTTACAACAGCATGGTAAATATATATCTCGAAATAATATAAATTTAATTTCGGTATAAATATATTTTCCAAATGAGATAAAAAACATTTCCAAATTTTAAATATTTGATATAATAATACCTATTCAAACAGGTTTAAACAACAGATACTATTTTCACCCTGAAATAAATGTTTAAACCAAATCGATGTTTCTGTGACAGTCGTAAATTGAGAAGGTGAGTATTTACCTAATATGACACAGCCAGGACGTAATTTCGACGTGAGTCGTCACCTAAGAGGTCGTCGGCGACTTAGGTATACTTTAACCAGTAGCAATTGGAACACTTAATAAAATCTGAATTTACCGAGAACATTCGAAAAAAGAGCCCGTTGTCTCTATACAAAACCATGGGACTTATCTTTTTGCTTATTCAGAAACGCACTGGTATTTTTAAAATGCAGGTGTTCAGTTGTCCAAATGAAATCATATATGTGAAAGTATGGATATGTACAGATAAAGAACTAGAAGGTCCATTGGACCGCAATTTTTTTAACGACCGCGGCACTTCGTTTGTATTTTCTTCTTCTTCTAAGGTGCAGGTGTACAGTCGATCAGTGAAATCGTGTACGAGGAAGTACGCGAGACTCTACAGATACTGGATGGTCCACTGGACATAACACAGCGGCCACGTGTGCTTTCCTTGTGATGTCTTCTTCCGCATTTATACTCGAGAAAGCAGTGGTGTGTGAATGTGTGTGCCATTTGTTTGTGAGATGTGGAAGTGAATTCATTGTTAGAGTTATTATCCGTAATGATACGCCCATGGAGGACAAGGCGGCATCGCTCTTCACTACTTAAAAAGCTATTAAGTGTTTTTTTTTTGGAATTCCAATTGTGACTGGACATAGTATAATGCCTTTTGATAGGAATTCACCAAATTTACTAATTCCTTAAGTAAATTTGATGTGAAAGATGGCACCACTTTGGTCGAATTTCCGCTGAAAATTAGTAATTTTCTACCAAATACGGCGAAATAATCTGTGTAAATTTATATACGATCTCACCTAAAATGTTAGCTGGGAATGCTAACTGGTCTGTTTCAAATGTATTGACCGGTGATTCACATATCTAACAGAAAGACGACATAGCAAAAAGTTTTACAAAAATATCTATTAATCGTATATTACAAGACTACCAAAATTGAAAACTGAAATGTTCAACTTCTGGTACTTAGTCAGTTACGAACGGTTTTATGGAACACTTCCCCAAAATGTATTAAAGACTGTGATATACATATAAATAATTACAAAATTAGGCATGGTAAAATAAGGGAATTTAGGAAAATTGCCCGAAAACACACCCGAAAGAAGTTTCCCCAATGCAACTGACCGTAAAGGCAATTGCCCGAACGGAGCATTTCCTGAATGGAAAATTGACTGAACAACAATTAATCGGAGAGAAAATTGTCACAAAGTAGAATAACTTTCTTTTTGTGTATTTTTTTAATGAGAGAATAAAGTCCCATGCACTTATTTAAAAAAAAATCAATAAGATGATTAAATGGAAAGTGAAATAATTGTCAACATTACTTAAATCTTATATACACTGCGGGTAGATATTATATACCAAATCTATAGCTATTATTTATAATCAATACTATAATATAGTACGAATAATCAAATCTATTTTCAAATATTATTACAGAAGCTATATGTACAGAAGCTGTATTCATCAGAAATCAGAACAGTAGCTGTCCTTGTTCTTGGAAAAATGGTTGTATTGAGACAAATTTCAAATGTAAAAATTTCTCAATAACAGTAATTAATTTATAGAAGAAACCAAAACCCATAATGTGGGCAAATATTTCATATTTCAATACTTGAGCAAACAACTAGTATTGTCACAGTAACTGACACTTTTGCTTACCATCATTGTTATCGCTGTATTTGGTAAAATAAAAAGAAAGAAAGAAATGAAGCGTGACGAGATGCCAGCAGATGTGAAAGTATTTCAGTTATATCGGATTGAAAGTGCATACTGTTTAATAATGAAAAATTACATTTTAAATTATTCAGATCGAATCAGATCGAATCAGATCAGATCAGTCCTTTCAGATCGAAGCAAATACAAAATAGATTAGCAAAAAAGAGAGAAAAACATAAAGTAAAAGATTTTAGTGACAAAATATAAAAATAATTTTCGTTTAAAAATGAGTTACTTAGTTGTTTAGAAAGTGACGAGCTCCAGCGTCGTTCCGCAAACTGCGCAGCCATACTGCCCAAACATATCCAAAACAAATTCACATGTAGATAACAGTCCGGTCAAGTTAGCCCGAAAAAAGGGGTACCCTTGCATAAATTCCCATAAAGCTGAAAATTTACATGAACGTTGGGGATACTAATACAATGAAATTATGAAAAGTCCCCATCGATCTCATGTGTGCAAGCAAAATTGCGGTTTTTTTTTTAGTGAAACGGTTAGTTTTATGATAAAAATGGTTCAGGCAAAAATTGTATACAAGGCAATTGTCTACAAAAATTGTCTACACTTTTTCCCTAAGATTCACCATTTTTGAGAAAAAATGATTGCAAAATTTACTAAAGTTGTACTCTCCACAATATGCATGACTACGCTGCCTATGTACATCATTGGATGCATAATATAAGTAAAACTATTAGTTGGGTGACTAATACATTAATTTTGAATAATAATTCTGAAAACTGCAATTCTGCAATTCTAAAAGAAAAATTTACCACTGAAAATGTTAAGCAAACTGATAATGACTCTGATGTACTCATTATAGAAACTGTAATAAATCAATTCAATCTAACTGATTTAAATGTTGTTGTTGATGAAAATGTTGATCTGTTGATATTACTTAACGCTTAAACTAGAATTGAAAAAATCATTTACTTTTTTAAAACCAGGCAAAGCTCAACAACCGTCGGAAATATTTTAAAATTCGAGTTTATAGGTTTATCCTGAATGAAAAAATCATATTCTATTTTTACATGCTATGCCTGGCTGTGATACAACATCAGCAATGTTCGGGAGGGGTAAATAAGATTTAATTAGGTACATGTACAAAGTTTTTGAAGATATATATGAACTCTGCTCCAGAATATCTAAGCACCAACGGAATTCTCTTTCTTATTTATATATATGAAAAAGGTGTACGATTAGCTTGTCTTCCTCCAACCTCGGCTTCTGCTTACCAACATGTTTATCGAGTATATTACCAGGTTCAAGTGTAGCTTGGTAATCAACTGGACCCAGAGGAATGAGGTTGGAACCTAACTAATGATCTATTGGAACACTCTACTTCCACCTGCACCAGAAAAGCTCTTTAATACTATTTTTGCAACTGCAAAAAGGGGTGAAATTCGAAATGCGGCTGCAAAAAAGTAGGCTTATTTTATTCACCAGCATGCACCAGTTGTCAAGGTCAGTCGTGTTCAAATGTTGAATCTTCAACAGAAGAAGATCCTTACATCAACGACGAAACAAGTGATGTATTGCTGCTGCAACAAATTACGTCAGCCCAGAAAGAAGAAGGAGGAGAAGAAGAAGAAGAAGTTTAATAAGAAGAACTTCAGTAAAATAGACCGTGGAGTAGGGCTACCAGGGAAACAGCATTAAAAAACACGCCAAGTACAGTACACTACCTAGGCCTTGTCCTAGGTGAGCGACAAAAGCGGCAACGCGACGCGATGCGACGCGACGCGACGCGACGCGAAAATATCAAGTAGTCGTTGTATGTATGTGTGGCCTACGTTGTCGCGTTAATCAATCTGCGACGAGAGGCGACGAAGTGCGGACTTGTTTTTTTGCGGCACGAGACGCGACGAGTAGTTTCAAAATAATCGTGTTTTGATGGAGAATGTGAAAAGGATGGATCTGGACCTCCTTATTAATTCAGTACGGGAACAAAAACTATTGTGGAATAAAAAACACAAAGATTATAGGAACCGTTTATTGTCAAGAAGAGCTTGGAAGAGTGTTGCTGATGGACTTGGTTGTACTAGTAAGTATACTAATACTTTACTAATTACTAATATAATACTTTATATTTTACTTAATACTTTACTAAGACTAATTTCAATTACATAATTGAAAGATTAACTATACTACTCGTAATAAAGCAAAACTCCACTCGTTTATGTTAGTTGTGTTTAATAAAATTTAGAAATATATCTCTTGTCTGTAAAGCGTCTCGAGTTGAAGCATTATACCGTCGTGATTTTTGAAGAGATTGTTGTCTCTGAAAAGTAGGTGAGTATGAAGTTTGATTAGAGTGAGCTTCAAGGTCACGTGTAATGTTATGAATTACAGTTATAGCTTTTACAATGTGAACTGCATTATCGACATCGGTGGCTATAGGTCTGCTAAGTATTCCAAATTTTGACGCTATAGATCCAAAGGAACACTCCACGACCATTCTGGCACGTGACAATCTGTAATTAAAACGGTCTTTATCACTTCCCGGAACGGTGTTTGTGTCTGGAAATGGTTTTAATAGATAAGTTTTTAACGGAAATGCAGAGTCGCCAAGCAACACGAATGGTGCTTTAATATTGGAATTTGGCAAAAATTCTTTTTCTGGTATTTTTATTTTCCCGCTTTCAATGGCATGACGAAACAGACATGCATCAAATATTCCGGCATCGTTATCTTTACCATATCCACCAATATCAACCATAATAAATTTGTAATTTGCGTCTGTAATGGTTAATAAAATAATTGAAAAAAATCCTTTGTAATTATAGTACATGGAGCCGCTTTTTTTCGGTTTCCTAATGCGGATATGCTTCCCATCTATACAGCCAATGCAGTTTGGAAATTGCCACTTTTGCCAAAATTCATAAGCTACATGCCGAAATTTATCCGCTGTTGGTAGTGGCATGTCCTTTGCACCAAAGTCTCCCATATAGTAACGCAAACTTGCTTTACTATATTAGCTACTGCTGTTTTTGATATGCGAAAACTAAATGCTAATTTCCTAAATGACGTACCAGCTACCAAATATCTGAAAAAAAGTACGGACATTTTTTATTTGTTTCTATTACAGGTGAAGATGCACAAAAAAAGTGGAAAAATCTTCGTGATTCTTTCGCAAGAGAATTAAAAAAAATCCCTAAATGGCGATCTGGTGCTGACGCTGAAGATGGTAGTGGGGAGTACAGAGGTGATTGGCCATATTTTGAAGCGATGAAATTTTTAGAAGTAGTTGTGAAGCCACGTAAAAGTGCAACAAGCGTTCCTAAGACATTGTTAGATGATGCAGATATGCTTGATGATGACACAATTATGTCCGTTTTGTCCGATTCCACAGGAATATCATGTAATACAGAAACTATTACAGAAAATCAGTCTCAGATACAACATGAAAATGACAGCAATTCGGTCGTTCATGCAACTCAGGCTCAATTCGCACCAGAACAAGCTCCCATGACACCAACTGAAAATAACCATTTAACTCCTGGAACATCTCAGAAAAACCAGTCTTCTCTTGGTACGTCGCATCCACAAACCTGTGATGATCAATCTCCAGCTGCTTCTTTTAGAAAAAATAAGAAAAAACCCAGTGATTTTTCAGAAGAATTTTTTAATCTTGAAAGAGAGAAAATTAAGTTGTTAAAGAGGGATATAGATGTTCAGGATGACGAAGATATGAATTGGTTCAAATCTATAAACCCATACCTAAAAAAACTGCCGCCACTAAATAAACTTCTGTTTCGGACAAACGTACAAGAAATGCTTTTGAATGAATTAGCAAAATTCGAGACACCACCACAATCATCACCAGCCCAGACCCCATCAAGCAACATTTCTGATTCGAATTCAAATTATGCATCGCAATAGTTGATTAACCATTAAAAATTTATAGTAAATATATAGTACCAGTGTGTTTTTTCTTACCTTAGAGTCAGTAGCAACCTCTCCTCAATAGAAATCGGTTTTTGAAAATTGCTTGTCGATAGCTGAATAATAGGTTTAACAGCTACAACAACGTAATCAAAAGTGCTTGGTAATAAGCCACAATACTCTTTAAACAAAGATGGATTACTTCTTAGTTTCGGATATAAATGATGAAACTCCCCAAATATATTTCGTTCCAAATATATGATATTTGTTTTCTTCCTTTTTTGTTTACGAAGTTTTTGTAAGGCTAGGTATTTAAAATATGAATTCTCCAATAACAACGCACTGTACTTGCCCATAGTTGAAACAGTAGCACAGAACAGTTGTGAACCGAAATTGCCGCATTTGTCGCTAAAGGATGACTATAAATAGGACACACGTCGCGTGAAGTATTGGTCGTATAGTGTCGCATTGCCTCGCGTCGCGTCGCGTCGCTACATGTCGCGTCCCGTCGTTCACCTAGGACAACAGGTCATAGGTGGCGTGTAATCGCGTGCATATTACGGAGAATACAGCTTTAGTAAATTTTTGAATCACTTTTCCTCAGAACCGGTGAATCTTAGGGAAACAAGTGTAAGAATACCAAACAAATGTAAGAGAATTTTTGAAAATGGAATTTGTAGCTCAGCCGGGATAGTTGGTTGAGGGTTGGATCCCGGTTGAGCTACAAATTCCATTTTCAAAAATTCTCTTACATTTGTTTCGTATACACCTTAATTTACAATGAATTAATGTCGAGAATATATTGTATCTAAGTGTAAGAATAATTTGGAGATAATTGTCTGATCTACAACTTTTGTCTGAACTATTTGTATCCTAACACTAATAGTTTCGCTAAAAAAATCCAAAAACCCAATTTTGTGTACTTTGACCTCGCATAAAATTTTTTGCACACGTGGGATCGATGGGGACTTTTCACAGTTCTTTATAAATGGTATCTCTATCGTTCTCTAACCGGGCTATAAATCAGATATTGGTAAACTGTGTGAATAAATCGGTTTGTTAAACACCCTGTATAGTAGGCCAAATAACTGCTGCGTTAAATAACTTTCCAAATAACAGAAAGGTTACAAAGCGCAATGACGTCCATCAAACATAACCTCACATTGCTCCTTTTAAAAAAACTCTCATTTCCTTCGTTGCATCATCCTCCCTTTAGTCCAAGAGCTAGCTACATAAAACAGTATCGATAAGGTACACGACATTTGAGTTCATAACTGATTGTAAAAACATTAACCCAACACCAAATGGCGATTCTGCCGGTTCGCATAGACCGGATATGTAAATGGCGGCCAGTTTTCCACGTCGGAAAAACATGCCTGAAAAACCGATAAAGTACACGCGTGAATTTTTTTTTTGGGGGGCATTGTTTAGGCCTTGCGATTAAGAGCGGTGTAACAGTGGCAGAACGTGGCAGAAAGTAGCAGGTCGGAAAACCCTCGGCAGAAATGATTCAAAGTCGCGGAAAATTGCCATGAAAAAACCGATAAGGTACACATGAAAAACTTTTTTCCGTACATCCTTTGGGTCCAAAGGAAGAGCGGTGCGATAGTGACAGAACATTAGCAGGTCGAAAAACCCTCGGCAGAAGGAACTGAAAGTCATGAAAAACGCCCTACTGTAGGAACTATATGGAACGCCCTGTAGGAACTACATGGCGTTTGTCATGACACTCACGACTTTCAGTTCCTACAGGGCGTTCAATGTAGTTCCTACAGGGCGTTCAATGTAGTTCCTACAGGGCGTTCAATGTAATTCCTACAAGGCGTTTTTCATGACCTGCTGAGGGTTTTCCGACCTGCTATTGTTCTGCCTCTATCGCACCGCTCTTCCTTGGGGCCCAAAGGATATACGGAAAAAAGTTTTTCACGTGTACCATATCGGTTTTTTTCATGGCAATTCTCCGCGATTTTGAATTATTTCTGCCGAGGGTTTTCCGACCTGTTAACGTTCTGCCACTCATACCCCTCTTAGTCAAGGCCTAAAGAATGCCTCAAACAAAAATTCTCGCATGTACCTTATCGGTTTTTCAGGCATATTTTTCCGACGTGGAAAACTGGCCGCCATTTACATATCCGGTCTATGCGAACCGGCAGAATCGCCATTTGGTGTTGGGTTAGTGTTTTTGCAATCAGTTATGAACTCAAATGTCGTGTACCTTGTCGATACTGTTTTATGTAGCTAGCTCTACGACTACTTCTTTCGCACTGCATCACAACATAACGCCACAAGCTATCGTGTATGGAGAAAGAAATTTTTTCGACGTTGCGCCTACGGAGATGTGCTGGTTACATCTTGGTCGCTGCAACTAACTTCAAGTGATCTGTGTGAAGTTGGCCACGACGGTGGGTTATTTAACGGCCACGAATTCATAAGCGATTTCCATTTTGGGGTATTTAAATGTAGAGAATATGTTAATTATGTAATGTTTTTTTTAAACAGTGTTGAAAATGTCTCGTGGATGTAGTGACAAATGCAATTTTAAGTATTGTTGGTGTGTCGGTTACGAAGACTCCTGTAATGTCGTGTGTATTGTGGGTAACATATACTGTATATTATACCAAACTGCGCTGTGGAAGGAGACGGGGGGGGGGTTCAGACGACGCGCCACGGACACACGCACACTGGTTCACTCACAACACTAGAATTTACTACTCAGTGGGTTGTTACATGTTTTTATATCAAAAACGAGGTATTTTCCATCGCGAATTTAGTTTACTCGAAATTATTAACCAATACTGTTCAAACATTCATTCGGAAACACGTTTGTAATTAGCTTAACCACCGTATGGTAAAAGCTATCGCAGAGTTAGTAGATTATCCTGTTATAAATTTTGTATGGCCGCTTTTCGTTGATTACCTTACAATAAATGCATTCTAACATTTCTACTTTTATATCTTTGATCATTTTTTGCATCTGCAAACTTTTCGCTCAACTGAGTTTATCTCCCTTTGTGTTAATGAAGATTCCAAACAAAAAAAACTTTAAACACGCCATTCCAATACCCAGCGGCAAAGCGATGTATGCGAATGCCCTGAGGTAGAGACGAGATTCAGTATTTCAATTGTGGAAATAATTTAAATATTCCTATGCAGGAACCGTAATATTTTTGCATTAGTCTAGTCGAACTATATCACGTAATTTCTAGTTAAATTAGTTGGAAATCACAAAAGAGCTTATTTGAGAACTATCAATACATAATATATGTATGTATATGTGTTTCGTGGTTTTGTGGCCCACTCAATAAGCTAATTGCTTAATTCTTACGTAGCAATCATAGACATCTGTTATCGGGTTATCTGTCATGGTATAGCTATTACGACTTTCAGTTTCGTATACAGTTTGTGATTGGGTGGGTAGGTGGTTGGGTGAGTGAGTGAGTGAGTGAGTGAGATTACACCTTTAACCGGAAAAATTGACAACTTTGGGTGGAACTCGAACCCACAACCTCTGGCTTTACGCGCCACTATTCTAATCTTTGAACCACCGGGATGGTGGAACGATGTTATAATTGAGGCATATATGAGGTAAAATCCCACCCAGAATCATTAGATTCCCGAAGCCGAGGGTGTAAGAGAATAATGGGCTATGACATTGAGTGAGCGAGCGGACGAGCGAATGAATGAGTGAGTGAGTGAGTGAGTGAGAGAAAGAGATAGAGGAGGCACATAATTGTCGTTTCTTCAATTATTATTAGCAATTGTTAGGGTATGGATATCGATCAATGTTTAGCTCATTTCAACTCATTGATATGAAAACAGTTGCAAGAGTAAAAATTTATATGTACCATTTGCAATGGTAGTATTTTTTCACTATTGCATATATTTCAGTTCTTGAATGAATGCATAGCTAAATATTTCAAGGTTTGGGGCGGTTTATTGATTATTGCTAAATAAAATGAAGGATATAGTTGGAAAAAGAGTGACTTAAAATTATTCGTTCTTCAGTGTCATGGGAATTACAGGGCAGCGAACTTTATTCGTTATCATTATTAGGGAGAATTTAAATTTGTAAAATTTTTGTAAAACAATTTCTAAATTGAGAAGCACAACTGCACATTTTCTACAAGAAAATATGTTTTTTAGTAATTCTTAATAATCGCGTTTATGGGCAATTCGGCTCGATTCGTGGGGAAACTTGAATACTACATTCGAAGGGAACGGCTATGTGGAATGAATGTAAGTAAACAAATTAAATACACGCATCGTTCATCGTGAAAAAATATAGTAGGCCAAAAAGCAATAGCTAATATTAAAACCGTTTCCACAACAACGTTCATCAATGACGATCAGATTTTTGACATTTTATGGAAGATTGAAATGAATAATCGAATTTTAACACAAAATGAAGTTGGAAAATTTGATCAGCGCCGATTTTGAAGCAATATAAATTCACATTAGAATTCCTGCCCGAGAATAAACATTCTACAACAAAGGAAATGTGTGGTACTGGTGTGTCATCAATGAAGAGACAGTGTTGTCCAAATTTTTCAAATAGTAATGAGGTTGCATATAAATAACCCTAGCCTCATTTTTTCCATGGAAATAAATGCACACGTATTCCGTAACCAATCTACAGGCGCTTTACAAATATTTTCTGTAATGAACAGTTTGTAGACCTAACAGGTTTTCTGTATTTAGCGCAAATTATAAACTTAAAGTCGACGAACCAAAAAGTAAACAAAAATAGCTGAACGGTGGATGTAACCGAACCTAGGACAGCTCAACAGCATTGCGTAATTTTGCCCAAATAAAATAAGTATACCTATTTGAATCTTCATACACTGTTACAGACCTACCCCCGTTACAGCTGGTACATATACGACGTCCCCTGGTCACGTGCATCCAATCTTGTTTAACTTTTCTTTCACATACGTACTCACAGGCATATTTTCAAAACCATGTTATTTGGAATCAGGGGGACCTTAAAACTTCTAGAAATATTAATAGCTCAAATTCTAAAAATAGGCTCGATTAATTTCTCATGTATGAGTGCCTTATATGAGAAAGTAAAAAACATTCACTGAAAATTTGTCACTATAGTTCAATATCACGAAATGTTCGATTTATTGCATTGTTAAATTAGGTTAATTAAAATATTTTAATGTGATTAAAGATATTAAAATCAGTTTACTCAGTAGATTTCTTTATTACGACAGATTAAACGCAGAGATTCGGTAAAAGTGAATAGGAAAGTACGCCCCCTATTTTATGGTCTTTAAAAATCCAGATTTAACAGTTATCGATTTTTAATCGCGGTGGTGATTAAACAAAAAAAATTATAGGAAGTCTTTGGGAAATGGCGGAGAACCGTAGGAATCCAATTTACCGTCACGGATGAATGGAATCAAAGGAGCTATATTGAATTTAGATTCGGTGGTTGAAATTAACGTAGATTTAAAAGATACATTAGATTTTTCCTTGTTTAAAGGTGACTCTAAAGATGTCTAAACATTCTATTATTCTCATTTCTAGTACTTTCGGTAATTATTTGCAACCTTCTCCCATCGATTTGAAGGTACAAATTTTGCTGAGATACATACAAATTACGTACTTTAATTTGTAAATTTATATCTCTAAAGACTCTACTAGATGATTCTCCAATATAGAACAATTTGAGTATATAAAACTTTCGATGATGATAATCTAATATTAATGATAAATTACGGTCCTGTAATTACGAAAAGTGAAAAATAGATGATCGGCGACGTAACCTGAGGAGAATAAGGTTCGTCGGTTTGAATGAAAAGGATAGTTGTTGAATTGATGTAGGAGATTCATTTTGCCAAATCTGACGTTTTTTTTTTTGAGGATCAGTTTTGATTAAAGTCAATGAATTGCCGAGAATGCTTCAAGAGGTGAGTTGTCTGGAGTTGGGCTGCGTGGGTTGCGGAGCGAGCTGCGAGAATTGTCGAGACTGTTTCAAGAGATGAGTTGTCTGAAGAGCTGGGTGAATTGGTGATAAAACGGCAAGAGTAGCTGAGTACTTACCGAACGGCTATCTTTGTCCATTAGATACCATTTAACGATCGATCGAACATTCGTGTAGAATAAGACATTTCAGAGTTATGAGCCTCTGGCCAGACTAAGCGTTAGTTATCAGTTATCAGTTATGTAATGTCTCATTTTGAAGCACCTAGGACTAGTATCGGTGGTACTTAAGCCAAAGGGATAAATCCCCGATAGCCCTAATAGTTTTTAGTATGTGCAAATGCGTTTTCCGGGCTATTTGGCCGTGGTCCAGAAAGGTTTAAGTGACCTGACGTTTCGTCTGCTTCTGCGACAAACATCTTCAGAGGCGATGTGGTAGTCTTCTAAGCGTTCGACTGCTTCGAAAATTACCCTCGACTGAAACTTCGACTTGACACTTCGTGACACTTGACATTCCTAAACCTGCTGCGTTTGTTTTTGTGCCCCCATGATTATCTGTTAAGATGTCCGTTTGTCCGGTTCCTCGTATACCTGTCCCTTCTTTAAACGTTTCCTTGTTTAATGGTTTAATTTTCGTTCTGTTATGTATGGGAATCCAGGTACTGTTTATCTTTAAAGTTTCTTCTTTCCGGTTAAAATTGTTCTTGTGTTTGAAAATTTCAATTGCCTTTCTCTGTAGTCGTGTGTGGAAATGCTGAGTGTTGGCCAAAATCTGTGTGTCCTCAAACAGGATTTGATGGCCTCCAGGCTCCATTAAAGTGTGTTCTGCTACCGCAGATTTTTCTGTTTGTCCTAGGCAGCAGTTCCTCTTGTGTTCTTTTATCCTGTGTTGGTGGATGGTTTTGTGGTGCCAATGTAGACTTTTCCGCATTTACATGGTATTCTATCTACCCCTGGTGTTGACAAATGGTTCCTCTTATCCTTGGGGCCCCTTAGACTCTCCTGTATTCCTCGGGTGGGGCGAAATATCGGTTTTACTCCTTTCTTCCTCATCTCTTTCCCTATTCTATATGTGATGTTTTTTATGTAAGGTAGGTATACCACTCCTCGTTGTTCCATTTCTGTGCCTCCCGTAGTTTTTTCGCTTTTTCGTAGGGCCCTGGTGATCTCTTGTTTTGTATATCCATTTCTCTGTAACACCTTTTTTAAGTGCTTGTTCTCCTCCTGAAGATATTCCCCTTGGCAGAAAAGTCTACATTGGCACCACAAAACGATCCACCAACACAGGATAAAAGAACACAAGAGGAACTGCTGCCTAGGACAAACAGAAAAATCTGCGGTAGCAGAACACACTTTAATGGAGCCTGGAGGCCATCAAATCCTGTTTGAGGACACACAGATTTTGGCCAACACTCAGCATTTCCACACATGACTACAGAGAAAGGCAATTAAAATTTTCAAACACAAGAACAATTTTAACCGGAAAGAAGAAACTTTAAAGATAAACAGTACCTGGATTCCCATACTTAACAAAACGAAAATTAAACCATTAAACAAGGAAACGTTCAAAGAAGGGACAGGTATACGAGGAACCGGACAAATGGACATCTTAACAGATAATCATGGGAGCACAAAAACAAACGCAGCAGGTCTAGGAATGTCAAGTGTCACGAAGTGTCAAGTCGAAGTTTCAGTCGAGGGTAATTTTCGAAGCAGTCGAACGCTTAGGGTACGAACATACCGAAGATACCTCGATGTCGCGGTCGATGTCGCGGTCGATGTCGCGGTCGATGTCGATGTGAGGGTGAACATACCGAAGATGCTTTTCCTTTCAGTGTTCCTTGCAGTCTACTCGGGGAACGACGGGAACGTTGTTTATTGATTTGTCTATTTATTAAAAAGTAGTGAAATAATGTACAACAGCGATAGTAGTGACAGTGATTATGACATGTCTTCAAGTGCAAAGTGGTGGATTCTCTGTAATTCATCAAATCGCCAATTCAATGTTCATCCCATAAACCAGAAAAGACAATATTTAGGTGAATATCACCATCTCTTCAATGAGTTAAAACACCATCCAGATAATTTTTGCGTACATGAGAATGACTCTTGATACGTTCCAGTATATCTATGACAATGTAAAAACAAGAATTGAACTTTGCACATATAACAACTACCATACAAACCCTATTCTTGGCGAAGAAAAACTAGTAGTAATATTTTGCCGCAATCCTTTTCCACTCCCTCGCCAGAACATGTCTATTATGATGCTGTTTGTGCCGCTTATCCCAAACAGCAGTACTGTATACCAAATCTATTAGTTCGTCTTTCATTATCTAGATTATCTAGTAACACCAATCCAAAAGTCTCAATACGTCGCAATGAGAAGGAATACGGAAATTCGCCCGTCTTCAGTAAATAAAATTGCCTTCCGTATCTCCCTCCAGCTAAATGTCACGTGGTTTGAAGAGCACCAATGAACGTGCGAGTTACATCGCGATCAACAGCTCGATCGCGATGTAAAACAAACTATTTTGATCTGGCATCGACCTCGCTGTAAACCGCCATGATAGGCGGCGAGGGTGAATGGGTGAAACATCTTTGGTATGTACGCTTTCATAAGAAAATAAAGGTTTGTTTCGACATCGACCGCGACATCGACCGCGACATCGACCGCGACATCTTCGGTATGTTCGTACCCTTAGAAGACTACCACATCGCCTCTGAAGATGTTTGCCGCAGAAGCAGACGAAACGTCAGGTTACTTAAACCTTTCTGGACCACGGCCAAATAGCCCGGAAAAACGCATTTGCACATTTGAATCCGACCGTGAAAGCCTACGCTCTTGGATAAGTTTTTAGTATACTAGTCCAGGGTACTAGTACCTAATAAATGAATGTCGTTATTTTTTCCTTTTACTAGGACTCATTACACCGCGTAATGTGAACCTGTTTGTTTGCTTTCTCATCCTTACGCGTTGTGTTTAAAAAAATGGATAGTCATTTGCAAGTTAGTCCGGGTTTAGTTTTGTTCCATCATTTTCAAGATAATCGTTATATATTAGGTAATCCCACATTTAAAAAAATATTTAACAAACGTCTTCATGAAACATGTGCATTGAAATATACTGGAGGTCTAGAAATGGAGTGACAGTAACAACGGTAGAACTAGAAGAAAATGTAAATCCAGGTACTTTTATTAGATCAATTTAAAAAAAAATTTGAATGCTAATAATGGGACTGTAAGGAATATTTTGAAGGAAAATTTGTTGTACTATATACAATGCGATTAGGCGTGTTTCCTTCTAAATTATACTGAATCAGCAGGAATTATTCTTGCTTATTTTTACCACGTATTGCATTTTGTTAATAGCTTTTGCACACAATGGTTCAAATCCTTTGACTATTCTCGCTGATTCTTTTTACCCATGAATCGAGTTTCTAAAGAAATGTTATATGGAATTTTCACTGTGCCTGGGCGGAGGAAAATCCACATGGGTTGCTGAAGATCGGTTTCAACATCCGTTTTGAAAGTTTGGGTTCGAATTGTGGATGACGACGAGCTAATTGAACTCTACCCGGAAGACTCAAAGGTGAGGTTTATCTAAATTACTTGGAGCAATTGTTACCTGAATTGATAGAATATGTACCATTGGCAACGAGACATGCAATGTGGTTTATCCACTATGGTTCATTTTAGTGTAGTTGCAGGGGAGTTCGATATCGCTGTATTGGTCGAGGATGCCCTTACTTTGGCCTGCTCAATGCTCGGACATAAATCCACCAGACTATTTCCTATGGATTAATCTCAAGTCATTGTTTTACACTATTCTAGTAGAACCTGAGGTAAATTTGAGAAACAGAATAATTGAAAATCAATAAGAAACCACCCCGAGTGTTTTCAAAAAAGAGTTGGGCAGTCAATGAGAAGAAGATTGAGTTCATTCACCTTAGCTAGTGGTAATAATTTTTAACAGTTCTTGTAGATTAAAGACGCTGTAGGTACATGTAATTGAGGAAATTATAAAGTGAATCAGAGACTGAAAGTAATAATGAATATTGTCATTAATCTTATACTGAAAATAAGTCTAATCTCGAAGGAACTACATTATCAATTCTTTTAACATTTTTAAAGATGTTTTTAAAACTGTAATAATTAACGGTTAAATGATATTAAAAACATAATGTGCCCAATAATTTTATGGCCCTGTGTCTTCGTAAGGCAGCAGTTTTCTGAAATTTATCAAAGGACAAAATATTCTTAAATAACCTAATGAATAATCTCTCGAATTTTTGTCGTATGTTTACTAAACACCCTGTTTAATAAAATAACTAACATTTTAATAAATGAATAACATATATGTATATCCAAAGGGCTATAAAAATGGGAAAATTTCAAAATAGAAAGTTATATTCAATACAAGATATTCAGCAAAAACGAATTTAACGAATAATATCATTTTCACATATTTTATTTCTGCCTCTAGGATGGTATGCTTAAGACATATCGAAAGTCCTTTGTCAAATTCAAAGTACGACAATATTTTGTTTTGTTGTTTTGCTAAGGTCGCAACTTTAATAATATTCGATTTAGAAATAGACGTTTTAAGGCAACACACAACAAAACCGATTACATTTAAATTCTTCGCCGGATAAGTTTTGACGGATTCTAGTTAAAATAAAATGTTTTTCCTGATATTCAGAAGTTAAGTGTTGTTCAAAGGATTATCTCATTTTTATTCAACAACCAACTCGTCAGGAGATTATGTGACAATGTTCTACCGTCGGAAGCTACGAAATGGATAAATTGAGACATGGAAAATAAACTTGCAGACGGCGTTCGTAATTTAGGATTTTTTAAACGTTGGAAAGAGCATGTTTAGGGTTAAAATAAAAAATGTGTAGGACGAACCCAACGTGCCCCGCATAACAATAGAAAGCGATCATCTTGATGACCTTGGCCTACCTAGATCGCACCTCAAAAATTTCTCCCATGGGATTGTTTTAAAATTAACAACAAAATTTCATTCGTATCAAAGAAAGGTAAGGTGTAAAGAAAAAATCCCGAAACTAAATTAATCGTTTCCGTAATGATAGTAATAAAGCAAAGTCACTTGTTGATCACTGTACGTATGTAATACGTACCTACACGATCGTGGAAATAAAGTCTTTGTGAATCGACGAATGTTATTTTATTTAAAATTCGCAAACGGTGTGTTTACGTTAGAAGAAAAATTGATGTGTGAATTTATTTTGCCAGGCAAAATGTTTATTATTTCACTAATGGTATAATTGAAAATATTCTGGAGCCAAACAAAATCGAGCGCAGACGAGTTCTATGTCGAATTCCAGTGGAAAGTTGTTTGGAAATTTGAATGAAATGAAAATTCGAAAATAATTTGGAGAAAGTCCTAAAGATGTAGCCTACCTCGGTCTCCGGTTCGAAAACACCTGTCATGCTCCACCGCCGAAGATGTAATTTTGAGAAACGTGGTTGGTGACTAAAGAAAGGCGAAAAAATCGGCGCTATCGCCGTAATATCGATGCCCGGAATATTGTCAGAGACGGAATGTAAACAACGGGATCAGCAGGATGTGTGCATCGGAGACGCTTTGCACGTGCAATGTCAGGCTGCAACCACTGACTGGAGCGGTGTTGGCGTCGGCGTCGCGACGACGACTTGCTTGGGACGTCGGCCGATGGACCCCACCCCCGCTCGAGAGGATCGATTACCAACTCTACGGGATGGAAAGTTACTGCCGATAAACCGGAGAAATTTTGAATGACTGAGCGCCAACTTCACATCAACAATTTTAACGGTTTTCACCTCCCATTTCCCGAGTGACAAATCGGAATGAACACTCCTCCGGACGGACGCCTCTTTGTCGATTCTATTCGTTCTCCCGAATAATTAATTCCCATTTTGTCGAAGGGCAAATTTTTCGAATGTTCCGGAACTTCAAATTTTTATGAATCCGAATAATTCATTTCGCGAACTCATTTCGCCGGATGAAATATTTTCAGAACCAACACTCCCTTACTTCTTTTTACGCATTCAGCTCAAGCCGTCTAGATTCCCGAAGGGTTTCTTTATTTTTCAAATGACATAACAGAATTATCATTTAAATAAATGTTTCCTAAATTTAATCTTCACCAATTTTCTAAAACAAATACTCTTCAATATGATAGCCACTTTTCCAGAAAAATTACTATTTCACTGGTTTATCTCCGAACATCTCACTCCTTCCAAGTCGCTTCCCAGAACGAATGTCTCAACCAACACTAATTCACGAATTCAATTCATCTTGATTCCCGAGTGGCTATGCTTTTTATATATTAAACTAGCCGTGACCTGTCGTGCCTTCACTCGCTCGTTATTTGAAAAAGTTACAAGTTGAATAAACATATACTTTTTTATATATTTATATAATATATAATATATATTTGACTTCTGCAACACATTCCAAGATGTTAAAATTTACATTTTTTCCAATATTCCGTCCCTCTTCAGTAGTAGTTGTAGTTAGATTCCTAGGCACTATTTTTATTCAATTATCAGTCATTAGTAATTCAATTATTTTTTGCTTTTATTGTACTTGACCAATATATTTCTTTTTTTTGGGGGAACCATGAACTAAACTCACGGACAAAATTAACGCACCACCACACATATTTTGTGTTATTCTAAAATAATGATGATTTTCAGTTGTTTAACTATCATACAAGTAGGCTCTGGATATACTTTGACAATTAAAGTAAATATTGTCAACAAGTGTTTTGATTTAAAAGGATAATTGCAAAGAAAAGCATTTATGATGAAAATTGATTCAAAACCTGATCAGAAATTTTTGCTTAATAAGACTAATTGTTTTGAACCACCAAGGTTTTTTGTTATTGATAGTGTAAGTGCGAGTGTACTCCAGTTTAGTAATGAATCGCAAAACAAATTTGTCAGTGGAAGAATCAGTAAGAGCATCAACTTCGTTGGATGAGGGATATTCGATGCGAAATCATTCCAGCATAAGTCGCATGGTTAGACGATTTAACGAGACAGGTTCTCATTTACGAAGACCGTGACAAGGGCGAAAACGGTGTACTAATCCAATAGATGAGCATTTTCTTAGACAATCCGCTCTAAGAAACATGACAACAACTAGTACCATCCTATAAAATGAGCTCGTAGCTGCTCGCAATCTTATTATATCTTCCCGAACGATTAGGAGGTGCTTAAATGGAGCTGGATTAGATAGTAGAAAACCGGCCAAGAAACACCTCCTCACCAGAAAACACAAAATTCAAAGATTGCGTTTTGCGAGACATCAAGATTGGACTCGTAATGATTCGAACATGGTTTTCTTCTCAGATGAAACGAGAATCAGCATTAAATCTTCTGATGGACGTGAGCGTGTCTGGAGAAGGCCAGGAGAGAAATTTACAAGCTGCAATATCTCTCCAAGAGTTCCGTTTGGTGGTGGCTCTGTAATGTTCTGGGGAAGCATCTGTTTTGATGGCCGCACAGAATTGGTCCCTATACGTGGTAGATCGATGAATGCGGATTTTTATCTGAAACACATTGTTGTTGACCATATAATGCCATTTGCTCCTTTTGTGGGACCGAATTACTTGTTTATGCAGGACAATGCTCGTCCTTATGTGGCTCGGCAGGTTATTCGCTTTCTTAAATGCTATAGCCATTCCGTTTATGAAATGGCCAGCCAAGAGTCCCGACATGAACCCAATAGAACATCTAAGGGACGATACTAAAAAAACAGATCGACGTCGTACGCCTCCCCCCCCCCCCAACCGGAATCAACTGGTAGCTATTCAAGAATGGGAAAATATTCCTCAAGAAGTCGTTCAACATTTGATCTGCAGTATGCCAAAACGCATGGAAGCAGTACTTAGGAGTAAAGGAGGACCTACACGATATTAGAACAGCTCTGAATCTGAAAAATTCTATTGTTTTCCTTTGTTTTTTGTTTGCATGTTTGCGTTGTTTTCAAGAAAAAAAGTTCTTTAACAAAAAATGATTAGAACTAACTCCATGATTCGCTGATTTAATTCAGTAGCTACTAGGCAGTACCTAATTATAAGCTTTAATGAAAATGTTATTGCAATATTAATTTCGGTATTGTAATTATACAAGTTTAATTGTGTGGTGCGTTAATTTTGTCCATGAGTTTAATAATGCAAGATTTCGAATTAAAATATTCTTTCCATTCGAGTATTGAAATACTCGGATTAATGCCAATGTTGAAACGCAAGGCAGAATACGGATTTAAATAAATTATTCCGTATGAAAAATCATATGTACTTCATGAAGCAAATGGAATGAATGAATTTCCTGCTCTGAGATTTGAGAATTCAGGGACCGCAAGATTTGTGTATTGGGTTGGCTTACCACGTGACTACATCATCTTTAACCACATACCCGAAACTCGGATATCCAAAACGTTGGTACAAATCTAATTTTTTGAGAGCATGACCTTGCTCTCTGGAAAGATGTTTGGGTATTTTCTAGGTAAACGCATAGTCATGTACAATAGGTAACGCTAATTAGTTATTCTACTTGCTTTGAACTTATAAATGTTTCCTTTCAATAGAGAGAATATACAAAAATTTAAATCCCTATATGTAATGTTATCCATTTGGTTTCTTGTCCAGAGCAGCCTTATAAAAAATAATTCATGTTTAAATTTCAAAAGAAAGGTAGGTATAATATTATTAATAAATATTTAATTACTCTTTGGAATTATGGAACGTGATCACGATCACATTACTCGGTAGTAGTACCCTATGGATGTAGAACAGTCTAATCTAATCTCAGTCTAAATACGTTGGTTAATCCGAGAATTCTGATATTCCAATTCCATACAAGCCTAATGTACCATTCGAGTACTTATGTACATTACTTTGATAAGCGAAGAACAACTGGACTGTGTCAAATAATTTAACAATCTTAATAGCCTATCTGCGTCATGAGAATGTGGCTCTGTGCGAAGAACATATTGCCGCAGTCAAATAGCTTGGCTGTTTTGATGTCGTCTTCGTCGCGAGATGGCGCCTCTACTTCATCTATCAAATTGTCGCACAACATGCGTATAGGTACAGCAGTAATCGAACAGTGACATTTTCGTTTTTCGGACCGTTTCAGTCCCCAAGGTTGATTTTCAATACGAAATCGTGCTGAAATTCGATTTCTGGGTACAAACATTACGTATGCTGAATTTTGTTCGATTCCGTCAAGGCAAGGTGGAGCCTGTAGGGGAACATACATAGTCATTTTTGAAGCGAAGCTTCTATACTGGCATTATATTATGTTTTCTTTAGAATAAAATGCTGGAGCGAGCGTCACGAAAAGTTGTAATGCGGTAGCTATATATAGTGTTATATACATACTATGTAATATAATACATACGATTTCAAGCATGGAGAGGAGAAAATGTAAGCTCTCGCACTCTCTCTGTTTCTCTCGTTTTCTGGGTACGTCACTGTGATTCGACAGCCGGTTATCAGCTCCACGGTGACCCCGAGCACTACGTTACCGCCATCGATGTTAAAGACGTAAAGCTATAAGATCGGTCGTAAGGAGGCGACGTTGCATTCTCGTGGGAAAGTCGTGAAAATATCGAATTGTCTTGGGAAAAGAAGATGCGTGCGTAACGCACCACAATATCACGTAGTTTGTAAATTCCCACTTATTTTATTGTGGTTAATTCGAGTTCCGTATTATTTATTGCAAAAACGTAATTTCCCAATGAAGAAAAAATAGTAAGAAGCTTGGCACTGTTATATAGTACAGACTACTGTACCCGTTTTGTATGTATTGATGATTTTCCCATTCAATTTTCCTCGCAGCTTATCTTCACTAGTTTTACTAGTTTTTTAAAATTTGTCTTCGTTTCGCAACAATTACTTTTTGCGCTTTTCTTTTCGAATGTCTTATTGTTTTCAGCTACTATCGTCACATGAAATGTTTTCTCAACTAGGTCATTTCATGTATTTTATTTGTCCATATTAGCGAATGGTTAACTTCTTTCTTTATATTAAATGTTTTCCAAATTTATTCTTTGGAAATTGTCTTAACATTTTATTACACAAGACGCACCATTTCCACCAATTATTTTGTTTGTTCAATTGTTTGAGAAGAATGAGAAGGTAAAATTATACGAAAATATTCCCTGATCAACTACAACGCACATTTGTACGTATAAAAAGTTGGCGACCCGCATCTAGCGGCCGGCAAAACAACATACCAGGTAATTTGTGTCTTTTTTGTGTCTTTTTCGTACCGCAAGAAAGAATTTTGTAGCTCTCACCATCGACGAGCTACAACAAAAACTGCCAGCGTAAACTTAACCCAGCGGCCATTGCGATATCGTGCGAGTGGATTCACCAAAAAAATAGATTTTCAGCTAGGAATTTGTGTCTTGAAGAGTACTAAAAGGACATGGGGTCAGAATTTTAATTTGGCCAATTCTTGGCCAAGTTGGCTCAAGTGGGCTAGATGGGGCTGCGAATCGGCCAAGATGTGGAAGAACCATGCTCTTCTGTCTCCGATTCGTTTTGGAATGAAATTTGGAGAACATAGTCCTAGTTTCAAATTGGTCAAATGTCGGCCGAATTGGCTAATGGACAAAACGTGCCGTCCAGAATTCAAGAACCAGCAACTTTAGTGGAAAATGTTGCATCTCGGAATCTTTTGGTGCTCTGAGGCCTCGGTAATGGCCTAGACCCTGGACACATAGGCCCAGGGGACGGCCCAAGACCCCTCCGACGAGTCCCAGTCAAAATACCGACTCTCCAGTGCCGGCCGCTGTAGTTACGAATTCGAGAACCCCCGACTTTAGTGGAAAATGTTGCATCTTGGAAACTTTTGGTATTCTGGGGGCTCGGTACTGGCCCAGACCCTGGACACAAATGCCTATGAGACCCCCCAAGACCCCTCGATCCACTTCCAGTCAGAATACCGACTCTTCAGTGCCGGCCGCTGTAGTAACAAATTCGAGAACCCCCGACTTTAGTGGAAAATGTTACATCTTGGAATCTTTTGGTGTTCTGGGGCCCTGGTACTGGCCCACGCCCTGGACACAAATGCCCACGAGACTCCCCAAGACACCTTGATCCACTTCCAGTCAAAATACCGTCATTCCAATCCCGGCCGCTGTAGTTACAAATTCGAGAACTCCCGACTTCAGTGGAAAATTTTGTCTCTTGGAATCTCTAGGTTATGGCCCAGACACTGGCACCAAGGCCCAGGGGATGGTCCAAGATACCTCTGGCGATCCGCGGCCAAAATATCGACTTCCGAGTGCCTTCCGCTGTAGCTACAACTTAAAAAACGTTTGACGTTCCTGGAAAACCCATTTATCAGGGTATCGTGGTGTTCTAATACTTCAAGAACGAGCAAGACCCCGTGAACACGTTCCCATCCCCACAGCTTTTTCTTCCATTAAAATTGACGTTATCACTCCAAGCCCTCATCTTATGAATGAATTGAACGGTCAGTTCCGAGTCATCAAATGCAGATGGGCATGGTCCAAGCGTCCCTAAAGGTTAAAAGATCACAACGGTCAATTTCTCGGAAAATGCCATCCTCATCAATAGCATTCATGTCCGCTTCGAGTACGTATCGATCAGTGATGAAAAACGTATCCAGTACAAGATGAACTTTTTCAGGTTGAAAAAGTCCAATTCTATGCCTCAAGCTCTCGGCGTGCAAATTCAGTTCTGAGACGAACAAAACTGTTCAAGTTTAAATTGGGTTGACGGCGACCTATTTTTCAGTAAATTAGGCTTTACAGATCTTGAGCAGAAGTATGTTGACCCTTTTTCAGGCGGTATATTTATAATACGTGGTGCATTTTTTCGTCCACATTCTTCTCATTCTTCTTCGCTAGAGTGAAGGCCACAAGGGGCGTTCCCTGGGCCTTTGTGTCCAGGGTCTCGGCCATTACCGAGGCCTCAAAACACCGAAATATTCCGAGATCCAGCATTTTCCATTAAAGTCGGGGGTTCTCGAATTCGTAACTACAGCGGCCGGCACTGGAGAGTCGGTATTTTGACTGGGACTCGTCGGAGGAGTCTTGGGCCGTCCCCTGGGCCTATGTGTCCAGGGTCTAGGCCATTACCGAGGCCTCAGAGCACCAAAAGATTCCGAGATGCAACATTTTCCACTAAAGTTGCTGGTTCTTGAATTCTGGACGGCACGTTTTGTCCATTAGCCATTTCGGCCGAAAATTGACCAATTTGAAAATAGGACTATGTTCTCCAAATTTCATTCCAAAACGAATCGGAGACAGAAGAGCATGTTTCTTCCACATCTAGGCCGATTCGCAGCCCCATCTAGCCCACTTGAGCCAACTTGGCCAAGAATTAGCCAAATTAAAATTCTGACCCCATGTCCTTTTAGTACTCTTCAAGACACAAATTCCTAGCTGAAAATCTATTTTTTTTTGGTCAATCCACTCGCACGCTATCGCAATGGCCGCTGGGTTAAGTTTATGCTGGCAGTTTTTTTGTAGCTCGTCGATGGTGAGAGCTACAAAATTCTTTCTTGTGGTATAAAAAGACACAAATTACCTGGCATTTTGTTTTGCCGGCCGCTAGTTGCGGGTCGCCAACTTCTAATACGTCACATACGTTTGCTAATTTTTAAAGAATCCCGTTTCTTTTCATATGTGTGAAATAACTTTTATTTAATCCTCTCCTCTGTATAACTAATTTCCAGTCGGCGATATAGTGAGTGCAAAAAAATAAAATAAGTTTAACGAGCAACAAAATAATTTTGTTATTCTACAAAGCTCTTGTGATGCTTTATCTCTCTTTCAATGTAAATAATACGAGACCTTTTCGAAAACATCAAACGATGAAAGTAACATTTGTCCCATTTTGCTTCGAAACGAAATGACAGAACCAGTTTTCGGTTTCAACCGGCGGATTTTACCCTAGTTAAGCTCATTTATAGGGCCGAAAGTGAAGTTGCGTGAAGTTATAACTGGAAAGATTCATTTGCGC
Source organism: Cryptocephalus moraei (assembly GCA_946251905.1). Lineage (NCBI taxonomy): Eukaryota > Metazoa > Arthropoda > Insecta > Coleoptera > Chrysomelidae > Cryptocephalus > Cryptocephalus moraei. Next base: position 13,355,023 of record OX276453.1, on the reverse strand, counting down.
ATTATGAAGTGTGGCAAAATTTCATAACAGAATTTACCGAAAATCTGAACATCTCTCTACTTGCAAATTCAATGTTAAAGAAATATCTTCGTTGAAATATTCACAAGCTGCTGTTCTAATTGTATTCGCTATGTTGAAATTTTACTTCGGTCAATTTTAACTCAGATTTAGTTAACTTAGTCCCTTAAATTCATATTCATTTTCTTATACAGTGAATGCGTAAAATTATAGATTCGGTTTATAACTTTCTTATACTATGAAAAAAGATATTGCCATACATTTCCAAATAAATATATTACGTATGACTATGTTTTGTTTCAGTAATATTTACTTAATTTGCATAGAAAAGTGTGACACTCCATGACAAGAATATTGTTAATAGATCGAATCAAAAATTGTTTACGTATTTAAAAAAGCAGAAACGTTACCACTGGACAAATATGTTAATATATAGCTTCTTTAGATTGATCTAAATTCATTTGTTGTATAAATTTTTAAGGTTTTATTTTATTTCACTTATTGTTCAATTTTGAAGAAACCAACAGAAACTACTCCAAGGGCTAATAATACTTCTAGCGCCATTGATCAGCAATATTAGTCCCTTTAGGATGACATGTAAAATTGATATAAGTTTGAGTGATAAGTTTATGTACATTATATTTTAAGGCCTATTTCAACTTTTAAATGTCAGCTTTATTATTTGATTTGTTTAGATACCACTACTCTACTATGGAAAATGCTACTCAAATAATCTTGAAAATGAGAATCACCGAATTGTCTACGTGTTCGAAATATTGGTAAAATACTGTAACAGTTTGGATTAAACGTAGAAATTTATAAATAATTCTCTCCGGTTAACAAAATATAATGACGTGAATTTGTCTAACGCTCGTTCGAAATCGCAAATGATCAAAAAATAATGTAGATATTCCAACTTTAAAAATACATTTAGAAGCAATTTTTGAACATTTGTATGCCTACGAATAATTAATATTATTTTTGCACGACCAGCGTGTTTTAACTAATTGAAATTGACACGGCATTATAGAGCATTAAAATGATCTCTAAATGAGATGTCATATGACTTATGTTCCTTATTGATAAAGGTAAATTATAAAGGTGGGTTTAATCTAAATCTAGATGAAAATTTGTCTTTAGGGGTGAACGTGACACTGTTCAAAACAGATTCTGTTTACTGGGTCTGTGTCCCTTCTTTTACATCCTTCCGAGCGTTAGAATTGGATTACGAGTTCGGCTCCTGTTTCACCCCTTTTTCCATTCATTTCTGTCACTTGATATAAATATCGTATTCTTTACCGTTTCGCCTGTTTCTTTTCCCATTTCCACTATTTCTTAAAACCGTTTCTCCTCGTTTTTCTTTTTCCTGCTTCCATTATTTTATTTGGTAATCTGCTTGGGTTGGTTCGAACTACATAACCAAACTAGTACAACTAGTTTTCTTAGGTTCTTATTTGTTAATCCCTGGTATCGCGTCATGAGCCATCCAAAGCCATAACGCCCTCCATACGATGGCTTATTCTAATGTGCTATAACGATGGACTATAAAAATGGGCCATCGTCTAGAGAAGCCCTAAAGTGTTTGGTCGTCTCATTTATTCTGGTCGAAAGGGTTTGAACCAGAAATATTCCGTAGAGCATATCGTAAATTATTTAAACAATTTTACAAAATGTAAAAAATGCCAGTGTATTGACCCTCCAGCGAAAAATCCATTCAATTGCTTTGTTTGTTAAAACTTCAATTTGATACTCCCCGGGAGGCATGTGTCTAAAATTAATAGTTCGTTGTCGATAATTTCTCGTTAACCGATGCATGTGCAGCGTTATATAATAGTGAATCGAGAATTAATCATTCATCATTCATGGAAATTTTCAAATAGAAACAAAACGGCTCCAAATTGTACTTTGGAGGAACTATAACAACTCAAGTTCGATTAATGATACCCAAAATATTTTGAAGCATTTAAATACATTTGCGTTTATTTCAGTCATAGAATGTCAAAGAAAAATCTAACAACTAACTAGTCAACAAGCGTTAAACCAGATCATTCAGATAAACCGCCAAAAATAACCATGAAGGAGAAAATTGAAACGAGAGTTTAATTTTCCTGCATTCCGTAGCGTTCTTGATTAAATTTACGCCATTTATTGCTATTGATATGAACCCAATATTCACTTATGCTATCCAATTGCATCATCTGTTCGGAGAAGATACTCTAAAACTAAAACAGGAGAGCAAAATATACATTAGTCATTCCTACATATTGTTGCATATGTGGGTTCGTAGATAAGTGAGACGTCGACTTGGAACAAACTTTATTTCTAATTACAATGATGCAATGACCAAGAATACAGCAATTACCTCGATCAACTAACCGACTGAAATACTAACTGACGGGCAGACTGATCGGCAACTTAGCCGGTGCTGACTATAGAACATGATCGAAATTATATCAGGAACAAGAACTATCTCCAGTTTTAAGCTCAGTGAGGTGAAGATTTCGTGTGTGGTATGCGGGATTGTCAAAGTATACATTCTGACCCTAACTTAGGAAAAAATACACTGGGCAACATTACACTCCCATATGGTCTACGAACCTCCAAAGTACAATATTTATCTTCTGGTAATTTTTTAAACACGAAATAAGAAAACTGACCTAAAATTTAACAACGAATAGGATATGCCTCTAAATATGTTAAAGGTGATCACAGTCTTTCTAGTTTTTGATGAGAAAACATCTAATGGTGCGTTGAATGGTAAATTCGAACGTTACATGTTAATTCGTGGTATGTCATCTGGCCCTTCCTCCACTCCACAGCGCAGTGTTGTATAATCTACAACACATGTTACCGACAGTTACAGAATTATTAGTAGCCACAATGCCAACGATACTTATAATTGCATTTATTACTGTATCCATGGAACATTTTACCAATACTATTTCCCAGAAAATATATCACATTACATAACATATTTTGTACGTTTAAATACCCCTTCACGCCGAATCTCATTAAGTTAGTTGCAGCGACCTGAAGTTGGTCCAGAGATAACCAGCACGTCTCCGCCAGGAAAACGTAGGAAACTTGTTTTCTCATAAGCCCCAGCTGGTGGCGCTGTGTTGTGATTCATTGTGAAACAAGTAAGGATGCAATGGAGGAAATGAGTTACTTTAGAGGGTGAGTTTGTTCGAGATTATGTTTGATAACGCCAATGCCATTTGGTAACAATCATTTGGATGGAATTTTTAGTGTATTCGGTGGTACATTACGCACTTCATCCTTAAATATGATCGTTCATACGAAAGGCTACATATGTGTCAGCGTGTTTCAGCAGTATGGCTGCGCTGTTTGTGGGACGACGCTGTTTGTGGGACGACGCTGTTTGTGGCGCGTCATTTTATAAACAACTGAGTAACCGTCGTTTTTAAAGGAAAATTATTTTTTATATCGTGCCTCGAAAATTTGTTACTTTGTCTTCTTTTTCTCTTTCTTGCTATTCTTTCTCGTGCGCGTTTTGACCAGAAAATATATCATGAGGCACATCGTAATTTAAAATTTGATATCTTGCTAGGCGTCACAGATTGGTCACTCTTCTTTTCTTTTTGACAACTTTAGATTTTCCGAGAAAGTATATGTATACATTATATTCGGTGATTAGTATAAATTTGAAAGTATAAGATGTATCGAATTTACGTTTAGGAGTATGAGTAAATAATAATAAATATAACTGCCAAATTTTTTTTATTTGTTTTGGCTTACTTGAAAATCTGTCACGTTTTGGAAAAAATAATTTTGGTAGTCATTATTTGCCACCATAGACTGCCTGATTTATTCCACTCTTAAGGAGTTTAGCAAAGTGCCCTGCGCTAAAAGTATAAACTAATATAGGATTCGTAATAAATAAACTTTAGAGATATTATTGCAGTAGGTATGTGGTTCGTATAAATTCACTAAATCCTAGTAAAATAAGGACAAAACATTTAAAAATATATCGAATTTTACTATTACAGTGTTATGTGGAAATGTTCGGTGAAGTTACTACGCCGAAGAAATAATTTTTTATCACTTTTCGCATTATTAGTTAGTAAAATTAGAGGTCGATAGATTTGAAACGGGATTTGAAATTATTTATATTTCCCAACAATCCCCGATTTTCTCGACGCTCCTTTTATTTCCGTTTTATTCCTTACGCTCATTTTCCTAGTTCGGACTCGTTACTGAAGATATTTTATCGCTTTCTAAACAATATCCAACACAATTTTATATAAGATAAACGTCCCCGATGCCTAAATAAATTTCTAATTAATAACAATTAATTCGGTATGATTTTTAAATCAAAGTTGAAAATAATTATCCAACGGAATAATTATTTGTTTACTAAGTAAATTAGTAAGTTGAGATAATAAAACAAAACAATTGTGTCAACAAATACATGCTTCCAGCACCACCACAGTAAATAAACTATTATGGCGTTGTACGGAAATAAATAGATTTTACAGACTGTAAATTGTTAATACCGACGAGATGAGTGTTTATAAAATTTTTGTGTAATGAAGAATATAATCTATCACCAATCGAAATGTAACTACTGCGGCGAAGGGGTTATGAACGTTGCACACATTTTTAATACAAAAGGGTAGTTTATGAAAAATGAAATACATATAAACAAACATTTTATTGCAAGGGATAGTTCCTTACAACTTAATATGAGGGTCAAGGATAAACGAACAATGGTTTAAAGTGTGAAATGAAGAGAAGTATATAATTGTCAAAATGAAATGCAGGACTTATTTAATAACTTTCCAATCCATGTTAACTACTCAATTCGTTGCAATTGTTCGATAGTTTAATAATTACAACAGGACACACGGAGGTTCCTTTTTGACGTATGTTTATTAATGACGATATATCAAAAACCAACTGATATTCACACTGCGTTTTAAACATTGTACCATCTCGTACATCAACTCTGAGGTGTGCACATAGCGAAAAGCCAATATTGTGTACTCATTCATAAGTCTTCATATGTTTTCAAAAACGTTTTTCCACGATTTCTGTATTCGTTATTTGTTGACAAAACTTTCGCAGGGTCTATCATTTTTCACGATTTGCAATTTAGTGTAAGTGTGTATGTATGAAACTCGCCATAAAAGGCCATATGCCACTAGAATAAAAATACGATTCGTTAAAAATCATGATCCAGAAAAAAGCCGTATCGTCATTGTGTGAACAAACTGATACTTTTTCATATTTTCCTCTTGGTATGCTCACGTTCTACTTAAGTTGATTTAAGCTAGATGAATGAACACAGGTTTTACAAGGTTCAATTGAATTTTGAAATAAGAAACTTTAAAAGTGCATTACGGATACTTTATAAGGCAGATGGAACTCTTTGTTCTATTCTTTATTCAATTGTCGTTATTTTGCGTTTATATCTCAAATCTAAAAATACACCTTCTGAAATCCATCAACGATGAAAGATTACTCCATATTATTTGTGATAGCGTCCTGTATTTCCATCGAACTTTAAAATTGATCACAGATTATCATAGCGAAAACGAACCTCTTCACCATTATCGCATTCTTTGCTAATGTATGCTAGAATATAAACTTGCTTTAAGAAATAGTAGCTGATAAAAAATCACGTTAAAAATTTAGTGCGGTTGAGATACAGTAAGAAATACTGAAAACGAATACATTTTAATTTGTATTAAAAAATAATAAGGGAAGATAAAGTTGTTTCAGCGAATGACAAAGGAAAAATTGACAAAGTGTTTAATGGACTTTTTTGTACATTAAATATTTAAAACGAGTTAAAATAGTTCTTCTTTCAGCGGATTGAATAACAAAGAATAAATATATGAAAACGCTCGTTTTACATTTTAATCAAATTCATTTAAAGATTAGTAGTATCGCTGAAATAGTTGTAATATTTTATCCATTTAATATTTAGAACTGAATTGCGTAGCTCTACTTTTAAATAGTCTGTTTGCCTATACACTTCAATTTAATTTTAGTTCGTAAATATAATTTCTACTGGCACAAATTTAAAGATATTTAGTTACATTATACTTATATTAAGCTGTGAATCGATTTATTTACCAAATTAATTACGACAAATTAATTAAATGAGAACTAGTTAATAACCGAAGGGAGATCAAAAAAATATTCCGATGTGCAGTTACGTGAGTATCTTACAACCTATTTTTATACTTTTATTCGCTTATTCCCGTCTTTCATTGAGTCGTAGCGTCAGGTTTACTCCACGGGCAGACGCACAGCTGTATAGCATCAAGTCGATCAACTGAATAGGTAATTAAAACAGGAGCAGCTAATTGGCTCATACGTTAGAATTTTGTTCCAGTATACGTGAAATACCTGAAGGTAGGAATGCGCAATCTGTCGAATAATTCGAATCGATCTACAGAATGATCCAGCATGTTGTATCTAATAAATTGAAATTAGCAAGTGTAAAGGTGAAAGGTAGGTATTTAGTGAAACTTATGGCCAGGGACGTATTAAACAGCATTATTTGAACGAAGGGTTAAATCAACAATTACCCGTGGTATTGATTTAAAAAAAATACAGAGTGACAAATTTACTTGTATGATTTGTTATATTTTCATGTTAAAAAATAAGTTGGTTTAGTCGTATTTTTTTAGAAGCCAATTTTCGGAGAAATGTACCTAGAGGAAAACTAAAATCCTCTTTTTTAAGGATTTGTTGAAGAAATCCAACTTACACAATTTTTTTAATTAAAATCGATACATTCTATTTGTGTTCTTATCTTCCGAAAAAAAAAAATAGACAAAATTGAAAACAGAACTTTCCGTCGAGAAGATATGTGGTGCATATGAATTACAGAAATCCTGCCAAACTCTAATTGAGGGCCAAACCACAAGGATTCTCGAACAAATAAATAATCTTGGTCCGTATTAGGTGTACACTTAATGAATCACTTGCAAATAGATACAAGTTAGGTTTGATTTTTTTTTTTAAGGAACAAAAATATCAAAGTCAAATTTCAAATTTGAAAATAAAAAATACCGGACGCGCCAAATTCTACCGAAAAAATATTAATAAGTTCGACCATACTGGTTGAAGTGTATCTGTATTTTCTTTTTGGAAAATGAAAACATCTTTTTTAGTGTGACTCATTTATCTGGTAATCAGAGGGACACTATTTATTCCAAAAATAACTCTATGAAACCGTATTGAACGTAAAATGCTAAAACCTAAAACGACAGAAGACATAAACGTTGATGATTTATGAACTTGTAGGTACCTATTGTCATGAAACTACCTTCAAGCTGTGCACTCTTTCCTTCTACGTTATAATATGATCTCCCTCTCTATAAGTGGTCCTAGTATATTTTTCCTGGTCACTGCTATCCTGCCTCCTCCTCGGTGCCTTTCTCATGTGAGGTTGGCGGTCAATATGGCATATGACTCCCTGTCCTAGGCTTGGTGTAGAAGGTTGTTTCCGTCGGTGTGAGTCCAATCTCTTATGTTTCGCAGCCATGACTTCTTTTTCCTTCTTATACCGCGTTTCCCGTCGATCTTGCCTTCCATGATGAGCTGTAGTTGTTCATATTCTTCATGTCGCATTATGTGTCCGAGGTAGGCTGTTTTCCTTATTTTCAGTGTGCGGGTCAGGTGTGCACAAGTGTTCATTCTCTTTAGCACTTCGTTGTTAGTCGTTCTGGAGGTCCAAATTATCCTAAGCACTCGACGGTACATCCACATTTCAAAGGCGTCCAACTTCTTTATATCGTCTTGTTTTAATGTCCATGTTTCGCAGCAGTGTAAGAGTAGGGACCAGACGTAACATTTGAGTGTCCTTAACCTCGTTGCTATTGATAATTTTGGGTTACATAAAAACTTTCTCATGTTGAGGAAGCCCGCCCTAGAGATTTCAATTCTCCTTCTGATTTCTTCGGAGTGATCTAGTTGGCAATTTATGTCTCTGCCTAAGTAAACGTATTGCCGCGTTGTTTCGAGTTGTACTCCGTTTATTGTTATGTTTAAGTTGATGTTATCTTGCGGGTTTCTGCTAAAAACCATGGTTTTGGTTTTAGCAGCATTGATTTTCAAACCCATTTCGGCACTTTCATCTGCCAGTCTGTTCACCAAGGCCTGCAATTGTTCCTCTGACTCAGCCAGTATCACTGTATCGTCAGCGTACCTTATGTTGTTTATAACATTTCCGTTTATTCTAGCACCCTCTGGAACGTCTCGGAGAGAACCCCTAATTATGTATTCGGCGTATACATTGAAAAGCAATGGCGATAATATACATCCCTGTCTAACACCCCTCTGTATGTCTACATAATTCGTGTTGCCGCTTCCCGTTCGAATGCATCCTTTATGGTTCCAGTATATGTTCCATATGATTATAATATCTCTTCCATTTAGACCTATTTCAGTTAGAATTTCAATTAATTTTTCATGTTGTATTCGGTCAAAGGCCTTCTTGTAATCTATGTAGCATACATAAAGTTTTCTTTGGACTTCCATGTATCGTTTTGCAGTCAGGGTCAAAGCAATTATAGCTTCATTATAGCTCGGTGCCATTATAGAAAGGCACCGAGGAGGAGGAGGGCTATCCTGGCTGTTTTTGTGCTTGTTAGCCTCTTGTGTACGTGCATTCTAGATATTTAACGTCGTTTTTCTATTACATTTCCTTTTCGCTTACTGTGATGTTAATAATGGGATCAATATACCTTTACCTGTGCTCTACCGCTACTCTTAATCTTTCCCTTCCTTATCAAGGCTTATAGTTTGTCCTGTTTGTGTAGACGTATGTCTTCGTGCTTCGATTTCTTTGCTATGTTGCTGGTTGTGCGGTGCTTGTTCTTATACCGGTCTTGGCGGTTCTGAATTCTAATTCATCCATATTGGTATTTGTGGATGGTTGGTTGGTTAAGTAAATTGCAGTTATGGACTGACTTAAATAGTACTTTTAAGCAATGGTTTGAGTAAAATTTGATGTAAAAAAATTACGACACCATATTTGCATTAATCTTAAATTCCCCAGTGAATACATTTGTAGAAAATTCCGACAATTTAGTAAAATTGCGACATTTGAACCCACAGTAGATTGGACATTTTTGAAAGGGTAGGTAAAAATGTTTGACTTACATTTAAATCCATGATGGTGGATGTCGTCTGCATTACAGTTGTAAAAATCTGTGTAAGCGCTCACGATGATCAATTTGAACACAGTGGTTACTTCAATTAGATATTTTCCCACAGGAATGACCCAATACCGATATAGATATTCCAAGATGATGTCAGTACTAGCCGAAAATAATACGCAGCACTTTGAGTTCGTGTGCAACATAATTATTTCACATATGCAATATTAAGCTTGCTTGTGTTTACCTCGACCACTATATGTAATTACACATTTTAGTAAATACGTAATAACAAATAATTCGGCGGCATATATGCGCTGTGATGAACGAGATGACAATGGCAATAGAACTGACAAAGGAAATGCTGATGATGTTTTTTTGGACCACCAATCGGAAAGCGACAATACTTGTTTATTTTAGGCACTGTCATCATCAGCATGTGTTTACTTAAAATTCATCCACAGGAATGTTTCTGAGTTGGTACACGTTTGGCTAAGAAAACATTTTGGGTGATCTCACAGACGACACCAGCCTAATTTTTTTAGTTGTGAGACAAAGTGGTACTGGGAAGAAGGTACAACGTTGCTAGGTTGATCTATTAACATTTGTAAACAATTCTGTGTCAAAAATATATAGGAATAAATGTAACTTTGAACGTGTAGCTAGCAATATAACTACTGCTTAAAGTACAGCTGACGACAACGTAGATGGAACCGTTTAAAATGAATTGTGGTGAAATAAATAGATTACTTGGAAAATCGTAAAAACGGTTCATATTGTTTTTTTTTTCAACTTTTTTATTAAGATCTGCGAACATTTTGTTGTGTGACAACAGCAGAGGTGGTAACTTATACAATGGTCGTCGCTTTCTTCCTTAGTGATTTAATTCCTGAAATTTTCTAATATTTGAACAAATATGTAGATATATGAAAGCAATTTCTATAAAAATATAATATTCATAATTTCATCGTCTTAATAGTTAGCATCTATAAAGAACAATGACGAATCTAAACGTGTTTCGTCAAATGAAGCATTTATATGTATCTACTTTTGGCTACAGATATTGTCTTTGAGTATCGAAGCTTAAACATGTCAAAAACTATTAAGGTAATGTAAATTTCAAGGGAAAGGTTATACCTACATACCATTAATATTTAATTGTCAGGTAACAAGTGTTAGTAAGATGGATGCCTCGCTTGTTAACAACCCATAGAAAAATCCAAAAATATGTTTTAGTAATGTTTGGATCGTTTTAAGAACACCAAAATTGTTATTCGCAGATTTGTCAAAAGACAACCATATTTAGGCGTTTGAAAACTAGGAACGTGTAAACGTTTTTTTAAATCTTACTAACAATTTGACTCTTGACCGAAACAACTAATGTCATGTCTAATGTCACTCAAGACATTGAATTACGCCGATTGTTTATATTTAACGTTCTCACCTAAAGGCCAATGTATACAAATACTGAATTGAAAAGTTTCGAAAAAAAAATACATTTGACTGACCTGGATTCGAACCTGGCTCTTCCGATTTGGAGTTGGTTGTTTTACTAATCAAATCTGTATCGGAAGATCCAGGTTAAATTCTGGTCAGAGTTAAATGAGCCTTCTTGCGGAACTTTTCAATTTAGTGTTAGTAATTGAAATTAATTTGCGACTGGCACACTATAAATGCTATTGAAACAGCCTTTCATTCAAATTATTACAGCTCTACCTGCTGGTACTGTCAATGTATCTCTACGTATATTCATTATAAATATATAGTTGTACGGACAGACGGTCCCCAAAATGGATGATCGATCCTCCTGTGATCCAACCGTGACGACAATTTGTCATTTTTCAGTTTTTTCGTTCCCTTGGTCGACATTTCGACGGCATAGACTTCTGTTTAAAATAACGAATTTCCCTTCGTTGTCTAAAGGTACACAAGGTGCACAAATTACCTCGGACTTCGTCATACACTTTGCAAAAAGTAATGGACGTGTTGGGTTCGTATTTATTTCAAACGAATGGATATTAAAATGGTTTGTTTGATGGTTTATTTAATTTTGTACATTTCTAGTAACCATTGTTAAGGCATTTATTAGTTGTAGTGAATATATTCGAGGTGTAATAGCGTTCATCCTTTTACACGTCACACTCTTATATGATCGCATAACTAATGTTAGATTTTACGATAGGAAAACATCAAAAAAATAGTAATCAAAACTTTAAAAATTGCCCAGCTAGAGAAAACCTCAGGTCATGTGTAATTTTTATGTTACAGTTATTGTTTAACAGTATCGGAATATTTACTATTACATTTAAAAAAACTAACCCCCTAAAACTTCTTATTTTCATCAGCTGAAATATAAAATGGAACCACATACAATGTGATTAAGTTGTGTACAAATAGCACAAATCTAAGAATTTAACACAAGTCTTGCAAAGAGGTAATAGTGTTGCAAAAATGTTAAGTTGACAAAAGTTATTCGAAGTCTTGTTGAAATCACCACTAACGGGTCAAACACTCGATTTCAGATTTCAGGCAAACATGTCAATTAGTCTATAATAAATTCGAAAATATAGGAAACAATCTTTCCGGATATCGTCTTAGAGACAACATTTTCCTGCTTCTTTATGCGCAGGAAAATTGAATTTTCCGGACTAGTACTGTAAAGACTACAAGACGCAAAATACACTGTTTTCACAGCACACGCATGAAATTGGTGTATTTTTTTCGATGTTGTTTACTTTGTAACTATAGTTGCCAACAAAATTGACAATCTTGATTTTTGTGAAATTTGTAAAAAAAATTCTAAAATTTGTAAATTTCGTCGTTTTTCACGATTTCTGGAAAAAATTAATACAAAGCACGTAATTCTCTTACTTGACTGGGAGCTCTAAAATACTCGGCACAAAGTGCCCCGTATTTCAATTCAGTTACTCTTCAGCAATGCGAGATATTCCTGACTTTTATGTAAATTTTTACATAAACTTTACATAACCATGTAAACTTTTACTTAGAATTAATGCTCGTAATTAAATTTCGTCCTTATCTCGAATTTCGTAACTTTGGTAAGATTCATTAATTTAATTACCTATTAATTTTAATCACAATAAATTGACATCAATATTAGAAATTGTAGAGGTATCGTTGAAAGTAATACTGAAATTCTGAAAACATTTACGTTACAATACAAATCGAATAAAATAACTATAAATGGTGGATTTATTAGAATGTAAAAATAATTACTTCCTTCCAACGACGTGTACGGTAACAAATGGAATGAGGGAAATGTATACAAAACGAATCATAGTGCAATCAAACAGTTAGTGACAGGAATGTTTCCAAGTACATATCGCTTCCTGACAATCCTTAGTTACCCGGAACTTTAGTTTTCTCTGCATTTGTCATGTATTTCATTTATTTTTGTCCGTTAACCGAGGTTTTGTAGGCTACTTAAGCGGCCTGTTTAAAATTCAAAATCTCACATGGATAACTTTCTTAAAAAAATGAACAAAATTAGATGTGGTTTTTGATGAAATATTTACAATCAATCGTGGAATGTTGGATTAGTTTCCTGTTTTGTGTGTGGGCGAGGGCGCGCGCGTGCGCGCGCGCGCGAGCGTGTGTGTGTGTGTTGCGATATGCTATCAAAAAATCACGACAATAATAATATTCTAAAACTGTGATGTTATTCGGTTCCACCGTCATGTCTGAAAAATGAATGAAGCTAGCCAAATACTTTTATTTGAAATTTAAAGTGCCGATGGGTTGCTGTGGGTTATACGTACTATTAAGAAAATTTTATTTTGTTAAAAGTCGGGAATACTAGAAATTTTAGTTTCGTGTATTACAATTTTCACTAATTGAGAAACCAGCAAATCAAATGTAGCCTCTACAATGCGAAAATTTTTGAAATAATTAGATTTATATTTTAATGTGTACTGTGTACCATTTGCCGTTGTCGTTTTTCTCTACGGCACGCTCAAATGATTCGTTGATCTCATGTAGACAGACATGAGATCGTGTCACGGGTCGTCATTAAGTAGTGCGATCGATGAGCGCACAATATTCCTAGTTCAGTTTTTTAAGAAAATGGAGTGCATTATTAAGGAAAATTGTGCGAGACGAGGACAAATCTGTTAGGGCCTAGAATTGAAGATTTGTTGTCATTATTTTTTAATGTTGAAATAAAGCAGTACAACCTCAAAAGAAATTCTGATACCGAAAACCACTTATCAAGAAATTAGTAAAAATAATCAAAAAATTTAATAAAATTGGCTTTAACCAAAGAAGAAATTATATTAAGTTTTCAGCGAATTATGAAGTATACTTATTAAGTCTATAACACTCGCAATCAAGATTTGACCGCAGTCAATACTGTATCGCTAGATGGTGATAGACACTGGTAATAGACGATGATCGAGGAAAGTATGCCCTTTGGTGGAACAACTCCTTTCGACCCATTAACCATATTCCGACATTTGCATACGATTCCGGAGAGGGCATCTCGATTTATGCCAGCACCGACAAGAAGTGGAGGTCATAACAGGTGCTAGGACTAGTCACAGACGCTCGGAGTTACTTTTTCCCGGTTTCCCGGGCTGTCTGAGTATGACCCTAAAAGGGCATACGAACATAGATTATCGACACTTTTGGTGTCATGGGCCCACGGTCTAGTAGAGATGGGCATAGGATACGGGAGAACGGTCTTTGATGATCGTTTGATGACGTAGCAAGGCAGACTTCGCATAGGAGTATTTCCACCGTAATATCAATTACGAAATATACGTAGTATTCGCCAAATACTCTACTATGTGTAAGGTGCAGCCTGGATCTTGCGAAGAATGTTGTGAAATTAGCCTTCGTTACATGCCTTTAAAACTTTAGAGGAAGTGGTCATATTATGAACTATGCCATTAGTATAGAACCCTCATATATCTCAAACATCATAAGCACCATCTTTTGTTCAAATATATTGTTACTGATTTTTTGTTATCCTACAACAATAACTTGGTTTCTGTTAGACATTGTTGCTATGACCAAATTTATTGTAGTTAGTATCGTAAGCTATTTCAGATTAATCTCTGCGGTTTCGAAATAAGGGCCCCTGCACCTTATTTATATCTTTATATTATATTATTATTATATTATAATTTATATAGTATTAGAACCTCGATTATTTAAATAGACTTTTTTTTGGGTAAGTACCTATTACTTTATTTTTTTATTTTATATGTCCTTGCCACACAACAGAAAATTTGGTAATAAAAACATTAGAAAGAAATTCGAGAAAACCAGTACCTATGGAGTAGCGATGGATTCCGTAAAGAAGAGCAAGGCAGGCTCTTCACAGCTTGCAAAGAGAGTGGCTCATTCGGTAGTGATATAACAAACACCAAATTAGGGAGACAAATTGTTTTGGGTGACAATTTAGAACAGTCGTTGGTAGATTACATATTGAAGATGAAATTCCAATTCTATGCGTTTACGAGAGAAAATGTATTTACAGGAAAATAAAATAAGTTTCGTGAACAAGTGACATCATATATAGAACAGCTATAGCAAGTGGTAAGTGTACACTGTTATATGAAGATTCAAATTAGTGCACTTACGTTATGTCGTCAAAATTGAGCGATGTCCTAAGTTCGGTCACATTCATCGATCAGCTGATCATGAACATATTTGTGAATCACCTGTGAATAGATTACTGAACTCGTGTGCATTTATTTCCATCTTAAAGGTAAGGTTAGTAAGAAAAGTAAAGAACATCCATATAAAGTGATTTTGCTGGCTCCACTTGGTTGGATACCATGTTAGGAAGAGCTCATAACGTATACTGTGTGCTCGCAGGCCCAAAGCGTTAGGATCAAACAGTGAGAATGTCACTATTTTTTTAAACGTCTCGAGGATCTATATGAAAAACATAAATTTCAACCGGACAGAATATTTAATGTAGACGAGACTGTGTCTGTGATTCCGAGTAATATTCCTAAAGGTATAGGGCCATAAGGAAAATGTCAAATTTGAGGACAGTATATTCCTCCGATGCTAATTATGTAAGAGGAAAAATAGAAATGATCAGCTTCCACGAGGCGCTTCGCCGGATACTGTTAACGATGTTCACTTATGTGGCTATAGGTTCATTTATAGCAAAATTTATTTACCAAGTGGTTTCAACATTTCGTAGGTTTAATTTATTCAACTTAAGATTTCCTATTTTGCTTATTTTTGACTAACACTATAGCCACTCTCAAAGTAGATGTCATAAATTTATTCAGAGGAAATCATGTGACTATTTTGTCGTTGCGCTGCACGCCAACCCCAGATTACGACCACTAGATAACACTTTTATAGATGTAATTATCGTTGACTACAGTGAAGAAATCAGGCTATGGATGTGTCAAATAATCGCATCTTGCTGTTCGAAATATCCCGACTTTAAACTTAGCTCTTCCGAAGTTCTGGATGTATTAAACAAAGTTAAGACTTTAACAACGTCTGGCGTTCTTATTACTCCGTTTGACATTTACCGATTCCCGCAGTAAAAAAGCGTAATGGGGCGAAAACAGCCTAAGCGTCAAATTATAACACCTTCTCCACGTCTATTACGTTAGAATATCCATTTTATAGTTCCACACCATAATTTGTTGCTATTTTGTGACGTCAAAATTAATTTTATTGTTTAGGCCGTTTCCAAGTAACGGTGAATATTCAACGTAATATTATGTTAGAATAGCCACCCTTGGTATCTCCTGAAGATAATAGGATATAGATATGATTCAGACGATACATTTTGTTAGTAATTTGTTACTATTGTACTATCGTGAGCGCTCGCCCAAAAATCACCCCTATCATCAGATACGCACCCCTACAAGCGATAAAAAGCAGTAACGCACAAAATGATTTTAGAAAATCAAAAACTTCACAGATTTTGTGGCCACTTTGTTGCTTAAAATCCGTGTCGATAAAGATTTTGTGACCCCCTCCAATTCCGAGAAACAATGATTGATGTGTCGTGTGGCTGAGTAGCCACGGTTGAATCTCCTGAACGTTAGAAGATAATAACTGTGGTTCAGGGCATATTTTAAGCTACTTTATTAAATTCAGATTATCATAAGGCATCCACAAAAACCACCCCTTCCGACAGATATGCACCTGTACACTTTTTAATAAAGGCAATTTGAATGAATTAATGTCGAGAATAGCATATCAAGATTAGAAATGTACTGAAAACGCCCCACCAATCCGGTTGAAGACTATTTTCTAAAATCACTTTGATCATTACTGTACTTTTTATAGAGTATGGGGGGTGCAAATCATTCAGAAGTGTTGGTTTCTGAGGATGGTCTCACGATAGTCCAAAAGTAAAAAATTATCAACAAAATGAGGCACCTAAATCATATCAATACCGTTATGTTAAGGAGATACCATGGGTGGCTATTATAGTTAATATCTTATTTACATATTCTAATATTATTAATATAGTTCTGATACGTCGGAGTATTCACTGTTACTCGGAAACGGCACGAACATAAAAGTTAATTGTGATATCACATATAAGCAACAAATTGTGGGGTGGCTCCGATAGATCAACTATAAAATGAATATTCTAGCGCGACAGACGTGTCCTCTCCCTATGAAAACGATTTAGTAATATCCGGCAAAGGTCTGGTAAAATAACCCAAGAGAAGGATAAGAAATAGTTTTTTCTGCCGAAGAAAATTTTAGTCACTACAGAGAAAAAAATCCAAAATACAAAAAACGGGTCTAGGTTAGAAGAAAAGAAGAGATGGAAGAATATTATCCAGCTGACGAGGACCTGGATGCAGAAGATCTCGAACAATTCGAACCTGATAGCAATGATACTATGTTTGCATGATTTGTGAAGAAGTATTTTCAAAAGGCTCCACAAGTGAAAAGTAGGTGCAACGCTTGATGTGGGAATTTTGGGCGGACAAACAGTAATCAGGCACTGAAAAGAACGTGTATATGTGAGATTTTTGCAAATAACACTTTTTTTTAAAACTAGAGGTTTAGCATTGTTTTCGGCTGATAAAGGAAAATCATTTAAAAACATTTATTAAATAAACTATTTAACATATTATCCGTAATTTTTATGGGGTCCATATCTCACACCGCCTATCCGATTTATTTCTTTCTGTCTTTACTTCTTTTTTTCTTTCATTATTTCTTTCTTACGATTTTCGCTTGCATTACCTCTCTCAGAGGGGAATATTATGTGACGAAAACTTTTCCAAGGCCACGTACTTTTATTTTGAACATAAACCTAAAACTTTTTGTTTTGGCAAAAAAATGGGTCTCCATATTCGGATCACTTCCTATATTAAAATATTCAATTCAATTATACTACACTGACATTGCGAAGAACATACCAGAGATATTTTCATAACCAGAAAAATGCCAGACAAAGAAAAACAAACATATGGTGATTAGTAAATGTAAAACCCACCACGGAATATTTCTGATTAATGGTCATTAAGCAGTCCATTAAAGAAATTTCGAATGTCGTCTATTACGTTGCACGTTTAACGATGACCACGACCCTTCAAGGGAGTATAATGCAAAATAGAAACGGTTAGACCGGAATCACTACTCTGCTCCCCAGACCTTAGATATTATTGTGTTACTTCTATTTTACCTTGCAATACAGCGTTGAAGCCGGGACTAATTCATCTTCTACTGGACTGATAGAATAGCAAACGGGGAGATTATTCGTAGAATAGACAGGAAACAGAACTCGAGAAGAAACTTAAGTTCCTCGGCCACATTATCAGCAACGATCAAAAGTAGCGAATTTTCCAAAATTTTTAAGGAAACTTCGACGGGCACGGAAGGATTGAAGGGAGTCGAATTTCCTGGCTAAGTAATTTAAAAAAGGGGTACCGTCTCTTGATCTCGTCTGAACAGCGACGATTAAAAGGAAGTTGTAATTATGATACCCACCACCCGAAACAGGTAAAACACCAACAGAAGAAAAGATTCGGTTAAATATGCTGCTACTTACAAATTGTCATTATCAATAAACTTTGATCAATCTAAAGAAATATTTTCACATTAAGTTAAAATAATTGTTTCTTGAAAAATAAATCCCTAATTAAATTAAATCAAGTTTCACTTCTACTCATGTGAGGACTAGTAAGATTTAGTAACACGTTGCAATTTTTTACTAAAGTCTGGTTTAAATTCAAATAAAGACTTGGAAAAATATTTATCGAGAATGGGTTAATATATGTAAGCAGTATTTAATTTGTGATACAATTTAAAAATAGGCAAGCTGTTCTATTACCCTTTGATCTCTTTCTATTACCGTTTGATCCTTCGTACTGCAAAATAAGCATCCATACCGGTTAATTAGAATAATTTCTGCAACAAAGGAAGTTACCATCATCGCCAGCACCGGTAACGAGATTGTTAGCGAATGCGCGAAAATTAAATCAAAGCACATCTCGTATATCAATCTATGATTTCACCTTCTATTAATCGCATTGAAATGGTGTTCAGAAGCAAGTCAATGACCGAAGAAATTAATGGATCGAATATGATGGTGCGACGTGGTTCAACGCAAAATTAAGTGAATGGGAAGTTTGCTGTTTCACAAAGTGGAATAAGTGGACTACAAAGGCGAATTAGGAAAATTCAATCAGTTCCGGAGAAGTTTAAAACTGAATTTGTAAGGAAAGGCTAGACCATTACATAGGAGGTGAACATTTAAGAAATGTGCGGTTCGATCGTCGCTTGAGGTTCAATTTAGATGGTTTAGCAAATCGATGTTATATTGGTATTGGCTAATAGGGCGGTTTAGTAAATTACATAACGGTTCCACACTACCATTGTTTATATTGTAAGTTAAAAAATATTAATTATGATTAAATCAATTTATTTAAAATTTGTGTTAGTTGCATTAGCAATACACCATTTTAATTTTAATCGAAAATCTACTTAGAGACTGTTTGTAAATATCTACTAATAGCATAAACCTATTTTGCTTGAAAATAAAAATCGCATTCTCATTACGCTGCGTGATCGTATCTAAATTACTATAAAACAAGTGTTTTTCGGTATGTGAGAAATAGTGTTAAGTGAAGAAATTATGAAGAGGCAAAACCCAATATTGAAAAGTGTAACCGAAAATAAAGTGAATTCGTCAAAAACCATTGTAACAGATTGTTATTAAAGTGGTTTCAATTGAAATACTATGTACAAAATTTTGAAAAACAATTAAATGAGTCAAAATGTTGTTTTTAGCACAATGTAACAATGCAACATGCTAGTTAATCCAATGAGAGAATTTAGAACAAAGTATATCATTCTCATTAACAATTCACCCTTCACAACCTCTTCACTTAGAGAAAATAGTGTTAAGGCGTGATACGAGCAATCTAAATGCATATCTAAATAGCCTAGGGTTGCAGAAGCAGCGAGTTCGGCCTATGAATAGCTAATAAAAAGTCTCGAACAACAGAGGCATATGAAAGCCTTGAAATATTATTTCATAAATTTTTTGCATTTCGTTTTCTTCTATAAGAAAAATGAAACGTTTAGGTTATACAAAAAAAAGTCGATTTCCGCTCTCTTGATCTTAGACCGTTTCCATCTCCCAGATGTTCAGCAGAAGGGGTTGTAATCAAATGGTGCTGAATAATTTAAAACTAGTCGCAAAAGCTTCACAAGTGGCGCCACTTAACTGAGAATAGCAAAACTGAAATGAGCATCGATCGTCCTCCTGTATTGATTTTCCAATATTCAATTTCGAAAGAAAAAGTTTTTCCAATGTGCGGACGCCATCTATCCAACGAAACTGAAGTCTTGATCTATTCTAAGTTGATATATTGCAGATAATCGATAAAAACTTATACGAATTTGAGATATTGCATTTATCTCAAGAACAATATGCGTATAAATCACGTTATAATATTATCACTTAAAGAAATAGTGCTTCCCTAACCGGGTAAGCCGTCAGAACACATGCGACTTAATTGAACAAAATTAACTTTTCTTTGTTGCTCTCATAAAATTAAACTACCACAAATCAATCACAAACGGTAGGGGGAGTTCGAGAGACTGTACCAAGGAGGTTTAGTTATTCACAATAATTCATTTGTATTGGTGGTAATACTTTTAATGCGTGCCACGTATTTTTTTATAAGCGGTTTCAAATAGTTTATGCCTATATATTGCAATGGTGACCATCGCAGTTTAACGTGCAGTAGATGCCTTAACCAATTATATTTGTAGAACAATTCACGATTCTTCGAATTTCATATATTGATCATTTGGTATACATACTCCAACCTCCCATTATGGTTATTCCGTCGTTCTTTTCTTTTATTTTGTCAAGAACGGTGTACAAACTGGAGTAGGATTCTTTTGTTCCTTCCTTATGTGTTCCCTCAGTGATACAAGCATACGCTTGTAATTATATTAGCTTTTCTATCCAAACCATTTCTATACCTATTATTTCCGAGTTTATTGGCGTATAGTTGTTACTAACGTTAAGTTAGCGTTAGTTGTTTTAAATATCTATTCTGATACTGGTAGTATATCAATTTTTTCGTTACTCTTATATCCTCCTTGTACAGCTGAACACAATAGACTGTATTTGGTAATTGTATATTTCCTTCTTTCGTTCTTATTCATTTCAATAATCTCCATTATTTTTATTTCTATTCTATTTCATCAAATCCGTTTCTTTTCTTGTCATAGTTATTATATTCGACGTTCCTACTCATCTCTTAGTTAATTATTGCCTTTCCTTTTTATGAACTATTAAGTGACAGATGTAAATAATTCCCTGCACTCCCCCTAACTCAGGCGATTCAATATCACGAACATTGTGTTCATCAGCTTTATAATTACAATTTAGCATTTGTCTCTAAAATGGTCGATTGCTCTTTGGACATTGCACCTTTCGTTGATTTCAGATATCAACGTTTTACGTTCTGTGGAACACCCAGAGGGTTAGCAGCGGTCTCCGACAAATCGGTTTGTCATTATGAAATATACTCCTTCCTTTCAACTACCCCTTGCTTACCTGTTTGCGTGCTAGAATCAAAAAACGTACTGGAAGTTTCGACTGTCATCGAGCCGATGGTGCCATCCATGATTTGTGTGGCGGAGTCCCTCCTCCCCCTATACCTTTGGCAGTCGTCGCTCTGGGAGCTCTGCCTGCGGAAGTTCCGACACCGGATCATTTCCTCGGTGGTCGACTGTCTTCTGAAGCCCCTGGCGATCAGGATCTCTTCGGTGGTGGACTGCCTTCTGATCGCCGGCCGGTAATTCTCGACGGGGGGCAGCGGACCAGGCCGGTTGCACGGGCTCGGGTCACGACTGGAACAGCTGGAATGAGTTTGGAAGTTTACGATACGTGATCGTGATAGTGATGAAGGATGGTGGGAAGGGGAAGCGAGAAAGAGATCGAGTGGTTCGGGAAGCAAAAAATGATACAAGCACTTATATGGATGCAACAAGTACGCTCATTTCAAACTCAATTTAAGAATGAGAAATAAAACTCAAAGTCTTGCTAACAAGTTTAGTTGTTGTTAAAGTTATTGGCAAGACTTTGAATTTTATATCTCATAAAGAATGGTCAATTTTGAGAGATACGACAACCTTATACATTTAATTTACGAAGCCCTAAAACAATAACGTTCACTCAATTCCACACAGCACAAATGCCGAATAATTATGCAGAAAAGTACGTCTGGTTGGGTGTACTTCTCGAAATATTCACCAAATATATCAGCATGAATAACTACTTCTTATCATAGGTATGACTAAATTGATAAACGATGCAGGCTTAACATCGAGACCGCTTAAAATGACATGTAAGAAAACAAACTTTTTTATAAACATGGTGTAGCACCCTAACCTCACGATGTGTCACTGTGAAAAACAGTAAAGAATTTTAAAATATTTTCCGCCGTATATATTCAAAATCTTTAAAACAATTTAAAAATGTTGTTGATTATACATAATGCTCGTGAGAACAGCCCATATTTCATATTCTGGAAACTTAAGATAAAATAAATCCTAGGTGTGCAAGAGGATTCCTTTCCCCTAAAATCTGTCCTTTACGATGTATTGAATTATTTTTTAAATGACCAGACCAGATATGTATATACATATATTATATGTGCTCCACTCAATTAAATTGGAAAAACGTTACCACAACTAATATTTAGCAAAAATTTTAATGAAAATTTAGTTCATTTAAAATTATCAAAATAACGTAACTAAAGCCAATAATCAGCAGAGAGATTAATGAAAGCGAGGATAGTGTGATATTCTTTTATAATGATTATAGAGGGGTCTAAAATGTACCCCAAATTAAATGCAAATACTACAGCAAATACTTGCCTCAATAGTAATAGCTTTGTATGTAGTATGCATTTCATAACATCTTGTTTTATAAATATCAGTAGACGTCTCAAAATCACATCCCATCAAAAGAAACACATCGATGTTCAATTTTTATTAACTAAAAGGACATGTTTCGAGCCCCTGGGACTCATCTTCAGCTAAAACTCTGCCTGTAAGAGAAATTCACCATAGTGTCTAAAATACAATAAACGCTTATTATTGTTACCCACATCTGTAGCTATCAATCCGTAAGTCACCTTGTCCATTGAGTGGGTGCTGTTTAATTTTATAGTTTTTATTGTTTCTGTTAATCTGTTTAATTTTATCTTGATGACTGCGATTGTGACTACACTTATGACGTACGGATTGATAGCTACAGATGTGGGTAACAATAATAAGCGTTTATTGTATTTTAGACACTATGGTGAATTTCTCTTACAGGCAGAGTTTTAGCTGAAGATGAGTCCCAGGGGCTCGAAACATGTCCTTTTAGTTAATAAAAATTGAACATCGATGTGTTTCTTTTGATGGGATGTGATTTTGAGACGTCTACTGATAGTTCATCTCCCCATCTTTGAGTATGGACTTCTTCCGAAAGATCTTGTTTTATAAAATTATATATTAATATATATCAAATTCATATCATTGACCATTCATCAACTTAACTTTCAATTGTCTTAGAAATTCTCTTAGAGGTAAATCAAGTTGGCCCAAATATATATCCAATGAAGTAGTCTTAATAGAGACTAATAGAGATAGATATAATATCATATATAATATAGATATAGATATAGAGATATAATATAATATAATAGAATAATACTAATAGAGAGTAAATAATAAATCGGTAAGGTATGAAGGAATATCATGGACGGCTATTCAAGCTATATAAATATTTTAAATATAAATATTCCACCCTATTTTCAAATTTCAATCACCTAATATATTGATGTAAGGGGTTACATGGGTTTAAAATGGAATATTGCTTAGAACTCCAATACTGAATTCTTTGTAATTTATTGCCGTTACAGTTAAAAAATTGTAATGGGCAATAATAATTATCACGAGGTTTTCCCCTTAACTGTTAAGGGCTTCTAAGCTTCAAATTGTTTGATTACTTTCCATACACTGACATGAGACTTTATTTATATCTGAATATTTTTGTTACCTACGTTTTGAAAGTATTAAATGGTAATATATAATATATATCATATCACCCATACTCGCATGTGTCATTGAGGCATTTAAATTTTTTGCAGTAGTCATTTTACAGTTTAAAGTTTTCAAAGCCCAAAGTTATCACAGATATCCAAGTTACGTTTAACTACTGAGATGGGATGTCATAAGTTTCAAATTCCAAAACTCTAAATGATTAAATCTCACAATATAGGAAGGTTAAATTTAATAAAATTTTCAAATTCATATACGAATAACAATCAATACGGAAACGCACAAGTTTTATACATTTACCAAAACACGTTTTGAATTTAAACAAATAAATGTGCTATTCAATGGAAGAATCGTCTTGAATTGAATGCTAACCTAGCAACAAATTCGACCAGACAGCATTTCCTCAGTTACATTTACAAAATCTCAAAAAGTAATAACTACCTACACTGAACTAACATAATTATTTCACTTTTTTGATTATTGTGTTTGATGCTAAAACGTACGGTTCTTCATTGAACATACTTTGCAATAAAAAATGGCGATGTGTCCATCGGACTATTTTCTCATATTCTGTTATAAAGATACAATAGCGGAGTAAATATTCAAAATGTAATAATATATATATAGCTTAGTGGTTGCGGGAGTGTAGCTGGAGGGCCAGGGGAAGTAAAACTTTTGTCACTTCATCGAGAGCTTTCGGCAAAGTTTTATGCCTTCATCAGTCGGCTGAGGTAAGTACAGTGTTATTAATTATATCAAATATAACATATAAATGTTACTTACAGTGAGTGAGGGTGAAAGGTAAGCTGACATACATTGAATTTTAAACAAGAACCTAGGAATCTCTTAATTCAGTTTAGTGGAAGAACGCAGGTACGCTTTAACATATGACACTTATGACTATGACAGATAGGTTGTCTAAGTTAAGTGTCAAAACCCCGTCTCTTAACAAAGAACTAACAAGGGAAAAAATTTGGTAAAAGTCTTATGTATGGATAAAAGAGGAAGACATAACTAAGGGATAGAAAAAGGTGCCTTAAATAGATGCCTTAATGACATTAAGAGCTATCTCTGTTCTGGTCAACCACGTGAAGTCTTTTCTTACGATCATCTATGTATTTCTTATCCATATATAAGATGTTGGAATAAATAATATTAAGATTGGCGATATCAGTCTTTTTATTTAATAAGTTTTCATTATAGTTTATATAGGCCATTTCTAAAAAGGAAAGCTTGAACAAATTATTTTCTGTGGTAAGTACTTTGGCATTGTTAAAGTCAGGATGATGTCCAGTGTTGTAAGCATGTTCTGCCAGGGCGCACGAATCATGTCGTTTTTTTATATCACTTTTGTGGGCTGCTATACGATATTTTAAATTTCTAGAAGACATTCTGATGTAAGATTTTTCAAAATTTTGACAGTCAATTTTATAAACACAATTAGTGTTATCAAGGGGGTATCGTGACATCAATGATAATTTAGTGATAATAATTCAATGAAATTCATAAACGTATGCAATTTTTCATCAATGTTTTCTTACGACGTTATCACATAAAATTATCGTCCCTGTACCGACGTTACAGACAACCATTTTTTTTTTGTAAATTTTGGGGGGATTCTGGAACGAGTAGCTATAGTAAATTTCTGGTGAATCGTAGCTATAGATATCATTTTTCAATGAACTTTCACTTTCACACAACACAACTTTCAGTGTGTGTGCGTGTGTGCGTGTGTGCGTGTGTGCGTATGTGCGTGTGTGCGTGTGTGTGTGTGTGTGTGTCTTGTGTATTGTTCTATTCCGTAGATACACGAAAGTACACTGAAGCGGCAATGCTGAAATAAAAAGAAGTGGAACTAACTTGACGCACCTCGATGATTCTGGTGACCTAGCATGCCCATGTCTTGCAGCAACGCTCGTGCTTTGTCTCCTTAAAGTGCGCCTGCTCCTTCGCACGGGGCTAATATCCCTTTCTGTTCTGTCTCTATCAGGACTCAGGTGCGCCCTGGACTCCCTCCTACTCCTTGACGCCGAGTCGGGGCTGAGAGAGTCGCGTCTAGCTTTTCGTCCTGAATCGTCGACATCAGGGCTTAAGGCTGTAGGCTGCGATCCTCTACGGTTCCACCCCCCTGGGGGCAAGCAGCTCTCATCGTAGGCGGTATTTTGCCTCTGAAGGCGAGAGTGCTTACGTTCGGGGGAAGCGTGAGTCCTTGAATCTCTTCTACCTGGAAAATTCATTGTATTTACTATCTCAGCATATTTTTAAAGGTGACAAAGAAGTACTATCAGCAAAATCTAAAGTACTGAACTGTTCTTTGTCATTTCAAGACTACTAGAATACGAACAGTTTCCATCCCAAAAGTATTAGTAAAGAAATTTTCTGCTGTTTTTTTTAGCATAGTTGATGAGGCGCCATCACTGCCGTACGCTAGCCGAAGCCATTTTTTATTCACCACTCGTACCGAATTAGATTCAAATATCGCAAGTTACCTAGTAAGATTTCCGTTTCGAATTTCGTCGTAAATAGTTTGAAGATGTCTCGAATCTTTATTGGACAGTTCGGTTTTTTAGTTTAATTGTAAGTGTATCCTTACCCAATCGTCCACATTGTGTCGTAGAATCCCTTCTTGTGGTAAGTAGCGGGTGCGTGGGTGTAGTTGCAGTAGTTGTAGGTACCGTTGGAGAAGTAGCAGGAGGAGTAACACTTGAGGTAATTATAGTAGGCGGAGTTGGAAGCACTTGAGTACTGGTTTCGGAAGTAGTCGTAGTGGTTGCTATGCCAGATGTACAAGGAAAGCCCAGGAATTGAACTGGAGCAGAATCGGAAGCAGTAGAGGAGGTAGAAGGTCTTTGCTCTTGCCTAAAAATCAATTCACAAACGTTACATAGTCAATACACTAAGTATATAAATATATAAAATATAAAACAGGAAAAAATATATATCTAAACTAATATAATACTATAGGTACCATCGCTTGAATTGTACTAATAATGTGTAATTTAAGTATTAGGAATTCGTACCATTACTGACCTGTAATAAGGAGTTTCGGTAACAGTTCTAGAGTCCCTACGTTTCTTTTTGGTTGTAGCGACAATTTTCGGTGGTGGTGGAGTAACAGCTGATGTAGAATCTCGTCGGCCACTTCGGCCACTTTCCCCGGAGCCTCTTCTAGAGGCATGGTGCGAATGTGATGTCGAGTCTCGTCTACCACTCTTACTAGACTCTCCGCTGTCTCTGTAATTGTAAAAAAATATTACTGAAAACTAACTTAGTTGACACGAGTAAAATTTAAACTGTCCTTTATTATAGAAATGAAATTAAAAATTGGGTGGTGATGATTGAGAATGTATGGATGGACTTGGTTTTAGTTCACCATTTTCTAGGTAATGTTTTTAAATAAAGAGAAAAAATTACTGTAGGTACAGGAAAGTTGAGGTGATTTTGCTAATGACAAGATGGTGGATGCGATTGTGCCCATTGTCTTTGAAATTCGCATATATTCACTTTACCATTTAAATGTCGTATGTTTTCGTCTTATTCTGCACGGCCCCAAAATGGCAGACGGTTGGGGGTATTTTTATTGTCTAGTGACTTTAGTCTCATAATGTTTTTGCAGGTGTCATTTTGTGTTCTATGAGAAGAACAATTTCGTGTTTGATGCAAAACCCGGCCATTTTATTTTTATTTACTCATGTAGTAAGTGTTTTTACATTATTTTTTATATGTCGGGATTAAATTAAAAATGTCAAAAAAAATACCGGTAGCAAATAACGCCGCGAAGTCCGAGGAGCCCATCATTGAATCGGCTCAAGAGAAAACTAAGAGACTGCGGAAATATTTTGCGGAATCCGTCTCCAAAGCTCAGCATCATGTAAAGGTAAGAAGACAATTTAACATCTCAAATGCCATGTGAAAATCTGTTATATTTCCTGTTAAGCTCGTCAGTGCTGCTACAGAACCTACGGTGAAAGTGCTCTACAAGAATGTAAGTTAATTTACAAGTTAAACTTTTCAAATTCTACTAATTGGGTATTTCTTTTAAATAGCCATTTTTTAAACATGATTCGGGCTCAATCGAAAACTTCGTATTCTACGAGAAGGTAAGCCAAATAAAATAAAACTGAGTCCATCCTAAAGGGGTCTACATATACCAAGATAATTTACAGAATTTCAGTCGCCAATAAACTTGTCATTGTAGACTACTACTAAAGAAATGTTTCTCTGCATGAAAGGGCGGGGCGGAGTCGTTTGCATGGATTTGTTTCAAGTAATGTTAGTACAAATCTAACGCACAACCTATCACGTAGAGTCTAAATGTTAGTAAGATGTCTCCAAAAAACAAAAATGTACTTATGCTTTCGACTTTTCACGATGGTGACACTATAGATGAAAAATCTTCCCAGAAAAAACCGGAAGTTAACGTTTTAGAATGGTACAAAAAGTGGTGTGGACGTTGCCGACAAGATGAATACGGAATATCCAGTATCCAGATTCGGCAATCATTGGTCTTTCTCTGTATTTTGCAGCCTTTGTAAATGCAATTCTTGCGATACACCCCTTTGCAAGGAACATACAGAATCAACTGGGTTTATTTGTATCAAATGTAATAATTCTACCAATTCTAGAGTAGGTGATGTCTAACCAAACCTACTCGTACTTCATTATGTTTAATGTGTATTAATTTGACATAATATAGACATTAAATAACAGTATGGTGAATTTTTGTTGAAATCATTCAAATTGTTTATCATGCTGCATAAGTTAGATAAAATCTATACGTGCGAGGTGGCGTTAGAAAAAATCTATACGTGCGACTGATGCCGGGACAATAATGTACGTGACCGATGGAGGGTTAAACCCTAATGCGAGCTTCTAAGTATAGGCTGAGCATTTGGCTTTTTGAACCATAAAGAAATATGTGGTAGATTATATTTACCACAATATACCACATATTAGATATACCACAATATTTGCACTGGAGCTGTATGCTGAGGTTCGTTCTCATAAAAAATCTTTATATACTAGTAAACATATTCTGGCGTGTTTAGTTTTTACCAATATTTCCATGTTGAAGTCATTGTAAGTATCGGCATATCTTTTGTGTCAGTGTTGTACTGTTGATTTTGAATCCATTGTCGATGCTTTTAAAGGCTCATGAAGATATCTTCTAAGTGAAATTTGAAGAGTTTAGAAGTGACAATATGCCACCTTGTAGGGTTCTTTTCCTTATGGCTGCCTCATTTTTTAAACCATTTACTGCCTTCACTTCAGAGCTCAACTACAATTTATTGATCTCGTTTATCTACACTTTAGTCTTGGAATTTCTATTATTTTTTTATGTTGCGCATCATCAAAAGCTTTGCTGGACCTCGACTTATGTTCCAGACTCTCTACATGGGTATGTTGTTGTTGTATGATGTACGCTTTTTTGATTTCTAAGCCAAATTTTGGGTAGACCCTTGTTGTTTGCACCTTTGTATGTGGATGTATGTTCGTTCTATAAAAGGTCTAGTACATGTGACATTAATCTTATCATTTGGTAGTCATCCTATTGAAATATACTAGCTTTTTTACTGTAAGCAATAAACGTAGAATTCAGCCAGCCTGGTGCTCTTTTCCCGAATGTATAATTGTATAAAACAAATCTGTGTGAAGAGTGAATCGTGCTGTCTTAGTATATCAGGAGATTCAGGGTCTTAAGGGGTAACACCACTCTAGAGGCCGAAAAAAAGGCCTAATTTTGACAATTTATTCTGGGATTATGGGAAAACGAATAGTATTCATATTTAGATGGTTCATTGAACACATATTTATGTATGAAAAAAAAATTTTTTCATTATGATTTTGGTACAAAATGGTGGCGCTATAACAGATCTGCGGAAAAAAAATTTTTTGAAGATGCTCCGCGGGCGCACAAATTCCTCGAAAACCGTGAGAGCAGGAACAAAAAATCCAAAATTTTCTGAAGCTACATACGAAAAGCTATAAAAGTACATAGGATTTTTTATTTATTCCAATTTTTGTAGAAACTGTGCACTTCTGAACAAAACGTATGAGTTTTCGACTAAAAAAAAGAGTAGTGAATTATTAATAAATCAAGCAATTTTCAAAATATCAAAAAACGGCTTTGTACTTCGATGGAGAATATATTTGTGAAGCTACTGTAAAAATTGCAAGTCGATCCATGCAATGGTGTTGAAGCTATGAGTGCACCCAATTTGAAAAAACCTGTTTCGAGAAAACCGCGTCTAAAGTTTTCGGAGCATTTAAATCCATGAAATTTTTGTACACCTCTAATCTGCGATGCCTGCATCGTACATTTGGCCATCTCCAAATTTTTCCTTCCTGGCTGATTTTAAGGACATCCGGGCTTGTCTGGCATCGTTTGTTAGGGATCTATCAGAAAAGTTTATGCGACGCGCGTCCGCCTTCACGCAGAAATTATAGCAGTTCGGTGCGATTGTCAGACCCAAGTGTTGCATCAGCTTCATGACACTTGAAAGGCCGTCATTGAAGATACCTGCAGCACGTATTTGTCACTAGAGAAAGATTTTGGAGGCATAGACCAGACAGTCGCATTTAAACTTTCGTTGCTATTTTGTGTGAAGCCGCTTAAGCAACGCGTAGGTAGATCACTGCTTAACTCTCTATAAATTGGCAAAATCGCATTATAAACTTCATCAGAGAGAGGTGGTTTATGTACAAAATCTTCTGCAGTATCTTGAGCCTTTAGCTAAGAACACAATGGAGTTTTTCCGCGGGGGCATCTTTCGTGTATCGGTTGATCGTCGGTAGACAATTTGTGGCCCAGCGTTGCATAGATTTCACTGCTCATTTTCTCTACAGAATCATGATTCCTACGAATTGCTAAACCATAATAAATTGCCAACTCGTCTATGAGCTTGACAGTAAGTTTGCCTTTTCCTCTAAGTCCTTTTATTTGTTTTTTCAAATTACGGAGACCAGAACCCATTCGCTTCTGCACATGATCGATATATTCGTTTTTTTTTTATGGTGAACTTTCGTAGGGCTCAGAATCTATGATTCCTTTGAAGGTTTTTGATTCTCCATCGCCCACGTAATTAGCGTATTTCAAATTCAGCTCTGAGGCGCCGCGGCAAAATCAAGAATTGGACCTCTTACAGATTTTATTTCTGTATGAAACTAATTGGATACCTATGATTTTTAAGGGTCTAAAGTCTAAAGTATAGTTTAAGCTAAAAAAAAGAAAATCCATTTTTTTTGAAAATTTTAAAGTGGTGTTAACCCCTTAAGTGTTCTCCTCGGATCTCACAAAGACGCACTCTGTTGAAAATAAACTTGTTTCTCATTTTGCGTTGTCTTCTTTCTTAGAAGAATTACTTTTAGAAATCCATCAATTGGATGTCATCAGTGTTCGCTATTCTTCGCCTTGTGCTGCTCCTGCTTTGGCATCGGTTCATATTCGCTCTTGAAGCTTCTAACTAGAGACCCTCATTCTCCTGTCTTTAAGTTTTGTGTTCTCTATTAGCTTCGATGCCTTCGCTAAAGTTTTGGCATTGTTAAGTCTGGATTGTGATCACTGTAGACATCAGCATCAAAGTATGTTGTATGAGTTGACTTGGCAGATTTGCTATATTTTGTCTTTATTAATATATGTACTTAATTTGGTTTCTGATCCACTGTTCCTTCCTTCAGCTAGTGATATACCATATACAGGTGGCAGGGGTGTAGCTTGTAGAATGTATTGGTGTTGGAAAACTGTTATTCGATGTTTCTTATTTATCGTTGCCTTAGGATGTTTGTCACTGTATCCACTGGTATGTTATTCATCTCAAAAGACATCCATTGGACCAGAGCACCCCACCATTGGGCCCCATGTGTATCCCTCTTCTTTACTGGTGGCTTCTTTATTTAGCCAGCTTTAGGCAGCGAAGCTGTTTCTGTAAAATAGGCGACAATGTTTCCTAAGGGAATCTCCTATAGGCAGGCTTGCAACAGATCTTCCTTAAATAGTTAACTATGTACCTACATCTGGACGAAATGGTTCTAAAAAAGAAATTTCAATGCAATTATCCACTTTCTGGTTTGGCTATTATCTCCACTAAAGTTTACTTATCTTAATACTTCGGGAGATTACGCTGACTATTAATTAGTCTTTATCAAATTATATTTGTCCTATGCTTTTTAATAACATTCTGGATCACAGTGCATTTAAATACAGTATAGTTGCAGCACACTTGTGGCTGTTGGATTAGTAAATATGTAGTTTTAATAGTTTATATATCTATAATTTCATTTCACGTTTCTTTCACAGATCTTTTATATAGTTTGTTTGAGAGACTTTTAAAGAATATTATTGAATGAAAGTTTTTCGAATTGTGAGGCAAATGTAGAGCTTCGTTCATTGTAAAAGCGGTTGTTCTTAGTTTGTATTATATTAATATAACAATTTTGGTAGTTCTATTGGAATTGTTATGAACCCATTTTACAAATTTTCATCCCTTTGATAAGTGGTTTGTCAATAGGCCCTGTACAATTTTGGACATGAAAACAATAAATTAAATAACATTGGTTGGTTTACACTAATAGTTTTCTCCTGTCTTACCATTGACCTAATGCTTGTTTATCCATTGCATTTTAATATACATATATCTTCATGTTTCATTTTGGCGTTTCTGCAATGCATCTATCTAATTGTATTTTACTAAATTGAAATGACAGAGTAGAAACAGTTAAGTGTAGTTTATGGTTTTACACATAGCGAATCTAGAACATTACTTAAATCTATAGTGATAGGTTGATACTTTTTTTTGTTGTACATCTGGTGTGTGCATTAAATTTGGGATGTTATATATTCCACGTAGTACTACTTTAACTGAGTTGTTTTGAAACGAAAGGTGTCTTCCTTGCAACCCTAACTGGAATTCATTGTAGCGCAATGTGCTTAATACTGTTTTTCTAAAAGCTTTGAAAAATCAGTGGACAATTTTAGAACACGGGTTGTAGGATTGTTTGAATTTCTTGTTTGTTTAATATCGTTTAATGACTAATTCCCTCTTCATTAAATACGCTCCCATTCATGTTAAAATCTATAACCACTTGTTGAACGTAGAGCAATAGAGCAAAATTTTTTTGATGTAAGATATTAACCACTACTATAGGAATTTTTTCATACTATACAAACAGCTTCATTTGTCCTTATCTTTATGAAGTAGGGATGAACTATATTTTTACTTCAGTGCAAAAATAGATGTTTTTTATTTAATTTTTAGTTACCTTCACGTTAAGGTGTTATTCCTTCATTTTGCAAGGTGGCTATTATTGAATCAGTGAAGTTATTGAATTTTTTCTCAAATCGAAGAAATGTTTTAACAGGATTCATATCAAGTATAAAAATTTTAGTTTTTTTCTGCAATAAATTTAATATTGAATAAGTATTGGTTACGAAATTTTACAAATTATGTAAGTATATGTGGACTTTTGAGACCATGTGTGTTCCTGTATTGATTTCCATTCTCCTCTTTTTTAGGCTAATGAAGTACCAGTACCACAACCAAAAAAACGTACTCCTAAAAAGGACCCTGCAACCAGAACAACATATCATTGCCAGTATAAAGGCTGTGGAAAGGCCCTTCCATTGGTGCCAGTCGGTAACCGATGCAAAATTTGTAATCTGGAATTTTGCTCGGTACATGCAAACCCCAACTTTCATGATTATAAATGCGGCGATATCCTCCGGGGGATGTTACTGATACGAGCAAAGTCAGTACAAAAATTGATGGCGAATCAAGAACGGAAGAAATATGAAAGCGAGTTTAGATCAATGGGTACTACTGAATTTCGTAAAAAAGTAGCTGAAAGACACAAATATTTAAAATTTGGGGAACACGGACGAAAAAACGCATAATTCTGAAACTGAGCATGTGCTGTGAACATAAAAAAATATATTTATAAATCATTTATTTATTTACATTGAAATTATATGTATTTTTTCTATTTTTGAGTTTAATTTCAAAGACTTCCCTTTAACCTCATTTTCTTTAAAAGGCCATTTTGCTGGTTCCCTACAGTAAGATTCATGCAAAAACTGCATATTGTTTAACATTAAGTTGAGGTGTTGCTTACACAGAATATATTTATGACGCTCTGTATTTGAATGATGACTAGTTTTTGAGATTGATTGAACAAACCTATATAATTTGTTATTAAGTTAGGTTTTTATTAAAATTTGTATCTTCTAAATATTTTCCAAGAGTAGCATGAGAAATCATTTCACCGTCTAATGAATAGCAATAAATTAAACCAGAGGAAAACACCAACTGCTTTAAAGCAGTTGGTTAAGACTTGGTGTTTTCCTCTGGTAAAATTACCATGGCCAACTTTGAGAAGCTGGACAACCTTCGGTCCTTGAATAGCAATAATTTATTCAAGCATTTTTCTTTTGTAGTACGTAATTAGTAAAACTACTGTATTGGTGAATCTACCCATTTCTTTCTGTTGTTTTTCATTACTTTTTCTCCACTTCAAATCTTTCCATTTGAAAGCCTGACTAGTTGGATATGAATGATATTAAACCTATGGAACTGTTCACATACTCTAATTTATTATTCTCTTGTTAGATTGTGAACAGAGTTTCCAACTTAACAGGTTTGATATCAGTCACATGTGACTACAGCTAAACGTTCAAAAGGAAAGTTGACAAAAAAAATAAAGAAATAAGAACGTAAAGAAATGCATGGGTGTAGAGAAACAAAGTTTACCATATTACTTATGGCAGAAGTTGAAAGAAGGAAATGCTATAACGTACTG
Organism: Cryptocephalus moraei; assembly: GCA_946251905.1. NCBI lineage: Eukaryota > Metazoa > Arthropoda > Insecta > Coleoptera > Chrysomelidae > Cryptocephalus > Cryptocephalus moraei. Next base: position 13,320,536 of record OX276453.1, on the reverse strand, counting down.
TAAAATTGAAGAAATTACAATTAGAGCCATTCTTTAGGCTGAGTATAGTAACAGATTAGTCGTGTGTGGCTATTGTCTGGTTTGGAAATGGTAATCTTGAAAGTGGATACAAATGCTGATTGACTAACATTGAATCTATGTTAAATCTGAAATCCTAATAACCACCATCGAATTTACATTAAGTGAGGAACTGTTTTGCAGTTCCTCACTAAAGACTAACTTCTTTACTTTTCTCTACTTTTGCTCAAAGTAATCTAGTAAATCTTAGCTTTTCTACTTCTGAGCCCATCTGTTTATGTTGCCTCTCCTTCCATTCTTTTTATTCTATATTGAGCTTTGTATCTGAACACCCAGCAGTAGTGGTATACTACAGAAAATAAACCTATGTTGGGGGAGGAAATGTTCGCTTAGTCTAACAAATGATTAATTTTTTTATTGTTCATAGTAACATTGCAAAAGCAAATTGACACTGGGCAGCATGTTTAACAAGAAGATACTGGAGATTAAACGTCCAGGGAGAAATATCCTGACGTCTGCAATTGATAATAAAAAATTTTATATCAAACCACTTCAAAATGTATGAAAATTTAGTCAGATTTCAAATGACCGGAAATAGCTTTAGAATCTACAAAGAAATTAATGTATTAGATTCTTATATTTACTTGGCATTTTACCATTTTTTCATATCATTTCGGACATGTATTTTTGTCAGTGGTTGTTATGGATTTCAATTTGTTTTCAAATGCTACGAGATATTTGATAGGATCAATATCACTGTTAATTAGTATTATTCTATTTATAACCTGTTATAAATTAATGTTTAATATCATTGTCTATCGAATTTTGTAATTTGATCGAGTTTTTCACTTTCCTTGGATACAAATCGTTTTAAATATACATGAACTTCTACTAATAACAGAAAATAAGAGTTAAAGATGTCTCGTATAATTTAATGAAGAAAGAGATTATTTTCACAATTACAAATTACAATAATTTCATGTTTAGGTATACTAATATGGATTAAGAACTCTTGAAATATTTTATTTATTTTTAAGTCGCTCATATCTAAATAATTCTCAAATGCGTTAATGATCTCCCTTTGTGCTTTGTACAGCTCTTTCAAAGCTATGATTGAGGACTGACGATGAATGGGGCATTGGGTTACTTGCTGTTTGACGAACCGCTTCACAACCATGGTCATCTAGATCGTGATGGTAACAGTACATGCAAACGTAATAAGAGCAATCTGTACCAAACAATTTGGTGCTTTTGCAGTGCACATGATCACACACCTTAGCAATTTTCAGTAGTTCCCAAAACTCTTCATCTTGCAAAGCCTTTTTGGAGTTCTTATATCCTTTGATTTCCTTATAACATCTTAAAATAAATGCCCTCATGCTTGTATCATTCAATTCGTTAGCTTAGCTAATGTGTGTCGCTTAGTGCATATTTACTTGAAGGGGCGACATCCTGCAAGTTATTCAGAGTCCTCTAGGGTAGTTTCGTCGTTTTCAGCAGAAGCTGAAGTGCGTCCGGTGGTCATCTTAAGCCATGTAGTGTTGTCCATATTGTATATGTTTTTTACTGTAATTGTGTTGATGTTAACATAAGTCCCAACTTATCAATGATCAAATGTGTAGTGATGTCTCAGGCAACACAACTGAAACTGTGATCATCAACGACAATCTCATATGGATATAAAAAATGCCAGTTTCAGTCTATGATTGCTTGAAATTTACGAAATGATCGCATTGCGAGATCCATGTTCGCATATGAATCCTGTGTTTAAAAAAAGATATACTGTCAGCTCTTTTACGGTCAAGTCAAACCGTCCGTCGAGTTGCAGTTGCGGTCCCGTTTATAATTCTCATCTGAAAATTTTGGGGTGCATTAATCCCTTATTAATCCCTTGCGGCCCGGCCGATTTCGATTCTACCTGTTATCTGAACCGGAGGAGCCGAGTTGGGACCCACCGCGGTGAGGTAGTCAAGTTAAAGGGTGGATTCGAACCCGCTATAGTGGCGAATTCGGACCGACACAGGTTCCCTTGCCCCACCCAGGTTTTCCCTTGCCTATTTTCAACCACAGGAGGTGGTAAAGGTAATTCCGACCAAAACGTAATTTTGAGTTTTTTAAAAAAATGTTCAGGAATACTTTTAAGGACTTCGCAAATGAAGCACTAATAGACAAACCGCATCTCAAGTAAAGTATTATATGCCTTCTTTCGTCCGTACCGCAACTCCGTCAGGCAGGTAAGAAAAATTTTCGTTGGACCGCAAGTGCAGCTCACCCAAACCGTTTACACTGCGCATATGACGCCAATCAGAACGTTCTGAGTGTTAATGAGATTTGAAACTTTTTTGACACGTTAAAAAAGATATCTGGCACTTATGTGTAAAAAAATGTGGTTGGATTATCAATAAATCATGGAGTTATTTTTTCCATTCTATAGATCAAGAGTGACTGATGATTTTCTTACATAGCTTCCTGATCTCTGACTCTGAATATCTTATATGAATAATGGTGTGGCTGGGCTCCCCCGGGTGAGGATAGGGACGAAATTGTCAATATCGACCTGTATCTTCGTAAATCGGAAAAAGAATGGATTTAGTAAATTTTTTAATGGGAATTTTTATTCCCTCCTTGCTCTTCGTGATGTAATGGTGAATTTTTGATAAAGGCATTTTTATTTTAACGTGTACGAGTTATAATTAAAAATGTTATTAATATATAAAACACGGCAGAACTGAATATATTTTCCAATCAGGATTATTCTCCATTTTGGAGCACAGTAGTAGCGTAACAATAATTATGAAATAAAATACATTGTATGGGGGTCCTTGCCCCAGAGTAAACATATATACCCTGAAAAGGATTTTTTAGTAATCCATCATTTTACTTAAAATTCAATAATATGATAATGAGTTATTTTAATAATAAGTCAATAAATATAATTTAATAAGTCAATTTACCTTTCAATTGAATTTTAATGGTTATTAATTTTATTTTTTAAATTAAAATTTTAGATTAATTTTATTTTCTGATAAGTTAGTTAATGAGGTAAGTATAAAAGAAATTATATTATCCATCCAAAGAATACAAAAAAAAATATGTTTTAAAAATGAGTAAAATACATTTGGGAAAATTTAAAACTGGAAGCTAATCAAAATTAAATCACAGGAAGAAAACTAACACGTTATGTCAAACACAGATCAAATATATTCCATTCAATATACTCTAGTAAATGTTCTTATAGCCACCAGTCGGAGGATATTTAATTTTTAGTTCCTCAGGAACCAGTTTATCCTCATTTTATCTCACCAATGTCAAGGGGTACGCGCTACGCGCGTTCTGATTCCACTGTTTCCACTCCATCGTCAGCGACGACGGCGACAGCAGTCAGCACACTATTATTTATAAAATTATCTGAATATTTACGGTGCATAACATTGCTTATTACTATTACAATAACAATTGCGGCAATAAGGTATTCAATTCTTGCATTCGAAGAGTTCGATCAGCTATATAATCTCATATACTTGTTCTTGCATCGGTCAATGAGTGCAGTAATAATAGGTTACGTTACGATTTCGACTAAAACATTATGATGAATGATATAAATGATAATGTAAAAAGTCAATTGCTTTTATTTAGTATTCAATGAAAACAATTATCCTGCGCAGCAATTCATGTAAGGTTCAAGATTAATGTTCAACTTCACACATGTCATAACAATGTGTCTAAAATGACCGGTTGGACCGGCCAACCGCAGTGCGAAAAAACCTAATAATAATTTAGTGATAATAATTCTATTCAATCCATAAACGTATTCCATTTTTCATCAATGTTTTCTTATGACGTTATCACGTAAAAATTACCGTCCGTAAACCGACTTTACAGACAACCAAATTTTTTTATTATTAAACTGCTCTTTTTGTCTAAGTTTAGTCTGAAAATTTAAATCAATACAATTTTCTTTATTTTCATGTAGCACTATTCTCCCAAATATTCCTAAATCATAGACATTTGTTAGTTTAAGTGTGAAAAGTAAAAAGCGTAGGTAACGGTGGCGCCACTGTGAGTGACAATTTAAATATTTAAGGGTACTCGTGAGTAATTCGGAAACTCTTCAGCGGTATTCCACATACAGCCAGTGAGTAGAGCGTGGCCCTTACTGCCTTACTGCACAGCCCGTTTCCACGGAACGCGCTCCCTTAAAAGTGCATGGTGATGCCGACTTCTACAAACAAAGCGAAGTGATAACAGACGAGACACCCTGAGGGAACTATCATTTCTCCTGAAAGGACTGGTCCATACCTAGTGCACAGGAGTGATATCAGCAGCAACCACCAGGAACGAACCCAAGGTAATGTTAGAAGAAGAATTCGCCCCAACGTTGTCCGGTACCAGATGTACCATAGTCCAGGAGCACTACAGTTTGACATGGCTGTGTCTTTACGTAACTTAGATATTCTCAGAATTGGTCGAAAATGATGTATATAATCATATTATAAGTATTCGCTAGCTTAAAAAGGTGTGCTATTTGCAAGAAAAATCGAGAAGTGCAAAAATACACGAAAATACCACATTTTGTATCACTATTTTCAGTATCACTCTGTATATATGCAGTTTAGAGAAAAAATGATCGTTGTGAATTTGTTCGCTATGAAATTTCCTATAAGATAGAATTAGTTTAAAGCTCGGATTTGTTATATTGTCGCTGCTAGATAGCAATAAAGCGGAAAAAAGTGATGAAAATCGAGGTAATTTTGAGGCGTTCAATAAACAGGTAAGAAATTGCACATTTAGAGTATAAATGGAGATTAAAGTACTTTAAAGTATTACAAAATGAAATCCGAAAACCCGATCCAAATCTGTATGTTAGTTTTTGCACTGTACATTTGTTAACTAATTCGAGCTAAAAAAAAATCGTCATTTGTTTGCGTCGCTGCTGGGGTCGAAATTAGGCATTTTCATTGCCGCTGATTTTTTTACATATTCTTGGGCCCGTTAGCTATCATATAGAATCGATCAAGATCCATTTTCTATTTTTCAACAACTTTTTGGGACGATTTTAAAAGTTTGTAAAATTTTGACTTGAAATAAATACTATCGTGAAGCGATTTTGCGGTGCAAAAAATATATCAAAACTATTTTTTTAGTATTTTGATATATTTTTCGCACCGCAAAACCGCTTCACGATAATATTTATTTATAAAGTCAAAATTTTACAAACTTTTAAAATCGTCCTAAAAATTGTTACAAAATAGAAAATGGATTTTATATCGATTCTATATGATAGCTAACGAGCCCAAGAATATGTAAAAAAATCAGTGGCAATGAAAATGCCTAATTTCGACCCCAGCAGGGACGCAAATAAATGAGGATTTTTTTTGGCTCGAATTAGTTAACAAATGTACAGTGCAAAAACTAACAAGCAGATTTGGATCGGGTTTTCGGATTTCATCTTCCAATACTTTAAAGTACTTAAATCTCTATTTATACTCGAATTGTGCAATTTCTTACCTGTTTATTGAATGCCTCAAAATTACCTCGATTTCCATCACTTTTTTCCCATTTGATTGCTATCTAGCAGCGACAATATAACAAATTCGAGCTTTAAACTAATTCTCCCTTGTAGGAAATTTCATAATGAACAAATTCACAAGAGATCATTTTTTGTCTAAACTGCACATATACAGAGTTATATTGAATATAGTGATACAAAATGCGATATTTTCGTGCATTTTTGCACTTCTCGATTTTTCTTTCAAATAGCACAACTTTTTAAGCTAGCGCATACTTATAATATGATTATATACATCATTTTCGACAAACTCTGAGAATATCTAAGTTACGTAAAAACACAGCCACATCTGGTAATTTTTGGGTCTAATTCTCTTGGACTACCAGGAGTTATTTGGAAGCAGTCAACGTGTAACGCGCTTGTCGCAGTTACTAGGGTGATTTGGCGCTGGGACGAAGTTCGGGAGTTCGGCAAGGGTTTTAGAGTCGGTTTTACGGTTTTGCTCGGGCGCCAGATTTTTAAGGGTTTTCTCCCTCGGGAATATGCCTGGGTAGTTTACGAACTCAGGAGAATACCAGGGTTGTCCGTAGAAATGAAACACACACTCAAAATAGATAATCCCTAAATTATTTTATTCCCACACGGCAGTCAATTACAATTCATACGACTAATACCTGTTGGCGCTAGGTCGTCGAACGGAGATCGGGCAAAAACTTATTTACAATTATTTATGTATTTCGGAAAGGAAACACACAAATGCGAAAATGTAAAAATATCACAGTTTGAGAGAAATAAAATCGGGAAGAGTCGAAACTATTTAACAAATCGTAAATGCGGAAACGGAAAGTAGAAATACTCTTACAAATACTTAGAACCTGAGTTATGAAATACCCTTTTAATATTGAAAACGGAAAATTACCCTAACAATTTCACAATGAAAGAGAAATAGCTAAATACGGAGATGATAGGAAACGTGCAGTGTCTAATGTGCGGTAATACGGCCATTTACGTTATGAGAGTGAGAGAGAGAGAGAGAGAGAGAATACGGTAGTCGCGAATTAACTTTTCCTCAACGCGACGACGACGGAAAAATTAATTCCGGGCGGTTGGAAAAACGGATGTTTTCACAACCGCCGGTTTAACATGTAGCAAACGTTAAAACGTGAAAGCGGTCGGGGGCGCTTTCACAATAGACGAATAACTACGAATAGTTCGGACGGCTTAAAACTATCGGTCGGGGACAATGCACAATTTACGTACACTCACAAGTAACAAATAATTCGGCGGCTTATATCTAACGGTGGTGACGTTTACAATAGACAGAAAGACGTATCGACTTGCTATAAACAAGTCTTGGTTCTCACCTTGGATTAACTCGGGTAGAGAACAATTTGAGGGGGGAGGTTGCCTTATCTAAATTTAGTCTGGATGTTTGAGCGATGGTAGATTGAATGTTGCCTTATCGGCCGCCATCTATCTGAGATAGGTTTGATTTCGCGATTAACTGTACGGTGGGTGGACTACCCCCGACTCTCGAAAATCGGCTTCGTTACAAACGTCTCAACGTCCAGAAAAGAAAATTCGTCATGGAGAAGGGGGCGTTGCTCGCGCAGCTGTATTCATCGCCGAACAAGTAAAATTAGACATGGCCACATCCAGGTAAGGTCAGTATTTAAAGCCAAAGTACCTATGCCAGAACCTAGCACATGATGTTACTGAGTGCCGTAGTAAGGCAGCTAGCGAGAAAGCATCAGGGTCCTCGCCCCAAAGGCACCAACAAGCGGTGTTCTGGTAAAATGTTTTGAGTGTCACAAACGAGATTTCATCGGGAGAGAATGTCCGGACTGCAATACAAAAACGACCAGACCAAACACGACAGCTTTCTCCCTTTTGATACTTACTGACACAGACCATAATAGATATCACCCTGACCGGTCTGACAGAATCTGCCTATCTGGACCCGCACTTGCGTCCGGAATGGTGGAGTTGACGCTTCTCTGCGGAAACTGCTCCAGTAACAGGAGGAGTACCATTCAACAACTTGCAGATACAAATGACGGGCTGAAAGAAACACTAGAAACCAAGCAGTGTAGGTTGTTATAGCTTCGATCACTCTAGAAGGTAGGGTTATTCCCACTATCGTTTGCTCTTTGACAGACGTCCCGCAGTCCCAGACCCTGCAGGTGGTAGACTTTATCAAAAAGGTAGGATTAGTACTGAACTTGTGGAATAACCACTGGCACTTTCACGACCAACCCAATATCCTCCATCCGTTTAACTTAATGATTTGGGACCCTCTTCCTTGAGCCAGACAAGTGGAGCATGACGAGGGGGGCAGCACCAGGCTATACTTCGTCCTCAAAAGCTTCGGCTTCTCCTCAAGTGTTAAATCAGATGGCAGGTAAGGAAACAATACGACTAGAATATTTTCAGCCTTTACGCGCTCTAGGCACAGTTATCTCCAATGTTGACGACCTCGCCGATCTTGCGCAAAGAACAGATTGCCAGATACCACCATTGTCCCTATCAGACTTGGCTTCTCGCGAAAGAACCCCTCGGCCCGATAGATCCGCCTTCAAACTCGCCTACCACAATGAACCGGACATCCAGCGCTTCCACCACGACTAGCCGCTACAGCAGTAGCTCGCGCACCAACTAAGATACTTTCTCCTGCCATGGATACATGATGAGGAACGCTATATAGACATTGACATGGCCTGGAATGTATGCGAGGAAATTCTACTACGGATCCCATATGTTATCTTGCACATCCGCTCTACCAACAACACCAAGTTCTCGCTGTCATACCTAAGGCTACTCAACCAGCTTCTACCAAATTTGCCACGGAGGATCCGCCGACGCCCTACGTAGTGCACGCATGGACCACACCCAAATTAGCAAGCTCCCGTCCTACACTCACACCCAGGAAGCGAGAGCAACTCTCCAAAGAAGTGGAGCTCCTTTACTTAATTCCTTCCACTTCCTCTATTATTGCGGAATGCGAAAGTGGTTCGGTCGCCTCCACCATCTTAGTGCCAAAACCGGATCGCGGCATCCGCTTGTGCGTTGACCACCGGAAGATGAACATCATCACGAAACCACACAAGTGCCCGCTTCCGCGCCTGAGCGATTTGTAACACTTTGCCGGTCAGGTGAATTGCATTTCTACCATGGAGCTACGTGCCGGATACTACCAGGTAAGACTAAGAGAAAAAGACCAAGGATGGAATCTGCCTCGTCACCCCATTTCGCATCTACCGGTACAATCGGATACCGTTTCATTAATGGAGTTTCCCTGTCACGTTCCAACACCTGATAATCCCGTTTTCGACTTTACCAACCCGAGTTGCGCTTGCTCTCCTATTTAGACAACCTGATCCTGCTGTCCCACAGCGTGAAGGAACACATAGAGTCCCTACAAGTGATGTTCAACGCACCCTAAGGACTTCTAAGACGAAGCGCTTCCAGGGCTTTGTCTCCATCGTATGAGGTGCTAGTTAGGATGCTTCAGTACCTGCTACATAGAGTACATTATCAGCACCACTGAGATCCACTTTAATCCCGACGAAATCAGTGCCACAGTCAATTTTCCGACTTCAAAAAACTGAGTAGCTGGTAAGTTCCCTCCAAACAGGTAGCTAGTACAGGTGGTTTAATTAGAACTTCGCCACCAACACCGAATCCCTCAGCAAGCTGTACAGGAAAAAACCCAAGTGGGATTGGGGCTCAGCCTATGACCATGCCTTCAGGAAGGTAGAGGTCCTGTCCACAACCCTTTTGTTAACTTCCGAGGAATACAGCCGGCCTTTTATCCTAAGGATAGATGCCAGTGCCTACGCTTTAGAAGCAGCGTTACTCCAGAAGGAGAAAAACTTGGTACGTCCGGTAGGGTACGACAGTCGTCTACAATCAGTACCTGAGCAAAACTACTCCACTATACAGAGAAAGACCCTCGCCATCGTATCGGCTATGAACTACTATCTTGGATACACTGAAGAGACATTGGTCATCGTGGTCACCGACTACCAAATCTTGAAGTAACTGATGCCCCTAAAAACTCCTAATGAACGCCTGGCCAGATGCTGACTGACCCTCTACAGGTGACTATTCCAACAAGGCCCCTTAGACGATTATGCGGGTGTCCTAGGAAGTATTCACCATCACTTAACAGCATAGTCTAAGTCGAGGTCGACTCTTCGGCTTTGAAAGGGAGATCTGTAACAACCATCTCTAGTTCCAAAGCGCTCGGTAGTCACCCTTACGTAAACCACTCCCGCTACACAGGAGAGGGCGGGAAACTATTATAAAAATAGACGCCCAGTGCTAAGAAATTCAGTTTACTCCCAGAACACATCTACCCTTAAAACGTCTCTGCTTCCAACCGTGGATTAGAAAAATGTGCATGGTCAACCCCTTGGTTGTCGGTTTTGCGAATGCGTTTTGTAGGTTTCAACAGAAACATGAACAAAACGAAAAAGGTACGAAAAATAGAGCCTGCATGATTGTTTGCAACGAACTGTGGGAATAGTATAAACCCATTCCGTTTGATGTTCAGTCCTCCATTCTGTTTGCAGTTTGGTTAGGTTGTTCGCAATGTTCAGATCTGTCCAAAGCAGATATGGCTCATGTATAAATTGCATTTTTTTTGTTTTTGGTATTAAAAGTAATTACATTTTATATGGTTTCAGAGAAACATTATTTTTATAAACTATGAATTATCTGTGAATATTTTACAAACTTTATCTTTTTGTGATGATTATTAATACTTTTGTTTGGCTCCGTGCCACGAGCGGTCGTGCCTCATGCGGTCAATGTGAAAAATCGTGCCAGATGCGGTCACTCCAAAAATATTTCTACCTGATGTGCAGGTGTCTTCCCATGTGCGGTCGTCATTTCCGAATTCACCGAATTTCTCAGTAGACACCCTCGGCCGATATGGAAAAATAATTACTATGGTTTTCGATGTTTTGAGGCGTGAAAAGAGAATATATAAGATTTGTTTTGTCTTGTAAAGCATGAATTACTTGCGAGAGGGCAAGGAAAAACAATGTACTTATTTTCAATATGTATTAACCATTAATTAACCATTAACATAAAATATATGTAAAAGTATTTGTTACCTTGCGAAAATATTTTCGAGAGATCACATCTGGAACGTTTTTTTGATTGTGACCGCATAAGACACTACCGCTCATGGCGAGCCGGTACCGAGTACCCCGATAAATTGGCCTGTCCTGGGATTTCGAAACTATTGACCGCACATGGCACTGACCGCATCTGGGAAGACACGTTTTGTTTATCCACTACTGTGTACCTACACCCATAGGTGTAAATACTGTATAATAGAGAATTTATTAAATCATCAAATCAACGACTTATTGAACTTTCCTTAATAATACTGAGGTTTTAAAATTCAATTACAAGTAATATTCAAATTGGTTTTAAGAAAGAGACATTTCAATGAACATTTTCCATGTTTTATTTTACAGTAAATTTAAGAAGAAATAACATCCAGAAAAAAATGTGACAGCAATGAGCAGGATAGAAAGGCAGAAATGGAAAAAATTTAGGCCGCAACGGGGGATGTTTAGTTTCAAAATTTAGTTCGAATTCAGGACCCTGACGATTGTGATGATTCAGTGGCTGCCCTGTAGAGATTAAATTTATCCATGGTAGAACTAGCCTTCAATAAATTTTTTTTCTTTTCATTCTTAGTACAATGTGTATTATGTATATTTGACCTGATTGGGTTTGGTCTGGTTTCGGATTCTACGATGGATGACTGTGGTTACAATGAAAATGATATTTGTCGATTTGTAGGCCTAGCGTGGGTTTTATTAACGAAACGGATGAAAGATTTGCTTGAAAACTGTTGGACACCCCCTAAGACAAATGGCATGAGGTACCTTTAAAAAGCAAATCCATTATCCATGGTTAGCAATGTACTCCCCATGGCACCAAAAAGTGCCAAAAAATTTTGACACTTAGCATCAAAATGGAGTATTTTGTAAATATTGAATGTTGCTTCAGCCTAATCTAGGTATAGTTAGGGGCCGTATTGGGTCCATTGATCGTAAGGCCATTTTGTATCCTCAACGATGTTCAGAAGCACTGCAAAATACAGCAATCCAGTTTCATAATGCGTCACAGGAAGCACTAGATCATACCTTCCGGTGGATGTACAATTTTAATGAACAAATACTAGGAAAATTTTGAAGAAAGCAAAATATTGTATTAACAATTATTTCTTGCATTACATTTTTGGATTCCACGTCTTAGCCCTGAGAGGTGCACGTTATGGTGAAGGAATTCTCGAGGGGTTATTATACAAGCTCAAAACATGGTTTTGAAAAAGTATATTGAGGATGGGAAAAATGCATGCTAACGATTGATTGATATCCAAAATGAACTAATCGGTATTTGTACGGCTGTGCCTAATTCATAGATCAAGAAAAAAATTAAAAAAAGGCAGTAGCATATTGTGTACTGGTAGGTAAAACAGCTGACATTCCTGGAACTGAATAATTCTTGACTGGGCTGAGATATTTTCAAGACGAAACCAACGACGTCTAGGAAGTGTTAGTCGAAATTGTTAAGCTGGATCTTAATTGTTATCTGGATGCGAAATTCATTATACAATACTGTCGATGAGTTTTTGGCAGAAAGTCTTGGTCTTAATCCGGAGAAATACGTTAGTTTCGGATTTGATGGTTATTTGACGATGTTCGGAAAAGACGATGGTGTACAAACAGTCTTGCGCATACTTTATAATTCCATTGCTCTTCGCACAAACTGAATCTAGTAATCAATGATCTCATTTCCTTGCCTGATACTCCGAACATCGTAAAAATTACTAAAGACATTATTACTTTTTTCTGTCGATCTGTTTGGAGAAGGAAGTAGATAGCTAATATTTCTAGGCTTTGTGACACAAGGGTGGAGCGAAAAACACAAAACTATCAGAATATTTAAAAAGAATTTTTCTATTATAACAGAGCTTTAGAAACTATCAACTGAAGGAAATAACGCGAATACAAAAATCCCTTGCAGTTTCATGCTGATGCTTCTAAAGTTTCGTTTATTCTTAGTCTTACTTTAATAGATAAATCTCCGATAGAAAAGTGAAAAATGGAAATGGAAATTTCCATTTTCGAATGGAATCAAGTTTTAAACGTGCTTCATTATATAGCTTTGGTTGCGGTCAAGGCTTTGGAGCACGTAAAATACATTTTGCAACTCAAAGCCATCGTGACGGTCCTGAAAAAATTTACAGGTCAGATTATAAAAGATGCTACTCTCGTTGCAGAAACTAATGGAGGATATGATATCAGTGTCGCACATTTTTGGGAGACAACGAAATCGAACCAGTCATCCAGCACAAAGCCTTTCAGAGTTCTGGATGAGGTCTTTAATAACACCCTACTTACAGTTTATTACTATCCTATAATATCTGAAAAAATGATGGAAATACACAAAAATGTTGTTTTGCGTTATACATACACACAATGTGTGGCTGTAGGTACCTACACACGGCCTGGAAGCGAAGCTTGTTTGCGAAATTACTATAATGTGTTATTAATTCGTAAGACGCAGTAAACTTTCAGCTCTGAAAAGCACGAAAACTTTCTGGCACTCATTATCAATATAAGCGTACTATAACAATTATTATTATCAGCGGCGTGCGATGAATTTTCACGTAAGGGAAGCAATTTTTAAAAACTTATCCTATTGGTAATGTAATTCGATTCTTCGATCACTTTTTGCAAATTCGTCAATGATGTCATCATAGAAACGTGGATGCTCTGACAGGCTTTGGAAAAGTTTATTTTCAATAGAGAAAAGCGAAATTTGCGAAAGTTTCTCCTGACTTGTTGAATTTCTCACGAATTTTTTTTTTACGTTTAAGTGTTGAAAAATTGCGTTCCACTGTTGAACTTGTGGCAGGTATTGTCGATACTAATTCACACAATTTCGACACTTCCGTGTAGGCATCTTCCAAATCCTTGTCTTTTAGAAATTGCATTAGTTCTTTAGCGTTATTTATTGCGCTAATGTCATCAGTTTCGTAAATAACTTTTAGTTCAGATCGCAGTAGCACTCGGTTGAAGAACTAGCCAAAATGAAGAAGAAGAGATATAAACGCATCTTCTGGAAAAGGTTTTCCTTCATATGCCTCAAAATTGCAGAGTTCGAGGAATTGAAAATCATTTAAACTGTTAAATCTAGTTTATTTTTTGCTGAATTTGATCGATTATTTTATAAAAGAGGCATTTGTATGATGTTTGAACATCTCCCACCCTGTCTGTCTGTATAAACCGATAGCCGTATAAACCTGCAAATAAGCTACTCCAATGATAGCTTTCACGCCCGCTTAAAGCACGCGTCGCGACGCAATGTCCATGCATTCAGCAGGTTCAATGACGTCTCGTCATACACACAAAAGCCGGCGTAGAACAGAGAACCTAGCAGGGAATAGCTTCCATTGGATTTTTTTAAAGTATTGAAAAGCCGCGTGCACACGACTCGCGGGCAGATATTCTGCTGTAACTCGGTTTAAGTCAAGGCAGCATTTGTTATTGGCTGGATATTTAAAATAACTTTCAGCATTTTTAATACAATCTAAAGTAATTGTTTCCTATTTCAAAAATTACATAAGAAGATGATGTTTTGTCATTTTTAATTTTTTTCTAGGGGAAGCACTGCTTCCCTTGCTTCCATGGACGGCATGCTGTTGATTATTATCGTTCTCGAGTGTTTACATAACCCCACTTTTAACAATATAGGGAGTTTTATTAATAAAGTTGTAGACAAATTTTCGAAAAATCCCATATGATAATGTTTTCAATATGTTTTCCAACATTAGATTTTTTTGCCTATAAAAAAATCTTTCGTTATAGATTTAAATTTGAATGTACCTACAGTTCAACCAATAACAATGTAATAGGTGCGGTACATGTTATACTTGTACTGCGATTAAAATGAGATTGAAACATCATGAAGATTACGACCCAATCTGCTTTAATAGCTCTTAAAAGTTACAACTAAATTCACTTTGCTGTTAATACCTTTATATAGTGTAATAAATGTCTGCCTTTAAAATGTTTAATACGGGAGTTATCCCTAGCTGTTCACCATCATACTCACCTCATCTTTACTTGAGTTTATCATAACACACCCAATCAACATTTAAAGCTATTATGAAATGATAACTACCTACTGGTAAGGATGTACGCTCAGTGAAAATGAAATCCGAACACCCATTAATTATTTCAATAATATTCAGCACGATTATTGAATCTCAATCCCATCTTGGATAATTGGATTTGATTAATTCTTACTTTTAATAATGTGTTTGCGCACTCTGGGTGGATTATACACTTAATAATGACCCGAGGTAACGTTTTTAATAAGATGATTATTTTTCACATGCACCAAGTGCTGACATAGTTTGAATCTCTCACGCGTAGTTAATTGGAGACCATGGCAATCAATCAATACCAAGTTTCTCAGATGCGTCCAAAGCTATTCAAATTTCGTGTGATCGGACTTTACCTTAAGAAATTTGATTTGGGAGAGTCCTAAGGGGTGCTATAAGGTAATCTTCCGCAATTTCTCCCTGTAACGTGCTGTGGGCATGTTGCCTCTAATGACTACTAATCTTACCTAGCACTCCAAATCGTAATTTCTACAATGAATAGGACTGGCAAAAAAATAGAGGCTCACGTCGTTTGCCACGCCTTTATCTCACCAGTGTATGACTGCCATGCATGTAATTAAACAGAAATGAAACTTGTCGGTAAACACACTCTTGTGTACAATTTTGTTTTCACAATAATCGTCCTCTACACCATTTCAGTCGATTCCGTCGGTATTCTGAAATTAGAAAGAGGGCTCAATTTTGGATGGTATCAAAAAGTTCAAAACTTCTGACTCGCATGACACTTGGCCTTCCAGGCTCTATAACCCACTGATTTGCAATTGCCATGATAGTGAAAAAGTAGTCTCTTAGAGCCAACAGTCTGAGGCAACGGTTTTGATGACCTGTGGGTCATTCTAAAATGAATTTAAATTGGCTAGGTCTACAAATTTCTTTCAATTCTAGATAGGTCAAACACATTTTTTATTTTTTTTTTATTGGATGTTCTGATTTAGTTGTCACTTAACATATACCTCAATCTCTTACCTTCTCGGGTACGCTGTGCTAGGGCTGACCACGGTCGTAGTATTAGTGGTAGTCGTGGTCATGCTTTCTCGACGCTGCCAAAGTTTAGCGACTTCTGTTTTAAAGTCTGACAATGTCGGACCGGTGTGTTGCGAGTCCCTGCGAGATTTAGAGCCCATGCTCCTGATACCGGAGTCAGCGCTAGACTCTCGACGTTTTCTAAAAGCAAACCGTTTTCTAAAAACAAAATCGACTAGCATTAATTCGGAACGGGTTTTAGGTAGTTTACTAGAGAAAGAAGTATAGTTATGTTAACACTACGTTAACTGCAATGCTTCGTTAACTGAGGTGCCTTCAGAATTGACCGAGGGTCAGTCAGGTTCGTAACCGCAGTTACCGTTTTTCTTTATGAGTTGATTTGTGGCTATGAACTGTCCGGGGTGTCCGATGTCCGTCCCGCGGTTAGGGTAAAACACAGGTACGTCCGAGGTCCGTCCCGTGGTAATAAGGGTCAAGGCATTTGTCCGAAGTCTGTCCCGTGGATCGGGCGGCGGTTATGTCGTACGGAAAAATGGGTATAGAGATAGTCATCGGTCCTGTTCGTTTTACCAAACTTCAATTGTTTATCCTTGCCCTAACAAGCGACAGCGAATAGAACGAAAATAGTGTAGCCCACTTAACCCAGAAATAGAACAGTACTACAGGCGAAAAAGTGAGAAGCACTATTAGGTATTGTTTAAAATGTTGCTGTATATATTAGTCTGTCGATGGGTGTGGATATTTGTAGGGATTTTTAGAAAACGATTATTTTGCACATTAATGTTCTACCTGTGCATCCAACTGACCGCGGGACGGACTTCGGTATCGCTCGAACTGTCCTATGAGTTACGTGACTCTCGACTAGTTCTGAGAAAACTTGTGGTACTACGGGCAAGGATCAAAGAAAACCGTGAAGAAAATCTAAATAGGAACATATATTCATAATTCAATAGTGGGTATATTTAACTTTTACCTACGGAAATGCAAATTTTCTACAGTGTTTTTCCCATTTCTTCATACATTCATAATCAGTTTTTTCCCGCGTGTGGATCCATCGTAAATTTTTCTTAGTACCCATTCATCGAGCAAATCTCAGTTCAATTAATCTCCGACCGTTACAAAGTTAGCCCGAAATTTGCTTCGATGTTTTTCTTTTCAAACTTGTGTTAGAAAAGAAACTCCAAGACAAGCTGAGAATAATTCAATCTACTTAAGAGAGTTGATCTTTGGAATAACAATGAAGCTGTTATTTGTAGAGACAAGGCGGTATACAGCTACATAAGTCTGAATCGAATAATCGAAATGAGCCGAGACTATGAACTTTGACAACTTTGAAATGAATGAATATCCTGTCAGATTCAATGTGACGTATAATGTTTGAATACTATATAATTAGAAGTAATGAATAAGGTATTTTTAGGAACAAATAGAGACGAATCTCCATTGATTAAATAAGCGAATTATTTGCTAATGGAGCTTTGAAACGTAGTGTACAGTTTGACGCTCTTAAAATAGATAATTAAATGTAGGCCGAAATTTATTAGCAGTGGCTTTTAAGAACGAAGTTACAGATTGTGAGGCTTTTACCATTAGGCCTACGTGGTTGAAGAAGGGACGTGAGGGTAAAAAGTGATATGACGGTAAGGTAAAATTATTATGGGAATATTTTCTTTCTACGAGATCGATGAGGAAAAAGTTACGCATTCATCTCACTTCTGTATTGTCCCATTTAATGATCTCGGTTCTTGCAGAAATTTATATCGACTTTATTCAAAAGAGTTATGTTACATTGAATACAAACGGATAAACGATTAGAAGCAGTGCAATAAACAAGAGGTCAATTAATGCAAACAGCACAAGACGTATTAGAGACGCCATATTTTGAAGGCCAAAAGACTAAAAAGGTGACATCTTAATCCAAGACATCTGTATGCAGTTATTTATATTTGAGACGTATATCGTAAAGTACATATAGTCCTATGAATATTTTGGGTGAAATGAATAATGTGTTGAATTGAATGATTTTGTTATACATACAATATTTTTCAGTATACAAAAATATCTGAAAGTTTCTTTTTGTCAAAAATTTCATATTATATGTGTCAAAATAAACAAAGGTTTGATACGGGTAAATTATTAACATCCTTGAAAATTTGCAAAAACATCTTTATACCATTATGACGTTTTGTTCTACATGGCGACATAGGCCATCTATGCAGCATCCTTTAAATGCATAACAGACTGTCGACGTCTAAAAAATGTCTTTGTGCCGTTTAGGAACAAGCGATATTTTTATTCTCTTTCATTTAGAACCTCACCTTTGTGTTGTAATACTGGGTGTAGGTCCTTGTTCGGTGACAGTTTGCCTTCCCCAAGGCAAAGATCTCGCTAAATCAGCCAAAGTCTCCCTTCTGCTCAGCTGCCTTTGCTGTTTCTTCGTGCTGCCACCCCATTCTCGTAGGATGTCGGTCAATTGAGCCAAAGAACTGCGTCTCCTCCGTCCTTGACCTGTAGCCGGAGGAGACGTTTCCTGGATCTCTGTGGGTGGAGAGATACTCGATATTTGTGTAGCAGAGTCTCGTCGGCCACCTAATCGTTGCCTGATAGTTGACTCCTCTACCTGCAACAGATTTTACCTCTGTGACATTGCTAACGCAGTTTTATTCATAGATATGGTTGTTGAAATTAGGTGTTTATATCAGGGACGCCTCAGCACGCTCATTTAAAGCTCTTGGAAGCATTACTGTACAGATTGGTGATTTTGCAAAAGGTTATATTTTCCTTGTTATTCTTTCTGAAATCAAAATTTTATGCACCTAATCAATTTGGAATATATGACAGATTAATTTTTCGTCAGTATTGAATTACATACTGTCAGAATTTGCAACTACTTGATAGTACAAATTTTTTTGCATCCAATTGATATGAAACGAGAACCAGATTAATTTTTCGTTAGTACCTACTGAATTACTGTCAGAATCTGCAACTACCTGATTATATTTAATGCTATTACTTATTAGTAAGATGCAGCGCACTTACAATTTAGAAATATTTATTGACATCTAGTTTGTAATTATTTAACTGTCCCTTCGACTCCCTTCCCTAACTGCCTGGCGTTACTTAATACAGAATTATTAATTTTGTAGTTAACCGAAAACGTGGTCATGGGAAGATAAAAGGTTTTCAAAAGTTTGTAATTCAAGGCCACTTCAATTAACACTCCTGAAAAGCCACACGTCGCAAGCGTAGATAGGATATGAAATGCCTCTAACTTTGATTGATAAAATAATGTACAGAAACTTTTCAATGGGAAATATAGAATATTCATATATCGAATCGCATTTCCCCGCCTCGTGAATTTAAATGTACTGTTATAAGTTCATTTCCTGTTTTAGCAACAAAATCGAACAAAACATTCGCCATCGAAAATTGTAACTTTATTAAATCGGGGAACAATGACAGGCCGGCACGTGGTTTAATATCAGCGCTACTTGTAACGTCAGTAAGCATTCTTCTCTTTATTAACTTTCTAAGCCAACTAGTGGCTTTTTCGAGAACAAGCAGTCTCTTTTAAACTGTAAACACCACTTGATGTGTATTTTGAAAGATTTTTAAACGCTTTCGAAATGTAACGTTCTGTATTCATATTATTTCTTGTCTATTTTTATTATTACTTATCTTATTAATTAAAATAATTAAAAGTTTCTTTCGTGGTCTCGTAACAAACATATTTAATAATAAAATTAATTTTCGATTTTGTATACCTACACCTACACCTACACCATTTTGTACACCTGTATAGGTACTAGATTTTTCGAGTACGAGAACGAGAACGAGACGAGATACAACTTCTCGACTCGTCTCGATTGCACCACTAACGAACGTTTCAAACATTTGTTTGAACTCTCAAATCATAACGTTTATTGTGCATAATAATAAATACACAAATTTATGGCGATTTCCACCATTAGGAAAGTGCGAGAAAAACACCTTCAACGATATCCAGAAGTCCGGAAAATTTCATTACGATCAGGGAAGGTTCATGGAGAATTGACTACGATTGGAAAAGTTAGATATAGTTTTCTGAAATTTACGTCCCCTAAGGTTTTATTACTCGAATTTTTCCCTGCCGTAAATTTCAATAGGTTTGGAAATCGAATAAGTGGCAAATAAATGAACTCAAATGAAAAAAAAATTCGTACGCCTCTCGCCCATTTTTCTTTTGATTGGGATTCATTGCGAGAACAAACAAGTCGGAATATTTCGTATAATATCCGTGTCAAGTACTAATGAGAAAATATAATTTGATGAGTATTGATACCCTGCTTGCACGACGTGTGTACATACCTGTTCCCGTACGAGATCGTCCCAGCCATTTCCTCCTTGCCATACCAAACCAACTTGATGAGATAAAATGGGGAGGTTGCACACGAAGCAAATCGCAGTCATTGTCCTGAAAGCAAACGTTTTTGTTACATGTGTGACAAATACTGCTACTGTAACAAGCATTTCGACTCGAAGATTGTCTACATCTGTTTGATATTTTACAAAGTGTATATGCGTAAACTGACAACATTGTTCAATGCCCTTTCGCCAACAAACCCCACAGGTTATGTACATAGGTATTGGCATAAAAATATACTAAACCATTTGCTACATAATTACGTTCCCTGGACGGTATGTTTTCGAAGTATTGTTGTATTTTTTCGTCTAAAAGTATAAAAGTATTAACAATAACATTAAATTCGTCAAGTATTGAACTTTTGCTTTCTAAGTTATTTAAATGCAGAACATATAAAATATTATTTATAGCAATGGAATTCGAAGCCAGAATTTCTCCTGTGCTTCTCATTCGGTGATATTTACTCTAGTGCAAAGAAAAACATTCTGAATGAAATATATTAGAAACAATATTGCAGGGAAATGTGACTTTTCGCGTCAAGTACTATTATCAATATAACTCTTACTGAACAACGTTATATTATGTAGACAAACTTAGATCTAAATGAGGTATATACATTTATTAAGAACATTGAACTGGACAAAACAGTGCCACACAGGTGCTGATAGTTTGCTGAGTAAATTTTATGGAGCGGTGCACATACATGTAGATAACAAAAATGATGGACTAAAGGTTGCATGCTAGAAATATACAAGAATAATAGTAGTAATAAAGGCAATCATGAGCGACTTAAATGGAAGGCGTGACCATATCCGCCTAACATTCTGTGAGCTAACTCGATTCGAATTTATTTGAGTCCAAGGAGATGGTGACTGCAAAGGTACGAGTTGGAAGCCGTACAAAGTGACGATGAGAATCTGAAGAAAATAATTTTTGGAAAGAAATTAAGATTGATTTTTGTACGACTCCCCCAGCTCGGATCTCGGCGGCCCTGCAGGCAGATGTCCCCTTCGAACCAAAAACTCTGCAGACCTGTAGTGACGTAGGCGCGGCGAAGGTATCTGCGCCATAGTTCATTCTGCTACCAGTGATTTTGGTGCTACTTCCACGATGAACTTTGCGTATATCCACTGCTGATCGTCAGATGTCTCTGCTCGAAGCGATGCCCTTCCTGCATCGTCCTGCTAAACATCAAACACTTAAAAGGGCTAACTACAAAGGAACGACGGCTGAAGGTGGGGATCCGTGTGGTGGGGAATCACGTCAACTGGTGGGACAACTAGGTTATAAAGTTACGTTACGTCTAGGGTCTAGGTGAAGCGCGTCAAGTAGTTATGTGACTGTCGGTGAGTTAGTTGTTGACAGGTCTGTTACTGTAATGAAGTTTATTCAACACCGACGATGTCTCTCCGAACTCTACTCTCTGTAGTTACGATGGGTGTTAACAAAAAAGAATTCTATTACTGCGTTTTAAGTATTTCGCAAGCACTTTAAGCATTAACTAAAACATTACAAGTCCCTAAAAAGCCTTTCCGAAGCAGCTCACAATTAAAATGGCCATTAATGAAATGCCTGTGGTCCATCAAAATGAAAAATGTCCTGATATCTATCAATCTCTATTATATATCCACAGTCCTGTAGTATCTTGTGGATAATAGATGTCACGAAATGTCGATCCTTCAACTTCTAAGATGTGAAAATTATTTAGCACACTAAAAATTTCATTACTAGATTTAATATCAGAAACAAAAAAAATTCCTAATTTACGTCGACTCAGCTTAAGTGTAACTTTCGTCATTAAAGTCTAGTCATGGGGTTGATGTTTTAAAGTACACACGGCAGTCTGGAATATGTAAGTAATCTACATTGCACATAAAATGTTTACGGGGGTTTACAATCAAGATTCAGGTGAAATTGCAAAGATCTAATAGGCATAACATCGATAAGTACATCTAAAATGTTATTTATATGTAAAATTCACTGAATATAACCTAAATATCGAATTTACACGGTTTAATGCAAAAAGGAAGCCTAAGGGATATTTGAGTACCTTTATGCTGTAACGAAGATTGACTTTGTTACGAAACGTTGTTTTTATCGGTTCTCAGCTTTCTTGGGGATCTCCTAAAAACGTTTCATTATATAAATAAATGCAGGTACTTTGCAATTACACTTTGTAATATAAACACGAGCAAATAAAATCAATTTTATACATCGATAATATCGTTAGGCGCTTAATTAAAGTACATTTACACATTAAACAGTCAATATCATGCGAGCGCATACTTACTAAAACTTTACTAAAAGTGTTACTGTAGGTATACCACTTATAATATTATATTTAGATAATAGAATTCCATTATTATTCTACCTAGCAGTGGAAATAAAGTGTTATCCCAATAAAGAATATAGCAGCGAGGAAACCACCGTAGATTTTTTAATACATGAACCGTTAAAATATTCAGTTGATACTTTGTGAGACATATCTGTCAAATCTATTCAATTTCTTGTTATCAGTTATCACAATGAACGTTTTGTTTTAAAAAATGAATGAGGTTTTAGTACAAAACGGACGAAAACAATATACTTATATATTAGATAAAATTAAATTAATTATCCAACCTTTATTTAGTAAAATAAATTAAATTATGAGAAAACCTCGACTTCCTCATTTCAGTGAAACACTGAGACACAAATATTTGCCGAGATCAGTTAACTTAAATATGAACTACCTTTTATTTGGCTATGCCAGATTGAGTTGTTTAAGAACTGGAATAAAATTTGAATAATGGCACTTGATCACCTTTCCTCTCAAACAAATGGGGTAGTTGTTTGTAAACGCAAAGTTGTAAACGCAAAGGGTGAAATTTGGCAGAAGAATTTGATATTAAAAATTATTTCGCGTTGAAATACAATTTTTGAAAACAACGATTTTTAGAAGAACTCATCTTTTTCACTGAACTTAAAATGGCGATGTGTCCCTTGGGACTGTTTTCCCATATTTTAGTACAAATATTCAATGTTTAATAAAAATTCTTGGAACGAATTTCGATAAAATTACAAAAAAACCGTAAAAACAAGTGTAAATTGCCCTTCGGAGAAGATTTAGCCAAGAATGTTATTAAATTGTATTGCACATATTGAACAGTAAAATAAGTAAATAAGTATTGAATGTAAAACAATGCTTGAGTGAATTACAAGGAAATTTCAAAAAACGACAAGGATAAACTGCACCTCAGAGACGATTTAGCCAAAACTGTTGTTATAGTTAATGGTATTAATTCGACAATGGAATGTATTTTAAATTTTAAAAATCAGTCGACAGCAAATTTTTTTCCAAAAGCCGAAAAGCAGATTCCCGGAAAGTTGCTCGCCGGCAATTGCTCACCGACAATTGCTCGCCGGGAAAATTGCTCGCCACCCAATTGCTCGCCTTCAGATAATATTCCTCATCATATTATTGTTAGTCATAGTTAAGCATTATTATCAGAAAATGGTATGAATTTAAAGAAATTTAATACACAATTGTTAGTCCCATCAACCCTTAATAAACCCAACTCTCCTACCTTAAAGGCTCCAACGTAATCCTCAAATATTTATTGTTAAAAGCGTTTAAGTGTCACTCGTTAACAGTAAATGCCTAAAGTTAAGTAATAATGGTTACCAATTTTCGGAAATTTAACAGATACCTACTTGGACTTATGACATACCTGACTAATCCGAAAAGGATAAGTGTTAAAAGCAATCGTTAAGTATTAATGGTAAAGCCTTTACACAGAAATACTTATATATCACACAATATTTAGTGTCTTTTCTCGTCAGTATATGTTCCGTTCGGACACCCGTTCAGTTATCTCTGTGAAAGGAACGGAAAAATAATGGCGGTAACATTTGTGAATGGGGAAAAGGAAAACGGAAGTTGGTGGATCAAGGACACATGTTCATTAAAGATAAAGAAAATGACCTGAAGGTGTTTTGGAAGTGTGATCAGTGCAAGCAACTTAAGTGCCGTGCTCGTCTCCACACTATTCAAGATGAAATAGTTCTACATCTGA
This sequence comes from Cryptocephalus moraei, assembly GCA_946251905.1. Taxonomy (NCBI): domain Eukaryota; kingdom Metazoa; phylum Arthropoda; class Insecta; order Coleoptera; family Chrysomelidae; genus Cryptocephalus; species Cryptocephalus moraei. The sequence goes on along the minus strand of OX276453.1, from coordinate 13,296,351 downwards.
ATCAGCACAATCACGCTGGTAATGCAGCGAGGTGTGAAGTCGCGGCAGCCAATAGGGAAGCAAAATGTAGAGCAGAAAATACCCAAGATGGAACACATCGCATCGTTGCTGAGTTGTACACCAATTTGCCCCAAGCTGCTGCAGAACAGATGCCACGAATCGAATCCATCAAGAGAACGGTATGAAATATTAGGAATAGGAAGGAGTGTGTACCACCAACACCTAAAACACTTTCGGAACTTCAAATACCCGAACTGTCCAAAAAAACATTTGGCAGTGAGCAGTTTTTATTGTTTGACAATGGTGACAATAATAATAGGCTATTAATTTTTTCCACAAAAAAAAATTGACTTGTTTGGCTCGAACAGAACACTGGTTCGCAGATGGAACGTTTAAGACTGTGCCGTCATTATTTATACAGTTATATACGATACATGCAATCATAAGTAATATAAGTATCCAAATAGTGTTTGCGCTATTAGCCAACAAAAGGGAAGAAACATATGTAAAATTATTTAGCGAGCTGAAACGTTTGGAACCCAATTTAACACCAAAATTAATTATGACAGGTTTTGAGCAAGGGGCGATCAATGGTTTTAGAACTGTGTTTCCAAACACGTCTCTTAGAGCTTGTTTCTTTCATTTTAAGCAGTGTTTTTACCGTTGTATTCAACAAAATGGTTTACAAATGCGGTACCAGGAAGATAGTGATTTTTTACTTAAATTGCGAATGATACCGGCTTTGACTTTTATTCCTGTTGAAAATGTAGTACGTAGTTTTGAAGACCTATGCGATCAAATTGATTTTGAAGATATTGTACATCCAATATTAGATAATTTTAAGGATACCTGGATACTAGGCCCAATCGACGTAGTCGTCGTAATTCTCGATTTCCCTTGGAAGTTTGGAACTGTTACAATACTGTTCAAAATGGTTTACCAAAAACTAATAATTTTTGTGAAGGTTGGCATCGAGCTTTTAGTGAATTAATTGGTGCACATCATACAGTAATATGGAAGTTTATTCCCGCATTAAAAACAGAACAAAGTTTCAGTTGTGGCAAAATTGAACAATACATAGGTGGTGCTAATCCCGAGGTTGCACGTAAAGGTACAATTCTGAACACAGCGACAGCGACCGACGTCAACTGTAAGCGGCAGACGACAACCACAGTGCTGCTGCCGATTGTGGTTACTATGCTTCCGAAGACGACCACGCGGCGGCAGTTCTTATTTGCAGTTTATCGGCAACAGATCTTTGCAATTCCATTACTTAAAGGCGAAACAGTGGTTTTTACCTGAAAGAATGTCTGACGTTTCCACCATCTATGACAAGTATTTGTAGTTGTCTTGGAAACTCCTTAACAATAACAACAGTCAAGAACTCAATGCATTTTTGAGATGGAAAAATGTGTGACGTCGTGTTTGGAATGTATTTCGTATAAATACAGTAGAACCCGTACTGCCGCTTGCCGCTTGCTCTTTGCCGCTGCAGTCTGCCGTCTGTGGTTTGCAGTCTGCCGCCATGTTCGGAATTGTACCTTTAGAATTATCGTGATTGCGCACAACGGATAGAAAACATTGTAAATGACTATGCAAATCGAACATTAGTGGAATATTTGCTTGGCTTAGCCCACAACTACAACTTTTAAATTTTGGATTTATTAACAAGTATTTTCACATTGTCAAGAACGTTTTGATATATATTTGTACATATACGTTTTGTATCTGTTTCAGATTTTCTACATTATTTTGATGTATTTGAACTATCTTTAATAATACGTATTTTCGTTAATTGGGTTTAAACAATTTTCAATCATCTAGATTTTATGTATCGAAACATGAGTGAATTTGTACCTAATCGTTAAATTTTTGTGTTCAATTGTTTGTTATATATATTGTGTTTGTGTTAAATCTATTTAATTAGCAATGGTTTATTTTCTGAAGATGACAAATAAATTATTAAAAATTGATTGATATTTTTTTTTTGAAAAATAAGTGCCCTTTTGTCTAGTTGTTAATATTACCTGAATATAAATTTACAGGATGGCGAGCAACTGAGTGGCGAGTAAATGTGTGGCGAGTAAATGAGAAATTGTCGGCGAGCAACTTTCCGCACACGGAAAAGCTGAAAAACCTGGTGTTACCCAAAGTATTAAAGTTTAAACCATTTGTCCATTTTAATTTGCGAAAAAACGTACTACAGAGATTCACCTGACAGAAATTTTTTCAGAGATGGTTTTGGACCTCGGTAATCTTAAAGCGTCTAGAAATGCCAATGTATATTCGAAAAATCGATTCTATTACAATACTTGTCGTATGTACATATATGTGCCTCAAATGAGAAATTAAAAAACGGACCGAAAAAATATTTCACCAGAAAACGAACTAATTTCCAATTGTGTCATCATTGAGCGCTACAAACGTAATCTGTTCGTTTGTGAATGCCGGGTGGCGATTCGATAAGCGCCGGGCTCATTTTCAGGCCACGACCATTTTCACTTTCACTGCCGCGACGGTGCTGGAAAACGGCGCCGCGCCGTCTGCTCTTGACAACGATTTCAGCGCAATCACGATCACTAACTGTGTTTACAGAAACTTCTGCTGACTTGCTGCTGTTCCATCAGAGTCTAACTTTTGCTTTTGTAAAGGGGGAGGCGCCGCAAGCCGAACAGCTACGGCTACTCGAAATCATCGATCAGAAGATAAAAGATTAATAATTTACAAATATTTTTGTACTCCCGAGATAAAACCCTCTTTCGCAAACTTATAACTCCGCAAACGTTTCAACAAACGAATGCATGTTTTAAATAATGGGAAATTTAATATTTTCAAGCATCGAATTCACCAGATGGGGTTTTATAAAGCTGCGTTCGAAGTTACGGCGAAGGAGGGGAAATAACACAATGCGGCGGTTAACAGGAAAAAACGAGATTCAATTTGCGAGCTCCGCCTTTCTTGCAATGACTAACGTAAATTGCAGCAGTTGAATCCCTCTCTTCCGTTGATTCCAATCCTCCCACCCCAGTTACTGATTTCTGGAATATTACAGTGAACGTCATAAAGTCACAAATGACCCAGAAAATCGGTTCTTGCCCTTTGGGGAATTTTACAGTAGAATCCTTAAAAAGGCTCTTTATAGTACCTTCTCAATATCCGCGTATCTAATTAATCAGCTACAGATCGATGTCGTAAGATTTATTTAATAAGGGCACCTTTAGAGCGTGCGCGCACTAGCGTCCAGGTCGCAACGACCAGGTCGCTGCGACCAGAGATCTTTGCGTTTCTAGGTGCGTCCAACTCAACGACCAGATTTCGTAGTTGCAAAATGAATGTCGAGCAAGCAGCAAGTATGGTATATCTGCTGAGAAAGAGGAATAAAAAGAGAAAGAAAAAGTTTAGGTTCGCACCCTTTGGTACGAACACGTGCTGATAAGGGAATGTTTAAACTGTTTTATACAGATTTGCGGAAATACCCTGAAAAGTTTTTCAACTATACACGGATGTCAATAGATTCTTTTGATGAGTTGTTACTTTTGTTACACGAGTCGCTGAAAGGCTCAGATACTCCAATGAGGAAATCCGTTTCCCCAGCCGAAAAACTACTTGTGACTTTGAGGTGAGTAAAACTGGATTATCTTATTTTTTATCGTGCTTTTAAAGAACGTATAACCATTATTAAAAAAGCTGCAAAAATTGAGATTCCGAAGAGGCAACAGAAATGTCCGTTTCGACTGAAGAGGAAGAAGTTTGGCTCCCTGGACGGTGGTCAGAAATTTGCGTCGACGGACATGAATACTGCGGCGAAGGAAACTGGGCTGGCATTGATCCAGGAAGTCCAAAGAATGGTTGCAGAGAACCCCACTGCCTGAAATTTTGCTGATACATTACTTGCTGGGGAAGGTTGCTTGCTGATGTCATCTCCAACTTTTTCTTAAGTACGGTCATTAATTCAAGTTTAGTTGATATTTTCTCATGTTCTGGAACTTTTTTCAACTCTGGTAGTAGAGATAGCAAAAATAACCTATCGGAGTCTGCCTCAGCTTCAGCTTCCCTCTTGTGTCTACTTTCCAAACAAGCTTTCAGAGTAGCAGCCAATTCTTCATCTGCATCAGTGTTCTTCCGCTTGCTCTTCTTTCTAATAAGTCTTTCTGTTTGAACATCATATGGACCTTCTAGATTATCATTTGCAGTTTCAGGGATAGAAGCAGCGGTCTCCTGCGTTTTTGAACCCATGGTTGTAATTCCAGTTGAACATGTTTTCGAGAATGACAATTGAGTAGTATAAACGTAGGGAGTTTTGCGTTCAGCGGCTGAGCCAGACTTGAGTTTCTTTAGTCTTCTCATTTCCCTGCTATGAGTGTCGCTGAGGCTCTTCCATCTTGTTTGAAGAGTAACCCCTATTAAAAAATAAATAAATAGTATTAATATTTCCAACGTATTAACATTGCTTTTCACTTACAATTTCAGTTACACATTACACATAATATTTCTTCTTTTGTTGCAGATATCTTGCAACAGGGTGTTCATTTACTGATTTGCACTATGCCTACAGACTTGGGCTAACTAGTGTGAGGGAACTAGTTAAGCAAATTTGTCAAGCAATATGGAATAACTTGAAAGATACTTATTTACCGGCACCATCAGAAGAAAAATGGCTAGAAATTGCAGAAGGTTTCAAAAAACGAGCAAATTTTGCGAACTGTATCGGGGCCGTCGATGGCAAGCACATCAGAATTCTTAAACCAAATCATTCCTGTTCAGTCAACTATAATTATAAACACTTCTTTTCGCTTCTTCTGCTGGCAGTGTGCGATGCAGATTACAGATTTGTTGCTATAAATGTTGGTGCAGATGGAAAAGAAAGCGATTCGACAGTTTTCAAAGACTTTATGTTCTATCAAGCGCTTCAGAAAGATGAACTGAATGTTCCTGAGAAATTTCCTATTTCCACTTCTAGGCAAGAACCAATGCCATTCGTTTTGGTAGGTGATGAGGCATTCGGATTATCGGAGCATATAATGCGCCCCTATGGAGGCAGAAACTTGAGCCTGCAAAAAAAATATTTATATATCGACTATCTAGAGCTAGGCGTTTCATTGAGTGCACTTTTGGAATACTTTCTAACAAGTGGAGAATTTTCCATCGCCCACTTAACGTCAAAAGAAGATTTGCTAAAGATAACATCAAAGCTTGTTGTATTGTGCACAACTATGTACGTACAAAAGATGGCTATAAATTTGACGATACATTGACGCCTGCGGAAACTCTAGGTTTTCATAATATTCCAGTAGGGGATATTGAGCGGGGAAACCGATCTTCAACGAAATATAGGGATTTGTTTGCAGAATACTTCCAGAATGAGGGAAAAGTTGAGTGGCAATATAAATACATATAGATTCGATATAAAATAAAATATCTAGATTCCATTATGTGAACATGATGTAGCAATTATTATGTAACTTGGTATGTTAAATAAAATTATATTACCTGGCATAGTAAGTACGTCAATTTTACGAATAACCTACTTCACTTACCTAGTTTTCTCTTTTCCTCGTCGCTAAGGCCGTTGCCTCCAAAAATATCCACCAGCTCCTCCCACTGCTTCTTTTTCAAATTTCAATTACTAAAGTCTTCACTAGATAAGTCCCATATAGATGGACGCTTTTGAATTTCTATTATGAAATGTTCACAATCGAATTCACACGAATTTTTCAATGCCATGTCAACCGAAAATCATAAAAGAACTGCGTTGATATGGAGATCAAAATGCCAACTGGAAACAAAATTGAAAAATTCTGGTCGTTGGTCGTGCCCTGGCCGTTCAGTGCGCTCCCTCCCACCTAACACAGTGTACTTGGTAGGTCGCAACGATTCACTGGTCGTCTGTACGTCGCACTGGTTTGCGTTGGTCGTTGCGACAGGCTGGTCGCGGTCGGTAGTGCGCATTGCGTAATATAAATCAATGGTCTTTACTAGTCGCAGCGACCTGGTCGCTGCGACCTGGACGCTAGTGCGCGCACGCTCTTAGAGTAAAGGGTTTACAAGTGAATCCTCTAGGATCAAAACCCCCTAAATCCAATATGGCAAAATTTTCAGGAAACCAGAAAAACGTTTTAACTAACTTTTAGATTAATATGTTCGATGAGATTGGTTTTTGGGATTTCTAATAATCGTTTATTCAGTAATTTAATGTAAAAATGAAAGATTTTTTAGAACAAAAGTTACAATTGAAGAAATAAAATTGGATTTAGGGCAGTTTGCTACCAAACCATGGATTTAGTGGAATATGAAAATGAGTTTTAGGGAGTTTTAGGGGAATTAATTCTATAATTATCCGAAAGGTCTAAACCCGGGGGTTTTTGGGGTCGCTGAAAACGAATATGACATCGCCAGTGGTCTCCGAAGTACCTGGTGCTCAGGGCCGCTGGAATCCACGTCGTCTCCGAGATTCAATTAGGGAGTTAAATTAATAGAACGAGTGTATACGTCTCATTAAACGAGTGTAATATACTATTTTATCTACTTTGCTTTATTAATTCATTAAATTTTGGCTCTTCAAATTTTTGTATAAGTAGATAAGTGATTTATTTCGGAGTCGCGCTAACAGTTTAATGGCAACTCGTGTTACAATTGTTCGTATTGTCGGTTGCGTGCTCTAGGGGTGGCGATTGTGGGCTGAATCTGAGAGTGGCTAGAGCGGCGCGATATTCCCCTCCCGGTCATTCCCAGAGTGCCTCATTTCGTTTTTGTTTACTAAACGACTTTCTGTCTACCTACTAGTGAACGAACAAACAAACAAAACTTTAACCCAGCTCACTGACAGTCGCACGTGATGTCTGAATTCTGTGACCTGATTGGCTGAAATGGACTTAGTGGCCTTTGAAAATTAACACGGTCGGATTTAAGGGACTTTGAAACTGAGGTAGTTTTTTGATGCCCCTTTTAATACATATGTAGAGGGATTTGTTACTAAATGGGTATGGTGAACGCTAGAGAATTGTTTGACGAATATTTTGGTGTATTTTACTCATTTCTTGCCAAAAGTGGATTTAGGAGGTTTTGATCCTAGAGGATTCAAGTATCCAGTCGTTATTGTGATCGCGTAGACCCAAAACCTATTAAAATTACGGATGAAATGACGGTAAAAGCTTTTCAGTTTCACACAAACAATCGAGTTTAGTTTCATAAAACTTCATGTACTTTGTCTTTGGAAACCATTTTCACTTTTTGAAAATTTTTGGGAGTATTGAACAATCTTTATGTCAAACCATTTCACATACTTCGCTACTTGGAAGAGCTAAAATTTTCCTATTTTATTGTTCGACATCAAAAGAAAAATCCCACAATTCATTGCACACAAACCTACTTTATCCATTCGTAAATTTTTGTACCGTTGTACAACTGATCACAAAATATTCAAAGCTTCTTTTTTAGAAAACGTACCCTACAGTTTTTTCTTTAGGTGCCGCCTTCATTACGAAGGTTGGCAATCATCAAGGTATACTTTGTCCAGTCGGACTTGGAACGGCAAAAAAAAAACACTTAATGGCTTTTTAAGTGGCGAAAAGCCATGCCGCCGGGTCGTCCATGGGCGTATCATTACGGATAATAACTTTAACAATGAATTCACTTCCAAATCACGTGGCCGCTGTTTTATGGTCCAGTGGACCATCCAGTATCCGTAGAGTCTCGCGTACTTCCTCGTACACGATTTCACTGATCGACTGTACACCTTCACCATAGAAGAAGAAGAAAATACAAACGAAGTGCCGCTGTCGTAAAAAAAATTTTGCGGTCCAATGGACCCTCTAGTTCTTTATCTGTACATATCCATAATTTCACATATATGATTTCACTTGGGCAACTAAACACCTGCATTTTAAAAATACCAGGACGTTTCTGAATAAGCAAAAAGATAAGTCCCATGGTTTTGTATAGAGACAACGGGCTCTTTTCGAATGTCCTCGGTAAATTCAGATTTTATTGGGTGTTCCAATTGCTAATGGTTAAAGTATAACAAGTAATACCTGTAATATATCAAAATTCTAGACCTTATGACCGAAACGTACGTTAAGTTAGGTCTACCACTACATGGACGGAAGTAGTGATGCAGGCTGTCCCATCAAGAGCTATGACGGCAAATAAAGCTGCTAGAAACTTTGTCACTTCTGAACAAGGAAAATTTACAAAACATGGCCCTCGCAAAGCACCGATACTAGCTTATAAAAATGGTGTAAAATCTGTTGGGTGTAATAAAAATCTTGAGGCACATTAACACCGCAATAAAACACAATTTTAACAACGACCTGAAATTAGCAGGAAAATAGTTATTGCAAACATTTTTACATGACCATTTAGTTATCATGCAAGTCGAAGTTATGCCTCGTGCTGGAGGCATGGGATACATAAAGTATGACATAAGGGTTTGTTCAATTGCTACGGCAAACCTTAGAATCAAATGACATATTTAATGAATCTTACAAAATTTCCAATATTACGAGAGGGGAGCACAAATGAACAATAAACCTGAAAAACTTGTGGCTACCAAGAGTAATAAATTAGTTCGTCACATCAAGCGAGTAGAAAGAAACAATATTCATTATTGCTTGCAATCGCGCAAGAAGCAGATTTTTGCCTTCAGCACTTATGAAAGGCGTAAACAAAATGCAACAGATTGGAGCTGCCAATGGTTTAGCTCCTGGTTCTGAGATTTATATAACCAAAAATCTGCCTAAGTAAACTAGGAGCTATATTTAAAATGGCTCGGGGAATATTTCATACTACAAAAGACTCAAGGTAAGGTTATTGCGGTTGAATACGTTTGCCTCACGTACTAACAGTATTGATATGCTGTAAAAAGCTGCTTAGAATGATGTAATCCTTCTGGGTTTCCTAGGCCATTCTACTCATGGTAATTAGCCTATGGACATTTCTTTTAAATCTGTAAAAAAATATTTCGCCAGCGAGCTTATGAATTGGATGTTAAACAACATAAAGAGAAAAGTGATCAGATACCAAGGCAGTAAGCTTTTTGGGATTATTTGGGGTCGAACTGCATCTGCTTTAAATGCTTTTATTGGATTTCAAGCTTGCGAAATTTATCCGTACAGTCCTATCAATATTTTGATTTTAATGATATGACCAATTAATCTTTCGTCGATGACACCCCGGATACAGACAATACTATTCCACAGTAGACAGCCCGTAAAACAAATGTTGGTCAAAATGTCCCCTCCACATCTTTAGGTGAAAGAGAAGTAACCGTGGTACGAAATTTCCATAAGTTCATAATGAACTGATTGTTCCAACAAGCAAAGATATAACTTCTTTAAAATTCTCATCCACAGTATCACCTATTCCTATTGTGGATAAAACAAAATGCAAGCGTTAAAAACAATGTTCAAAAGTGTTAAACGCCAACACAATACCAAGACAAAATATAGCGATGTTTAATATCGTAAGACTTTCTCATATCGCTGGACAAAATATTCATGGCAACATTATCACCGTTTTATAAAATCAATTTTGAACATTGAAACAATGAATATTAACATTTTCTCTTATTAGTAAAATTTCTTTTGGTTGGTTGTTAAATGACAAAGGTTTCTGGAAAATGTTTTTGATACAACTAACTTTGTGGAAACGATGAATAAATTTAGTTATGTAATATAATAACAAATTTCAATGTACATACTTTGAAATAAGAATACAATCATCTACTACGAATAAATAAAAACAACTTTACTTGATGGAGATGTATCAGGCTGAACAATCACACTACAAACCGATGCGCTTAAGAAAGAGCCCTTTAGGGCAATTTTAAATAAAAATGTTTCAAATAAGAGGTATCGGCATTAAACAGCTAACTTAAATTATGACCTTTGGTATAAATCACCAAAACCGTTACAAAGAAAATCGTACGACAAAATAAAAATTCTTGAGCGTAGTAAAGTGCACTTTAGGACAGTTCTAGGAAAAATGTTTCGAATAAAAATTGTACACATTCAATATGTTAATTGAAATGTACAGTTTAGTGAAAACATTCACATCCTTTTCGAAAAAAAATTGAAGAAATTGAAAATGTTCAAGAGTTCAAGGGTGCCCGTTAGGGAGGTTTTAGAAAAAAATGTTTTAAATAAAAGTTGTAGCTATTAGTTAGGTTAGTTGAAATCTAAAATTTGGTGAGAATAGGTAAAGCTGTTTTGGATAAAAGTAAGAAAAACTGAAAATTCATAAACGTAGAGTGCCTTTCGCAGATCAATCAAGATATTCGGGAGGTTCTTATTGATAAAGACGGTCCCTCTCTCAGAACTAATACCTACCTCTCGACTTATGTTTGTTTTGACGTGAAACTTCCCAATATAGTAATATATTCTCTAAATGTAAATTCATACAGTACTACTAAATTATCAGTTAATTAGATTGAGTGCATTTCGTGCAAAAATTTGTTCCATGATGATTGTTCAAAATGTGCTGATTATTATTTACATGTGGCAAACTTCATGGTTTATGTCTTCTTAAAAAATATATCATTCTTTAAAGAATGGCTCGATTAGGTGAACTTTCTTTTTCACTAAAGAAAAGCGTACTACCTGTAGTAATTATCATATTTACCTAACGGAATTGGAAAATATAGGATTGCAACAAAATGTGGCCTAATTACGTTTTTTATAATTGATATAAAATTTTGTTTCACAAATACTACTTATATTTGTACGTTAGAGCTAGAAGAAGTGTTTCCTAATGAATCCCACCTAAGTTTTCACTTATGCATATATACAACGTGATCAAGAATGACTGTTTGAGTTGGCAATGCTGAATTATTTTTAAATGGTACAACTGGTAATTTGAATTTGCTATTTAAAATTCAAATTTCTGGTATTCTTTTCAAATTTGTTTATTTAAAATGGTTTTCACGTTACAACACGAAATTTTCATTGGAATGGCGTACTTTCGAACCGGGATTTATAACCCAATTACTGGTTGACAGTACTCTCTCGAAGCAACATACCAGCAATTTCAGGAGTTGTTTCCGGAGACTTTGGTCACTTTTGCTGTCTTTCTGCAACATTGTTGCATGCGAGTAGTTGAACGTTATTTAAACACAGCCAGCGTAAGCAAACAAAAATCAACTGGTAGACCTTCTACTCTAAACGAGGAAGTTGTCGAGGATATCAGAACTCGAACTCAAAGAAATCCTCCCAAATCCTTAAGAAAGTTCTCCCTTCAAACAGGTTTGGTCCTTATGCCTCCTATTCAACCAATTTTCATTCTTACCCATAATACTTCCACTTTTCCATGTTGTTCTAATTCACGGTTTTACAGGTTTATCATATGGAAGTTGCTCCACTGTGCTTAAAAAGAAATTAAAGTATCACCCTTACAAAATTTCCATCGTCCAGTCATTAACCCCTCCTGATCACCCGCAGAGAGTTTTAGTTTGCAATTGATTCAATGATATATTAAATAATAATGATATCCTTGACAATACCTTCTTTTCCGACGAAGCCTGGTTTTATCTCAACGGCTATGTGAATAAACAAATTACAGAATTTGGTCAGGTTAAAATCCTTACGCTATCAGAGACACATTTGCACCCGGTTAAAGTTGGTGTTTGGTTGGCAGTCTCAAGGACGCGGGTGTATGGGCCGATATTTTTTAATTTTACCGTCAATTTGGAGAGATATACCCAACATCTTTTGAGGCCTTTTATAAACCAATTAACAGACGAAGAGCGTCAAATTGGATATTTCCAACAAGACTGTGCAAGGGCACATATGGCTCGTGCTACTATGGGATATTTAAGAGAGAATTTTACGCTCACATATATATATATATATATATATATATATATATATATATAAGATATAATATATATAATATATAATAAACAGCTATATAAACTGTTTTTAACTTCGTTTATTAATTTTAATGGCATCCATGCGTTCAATCGAAGTTATCTTACCCACCCCGCTAAATTAGATGCTCAAATTGATACTATTTTTATTTGTAGTATATTACAAAAATTATTGAAACTAGTCAGGTATTATATAGCATGTTCTAAATAAAAGGCGAAGACATGATATGTCTTTTGTTTATTGTTGTTTTATTGTAATTGTTTAAAAACGCTCGTAAATAACAAGTTGATAGTTAGGTATATCTTAAAAACCTTGACATCCAACTTTTCCATACGTATCGTATTAATACCGGCCCTCTCTTTATACTAAGACTAAGGGATCCATTTGCTTTTCTTGGGATTCATGCATACATTTTAGGGTATTCGACTTATTATTAATGTTTTATCGAAATATACCGACGTTATATTGCATCTCGGAGATAAGTTATAATTATCGAACGCGATTTAGAGTTTAAAAGTTTTTGTTCTCTGATAAAAAGCAATTTAAAATAGACAACAGTAGGTATACTCTAACCAGTAGCAATTGGAATACTGAATGAAATCAGATTTTACGAAGGACATTCGAAAAGAGCCCGTTATCTCTATATAAAACCATGGGACTTATTTCTTTGCTTATTAAGAAACGCACTGGTATATTTTAAAATGCAGGTGTTCGTGTTCGTGCAGTCGCCCAAGTGAAATCGTATATGTGGATGTATGGTTATCTATAGATAAAGAATTAGAGGGTCCAGTGGGTCGCAAAATTTTTTTACGACCGCGGCGCCTCGTTTGTATCTTCTTCATCTTCTATGGAGCAGGTGTTTCGGTTCTTCGGCACTTATACTCGAGAAAGCAGTGGTGTGTGTATGTGTGTGCCATTTATTTATGCTATTTGAAAGTGAATTTATTGTTACGAGTTATTATCCGTAATTATACGCCCATGGACGACGAGGCGGCATGGCATTTCACTACTTAAAAAGTCATTAAGTATTTTTTTTTGCCGTTCCAGTTGGGACTGCACGGAGTTTACTAAGTAGATTTTGAAAAAAAACGAAATATCCACGTGCTACAATTATCAAAAGAGTTAATGTCGATAGTTTTAAGTGTTCTTTCAAATATTTAAGCTTCACATATATGTGTTTAGCATAGATGTAAAGGCCTGGCCTTCCTGGCCTAGCGATGAATCGCCGACTGACTGATCTCAAACTCAATAAGTCAATAACTCAAGTTATATTGGTGCACAGTACAGACAATTCCCAGAAAGATTATCGTTGTAGGAACCGGAAGGTATTTAGCACTTTGGCTACATTAATACAACTGTATTAATTATCAATTAGTGTATACCGCTATTAGGTGCATGTATACCTACGTAGGTACCTACATGAAAGTTCGCCGGTTAATAGAGCACTCCATAAGATTTCATTAACATCTCTATACATCTGCTTTTTACCGACCTTTATCGAGCTACGGGGGAAGTGCAATTTAACACGGTAAGATAAACAAGTAATCAGCAGTTTATATGGGAGTTTAATGGTACGTTAGCTTACGTGGCAATAAAAAAAGTTGTAAATTGTACAACATTTTATTTATAGTTAGTAATTCTATCATAAATAAGAGACTGTGTAATTAACATTTATCAACGCCGTAAGTTGAGCAGTAAAAATTTCTTCTGGAATTACCTTTCCAAAAAGGTTAACTACTGAGCGACTTTTTACGACATAGAAGTTACTTTTAGGATCATTACATCATCGTTTACGATAAGATTAATTTTGTGAACAATATTATTAATATGGTACAAGTTAGGAGGTGAAACTTTGTGCGAAACTATGCAGTAAACAAGGAAATTTTAAAGGAGACGTGGATCGTTGTCGTCATTTTGGTGAAAGTACAGGTAAGGTTGCTGGTAAAAGGAAATTTCAAAATATAGTAAATCCTTCATTACTTTTTTTACGTATTATACTTTGAACAATACTATTAATTTTGTGCCAGTTAAGAAATAAGACCGTGTCATTTTGAAAACAAATCTATTGTAATTATTAGTGAATTGAGGAAGGTTTGGAAGAAGTGGGACATTGGCATATGTTAATTTGGTGAAAGCACATTTTGCGCGTGGTCTTTTTCTTTTACGTCGAGAGAAATTTACAAATAAGTAAACATATCATTAAATGTTATTATTATTGTCCCATTTCTCAACATACAAGTTGGTGCGGTTATTAACTTTGTCATCTATCTAGCTGAGAAAGTAATTCAACTCCTCTCAACTAGCCTAGAAACTTTCGGACTATATGGCACGTTTGTAACAATACTGCGCGTTGGCCTAGATTTACAATGTTATTGGGAAGTCCAATCTTGTCTAGATTTGCAAGAAAATTTTTACTGATTATACCTTCAGCTGATATAACAAATGGAATGATAGCGATACTGCGGAGTTTCCATTGAGCTTTGAGATCATATGCCAGGTTTTCGTACTTCGTTGCTTTTTCACCCTCAGTTTTTTTTACATTGTGCGACAACGGTAGTGCTATATCAAGGACGATTCCAGTTTGTTCTCTCTTGTTTATCAGTATGATATCCGGTCTGTTGTAATCCACACTCCGATCAGTTGTTATAACTCTGTCCCAGTATAACAGATGGTCGTTCGTTTCCAAGACTGGAGAGGGGTCGTATTTATAGTACGGTGGGGGTGGAGCATCAAGAAGGTTGTGCTTGATTGCCAGTTGTTGATGGATTATTTTGGCGAGTTGGTTATGCCGCCCTAAATATGCACTTTCTGCTAGCATGGGGCATCCCGCCATTATATGCTCAATTGTTTCACCTGAGGCCCCACACTTCCGACATTTGTCAATGACATTTAGCTTCAGGCAGTGTTTTTCGTAGTTCCTTGTTCTTACTACTCGGTCTTGAATGGCCATTAAGAATCCTTCCGTTTCCGGGTACAGCTGTCTTTCATGGAGCCATCGTAGAGAAGCGTTCTTGTCAACATTCTCTAGGTGTAACAATTTGGGGTATCTTCCATGGAGGGGCTGTTCTTGCCAAGCATTCAGATTCTCTTGCATTGACACAATATCGCTTTGGTAGTTATGTTGAGACAAATTGAGAGGTGTGTAGCCCTTGTCTTCGCTCACTACTACTTTTAGTATTTCACTCTCAGATGTTTGGAAATGTTGTCTCATGTTTTCTTCTTGTTTTAAACATAAGTTTTTTATGTTGAGTAGGCCTCTGCCTCCCTTATTATTATTATTATTATTATTATTATTATTATTACTATTATTACTGTTTCTGAACGATGTGAATTATACACTTACCGTTAAAATGTGACTGTCATTCTAAAAACATATATATTGAATTCTGATTAAAGTTTAAAAAAGATGTAAGAGGTGAATCGTCAGCCAAACCCAATTTTGGTAGAACTGCAGTCTCTGCTCTGTGGAATACAGCCGATTTTTTTGACGTCGGCAAGAGTAGTTGTTATATTAATCATAAATAACCCTATTATTTTATTATTATACTTTTGAGCAATGTTACTAATGCAGCACAAGTTGAGGTGAAAATAAACCTATTAGAACCAGCAAATTCTGAAGGTAACTGGGAGGACGTCGAACACTGGCAATAGTTATTTTTGTGCAGTTTGTGAATAAAGTCGATTTCCATTAACGTCGGTTAGAAAATAGAAATAGAGGAAAATCTTCAGAATATTCTCCTCGTCTGTCAATTGCAAATTTTAATTGATTTAACATAACATCATTCAGCGCCTGTCGAAAACATTTAATCACGTTCACGACGTGTGAGTATATTAGATTTATTGAACGAACAAGGCACGTGCCACTAAACATCCCATACATACATAACTGAACAATTTAGGAGTTAATTTTATTTCAGAACAAACCGAAGTTAATACAACAATTGCCTTCTTTTTGCACGTAATACGTTTTAATTGCATAATATTGGCACCTAGATATACCTACACTGTATGCGCTTTTGTAGTTAAGGCATATTACATATTATATTTATATTATATATTTATCTTTATACTTTATATTTATTTTTCATTGATCATTGATCTTCATTTATTTATCTTTATTAGATACATTCTCAAACAGAAACCCCTGCACGACCTTCATCTCTACAAAGGACGTATTGCAATGCCACATAAGCGCTTAATACCGATGAAGAAACCACAAAACCCTGAAAGCTTTTTCGTAATTTATAGGCCAATAGAACGTCAAAGTTGCTTTATCGATGGTCGAAGAAAAGGACATATTCTTGGTGTTCTCATGTATGCCCTTTAACTGAGATTGCGGTACTTATATGTAAATCAAACTTAATATGGAAACGGGTACGTGAGTGTAAAGTGAAGACCGGATGGATGGGACAAATGATACAAATGGTATACAAATACAATAAAAATACAAAATTGTCGCATTACATAACGACTAAAATATTTTCACAGCGAGAAACATTTCTGCATTAATTAAATGCAAGATGATTTAAAGCTTTATATTTCTTAACTTCACGATAAAAACTAAACCTGCAGGGCGAGGTTTTACATGTTACCAGGTATCGATACAATGCTCTATAATGTGGAAACGTGAACACAAAAAAGTTGAGACTTTTAAAATTGAAACTCCTAGAGAATTCAACTGCTCTAAAATCGTATTTTTCAAATGTTACTTTGCTCAAAATACAAGTTTCTAGGGAAGCAATTATTGCTTAACTATCTTTTACGAGAGTTTAATAATTATGTCAATTATTTTTAATTTCATATTACGAGTACTTCATACCTTGGTAGGTTCTTTCCTAATACTTTATTAGTAGACGTAAATCATAAAAATTATGTAAATTATAATCATCGCTCAGTGAAGACAAGTTACTTTAAAAAGATAAAAGCAATTCGGATAAAGAGCACCCTCAGCAAATACACCATGTATATGTCGACTGCTTTTTTAAAATTATAAGTGATAACTGACTCTCCTAAAATTGTTATTGTTAAAAATTAGTGGAATATAATAACCCGTTGGCCATCTGTATGACGACAATGGAGAAATACTTAAAAATCCACAAATATTATTAGCTATTCATTACGTTTTGTTAAGTTAACGTGTCGGTTTTTATTTGATTTAAAAATTACTATATTAATTTTTTTGAGCAAAATTTGTGTAGAGTAATTTACAGTCGAGAAATTAATTTTCGAACAATTGATTCGAGTAATGTACTTAGAACCATAAAAGGTGTATGCTTTTTTCATAGTAAGGAAAACCGGGGTTGGTTGGGCACAAGGGCAGGTTGGTGCGTCTGTGCCATTTATTCATGAAGTGTGTACTAGATGACGTCCTAATACAGTTTGGAAGTTAACTGTTAAACACAATTGCTGTCGTCCCACACAGAGAATTGCTGTGCGGTTTTTCTGCACAACACAATTATAGTGCATTCGATTCTCGATTTAGTAAGTAAAATTTTCAATTTTGAAAGTGTTGAAATATTTTATTTCCAGTTAAATTTTCAGTCTGATAGTGTGCTATAAAAGTTCATACAATTTGCTGCATTTCACCATGAATTTGTTTCATCTAATACGTATTTTAATAGCGTCTGTGGCACTTTGGGAGCTAATGGCCGCTACGAGTATGATGGATACAAATATTACGGAGCAGGTGTGTACCTTATCTAACCAACCCCACGATAATTTAAACTTGTAAACACCAAAATGGTTACTGTCTCTATATCTACCATGGTGTTTTCATCAATTAGGCTGAAGTGTTCCCTGCTGGACGTAGGCCTCCCTCAAATCTTTCCACCCTTCTCGGTCCTGTGCCACTTGGATCCAGTTTCTTTTAAATCTCTTGAAGTCGCCTGACCATCTTATCGGAGGTCTGCCCCTGCTTCTGAGAGCATCCTGTTTTGGCCGCCATTCTAGTATTCGCTTGGTCCATCTATCATCCGTTCTTCTGACAATATGTCCAGCCCAGTCACATTTACGTTTTTAAGCAAATATATGGCATCTGTTATTCTTGTATGCTGTTTTATTACTGTAATGGGTATCTTGTCTCTTAGGGATGTACCTAGCATTGACCTTTCCATAGCTCGCTGGGCTACACGAATTTTTTCTATGGACTTTTTCGTCAGTGTAAGTTACTTTGCACGATATATAAGTACTGGCATAACACACTGATGGAACACCTTCCTCTTTAAGCACATTGGTAGATTTGGTTTTAACACATGTCTCAGTTGGCCGAATGGTGCCGATATTAGTCCAATTATTCTCTGGATCTCGTGTGTCTGATCGTCGCCGCTAATTGGTATTTCATGTCCCAGATATTTATATGAATATACTTGTTCTATATTTGCCCCGTCCACCGAAACATTGCCACTAATAACTAGGTTGGTCATTAGTTTTATTTTTGAATAATTTATGGGTAGTCCAATTTGATCTGACGCCTGTTTAAGTGTTTCTAAAATATTTTGTGTTTCGTCACTTTGTTTGTAATCAGCACTAGGTCATCAGCAAAACGTAGATTATTGAGCATCTCCCCGTTTATATTAATACCCATTTCTTCCCTGCTTAGTCATTTGAACATATATTCTAATAGTGGAATAAACAACGGTTTTCCATGAAAAAGTTTTTCAGGAAGTGAATTTCTAGTCTCTTATGTTTTCGATAGACCTGGACCCAAAAATATTCATTCTAATAATCAAATTTCAAACATACCTACTTCAATCCATTCGATGGAATTTAAATAGAGATGCTTTTGGTAATCCCCAACACGGATGCACTAAAGACCCATCTCCACAAAAATTTACAATCTTTACCAAAAGCAGGAGATAACAAGTTGAAGAGAAATGGACGTAAGAAAAAAAAGTCTGCAATCTTGACAGATACTCTCATAAAGAATAAATTAGAAAACACAAAAAAAACAACTGGGCTAGATCTGCAACAATAAATGTATTCAGCACCCTGCAAAGAAGGGTGCTGAACAAGAAGAACAAAAAGTAACGAAAATAGTAACGATGAAGCATTTTGTCTAGCCTGTAGTCTGTAACAGTTTTTAATAACACTCAACCAAATAGTACATGTATCAACCTACACCTAGTATGAGGACAACTGGTATATTTGTGGGCATACACGTAATCCTATTTTTATGAATTAGAATTTACCCCATTTTTATTTTACTTAACAGATTAATGGGCCACAACATTGGTTATTTGATTTGACATTAATGTTGCCCGCAAAAATTGAGCTATTAAAATACAAAAGACGTACCAACTGTTCCCGGTCTCCCCTACTTATTTTTTGGAAATCCTGTTTGGTTATTAATCATGACTGCTTTGCAATCATAAAATTGGCTTTGTTCCCTTTAATATTGAATGCACAACATTTTCTGTTGAATCTGGAATAATTTCATTTCAAGCCTTTTACTGTTCATTATCAGAAACCTTTTTTTTAAATTAAATACTGCCGTGTTTGTCCCTATTTTATTTTACAGGAGTTATATTACGATTGAATCCAATTCAATAAAATATCTGAAAATAAGTCTTTGTTTTGTTTTGTACCTCAAAGGAAATGGTTTATTTCGTTGCATTTGCCGTTCCTTTGTAACGTAGTTCCGTTTCCTGTAAGTCATTAAAACGCTTTTTTCGGTCGATTTAAAAAAAGGTTTGTTCCTGCAGTAGGTTCATGATAGGTACGAAACTAGTTTCTGACTTTTTACTGCGCCTGTTCTGCCGTGGACTGGTTCCTAACTGATTAGCAACCGAAACGCTGTGGGAACGTGAAATTAGCGTTTACATCATGTTTGTATGTAAGACATAACGTTACTTTTTGAAATCTCTGTTTGGGTTTGTAAAGTTTATAATTATTTTGTAATTCGTAATCAATTTGTAATCTGTAACCAGGGCTTTGAACCAGGGAGAGTGAAAATGGCTGGAACTTCACAAGGTAAAGATAATCTATATTTTGAGTGCAATAATCTCTGTGTTTGTCTCTTTTTACAGATTTGTTGGGAGTTCTGAGCGTGATAGAAGAAAATACGGCAATGACTCCAGAGTATGTTCATTGGAATAGGAATTCTACGCTAACATTTTTACATCTGTATAAAGAATATAAAAATTAGGTCGGCACATCTGAAATAAAAACCTTAAAACGATTGTGGATGTTACTATCCAGTATAATGAGGTCCAAGTACAGTATAGATGTGTCTGCCTCGCAATGTGAAAATAGATGGAGAGTTCTCGAAAGGAGTTACAAGAAAGTGACAAATAACACTAAGAAAAGTGGAAGAGGCAGGATAAAAATGGTGAATTCGAAAAGGAGTTGGAGGAGATTATGGGGCACAAAAAGAGCATCGTACCACAACTATTGTTATCGTCCGAAGATGTGGATAAAGCGTCAAGACGTGACTCGTCAACAAAAGATTTAGAAAATTTAGCTTTCCCCGAAAGGCACGAAATTGAAAATAAAACCCTAACACCAATGTCAACACATTCCAACATGGGTGCATCTATAGAGGGAAATACACCAAACCTTTTATGTAAACCACAAGCAGTGAAGAGGAAACGAATGAGAGTAGTATCTTCAAAAAGCGATTCATTGGAAAAGTGAAGAAATCAGAAGCTGAATTGTCATAATGAGAGGTTAGAGATAGAAAAAGAAAAATTGGCAAAAAGGAAAAGAAGGAATAATTTGATTGAGGAAAGAAATAAACTGTTAAAGATGTATATTGAAAAAAATGTTAATTTACCCGTATCACTGTGATTCGGTACCATTTAATTAAGTGCAATAGTTATTTCCTATATAGTTGCTTCCTTATAGATTTTTTTTTGTTAACAGTTTTTCCCTATATGATAGAGTTTATGTTACTTGTTTGTTTTTAAAGTAATATGTTGTGTTTATGTTAAATGTTTGTTTTGTTTCTTGTGTGCAATAAGATTTCTTTATTTTGGGTAACATAAAATAGGCAATTGTGTTATGAAAAAGTTAGGGTTATAGGACAATAAAAGAATAGCAACAATTTATATATTTTTTAAAACTCTATTTCCAACAATTACAAATAAACCAATTAAGACACTGGATTTACACTTGTAATTCTAATTACAAATGTTAAAGAGTTATAAAATAATTCAAAACATAATTCTATGGTAAGTTGTTCATCAGTTCATTCCTAAATAAAACACCATTCACATCATCTCTATCTACCTCATGGTCCAGTATACCTACATTATCTTGAACCCTTGAAATAGGATTCTCAATATTTTTAAATTCTACATTGTCATCTATCGCCAGGTTATGAAGCACACAACATGCTCGAAAGAAATGGACGATACTATTAATGTTTCTTAATTTAATGTAGTACAGTTGTCTGAACTTTTGATTCAGAATACCGAAGCAATGCTCAATGACATATCTATTGCTCGATAATCTTGTATTGAATTCCTTTTGGGCTCTTGTTAAATGGCCCCTATCTCTGAATGGAGTTATCAAATGTCGTTTACATGGATAACCACTGTCTCCCAAAATAAAATAATTTCCTCCATTTTTCTGCTAAACTCTTGGCAAGGGGGGATGTTCGGAAAACTCGACTGTCGTGCACAGAACCTGGAAAGCATATGAAGACGTCTCTAATTCTTCTAGAATTGTCACATACAGCTTGCATCTACAGTAGAATACACATTAATATTTAAATTTACGACAAATTATTTGACTTACGTGTATGGAAAAGTATTTCTTTCTATTGTAGTACGACTCAGGATCTACTTTAGGTTTATCAATCCGTATGTAACCCATCATTGCTCCAATTACTCCTGGGAATCCTCTCTCGGTAAAACGCTTCAATTTCCTCCTTTTCTTCTGGAGTGGGCCATTTTATCACTCGTGACGAAAGATTACTTAGAAAGTAGCTAATTTTCCTTACTATTCTAAACAAAGAACTAATCGATATGTTAAACCGATCTGCAACGTCCGGAAAGATGCAGTTGGGTGGCCAGCGAACCATAAAAATATTAACATTTGCTTATAAGCGTCTAATTTGCCATTACTTCCACTGTGGTAGTTCACCATATCGGAATTTTTGTACTGTTCCACAATTTTGGTCACGATTTGTCTACTTATGTTCTGAAATGTTCTACAAACTCCTGATCGTTATATTCGGGGATCGTTTCCTCGAAATAATTTTCGTTTTTTGGCCTTTTCCTGCTTTGGAATTCTTCATCATCAGATGAATCGGACCACTCTGGCCACTCATCGTTGGAACTTGATGTCGACGATATATCGGTCATGGTGATAAAAAACAAGTTTTACACTAAACTTGATGCTTTTTTACTTTTGTGTCGATTTTCCATTCGCGGCCCACAAATATCAGCAACTTTGGAGGTTAAGTACAACGTACAACACCTAAATTGGCATAAATGCGCAAACTCTGCACACCGTCACAAATCAGTTAGCAACCGAGTACATTTCTTGCTGAAACGTAGGACTTTTGGATATAAATGTCAGAATCCACAAACTGGTAACTGCTGGAACGCGATATTTGTTACACGCATGCGTCTGATCGTTTCTGATGAGTTACAAACTCTGCTGGAACAAACCTAAAACTAACGATAAAATCGACGGCTGGAGTGAGTGGCAACTGTTTGAATTCGGCTAAAGTCTCTATGGATGTTGCAATAAGTGCCGTTTAGTCCCAATATATGTACGTACGTCGATTTGTCACATAATTCTAGGTTTTTCTGCCTTGCCATCGATTAACTCCTACCTAAGGTACTTACACATTTATTCAGTGCTTCCTTATAAAAAAAATTTAAAAGTCTGCGTCGGAGCAGACGGTGGAAGTGAAACTTCTTTGGCCATATGCACACACATATACGCACACACATATACACACAGAGAGACCGGATATACAAATGAAATATTTATAGAGATTTTTTTATAGTTATTCGTATATTTCTTCATTAATCATGTATAAAGGTAATTTTTGATATAGAAGTAACTTTAGTATTATATTAAACACCTATATATTATCATTATCAGTAATTTCTTCTATAATCATTATTTCATCATGGTCATTTCGTGGTTGGTCATTAGTCATTAGAAATCGTACCGTATTCCAGAAAAGACACAATCGGCTTATGGTAACTAAAGTAACTAACAAATATTCTAGATTCAAACTTTTCAAGATATCTACTAAGTATTTTTAAAAACTTCCTCCCAAAGCCAGAACATGTACAAGAACGTATACGGAAACATATAGAAAAACGTTATAGGTATTTCATTGCTGCCAGAATGCGCGTAAAGCGCATTCCACTTCCATCGGGGTACGGTTTTTCAAATAAATCATTGCCATAAAGTTTGAACAAAAACCAACCAAGTTATTGTAAATGTTTATAAGCTAAAAAACCTATAATATTTGTTAAGCCTTTTTTATAAATAAACAATAAAAAAATATTGTTTTTTACATAGAATGTTAACATACATCTTTACGAAGAGAATGAGCCCAAATTTGTTAAGATTCATTTAGAAAAACCGAAACTGACTGGATAGGACTTTGACTTAGAAAATGTTTCTTCAAGAAGCGGGATAAACAAATAGAATTTTGCAAAAACTACTCGACCGATCGAGGATCGAGCCCATCTTTTGTACATTTATAAAGTACGTCAGAAATCACTAAATATAACCATTTCACGTAATTTGAACAACTAATTAAAAAGTTATTAACAATAAATTTAACGCTAATAATTACTAATAATAACTAAGATTATTAATATTACTTTAGTTATGTGCGGTTCAAGTTAACAACGACTACAAATTAAATTGGAAGCACTACTTTTTTTGTTATTTAATTAAATACAGTGCAATGTTTTATGTATAAAAAGATTTTATTATTAATAAACATAAATAATAATACATATTTATTAACGCAGACTTTTTCCCGTGCAAACCGTTGTTAAATAGGTTCGATTGAAAGAATCGAAGTGCCGCGTCTGTCTTGAACGGACTGTCTCCCCCACCCGGCCGTCCACTCGGTGTGTCACGATTCGCCGACCTGGGCGCTCTCCGGTGTTGCCACGTGTCCGCTAGTAGCGCACGGAAACATCGGGTAACACTGTATTATTTTTTTCGGGTGCGCTCGGCTTCTTGAAATTAACACGGACACGCGGTAATAGTCGTGAGTGTGACGTCTCTGCGTTGCTTGACGGGGGAAACATTTCTCTTCGATTTGGCGATTTTGGCGATGGCTCAGTTCGCGGGCGCGATGGAAGAGGTACACTTTACGCGCATTCTGGCAACACCGCTTTTTTCTTATCACGCGTGACGCGGTTTTTCGACAAACACCCCATCCCAATGTATACAACGTGCGCAAAGAAGTTTCACTTCAATAACCAATTTTCGTGTGACGGGCGAAATCGTAAACTTATTATTTCTTCCGCCATTAATCATTTGTTGTCGCGGGGAAGAATAAAAGAAACGAAATAAATTTACACCTCCACCTTGGTAATGTCCCGGAGGTTTTGCTGCAGCTCTTGTGGATACGCTTCGGTTTTTTTTGACAAACGGCCCTACATTCGCTTACCTACCACCTCTGGGAATCCCACGACGCTGAGCATCGCGATTTCATTTGTATTCCAATTAGAGTGCAATTTTTGCCAGCGAAAGTGAGTTATGAAAATTGTTTTTTCCTTGTTGGGTTAGAATAAAATCTTTAATTTGGAGGAAGCAAGAACTTTAAGGTTGCCGAGCATTTGAGAACCGGCGAAAAACTCGGGAACTGTTACAATGTCCAGACTTTTCCTTCGATTATAAAGAAATTCTTATCAGTAAAAAGAATTTTAATTAAAAGTCGTATCAAATTAGACGTAAATTAGTTTCGTAATTTGAAATTTCTCTTCAAGCACCCCAATTTAACAATAGCGAAAAATAACCTCACGATTATTCCATCCCAAACTTCAAAAATAATTTTGGTCAGTCGCAGTTGTTCGTGTTTCACACGAAATTATCCAGAAGAGATTTTTTGCTAAACTGTTATTTATCAGACCTATCAAAGCAAAACCTAATTGACAAGAAGGACGAGAACTCGAAAATAGGAGGTTGATGAAATGTTCTCTTTCGTATATAAATCGAATTGGCGTCCGGTGAGACAACTGGTGAATTCATATTTGAAAAGATTGTTAGAGACAAGCCAAAGTACAAAGTGCTGGAAATTTCCACAAATATAACGAAAGAAATGTAATGATTCGATTTGAAGTGATGAAGGGTGAAGAAGGCGAAACAGGAGAAACTTAGATTTTACAAAAATTTTTGCTACCGATGACAAAATTAATTAGAACTCCTTAAAATTATTCCGCCATCGTTAAATGGGTGACTAAATCATTTTGAATGCACAAATTACTATTTGAAACCGAAATATGTTTTGTGGTATTTGCGCTAATATTGAAGATAAAGTAGATTATTCATGAAATTACTAAAACCGTCATTTTTTTTTGAATGGTATCTATTTGACTTTTTATGTTATCACAATTTACGCCACTGCTCCAATACTCTCTTTTTGGATGACGAACATAAGTATGTATGTACGTATATTACGTATCGATGTTATTAAATTCATACAAAATCGTCCTCCCCCTAATCTTTGCTTACCCCGAACTTATATCCGGTTTTCGATTAACCTAATTCATAAAAAAATTGAAATGCATAAATCTTTCAGGTTGCCTCGAGCTATTTTTGTTCGGGTACATAACATAAACAAAAACCTCTCTCGATTTTGTTATAATCTCCAGAGGGAAACCCAAAAACCATTTCCTGATACTATCTGCTTTTATGGAGGTACAAATTATTTAAATTGCCCACAGATATTTTGTCCTTTACTACCTCTGTGTATGTGCGGAACGTCCCTTCAGTTTATCACGATACGAACCCCGTGAATTTTGATTTTTAGCCTACACGTGGAATGCTCGATTATAAAACATCTACGAAATGTTTGAGGATATAACGGAAATGTGGTTTCTGTGACAGAATTGAAAAAAAAAATTCAAATATCGTTTGTTATTAGGTACATTGGGTAAATTTCGACCTTGGCCATGGAAACACTCCTACGTAAACGAAGATGGCGGTATTTCAACAAAAATAACTATAAGAAAATCGAATGAGAAACAAAGTATTTGAAATATAAACTACATCATTTATGTTACATATATTTTACGATAGGATTGAATGGTGACTGGTTTCAGCCAACTGGTCATTATCAGTCCTAAAGGACCTCTATCAAGAGTTACATTACTATACACAGTAATAAAATAGAGGTATAATAAACATATCTTAAAGAGGTTCTAGAAACACATTGAAATCATTTTTAAAACACTGTGGAATTCGTCACATTATTCAAAACTGTTTCAATTAAAAGTTGTAGCCATTATAGTTAGGTCAGGTTAAATCTGAAAAACTGAAAATTCACAAAAGTAGAGGGCCCCTCGCAGAAGATCAGTTAAGATAACGATAACGGCAATCAATAAGAATTGAATTGTAACCCTTACCCTTTACCCTTAACAGATTATAATGAAATTTATGTGATCCCGAGTTTTTAGGGGAACCAGCATACCTACATGCAAATTTCAACTTTCCACTATTTGTAGTTTGTAGTTTCTGTGAAAACGTTGACCATATACATACATACACATACACGCGCGCGCGTGTGTGTGTGTGTGTGTGTGTGTGTGTGTGTGTGTGTGTGTGTGTGTGTGTGTGTGTGTGTGTGTGTGTGTGTGTGTGTGTGTGTGTGTGTGTGTGTGTGTGTGTGTGTGTGTGTGTGTGTGTGTGTGTGTGTGTGTGTGTGTGTGTGTGTGTGTGTGTGTGTGTGTGTGTGTGTGTGTGTGTGTGTGTGTGTGTGTGTGTGTGTGTGTGTGTGTGTGTGTGTGTGTGTGTGTGTGTGTGTGTGTGTGTGTGTGTGTGTGTGTGTGTGTGTGTGTGTGTGTGTGTGTGTGTGTGTGTGTGTGTGTGTGTGTGTGTGTGTGTGTGTGTGTGTGTGTGTGTGTGTGTGTGTGTGTGTGTGTGTGTGTGTGTGTGTGTGTGTGTGTGTGTGTGTGTGTGTGTGTGTGTGTGTGTGTGTGTGTGTGTGTGTGTGTGTGTGTGTGTGTGTGTGTGTGTGTGTGTGTGTGTGTGTGTGTGTGTGTGTGTGTGTGTGTGTGTGTGTGTGTGTGTGTGTGTGTGTGTGTGTGTGTGTGTGTGTGTGTGTGTGTGTGTGTGTGTGTGTGTGTGTGTGTGTGTGTGTGTGTGTGTGTGTGTGTGTGTGTGTGTGTGTGTGTGTGTGTGTGTGTGTGTGTGTGTGTGTGTGTGTGTGTGTGTGTGTGTGTGTGTGTGTGTGTGTGTGTGTGTGTGTGTGTGTGTGTGTGTGTGTGTGTGTGTGTGTGTGTGTGTGTGTGTGTGTGTGTGTGTGTGTGTGTGTGTGTGTGTGTGTGTGTGTGTGTGTGTGTGTGTGTGTGTGTGTGTGTGTGTGTGTGTGTGTGTGTGTGTGTGTGTGTGTGTGTGTGTGTGTGTGTGTGTGTGTGTGTGTGTGTGTGTGTGTGTGTGTGTGTGTGTGTGTGTGTGTGTGTGTGTGTGTGTGTGTGTGTGTGTGTGTGTGTGTGTGTGTGTGTGTGTGTGTGTGTGTGTGTGTGTGTGTGTGTGTGTGTGTGTGTGTGTGTGTGTGTGTGTGTGTGTGTGTGTGTGTGTGTGTGTGTGTGTGTGTGTGTGTGTGTGTGTGTGTGTGTGTGTGTGTGTGTGTGTGTGTGTGTGTGTGTGTGTGTGTGTGTGTGTGTGTGTGTGTGTGTGTGTGTGTGTGTGTGTGTGTGTGTGTGTGTGTGTGTGTGTGTGTGTGTGTGTGTGTGTGTGTGTGTGTGTGTGTGTGTGTGTGTGTGTGTGTGTGTGTGTGTGTGTGTGTGTGTGTGTGTGTGTGTGTGTGTGTGTGTGTGTGTGTGTGTGTGTGTGTGTGTGTGTGTGTGTGTGTGTGTGTGTGTGTGTGTGTGTGTGTGTGTGTGTGTGTGTGTGTGTGTGTGTGTGTGTGTGTGTGTGTGTGTGTGTGTGTGTGTGTGTGTGTGTGTGTGTGTGTGTGTGTGTGTGTGTGTGTGTGTGTGTGTGTGTGTGTGTGTGTGTGTGTGTGTGTGTGTGTGTGTGTGTGTGTGTGTGTGTGTGTGTGTGTGTGTGTGTGTGTGTGTGTGTGTGTGTGTGTGTGTGTGTGTGTGTGTGTGTGTGTGTGTGTGTGTGTGTGTGTGTGTGTGTGTGTGTGTGTGTGTGTGTGTGTGTGTGCGCGCGCGCGTGTGCGTGCGTGCGTGTACTGTACTGGCGTACAATTTTCTTTAAAACGGTTTTGGTGATTTATACCAAATCTCATAAACTTAAGTTAGCTGTTTAATGCCGATAGCTTTTATTTGAAACATTTTTATCTACAATTGCCCTAAAGGGCATTTTCTTAAGTCCATCGGTTTGTAGAGTAATTGTTCAGCCTAACTGATACATCTCCATCAAGTAGAGTTGTTTTTATTTATTCAAAGTAGATGATTGGATTCTTATTTCGAAGTATAGACATTGAAATTTGTTGTTTTTATATTACATAAGTACATAAATTTATTTATCGTTTCGATAAAGTTAGTTGTATTCAAAAATATTTCTCACAAACCTTTGTCATCTAACAAGCAACCAAAAGAAATATTTACTAATAAGAAAAAATGTTAATATTCAATATTAAATTCCTTTTATAAAACGGTGATAATGTTGCCATGAATACTTTGTCACTTTTTTTTATACTTTCACTCATTTCGAGAAAATGAGTTATTTTATTCATAGGAACACTTAGCAAAGATCGCCTAGATATTGTAGTGGTTTAGTGAATAAAGCACTAAACGAAATTGTATCAACCTTAAAAATATGATGAGTGGTGCGGTTTACTTTAATTATAATCGTAAAAAATAAATAAAAGAAGGAGTATCAAATATACGGTCTACAAATAAAACAAATTTGATTATTTTCGTGGCTTTACTCAATACATGTTGGTATGTTTATTTCTTCCCTTCAAACACATTTCTTATGTCATCTAATTTTCTTTGCGAATTCGAAAATAAACCAACTCAGAATAAATATCTCATTTCGTTAGAGCATTACAATTTTTAACTTCAACTCACTTCGTTCCAAAAAATTTCTTTTACTCTTTTCGACTCTCCTTTCCTCCAATCTTTCTGCAGTTAATTTTCCAGTCTAAACATTTAAAGTAAATATTAAAAAATGGGGAGAAGAAAGGAAAAATTTAAATTTTGCAAGTAAATTTATGAAAACTCCTAGTGGGGAAGGTACGCCCCCATCGTGTCGTTTACTCACCTTATTTAGCTTTGCAGACATTTTACCAATTAGACAACTTCAAAAGCAGGGATCGTCTCAAGGCAGCAAATTCATTCAATTCCGGGAAATTGCGACCCGGGAATATTCCCGCTAACGTGTACGTCCCAATAGGCTGGATTTCGACAGCAGGCAGTCTTGATATACTCGAGAGTCTTGGTAAAACTATTAGAGGAACATTTTGGAGGCTCGATGATGCCGGATAAAATGCTTTGTTCCCCGTAAGTTTATGGTAAGGAACAATATGCCGTCGATGGCACTTCCATTGTGGCACGTACGCGTGATGTGTTGGAAAAATATATATTTGTCCAGGCTTATTAATATCTGTTCAGGTATTTACTCAGTGAGAACACACTTTGTAATTATAACAAGTTGTAATGGTAACCACACGTTTCATTTGAGTTAAATGAGTACAAATTATTATGTAATATTTCTGTGCAAAACGTGTCGGATAAAGGGGTAAAATTTCCAACAATATCCCTTTAGTTTCAGCCGCAGTGTGTTTTTGGGTCGTTTTAATGGAATAGCCTTCCTTTTTTGCTTTCCCTGAAAAGGGGTGCTCTCAATCGCCCCCTACGATGTGATCATTATTGAAATGTAATCTAAATTACCGAAGATCCTTTGAAACGAAAAAACCTCGTTAAGTCCGGCGACGCGCGACGGCCTAGGGAAGATTTGCAAAACTCAATTATCTTTATCGAAAAGGACGATGGGAACAATAGTAATAATTCATGGCGAGGAATATCCACCGTCAACAGGTTGTAGGACATTTTTACAACTTAACGTAGAAAACGACCTTCATTAGGGCATCGTTAGACCGTTTTAGACATTACAAAATAACTGATAGCTGGCTTATGCAGATTTCGAGGATTCCGTGCTGTTGTAAATCCTCTGGCAGCTTTTTTCCTGTTCGTGGAGAGAAATGAATGACGGTGTTGATGAATATTCCTTTGATCACTTGTAACTATTTAAAACTTTGATGGTTATCTTCAGGAGGTAAATTTCTTGCAAAATCGAGGAAGACAAATTGAACACGACTGAGCACGATTATTGAATCGATAGCAAAAAAATATATTACTACAAGAATTCGATTCTGTCTCTATTGATTATAGAACTATCCCAGGTTGGTACGAGTTGTAGTAATCACTTAATAATTGGGGAGTTATTATAAATTAGCATTTAGAAACTTGTCCAAAATTCTTTTAAATTGATTCTGTCGTGAAAGGCGTTTACTGTAATTTGGATCATGACACATAGTAAATAGTTAATAAAAACTGTTCAATATTTTTACGCGATTTTAAAAATTTGCCATCGTGAAATTTACTTCTCCTTGTACCCCTTCTATCTGAATAATTGTTAAATTAGGCAACTTTGTCAAAAAGGCTATGAGAGTATTAGCTTCAAATGCGGAGGTACTTACGAATCCAAATCTTGTAAATCTGATCATCGTTCTTATGTAAATTGTGTTGGGTATAATAAAAGATCTGAAACTAGTTTGTAAGCTTAGAATTAAGGGGCGTATAGCCCAATTACTTCAAAAGACCTATTTGCGGCTAAGAGCATTTGAAGGGTCCAGGGGAAAAGCCGGCTAAGTCACAAATTCACAGTTTTGAGATAATCGTGTTTTAAACCTTTAATCTAATATATTTCACTAAGTGTGTATCGTGTGACCATAACAAGCTAAGAACGAAAACTTATATATATTTAATTCTATTTTCTAAAATTCTGGGGGTTCAGGGTGACAGGATGTATGCGCAATTCAATTTTTTATCTAGAATGTCTGTGACTTAACGAGTTTTTCCCCTGTTGCATAATAAATGGTTTTCAAATAAAAAAATTTATTTGCAGAATACGTATTATTGACGAGTTTAAACCGGGAAATTAACATAACCTTAGTTCATCTTGACTGCTGGCAGTCTTGGATTGTCGCTTCCTTACATAGAATTGTTGAGCACGCTTTTTGTATACATCATTTTCTGTTCGCAAACGAATGGCTTCTGTGCTAAGAATAGCCTTTTGTTTGTCATCAGCCTTCTGGATATCATTTTGCAAACACCTTAATTTGGCCAAAAACGAATCACACTCGCTACATGTATCTGTTCTTGGGTAATCAAAAGATATGTTGAAATTTCTTGTGAAAATGGTTCTGTAAGTTTCATATGACGCAACACAATTTGGATACCTATTCTTGAACATAGAACACATCTTTTTCAAATCCAGTTCTTCCGGTAGGTAGATCTTTGTATATCTTTGGTACTATAATGACTAGCACGTCCTTTGAAAGAAGCAATGTGATCCATTATATTTTGAGTAGTACTAAGAGGTAACTTCTTTGGACGGTTCGTATGAGATCCTCTTCTGTCTTTTGGGGCAGTTCCAGTTTCCTTTAGGGCCTCCACCAAATGCTCGATTTTTCCTTTTGTGATTCCGTGCAAAGCAATGAATTCCTGGCGACAAACCTCCTCTTCCACGGTTACATCGTTAAGTAAATATCTTACTTTGTAAGTGACGACACAATCTCTCAACGACGCTAGTTCTTCATTTTTCCTGGGTCGCCTTCGCTGTACAGGAACAAGACTCATTAGGCCACATAAGTACAAGTTCTGTTCCGGTGATTCCCATCTCGGCACAAGAAGCAGGTAAACGATAAAATTATACCCCAACTCGGCATACATCTAGGCAGGTACTCGATTCTACAGCGCCCATCTCGGCATAGGGTGATCCTTGCCCCCTTGCGTTTCCAACGTACTTTCGAGCGTATTACATGACGTTCACTCGCATATGGTGTGCTGCGTATACTAGGTTTCTCAAATATTATGAATTTTGCGCAACAGTCAAGTACCATTATTATCGACAATACCGTATTATCAAGAAGGTGCCTCCCTAGATTTATGCAGAGTTATTGAGATATTATTGTAGTGTGTACCTGCTCGATCCGTTGTGCCGAGATGGGTTATTAGAAATGGACCGACAAGGTGTCGTAAAATTGACCGCAATAAAATGTGCCGAGATGGGATACACCCGTTCTGTTCATCTACTAACGATGAGTTATTAAAATTTTGCAAAAGTTTCTGTTTCGCAGCGGACGGTATTTTCTCAGCGCATTTTAACCGTTTGCACGCACATTCATCACCCAACTCATGAGTTTGCAGACGCAGGTTTTTGTTTACTTCCTTCATTCTACCATAAGTCTTCCTCTTCTTGGTTCTTCTTTCGTGCACTTCACCAGCAGCATCGCTTGCACTTCCACTGCCATCCACATCCATTTTATTATTACTTATTGACAAATTTATAATAACTACGCGTATACTGCGAGCACAGGTCTAATCATGAAGACAAACAAGAAAAAACACGCAACGGAGCTGATACGTATTACATGGACTTAGCTTATTTTTCGCCAGTACCGCTCAGACTTAGCCCGTTTTTCCCCACATGAATTCTGATTTCGGCTTTATCTTGTGACCTATCCATTTATTCCCCAGTTTGAATATACGGATGGAAAGAGCTGGCACTTCATTACTAGATGGCGTGTCATGTTTAATAACAAAATTATTGGACTTGGCCAGTTTTTCCCCTGGACCCCTCATTTAATGCAAATAAGCATATGCCTAATTTTAATACCAAAAAGAATTTATGTGAAAGTTTAGTGCTTTCAGCTTTAAATTATAGTAATATTTTATATTTTCTTATCTTTGATGAAGCAAATATAAATCGGCTGCAAGTGGTCCAAAATAATTGTGATCGCTTCATATGCGGTTTAAGGAAGTTTGATCATGAATCTTCCAAGTTCCCTCTAATAAACTGGTAGAAGTTTAATCGCTTGGTAAAGTACCACTATTTAATATTCATAGAAAAAAAAATGTGTCGTGTCGTCCTAAGTATTTGTTAGATCAACTAAACTTGTCGTATGAAATTCACAATAGTCATTTAGGTAATGTAGAAAATATTAGCTTACCCCCATAGGAACCTGTTTTGATTAAACGTAGCTTATCTACAGTGCAATGAATTGATTCAGAATTTAAAACTACAACTTTTAATATTTTTCTTATACGGAGGATAATAATATCCTCCGTATTTATGTATTAATGTATATTATACAGTAATACATTTATTATATTAAATATATTATTACATATTAAATTATTTGCTATTAACGATATTATACATTAAACAAATTTACAATCAAAACTCTAATTCAAATAGTCTTCAATTGGTCACTGCATGTTGACTATGTCCACTGTTCACCTATTTTTCTGAGGTGGTATTAATTTACTGTTAATGATACTGAAATATCACTGACAGTTACATTAGATTTTCGTTTTACATCAAACGATTCGGCAGTGTAATTTGTAGTCAACTTTGATTTAGAGCCCAAATAACCGGCAATGAGAATTCAGTTTAATCCACGTTAAATCAAATATCACCAGGCACACTAATTAAAGACTCGTTTGATCATGCGATAATTTGAGTTGTAAAAATTTTTTGTTTACTTAGCTTCAACAATTTTTATCTTCATATAATATATATTTAAATTATTTAGACTTAAATAATGAATGTTTACCATTAGTCAATCAAAGGGATAGTCACGATTCTAAAATAGCGGAAAAAATCTGCTCACCGTGTTTAATTCACCAGATAATAGTGCGGAAATTCCTCTGAGTTTTAATGAACTGTTGGTAAACACACAAAATGAAAAAGCTCCCACCGGGCGGGATTCAATCTGCAAAGTTTTTTGGTGGGTTTTGGTAGCCTCTTTATTTTGTTCTCTTCAACTTTTATAATGATGTCAAAGCCAAGTCCATTGTTGATAAAAAACAATGGTAATGCTTTTGCTTTCTTTTTCACAAGAGAACGAATGTTTTTCAATTAGAGCTTAGAATTAAATTAAACATGACACAACAAAGCGGTGTTGCACTGTATATGTTTGTTCTTTCTTTATGCGTCATTTTGAGAAAAGATGTTCATAATAACTCATTAAACGAATCATTGATGTTTTCTGAATGAAGATTGAATCTACACTACCATTTCAAATGATACATAAAAATTCTCATAAATTTCAGAACTCCTAAAAATGTCCCCAACAGCTTCACAGATTTATGTATTCAATTTTTTCAGTTACTGATATTAAAAAACGGATACCCAAGTGGAATACAGATTAAATTAAAATCGTGGCGGTGATAAATCGCAGAAAAATTGCCGAAGAAGCTTTAAAAAGAATGCCAGTCAAATTCACATTTAGCGAAATTAAAAATTTGCTTGTTTCCAATTAAAATTGCAATTCATTGAATGAAAACGTTAAAATTTTACTTATTATAAAGTACCTAACTATTCAGTAAAATATTGTTAACCAAGAATTCAATTTTTCTTGTTAGATCTTTCAAATTTCTTTATCGTCTCGCATGTCAAACGTCTTTCTGTTTTTATATCGTATCTTATCAGCCGGTTGAAGTGCTTCCAACAATGCAACACGCTTTTAAGTTATTACAGTGAAAAAATACCGTTTTTATTTTAACTTTGATGTTAGTGGCACTTTTAGGTTGTTTTGTAGCTTACTCCTTTGTCCTTTGGCTGTTAGAAAAGAGAGTTTTTGAAGTATTTAATGTAACATGCAATTTGTATGTTACTCAAATAACCCTACTCAAGGGAAGTGACTAGCGTATTTTTATCTCGGTTACAAATAAATAAGCCTCGTTTTACTTCCCACTCTTTCTCGCATAAAAGAAAGTA
Source organism: Cryptocephalus moraei (assembly GCA_946251905.1). Taxonomy (NCBI): domain Eukaryota; kingdom Metazoa; phylum Arthropoda; class Insecta; order Coleoptera; family Chrysomelidae; genus Cryptocephalus; species Cryptocephalus moraei. Next base: position 13,261,381 of record OX276453.1, on the reverse strand, counting down.
GCATTCTACTGCTCACATTTCTCTTCCAGATCAATGGAAATCTTCAGAAAGTTGACTAACCCACTTTTCGATGTTCGTTCATTCTCATTTGACTTCATCACCAACATAGTTACCCTATCGTCAATCGTAGTGATAAAGATCCCTCTTCGAGATTCTGGCAGACGGGCTTCCCATCTCCAAATTTACAAACAAATAATTTACGATAGAACTTCTTGAGTGACTTAATAAATATTTACGAGGAGCTGTTCTCAATCTTTTTTGGTCCCTGAAAGGTAATTATGAGAAGAAAAGAGAATGAAGCGAGCCGGAGGGGGTGTTTAGCAGACATGAATTTTTCCTCGAAAGTGAAGGATTTTATTAACAAGTTTTGTTTGGTTCCTTCATATTTTTATTAGCTATCCAGACTAATACGACTCTTATTCAAACAAGAATAAAAAGCTTTGTTCTCAACTTTCATAAAGAGTATTGCATCACACAAATTGTAGGTACATCTCAAGATTTTAATTAAAAGTCATTTTATTATTTAAGTTTAGCAAATGCCAGCAGTAATTTGCAGCACTCATTGAAATTTTATGCATTTATAAATTTCTGAAGTTACAAGTGTACCTGCTATTACGAACGACTGAAAGTAAGATATGAACGGAAATTGAATACGGTGGCATGAATATTTTAATAATACGTTTATCGCTTAGTAAAAGCGAACAGGTTAAGCCGAAAGTCGTAGTAAGATATACCTAAACTGGCATAATACGTAACGTGTCGAAGATTTTCCTTAATTATAAAATAGGCGCGAAGTGGGTCATAAATATGAATGGAGAGGTAAATATCAGTAAGGAGGTTTAAAATAATTAGCAGGATACTGGGCAGTAAGTAACCTACGGATAAAAATAAAAAAGGAGAACGATATTAAAGCAAATCAAAGCAGGCAAGATAAATATTATTAGGGGCAATAACATTATTATGCAAAGCAGAATCTTAGTTTTGTAACTATATAATTTTTGGCATATCTATGCCATTACTAAACTGTGCTAGTTTATGCCCGGTAAACAATATTTCCACTTTAAAATATGTTAAAGTATTTGCTTCTAAGATGGAAAGCAACACCTTAATATACCGGGACGGCAGAAATAACGACCGAAGTGAACAAAATGTTACTTTCGGTCAACCTGACTTACAAAAGCTACACTAAAAGTTACACCTCAAACGACTCTTCTCATGAAATCAGTGACTTAAAATATAGCGCCACGTATTAATATTTTGAAAATTAATGAAAAAAGACATTAGTAGACACAAATAGGAGCATATAAATAAAGTATCAGATGTTATTTCAGCGCAAGAAATCTATTTGACAGATGACCCGCAGCTCTCCAACAGAGCAAAAATTACAGACTTTACAATAATTGCTACCATTCTCTCAGATATACATGGATCAATCTTGTTCATAAGAACCAATATAGAAAATTACAAATTGATTTCTGCAGGTGTGAAAACTGAATAGAAATTACATTCGCATACAGTACACCTGGATTAACAGCAGCAGCAGTTCATATTCCTTTAAATACCATACTTGCGAACCCATCCTTCCCTAGAGCGAACCATCCTGGAGTGTATATTGGAGAGCTTAACTGCCAACTTGTCAGTTGGGGGTAAAACAACAGTCGAAATAAACAACGCAAAAGCTAACTTTCACTTGGTTCGGGATAGTTGGTTCCTCTCCTGCGTAAACTTAGGTATAACTCCTACCTCAACTGTCCGGTGGGCCAAATCGACTAAAGATTCGTGATAGTTGGCTATAGCTAGCCTTCGCGTCACAGGCGGATTGCTGCCCTCGAATGGAGGGTCTTTTCTATGTTAGGCGCAAACTAACTAGCTTTGCTGCCTACTGTTTGCGTTCTTTTTTGAGTTGTATTTTTTTCCAAGTGTCAAACATCGGTGTCATTCAAAATTTGGTTATACCACCCTGATGAAGCTAACAAGCAGAAACACGTGTCGGTGGTTACCGTTTCTTAACGGAATTAGACGGGTAAGTTCTGTCGATTATATATATATATATATATATATATATATATATATATATATATATAAACTAAATCTTAACGGGGATGCAGCCTTATCTTGGGACTTTTTTAAAAGAACACTCTTATTCCTTTAATACAGGTGCTTTCGACAAGGTTTATTGTCTTTATCAACTGTAAAAAAACGAGATTGCTGTTAAAACTATTCAACACGTCAGATCCAGAAAAAATTCAATATTGGAGTGGAAGAGGCAGGTTAAATTTGTTCAGAGACGTTACAAGGATATTTCAAAAATTATTTTCAATAAATCTATCTCTTTCTGGCTATCTCACTAGTGGTGTTCTTTCTTTTCTCATCAAGGTGGAGGATGTATGAGTATGCTGTATTGAGGTTTTGAATGTCAGCTTTTTTATTTATGGGTTTGAGTTGGTCTTGTATGTACGTCATTTCAATAAAGTTGCGTTTGAAATTGTTCTTTTCTCTTGCCAGAACTTCTGTGTTCTCAAAGTCTATCGTATGACCTTCTTGTTGTGCGTGTTGAGATAGTGCGCAGGCATCAGCTCTCACTCTGATGTCGCTTTTATGTGATACGATTCGGGCCTTGAGTAGACTTTCCCTGGACCTTGTGCAGTTTGGCCAACATAGTGTGCGTGACAACCTGAACATTCAACTCTATACACCACACCAGATGTATCCCATTTACTTATAGGGTCTTTGACTCTAGTGAAAAGGTTATCTGCTTTCTTAATAGTATTATTTGCAACTTTATTTGTTGTCACGCACACTATGTTGGCCAAACTGCACGTCTACTCAAAGCCCGAATCGTATCACATAAAAGCGACATCAGAGTGAGAGCTGATACCAGCCCACTATCTCAACACGCACAACAAGAAGGTCATACGATAGACTTTGAGAACACAGAAGTTCTGGCAAGAGAAAAGAACAATTTCAAACGCAACTTTATTGAAATGACGTACATACAAGACCAACTCAAACCCATAAATAAAAAAGCTGACATTCAAAATCTCAATATAGCATACTCATACATCCTCCACCTTGATGAGAAAAGAAAGAACACCACTAGTGAGATAGCCAGAAGCAATAGCTCAGCTAATAATGTAGAATCGGAATAAGGTGTTCAACTTTCAAATTTTTTTCTCGTATAGACGTTTAGAACGGGTGTTAAAGAGTCAAGAGTTAGATTAAGGTTTTTTCCCCTATGATAGGTTACTAGACCTAACGAGTCGTGACAGGGCTCGAAAGGACTGGTCCCTCTCGTATTGGTGGTCTTTCCACCTTTTAACCTTCCACCTTTTTTCTTTTCCTATTAACGTAAACTAAGGAAGAAATGATCGGCCTTCACGTGTCCTATCATGAATGAGTTCTAATGTAGTGAGAGTACAGGGAAACAGTCTCAGGTATAGGATAGCTAGGGTCTTAATTTTGACTTAGGTTATGTTTTTATTAGTTTCTGTTTTGAGGTTAGAGCTCTCAACATCACAAAACACAGAATATAATCTCTTGTCGATCGGGTATTGGAACATTGATCTCCTTGTATCACTCTTGATGTTTCAAGAAATTTCGTGAATGTACATGTCCTATCGTGGCTCGTTCACCTTCCTTTTGTCATAACGACGTCGGTTAATACAGCACAATTTTCGTAAGCTAAGAAATTCATCAATTACGTAAACCTGTTAACTAGTAACGTAAGATTGTCACGGCAGTGCATAATACTTTATGAAAAAAGTCTCCTGTAGATGATATGTATAAGAACTGAAATACAACCTCAATTTCGGTAAGCACATGTAACGGTTTTTTATAAAAGATTGTAATTTTCCCAATTTGATTTTTAGAGTGACTGATGATGATTAGAATATAATCGAAACGTTTCACGAGAAAAAAGAGTTTTCTTAATCTCCGCCCGAGGCTGCATCCCCACAAAATTTTCTAGTTTATATATATATATATATATATATATATATATATATATATATATACCTTCTGCCTTGTAATGGGCATCAACACCCTAGATAAAAATTACCACTTGGGCAGTATTTGCCATATCTATGCTTTCATCGAAAACTAAAGGATAAAATGTGGATGTTGGACTTTTCAATTGATCTTCAATACTATGCTAATATCTACAACACACCTAGTCATAGTCTGACGAGACTGACTTAATTTTGCAAAATAGTATATTTCCTGGTTGCCAACTGTGGTCTAATTTTGGTGTAATTTGTGTGGTAATGTGTGATCTAATTTTTCAATTTTTTTGGTAGTACCATGGCTACAGCATAATTTGCTTTTCGTAGTACTCTAACCCGCTTCAGCAAATTCTTTTGATATTTTAAAAATCTAAATTATATAAATTATTAATTAAGAAATTACCCTATGAATATATTAGTACTAGACGTATTAGGACTAGTCATGCACGATCAAAACCAATGTTCTGATCAAAATATATATACACCAAGCTGTTCTACTTCTACATGTTTTCATTATTTATTGTTTTGTCGGCATTTGATGTTTTAATAATTTTTAGAACATAACTGTTCCAGCGATTCGTTGATCTTCGTCTTGCTCTTCGTTCTTTCCACAATCCATTTCATTTCTCTTCTCTCTATATCTGTTTCAAGTGTTCAAGTTACGCTATTCTTTGTAATTTTATCAGTGTATGTTGTACATCATCTATGAGCTATTCTAAATCGTGATCCATTAGTTTTTTCTATGGACGTTATTATCTTGTAGCGACCGTTATTGACCGTTGAGTATGAGCTTAGTTTAATCCAGTGTAGCGTTAACGGCGTTTTCTGAACGATTTAGAATTTTTTTGACACTCTTTTCCAAGCACCAGTAGCAACACTTTCCTATCTGATGTACGCTTTCTGTGGTACCTACCTTTTTTAAAGGCAGGGAATATGAAGTGTACAGTAGCAGTTAATACATTTTATCGTTATCAAAATAAGTTTGGTTGCAGTTTTGAAAATCTATTACTAAACGTTTAAAAAGAAAATGCTATTAATTATTGAATTATGTACCTACCATTAAAACATTTTTCTTCAGTCCAAATGGTTGACTGTCCGATGTGAAGTAATTAACAAACGATTACTTGTGCCACATTTCAAACAATAGTTGCTTTTAATTTCATCCTTTAATTTGTGTCTTTACAAGATACAACTTACGGAATGAAGCATTGTCATTAATTTTAAATATGATTTGTTGCCCAGTATCACGTTTGATATACATACATAATAAGCAGTAAAAGGCAAGAAATGATTTAAACAAAAAGTAATTAATTAAACAATTTATCCTAACTAATCGTGCTACATGAAACTAACGCCAAGAACTCTGCTAAACACTCGTTTACGGTGCACCATAGAAGGGCGTAATTAAACTGCAGTTTATGACACTACTTGCTACGTAATACACTCCTAGGGAAAGACTTGGAAAGGTGCCAGAGATAAACCCTGCTTGTTGAACATTTCCCAGACGGCACAGCCACTTTCGTTGTAAAGTTCATTCTTATTTATTTATCAGGACAGTGAGAGAAACTGGGAAGCTTATATACCATTACATTTTAGACTGTAAGGACTGAGTGGTTAGATATTTGAGTGAAAGTGAAGCTGCAAATCGCATTTTAAATAGATAATATATTGACCATATTATGGGTAAGACAAACAGCGTACAGATTGAGTTGCAAAAGTGAAAAACTTTAGATTTACATTTTTGAAAAAAACTGAATCTATCAAAAAATAATCTTCATTTCGTTTTTACCATAACTATTGCAGTTAACGTTTAATTGAATTTAAAATAACACTTTCCGTTTGGATAATCGCTCTGCTTGGGGAAAAATGAATAGGAATAGGAAGAAACAGTTCCTTTTGACGGCTGCCGAGAAATCCATATTTAACTACATATTTCTGATTAAAGGTCTACGGAGGCTATTGCAGCAAATAGTTTATAATGGACCTTTGCAAAACGGCGTAGATCTATTAAAAGGCAGAATAGACAATGCTGTATAGGATTGGTTTGTATGCTGTAAGCTAACGAATCTTATTTCATTTAAAAATTAATCGAATATTTACTATACTACAATAACACCGAGTTAACGATCAGTAATTTATTACTAGCAGCTCTTTTTATCTAAAGTAAAATATTTTGAGAGTCTAAATCTGAAAATGTATTCCTCTTGTACACATATCAGTGGACGTTATCTAGATTTTAGGTAGATGTAAGTTTAATGAAGCAATAAATAATAGATATTCGAGTGAACTTGAATTGAGGTACAGCTCAGTACAAATCATGCTCGTTGACGAATGGTAACTATATATTGAAGTAAAATGAAATTTTGGCGTTGAACTAATTTGAAAGAATTTAGTGTATCCACATAACATATTTTTCTTGAAAGCTATGGCTAACTCGTCATGAAAAGTAGATATATATTATTAATCTTGGATAAACTTCCGTGCTCTTGTAGGTTACCCTGGCGACGATGTAACATAAATCGAAATCGTCAGCAGATGAAGCAGGCTGTTCCTCTTTTTACTTCAATCCACAATTACGCTAATTGTACCTCGAAGGGCTAAGGGCTAAGGTTGTTTGTAATCGGCATAAGGGAGGGGTAAACACGAGGTACATATAAAGCCACAAATGAATCAACGCCGTTCATCTAATTAATATTGTAAGGTGATATGGCCACAACAGCAAACCCTTCATCTCCATCCCATCTCCATTCTTTAACAAAATACCAAAACATGGCGGTAATTTTGATACCCCCACCCAACGGAATAACATCGATACGTTAATTACATCTTTCTGCAGTTAGACGCTTATTTTTGCAGAAATAAGTAATTTTGCCGTGTTATTTTGGGAAATGAGCAGAAACCTCAGTATTCTCGCATTTCGTCAGCACTTAGAATATACTAGAAATCTGAGCGGCATGGATGCTTAGTCGACCTTAAGATGTTACTTATGTTGTTTTCTTGTATATATTGCCACCTTTCAAAGGCATTTTAAATTATACCTATTTTCACTGAGATGGCAATGAAAGTTCCAAAAAAAAATATTTTCAATAGGCCGAGATTACAGAGATAGAGAAATTGTTAAATAGCGGCGGCGAGTTCCTTCCGCGGTCAATTCGAAAGTAGGTAAAACCTCTCAGAGGCCCAACGAGTTTCTTCCCTACGACCATAATTATTATATGAATTCGCTATCGCTTGTTAAAGGGCAAGGATAAACAATTGAGGTTTAGCAAAACGAATAGGGCGAATAATTTTTCTTGAATGTATGTTGCAAATGTAGATATTGTAAAAAGAAACATTTGCTCTCTACACAAAGCCAAGTTATTAACTAGCGGATAATTGGTTAATACTAAAAATTTTCCAATGAACCATTTTTCTCAAAATCATTGCAATTTCATTGATTTATTGATTCGCTTTTAATTTGACAGCAGGGCGCATTTCGGTTCCACCGACCCATTGAAGCCTTAGGCTAAGCCCTAAGCAATTCAGGTAGAACGGTGGCCGAAGTCGGCGTACTCATCAACGTACCATAATCCTCCGCTTACGCTGAAAAAGGTCCGTGGCCGAAATCGGCTGCTCCGTCCATAACAACCATTTTTTTAAAACAGTGTAATTTACAGTGTAAACTGTACAACTGCACACAGTGCGTTGCATCTTTATATCATTTGTGTCCATGTAACTTGCATAATACAGAAGTATGCTTATGTAACCATATCATATTTTGTAGTTTTCTGATAAAAAAATAATTTGTACATTACAAGTACAGTTACAGCACATTCATTACACGTTCGCAAAGCATGAATTTCTGAAATCTGTTTATTTTAAGTGCCCCGATTGACTAATAAACGAATTATAAAAAGAAAGTAATTTTATTTTGTATATAAGACTAAAATTCTAAAGTAGGACTGCACCCTTTAAATGGGCAATCTCCCAGCTCACTTTCCGTTTTTCTATAAAACAGAAAAGGGCACTTTTCTATTGTCCCCTACTTGTAATTGAAAAGATAAAGATAGACTTTATTTTTTTGGCGTGTTTGCGGAACCAATAATTAAATCAATTTGATTTCGATTCGAACCTTCTACTTGGGCCGCATTAAACTTTAATAAAGGTTTTAGGATAAAACAGACATTTCTTTGAGGTAAAGAATTATGACGACTCAAAACGTTCCTACCTTGAAATAATAATGGTCTGTTTATGGAATATTAAAAAATAATATTTTTTTATGCTGTGGAAACACGAGAGAAATATCAAAGAAGCTTTGTGAAATAAATTATTGATGTGACTTTCTATTAAAAATATACCCCATATCGATTTTTTCCTTATGCTCTTGCGATTTTATTAAATACCTATTGTGGAATGTTAGTTGGTATTTTCTTGTTATTAATATGGGTATGTGATAAAGCAAAATCGTCAATACCTGTCCGGAGTTGCCTAAAAGACCTTGAAGGGTGTCTGAGGCAGAAATTTTAAGTTCATTATAATTATAATTTTTCGACTGCAACATACATTATTTTATCGGAATGCTTTATAACTTAAACAGTTTGGTGCTTCCTATACAGAGTGTCCTATGAGATAAGTATAAGCAAATTATCTGTATACAGAGTGTTGAAAACCCAAAGATATCGTCCCCCTTTAAAATGCACTCGACTCAAATCCTTCGATTGATGATTTTGAGAGAAGAACGACTTTTATTGCTCATATGTTGGTGCTAATTGAAAATAATGTGGACTTCTTTGAAATAATCATCTAGACTGAAGAATCAAATTCCCACAATGTTGGCAAATAAATCGCCACAACATGAATTAGTGCATTAGGCAAGAAAGCGATGGACACAATTAGTTTGGCAATAGGGGTCTAGTTAGGTGGACAGCATGTTCACCCCATCTGACATCATTGGACTTCTTATGGAATTATTGAACACAAACGAATCTCTGTAGGAAAATTTGTAATTTATGAATGAGACAATTCGTAAGCTTGCAAAACGATAACGCCTGCCAATACGGAGTTGTAAAATCGCAAATTTAGCAACATAACATACATTGATCCTGCATGATGAATAATAAAATAAAGAATCGAAAACATAACTTTGACATTTAATAAAAGGTAAATAAATGTAGGCGGTAATAACAGTTGAGAATTTTATATCCTGCTTTAAGTCATTGTATATTAATTTAAGAATTGCATTTTAAGACACCAATGAAAAGGAAAAAAAACGGTAATTTAAGAATCAATTGGTGAAATAAGGGAATGCTATACAGGGTGTTAGGGGTTTGACTGCCTTTATTTTAACAGGCAATAGTATTCACCAAAATAAACAAAAAAAAACTTATATAACAGGGGTCCTAAAACCAACCGTTTTCGAGAAAAATATTAGCCAACTTCTAATTTTAAGGTGTAAACATCCAGTTTTATTAAAGAATCTAAAATAATTTTGTACCTGAAATGACCATAAGATGTATTGTTTTAATGTATTTATGTTTAATTTTTTAACAAAACAATTTTTTCTTTAAAGAATAAAAAAATATTTCCAATCAATACAACTCGATAAAGTAGCTATGATGTGGTGTGGCAACACCGCGAATTTATCGCACGCGTCGCGAAACATTGACCCCGCACAGCTGTTTACATATATACATATGTTTTCTGGTCGGTGTTGCCAAGTTGTGGTGAAATGCCTTGATAAAATAACTCGACTTTTCTCGAAAACGGTTGGTTTTAGGACCTCCGTTATATGAGGTTTTTTGTTTGTTTTGATAAATACTATCACCTATTAAAATAAAGGCAGTCAAACCCCTAACACCCTGTATAAACAGTAAAGTTGGTAATGAAATTTAAGATACGATTAACTAAAATTATACTTAATTAACAAGCACACCCAAGCGGATATCTGAATATACAACATAACATAGCATAACTACAGAACTGATTTTCTTAATTGACTTTAGTTATTTTTTCGATGTTAATTGGACCAAATTGTGCCACACTATGATTGTCACTCTCAATTTAAAATCAGTGAGTTATCAAAATATGCTGTCCTATGTTTTGGGCAGAATAATCGAAGTTTGTCATATATACGATCGAAAATTTATTCATCAACGAGTCTACTTAAAAAAATATCCAGTTCAATGTCATTTAAAGAGATTGCTTTACTTTCTAGAGATTTACTATTAGGAGAGGGTAAGGCAAAATGGCATTCAATGCAACACAAAGTACCTACAATATCTCAACGAGTTTTCATTAACATGTATTGCGTTTGTTGAAAATGTTTCAATATGGTGCAAATTGTATGACCAGTTATATTCGAGTGGTTTTTGACGCTTGCTAAGTAAAAACTAAATTTTGTTTACAAAACATATCAAAATTGAGGTAAGCTGTAGCTAGTCTGTTACAATTTTGTTACTATTTAATTGGCTAAATTTTCCATTAATTACTTAAAATATGCTTTAGTATTTGGCTACCAAATATTGTTATATTTAACCATCCCAAATATGAACACCTACACATTAACGCAATTATATCAAGAGCGCATCTGGTCAAAACGGTGTACCCAATATGTCATGTTGCCTTACAATTCCTCAATTTCCCTTTTTATTCAGCTCTATCAAAAATAATCATTTGGTTAAAACAAGTAACTTTGATAGACGATACTGTTATCTAAATAATTATTTTTGCATACATTTGAGAGTGTTTTTCTATTACATAAAGAAAAGGAGACATCAGGCGACCTAAAAACCAATTTTCAACAATTGATAACATCAAAGTAATTCTTGTCCCCCAACTTTTGTGGCTCTTGCGAAGTATCCATTTAACGTCGTTAAACCGTAGGTGACTATATTATACACATGACTAACCGTGGCTCTTCACTTCGTAAATGACAAGTGAAACGTCAAAACGCATTTTTGCAAGTCAGATTGCCTTTGGCTTTTACTTACCATGACAAATTACCATTATTTATTTTCCCGAATACAGCGTATACTCCAAAAACACCCCAAATGTAAATTCAATGAGCATCTCATTAATATTTTTCAGCTCGCAGTGAAATAGGCTAGGTTCCACCTCGGGCAGGCTTATCCATAAAAAACGCGAACATATCATAACTCAGCCGTATAACATTCCGGAACCAAGTTAATTATATAAACAATGTGCAATAAAGTATCTCAAAGGACAACAAAAATATCTCTCGTGGTCCCTTTGAAGCCATTTGTGTCTACTTTAATTTCCAAATCCGTGAACAAACGGCCGATACCGAAACAGACGAAGAACAAACATACCATGCGCATTTTAAGTCGATACTCAAGCCGTCGAGTTCGATAACGCCCTAATATTAGAGTTAAATGAAGTGAAAGCGTTGAGTAATCGGTCGAAGGGTGTGAATTTGGGAAAAAGAGCCGAACGGTCAGACGAGACTCTGGTATGTCCCTAATAGAGTTTAAGGATCTATTGAATGTACAAAGCGCTCATTTGGAGGTTGGGGAAGAAAACTTTTATTAGAACATTAAAACTCCTTGAAAATCCTGACAGTGGTGTTTGAAAACTTTAAATAGCTTCAGATTAATATTCGCTTGGTGTAAAAACCATAAAGAATTCATCGGTTTTTAAGTAAGATAGTAGTAAATTCGCCTTTAAATAGATTTGAGGACTCTATCCCAGTTAGAATGTCGAATGTACATATGTTCAAGCTACAAAAAATATTGATTTAATCATTATTGATTTCTCATAAACACAAATGTTTTATGTATCTTCAAACTAATGTCATGAGGGTCTAATTCGGGACCAGAATGTATATGAGACCGCCAGCAATTCGAGGCAACAACAATAATTAGATGAAACAAACTGCTTTATAATAAAAAAAATGTGATTCGTACTATTAAAAGTGTAAATTATATCGTTCCAAATAATCGAAAGCAATTATATTTACTTTCATACAGAACAGGAGGTAACGGCACATTGTAAGGACTCCGATAATTTGTCGTATTATACAGCAAAATTTGTTGACCCTTTCGCACCGATCTCACAGATATTACCGATCTACCTCCGATGATATGTAGCTTACGACACTTTTGTTCAAGCAAGCAATCCATCGAGCCATTGTATACCAACATTGGTAGAGCTGTTAAACTATTATAGTCACTTTTGGTCACAACCTGAAGTGAACTTCCCGTGATACGTAGCTTATTACGACATTTCCAATGAAGTAAGCAATCCAATGAACAACCTTACATCAGACATCGGTAAAGTCATCCTCCTATTATGTTCACTTCCGATCAGAACCTGCAGTGGACTTCTGAAGATATATGTAGCGTAAGACATTTAACGTGAAGTAAGCAATTCAACAAGCCAATGTATTTCATAAACGGCAAAGCCGTTAGAAATTTAACTTAATTTATTTTAACGAATTGAATTAGAAGAATTAACAGAGACGTAGATACATACATACCTACAGTATGTATGCAAGATAAATATGTAAGTGTATATTCATCAGCAGCCTAATTTACTACGAATAAAATGGCAGTAAAAAACTTTAATACTGATAGATTACCTCAAGAATGGGTACTACAATTAAGTGGTGGACTCGAGAAGAGACAAGACGAGAAATGACACGGTCTCGTCTCGGATTCTAAAATTCCTAAAAGTTATGTCTCGTCTCATCTCAATCTCACCAATGGCAAGTTTCGAATTAGTCTAGAAAAGTTTGGAAATAAACGAATTTTATATTCTCTTAATAATATTCACTGATTTTCCAAAATTATAGATGATAAAATTTAGAGCACACAAATTAGCGTTAGATCGGTTTCACATTTTGGTGCAGGTTATTCAATTAAAACAATAATAATAATATCGAACAAATAAATGTCAATATCAAAAAATAATATCATAATAAAAATAAAATTAATAATAATAATTAATAATTAAAATCATAATATCGAACAATGTGTGACAGGTATGTAATAATTTAGCAATTTTAGTTTTTATTAATAATTAGGATTGCTAGTAATGAACTTTGTATTTTAAATTGATTTTGTAATGGCCAACAAGAAATAAATCTACAGTACAACATATGCCACATCATGTAACATTTTTCTTGGAATTATCATCCTAAAAATACGTCATTATTGTATTATTCCCTTATACCTCTCCTAATGTTTAAAAATATAACTGCTGAACGTTTATTATTTTGCAAATACGCGAATAGGAAAATTTGAGATTTTCAGGACTTTTAGAGGCAACGCCAAATTACTAACATAAGAGTTTTTCTTGTATCGAAATTTGTTTCGATTAGTGTGGTCTCGCATCGACCTTGTCTCGAACCTCGAGTCGAGACGAAACAAAATCCAGACGAGGCTTTATCTCGTGTCTACCACTAATACAATTTTATTTCCTTTAGTAAAGGCAAATTATGAATAATCTAGATTACCTCGTACGATAATATTTTTAATGTATAATTAAAGAATGAATAATCTCTTAAATATAGTACACTTTTAGAGTTTCTGTACATAATAGCATTTTTTGCGTTCTGACGTAGAGAAGTTCCCCTAATACAATATAGTAGCCTATTTTCAAACAGATACTCGAACACATTTCTCACTAAGGAATGCTAAATCAATCATTTAATCATCATTAGCATTGTGACGGTTTTTGATTAATCCGTTTTTAGAAATGCGAATGGAATAAATGAATTTAATAACACAATGAAACTCTAATGGAAAACTGATTGTCTCTATCGTCTTGATTTACTTGTTCCGAGGTATTGCGCAAAGAATTCAATAATAACAAATTACTAATAATGGCAAATTTAATTACACCAACAGGTGAAGAAAATACGTACAGTACTTGAAAAACTCGAAGTCAATAAACTTTGAGTGATTTGGAACATATTTTTAAATAAATGTATAGTCTTTACGAGGCCAGTGTAACAACCGGATTGCCGAAAAGAAAGAGGAACATAAAGGAGCCGCCTCCATATAGGCGCGCGCGGAATATTTTTTACTCACTTAGTCAGTAAAATTTCATAGAATAATTTTACATGAATTGTAAAATAATAAAGAAAGTAAATAGGTAAACATAATGGAATAGTGGAATAGTTTTTACTGTGTACTAAAGTTTGCTGTCCAGTAAATACCAGCGAGGAGGTGTGAGTAACCTTTGCCAGGAAAGGATTTGGGATGGGAGTAATAATAAACAAAAATATAAATAGGACTTAGGAGTTTAATAAAATATATAAATAATAAAATAAATAAATAATGGGAAATGAAAAAAGGTAAGAAACAAAATATAATCCTGCAAAGAATAATTGAGTTTAAACATTAAATAATTAATCGTAATCTTCAGAAGAAGATTCGGAACCGGGACGAATGACAATGGGGTTAATAGGTGGTAAAACGTAATATTCTTCCTCTTTTTTAATTACATGCGAAACGCAATTTTACCAAATTTGTTTGTAAGAATATCCCTAAAGACGGTTTCAATGTCCTCAAAAACAATGCTAGTGAAAGTAGGACTGTGGTTTGTTTTCCGCAAGCGATCCTTGATGTTAGCCCAAATTAATTCTATGGGATTAAAAATACAGTAGTAAGGAGGTAGTCGAAGAACATAATGACGTTTATCCTCAGTAGTGTTGCCCACGAGACGAGACGAGACGGGGGTTGAAAAATCTCGTCTTGTCTCGCAAAAAAAGGTAAAAGTCTCGTCTCGCAATAAAAGTCTCGTCTCGTCTCATGTCTCGCGCGAGAGTCTCGCAAAAGTCTCGCGAATTTCTCGCAAAATCTCGCGATTTCGTGAATATCTTGCATTTTGCCGTTTTATTACGTTTCCTTACGGTTCCTCCTTGCTCCTCAATTATATCGAAATGCTTTTCAAACTTGCTTTTTCGACAAGAACTGAAATAAACCAATTATTATAATAGGTCGATTATACCATGAGAAGTCGGGTGAGAAATAGGTAGATGATCTCCAAAGGTCGGTGAATATAAAACAAATTGTCGTAGAGATCCATATTAAAAACTAATAATCGCAAAGCTTAACAAAAAACTCTGTCAACAGGGATAAAATGTCAAACTTTTTTCCCGTTACAGAAAAAAAAAAACTAATTTATCCAACATAAAAATGTGAATATTTGTATTCCTAAGACTTCTACCACAATTTAATTTTTAGTTAGACGTTAGAAAGTTAGACGTGGAAAATCCAACAAATTGTTATAAATAGGAGATACAGAAGCTTACCGTAAAATATTTTATGAATAAATACCGAGTTCAGATATTATAATATATTATATTAATGACGAGTTAATAACAAATCAGGTAAAAATGCCTACCTTTTATTAAAACAAGTATAACGCTTTTAAGCAAACTTACATAGCCCATTTTAATGCATTTATTAATTTTTGTTCATTTTCGTTAAGGACGCCTTTGGTCCCCGTCGAAATAATCGTTTTATTCCTACACCTATTTTTTGACAGGGTATAGTATAATAGTAGTACACGTGGCAATATCTCGGAAAGCTCAAAAAGGTAAACATTGCGTAACAGATATTGTACCCACAGGCTGCTCGCTATTATGCGGCTTTAAAAATATGTTTCAATAACATTAATCATCAATTACTATTTGCCATTTTTATCTGCGATACTTCGAGACTTATGCGAGACTCTCGTGCGAGATTCGAGACGAGACTTTTTGAAAGTCTCGTCTTGTCTCGCAAGGAAAATTTAAAGTATCGTCTCGAGTCTCGTCTCGAAAACGAGACGAGATTCTCGCAAACAAGAATATCGTGGGCATCACTAATCCTCAGCAAGCTTATCAACAATATACTCCTTTTTGAAAGTAGGTACCCGATTTAACAATTTCAAGAACCTGTTTTTTTGTAGCTATTTTTAGCTTTAGTTTTAGTTTTTTTTTTATGTTTGAAGCTATAGGAATATTTTTGCTGTGAAGAAATTTTATGAATAGTGATTTCCTGGAACTACTATTAAGAATTTTATTAATTTGACGAGAATGATATGAAGCGTTATCAAGAACTACAACTGTATTATTAGGAATATTGGGCAGAAGTCGATCTTTAAACCACTTTTCAAACAATTCGGCATCCATATCTTGATGATAATCGGCGAAACTCTTATCGATATTCTTGGCAGAAAGAAGCAAAGCATTAGGCACAAAACCGTTTTCGTTTCCTGCATGTAAAATTACCACCCGATTTCCCCTAGAACTGGGTGTATTTAATTTACAGTTGTTGCTGTCATCAACCCAACCACGTTGAATTACTTCATGGGTGTCAAACCATGTTTCGTCTAAATATACAATGTTGCTCCCTGATTCCCGAAATGACCTAATTTGTCTCAAATAATCCTGACGCAAAGCAACAATACGAGGTGACTCCATGATGACCATTCGAGAATCTAATTTTTTGTGTTTATATCCGCAACTTAACAGAATTGACCTTAAAGTGTCTAAAGATTTATATTTATATTCCTCAAAAGACTGTAATATTTGAAAAATTGATAGTAAAGTGGGCACCTCGTTTCTAGCATAAAAATCGTAAACGCTTCTGTGCATAACGTCTTTAGCAGCGTCATCTAATGCTATGAACTTCTTTTGCTTTTTACCTAATCTATTTTGATGATGATCTACAATTTCTCGCTGAATTATTTTATAAATTGAAGAATATGGAGTTAATGCCAAGTCTGAAATTTCTAAAATTAAGCCGCGAACCGATTGTTCGGGGTGTCTTTGTTGGAGGCGCTTAAACTTATTTAAAATTACTGTTTTTAATTGAGGATGTAGATCCTTATTTGCAAACTCCCAAGAAGGAGACGAGGAAGAGCAAGAGGGTTGAGTAGTCACGTTTTCCACATCAACTCGCACTGTTTCTGTCACCCACGGTCTCCAAAACGCCATTTCGATTACAATTAATTATTATTATAAATATAAAAACGAACGGGCAAATTATATAATTATGAAATTACATTAAAAACAAACAAAATGCTTTTATAACCTGTC
Organism: Cryptocephalus moraei; assembly: GCA_946251905.1. Classification (NCBI taxonomy): domain Eukaryota; kingdom Metazoa; phylum Arthropoda; class Insecta; order Coleoptera; family Chrysomelidae; genus Cryptocephalus; species Cryptocephalus moraei. Next base: position 13,244,353 of record OX276453.1, on the reverse strand, counting down.
TCGGTGATGTAAACCGCGCCGACACTGGTAAAATACTGAAGACACGTGTTTCAGACGTTCCAGGAAAGATCCAATCGTCCAAAACGTTTATGAATCCACTACAGCACAAGCGAGAAAAGTAAACTATTGACAATATTTCGGTGTGTGACTCTTTCGCGTGGATCTGGAGTGGCAGGATTCTACAGGACGAGTTCGCTAAATAACGTATCATGTATCGAGCATGCCGTATATGTTGTTATTGATCGATACCCGTATAAGCTTGTATATATGTTGGTTGTTACACTGGCTTCGTAAAGACTATAGCTACCTAGTTGAAACAGTTAATTATTGGTTTGACCAACATACCCATTTGTTAAAAACTAAACCAGAAAAGTAGATAAAGTATGGTGAATCACTATTAAGAGGTATAACACCAACACTTTATATTGGTGTTATACATATTCTTTGCGTAGTTTAATATTAAGAATCCATCACCCGGCGTTGCTGCGGAGTAAGAGACAAGGATGAGTTAACGGTAGCGGTAGGCGTGACCAGAGAATATATAACTACTGAGAAGCGACAAAACCCGGATTTCATGGATCATTTTTTTGTGCGCATGCGTGAAATTGGTAGTTTATCTGTCAGAATCGTCACGTGACTTGACATTGTAGTTGTTTGCAATGGCGTAGGTTGCAGTAGTTAAGTCTTTAAAGTTTAAATTTCTGATCCGTCCTTTTAACGGCTCTCGCGCTATGACGGACCTGCCGATCCTGTAAGTCAACGCAGAGATGAGACAATTCGAATTGTATTTTGACATATCATATAAACTGAAACCTAACATATAGACACGATTCCAATTCATTCGTACGTCGTATATTCTTGGTACATTAGTACGTGATTCGTACCGCACTCAACTCAAACTTTTAACCGTTTACATCATTTATACTTTTGTACAACTACCTTGCGCTCACACAATGTCTGTGCTGTTGGATAAGCTGTTACTGAATACAACAAGCGGGGACCTAATCGGTGTTAACCATGAAGAAATGTCCTCTGAAGTACAAAATCAATCAAAAGCGATAGCCATTCCCAATAACAGCTATCATAAAGAAAACCTAACTACGAAACAAATGCCTTTCATTATGTTTGTGGGTATATTTTAAAGAAAGGCCTTGAAGTTCATACATGTAATATATACAAAGCTTTTGGAAAAAAATGTGATACTCTCAGCACAACTAATTTATTAATAAATTCCAAATCGTACAGTATCAACGAAAGTGGTGATGGAAGCCTTCAAACGCCACCAAAAGAATTTATATATATCATTTATAAATTGGGAATGATATTTAATTCTCAATTTAAAAAAAAAAATTGTAGTGGACGAGCAGTTTCAAAAAATTTGTTTACAACAATGATACCCACAATATTCAGTCATCCTTGTCCACATTTTTCAAAAGTATATACATATCTTCAAACTTCTTCTACGGATGAAAATGTTTTATTCATTAAAATATACGAGTATAGACATTTAAAGATTATTAAAAATGATAAGAAGGCAGAAAGAAAATTGAAAATTTATTCACACATTTGAAATTTTGTAGTTTGTCATTGAACATTTATAAAAAAATCGTGATATATCGAATCAAGGACCCGAAGACCTCAAAACGTCTAGAAATGCTAGTAACAAATTCTACAAATTGACCCGATTGCAATACTGTCATATGAGAAAGTGAAAATAACGTAATACCTACTTGATGCGTAGTGGTCAGCTGCATGACCCAATTGTGTTTTGCCCTAATAAATTTACATCAATCAGTTTCGTTTCGGTTTTCGAGCAAATAATGTCGAATTCGCATACATGTTTAATGTCAGTGAATTGAATAAGTTGTTAGTTAATTGTTAATAAATTATTAGTTAATTGTTAACAAAACAAAAATGATTATTGCTATTATATTGTTAATAGAAACCTTTTTGAAAGGAGTATTAAAATGTTGATTGTGAGTTTATTTACGGAGCACAACTACATCGCACACCTCTCCCACAGATTTCTGACAGTTTGTTACAGCTGTAGATAATTTTCCAATTTTCGTTGGCTATTAACACACCTAAAACTGTCTAGCAAAAACCTGGATGACATATATTAGCTCGTTTATCTTCATATAGACATAAATTCCAACAAAAAATTGATAAATGAACTATGTGCTGATTTTTACATTAGTTTAACACTTAACACTTAACATATGATTAGGACTGTCAGAAAATTTAATTATGATCAATTTCAAGTTTCAAGAAAACTTGAAAGTCTTTAGAAACTGTTACCTATCAATTAAATCAATTAGATACATCCGAAAGAATAAAAAATCCTTTTCATATTTATTTAAAGTACATATACGTAAGTTTCCGCCCCATCGAGAGGTGTCACGTTAGTGAGAAAATGCTCTCCTGGTACATTTGATGATGACTTTCTAACAAATCAAAGTTCAATTATCTGGAAACTTTTCAAACAAAAAAGAAATGTTATTTTCCAAAAAGGAACATCAATTATTGTCTATACAAATTCGTTTTAACCTATACATTCAAAAGGATAATTACATATGTGATGTATAAAATCGCCAGACGGTATTTATTTCATGATTTAATATGATAAGAGAGGAAAGGAAAAACATTTCTCATATTTTTTGATTACTATTGACAGTGTAAATTTTTACGTTTTTTATTTGGGCGCAATTTCTAAGAGGTAAAAAAATTATAACGGCCGTAAATTAGACCACTTAGAAAATTTAAAAAGACTCGTTATTAGTTTCTCAATTAAGAATAATTTGTGTTTGTAACGGCGTAATGTATTTGTCAACCATTCGGTGTCCATTTACTCGATAATCTTTTGTTTGATGTCGGTACTATAATTTTTATTTAGGAGGAATATTTGTTTGGGGTCCTTTAAACATTCATATTTAATCGTAGATAACATATTTCCTCTACACAATTAGAAGGGAAATTTGTTAATTGTGCAATTTACTAAGTAACCAGCATAATAAATCATTGAACACAATTCAAGGGGGGGCATCAGAATCTTTTCAGTAATTTGCTACAATGTTCTATTTTCACCACCACTATCACGATCACTTCTACTATCATCCATAGGTCTCCATCGGTAGTGATATCTGGCGATTGACTAAAGTCGCAATTGGAACAACAAAGTTTCTTCCTCACCTTGCAAGCAGTTACTTGAATGTGAAATGCCAGTTGTAAAAATTTTGTGATTGGATTTATTCATTACCCATCTCTTTACCATATAACAGGGGGGAAATTCTAATACATCTTGGTTGAGCTGATTTGTTATTTAAAATGTAAAATCACGACAAGATTTCTTAACCTAGTGTACTTGTAAAATCGCTGAAATAGATTGGACAAAACCATCGAAACAATACAGCCGAGAATATTTTTCCTCGGCAAAATAAACTTTTTGTTAATTTGGAAAGGAATCCCGACCATCATGTAATATTTGTATTATTTGCGTAGAATTTGTTTTATCGACCATTTAAATAGATTGGCTGAAAATGGCTTTTTACTGTTTAACGCGTCAAATAAATCATTCACCGTTTTCAAGAAATAGGCCGTATCTGTACCGACAGTTTTATTAACTAAATTAAAGTGGACAACGGATCTCAGGGCTGCAGAGATGGTATTAGGGAAAACCTGCAAAGCTAGATTAAACAGTTTCTCAAAAGAATTGGGATACATGTGTTTACGCGAAATTTTTGTTAATAATCGCGATTATTAGATTTTACGTCATGGTCGTAAGCTTCTCTGATAATCCTGAAAGTAAATAATTTATTATCTAATTTCAGATTTCCGGTTAACATGTTATTACGACGACTTTTAAGCAAATGAGGAACATCATATATAGAGAAAATTCTGGTATTCCCGAATGAAAGAGTAATTGTTTTCTGTAGTTACTCCCGTTTTTAACTTCTTTGCGCACGTTGTATACATTGGGATGGGGTGTTGGTCGAAAAACCGCGTCACGCGTGATAAGTAATCCGAGGACAAAGCCGTGTTTCCAGAATGCGCGTAAAATGTACCTCTTCCATCGCGCTCGCGAACCGAGCCGATCGCCAAATCGTTTACATGTGCTACCAAAGAGGTCAACGTGGCAACACCGGAGAGCGTCAAGACTGTCGGACAGCTGACACCTGACCTAACCTCAAACGGCGAGAAACAATAACTTCGAGCGGCGACAAAACGGTGAGCTGTATTGTTTAATTACGTGACATGGACATAGAGAAAAGTGAGGACGCGTCGTGCCTCACCTCCCCTCAGCGAGCTAGCGCTACGCTAGCTACCATTCGTTTCTGTACATGACGTATATTTATCATTAGCAGCTAATGATATATATCATATATATGAAGCTATGTTTCCCCGTTCGTTCATTCCCGGAGTGCCTCATTTTTTTTTAATGTGCGTGGTGAGCTTGGGATCCCTGGGAGCCCTAGAAGTAGATAGGCCTTCACGATACCGAGACGATACCGAGACCTGCCGGTGGTATCGTCTCGGTCTCGTTGAAACTAAATTTTTCCACTATCGTCTCGGTATCGCCGAGACGAGGATTACTATCGTCTCGGTCTCGTCTCGTTCTCGGTCTCGTCTCGGTCTCGAATTACTTTCGTCATAAGATAATGTCCATTTGTGTTTTTGTTAAGAAGATTGGATCTCCCTTGGCTATTTTAATTAACAATTTATAAGTGGTAAATTATTTAATTATATAAAATATATTTTTTAAGACCTCTTTTTACAGTTACATGGCTAATTAAAAATATTTACGTATCAAATTTGTCAAAAAATTTAATTAAAAAAAAGAAAACTTATTGAAAACAAAGATAACGCTTCATTTTGATTAAAACTTAAATAAGTATCATTCAATTCGAAATGGGAACAAATAATAAGGAAAGAACTGCTTTCAATGAACACTTTTGTACATGAATTGCCAAAGAGCTTTAGAGAGCTATATGTTTTTCCCTAATTTCGTGCTTTTACTGGTCTTCCCGAAACCATTTTTAAATATAACCTGATAGCCCATTTACGGTGGGCGAACTTTCGACGGCAAATATTGAGGGTACCTGCTTTAATCGAAGGGTCAAATAATCCTACAAGAAATTTCGACGGTCGGTAAGGCAGGTAGGTAGGAAGAGTATCGGTAGGAACGGTTCAAACATTTTTTTTCATACTTTAAAGACACATAAAGATAGTGTTCCTTACAGTTCGCGAATAAGCTCTATTATTGCTAATATTAAGAACGGCGTAATTTTAAAATAAAAGTACGAGATAAAAATACGTGACTGTATTTTGAACGATCGGCAAAAAGAATGAATCGTCTATCTTGTGTACCCCCGAGCACCCCCGAGCTTCGAATGAGAGCTTCTCTCAGCGGCCGAGGATAGCCAGGACCGTCTCTCCAAGTACTCGTAGTCCGGGTTGACAGGGTCGTATTCAGGATACTCTCACACTAATAAATAGTCCGACGTCGCATTTAAAGCGGAATAGCGGGATGTTCGCATCGGTATTTCAGAATTTATGAGGCGAATCATCGAAATGTTCATATTTTCAAAAATATTCTCAGCGAAAATTCACTGGTTGGCACTAAAGAAGCTCGCTTACATGTTTTTTTTTTTAAGATCTGGCAACGCCATGTATTTTAGCCCTACCATCTATCGGTGACGGCTTCGACTCGACACGCAAGCCTCCTCTTTTGTCTGCGTTTTAAAGCATTATGCTGAACAGTCAATCAATCAATCAAGCTGCCTATCCACTCAATGGATGTTGGCGACCACATGTTGGAAATAATCTCTGTCTCTGGCTGCGCTGACAAGCTCTTCTATCGTTCTTAATCCGGTCCAGTGTCTGATATTCCTTGTCCATGACATCTGTTTTCTCCCAATTCCTCTTCTGCCGTCTATTTTCCCTTCCAAAATTATTTGCAGCAACTGGTATCTGTCGTGTCTAAAAATGTGACCAAGGTAAGCCGTTTTTCTTCGTTTAATAGTTGTCAACAATTCACAATTCTTATGGACTCTTCTTAATATTTCTTCATTGGTTACCCTGTCTGTCCCAGGTACTTTTAATATGCGTCGGTAAGTCCACATTTCGAAAGCCTCTAATTTATTGATCATGTTTGCTTTCATAGTCCACGACTCCACTCCGTACAGAAGTACTGACCAGACATAGCATTTTGCATATCGGATTCGTAGGGTTATATTCAGGTCTCGATTTCTAAGAATTTTCTCATATCTCATGAACGCTGTCCGTGCCATCTCAATTCTGCATTTTCTCCGAGTTCCAGTCTGTGTGCAGCCAACTTCCCAGATATTTATATTGGGCTACTCTTTCTACATTTTGATTATCAATCTTAATTTCGGCGTTGAAGTTAATAACAGTCAATAATTGAATTGATTTGGTACCACTCTATAAATAAACATTAAAATGGCAGAAAATTTTTAAAGGTTCGTAAGTACATATGTATGAAAATAAAGTATTTTTTTTATAATAATCGAATTCTTGAATAGTCCGAAATTCGTTTAACAATATTTCAGTACCTAATTGCTGTAATACGTATAAGTGAATTAAAACTCTGGTTAAAGACTGATTTTTTAATAACTGTTTCATTAAGTGGCTTTGTTTCTATCTCATTTCATTTCTTCCGAATTCCATTTTACAGTTATAAGAAGGTACAATGTTCTTATGGTGGTTTTAGAGATATCAAAATACTACAGTTTCTACTTGCTAGCTTTACTGGGCATAAAAGATATGACTAAAATATTCATTGCACCGTGTTCAATTCTCGTTCTTATCGGGAGTTTGAGATACTTTGTAGTTATCTATTATCTTTAATGAAATGAATGTAATTATGCAACTTTTATGACTTTACAAAGAGGTAGTTGTCTGCCTTTCCGCAATAACTCTACCGCTTTGTCAAATTTCATTAAACTTACTACAATTTAAATAATAAATTAGAGCTTATGTTCAACATTTTCAACGAACAATAATACAGCGCGTGATACCTTTCGAATTATTCATCAAATTACAATTGAGAATTAAAATTTTGAATACCAGTTTAAAGGGTTTCATTTCAATTTATGCTCATCCTTATCCGTCGGTAATCCTTACGGAAAACGTAAAAAAATATCGAAATCTTTTGGGAAATGCATGTATATTACGTATTAGTAACTGGGATTTGAAATTCAAATCTACCTCAAAGATATAGACAATGCCAATTTCATTTTAACTACTACAATATTCCAAGTTGTTATGAATAAACTTACAGCATAATTAGCATGCATATTGATTTAAATAGTTGTAGGTGCTGATAGATTGAAATTCACACTGTTTTTAAAAATTGATACACGTATAAAGAAAGTTTCGTTCGTTCACATTAATCATTTTCGAGAAAGAAAAGTGAGGATCTTCGAAGTCAACTCCACCAATAAAATAAGCTAGGCTGAAAACAAATATTTTGCCATTTGGGTAATTTAAGTATGTCATCAATTAGTAATAGTAAAATCTGATAGACAAGCTGATTACACAATGTATTCAACAAATGTATTTATGTAGGAGGACACTCCCAACCTAGCAGCAAAACCGAAATTTGATATGTTCATAGGATGGATGTTTAAGTTTACCGCAATTTTCAAATCTCCATTCAGGGATGACATTGTGGAGTATTTTTTCTAACTAGCTTTAATGTTCTAAATTAAAGATTTTATTTCAGATCCACCATAGAGACACTGTGTATACAACACATTTCTATATTTGATATTCTCGGGAGTAGGTAATAAAAGTATTAATAATTGTATGTATTGTGTGAACGAAACTGCAAAAAATAAATTAAAAAAAAACGATTTCAAATTTCTTTATGGAAATGGAGGAACGTTCTTGAATAAACCCCAAAAAATAAAACAACGATCGTTGCTAACGGATTTACTGCCGACGTTTCGTTCGATATTACGGACATAATCATGGCTCTACAAAGAAAGTGGTAAGTATCTCTGATATAACCAATGTTAACACTTACATTTTAGGTGGAAAAGAGTTGTATGTATTACATAGATTTGACCACTGTATATCGCCGATATAAGATTTATTGGAGGGCCATTATTAAGCGAAAATACCAACTGAGCGCACGGTCAATTTAAAACAGTACCAACTGAGCGCAATATCCGCGAAGAGGCATGTCGAACTGAGCGCGCCTACTTGGGTCGGATTTTGGCCCTTCCAGGAGGGTCCAGGCCAACTGGACGGTGTACCATTGGGATAATAAAAGTCGACCGGCCATCTGAGTGGTGACGAAATTAGGTAAATTTCAACGCACCCTCTTGAGACAGGCCAACTAGCCAGTGTATCTACCTGTTATTAATTGTGTCCCTTTTAAAGATTACTGTTCCTATTTTGGGCACGGGTCATCTCGTAAGGATTTATCCCGGTCCGCATTTGACCTTCGCCGAGATCGGTCAGCTCGTAAGGATATGGTTCTCAGATCGGTCAACTCGTAAGAGTTGACGTGAAAAATCCCAAAAGGGGGATTATCGTATTCTTTGCGAGAGGGCAAGGAAAACCCTACGGAACCCGACCGTTATTAACAACAAGCAAGTCTTTCCCGCGTTGACTTTTAATAAAATCCATAACTATCGCGGTGCTCGTCACCGTTCAGTTGGAACGTAACAAACCACCCCCTTATATTATATTCTTAGTTTCAACAAATATTTGAACTACTTCGTTGCAATTATCATCCCCTCGATTATTTCTGAGAATCCCCTTACGAGTTGACTTATCCAAAACGACCCTTTAAAAATTTACCTGCCGGTTCGCTTACGAGATGACCGATCTTAGGGTGGGCCATTAAAATTCCTTACGAGCTGACCGCCGCCGCCTATTTTAAGAGGAATACTTGGACTTTCATTAAAACTTAGTTATAATTTGCGGTATTTGATCCTTGCCCCCTTGCGTTCAGATATTGCGTATTCAGATACCTACTATACGATAGAATGTAATTATTTAATTAATTATTGCACCTCTAAAATGCAGTAACTTCCACCGCTCAGTTGGCCTATCTTCCCTGGCCCGTTGGCCGGTCGATACTCATTGACACCGTCCAGTTGGCTTGTCCAACTTAATTGTAAATTTTACCTAGGGGTCATAAACTGGCCAGTTGGCTCCCCTTCCAGGATTTGGTCCTTTTTATTTCAATGATACGCACTAGAAAATTTGACCGCGCGCTCAGCTCGTAGTCGTATTATTAAAAACAGAAACCCCCCCCCCCCCCAAAATTGACGGCGTATTGGACGAGTGACAAAATACAACTAATGTTGATGGGGTACCCGGAAGGTGTAAGAATATGTATTTCACGTTTTTTTAATTATAATTTTGCTTTTCATGTTCTTAAAGTTTGAAATTAACTATGTCGGTTTTAGGTGACATCTAATGGTAGACATATTAACTGACAAAAGGATGAAATATGAAAACTGTAAATTTAGGGACGAAATGGGAGAGAGTTTAAAAACGGTAACCTATGTATCAAGTGGTGTGGTTATTAAATAATTTGTAATATGCCTGAGAAAAATCCAGAAAATCTTGTTGTCTATTTACATTATTAGTGGATGATTTGATGTGGACGGCCGCTTTGAACAGTCTTTCGAACCAACTTGATTCCTGCTCTAATATCATAACATTTTTAAAGTCAAAATTGTGATTGTTCGTTAAGGCATGTTCCACTAAAGCCGAATGTGCCGGATTATTCCAAGAGATGTTTAATATATGTTGTTGTATCCTCTTTTTTTATATATTGTTGTGTTTCTCCAATGTAACTTTAGGGGGGTTGCAATCGACACATGTTACTTGATACACAACACAGCTCTGGTATTCCTTAGGTGTTGGTTCCTTAATTTTAGAGAAAATGAGATTGTTAAACGATGAAAAAGAAGTCTGAGTCTTATTAAAATTTTATCATGTGATGTTTGGGTTGCGTTATGTGGGGCAATTAAGCTATTGATACTATTAAAATTACTTCCTGTACCAATTAGTGATACAGGAAGGCTACATCTTCGGGTAGATACATTAATTTCCTTTCTTTCTCACCAATTAGATACAAGCGAGCCGCCATTTTTAACTTGGTCGACAGGGCTTATCTTCTTTCCCATGAATCGTTCAGTGCAGAAAACATCAAATTCATTATAGAAATTTTAGGTAGGAACATGTACCCCACTCATGTTATTTTACACCATATACATAGAAAAATAGATCAATTAACAAGTAATCTTAATAGTATCAATAGCCTAATTGCCCCACATAACGCAACCCAAACATTACATGATAAAATTTTTATAAGACTCCCATATCATAGCAATATTGAAAATTCCACTCTAAAAATCCAGAATGCCTTTACTTATATCCAGCTTGGTGGATTCCACCGAATCCAAAATTAAAACTGTAGAAGCATCATCTTCATCACGTACTAGTTTCTTTTCCTTTAAATTCAGAACAGAACTAGTTTCCAAAAATTTTTTCACCAACTTCTTTATACCCATTCGGGAAACACTTACCCCGGGAAATCTTTCATTAAATTCTTCGGCAGTGCGACGATAGCTCTTTTCCCCAATACCGTAACATTGTATTAAATATATTTTATTTTATTTTGCCATATAAACTGCCGTTTATTGACGTCAAATCGAACCTATAAAGTCATTGTTTATTTTGTTTATTTAGGCAGCAGATTAACAGTTATTTATTCAATTTTGCCGTATAAAGTGACGTTTTATATGTTTAAAATTGTTTTCGTCGTTGTCAAGGTTGCGGCACTGAAGTTGTCATCTTGTCAAATTTTCTCTTCAAAATTGGACTTATTTCGCTAAACGTCAGTTTATATATGGTAAAATTGAATAAAACGTAATATACTCGCGAATACAATGAACGTTTAACTTGCGATACTAACGCTCGTTAAACGTTCATTTTATCCGCTTGTATAATAAATAACTATTTTGTGATAACGTTAACATTTTTTCCAAAAATTACAGAATTACAGTTTGAAGTTATTTTTGACAAATAAATTAGTGTTTGATGTTTTCAAGTCAAAGACTTCTACCACAAACAAATAATAAATGTAATGCGACGGAAAAAATAATATTTTTTTAGAACATATATATGTAGTATTGAGAGTATAATTACAGTTTTGGTCATTTGAAATCAAGCAAAAATTTTTATTCCTTTAGCATTTTTTTTGTAAAATCAAACATAATTTTTTTTCCTCTTGTAAACTCAATCCGGAGACATACTGTATATGTATTGCTAATGTATTCCTTGATAGAAGTATAGTGAACTAATTTCAAAGCAATCCTTTCCAAGGGACAGGAAGATCGCCGAAATATATCTGACATGAAAAGGTAAGGACGTATTAGGCTACATCTGCTTGCAGACCAAACTCTTTATTAAGTACTTTGGGTAAGCTATATGAACGAATTATTAAGGAACACATTGATGAATATTTCGAAGAAGCAAAGGGATTACCGGATATTTAGTTTGACTTTCGAAAAGGGAGACCTTACAATCTTTGCTTCAGCTTGTTGTTGACAGGGTTTCCACGTTTAAATTTAAATGGTGTTTTGTAATAAGCCTAGTTATAGAAAATGTATTTAAATACGGCTTCATGGATATCAGATATCAGATGAGAAAAACGAAGCATCCCTGAATTGGAACTTACTTTTCCCTTCTTTGGAGGCGTATTTTATTTTATCTGGTGCCCATCAGGGTATCCCCTTATTTAAAAAAAAAACTTGTTCGGGGCAGCACTACTATTGATAAGGTTCAATTTGAATTGAGTTTACAAAATGCATCTTTATCATTATTTTGAATAGAGTCAAACGTCAAATCTGAATCAATTTTACAAAAAGCTTACTTTTACTTCCAAGCCATTGAAGTAGTACTTACTCATCTTCATATTCTTTACTTTTAGAAAAGTGGACCTTTATATTTAATTGCAACATTTTCATATTCCAATTTACTACTAATTTGCTATAGTAATTGAATTAATTAAGCAAATTTTAGAGGTCTCATCTTGATTTGTGGTAGTAGCACAGCATGTAAACTAATAATAACTTCATCATTTCACGCGACATTTTAATATCCATAAATGGACAGTATCCAAAACCTCACTCAAAACGACACCAACGGCACGCAGCAATTAGTCGAAAATTCACAGGAACATTTTAAGAAATTATTACTGTTGCTCTTTGCGTTGCAAAGCAAAGATATTATTTCTGAGCTGCAACAACTTATTATTAAATTTAATTTGGGCCATTCTGCTGCTAAAGCAGGGTCATGTGAAATGTTTGATAAATTTTGGGTAATTGCTACCTTTACTTATTGTTGACGTGAAACCAGAAATGCTTAATAGAGACAAATTGTTTCTCTCTGGAAAGCTTCGACGTCGAATGACACGGCGTCAGGTGAATTACCTGGAATTTCAACCGCATTTCCTCGAAACAAGCTTTGATAATTTTGAGTTAAATTTCCTCTGGAGTTATTTTGCTAAATACATCACATATAATTGAGTTGTAAATGTTACAAACGGATACAACCTCAAAGGATAAATTGCGCAGTAAGGTGTTTTTCTATTAATTGGATATATCTAAACTATCTACATGTGTAAAACAACGTAGCATGGATGCCTCGGGACATATTAATGCACCCTAACTAATTAAACTGTAACGGTTTTCAACACGTTATAATATAAACTACATGATTAGATTTCGAAATAACAGGCAACTGCAACATCCAGGGATATTGTAATCGATGTCAGGTTAAATGCAATAAAACTATCATCTAAATTTAAGCAAACACAAAAGTAAGCACCTCTCTATTAATCGATTTAACTGCAAGTAACTGAATTTATTACATCATGTTATTTGCACTTTTACCTGACAGTTTTCCTTGGCCATTTTATTGCTCTTTGTATGTCTTAAGTTTGGGTTGTTCTTATTTTTAAGGAGGCAATATACCTTTAGCAATAATGGAAATAAAGGACGGTTGTTTGTAGGCGGATTGGTGCTGCCCAAAATTTATTTGACGGGTTTATAAGTGATTTTGTAAAGCAGGCAATATGTTTGAATGACCTCCGTGGCTAAGCAACCTCCAAGGATAAAATCGGGACATTTCCCCCTGAGCTACAAATTAAGAATTACGATAAAATATGTATTTTTGTCTACGATTTCAGTCCATAACTCTATATGATGTTAGAACAAAACAGTTGCAATTTTCTCACAATTGAATAGCTTAATGTTTATAACTTACATTCATAGCAAATAAATGTATATTTTTAGCGAGAATTAATGTATATATGTGATATATTTGGATCTAATCAAAATTGAAAGATATGACGAGGTAAAGAATGAAAATAAAGTTAATTAATCCCAGTGGATTGTGGAATGATGACGTGGCATATGTTATGACAGGTGACAGGTCTGCAGAAACGTGACGAATAATAGGAGATAGTTGGCAATTTTGAAGCGATAAACGAGTTGGGCCGTAAATACTCGCAATAATACCAATAAAATAACAATGGCATGATATAAATCTATCGGAATTACCGTGAGTCAAGCTATTCACAAAAATAGCGGAAATCATTGTGATATACGTATATTGGAGAATTGAGTTTTCTTTTTTCTTCATAAGTGTATCGTACTTTGGATAATTTCGTTTATAAAACAGCACCTTTGTTTTATTCTGGTTTTCCTTGAATAAGTATTTGAATAAAATTGACATAAACCCTGTGCCATCCAACTTGAACAATGAACTATCTATAAAATAAAGGACGGTGTTATCTGGAAAACGTTTTCTGAAAAATTTTAATTCTGCAGAAATGTTTTAAAACTTACATCGATGGATGATATCGTTTCTGATTTTATAGAGATTCAAAATTTCGCATATTCTCCCAAAGATTCACTTGAATCTACGATAAGTGAAGACGTTGATCAAAAATTATTTTGTAAAACTTCACACGTTTTCTCGCCATTGCATAATGCAGTGCCTTTATTCCACTAAAAGGTATCGGCATCATTAGCAGTGGGAGCTTCGAATCATCAGAGATCCATTAAGTGGGAGCCGATCATCATGTTTAATTATTCACGAATTTGATACATCAAAGGGGGCATTTTCTGAACTATTTTCCATATATATATACCATTTTTCATTACTGTATACTATTACAGTGAAACCTCTATAATACGAACACCCGGGGAAACAAAAATTTTGTCCAGATTTGTAATTTTTAATTGTTTTTTGGACACAGTGTGCCCTTCTAAATGAAGTTGAAAATTGTTAATCAAACTCAATCCTTCACTCTAATTTTTTTGTAAGCAAAAAGTTTTTATCAACTCTGAATACCGAAGAGCATCAGGGTAATTCACTTTCTCGTGACACTAAGTTTTCTGATCTGGCTGTTGAAAGTGGTTCATTATTGCTTCAATATTGCAATCATTATCTTCCATCGATAAAATAGTGTCTATTTGAACATAATCGTCAGAAGCAACTTGGGAATGAGATGAAGTTAGAAGTTCTTTTAATGAAGCTAAGTCCTTATTTTCCTCGACTTCATTTTGAAATATGTTCTGCACATTGAACCCGGCTTTCCTAAAGCAATGGTGTTTGTTGTTACGTTTTCTCAAAATTTCGAGATCAAATGTAATCGCTTGCAAAACATTTATGCTTTTTGATAAATCTTTAGTTGATCCATTAATTTCCATTGAAGCTAACAAGTGATTCAAAACATAGGTTTCAAATAAGGTAAAACCAAAATAAAATGTCCACATTTGCCGCAAATAAAGTGTCCATGTTCAGATTAGAGAGGGTCCCTATTGTAGAGGAAATTTTACGTTAATATCTTATGGCAAATTGAGGGTTACATAGAAAAAGTGCCCATAAACCAATGTGTCCATATTGCAGAGGTGCCCACAACAGGAGGTTTCACTGTATTATACCATTTTCTAATAGCCGAATCGGCTTGCCATTAGCGATTAACCGTCCTAGGAAATAGGATGCTGTAACTCAATAATTTGTTCTCGATAATTACGTACCAAGATATTAAGATTAAATTTACGATGAAATTATGTACAGGCTAAGTATATTTTCATCCTTGAAACTTTGAACTGATTTTCTTAAAAGTAAATAGGGAGTATAGAAAAAGTAAAAAGATGTTATGTACTTTTTCACAGAAAACGGTCTTCCAATTGCATATTTCATATTTATTCCTCCTATCGAACACTGACTGCAGTATAACGATTGCGTGATAAATTGTAAAGTATTAGTTAAGAAAAATAATTTAATATGTTTGTTGAAAACGAGTATCACTAATAACGAAGACGTAGATTTAAGTATGGACAAAAACTCCACGGACCCTAATAACGACTTATGGTGTAAAAAGGTCGTTCTCTAGGTTTCTATTAATATTAACGACACAATTTGTAAATGGGCAAAATTTATTGTAATGGCGCAATTAATCGCAAGTCAATTGAAAAGTTCTGTATCAAACAGTCACTCCCTCCTAATTATTTGATTTTTAAAGGTTTCCTGTTTTTGTTATAGATTTGGGTTTCAATAACTCCTAATTAGACAACTATGGAAATAGAAGGCGTCATATTTAAACCAATAATTCCTGGAGGTATATAAGAAGTAAGAAGGACTCTAATAAGGTCTGGTGACACTCATTGTAATCTCAACAGTCAGCTCGAGGGAAATTCGCATTATATTCTCGCACTTCCTCTTGCAAAGAAATTCTACGGAGACAATCAAATAGTTCCGAGAAAAATTTCTGCTAGGAGAATTCATTAAGGCTGTTCTCTCACTTGATGTGAATCCGATTGTGAGAGGTACACAATCCATATCGTAAAATGTTGTTAAAACGTCAACGAAAATCGAATGTTGCTTTCAAGTTGCTTTCATTCGTATTCTTTTTATTACACATTATTGTGTGTATTGCATTCGCCAAAATTTCGAATATTCATAAAATTGTTTGCATAAATACACATTTATTTTTGATCTAAGAAAAAAATTCATTGTGGAAGAACATATCAGCATACGATTCTCTTCAAACTGTAGTTCTTTTTTTTAACATTCGAAAAATGATTTTTTTTTATTTTGGTTATTATTTTTTACTAGAGATATGCCTACCTACAACAAAAAAGTACAAACTACAATTTGTTTGTATATTAATTCTAAACTTACTACCAAAATTTATTCGTAATCCAATGAAAAATAAAATACTTTTGCTTAAAAGCTCTAGTAATCGTTTTGTTAACTGAGACTTATTGTATAGGCTACAAAGTTACCGAGTGTATTGTCTCCCTACTTGCAGCGTGCCTGAATAAATAGGTAACGAAACGAATTCAATCAGATCCAACGAACAAACCATCGAACAACAATGATTGATCTGGAAAGCTAGGATTTGCATAAAAGCATTAAGGGCCAACTGCACCACCTCGGCTTAAAGTTTAAGTGTCATTTAAAATTTAAAGTGAACTGCACCAACATCTAAGTGAAGCTTAAAGTGTTGTAAGTATCACTTAATTTAAAAGGTACATATACCTCCCCTTAACATCAGCTTAACTATAAGGGACACATAACCTCCTATTTGTGGTTATGTGTTTGTGTTTTGTTGTGTATGTTACGTATGGTGTTTGAAAGTTTGAAATGAATATGAATAGAGTGATATGGGAAAAAAATCAATACCATGATTTTGTTGTGTTGTGTTGATTTTTGTTGATGGTGGATTGGAATTAAAATGGGATGTTACTTGATCCCAAACCTCATCTTTGTCCTTCCATGTATACTCAAACTGAATTAGCTTGGTCGGTGACCTTGTGTGCGCGCGGGCAAAATGTAGATGTGGCTCTCACTCTCTCTTCATTACGCTGTATCGCTCTATCTTTCTTATCGTCCACTTTCTCTGTTCCCGTTCTGCAAGGGCACCGGCCAAGCTAATTCTGTTCGAGTGTAGTAGAATCTGTCTTCTTACATTCTATAATCTCTTTAAAATCTCTAACAAGCTCCACCAACCTAATTTTTCACTCATGGTGTAGTTTGCAGTTCTTACCCTCTTCTTTTCCATTATCAATATATTACTATCGATTACGACGATTACTATAAATTGACAATTATAAACACGATAAACACATACGCACAGTAATGACAGTCGTCACGGAATACCAAACACCAACACGGAGTATACCTACTGTTTAGTACGAGATGCAACCAACCAAAATTAAAAACCCTAGTAAATTGCAGCTTAATTAGGGGCAGGATAAGTATTGGCGGTGCAGTTGACAATTTTTAAGTTACGCTTAAAAATTTAAGTTAAGCTTAGGTAAGTATCACTTATCAATTGCAACGGTGCAGTTGGTCCTACATTGTACAGGAATCTTGACAGTGACGGGTGACTAGTCTCTCTGTTCGAGACTGAAAAAAAGTGGTGGTAGCCAAAAGAGCCCCGGAACCGGATAGAAATACAGTTAACGATAGTAGCGAAGAAAAGGATAAACGATGGATTTATAAAACGATTGTAGCCTGGAATGTAAGGGACAGTCACAGAAACAAACAACTAGCTGAACAACTAATACATATGAAAATTTACTTCGCAGCTATACACTAAATAAGGGTTGCAATAAAGGGTTTAAGAAATATAAAGGAATATGTAAGGATTCATAGTGGGGTACGACAACAAAAAGGCATTGATTGCACTGTAGATACACAAAAAATGGAAACACGCTATAGGAAATTAGAAAAGACGACAACTGTTCCTAAATTAGACATACGGTTGTCATATCGCGTGTAGTAAAAGCCAGAAGGGATTTCCTATTGCGCTTTGACATTGTTTGCAACCGTATAGGCTGCCTCTTAAGATATGGAGATTTTACAAAGAGTAGAAGGTGGCACCAAACTCGACAAAACAATAGCGAATTATAGGAAAAGGATTAAACGTTTTTTATGTTATTGAAAATAAAAAAGAAAATAATAATCAATAGAAAGAGTGGACGAGGAGACAGTGCCCGGCAAAGCGAGATTTTATTAATGTCCTGAAAAACGAAACATCGCTAGTAAACTAAAAAATGAGTATCTTAACAGGCAAGGGTGACCAAAAGTGACGTTTTCTTCTTAAAGAAAATTAAAAATTATGTGTAGTTAAAAATACCTCTTTAAAAATTTTAAATAAACAATTTGTTTACGATTTAATCGAAAATGTTCTCTCATAATACTGGCAGTTACAACCCAAATTACACTGCAAAGGAAATGTATCATAGCTTGTAATGACAAGGATATACGTCCGTCCCAAATTAACCTCTCGTCACACTATTCAGAATTTATTTTGACCCCTAATTTACCCTTACCCTTTCATGAATCAATAGGTCCACATGTGCCTAAATTTCTAATACGTTCAGAGATTAACGGTACGGTCCTTCAAATCCATAATGCATTGATACACATGGCACAAAGGAACCTAGGAGAAAATGGAACCATTTCCCTCGCCGAAAGTTTAAAAATGTGACCGTACATATCTCACGATATCAAATATAAGGGAAACTTTGGGTAACAAAAAACTCCATTAGGCAGAAAATTGAAACGAGTTCCAGAAGTGAACTTGTTAACTTTTATCTTCCCTTGTAGATCGCCAAAAACTGCTCCGTATAATATACTAACTTTGAGGGCTCTATGAGAAAACATTGAAATTTCGCATTGCTGGTGAAAGTTTAAAACACCTTAGGGAGTGTTCTACAGAAATTCCCAATGGAAGGCTCCCGTTAAAAACGAAATTGGAGGCTGTTTACACAAAGAGAAGCAAATCTGAAGGAAAAGGGTTTAGGGACATGTTGGGGTCAACATCACCGGTCCTTTACCACATTCTTAACGCATGTAAATATCCAAGTATCGTCCCTCCGGTGTGACTCTCATTTCGTACACAAATGAGATATTCTTCAATAAATAAATAATAAATAGGTGTGCCTTTAAAAAAATTTCCGTGGAAACCCTTCAGCGGCGAATGAAGATATGTCTAGAATAGGCCTTACGAATTATTAAACACGAGAAAATTCTCTTTCCATAAATTTTGCCTTCGGTTAAGAATTTTAATAGGGACTAAAACTCTCATGGGATAATTAAATATAAAAAATAATACTATGTTCCCTCTTTAGATGATATTGTAACGTTTATTTTATAATTTATTTAGATTAATTGAACACTAATTTATTTAACACACTAAACTACTTGTTCACTAGACTAGACACTACATAATTTATTTGTACTGCTCCGCTTCCGGATCGTATGTCGCGTTCACTTCTGCTTGTCTACTTCTCACTAACTCCCTCGATCACAAACCCCCTTATATATACACCCCCAACCCTGATCGAGAACATTCTAGTACATTCTAGAAGCCTACGCAGCAAATGTTCATGCACCTGTCCTACGCGTCGTAGTTATTCTTTTGAAGGAGTGAACATGTGTCGCTTTGTTTACTTCTCGCATTACACTGCCCCCGCCTTAGAGACGTTTCGTCTCGGAACGTATCCCTGGTAGGCCCATGCAGGAACCTGCAGTTAGCCCCCCGCTTACAGCGAGACGTGGCGTCAAAATAACAGGGGACCGTCTTCCCGAGTCGACATGGTGCAGGCCCAAAACAGCAGACTAAAACTTCCACTCCGGTATTCTTCAACACTACTTCCAGCATGTTCCGGACAACCCTCCAGTCCAGCTGATCTCGTCCAGCACCTAACTTGGGGACAGCTAGCTTCCTGATGTCGAGCTCCAGCAGTCGGTCTCGTAGCCTATGCAAGGTTCGCCATACATCGTGATAACATGGTTTAAGGGACCCGATCTCCTTCGTAACCAGATAAAAGATGTGTCTTACGTTGTCACGTAGTTCCAGAACCTTGCCAATTTCCGGGAGTTGCTCTCTGAGTTGTTCCGAGCGCCCGTACTTCTTCTTGAAAACCGTGGCGATACCTCGTGACATTACCAGGTCGGCGGACACACAATGGGCCAACGAGTATTCTTCAGGTACGCTGAACAAATCCTGTTGTTTTTCACAGGTTACCCCATACCGTGCTTTTCCGGTACCCCCGTAGGCGCTCATAAATTCTTCGAAGGAAAGTTCGTTCTCCTGCGCCAATGTGTTTCTTACTCGGGGAACCTCCGCCTCATCGTGCGACCCCTCATAGGGTGCCAACCGATTAAAGTGCACCACTCTCGGCTTGCCGTTTGGTAGTTTGCTTACCCGGTAGACCACGTCATTGATTCGTTTCTTCACAACATAGGGACCTTCCCAATTGGTCTGTAACTTAGGGGACAAACCACGTTTCTTCTGTGGGTTGTACAGCCAAACTCGATCTCCCATTTGGTAGCCACCCTCTTTAGCGTTGATGTCGTAACGCTCTTTGATGCGATCACTGGCGATATTTAGTTGGTATCGGACTTGATCGTGAATCTCGTTCATCCTTTGCCGCATCCTGGAGACGTAATCTTCCCCCGAAACGTCCTCGTCCGGTCTAGCGCCAAAGATTAGATCACAGGGCAGTTTAAGTTCTCGCCCGAACAGGACTTTGGCTGGAGTTTGTCCTGTCGACTCATGAACGGCCGAGCGGTAGGCCATCAGGAAGAACGGCACGTGTTCGTCCCAGTCTCTTTGATGTGACGAGACCATTTTCGCTAGATAGCGGTTAAGGGTGCGATTCATTCGTTCTACCATGCCGTCAGACTGAGGGTGAAGGGCCGTGGTTCTTGTTTTTCGTACCCCAAACTTCTCACAGATCCTCCGGAATAGGCCACTCTCAAAGTTTCTTCCTTGATCCGAGTGTAATTCCATGGGTACTCCAAACCGGCAGATCGTCTCCTTCACTAGCACATCGGCCACTGTCTCTGCCTCTTGATTAGGGAGAGGGTACGCTTCTACCCACTTCGTAAAGTAGTCCATCACGACCAAGATGTATTTATTCCCCTTTTCGGTCTCAGGGAAGGGTCCTGCTATATCAATAGCGATCCTTTCGAAGGGGCTTCCGACGTTATATTGTTTCATGGGAGCTTTCGGTCGTCTTTGTGGCCCATTACTTGCAAAGCATGTAGTACATTTCTTGCACCAGTCCTTCACGTCGTCTGAACAATTGATCCAGTAGAAGCGCTCCCGTACCTTCTGCAGCGTTTTCTTGATCCCTAAATGTCCGCCAGACGATCCGTCGTGAAGGTGCCGCAAGACCTCCGGGATTTTACTGGAGGGAATTACCAACTGCCGTCTTTCCTCCGTCCCGTCTTGGCTCTCCAGTACGCGTTTTAGTAGTCCATCCTCAACCACTAACGAGTCCCACTGTGCCCAATAGCTCTTGAGTTTTGGCGAGCCAGGTGATACCTTTTGCCACTCAGGACGCTCTCCTCCCTCTTTCCAAACCAGGATTTCTTTGAGAACCAGGTCTTTTCCTTGCTCTTGTCGTAACGAGGATGGTGTCCATTCCTCGGCGACCACGGTCGTTCGATAGACTTTCTCGGACTTTTCCTCAGCTCTATGACAATGAGGACACTCATCAGGGCATGGTCTTCTCGAGAGTGCGTCTGCGTTTCCATGACTCTGTCCTGGCCGATGTTCTATGACAAAGTCATACTCCTGGAGCCTCTCGATCCAGCGAGCGATCTGTCCTTCGGGATTCTTAAACTGGAGGAGCCATTTAAGAGCAGCATGATCGGTCCGGATCAGAAACCTCCTTCCACACAAATATTTATGGAAGTGCTCGATGGACTTGACGATGGCCAATAATTCACGCCGGGTGACGCAGTAATTCTTTTCTGGTTTGGAGAGTACCTTGCTGAAGTATCCAAGGACACGTTCTTGTCCCTCCTGGCGCTGCGACAGAACACTTCCAATTCCCACATTGCTCGCGTCGGTGTCCAGGATGAACTGTCCTTCTGGCAGAGGAAAACTCAGCACTGGGGCACTGGTCAACTTCCTTTTCAGCTCGTCGAAGGCAGACTGGCATTCCTCATTCCAACAGAAGTTTCGTCCTTCTTCCGTGAGCCTTGTCAACGGCTTAGCGACGTCGGAGAACATCCGGACATATCGTCGGTAGTACGTGCAGAGGCCCAGAAAACTCCTCAACTGGTGTTTATCTACCGGTATTGGCCACTCCTTCACCGTACTTGTCTTGTCCGGATCAACGGCGACGCCCTCTCTGCTCACTACGTGCCCTAAGTATGAGACCTTCCTTCTGAAGAGCTGACATTTCTTAGGGTTCAGTTTCAGTCCCGCACCTTGCAGTCTCTGGAAGACGTCCTCTAAGTTTTTCAGATGTCTTTCGAAGGTCTTGCCCATCACGATGACATCGTCCAAATAGACTAGGCACGTTTTCCACGTCAGACCCATTAGCACGCTCTCCATCAGCCTCTCAAACGTCGCTGGGGCATTACAAAGTCCGAATGGCATGACTGTAAAATGCCACAGGCCGTTACCGAAGGTAAATGCCGTCTTTTCCTTATCGGCAGGGTCCATTTCGACTTGCCAATAGCCGCTTTTTAAATCCAAGGTCGAAAATATCGTGGATCCAGCAAGGGTATCGAGTGTGTCGTCGATACGTGGTAGCGGGTAGCTGTCCTTTTTGGTGACACTGTTCACCTGCCGGTAGTCTACACAGAATCGAGTAGTCCCATCCTTTTTCTTTACCAGTACTACCGGCGAGGCCCATGGACTGCTTGACGGCTCGATCACCCCGTCCCGCTCTAGGTCCCTGATGATTTTCTCGGCTTCTTCCCGTTTGGCCAAGGGTAGTCGTCTTGCTGTTTGTCGAATCGGTCGTGTCTCGCCCGTGTCAATTTTATGTGTCACGACCTTGGTCTTTCCCAGCTTTCCATTCTCGGTGGTAAATATGTCCTGGTACTTATTTATTAATCCATTGGCCTTCTGTTTCTGTATGGGTGAGAGAAACGCACTGGTCTGGGAAAGGATTTGTTTCAAGTCCTGCGGAGTGTGTCTGGACCTTTCTTCCTCACTAACGCCCCTTACGATGGCCGAAGCGGCTTTACACGTGCCCAGCTTCGTACCCTTCTTGATGGTAACCGGGTACTGATTGATGTTGAGTAGTCGCACAGGCACTTCACTTGAGAGAGTAACGAGCGCCTTTCCTACCAGTACCCCCCGAGCCAGTCGATTGTCATCGTTTTCTGGTTCGATCACGGCTGGAATTCCCTCTTCCACAACACCCCTCAGACAGGTAGAGGTAATCGTTTCGCTTCGTTCCGGGAGAATCACATCTTCTGCCATTATTACGTCTAACACAAAGTTGTCACGATTGTGTAGCAGTAATTCTTCTTGACCGATCCTCAACACTCGGTGTCCGAAATCCAACTGGAATCCATGTTTCCTCATGACGTCCATTCCCAGTATGACGTCTTCCTCAATTTCGGCTATGAGAACAGGATGGTCAAACTTTACTCGTCCCAACGTCATGCTAACCGTCGCTTCACCGTGTATTACTGCCTTCTCCCCAGTGGCAGTTCTTAATTGCCACCTACTTGGCCTAATCTTCCTACGGTCCCTCACAACTTCCGAGCGTACGATCGTCTTCGTAGCTCCCGTGTCCACAAGCATGGCGTGGGATCTCCCGTCGATAGTGCCATCGACGTACGCGCTCCCCAATTGGTGGGAAAACGAGGCTATACTGGCCCGGGGGTTTCCACTGCTACGGGTCGACGTTCCCCCTTTCTTATCGACCCGCATTAGTTTTCCTGTGCCTTTGCCGGCGCCGCTGTTCTGGGCCGCTTGCAAGAACTCTTCACATGGCCCACTTCGCCACAGTTCCAACAGCGAACTACCTTCTTCTTCGCCGACAGCATCTCCATGATCTGCTGTAAGACCCTTTCCACGAGTTTCTCAGTATCTACTTCCTCTGTAACCGCTCGAACACGGCCGTGACCGCGGGAGGCTTCCATGGCTGCATCATGCTCCAGTGCGATGGCGAGCGCGTCCATTAATGTTTTCGGTCGAGCTAGTCTCAAGGCCCTCTGCAGTTCCTGGTCCCGCAGCCCGCTCACGAACGTCTGCACTGCGAGGCACTCCATCATCTGTTCCGGCGCCGTGGGATACGCCAACCTCACTAGTCTGGCTACGTCCGCTTCGAACTCCTGCAGGGTCTCGTTCGATCTCTGACGGCGATTGGACATCTGGGATTGATGGACTTGCTCCAGATGTGTTTGGCCGAACCGCATTTCCAGTCGCCTCAACAGCTCATTGTAATTCCCGGCTTCCTCGGTGGATAGCGTCTGAAGAACTTCCAACGCCTCTCCACGTAAGGCTACCGTTAGGGAAACAGCTTTCTCGTGAGGGGACCAAGCATTAGCCTCCGCTGCTGCCTCAAACTGCTTCTTGTAACTGGCCCACGGAATTTTTCCGTCGAACGTTGGGGGCGTCACACGATTGGTGGATATCGAGTTCTGTTGAACGACCGCCTTTATTTCTTCCTTCGTCTCGCCGCTACTGACTCGCTTTAGTTGTTCTTCCAACTGCTTCGTCTTCTGTTCAATTTCCTCTTCCTTCCCCTTGCCGCTACCGAGTTGTTCTAGCCGTTCTTCCAACTGTTTGATCCTCTCTTCAATCTCCTTACGCTGAGCCTCAATCTGGTCGGTTATCTGCGCAGTAATATCTTCCCTCTGAGCGGCGATTTGAGCAGTAATATCTTCCCTCTGGGCGGCGATTTCTTCCCTCTGGGCAGCGATTTGAGCAGTGATGTCTTCCCTCTGGGCGGCGATCTGAGCAGTGATGTCTTCCCTCTGGTCGGCGATTTCTTCCCTCTGGGCGGCGATTTCTTCCCTCTGGGCAGCGATTTGAGCAGTGATGTCTTCCCTCTGGGCGGCGATCTGAGCAGTGATGTCTTCCCTCTGGGCGGCGCTTTCTTCCCTCTGGGCGGCAATTTCTTCCCTCTGGGCAGCGATTTGAGCAGTGATGTCTTCCCTCTGGGCGGCGATTTCTTCCCTCTGGGCGGCGATTTGCTTCGTGATGTCATCGTCTTCGAACTCGAAAACTTCCGGGTCCTGGCCATTTTCTTTTAAAAATGCCGAGAGTCGGTCCTGGAGTTCGGTCTTCCTCCCTCCTGTTTCCAATTCCCGTTCCTCGAGTTCTTTTTTTAACTCGGCCACTTTTAGTTCGCGTAACTTCTTCATGATCCGCTCTTCTGACACCAATGTAACGTTTATTTTATAATTTATTTAGATTAATTGAACACTAATTTATTTAACACACTAAACTACTTGTTCACTAGACTAGACACTACATAATTTATTTGTACTGCTCCGCTTCCGGATCGTATGTCGCGTTCACTTCTGCTTGTCTACTTCTCACTAACTCCCTCGATCACAAACCCCCTTATATATACACCCCCAACCCTGATCGAGAACATTCTAGTACATTCTAGAAGCCTACGCAGCAAATGTTCATGCACCTGTCCTACGCGTCGTAGTTATTCTTTTGAAGGAGTAAACATGTGTCGCTTTGTTTACTTCTCGCATTACAATATTAAAAACAATTATTATTAACCAAAGTAATTGCTCCTAGTTCATGTTTTGCATTTATTATGTTAAGAAGCCTTCTAATGTGCTGGAGCTGAATAATTGTTTATTTCAGTATATCCTTTGAAAATTCTAAAATTGGTACCTATATCCAGTATTACTATGTGAGTGGTGCGATGATTGATAAAAGTGGCGTCAAAAACTGAAAATTAATGTGTGGTACATAACACGACAAATTATAAATCATTCGTAGCAAATCGTCACGGTTCGCACTGACCGGCAGATTAGAAATAAAACTGAAACTAAAAAACTTCCTCCTAGCATTGCCTGGATTTTACAGTGAGGTCACATCCGCTAATGTGGGCATCTGTATGCATGATTGATCTTGCGTTTGTGAATGAACTTTTTAATTATTTGAGTAACACGATAACGAAGATATGTCAAATCAAGAAGTACTCTTGCCACGACCGTACGAAACTAATTTGATGATTAACATTATCCTTAATCATCAAACTGTTTGTGATGCTAATTTATTAATTTCAATTTAAAAAAATGCATCAAAAGCACATGCGAGAAAGTATTAGTTAGTCAACGAAAAATAAGTGAAAATAGCACGAGATGTCCAACTGTACAAACACTACCCGAAAAATTTGCTCACTTGAAAATTGGCGAAATTTTAATTAAAGCGTGTTTTATCAGCATCGAGTATCTTCCAATCGTGCTGGAGACGGGTTTGGCCTTTACATTTTAATATTGCTTATTTAAGTACACATGCGAAGAATTTTTGTAAAAGATGATCTGCTTTCCTTACAAACACTGTTCGGAGGAAAACGAGCTAAAAACCGTATTTTTCTTTTTACGATTCTAGCAAAAAGAGAAATCTCTGCGTAATGGTCCCAAAGGTCCAGTTGGGACCCTGTGATGTTTTCGGGGAGATTTAAATCTCACAAAATTATACCGGCAAAACATGTACATGTCTACGGATGTATAACAGAAGGTAAAAGGGAAACATCTTGAATAAATTGTACATGGTCGGAAGATTCGGACGAAAATAAAATTATCGTTCATAAACTTTGATACATCTTAATGTATATAATGGATAACAATAAAAAAGTTATTTTGCAAAACGGGACATTATAAAGTGTTATTCAATTGAACAAAATACATATCTTTGCAAACAGTTCCTAAATAAAATAGGGTTGGTGGCAGAACTAAATCAGTTGATCTTAAAAACTTCGTTAAATATGTATTCGAAGTTCTCTCCCATTCTTTTGGACTCTCATTGCTTTCTTACGCGGTTTATACAAGTTATTTCTCTTATAAGTTCTTTTGTTTTTATTCGCTATTTGTTTCTGTAGTCATCATTTTATAAAGGAAACATTCTTCGAAATACGATTGTTTTAGTTATAAATTTCTTGAGGATTTCCGTATTTACAAGTAGTATTTTACGTTTATATTGTTTCCACTGTTCACGAAAAAACAATTAAATTGCATAAAGAAGACTTACCCATTTAGACATTTTCAATTAGGTAGTGTTTCAGACTGCAAATTTTAAAAACCAACAAACGTTTTAAAGAATCGAAAACAATTACACTGGTTGTAACACATAAAACCGACATATCATGTTGAAACTCAGGAGACCCAAAAAATGATAATTCAATGCAACTTATCTCGATACCAAGTTGTATCCCTATAGCGTTACGGACATTTAACACATTGCGTGCCAAAGCTATAATGGTATTCTAGATCTAGGGGCCAAATGATTGTTTTTGTGTTTTTTTGGCTAGGATCATTTTTAACGACATATTATTAATGTATTTTTAGTTTTTTTTATCAATTTTGATCTTTTTTTATGTCATTCATATATGAATGACGTGGCCCCCCCAAGAAAATTGTCCAGTATTTCTACTTGTGGGGCCACGTCATTCATGTATGCTTGCTTGCCTGCTATTTATTTTAACGTCGCCTTTACCCTCTTTCATGTATGAATGACACATGACACTCTTCTCTCTTCTTTTCAGATATTATGTGACCATTATTGTGTGATCATTATCCGTTCTAAAATACTTTGATGGATCATGATTTTTGGATTTTACAATATCTAGCAATTAATCTTTCAATTTCAAACTAGGTACTAAGTGGCATTTTTTCTAACTATAGTTTAGGTAAAATGCAACACTGTTTTTCGTTCGGTTAGTAGAATCCACAATTCATGAATTCAGTTTACAGATAAGTGATAAGTGACAAAAGACCTTAAAATGATTAAAAGAAAGAGAGCGTCGACCCAAGCAGAACTTGAGAAAATTGTGGAAGACATGGACAGTGAAGAAGACATTAGTGACAAAGACTTTAGTTCGGATGACTCGATTCAGGATCCCGGCTGGTTCTCTGATTTGAAGAAAACTAGTAAACCTGATCTGTTCTCCGAAGATGATTCCAGTGAGGATGAAGGTCGGGATATAAATGATATCATTCAAGATTCTGAAATGGAAGAATTTGAAGAGGACATTGGAAATCAAGCAACAACAGATACAGCAGAGGATAATCAGGCTGCTGCGTGGACAGATTATACGGGCAGGCATAAACAATTCCACTTTACTGGTCCCGAAGGTTCACAAAAGGAAGTTCCCGCCAATCCCACGCCAATGGAGATGTTTAATCTTATTGTTGACGATGAAATTATCGATTTTATCGTCACAGAGACGAACAGATTTGCAGAGCAGGTGATTAGTTCACAACAAAAAACAAAAGGAGCTCGAATTAATAAGTGGTCTGCTACCAATAAGGATGAAGTAGGAAGATTTTTGGGGCTAACAATCTGGATGGGTTTGGTGAGACTTAGTTCGCTGAAAGACTATTGGTCGACTCGAAAAATTTATAAACAAGAGGTGCCACAAACTATAATGTCCCGGAATAGGTATCAGTTGTTACTTGCAATGATACATTTCAACAACAATGAGGAAGCTCAAGAAGAAAACCGCTTGAGAAAGATTGAAATTCTTGTAAACCTCCTACAACAAAAATTTCAAGACCTGTTTTGTCCTGGAGAGAATGTAGTCATTGATGAAACTTTAGTACCATGGAGAGGGCGCCTAAATTTTAGGCAGTATATTCCTAATAAAGCCCATCGCTATGGAATTCAACTTTTCAAATTATGTTCAGATTAGGGATATACTTGGTCACTAAGAATTTATGGAGGAAAATCTTCAACAGGCGAAAGAGAAATGTGTTTGGCAAAGAATGTTTGCATGAAGCTTTTAGATGGTATGTTAGATCAAGGAAGAACCCTTTTCGTGGACAACTTTTATACCAGCCACGAACCGGCAAAAACATTATTGGCCAGAGAAACACATGTTATTGGAACACTTAGGGCAAACAAAAAAAGATCTACACAAAGAAGTTCTGCTTGCAAACTTGAAAAGAGGGGAGATGATATCCCGAGAAGACCACACGGGAATCGTCGTTCTAAAGTGGAAAGATACAAGAGATGTCAGACTGTTGTCAACAAAGCATGCTCCTGTTATGGTTTCTACAAAGCAGATCGTGAACAATCCCCCTGAAGAAGGATCAATCCTACCACCTAAACTACCTGAAGAACCACAACCCTCTACAAGTTACTCATCTCATACTGAAGTTATTGAAGAAGAACCAAGTCAAGGTTTAGCGAAGAAAAGAGGACGAAAATCCAAGAAACCTCTTGAAAAACCATCAGCGGTATTAGCATATAATAAAGGAAAAGCAGGGATCGATTTATCGGACCAGATGGGATCTTACGTCACTACTTTACGCAAAGGAATTAAGTGGTACCGAAAATTAGGTCTAGAACTGCTATTGGGTACAGCTATAGTTAACTTCTGGGTAGTTTATAAGTATATTACAAAAAAATGACTATCGTCACCTTTCGGGAAAATTTGGTAAATGAACTATTACAGTTAGAGGAACCACCTAAGACAACAAAAACATCGAAAACCCCATACCACCATATAGGGCAAAGGACGGATTGAAATGGAAAAAAAAGATTCGAAGAAAGTGCAGCGTCTGTTACGCAAGGGTTCAACAAGAAGTTGGACGTATAGAAGCACGAAAAAAATCAAAAATGGTTTATACCTATTGTAGTGCATGTCCTGGTTCACCGCAAATATGCTTGGAATGTTTTTATTTAAAACATAAGTAACTTTTCTTAACAATTTATCTGCAGGTTACTTTTATTATTTCATAAGATTTTTATACTTGATATTAGTTTTATTTGAAAATTGTGAATTCTTCTAAATAAATAAAGCCATGTTTTAGAATAGACTTTCCAGAAACAAAATATGTTAATATTTCATACTGCTTCTTTTCGAATAGACCGTTTTGTAGTGACCTTTACCTTTTTGCTCGGGCCAAATATTCTAAAATGTTACCCAGAGGCCACGCTTTAAGATACCCCTTTAGATTGCACGGCGTGTCATTCGCCAGTGCATGACGCGGCTTAGTATGTTTAGTTAGCTGTCATACACAATTGAATGACGCGGCCCTGGATGAATCAGTTCTGTCATTCATCTTTGTATGACGCGGCACTAAATGTGTTAAAGTATGGCCTCAAATTAGAAAAAAATAGATCTTTGCAATGCTTTGACTTACGAGAGTCAAATTTGATATACATAATATATAAAATCAAAATTATTTATCTGATGTATTGTTCGGACAATTAGCACCTAGGTTGCCGATAAGAGCAAATAGAAGAAAATACTTATATGGTTTCAATATCTTATAAAATATAAAACATCTCCATTACTTTTGCCCCTTCGCGTGGTTTACAGGTAATATGGTAGAAACGTGAGCTACATAAATCGGTGATGCGGGAGAGCAATTTGGTTCTCCAAGAGATTTTATATTTTCAGAGGCCCTGGAGGGACCTATGAATTACCTTATACAACAATAACGGTAGGAAGTTTATAATCGCCGCTGTTTGAAATGAAAATTTTCTAGTATGAACCCCAGCTCACCCTAGTTATTCATGCGATGCGGTTGCCTCCTTTGTAGTGCGAACTATCTGTAATTGAAACATTACCGCATATGTACATGCATTTCCAGCAAACCGCATATTAATTGCTAGGTGCATTCCTTTTATCAAATATCAACTCCATCACTTTGCGCACATCCACCGACTGTTAGCTTATCTGGTGTTTGCTTTCCTTCACCCACTTTCCCACGGCACGTACGCACGGCAATTTCTTTATCAGCCGCCACCGTTGCTCTCTGCCATTTTGATTGCCCCGGAATCATTTGAATGCAGCAGCTCTTTCAGATTTATCGCCATCGTCAATGCTATATGCCGTGACATTGAGCGCAGCTATCATAAATATCATCGGTCAGACGGGCAGAAGTTATGGGGCTTCTATGGCAGCGAGGATACGCCGTCGAGTGAATGAATTATATTGATAAATTAATTGACTCGGATTTTGAGGGGCATCCGCCAAGTATTCCGAGAACACTCCTTCTTTTCATTGTAACACAATGAATATTTCAATTTTTGTCTCAGTTTTCTACAGGGGGTGTTACTAATGACGCATATTCCTGTGGGGACTTTTCGATGGAACAAAGAAAAACGCCTGAAAATATATTGTTGTTACCGACGAATTTAATTGCCAAGATCTTAGCAAATTGAAAATAGTAACGTGTTAAGGCCCCCACAGACCTGCAGACATGTCTGTCATACAAGTCAGCGCGCACATGTATGACAGACATGTACCTATGCGAATAAAGTTTACCCACGGATGAGTTTATTCTATTATCAGAGGTGTACGGTGCTGTAATAAAAAAGAAAAGAAGTGAATTAATTCGAAAGTCGAATATCCGCACTAAATGGGTGAAAAATTGGTTATTGAAACGTTCCCAATTTTCCCATATTAATAGCCTAGAAGAATTACGTTTAGAACCTGATGATTGGCGAAATTACCTGAAAATGAATGAAGATAATTACTACTAACGGTAGGAGTTATGAAGATTTAAAGTTTTCAACCCTTATTTCTCCTCAATAGTTGGGGAAAATAATACCAGAAACCTGCAAATGCTATGTTTGAAGTGTTGAAGGCCAAATATTTAAAGGTAAGCAAATACTACAAATATGAAAAAAATATTATTCTCAAAATCATTCTTATTATTATTCATATCATCATTATTATTATTGTTATTATTATTTTCTTAAATCATTGTTTGGTTGCCTCACAAAATCTTTTATTGCAGTTTCCGTCCACTGAAAGTGAGTGGAAACAGATCGCCAACGACTTCGAACGAAAGTGTAATTCTGTGAACTGTCTTGGCGCAATTGACGGAAAACACGTCAAGATTATTCCGCATGATGGAAGCGGTTCATATTATTATAATTATAAAGGAACTCATAGTTTGGTATTAATGGCTGTAGTTGATGCAAACTGCGAATTTATTATGTGCGATTTTGGTATCAACGGGGGTATATCGGATGTGGGGGGGGGATGATATAGAGCATACTAATTTCTACAAAAAAAAAACTTGCGAATGGACAATTATCTTTACCAGCACCAACAAAACCATACAATGGTAACAAACTGTTGCCTTATATTTTTGTTGGCGATGAAGCGTTCACTCTTCCGCCAGATAAGGTAAGGTTCCATCTACCATTGCTTAAATATTCAGACGTAACTTGGGTAGGTAAACCTCCCCTCTCAAATTGTCCTGTACCTGAGTTAATCCAAGGTCAGAACCAATACAAGTTCTCATCCAGTGTCCTCCAATCCTCTTTATATCGTCACGTCATCTTGTTGGTGGTCTACCCCTGCTTCTTTTATCCTCTCTGGGTATCCAATTTGTTATTCTTATGGTCCACCTGTCATCCTTAAATCTCGCAACATGTCCCGCCCATTTCCACTTTAATGCTGTTATTCGCCGGATTATGTCCTGTACCCCAGTCCTTCGTCGAATTTCGGTGTTTCTGATACGATCTTGGATCCCAATACCCAGCATAGCTCTCTCCATCCATCTCTGGGCCACTTCCAGTTTCTCCACAGTGCCTTTTGTCAAGGTAAGCGTTTCGGCGCCATAAGTCATTACTGGCAGCACGCACTGATCGTATACTTTCCGTTTCAAGCTCATTGGAACGTCACTATCGAAAATATCTCTCAATCTTCCATATGCTGCCCATCCAAGACCAATCCTCCTCTGTAATTCCTTTGTTTGGTTGTCTCTATTTATTCTAATTTGGTGTCACCAATTGTCCGTCACCGACCGATAAATGTGAGTGATCTGTAGTACCGTCCATATGTATGTCCGTCTCTCAGAACCGCTAAGAGTTAATTTTTCCCTCGACGTGTTAGGGAAAAATTAAGTCACCACTATCTTCCGCTCGCTCTCGCTCTCTTCTAATGTAAAAGATCGCATTACCGAATATTAGACACTGCACGTTTTCCTATCGTCCCCGCATTTAGCTATTTCTATGTCATTGTGGAATTATTAGGATAATTTTCCATTTTCCCATTTTCAGTACTTAGAGGGGTTTCATATTTCAGATTTGGGTAGTCGTAATAATATTGTATTTTCTGTTTCAGCATTTTCGCTTCGCCGAATAATTTTCGATCTTTCCGATTTTCTCTACGTAAAGTAACTCTTATTTTCGTGCTTTCCTAATTGTATTTCCTTTCCGAAATGTATAAATATTTGTAAATAAACATAATTTTTTTGCAATTCTCCAGTCTCCGATCTCCGAAACACCAGCAGGTGTTTGGCGATGCAGTGTTGTCACTTTATTCTCGCTCATTTTAGAGGTTGCAGTAACTAACACTAACAATAACAACTATCAAACATAACCACAAAACGACGACCTGACTAGTTGTCACTTGACAATTTAATCACGAAACATGATAATTCCAAGTGCTACCAACCTTCCACCGTACCTTAGCTAAGTATTTTTTAAGTGCAACTGGTGCAAGTCACACAATTTTAAGCTGGGTTTAAACATTAAGTATCACTTTGCTATGTACTGATTTAAGTAGAATTGGTGCAAACGGGCATTAGTGAAGCATTCAATAGATTTAGACCACCGTTTTAATTTTCTAGAACCACAGATCTTATGTTCAGAAAGAAATTATCTGTCTATTGTATATGAAAATGACATTTTTGAAAAATTGACTTTTTCAAAATTGAGAACCAGACTACCCCCTTAAGATTATTCAGTGCATTTTTGTAGAGAACAAAATTTCCAAAAAAATGACACTTTGAACTGTTCTCTTCGATTAACCGTTTCTGAGATATACGCTTTCAAATTTTCTTTGGAATTTGTGAAAAACAAAAGTTCAATTTTTTATCACCATTTTAATAATAACCTGGTTTATACTTGTTTCTCGGATCAACACAACTTTCGAACCAATTCCGAAGTAATGGATGCCCACGCGAACGCTCTATCCGCCATTTTTATTTTGAGTATTCGTGCGAACTTTTGATTTTGATTATTTCATAGCGGTTTTGACACCTTATTTTAATGTTCTCGTCAAGACAAACCGAACACCACTATGCGCATGCATATATAAAACCGTAGTGGCGAGCCCATATTCAGCAAAGGCTGAATATGGGACAAGACATGCAAAGATAATTACATTATCAAGATCTTGCGATTCATCATAAAATATGAAACAAATGTAAGAGAATCTGAAAATGAAATTTGTGGCTCAGCCGGGATTCGAATCATTTTCAGTCCTCTTACATTTGTTTCATATACACCATCACTTTGAATTAATTTCGAGAACATACTCCATCATAAAATATGTTTTGTAATAGGTAAAATAAGTAACAAATAGAGAGTTTGTAGTTTTCGTTAACTTTAAATAGAAATTACAGAATAGTTTACAAGGTTACAGACTACAAACAAAAATGCACTGGACAATCTAAAATGTAGGACTAACCGTTTAGTAGTTATTGGCCAAAAAAATCCATTTTTTTGGGCGATTCTTTCTAATTTCCCAGAGTTGCCCAGGGGTGCCTCTGGCACCCCTCATCCCCTCATATTATGATTCAGTATATCAAATATTACTAGAATCAATCATAAAATATTTGTTGTACCCAACTTCCAGGTTACATGGCTCGGCGATTGGACTATAAAAGGTATTTAATTGGATCATGAATTTCGACACTTACCTTGTGTATTTCAGTAACTTACGTCGATATGTTCAATAATTGCTTTAGGCAGTTGTTTGCTGATTTTGATAACTAATTACCACTTAAAAACCTGACATTCGCCATTATTGCAGCATGTCGTTACAAAGTTGATCGTATGTAAGAAAAATTTCTCATTCATTGATATTATCTAATTATGATTGCGTAGATTATATTGCGAAATAAAAACAACGGGTACCTAAGGAATGTTGTATAAATAACGTAGAACTGAATAATCAACTAAAACTTACTGCACACTTTGAAATTGCAAATAGCCTCATGTACAGACTATTTCTTTGTAGGAAAATTACTCCTAAAGCTGTATTCAACACTACTTACTCAATAATGCAATATTGATCAACACTTCATCTAGAAAATAATAATACAACATTGGACACTTTGACCTGTCGTTCGCCATCTTATTGGATTATTCCCAGCTTCAGTTCATATGTAATCATATCCCCGGTTTGCTGAAAGAAAATCGTTAGGTAAAAGCACAAAGAGAGGCTTAGCTATAAGCGGAGAACAAGCAGAAGATTTGTTATTGTTTGATTTGTCTCAGTGAAAGATCCTACCTCCGGCTATTATATAGAAATATTCTTCTGCATCATGCTTTTTGCGATGTAAATTTTCGTGAATTAACAATAACCGTTTGAAACAAATAAACCCGAAAGGGTGGGCTCGACAAACATACTGATCTCAAAGGATTCAAATTGTGGTGGAGGTTCGTTCATTAAATAATCCAAACGTTAGAGGTAACTGCAAGTGCAGAAAAAGAGCAAAGTTTTCCGTTTTATTAGCTAATCGTGTGATGAACGTGCTGGTGAAAGACTAATCGCACCTGTAATAACCCTTACTGAGCAGAGGGTATAAGTATTGGATACATGGGAGTTTCAAAAGTATTGGGTAAATGAGAGTTGCCCACTTTGAATTCCTTACCAAACAATGAAATGCACGAAATTTCATCGAAAAATTTGGATACTTGTTCAATCCTAAGTAATTTTACATTGGTTCAATCAGCCACAAATTTTTCAAATAAATACATATAAACATAAATAAACAAATAAACACAATTTGAGTTTTACGTAATTTTGCCACATAAATATTCTATTCCTGTCACGTCTGACTCGGATATCCTGAGCTCATAATCTGCCAGTATAGCGATCGATAAAGTCATAAAGGAAAAGTGATTATTATGATGACCCTAAGGTAGTAAAGCTATTCCATTTGAAAACAAATATTTGTGTCTATAAAATTGCACAACCTGAAATAAATACGCCCGATAACCATAAATTTGAGGTTATGTCTAAAAAAATTGTGTACGGTGAGGACTGAAATTCCCACAGAATATGATCATAAAATTATTACTTAATATTTAGGAATGTGGTGTTATTTATGAAAATATTTTTCTAGCCTATTTTTATTTTAATTATGGAGTTGGGGAAAGATAAAGGATTTTCCGGATTACTGAAAAGATGACGTCGATAATGATACTGATAATAAGGAGAATGGACACTATTAACCAATTGTCATAACGTTACAAATAGAAAAGTTTAAATATATCATTCAATTAGCATTGGAAACATTTATTGGTGGTATTTGCTAACAGTAAATGAAATGGCTATTGGCGAATATCAGCAAAAATTTGCAGAAATGTTGTCTAAGCTGACTTTTAAATTGCCCCATTACATTACCGATGGGCAATTTCTTTGCAAACGACAAAATAATGACCCATTCTGTTCGTATGTGACTCACCGATTAAGCGAGCACGTTCATGGGGACACGGTGTGGAATACAGAGAGCTTCTTATATATATCTTACTTTTTTTGTCTTGTGATAGAAAATTATATGCAAACTATTTGATTTATTTGCTGAATTTTTTAAAATGTTGTGAGCACGTCAGTTATACTTATAGGTAACTTAGGTAAAGTTTACTCATAAATTTCCTTATAGATCCTTCAGCATGTTTACTACCCTAGGAATTCCTGTGTAACACCGAAATTATTATCCAAAATATGAACGATCCAATAAATTTCATTTCTTAGAATTACGACTAGGTACAATCTACTTTTATTTTAAAGGTTGAGTACACTCGTCCCTGTACCACTTTGAAAACAACAAACTATCGGGTGATTTTTAATGATTGAAGCAAATTTTGTGGGTTGGCACCCTGCGTAGTTGGTTAGCGTGGTCATTTGTCAACTTGTTTACTTTTGATTCATTTTTAGTTTAGGTTATGTACAGTTGAATAGAGATAATAAACAAGTTAAATTATTCTACAGTAAATGCTGAAAATGTTGACCTTCTTGTTGTAAGCAACATTCAACTTTACGCGATAAATTATTAAAAACATTAACCAAAATTTCAGGTCCAATATTTGCCATAGCCACTTCAATTGAGTGCTGCAATTCTTGCAAATTGTCCAAATGGTTTCAAAATGCAACATTTTTTAAATAAAGGAACAAGAAATAGTACAGGTGAGTCAAGTCTGGAGATCTACTAGGCCACAAACCAGTGCCAACTAAACGGTCTTGAAAGAATTCCTCTAAGAACGAAGTTGCAGCTCGTGCTGTGTGTGCAGTTGCATTGTCCTGCTGAAAATAACCTTTTGTCAACTCTCTGCCATCCAACTTATTTATAAATGGCTCCAACAAAAGCCTTTGATATCTTTCAGCGTTAATCGTTTCATGAAAAAATATTGGCCCGATAATTCGTCTTCGTGACGTTGCCACCCAGACACCAATTTTCAGTGGATGTAATGGGACTTGGATAATATTGTGGGGGTTACGTGCTGACCAAGTTCTGTAATTCTGTGAATTAATAAATCCAGAGAGATGAAACCATACCTCATCAGAAAAGAAAGTCATATCCTGCTGGTAAAGGTTGTTGAGTAGGTTATTGTTATACCAATGACAAAAGTGAATTCTTTGGGGGAAATCAGGAGGGCGGAGTATTTGGAACGACTGTAAATTTATATGGTCGTAGGTGCAAATGTTTTTTAAAGATTGCACGAGAGGATGAATAGGAAAGTCCTGAAATGTAAGAAATGTATAAAGTGTAGAATAAGGTAATCGTTGATGGAGACCTGTTTGTTGGGATACACGGCGTATGGAGGCATATGCATTTTGTTGTATAATTTGATCTACATTTTGCACATCCGGCGTGGCAACAGTTGGACGTCCAGTAGATTTACCCTTTTTAACGCTGCCAGTGCCTAAAAATCGTTCAACTATCCTACCACAATGTTGTGCAAAAACACGATATTTTGTTTGTTCTGCTGGGTATGTTTCGAGAAACTGATCGTAAGTCAATTGCTGGGAATATATCCAGTGGCCATTTTCATGTTGGAATGCGCTTCGAAAATACTCCATTACAATATGAAGGTGTCATGTTCAGTTGTAAAAACCAATTTTCGATAAATAAATCGTGATAAAGATAATTTTATTTATTTTGAACTTCGATGTCACATTTGAATTTAAAAATCAAGTGCAACAACTTCGTACCGTAAACAAATTAAAAATATTGCCAACCTAACAAAATTAATCACAATCATTAAAAATCACCCGGTATATACAAACTAAAATATATATATGATTTTTGCACTTTTATTTTATATAATTCATTCATTTTTAACCATCGATCTTATGCCTATGTGAAAAGTCACATTTACATTCAGAATGCCCCTACTTCAGCAACTGTTATATTATCCTCACGTGTTCCCTTATCATTTTATCCCTTGCCAGAATGAACAGCCACGCAATATGTCACAACCCTGCCGCACCCTTCACTAAATCTGGATTCAGTCACTCAAAATGACGGAATAGGAAAAAATCCGATTTTAAAACTATTGAAGCGTTTAAACGTGCGTGTTTGACTCGGAAAATTTAAACAGCCTCTCAAAAGAGGAAAAAAGCGTTTCGAGACAATATTCAATCTCAATACATTTGATGTTTTCGATGTGAACTGCCTTGTTTATTTTCCAGGTCCGTTTACACCTTATAAGCAATATACCCTTTTCCATAGTTTTAACAGTTTTCCTCCATTTTTCCCTGTTGGGCATGCGGTCTGCTGCATTATTTATTTCCATAACTTTAAGGTCCGATTCTAAATATATTACCTCACCACCTAAGGCCCGACCCTTTCTAGTACGCGTGACCCTTTTTGACCTGCTATCTCAGCACTTGAGATTTCATCTGCGATAATGTCGGCACATTTGAATACTTTATAAACTTTTTGAGCTGGGCTTTCTGAGTGGGAAATTCAGTATTAAGTTGTCTCTTTTAACATCCGCCACAAGGAAAACGTTTTCTACAATCAATATGGTAAAGAAATAATTAAGTCATTTATGTTCAGTTCTGAATTGAAAGAAAATGGAAATAGTGTAATGATAAGATAAAGTATACTTTTCAATAAATGAGCAGAGATGACTGCGACAAGTGCTGAGGGCGCAACGTTAGTAGTAATCTCCAATTATAATCAGCAATGAATTATTAAGTATTGGTTAAGAAAGGCAAAGGAGGGGTGATAATACTACAGTACCCTACGTCATTTGAAACGAATAATACAAGAAAAATTGTGGAAAAAAAGAGTAAATACTGGACTAGGGAGTGGCCACTAGAAACACAAATTGGGGAAAACGAGGCAACCAAATATAAACACACAACAAAGGAATGGAAAAGGAAAAGAGTAAGTTTCATAAGGAGCATAGAAAAAAAAACGAGTACCAGTAGGAAACAGAAGCGCTATTAGCAGCAACTGGTATAAAAGAAGACGAAGGTATACCAGAAGATAAAAATGAAATGAACTATCGGGAGAATAAAAACCAAAGACCAGAGAAAACAGTTCCAAAATAATAGCAAATCTTGGGAAGAATTTAAAACAATCATGGAAACAAAGAGAATCCGGTCTTTTAAAACTAAGGAAGGCATAATAAACTTCGGCAATATTACGACAAAATACGGCTAAGTACTAATAATAGAAGACAAAGTATTTGGTAGGTGGAAATAGTATTTTAATAACGTAAAATAAAACAGAGATGAAAACCATAGACAACCAGAGTGAAAATCAATATTGTGAATTCTAATATGTGAACAATAACATTATATTAACAGAACTAAGGGTTCTCAATTTAAGTCTGGTTTTCAATTTTGAAAAAAATCTATTTTTCAAAAATGTCATTTTCATACACAATATACCTTTAAAAATAGTGTACTGCAGTTTATTTTGCTCATAGAGCTCGAGAAATTCGTATATGAGCTTCAGAGTTTAAGCGCGCGCAGGTGGCTTTTCTTCAGGTGTTCAGTTTAGCCGCGCTTATGATAAAGTTTTTGCTAATTTTCTCATTTTCTATACAATTTTGGTTTTTACAAATAGTATTGTTTTATTTTGGAGCAATTGTAGGTTGGCTTTCCACTAGAAAGTTTGTATTTATTGTCTATAAAGACCATACAAGATTATTTGTTCAGAAAAGAAAATTTGGGCAACATGGATAAAACCAGTAAATACAAGTGATAATCCTAGACCATATCGCTCAAAGCAAGACACTT
This sequence comes from Cryptocephalus moraei, assembly GCA_946251905.1. NCBI lineage: Eukaryota > Metazoa > Arthropoda > Insecta > Coleoptera > Chrysomelidae > Cryptocephalus > Cryptocephalus moraei. Next base: position 13,204,100 of record OX276453.1, on the reverse strand, counting down.
TCGTGGAAATCGACATACCAGTAATTGTGACACAAGCAGAACAGGTGCATCTGTAAGAAAAATTTTATAAGAAAACCTTGATTTTCAAGTAAACATTAATCAGTCTGTAAGTAAAATGATATTTTTGAAGAACAGAAAGGTATAATAAATGAAGCAGTCATCGGTGACCAACGTAATATACTTTTTGTTAACATTTTCTATAACTTTAAACGCGTTTTTCTCGAAACAACGTTTTTCAAACTGGTTGACACGATTTAACAAAAACCACACTACCGATTTCGCTAAAATTTTGAGGAGTTACTCCTAACACATGTAGTTTTGGCTAGAACTAGGATTATAAAAATTGATTAATATCTACATTTTTTTAAACAATTATAATAAAAAAAGTGCAAAACGCGGGTCGAAAATTTTAAAAGTCCGCCATTTTGTGTCTTTTCAGTCAAAATGAGTTATCTTAGTTCAGGCGATAGCTGCTTACTTATATTTTAATAACCTTTTGAAAAGTTTCGTTTCAGATGTTTCCGAATGGAGAAATCATGTCAACCAGAAAAAAGGGGTCCTTTTGAGACCGTCGTATTTCGCCCATATCGGGGCCTAAAAACATCTTTTTGTAATACTAAATATCCATATTATCATACGTAAAAAAAGACAAAATGTGAAAATAAATTTTTGTACGAAAAAAAAAAACAAATGAAAAAAGCTATTGAGAACTAGACTACCCCCTTGGAAGCTGCGACCAAATTAATACAGATAAGGCGCCTGGAGTAGACAAAGAGGTTCCGATTTACTAACTTACTTAGAAAGGACAGGTAGGGGCGAACTATATGCACTGAAAAGCGAGTAGTGGAGGTACAAAGAAATTTCAAGGAATCGAAAGTCAGTATGAACCTGCAAACAAAAAAGAAGGCACCTACAAATGTAATGAAAATAGGGGTATAACCAAATTGAAGATAGCATTAAAGCTGCAGAAAAGTATATTAACAGGAAAAATAAGGGGATAATTGGGAAATCTACAAGCGCCATTATGGTGTTATGGGATGGGAAAATGTATTTATATATGTTGATTGAGGTGATAACTTTATTATTATTTCATATTAGTATGTCGATTTTTTATTTTATAAACGAAATTAAGGGACTTGAGTAGAGAAAAAATTCTTTTATAGTTACCTCCTGTTTGGCAGTTTTGACATGAACAACTGGTTTGAATAAAAGCTGAAGAGGAAAGCTGTGTTAAATGTTATGATTAGAGAATTTCAATATACTTTAATAAATAGCTAATAGAAATAAATGAGCTGGATGTCCTCAGGACCCCCTTGTCGTACGTTTTACCTATACATGATACCAACATAAGATGTGGGTATAGGTTTGCATGAATATTAACATTTTCCCGTTGCGTATGTTAATTAGATGCCATATTGTCAAAATATACATCCAATGATCAAAATTTAAGTTTTAGGTAAAGTTGAACATAATTTTATTTTTCGCCGCTGAGGTTTCTTTATAAAATTATTCGAAACTTTATTTTCCAAACAAAATAAGGAGTTAAATTAACATAGAAGTTTTAACGAATATTACCTTATATATCTTAAGGTCAGGCACCAAAGGGAATATTGAACGTTTATCTCTGTAAACTGTTTAAACTTCTTAATTGGATAAATATCATTTACTCAACGGAAATGTTGGATGGTTTATCGACAGGCAATAGTTTTCGTTGGAAAGCGTCATATCGATTATTTAGTCTTTCTCTTGTTAATAGAGTTTCTCATTTTGCTTTGTTTTCCTTTATTATTATATTAATTATGTCCCTTTGAGACGCAGTCAATCGATAATCGCCAACCAAAATATTCTAATGCTCTTTTATTTAAAGAAAATAACCATGGGCGCCGCTAAGAAATAAGTCAGGGGGGGCATAATTTAAGTCAGGGGGGGCATAATATTTTTTTAATAAAAAATTTGCATTAAATTAAAATGAAGATATTTCTCACCAGTCACCATTCTTTACTAATAGGAGATAATTATTTAGGGGATGAATACTATGAACTCCCATCACCTAAAGAACCTGGTGGGTCTTGCACAACGATGGTTGTGCAAGGAATGATCCCTTCTGAGCTTTTAACATCCATTGCTTTTAGATCCGTAAAACCAAGAAAACGGTAAAATCCAGGGGGGGGGCAACCGCCCCCCCTTGCCCTTATGTAGCGGCGCCCATGAAAATAACGCTTAGTTTTAATTAGGGATAAAAGTCCCTTGCGAGCTTTCCGTCTCTATTTTAATTTCTTAAGGCAGATGTATCCAGGTTTTGTTTATGTTTTATCATATCTTGAGTTAGTATTTATTTAATTACTGGGACGCATTACCTTGTTTCGACTTTATTTTAAACAGAGTTGTGCTCAAAGAAAAACCGGAGAGCAACGAAATTTTCTATAGGTTAGCTACAGGGACGAGAACAACTTTATGTGTAAGTGTCGAAACGACTTTCCGTACAAACAATTAACATGAGAGAAAAGTAAACAAACTTCGTATTCACTAGTGCCATTTGCCTCGGTAAGGCTGCGCAACTTTGTTGTCGTTCGACTTTTACTTTCTGTCAACATTTCATTAGCCGAAAACAAGATAGTCTCAGCAATCTAAGTCGGAGAACTTATCTGCTGAAGTTAAGGTAAACGCAAAATAATTTTCGTTTAAATATTGTTCTGTTTTAGTTTTCCTATTAGTATCTTGTGTGTTAGATATAGAATTAAACAGGTGTCTACGTGAAATTCATGAATTTACAAATGTATTGTTTTAACTCTATTCAGAGAAAACTAGGGCATATCTCGTCATAATAGAATGAGAAGTACATTTAAATAGTCCCGATCTATTGCTACACTAAATAATAGGTAGGTGTGAATCTAACTGAGATAGAACAAATAGTTAAGTACAGACGGAGGGAAAATAAATTAAATTTACGCTGATGCAGCATGTGGCAACAATAATTCGTCACTAATTCAAATGAAAGCTCGTCATTCAATTATTTACAGCATCATGTGAGCGGAAACAACAATATAATGGTAAGCGATCAGTAATGGAGAAAAATTCAAAAAGTTGATCTGTTTAAGTAAAATCTCGACTAAACCCTGCTGCCCTATAAATCGATACTCTGAAACCTCTTAAATAATTCCAAACATCGCGATAATTGCTCCGTTCATCGATCGATTCCAGAAATTTCAAGCCGAATTCCATGGAAGCCAAAAATCAAAAGTTCCATTGTCTTTGAGAAATTATTGTGGACCTCAATTTATGGCTACGGAGACTCCTTGGAGGCGGCAGCTGCCGTGTAATTACAAGTGCTCGTAAATTGAGTAGGTAATACCGCAGGGAAAATTAATCCGGCGTACTTTTAAAAGTCACTTTTTCTTTTCCATTATGAAGCTCCTTTTATACCTGTGTTTATTAGAAACAATTTATTTTTTATTTCTTCTTGCTTCCCCCACCACCACCACCCACTTAAAACAATTATTTCTTTTCCAGCGCCAATTTAAGAAGAAAAAATCAATTTTTCCACCATAAACCGACTGCACCAAGGAAATGAAATTCACAGACTTTATATATTTATATTTACAGTTTTAGCTTTATATACTGGAAACAATGATAAAATGGACAAATAAATCTATTCACCTGTTTTTTGCAAAATACATCGCAAACAGACTCACGAGATGTTTGAGTAATCACCAAAGGCAGATCTCTATAATTAGGAAAAACTGTTTGATATCGTGGGCAAAAGGTGTTTCTTTCATATTGTGAAAAACTGTAACCAGCAAATCGTTGCCAAGACATAATGGAGGTCTCTCTATAAATTATATTGTAACGTTTATTTTCTAATTTATTTACACTATCCTAATTATTACTACACAGCGCTTAATTAATCTTAGACTATTACTAAACTAATTTATATAACACACTTAACTATTTCCTACTAATTAATTTATATCACTCTTAAATGTTAATATATTTCACTGCTCCGTTTTTCGCTTGTTTACTATGTCGCACTCACGTCTAATAATGTATCTCCGACCGCAAACCCGCTTATATACACATCTCAATTGTAATCGGGAACCTTCTGGCGTATTCTTGAACTTACTCGAAATATCTTTTTTATGTAGAAAGGTACAGAAGGTCATAAATCACTTTTCCATAATGAGATGTCGCTCGGAACGGTTTTTATTGCTCGCCGCTGCGTAGCGTAGCGTAGCCGCGTTCTTTGAGGAAAACCGCCGACCGATAAGAGTAAACAAGTCTCGCGGTGCTGTTTACATTTCGCGTTACAGTATAAAAAAAATACCATAAAACGTCTGCAAAAAATATGCATTTTAAGAGAGGATAAATTCAGTTGAATATTTCTTGAACTTAGAAATGTAAAGGAAAATACAATTTCGGGAATCTTTTCCGTTTCCAAACATAAATATTTGGAACTATTTGTTACTTTCTGAAGGGGCGGAGAATGAAAACCTTTTTTTGGTATAGTACCTTGTGAATTTTTAATTAGCATATCTGGAAAACAAATGAATAATAATTTCCTCTTTTTGAACCAGATATGCAATAGTGAAATGGGCCAAACAATGAAGAATTATGTTAACGAGTTAAAGCTCACGTAAACGAATAACAGATCTAATAGGGGCATGTATAAAAGGGACTAATGTGCTGATGAAAATAAATAAAATTATATCGAATCAACTTTTTATACCAACTAAGACAAAAACGGCAATTTAAATATGGAAAACAGATCTAGAACCAAAATAACTAAGTAGCGGTTGACCGAAGAGATCCAAATTATCATTTTTCAACAAAATTCTAATACAAAACCAGGTCATGAAACCGGTTTGGCTTACTCTGTGGGTGTACTAAAAATCAGTAACATTAAATTTATCTCGACCTAACAAAACGAATAGAGATGCTCCGCTCCATTGTACATATCTAATAGTGATCGTAAACGGCTATTCAAGAGGCTGGCCAGATATTTATAGCGCATATTTTCTGGAAATTCCAGTGTAGACTTTTAGCCAACGAGAAGTAATAATTGTGTCGATTAACCCAATAGTGAAGAAAGTAATCATTCAAAATTAGTCAATCATATGTCGGATAAAATATGCAACGTAAACTTTCAAGAAATGTGGACTACATTTTTAATCAGATAGCGTGTGAGTGTTATTGATAGATGCTAGGTTTTTGTGGCTTCCTAATTAAAGAACGAAATATCTACTATCTAGTGAAATTAGGAAAATGATAAAAAAACTTGCGACATCCATTCATACTGGAACTAACACCGCACTGTTTGCTGGGGAAATCAATTCCCTGGGAGAAAAAGCTCATTTCAATCAGGCGAAATGGCTCGATCGAACAACTTGAAAGAACAAATACAAGGTGCTATCGGATGAAAAATTTATTTTCTTATTCAAACCGAAACCCTCCGATATTTCGATTGTGCCTTAAATTAGGTAACTCAAATTCCTTAGACTCCGTTCCATAGAGAAAATTATAATTTCAATGCAAAGGACATACACGAACAGGTGAGATAAAGTGGGAGTAAACTGATCAGAGAGGGATTAAAAATGAATTTCCTGAATGCTGAATATAAAACATTTGCTAAAGTATATTGGATAGGAAATACATTGGATCTGACCGTTACAAACTGTGTTAATTTTCCTTCCTGTTGTTTAATTTTGATATACTTTCAGCTTTGACATTTCCTCAAATGCACGTGCCAATGCTCTTAACTAATGTTCGTTAATTGAAACAAAATAATTTTATATGCTTTTTGGACAACTGTTGGAACCTCAGTTCCTTACGTCAGGGGTTTGAGAGCGAGGGTGGCCGCGCAGCAAAAAATCTGACCGTTACCGGAATGCGTTACCGGAGCGAACGCTTCCGAGCCGCTACGAACGTTGCCGAGCCGCTCGCTATCTCTAGGTTTGTTCCAACAAGTACCGGAATTAGTTCTGAATCGGGTGGAGCGTGCGCAGAAGCGTATTGGTGTGCCAACAAACGTTGAACTGATCCCAGGACTGGTTCTACATGTGTTCCAACACGCAACGAACGAATTCGGAATCGGTTCAGGGACGGTGAAATCAGTTCTTGGTTTTGATCAAGAACGAGAATAGGGACTCTAAAACGATTATAGACTAACCAGGATTGCTCACTTACATTTGACCAATGTTGGACAGTTTTGTGACGTTACCACCGGTGCTGAAATGCGTTTACGTGTTGATCTGTGGATGACGTGATGTGGAAATCGTACGTAAATATGGATTACGTAGAGTACGTACGTAAACCGTACAGTTTACAGTGATAAATCTTACTGTTTACTACTGTAAAATGAATAAAACTCTATTTTCTGTCCAGCACCGGTGGTGACGTCACATAGTTTTTGCCAGGCAGATTCGGCGAACTGAGCAATCCTGGTAGTCTTCTTCTTCTTCTTCTTCTTTCTTTATTTGGCACTTGCTTCCTTACGGCGCAATCAGCCAGCACATTAACAATCCTGGTAGTCTATAATCGTTGTCTCCCACCATCAACGGTTTCTGTGAGGTTTGAGGTTATATATTTTAAAAACCGTAAAAACAAACTAACTAAACGCGAAATAGGCGAAATGGGCGATAGTGATTTGGATGAAAACGACTATTTGGCCTCAGAATCAAGTGAGGAAGAGGAATTGTTCTTCTTCTTTAATAATAGAACGCGTTCTATGTTCCAACAGAACTTCAGAACTGATTCTGGAACTAATACTTTGTTGGCACATGCGCATTAAAAAATTCATTACTAGAATCGGAACGGTTCGCAAAGTGCTTGTTGGAACAAACCTTCTGTCTGTCTCTCTCTCTCTCTCTCTCTCTCTCTCTCTCTCTCTCTCTCTCTCTCTCTCTCTCTCTCTCTCTCTCTCTCTCTCTCTCTATCTCTCTCTCTCTCTCTCTCTCTGTGTCTCTCTCTCTCTCTCTCTCTCTCTCTCTCTCTCTCTCTCTCTCTCTCTCTTGTTGAGTCGTTCGCTGTCTTGTCACTGCTCTCATGTAGGAAGTCTCGTGTATACTTTAACCACTTGGAACACTTAATAAAATCTGAATTTACCGAGGGCATTCGAAAAGAGCCCGTTGTCTTTATCCAAACCATGGGACTTATCTTTTTGCTTATTCAGAAACGCCCTGGTATTTTTAAAAATGCAGGTGTTCAGTTGCTCAAGTGAAATCATATATGTGAATGTATGGATATGTTACAGATAAAGAACTAGAGGGTCCACCGTGCCACGAGCGGTCGTGCCTCATGCGGTCAATGTGAAAAATCGTGCCAGATGCGGTCACTCCAAAAATATTTCTACCTGTTGTGCAGGTGTCTTCCCATGTGCGGTCATATCCGAATTCACCGAATTTCTCGGTAGACACCCTCGGCCGATATGGAAAATTGATTACGCCCGGTTTCATAATGCAGTTAAAGTCCACTTTAACTTAAAGTTGACTTTGACTACGTTAGATGTAGTAACGCCAGGTTTCATAATGCAGTTAAAGTCCACTTTAACTTAACGTCACAGTTAAAGTCAACTGTAAGTTAAAGTGGACTTTAACTGCATTATGAAACCGGGCGTTACTAGGATTAATAGGGTTTGCAAATACAGTAGCCGCCCGGTTATCCGACACATTCGAACCAAAGTTCGAACTCCGTATCACCTCTCCGATAACGATGTTTTTATTACTTTACGACCATTCGCAAAAAAACGCCGGCTTTTTCGTATAAGTACATCAAACAAGTGACGATACTTTAGAATAATTATTATATTACCTTTGATATTACTGTGCCTTTACGGCCAAGTCGTTCCGTTACAATACGATAGAATCAAGTTGATACTAATTTTGAGTGTGTTCGGAGATGAAAACAAATCCAATTTTTATTTTTTTCTAAGAAAGCATCAGAAAGAAACACGTGCAATTTCGGATAATGCGGCGACAAGTTTTTAAATTGAAATTATAATGTCAGATATAATTAAATCCATGTACGATTAAATTTTAAAAATTTGAAATTAACTTGCCTACGTTATTTGCATTAATCCTAAGCAAAAGGCAGGGACTTTCAAACAATTACACCCTATGGCTCGCAATATTTTATTATGTTTTCTTTGGTCGATTCTTGGCGATCTTTTGTCCTTAATATTATTCACAAGTAGGTAGACAACAAGGTAGAAATATTTTCGAGGGATCACATCTGGGACGTTTTTTGATTGTGACCGCATAAGACACTACCGCTCATAGCGAGCCGGTACCGAGTACCCCGATAAATTGGCCTGTCCTGGGATTTCAAAAGAATTGACCGCACATGGCACTGACCGCACATGGCACTGACCGCATCTGGGAAGACACGTCCATTGGACCGCAAATATTTTTTTACGGCACCGGCACTCCGTTTATATTTTCTTCTTCTTCCAAGGTGCAGGTGTGTACAGTCGATCAGTGAAATCGAGTACGAGGAAGTACGGGAGACTCTACGGATACTGGATACGTATCCACTGGACCATAACACACCGGCCACGTGTGCTTTCCTTGTGATCTCTTCTTCCGCACTTATTATACTCGAGCACTGGTGTGTGAATGTGTGTGCCATTTGTTTGTGCGATTTGGAAGTGAATTGGTTGTTAGAATTATTATCCGTAATGATACGCCCATAGAGGACAAGGCGGCATCGCTCTTCACTACTTAAAAAGCCATTAAGTGTTTTTATGGCCGTTCCAACTCGGACTGGACAAAGTATACCAAGCAGTGACTCATACGCATACGCATAGGCTTCAGACTTATGCTGCGATTCTGAACACATATGTCGATTGTAGTTAAATCTGTAAGCCTCGTAAGCATAAATGCAATTCTGAACATTATCGTAAGTTGTAAGTTACGGTTTCTCGTAACTTCTGACGATATATCGTAAATAGTTACAGGAAGCCTTCTGTGTGTCTGTAAACACTCGAAAAACCGTAGTGAAAGAAAACGAGAAGAGGTAATTAATGTAAAACGTTGCAACATAAATAAAAACATGAATTGTGTAGACAGTTTTTGAGTTATCAGACAATCGATACGTTCTCACGAAAATGTTAGGTTTCATATTTATATGTGTGTATTTATCTATTGATTCAACACATTGAGAACGATATTCCATTGCCTTACTTATAGAGCCAATGCTGTGTATTATATGCCCGTCTTACTGTCGCTGTTTCACGTTAAACATTACAAAGGTTTATTAAGAAATAATTAAAAAAAAAAGGTTATTAATTAAAAGGAACTAAAGTTCCTGACTCGTGTCCCGCGACACGTTTTTTTTTTTTTATTTGGTACACAACTCATTATCTTCTATCGATGTTCCAGACTGTTTTAATGATGCGAATTAACTATCCACGGTGATGCAAATGACAGCATATGTTCAAATATTGTCGAATTAAAGTAAAATTAATGGATGATTAGAAAATAGTTTTCATATTGCATATTCTTACTTCTCTGTGGTGACTACCCCCATACGATGTGTTTTGTTTTATAAGCATTGTTACGATAATTACTGTACTCCAAACTGCACCCGATATGAAATTTATTCAGTTTTGCCGTGTTTTGTGTCAATAACATGTTAATTACTAGTACAGTTTAAAATTATAATGCCTTTGCATTCAGATACTGTAACCTTCGTTGTGCTGTTCATTGCTCTTTAGCAAGAAGGGAATGAAAATTCCCATTCAAAAATTTACTTATCCCATTCTTCACCCCATTTATGGAGATGCATGTCAACGATATTGAATATCTCCTCCCGACCCTCTTGTAGGGGGAGCTCATCTACAACATTATTCATACAAAATATACAGAGATCGAGCAGCTATGTGGGAAATGCATCACTACCTCTTGGTCTCCAGGCTCGAAAAGATAAGTCCATGATTTATTGATGTTATCTTGATTTGTAAAAAGTAGAGCCAATCACAAAACGGCGATGGTGATAGGATTCTGCTTTGTGGGTTTTGTAACGTGGGAAAAATATGAACCCGGGAAAACACGGTTTAAGAACGTATGGTATATCATCTAAAGTGTTTTTTTTTTTCTGGATAATGCACTTTGTTAAATGAAAGCAATTTATTTTTTATAACAGTTACCTCACTCAAAGTGGCGGATTGCCTCTATTTGGGTTTGCTTCCCAAATATCCCGAGTCATGCGAAAATACCATCACGGGTCTAGACAAAAACTTTTAATATTCGTTACGTGTAATTCAGAAAAGTGGACGTCACTATAAATTTTGTTAAGCCATTTTGCTATTCTCCTTTAAATTCGTCTATAGATTACAATCAATATCCCGTTTAAATACTTCCTCTGTATATTAAAGATAAATAGAATCAGTTATATTTCGTAGTTTGCAGTTAGTTCTTGATATATAGAAATTACCTTTGTATCCCAGCAGTATACGTGAAGAGGTATTTATCAGACTTTTAATTGGATGTCTCGTCCAATTACGTTAATAGCCTCAATCCAATCGATCTCTGAGAAAGTCATTAGTGTCATTACAAGTTACCTATAAAATGAATAATTATCGACGAGTAAGGATTTCAGATTAAATTTAAAGGGACGCTTTATATGTTACACTGAAATAACCTGACCATCCAATGTATGTCATTTTCCCCGAATCGTTGATGTTTTTCAGGAATTAGATAAGATATTATTCTGCGGATTAACTTATGCGCACACTGTTATGCAACCAATAGATCGAAAATTATAGAGTCAACGAAGATACGACCAAATTTTTGGCATTCGCACTTTACGTTAGATACAAAAGGGGCCAAATTGACGTTATGATATAATGGTGGCACGATAGATGAAACCAGAATGTACGTAAGGGCGAATGGACGAAAATTTGTTTAACAAATTTAAATGATTGGCTGAGTTGTAAATCAGTCAACTCGATTATTAGTTAAGAGTCCATCACCCGGCGTTGCTGAGGGGTAAGAGACAAGGACGAGGTAGCGTTAGGCGTGACTCTAATTTTCCCTTCCACTACTTTTTAACTAGCTAGGACTAAGTTAATTTTCTCCCTAAGTTTAAATTCCCAAATACATACGACGGCAGCACTTTACAGCGAGCTTTCTAGGGATTGTAAAGGTTTAGGGGAAACATGAACCTAGGGTAGTGTATTATCATATCAAAACGAAATAGGGCTCAGTGAAGAGATAATAAAGATCATTCTACATCGGTCTAGTAACAGAATTTTGAGTTTTCTTTTATTTTCGTCAAATTTTGATCTGAAAATTGTGCGTAAAATAGGGCAACTTTAAGGGCGGTTTTAAACGGGCAAAAAGAAAATATTACAGATCCGTTACTAGACCGATGTGTATTTGAGTTTTTCGCTTCGAGTGGTTTTTATTTGAAAAGAATATTTCAAAGGATGTTCGAGGTATCATACTTCCCCCGTACCTCTAAAACCGCCTTAAATTGGATCGGGTGATGGACGCTTAATACATATGCTAACTGGCAATAAAGAAGCAGGATAGGTATTTTCAGGTTGATATAGAACAGCGCGGAATACACTACGTTCAAGTATACATTAGGTATGCAGCGAATAATTATTTAAATGCCAATAATATGCAAATCCTTATAGAATCGATGCCAGCCTCAAAAAAGTGTGAACGCTACACACAATGGGCACATCATGAAATGTGAAATGGAAGATAAACTGAAGTCAGCCATTTATATATGTAGGAAGGATATATGTAATTTAGGTTAACGAGTTAGGTTAGTCCTGTTTCCACATCCATACCCGTTGTTCTAGGAAAGCATTAATAGGCAATAAAGACGAACTCTAGTGACTATCAGCAGTTTCACAACTACTTGTTGCGTACAGTATTAACAAAGTATCCGGGAAATACAATTAGGGGAATAGAATGGGTAATAATTTACACTTTAGAACTTATTCGATAATTTTCAACTCGTCATTTGGTTTTAATTACTAAATTTGGCTCTGAAATGGATATTGAAATCGATAACAAATTAAATGAAGGTGTATGTTGCTATCGAAGTAAAAATTCGGTGACTGTTTTGTTTCGCTTGGTAAAGAAAAGGCCGCTCAATTTTCAGGAATAAAACAGCATTTCATTAATTACTAAACAAAATTTCTACTGCCAGATAGGCTGTCAGCGAAATAAAGCTAACAAAGTTTTCAACGAGTTAGACTTCTAAACTGTCCTCCGAAGCTGTTAATAATTCACACCCTCGACCCCAAAAAACCCACTGGTTACGAGAATTATTTAATCCTCTAAAAGCAGCAACGCACAACCAGTCAGACGGTTTTCTTGATTAGACTTGACTTGTTAATCGTTCCCGTTCACTCTTGGCCCCGACTCTAGTTATAAGGAGTTTATGCAGCTTAAATTTACCCTGAAAAGACATTCATTAACTGACCGCTACGCAGTATTATCCGAGAAACTGGTCAATAGGGTCGAGCCGGATAACGTAAAACGAACCGAAATTATTGGACGATATTGGGGATAAAATTCTGGGGCAGAGAACATGGACTTTTATTGATGCTCATATAATTATATTTGAATAATATTATCAGAAGAACTGTTAAAAACTGCGTACTTATTCTGATTATTATGTCAGACGCGTCAAATCCTTGTGTAGAAATACTAGGTAATTACAATCATATTTTGTTACCAATTTAACACCCAAGATTTAAACATTATAAACTTTATATTTAAACATCAGATAAGTTAATCCTTCCAGCGGAACTACAAAGGGAGAAGTAATTGGCGATAATTTTATAAAAGCTCATCGAGTGTAGTAACTCTATTTATCGATATTTAGAAGATTAAATTATTGTATCGCGGGTCTTGGAATTATTTTATAAAAATAGTGCATTTGGCATGCAACACAAATCTTGGAAACTATAAAGTATGCCATGAGCACCTGAAAAATGTAAATGATAATACATTTCACTAGGAATTCCACGTAGAATTTCATAAAAAAGTAAAGTAGGGAGTTCGCCGTTTCACATACACTATCAACACTGGGCATATCTGAACTAGTAGGATTGCGATAAATATTTTGTGTCATATATAAAATTTTGTATTATATTTATAATTAATTCTAACGCTCATTGGAAAATCGATTTAACGAAAATACAATTAAGCGGAACTTTTCAATAACACTTTCACTAACAATAAAATAATCTATTGTTGGTATCCATTCGCCAAAAACGAATCATCATCTTTCTACTACATCCGCAATCGAAATGTGGGAGCATTCAGGATCACTCACCTCAACCCATCCCAAAGACAGAAGACTAAAAATGAAGGCCACATGTCAATATTTTGCAATTTTCAAATATTTGCAAGCCCTCGTCGACCTGAGTTTTGCGTACGAAACTGCAACTGCCCGGAGTGAGGGCTTCATGCTGAAGTTAAATACGGCAACTCCATGTAAACACTAACAATAACAGGGAAAAATTTGTGAATATATAAACTTTCGGAATAAGACTTTCTTTCCTTTTCATCCTAGCATCCTAGCATCCTAGAAAACTGCGAAATATAATAACAGAGCATATGGAACTGCTCAACTAGCTTAAAAAAATAGAGGCTATATCCTATCTCGCGACAACAGAGGTCGCAGCGTTCCACCATCACAATTAGTTATGTTATGCAGGACCAGATTCAGATAAAATAAAAACCCTTAATACCTTGCTGTCACACTAGACCGGACTCTATTTTACCGGAAACATCTCGAAACTACTAGACAACTCAACGGCAGAATACTGTGCATCAGTAAGATGCAGAAGCGCCTTTAAAAACAAAATTGTCGCATCTGAACGAAGTAATGCGAATAATATCCGTAACACTGAAATCGACAATAATACCCTTGTCATGGCTCCAATTACCATCGAATATTGCTCCACCAGGTCTTCGGAGACGCGGAAAGACCCGGTCGTACAATCAGGTTAAAAACGGAATATTGTCAACGGTCTTCCCTATACACCAAGTACTTTCAGACTTTCAATCTGATACTCCGAGTACCAGACTGAAATCTCTGTGGCCAATATGGGAGGATGAAACCGTAACAACAGACCCCTTGGACAAATGCTCAGCTTGATATGAAAGATGACAACAAACCATCATCCAAAATATACATGGGACCAGGTGGGGACGATGGGCTGATTGGAATTTTCGGCGGCATGACCGAAAAGGTGGTTTTATTGTACAGGTATTTTCGGCGGTAAAGAAATTTAACCCTGGCGCATTGATGTTTGAATTGGGAATCTTTATCACGAAAATATCTTTATCACAAAGATATTAAAAGGCAAGAAAAATGGGTAAGAGGGCAAGAGAATACGCAAATTACGTGAAATCCCATCTAAAAGTGCAAGGGAAATCCTTGCTGACCGTTCGTACCGATACACTTCCTACCTACCTGTCTTAAGCCGTGGCCGAAATTTCTTGTAAGCTTATTTGATTCTTCAATTAAAGCAGGTACCCTCATTATTTGCGGCCCAAAGTTCGCCCGCCGACTAGGAAAGAAATGACCAGGTTAATTCGCATTAGGAGTAGTGGAACAAGATCAAAACACGTGCTTCACAGGTGGAAAATGAAAGACAACCCCGAATGCGACTGCTGATCCCCTCCCTCGTTACCAAATACCAATTACATTGTAGATGAGGCCCTCTATTCCACGGAGAGTTGGAAAATTTATTTCGCGTTACTGAAATGTCTTAGGTCCAGGTCCTAAATATAATAGATATGTCATACTGACATCAGTATCACTCTCATACTAAGAAGTAGACCGACATTTCGTCTTCAATTCTCGAATGTCTTCATAACACTATAACGATCTTTTACAATCAAAAACTAATAAATTTTACCCATAGAAAAGTACTTTCACTACTTAAAAACCATAGTAAGAATTGATAAGTTCACAATAACATTAAAAGCAATTTTACAATTAATAATAAATCACTCAAACCATTGAATGATGGGTTTTGATGACACTATCTTGGAAATATATTGTCGCGACCGACCTTGCAGGAATCCAGAACGAGGACACTCACCCTCAGCAAAACGTGAATTACTTAAACATAACCTCGTAAAGGAATTTCCTGGAGAGGCACGTATGTTTAATGAAATCGTGCAGCACATCGCGGAATGATAAACATTTCAAATGAATAAATACGAACTATCAGAAACAATCAATTCATCAGGTATCCTGTTGTGCTGCCGGTAGAATTACGTACCCACCGCCCGTTTTGCTTGGGAGACGACGTTCTCCGAAACGCTGATATCCTTGCACCTGCAACCCCTCTAGGCCCCCTGGGGACTTATGTAAGCATATTTTTTACCGTTCATTAACTTTGTTTTTGTTGTTTAATTATTATTTACCTTACGTTTACTTGGTCTTTGCCGCCTCTTATCATCGGCTCTCTCTCTCTCTCTCTCTCTCTCTCTCTCTCTCTCTCTCTCTCTCTCTCTCTCTCGCTCTCTCTCTCTCTCTCTCTCTCTCTCTCTCTCTCTCTCTCTCTCCTCTGAACGCACCCCCACTAGTCTCTATTTGCCAATAAATGTTGTTATGTTTGTTTGCTGTTGTTCTCTCCATCTGAGGTGCCAACCCCCCAGCAGAGCACCGCTCTGGGCCCTACACCCTTAAGACCGTGACAATATATCTAATTGCGTCATATACCTGATGAACGTTTTGTGTGTTACTTAAAACCAGATAGTAAATTAAAAGTTACAATCCATCCATTAGAGCGCTTAAACTCCCTAGAAATAAATCATGCACAATATATATATATATATATATATATATATATATATATATATATATATATATATATATATATAGGTACAAATTACAGGATTGCAGCCAGTAGTAGTTCGGGCGTAGGTTACGGGATAAAACCCTTTCCACTAATTTCCGACAGCTTTCGGCGCTTTATTGGTGCCTTCATCAGTCGTAACTATAATTATATGGTACATCGGTGTTATTTAACATTGTTTCGTTTCAGTGAAACAATTTTTAAGGCACTGAAAAGTAATGAGGTGGTCTGCGTCAACGACCTAACATATTTAAGCAAACACTCCATCCTAAACACCTTTTATGTTATGTTGCCTCTAATCTGTCATTTCTCTTACCCCGCGATGAGTTTTGTTTTCTATGTTTGGTTGTTAATGTTCAGCTTTCACCCGCCAATTTTGAAACTTTTGAAATGTTGCGCATGCCCCCCCTTGATTTGGGCCCCATAATTTTTTGTGTAGCACACCGCATTCTAATAACTTCGAGAAGGCCATTGTTAGTCCTGCTCAACACACGTTAGGACTACCATGTAGTAACCGCCTAGAGCGATGAGGACGTTATTACTATTAGGGCTGTTTCCATGTCTCATATGTTGTCCTGTTCGATGTGTGAAGAAATTTTAATTTTTAACTGTTTTGTCTGTTTTATCTGTGACGTCTCACATATTGTTCAGCGGGAGCCCTAAAATGTTTTGTTATGTGAGTATTGTTTTGCAAGATACTTACCTGTTATTCCTAATGTTCCTCATTATTTAGTACGAGCCTGATGATGACTACTAGATCACAGTACTAGATAGTCGAAACCGGTCGCTCTTTTGAAAATAAATTGGTGGTGAAGACTTGGTGTTTTCTTTTGGTTTAACTTACAGTGATTGAGGTTTAGTTGGAGACTGCTATAGTACACATATTAAAATGGAAGAACGAACCTCCGGTTACGTACACATGACAACACACAAGGCTTAATATATGGAAGTGTTTAAGTGTGACACCTTCCCATTACTGAAATAGTAATTGTCAGGTGCTCACTTGTGGCAGATTTCCAAAAAAGGTTGGAAGAAAAAAGATAAATAATTTTAATGCGATGTTAAGTATTAAAGTGTGCGTTTTAGGCAACCAAGTGGGCGGTCATCCTTTAGTTCGTCCAAGCGTGTCTCAACCACTAGACGGTCCCTTCTCTCACCAGAAACCCAAGCAGCTGGACATCACTTTCAAGCAACACACAAATTGAAAATCACATCAATCAACGATAGAACCAATAAGGAGGAAGACACTGGTTACAACTTAATATTGAGATAGATGTTCCTGTTATTAGTGCTAACATTCTAACCATGGTATTTCTATAGGTGAAACTAAACCCAAGCATTCCAGGACCCTCCACTCTCACTGGAAAGCACCTGGAAGCTGGCCTCCTTGGATAACTAGGCGAACAAGGAAACTGAAACGCTTGTATCTCGACAACACTGGGAACCACTGCATTACAACTGTGTTAGTTAGTTGTAGAGTGTTCTACCCAATTAGTTACACCCCCTACGCCTCCTGTCACCAAGCATAAGAGGATGAATACTATTAGTTCCGTCTATGCCCCCTGTCACGAAGCAAAGGAAAAACTGGTTGGGTGTTGTTTATGTTGTTCGATCCGTTGCCAATGTTTTCGACATACTTTTGGTCTAAGTCTATGATGTTCGAATAGATAATGTTTAAGTTAGCGCTGTCAGTTTTCTTGGTAAGAAGATTGTTCCTATAATGAATGTAGCACATCTCTAAAAACGATCGTTTGAAAAGGTTCGACTCCGTTATTAGCACTTTGACATTATCAAAGTTGGGGTGATGTCCACTGGCCGCCGTGTGTTGTGACAACGCACAGGCGTCTTTACGTTTTTTAATGTCACTTCGATGAGACACGATTTTAAACTTGAGGCTCCTAGACGTCATTCCGATATATGATTTATCGCAATTAGAACAGTCAATTTGATAGACTACGTTGTTTTTGTCAAGAATGGGGGTATTGTCTTTGATCTTAGTGAATAGACATTGTACCTTTTTGACTGCTCTAGTTGCTATTATGATGCTATCTTCCTGTTTGAGAATTTTAATGATCTTCGGTGTGAGATCTTTTATGCATGGTAAAGCGCCGGAAGCTCTCGGAAATTAATGGAAAGAGTTTTTTTCCCTAACCTACGCCCGAACTACTGGCTGCAATCTTGTAATTTGTACCTCTACAAATTTGACAGCCGTTACCTGAAAGTATATATATCTTGCGAGTAAATGAGTTTCGAATTAGAGTAGCTGTGCAAAAAATTTGCATGTCCCAGATTGAATCTAAATTGCAAAGTTTTAGTCCGTAACTGAGTGTTTTAGGATATTAGCCAACATATACACGAAAGAATTGTGTAGGTGAAGGACGAAAACACTGAAGAGAAAAAAATTGAAGGATAGAGAACAAAGTGAATATCAAAGATAAAAAAACTGGTAATAAAACGGAATAAAAATATAATAAAACACTAATAGACCAAGAGCTGGGCACGAGATTTCAACATCATCAGTAATATGGAATTCGTAAACAGGAATAAATTCTATTACCATCAGTTATTAAAGTTCCGAGCAGGCGGACAGCTTACTGGTTGCGAAGGGTAGTTATAAGGGGTGAAAGTGATTAATTTTTAGGGGAAGTTTCGGCATCGATAATAAGCTTAAAAATCTATGTAATGATAGTTCTTACCATACCTAAACTAAATTCCAAGCGGCGGACACATAAGTAGGTGCAAAGGGGGTGGCGGACAATAGTAAGGGGGTGAAAACGCGAAGAGCTAGAGCCGAAATTTCAACGTCATCGTCATCAATAATATGGAATTCGTACACAGGAATAAACTCTATTACCATCAGTTATACAAGTTCCGAGCAGGCGGACAGCTTACTTGTTGCGGAGGGTAGTTATAAGGGGTGAAAGTGATTAATTTGTAGGGGAAATTTCGGCATGGATAATAAGCTTAAAATTGTATGTCAAGATAGGTCTTACCATATCTAAACGAAATTCCAAGCGGCGGACACATAAGTAGGTGCAAAGGGGGTGGCGGACAATGGTAAGGGGGTGAAAACGCGGATAGCTAGAGCCGAAATTTCAACGTCACCGTCATCAGTAATATGGAATTCGTACACAGGAGTAAACTTTATTACCATCAGTTATTAAAGTTCCGAGCAGGCGGACAGCTTACTTGTTGCGGAGGGTAGTTATAAGGGGTGAAAGTGATTAATTTTTCGGGAAAATTTCGGCATCGATAATAAGCTTAAAATTGTATGTAATGATAGGTCTTACCATTAGTAAACGAAATTCCGAGCGGCGGACACATAAGTGGGTGCAAAAGGGGTGCGGCGGACAGTGGTAAAGGGGGTGAAAAGGCGGAGAGCTATATAGAGCCGAAATTTCAACATGATCAGTAATATGGAATTTGTAAACAGGAATAAACTCTATTACCATCAGTTATTAAAATGCCGAGCAGGCGGACAGATTACTTAGGGCTTAGGGGTAGTTATAAGGGGCGAAAGTTGTTAATTTGTGCTTGGAATTTCGTTTAGGTATGGTAAGACCTATCATTATATACATTTTAAGCGTATTATCGATGCCGAAATTTTCCCGAAAAATTATCAAATTTCACCCCTTATAACTACCCTTAGCCCCAAGTAATCTGTCAGCCTGCTCGAAACTTTAATAACTGATGGTAATAGAGTTTATTCCTGTTTACGAATTTCATATTACTGATGATGATGACGTTGAAATTTCGGCTCTAGCTCTCCGCGTTTTCACCCCCTTTACCATTGTCCGCCACCCCTTTTGCACCTACTTATGTGTCCGCCGCTTGGAATTTCGTTTAGATATGGTAAGACCTATCTTGACATACAATTTTAAGCTTATTATCGATGCCGAAATTTCACCTACAAATTAATCACTTTCACCCCTTATAACTACCCTCCGCAACAAGTAAGCTGTCCGCCTGCTCGGAACTTTAATACCTGATGGTAATAGAGTTTATTCCTGTGTACGAATTCCATATTACTGATGACGATGACGTTGAATTTTCGGCTCTAGCTCTTCGCGTTTTCACCCCCTTTACCCTTGTCCGCCCCCCCTTTGCACCTACTCATGTGTGCGCCGCTTGGAATTTCGTTTAGGTATGGTAAGACCTATCATTACATACATTTTTAAGTGTATTATCGATGCCGAAATTTCCCCTACAAATTAATCACTTTCACCCCTTATAACTACCCTCCGCAACAAGTAAGCTGTCCGCCTGCTCGGAACTTGTATAACTGATGGTAATAGAGTTTATTCCTGTGTATGAATTCCATATTATTGATGACGATGACGTTGAAATTTCGGCTCTAGCTCTTCGCGTTTTCACCCCCTTACTATTGTCCGCCACCCCCTTTGCACCTACTTATGTGTCCGCCGCTTGGAATTTAGTTTAGGTATGGTAAGAACTATCATTACATAGATTTTTAATCTTATTATCGATGCCGAAACTTCCCCTAAAAATTAATCACTTTCACCCCTTATAACTACCCTTCGCAACCAGTAAGCTGTCCGCCTGCTCGGAACTTTAATAACTGATGGTAATAGAATTTATTCCTGTTTACGAATTCCATATTACTGATGATGTTGAAATCTCGTGCCCAGCTCTTGGTCTATAAGCAATGGTTAGAGATTCGAGAGAACTTTTTTTGAATGGCATGGTAAAGGTGGAAATAGAAGAGCGCTGTACTGCAGCATTGTAAATAATATAGAGAACGTAATTATATAGCTCTATTCTTACACCAGAGATGTGATAGTGTACTTACTATATAGCATTTCTTCTAAATAGATCTGCAGCAATATCAGGGCGAAGAAGTAGGTAAACGAATACTTCTCACTGCACGCTCATGAAAAATAAATATTACATCACTCATATTAGCCGATGACAACTTCTTAATGAGCTTCTTATGAAACTTACTAGTTGTAATTAACAATTACTTTTCGAGAAATATCACCCGATAAGCTTGTTTACATTCTATAAAGTAATTTATGTTTTATGTAACTTTATGGCGATAATTTTAATGACTGTGGGCTATTTTACTCATAATTGGTTATTGGCATATTTGTAATTTCATTTTTTCATTAGAACTTAAGAAATAATAATTAATAATTCAAAAAGAAACTTCTACAACATTGATTGATTTAGACATTACATCTTATCTCATAAAGGTCTGAAAATTGTTTGACATTATAAAGCTTGCAACTTGGATTTAATATATTGGATGAGCATAAAATGGCGAAAAATATAATATAAGTTCCTATATTCTTAATTAAATTCAAATTGAAAGTCAAAATTCCTAATACCTAGTAAAACGTCATGAAATGCAACGTATTTGTTGAAATATCTTTTTATAAGTCGTTCCTGTTAACCTAGGAAATAATATATATGTTACATTAAAATTTTGCAAGAAATATAGTTTTCGCTCATTTATTCTGTCTCGGTATGTAGAACCCGTAAAGTACATAAGATAAATAATACTCAGGAGCGAAATTAAAGAGGCTGGTGGTAGAATTAGAGCTAATTATACTTATATTCACAAAGAAATTTTGAAGAGACTTCGATGAATTTGTTTGGCTTTGGTTTGGAGAATAATTATAAAATTTGATGAGGACCAGATGGATACAATAGCATTTAATTAACCAATATAATCATATTAAAATATTCCGTAATGTCAGTGCCTTTGTGGATATTTCATATTATCCGTCGACACGGGTTTCGCCGCCCGGAAAAGTATTTTTAGGTATTCTCATCGATCCTTTCTCCTTTCCATCTCTCGTCCCGACTTAAATTCGAGAATTTTCCAGAAGACCTGTAGTACCGACCGTGCATTATAAATGACCGCAATGTTTTTCACCGTATATGTGAACCGAATAGCACTTTAGGAACCCTCCGTCGGGAATTGTGTAGAGACACTGATGATACCTATCAGATTGATTGATAAATGGACGGCTTAAAATGATGGCTGAACGAGAATTCATCAGGCGATTCGGATTTGAGAAATGTACATCCAATTCCAATCATGTTGTATAAAATTATTTCAAGTTGAAATTGGAAACCGCTACACTTGTTGCATTTCATTTCCGTATAATTTTCCGACGTCTGGCTTAGTTGTACTTCTTCGCACGTCCATTATGCTCCGTGGTATCTCCAGTAAATTGTTCAAAATTTCCTTGTCTCTCGAAACTCAAGCTCATTGCAATATACGACAAAAATAAACGGATTCCCCACTGTGATTTTCGGGTGCGCGAAGGTGATCGATGCAGCTACGTGAGTTTGCAATCTCCGAAGTTTAATTCCAATATTAACATATCCACTCAAGCGCTATTGATCCGTCGAAATGTAATAAAGCTTTTCCGACAATTGTCATAATTTTCAATCGCAGACCTCGGGATTTCCTTCGAATTTCTGGAATGTTCTGGAGTTCTGTATGCAGACGTAGTAACTCTTCAATTATTTTCTGTCAGGAACTAGATTCGTTTTATTAATTTCTTCGCATTTGAAACTCGAAAGTTGAGAAATCTTAAAATATATTTTGAGGGCATTTGTACTGTGTTCTATTAAGTAGCACTGAAGGACCTTTCTCCGAAACAAAGACATTTTCACTGTCGTTAGTAATTGTTTTAGAAATCCGATAGTTTCTTCGATTTTCGTAGTAAATCGTATTATGATTACGTCTTTGCTCGCGATAGACAAATCCCAGTCTGATAATAATGACTGTGTCAATCTCAAGTTTAGTTCCCAATTTGTAAACCTATATAATCTGTATTTTATCTACACTTTGATATGCCCTTCGCAAGCGTCGGGAAGATTTTCTCAACGGTTTCCCAACTTCAAGATCAGAATTTCTTTGTAATGCACTTAACATCAGTTTGTGGCACTAACTTCATAAAAATTATACAAGTTACATTGGCCCTTTGAACGGCATTTAAATTCTTCCGTCACAAAATGACGAGATTCAGGTCTCGGAAATAAAGTTCCTGATTCTCTGTTTTGGTACGAGTGGTAACGTTCGTTAAATACACTGTGAAATTTGAAAATTGGTTTTTTTGGACGTCAATGGGAAAATCTCATTAAATCAGTTAAATTTTGCGTTCCGGTGTTCCATGATTGTATAATTAATGATTTGTATTTTTTTAATCACCGGCAGAATCGCGGAAACACTCTACATGCAAATCAGAGCTGGAAATGTTTTCATAGGCAAATGGGAATTGCCATGAAATGGCTTGCAACAAGAACGAAAATAGTTACGTGAAAAGCATAATTTGTGGAAATTTCCCAAATGTATTTGTAATTTTATTAATTTATTTTAGGGCGCTTAGACAATTATTTTTCTGAATGTGCCCTATTATTATCGAGAAATAATAATTTGTTAAATATGAAATATTGGTAACTAAAGGTAAGGTATTTTTTCATAGCTATATAATATTTGATACGATAGCCTAACATAATGTTAGCAATAATATTGAATAGCAAGCTTTCCTTTTTAGATTTCGATTGTGAAAGTTATTCAGGTCTGACTACTGATAATTTGCTTAAATTCAATCTGGGAAATTCTAACAGAATTGATATAGTCGATGGAAATATATCAATAGACATTTGTTGTGTAATTGTTTAATATAACTGGCGAAAATGTTAAAAATAAGTAGTTCCTTTCGTTTTCTGTTCGTTTCACAACAATCAGTCTCCAGGACTAGGCCAAATTTCTTACTCAAACAATTAAAGGTATTTCTGTTCATTCAAGGGAAAATGCCTATTTCTTTTATTTATTGTCAATTCGAAGAAAGATTTTAAAAACGGATTATTAAGTACTAATGTATATTTCATATAAAATTTATTACCGATATAACACAAGAAAATGAGCTGATTAGAACCCAATGGGCGATTATAAATATAATTGCAATATGAGGTTCCGTTTTATGTCAGAACCCAAAAATCCTATTTTTATCGAATTATATCAAACAAATGCACTAAGTGTAACCGTACTCAATTTTATGTACCAGTGCGTATTCAATTACATGCCAGTTCATCACATTACAGTTTTTTCTCTGGCAGATTTTGGAAAACTAATTTAAAAATGTATCACTCTGGTACACCAATACCTATCGAATAAAATAATGACTCGTTGCACAAATAGTAAAAAAACAAACCAACTAATTTGTTAGTGCATGGAGACTACTAAAATAGGTAAATAATACCATGTCATCATTGTGCCATAGCAACGAAGGAGTTAAAGATTTTAAGTACTCCGATGCAAGGTGTATAAAATAGGAAATTATCAAAATGAGTAAGAAAGAAATATTTCGATTTTCACGAATCATATTGATCACAATAGTTATTTTCTTTTGTTGAAGTGCTGTCTGATTCTGGGTTATTTTATGTTAATTGTTGTCTGATTTTGTGTCAATTACAACATGGTAACCAAAAAGCTTTTACATGGACCTATGCAAAGCGAAATATTTATTGATAACAAAATATTGAATAGGCAGTAATTTTATATAGCAATCTTTAAACGGCTTTAATAATTAAAATAGAAAGCAGTAAGTGCTTCTGACAGAACATGTATGTGTGATTTATTGGAATTATGGTGGGTTCTTGAAATTATTCCGAAACTGAATATTTATCTTCTTATGAAATGTAAAAGAAAAGCGAAATTATTGAAAAGTTTCGAGAGCTTCGCTTTATTTCGCTTTATTTCTTACAGCGGCATAAATAACGGATTCGCCCCAAATGCAAACTATAATTATCTAATCATAGGAGAATCTGTGTTCCGCAACGATTCCGCTTATCGCTTTCAACAAACAGAATACACAACATTAACCCCCGATATCGCCCCATAAATCTTCGCAAACATCTATTAACCGTCTACGTCTGTTGCATGCACGTTCATCAGGTGGTTTCCTCGCCTCTAAAACCAACCTCGTCGGTCGACAAAAGAACTTTAAAGGGAAAGGAAAAGTTGGAGAAGACGCACCAGAAAAAACTTACATTGCGAAAGAGCCGAAAGTTGTCGATTGAGCAGTAGCAGCGGCGGCAGCAGCAGCAGCACAAACAGCAGCAGCAGCAGCAGCAGCAGCAGTAGCAGCGGCAGAGAAGTGTGCGTGGAGTCAAATCAGCTCTACTGCTCCAAATGTGCTTTCAGTTCTCCATACTCGACTGTAACTGGCGACACGTAAAAAGCGAATGGGTCGAATGAGTGGAGGCGCCGACGTCCAAAGCCGCGGCCGCAGTGAAACTGGCTAGAGCGAGAGCGTCTCTCGAGCGTCCTTACGCCGGCGACGCCTATGACGTCAGAATTGATTTGCAATCTCTCTCTCTCTCTCTCTCTCTCTCTCTCTCTCTCTCTCTCTCTCTCTTTCTCTCTCATTCTCTATCCACCACCCCCGGTCGCTCGCTAAACTTTATTTTGCCCAGGTACAACAGGTAATGTAAATCGTCTGATGGGAACATCATACAAAAACGCTTTGTGAGGTGGGCGGCAAAAGTAGGTACAGAGAGGGGTTGGCCTGGGGGTAGTGGTGGCAACGGTGATGATGGTGGTGGTGGCGGTGCTTCGTGCTGCTGCTGCTGCTGCTGATGGTGGTGGTGGTTGGTGGTGGTGGACTGATCAATTCAGCTAATTCTCTCTCTAGGCTCAGATAACGACGGAAGGATCGATCGCCCTGTAGGGCCCCGGTTTTTAGAAATATCGCCCTGTAATTAGCAAGAAGGAATGTAAAACATGAGTCGTTAGACAAATTACCGTTACGCTCTATGAATGCAAAAGTGTTACGACTTTTGAACATGGAATATTTTTGGAATAAATGCAACAAAATTATTATAGACCCATTCAAAAAATCACGACATGACGAAGAATTAATAAATGGGCTAGAAACGCCAGTCGAGAACTTTTCATCACCCTGAGGAAATATATTATTATACTGAAATTTCAACAGCCTTTTGGTGATGTAATTGTGCAAATGTTATCCAGTATTGCAAACACATTATACGTATGTTCACAGAGATATTGAGTCACAAAAATAAATTTTTCAAACATATTAACCCTCAGTAAAATTCTCTGGTCTTCATCTTGCCAGCGTTTACATCCACATTAGTTTTTTTCTTCCAATTTTAATTCCACTTTCAATTTCTCCTATCTGTATCCAGTTTATTCTTGCGACAAATTTTAAATCGTTATACCATCGGGCTATTGTAGTTGCATGATTTCCAAGTGAAGATGAGTTTCTGACATTTATTGTTATCTCCTCTCGCTATATGACTCGCGAGTACTTATTTTAGTTTGTGCAAGTTTTCTCTAAGAACCACGTTTTTGGTTAATAGTACCTAAACTAATTCAAGACATTGCTATGCGGAGCTCGTTGAGTAGCTCTTAAGTAGTTCAAGTGTTCGGAGCATAGAGTTATAAGAATAACAGAGATGATTATTTACATTTTTCGTGTAGCCAACACTGAATAGTAAAAGATGGCTGAAAATGGGTATAAACAATAATGTTGCCAGTGTTACATAAAATATAGTTTTTTTTATGCAAAATGAGATCTATGTCCACAGTGTAGGGAGGAGACATACGTGTTTCCTAAATACAGTGCTATTCCATCGATACAAACATGTTAATTGTGGAAATAAATTAGGTGTATTTTGTTCTTAAAAACTTTCCTAAAATACATGTAGACGAATACAGATCGTTAGATCGAATATATTCGAAAATAAAACGGACAACGTGGTTTCTACCGTGCAAACCTGTCTTGGGGCCCAAGGTCAATTTTACTAGGATTTATTTATTGTATACAGTCGGTGTTTTTTGGCGTTTTTAGGTGCTTTTTCGTGTAGCTTGCTACCGATACTATGTGTTTACTTCCCGCATTTATAAAAACAGTTAATAGAGCTATATTCATATTTTTCATAAGGAACTGTCTTCGCTCGCTTGTAATTTTTCTGTTATATGTATCATCTACTGATAACCTACTTTACCTAATGCAGCATAGGAATTTTGCTGCCGTAGTTCGTATGGGCACCTTCACTTGATTACATTCGTAAAACTGTAGAGCATTCACGGTTTGTTAAATATAAGAATAAATAAAGTAGATCAATTGATTTTGGTTGTATATTTTAATCAAACATATTTATTAATAATAATCAAAACAGCAGCAACAACAAATTTAAACATATCAGCTACAGTAGAAAACCGAGACTTAATATCCTGGCCATACAAGTTTGGCATTAAAATTTGAGAGTAAGCGACTCGCTATTCGTAAAAATAACGAAATGTTAATATTTCGATAAATTGTCTGGGAGTGAGGATTGATCAAAACGGTTACAACATAAACCAAGGAAAACGACTATACAGAATGTACAAGGCTTGGGAACAGAACAGGAATAGGTCTTCCAGGAACAAACAAGGATAAATATGATATCTGCATTCTGACTGAAACCAGAAAAAAAGGAATAGGTAATGAAATCATCTAGAAATATATGCATTTATGTAGTGGTGTACCGAAAGACACTGGAGCTAAAATAGGCGTCACAGTAGCCACCCACGAAAATATTGAAGTGGATATCAAAATAAATAGAGAAACAAACAATAACAGTCGATTTAAGTAAAAGTCACCAAATTGTCATAGAACGGGTGTAAGCACCCAGCGGTGATGCTGATATAACCTTGAGAAAGACGTTTTATGGGAAATTTATAACTGCTTACCAACGGAACAACCGAAACAGATCATAAGAATAACAAGGTATAAAACTAAAGAAAATCTGCAGCCAATGATATTGAAAACTTCCTTTAAAATATGTACAAGTTCATAAATTTAAACATTACAAAATAGTTATTTTGCTTAAAGATATTCCTTCTCTTAATTACAAGCAACCAGAGGATAGCGTTCTATAACAGATTATGTAATCCGACGATAATATTCAAGCCTGAAGACAAAGCACGTGAAGGAACATCTTAGACCAGAATGCAGATCAAATAACCATCTAGTCGTCGCCAACATAACGGGAAACTACAAGACAACAAATAATATTTTACATAATAATCACCAACAGTGAAGTGATATAAACAAATATAAAATAATTTAAATAACTTCAAACAAGAGTTATTTCAGTTTTTGGACAAATTAAGACTAGCTAACAAATTAAAAACTGTAAACACTACCAACATTAAACTAAACGTTTATATGAAGTGGCAAAAGAAGAGTTAGGATATAAAGAACAACAGAAACATCCAAAATGGTACTAGAAAAAGATGGAGACCTCGTTGGAAAAAATATTTTGTATATAATATTACTGAACACTAACTGTTTCAGCTTTTTTCATTGGTATCATAAAAAATTCATTGATTTAACTGAAGCTTCATTAGTGATGAAACGCACTTTGGAAGTCGTCTGCTGCAGTCTCTGATAAAAAGGTTAGTTACTTAAAAATTGTCGCTCAGCTCGGAGTTTTAAGTTTCGGTTTACAGAATAATGCTCGGGCGCCAGATTTGAAGAGTTTCTCTCTACAGCCTGAAGTAGTTTAACTCAAGAGAATGTCAGTTTGTCCGTGAAAATACAACACATGAGGAAAATAATTTTTTTGTGTATGAAACCTAAGTTTCGACGCTTCGACTCTCAGACTTATTTACCTCTCAGTTCACTCCATTCGTTCCTATTCTCCGTTACAATACATCACATACTGGTGAAAACTAACCAAATCCAAAAAATGAAAGCATCTAACTAGCGAAAGCGTTTAATAGTTATTTAAAACGAAAATGTGCAGGTGACAAAACGGTTTTGGTAGATTTATATCTAGTATTGCATTCGTTAACGAAGTCGAAAAAATAGGAATTAAAATGCGGTTTTCAGTTTTTTGGTATCTAGAGATCATACTTAATCATTTCCCAAAAGTTTATATATATATGTATATATATATATATATATGTATATATATATATGTATATATATATATATATATATATATATATGTATATATATATATATATCGGATATAACGAAATTTGTCGGCAGGCTACAGGTCGCATTTTTTAAAGAATCACAACGAAATTTGGTACAAAAATCAGTTGGCCAAAAATCTCGGTCAAGTTCGTTAATGGGCCAAATCGGTCTAGCGGTTTCAAAATGGCGGCTTGTTATTTTCAAAAAAAAATCAAAAAACTTTTATTTCGCGTCTGAGAGAAAAATGTTACTTAGGTTTTTTGTTGCTCTTATAGAAGCGAACCACATTTGAATAAAACATTTTTTCGAGAAATGTACAGAAAAAAAGTTATTTAAAAAAAAATCAAAACACTTTTATTTCGCGTCTGGGAGAAAAATGTTACTTAAGTTTTTTATTTATCTTATAGAGGCGAACAACTTTTGTATAAAACACTCTTTCGAGAAACGTACAGAAAAAAAGTTATTTTTTTCAAAAATAAATAAAAATAAGAAAAACTTTTATTTCGCGTCTGAGAGAAAAATGTTACTAAGGTATTTTGTTGCTCTTATGGAGGTGAATAACTTTTGTATAAAACAATCTGTCGAGAAACGTACAGAAAAAAAGTTATTTTTTCCAAAAATAAATAAAAATAAGAAAAACTTTTATTTCGCGTCTGAGAGAAAAATGTTACTAAGGTATTTTGTTGCTCTTATGGAGGTGAACAACTTTTGTATAAAACAATCTGTCGAGAAACGTACAAAAATAAAGTTATTTTTGTCAAAAAAATAAAAAAACTAAAAAAACTTTTATTTCGCGTCTGAGAGAAAAATGTTACTTAGATTTTTTGTTGCCCTTATAGAGGCGAACAACTTTTGTATAAAACATATCTTTGAGAAATGTACAGAGAAAAAGTTATTTGCAAATATTTTACAATTTTGACGTTTGTTCGTATGCATTTTTTTGGCACATCGTGTGTTATATTACTTATCTCCTACCCATAAATCTACCTTTCAGCCTGGCATGCCATGGGGTTTTTTATAAACATCCGGCAAACAAAGCAAAACAGCAGGTCAAATACACTAAATATATGGGTATCTGCAATACATCAGTGCCCATAAATGAACTAATAAAGCAATAATTCAATAATATCAACAAATTGAATTATTTAATTAATAAGGCATAGCCGGAAAACTAGTAATATTAATTGTACAGAGGTCGAAGACTTAGCGGATTTCTGGGTATTCCTTGTATTATTGTAATAAAACATATGCGAACAAAGGTAGAAAACATAAAAACAAGAAATGCACCAAAAATATATAGATTTATGTAGGCACTATAGTTATTCACGAGTCCACGACGCTCAAAACACGTTTACTTTTAGCCGAGACGTTACGTCGGTCGCCTTAATTATCATAAGTTTTTCGGCGGTGAAATTTTGTACTGACTCGTATTTTTTTTTAAGAATCACGTTTTCCCAATACATGCAGAGGTACGGAAAGGATTATTTTTCCACATTAGTCAGTAACTAGTTGCGTGTATGTATTTTCACATGTAATTACTCTTATTTCAAATATGAGAGCACTAAAATATACAGAAAACTGATCGCTACGCAGCACTGTTCATTTGCATCTTAATTCTTCCAACTTTGCTCAGTTTTGGACAGTTATCTCGAACCGTAATTATAACCATAAAAACATGTACTCCAACTCACATCATTTTTCTCTGAATGCTCTTTACTACGCTTACGGCAATTTTTTTACATGACCGATAAATAGAGTTTATTGTCGAACAAATAAATCGTGTTTATTTAATAAATATGTCGGTGTAAAAATATGCAACCAAATTCGCCATCTAGTTTATTCATGATTACATTTATTTAATCTTCTTTTTAAAATCAAACCCGGAGCTGTGAAGCACTAGTATACTTACATAAACAAGCACCTGTCACCTATTTTATATGATGTTTGTGTTTAAATTTAAATTGTTCTCAGTAACAAAAATCCTTTACCTTTTAAAAAAAAAGTTTATACTACTTTTATTTGGGTACCTGTACACGCGGTGGTTTAACGAAGACAGAGCAGAAAATCGTATTGACAGGAGTTTATTGGAAGCGGAAAATCCCGGAGATTATCAATTGCGGCTATTTTCCTCTTCCCGAAAAAAGAAAATAAAATCAAAGAGTTCCATATGACGTTCTTCGGAAGGACTGGAGATGTAGGCCGGAGAATTAGTCGGATATCCACCAGGTTAATTCAATACCATTTGGCGTTTTAAGATAACAGGATCAAAGAGAACCTCGAAAAAATTATGATATATCACGAGTCTAAAGTGCTCTTGCCGAGAAAATCTATCTAAGTTCTCTGTATTCGAATAAATGTTTGCCTGCTTATTTATTTTAACGTCTCCTTTTCGCTGCTGCGTACAATCTGAAGTAGACTTGCGAGCTTCGAACTTTTATGGTCGAGCACGGTTGAACCCCCTTAAGGCTTTCACCGCACTTTGCAACTCCGAGCTCTACTGACTCAGGGTCTGTCCTCCTACAGAATATCCGGTCGTATCTGGCCTGGTCATTGGTGTGAAAAGGAACAGTATTTTGGATACATTTTACATAAACCGCAACACACACACGCACGCAAAACGTCCAGCGTAGCTTTATTAATTACTACTGTTGAGAAGTAAATTTGTTTTATGGTTGTTTTAGATTTTTGGTTCCGAATGTTAAATGATTGTCAACGAACGAAACACATTTCAACAAGATTTATGGGCACCCACGGTCAGTTCGACAACCCTCTGAAGACGAGAAAGTGACCTGGGTGCCTGCTATGAGGGATGGTGAAGTGTGTTTACGCTCGAGAGAGTTGACTTTTTAAAATTGTAAAAAAGAGTCGGTTACGAACCACCAAACAGAACGGTCGATATTTCAATTTCGTAACCAAAGCATTTGTTTTGTTACCAACGGTTAAGTGACTAATAAAGTCGTATACATTAAGTTACATCACGGTTTGAATTACACTCCTCTCCTACAAGTCAACCCTCAAACAGTGCTTGACGTTGTGTATTAATTTCACAACGCGGACAGTAAACCACGTTCTCCAGAAAACGGGTTGCTTTCCACAACAACTACTTACTAATTAATTTGCTCTGAGAAAGCTATTATTATAAGGAAAGTGTTCATGTGTGA
Source organism: Cryptocephalus moraei (assembly GCA_946251905.1). Classification (NCBI taxonomy): domain Eukaryota; kingdom Metazoa; phylum Arthropoda; class Insecta; order Coleoptera; family Chrysomelidae; genus Cryptocephalus; species Cryptocephalus moraei. The sequence continues at coordinate 13,172,136 of OX276453.1, read as the reverse complement.
TTACTATAAAACGATATCACTCCTGGGGTCAAAATATGAGGATTTATCCTAACTTATCTCTATTATCGTATTAAAATTATCATGAAAAAACCGATAAGGCACACGTGAAAAACTTTTTTCCGTACATCCTTTGGGCCCCAAGAAGAGCGGTGCGATAGTGCCAGAACATTAGCAGGTCGGAAAACCCTCGGCAGAAGGAACTGAAAGTCATGAAAAACGCACTGTAGGAACGACTCACGACTTTCAGTTCCTACAGGGCGTGCCATGTAGTTACTACTGGACGTTTTTCATGACCTCCTGCCAAGGGTTTTCCGACCTGCTAATGTTCTGCCACTATCGCACCGCTCTTCCTTGGGGCCCAAAGGATGTACGGAAAAAAGCTTTTCACGTGTACCTTATCGTTTTTTTCATGGTAATTTTCCTGACTTTGAGTCATTTCTGCAGAGGGTTTTCCGACATGCTATTGTTCTGCCACTGTCACACCGCTCTTAGTCAAGGCCTAAACAATGCCTCAAAAAAAAATTCGGTTTTTCAGGCATGTTTTTCCGACGTGGAAAACTGGCCGCCATTTACATATCCGGCCTATGCGAACCGGCAGTATCGCCATTTGGTGTTGGGTTAATGTCTTTACAATCAGTTATGAACTCAAATGTTGAGTACCTTATCGATACTGTTTTATGTATCTAGCTCTCTGACTATTAGCACTGCTGTCGATTTCTTGTCTTACCTACAATCAAGCTACTGTAGAAAATAATTTACATGTTTAATTTTTAAAACTTTATATTTGATGAAAACACACATATGTAGTCGTTAAAAAGAAAGAAATACAAAGTACTAACCAAAGTACAAAGTTATAAATAATATTCATAATTGTTTACGCTAATGTCAACATTGTTTAAGGGAATCTTTAGGTTAGGAAATGTAAATTATGGTAAACTAATTTAGGCAAATTTTCACCTAAATCAGTTAACTTACCAAACACATTTTGTTTTACAAAACAAAGAATAACACTGACCCAACGTAATAAGGTCAATATTATACAACTAACGTGAGCATTATTGATATCAGCATAATATATCTTTGCAACGTGATCGCAAACCCGCTTCGGTAAGGTCAGTGAAACAATTCTCGGACTTCGGACGATAACATTAAACAAAAATTGAATACTTTATCAGATAACTTAAAAGCAAAGGGTACTGTACTATTGATGTAATCTAAAATGAATGTGTACAAATGCTCCTGAAAATTTGGCACTAAACCAGTGTACCTAGTATGCTCACTAAACGCTCTCACGATACGCCCTGAGAGTTTGCTCCGGAGATTACGTCACGCCCTGTCTCCAGCTACAAGACCGCCTACAGCCTTACACAACCTGTAGACAATTTTCATCTCCACAACCTACAACGAGCTATGAGATTCTACATACAGTCCACTTAGACACAGATCACTACACCTTGCGTTCAATAATTGAAGGTTTCTTTATGTTCCTGGGGCGTCAGGTGATCAAAAATCTACCGAACTTAGTTTTAATTCACGTCTTTTACTTTATTACAACATTAAATCCGTTTCTTCCCGAGACTAGAAGGCGAGTTCCTTACCCACCCTTACTCAACTACATACGACCATCGACAAATAATGTCCCCTCTCAGGTATCTACTCGCTGGCTACGGTGGGTACGAGGGTACATCATCATCGCTGGTCGGTTTCACACATTATGTTTACATAATAAATGTTTAACATGACCACCAATGGTATGTAAAAAAAGCCAAAGAACCTAGCGTATTTTTGCAAAGTTTTTTTACTTTGTTTGTCTTGATTTAAGACTACTATTCTTGTTCTATTTCTACAGATATGGAAAAAAATTCTCTTGTACTGCTCCCATAAATAATCCAATGGTACAATCTGGAGAACCTGGCAGGAATTTTACAGAAGCCTCGTTTTCCTGCCGATATATTTATTAGGAAATGGTTGGTTTAGGTACAGTCCGAGAAAATAACATGTAGACCCGTCATTTTTGCTAATTTCTTCTTGAGCTGGAATGATTATTTTTTACATATCAAAGGCAATCATGTTGAAAATTATTATCAGTATCTTTTATTCTCCATTATTTTGTATTTTGGTTAGTGTATTATTTACTCTGTGTTTCGTTTTGACAATTATGTATTTTTGTATTTAAAATTATGAAATACTAAATGGGAAATGTATTTTTTAAAGCAGTTTTCAAATAGGTAAGGTAATAAATAGATAGCATTACTAAGATTCGTAGGAAAGTATATTAAAATCAATCAACCAATACCACCACGCTGAAAAAATTGTAAAAAAAATTGTAACAGATAGCTAAATTGCACAAGAGACAAAATATGACAAAGTCAACTAGATTTGTATGTAATACAGACATAAAAAAATCAGACGTAAAATTTTTTTTAACGTATTTATTGATACAGTAAAAAATGTAAGTTTATGTATGAATGGCCGCCTCGGGTAATTATTACAAATTTTTCAAAAAGCCTATCATAACGTATTCCCTCATATAATGAAAATTAACAGAAATAAGCTAAGAATAAATTTCATGTCAATAGCTAAAACTAGTTTTTTTTTTGTATTAATATCTCAGTTTTTTAAATTTAAATGTTGGCTTCGAATATCTGCGTAACGATGCACTTATGATAATAGATATATGTTTGGTTAAATTGTATATTTGGCATCAAGGGTATCGTTTTGTATCACAGGCTCATACCCTGTATAATTAAACAAACATAATTGCATTACATTTGTAACGAAGCGCCCTTTCTACCCGAAATACTACATATGGTAATTCTGTTCCACGATAGGAGACTGTAACAATCCTTCCATTTCACTAAAGGTTCTTCCGAATCACGCCGCAATTGTTTTCTCTTACGCTTGTTGGCGCTGGTTCCAATCCACCAGTCTATTCCGCTCTAGGGGTATCGAGTACCCCTCGATCAGGCCGAGAAAGTATCTGGTGCAGTCTTAGCTTCTCGAGAGTTCTTCCGATAGTGTATCTGCAGTGCCCGATCGTCCGTCCCACCGACTTTCGCGAGTGTTTCCGAAAGAGTCTAATCGTACCAAACGTCCGTCTCGCGAGAGTGCTACAGATTCCCCGCCGTACCGTGTATACTCCACCGTCTCTCGCGACATTCCTCTCCTCGCGAGTGTCTCCGCCGCGACTGACCGCCCGTGTCATCTTCTAGTGCGAGGACTGAGGGTGGTATTCAGAACCGGCACTTAAATATTTCTTAAGTGTTCCTTAGCTAAGTTAAGTTTTTTCTTAACTTAACGGTAAGGAGCGATTTGTATTCAGAAACGTCACTTAAATAAATCTTGGCTGAGAAATTTTTAAGTCGCAATTTTTTCGTTTCGTGTCAAACTCTGTCAAAAACATAACCTACAACCTATATTTTTCATTGTTTACATTTGGGATATTTGGTTAAATGTTAATTTGTTGAGTCCTGAAGGTCCTAGAATTGAGGAGTGTTGTGACTGTGTACCTGAGACGGTATACCTGGAATTCCAGGCAAACAACAGGGAACCGTCGGGCGTGTATTGAAGGGAATATGGTTATTTAAGGGACAGGTGGTAAAGGTATTAGGAAACTTCCCGGGAGCGAGCAGGGGGCCAGCAGGAGCCCCTAGCAGGATAAACTCGAGAAGGAGCCCCCGATGCGGCGAGGCCGACGACCCACTACATCGTCAAACGGATCCCAAGGCAGCCCAGCTGCCGATCCCAGTCCCCAAAGATGACGATGGCCCCGTGACAACCAGGACGAAACGGGCCTACATACATGGCTGAGTTACGGTTTTTTGTGGTTTCCTGTGACCGTACCCAGAATTAGCAGCCACCACCGGAGGAATCGAGAGGGCCGCAGCCTTCCCCCTCACCAGCATGCTAGGACCATTAGATGTAGCACAAGATGATATTGTAACATATGCACACATGTTGCAGATGACGCTTAATAAAGATATTTAAAAGTAAAAAGTATTAGAAAACAGGTAGTGTTCAAATCACATTAACGAGAGAGAAATACACATAAAGGACCACTTTAGAAGAATACGGGAAAGACGAGTTAAATGATAGCGATGGCCATTTCAGTAAATTTAAAAGAACAGTACCAGTTCTAGCGGGTAGAGATGTGGGTAATTGTAAGTAGGTATAAAGGCCCCACTGCCTTTTTCTACTCATTTTTAATCGTGCGCTTCAAGTTAGAGGACGTTGAAGTGGAGAAGAGAAAGATTAATTTTACCCTCAGTAAGAAGGCGTTGCTTAAGGAGCTGGTGGCAAGGAATTGCAGCATTGTTGAATGCAAACGTTCGGATGTGGTAACTGCAGACTCTGTTGTGACGAAAGTTGTTCTAAAGGAGTAAGGGGCATTCCTCGTTGATCTTGTACCTCTGGGATTTGTGTTATTAAAGGGAAAATAACATTAACCACACATTTTTTCGTAAATCGATAGCGCTTTTTAAATTAGAACTCGTCCAATTCAAAGAAAGGCGTTTCCCTAATATACCTTCGGGCACGTACTGGGCGGTGAATTCTTTCCAGAAACTCATCGAAATCATCATTCTCATAATAATATCGTTCAATTCTCCGATAGTCATCGAAAGCGTCGTTCTCATTTTCAAACATCTTCCAAACAAATAACGAAATAACCTCTACTTTCATCGACCTAACCTTAATCTTTCGGCTAAGGAATACTTAAGGTACCTATCGAGCTACCTTAAATATTTCTTAAGTATTTTTTAAATGTAAGACAAAACTTTACTAAGGAGGATTCAGGAATAGAATTAAGTGGGAGAATGACGTTACTTAAGAAATACTTAGGAATTATTTTAAGTTAAGATTTCTTTCTGCTAAGGAAGGTTTCTGAATACAAATTCGGACTTAAGGAACCACTTAAGTTAAGAAATATTTAAGGAACGTTTCTGAATACCACCCTGAGTGTTTCTGCCAAGACCGACCGCCCGTTTCATCAAGTGTGAGTACTCGAAATCTGCTAATATTGTCTGTCTCTTGATTCTTGGAATAGGTCTTTTCGTCCCCCACATAATCGTTTGTGCATGCCCGGTCGTAGTAAATCGCTCCCGACGAGTCGTTCTCGGGGCGCCTTTATTACTATGTCCAGTCACAATTGGAACACAAAAAAAAACACTTAATGGCTATTTAATTAGTGAAGAGCGATGCCGCCTTGTCCTCCATGGGCGTATCATTACGGATAATAACTCTAACAATGAATTCACTTCCAAATCGCACAAACAAATGGCACACATTCACACACCACTGCTTTCTCGAGTATAAGTGCCGAAGAAGACATCACAAGGAAAGCACACGTGGCCGCTGTGTTATGGTCCAGTGGACCATCTAGTATCCGTAGAGTCTCGCGTACTTCCTCGTACACGATTTCACTGATCGACTGTACACCTGTTCCTTAGAAGAAGAAGAAAATACAAACGAAGTGCCGTTGTCGTAAAAAAAATTTTGCTGTTCAATGGACCCTCTAGCTAGTTCTTTATCTGTACATATCCATACATTCACATATATGATTTCACTTGGGCAACTGAACACCTGCATTTTAAAAATACCAGGGCGTTTCTGAATAAGCAAAAAGATAAGTCCCATGGTTTTGTATAGAGGCAACGGGCTCTTTTCGAATGTCCTCGTTAAATTCAGATTTTATTGAGTGTTCCAATTGCCACTGGTTAGAGTATACGATAATTAACCTTAACACAACAAAGCCTAAATCTTACCCGAAAGCATAGAACCGCTCGCTAGACTCCCGCTTACACCCTTAAGCACGCCCTTTAGTGCCCATTCCGCCCTCGCCTGCTTGTTCCGTTCTCGCCTTTCCTCCGCTTGCATCTAACCGCTTCAACCGACTCTGCACGCATATATTCTATCATAGTTTATTAACTTACGATTTTCCGCTATTCAAACAGTTTAATCTGTTTTAAATAGAGACTTTTATCCCCAAATGTATTTTCTCCATTCGTATTTCCATTTATTTAATAAATTCTCGTCAGTGTAGATAAGAACCGAACCGTTTTTGCCCGAAACATCTGTATTCAAACGTTCGTTCGAATGCGACTTGCAATGTTGCCGGTTCCCGAGGGTAATCCGTAAAACCGGAGCATACACCGTTGCCCAGTCTCCCCTAAAGTCTGGCAAACACTTGCACTCCGCTGCCGAAGTGCCCCCGCAACTATGTACATAATGTAATTGATGATTCGCTATTGTTATGTCACTTTTAAATTAATAATCATTGGTTCCTGGGATTCATATGTAAATAAAATCATATAGCCGTAATATATATCATATACACCTATACTGTGTGTTTTTATTTTCACGAACCCCCTAGCATTCTCCTGAGTTTAAGCTCACCCGTGGCTTTATGGAGTAAACCCTTAAAAATCTGGCGCCCGAGGTAAACCAACTTTAACACCGTTTCCCGAATTCCAGAACTCCGCAACAAGCGCCAATTCAAACAAGTGACGTAACTTTCCGCCAGAGTCGTCGTGCCGCCAACGACACTGCCTACCGAAGAAAGTACGTTACACATTTATTACGTTACAAGTATAAAATACTAATGGTAGTTAGTATTGTGTAAACGTGTATGATATTATTCAGATAAGAACCAATACTGAACAATTAATAATGATATTCAAATAATCTTAGTGATGTATCTCTTACTGAAATTTCTTCCTTGCCAATTAAGAATACTTATCGGTATTCGCTAATAACAGTACTGAATTGTTACATAAATAGCTTTGATAGAGACGGTTAAGAGCACACCTTACGTCTCCCTACGTCAAACAATGGCCTTTGTCGCTGCAATAGAGAGCTTTTGGAACTACTTGTAATTTCAATTTATTTTCTACAATAGGTGCGATAGTGCTAACATCCATTAAATTACTATTAACGCATCAAAATATAATCAAAGCTATCACTTTTTTGTTCAGATTTGTTTGCTATATTTTTGTAAAACAACTTCTGTATATGTTTTCCCAAAGTGTAAATCGTTATCAAGATGTACCTCTTCTAAGAAACTTCCGCTATTGCACCCCAGCAAACGTTCCTATTTCTTTTGTAACAAATAAACGTACCGAAATCCTTTCCCTGGATCTCCGAACTTGCGAAAATAAATAACATTTTGTTAAAATTCAGCATGTCTGAATTATTACGATGTTGGTTTCAAAGAGAGAGGCAACTGTCTCCATTTACTTAACGATTCTAATTACACACCAAGTAAGGACTGGAAAGCACGCTTAGCATTATTATCAAGAAATGCAAATCCTGCCGAAATTCAATGGCTTTATCGGCACCCCGAGAGTTTTGGTCTAAAAACCATCATTTGGCGTGACACGGCAAGAGGAAAAACAAAAATAATTTCGAAAAAAACCTATATTACATTCATTTTATGAGAACCGGACTCATATATATCGCAAGTAGAGCAAAAGGGTTTTTTTACAATTTATCAGGCGAGTCCTATCCTACGAAGTTTTGATATTTTCCGAAGTTTCAGTAAAATTTTACAACGAAATTATTACTATGAGGTCAATTTATTGAACTCTCAATCTATATACTTAATCTCTATATCAGGTAAACTTAATTTAACCAAATTCAGGAATATAAACTCGTGTAGGAGTTTCAAACTTTTCATGAATCGTTGTTAGCGAATACTGCTGAAATATATATGAAAAACGATTTAATGCAATCGTGAACTATAGATCAATACTCACCTGTAGTGAAACATCACTAAACATAGGGTGTCCTTTAGACTGCTTGAGAACAATCTTTTTGAATAACTAGACATTTGAAATTGCAGTAGAAAGTAGGTAAGCACGACAAAATGGAAAACGTTCTGAACTTCACAGTGACCCAATTTATTTCTTCTTCAGATTACGCGTTCACTGTTTTCTTCCCCATCCTACTAACTTTTACAAATTTTTATGAGTTTTTTGCTATGCCCAATTTTCATGTTCTGCGTTCAAATCACCTTGGTTTTGTGACATAAAATATTTTTTGTAAATGTACCCAATCAACTATATTATGTTTGCTTCTTTTATATAATAACATTTCGATCTGGAAACTGTATAGTCCTCGGGCCCTGATAACATTTCTAAAATTAATATCCCGCTATAACTTCGTGTATGACTTCATTATTATGAGCTTGCCACATTTTGTATTGGAAAATTATAGAAAATTGGGCGTTTTCTTTCAAAGCTTCCAGAGTCGTTAAGGAGATAATCGAATAACGAAATTAATGTTACGTATAACATTAATGTAATAACAAAAATGTTAGGTTGTATAGGGACTGTAGAGTGTCCGTCACTCCAAAAATGAAACGGTAAGTGAATTATAAAATGTATTAATACCAAGCTGATTTTCTTAGAGTTGTTAAACAAACACCATTCAAATTAAATGGGAAATTTTTCCTACAAATTTTCTAAGCAATTACTCGCTGTCCAACGTACTGAAATATGATATAGTGTATAACACTTAATTGACACCTTAACATTTAACCTTTACTAACACCTTAAATTGAACATTTATTGGAAGCATAGCTTTCTTATCGCGGGCTTCGCTCGAAGCGATGGATCGGTGAGACGTATTAACATGGAAAAAATGAACGAGAAGGACGAGACGGACGACTCGGACGGCCAAATATCGCGCCGCGATAGCTGTTTGGTGGCAACTCGTGTTACAATTGTATGTATTGTCGGTTGCCAACTCCAGGGGTGGCTATTGCGGGCTGGATCGCGCCGCTGCCAATCGTTTCTGTACATGACATAATATATATATTATAATGCTATGCTTCCCCTCTGTGTCATTCCCAGAGGGCCTCATTTCGTTTTTGATTCAAGTATTGAAATGCTCAATTTAACAACGACCCCCCTTCTTCCAGCGGCCGTGATGAATATTTAAAGTAATACAAAGAATATTAGCATTATGTTAATATAATAACCTATTAATCTTATATACTTGGAAAAAAGTTCTTGATATTTATTTAAATCCGTCATTATCCTTGTAACGTATTTGTTATAGTCCGATAATTAGGCCTAAATGCACAGTTGTCCCTAAATTAATCGATATCTTAAGAGCAATGAACGCCTACATATGGGAAGTTTCGATACTAGATGTATTGCTGAGTCATCCTTTAACTGTTTCACCCTTTGTGAAAAGAAGGAGAAATGGGAGTGGTAGAGGTGCATCCGTTTCTCTAGATATTGAATGTTTCGGTCATGGTTTGGACTAAAGATCTAAAGTTTGGACTAAAGTTTGTTCCAGCCTCATCATAAAATATTCAAGACTGATCAGATATATAGACACTATAATATAATGGAATTCAATATAAATAATATTAAAATCGTGTTTTAAAATAAGTCCCTTATAACATTTCTCTGTGTAACTTTGTCGATGGGTCTGTTTGTCATGAGTGTCCCATGAAAAATATTCCATTACAATTGAGTGAACAAGGCAACGAGTTAGTTTTAATTCCCCACTTACTTATATACATGTAAGTAAATGTAATGTTAACAACAGTGAGTCGTCGCGTGACGCCTGACAGACATTAAAGCATTTAAACTATGTCGAATTGAAAGTGGATATTACTTAATAATGGAACAGTTCATTTTAGATTAATAGATGTGCTATTAGGTGCTTTCAGACCAAAACGGATATGAGAAAAATTAGCGAGAGAGAGGGAAAGAAGGCAGAGTAACATATGTTGGAGGCAAGTAAAAATAATTTTCATTTGAAAACAACAGTTACTCAGTTGTTTGAAAGCGTCATCCCGCGAACTGCGCAGACATACTACCCAAACACACAGTTTGCTTTCGCAGTATTTCGGTATGTGTACACCAAACATACAGAATATACATATAAGTACATAAATCAGACATTTGTGAATTATGGTTAATATATCGGTTTGATAAACAACCTCTATAGAAGACATATATTATTACCTTGTGTACGAATGGTCGCAATAAAGCGGAACTGGCTAAAATTCCGCTGAAGGTACTAAAAAATCCTCCCAAATAACAAAATAGTTACAAAATCGTAATGGCATCATCAAACATAATCTCACATACTTCCCTTTAAAGCAACCCTCAATTACTCCGTTGTACTGAAGTTAGCAATACCAAAGCAATACCGGCGGGTCAATTAAGGGCCCGATTTCATCGGCGAGTTTCATTATGATCGAATCAGACCGGGGCATTTAAACGTAGAAAATGTGTAAAATATGTCATGTGATTTTAGTTTTGTTGAGAAATAAGACTAAAAATGCCTCACGGATGCAGTGATAAATGCAATTTTATGTATCGTTGGTATGCCAGTTACGAACATTCCTGCAATTGTCAGGAAATGTGTTGAAGATTATACAACACTACGTTGTGGAATGGGGCAAGGGGATCATATGACATGACTTTCATGGCTTGCTTGTCAAATGCTTGTGCTATAGCTAGAACAAACACGAGCATGTTTTTTCTTCTGCTAAAGGTTGTTTAATTATATCTGTTGCATGATGCATTTGGTTTCTTGTAGAATGCATTAGCCGGAAACCAAGCTGATAATCTGATATTAGTGTCTTAAATTAGTGGCTTCAATCTTGTAAATCAGGTTACAAACAGCTTAGAAATATCCAAAGCTATCAGTAAAGATTCGACCTGATACCGCTTGATGGCTTATCAGGTATTGATACCATAATAATTGATGTTACCTTTCAAATGACGAAAATATGTTTCAAACTATAAATTGCCCTAAATTATATGTGAGTATGACTACTGTAGCTAATTTTGAAAATTGATTGGAATATACCATTAAGAGTGGCATCTTGGTAAGTATTTAAAATTAGATTATAGTTGATTTCATTGGGTATTCTTGTAGGTTCCTTCTGAAATGATATTGTAGGTGGGTTTCAACATGACAAGTGAGTTGGTTGGGTTTAAAAATTTCGATTAGAAAATTAGCAAACAAGGCTTCACTCTTTAATCGCCTATCTGATATCACAGGTTTTTAATTTCGTTTTAGTTGTGATATATTTCCACAATGTTATTAATCATTAATTCCTGTTTTTTTTTATTTTTGGAAGGTTGCTTTCGCCACTGCAATCACCTCTTCTTAACTAAATTCGTTATTTAGGGCTTGATATTTAATAAGAACTCGAAAATGCTATATTTTCAAATGATATAACAGCATAATTCGTAATTATAATACTAAATAATTTCATTTTAATCCATATTAGGCGATGTAAACGTGTGTACTTCATTTATGTTTCATTAATTATCATGATATACTTCAGGTAAGCGAAAATTTGGTTGTTATGAAACTAAATTATTTCGTTTATTTACAGCAGCGTTCAAAATATCCCACAGTGTGTTTTCAGTAAATAAATGACGATTAAACGTTAGATAATAATTTTGAACAAGTTAGAGAATAGTCATCCGACACAAACTGCGTTCAGTTTACTTTCTAGATAGTAATATTTAATGACGCTTTTCCCCCGACGAATACCCTTTACGGTAATTTCCAGATAAATTGTTGTATTTAAAAAATTAATGAGTTATAAACAGTAACGCTGCAATTTAAGCTATGACCACGTTTAAATAATTATGAAGGTTAATTTTTTAAAAAACCAGGCTTCATTACGAAGGATATTAATCCAAAGTTCTGACTAAAAACAACTAGCCAAAAATTCTTAACAAATATTCTATTTTTCCGTGACGTTAGGTAATTTTTAGCAGAATAACTTTCAAATAATCTAAATCCTCATCATAACAAAACAAGATTTTGGATATCTTCTTAATCATTTTCGACTAGCAACTATTTTTAAAAAATCGCAAGCACATCGATTTTACTGAAACTGTTTTCACGCTTTTAATATCAAAACATTAAATACTTTGTAGTACCATCGCCTTAAACTTTACCTTTATCTTTACTTTTACCTCTTCACGAGCAGAATATATCCTCTAAAAGCCTCCGCTGTCACTTTATTGCTTTAGTAGTAGTAACTGCATTATGCCCTGAAATTTTGGATTTTTTAATTTTAAATGCAGTATAGGGCACAGAAAGTTTTTGATCTAGTCCAATTATGAGGAGTGGTAGCTTTAGGCTAAGGAGGTTGTTGTGTCTTTTTTTTTAAATCTTCATATTTAGAAAATTGCTTATTCTACAGCGCCTCAGACTTAATTGTTGTCGGTCGTTCTACCAGCCCTCGCTTTCTCTGTACTATCACAGTTTAGATATCTATCTTGAATTGTATATATATATATATATATATATATATATATATATATTAGTATAGAAAAGGAAAAAATAATGGGCCAAACCGCAGGAAGTGTGAGAGGGCAACCGTAGACACGTGTTTCTGACTGTTGGTCGTCATCAGTACGGTGCAGCCTGTTCGATAGTGTTTGGAACAAGCGATGGAAAACAATCAACAAGGACACCACACAAGGGGCCAACCGCACATTTGCGGTTTCGGCCAGACAGCCAAGGATTGTCGGCTTGTCATAGCGTCACCGCGGAGGCAGTTATAGCCTCCAGGGTGATGAATCCTTACCCAGGATTGATAACAGGGAAAGTGATAATGCGGCGAAATGAATAGAAAAGGAAAAAATAATGGGCCAAACCGCAGGAAGTGTGAGAGGGCAACCGTAGACACGTGTTTCTGACTGTTGGTCGTCATCAGTACGGTGCAGCCTGTTCGATAGGGTTTGGAACAAGCGATGGAAAACAATCAACAAGGACACCACACAAGGGGCCAACCGCACATTTGCGGTTTCGGTGTGGTGTCCTTGTTGATTGTTTTCCATCGCTTGTTCCAAACCCTATCGAACAGGCTGCACCGTACTGATGACGACCAACAGTCAGAAACACGTGTCTACGGTTCCCCTCTCACACTTCCTGCGGTTTGGCCCATTATTTTTTCCTTTTCTATTCATTTCGCCGCATTATCACTTTCCCTGTTATCAATCCTGGGTAAGGATTCATCACCCTGGTGGCTATAACTGCCTCCGCGGTGACGCTATGACAAGCCGACAATCCTTGGCTGTCTGGCCGAAACCGCAAATGTGCGGTTGGCCCCTTGTGTGGTGTCCTTGTTGATTGTTTTCCACCGCTTATTCCAAACCCTATCGAACAGGCTGCACCGTACTGATGACGACCAACAGTCAGAAACACGTGTCTACGGTTCCCCTCTCACACTTCCTGCGGTTTGGCCCATTATTTTTTCCTTTTCTATTCAGTTCGCCGCATTATCACTTTCCCTGTTATCAATCCTGGGTAAGGATTCATCACCCTGGTGGCTATAACTGCCTCCGCGGTGACGCTATGACAAGCCGACAATCCTTGGCTGTCTGGCCGAAACCGCAAATGTGCGGTTGGCCCCTTGTGTGGTGTCCTTGTTGATTGTTTTCCACCGCTTATTCCAAACCCTATCGAACAGGCTGCACCGTACTGATGACGACCAACAGTCAGAAACACGTGTCTACGGTTGCCCTCTCACACTTCCTGCGGTTTGGCCCATTATTTTTTCCTTTTCTATTCATTTCGCCGCATTATCACTTTCGCTATATTAGTATATATATATAGTATTAGTATATATATTATTATATACAATTATATATATATATATATATATATCTTCTGTAGGTATTCTTATAGTCTTATGTTCCTTTTTCTTTTTGTATATGTTTATATATCTGTTCTAGTGGAATACTATTTTTAATGGCTCGTGGTGACGCTAACTACCAATCGTTTATTCACTTCTAAATCGCACAAACAAATGGCACACACATTCACACACGGGTGTATCCCATCTCGGCACATTTTATTGCGGTCAATTTTACGACACCTTGTCGGTCCATTTCTAATAACCCATCTCGGCACAACGGATGGAGCAGGTACACACTACAATAATATCTCAATAACTCGGCACCTTCTTGATAATTCGGTATTGTCAAAAATAATGTTACTTGACTGTTGTGCAAAATTTATAATATTTGAAAAACCCCGTATACGCAGCACACCGTATTCAAGTGAACGTCATATGATACGCTCGAAAATACGATGGAAACGCAACGGGACAAGGATCAGTCTATGGGCATCACCCTATGCCGAAATGGGCACTGTAGAATCGAGTACCTGCCTAGATTTATGCCGAGTTGGGGTATAATTTTATCGTTTACCTGCTTCTTGTGCCGAGATGGGAATCACCGTCACACACCACTGCTTTCTCGAGTGTAAGTGCGGAAGAAGACAACACAAGGAAAGCACACGTGGCCGCTGTGTTATGGTCCAGTGGACCATCCAGTATCCGTAGAGTCTCGCGTACTTCCTCGTACACGATTTCACTGATCGACTGTACACCTGCACCTTAGTAGAAGAAGAAAATACAAACGAAGTGCCCCTGTCGTAAAAAAAAATTTGCGGTTCAATGGACCCTCTAGCTAGTTCTTTATCTGTACATATGCATACATTCACATATGATATACATTTGTATATCAGAGAACACGTAAGACACCACATTATTAACGTGAGAGGGATACGGTGTGTTGCGTACAACCAATACGTCCTCCGTATCATCCTGTCAAAAACGTTTAACACGAACATCGAAAATGAAATTGATAGGTGTCTCGGTAGTTCAATTGGCAGAACACCTGACGCGATATTGGGAGATCCGGGTTCGTATCCCGGCTGAGCCACAAATTTCATTTTCAGATTCTCTTACATTTGTTTCATATACACCATCACTTTGAATTAATTTCGAGAACATATTTCCATCCATTCACATATATGATTTCACTTGGGCAACTGAACACCTGCATTTTAAAAATACCAGTGCGTTTCTTAATAAGCAAAAAGATTAGTCCCATGGTTTTGTATAGAGACAATGGGCTCTTTTTGAATGTCCTCGGTAAATTCAGATTTTATTAAGTGTTCCAATTGCTACTGGTTAGAGTATACAAGTCTGTACAAGTCGATGCACCTGTTTTTAAAAAGAGGATAATCCCCCACGTGGGTAGCATGTTGCATTAGTATTTATTCGCCTAACCTTTTCGGGGTATGGATGTTATGTGATTATTGTGTAGAATATAGCTGAGCGACGTTCAAATTTTGGGAAGTGAGAAAACAAGAAGCATAGATATTATTCGGCTGAATACACCTTTGGTGTATGCATAAGGTATATATTAAATAAGTTTAATTAATAAATTAAAAATAATAAATTTTAATTGAATAATTACTATAAGAACATCGTGCGCTTAACAGTCATATTGTGTGTAAGTATGTGGTGTTGAGCTCCTACATTAGGATTGTGCCATATACTTCCTCGACAATAGCTTTGAATGACAAGTAATTAATACAAATTTTGAAAAATATTGTATTATACGGATGT
This sequence comes from Cryptocephalus moraei, assembly GCA_946251905.1. Classification (NCBI taxonomy): domain Eukaryota; kingdom Metazoa; phylum Arthropoda; class Insecta; order Coleoptera; family Chrysomelidae; genus Cryptocephalus; species Cryptocephalus moraei. Next base: position 13,156,727 of record OX276453.1, on the reverse strand, counting down.
ATTTCAATGACTTGGTTCATACATTTACAATTCACAGGATAATAGTAATGATACTAAAATTGCTTATAGTATATTTGATAATAAAATGTCTTACCTAGAAACAAAATTGATATGTTCTAGGTGCAGGATTATTAAACAGTAGTGTCGAAAGTTATTGTTTAATTCTATCTGAACAAAATTTATCTTAAAAACCTACAACATGTGCACGAGATTGTGATTTATTGACATGTAATGATGCGTGAAAGACCGAAAACTGCTCCTTATGGTAAACATACGCAAATTTTAAGATTTGAGGCCTTTTATTGAAATTTTCAAAAGTACACGAAAAAGTGAGTTATTGATATGTAATGATACAAGAAAGAGCGAAGAACTGTAGTTTCTTGTGGCAAGCAAGCACAATTTTGAGTTAGAAGGGGACCTTTTTTTTTTAATTTTCAAAAAGTGTTTAATATTAGGTCCGACCATGACATGGTCCGTTTTTTTTTTTAATTTTGCCATTCTTTTGCATATCTTTGTAAAATAAGATTATCAGAAGTTCTTAGTTGTTACCACCGTTCAGTGCCTATCCATTCTTTCGAGGTTAGTTTTCTTGGATTTTTCACATAACACTACTGACTACGGGCAGTCTATTCTCGTGAGACTCGAAGAGAAATCAAATTTCCTACCCCAAAGAGTGAAGGCGCCGCACAAGGAGGAGTTCGTCCTGGTAAAGTAAGCTCTGATTTTTCAAGGACAGATAGGTACAAGGTACAAAACAGCGAGTTTAGAATATTATTGACTAATACTTAGGTGTTCTTGAAATTTTCTTGAAATTTCGAATGTAAGTAAGTCCAAATGGAATTAGTCTAAAATTAGTACCTTGTCTCAAGCTGGTCAATAACTATTAAATACTAATATTTACAAAAGTGTTCCAAATCATATAGCAATATATCGAAATCGCTTCTAGATAGTCTCCGGCAGCTGTGATGGAGGGAAAAGCCAGCTTTTTATGCGATATCGAGCGTTCGGAGCAACTTTTAGGGCCTTTTTCAGTACATTTACCACTTCTTACGTGAAAATCCAAGATATACGTTTTAAAGATACTGGTTTCTGATTTAAAACGCCGCCTGCAGAATTAAGAAAAATTAATTTCCCATAAAACCCCATTTTTTGCAAGAAAATATGCGAAAATTCTTTATAACGCGATTGTGCAAAAACTGCACTTCGACTGGAAACCATCTTTCGCACACATAAATTACACATTGCTCAAGATAGTTTGTCCAGCCTCAAATTTGTCGAAATTATGAATTTTTCAAAAAAGATAAATTTTTTGCAATTTTTCCGTAATTTCCAAGTGAAAAATGGTCCGACCGTATTGTACAGCAAACCATTTTCGAGGGTTTATGATTCCCTACAAAAGTCCTATGGGTCGTTATACGACCCATAGGACTTTTGCACTTTATTACTTTTCGCAAGATTCTTAAAAAGCTAAAAAAGCCTTTTTTGCACTATGATTTGTTTATAAAAATCCCAACACCGATTTCGCTGGGGCAAAATGGTGGATTTTCATCTATGAACTATCTTCTACACGACAGTATAGGTTTTGACCGGTTAAATTTTAGTGCAGAAATATATTCCCTTTTAGCTCTATTGGTTGGCTTATTAGGTACCTATACAAAAAAGAAAGAATTATTGGTACTAAAAATAAAAAAATATTGATGTATAACATACGTACCTCCCAGAAAACCAAAAAATATAAAACTCACGAAAACTTTTCCGATTTTTCCAATGGAAACCATGTCCGGCAATAGCCAGACCAGCTTCGAAACGTCAAACGATGATTTAACAGTAATGGCGCGTCCATAAGGAAATGTGCACCTACCTGAAAATAAAAAAGAAAGTCTATTTGAGTTGAAATTAAAGAAAATTTGGATTCATTATACCTTAGGACCCTTAAAAATCTCTTCTTTATGCAAAAATTGCATAAAAAATGGGTGATTTTGCAGTTTTCAATTATTTAAACAAATTTCCCGTCATTTTTCGCACGCAGCTTATAGATATTCTGATTCTATACATTTTTTTAACCAATTTCAAAGATAATCTGGTTTACATCAAGCCACATCCACACCAATATCTAAGCCCACTGGACTAAAAGGGATTCAGTAATATAGCAGCATGCAAGACGTTATAAAACTCTCCAAATTTGGTGTCGCCCAAATTTAGTGGATGTCACCTTGTATCGGTTTTGCATTCATAATGGATTTTATTACTCATTTACCGGTGTTTTTGTCAGGGTATATGGCCGTTTTGTAGATTTGTCCTCTATATATTGGTTTCTACTTCTGTGTAAGTTTTACTTCGAGAGAATAGAATAGCTCTATTCCATATTAATATTAACTATATACTTTTCAGTTTGCGATGAAATAACAAGCTTTGGCGAAAATGACTCCTGTACAAAATTTGACGATGGAGATTTGTCGCCACCTTCGCGCACATTTAATCTTTCATGGAAATGGACGAATACTGTTTTCTTCTAATTAACAGAACAAATTTTCGTTTTTGTGTTATTTTCTGGCCTTTTTAATCCACCCAGCCAATTCAATTGAAGTACTTCTATTAATACAGTCTGAAAATTCAGCCATAAAATTTTAAAATTCATAAACCGTATAAAGGCAGAGTTTCGTTACTCATGTAGCCCCCAGGGACGATTTATTTGGAAATACATTTCACAAAGTCAAGGATTTTTATTCCTATAATACATCTATAGTAATTTATCAGCACGAATCGGATCCGATTTCTCTTTTGGGATTAAATGGGAATTTGCAAATCCCCATTAAAGTAATAAAAGGGAAACATTGTATGTGTGTTGCTTAATCACGCTAAAACCCATAGACAGATTAACTTGAAGTTCATTGTGGTGGCAAATAATGCGCAGGTCGAATTAGACTTTGGGCTATAAATTTTTATTGAATCTTAAAACAAAAGTAACTTAATGTAGATAAGGCTAATGCAATGTAGTTCAATATTAGACGTATAGTCAGTTAACTAGTTTAATAATAATCCTACAAACGCATATTAATTTGTTGGTGCATACCTAAGCTTTGCGTGTCATTGAAGTTGAAACAAGAGGCACTTAAAAATTGGTACTAAAATAAAAAGATTAATCTTTGTTTGACAAATCCAGCACAGTTTTTAAACGCTACTATTTTTAAAAACCCTGTAAATATATCCGGCACAGCGACATGATGGCAGAATTAATATCAAAGGGATGATTCAATAATAATGAAAGAATAATGGCAGTCGATTGGGGTACACAGTTTTGATTTGAATATTTCAAGGCAAATCTCTTAGCGTTATATTGGGGACCCTTTAGAGTTCGTTGGCAACAATGCAACAATAAAACAATCAACTTTTATATTTTGACTGTGGTGTCCGTCCGTTCGTCTGCCACAAAATTTGAAAAGTTTCAAAGGGGATCGGGCGGAAGTACTATCATGGGAAAGGAATCGAAAAATAAACGTATTCGAGATAGGACATGTCATATATTTCTTATATTACCTAACTAAATTATAACGCATTAAACGTCATGAGGGACCTTTTATTCATTTACCTAGTTTTTGTAAAATACTTGAATAAACTATCTAAAATTACTTTCTTCGGTTTTTAAACATTTTGCTTTGTTAAAATATGATGATTTCTTTAACATTTCTACGATTCACTAAAAGCTTAGGTATAACGTAAATTCTAACTAGATTGTATCTTAGGCCTTCCTACAAATGTAACTCAGAATGCAGTGCCTTAAATTCAATTCGGAATTAAGAGCACATGTTTGCCGAAACATATGGAGTACCCTGTACAAACACGTAAACAAGAAGGTACGTCCAACTTTGTCCACTATTAGATAGAGTCACAAAAGTCATAAATCGATAAAGGGCGCAACTCATTCATATGTTGTGGCGGCGTTTTTACAAACTTAAAAGCGGCTACTAACGGTTTTTTAGCCCTCAACTCGGTTTGGGAGAAGAATGTACTAAATGAGAGTTCATTGAGTGTTTTCTTTCGTATTTCTTTGAAATGTGAATATTTCACTGTAACACAATGAGAAACTACGAGGGATTGTAATACAATCGAATCAGATCGTAATGTATTGTCTTGAGAAAAGCGACTTTTACACTCACGAAAATGTGAAATGAATGAAAGCGAAAGTAGTTTCGTCTGAATGTTCGCTATCATATTGGATATGCGCGCTTTGTTGGCTGAAGCGCGGAACAATGCAAGTTACGCCAAACCACTTCCGTAAGTTAACGAGCCAATAGATTCTCCTTCTACCCCCCTTCTTCCTTCTACTTTACCTTGCAGGAACATTTGTAGCATTTGTAACATAGCTCAAACACTCAAATTTGTGGACTCAAATCTATAGTTCAAAACTCTTGATCCTTTTTCTGTTGATTCCGACAACGTCCAAGCCTCGACCCCATACAGTAATACTGAAGACACTTTATTGAAGTGAAACTTCTTTGCGCACGTTGTATACATTGGGATGGGGTGTTGGTCGAAAAACCGCGTCACGCGTGATAAGTAATCCGAGGACAAAGCCGTGTTGCCAGAATGAGCGTAAAATGTACCTCTTCCATCGCGCCCGCGAACCGAGCCGATCGCCAAATCGTTTACATGTGCTACCAAAGAGGTCAACGTGGCAACACCGGAGAGCGTCTAGACTGTCGGACAGCTGACACCTGACCTAACCTCAAACGGCGAGAAACACAACAATAACTTCGAGCGGCGAAAAAACGGTGAGCTGTATTGTTTAATTACGTGACATGGACATAGAGAAAAGTGAGGACGCGTCGTGCCTCACCTCACCTCAGATGAGAACATGGAGACACCGGAAGAGATGAAAGCCCACAGCGCACGGAGACTGGTTCCGCGGCGAATGGGTGGTAATTCTCGAACACAAGACGAACGGGCTCGAGGCGGCGTACGCGCGAATCTGTGGAGACCATTGCGGCAGCAAAAAAAATTATCTTTTATATGTCATTTATATATCCTGTCTGACGGTGAGTGTGTGTGCATATGGCCATAGAAGTTTCACTTCCACCGTCTGGTCCGACGCAGACTTTTATAGTTTTTATTCTCTTCTTGAGGGTCAAGCTGAGATCTCGACAGCAGAGAAACTGCTTCATTTGTGTAAACATTGTTCTGGCCTTTTCTATTGTACACTTTATTTCTTTGGAGTGATCCCACGATTCATTGATGTTACAACCACAGTAAGTAAAACCGCTTTCTCGGTAGCATCGTTTTTACAGTACAACACACCGCGTTGATCAGCGGACTTACTGATAACGTCTTATAACTATGTATTTGGTCTTCTTAATATTCAGTTCCAGCCCGTATTGTCCGCTTGTGTGTGTAACTCTGTTGGTAAGTTCTTGTAGCCCTTCTAAGCTGTCAGCTAATAGAACAGTGTTATCGGTGAACAGTGAACATCATCATATTTAATATTGTTAATTAACACACCATTCACCGTAACGCCATCTGTGATGTCTTCTAGTGCCTTCCTAAATAATTTTCTTCGAGTAAAACTAGCCACTCACGTAGAGTCGTGCCACTATACCATATATATTATTATTAAATAGTGACTTCAAGGTGATAATACAATGCTGATCTATAATCTTAAGCACTTCTGCTGGTGTATGACCAGGAGATTTTCTGGTTTTATCAATTTCAATGGCATGTTTAACTTCGTTAACTGATATAACTGAAACTGGCCCTTCGATATTGTTTGTTTGATCAGGTTTTTTGGGACGCTGATCATCCTTGAATAGTTTCAGTATGTATTTCTGCCACGTTTTTAGTTTTTCGTTCACCTCATAGATAAGCTTGAGCTGTTCATCCATAATGAGATCTTCTCGCCCATCCTTCCTTTCTTAGCTTCTCTAATTTTTTGTTTATTGGCACAATGAATTTGTCGTTAAGCTGCGGGCTCGGCAGCTTTTATTTTCCGTCTACCATCGATCATCTCTAAGATTTCGTCGGTCATCCACCGCTTCTCCGTTTGCTGAATTTTAGCAGGAGTCAAACATTGCTCAAGCTTGGGCACCGATTCTTTGAAAGCTGTCCACGCGTCATCTATCTGAACATATTCTAGTGTTGTCTTCTATAGTTCCGCACTTATGGTCCTCTCCATTCTTTGGACCCGCTCCATTTTTCTTATTCTGTGTGGCTCGAATAATCTGATTTTTCATGGTTTACCTCTTAGTACGCAGACTAGCGGGGCGTGGTCAGATGGAACATCTGCCCCTAGGTTAGATTTGAAAGAGATTATGCTGTTTCGAAACGTCTGATTGATTAGGATAAAATCTATTTGATTTTTACAATATTTTCTGGCCTGTCCGCTGGTGCTTCCAATTATACAAGCGTCTTGGTAGCAGTTTGAACAGTGTGTTTGTTATTACCATGTGTTTTTCTCTGCAAAACTGAACTAGTCTATCTCCTCTTTCATTTCTCTGTCCCATCCCAAAGTTACATAGTATATTATCCTCTTTTCCGTATCCAACTTTAGCATTAAAGTCCCAAGTCCCCCATTATTATAAGCCTCTCTTGCAACACTTTTAAGTACTTCTTTTATTTGTAAATATAAGCCTTCCACTACTTCTTCGCTTTTGTTCGATGTTGGGGCATATATTTTAATAAGATTTATGTTAAAAGGTTCTCCTCGGAGGTTTAGCAAAATAACCCTGTCAGGGTACGACAGACAGTTGATAATGGAAGGTTTTAACTCCTTGGTTGTAATAGAACCAATTCCTTGTAGGTGGTGTCTCTCTCCGTTTCCAGTATGATGTGATCTTCTATTTGGCATTCTTCATTTTCCTGTGATCTCATTTCACTGATACCCATCACGTCCTCTGTCCATTTCGTTTATTGCGTTATGGATGTTTTTCTGCTTCCAACATACTTCTGATGTTCCAGGTGCCAATTTTCAGTACTGCTGGGAGATTCTTCGCACTCTCTGGCCATTGAAGATCTGCTCGGAACTGATGGCAGTTTTTGTGGTTTTTCCAGCCACGAAGATTTTCCTGGTAAGAGTTAGTGTAATGGTTTCCCGTTGCCTTCTACACCGCTGTACAAACGCCGTTACAGTGGGTGCCACTTCGCCGTTTGCTGTCTTAAATACAACCAACAATGTTTCTAAAACTCTTGCCTGTGGACAGTTTTGAGACAGCCAGCTGCCGCTGTTCAGTGCTAGTGCGGTCTGCCCAGAGTACTTTATTTCCTCAGTACCACCCATATCTGTGAGGCATTCCTCAATCCGCTACCTGGGGGGGGGGGGGGGTGGCAATCACCCCGGCATGGGTTTTAAATGGTAAGTGTAGATATTAAAATAAGCTACAAAGTGACACGAGGTTCATCCAATTATGGTAATTTGTTTACACATGAGACTGAAAAATCACTAATTTCAGGCATTAATGTAATTAAATATAACTGAAAAACCTTTAATTGTAAACATTTGTAAATCCGCATGGTGTGATTCTAAGCATACTTAGTGAGTGCTAAAGATCTTGGCCCAATAGATTCATAAGTCTCTGCTGAAAGTTAATTGTTTTTAATAAAGGCGCTCTGTTTAAAACTAATTTCTATAACTTCCAGACAAAGTACAGCATCCACCAGGGGGTTAATTTTACCCCACCCCTCTCCGGTTTACTCATTTGTTAACAGTTGCAGTAACATATACAATTAATTACAAATGATTTTGAGAGCTTAAATTGGTTAACAATAGAGTATAAAAAACGTTTCCCAATTATCTAATTTTTATGTTATAAATGTGTAATTGTCATTAACTTTTGTTGTAACTTCGGTCTTCCGAACTCTCCTAACCCTGCAGGTATACTTGTTTAGGGAAGGTTGCTTTAACAAAACTTTTTACAAATTAATAGCCTAACTTCAAAGGTAACCTAATAAATTACCCATAGATACTGCCTAGTCTTCGTGAATATTTTAATGAATATAGTTTCTACCTCCCTACTGATTTGACTTAACTATATCAGACTTATTTTCCTTGCAAATGCTGCTTAAAGTAGTAGAGACCAAAGCAACATCACAAAAGGCTACTAAAAACAAAATTATTTCATTTATCATTAAGTGTCATTAATAGTTATATGGGTATAGCATACGCAGCATAATAAACAAATTTAATAAAACATATGCAAATGAGACATATCCACCCACTACAACTATTTTATTAATTATCAATATCTTTTTTGACATCACTTGTAGTACTAGTTTTCCACTTATTTATTGTTAATAATTCAAAGATAGAATGGTTCCAACTAACTTTAGAGTTGCTTGTGCGAGCATAACTTACACTAATGCAAATTGTTTCAATACAAAATTAGGTTGAATGAATATCAGACATATCTTAGTCGATCTTTTCGTGAGTAGTTAACAAACTCGTGTTAATTTGGTGAATAATTAAGAAAATTTTGAAAACACATTATCAGAAGAAGGGCGCTCGATCCGGTTCAACTTTTTTTGTTTACCACAGAGATTCAGTTAGTGCTTATTAATATTCATGATGATGCGATCACTCCCATTACATATTCAAACTCAAATTGAATGGACAGATTAGCTTATATCCATTTTTGATGAGAGGGTAGAGAAGACTTGCTCGGCAACAAATTCACTTTGACACAATTTTCTAAATGAAAATTATTATTTTATGAGGGGTGAGGGTGAGCGACGACGAATGACGTGAGAAATAATACATCACTCATAAATGAACACTTACAATTCAATTGTATTCGATATGATTCGTTTACCGCGAAAAAATATTAGACGTACATTGTCAGGTGATATCATATCGGCGTAATTTTGTTATAACACCACGAAAAACCGTACATTTCATTACCCTGCAATTTCTAAATTTATTATGGTAGTCACGTTTCGAGAAATTTTTGTGACAAAAAAAGGAAACATTCGTATGTAACTCGAAAGTTATGAGTAGAAAAGTTAGATTGCGTAGAATTTGAATATTTTTCCATTTTATTTAATGTTAAAAGGTTTTTATGTAGAAATCTTGTTCCTTTAATAAACTCAAGGGAATTCACTTCCGATTCAAATTGCTTCACAGATATGAAAATAACATCCACATAAATAAAACCGAGAGGAATACGGGGATTTCAGTTTTTACAGAGAGTGCATATACATAATATGTGACAATTATTTCTGCATTAAGGATAAACACTTTTCCATTGCAATTTAATACATTCTAGGAGAAGGGCCACTATTTTCACATTTAAGATAATAAAATCATAGACAAACACAATTGATTTAATATTACTTAACGTTCATGTGGATAGAACAGCTAATGGAAAGTCGGTTAAAACTTTAAAATGTGGGGAAACTGATCATCTAGCGACAATTCTGGTTGCTTCCTTAACTAGTTTCTACAACTTCTAACTTTACTTAATAGTGTATAGTTATATTTTCTTTATAAAATAGTTCCGTATATGGTAAACTAATTTCATGTATAAATTATTTCAAGGCAATTAGTTTAAAATTGTAACAATCTTAATGTAAAGCTTCGTACAGACCTGAACTTTGCTCAGAACAACAAACCAAACGGCTACAGAGCAGAGAATGGAGGTTTAATTTTGCCGTTCAGGTCTGTATGAAGCATAACAAAACTTTTGAATCAAAACCTAATTAATTTCCTAACCTAACCTAATAATTTCGTTAAATCTACATATATTATGTACCTAGTTGCATTGTACGGCGAAACCACAAAAGAGTTTGCGAAACGCTTAATATTAGTAATTGAGCGATGTAGAATTCATTTCATTATAATTTTATCAAATGTCAACAAAAATCAAAGTAGTCTCCATTAGTCTCAATAGAGTAATCAATTATTAATTATTTAGTGAAATAAAAACTATAGTGATTAATTGTCTCAACTAAGACAAATAATAAAACGTTACAATATAGACCTGTGCAAAACGTTTGAAATATGCTGACATACTGTGGATATTCTCTATATTGAAATAAGAATAGGTCGAGAGAAGTCAAACCCATTTCCTATTTATTTTTGGTTAACACGGGAAAATATACATATGGAAGCTAATTTCTAAATTAGATTAATAGTACGTCGTGTATTGTGTGTTGTTGCCAAAAGTATAATTGGTTAGCGGTTAGGGGAGTTGGCAAGCTTGCGATGCGTGCGGAGCGAGCGCCACCATTCCGGAGAGAGTCGTCGTTGCAAAATGACGTGGCGTATCATATTTTTGTTCTTGTTTTTGTCAAATGTTACAATAAAACCTTTGAAAATAGTAGAGTGCGTGAATTAGTAAACACTAAACACCTAGACACGAAGAAAATCCTACAAATAGTGACCACAACGAGGATGAAGACGATAACGAAGGGGTGAACAACGAAGTAGGCAGTGCCGTTCACAATCAACGAGAAGATGAAGATAGACAAAGCGAGGACAATAGAGACCATCATGGGAGCTCAAGACACAACAATTCCCTAGCTGGATCAGAACCATTTTCATTAACTTTTAGAGACGTTGAGGACAGTATCCGAACTTTCGACGGAAAGGATGATTATCCAATCGAGAAGTGGATTACTAATTTCGAGGAAATTGATGAATTAACCAACTGGAATAATCTGCAGAACCTGATTTATGCGAGAAAATCGCTAAAAGGATCAGCCAAGCTACTGATACAAGCGGAAAGTGTCATAAACTCTCGGACGTTGAAGAAAAAGAAATTAAGAGAAGAATTTCGAGTTACAGTAAGCAGCCCGCAAATTCACAAGAATACGATGATGAGAAAGAAAAGGAAAGACGAGTATTACAGGAATATGTGCTAGTGATGAGGTAAATAGGAAGTAGAGCTGACATCGAAGCTGATGTGGTGATCCAGTATATCATCGACGGAATACAGGACGAACCAAGCAACAAAATTATCTTGTATGGGGCTAGGAATTTTATGGAATTCAAGGAGGAAGTTAAGCTTTATGACCGGATCACGTCCAAAAATGCTACACATGAGTGGAAAAAAGATGTGAGAGCGGCTAAGCCAGAAGACAAGAAAAACCATGGGGCTGATATGAAGAAAGATAATAAGAAAATTCAGAATTGTTTTAATTCTGAATTCTAATTCTGAGAAAAGGGACACAAGGCAGTATAATGTGTACACAAAGGGAAAGGTACCAAACGTTTTAAGTGTGGTGAATTTGGCCACATTGCCGCCAAGTGTACAGCATGACAGTCTACACCGAAAGACAGTTGACTAAGCTCATCGGCCACTATGAATGTTATGGAAGTTACACCGAAGACGCCTGTGAGATTGACCATTGATGGAACAAGTCTAGTTACATTACTCGAAATAGGAAGCGACATCAATACCATTCGAGAAGATATCTATTTGAAATATTTTAGAAACTTGACACTGGATGTTAATCGAATTACAGTTCGAGGAGTAGGGGGTAAAGTTAACATTTTAGCCCTATTCCCTATTTCATTGCCTTTGTAAGATCCCTGACTCTTCTTTAAATCTTTAATAGGCTTCTTTATGATTAGTATTTCCTGTTATCCTTGCTTTTTTACTTATTTTCCTGTGAACTATAAATTATTGACAATTGGCAAATACGTAAAAAGCGAACGGTTTTTTGTATGTACTTACAACGTTTAACTCACTTGCTGATGGTTCATAGCCTTTATTGCTAGCGCAGTCTGAGTCATCTACAAACTTTTCGTGCGATGCCACTTTAGAAACATCTTCAATCAGTCCTTACCTGCTAGGTCAACATCTTGATTGAAATTGTGTCTAGTGCTAAAATTATCGCAGAAAATAAATGCTTGACCACCAATCAATTTAGGTGTAAAAGACGTTCCAATGTTTAAAAATTTTGTTATCGAGCTTACAATATTGTTTTTCTATTTCTGATTAATTACTGAACTTCTCGACATAGTTTCTTTATTTACCTCTTCTTAAATGTTTTCCTTATTAGCTTTCGTTTTCTAATATTATAACAATCGTGTAGCACGTCGCTACAACTATTCCCTTTTCCCGTTTTACTGCTCAATAGATGCAATTAATTTCTTCTGACCAACTAGCACGTTTTGAAGACTTTTTAATCGAACTTACGAGTAAAATAGGAGATGTTCAAACAAACCAGAATATTTCAGATCGTTATTGATTAACGAGGTAGGGTACTAAGGCCTATGATGTACCCTATTAGACCTTATTAGCTCTTAAAATTACTCATTAATCAAAATAAACATAACTCTGAATGTAGATAAACACCGAAATAGTGAACCATATTGTCTAAAGTTTAAACAAAACAGTTATAGTGACGAAATATCTTTTTAATTCACCATCATCATTTTTACATGTTGACTCATCAGCTCACTGAAAATGTAAGTGTCAGTCTCTCTCTCCTAGCAAGTACTTACCTAATAATTGTAGATCAATGAATATGTCTACAATCGTAGACAAAACGTCTGATGTCATATTTTTTTATTAAACATCATCTGCATTCTATGAATTGGTTTTATTTGGGGTATACTGAGAACTTTCGTCTGTAGCTAACAAGTTATAGGTACAATATATATGAAAACGATAATTTAACAACAACGAAACTTACTATCGTATGTCGGAGAAAATTTAAAATCCATGCCACCTTATACCTCGGTGCAATGCACTTTTCTCTGAAGTTAATATGGCTGCGCGACCGGTCACGCCTTTCTGCGGTGGTGTCCGTGTCGGATTCATACATATTATATGCGTAAAGTAAGAAGATGATACGAAGTAATTTTGCGCGGATTGTAAACCAATTGTATACCACAGGTATACTATGTCCAGTCACAATTGGAACACCAAAAAAAAAACACTTAATGGATTTTTAAATAGTGAAGAGCGATGCCGCCTTGTCCTAGATAATAACTCTAACAATGAATTTACTTCCAAATCGCACAAACAAATGGCACACACATTCACACACCACTGCTTTTTCGAGTATAAGTGCGGAAAAAGACATCACAAGGACAGCACACGTGGCCGCTGTGTTATGGTCCAGTGGACCATCCAGTATCTGTAGAGTCTTGCGTACTTCCTCATACACGATTTCACTGATCGACTGTACACCTGCACCTTAGAAAAAGAAGAAAATACAAACGAATTGCCGTTCTCTCTAGTTTTCGATTTCTTTATCTGTACATATCCATACATTCACATATATGATTTCACTTGGGCAACTGAACACCTGCATTTTAAAAATATCAGTGCGTTTCTGAATAAGCAAAAAGATAAGTCCCATGGTTTTGTATAGAGACAACGGGCTCTTTTCAAATGTCCTCGGTAAATTCAGATTTTATAAGTGTTCCAATTGCTACTGGTTAAAGTATACCTTAACCATTCAACCTAACTTCTCTCATAATCATGGTCAGGCATTGTCGGTGTCTCACAATGAGGTTTACAGACGGCATACCGACGCATTGAGTTAAAACACAATGGCTGGTTTGTTTTGCTTAAAATTTTTAATCGAAATTATTTTTCTGCTTTGCTTTGCTCTGACAACTAACCTAATTAGGTTACTTGTCATAGTTGTAATAAGAAAGGTTAGGATATTTTGTTTGTATACTGAGGATTGTTTTGTAGAGTTTGGAATACCGAAAAATCTTCCATTACACCATGCACAAATCGAACTTAGTTGCCTTTCAAGGGAATGGGCAAATAAATAAGAATATATTAACTTAAAATTGGGCGTCAATTATTGTTGCAATCGCCGTAAACGCAATGGACATAGAATATATTCTATGTTTACTCTCGTTCAGAAAAAGTAAATTTTATAAAGTATGTTAGTTAGTTAGTTAGTTAAGGGTTAATAAAGTTAAAGTTAACTTAGTCAAAGGGTTAGTACACAAGTTTGGTTATTCTTGTAGTTAGTTGGAGGTACTGGTTCGATTAACTGTAATACAAGAATACACGAAACTCATATCCTAATTTAATTTTCCTAATAGATGTGTTACTGTAGCTTTTATTGTTGTACAAATAATACGTCATCACAATTTAGATGATTGGTTAGTTTACGTACACCCTGTGTCATAGATATTCACATACGTATGTTATGGAAGCTAGGGTCCGTAAACAATCACTATAAAGAACTGTAAAATGACAAGACGTGTCCTTTTACGTTCATATGCATATATGTGTATAATAAGATTCCTATGCAGTGGGGAGTAAGCCTTAACCACAGATTAGGGTAGTCTTAATTTAAGTGTCACCGATACTTACACCTTTTTTGTAATCAATAAATCTTTTTAAAAAACGAAGTTCAGGTATCGAATAATCTTTGTTGTATGGTCACCGTTTGATGTTCAAAATGCTTTTAATACGGCATCATGGAAACACATAATTAAGAAGATACAAACGAGAGAAATTCCTATATATTTAATCAACCTTATTGAAAATTATCTGTCTAATCGTTTTATCACTAGTCTTGTGAAAGAAAGTTTCCAAATATTTACTGGAGTACCACAAGGCTCTGTCTTAGGACCTACTTTGTGGAATATATTATATGATACCACCCTAAATCTAAAATTTTGAGGAATGTTCAACTTGTAGCTTTTGCAGATGACCTATGTATTTTATTCTCAGCTAATACTGATACCACCCTAAATCTAAAATTTTGAGGAATGTTCAACTTGTAGCTTTTGCAGATGACCTATGTATTTTATTCTCAGCTAATACTCCTTGTGTACTAAACGACTTAATTAACAAAACATTAAATACAATCATTACTGCTATGCATAAAATAGAACTAAAAATTGCCCCACATAAAACTGAAAGCATAGTATTGAAAGGTTACAGTTTGAAACATCTAATTCATTTTAAAATTGGAAACTGTTCTTTCCAACCAAGTAAAACCTTAAAATATTTAGGAGTCACTATTGACGAAAAATTAAAATACCGTGACCATTTAAATATTACCTCTAAAATTACCACAATTAAATTCACAGAACTCAGCCGTCTTCTACCAAATATTGGTGGTCCAAATAACTAAAAGACTTCTATATACCAATACAATATATTCCAGCTTACTTTATGCATGTCCGATCTGGCATAACAGCATGAAAATTAAAAAATATGCTAAACTATATAATAGCGTCCAACGTAAGTGTTTGCTACGCACAACTTCTAGTTACCGTACTGCTTCTAATGAAACCCTTCAGATTATTTCTTCATCACCCCCTATACTTCTTTGAATAAAAGAGAGAGTTCTAAACTTTATGAATCCAAATAATAAAAACCAAATTATGAATCTATCTTAGCTGAATGGCAAAGCTCCTGGTCAAATTTACAGGATAAAGCCCAATGGACTAAAACGCTTATACCAACCCTCGAACCATGGGTAAATTGTAGATTCAAACAAACAAATTACTTCTTCTCCCAGTTCCTTTCTGGACACGGTTGCTTTCGTAAATTTACATTCAAAATCACTAAAAGTTTGACAGATGAATGTTTCTACTGCCATGAATTTGATGATGCTAACTATACAATTTTTGAATGGTGGAAATGGGCAGCAGAAAGACTAGAAATAAACCAAAAACTTAAATTATAAATTCGTAGTAACAATGTCATGAACGTGATGCTATCCTAGAAGAAAAATTTTGACGACATTTTTAAATTCATAACATGTATAATTTCAGAAAAATCTTCAGATGAAATAAAACTTCAAAATTTACAACGTACCTAGTTAATATAAATCATAACCTTTTCATTTATTGTAACATTCTGCATATCTTATATTATTTTTTTCTAGATTATGTAATGCGTGTTTATTTCTACAGTTAATATTATTTCCTTTCTTTTCTTTTTACTATCACCAATTAATTATTCATATATTCAATAACACCTGTAAGAATGAATGCCCATTTTTCTTTTGAAGATACGAAATTTTTAATTACCAAACCAGAAGAAACATCGGTCCCATCATAAGAGAGTGTTTTTTTAGTGGGTAACCTCCGTGGACCCACAGTGTCTGATGCGCTGGAAAATACTTCATGATCGAAGAACACCCCTCTTTCATACTAACCATTTATACTGCCCTCTAAAAAAAAGGTATCGAATTAATAACTAGCAAAATAATCTCATCGCCAATGAGCGATAAAATACGGCTAAGTGCAGGAGCAAAAGCATCAACAGCAACACAGTAAGACTAACATCAGCGCCGGATGGCAGTGGTTTCGACATGATTAATAAACGTCGATAAAACAGTTAACTGCGGCCGTGGGGATACGTTGATTCATCAACTGCTGTGTACTCGATGATTTGTTTCCATGATTTATGGAGTGGAAAATCGATACATGAACGTTGTTTGCGTTAGGAGAATTTATCCAAATAAGGTTTGGATTCAATGGACGATTTTCAATGATCACTGGGTGCACTATATTGCATTTAGCTGTTCTATTTTCAGAAAATGTTTTTAGTTTTAAAACAAAGACAATATGACTGTCTTTATCCAAGTGCTGTCCAAAAACCTGTTATTTTTGGGAAAATATAAAACTAAGGAGGGTATATAAAATACTTGAGGGTGCTCTATTGTTAAATATCCAGCCATACATTATATATGTTGTTTACACTGTTGTTTACGCACACGTTTAAAGAGCGCTATTTTTACATAAATTTACCTACAGATGAAAGGAGGTTTAAATTAAGCAACTTATATAAACAGTAAAACTTTTACAAAGGGAATGTTCCTACCATCTGTAATTAATTATATCGATTTCCTCAAAAACTTTCTATAGGATCGAAACTTCGTATCTCCCTTTTGATGAGAATGTGATGATGTATGAGAATGTAATCGTGTCTTTTTTTCGACTTTGAATTATTGGCAGTTTAAGAGGTTTTAAGGTCCCCTGAGTACGAAAAATATGTCTTTGAAAAAATGTATTTGCCAGCGTATGTGGGGGTAGTTCACGATTATCATTTTTCAGCTTTTTCAAAAATGTTTTCGAAACCTCTTCAAAGATTTTTTAAATCTGAATTCTACGTCGTTTACTTATAATAATATAAAAGAAAGTAGTCCGATGAAAACGTCAATATTTCCATTTCATTGTCAGAACTCACTAATCAACACTTCGAGAAAAGTGTAAGGCAATTTAATGAAAAAATAATATCGTTCGAGGTATCTTCCACATAGATTGTTTACACTTCGAGCTCGTGTAAACATAACAATGATGATAAATAACATTCAAATTGAGTTAAACTTTCTCTTCTTCAATACAACTTTCCGATATTACTACGAGAGAAATTTAAGAATGTAACATAATAAGCGACTACTTCGGTGTATTACAGAAAAAAATGAGAATAGAAACATATATCGGTTAATAGAAATATACATTAGTGAAGCGATAATTTGGTTGTGATAATTTTAGTTAACATGAAAGTTAGTGATTGTGCCCAAAGCAAGAGTTGATTATATGGTTTAATGATCTAAATACTGCCATGAATTCTGAAATGGCAATGTTTTTGAGCTACTTTACATGGGTTACATGGGTACAATTTTAATTTTTGACGTGATATACTTATAAACCGATGTGCGAGGTCTACACGTCCCAGAAAACATTGTAACGTTAGACTCCATTTACCTTAAGAAGAACCGTGGGCTAGAGTTACATGGAACGACATATTCCGTCGGCTATGTTCGGTTTTCATAGTTTCATGTAATTCGTGTATAAGCAGTGGCGGGAGGGTGAAAGTTTAGCGTAGGCGCGTTGGCGTGTTTTTCGGTATTGTCGCTTGTCGCCCGGCGTTCGCGTATCTAACATAACGTAACGGTCGTTTATTTTATTATTATTACAGTTTTGTACGTTGTGCATTGTGTATTTTGACTAAAGCGCAATGATTTAGATTAAATTATTCTTGTTGTTTACACAACATAGGCAACTAACAGTACACCAATTAATATTATTCCCGCATTATCCCCTAATACGATTACTACTCGGACCGCTATTGTCCAGATGCCGATCGGGCGACTTCGAGACGGAGATGCGGCCTGCATGGAACTCAAGGCCACAGTTCTTAAAGTAAATGGAGTCTACGCCAGACCCATAGAGATAAAAGAGAGAGGAGGTAACAAATAGGGAGAGGGGGTAATAAATTTTGTAGACGGAACCGGCCATATTGAGAAGCCACTCTTCGAACTCGTGCTTGCGATTGTCATTGCTGAATTGTGCAGTGGCGGATCTATGGGGGGGAGCTACAGTCTACCACTGGGAACCAAAGTTTAACAATTAATAATAAATACATACATATTTTTAATATAATATACCCACTACATAACTGAATCAGCTCTTCCTGGTTTCCTGCTCGTTCTTTGTCTTTCTGGTATACCTGGAGCACATTTCTTTTTTGGTAATTTTTCTTCTATTAACTGATTAATCCCAAAATCGGAAATTTTTTGTTTGTTTCCGTTTTCCCAAGAATGAACAACAGCGTAAGGTTTTAAAAACTGATGTAGGTAATTTTGTTATGAACTATTAGTATAAATATGAGTTCAATTAATCAAAAAAAATTAAAAATGAAATTCTTTATTTAATTCGTACTGAGCAACCTTCGTATTGTTTCATATGTTAGCATTTTGTGACATTTTATGGAAAATAAAACTGCTTCACACAAATTATTATTTTATAATTATAGTTAATGTAATATTACGCCATTGGAAAGAAAGATTTCTTACAGGAAGTCGGCCATATGCAGAAGCCACTCTGGTCTGTGCTTTGGTCTATTTGTTCCAACCACATTTGTTACCTCCTCTATCTTTTATCTCTATGGCCAGACCCATGCGTGGAAGCGAGAGACCGGCACCACACAACCAATGTGAGACATGCGGGAGTGAGAGAGAACAAGCGATAGAGAGGTATACTATGTCCAGTCACAATTGGAACATCAAATAAACACTTAATGGCTTTTTAAGTGCTGCCGTCCGATTATCCATGGGCGTATCATTACGGATAATAACTCTAACAATGAGTTCAACTTCAAATAGCATAAATAAATGGCACACACCACTGCATTCTCGAGTATAAGTGCCGAAGAAGACTACACCTGCTCCATAGAAGAAGAAGAAGATACAAACAAAGTGCCGCTGTCGTAAAAAAAATTGCGACCCAATGGACCCTTTATTTCTTTATCTGTAGATATCCATACATTCACATATACGATTTCATTTAGCCGACTGCACGAACACGACCACCTGCGTTTTAAAATATACCAGTGCGTTTCTGAATAAGCAAAGGAATAAGTCCCATGGTTTTGTAACCGCTCGGCCTCAGCGGTCGCTTCTGACGCATCCATCTGCCTTCCACTCCATCGGCGGCGACGGCGGCAGAATACAGCTGGACGTTAGCGGTTATTTGAATATTTACTGTGCATAACATTGCTTATTACTATTACAATAACAATTGCGGCAATAAGGTATTTATTGCAAGGTAATCATTGCATTCTAAGAGTTTGATTAGCTATATAATCTAATATATTTGTTGTTGCATCGGTCATCGAGTGCAGTAATAAAAGGTTATGTTACGATTTCGACTAAAAAATTATGATGAATGATATAAATGAGGTAAAAAATGTAAAAAGTCGACTGCTTTTATTTAGTATTCAATGAAAACCATTATGCTGCGCAGCAATTCATGTAAGGTTCAAGATTAATGTTCAACTTCACACATGTCATAACAATGTGTCTAAAATGACCAGTTGCACCGGCCAACCACAGTGCGAAAAAACCTATAATATAAAACATCAATGATAATTTAATGATAATAATTCAATGCAATTCATAAACGTATGCAATTTTTCATCAATGTTTTCTTATGACGTTATCACGTAAAATTATCGTCCGTAAATCGACTTTACAGATAACCAAATTTTTTCATTATTGATTTGAACACTGGTTGAAATTGGTTACCGTTAATGGACATTGGTTGATTTTGTATTATCTAAACAAACTATTTACATCACTATTTACATGACTTACGTCACATAAGGGGCTTGTATACCTTTGGAAATCTAAATTTTCTTTTTACAACGTTAAAAATAGACGTATTTGCATGAAATTTCCACCATACTATTTGTTGTTACTATAAGATTTAAGGAAAGTTGTTAAGAGAAACTGTCAATATGACAACCCCTATTTTCATTTACCGTTCTGCAGGAATTTTAGGAAGCATATCTACTTTCTTCCATTGCTGATGACATAAAAAGTAGTATAAGATTTTTTCAAATTTTAGTAATCATTTTTAACCCCAGGAAACGAAAATTAGAAAAGTGCATTTCTTTACACTGGAATATGCTGCCGCCTGGCGGGTGCATCGCTGTTTAGACCAACCAGCAGAGCTCTAAAAGTGGTCATTTTTGCATTAAAAAAAATAGGTTGAAATGTATGCAGGGTGTTAAGGTATGATTCGTAGATGAAAAGGGATAAAATCATAACCACGAATTATTGTTTATAACAAAATGGCAGCAAAAAAACCGTAAAATATTGCAAGAAAATAGGTTTTTTCTGTTTCTAGCAGAATCTATAGGAGATATTGTCTTGACTACAATGCAAAAGTTGTAGAGAATTTAAAAACTGTTGAAATGAGTCCTACAGCAACCCTGTAAGTGCGTTTTTCGGCGAAAAAAACCGAAAAAACTAAAAAAATCCGCGTTTTTTGAAAATTCGTATCTCCTACAAATATGACCCTACAGGACGCGCTCTTTGGGAAATAGTAGCTGTTGATATGGTTATTAAACAGATATAAATCTGGACCCTATCGGATGTATTGTTTGGCAAACATTCCCGATTAATTTTTTTGGGTCGATTTTTCACTCTACCTATTTGTTACAAAGCCGTTAAAATGGTCTAAGTCTAAACCGCATTCGAAAATTGAGTAAAACGGAAGAATTTTTGTTTGGAAATATTCGTTTATATATAGACTACTCCCCTGATATAGTTTCAAGTCGAAAATCAGGGGATGCGATAGTCATTCGGGGTTTCATATGAAACTTAACTTAGTAATTTAAAACTCATTCGTATGCAATTTTTTTTAACTTTCAAAACCAATTTTTACATCTAAAATTTTTATCCGAAAATATTATTTTATGCATAAGCTATCCCCCTGAAACCGTTTTAAATCGAAAACCAGGGGATGCAATTATCATTCGGGGTTTCAAATGAGACATAATTCGAAATTTCGTACTCTTTCATATGGACAAAATTACCTAAGTATCAAAAGCAATTTTTACATCGAAAAATTGTTACTGGAAATATTCGATTATACATAAGTTATCCCCCTCCAATAGTTTTAAGTCGAAAATCAGATGCAATAGTCTATCGAGGATTCTTAAGAGACTTACTCGAATCGAATTCGAACCCCCGAATGACCATTGCATCCCTTGGAACAATTTCAGAGGGGTAGTTTGTGTATAAAAGAATATTTCCAGATGAAAATTTGCGCTGTAAAAATTGGTTTAGATAGTTAAAAAAATTACCATATACCAATATGTAAATTTAATGAAAGGTATTTTGGCTTATCTATTCTTACTTCTTCTCACCTCTCTTAATTCCAATTTAATAATCAATAACAATGCATATAATGTGTGGCAGATCTTAACCGCGATGAATTCGAAAGCATTAACGTCTAGCAAAGACACAATGTTACTGTACGAAAATCTCTAGAAAAGGGAAGGTGAAAGCTTTGCGTTAGAGCGACGGTGACGGGAAAACACTTAGGTGATCTGTAGGGATCCTAAAAGTCTGCAGGCAATTCATTAAAATTACCTAGAAAAGCGTCATCATGATGGAGACGTAACGAAAAATCGATGGACATTTAGGTGAAATGGTCTGCAACTTGTTACCAAAGAAGTTTTGGAGATTGGAGGAAACTGAATTTGGTTAGAAACTTTTTGATTGTAAATCTGTAACAGAAAATCGAACTATAGTTACATGATAATCAACATGAATGTTGCAAGCGCCAATGACATAGGGCACATAACGGATCGTAGATTTTGTATTCTGGAAAGAAATTGAGAAACGTGAAATTTTATAAGAAAGCAGGAGACTCGGCAATTTGCCGGATTGGATATTCCCACATATCGAGTAAATAAGCTCGGCTAATTTGTTAAATATGAAGTGACAGTTTAATATCTTATTTAACAACGGTGAGTTCGATTTGCTAGGATAAATCAATTTCATTCAATCAAAGTCATTCTTGCAACCACCGTGTAAGTCTGTGTCTCCTGTAATAAACTATGTGGTGATAACGTTTAACGTGCTCACAAGATTGCGTGTGTACGAATGAGCACTAATTCGATCCCGTCTAAAAATTCGACGATCCAATGTAAAAATTTCTTTGTTTATTTTTAGATGCCATCAATATGGTAAAAGCAGTTACCGAAAATTAGCAAGACTAGAAGGTAAGCGGTGTAATATATTTCCTTGGTTGGTGATGTTTTTGTTTAATTTCAATACAAGAAATATTTTAAGATTGTTGTCGAGATTACAATTAGCTTAAGACGTTCACCAGTAGTGGCTCTATTATTTGCCATCTATGTTCATGTAATATTTCTAAGTATTTTACTGATAATGCATTAATTGCTGTAAAATACAGCCCGCCAATGATTGAGCAATAGCTCTAACTGTAGTGTGCTAGTCATTACCGTAATTTTGTAGTACATTTGTAATTTTACTAATATATCAAAATTAACACTGACGTTTAACGTATAACGTTTATCGCACTCTAATCAGTGAATTATTAGGTACTTAATATTACAGCGTGTAAGATTTAAGAAACTCTCTTATCTTCACCATCCATAATTTCCCTATTTTACCTTTATTAGAGCCATAATTTCTCCGTGTTTGCTTCAGCTTTCTCCTCCCTAGTCAATACATACCACTATCGCTGCGTCATTAACCACCAAATGAATTTCCGTAGGCTTCCAAAAACTGTCAAAAGCAGCATTCGGTGAGTCTCCTTCTCGCCTTATTACTAGTAAATCAGCGCAGATATCAAAGACGATCTTTTCCCGAAACGCCTCTAATATTATTACTCATCGAATCAATTGTTTGTGCTGCCTTTTGTCCAAATTAAATTATATTAATTTTCTTGGAGCCGCAGCAAGAATGAAATTGAAAGAAAAGAAGAAAAAAGAGGAAGAGATGAAAAGAGAGAGTTTGTGTTTTATATTTGTTATGTGAATACCAGGGAAATGAAGTCTTTCTACTATGCTGTAGCCACCCGTCATTTCCACTATCTCTGTTTTTCTTTTTCTCCTTCCCTGGTTAGCACGGGGTTGTCTATATTGGGACACGTCCACTTTCCCTTCCTTAATTCACCCATATACACTAAAACAAAGGATTCCGCTCGACCGGACATATTTCAAAAATTGATAAATGTGGATTTTATTTTACCAATTCCTGAATAGGAATCTCTCCTTAGTCTAATAAGTAAACAAATACTCAGAAACTACTTTTAGTTTAAAGATCGGGTTTGCTTTTCCAAGTTAGAACAAAAACAATGTCATCATTACTGTTTTTTTTAAGTTCCTATTTAATCTTTCCAAAAATAGTTGTTAATAATTCAATCGTAATATTTATGATCAAATCATGAATATATATATATTAATTAAGTTAACACGATTGTATCTTACATTTCTATATCTAAGTTTTGTAGATTGTCCTGAGGATGGAAATGATATTTCCGAGAGCTCGACAAATATAAAAGAGTCCAACATAGCATAACTGGCGTTGTTTTTTGACCGCATCCCCAAGAACAGATCTTGTTTTAAGTTTCGAAGATTTATATATATATATATATATTCCTTGTTTATATATATATATATATATATATATATATGTATACAACGTGTTTCAAAATGATTGTCATCTAGTTGACGTTGGAATTACTGTGCATGTAATTTTTGATGTGCCGCGCTCTATTGATTTGAACCTATCTAATTCTGACAACAAATGTCACTTCGAACATTTATTGTGAAACTGGCAATCAGTACTGCTGGTAATTAACGGCCCTTTTCAGGGCCAAAATAAATACTATAAATAGACACATACTCAGAATTCGTTTTCTTTTGACAGAAGAAAAACCAGAAGTTAAAAGAGGTTAAGTAGGTTATTTTGAGGTACATTCTCGTGCCGGATAGCGTGGTGTTCGGAGCGATAGTTAGATACCGATCAAATCCGTCATTTTCTTTGTTCATCAGACACATCGGTTCAAAGAGGTTTCCAAAACACGTAAACCTCTTCTCTCACTTCTTAATTATTATCATTTAATCACATATTTTCATCATGATAAATAAGAGACCTGACTTAGGAAACACTCTAGGTTAGGTCTCTCTAATGAAAGTCCGGGCTGGGGGACCAACGCCCCCTGTTCAGCATCATCTAAAGAGCAACAACAATCCTCGAGCCAAAATGTTATAGTAGAATCTGTCGAGGTAAAACTAATGCTCAAAATGCGCAAAGGAAGCCCACGAAGGAGACTGTTCAAAATTTTGTTTTTATTGTAAAGTGGAGGACCACTACACTTCCAATAAATCATGTCCTGAATTCTAACGACAAAAAAATATTAGGTTTGCCATGGCTATGGACGGTATTTCCTTGTATGAAGCCAACCAAAGATTCCCTAAAAAACCTCTTTACCACAACAGGAGGCTTTTATTCAGCTCCCTGGAGATTTCCCACCCTTACTAGACAGATATCCTACACAGAATATAGAAGTAAACCAAAGAAGGGCATTCAGACCATCAAACCCCGGTCCTTATTCATATAAGGATGCCTCTAAAGTAGGCGACAACACTAAAAGAAAAAGACCCAATGAATCTCAAATAAGTTCGGAGTCCCCTTACCCCCCCCCCCCCCCCAACCTAAAGTATTCTCTTTCAACTCTCCTATGGTGTTTACCCGTGAACCACCAGGTGAAACTCCAAGAACCGGAGATAGTGTGGAACCCCGTTCCTCACTACCTCATATAAAAGATCTTTTATCACGAATTCAACAATTGTACAACACTATTATGGTATTTCACACATCCGGTCACCCCAGGGTTTCAGAAAACCTTGAGGCTATCTGATGTAAACAATATATAATGTTCACAGTATTCAATGGAATATCAACAACCTTAAACTTAATTTACTAGACCTCAAAGTATTAATCAAAAACTACTCCCCTGATATCGTCCTCCTCAATGAAACCCACTTAACAGAAGATTATATATTTCACCTGTCCCCGTATACTATATATAGACGTGATAGGCATGATGGCTTCGGAGGAATTCTTACGATGGTTAGATCAAGTATTCCTCATCGAGAAATTATTCTCGGGCATGCTGGTTTCTCGACTTAGACCCAATTTCAAGCAACCATTATTGACTCCCTGAAGATCAGCATTCTTAACGTTTATAACCCTCCATAGGTATCCCTGGATCTAGCGATATGGGAAGATCTAATTACAAATTTAAATTCTCCCTTGATAATTATGGGGGATCTGAACTCCCACCACACTGCATGGGGATCTTCAAAAATAAATCACAACGGTAAAGTTATTCACACCTCTTGTCAGAACCTTTCTATATTCTTTTTAAATAATAGGGAACCCACTAGGGTTGGTAACCCTTCTCATAATAAATCTGTCATAGATCTAGCCATTACTTCTAATAAACTTGCACCCAGATGCAGATTACAAGTGTTGGGGTTTCCTTCAATGAGTGATCATCTCCCCATAAAACTCTCTCTACTTAATTCGAGGCTCCCTTCTCCTAGTGACCCCATTTATATAAGATTTAATTATAAGAAAGCAGAGTGGAATATATATAAGGATATAGTGGATAACCTACTGTCACCTAATCGCTATAACTCGTAAAGGAACGCTATTGCAAAAAGGGTATTTAAAAATAAGGAAAAGGAATCCTTCAGAAAATTTTGCGAGAGTCTACATAGGTCAGCGCCCGTTAAGAAGGTATGGGATATAATACACAAATTTGAATATGGGCAGGAAATAAAGTTCAGAAAAAAATTGCCAGATTCAGACATCTCAATTCAAATCCTTTCCTCCCTTAGTATCAACGATTCTTCTCCTGATCTTCCTATAGAGACAAATGTCCAGGAGTTTAGAGAAGTGGAACATTATGAATTGACAAAGATATAGATATAAAGCTATATGACGCTGTCGGAAAGCTGTCCAAAGGTCGAAGAAACGTACCTCTGCAAAGGCACCCCACAACCAATCGATGACCGATGCGAAATATCCATCATAACCAAAGGAAACATCACCAACTGCCAGATTAGAAGAAGCTTGCTGACTACGACCATTATTGAGCAAATTTCACAAAAAGAAATTATAGTTGTTCCAGCTAAACCAATTACAGTTCCTTATAGCTGCCCAGATGAAAACGGCATACAACAAATAGCAGAACCAAGTGTTATACGCCTCTATGAAGACGGCGAAGTAACGATACAAAAAGAAAAATTCTCCGACGCCAAACAACTCCCGCTGGCTACAATATTCACATTACCAAGGATTGAAATACCAGATGATGCTCCGAAGAAATATGACGAACCACCCATCCAAATCAAGAGGATAAAACTAGATGACATCCCGAAAATGGACCACGACATGTATCCACCCCAACTTGATCAAATTCACTCACTTAAAGAATCACTAAATATCAGTACTCTGATAGTAATAATCAGTTTTTGCACTCTTTTGATATTTTATTGCGTTTTTAAATTTAAAAGAAAGTCAATATATAAACTGCTCAGAAGAACTCTAGTGACGCCAGGAGACGTCGAACTTCAAGATCTACGCCCTAAAGTTCCATTTACGGAGGGAGGAGTTATCTACAGACTAGGACAATAGATCCACTATGAGCTATGAGCAACGTCAACGCCTGGATTGCAGACTCAGCATCCACAACCTATAAGTAGAGTCATTGTGTATTCATGAGGACTTTGCGAGCGAACGTATTCCTTGTCGGTACTGTTTGTAGGTCTCGTTAATTAAATAAAGTTTTTTAAAAACTTATGTTTCTGATTAATTCCCAAAATTTATGCTTCCTTTCTCAGAAATTTTATTCTGCTATCTATTAATAAGCCATTTACCAACGAACGCGCTAGTAAGGGTACAAAACCTGTAAATATTTTTGTAAGTATACAGAATAAACAATACAAATAAACGTTTAGGCTAGCTATTTTAATACATCAATTTCCCTTAAGGTTTGTGATTACTTACGTATTCGTAAGTTAAATTTGACTTTGAGCTTTTGACTTTGACCTAAACTAAAATAATACGGATAACGCATACGGAGCTATCTTTCAAATTCTTTGTTATCTCTACGGAGTAAACCCCCACCGTGAATAACATCAAAAGTGATGAGAAGTAGTTTCAAAGGACTTCTTGGAACCTCGGCTAGACAAGTTATTGCGTGCCGGAG
The DNA here is from genome assembly GCA_946251905.1 of Cryptocephalus moraei. Taxonomy (NCBI): domain Eukaryota; kingdom Metazoa; phylum Arthropoda; class Insecta; order Coleoptera; family Chrysomelidae; genus Cryptocephalus; species Cryptocephalus moraei. Next base: position 13,129,261 of record OX276453.1, on the reverse strand, counting down.
AGCAGATTTCCTTCGCTTTTCAATCCAGTCGCCACTTGCAAGGTTTGACCAGTAATTCAGTTATCTGCTTTTAATTTTTGAATTGAGGACCTTTTCATTATTATTAAGTGTTAGTTGAAACACATTGTAATTTGAGGCCCTTCTAGGCAACCCACCTTACAATGAACCTTCTTGCATTTCCATGAATTTCATAACTCACAATTTTGTTTTCTATGCACAAACATAAGTTAGGGATTGCTAATCTGAGAATTTTGAAAGTAATGTAAGGAATATGTAGTCGAAGGCACGTAACCTTAATCTACATTAATTTTAAAATCCTACTGTGCATGCAACAGTTTTTAAAGGAACCTAATACTAATAACCATAGGCGTATTAACTATGCCCGTATTAAATATTACATCGTCTTATATGTCTTGCAGTGCGACTGTGGAAGAAGGTAGAATGAAAAATATATCCGAATAATTTCACTTAAGTTGAAAAATATTATTTATTTGTTGGACTTGATGACTATGAACGTACTATTGTGTATTTATGTTTAACTAGTTAACCAGTAACAATTTCCTAATAATTATCCAATAAGTGAAAGCGTTCATACAAGCCCTAATAAGCGGCAGTTAGAGAGAATCAAACTGAGTACCTGTATCTGTCTAACGCATACGTCTTTAAATCCGTTACAACAAGACAGATACTCAATTGAATTACTCCCTCCTCTATAATTGACACGCTGTTTTACTACCTTTACCTAATATCGTCGATGAAATATTTGCTTCTTCGCAGGATAGAAATGTTAACATAACATCATCCACCGCTAGAGGGTGTTATAGGCAAAAATGACGTCAAATGTGTTCCATAAGACGACTACAAATATAACATAAACCACAAAAATTTGAGAAAAAACGCTTTGGTGAGCTTGAAGGCTTCTCACGAGATCGACTTTTACGTCTACGGCCCCATGAAAGACGTACGGAACACCAGTGACATCTTTCAGAAAAACATATAATGTAACTTAACTTTTGAACCCACCCCGTATAAAAACAAATGACAAGCCATGGCGATGTCATTATTGTTTAGAAAAGAAACGTCAGTTACACGTCAACATTCAGAGGTGTCGGATCAGTTCCAATTCGTTCCCGATTTAAAGAGGAAAATGAAACCAGTCGTGAGTCAATCAAGTCAAAACGTGAGCAGCAGTGAGGACACGTCTGATACATCGATGCAAACTGTAATAGCTGCAGCTGTAACACCACGTTATCAGAAAGATGACGACGTCCATGGTTCCGTCGATGGCGGTAGCTGCTGTAATACCACTAATACCAGAAGTTGCAGCGTGGGCTCGCCCACTTGTGACGACCAGAGCGACCCCGACAATTGGCGCGACGACCTTGACGGATCCCCATGCAAGATAGTGTGCTCGGTTACTGGAGCATTCCTAGTTGCCATCATCTTGATGACGCTTGCTATGTTGATCGAGGTCTTCATCGAGTCTTACTCTGACTACCAGAGCAAAATGAGAGAGTGGGCTTTAACGGTGATGGCAAAGCTGTTCCAACTGGAGGAGCCAACATGGTGGGAGAAAATGATGGACTGGTTTTACAATCCTGCTTAAGGCGTTTCGGAATGGTTCTAATTTTAGACACTCACTCAAAATTACCAGTGATTTATACATTATTTATAACTACATTTTGTACTTGAATTGGAAAATCATTGTGCTGATGTCTATTAGTACGTGTTGACTAATGTGTAACTTTATATTTGTAACAATAAAAAATTTGCAGTTGCCTTTGATATTTCTTTAAAATGTTATGATGTTTCAATTTGCTGATAATTGCTCTTCGAAAATAAAGTGCCGAAAACATTACTGAAAAATATATTCTTACCTTCTGCATTACAAAATAAAGCTAACCAATATTTTACAAATAATTAAAAAAATAAAAGTGACTATATCATAGTCGCATATTCACATTCGATTATAATTCGTATATAATGACATAAAATATGTTAAATGATTTTAATTGGCTTCCTCTTACCCTTTATTTTCCCTTGATGCTCCTGGACAAAGTAAAGCATGACAGCCAACACAGTAAATTTTATAACATTAAAAATAGGTCTTTCTATCGAATCTTTTAGTTCGTCTTCTGATCTGATTTCAAACATTTAAACGGTCGTCATTATTGGGTGAATTTATGAGTCTTTTTAGATTATTTTATTATCTTTATTTTACTTTGAAGTTACAAGGGTAACCATAAGTCAGGGGTACCCCTCGCGGCGGCCGCCGATCGATTGATTCGTAAATCAGTACACATAATAAATTGAATAATTTAAAAAGTAACATAAGTTAGGCAATATAACCGGAAAACAATTAAGAAACTAGTAGCCTATGTACCATTTTATTAAGGGAAAGATGGCTAATGGCATCTAAAACTGTGCAACTACGTACATCGCAACGGATAAAACATGTAACACAAAATACATGGATTAGAGGTATTCTTTATTTTGTTGTGAGGCTTATTTTGTATTTAATGAATATTAGTGCATTTATTCAACTCTATTATAACTTTTACATTTCCCAGTTGCCGGACGTCCTATATGTAGAATCAATCTCTTTTCTACCCCTTTCTAAAATAATTGCTTCTGTTTGTTCAGGAGCCAATACTAAATCATGATTTTTCAACCAATAACAAATCTTCACTAGAGTATCATTTACTGTTCGTTTTAATTTCAAAAGAAGATTTTCTTTCACTAAAATAGACAAATCATGCCATTGACTTAACATTTTCAGATAGTTTTACACGAAGAACATCATCATAAAGGATATACCTTAAATACTGGTCCCAAAACAGAACCCCGAGGTAAGATTGTATTTACTCCTACCAGTTCTTTACTTAAACCTGTTAGAGATCTGTGCGAAATGTAGTGTTCTATGGTATTTATTTAACATTTCGGAATGGCTCTCTGATTGCTGAAATAATAAACTTGCATGAAGATGCATTTTTGATGTTAAATGCATTAATTTGAATTAAAATGCATTAAGAGCATTTTATGGACAACAAAAAGAGTCAACAAAAAACTACAAATCAGAGATTGTAGATTTCGCTTCTCTAACGCCAAACTGTAAATCTGACAATCCCTTGGTTTCTTCCAAATATTCATCAAGTGTTACTTCATAATTCATATAGTTTACCTAAAGAATGTGGTAAACACATCGACCTATTGGCAGATGGCCCTACCTTACCTTTCCATATAACATGTACTTCTACGACTGTCCAAACGCTGAGAAAGGATTTTTCGAAAGTAATTCATTTAATGAATTATAAATGAACACACTAGGAAAAACCTTATATGCTTCTACTATGTCCTCTGGAAGAAATTTGATTGGACCAGGAGCACGTCAAAATTTTATATTTCTAACTGCTGTATCCATTCATTTTCTTGAGATCACGGGAATATATGTTACTGTTTTACAATTCCTAATCCAATTCTGAGGAGCAAAAAGAAACAATGAACTTTGTATACCTACCTAGACATGCAGTCATTACCACAGCAGATTGGTAATGTATGACATACGACGTCAAAACAATGTGTTTTTCATTAATAACTGTTTCTTAAATAAATAAGAAAAGTTACAGAAAACTATACCTCGTTTCTTATTACTAGTGGATTCGATGTTATCAGTAAAAGAAAACCGTATGTCCTAATGTTGAAATCCCCTTTAAATTTTCCTCCGCGACTTACGCCCGACTCATTAAATTGCGTTTTTCCCGTCACGAGGCAATTTCTCCTGAACCCCAAGAGAATTTTTGGATAGGGCTAGCTTAGTATAGCCGAAGGCGGAACCCTGCTTACCATCATTATCCCGACTTTGAGTTCATTCTTTTATTACAACTCCGTTGCAGATTCTTAACGGTCGCACAAATCTAATATAAGAAAATAATTTATATATCTAGAGGTGGATTGTAATAACATGAATTCTTCATCATGCGTTATAAGTTTAGGTTGCTCCTAAGCTTGTACGTAGTTTCATATTCCACGCCAGCACCCTATCGTTAATATTTGAACTATCCGAAAATTTATTTATTTTAGAAACTTCGCGTGTGTTTTAGTTTCACTCCAGTAACTTTTATTTTTAGAAACCCATTTTTAATTCTGAAATTACAATCGTAGATGTTTAAAATATTGGTTTAAAAATAAAATAATTAGTGTCGCGAAGTGCTAACGATGACGCCCTCTCATCGATCTGGAAGGATCCGTTCGACACACCAGAGAGAGACAAAGCTGTTAGTTACTGTTCTTAAAACAGCTTGATACAAACTCATTGACGTTAAATCTAATCAAGTCCTATATCCTGAGTTTTACATTATGAGAGCAAAGTGTACCATAGCAAAATTAGTCGAAAAATCAATGAATGAATTTTAGGTTTCTATTACAATACTTGTGACTGAAACTTCTCGATTGAATCTAAAAATAGCTTAAAATTGGGAATTCATTAAAGAGAATAAAGAGATAATAACAATTAGGTCATAAATAAGTTCAGAAAGTTTGTTTACAAATTTTGTGAATTATATTCTAGTACCACTTTCTTATGCATAAAAAAAATATAACCAAATGCGCTGTAAAACATCATTTTAAGGACATTTTGTGCTATATTACCACTTCTCATTTTATAGTCAGTAGAGCTGTAACACACTGCTTTATATGTTTATACTCTCCTAAATCCACTAATATAGAACGGTACCAACGACCACTTACAAGTTGTAAAAGTTTTAATAGAGAAATGCGTTGAAAATAACACACCACAACATTTGTAGATTACGAAAAAGCTTTCGACACCATAAATCAAAACAAAATGTTGGCTGCACTTGCAGATGCACGTATAGATCACAGATACTCAAAACTAATTAACAACATCTACAAAAATACTACGGCATGTGTAAGCTTGGGCAAGAAGAGCGGAAAGTTTAAAGTAGAACGAGGAGTGCGTCAAGGGGATACCATCTCCCCAAAATTATTCACAACCCTTTTGGAATTCTTGTTTAAAATGATTGAATGGGACAATAAGGGAATTAACATCGATGGCGAAGAACTGAACCATTTACGCTTTGCAGATACAGATCGGATTGACGATGCAGCTGAGATGCTCCACACACTAAACATATAGCATCACAACGGGTGGGCTTAAAGATCAATCTGTCAAAAACCCAATACATGACAAATTTAGTCCCTAGTGATGGTATAAAGATAGATAATACATACATCGAGCAAGTATATGCCTACAAATATCTAGGACACGAAATCTACCTAGGGCGAGATAACCAAACGATAGAAATAGAAAGACGGATTGGGTTGACTTGGGCTGCTTTTGGAAAGCTGAGAGGAAATGTCTTCAACGCGGATTTGCCCATATGCTTAAAAAGAAAGGTGTATAATCAGTGTGTTCTTCCGGTTCTCACGTATGGAGCTGAGACATTGACCCTTACCAGAAAGATAATACATAAAATCCAGGTAGCACAACGGGCAATGGAGCGCTCTATGTTGGGAATATCTTGCAGAGATAAAATTCCAAATAGCAATATTAGACGGGCAACTGGAGTAGTAGATGCGGTCCGAAGAATATCTCAACTTAAGTGGAATTGGGCGGGACATGTAGCCCGAATGCAGGATAATAGATGGACGAAGCGCATATTGGAATGGCGTCCTAGATCAGAGGCCTTCAGAAATAGAGGAAGACCTCCTACGAGGTGGTCAGACGACATAAAGAGAATTGCGTCAAATTGGATGCAGGTCGCTCAGGATCGAAGAGAGTGGGCAGTTATGAGGGAGGTCTATGTCCAGCAGTGGACACGTGAAGAGGCTGGTTGATGATGATGATGATGATGATGATATAATACTGTACCAAAATTACTTATTATGATACCAGCTTTGATTAACAGATAACTTAGAAAAAGTAAAAACTGTATTTCCTTTTATTGTGTTTTATAGGTATATATGAATTAAGTTGTTTTAGTGAGTTGTTACATTAGAATTGACTGTGTCGAATTCTAATTAAATCTTGTGTTCTTGAATAAACTTAAATTTAAAAAAAAATGAATATGTTGTTTGTTTGACTATTAACCTAAATAACTTAGAAAATTAATATTTATCTGTCACCCAGTGATTCCAATATGTTAGCTATTTACTCTTGGAATGCAAGATTTTCACTTAAAACCTTAGTGAATTTGATACATACATTTCAGGAAATCTATTCTTTATATATTTTGTTATTGAAATGTCAAAAAAGTAACCACAATCGATTGTTTCTAAAAATAATTTATCATGTATATATTGTTTGGCCCGTTCAAATTATACAAGCGTATAATAAACAGGTGGTTCAACAAAATCGATATACCTGAATCTGAAAGTCCATCCAGGAATACAATCTAACGGACTTTTCCTAATTAATTCAGGCCTAAAAGCGTGTAGCTTCAAAGCGAAGTCCCTCTAGGGCGCAGGGATAATGGGGGTGAAAAACACCGTGGAAGGAGATGTGGGGAGCATTCGCTTTAGCTCAACTTTTTTCATCTTGTCGTCGTTACTGCGAAGACAAAGGTTTCAAAAGATTATTTTTGTGTTTTACTTTTCTTTTTTTGCGTTGTTCCACATTTCTGATTGATCAACTACGATTGGGAATCAGAGGGAAAATAAGCACACGATAAGGGGATTTTATTTAATTAGTATCTGGTGTTTGTTGTTTAACGGATCTTAGCTGTTTGATTTGCATTAATTACCTAAGCCTCCTAAAGCTATTTATTTACTCGTCACTCCACTTATATAGGGCGTTTGAATATATTTTTTCTACAAGATATACATGTTTACTACAAATTAGGTGCATAAATTAATCTGAATAAAGTTCATCATTTTTATATATTACACGTAATATTATTAATGGCTTTTATTTTGGTATGTTATATGTACAAGACCTTTCTAAGTTAGGACGAAGCCTAGCTTATGATCTATTTAACTCTATTATGTGTCCCATATACAATTATCGGGATTATTCACCAATCCCGATTATATATACGAGAACGACCCCAGGAAGAGTGATTTGAATTTATTTGTCTAACAAATCTAGTTTATTATATTGTCTTACATTTAAATCAAGCATCTTTTCTAAAAATTAATTTGTTCCGCGAATATAATAGATGACCCTTTGTTAAAATCTTATAAACAAGAACTGCTAAATGTTACTTATATAATTTTTCTAATTTTATCACTAATATGGTCAAATTTGCTTCCCCAGACGCAAAGAGGCAGCATTCGTTGCGAACCTCTTGAATTATGTAAGTACCAAGTAATGCTATAAAGACAAGGATAATACCTACTGCATGATACCATAACTAACCGTCGAGCACCATTGCTTCCTCAAGCCTTACGTAAATAAGCAGTTAAAATGGCCCTATTTCGATATAAAATTGTCAATTGTAAAAATAATCTTTTATTAAAATAGATAGGTATTTATCAAATCATAACCTACAATCAAACGTAACTCCAAGTTACAATAGGTAAAGATGTACCTACCTTCGATTGCAACATTGAGGTGTTTATTAAGTCGATCTTGTAAAAGTCATAAATTTACACTTCGAATCATTGTCTTTTAGGTTACACCCTTGTGGGTATTGTATTGCCCCAAGTATTAGTATTAATAGCAGCAGATACTGCTTGACACTCAAGCATCGAAAGAAAAATAAAGCTGCGTGCCATCCCCCCATTTTTTTTATTTCGAACAGGCTTGACCGTAATGATGACGACCAACAGTCAGAAACACGTGTCTACGGTTGCCTCTCACACTTCCTGCGGTTTGACCCATAATTTCCTTGTCTATTCATTTTACCGCATGATCACTTTCCCTGTTTCCCTATATATATCGTGTCGGAAAGATGCATGTGCCCTATCGCAGCATGTGGATGTAATAGGGCATTTACCTAAATTTGAAGAAGTTACCATCTTATCACGGGAGCGTAACGCTATTAAAAGAACTTTCTTTGGAATGGCCTACATGCAAACAACGGATAACCTGTTAAATAAACGTTCTGGCACTAAGGTCATTAAGAACCTCAATTGCATCTATGCAAACTTATTACACCTAGATAAAAAGTTTCTAAACAATTCACCTGAAGAAGGTAAGTTGAGGAATTCCTAACAGAGTTGAGTAGGAGAATAATTTTTCAAAACCAGTTATTTATTACTATCTTCCTTACTCTTCAGATGTTACTGGTTAGAAACTTTCCCTTCCTTTCAATAAAAGTCCTCTTACTAGTCTTGTTAAAGTCCTAATGTAAAACTTAACTAACCCTCCCTTCAAACGCCATGTAGGAAGTAATAATTTTGAAATTTCGCGCGATATACCTAGCCGCCTACTTCCGTAGGTGTTCCGTAGATGTTCCATCGATTTTCCTCCTTGACGTGGGAAAGAAAGGTTAAGTTGGTACTACTTTCAAATAAGTTGTTCAATGGTTCATTTTGTTCGTTACTGGTCGATAAGATGGACGGTATTCCTCTCTTTTTTTGAGTAATTGATCTCACGTGTACATCGTAGTTCTGAATGACTTTCTCACAACTACTTTCATTTACCTAATCGTAATAGGTTCCTGATAGTAAGCGTCACTTTCATCCTCACCAACTGTAGGTAGAACTGTTAACAGATGAATTTTCGATAATTGCCACTGATACACGCGTTTTGCTGTTAGTTTTAGGCTGAAGAAGAAATAAAATATTTCGAAAGCTTCCTAAGTTAAAGAGTCTTCTTACTTACCGGCCCTGGCAGCTTCCTACTACTAGTCAATACTTTAGTGTTTAACTTAGTCTGCCATGACTAACCCTCTTTTGAATAAATATATATATAATATTGATTATATATATATATATATATATATATATATATAAACTTTTGAGAAATGATTAAGTATGATCTCTAGATACCAAAAAACTGAAAACCGCATTTTAATTCCTATTTTTTCGACTTCGTTAACGAATGCAATATTAGATAAATCTACCAAAACTACAATTCCTGGTAAGTTTAAAAATATGACTTTCCATTTAAATTAACCAAGTTATACCCATTCTTTTATAGTTATAGTTATAGTATAGTATAGTTATAGTATAGTTATAGTTATAGCCAATATTTGAACACCCTGTATTAAATGGCAAGCTTATTATAATTGGAATATAAAATATGAACTATGGGCATAGTACACTGTAAATTTCGCTTGCATAAGTTGAATACTCCATAAGTATTTAAAAAATGAAACTTAGGTCAAGTTTTGATAAAAGTCAAATTTTTAAAAACCATAAAGTTTAGGTATCACAAGCCTTATTAAAATAGGCACTTATTTTGATAGGAGAATCCAAAAATGCAAAAATATACTAGGGGTTCAATTAAAAAAAAAACACAGCTTTGATACTATACACACTTTTGGGACACCCTATATAATATGCAAATAATTTTAAAAAGTAACTGTAACAGACCCCTACCTATCCCAACTGTGAAACGTTTTGAAAGTCACGTATTTTGGCCATAATATTCCGTGCCGTATAGCGTGAATGGCCCTGTATGTGGATGATGTAGAGAGTTCATAAAAATGGCTCTGTAGATCAGTAGTTTTCTCGCATAGCTATTATTTTATTAAATAGCATCTAGCATATCAGCTAGCATTCAGGTTTATTTGTGAAAATAACATTTCTACGTAGTATTTGCAATATGGGTTGGGTCTTTAATTAACTGTTTGAAACCATAAGAATCCTTGAAGCCACTGGCATAATTATCAGTTGATTGATCCAGTAATATATAATAATAATAATAATCCAATTAATATTCCCGAGCAATAAGATGTGTTCCAACTGTGGGGTTATGTACATCTCATTGTCCAGATATATAATGAAATGTCTTATATATTTGTCTCTGGCTCTATAGACAATATCACTTATCACTTTCATCTTTCCACTTTTAACTTTTAAGTTTGACATAGAGATGTTCTATGGCGTCAATTAGATCAATAACAATCCTTATAACTGCTATTAACGTTATTTTTGAAAATTCGTGTGTACGTAATATCTTGTTATCGTCTCTCAAATGTTACCCAAAATATAATCTAATACCCACTGAATTCATGCTGGCATAGAGGGAAGTGCGTATTCATGTCAGCTTAACTTGAAGGAAAAGAAGCTTAGGGGCTGTGGTGGGCTAGGTTAATTTGTTGTTTGGGGTTGATGCGTATGAACTAAAACTGATCGTTAACTCAATAAGGTTAGTGAAGTTTTAGCAAAAAGTTATTTGGCTAATAATATATTTATATGTGTATCTATACACAATTCACAAAATATGTATAAATAAAATGTTTCGAGTGCAGATCCGTATGTTAGTTATATAGGTTTAAAGTATTTTAATAAAACAACCTCATATTAAATTATATGTACGTTTATATACATATTATGAGAAACAAGATACATAATTGCTAAGCTTCTCCGTTTGTCGAATCGTTCTGTAACGTTTTTACTGTTTACTAAAACTAAAACACTACGCGATTTGTCCTAATTTATTTATTTCTAACACTTTAACACTTATTATTTATTTCACACCGAGATGTTTATTTATTTAACGCGCGCGGTCTCTCGCCCGAATGTTTACGCAACGATTCTTCAACTGCCTCCGCCTTGGGTCCGGCATTCCTTATAAACGCAGGTAGAAGCCTTCTAGACGTTTGCTGGAATATTCCCGAAGTTTCGGAAGATGATTCTAGAATTCGCGGAACTTGATATCGCGTCGAACCTTCTCGTCTCTTCCCGTCGGCTTCGACCCGTCCTTCTCGGGATCGCAATTCGGCGAACTTGTGTAGCTCCCTGCGTGTTTATATCGCGGCGAGCCGTTTCGTTACACTTCTATGAGATTCGTCTCTCGAAATGATGCCTTCGCGACCGTAAAAGGAAGAATTTGTTGTTATACAATTGCAAATAACATAAAAAAAACATACAATAAATATAGAAAAGAATATTGATAAAATCAGTGTTCAGTTGCGTCATCATACTCATATTTATCACTCAAATCTGTATCTCTTCCATCTTCTTGCAAATGAAGAATAATCGGATATAACATATTGTAGCGTGTTTCATATTCATAATGAGTGGTTTACATATTTTCATTCCAAAAACAAATAACTATACTTGGCCATGGACCCATTTGTTTAATCTCCTTGGAATGGTAAATCTGGCGACTGTTGTTGTAAGGAATGGATACTGATATCATTTGACAATAATTATCAAATTTAAAACATTTGAATTCATTAACTGCTCTGTTTACCGCTATTACAATACACGGTGTATTTACGATTTGCTTCTACAGTTGAAATTACAGCTATATAGGTTTATAACTGCTTTTACTTGCCATTCAACAATGTTTGTTTTGCATCTAAAAGAAGATTTTTAGTACTTTTTCTAAGCGCTGCTCCTCTAAATTGACTTCAGGAATATATTTCTCCTCGTCACAATTTGTACTCATGTCATTATACATCATTGATTAATTACACACTACGTACAACACTCACCCACTGAATTAGAATACCCACCTAGATCTGAATAAATTATTAGAAGAAACTATATAACATTTAAAATCTAATTATTCACCAAGCTCACAAATTAATGGGTATTGTAACGAAATAACGACAGCGACGCCTATGTCGGACGAGCCGCATAGAAACTTCGAGAGAGCGAGTAAGGAACAGTCTCGACTATTCGCGAGAGAGAGAGAACGACCTAGAATAATCGAGATGGAGCGAAGACAGTATATGCGAAGAAGGAGGCCCACAGAAGGACAGTCGAGTGCAGTGACGGCGTAACGATCGACCGGGCCGACAGCCAATATAAATAAATAAATAAGTGAAAAATAAATTAAGTGTGTAAGTTCGCGAAATAAATTATAGTAACTACGGCGTTGTGTTATTCTTGAACCCGCAAAAACAGTACAATTGGTGTCAGAAGTGGGATTAAACACAGTAATTACTAGTGGACTATTATAGTGACTATTTAGTGTTTAGTGTAAACTTTTGTAAAAATAAATAGACAATGAAGAAATTGGTCGAATTAACGGTGGCGGACCTCAGAAGGGAGTTGGAGGAAAGAGACCTTGATATGGGAGGAAAGAAAGACGACCTTCGTCAGCGATTGCGTGACTCGTTAGTCAACGAGGGAGTTGATCCGGATAAGTTCGACTTTAAAGAGCCGGGAGACCACCTTCTCGGTGAAATGAAGAACCTACATGGTGAAATGAGAAACCTCCAGGGTAATCTACAGGGTGAAATGAAGAACCTACAGGAGAATCTATACGATAAAATGAAGAATCTCCAGGAGAATTTGCACGGGGAAATTGAGAACCGTCACGAAGAGTTACAAGGAAAAATGGAAAACCTTAAAGTGGAGTTCCGGGGCGAAATGGAGAGTTTCTCTATTAAAGTCAATGAGAAGATAAAGGAGTTGGAAGCACGATTCGCAGGTAAAGAAGATCGACCAGTACTGACAGAAGCATGTGCCAGGGAGAATCTCGACTTAAAAAGAGAATTGGGCCAGAGTACGCACATTAAAGTCAAACCACCGACTTTTAACGGGAAAGCTTCTTGGCCGAACTACTTGAAACAATTCGAGGCGGCGGCAAAAGCAAACGGTTGGAGCTTGGAAGACAAAGCGGTGGCCCTGACGGTAGCTCTTAGAGGAGATGCCCTGGATATTCTGCAAGCCATCCCGGGGGCCGAAGCTAATAGCTATGACCATCTGGTTAAGCGGCTGGATATGCGTTACGGCCGTGAGCACTTGCAACAAGTTTTCCAGTCGCAATTAAAGAACCGACGACAGGCAGCCAAGGAGAGTCTCCAGGAATTTGAGGCAGATGTGGCCAGGATGGTTCGATGTGCTTACCCAACAGCTCCGGAGTCAGTAATGGAGTGCCTCGCAATACAGACCTTTGTGGATGGACTGCGAGAAGCAGAAATGCAGCGAGCCGTACGTCTGTCCAGACCGAAGAAGCTCGTGGATGCACTGGCCACGGCGTTGGAGTTTGAGGCTGCAACGGAAGCTTCGCGGGGATCCGCGAGGGTAAGGAGTGTCGGCAACGAGGAGGAAGAACAGAATCAGCATTCGACAGAATCTATTCTGGATGCTCTTCAGGGCTTGCTGGCCCAACAGGATAGACGCAAAGGGCCTGTACGCTGCTGGAATTGTGGGGAACTAGGGCATATTAAAAGGACCTGCAAAAACGCCCGGAGGGTTGCTGGAGACGAATTAGCGTCCTCAAAAGCCGCAGGAAAACTAATACGGGTCGAGCAGAAGGGGGCAGCTTCGACCCGTCGCCAGTCTAAAGACCCTCTCGTTTACGTGGCCTCATTGCGACGTGATAATGCCAGTATCTACGTGAATGGCCGTATTGATGGGAACGAGTACGCAATGTTAGTAGATACTGGCGCAACTAGGACTATTTTACGCCACGGATTACTTAGAAACCCAGGAAGGAGGCTCGCTAATTCGAAATGGCGCCTACGAACGGCTACGGGTGAAGCTGCCACCGTCCACGGGGAAATGGATGTGACGATAGTGATTGGGAGTAGGAAAATTCCACATCGGGTAATTATCGCGGAGATAGAAGAAGATGCCATCTTGGGGATGGATGTGATGAGCACCCATGCAATTAAACTGGACCTGGAAAAAAGAGTCATGAATGTAGGTCCTGAGGAAGTCTTTCTACATCCTCGGAAGGAAGCACGAGTGCCGGTAATAATGGCTGAAGACGTCACGTTAGAAGGACGAAGCGAGACCTTAGTAACAGCCAGGGTCGAAGGTGTCCTGGAGAAAGGTAGCCCGGTTATGATAGAGCCATGTAATAATGACCAGGAAGTAGGGCGAGGAGTGATGGTTGGCAAGGGTACAAGACTCGGCACCTGTTCTCTTCCGGCTTCTATCATACACCAGGGAAAAGCTGTCGACGCGCAATCAACGAAATTCAAGGAGATGGTGTCGACAGCCTGCGGTTCCCTTAACGCCGAGCAAAAGAAGAAGTTAGCTGATTTACTCCAACGGTACCGAACAATTTTTGTACCAGCGTCCGGTAAACCAGGGAGAACCAACATCGTGAAGCACAGGATCGACACGGGAACGGCCAGACCGATCCGCCAGGCAGCCCGTCGGTTACCACAAGCAAAAAGGGAAATAGCCGAGCAAATCGTACGTGATATGGAAGAGGACGGAGTGATTGAGCAGTCCCAGAGCCCTTGGGCTTCGCCAGTTGTCTTAGTGAAGAAGAAGAATGGAGAAACCCGATTTTGCGTGGATTATCGTCAACTTAATAATGTGACGAAAAAGGATAGTTACCCTTTGCCACGCATCGATGACACCCTCGACACCTTGGTCGGATCCCAGTGGTTTTCTACCCTGGACCTGAAGAGCGGATATTGGCAAGTGGAAATGGATCCCACAGACAAAGAAAAGACAGCGTTTACGGTGGGAGCCGGTCTGTGGCAGTTTAAAGTAATGCCTTTTGGACTATGTAACGCTCCTGCGACCTTCGAACGGATGATGGAGAATGTGTTGAGGGGACTGTCCTGGAAAACATGCTTAGTATACTTAGACGACATTATTGTGGTCGGTAGGACATTCGAGGAGCATTTGGCGAATCTAGAAGACGTCTTTCTTAGGCTACAGACTGCTAACCTGACACTCAACCTCAAGAAGTGCCACTTGTTGCAGAAGAAAGTGGATTACCTGGGGCATTTGGTGAGTGGTAAGGGTGTGGAAGTAGACCCCGCAAAGGTACGCGTAGTTCAACAATGGCCGGTGCCCAAAGATAAACATGAATTGAGAAGTTTCCTCGGACTCTGTACCTACTATCGACGATTCGTCAAGATGTTCTCCGACATCGCGAAACCACTAACACGGCTAACCGAAGCAAGTCGAGTTTTTATTTGGGACGCAGAATGCCAGAAAGCTTTCGAAACTCTCAAAGGGCACTTGACGACAACACCTATTTTGGGATACCCGCAACCGGAGGGGCAGTTCGTTCTCGATACAGATGCCAGTAACGTCGGCATAGGAGGAGTGCTATCTCAACTTCAGAATGGTCAAGAGAGAGTCATAGGATACTTTAGTAAGGTACTCTCAAAACCGGAGCGGAATTACTGCGTTACCCGACGAGAACTCTTGGCTGTGGTGAAGTCGGTAGAACACTTTTACAAATACCTCTACGGCCGGAAATTCCTATTGAGAACGGATCATGCCGCACTGAAGTGGCTCTTAAACTTCAAAAATCCGGAAGGTCAGGTAGCTCGTTGGATCGAGAGACTGCAGGAATTCGACTATGACATCCAACATCGTGCCGGATCAAGTCATAAGAACGCAGACGCTCTGTCTAGGCGACCCTGTGAACCGGAGTGCCCGTCGTGCAGCCGCCTGGATAACAAGGAGGCTTCCTTACTTAGGACAACGGTTGAGGACGAAGATTGGCTGCCCGATAGAGTTCAGCGGGAGCAGGAGGATGATCCAGAATTGGGGCTCATCAGAAAATGGAAAGAAGAGGGCCATCGACCGACATGGCAAGAAGTCGCACCATTATCACAGGCATTGAAGTCTTATTGGGCTCAGTGGGACTCGCTGATGATACAGGATGGGCTGCTGAAGAGAATTCTGGAATCCGACGATGGGAAAGAACGGCGTTACCAACTGATAGTTCCCAGGACTAAAGTGGCGGAGGTTCTGAAGCACATGCACGACGGAACTTCCGGTGGGCATTTCGGCGTGAAGAAGACGACACAGAAAGTGCGGGAGCGATTTTATTGGACAAACTGCTCTGATGATGTGCGAGAATGGTGTCGTAAGTACACTACTTGCTTTGCTAGCAATGGACCACACAGCAAGCCGAAGGCTCCGATGCGGAAATATAATGTTGGAAGCCCGTTTGAGAGAATCGCATTAGATATTGCCGGGCCGTTCCCTCTAACCGAGAGAAACAACAAATACATCCTAGTTGTTATGGATTACTTCACCAAATGGGTGGAGGCGTATGGGCTCCCGGATCAGACAGCTGCTACGGTCGCCGACGTCCTTGTGGAACAATTTGTGACGCGTTTTGGAGTGCCCCTAGAGATCCATTCAGACCAGGGGCGTAACTTCGAAAGCGAGCTCTTCCAAGATCTATGTGAAAGGTTAGGCATCCGGAAGACTAGGACGACGGCGTTGCATCCCCAGTCGGATGGAATGGTGGAACGGATGAACCGGACCATGGGGAAATACCTCTCCAAAGTCGTGGCGGAACATCAAAGAGATTGGGATAAGCACATCCCTCTCTTCCTCATGGCCTACCGTTCGGCAGTGAATGAATCGACAACGCAAACTCCAGCGAAGGTGCTTTTTGGCCGGGAGATTAGACTTCCTTGTGACCTGAGCTTCGGATGTCGACCAGGAGAAGATCTAGCTGGAGAAGATTATGTGACTGACCTGAGAAAAAGAATGGATGCTGTCCACGATTTAGTTCGCTCTAATTTGCGAACCGCCAGCAATCAGATGAAAGAACGCTATGACATCCGCGCTAAAAATGGTTCTTATCAAGAGGGAGATCAGATGTGGTTATACAACCCCCAAAAGAGACGTGGGTTTTCACCAAAACTTCAGAAGTTCTGGGAGGGACCATTCGTCGTTCAGAACAGAATTAATGATGTCATCTACAGGATTCGTAAGGCCCCCAGTGGAAAACCGAGGGTGGTACACTTTAACAGGCTGGCACGGTTCGAGGGGGATCATGACGAGCAAGTGCAGCAGGCGCGACTGGAGGAAAGTCCATCCTTTCGGGAATTCATGGACCTATATGGCGGTACGGGAAAGGCTAGATTCGGAATCACCCGGGAAGAACAGCGCGATCTGTTTGAGGTCCCCCAAGAATATGCACTGGCCCATTGTGTAGCGCAAGACCTAAGGATGTCACGAGGAATAGCATCAGAGTTCAGGAGGAGGTTTGGAAGGATAGAGGAATTACGTCGGCAAGGACCTATCGTCGGGCAGGTCCTGAAATTGAATTCCGACAGTCCTCATGGAGAAAGGTCACTGTTCTACCTGGTGACGAAGGAGAAATCCTTCCATAAACCTGTCTACGAGGATTTATGGGACGGCTTGCGCAACCTGAGAGATTTTCTCTTGGAGGAAGGTATCACCAAGCTGGCTATCCCGAAACTAGGTTGTGGCTTAGACGAACTGGATTGGAGGGTCATCAAAAACATGTTGGAAGTTTTGTTCAAATCCACGGGGATTGAAATACTCGTGTGTTGTTGGAACCCCAATAGACATCAGCAGACCAAAACGGTTGATTGTTACTTTTACCGTTTCTCGAGTTGCAAAAATGGGACCAGTTGTCGATACCAACATCAACCGAGGATAACCGTGTTTCGGGACGAAACATCCTTAAGGAGGGGGCAATGTAACGAAATAACGACAGCGACGCCTATGTCGGACGAGCCGCATAGAAACTTCGAGAGAGCGAGTAAGGAACAGTCTCGACTATTCGCGAGAGAGAGAGAACGACCTAGAATAATCGAGATGGAGCGAAGACAGTATATATGCGAAGAAGGAGGCCCACAGAAGGACAGTCGAGTGCAGTGACGGCGTAACGATCGACCGGGCCGACAGCCAATATAAATAAATAAATAAGTGAAAAATAAATTAAGTGTGTAAGTTCGCGAAATAAATTATAGTAACTACGGCGTTGTGTTATTCTTGAACCCGCAAAAACAGTACAGTATAATAAACTGAATTTAAATTTAGTACGATTACTTTCAAAATTAATAGGATTACATATTACCTACTCAACTTCAACACACCAAACTACATTAAATATACATAAATATTCATTAAGTAGAGATATAACATATATTGAGCTGAATTTTAACAGCACTGCGAATGAAGAGCAAAGGACTACACCGAAAACTTAATGCGGACCTGAAGTGGGTCACTTGTGAAGATGATCATAACATGCAAAGTACTATTAATGGCCGATTGTGAATCTAGTCGCTCCAACGATGTTGTTTTAGAAATCATCGGTAATGTGTCTTGCTTCTTAGAATACATATCTATATATTCAGCCCGAAATATAGTAGAATATCACGAAATTTTTATTGGATTGTGTGAAAACAAACAGTTGATATATGAGGTAAAACATTCAAAATCCTGTATTAAAATGAGCCTATGTAATCAGCAGCGTAAATAGTTTCTATTCAAAATGATTACTGTGAAACAAAAGAGTGTCGTGAATAATGTATTTCTATAATTAGAAACATCAGAGGAAATTACCGCGAATTTTGTAAGTTCCATACAGGTAATATAGATGCTGCATTATTTAAACGGCACGTCAGAAATAATTGGGGCGAAGCTCTCTAAGTGAAGGGATGCTGACGAAGTTCTTCAATCTTTGCTTTCATGCAAATTTTTGTCAGGTCTGCTCCTGAGGTATCCCACGAATTCTAATGAAATTTCGTATATGTGCATTTCAGGTATTGCATAGTTCCTACATGGAGTAGTAAAGGTGTTACATGTCGTTTAACGTTATTTTCAATTGATTTATAACAGTTGTGTCAACAGCATAGTTGTGTAGTAGCATTAGTGAAATTAGAAATTTCTCTGATATACGTGGTTACTTGAAAAGTTAGTATACATATTTTTTTAATATGCCAAAGATATCGTGCATCAATACTTAAATACATATATGCCATCCTGTAATGAGTAACTACATTCCAGGCCAAAACTTAGTTATTTTAATCTTGTACCATCTAAGCTACTACTTCTTTGATTAAACTGAAACGGGAATTTACGCAATAAAATGGGGTGAGTTTAGGTACACCTCCTCCAGCAGCGTCAGGAAGTTTTGATAACTATTATAATGCGACGCCTTTGACACAAATAATAAATAAATCTGCTAAAATGACCAGTAAAAACGTCTGCACAAAAATTGACACAAATCAGCCTGATAACATCGCGACAATCGAAACCAATCAATTTTCGATAGAAGGCGGAAAGCTAATGATCCAAATTCATTAACTTCATTTGCAGCCATATAAATCATAAATCGATCGACAAATAAAATCATGACACCGATGTAATAGTATTGCACAAATACAATCATGTGCATGAATTGAATAGTCATTGGTAAATTTTGTCTGGGAGTTTAGTTACGGTTTTATGTCTTAGTGCTTAATGTGCTCAATTATGTATAATAAATGAGAATTTTGGTTAAATCTCTTGCAGTTGTGATTAAACTGGTTTCATATTAACAAAATATTATACCTTGTAGATAAATAGTCACTATGAATAAACTCAAATAAAGAGTTTCCTATAACCGTCAGTTTTTGGTAATTAGTTCAATTACTCGAGAAATTTTTATATCTAATGGTTTATTATTAGAAAACCAAATAGCTAGTGTAAACGAATTAGGGATATAAAAAGCTATTTTTTTTGTCTATCTAATGGCATTAAAATCCAATATGGCGCCGATAAGAAATAAAAAAGTTGACTATCGCAGCTTGAAATCCATAGTTCAATAATGTTTTACTTCTCATCCTTGACGCCGGCAAGAATTGCGACGAAGATAAATGATCCACAATGAAATTTAATTCGATAAAAATTTTCAGATTACTACGTTGTTCACTACTAATTAAATTGAAAGGGTACTTTTATTTTACCGAAATATTTTCCTTTGTTACCAAAAGAAGTAGAGCTAAATTATAAATAAGTGGGAATTATTTGTAATCGTGTATTAAAATAAAGAAATTTTGTAGATTTAAGTATACAGTATGTTGGGACCTTAACCCATGGTGTCTTCCAGCGAGCCAAATTAATAAGGACACATCCGAATCGGGGCCAGAAATGGTCAGATTTACCTATTCCGAAAAAGGGACTATCCGAACTGGGGCCGACACCCACTATAGGTTTATTGCAATTTATACAGGAAGATTTTATGCGAAAATAAACGCGTAGTTGTCAGATGGAGACAAATTTCATAAATCTTGAATTACTACTAACAAAAATTATAAAATCTAAGACAGGCATCATAAACACTTTATTAACATCAATCATCTTTAAATCAAACATTAAAAAATTATACTTAACGTATACTACTCTTATTACAAATTTTCGTAACTAAACCTAACTGACAAATACAACTGAATAAATTCAAGCTGACTAATTTTTTCTTCTCGTAGTTCTGTCATTTTTTTTTGTGAACTTTAATTTTTTCACTATGTCTGAAACTCCAAAAGTACTTTTAAAAAATAAGTTTATTGCAAGTTATACAGGGTGGTGAAATTTTCGATGCTCACCATTGTTATCTCTAAAACGGTAAGAGACACAGGATGGTTTAAATTAGAGAAAAGTTGCCTTCTTTCATGCAGATTATAAATCTGAAAAGAAATCTCCAATATGTTGATTGGTTCTTGAATTATAACGGAAAAACTGGAAATTGCTTTTTTCGAAAAATATTATTATCTCTTCAACCATTGACACTGTTGCAATAACACTTAGCAATGTTATGTTTTTGATAACGCTGAGTCAAAATACGTTAACGGAAATTTTCTAGATCGTCTGGATTTCAAGCTGCGATAGTCAACTTTTTTATTTCTTATCGGCGCCATATTGGATTTTAATGCCATTAGATAGACAAAAAAAATAGCTTTTTATATCCCTAATTCGTTTACACTAGCTATTTGGTTTTCTAATAATAAACCATTAGATATAAAAATTTCTTGAGTAATTGAAATTCTAGCTATCGGGTAAAAAGTGATCGTGGAGGCCAACGAACAGGTCCAAACGTGCCAAGCCATGAATTTGGAAATCGTGCATGTAAATAATCTATAACGATGCGAGAGTTGTGAGAACCAGCTCCGTCTTGTTGAATCCACTCAAGATTACGAAGTGTTATTAATGGCAGTTCGTCTAACATATTTTCTAAATTAGTTTCTAGAAAAATTAAATAGGTAGGCCCATCTAGATGTCCATTAATACAAAATGGACCTAGAACAGTATCATCTAAAATGCCAGCCCATACGTTTAGAGAATATCGAATTTGAGGCCTTCTTTGAATAATCAAACGTGGATTTTCTGTGGCATAATGATGACAATTTTTTCTTTTGAACATTCCCGAGTTTATAAATAGAGATTCATCAGTCCATAGGATTTTTCTTGGGAAGTATGGATCCTGTTGCAGTTTGTCACGAAACCAATAACAAAAGTCCAACCTCCTGTTACCATCACCATGATGAAGAGTCTGTACACGAATGAATTTGTAATCATGGAACTTGTGTTTTTGATTATTTTCCTTACATATGAATCAGCAATACCTCATTCTTCCGCAATTTTACGACTGGAATTCTCTGGGTCTATCGGTAATTGAGCCAAAACATTCACTTCGTTACCATTGACTTGTTTCCTATGTTTACTATGTGTCCTTCTGACTCTTCCACAAAACACCAAATTTCTGGAAATTCTCGTGAAGATAGTTCGGTGGGGTTGCTCCCTCTCTGGATACAAATTTAAATAAGTTTCAGCTGCCAATACAGAATTCCTGTTGCTGCGAATGTATATGTTGTACATATCTAGCTTTTAGTCATCACTGAACATGTTGGCAATTAAGAAACACTAGGCACTATACATCACTTGCATACAAACTGTCAGTATTATTATTATAGATTCAATTGTTTTTTCACGGTCTACGCTGTTTACCCGATAGCTAGAATTTCAATTACTCGAGAAATTTTTATATCTAATGGTTTATTATTAGAAAACCAAATAGCTAGTGTAAACGAATTAGGGATATAAAAAGCTAATTTTTTGTCTATCTAATGGCATTAAAATCCAATATGGCGCCGATAAGAAATAAAAAAGTTGACTATCGCAGCTTGAAATCCAGACGATCTAGAAAATTTCCGTTAACGTATTTTGACTCAGCGTTATCAAAAACATAACATTGCTAAGTGTTATTGCAACAGTGTCAATGGTTGAAGAGATAATAATATTTTTCGAAAAAAGCAATTTCCAGTTTTTCCGTTATAATTCAAGAACCAATCAACATATTGGAGATTTCTTTTCAGATTTATAATCTGCATGAAAGAAGGCAACTTTTCTCTAATTTAAACCATCCTGTATCTTTTACCGTTTTAGAGATAACAATGGTGAGCATCGAAAATTTCACCACCCTGTAGAGGTAGATTTTATGCGAAAATAAGCGCATGGTTGTTAATGGAGAAAGGGAGAAAAGGCATTAAAATGTGCCAATTTAATACAATTTCTTAAATATAGTTCACTACAGAATGTTGTTGAATTTGGCAACGCTGTTGTTATTTAACTTAAAAATTTATCAGAATTTGCCGTAGAATGTGAAATATCATGAGCCCCGGTTCGGATCCCTGCTGGCCCCAGTTCGGATGAAAATAATCTACCTGGCCCTCTAGGGCTCCAGTTCGGATGTTCCGATTAATAATAACGGGTGTTCAGTTAAATCCGTAATCTAGCAACCGTTGTAATTTTTATAAAAGAAGACAGAGCGAGAGATGGATGTCGTAGATTGATCCTGGCGCGCAATTAATGATATTTTATCAGAAATGTTCTTGATAATCCCCAAAATAATAACAACAACTAATTGTTGGAGTATTTCACACTACCGACGTTTCGTTCAAGATTCTGAACATATTCATGGCTCTAAAAAAATATATGTTAAGTATCTCTTATATAACTAAAAAAAGTATCACTTACATGTCATTAAGATATAAAACTTGACATGTTTGACATTTGATAACTGTATATCGATTGTTTAAAAAATTTATTAGATGGCCATTGTAAATAACAGAAACCTTCAAAATTTTCGAGTGCTAAACTATTGTCAAAAAATGAAAAGATGAAGGATAAAATCTGTAATATTTGTGTTGAAAATGTGATAGTTTTCATGTGTTGAATTTATTTGAATAATTTATAATATGCTTGAGTAAAATTTTGAAAATCTTGTTGCCTATTTACAATATTATCTCATGTTTTAATATGTACCGCCTCTTTGAATAATCTTTCAAACCAAATTGATTCACGCTCTAATATCGAAACATTTTCAACGAAATTGTGATTGTTCTCGATTATTGCCAATCTAGTTTTGGTGGTCCTAGAAGAAAAGGTTCTTAAGAGTATTAACCCTGAATTACCACTATATTTCAGATACGTGGATGGTACTCTGCTCCTAGTACCAAATAATAACATTCATGGAATAATTAAAAAATTTAACAGTTTTCATCCGAAGATTCAGTTCACATGTGAGCTTCCCAACAATAACAACCTACCATTTCTAGACGTCTGCATCTCGTTCAGTAACGGATGTTGCATCACAAATTGGTACAGGAAGACTACATCTTCTGGAAGATATCTAAACTTCCTTTCTTTCCAACCCACGAGATGCAAGAGAGCTGCCATTATTAACTTGGTCGACAGTGCATTTCTACTCTTCCACGAATCTTTCAGAAATTGTGATTGTTCTCTATGGTATGTTCCACTAAACCGGAATGTGATGAATTATTTTTAGTGATATTTAATTGACGTTGTTGTAATCTCTTTTTTATATATTGTTGTGTTTCTCCAATATGCACATTAGGAGGGTTACAATCAGAACATGTGACCTGATATACTACGCAACTCTGGTTTTTTATAGGTGTTGGGTCTTTAATTTTGGAGAAAATGAGATTATTGAATGAATACAATGAATACCAAGCTGGATATATGTTTAGGGCATTCAGGGTTTTGAAAGTGAAATTTTCTATGTTGTTATGGTACGGGAGTTTTATAAAAAGTTTTGTTATTTGTGTTGTGTTATTTGGAGAAGTTAAGATATTGATATTATTATTATTAAGACTGTTTGTTAATTGATTTATTCTTTTATGTATGTTGTGTAATATAAACTGTATGGGATACATGTTCTTAACAATAGTTTCTATTATGAATTTAATGTTTTGTGCTCTGAAAGATTCGTGGGAGAGTAGAAATGCCCTGTCGATCAAGTTAATAATGGCAGCTCTCTTGTATCTCGTGGGTTGGAAAGAAAGGAAGTTTAGATATCTTCCAGAAGAAGTCTTCCTGTACCAATTTGTGATGTAACATCCGTTACTGAAAGAGATGCAGACGTCCAGAAATGATAGGTTGTTATTGTTAGGAAGCTCACATGTGAACTGAATCTTCGGATGAAAACTTGAATTTTTTAATTATCTCATGAATGTTATTATTGGGTACTAGAAGCAGAGTATCATCCACGTATCTGAAATATAGTGGTAATTCAGGGTTTATACTCAAGAACCTTTTCTTCTAGGGCTACCAAAACTAGATTGGCAATAATCGAGAACAATCACAATTTCGATTTTGAAAATATTTCGATATTAGAGCGTGTATCAATTTGGTTTGAAAGATTATTCAAAGAGGCGGTACATATTAAAACATCAGATAATATTGTAAATGAGCAACAATATTTTCAAAATTTTGCTCAAGCATATTACAAATTATTCAAATAAATTCAACATATGAAAACTATCACATTTTCAACACAAATATTACAGATTTTATCCTTCATCTTTCCATTTTTTGACAATAGTTTAGCACTGAAAAATTTTGAAGGTTTCTATTATTTATGATGGCCATCTAATAAATTTTTTAAACAATCGATATACAGTTATAAAATGTCAAACATGTCAAGTTTTATATCTTAATGACATGTAAGTGATACTTTTTGAAGTGAAACTTCTTTGCGCACGTTGTATACATTGCGATGGGGTGTTGGTCGAAAAACTGCGTCACGCGTGATAAGTAATCCGAGGACAAAGCCGTGTTGCCAGAATGCGCGTAAAGTGTACCTCTTCCATCGCGCCCGCGAACCGAGCCGATCGCCAAATCGTTTACATGTGCTACCAAAGGGGTCAACGTGGCAACACCGCAGAGCGTCGAGACTTTCAGCTGACACCTAACTTAACCTCAAACGGCGAGAAACAATAACTTCGAGCGGCGACAAAACGGTGAGCTGTATTGTTTAATTACATGACATGGACATAGAGAAAAGTGAGGACGCGTCGTGCCTCACCTCACCTCAGATGAGAACATGGAGACACCGGAAGAGATGAAAGCCCACGGCGCACGGAGACTGGTCCGCGGCGAATGGGTGGTAATTCTCGAACACAAGACGAACGGGCTCGAGGCGGCGTACGTGCGAATCTTTGGAGACCACCGTGAAGGCGGTCGTGGGAGGACTCCAGCAATAGATAGTGGAAGCGGCGAGGCAACAAGCGGCCGCATTGTTGCTTTGAACGTGTCGTGGCAGACGCAGACAACAACGTTCGGATCCAGCCGCAGCGAGGAATCAGGAGTGGAGCAGGCGAGTGCTCGACTTCGACCGTCTTTGGCGATGAAGATGGTGGAAATTATCGACCCCAGCAGCCTGGAGAGCAGTGTGGACACCGCGATGGCTTTCCAAGATTGATCAACTTGGGGGCGATTTACGACTGGACAGATTTAGAGAAGAGAACTCTGTTGCAGTCGCGGTTGGCCGGGACGGGGAAGCTCTGGCATCAGCATCTCGACAACTATGATTGACCATGGGCAAAGTGGCGAGCCATGTTAGTGGCGTCGTTCCTTAGGCAGCGAGATTTCCACGGGATGATGACGGAGATGATAAGACGGGAAAAGTTGGCCAGCGAGACAATGACCACCTACTACCATGTGAAGCTGGCGGGAGAGTCGGCGTTACCAGCGAAATGCTGTCTCCTGCATTATTGCTGGATTGCCGGCAGAGCGACGAACGAGTGCTTATGGCGTCTGTAACACTTCCCCGGAGCAGGGCAATCTAAAGCGTTTGATGTTACAACTGCCAGCAGGTGGGAGATCACCTGAGCCGAGACTGTCGGCAGACTAGAGCGGACCGGTGCAAGCGTTGCGGCAGCAAAAGAAAAAAAATCTTTTACATTTCATTTATATATCCTGTCTGTCGGTGAGACGCGCGCGCGCGCGCGCACGTGTGTGTGTGCATATGGCCAAAGAAGTTTCACTTCCACCGTCTGGTCCGACGCAGACTTTTATAGTTTTTTTAGTTATATAAGAGATACTTAACATATTTATTTTTAGAGCCATGAATATGTTCAGAATCTTGAACGAAACCTCGGCAGTGTGAAATATTCCAACAATTAGTTGTTGTTATTATTTTGGGGATTATCAAGAACATTTCTAATTTTATCTTAGCTCCCCGAGAACATTCTCTCATTCTCAATGATATTTTAATTTTTTTGAGGTTAGCTGTGACAGTTGGGTCTTGGTGTGGACTAGCTTTGTTTCTGTGTTTTCGTGCTTAATTTTTCAATTCGCCGTGCCTTTTAAATTAAAAATCAGTTGTTTTCAAACGATCAGTGCTAATTGTTATTGTCGCAACGAGCCAGAATGCTGTTTCGACATTTTGTGACATTTACAATTCATCAAAATGTTTACATCTAACCTAAGATATAAGTCAAAATAACATTAAAATTCCAACAGTTACTAGATTACGGATTTAACTGAACACCCGTTACAATATTTAATTAGTTTTAACATATAGTACGAATCACATGGTAGTTCATACGATATGGGACGTGTAGTAAGAATTAAAATAGGATCGAGAGAAAGCAGTGTTTTCTGAAGGTTTTTTAGCCGCTGAATGCGAATATGTGCATCAATTTTCCGTAAGTTGATGCATACAAAAGTTATTAGGAATTTAGTTCTTTAAATTGCTATAACAAGGAATAGTAAGAATAGTCTTGAGTGTTAAACCCTCATAAAGTTTTTCCTGTTTGAAATTTGTTTGCCGTTATATAAATATAAACATTCCCAATTTATAAATTTCGTTATCAACGTATATCCGAGGAAACTAAATATTCTCACATGTAACAAATGTAAGAGATATTTGAAAAAGGTGTTTGTAGCTCAGCCAGGAATTGAACCCAGTTCTCCCAATGTCGCGTCGGGTATTCTGGCCAACTAAACTATCGAGCCACGTACCAATTTCATTTTTGATGTTCATGTTAAACGCCATTGAGAGGATGATGCGGACGACGAATGGGTTGTACGTAACACACCACACATCCTCTCACGTTAATAATGTGATCTCTTACGTGTTTTTTTTACACCTTTTTCAAATATCTCTTACATTTGTTACATATATACCTTGTCCCATGATTTCATTCGAGAACTTTCATCTAAATATTCTCACATTTTTCATAAATGATATACCTACGTATAGCACAGAAACATTAATGCATATAAAAGGGCCGTGTCACAAATGATCAAATATTACCTAAGTATACTTTTGAATAGTTTACTCTTATCTTTTCACCTTTCAACAACCCCAATTTTGTAAAATTTGTAGGTGTAGAATAAATGAAACAAAGGGTGTGTACAACTAAAACAAAATCGGATTTGAATTTTACCAAAACGAGCTTCAGGGAAAGAGGACGGGCCCAAGAACCTCAATTTATGTATTTTAATAGAAGCAGTAAATGAAAAAATTACTGGAACAGATTAAAGTTTGTTTGACCCAACTGGGTGTTGTAGGGATTTAAACATATAATCTTTGTAAATTCGACAATTCGAAAATTTTGGTAAAGCGAAAGTTTTTTAAAGCTGATGATGAGATTATGGATTTTAAATTCATAATAATAAAATTCAAAACGTTGGTAGCATGTTTACAAAAGTATGACGGAATCCATATTAGGTTAGGTTAGGCATAATTAGGTATCCAAATAAATCCTAACTATCCCTCCACCCAATTGAAACAATATATTCTTAAATGGTTTTTACTAAGTATAAATGGATATGTTTCAGGGCAACTAGTATCCATCATCAGCGTGTCTATGATATGACGAAAATATGTTAAATGAAAAGATGAGGTAAAATTAAAATTTAAAACCTACTTATAAAATTCCTAACAAGTAGAAATTATGACGTCCCTACTGCCTTATAGGAAAAACATGAAATTCGTAGGATTATGCTGAAAATGAACTATAAGACAGTCAATTCAACAGTTAAAAATCGAAATAGGTACATCACTTGATATAATTCTTTAAAACGGAACAAGATCATGATTCAGATTAAGTGTGTTCATGATATTAATATGATATTTTTTATTCCATACCTATAAGCTCTGTTTCAAAGAAAAGAAAGTTTCAAAGGAAAGTGTCTTTTACATGCTACATAGTTTGCTTCCGACATTTTTACACTAATTGATTCATGTCAGTTACACTTAATCCGAATCATGATCTTGTTCCTATTCAAAATAATGCGTCAAGTAATGTCCCTATTTCAATTTTAAACTGTTGAATCCAATGTCCAAAGCTCATTTTCAACATGGTCCTATGAATTTTTCAATACTTTTTCAACCACTTGTCAGAAATTTTGTAAATATGTTTTAGTTTTTAATTTTTCATCATCTCTACCATTAATATATCTTCCCCTTATCATAGATACGCTGATAATCTGTACTAGCGGCCCAAAACATGTTCGTTTTTATTTAGTAAACACCATTTAAGAATATATTGTTTCAATCGGGTGGAATTACATTAAAGTTACTTTTTTGGATTTATATTTCACTACCCCTTAGAGCAAGGGTTCCCAACCGGTGGTACGCGTACCACTGGTGGTACGCGGGAACGTTTCAGGTGGTACGCGTGAGTGATGTGAGCAACATGCTATTAAATAGCTTCTGTACGCATCAGTACTATCAGCAGTGAGCACGCAAACATTGCTCAGGTTCGTTGTGGGTGTTGTAGTAATTAATTGTGATTTCGTATAAGAAAACTGAACTATGAAACGATTTCTGACGTCCTCTTCTACTTCAAAGGATTGTGCTAAAAAACTTAAAATCCTAAATCACCGGCCAATCGTAAATACGATGAAAGCTACTAACAGTACGGTTTTATAGTGAAGCCAGGGACTGAAACCAGTGACATTCCTAATCCTCAATGTGTTGTATGTCTTGAAACACTTTCGAACCAAAACATGAAGCCTTCCTTACTGATGCGACACCAAAATACTAAGCACCCTGATATTTGTCAATACTGATATTAACTTTATAAAGGCGTCATATCTTGCTAGTTTAAGAATTGCAAAAGGTGGAAAGCCTCACACAATCGGTGAGATGCTTGTACTGCCGCCCGCTGTGGATATGGTCCAAGCTGTGTTAGGAGAAAAGGCAGCCAAAGAAATTCAAAAAATACCACTGTCAAATAACACAGTAAAGAGACGAGTTGTCGATATGTCTAATAATATTGAAGAACAACTGGCTTTAAAATTCCAAGAATGCACTTATTTTGCATTTCAAGTTGACGAAAGCACCGATGTTACAAACATGGCGCAGCTACTTGTTTTCGTGCGATTTGATTATAATCAAGAGGTGATAGAAGAGTTTTTGGTCTGCAAACCACTTGACTCAAATACCACAGCGGAACTCATTTTTAAGGTAATTGATGAATATGTGCTTAAAGTAGGCATTCCCTGGTCGAAGTGTATTGGCTTGTGTACAGATGGGGCAAAAGCTATGTCAGGAAGATTGACAGGGCTAGCAGCAAAAATAAAGGAAGTTGTTCCTGAATGCAAAAGTACGCATTGTGAGAAGCATTAGCTGCTAAATGTATGCCGGAAAATCTTAACTCCGTTCTATCGGATGCTGTGAAAGTTATTAACTTCATAAAGGCTAGGGCTTTAAACACAAGATTATTCTCCTTGATGTGTGAAGAAAGGGGTGGCAAGTTCAAGATTTTACTCCTGCATACAGAAGTGAGGTGGTTATCTCGGGGGAAAATTTTGAACCGTCTGTTTGTACTGAGATCAGAAGTTTTTATGTTTTTAAGTGAAAAAAATCATGACATGAAAAAATTGTTTGCTGATGAAGAATGGTTGTCAAGATTGGCTTACCTAGCCGACATTTTTGACAAACTCAACACACTGAACTTGAGACTTCACGGACCAAACACAACAGCCTTCACAACCAGTGGCAAAATAAACTCCTTCAAGAGAAAGTTGGTCCTGTTTTGTTCACAAATACAGGAGGAGAATTTATCTGCATTTCCAATTCTATCATCATCTTTTGAAGAAAATGAAATATCTCCAATGCCAGATGTGGTTGCAGATATCACTATTCACTTGGAAGGCCTTCAAAAAAGCTTTAAACAGTATTTCTCTGAAGATTTTTCAAAAGTGGACTGGATCAGAAATCCTTTTTCGGGAACCTCACCAAATGAATTAGAACTAAAAGAAAGTTTTATCGATCTTACAGAAGATAGTTCCATGAAAGATTAGTTTAAAGAAAAATCTTTAATTAACTCCTGGATCGGATGTAAAACAGAATACCCTTTGATCTTCAGGCAAGCTCTGCTATTTTTGATGCCATTTGTTACGAGTTACTTGTGCGAGAGTGGCTTTTCTGAACTCTTGTACATAAAAAATAAACATAGAAGCAGAATAAGTGTTGAATAGGACTTAAGAGTGAAGATAAGTTTCATTACTCCAAATGTTAATATTTTAATCACAGGCAAACATCAAAACAATTTTCGCACTAAAGACTATAAATGTATATTTTGCATAATGATTAATTTTTTACTGAGTTTGTACTAATTTTTTATTTGTATGTTTGTAAATTTATACCATTTTAATCTTTTTATTTCTCCTTTATAATAAGCATGTTATAAATAAAGAAATATCTAACCATTAAATATGAAGTTTTCTCGGGAATTTAATTCAAATAGCCTTTAAACACTTTTAGAAGAGTAAATATTATACGTTTATTAAAATATTTAGGTCTGGTGGTACGCCAAAATTTCTCAAAAAGTCAAGTGGTACGCAGATGCAAAAAGGTTGGGAACCCCTGCCTTAGAGGATATGGACTTCTATAATATAGACTTCTATAGAAAGTTATAATTAGATATGTTGGTATAATTATCACCATGACAAGATGAGGTTTTGTCACGTTGAAAATATTATACTTTCCCTTGTTCGCCACTAGGACTTAGTAATTAATTTATATTATAATACATAATTAATAGTAATTAATACAGTAATAACCCAGTAAGCACAGTACGTCCCATGTACGTACATAATTGGTCGTTTTTACGCCAGTACGTACAAGACATTAAAGGTACGTCTTTAGTACGTACAAAGACTGGCATCGAATGTACGTATTTTTTGGTACGCATTATGTACGTACATAGTACATAAAAAAAGTACGTACTATAGACGTTAGTACATGTACGTACTAATGACGTACATTTTAGGTCCTTTTTGCTACAGTACATACGGGAAGTAAAAGGTACGTCTTCAGTACGTACGGGGACTGGCGTCAAATGTACGTATTTTTCAGTACGCATTATGTACGTACATAGTACATAAAAAAAGTACGTACTATAGATGTTAGTACATGTACGTACTAAAGACGTACATTTTAGGTCCTTTTTGCTACAGTACATACGGGGAGTAAAAGGTACGTCCTCAGTACGTACGGGGACTGGCGTCAAATGTACGTATTTTTCAGTACGTATTCCGTACGTACACAGTACACAATAAAAATACGTACTGTAGATGTTAGTTTTTGTACGTACTAAAGACGTACATTATAGGTCCTTTTTGCAACAGTACGTACGGGAAGTAAAAGTACGTCTTCAGTACGTACGGGGACTGGCGTCAAATGTACGTATTTTTCAGTACGTATTACGTACGTACATAGTACACAATAAAAACACGTACGGTAGATGTTAGTTTTTGTACGTACTAAAGACGTACATTGTAGGTCCTTTTTACAACAGTACGTACGGGAAGTAAAAAGTATATCTTCAGTACGTACCGGGACTGGCGTCAAATGTATGTATTTTTTGGTACGCATTATGTACGTACATAGTACATAAAAAAGTACGTACTATGGATGTTAGTACATGTACGTACTAAAGACGTACATTTCAAGTCCTTTTTACTACAGTACGTACGGGAAGTAAAAGGTACGTCTTCAGTACGTACGGGGACTGGCGTCAAATGTACGAATTTTTCAGTACGTATTCCGTACGTACATAGTACACAATAAAAGTACGTACTGTAGACGTTAGGTCTTTTACGTACTAAAGACATACATATAAATATAACATATCCAGTTAAACTGGAACGCTTTAGGGCCGGTACTTTGGGTCCTGATTAAACCGTGGATTAAACATCGGATTAAGTTAATCCCCTATTAAAACAGCCAGTCAACTGAATCGCAGTTATAAATAACAGACGAAAGTAGTCGTACTTTAGTTGGTTGGCTGTTTTAATCGGGAATTAACTTAATGCGATGTTTAATCAGGACCCAAAGTACCGGCCCTTAAACAATTAGAATTAAAAAAAGACAATTTTATTAAAGGTGCGGTCGAGGGTGTAAACGATATTTGCGTTTATTTCATGTTCATTTTATTTTAGAATATCAAACCGAGTGTTTCGTCTTAATTTTTGTTGGCAGTCTACTTTGTTGTGTAAGGAGATACGTATATGTTAAGTCGCAACAGTAGTTTTTTAGATTTTTAGTACTTCGGATACAAGAGATATATTTATTACTTGTAAAAGTGTAACGGACATGTCATAAACTAGGGCACTTTTGTTGGAATTTTGACCCTTTAGAGTACCAGATGTTTTAATGACATCCCGGAACACTTGAGACCTTCGCCTAAAAGACAAGTGTATTGGTCTACGCTTAGCAGGTAGTACCCGAAAAAATCCCTAAAGGAAATTTTTCTTCTGAAAGGAGACTCTTTTTCGAACCATCGGCGAGACAAGATCTACCTAAGCATTTTTGTTCTTATTTTCCGTTGTTGAGTTTAATAAAATAGAAAAAATCTTTTTACTATTTTTTTAACTTGCACACTTCATTAATTAAAATTCGAGGTGTGAAGTGTGGTTATTCGTTTGTGCAATTGAGGCTTAATAAGGTAAGTATACCGTTAGTGTAAGAAAAGTATTAGGTAAATCATCACAAAATGTCGATCATAATAAACGTCCGAAATTAAGTAAACATTACAAAAATGCATCAAAACAGCTTCAGAAGTTAATTAATAAGCAGTCAAGTGAAAAAAATGTTAAAAATTATTGTAACCTACCGACATTATGTGATGATCAGCAAAGACCTACCGACCCTGCTTTAAAAATCCCTGAAAATGTACATTTAAATATCAGCTCTTCAGTGACCGTTCATACTACACATACCGACATAGTTATTGATCACGAAAATGACATTAATTCCATTCAAAATTTTACTAATATAACACAATCTAAAACTTTATTTGATAATCAAGAGTATATCGATAATAATGAGTCTGTTCAAGGAAAATTTTCAGAAACTCCCTCAAATATTCCTTCACAATTATCCGAATGGTGTGTTAAGCATAATATTACTCATGCAGCAGGTAATGATCTTTTAAAAATTTTAAAACCGATTTGTCCACATTTTATTTTAATTATTTATTTCAAAAATTTCATGCGTCTAAAGAGTGTGCTTTTTTCAGCTAAAATTCAGTGCCAATGTTATTCCTGTCCCCATCGTGGTAAGTTTCAGATCTACACAAAATATTTTACATGGAATTAGGTTTACCACATTTCATTAATGTTTAATGTTTAATACCAATTTCTTTTAAGAATTATTGTTTATTTCAATAACGTCAAAATTTTGAAAACTATTTTTTGCTTTAATTAACCATATCTGTTCTCCCGTTTGGATGTTACATCAATGGTGTAACACCATTTATACTAGATAGAAAGTGCACTGATTTCATTTTTTTTTCTGTTTCAGGTGTTTCCATAAAATCTGGCAAGTGCAATGACAAGAAAGAAGCCGAAGTAGAAATGAGCAGGTGTCTAAGAAGAGCCCCAGATCGCCTAAAATATAAAACTGTGATGAAATCCAAAAGCCCCGCATAGGCGTTTTATCCGTTTTTTTTTTAGCATATTTGTATTTTTTTTGTATTGTGCAAAATTTGTATTAGTTACAAATCGTAATAAATCGTACGCCTATAATTGGGATTCCGTTATTTCGCTTCTAATAATAATATTTCTGTTAAATGCTGTACATCGTTTGGATCTATAATAAGAAGCGAATTCAATGGCCAGAACGACTCCTGTCGTTCAACCGAATAAATCAACATGTTAACTTCCTATTCTCTAGATTGACTTTTATAATACCATTACATGTATACTTTTGACTTTGCAGAACTTCTCTCTTTCTCTTCCAGGAGACAGAGAGACTGTCAACTGACAGTTGGACGTAAATGGAATGATATAAAGGTCAATATTGGGGATTTTAAGTTCTAATGTTGATTTATTTGCTGCCACGAAGGCCGTTATTTTGGCCATTTATTTCGCTTCTTATAATATTTTATGTGAGTACAACCAGTATATCCAAAGTACGTACTGCAGTAAAAAAAGTAGGTATGTACTTAGTACATACCTATTAGTACGTACTTAGTACATACGTGCTCTACGTACCTTGTACGTACGCCTTCTACGTACCTCGTACGTACGTTCTGTATGTACTTCATACGTACACACTGTATGTCTATTGTACGTACCGCCTGTGTGTACGTCGTACGTACAAACTGTTCGTACAGAGTACGTACCGGCTGTATGTACACTGTACGTACGTCCTGTACGTACTTTGTACGTACGCCCTGTACGTACCTACTACGTACTTAATACGTACCCTCTGTATGTACATTGTATGTACGTCCTGTATGTATCTTGTACGTACCGACGGTACGTACATTGTACGTACCGCCTGTACGTACATTGTACGTACCGCCTGTACGTACGTAGCACGTACATTTTTGTGGAAAACGGACGTATTTAGGACGTCATATGTACGTACTTACGTCCGGTAGTGTACGTATTTTGTACGTACTTTACGTCCTACCTGTACATACTATGTACGTATTATGTACGTATTAATGCTTACTAAGACTAATAAGAGTACTAGTATAGTCAGTATAGTTGGTGTTTATGAAGGTATTAAGCAAAGTATTATTTTCTAAAGTAGGTATTCCAGTATAGTTTCGGTCATTAATTGCTACGTCGCAGAATACTCACAAGTTGTATACGATTTTTTCTGTTTTTAGGATAAATAAGTATCGGAATTAATAACTAAATATACAACACCTCTGCATATATGATATATGATAGGAGAGAAAGAATAGAAGTTATTAAGTAAATAAACAACGCTCAAATAGCGTTTAACAAACGTATAACGTCATAACCAACCACAAATTAATAACCACAGAAACCATCAACGGCATTTATTTCCTGAATAAAATATAGTGGATGGTACACAGACATGTTAATAGAGGTAATAGACTAAATTTAGGGTAGTTTTACATTCCAGTGAACAATTAAGTTGATAATGCACAATGGACTATGGATATTCAAAATATTTTTCTGGATAATTTGCGGAAATGGGTTACAAGTCGCTATAATAATCAATTCTTTGCATTTATAATTTTACCGTAAACCATATAGTCAACTTAAAAGGTCGACGTATTACGGAAATTTCCCCTTAGAGGAATCCCATTTCCCCGCAGTGTTCTTAGTCGGTGTACACATCTACTACAAAGTTTTCCTTGCAGCCACCGCCATGTCAACCGGCAAACTTTCCCCGGGAAAATTCGGCTAGCCGACAAACCTGTAATTTAGTAAAGTGAAAGCTCGACTGGAGCTCTAGTGAACACCTGCTGCTTGCTCTTTGGTGTTCTGGCACAACCGAGCAACAGTTTACCAATGTGTTAATACAGGCAAGATCTAGGCTGCGTAGGTTGAATCCAGAAAAAGGTAACGTCATTAAAAATTTCTTAACATACATATAAAAATTGTAATAAAAACAGAGGCTGTTTCTGGATTCATTCCAAATTTTTCGATTTAAGTTTACTATCTGACCTAAAATAACGAACAAATCCAAGACGAGGGATAATAGAGCAGGCTGCCTTTTTAGAAGGATTGTTACTAGTACAAAGTGAAATTTACGATTCAACGTTATTGCTAAGTAGTTGTGATTTAACGTGAAGCTATCAATTTCATTCTTACTAGCGTTGCCCAATTCGTTATTTATTCACCGATCCTGAGACCGATTCTTAGCTCCAGCTTTAATACACTTCTGCCATCGTCGTCATGGAATTTTCCGCTAAAGTTATTTCCCCAATTTCCTCCCCGTATCCTAGTCGTATTCGGAGGAATCGTTTGAACCCTTTACGGACCCATAGAGTGTCAATTTTGACATCGACGAGGTTTTTATTGACCGAAGTCATAATAACTGAGATTTATAACTTCAAGGGGAAACGTTTCTATCTACTGGCAACAACTACGGCGACATAATGCGATTATCATTGGCGAAATGAATAAGAGAGAAAAACAAGGGTGAGGATAATATGTTGGAATTAGAGAAAGTAAACAAAGGATAATGTAGGGTGTAGTTCTAATTTCGTTTCGTTTAAGGCAACATTCCTGCGATAATGTTTATTTTGAAAATTAAAATACCATTGCCTATTTGATCAGTAAAGAAAATAAACGTATGTTAGTAGCCAATGGTCAACAAAATTTTATTCATTTTTTCGAAATACAGAAAGACCGTTAAATATTTAACAATACTCGACTTCCAAATTTATACAACTGACACAAATTTCATTGACTTGTCCATTAAGACAATCATATTATTGTTGATTAAAATCACACTATTTTATTTCAAGTAAGTGTTCACTGCGAAAACCCTAATTTATTAAACATTATCTTGCTGCGTTAACATAGCATTATGGAATTGTGTGGGAGGGATATGTGTTCACAGGTAAACGAGAAGCTAAAGAATAGGGAAGCGAAGATAACGAAAATGGACGTTTTTTCAAAAACATGAGTCTTTTAGGAGAACATGTACCTAATTACATAGAAAGCTATTAATATTATGGGATAGTATAGAAGGAAATAAAATCTTGACGAAGCGTCCCACTAGTTACAGGGTATTAATTTCCATTAGTGCACTTTAATTCAAAGAGTCGGGCTACGTCGGGCCCGCAAAGGTTAACGGCAGTTAATTATAATTAAAGTAATTGCAGATAAATGAAGAGTAAAGTCAACAGGACTCGTGTGGTTGGTTTCACTAACAAAGCGAACTTGCCCATTTAGGTACATATAGTTTTCAAACTGCTCGTTAAAGTTAGGCGTACATTCCTGGGTGTAAGAGTCACGATTTAATCACACAGCTTACTGGTAACCGTAGCAGTGAATAACTAGCTCTTTGTTTAATTTGTCACCATTTAATAACAAAGAATTAAACTGTACGTACTTATATTAGAAGATGTCATATTACACAACAGGTCGGAAATTCCACCAAATTCTCAATACTAAAAAATTTGAACAGACATTTATGACATAAAAAATTATGTAAAAATCATCTACTTTAATAATGCATATTTCTTTGATTAATAACAATGCTTTTTTGGTTTTCGAGAAACCGACACCCCCAGAAGAAAAAACCCATTGTCTCAATTTATTTCCCTACTTACCACTACCTATTTCATTATATGTATAACTTTCATTCTTATAGTAAAATGGTTAATTTTCTTAAGATGAATTAATGAACGGGAAGTTTAAACATGTGTACCGATCGTAGCTAGATGCCTACGGTCGTGTCAAAGGGTTCAAAGTTCAGAGCCACAACGTCACTCTCAGCGTTCTGCTATGCCAAAGAGACGTGGGCATGTTCGAGGTAGTGGTTATTGATGGTTGTCTAAAGATGAGGAGGCACCTATTGGATACCTACCTATCGAGAAGCAGACTCATATCACAACTTCAGCCTTGGAAAGTAGTAGGTAGTCACAGTCAATTACTCTAACTGTACCTTATTGAAAATCCCATTACTGTTTATATTAATGTTATCTTCATGTCCCCCAGTGAATATGCTTAACTAAATTTATTGCTGATGATGCTTCGCACACTCAACTGCAGATCACACAATTAAGTACCTATATCGCTGCAACATCGAAACACAACTCAATATTGACCTGGTTAGAATATTTTTCAATTTGAAGTTTCGTTTACTATATATTGTAACGGAACGACTTGCCGAAAACAAGTAAACACGTCTGGGCCTGCCCGGGTTCCACAAATTCGTTCTAGAAGCAACGGAAACAAACTCGTAAGACCGAGATGCTTCGATTCCCCGAAAACCCGAGGAGAAATTCGTGGAATTATCTCGAAACTTCCAGAAGGTTCCTATCTGCCGTATATAAGGAATGCTGGCCCCAAGACTGGCAGTTGGAAGAATCGGTGTGTAAACATTCGGGCGAGAGACCGCGCGCGTTAAATAAATAAGCATCTGTGTGCGAATATAAATTAAGTTAAGGGATTGTTAAGTTAAGGTTATAAGTGTCGTGTAAGAAATAAATTAATTAGTACAAATCGCGTAGTGTTTAGTTTTAGTAAATAGTAAAAACGTTACAATATAATATTTTAAAGTGGTTTGAGTTATGCACCCGCTACATTTCCCCATTAAAGTATCTAAAAACATAAAGAGACTACCGAAAGTAGGTTTTCGTCAATCCTTTTAATTAAAATTATTTCGGGCTGTATGTTAGGTATGCCAAAATATCGTTGATAAACTTAGAAATTGTCTTTTTGGTCTTAAGGACTTGAGTGGGCATTCTCGATATGCATTCATTTTGAAATATGGAACGAATAATAGAAACTAATTATAGATGCCAGCGACGCTAGGGTACAGTACACTGACCACAAGCTCAAAGCCAAGCTCTTACGACTTTCCGGATTTGATCGAGACCCCAAGATAAAGAAGACTCAAAATTCACTGTTTGCAATGAAGCACACTCATCGAACGGAATAATGAAACCTAGAAGATCAATAAGCCAGCAATCCTTCAAAGAGACATCCCCATGAAACTGTAATCTTTTAGGAGTGTTGCTCCGACGGGCAGCATATCACTGCGATCTCATGAAATTGTCATTGACGCAAGGAAGGGACTCTTTGGGAAGTTGGACATGCTTAGTCATCCAACGGTAAAACCATACATGTAGACGGATCAAATACATCAATGTACAGAACTATTTTATCCTAGTTGACATCAACAACTATCATTTAATGAAAATCTTTCCAGTATCTCTGCGAATTGAAAGCAATTCCTACTGCGTAATTGAAATGCCAAATGGAATTGCAGCCATCAACTACAATAATGGATACGATACCCAATTGTGTGATTGATGAACTTTTCCAAGGCTCTATTCCATTAACATATGAAATTGTACAAATAACTATCTAAGACACCATTTAAAAGGAACTCCATAAAACGAATGCATGGTGTCCTTTTTTCATAACGAATTCAAAGTAGCTAATATCTGCAATAGAACTTGAGAAACAGTCAGTACACAAGAATGTTCAATTCAAACCAAACAAAATATTTTAACGTTTTTCAGTGGGTTCCACTTAAATTACACAAAAGTGTCTTTACTGCTTAACTGATTTAGTTACTTTTAACACCACAAACTACAATTGGAGGGCATTTCTGGAAAAGGAACCAACTGCCATTTTTTATATTTTGGGAAAATCAGAGTTAAAGTTAAGATTAAATTGTAAATCGGTTAAAAGAGAATCAAATTATGTTTCGATATAGTACTCTGAATAGAGTACTCCTAATTAATTATACCCATTAAAAATTTTGGCAGAATTTTGGATTTTTTTTCTTCATATTTTGGCGCTTGGTTCCTTTAACATTTAGAAGAAAATGGAACATGGATCCTTTTAAACCAAAACTTTATTAGCAAAACTCAAAAAACCGAACAGTGCTTCTTACTAAGCTTAGCAATATTAGATAATCAGCTAATCCTAGTCTTCTTCTTCTTCAAAAGCAAAGTCAGCTTCTTCGCCATAATATATCATCGTATATCATCGTATCATCGTATCATTCGTATATCATCAACGAAATTCCTAGATTGGAGATTTGTATAAAATTCTTGGACATCTTTGGGAATAAGAGGCAACAAACTTTTTATGTCCGCTGTTTTTTGGTGGAAATGAGTTTTCCTTCAGGATATAAAAGCTCAAGTTTTGAAGAAAACAAGTTTTCCGCATGACGTTGTTTTCCGCTGGTAGCTTTTTTAACTTCTTGAAATTCACCCTCTTCATGATTTGATTTAAAAAATATTGAAAAGGGTTTATCTTTAGTAATTTTAACCACTCTTGCATTGAGCCAGATAACTTTGTTACCTTGGACATCCGATTTTCAATTAGTAATGAGTTTCTCAATTTCTTTGGTGCTTAGGAAATGTTTCCTTTCCATTTCGTGCACTATAAATCTACGCTGCTTTAAGCACCCTATCACAATAAAGTCTTAAAGTCATTTAAAGTCTTCAAGAGTGTAGATTCTTATTTGCTGTTTTATTGCACTTTCGATTTTTCCAAAATTTGAGTCATTTGGTAAATAACTGTGACCGGGAACAAGATACTTGAAATATACAGTTTTTAAAGAATTATTTGTTTGTAATACACTTTTAATGAAAAGAACAATTTTCACGTTTCTGTTGGGACCCTTCGGGTCACGAAAAGAGAACACTGATTTCACTTACTAACTTATTTATTGATACGAAGAAAAATGTTTAGTTACAAGTTTTTACGTTTAAAATATATTTACGCCAACTGACAAAGACGTGTGTCGAAGAAAGATTATAAAACAATGGTCCTTTGTACCCTGACGTGAACAGTATTTATAGACTTTCGTTAATATCATTACTAGTCGAATAGAAGGGATAGGTACGAGTGCCGTGGTTCCTTGGATCGAGGATGTAGAAGACGTGATTATTTGAGAAAAGAATATTAGGATTAGAACGGAAGACAATAGTAATAACGAAGAAACGTGTATAAACGAATATGTATTGTTCAGATATCATATAGTTAATAAATCTTAGGTTATAAAAGAAAGAGTTAATTGGTTTTGGATAATAAAGACAAAACGTGGACGAAGTAACATGCATTGTTGAAAATAGTGTTTGTTAAATAAATCTGGCTTCTAGAGGAAGTAAATGACAATCTTTGATACGTGGTTAATAGAATAAAATAATA
The DNA here is from genome assembly GCA_946251905.1 of Cryptocephalus moraei. Taxonomy (NCBI): domain Eukaryota; kingdom Metazoa; phylum Arthropoda; class Insecta; order Coleoptera; family Chrysomelidae; genus Cryptocephalus; species Cryptocephalus moraei. Next base: position 13,088,077 of record OX276453.1, on the reverse strand, counting down.
AAGTTTGGTAGCGGAAAGTAATAACTATAACAAGAAATCGTGAGTTAGTTGAATAGAGGGACACGGTTTGAAAAAGGAAGTTAATAACCATAAACGAGAATCGTGAGCATAACAATCCTCCCCGATTAAGTGTTTTGATAAGGCTCTAATTGGCTTGTCAAAACAAAAGAATCTGTTCAAGTCTGGTACGTAAGAGTACAAAAATTAAAACGTTGATAAAACATAAAGAAAGTTTAATAATACTGTTGTAAATACTTTAAATTAGTCAAGTTTTTTTTTTTTTTTTTTTTTTTTATTAGTGTAATTTAGTAAGATAATTAAATTTAAATTTAAATAGTATTACTAAACCATCTTCTTAGATATATATAAAGGTAGACAATAATATAAAATATTAAGTAATAATAAATGAATAAATGAGTAAATAGAAATAATAAATGAATATTTGATTATTTAGGTTGTTAGAGTTTAAATATGTTATTAAACATTATACTTAAAGATTAGAATACATATTTCCTTTAATAGAATTGCCTACAAGTTACTTGCATTTTAAGCCAATAAGAAAATTATTATTATATATAAATTAATTTAAGATAGGTACCGATCTAAGATAACCAATCATGAATATAAAAATTAAGAGAATTTATAAAATATTATTCAGTTAGTAACCTTTAGGGGACAATTCGCTTTAAAATTTCGAGACAGTTTAACTTTTTACAGACCTTTTTTTCAGCTATTCCACCTCAGCGTAATATTTTTGCGATCACGACACTTCACTACACTTTATATCTTGAAAAGTCTCTCTTCCTTTGCCCGGCTTCTTGGTTCGATGACGACGTACTCTGGTTCTACTTGTCGCAGGGGTATTCCTTCTCCAGCACCTTCCGTGGAGGAGGCTGTGAGGGATCGAAGACTGCGGGAATTTCTCTGGGGCTCCCAGCTGGATGTGTTGAGTCGGTTGCGATGGATAACGTTGTGGCTGTTGACGCAAATTAGGTATTTGCAGTTGTCGGTGGTGAAGAGGCGTCTCAGCCAGGTGAGTGGTCTCCATCTGCAGCATCTGCAGCATCCACAACAGGCAACAATGACAATTATCATGATTGTCACACTTCCTAATAAGGTATTGTACCACTTTGTACCATGAAGGATGAACGGGCGGTTCATGTTTTCTTTAAGTTCTTCGTCGAACTGCTGAAGCTTATGTTGCGCGTGTCGCAACTCGTTTAAATTCAAATTGTTTAACTTGATAGGATTCATTTCCTCATTTGTAAGGAATTCTTGTTCCTTTTGGCAGCAATCGTCGTTCGTGATGTCGACGGAAGGGACGAAGTTTGTAAAATTGGTTGTCATGTTTGTGGTAGCTACCAGTAAGGTGGATAGGGTGTAGCACTTGCATCTGGGCTTCAGTGTGAAGATACCGGTGCCTTGTAGTGTGAAGTCGAAAACTGGAGCACTTGTTTCATCGCAGCTAATGGTGCCAGCGACTGGTTGCGTTAGGATATACAACCATTGGTTCGGAGAGAGAGGGTGCCATGTTTCTATTTCTGACTTGATTGTTCTAGTGTTGCAGCTCTTCGGGATGATTTGTGATCGTCGCAATTTCAAATCTGTCTCGCATGTAGGTCTTTCCTTTACGAGGTGGATGGTGGCGTGTGTACATAAATAGTCAGTGGGTGGCGACCATTTACAACTCGATAGGTCTCTTAGTTCTCCATAAAAGGTACGTGTCGTACTTAACAATAGGTAGGGATACGAGGGATTTATGAATGAGTATACGGACGTAGAATTTAAGGATGCAGGTAGTGGTACGAGATTGAATAATTGATAAAGTTCCTTTGTAACTAAGGGGATTTTTAAAGCATAAATTAGATTTTTATTGGAATATATCACCGATAGATCACAAATTTGAAAATATTTGTGAATGTTATTCATGTTATCATTACTGATTGGAAGTTCGAAATTGGTGTTAGTCTTAATTTTCATGAGTTCATTATGAAGACGTTTAGGGGTTATTACTGAGGGATGTAAGACATTTTGTTTAGAAAATAAAATTGCGGATATTATTACGTCTAGTTCTTCGTCGAGTTCACTTGCAATTTGTGTCAATAGGTTTAGGTGATCAGTCATTGTCTGGTGGTAGTTTAAAGAGTTTAGTTTTTGAATCGTTTGTGTTGAAAATATATTAAATTTTTCAATGTTTTTATTTAATTGTTCTTCATTTGCGTGAAGAAGCTGTGCAGTTTTATTATAATCGGTTATAGCATCCGTTATAATATGAATTTGTTGTCTCATTAGAATTTTCATGTCGTCGTTTTGTTTAACGACTGCTTCAATAGCTTCCGTGTAATATTTTGCATCTTCGGCATCGGGTGTGCCAAAAAGCCATTTGAATGCGTACGAAACACCGTCAAATAATCCTCTTTTTGTTCGTTTGTTAATGAGATCATCTGGTTCGTGACCAGTCAAATGAGAAAGGGAATCGAATTTTTCGTTAAGACCATTAATATGATTTTTTAATAACTCTATACGTTCGCTACATAAGAACTCCTCGTGGGATGTACTTAAATATAAGTCTTTACCTCGAGTTTGACAAAGTGGTGCCGTTTTTTGATAGATTATGTGGATCAGATTAAGTTTTTGTTCATAGATACTAATGTTTCGGTATGATAAAAGAGTAAAGTGATCATGAGAAATCTTTGCTTGACCTATTTGATGGAAGAATATACCTGAGCTAATGTCGATTTTCTCGGTGTGATAGGGTTTTTCATTGGACAGGACAGGTGTCAGGAAAAAACTAAGAAGTGCCGTAAGGGCTATCAGGTCGGTCGTCCTTTTCATCTGAAAAGAATGGCTTCAATAAATTATGATGGTATGTTACGGTTTTATTTCTTTTTATTTTTACTTTAACAGTTTGATTTGGATGAATTTCAATAATCTCGTAAGGTCCTTTATAATTAGGTTGCAATTTTCTGCTAATTCCTGGTTTAAAATTTTTATTTTGTATGAGTACTTGATCGCCTACTTTATACGTTATATTATTAGCCTTTTTGTCATAATTTATTTTCGAATTTTCTTTAGATTTTTGGATGTTTTCTCTAGCGATCTCGAAAGATTTTTGCAGTTTTAACTTTAAGTTTGAATGGTAATCATCATAAGTGTATTTAAATTCTGGTTTTGAGGTTAATGATGTTGGAATGATTGCTTTGTGTCCGAATAATAATTCGTAAGGCGTAAAGTTAGTGGCTTTGTGATAGTGAGTATTGTAGGTAAACATTGCTAATGGAACGTATTCGTCCCAATCGGTATGTTTTTCGTTTATGTAATGTTTTAAATACTCTTTCAATGTGAGGTGTGACCTTTCTAGAGCTCCGTTTGTTTGTGGGTGATATGGACTTGAGAATATATGCTTTATTTTAAAAAGTTTATTTAATTCGCTAATTATTTTGGAAGTAAAGTCCGTACCTTGATCAGAAAGTATACGTTCGGGAATTCCGAAGATTGTAATAAATCTAAGAATTACATCAGCTATGGTTTTAGCCTCATGATTTTGTGTAGCAACGGCAAAAGAATATTTGGTTAAATCGTCTTGCATCGTTATGATAAATTTATTTCCGTTTTCGGTTAAATCTAGGGGTCCTACTACATCGATAGCTAATCTTTGGAATGGACGTTCACTAGTCGTCGTAATTTCCATAGGTGCTTTTCTTGTTTGATTTTCATGTTTGTTAATTTGACAAGATTCACAATGCTTTATAAGATATTTAATATCGCTTTTCATATGTAACCATTTATAATTTTCCTTTATGCGTTTATAGGTTCTTAGAAATCCGGCATGACCCGCAATAGATGATTCGTGGTTTTCCTTAAAAATATTTTTTATTTCCTCTTTAGTTTCTGGGGTAATATACGGTTTATTTATTAATGAAACGGTAATATTCGTTTTTGAAAATAGGAACTTTATTAATTTATTGAATATTTCTTGTTTTAAGTGAGCATTATCTTCGATTGGATTTTTGATAAAAATATTCTTTATTTTAGAGTCTATTAAAGATCTTCTAAGATTTTGTAGTGAATAAAATAGATCATTGTATGTTAATTTGTCAAAATGATTTAATTTGGTTATCATTAGGAATGATTTCTTATTATTTTGTGTCTCCAATAGGACAGAATCGTATTGATTTATACTTTCGTGATTAATTTTTGTAAGATCGTAAGTTGTTGCTAAATTTTCAGAATAAATATTATTTTCATCGAAATCTTTAGAATACGCAAGAGCATTAGGAAATTTAGTAAATAGATTTTCTTTAATCGTTTTCATATCTGGAATTTCTAGAGTTTCGTAGTGATATCTTATAAATTCGCTAAAGTTTTCTTCTTGTGATTTTATACGACAATTTAATAGAACAGGATTTCTGGAGAGGGCATCTACGTTTGAATTGATTCTACCTGGCTTGTATTTTATCTCGTAAGAATATTCTTCGAGTTTCAATCTCCACCTAAATAAACGACTACTGGCAGTTTTGCAATTTGAAAGCCATGTTAGTGGACGATGATCTGTCAGAATTGTGAATTTTCTTCCATAGACATACGGTCGAAAATGTTGAACGGCCCAAACGATTGCTAACAATTCCTTTTCAATTGTAGAATAATTACATTCTGCTTTATTTAAAGTGCGTGAGGCGTACGCTATCGGAAGATCTTTGCCAATTTCTCCTTGGGATAAAATTGCACCAATTGCATAGTCGGAAGCATCAGTTGTTACTAAGAATTCTTTCGAAAAATCGGGATATTGTAAAATGGGTTCTTTGGTTAACACGTTTTTAAAGTAATCTAGAGCATCATCATGTTCAGCAATCCATCGAAATGGTGTGTCTTTCCTCAATAGAAAGGTAAGTGGCTTCGAATGTTTAGAGAAATCTTTGATAAATCTACGATAATAGCCAATCAATCCTAAGAATTGTTTAATTTGTTTTGGATTTTTCGGAGTAGGGTAATTTTTTATAGCAGATATCTTGTCTGGGTTAGGTGAAATTCCTTTATCGCTGATAATGTGACCTAAATAAGCGACTTCCTTGCGCATAAATTCACATTTGTCGGGTTGCAAGAGTAAATTATTTGATCGTAATCGATTAAAAATATTGCGAAGTTTTTCTGAATGTTCTGATATAGAATTTGCAAATACAACAACATCGTCAAGATATACAAAACACTGTAATCCTTGGAGACCTACAAGAGCAGTGGTCATTAACCTTTGGAAAGTCCTAGGGGCATTTTTCAATCCGAAAGGCATACGAAGGTATTCGTAGTGACCGGATGGTGTACTGAAAGCTGTTTTACAAATGTCTGTTTCCTTCATTCGGATTTGATGGAATCCGGAAGCTAAATCTAAAGTAGTAAAATATTTAGAATGACCTAACTGATCTAGGATTTCTTCGATGTTTGGTAGGGGGAAAAATTCTCCTATCGTTACATCATTTAATTTTCGAAAATCTACGACTATTCGCCATTTTTGTTCTCCAGAAGCATCTTTCTTCTTCGGAACTATCCAAAGTGGACTATTATAAGGAGAGACAGAAGGTCGGATTATTTCTTGTTTTAGCATTTTTTCGATTTGTTTATCTAACTCTCGTTTGTGTATTTCGGGAAACCTGTAAATTTTGGAAACTACTGGTGTCTCATCTGATACCCTGATCTCGTGTTTAAGAAGGTCCGTGCAAGTCAACTTATCGTTAGGAAGATAAAATATATCGTTGTATTCGTCGCAAATTTTTAAAACTGAGTACTTTTCTTCAGGATTTAAGTGATTTACTCGTAAATTTTCATGTAATAATTTTAATCTATCTCGCGCGTTACTCGAGTTATTTTCAGATGGACTAGAATAGAATATTTTTGCATTTGAACTTGCGAAAGGTTCTAGATAGAGTTTAATTTTATTAATTTTTAATTTCCTGTCTTGAGTATTTAGAATTGTCGTAATTGCCTTTCCATTTTTGACAGTTACAATCGATTTCGCGAGAAATACGCCATCAGCTATAATAATTTCGGGACAGATTCCTTCTGAAATTTCTTTATTTATTATATCGATCTCGACAACGGTCTCTGACCGAGGTTCTAGAAAGAATGGATTATTTTTCGTTGAATGACATACTATTTTTATAGGGTTTTCTAACGATTTAAGAAATAATTCAGATTTGTTTAGATTAATAATTGCTCCATGAGAGGATAGGAAATCATTTCCTATTATGCCGTCGTGTGGCAGATTATGGTTATCCTTCACCAAATGGAATTTTACGGGAATCTCTTGAGAATTGATCCGTAATTTTAGAATGCAACTACCAGATGTAATTACTGGAGAGTTTGCGCTCAGACCTGTTAAGGTAATTTGATCGTTGGAACAAAGATTTATTTCAGAAATATCTAATTTTTCTTGAAATTTTAATAAAGATACCGAAGCGCCAGTATCTATAAGAAACGTAAATTTTTTATTTTGAAATGAACATTGTAGATAAGGGTTTTTATCTAGGTTATCTAATAGTACCCTATATTGTTTACGTTTATTTGAACTTGATCCATTTTCTTCTAAGATTGGATTAGGATAATTTTGAGATCTACGGCAACGGTTACTACGACCAAAGATTTTATTCTGAACCGGATGGCAATCTACATTGTCCTTATTTCGAATTAATTTTGATGAACCTGATAGGTTTGAAATAGAGGGACTCTGTGATCTACGGCAAAGGTTACTATGACCTAAAATTTTATTCTGAACCGGATAACAATCTACAGTGTCCTTGTGAGGAATTAATTGCGATGAACCCGATGGGTGCGAAATAGAGATATTCTGTGATCTACGGCAAAGGTTACTATGACCTAAATTTTTATCTTGAACCGGATAGCAATCGACAGTATCTTTATCGCGAATTAATTTTGATGAACCCGATGGGTGTGAAATAGAGATATTCTGTGATCTACGGCAAAGGTTACTATGACCTAAATTTTTATCTTGAACCGGATAGCAATCAACAGTATCTTTATCGCGAATTAATTTTGATGAACCCGATGGGTGTGAAATAGAGATATTCTGTGATCTACGGCAAAGGTTACTATGACCTAAATTTTTATCTTGAACCGGATAACGATCTACAAAACTATATTTATTTTTATAATTAACGTCGGTTTTGTTTATTCCCATTCCGCAGAAACGACGTTGTTCGCGGGGGTGTTTTCGTTTAAATGAACAGAGTTATTCGTAGCGTGATTGTTATAACCATTTCTTTCATTATTTCTCTTCCTCTTGAAACAATCAGCAATTAAATGACCTGGTTTTTTACAATAGTTACAGATTTTCTGTTGATTTTGGTTTTCTTTACGTTGCTGATTATTATTTGAATTATTAAAAAGAGGTTTATTTATGTTTACGGTGGCTTCTTTAAATTGTCCGTTACTTTTATTTTTCTTGAAACAATCTCTAGTATAATGCGTCTTCGTTTTGCAATATTGACAATACCTATTATTATTAGAAGAATTATTATTTCTTGCAAAATTCGATTTGGAAACTTGTAATGCGCGTTCTTCTTCAATGGCTGCATTAAATGCGTCTGACAATGTTTTCGGTTCCTTACCTCTTAAAAACCGGGAAATCTCTGGCAGGCAATGCAAAATAAATCTCTGCAATGAGATTTCCTTAATTGTTTCGATTCTACCTAACCGTTCCTTTTCGTCTTTGCAAACTAGGGAGTTTAGGAGTCTTGTGTAAATTTTATCTACTCTATTATAAAAAGATCTAATAGTCTCTGTATTATGTTGTTTGATAGTGTTTAGTTCTTCCATTAACTGAGTGTAATGTTTCCTATCAGCATACAATTCGCGTAAAAGTTTTTCTAACTGTTTCCAATCTTTAATAGATTTATCTCTAAGTTGTGCTTTAGCACTACCAGTAATTTTAGATATCACAAAAGCCAATAACGCATCATTTTGTTGTGTGTTTGCAAATCGAAACGCGTTATTACAATTTGAAATAAATTCGTGTAGTTCGGCTCTATCGCCGCTAAAAGATGTGGCTATTAGTGAACATAAAAAGGATAACTTGTGAGGTTGTTCGTTACGAATTTCGTCATTATTGTCGGTATCGTTAACTGAATCTGGGTTGTTTATCGTTTGTTCGATAGTTTGTGTCAGTGGCGGGACCATTGCGACTAACGTAAAACTTTAATAGAACTTTATCAACTATTTTTAAAAAAAATGACAAAGAGAGTGGGAATTGAGGGGCGTAAGGATTTAAGTACGACCTACCTCGTATTGTTTGTTGATCTCCGTCGGAGAGTAACTGGATTGGTTTAGATCTCCTTTGTCGAGGGATGAGCTAGTTGATCTAGATGATCGAAGAGATGAAGGTGTTGATCTTCTTTCTTGGAGGATGAGCGGATTGATCTAGATGATCGAAGAGATGAAGGTGTTGATCTTCTTTCTTGGAGGATGAGCGGATTGGTCCGGAAGTCTGAAGAGATGAATCTCACCGATTTGGTTGACAAATCGTGACCGGCTGCAGGTATCACTGAACTTGTCGTAGTTATCGAAGTTTTCCGAAGAAAAAGTCTTCCCGTAACAAATTCGCGATTTCTGCAAAATCCTGCAGTGACTGCGCCAATTTATGTTGGGACCCTTCGGGTCACGAAAAGAGAACACTGATTTCACTTACTAACTTATTTATTGATACGAAGAAAAATGTTTAGTTACAAGTTTTTACGTTTAAAATATATTTACGCCAACTGACAAAGACGTGTGTCGAAGAAAGATTATAAAACAATGGTCCTTTGTACCCTGACGTGAACAGTATTTATAGACTTTCGTTAATATCATTACTAGTCGAATAGAAGGGATAGGTACGAGTGCCGTGGTTCCTTGGATCGAGGATGTAGAAGACGTGATTATTTGAGAAAAGAATATTAGGATTAGAACGGAAGACAATAGTAATAACGAAGAAACGTGTATAAACGAATATGTATTGTTCAGATATCATATAGTTAATAAATCTTAGGTTATAAAAGAAAGAGTTAATTGGTTTTGGATAATAAAGACAAAACGTGGACGAAGTAACATGCATTGTTGAAAATAGTGTTTGTTAAATAAATCTGGCTTCTAGAGGAAGTAAATGACAATCTTTGATACGTGGTTAATAGAATAAAATAATAAAGTTTGGTAGCGGAAAGTAATAACTATAACAAGAAATCGTGAGTTAGTTGAATAGAGGGACACGGTTTGAAAAAGGAAGTTAATAACCATAAACGAGAATCGTGAGCATAACATTTCTGTTCTGACCACCACAAGAGTCGGACAGAATTAACTCTTCAGTTTGAGGTGAAACGTACTTTTCAATCATAACTTTAAGCATGAACCAACTTCCAGTGCTCATCTTCCTGCCGTTCCCTCTTCCCATATAAAACAGTACGGCTGACTATTGGATCCTTGGTACACTCCTTCATTGTATAAATAAAGCTGTCTTTTATAATAGACAAGGTTAGTTGGCAGTTTTGAGAGACCAAGTACTTTCTCCATGTCGTAGGTAAGTGTCTCTGTTTTATTATTTTCTGCTGATGTAGCCAAGTCACTTTTCATAGCATCTCTTGCTGTACCTACTACCTTTACCTAATCATTACCTACCTATGCTTTCACTATTTTTTTAAAACACGTCTTTTATTATTGAAAAACGTAAACATTAATAATACTTGAAGAAAAACATAACCTACAAAAATGTACTTACCTTTTCGGGAAAAAGTACAGCATTATTCGTTACAGTACTTTGATGATTTGTAGAACAAGTGTCTTTCACTACCATTGCTAGTATTTTTTCCCCCTCAAAGACATTTTTTTGCACAAAGTTTGGAAAACACTCGAGAGCTTAATATAAACAACACAAAAATATATTATATCGTAAACCGGTAAAAATATATAAAAAGAGCTAAGCGCCAAATGCTTGTGTCTACAAAGAACCAACCGGTTGGCTCTGTTTAAACAAAAGTCACGAAACCGTTTTGTCGGCTTGTCGTTTGGTTCGATAGTCAACAGAGGGAGCTAGAGTGCTTGTGTCGCCTGGATCTTTTATCAGCATCTAAATATATTTGATTGAAGGCGCTTGGCACTTATAATGCAAAATTTAGGTTTTGGCGCTTGGCTCCTTCTCCAGTAATGCTCTCCAATTTATCTTATGCATACTTTCTCGTGTCGCTCTGGTAGCAGGTACGGATAGGAATTAAGACTTATACTTTGCGTCAATTGCTTCGCTTTTTATCCCTCCACGCTTAGAGTACCTACATACTGAAACTGCCTTAATGTACTACTTTTCGGGCTCTACCTTACTGCCAGCCTTGTTTCTATATGAAGTTAACATACTAGTGCAGTCGGCCCTCTGCCTCAGTTCTCATCATACTTCACCTTGTTATATAATATGTTCTGAATGGAATAGACTCGTAATAAAATAATTACTCCATGGTATACGTTACTGGTAATTCTTCCAATATACCTTATGTATGTGTTTATGTAATCTTATGTAATGATTGTTGAAGGATTTCCGAGGATGTGAGTGGGAAGTTATGTGGTTAAGGAAAGGCGAGATCGGAGCTGTTGAATTTTCATCTTGAAAACGTATTTGTCCTTTGGCAAATTTGGCAAATACTTTTGGCAAAATTCGTTGTTTTTACCGTGGGAGAAGGGAATTAAAGAAGACAACTTCCTTGTCATTTACATTTTGGTAGAGTTTACGTTTCTTCATCATTTTTCTTCAGGTGGAGCTTTCCAACAGTTGTGAATTGTGTACCGAATTAATAGGTGTGCAAAAATATATGCCATAAGAGAAAACGCTTTCATTATTAAGCAATAACCTTTCAATCTTACACTACATGAGTAACTCAGGCGTCTGGATGAAAATCATTTTGCTCCGCATTATGTAATAATAACTGTAAAGCGGGCCACAGACCTCGTGATTTTTTATCGGTCATCGGTCATCGTGACGGGCCTTCGCGATTAGTTTTCAAGCCCGATGAACCCACACACTTCGGTTTTTAACAGCAGTTTTGTAAACTGTTCGCGATGAACAAGACACAACTTTTAGTAGTGATAGCGGCAGTGGCCGTTCTAAGTAAAAATAAGAAAACAAAACGACGTTCGGTCTGGACTAAGGAATGGTTACTGAACAGGAAAATATTTTCACATGTGAATTTATTAACGGAATTAAAGCTTGAACCCGGAGATTGGTTCAATTATTTAAGAATGGACGAGAAGACCTCTTTAGAGTTGTTAAATTTGGTAACACCTTTGATAAAAAAGAAGAGTAGTCATTTAAGGGAAGCAATATCTTCTCATGAAGGACTGACAGTCACATTACGATATTTGGCCACTGGGAGAAGTTATGAGGTTTTAAAGTATTGAGCAGCAATTTCTGCCCAGTCCTTAGGTTAAATTATACCTGAAACATGTGCTGCAATCTACACCGTTTTGAAGAAACAATATCTAAAGGTAAGTAAAAGTGGTTCAATAATAAACTTCTAAACGTTGCATGGAAACATGTTGAAAGTAATTCTTTTAATAAAATATTTGGAAAAGCTGCATAATGCACATTATATTTTATTTCAGTTTCTCCAAAATGAAAATGAGTGGAAATTAATAGCAAAGGAATTCAAAGAAAGATGGAATTTCCCAAATTGTCTTGGTAGTGTGGATGGAAAACACATACAAATAATTCCACCAGCAAATAGTGGATCCTACTACTACAACTATAGAGGAGCTCACAGCCTTGTTTTAATGGCTCTTGCAAACGCCAACTATGAATTTATTGTAGTGCATTTTGGTGCAAATGGTCGATTGTCAGATGGAGGTGTTATAGAGTTTACTCTTTTTTATAGAAAATAAATCAATGGTGAATTAAACATACCAAATCCATCTAAGCCCTGTAACAGCAACCAGTTGTTACCATACGTTTTTATAGGAGATGAAGCGTTTTCGCTAAGAACCGATTTTTTAAAACCGCACAGCCAAAAGGAACTTGATAAACAAAAGAGAATTTTCAATTACAGGCTATCGTGCGGGCGTCAGGTAATAGAAAATAGTTTTGGAATACTTGTTTCAAGATTTCGAATATATATGCAGCCCATAAACTTAAAACTTGAAAATATAGAGAAAGTAGTTATGGCTACTTGTGTTCTTCATAATTTTTTACGAAGCAAACGGGGTGAAAATTACATGCCTGTAAATCAGTTAATACAGAAGACGCTAATGTGTTAAACAAAAAAGATAATTTCATGAGTTTACAGAAAAGTCATAATAGACATACTTCAGAATCCTGTAAGGCTGTTCGTGATTTCTTCAAAAATTATTTTTACAACGAAGGTGCTGTACCTTGGCAAGACAACCACATTTATTTTAAAGAAAGCCGCATTTATATTTCCAAAATCAACAACTAGGGTTATTTTAAGTTTTAATAAGGAACATGTTACATTTCAAAAATAAACATAACGTGAATTATTTCATGTTCAACAAACATTTTATATTTCAAAAATAAACATAACATGTATTATTTTATGTTTAAACAATAAATTTTTTGTTTCTAAATATTGATTTTATTTACTGACTATTCGTGTATTACCATCCCAACAACACCCAAACTAGGAGAAATACAAAGTAAATTTTCTTATAATAATTCAGTCAGATTATAGTTTTGCGATGAAGTATTTTCTGAAAGATCTGAACTAAATGCTGAATAAAATTCTGCTGCACTTTTCTTTGCATTTCCATGTACAGTCTTTTGAGAATATACATTCGGGGACGTTGAAAGAATATGCCGTTGAGATGTTACTTGTGTTATGTTTTGTCCTCCTTCATAGTGTCTTTGGACGGAATTTTGCCGTGAAATAGCAGCCGAATGAGTATTGTGAAGAGACTGCACAACTGTCCGTATATCGGTGTAGGTTACTTTGATCTCGGCCCGATACTCGGCCCTCCGTCGCTCGGCGTACAAGCTCTAAGGGTGGTATTCAGAAACGTTCCTTAAATATTTCTTAACTTAAGTGGTTCCTTAAGTCCGAATTTGTATTCAGAAACCTTCCTTAGCAGAAAGAAATCTTAACTTAAAATAATTCCTAAGTATTTATTAAGTAACGTCATTCTCCCACTTAATTCTATTCCTGAATCCTCCTTAGTAAAGTTTTGTCTTACATTTAAAAAATACTTAAGAAATATTTAAGGTAGCTCGATAGGTACCTTAAGTATTCCTTAGCCGAAACATTAAGGTTAGGTCGATGAAAGTAGAGGTTATTTCGTTATTTGTTTTGAAGATGTTTGAAAATGAGAACGACGCTTTCGATGACTATCGGAGAATTGAGCGATATTATTATGAGAATGATGATTTCGATGAGTTTCTAGAAAGAATTCACCGCCCAGTACGTGCCCGAAGGTATATTAGGGAAACGCCTTTCTTTGAATTGGACGAGTTTGAATTTAAAAAGCGCTATCGATTTATGAAAGAGTGTGTGGTTAATGTTATTCTCTCTTTAATAACACAAATCCCAGAGATACACGATCAACGAGAAATGCCCCTTACTCCTTTAGAATAATTTTGGTAACAACAGAGTTCAGTCAGAGTCTGCAGTTACCACATCCGAACGTTTGCATTCAACAATGCTGCAATTCCTTGCCACCAGCTCCTTAAGCAACGCCTTCTCACTGAGGGTAAAATTAATCCTTCTCTTCTCCATTTCAACGTCCTCTAACTTGAAGCGCACGATTAAAAATGAGTAGAAAAAGGCAGTGGGGCCTTTATACCTACTTACAATTACCCACATCTCTACCCTCTAGAACTGGTACTGTTCTTTTAAATTTACTGAAATGACCATCGCTATCATTTAACTCGTCTTTCCCCTATTCTTGTAAAGTGGTCCTTTATGTGCATTTTTCTCTCGTTAATGTTAGTTGAACACTACCTGTTTCCTAATACTTTTTACTGTTAAATATCTTTATTAAGCGTCATCTGCAACATGTGTGCATATGTTACAATATCATCTTGTGCTACATCTAATGGTCCTAGCATGCTGGTGAGGGGGAAGGCTGCGGCCCTCTTGATTCCTCCGGTGGTGGCTGCCAATTCTGGTTACGGTCACAGGAAACCACAAAAAACCGTGACTCAGCCATGTATGTAGGCCCGTTTCGTCCTGGTGGTCACGGGGCCATCGTCATCTTTGGGGACTGGGATCGGCAGCTGGGCTGCCTTGGGATCCGTTTGACGGTGTAGTGGGTCGTCGGCCTCGCCGCATCGGGTGTTCCTTCTCGAGTTTATCCTGCTAGGGGCTCCTGCTGGGCCCCTGCTCGCTCCCGGGAAGTTTCCTAATACCTTTACCACCTGTCCCTTAAATAACCATATTCCCTTCAATACACGCCCGACGTTTCCATGTTGTTTTCCTGGAATTCCAGGTATACCGTCTCAGGTACACAGTCACAACACTCCTCAATTTTAGGACCTTCAGGACTCAACAAATTAACAATTAACCAAATATCCCAAATGTGAACAATGAAAAATATAGGTTGTAGGTTATGTTTTTGACAGAGTTTGACACGAAACGAAAAAATAGCGACTTAAAAATTTCTCAGCCAAGATTTATTTAAGTGACGTTTCTGAATACAAATCGCTCCTTACCGTTAGGTTAAGAAAAAACTTAACTTAGCTAAGGAACACTTAAGAAATATTTAAGTGCCGTTTCTGAATACCACCCTAACTCTCTCAAAGTATTAAGGCCCTAGCGTAAGACAAATAACTCACCAATTACGCCTCTCGCGTACAACACTGTCAAGATTGGTGCCCTCGATCGACAACTCTGAACTCCAAAGTGATTACGACCCTCGCGTAAACTGTAACCTCCAAAATCTCCTCTCTCGCTCAACAACTCTCACTCTTGAGCGAGTAGGTACGACTCGTTTAGCAACTCTAGACCTCTCCAGATACGACTATTTCGTAATAACTCTTTGCTCCTCGCTTCGTCCTCGCGAATGAAACTCTGACCTTCTTCACGGCCTCAGACCTTAGAAACAACTCCTAACTCGTGATTTCGCCCTAGCGAATCCAACTCTACTAATCCTCACGGTCCCCGACCTAAAAATAACTCTTACATAGTTATGACACAGAAACATTATGCGAGCTATTCTGCCAACCCTTTTCGGTCGGAAAAGTGTTCTGCCAAGTAATTTTCCAGTAAAAAAATCTTGAAAATTCGACCAATTCGCACAAGCTTCAAATTTTGCACACGGGTTTGTAATTACACAGGAAGCTTATGCGAACTATTCTGCCAGCTTTAAACGGTGCGAAAAATGTTCTGCCAAGCATTCAAGGAAATCCATAAAATGAGTAGAATAATCGAGCAAAATCCACACTATAAATATATAACCGAGCAACTCATAGTTGGTTTACAGTAAACTATACCTCGTGGATACTGTTTTCGAGCAGGAATTCTGAGATCTGCGTGAGAAAATGGATGCGGGAACATATATAAAGTCTAAATAAATTCAATGTTAACTGTTAGGTCTAATTATTAGTGTTAAATAAATTAGTTAAGTACACATGTATAGTATATATATATATATATATATATATATATATATATATATATAAACTTAAAACTTTTGAAGATAGCCCCGATAGCAGTCCCGATATTTTCAAAAGTTTTAAGTTTTTAGACTGTCAGCCAATTTTTGCTATATATATACTATATATAGTATAAGTGCAATTTACAAATGTATCCATTTGCTTGATTCAAAAACGTAATAATACTTATTAAATACGATAAATATTCGTAAGTTACATTTTCAAAAAATGTGCGGCTGCTCACATTAATTTGTAAAAAAATATGATAGGTATGCGGAGTGCTTAATATTCTTTTAATTTTGTCATATCCCATAAAAATTTCATACAACATATCTTTAAATCTGCATTTTCAACAAATTCGTTTAATATGTTGTTAATTCGTGGATCTTGTGATTTTCCTTATTCTACGAAATCCTTTGCTTATTACTGGAAAGCCACTCTCATGGCCTCTTTTAATTTTCATTAATTCATTAGGTCGCGCTTTCAGGGTCTGGTGGGTAAACATTAAAGGTATCGTTTGCTCTAACCAAGGGTTGCAGTTCCCTGTCCGCATCACCCTCAGTCCGTTCCACCCACGTCCACTCCGACCACGCAATCAGCTAAAGGCGCACTTGTTTTGGCAACGGCTACATGGGCGTATGAACATTTAATTTCCAAGTAATTATTTCCCAATTTTTTTAATGTAGTGTTTGTTAAAACATAATACCATTGGAGGTGTCCGGTTTTTTCTGACCTATGTGTTTTTTCCCATGAATCAATAGAGGGGAACGTGGTGTATCCAACGAGAGCATTTTGACGGCATGAAATTGAAAGGGCGCTTCAAATTTTGAATTTGAAAACGTGATGACTCATCCGGTTATTTCCCTAGAAAATTTGTTTTTATATATGAGCTGGCAATGCTGCACAATATGACGGAACAATCTATGCGCTTGCAACTTGCAAGGTGGGTAAAATGTAAATACAAACATAACCTAACTTTGTTATTTGTTTTGGTGAAATTCGTTCCCTATTTTTGCATTCATCGTATATTTCCTGGCGACAGTAATATCTGCACTTTTAGATGCACATTTACTTCGGTTTTCAACGAGAAGGTAATAATTATGTTAGTTAAAATAAATCACATCAGTAGTAATGATTACTCCTCTGATATTGTGTAGATCATGGAAGTTAGCTACGTAAAGGCTGATTCTAGCAAGCTGCCTATGGTGGAGTTTGGAATGATCCACGGCTTTTATGTGGCTAATTCACATAAATCCACTCTACACCACACATTTGACGAAAAAACAATGAGGTTATGCTTTGTATCACCTACTCGCACGTTCTTAAAACATAAAACTTCAGAATTCTAACGGTCTTTTAGGTTTGTTTGAGATCGTAGGAAAACCGTTTAACAACAGGTATTTCAAGTCGGCCTTCTCTCCTATCGCCTTTACGTTCTTACGATAATTGATAAGTTAAATTTGACCAACTGCGTCCGCTGGGTCGATACAAACTTTTATTACCCCAGTGTGCACTGTTGCCAATACACGAAAATATTCAAAATATAACCGGGTGAGTCATCACGTTTTCAAATTCGAAATTTGAAGCGCCCTTCCAATTTCATGGTGTCAAAATAGTCTTGATGGATACACCACGTTCCCCGCTATCGATTTACATGAAAAAAGCATAATAGGTCACAAAAAACCGGACACCCCCATTGGCGCATTGCTTCTAATGCGCGTAATTGTATCAGAAGATGGATCGGACACGATCCCTTCTCTGCCTGCATAAGATCCTACAAATAATTTTTCGCGCCATCTAAACATCTCTGATGGAAAACATTGCAATAAAATTCACTATTTCGAAAAATTGTGTAATGTTTAAGCTTCATTTTATCCACTCGATGCATGTGAAAAGCGAGGAGTGCTTTAATAGAACTCGTTGGTTTTTCTTACTATTTTTGCCGTGGGGTCCCCTTTTTGTTTTTTGTAGGTGTTTGGATCCAGCAAATTCGTCATCTTTTCTATGTAGGCTTCTGTGTTCATGATGACCGTTGCATTACCTTTGTCTGCGGCTGTTTTTATTGTGTTTTTTGTCTTCTTCTAACATGGAGAAGAAGAACTACAAAAATTTCTGCGACATTTGAACATCATAAACCCAAAAATCCAGTTCACGATGGAAGAAGACAATTGTATTGCCTTCTTGGACGTTCTCGTCATTAAACAGAAAAATGGAACATTAGAGCACACAGTATATAGAAAACCAACACATACGGACAGATACCTACACAAGAACTCCAACCACCATCCTAGCCAAAAAAGGGGAATGATTAAAACCTTAGCTGCTAGAGCCACACGCATCTGCCAAGGGGAATATCTTCAGGAGGAGAACAAACACTTAAAAAAGGTGTTACAGAGAAATGGATATTCAAAACAAGACATAGGGCCCTACGAAAAAGCGAAAAAACTACGGGAGGCAGAGAAATGGAACAACGAGGAGTGGTATACCTACCTTACATAAAAACATCACGGATAGACTAGGGAAAGAGATGACGAAGAAAGGAGTAAAACCGATATTTCGCCCCACCCGAGGAATACAGGAGAGTCTAAGGGGCCCCAAGGACAAGAGGAACCATTTGTCAACACCAGGGGTATACAGAATACCATGCAAATGCGGAAAAGTCTTCATTGGCACCACAAAACGATCCACCAACACAAGGATAAAAGAACACAAGAGGAACTGCTGCCTAGGACAAACAGAAAAATCTGCGGTAGCAGAACACACTTTAATGGAGCCTGGAGACCATCAAATCCTGTTTGAGGACACACAGATTTTGGCCAACACTCAACATTTCCACACACGACTACAGAGAGTGCAATTGAAATTTTCAAACACAAGAACTATTTTAACCGGAAAGAAGAAACTTTAAAGATATACAGTACCTGGATTCCCATACTTAACAGAACGAAAATTAAACCATTAAACAGGGAAACGTTCAAAGAAGGGACAGGTATACGAGGGACCGGACAAACGGACATCTTAACAGATAATCATGGGAGCACAAAAACAAACGCAGCAGGTTTAGGAATGTCAAGTGTCACGAAGTGTCACGTCGAAGATTTAGTCGAGGGTAAATTTCGAAGCAGTTGAACGCTTAGAAGACTACCACATCGCCTCTGAAGATGTTTGCCGCAGAAGCAGACGAAACGTCAGGTTACTTAAACCTTTCTGGACCACGGCCAAATAGCCCGGAAAAACGCATTTGCACAAAACCTATCATGTTTCACATTGTTCTATGTTAAAAAAAACGCTTGTCGCGAAATGCCTCTCTAATATAAAATTTACCGATTTCTTACCCGACTATGGGCCACCGACAAACACAACATATCGCTCGGTACATCGTAACTCCGTCGTTCCACGCAAGGATCTCCACTTGCCGAATGATTTTGAATGCACTTTTCCTTAATTGAAATACTCCCTTATTATTATGTACTATTTCGTTTTGAGAATTGAAATATACCTGTTTTACATCACTAAGATTTTCGCTATGTCAAATAAAATTTTGAAAACCCTTCCTAAAGGGTATACTTTAACCAGTAGCAATTGAAACACACTACAAAATCTGAATTTACCGAGGACATTCGAAAAGAGCCCGTTATCTCTATACAAAACCATGGGCCTTTTTTTTTGCTTATTCAGAAACGGAGAAACGCACTGGTATATTTTAAAATGCAGGTGTACGTATTCGTGCAGTCGCCCAAGTGAAATCGTATATGTGAATGTATGGTTATCTACAGATAAAGAATTAAAGGGTCCATTGGGTCGTAATTTTTTTTTACCACAGCGGCACTTCGTTTGTGTCTTCTTCTTCTTCTTCTTTTATGGAGCAGGTGTTCTTCTTCTTCGGCACTTATACTCGAGAAAGCAGTGGTGTGTGTATGTGTGTGCCATTTATTTATATACTATTTGAAAGTGAATTCATTGTTAGAGTTATTATCCGTAATGATACGCTCATGGACGACGGGGCGGCACCACTTAAAATGCCATTAAGTGTTTTTGTTGCCGTTTCAGTTGGGATTGGACAAAGTATACTTGGGTCTGTTTTTTTTAAGTTTGCAAAAAAATGCATAGGCAAGCGAAATTCTAGGACAAATTCTTAATATTTCACCGAAAACCGCATCCGTTTCTATTCATTTTTAAATAAGTTACACCAATAATGCGATTTTCATGTGTGAAGAGGCCTCTTACGCATCTTGAAAATCGCCGTTTCCGAAATTTGACCGAAAATATGATCGACGCGCCTATAAAACGAATCGTAAAGCGCGTTAATAGATCAAATGTAATTAATTAAGGCCGCGAAGATGAGAGGGACAAAATGATAACGTAACAATATGATTGAAAAAAGTTTTATTTCATGCGCAACTAGACGAGAAACCTAATACATTCAGGTAGTTATTTTGCTTCTTGCTTTAATACCCTCGTCTCGGTTTTCTATTTAGGATAATTAAGGTAATGCAAATGATATAAATTAATATTCCAAGAGAACATCTTTGCAACTGATATTTGTAATTGATGCATACACTATGTAATGTATGTATGCTCTTATGTCAAAACAGGGTTTTGCACTATCGACTAGGACTAGAGCGTTTGGAAGCACTGTCATAAATCATTCAATCTAATGCGTCACCTTTGAGATTTAGATTGAGAGATTCATCAGAGATTGGGATTGTTAAAAAGTATGTTCTATCAGCTAATAAACATGGCATCTTATCATTTAAGGTTTCTGGATTCATATATCTTTAAAAAATAATGGATACAGAACTTTTAATGAATTCAAAGCACGCAGTTGGCAGTTATTTGTTATTTCTCTTAAGGGAAAACTCTCTTGATTCGACAGTGTGTGTTTATTGAAATAACTCATGTTATAACTACAACTCTTGGTTTAAGTAGCCGATTTAAGTAACTAATAACTAACTGCATTAACTCGGCTATGTCCTGAATTAAAACTAAAAACAAAATAAGAAATTTCCAAGTTTGAAAAAGGCAAACCTACGATGGAGAATGTTATTAGTTTAATTGTATTATTGGCGAGCTTTCTAGCATTAATATTATTATTTTATTTTAAATAAATTGTCAGAGACTCATTCAATTCGCAGTATTCTATACACATAATTCTAGACGCAGAGTCTAGATTTATTTATTTTGTATTAATATTTTACAACTTAGTTATGCAAAGATTGCTCCCATTATTTACTTCTAGGTTAAACTGCGTACGAGAAACATAGTGTAGCAAAGTTTTACCGACACAATACAAAAATAATTTTCGTTATTTTTGTTTGAAAACGACGGCTATTCGGCTGTTTTCCTTAACCAGTATTCTTTGTAAAAGTGACGAACACTGGAGTATTAGACAAAGAATATTATGACTGAAGAATTTGAAACAGTAGTACAGAAAATCTATTTCAATTTAATTTCAAAATTCAAAAAATCAATTCAATTACTATTTACCATTCTACAAATTCAATGGCGTCTATTAAACACAACCGACATACCGTTCTTTAAAGAAACCCTCATTTTCTCCTCTGCATTCTCCCTTGTCTCGCAGCAAACCACAATACAATACCACAAAAAGCACCTCGTGACGCTCTTCGGTGATTTTCCGAATAATTTCCCCGTCCCATTTCCCATAAATTTTCCAGATTGTCCAGCGGTGCCAATCATATCTACTTCAACTTCACGTCGCTGCAACTAACTTTAACCTTCGGTGTGAAATTAGGCGCAGTGACGCTCCAATCACTGGCCGTGATTTAATAGGCGAGTGTCATTATTACGATCATATCAGATTTACATATTTAAACGAAGAAAATATGCTAATTACGTAATGTGCTACTTTTTCTGGAAAATGTCCTGTGGATCTTATTACACATACAATATTAAGTATCATTGGTGTATGGGTTTCGAAGATTCTAGTTTCCGTTGGTTACATGTAACATGCGAACACGCCATGTTCCCGCAACACTAGAATTTATCTGAAAGTTATGTAATGTACCGAAAAATTTATTTAAAATTACCATCGAACTCCCAAATGAACGTACAATTCGATATAAATTTTTTTAGAACACTTACAGCTACATAAACATAACATTACTAGACAAGAAAAAATACCAATACAAATCCTTAAAAGTGATAATTCCATATAACATGCTACCAGCAATTATCAGCTTATTATCATAGGCGCTCGAGAGTTATCAATTTGCTAAGATGTTGAATTGCTGAAGATGACGGCTGAAATATCCGTCGAAAAATCCACAACGAGGAATATGCAGGAATAAAATAGTTTCTTCAAATTACAGTTTAAGAAAGTAAATACGATATGTTAGCTCTGTTATGTTATTATGAGAATATATTTAATAATTGATCATATATTATAGTTCCGTTTATTTCTACTAGTTCAAAAAATGCGAAATTTTCGATCTGCAAACAAAAATGAATCCATTTACGGTATTTTTGCTGGCATTCAAACACACTTTGCATTCCATTCTACATCATTTGAAGGTTCTGACGAAAAGTCGATTCGAACGAAATCGAGCCAACTCATATGGCGATATCATTTTTTCCAATTCCACAAGCTTAACCTTCGTCAACGTTATTGGAACATGGAGAATGTATGATATGAGAAATAAAACTGGGTTGCTTTTGAGAATCCCTAAGGGGATGAACTTGTTTCTTACGTGGACTCCATAAACTGGTTAGGCACATTACTTACACTTGGTAGTTATTTATTGAATATATAGCAAATGCACACTCGAATAGATTAGTTTTCAGTTATTAATGTGGGGCCTAATTTAATAATTCAGTTTAGTTCGAAGCTAAATTAAGCTATTGCCGGTTATGTTCCATTTTTTAATAGCTTGAAATTTGATTTTATTCGTTTTTATCTCATATCTCATGAATTGATGTTATATTATGACACAAAGAGTTCAGAGGACTTTTGCTTCACTCAGAGATATCAGTTATAAGAGAAAAATATTGAATAAACATTATTATTATTGGAATTTCAACAGAAGTGCATATATCCGTGACGTTTGGAAACAACATTATATTAAGTTATTTTAGGGCAATCGTGTATCTTCTGTGTCACCCCCATTCTGCCCAAGTTCTGTTATAATACATAAAGAGAATATTTCCACCCTACTCTAATTATGCTATCCTTTAATAGCCAATAATCGATAGCAGCACCTCTACCTCCACTAGCAGGTCCCACCCATTTCCCACTTTCATCCGCCCTAAACAAACGTAGGTACAATATGAGTATAATATGCTATTCGCAATTACACCAAGCATTAGAGCATTTTTTCGTGACAAAATTCTAAGGAGGTAGCGACTTGTGCCATCTTTTAGGGAATTTAATGACGATTCTTATTTTCAAGTTTTCAACATCAGATTTAACAGACAACTATTTTTTTATTAACAATTTAACAAAAAGGACGTGTTTTTCTTTTTCGTTTTTCTTTAATAGCAACGAGCTTATTGAAATAATGGCAACGGTGTCAACAGAAAATTTGTAGGTAGTAAAAAGACGAAGAGAATGAGGTGAAAATCAACCGGATCGGATAATTAGAAAAGGAGAAAATTTGGAAAAATCAAAATAATTTTTAAGTTTTTAAAAATCCATAACTCCGCGAGTTTTCATCCTGGCGAAAAATGCTTCCGAACTTAGGTGGCTATCAAAATGAAGTTAATATGTGCACAAACTCGGCGTTGTTCCATTAACAGTTTATGCAAAATCACCGGTTAAATATTCGGGAGGCATTTTTTTCCAGAAGGCTAGATGCTCGGTGGGTAGTGCAATTCCAATTTCTGAAAAAGATTCGGAAAGAAGAGATTGCACACTACAAGGCCTCTATTTCAGTTTTTTGATAAAATTATGTGAAATGGGTGTAAAATGCCCTCAAACATGGCATGAGTCGGCCGAGCGCCCGAAATTAGCGGAGAAGTGAGGGCATCGCTGTCGGCGAGGGAAAGCGTATATCGTTTCTATTACCGTAGCTACTATTATAAAACTCTAACCAGTATCTAACCAGTGTTACTTTAACCAGTAGCAACTGGAACACTCAATAAAACCTGAATTTACCGAGGACATTCGAAAAGAGCCCGTTGTCTCTATACAAAACCATGGGACTTATTCTTCTTGCTTATTCAGAAACGCCCCGGTATTTTTAAAATGCAGGTGTTCAGTTGCCCAAGTGAAATCATATATGTGAATGTATGGATATGTACAGTTAAAGAACTAGAGGGTCCATTGGACGGCAATTTTTTTTTACGACTGCGGCACTTCGTTTGTATCTTCTTCTTCTTTTAAGGTGCAGGTGTACAGTCGATCAGTGAAATCGTGTACGAGAAAGTACGCGAGACTCTACGGATACTGGATGGTCCACTGGACCATAACACAGCGGCCCCGTGTGCTTTCCTTGTGATGTCTTCTTCGGCACTTATACTCGAGAAAGCAGTGGTGTGTGAATGTGTGTGCCATTTGTTTGTGCGATTTAGAAGTGAATTCATTGTTAAAGTAATTATCCGTAATGATACGCCCATGGACGACCGGGCGGCATGGCTTTTCACCACTTAAAAATCCATTAAGTGTTTTTTTTGCCGTTCCAACTCTGACTGGACAAAGTATATACTATATACGCTTCCCCTCGCGGCAGCGAGCCCTCACTTCTCCGCTAATTTCGGGCGCTCGGCCGACTCATGCCATGTTTGAGGGCATTTTACACCCATTTCACATAATTTTATCAAAAAACTGGAATAGAGGCCTTATAGTGTGCGATCTCTTCTTTCCGAATCTTTTTCAGAAATTGGAATTTCACTACCCACCGAGCATCCAGCCTTCTCGAAAAAATGCCTCCCGAATATTCAACCGGTGATTTTGCATAAACTGTTAATGGAACAACGCCGAGTTTGTGCACATATTAACTTCATTTTGATAGCCACTTAAGTTCGGAAGCATTTTTCGCCAGCATGAAAACTCGCGGAGTTATGGATTTTTAAAAAATTGAAAATTATTTTGAGTTTTCCAAATTTTCTCCTTTTCTAATTATCCGATCGGGTTGATTTTCGCCTCATTCTCTTCGTCTTTTTACTATCTACAAATTGTCTGTTGACACCGTTGTCATTACTTCAATACGCTCGTTGCTATTAAAGAAAAACGAAAAAAAAAACCACAGTTTTTTTTTTGTTAAATTGTTGATAAATAACTAGTTGTCGGTTAAATGTGATGTTGAAAACTTAAAAATAAAATCCTTATCAAATTCCTTAATGCCCGTTTGCACCAATTCTACTTAAATCAGTACATAGCAAAGTGATACTTAATGTTTAAACCCAGCATAAAATTGTGTGACTTGCACCAGTTGCCCTTAAAAAATACTTAGCTAAGGTACGGTGGAAGGTTGGTAGCACTTGGAATTATCATGATTCGTGATTAAATTGTCAAGTGACAACTAGTCAAGTCGTGGTTTTGTGGTTATGTTTGTTAGTTGTTGTTTTGTGAGTGTTGGTTACTGCAACCTCAAAATTAAGCGAGAATAAAGAATGAGAAGAGTCAATTACACTATCCAATAAAAGAATCTGAATCTGGTCAACTAATGCCAACTAAACAATCAAGAAATATTTATTTTACATATTCTATAAGATACTTACAAATCACAAGGATATTCTAAATGTTCCTCAATTTCTTCCAACAACAAAAGTGTGGTTGCTTTCGAAATTCGAAACCTTTTATAATAGGTAACATCATCCAATGAATAAAAATATTCTTCTCTGATGTAGATTCTACGTGGTATTTTAAATTCTATTAAATTAACTGCATTCAAAAATATCTTTATCACCTTCAAATATTTGCAACATTTCTTTGCATCTCAAAATAAACAGCACAAAACCGTCAAAACCCTTCATACACAACAAGGTTAGGTCAGAGTTAAACCGAGAATATTCTTGGCTTAGTTAAACCTCATACTAAGGTGAGGTTAATATTGAAATGTCACCATGTGCAAACCATTTTTTGAATTAAAGTGTTACTTAGGGTTAAGTGTAACTGGTGCAAACGGGCATAAGAGATGGCACAAGTAGCTAACTTCTTAGAATTTTTTCACAATCGGGTATGTTTTTGAGCTCTAATGCTTGGTGTATAAAGCCGAAATCGCCCACTGCCCTAAATTCTTATCCACAAAGTGTTATGGGTGTAGTAGTTTACCCACGATGCGAATGGAAATGTTTTTTCCGAACAGTGGGTAGAATTAATTAACCAGAACACGGTGTGCGTAAACTACTACACCCATAACACGTTGTGGGCAAAAATTTCGGGCAGTGGGCGATTTCGGCTATTTGCAAATAACATATACACATCCATTCCCCTTTTAACTAAGTTTTTCTTACACACACACACACACAGACCCTCACGCACGCACGCACGCACGCACCATTTATTGTAAATTTTCCCCTTGTATGCATTTAACACCCAAGGATAGGCAATCAACCATTGACATCAGCACAGTTTAGATTAACGCTAAGGTTGCAGTTATTTGAAAGCAGGTAATATTAGGTTATTGGACCTTACATCCGCCTGCTCCAAATTGGTGAGACGCAGTTATTTGTATTGAGTTGATTGTGAATGACGATCAAAGCTGGGAATATTCTATAAAGTACCTTCAATGTGATAATACGACGTTGTGCTGTTAAGTACCAACGTCTGACCCTTTCACTACTACGGTGCATCAAAATACACAAGGTTATATGCTGTGAATGGGTAACGAGAAATCGAACAAGGTTCAAAGTTGTTCCAACCTGCCTACTCATCCAGAATTTACAACGCGGGAAATGAAATCACTACAAATCAATCTAGACGGCCCAGTCTGCACCAGTCTGTGTGTGACAAAATTATCGAAGTGAACAATATAAAATGTCTGCAACTCGTGTACATGGGTGGAGCTACGTTAAATCGGTCAGCTCTTTGGGTACACGGAGGTAAATCCATCAAATAGTACACCACACCTAGTGAAGCGTCGAACAGGTAGATAGTGCCCTGTGAGGTATATCCTAGGTCAACTCGCATCTGAAAGGCTCAAAGACTACGTCACTTACAACGCCCAGGTCCAGATACTCTCCCACAAGTGCCAGATGAGCCAATTCCTGATTCCATCTTTACAGTTCGGTAATTGCTAGGCTTGATCGACTGTCGACGCAATTAGGACTGACATGGGCACCACGAGCAAGACCACCGAAAGCACGAAATTGAGGGGTGGCACAAAATTACTGCGCCATCGTTGCTCTGGATATGAAAAACGCATTCAACTCGGCCTGCTAAACTAATAACATTTAAACACTTGGCATTGGCGTTCCAGTGTATCTGCAGAGGATCATCAGCAGTCACCTTCACAACTCAGTGCTGGGGTTTACTACTGTACTACTTACTACCGCTGTTGGGACTAATCTCATAAAACTTTACGGACGACACAGTTCTGCGCCTCCATGTTTCTGTGAGCGTAAAGAGTGTTGGTTTCGCCGATGACAATTCCTCGGTCATTGCAGTGAAACACCTGGAAGAGATCATACGGACAGCAAACATTACAATCTTCACAATCTGTGAGGCCCTGAGAGCTGAATGTCAGGAGATCGCGAATCACAAAACGAAGATGGTATTTGTAATGATCAGGAAGCAAAAATGATTAACGACTACCAACTCTCAGAGTGCTCCTGTAACATCACAACGGTTCCGCCTCTACGCTATTTAGGCGTCCAGGGAGACTCCAGATTGAAGTTTAAAGAATACTTTGGTATAATCGGGAAAAATGGTATAATCGTGTGTGGTGGTAGTCCTATCCAAAATAATACCCGACAACTGTGGACCACTGAGCAGTCAACGCAAACTATTTGTGAGCGTTAACGGCTTACAGGCCAGACATGACATGTTTTGTGTCGCCATCGAAAGTGTGCCGCCGGTGACTTTCGCTGTAGACTACCGTGCGATCTAGATCTAGAAGCTGACGAGAGTGTTCCTGTGCATTCGCAATGACAGCACGTAAACGCAAAAGCGAAGCGAAGGGGAAGTAGAATTCCGAGTTATCTTCGACCGACACGAACCACGAGACCTCGCCACAGTTATAATTAGATAGTTAAAATTGTTTAGTCTTAAGTGAAAATAAATCAGTTTAGGAGAAGCAGTAATCATTGAACACACCAGAAAAACGGTACATTAGAACAACATATTACTTTCAAAAATGAAGCTCCCTATGTTTTTACTGGAGTTTTATCTTATTAGTTGGTATTCAAGGGTGATACAATAGGACCTTGAGAGTTGCCTTCGATTGCCATTTTCTTACCCTGTTGCTTGTTAAAACTCAATTGGATCTCGAACGGAAATGGCAAGCCTCGACCTCCTCCGATTTTTAATGAAATTGGGACGTGGAGGAAAAACGGGGTAATTTAATGAGGGCGCCAGAATTATCCCCCGAAATGATTCGTCGGATTGATGCAGAATTTTAAAATTCATTTATTTAACTTAGTTCAGTCCACCAGTTTATTCGATATTAAAACGATTCTGATATCTTAAAAATCTGTTTCATTTACCTCCAAATTAAATTATTTTATTTTGACTTCTGACGTGTTCTGGGTTATATAAATTCACAGTTATGGAATATATGATTTGATTGGAACATATGATTTATGCTGAAAGGTGTATTGATGAGTGGGTATTGCCAAAATGTCTTTAAACAATGAGATACGCTAATAAGCATAAAACAAATTCTTTCATCCCCACGTGTTCAATACAGGTCGATTGTGTAGGTTCATAGCTCTATTCAGAATAAAAAACATTTTGTACAAGCATCAATTAGAAATAGGTGCTCGCTCATATACAAATGTATAATAATAATACTATTTAAATAATTAAGAATGCGTAATAATTACGCTATCAATGTGCGAAGCAATTTGCGCTATTTAATTGGTCATAACGATTGGAATGTAGTTATTTCCGGCGTTGGGGTTTGGAAACGTATGTCGGACTAAGGCGATTACTAGTAACCGTTGATTTCGAAACTGGTCGGTCGGATCTCCATGAGAACCGTGATTAAATTGGTAAAATGAGAGACGGTTTTGTCCATCATTGGTGAATTATATCCCTATCAGAGAAGTTGTTGGCAGCGCGGGGAATTTTAAGATTGGTATCACTAAAGCCGTGCGGAGAAAAGGAGAGATGGATGAAAAGAAAGTGTATCTTGTGTGTTTTCTTAAATATTATATTAACATGTTCTTCAATTATTTATTTTTTAACTTTATGTAATAAAAGGTTGGAGCATTTATATATATATATATATATATATATATATATATATATATATATATATATATATATATATATATATATCTATATGGTACAACTGTGCGTCCGCCCATGTTAAATCTTAGGTTCACGCTGCGTCCAGTGTCACTGAGCGTCCGGATATACGGACGCTCAGTAACCCTACCCTAAAAATTTGTCTTTGTGATCTCTAGGATGGTTAGAGTACCTTGGCGCAAAAAAAAGCAGGAGGTGCTCTGACACCTAACAATGATCCCTGTATATAATCGTAGTTCAGGCTTTCACCAAGCGTAGCGTTGTCGGCGTCGAATTATATACGTGTATTTAAATGTTATATGGCGTAGGCTTACCAAGCTTCCGAATTCCGAATATATAAATCGTTATGGTGGATCACTTAGCGTCCGATTGTATACTGCGAATAGTGAAACGGTTCACTCAGCGTCATCTATTATTAGCACATTTATTCATATTTAGGTAGATTTAAACCGCCACTCTGCATCCTATGAAATATGTTTAATGAGTGGCTATTTACTGAGAATGAGACTTTCGGGTTGGGAGCAGACTACTGATAAGTCGCGGAAAACGATCATTTTTCTGTTTTGTTGGTTAAACGGGTTATCGTATAATCAATGCCAGTTAATAATGATGTAACCCAATAATGCCCCTTAACTACTTCATTTTCTACAGATTGACAGTACTCAAATTAAAATTTGTCCTGTATAACAATTTACTTTAAAATTTTCGGGTTTTAAGTCGCGATTTAAAAAAAAATTCAAATTCAATAAATAAGCAATAATTTAGTGAAAATTTAATTTTTGGAATCTTTCCTTTGTGCGGATAAACTTTTAATTGATACTGAATAAATCTTGATGTCGAATACTAATTAAAGTCTCGTAGGTTCGTAGTTGAGAATTTTATTTGTTTTCAAATAATTAACAATTACGTAGCAAATAGATTTGATATAATTTGAAATTCATTGCGTTAATTAATAAAGGAATCTTTTTGTAAAAAACGCGCGGATTTATTAATGAATGGTAGTTTTACAGGTGATTAGACACCTTGAATTTTTTTTAAATTTTTAGAGTTTGTGCATTTTTTGTTACTAGTACTAACGATCAAAACTCGATCACAAAAAACATTTTTCGCAGTTGAAGAGATTCCTTACAAATTTCTTTCTTCCATTTTTCCCAAGAACCTTTCCCTCGAAGATATTAGTAAGATATTAAAGATGAATTATCGATAGTTCCCGATATTTGCCCCTTTAGAACAAGGAAATAAGATTTTCCCGCTTTTCCCGCCCGAAAAACCCGCTGAGTCCATCCAAGATTTTTTTGTGTTAATTTAGTTATTGCTGATAAATGGCAAAAAACAGTGATTTTTTACTTCATTTTAATCCTACGTGAAATTGATGCATTTCATTAAAAACCATTAAAGGCAATCTTGTAAAGCAGGGGTCGGCAACCTGCGGCCCTTTGCAACTTTTTGCGCGGCCCGCCAAAGCACCAATAAAATTTTAGGAAATATCAACAAACATAACACTACCAGGCAAAGGAAAGTTAATCAACTAGCTATTTACAGAAATCAAAAGTTTCCAGCTTAAAATAAAATTGTTTATTTCTCAACTTGAAAACAATAATTATTGTCATTTTCGTACTTTGCAATCGTTTTTAATAAAAAACGACAAACATTGTCATTCGAATATTTTTATTGAGTTACTAAAAGTAATGGATGAAAAGTGCCGGCATCGGTTGCAAGATTTTTATGCAAAAGAAATGCAAATATTAATATTTGAAAATCCTTTAAAATTTGATATTGTAAAAGCACCAGACAATTTACAACTATAGTTAATTGATTTGCAGTGTAACTATGTATATAAAAATAATTTTGATAAAAATATTGCATTTTAGTCAAAATCTACCAGAAAACAAATTTTCCAATTTAAGGAATTTTGCAAAATCAAAGATTTGTATTTTTTCAACCACCTATTTATGCAAATAAACATTTTCAAGAATCAGTGGCGGCGCCAGGGGTGGGCGCAGTTGGGCGAGCGCCCAACCCAAATTGTCCTCGCCCAACCATTCGCCCAATCAGCTAAATTAAGCATTTGAGCAAAAAATATATTTAGAGAAATAAATTATTTCCATGTTAAAACAAACAAAAAACAAAGTTTATTCAACCGTTTATTAGTCGGAAATGATTGAAACCTAGGTAATCGATTTTTAAAAGGATGCACGCCAGCAACGCTGATAAAGGTCCTGTGGCTCTACCTGATTTGGCCCAGCCCCTGGACTGCCTAGAACCTCATTTGCTTAGTTTCCCGAAAACAAGTCCTGTAGCTCCACCTGATTTGGCCCAGTCCCTAGATGAACCTCCAAGGCAACCACCTTTGCTCAGTTTTCCGAAAACAAGGTTTGGTTCTGATCTGCGATCTTTTAAATCAGACTATTACAAAACCTATTCGTGGATTGAATACAGTATTTTAAAAGATGCTGTATTTTATTATCCTTGTAGATTTTTTAACGAAAGTTACAGGGGCATTCAAAAATTTTACTTCTGAAGGATACAAAAATTGGATACGAGCTTCAGAAAGAAAAGCTGGATTCAGATATCATCACAATGGCTATCAACACAAAACTGCTATGGTAGCTTGGCAATCCTATGAAAGTAGTAAAAATCAGCAGTCAGTAGCAGCTCAAATAAGCACTGCGCATACTGAATTGATTCAACAAAATCGAGTGTACATTAAATCTATCATACGTTGTATAATTGATTTGTCTACCCAGGGTCTTGCTCTACGAGGACACGACGAATCCAATACTAGTCAAAATAGAGGCAATTTTTTAGAATTACTAGATCTGATGTCACGTGATAATGCCATCATCGTAAAAAGGCTATTTGAGGGCCCAAAAAATGCTAAGTATACGCATCACTCTATTCAAAATGAGTTGATATATTATCTAGCAGAACTATCTATTAAACATATTAGTAAAGAAGTTAGGGATGCCCGTTATTTTGCCATTATGGCTGACGAAACGACAGACCTAAGTAAAACTGAGCAGTTATCAATAATAGTAAGATATTACTTAAACGGTGTGTTGTACGAGAGGTTTTTGGGATATGAAGCTGCAGACAAATTAGATGCAACGTCATTGTTTCAGTTTATTAGGAAACGTTTAAGTGAGTGCGACATTGATAGTTGTTGCGTGGCACAAACTTATGATGGAGCCAACGTTATGAGTGGCAAGGGTAGGGGGTTATAAACGTTGTTTAAAAAACAAGTTCCACAGTCTTTTTATGTACACTGCTTTAATCATGCCTTAAGTTTGGTAGTAGTAGATGTATAATCTTATGTAATATCTTTTTTTCTGTTGTTGAGAACCTTTGTTTATATTAGTGGATCTTCCGTACATAATACCTTTTTACAAATACAAAAAGAACTACACCCGAAAGATAAACCTATAGAGCTAAAAAGACTTAGTGATACGAGGTGGACATCACACATATCAAGCTGTTTGGCTGTAAAAAAGCACTGCCAGCAAAAAATATCTAGATTATAAAATCTATGCTTATTACCCGAAATATAGCACATGCATTTTTGCTGCCCACACGCCAAATTTTTCTGCCGGGTGTCGCCCAACCGAAAAGAAAAAGCTGACGCCGCCACTGTCAAGAATGAATTCCATAAAGTCAAAATATAGAGCGAGGTTGAAGGACGAAAATTTACAAAACTCTTTGAGGATGTCAGTATCCCAAACACAACCGGACTTAAATGAATTATCAAACAATATTCAAGAACAAAAATCGCATCGAATTTTAATGAATGAGTAAAATGAAATAAACTATTTTCCTTAATATTTTATATATTTTATCTTTACATATTGATACATATATAATTGAAATTGTATTTTATTCTTTTTCCTTTTAATGTTGTAAAATTTTTATTCTCTGACATTATTGTTATTATAGCATGTCAATAAAAAATAACTATTTTCTATACTTATTCATACTCGTATATGATATAAAAGCACTATTCAAGTTACATTTGAATGTGCGACCCGCATAAAAAATTTTATTTTGAAAATGGCCCGCCGTTCGAAAAAGGTTGCCGACCCCTGTTGTAAAGCATAAAAAAAACCTTCAAAATTACCTATGGTACAAGTTTTTTAGTGTATTTGTTGCTCAATTATACAAGGAAAAAGGAAAAAAGACGGAATTTCTAAATTATTTATAAATACTGCAAAAAGGGCTCAACAGCTTTGATTTTTTGTAAAAAGTATGGTATTGTGGTGCTAAAGTTTCCATAAAAAATTCAAAGTGATTCGTCAAATAGGTATTGCAAAAGTGAATTTGTTTATCCCAGACAACTTAATTTTGATATAAATTTCTACGTAAAAGAATAAAGTTAGGGAATTCTGAAGAGTGCTATTTGAACAATAGGAATTGCTCTATCAATGTACTATGTTGAAATTCATTTCATTTCTTAGCTAATAAACAATTAGAATAACTCTTTTGTTTTCAACTCTAGAGAAATAGTTTTCTTTTATCTTAAAAGGTGTTATTTTTATACCTATTATAATTTAAAAAAAAATTGCCCTACGACCAACAGGAACGGAGTTCAGAGACATGTTTGCCCTAAAAGATTAAGTTTTTTTTTATATTTACATTCAAATAAAGTATACTTTTTTCTTATAAAATAATATCTATGTGGTGTGCATCATTTTTAACAACTTCCTAATGTTTAAAAATAAAAAATTTGTTATAAACATTTCAATAATTAAAAAGAAAAAAGAAAAAAGTTACATGTAGAAGTTTATAATAATTTGTGTAAATAATGATTTATTTAATTAAAATATTAGGTTTATTTATACATTTATTATATATCCCTATTGTTCACAAAAAAGTTATCATGAGATACAAAGAAACATTGATTATTATTATATAATAAAATGTTTTGAAAATCTTTAAATGTTTATAACAAATTATTTATTTAAAAATATGTATTAGGGGATTGTTAAAAATGAAACAAACCGTATCGTTAATATTTCATAAGAGCTAAATATACTTTATTTGAATATAAACATGAAAAAACTAAATTTTATTTGCTAACGTGTCTTTTTTCAACTTTATAAATAGATAAACATTTCTTATAATAAATTTTGATTTTTTTTTAAACGGGACTTTACTTTTATGCATTATGCAAATCGAAAAGTTAAGAAAAGGAACAAAAAAATTATAATAAATTGTTTAACAAATTATTATGTTTATTTATTAAATTAACAAACAACAAATTGCTTATTCTTGATATACTCGACAAGCTAATACAAGCTGAGAAATAATCAATTGATGTTAATTAGTTTCGGAGATATAACAACTTCCATCAGTTTGAAGATGCAACTTTACTTCAAATTGAGCATCCACATCACACGCTACTGGCTGGCTTGAAAAAACCTGATTTGAAACCCTACTTGATAATTTTTTTAAATTGCTAGACCGAAAATTTAAAAGTTTATTTTTATACAGAACAAATTGAAATTTGAGTACCGTTAACATATAGAAAATAAAGTAGTTAAGTGGCATTATTAGGTTTCATTATTATTAACTGGCAGTTGCATTGTTTATACGTTAACCCAGTTAACCGATAAAACAGAAAAATGATCGTTTTTCGCGACTTAGCAGTACTCTGCCCCAAACCCGAAAGTCTCATTCACAGTAAATAGTAACCCATTAAACGTATTTTATAGGACGCAGACTGGCAGTTTAAATATATCTAAATATGTATAAATGTGCTAAAAATAGACGACGCTGAGTAAACCCATAGATAGACAAATATATATCAGGACGTCGAGTGACGCATTAAATATAAATAAATATGTATAAATGTGCTAAAAATAGACGACGCTCGGTGAACCTGTCTGTAGTCAAAGACGCAGAGTGACGCCGCCAACGTAACCGTTCATATACACCTTATATACGCCGGACGCCGGGTAAGAACGTTCTTGGTCCGGACGCGGAGTGATACTGCATACAAGTATATATATATATATATAAAATTATATGAATTATATAAATTTATAAAATTAATGTGATGTCAATGATATACTCTTATTTAAATAAGGAGTTCACCCGACTTCGATTATTGGATATGTATGGGAGAGAGGAAGATAGAATTTGAATTAATGGGGTTAGTTCATAATGGCCCTTCTAAACAACTGAAACTAGTATCCCACCAGGTCTAGTATTTCCACGTATATATTTTATATATTCCTAACTCATCGCTTTATCTGGTAAATGAGCATATTTCTGTTGGCTGTATATGCTGTCCAATTCTTCGCGACCTTGAAAAATACGCCACGAATATATATTCAGGACTAAGGAAGAAACGTCAGCATTGCAATGTCAGCATGCAACGTCAGCAATAAATTCTACAAGTTGACTTTTGTTTTTATTAGTACAGCTGAGAATTTTTTATTAGCTATAGATATATTCAGTCATACCATTGAACTTACCTACATGTCTCTGCCAACTTTATAATGGTGACATTATGTGAAAGCAATGTTCAACGAACCGGTTATGTTTGTACCTGGCCTCTTACTGATTCGTAGGAAATGCTTTTGTTTTTGAATCCAAATGACTTCGAATAAATCTGGGATTTGTTCCAATATACTATCAGCACAGACCACAATATTGGTTGGTTTCCTGTATCATAAGATATGAAGTGTGGTTAATATGCTTTGGGTGCATACATCATACGATTATCCTAAAATCATTTGGATTTCAATGCGGTGATTTGAGAACATTGTAATTTTATTTATCACTTATAAGATTTACATGTAAAAACTTGTCAAAAATGTAAATAGACGATTTTAACTGTGGGCTGCGTCGGCAATTTCATTTATTAGATTTCCCTTTTCATATACCGACGAAACTTTTCTCGCTTCATTATTTCACCTTTCGCGGTAGAAAATGTTTAATACCAAAGTTTAATCCCTAAAGAAGTTGTAAGACCACTCGTAATATTCGGAAACGTTAGCGGATTGGTAAAGATAGCGAAAAATGACTTCTATATGCGCTCCGATTCAAGTTTTCGTGTCCTTTCAGCGACAATGCCTCGCTGAAAAAGGTCAATTCTTTGGTAAAAGTCCTACCCTGAAGAAAATCTACGAAAAAAAATTCCTTTTTCCGAGGTACAGATTAAGGCGATGGAGAAAAGCTTAGGGCAGAATTAGAAGGAGCAAGAGAGGGCAATATGACTTTAAGAGATTTTTAATATTGTTGGTTCTTTTCAGTTTAAGATTATGAACCGCTTAGATTTTAGCGTGTTGAATGATTCCACGAATATTACTGATGTACATTAAGAATGCTTTAACAAGTTCGGCTGCGTTTGTTCCATAACGATTAAAAAATAAGATAATATTTGGATAACGAAATATTTTTGGTTTGAAAATAGTGCTTTATTTTTCATTAAATTCTGCCAATGCCTAAATTAAAACAGCGTTCTCATTTACAAGCTCCTACTTCCTTGTTTAATTTTATTCTGCATTAACATCTCTTGGAAAGTTTTATAACCATGAGATATAAAATATAATTGAGCTAAATATTAATAAACACTAATTCAAATTCATTATTGTTTTCATTAACTGACATCATTTCTGTAGTTCTCTCTTTATTTGAAGAAAGTATACGAGTCTTAAACACTTCACTGTTGTTTATTTCAAAAACGCTTGGATGCAGCAACATCTTGTACATCTATGCTATGCGAACTTACATTTTCTTGTAGTTATTTCGTTCTATTTGAAGCGTGCCTGGATTAATACCCAAATGCGATGTCTTATGTAAATTTAATAGTTTTTAAACGAGACGTGAGTACGATCGAATTGGAGAAATCCTAACTTGATGTTATTCTAATTTAGAGCAATTTATTGTGACTTTCCAACACTTCTAAATTTCATGAAACAGAATAATCCGACGGAATAACAAGATAACAACACATTTGCATACACTGTGCTAGCCTGGATTTTGTGTTTAGATTCCAATTCATTGTGAACTTAGTAGTGTCCAAATGTACCCCACCGATTTTCCCCGATCTGAGATATGTTTTAATACTTTAAAATACATTCAAAACATAGTCGTATCTGTTGTACATATCAAGTGCGTTAAATATGGGGTGAAAACCACCTCCGAAGTTTACCCCAGAAAACGAGTTGTCTGGTATTTTCAGAAACTATTTCAAATTTAAGAGAACAGGAGTTATTCTTGAAACAAATCATTTTTACCTTTGAGTAGTGAATTCGCTGGACCAAGATATATCTCTAAGATGCCCATCCTCAGTGCTACTTTGTATACTTTGTCCAGTCAGAGTTGGAACAGCAAAAAAAAAAACACTTAATGGCTTTTTAAGTGGTGAAAAGCCATACGTCCATGGGCGTATCATTACGGATAATAACTCTAACAATGAATCCACTTCCAAATCGCACAAACAAATGACACACACATTCACACACCACTGCTTTCTCGAGTATAAGTTCCGAAGAAGACATCACAAGGAAAGCACACGTGGCCGCTGTGTTATGGTCCAGTGGACCATCCAGTATCCGTAGAGTCTCGCGTACTTCCTCGTACACGATTTCACTTGGACAACTGAACACATGCATTTTAAAAATACCAGGGCGTTTCTGAATAAGCAAAAAGATAAGTCCCATGGTTTTGTATAGAGACAACGGGCTCTTTTCGAATGTCCTTGGTAAATTCAGATTTTATTGAGTCAATTGAGTGTTCCAATTGCTACTGGGTAGAGTATACCTTAAATCCAAAACTGACACAGAGACACAATTCCACAATCTATCTTTAATACATTTTTAAAATAATCTACTTATAGTGCTTATTGTCAGAGTAATGGGACAATAGCTTTTAATGTCGCTTCTATTTGTGGAGAGGTCTTACGAGAGCACACTTAAAGATGTCAGAATGTACACCATTACTAAATATATTGTTAACTAAAGGACATTTAATAAAAAAATTTACTCAAAAATTTTATATTGTAGTCTGAGTCTTTATGTGGTCAGGAACTACTTGTAGGAGGCTTGATTTTTTTGCCTCTTTAATTACACCAGATATCTTTTAGCGTTAAGCGTGCATATTTTCTTTAAAAGATCAAGGTTTGGAATTATACAAAACCTAAAGTGATTTATAGCTGAATGCACTTCTTAGGGCCGTATTTATATTTCTAAACTTAAGATTGACTTGAGTAAGAACGTCTCAAGCATAAGCTTTTGCTTATAATTTGTTTTCTTTTAGTCATCTGTTCGGCAAAACTCGGTTGAGATTGTCACAAGTGGTATGTTTCCATAGTTTATCTCAACCCCTGTCAAATTTTGAAAGATATTTGTCATTGCGCTCATTACGGCTATTCAGTAAAAGAATCATCATAAAAACGGCTAACTATACTGAAACAGAAAAAAAATATTCTGGATTGGTATATGAGTTCTATTAATTAGTTCTGCAACACAAGGAAATCCGTAAATTTGCTTAAAACTAGCAATTAAATTTCGTTGTCCCTCTTCATTAAAAGGAAATTTGACATAATTTGCCGTATTTTCAGCCAATAACACTAATACCCTTTTTACTATCTGTGATACTGTTGCTTGGCTGACACCTTGCAAATCACCATCAACCATCTGTAATTAATACAACTATAATTGTAACTACAATCGTAACGTTATCAGTAGTACCAGTGGAGAAATTGGAAGTCCGCGGTTATTAATTTTTTGAAAACCCTCAATTACCAAAGGAAGTATAATATTAATTACAGTTTGTTTGCTAAAACGATATCGAATTTCAAATTCTCTATCTCCGAAGTACTCCAAAGAGTTATTTCTATTGCATATGTAACGTTTAGGTAAACGTCTTCTTTGATTTTGTTCAATATCTCCTTCAACATTTACTAAATGCTCAAAAAAATCTTCCATTACGTTCCAGGAGGTCTGGTTTACAAATTAAACTTTGTAAAATTTCTTTTGAATAGGAGTGAAATTTTCATGTCAATGTCATTCACTTATATAAGTAAGACTCAAGTCCGGGTTCGAAGTGACTCAAACTTATCCCAGGCGTGAGTTGAACTTGACACTTTATAAGTGACTTTTATAAGTAACTTGACTTTTATAAAACAAAATTTGAGAACTTGAGTCAAACTCAACTTGGGACAAACTCAAGTGGCGACTATAGATACGGCCCTTAGTGTATGGAATTAACACTTCCTTAGTGGCAAAATAAATCTGGTGTTTTTATAGTCTTGACCAGAGTATTTCATACTAAACTGACATAATCACTACTCAAACTGTTTGGCCAATTGTTTCTTTTACAGTAACTATAATAGTAACTCTACAGTCTTCTCTAACTGGTCTACTTTATTGATTTCAAGTTTGATTAGGAGTGATTAGTTAAGAAGCTACTGACAATAAGAGTATTGGTGAAAATTTAATGTTATACTTGACAAAAGTGATCGATATATAATTACGTTGCTCAATTTTATCGTGTGGGTTTATTAATTGTGCATCTATACCAACCCAAAACTACTGAGACAAAACCAAAACTCGTTACTCACGATTGAATTCATGTCCACAATATTGATGCGTATATTATGAAGGAAAATCTCAATCTGCACGCAACAAAATTCATATTCATAAAAATATTATGTTGATGATATATATAAGCATGAGTACAAAATGTGGGAGACTTATAGTAAGCCATGACATCTACTCAGAATGTTTTTATTATGTGACGCTTAAATATTTTTCCATGTCATTCATTGAACTCTGATTGAAGAGATAGCTAAGTACTATACTATGGTGCCCTCGCGCTTATTATTCCTATTATTATTACATAAAAATTATAGGATTTAATGCCAAAATAAAACATATTCTTCACTGTATTAGTCTCCACTTAGATGCAGCAGTATAAAAAACAGACTTTAATAACCTCTTAAGAACCCATGAAAATCATTAAAGTTATTACATGTCGAATGATAACATGTAAGATATTAAGCGAGCAATCACAGTTTTTATATAAGCCACATCAAATAGAGCACTAAAATGTAACTAGGATTCTTACTTAGCTAATCACATAAAAAAGACTACAATGCATGATTGTGAAAAAAATGGAAACCTTACGTTTTTATATATAATATATTTTACTTAATGGTTCAAAACGATAACAGGATAATAACCCCCGAGACAATCAGCTCTCGGACATGTACCCCCGAACTTTTACCACACATACCAAATGCCTCCCGGACATATGATTGTTATCTAATGAGTTCCTACTATTAAAAAATTTGCATTCAGAAAATTTTCATCTTGATGCACTTCAGAATTAAAGAAGGTGGTACTATGCCAGAAGAAAAAAGTTCACAGGTATACTATGTCCAGTCACAATTGGAACACCAAGAAAAACACTTATGGCTTTTTAAGTGGTGCCGCCTGGTCGTCCATGGGCGTATCATTATGGATAATAACTCTAACAATGAAATCACTTTCAAATAGCATAAATAAATGGCACACACATACACACACCGCTGCTTTCTCGAGTATAAGTGCCGAAGAACCGGAAACAGCTGCTCCATAGAAGAAGAAGAAGAAGAAGAAGAAGATACAAATGAAGCGCCGTGTCGTAAAAAAAATTTGCGACCCAATGGACCCTTCATTTCTTTATCTGTAGATATCCATACATTCACATATACGATTTCACTTGGGCGACTGCACGAAAACGAAACACCTTCATTTTAAAATATACCAGTGCGTTTCTGAATAAGCAAAGAAATAAATCCCATGGTTTTGTATAGAGATAACGGGCTCTTTCCGAATGTCCTCGGTAAAATTAGATTTTATTCAGTTTTTCAATTGCTACTGGTTAGAGTATACTTCAAAGTATGTTGTTCCCATGAACTTTTAGATTCCAGCACAAATCCTTAGGGACAGAATATTATAACAACTATGTTAGCACTACTTAATGATCCATTGAAGAAAACATCTGGACTTTATTTAGAATGAAACGTAAGAATACATCTCATTACATTCCAAACGTAAAGACCTACATCAATAAAACTGCTGGATCTGGTCCTGAATTGCCAATCTATTTACTGATTATTATTATTCTGTTTTATCTCAATATCTGGTAAAAATGAATGTAAATTTTAAAAACTAACAATTTATTTTTACATCTCCATAACTCAAGTATACCTGAAGCTACCTAGTCTTGACAATTATAAATGCCGTTAAAAAAAACCTAGAAAAGTGTTTCTCTGAGATTCTCGAAAAAAAATTGGTTTTCTGTAAAGTCGGTTTAAGGGCGATAATTGTACGTGATAACGTCATAAGAAAACTTTGATGAAAAATGGCATACGTTTATGAATTGAATAGAATTATTATCACTAAATTATCACTGATGTCCGGTCCAACTGGTCAATTTAGGCACATTGTTATGACATGTGTGAAGTTGAACATTAATCTTGAACCTTACACGAATTGCTGCGCAAGATAATTGTTTTCACTGAATACTAAACGAAAGCAGTCGACTTTCTACACGATCATTTATATCATTCATCATATTTTTTTAGTCGAAATCGTAACATAACCTTTTATTACTGCACTCTTTGACCGATGCAAGAACAAATATATGAGATTATATAGCTAATCAAACTCTTAGAATGCAATAATTAAATACCTCATTGCAGCAATTGTTATTATAACAGTAATAAGCAATGGTATGCACAGTAAATATTCAGATAACTGTATAAATAATAGTCGGCAATTCCGCTAACGTCCAGCTGTGTTCTGTCGCCGCCGATGGAGTGGAAGGGAGATAGATGCGTCATCTCACTCCCGCATGGCTTACATTGGTTGTGCGGTGACGGTCTCTCTTTCACTCGGACGCTGTTGTGAAAGAGAGATAGATGCGTCGCAAGGCAAACGCTAAGGTCGATCTCTGTATATTGTTCTCGCTCTCGCTCTCGCTCGCACGCATGGGTCTGGCGTAACGTTACAATGTTTTCTGGGACGTGTAGTTAGCCCGCACACCGATTTATAAGACGTATATTACGCCAATATGAACATTATCTTGAGAATGTAATTTGTTATTCAATGAATATTTTTGAATACATACTATCTGAGCCCTTTTTTTGTCAATCGAGCAATTTCAAATCCATTGGGTTTGACTTTCGAAAAATAATGTTTACCAGTACATTTTAGAGAAATACATACGAATAAAAGAAAATTTAAACACATTTTTTCTACCAACCATAAAAATTTAATTAGAGATACGGATGGGTATATAAGTAAACACGTTGGGTTGCATTCTAAGAAATTGTTAGGATAACTTGTAGCCACACCTACTTGAAAATATAGATATGGATGTAAAAATTATTACCCGACAGAAGGTGTTCCATAACACGACTGTATGACATGTACCACCAAAATTTGAGAGAAAACGTTTTGGTGAGCTTGAAGACTGCTCACGAGATCGACTTTTACGTCTACGGCCCCATGAAAGACGTACGGAACACCAGTGACATCTTTCCGAAAAACCAATAATGTAACTATACTCTTGAACCCACCCCGTATAAAAACAAATGACAAGCCATGACAATGTCATTATTGTTTAGAAAAGAAACGTCAGTTACACGTCAACATTCAGAGGTGTCCGATCAGTTCCAATTCGTTCCTGATTTAAAGAGGAAAATGAAACCAGTCGTGAGTCAATCAAGTCAAAACGTGATCAGCAGTGAGGACACGTCCGATACATCAGTGCAAACGGTAATAGCTGCAGCTGTAATAATACATTATCAGAGAGATGACGACGTCCATAGTTTTGTCGATGACGGTAGCTGCTGCAATACCAGAAGTTGCAGCGTGGACTCCCCCACTTGTGACGAGCAAAGCGACCCCGACAATTGGCGCGACGACCTTGACGGATCCCCATGCAAGATATTATTCTCGGTTACTGGCGCCTTTCTTATTGGCATCATCTTGATGGCGCTTGCCATATTGGTCGAGGTCTTCAATGATACGTTTTCCGACTACCAGAGTAAAATGAGAGAGTGGGCTTTAACGGTGATGGCAAAGCTGTTCCAACTGGAGGAGCCAACGTGGTGGGAGAAAATGATGAACTGGTTTTACAATCCTGCTTAAGGCGTTTCGTAATTGTTCTACTTTTAGACACTCACTCAAAATTGTCAGTGTTTTGTATATTATTTGTATCTACAGTTTCTACTTAAATGGGAAAATCATTGTGCTGGTGTCTATTAGCAAGTGTTAACTGACGTGTAACTTTATATTTGTGTAACAATAAAAAATTTGTAGTTGTCTTTCATATTTCTTTAAACTGTTCGAAAATAAAGTGCCGAAAACTTTATTGAAAATACATTCTTATCTTACTCAATACAAGAGGGAACTAACCATTATTTGAAAAATTAATTCAAATAATTAAAATCTACTTTATGAAAATCGCACTCACATTCGACAAAAAGTCGTGTTTAAGTACAAAAAATATATTAAATTGTTTGAGTTTTTGTGTTTTCGTTCAGCTCCTGTGAGACTGTAAGTAAAGTACCTATCTGTCCATAGTCGATATAGCATCATTTTTTTATTTTCTACAAATCACTCTAAGCTAACGTCTTGGGATAATTTTATTGCACACCGCAAGAGTCACATTTGATCCGCCACCCATCATGAAACGACCTCTATGTATTAGTTAATAAATATAGGTTATACTAATTGATCACGGGCTTATCAAGGTTTGTAAAGAAAATATTTACCTGTAATTTTTTTAATAATTAATCCTAAATAATTTAACCAAGTAGTCCAAAGGGAGTTTTACAATCAGTTTACCTAGATGTCAGAGTAGATTCAATTTAAATCTGACTGATTTGAAACAACAACAAATATACGTATAATATATAATTTTATTAATTTATTTAATAAATAACAAATTACACTCTTAAAATAATGTTCATATTAATAAATGTGTAGTTATTAAAATATATTTTAATCTTTATACATATAAAAATGAATTGCTGTTCGTTTGTCTCGCTACAACTCGAGAATGGCTGGACCGATTTTGCTAATTTTGATCTTGAAATATTTGTGGAAGATCAGGGAAGGTTTAAGCGGTGAGAAATATGAATAATAAGTAATGGAAATACTAAAAAA
The DNA here is from genome assembly GCA_946251905.1 of Cryptocephalus moraei. Lineage (NCBI taxonomy): Eukaryota > Metazoa > Arthropoda > Insecta > Coleoptera > Chrysomelidae > Cryptocephalus > Cryptocephalus moraei. Next base: position 13,043,925 of record OX276453.1, on the reverse strand, counting down.
GGTACGTTTTTTAATTTTGGATAAAAATCGCCAAGGCAACCAATCAAACAAATGAAAGTATAGTGTCAGTTGGTTGTCAAGTAAATAAATTAAATGAAAGACGGGGTGTGTATGTCCGTGTATTAAATTTTATATTTCGTAGAGCAGCTTTCGACCTTAAGGTCATCATCAGTACCCTACCTGGATGAGCATAAAGGTGTTAAAATTAAAAGAACATATAAAAATTTAAAAATTTACACGTCCAGGTAGGTGATACATAAGAAGCGAAACATCAAAATAAACTAGATGGTAATAAGAACAAAATGAAGGCACATGTTGATGAAGAAGGAAATTAAAATGGCGACGACAAGAAAGAAGTAGAAACAAGAACGTTGTAAAAACTAAGGGGAGACTGGGTAGGGAACTCCCATGCCCATCACTATCCTAGGCTGTCTCAACCCTTTATACATTAAAAACCTAGTAAAATAACACAACGTCCTGAAGGTAAGCTGGTTAGTGAAGTTAAACGGTACACACTGCAACAAGTGTAATGGTGTGCACTGGTTTGCTACGCCACGTAACGAACAGTCTCATAGGATATTAAAATACATGAAATGTGTGTTGACATATAACCTAACTAAATTGAACCGAGGCAGAAAACAACATATGAAAATGGGTGTTTATGTATTAAATTTATAGGTTGGGGCGGCGGTGGCCGTGTGGTTTAAGGCGCTGGCTTTGAGTCAGGCGGTCACTGTCGTCGTGGGTTCGAATCCCACGTAATCCATGGATGTTGTGTGTGTTGCGGGAAGTGTGTAAAATGTATCCAAAATCCCGTTTTTATTCACGCCGTTACCAGGCCGGATAGGATCGGATATCCTGTAGGAGGGCGGGATTAGGACACACACACCCTGAGTCGGTAGAGCACGGAGTGGGTCAACTGGGGTGAGAACCTTAGGGGGTACAACCGTGCTCGAGGACCGTGCATCGGAGCCCACGTTAAACTGTAGGTCCCGTCCAGATTAGCCTTGCAGCAAAAAGAAGACGTTAACTGCTTTGAACAACAACAACAATTTATAGGTTAGGAAATTTATTTGTAAAGAAGGATATGGAAGTAAATGAGTTAGGAAGAAAGTCTTTTATGTAGGGGTATGTAGTGTCTATCGATTCTGGAAATTTTGTTCGCCAGCATTTGTTCGCTGAGTAATTTGTTCGCCAGGGATTTTGTTCGCCAGGATATTTGTTCGCCCGGAAATTTATTCGCCCGGAAAATTGTTCGCCAGGGAATAGCAGATAGTCCAGATTTTTGAATTTTTACATTTTGGAATGTTGTTAGTATTTCATATAGTCAACATATTATTATGCGAGTATAACAAAATTTTTATTATTTATACATATTTCACAAATGAAACAAATCGTTAACAAGTAGTAGGTAGGTAGTTGCAGGGTGGTAACTACCTACCAGGTATGAGGTATAAGGATAACTCCGAATTAATGTAATCCTTTCTTGGAAAATGTATTCGATACGACCGGTACGTCAAAATTTTCACAAAAACAGAAAATATAAGGACTCTGCAATAAGGCTTCAAAATGTTGTTGCTACTTTCCAATTAAATATAAATGAAATCGATTACTTACGTGCTGTGGCTCATAACATTTCTTATTAAGGCACTTAAGTACTTGTTAATAAAAAAAATTAAAAAAACAAAAATAAACAAAAAATGGAAAAAATAGAACAAAAAAAATTAAAAAAAGTAAAAATGACCAAAAAAAAAAACAAAAAAAACAGCAAAAATAGAACAATTTTGAATTATGATATTTATACTAACCTACCTGCATAACTAACATGTCCTATCATATTTCCTTCCTGGCAAAGGATACTCATACCTTCTCGTGGTCTTTGCTGGACAGTGAAATTGTAATTTCTTATGTAAGATGCGCCAAATTCGACGGCGCATTAAAAGTATCTAGATTAAAAAAAATATATTGAGCATAATCTATTTTTTTTAACTTTTCCGTTATCTAAGTAGTTCTAATTTGCCATTGAGTTTGGCGCACCTTGTATATTAAATCTGACGTCAATAGAAGCCTACAATTTCACTGACTAAATGAGTAAATACTGTATGTGCATATTCGTATTCTCAACAATACACTATTATGTTATTGGCAAATTAGTTACTGGGGAACAAATTGCCCGGCGAACAAATTTCCGGGCGAACAAATATTCTGGCGAACAAAATCTCTGGCGAACAAATTACTCAGTGAACAAATTTGGCGAACAAATGCTGACGAACAAATGCTGGCGAACAAAATTCCGGACACCGTGTCTATCGAGATTAGTTTATTTATTATGGCAAAGATTGTTAATTTTCATTTCATTACAAATGGCAATATCTTCCAGGAAGTCTAATCTATTAAAATTTTTTGAGGTAATATGGTGAATAATGAACGAATTTTTAGTGGGACTGAACTGATGTGAAGTTGTGTTGATATGATCACCGAAAGTGGATGAAGCAGGTTTATTAATGTGTTCCTTTATTCTAGTCAATAAATTGCGACACGTGCGTCCAATGTAGGTAGCGTTACAAGAACCACAAGATAACTTATAGACACCACTTGTTAAAAAAAATGTGGAATTGGGCCTTTGTTATTGACGAGAATGGAAGATAAGGTATGTATAGATTTATTAGTGGTGATAATATTTGGAAAAATTTGGTCAATGGTTGCTGAATTTTTTTTGTTAAAATATGGATCTAAAAAAGAAATAGAAAAATATTTCACATTGTGGGGAGTAACATTTGGATAGGCTTTTTTTAAGCAAATTTAATTTAGGTTTTTGAATTAAAATATCTATTAAGTTCGGGTCATAATTGCTATTGTAATGTATTTGTTTGATTATGTTTCTTTCCTTGTTATAGTTTTCTAATGATAAAGGAATGGAAAGGAGTCTATGAATGTAACACTGGAAGGAAGCCATTTTCTGTGGATATGGATGCTTAGAAGTAGAATCTATTGTAAGATCTGCGTTGTTGGCTTTCTATATATAGAGAATTGAAGGCTATTATTCTGATTGTGAATGAAGATGTCTAAAAAATTTATAATACTATTATTTTCTATTTATAATGTGAAATTAATATTTTACAATTACAGCAATATAAATAATTGAGATCTTCTAAGACTTGGAGAGCTGTGTTACTATTGCCTTTAATTATACACAGCCAATCATCTACATATCTAAACCAATGGAGGATATCATTTCTATTTGTTGATAATAGGAATTTGCATTCTAGAGAATCCATGAGGATTTCAGCTAGAAGAGGAGAAAGGGGATTACCCATTGCTAATCCTTCAGGTTGTTTGTAAAATTTATTAACAAAGGTGAAGAAATCTTGAGAAAGGCAATGATTCAGAAATGTGAGGATTGTAACTATGAAAAATACCTTGGGAACAGTCTACCTACCTGCACATTCGCCTCTCTTTACTTAGCTCACATTTACTGCCTAACTTAGCGCCATATCTGATCATAACCCAACCTACTAATTGATTTTTCTGCAATTTTAATTTTCCACATACCGCTCGGCAACTATTCTCCTCATCTACACCTTCATTCATATTCAAACTCGTTACCAGCATTCAATTTTCAAATCACATCAATAAATCAGGGTGATGCAACGGCAACACTTTCACTCATGTATGATTATCACCACATGTATTAGTAAAATCAAATACAGAATGCTAAAGGAGTTATACTACCAAAATCCGTGTTGCTTCCCGAGTGACTCACCGCCACAACAAGTTGCGAGTGGCACACGCAAAACTCATAAAGTCACATACCTAGTTAGCGCGATTTGCCGCTTTAGCAAATTTCCAACGTAAAGAGAGAGACAGAGAGAAACGTAGTTGTCAAAATTTAAAAATCCGCTTTATAAAACATGGTCGAAACCCCGTAGAATGGCAATATCGAGAAACTTGTTTACACAGTGAACACGTGGTCGGGGCACAGTGTCGGTGCCCGGCGAAATACCCGCTAGTCAGTACACGTGTGATATTCGTTTTTATTTTTCATTAGGCAATATTTCTTCCAGTCATCTGATTTCTGTAATAGCGCTATAATTATTTCAATATTATAGTTGCAAACTAACATTGTTTCATTCCATTAAATGATATAACTTCGATTATTTATATTTCGAAGACAAAATGAAACATGCACGCCCCTGTTTCTACTTTCCCCTCACTTCTTCATCCCGCGGAGGACTAATTGCTTCCAGGAATTTACTCCGAATTGAATCGACACTTGTTTACACACCAAGAGGAACTAATTCAAATAGCTAACAGAATTGTCTTCCTACGGACCGACACCATCCTGCATTTAATAATGTCACAAAACACTTTAATTTTAGAGCTATACGTCATTGAATCGGCTATTGACTGATACTTACCTCTATGTGATAAACCACTTGACGACATATTATATACCTTCAGTAAGTGACCTGTTTATACCATTAAAAAATCGTTTTCAGAAAATTCCCCTCTTGATACACATAGGAATTAAAGAAGTTGGTATTTCAGAAGGAAAAGCTAACAGATACTTTCAAGTATGTTGTTCCCACGAACTTTAAGATCCCAGTGCAAATTTAAGTGTAAGAAGTCCTAAGTGTAGAATATTATAACAACTATGTTACCGCTATTAAATTGTTCACTAAAGGAAACAACATATTGTTGTGAAACAATATTAAACATGAAGCATAAAAACACGTCTATTCCTAACCGAAATGACCTACAACGCTACAACTATACAACTACTGGATCCGGTCCTGAATTGCCAACTCATTTGCTGATGTTTTTCCTCTATTTACGCCAGACGTCAAAATGATGCACACATTGCAGTTCAAATTAAAACAATAAATATTCATTATTACATCCCGACATCTCAAAGTTACATTAAGTTATCTAGTTTTGATAGTAATATACGCCCTTGTGAATATTTAGGATATTTCTCAGAGTATCTCGAAAAATATGTGACACATTTTGAGACACAATTTGTTATTTAATGAATAAATTTAAATAGAGTCCAAACTGTTTTTCGGCAACCGGGCAATTTCAAATACGAGTTTCACTTTCGAAGAAACTGAACTGTCCAAAAGTAGTGTTGACCAGTAAATTTTAGAAAAATTAGCATTGATAAAAAAATTTTTAACTATTTTTCCCCAATCATAACAATATGGTTAGAGATAGGTAAAAACTTTGGGTTTAACTCTGGGGCTCAGGGAGTTCTTAGGATGGCTTGAAGCTACACCTGCTTGAAAATATAGATATGGAGGTAAAAATAAAATATTAACCAACAGAGGGCGTTTAACACCAAAGTGACGTAGCATGTGTTCGATAACGCGACTGTCAGTATGACATGTACCAGTAAAATTGGGATAACACGCTTTTATGCGGTTGAAGTCTTCTCACGACGTCGGCTTTTCCGTCTGATGCCCCACGTTAGAAATTCCAGTGTTATCTTTACTAGAAATATACAGAGTGATCAAGAAATACTGTTTAAGTTGGCAATCCTACCTGGAAGATTTTTTTGCCTAAGGGTTTGCAACGCTAGCCCGGAAATCTCTCAGTCTGCATGACAGCGACAGCTAAATAAACACAAATATCTTAGGTTATGTGAATTCATTTACGATATTTATTTACCATACCAGAAAAAACATCAATATTTAAAGGTACTGCTCAAATTGAGCACCATTATGTTCTAAACATAAATTCATTCTCCGTTTTAGGCTCTCGACGACATTAATTAACATCTGAGGAGAAATATTTGCAACTTCTTTGATAATAGCCCAGATAACACAGGTACATACAATGGACATCCAATGAATATCCGCAATGGATATCGCGGATGTACGTTGGATGTCCGCTATTTCCCAAGGTACGTCCATTGGATATCCACTGGATATCCATTTTCCACAAGGTGTGACATCCAATGGATATCCATCCTGTACAAAATATGGACATATATTGGATTTAAATTGGGCACAAATGGACCAAAACTGGATGTATGAATTTATGTTATGGACCTCTGAAGGACGTATATTGGCGCTCCTTTGATTTAAATTGGACATATTGTGGACATGAATTGGATCAGTTGTGGACGGGAATTGGATCAGATATGGACACGAACTGAATCCATTATGGACATAAACTGGGTCCACAATGGACACAAACTGGAACCATTATGGACATTAACTGGATCCATTATGGACATAAACTGAAACCGTTCTGGACGGAACTGGTCATTTTATAGGTTGTAACTAGATAATTAATGTAATGTAGTGTTTTATGATGAGTCGTTTTTCCATATAGTTAAAGTTGTTCCTTTTCAGATATGACTATACATATTTAGTGTGAATGGCTGGAAGTACTGCAAAATAAAAAACAGAGTGGAAAAAAATGCATGTAATAAAATTATGACGTTATCAAACACTGCTTAACAGAACACTATTTTTCTTATGCTCGCTCCGTTCCTTAGCTCTTCTTAGCCACTTTTTTATCGAATCCTCTACCACTTTTCTATTTTCCGCAAGTTTAGTCATCTCAGACGCATCTGAAAGAATACACAATCTATCAGAAAATGCAGGGCAAGTGTTTAAATGTTTAAATTCCGAATACCAAGTAAACATAGAAAATAAACCAATATTGATTTTGTTGTCTAGAAAATTTATTATCTTGAAAAACTTCATAAGCTAGCCTTAAATGTGTCTACACTTCAAGTAGCAATCAAAAAATGTAATACCAGTTACTAGTCATATAGGTAATTATAATATGGCAAAAGAAGTGCAACTCCGCAATATTCATGTTTGAAAAAGTACAGTTTTTCCAAGACCTTTCCTCACCTAATAGCACTTTTGCCAAGTTTAAATTTCCAAAAATTTTTTTCTTCTTGGCTCCATGCCAGCTAAATTGTGATGCAAACTTATTAGATATAGTTGCATTCAAACAGCAGCTTCCAGCAAAGCTAGCAGCTTCCAGTTCTTCACGTGTATGTAGAACATTACTGAATACCTTGTTTTTAAGGTGCCCAAAGAAACAAAAGTCTAGAGGTGTCAGGTCTAGTGACCTACTTGGTCAGACTCCCGTATTTATGACTTCCCAAACAGCACAAAGACATCTAAAAGTCATATTTCAGACGTCCATCTGCGGACGTTCGGTACGTCTTAAAGACGTCTACAAATCCGTAATGACGTCCTAAACACGTCTTTTTTAGGGCTTTTGTTACAAAACGGTTCGTCTTTAAGACGTCTCTAATACATCTGATTTACGTCTTTAAGACGTCTCTAAGGCGTCCAATTAAAGTCTTAAAGACGTCCGAATTACGTCTTAAGGATGTCCTTAAAACGTCCGATGTACATGTAAGAGACGTCCCAAAATCCGCAATGACGTCCAGAAGACGCCTTTTTAAGGGATTTTATTACAAAACGGTACGTCTTTAAGACGTCTCTAATACATCTAGATTTACATCTTTAAGACGTCCGATTTACGTTTTAAGGACATCTTAAAAACGCCCGATGTACATATAAGAGACGTTCCAAAATCTGCGTGACGTCCAGAAGACGTCTTTTTAAGGGATTTTATTACAAAACGGTACGTCTTTAAGACGCCTCTAAGACGTCAGGCTTACGTCTTTAAGACATCTTAAAAACGGCAGATGTACATCGAAAAGATGTCCGCAAATCCGAAATGACGTCCAAAAGACGTCTGTTTTAAGACTTTTTTTATACAAAACTACGCCTTTAAGACGTCTCTAATACGTTTTTAAGACCTCTGGTTTACACCTTTAAGACGTCAAATCTATGTCTTAAAAACGTCCAATGTACATCTTTTTATGGTACAAAGGTAAAAAAGGTAAAGTTCTGGCAAAAATTTAAAAAAAACAATATTTAAAGGAATACAAGTATATATTGAAACTGAAATTAAACACAAATCACACTTAGGCTAGATTTTAAAAGTTCCGTTTAAACTATAAGTAGGAGTGTCAGTTTGTATATTAAACCAAACTTTTATACAACGCTTAACAGAAACATAAAAATAGATTAAATAATACCAACACCAAGTAAAAATAGCAAAAAGTAAAAATAGCTACACCTAAAACTATACACCCAAAATTAAAATAGACAGAAAAAACATAAAAAAGAGAAAACATAGGAAAGTAATAAAAATAAGACCTAAAATTATTATTAATTTAAGTTTTTTTTACAATCCGCAATTGGCGATCCGACGCCCTTCTCAACCAGGCCTGGATGGCAACCTCCGTGTTTCGTTGGCTCCCACCATCTAGGCCTGTCTTCTGTGCTGCTTCTATTATAAAGAGATATTATATTAATGTCTTATTTTATCATTTATAAGCAAAAACTATAAATGTAAGAGTACTGAATAAACAAAATAGCTATTCTTCCTTTTACTTAAAATACAATAATTGCCCTTACGAATTATCATTTTTGATAAATTGAGTTGTCGAAAAGGGCGCTTTCCTTTTAGTCCCATCCAGCTGAATTTCAAGGCAACATCGTTTGAAATAAGGGTCGTTAATGCCCTTTTTACAAAATTGATGGTGTTTGAACCTCCCAACGCCGCTATTTCCGATACCTACAATGGAGAATTTTATTAACTCATAATCATTTCAAATATATTTCAAAAGGTTTTATCAAATTCAACACTTACGCCAAGTTCAATGTCTTCTGTGCTATGTAAAATATTTTCCAATTCATTTACTTCCTCTATATTTTTTATGGGAAATGAAATCGAAGGATATTTAAGATAAAAAGACTCCTTTGGGATTTCGCCAATGTTTTTAGATTTTTTCAATTCTTTCACTTCCGCCAAAGTTTCTGTTATTAAAGAACGAAGCATGTGGTTTTGTTCTATTAATAATTTAAATTTTTTATCTAAAAACAACAGTTTTAAATAAATATTTTATTTATTAGTTAAAACTGTATTCTCACCTGTTTCACGGCAACTTTCGCATATCTGACTTCTTGCCTCACCAATTGTTGTGGAATTGATTGCAGAAGTTTCACTCTGGGTTTGAGGAATCACGGTATCTGCAATAAAAACAGAATTGGCATTGGCATAACAAAAACGTGGGAATCATTTTATTTTGGTACACGTAAAATAATGTAAGTTGATTTATACACACCTAAATGTGCTTTCTGCCACCTTTTTATGGTTGGAGGGCTTTGCATCTCTCCGAAATCCGAATCATCAGACTCAATTGACTCATCTTCATCGGAAAGAGCTTTTCGGCATTGCCGTCTTCTTTTCCTGGGGTTTTCATCCACTTCAACCTCAGTATTGAGGTCGCTCGTGTCTTCGGCAATTTTTGCTTTTTGCCTAGCTTTCATGTAATCATCTAAAAATAGCAATATTATTAGAATATATGAGTGAGTGAGAGAGAGAGAGAGAGCGCGCACTCGTGCGTGTATGTGTATGTATGAGAACTCACCGAAAGTGGAATCGTTAAATAGTTTGACGTCATATTTCGGCCAACTTTCATTTACAGGGGCCCTTTTTTTTACTGCTTTCCTTAATTTAGCCGCGGAGAGATGTGGCCAATGACAGTGATTTCCAATTATCCACTCAGTTGGTACTGCTTCCACTGAGTGATCTCTAGTGAACTGAACGACAGTCCAAGTGCTCATTGTTCTTTTTGAGTAGATTTTTCCTCAAAAATTAAAAAAAAAATATTTAAGATGGATGTGTACTTATATTTTGTTTTAGAACTTGTTCCCTGAAGGAATTTTAAAAACAAAAATTAAAAACGTCCCAAGTCAATTTCTAAAAATTATTTTTATTTATTTTTATTATATTTTAGTCATTATTTTTAAATCCAGAAAGTTTGACAAAATTCTAAAAAATATTTTTTATATATTGAAAGGTAGAAAAAAGTCTCAGCCAAATCAAATGAGGTCGGGCTCAAAAGTAGTCCATTTGACATGGAATTCAGAATTATGGTATTGTATTCCATATTTAAAAGTAAACTGAATTAAAAGCTATGAAGTAATAGAATAACACAGTGTTTTTTATCGAATTTCAACTTCATACACTTGTGAATTATTTCAGTCAAGTTGTACAATTTCTGATTCGTTTGGAATTTATCGTCCACTAGAAAAATTCCTATTTCTGACGATTTACAAGGACCGTCATAGAAATCAGTTAAATTGGTATATTCCTTACCAATAATACTACATTCTTTGTTTTCCCATAACAAAATATCATTTATAATAACAACAGCTCCACTTTTTAGTCGACAGCAATTGTTAGGTTCTTCAATCTTTAAAGTGTAATTTTGAAAAACAATCGTTTTGAAATGTTGACATTTGCCTCTATTGTTAATTAGATAGCAATTTTTATTATCGAAATGTTCATCTTTTACAAACGGATACTTTTGTTCACTATTAATTTTATTATTTTTATATTTAGTTTCCATATATCGATTGACTATTTGTTCTAGCGGTTTTTCTTTTTTTCTAGTGAATTTTAAAATTGTTTGTAAAAAATTTTCGAAAGGATATGCACTGAAATTATCGATCGGGCCGTGATTTCTGACGTCTTCTGTTAAGTGTAATAAATTATGAATGTTATGCGAAATATATTGGGATCCGTACAAATTTTTAAAAGTTTTTACAAAGTAAATCAAAAGTTCTGAAGCGTATTCGAGCAAATGAAAATATTTAGAATTTGACAAAATACTTAAAGCAATGTGAAGAGTAAGAAAATTGATATACCTATTATTTGATAAATGGCCTTTAAGTACTAGAGGTCCGGTATAAAATAAAAATTGTCGGAATTCTGTGGCTTTCCACCTTTTTAAATCAATTAAACTTCTGGGTTTTCTGTTGAATTCTAAAGGTATATTTGCAGATAATTTAGTTAATGAATCGGATATATTTGACATCTTTTGAAAAGAGATTTTAAAAGATGGTTTACCGAAACACCACATAGTCAAGAGCTTCTTTACTACGCCCAGACAAATGAGATGCATATAATCCATGGTTACTATGGATTCCTGGTATATTTTCTAAAATTGAAATTCCAGTGTGGTGACTACGTTTTAAGCATCTAAATTCAGTATCAGTACGCAAAGGCATATTTTGAAAATTTGGAAAACATATCTGTTTTGTATATAATCCCCTTCCACATTACATTTACTGCACGAATAATAACCGGTGTGCCCTTTAATATATTTTATGAAAGATTTTGCTGGGGCATCACAAATGAAAGCTTTAATTTTAACTTGATATTGTTGATTATCTATTGAAATTCCGTTATTAATTAATTTTATTGCATCATTAACAAAATCTGTCAAATAATTATTTGCACTTTTAGGTTTTTCATTGCCCTGATATATTCCTACTATCTCAATATCGTTACTTCCAACAATATTACATAATATCGGATAAACTTGACTGTTTGAGCTTTTCGTAAGTGGTAAACCATCTATATTAATTTGGACTTCCAAAGTTTTTAATTTTTTTAAGGCAATATCGGAAGAAATGACGATGTTCCTTAGACCATTTTCCAAACCGAAGTGATAATAGTGACCAGGTTCAATTACTTTTGTTTCTATTTTTCGAGGTGTTTTTAAAAGGGTTCTCGCATCAGATGGTAAATCTTTCAAAATAAGAATATCTGTTTTTAATATCTGAAGTAAATCATTTATCGCAACATGAGTTATGTTATGTTTTAAAGCCCAATCTGTTAATAAAATGTTAAATTCTGAATGAAATGAATCCACACGAGAAGTAAATTTTTGTTGTGTGAAATTTACATTTAAACTATTTTCGTCAAATGAATTTTCACTTGAAACGGAATTAAAGCTCAGATCAGAATTCAAGTTTTCACAAGAATTACTAGGAAGAGGCACTAAATGGTCTGGTTTTGAAATGATACTTGTTAGTGGTGGTTCGGTAGTACATAATAATTCAGGTGTGGAACTACGACGCAGTCGTTTAGCGCGCATATAATGTTTTTGTAAATTTAATTTATAACTCATATTAATATGTTAATGAGTTATTAATTTTCAAAAATTTAATTATTATCACTTACCTTAAATAAAACACAACCGTCGATAACTTATACGCTAGAACTAGAACAGCTAATACCCAGTAATACGTAATGGAGCCTACACGTACGACTTAATCGGAGTGTAGAAACGAAATGCGAAATAGGGACACAACATTTAACCTTTAACAAACCAAGAGTAGTTTCCCAAAAGCAGGTACATATACCCGCTTCCGGGAATTTGTTACTATATAACTAGTGAAATAATGGTCAATCTTCTAAATCACACTGTAAAAAATCGTGAAGGGTACTTCAGGACATCCATAAACAGATTTGGGTACAATCTGTCCGAGAAGGCTAAACTAGCTACTACCACAGACTACTACTACTAAAACCATATGGTATCGATTTACTAAAAAGAGCATCCATAAAAGCTCATCCCATACCCGGAGATATGGGCCTTTATACCTACAATGTTGATTTCTAAAATTTATTTAGGCACAAAAATATTGTACACAATAATATTTGTGCGCAAATTTGTACACAAATTTACAGACTTTACAAAGTGTTACAACCGTCAATATGATAGACCCAATAAATAGTGTACCTCGGGGTGAACATCGTGTGAACATCATTTACTTTAAACAGTTAATATAATTAAGAAATATTTGTTCTTGTTTGCTTAACTCGCACCCGAATTTTGCACTATTCACATAAATGTACTAAGGCGCGTGAAGCGTGCGAAGTGATATCGTTCGAATTCTGAATCGAAGAGTTAAGTTCGCGCACAAAATACATTAGTAATATTGAATTTGAAGTAGTAGGATTCTCAGCTTACCAAATTACTCATTACGTGATAAGGCAGGTGTTTCATTTGCATTTATCTGGATTTAAATTGTTCACAAGCTAAGCTTCTAGAGATATTTACAGATTTACACGTGACAATATGCCAAATAGGCAGATTTATAAGAATTTTTATAAGAATAATAATAGAAGATTAATTATTATTATTATTATTAGAATAATAATATAGAGTAATTCATAAAAAAATTTATTCTGTTGAAAAAAGTGCATTTTCTTAACTAAAATTATAAATCTTTAAGACGTACGCTTTCAAATATTTTAGTAACATCCAGAATTAGACGTCCTATAGAAGTCCACTTCTGGCATAAAAAATATCAGGCATAAAAAAATAACGTAAATCAGACGTCCTTAAGACGTCCGCTTTTTAATATCTTCGAGGCTTCCAAAACGACGGAATTTAGAGTTCCACTTCAGACATAAAGAAGGTCAGGCATGAAAACGACATAGATTGGACGTCATTAAGACGTCAGATTTTGAACATCTGATTAGACATCCAGAGTTGGACGTAATAAAGACGTCCATTTCTGGCATAAAAAAGGCAGGAATAAAATTGACGAAAATTAGACGTCATTAAGACGCCCGTCTTTTAGTATCTTATAGACATCCAAAAATGGACGTCCTAAAGAGGTCAACTTCAGGCATAAAGAAGGCCAGGCATGAAATCGACATAAACTGGAACTCATTAAGATGTGCGTCTCTTAACATCTTAGAGACATCCAAAAATAGATGTCCTAAATAGGTCCACTTTAGGCATATAAAAGATCAGGCATAAAATTGACGTAAATTAGACGTCATTAAGACGTCCGCTTTCGAAGAGTCTAGAGACATCCAAAAATAGACGTCCTAAATAGGTCCACTTTAGGCATATAAAAGATCAGGCATAAAATTGACGTAAATTAGACGTCATTAAGACGTCCGCTTTCGAAGAGTCTAGAGACATCCAGAACTGGACGTCCTAAAGAACCCCACTTCAGGCATAAAAAAGATCAGGCATAAAACTGACGTAAATCAGACGTCGTTAAGGCGTCCGCCTTTTAACATCTTCGGGACATCCAAAACTGCACGGCCTAAAAAGGTCCACTTCAGGCATAAAGAAGGTCAGGCATCAAAACGACATAAATTGGTCGTCATTACGACGTCAGCTTTTGAACATCTTAGAGACATCCAGAATTGGACGTCATAAAGACGTCCATTTCTGGCATAAAAGAGAGCAGGCATAAAATTGACGTAAATCAGAAGTCCTTAAGACGTCCGCCTTTTAACATCTTATAGACATCCAAAACTGGACGTCCTAAAGAGGCCCACTTCAGGCATAAAAAAGGGCAGGCATAAAATAGACGAAAATTAGACATCTTTAGGACGTCCGGCCTTGGACGTCTTAGAGACGTCCGGATATGGACGTCTTATAGATGTACTTTTTATGTCTTAAGGCGTCCAGGCATAAAAAAGGCGTAAAATGGATGTCTTTAAGATGTTATGTGCTGTCTGGGTTGATGGCCAAAAACTTCCCGCAAATATTGCATTGCGGCACGAGCCGTATGTGCTCGAGCCGAATCTTGTTGAAAGTAGCCATTTTCACGCTCCTCTACGGTTAATTGGGCAACGAATGGCTGAAGAATGTGCTGAATGTATCGTTCAGAATCTGTGAAGTTAAAAAACACAGGACCAATTACTCTCTGCCACGATACAGCCAGCCAAACACCAACTTTAGTAGGATGTAAAGTTGTTTTTCTAACAGCATGTGGATTTTGACCAGACCAAATTCTGTAGTTTTGAGAATTAACATAGCCATTGAGATGGAACCAGGCTTCATCAGAAAAAAAAGTTTTATCCAAGATGTCATCATTGTTCATTTCCTGATTGAACCAGTTACAGAACAGAACGCGTTGTGGACGGTCAGGAGGATTTAGGGATTGGACCATCGAAAATTTGTACGGGTGGTATTTCAGTTTGCTCTTCAATACAGTGGAACAACTTCCTTATTATGATAAACCTGTAATGTTACGAAACGGAATACGGGAAATTAGGAATAAGTGGAAATTGGTGAACTTTTGATAAGGATCAAACCTGTTTGGAGGGAAAGCTTCCTAACCGATTGGCGAGGACTTTGTTGCAGTCGGGCCCTGACGTCTTGCAGCACATTTTCAGTAAGTACAGAGGGTCTACCGGGTGGCTTTCCTTTCTTCACATTACTTGTATCCAAATATCGTTGAACTACGCGCATGCAGTGTTGTTTAAAAACTTCGATAGTGAATACAACTTCAGGAAACATTTCTTCAAATTGGTGCAAAGTGGATTCCAAGGAGTATTGCCATCCAGAAATGTGGTCAAGAACTGCACTCCGAAAATAAGCCATGCCAATAAAAATATCCTGTTCTAATGTAAATAGTACCATTTTTATATTTTTTAAAATTAAAATTTGAATCGCCGCTCAAATGTCAATAGTGTCACTGTTAAACGTCGAAGTAGCTGTCAAGTAACCGGAAGTGGTTTTTAGGATTACCAACTTAAACAGTATTTCTTGATCACCTTGTATAATGTAACCTAACTCTTGAACCCACCCTGTATAAAACAAATGAGAAATCATGGCGATGTCAATATTGTTTGGAAAACAAATGTCAGTTACACGTCAACATTCAGAGGTGTAGGATCAGTTCCAATTCGTTCCCGATTTAAAGAGGAAAATGAAACCAGTCGTGAGTCAATCGAGTCAAACCGTGGACTGCTGTGAGGACACGTCTGATGTATGGATTCAGATTGTTGAAGATGAAGTTATAATGCAATATCAGAGAGTTGAAGACGTCCATAGTTCCATCCATGACGATTGCTGCTGCAAAACCAGAAGTTGCAGCGTCGACTCGTCCACTTGTGACGAACAGAGCGACCCCGGCAATTGGCGCGACGTCCTAAACGGATTCTCATGCAAGGTATTATTCTTGGTTACTGGAGCTTTCCTAGCTGGCATCATCCTGATGGCGCTTGCCACATTGATCGAGGTCTTCAACGATACGTTCTCTGACTACCAGAGTAAAATGAGAGAGTGGGCTTTAACGGTGACGGCAAAGCTGTTCCAACACTTCCAACCGGAGGAGCCAACGTGGTGGGAGAAAATGATGGACTGGTTTTACAATCCTGCTTAAAGCGTTTCGGAATGGTTCTAATTTTAGACACTCACTCAAAATTGTCAGTGATTTAGACATTTGTATCTACAGTTTATATTTGAATTGGAAAATCATTGTGCTGATATCTATTAGTACGTGTTTACTGATGTGTAACTTTATATTTTCGTAATAATAAAAAATTTGCAGTTGCCTTTGATATGTCTTTAAAGTGTTATAATGTTTCAATTTGCTGATAATTGCTGTTCGAAAATACAGTGCCGAAAACATTTCTGAAAAATATATTCTTATATTCTGCAATACAAAATAAAGCTAACCAATATCTTACAAATAATTCAAAAAATAAAAGTGACTTTATCATAGTCGCATTCACATTCGATTTAAAGTCGTATATAATTACATAAAATATGGTAAATGATTTTAATTGCCTTCCTCTTACCCTTTCTTTTCCGTTGTTGCTCCTGGAGAAAGTAAAGCATGACAGCCAACACAGTAAATGTTATAACATTAAAAATAGGTCTTTCTATCGAATCATTTAGTTCGTCTTCTGATCTGATTTCAAACATTTAAACGGTCGTCATTATTGGGTGAATTGATGAGTCTTTTTAGTTTATTCTCTTATCTTTATTTTACTTTGAAGATACAAGGGTACCCATAAGTCAGGGGTACCCCTCGCTGATCGATCAATTTGTTAATCAGTATACATAATAAATAATTGCATAATTTAAAAAGTTACATATAAGTTACTCAATATAACCGGAAAACTGGTAAGAAACTTGTAGCCTATGTGCCATTTTATTAAGGAGAGGAAATCCTTTATGGACACCAGGTGAGATTAAATGTATCTCAGAAACAGAACAAAGTAAATTTACACTCTGCGATAGATGGCTATTGCATCTAAAACTGTGCGACTACGTACATCACAACGGATAAATCATATAACAAAAAATACATGGATTAGGGATATTCTTTATATTGTTGTGAGTCTATTTTTATATTTAATGAATATTAGTTCATTAATTCGTACAACTCTATTATAACTTTTACATTTCCCAGTTACGGGACCTTCTATATTTAGAATCAATCTAATTAATGTGCCTCCTCCTTTAATGTTAATCTCCTCCGCTTTTATTTACAGTTATTTTTAGATGATATGCGATTGTTAATTTGTCTTCAAGTAGCACAATTAGATGTTTAATAGTTTTACTGGGAATAATTTCCCTCTGCTGTTCGAAAATACAGTGAATATGATCCTATCTTCTGCAATACAAGATAAAGCTAACCACTATTTTACAAATACATAATACAAAAAATAAAAGTGACTTTATCATAGTCGCTTTCACATTCGAATTAAGTCATGTATAAGTGCACAAAATATGTTAAATTATTTTAATTTTTCTGATTCCATTGCAGCTCCTGGGGAATAGTAAGTATAATTCTTATATGGTTCAATTTTCTAACTTTTACAATTGGTCTTTCTATTGAATCTTCTAATTTTACTATTTTAATGATCTAATCTAACATATTTGAACGTTCTTTATTGTTTGTTAGGGGTCTTTTAGTTGAATTATTTTCCCATTCCTGTGTTCGGGGACAAATTACAACCGATAGGTAGATTTACGTCCTGCCAGTCACCTTACGCTACCAGTCCACTACTACATTTTAACACCCTTCTTCACCTGTTTTACTTTGAAGACACAAGACTACCCATAAAACTAACCCAAGAAAATTAATTTAACCTTCAGGGTTGTGGTTTGTTGCACTCCGTGTTTTAATGATACCTAATCTCAATTGTAACAATTAAGGTCTCTTAGAAGCTATATTGTTATAATTCTAGTATTGAACTTGCGTTATACTAAACGTTAATTTACGTAACCTAACCTAACCTTCTATTTCAAAATTTATTAATCTAAAAAGTTCTGTGTGTTAATTTCGTGAGGCTAATTTGAAAGTTTATGAAAAAAAAATATATAACTAGTTTAATAGTTTCCTCAAATACCACTTAAATAAATACATGGCCTCAGAAAGCAATTCATAAAACGATCACAACAAAGTATTTGAAATGTCTATCGATTACATTTCCACTAACTTTGCAGTAAATTCAATTTCAAACACTAAATCCTCACTAGCAGAGCGTATGCAAGCACGTCCCTATTCCGTCGGGTTACCCTGTCCCTTGAATGAGCTCATTTAGAAGAGTTAGAAAGTCACAGTAAATCCCTCTAAACTAGGATAACATCGAGTTATGAATTCAATGCGATCGGGTTCATGTTTCATTTCTAAACATTAAATTTACATAAAGCCTGGCGTTTGAGTATTAATTCGGACGAGCTTGAAATAGAACGGAATAGCTGCAGGCAAACAGTATTTCGCAAATCGTAGATGTGCAACATGTTGCTAAATCGACCTTTTTTTTAAATGCACAACAGTGTATTCCAAAGTCTCGCATATTTTCTTCGACTGAACTACAAACTACTATCATATAATAAAATGCAATACAATATAAAAAGAATCGACGATGCCAGCTATATATTTCTTAGAAAGATTTTAGTTTTCAATCTCCAGTCTTATTTAGGCCCGTATTCACCAATAGCACCCTTAACCATTTGTTAAGTAACTGTGGATTAACACTAATTAAAAGTTTACACTTTACATTAATACCGTATCCGCCATTACTTTTTGTTGTGTAGTTAGGAAAGTCCCTGTTATCTCCAGGCTACATTCTGGCAACCCCGCCATAAAATTTTTGCTGGCATATATCCAAAGAGGTACTTTAAAAAAAGTTACATGTGGTTTTAAAGAAAGATGGATTTTGGACCAGTTTTCAAGTTACACAATGTTTTCAGCCGAAGTCAATACTCAATACAGTCAATGAGGGTACAGTCTATGACCCCTATTACCCTAGGAAATCTTGCTATTCGATATAATTTTTCTTGGGTGCTCAATATCTGCTCCATTGTTTGCGGTATATACACATGGATAGGCCTTAATCCAGCTATAGCTCGAGTTACTTTATTAATTTACGAGATGCACTGTTTTGAGCACATCCCATAAAGTCTCCGATGGAGATTTGGTGCCCATTTGAAGCATAAAATCGAACGGCTAACAGTAGCTGATTCATTGGAGATACTGGGTTGTTTCTAATAAAATATTCAATAATAATAAGAAAATCAGTCGACAAAACATATACCTACATATATGTATAATTAGGTCATTGCAGCATTTAATTAAAAAATGAGGTATTTAACAGTACCTACTGGAAATGACCAATGTACCTAGTTAATTATAGAACTTTATAATATATTCTACCTTACATTCTATTAGTGTACCCCTAAAGCCAAATGTTCTTCCACTTGCTCCAATAATTCTGCTACCGTTGGTTTGGTCAGACGAAATCTTCTAAGGAATCCAAAGTCAGGAATACTATCAAAATACTCGGGCCTTTCCCACCGATTTCTGGGAAACCCGTATTGCACTATATCGAGGATGTATAGGTCATCGTCAAATAATTCATTTTCCATTGTCTAGCAATTATTAATATTAAGAGATATTTATTTAAAAAATCAAATTGTTAATATTTCAAAACCCTGCGTATTGCGTCCACTAAACATAACTTTTCTTTAAAATAACGGACTCTTTTTGGCCTTACCTGGCCAAAATTTGCCAGTTAAGTTTAACATTGGGTTAAAAGCAAAATTTTATTGGTGGATATGAAAATACGTGGTTAACTGCTAGTTAAGAGATAACTGTTGTTTTTTAACATTGGTGGATACGGGTCTAAATGACACAACCTAACTAACCAACTAACTAACACCAATATCTCGCACTGATTTGTCCCTATAAAACACATTCAAATAAACATATGTTATAACGACCATCGTAAAACGTCACATTAGAAATAATTCGATTATTGTATGGTATGAACCAACACAGAGCAATTACCATCTTTGATAGACTACCTAAGCCTGACGTCACAAGTGGGCGGGGCTAAGAAACCTTTCCAAACAAACCGAGAAAGCATATGATTTGTCCATAAGAAGATTTTATTTTCAAGTTTATTATTAGTTTTGACGTGAATAAGAGTGGCCAGGTCAATATTTGGTGAAAACTTAGGACCGTTCAACGTTTTAACAAAGTATTTTTGATAAAAGGTAAGTCTAATTATTGTTTTTCGCCCATTTTACTTTTTTGAGGTTATGTTTTTATTTACTAGTTTTTAGTAATTTACTAATTAAAAAAAAATATCGGTTAGATGTTTGTGGCGCGGACTATACCCAATACGTTTCAATGCCTAAATTCATAGAATATCTAAGGAACGCAATACAAGAGTGTAAATGTGGATATAACATTATAAAATGCCCCCAAAATAATAACTATAATAACCTGTTTTAAGTACGCACGGACATATTGTCCATTAGTTCCTTAGTGTAAGTGCTCATATCTCCCCTCCTTGGCGACCATTGGCCCTAACAAACGATGCCAATGCCCTAAATTATTCATATCATGACTTGTTGGGTAAGAAAATAATCCAAATCCTCCAAATACCTTGGGTAAAAACACGTGGTACCTATTAAACAATTACGTTATTCGACAGGGAAGAGCAGAAGTAGATAAATATAAAAAAATTGTTACTGCAGAAGTTTAAATTTTCAAATGCCAAGAATTAAACATTACGCAAGTAATCTTTTTTTTTAATATGACAGCCTGTGGTACAAAACATTATAAAGAGAGCGTGTTTTCAGTTTTAAATTAATTATGTGCCTACAATAAAGTATTTTTAAGAAAACTTAAACTTAAAATATATATTAAGTCTCATATTCGATAACTATCAATTTAATAGTTAAATAATAGTATATTAAAGTATGAGTAGATATTGAGCTCATTCAAACACGCGCAAATTTTCGAGCACGACGACGAAAATAGTGCTCGAAATAGAGCAAGTGTTTGAAAGAGCAGTTATCCACGAATACTTTACGCGATTTTTTTATTCGTACCTACCTTTGAAATCATAAATAGTGTAAAAATACCCAAATACCTAATATAATTAATTTGAACGGCACTCGGGATGCTTCGTGTCGGCCCGTCGCCCGTCGTGCCACCAATCGGCTCGCCTCGCTACGGCCAAAAACGCTCTGTTATTGGTTGATTTGGCCGTTGTTGATGCGTTTCCATGGCAACTTTAAAAAACGCGCGTGCGAGAAAGTCCGATTTACGCACGCCAGAGCGTGTTTGAAATAGGCAAAATAAAGTACAAATAAAAAAATTGGTATATAACATATGTGGCGCTAGAACCATTTTCGATATCAGTACTCAGACTCAGGTATTGAACATCTAAACATTTGGAAAACAGGAAAATATATAGGCAAGGATCAAACATAATAAATAAGTTAAATATAGTTGTTATTTGTAGTTTTACGAGTCACATTACAAATTATCAATTAGTAAACAACGGTACAACTGTGGGATACAAATATTGTTACAATTGAGTAGAGAGCAAAAATTAATAGAGTAAATGGAAAATGTAACAATCGGTGTTATAATTCCAGCTGAAAGTTCATTGGTATATAGGTTATTAATGCAATGAATGTATATTATGTTGTATCGATTATATCGTACATTTAGCAACAAGCCTATACATGTCATACAGCTTAGCTCTGATGTATTTAATTACACCGGGAAAATCTTCGCTAAAGTAGTCTAAATAATCAAGTTTCAATGTGAAGAGTTTGTTTAAATGAAAACTGTAATCCTGTTATAAGTCGTTAAGTAGAGGAGTATTAAATTAAATGATTAATGCAAAATTCCATAGAAAATTAATAATCACCCTATCCCATCTACCTACCTGTAAACGACCCACCTGCAGAGATAGCAGGTACTTATAGCACAATAACTGAAAGTACTAAGAAATGGAAATATTAGGCTTGAAATTGACCACTCGGTAATTGCCCTTTATCTTTTCGAAGAGTTCACTTCACACAAGCTCATTGGCGCGCCACCTGCCCTAGCCAGCTTGCTCGTGAATATTCCCATACCCCGTGCCCCAGGTGTCCTCCTCGACCTCCCGGCATACTTCCTTCCACTTCTCGCGCTTGGAGTTGGCTATGGCGCACCTCAGCGCCCTCTTGCATTCCCTATACCTTTCGTTCTTGTCCTCACTACCCCATCATCCCTCCTTTTTCGCCTCGTCACCACTTTTCTTGCCGCCAAGCATTCCCAGTTCTCTGGATTAGGTATATATTATCGAATCATTGCGGATGTACAAGCCGCGAAGGACCTTAATAGAATTTTTTATGAAAGAGGAAATTCTCTTGAAGAGTTGGGCGAGGCCAAATTTAAACAAAAATTCAGGTAAAAACTAATTACTGTTGGTATTGTAAAGAAATGTATAGTGTATCTGAAATGAATATTCCAGTAGTAAATATGTATGACGAATGTTATTACACCTAATGCCTAATCTGCAAGCAGATTAATCTCACGAAACAGAAAAAAACCTCAATGCAAGCGTGTGAAGCAAATTTATGCAAATTGAATTATGTCGTTCCTAGAGTACACATAGGGTCTAATATTTTCCGTCATATTCTTGCGATGAGAAACTTCGATGTAGATACGCGACGTACTATTGGTATTTTATTTATAATGATAAAGCAATACCTAGTTTTCACATTTGTCTTAGACTGACTAAAGCTGTAACAAGAGAAGTAATAGATATAGTAAAACCATTCTGGCCACTCATCACGGTGTACCTCTTTGACTGTGGAGACAAAGGTAAATATTTTTAATGATACCTATATGTAGGAAAGGGTTTGAATAATATTAATAGACATATTCATATGATAACAAATACATTGGACAATTATTATAGGTTTTGGTAGCTCTCAAGTTTTATGGATTTGGCAGTTATCAGGAAATCACTCTCTCAAATATTTATACTGGTGTGAGCCAACCTAGTGTAAGTAGAAGCATTAGGTAGGTAACTGATGCTCTAAAATCTAAATAAACCAGATATATTCCATCAATTTGTTAAATTTCCTTAAAATTATAATGAAATCCGTGAAGCAAGAACACGGTAGGTACATGAATGTGTAAGGTATTACTTTGCCCAAATGTTGCCAACACGGTTTACATTTTACTAGTCAGCATATACATATATTTATTTCATAGATTTTTTTAAATCGTGGATTTCCTGGAGCAATAGGTTGTATTGATTGTACACATGTAGCCATTGTACCACCAATAGGAGATCTAGATTATTCCGAACATATTTTTTAGAATATGTTAGAATGACAAGAAACGCCAAATATGAAGCGTTGATAGTACATAAATTTCAACAAAACATCAATATAATACCAAAATTAGCTGTTTTATGCTCTTTGATATGTGTAGCAACGTGGCCTAACGAACTATTAGGAGAACGTGTGTTCCCAGATTTCTAGAATACACAATTTTGAACTCATGAGAAGAACGTGGGAATATAAATGATCACATCCCACGAATGATTGTTCACATCGTTCAAGTTAGAGAATAGACTCCCTGAAAGCGTTTAAATACATTAAATGTAAATTAAACATTTTAAACAAACGAAAATTTTTAACTGCTTTTAAACAATTTAATTAATTAAAATATTTTGAACAGAATTTCAAAACTTATGGAACAGTGGTTTCAGAGATATGTAAGAGGGGGGGGGGAATACACTTTTGTTACCTGTATGCTTATCACACGGTTGATATAAAACATATATAATGTTTGTATGTCACATCTCAGTTATATTTACTTTCCAATACATAAAATTCGTAAAAAAAATAATTTTAAATCAGGAATCGGGAACATTCTGCACAAAACACAAGTTAGTTGAATAAGTGATTACCAATAAAACCTAAAATTTATAAGCTTCTCGATCATTAAAGTAGTCACCTGATTAAAATAATAATTCTGTTAGTTAACTAACCGTGGACTTATGGACAAATTGCGTGCTTTCTCGATTTGTTTGGAAAGGTTGGGAAGCTCCGCCTCCTCGCGTGACGTCAGCACTTAGGTAGTCTATTTTCCCCCCATGAACTGGGGCCCAACAGCGAGAGGGCGCCATCTGCCATCTGTCAAATTGACGCATGTCGTATGTAGCGACAATCGAAGCGTCGAATTTTTTGATTCAATTCTCCATCAATACTCCATCCAGGGGCGATATTTAAGTTAAACGAAAACAAGATTTTAATCTTAATATACATAGTTTAATGGAGCTAAATTATGTCTGATATCAACATAAATATGTGGCTTGGTTGAATAAGGCAGGGACGGTTACGATGGCTGAACGAAATACGGTTCGAAAAATACGATAAAATCGTGTTTTTGTATACTGGCCCGGCGGCGAATTGTATTGGCGGCAAATCGGCGGTGACGAACAGCTGTAGCGAACCGACGCGACAGCGGCGAATCGTCCCTGCCGCCAAAGAATACGTACGGCGAGCTTGGATCGGATCCGTCAAGGCACGGTGGAGCCTATAGGAAACAAACATACACACAGTCAGTTTTATATTATATTGATATCACTAAACAAGTATTCATGGAACTTAAACATAGGACCCGGCCATATTTTCTACAGCATTATTTGTTTTCGTTTTGTTGTTATTGTAAAAAAGAACAAACCTATAGTGCTGGTAACCAATCTAGACTAGATCTAAATTTGATTTGCTACATTTCATCGGTCGAAATAGCTTTCTGCCGCTAGTGGAACAAACCTACTAAATTGGTTCACGTTATAACAGTAGCGGAACCGCCATGTTTTTAGTTGGTCACGTGACCCTCGGGACCCGTGACCCTATGGTCGTATCTCATTGGCTGAAATATTTTAGACATTCGACTATCTCGAACTGTCAACTGTCTATTCATTTTCGTCTAAATCTTTGTCACGACACTTGTATTAAAAATTCTCAGTGAAAATGCAGCCGGTAAGTTAAATTATATAATTAATTAAATGCCTCAGATTTGAAAACGATTTCTCTTAGAATAAATCAAACCTGGAGGATATATTGAAGCAATTTGCTCGAGTCGAAAAGGAACTCAAAGAAATTCTGGAACTGTTGACTAACGCCCACGAAGATGAAACATCGATAAATGTTAGAAAACCACCGTCTAACCTACCCGACAAGCCACGACAAGTCAGAGACAAATTTGTTATGGACCTGTGTACGAGTACTACAGGCCTTCATCAAGATGAGGTTCATGATACAGAGTTTGTCCACGATTATCCAGAAGATATTCAGCTAGTAGAACATCTCAATTGAAATAACATATAGGCATATGCATATGTTGAATAGGAAGAAATTTAATAAATCTTGAAGTGAATAAAAATAAGAGTTTTTATCAGGATATCGTTAATTAAAACTCATATTTGACCATTGAGGGGATGCGTGACTCCACTTGCCTGGTAAGTGGTACAAAGATACATTTTCCAATTTTAAGGAGGATTGGAAATACCTAATTTTAATACTTAATACCTAAAATGCTGCAAAAAATGCGTTAAACTGGAAGATAGCTGCTGTCACAATTACTCAGATGTCGATACAAAAATGGCTACATATATATTTTATAACCGGCTTTATTGATTTTATTCTTTCGAGGTCGAAAAGATGCGCAAATGATGTTTGAAAATACACACATGTTCATCCGGATTATAACGAAGCGTAACACCACATCACGGGGTCGGTAGCTTTCCAGAAAATTGGCTGTGGCGCAAGTTTCTCACTTCAAAAAATACGTGCTCTGTACTATGGGAACACGTATGTGCAATTCCCCTACATATGACCTCTCTCCTTGCTATTTTGTATTTATCTATTTATCATAGAGCATTTTTCTTTCTTACACTGCGACTTTAACGTCTTTATTAATCCTTCAATTCATCAGACAGTCTTAGTAACAATTCGCGCTAAATTTCCCACTGAGACGCTTCATAATAAAAGAAGGTATAAAAAATGTGAAACGTAACACATCGTATTACATCTTTCCTTAAATTTGATGCCTTTTGACGTAACATGAATATTTTTGGATATAACACGAAAGCATATGTTTCAAATTCAGGGTGGAGTCTGATGGGTCAAATCTTCCTACTAACTGGAAAAACGGACGATTTATTATATATTTTCTTGTTTGTTTCGCATTTTCTTCTCGAACGTTCATTTGCCTCTTCCCTATAACCCCGAAATCTAAAAAAAAAACCGGTGATAATCAGCACTTATTTCTTAGATGTATAGAAATACACGGCAAAACACTATTCTCCTCCTATGTGTCAAATCACGTAACAGCGGTCGAGTAGGATGGAAAATCCCACTGGCGAATTCATGGGGTGGGTCTTAAAAAGTAAGTTTGTTAAAAGGCAAGAGAGTCATCGTACAAGTCTCAAAACCTTTCAACGTCCTCAAGTGTTTCTCGACACTTGACTTGAGTCTCCGATATTTTTAGTCGACTACCGTTCGTTCGATGCTGGAAATATGTAGGTGAAACCAAACAGGGTTCTTCTGTTGAACATTAATGCTACATGATGAGCATTAGGGATGTGCCTTCGATACAAATCGTTTCTGGGAAATGGCGATACAGGTAACCCTCTTTATTTTTAGACAAGGAATTGCTCTGGAATTTTTGTGTGATATTAAATTTGTACCTTAATATTATGTAGTAATAGTATGGAAAGTGTAATGAATTATAGTATATTATCATTGGATTCCTTTGTTATTTTGAAGTGTTCCTTTGAGTTGATTTTCCCTTTATGAAATTACAGTTTCAAAAACAATTCTACAAATACTGGTACAATAATTGTGAAATATTTGGAAAGGTATATTCAAGATTTCGATACAACACAGCTAGCAATATTCCTAAATTATTTTTATGAAAGCTGCTTTAATGAAAGCATTCCCACGTTCAAATAATATTAGATTTGAAATGTGCTTTCTCTCGATTAAACGATAATTCTCTTTGCAATGCATTCGACTTTCGATTTTTTCACGTATCCTTAAATTTATCCCCTTTAGTTTCACACCCACGTTTTAAACCCGGTCTCTCGTTTGATTATCTCGTCCTGTCTTTTTTGAAAACTGCACTACGAGGCATTTTTCCTCGAACAATGTGAAGTCGTATGTCCAAAATTTTTTGTACCACAGTCAGGGATTTTTCTAAAGAAGATAAATACGGCAGTTTCCTGTTACTTTCCGCACAAACCTGATAGTGCTTAGCCAATATTTCCTGAAACATTTATTAAATTGCATAGCGGTTAGGTGGTTTTCGTGTTAAAGGTGATAGCTTCCTTAACATCTAACTTTAATGAAATCCAACTAAAACTCAAACTTATGTTCATCTGTCGGAGTCTAACTTTGATGCATACATTAACTTTAAGCATACCGGGAATGGATATCTCGAGCAGGAAAATCGTCTGTCACAGCTTCTTAATATCTCACGTAGAATTAAACGTATATCTTTCAGGAGATATTTATTCATGTGAACAATTTCCCGATGAATCTTTCACGACCAATCACCATCGATACAAACCAATAACTTTATAGGCGTACTACACATCTGTTGGTCGTTAATGCGACCCAAAAACCCATCGGGGTGTGCACACCCCTCGCGCTTGCAGCTTCAGAGATTCTCCATCGTTTCATTACTTACATCTCATGTAAGAAGAGCATTCAAAAAAGAAATCCACTAATTTGAAAAAGCTGTCTTTGTGCTTGCTCTAATTTATTAAAATGCGCCATTCTTTCCTGCGGTCGCTTTTTCACAATTATAGAGATTTTAATTTTAATATCGCACTGAGAACGTGGGACATTTCGCTCCTTTTCTCATTCACCTGCTTATGCCTCGTTCTCAATTTCACCAAATTATTTCGTACAAAATTTAACTCGTCACATTCAGGTCAAATATATTCTTGACTTTTGAATATTGTTTTAAAAAATTTAAAACGTAGGAGAACATATTGATGCTTTTGGTTAACTGGTTTTTTTCAATAACAAAATCATAGCAAAATTTAAAACAAAATAGATAAAATTACACAGACAAACGAAATATGACTGACTTTTTAAACCAAATAGATACCTTTCCGAAAGCTTTCGATAAGCTGGAGGAATCTGACCTTAGTAAGCTTTCAATAAGTAATTTAGTAAGTTACGTAAAGATATTAAAATCAGATATGATCTTGATAATACCCAAAATAATAACAACTAATTGTTGGAATATTTCACGCTGCCGACGTTTCGTTCAAAATTTTGAACATATTCATGGCTCTAAAAAATATATGTTAAGTATCTCTTATATAACTAAAAAAGTATCACTTACATGCCATTAAGATATAAGACTTGACATGTTTGACATTTGATAACTGTATATCGATTGTTTAAAAAAATTATTAGAAGGCCATTATAAATAATAGAAACCTTCAAAATTTGAGTGCTAAACTATTGTCAAAAATGAAAAGATGAAGGATGAAATCTGTAATATTTTGTGTTGAAAATGTGATACTTTTCATATGTTGAATTTATTTGAATAATTTGTAATATGCCTTAGCAAAGTTTTGAAAATCTTGCTGCCTATTTACAATATTATCTGATGTTTTAATATGTACCGCCTCTTTGAATAATCTTTCAAACCAAATTGATTCACGCTCTAATATCGAAGCATTTTCAAAATCGAAATTGTGATTGTTGTCTATGACATGTTCCACTAAACCGGAATTTGATGAATTATTTTTAGTAGTATTTAATTGATGTTGTTTTAATCTCTTTTTTATGGATTGTTGTGTTTCTCCAATATATACCTTAGGAGGGTTACAATCAGAACATGTGACCTGATATACTACGCAACTCTGGTTTTTTATAGGTGTTGGGTCTTTAAGTTTGGAGAAAATGAGATTATTGAAAGAATTCAACGAATACCAAGCTGGATGTATGTTTAGGGCGTTTAGGGTTTTGAAAGTGAAATTTTCTATGTTGTTATGGTACGGGAGTCTTATAAAAAGTTTATCTTTTGTTATTTGTGTTGTGTTATGTGGAGAAGTTAGGATATGGATATTATTATTATCAAGACTGTTTGTTAATTGATCTATTCTTTTATGTATGTTGTCTGTTGTGTAATATAAACTGTATGGGATACATGTTCTTAACAAAAGTTTCTATTATGAATTTAATGTTTTGTGCTCTGAAGTGGGGATTCGTGGGAGAGCAGAAAAGCCCTGTCGACCAAGTTAATAATGGCAGCCCTCTTGTATCTCGTGGGTTGGTAAGAAAGGAAGTTTAGATACCTTCCAGAAGATGTAATCTTCCTGTACCAATTTGTGATGCAACATCCGTTACTGAAAGAGATGCAGACGTCCAGAAATGATAGGTTGTTATCGTTAGGAAGCTCACATGTGAACTGAATCTTCGGATGAAAACTGTTGAATTTAATTTAGGATATTAAGACATGTTAAAGTATTAGTTAAAGAAAAAAAATTTTTTTTTCGCTATATTTAATGAGGATAAATTAAGATTAGAAAAAAAATCAGTCGGTGTTCACCTAATTTTTAATTAGTACGCCAAATTTTTGACATCGATGTTTCTGGATTCGGTCTTATATTGTCGAAATTCACGATGGCGAATCCAATATGGCGAATCTAAAGCCTAAATGTCTTTAAACTTGTCAAACGTAAAGCTGACCCTGTAGCCTTTCGACAAAAGGAGAAGTGGGCCAATCACCACAATACATATCTGAAACTGTCTATGACTTGTTAGAATGCTAATTTGATGAATCGCAACTAGGTAATTATCATTATGAAAAGTGAAAAGTTACTTTGAATGTTTGTTTTGTTAATTCGGATACCATTAATATCAATATTTTTCTGAGATCCTTTATATACATAAAATTATATTTGAAGTTTCGCAAAGAAAACATTCGTGCGCCTCTTGAGGATATGAAATAAGAACTTTATGAAAACATTATAAAATATACCGTAAATGTAAAAGCGAACAGCTTGATTTTGCTATTTTGAAAATATTTATAAAACGTCGATTATGAGCTGTATTTCATACCGTTAAAACAACTATTAATTACTACTCCGTATATCACTAACCAATGTAGGAAATGAAGTTAAAGCACAAATAGTCTATCCTTGAATAATTCAATTACAATTCGCATTATGAAACCGGTAGTAAAGGGAATTATCAATTAGGGGTGTAATTCAATGTCAATAACGACATTAGCTCTCGGAGTAGTTGCTTCCATTCATTTATATTTTTCCAATATTTTTTAATATCGAGGTAAATGAACCGCGGATTTTCTCCCTCCTTTTTATGGTAATCTCCTGGATAAGAATAATTGTCTAATGATTTTAATATGCCATCAGTCTGATTAACACCAACTAGGAGTGTAGACCACGCCACATTCAATATGAAATACGCGGAATATCGATCAAATTTGAAACGCTTTACACGGGTCAGAATATTAGGTAATTGTTCTGGTTATGCATAATTTTCTGAATACAAACTGTATACTTAAAACATGAAACTTAAACTTTGAGTTTGATAATCGTGTTAATGTTATGATGCGCGAGGTATCTTCAGTTGAATTTAGACTTCGTAATAAAATGTATACAAAGTTATGAAAAGTGGTGAAAGTATTATGACGAATTGCAACTAAATCTGCTTTTAAAGTTTTTAAAATGTTCTAAATTAATACTGCTGTTTTAAATATTAACTGCCTCATGACGGAGAGCCTATAGCAAAACTGTGTAACTGGAACGTCATGTGTCATTTCGGCTGTGGATGTAAGATCCATATGGCTCTCCTTCCTGAGAATAGCTTTATGAAATGGCAAGGGAATCGAATGCCACATACACGAAATAGGAAAACTCCAGCGTGCTAGCATTTTGGCCATCCAGGAAACACTGTTCAGCAAACGGACACGTGACTCATCCTACGAGGAACTCGAAACGTTTAGAAACACTTACTATTGGCGAGAGGAGTACATCATTTTCAGGTTGAAGGTTTCATGTTCAGGTTCAGGTTTCAGCTTCTAATACCTCGAAGCACCATCAGTGGTGATCGACGACTAGTACGCGAAGTATCCAACATGGCACACCGAAACCACTAAAAGAGAGAAAGCACCTTATATCTACCGTTATACACCACTACAGCGTAATTTGCTGTAGCGGTCTTTATTTAGTTATATTTACAACACTTCCCCATTGGCGAGTTGGAAAAGTAATTTGGAACCCTGAGATGGATCGTTTATCGCATTTAATAGTGTGGGACTACGCATATCGCAACGGTTACCTTTACGCTAAAACCCATTCCCATCTATATCCATCGATAGGAGCGGGATACTAGTTTTTATTGCGAATTTTCCATATCCTGAATATTTCTTTGAAAAGATTCTTTTTCAGGAATAATTTCTTAAAAAAATGTATGAATTCGAACGTTACTTCTTCTATTCATAATCATTAGATTTATAATGGTGGTTGCAGAAATAGTTGTGTTCAGTTGCAAAAGCAAATTAACATGTAGATGTTTAATTGACTATCGTGGACAATCTAAAATGACGTGTATTGTATTATCTAAAATATGATTACTATAAGGACAAATAGGTGTTTCGCATTTTCCTATTCGAAAAGTAAAACACCTAAATGAACCATTGCCTATCAGAAAGTGGGGCAACGGATAATTCAAAGTTACAAATATACAGTTATACTAAATGGAAATATTTGGTCTTAAATTTTTGGTCAATTGTGCCTTACTGAAAATTGCATTCCATTCTTTTTGCCATGTGTTAAAGATTTTCTTCATGATTACGTTTGGGTCGGTACCTTTATATCTTATATATTTTTTCATTGCAAATAAATGTGTGGGGAGAGAACCTCTAATGACTTGCACAGCTTCTGCAGAAATTGTTCTGAAAGCACGAGATACACGGGTTATAGCTTTTATTTGTATCGGTGTTACATACTTTTTATATTTAATGACTTTTAGGGCATTTATCCATACAGCAGCCACACACAACAATCGAATTTATGAGTTAGAATATTACTACGGCTAAAGGAATACAAATACAAATGATTTTGGAAAGCGATAGAGCTTTCTCATGTTCTGTCAATGTTTCCAATCTCAATGTTTTCAATGTGACCGTGTGTGTGACACAAATAATTATTTAATTGAGATCTGCAATTAAAAACAGCATTAAATCTTTCAAAAAGGTTAAGTTTTTGTGTAATGAATTCGATTAAAGCTTTGGTCTGTTTATTCTGTAGATTCCAAAACATTTATAAAATATTGAGTAATCTACTTAAAAAAGTATATTTTTGATGGCTATATTTTCTATATGAACACATTGTATAAATAAGGATCTCTATAAATTGTCCCATTAATCACTATGTATAAGCACGTTAAAAAAATATTTTAATAATTCCTTCAGGATCCCATATAAATTCCGTGGGGTGTAGAGTGCCCCATCCTGCATAGATGTAATATAAAGATTTTAAAAGGTACGTTTAGGTATTAGCTCTGTACTGAATCTACGTGAATCAATTTCCGATTTTTAATAAAATTCAGACAGGAGGGTGAGACGGAGTAATTTAATGAGGATTCCGGAATTATGTCCCGAAATAAGTCGACGGATGGGTGAAGCATTTTAAAATTCATTTATTTACCTTAAGCTCAGGCCACGAGTTTATCTGGAATTAAAGCAATTCTGATATCTGAAAAATTATGTTCCATTTACCTTCGAAGTAAAATTATTTTCCTTCATCTCGTGACGTTTCATTAGTAGTAGAATTCGAGCCTCGGAATCCACTGACACCTGATTTACCCTGAATGTGTAGTGATCAATAGGCATTGAAAATGTCCATAAAAAATAAGGTAGGTAATCGCTGACAAAACACTACTACCGACGCTTGATGAATAAACATTTAACAAGGTTTTGCATAGGAATGAGTCTGCTTATCCTAGCTAACACTCTTTCGAAAAGGTAAAAAAATGATTTCAACAGAGATCATTTTTAATATCAAATTTTGTTCAATTTTGCGGTACAACTAAGATTTGTTTTTTTTTTGAATTGGGATAATTCCATTTTAGTGCGGCTTAAGGAATAATTTTAGTATCCAGTATAGGAAGTATACACGAAAAATTTATAAAATGCACTCGAATTTAAATTTTTCCATGAAATATGCTTCAATATGTGGAAGAATATATATATATATATATATATATATATATATATATAAAAGCGTTGTGATAGAAGCGTTGGCAATGTCACTGTAATTATGGATAAGGCTGAGTATTTTAACAGAAGTGAGGATTTATTAAGAGACACAAAATATTACAAAATGTTGATTAGAGACCCAATTTGTACGTTACAACAGAAGGCAAACAAAATTGTGTCTAAATTGTTTGGTTCTAAGCACATTGATGAATTGACTAAAAAGCAATTAATGTCTTACACATCAGTATTACTAAGGTTGTATATATTGTCCAAAATCCACAAACCTGTTTTATCAATGAGACCAGTTTGTTCCACCATTAATGGTCTGAATAGTAAACTGGCAACGTTTATTTGTGACACTTTAACTAATGCCTATGATGTGGAAAATGATTTTTATGTAAAGGACTCCTTTACGTTTAGTTCCTTTATTAATAACTATATGCTTCCTCCGAACTATGTTTTAGTGAGTTTCGACGTAGTGTCGCTATTCACTAATCTCCCATATCCAGTGATCTTAAGATCTTTAAAGAACAGTTGGCCCATCATTAGTAGGCATTGTTCGATGTCATGGGTTTCGTTCAAATCTGTATTAGATTACATTTTCGATTCTAACTGTTTCATTTTTAATGATAAGTTTTACAAACAGGTTTTCGGAACACCAATGGGTAGTACAGTGTCACCAATCGTGGTTAATTTTGTGTTGGATGAGTTAGTTTCGTCAGTTTTACAGATTATGCCTTTCAATATTCCTTTTGTAAAAAGATATGTGGATGACCTCATTTTGTCAGTCCCGTTTGGGAAAGTTGAGACAGCGTTAGAGGTTTTTAATTCGTTTGATAGTGACATACAGTTCACGGTTGAAAGAGAAGTTGAAAACAAAATCCCGTTTCTTGACATGGTTTTGATTAGGAATGCCAACGGATTGGTACGTACTCGTTGGTATCGTAAGCCAATATGTAGTAATAGGTACATCAACTTTATGTCTTATCATCCGTATAAAATGAAAATCAACTTAATTCTAGCTCTTAAAACACGAGTTGAACGTTTAACGCACCCTGATTTTCGGATTTAGGAGCTCAACAATTTGAAGTCAATCTTGCTTGAAAATTCTTATCCAGTTAGTTTGGTGAGTAAACTGTTGTTCAGTAATTCAGTATGTTATGATTATTTCTATTTCACATTCATCGATTCCCACATTAATATATCATGGTGCGCGACAGTGTAATATGATATCTCTTAACATTCGACCGTCTACCCCACACCCCACTTGAGATTATATAAACCTTCAGATTCTTGAGGACGAACGAACCTCCAGAATCTGAACAGGGAAAAAGGCAGTCTAATACAGACCGTTGTCGTTGTTTCATCGATTATTATTCCTGACCTGACCTTATTACAGAAATTCCCTTACAAGTATCACGTAGTGACCGAGTGGTCAGGCTATCTAGAGGGTTACAACACAATTTGCATAATCCTTTGGCGTTTGTGTCTCCCATAAGTAATAACACACATATGGAAGAGAGAAGGTACAGATCGTTACTAGATCTGGTAATTGAGAGATATAACTTAAAGACAATCCAAAAATTACACACTAGATTAAAAACCCCATTAACTGATAAGGAAATCAGTGGTATCGTGTACAGTATCCCCTGTGTTGACTGTGGTAGACCATATATAGGCCAAAATTCGCGAACGTTACCAGCAAGGTTAACATCCCACAAAAGTGATGTGAGATGTGAAAAAAGGTCATGTGCCCTGGTGGAACACTCGTTGAACTTAAATCATTCTTTTAATTTTGATAATGCGACAATTTTATCTCAGGAAACTAACTGGTTCAAACGTAATTTCTTGGAAACGGTTCACATAAGAAAATCAGGGCATAATTGTGTTAACAAAAGGTCAGATATAAGTAACCTTAGTACAGTTTATGAATATTTGTTGTCATTTAGCCATGGTGAAATCCAAAATTTTGATGTGTCAGATAGAACTTAATAATAATTCACTTTTCACTTCTTCATAACATTGGTGTTAGAAAGGTTGCCTGCTGTCGCATTAAGTTGATGTTCTATTTGTATTGAGGTTAGCATACCTTGTTTCAAGTTTTATCGACATTTATGTTTGTTAAGTTTTTGATCTACGTAGGTTGGTAGTATATTTCCGTTTGGTGTTCCTAACCTTCAATATCGAAGCGTGGTTGAATATTTGCGATCGTTATTATCGAGTGCTGCGTCATCGTTTATCATGTTTATTAATTTTGTTTTCCTGCTTCATTACTCAGTGTAGTAAGTTCAAATTTACAAATAGTTAACATTGATGTAATTTAATTGTAACTGTTTTTAGTATTTTTCCTGAAGAAGGAAACGATGGTTTCCGAAAGCTAGAAGAGATTAATATACGAAGAGTAAATCTTAAACTGGCCTCTTAATAAATTCTTTGCTAATTTTGGTGACTACATCCTCATAAGCTGGAACTTGTTTAGTCTTCCTAAGATTAATATATATATATATATATATATATATATATATATATATATATATATATATTGTATTGGTTGTGGTTGACTGGTTTAATATGAAGATTACAGCTTAATGAGCTCATTAGTAACATTACAATTTTAGTATTTTTAATTTATTATTCCTTTAATTTTTGTGCAATATTCACTATATTTTAGTGATATCGTCATTACTTTAGACGTCGCTATTATATTGTAGTTTGTAAGTGCTACAAGAGAAGCAGGTTTGTAGTTTGATAGTGTGTCATTATTGTTCAATCGTGTCAGTTCATTCTATCCGATTTTCTCCGGCAATTTGTATTCTCATTTCTTCCAGATCCATGTGTATTATAGCCAACCATTTTATTCAACTGCCCCTTTTTCGTCTGCCCTTTTCCCTTTCTATATATAATAATACATCTTTATATTGCTAAGCCACCTAATCTGTTATGCCATACTACATTTATTATTGATGGTTCGCCATATAGCTCTTGTAGATAATGATTAGTGCTTCTTTCCCACCTGCTCTATACTCTCCTGCTCCCACAAAACTTTTTCAACGTTTCTCTCTGGAAGATTTCTAATGCACTGTTCTCTTTCTTCTCCAGTTTTCATACTGCTCCACAATGAGTCACTAGTGTAATAATAATAATATTGTTATTATTATTATACTACTAATAATATCAATGAAAATTATACTAAGATAAAAGTTACTACCACTATACTCAGCAAAATGCATTAGATACAAAGGGTAAAGAAAAACAAAAAACAGAACAAAAAATTTCTATAAAAGCCGATTGAAAAACCATAATCGAAATTCCAAAAGTACACACAAAACAACAAATAACATATATTGAAAGAATATGTCGTTAGAGAGGAAAATACCCGGTAAAATTGAAAACTGATTAATAACAAAGGAAACTAGACATGCACATGTACCACCACCAATCAATATCACACTCCCAATACAAAAATTAAGCTTATTGTCAACAGATCACATGGTTGGGAAGCTCCAGGTCTGGAACAAACACAAAATTAATGGTACAAGCACCTACCCGCAACTCACGAAAAGTTAACAGCGTATATTAACAATATTATTCACAAACCTACGCAATTACCACACTTCCTCACAACAAGCATAACTTGCTATAATAGGTGTATCAAAGCGAAAGCTAAAGTGTCCACAAATCCGGAAAATTACAGACGTATACGTGTCTATTCGCATTATATAAGATCATTTAATCAGTAATTGTCCATAAAATCAATCAACACAGTAACACATAAAATAATTAAAAATAAATACTAATAGAAGAGCAAAAGGTTGTAGAAAACGAAATCAAGGCTGTAAAGAGCTATGATATAGGTATGGTTATATGGCTATGGCTATATATGGTTATGGCTAGAGATAGCCATACCTATTCAAACAGAAGCAATAAAAAGAGTATTGACGTATGCTACAGAGACTATCAAAAAGCCTATGGCTCAATTCCTCATTCCGATCTCTGCATGGACCCAAAATATAAAAATGAATCAACAATTGATTTATACTCTACAGAACGTCATGAAGGGTTTAAAATCAATTATCAACATACCAAAATCATAAAGCATTCAAATAGGAGAAATAAACGTAAACAGAAGAATATTTCAAGGTGATTTCTCTCATTCTTTTCTGGTTTTATTGATCTCTGAACTAACATTCGAACACGTTAAACAAGTCAAATACGGATACATCATCAAAAAATCAGCTATTAAACTCTACACACTAAATGATTATATGGACGACATCAACTCTACATTAATTTACAGCAACTTTAACAATTTAAAACTATCAGAGAAACGCAAATGGAACGGAAAGAATTAAAACTATATATAGGAAAAAATCGGATAAAACTGAAGATGTTACTTTAAATAACAACGAAATTGTAGAACCTAGGACAATATAAGTAATATATATGTCAAACAGAATACAGAGAGATCGCATAAAAATGTAAAGGACCAACAAAAAACACAACACAGGAGAAGACTAGATAAATGTATTTGTAATTCCTAACTTTCTAAACAAGTCTATAATGAAATTATAAGATAAAAAAAAACTCACCAATCATTAATCAA
Source organism: Cryptocephalus moraei (assembly GCA_946251905.1). Taxonomy (NCBI): domain Eukaryota; kingdom Metazoa; phylum Arthropoda; class Insecta; order Coleoptera; family Chrysomelidae; genus Cryptocephalus; species Cryptocephalus moraei. The sequence goes on along the minus strand of OX276453.1, from coordinate 13,006,101 downwards.
ATCCAAAGCTGTACCCATCCTCAACTACTCACATGAGGTCATACGATGGACATCAACAGACCTAGATACATTAAACAGAACCACCCGAACATAAATATCACAATAACTCATACATAGAACAAATTAAGACGCATTTACACTATGTGATTTTTCATATGATTTTGTCATGTGATTTTATCATACGAAATTGGTATGAAATATGATATCTTGTTATTTTGGTAAGTTCACGTTTACACTATGTGACGTATTCATATGATTTCAAATAAAATATTCAACATTTTGAGTTTGAGGTTATATTGTTATTCGTAATATTCGTATTGATGGTGATTAAACGGTGTATTACAAAATGATTCCAGAGGACTTTTTATTGCTCGGAATCAAGATAACCAGATAACCACCATATATTATTATAACCTCAACTTAAAAGACGTATTAATGTGTCAAATCTGTCAAATGCCGATAACACAGTTTTCTGCATTATCGGCAATCACACGGAATATCATACAGAAATAGAAACGGTTCTATTTTATCAAACAACTTGTGACCGAATGTGATTTGGCTTGTGACAGACCTTGTAACTTATTCTGTATGATAAATCACATAGTATAAGTACTAAAAATTTAGTTGTGATCAAATCACATGACAAAATCATATGAAAAATCACATAGTGTAAAGGCGTCTTTACAATCAAGAGAAGGAAAGATGGGAGGGTATAATAGATATACAGCTCCTAAATTACAATACTACAATAAAATTAGAAAACTATTTTCATAACAAACGTGACAGTGAGCTACACAGCGCCATATACATAACAGACACACATTAAGTACTATTAAACTCAGTAGAAAGAAACATAAATCCAATACTCTAAACAGAAAATGGAAAAAATCGAAACTAGTCAAAAGGGAGCTTCATGGTAGACAATTAATGCATTAAAAACAAATAGACGAAGAATCTAGCTCAGTCACAGGTTAGGTTAGGGCGAGAGTGACTTCACACGCGCATTCGACAAGATGGCCGCCAGCGCAACGTGAATCCGCCCTGTATAAAAACAAATGGCCAGCCATAGCGATACGTCAGTTTTGTTTAATAACGCAAATAAACGCCACTTCCACGTCAAGTCTGAGAGGTGTCGAATATATCCCGATTCGTTCCCATTTTAATAAAGAAAAAAGATACCAATTAACATGAGCGGCAGTGATCCCGAGTCTGAGTCAACGGAGACTGAAACGCCTCTGGTATTACTGTATCAGAGAGCTGAGAACGCCACTGCAAGCACCGAAGACGACGACTGCAGCTGCTGTACCGCTGCAACTGTCCTCAACAGCGACGACCGGAGGTATTTAGACACCAGAATTCGGCGCCAGAATGTTAAGGGATACATATGCAAGATCGCATTCGCATTTACAGTAGTCATCCTAGCAGCCATCATCGTATTGGCGTTTGCCACAACAATCGAGATATTCTACGATATGTTCCCTGAGTCCCAGCGCCAAATGAGAGAATTGGGACTATGGCTGCTTGAACTATTCACCGAGCCGGAAGAGCCAACCTGGTGGGAGACGACGGTGGAATGGTTCGATGGTATTCTAGAAATAATCCCCGACTGGATAAGAGTTGACGTGTTCGAAATTTTTCGTTTTTTGTACATCATGCATCTTAACATTGCTTTACCTTAATTGAGAAATCATTTTTGTTATTAACTGAATTGTAATTGCATTTGGATAACAGTAAAAAATTATATGTGATTAAACTCTGCAGCTAAACATTCTTAAATTCGTTTTAATGCTCGTGGAAAACAATTTTTTTCCAAGACCACCAAGCCATTAGTTATAAATAGATTTTTCTCCTCCCAAACCGTCGCTCTCTGGAGTCGAGTCTAGTTGAGCCAAACCGAGTTGAATCGAGCCAAGACAGAGAAAGAGAGAGGGAGTTAGAGGGTTGGATGATTGAATCACGTTGAAGTGATTTTCTAAAAAAATCTACAAGATTGTGAATTGACCATTTCCTTTACTATGAAACGCATAAACACGCCATGTTCTTGCACATGCGGCGACATTGTATGGATTGCAATGTCCGTTATATGAATTGCATAAGTTTATAGGCAACATTAAATACACGGGCTGTTTTTGGGTGCCATTTTGGTTTTGTTTTGACATTTTTTAGAAGCAAAAATTTAGATATTCAACAGTTTTAATGAGATATTCCGGCGAACATATAACTGTCTGCCAAATGACATCACACTTTCCAACCCCCGTACTACAAAGATCATACCGTATTTGTATATCGTGGCTAGTACCAATGATGACTGCACCGACGTAAAATTCACTCACCGAAAAGAAAGTGCTTGGAACAAGATCAATAGTCATTCTAACCGAAAGGTAAGTACGTACTTTACTAATTGAAATTAATTTAATTAAACAAATTATATTTAGTTCATTTAAAGCAATTTAAGAAAGTGAGCACACCTAAAAATTTTAGCCAGATGTAAATATACCATTTAATAAGACTTTCACGTTGTAAACGGCTTTTGATTCAATTATAAGCTATAGATTTCTGAAAGCGAGTACCTGAGCTTATTATAATTACCACAACTTTTTATAGTATACTTAATAATATGTAATATATATAGATACAACTTTATCATTATATTAATATGTTACATTATCAATAAACAATAATAATTAATAACTGGTAGTCGTATAACACATCCTTGGTATATCCTATTTAAAATATTAAATATTTTAGTTATATACGTTAAGAGCGCTTAATACCCATGTGATAATTGGAACACTCATACCGCCCTTAATAATGATCGGATTTTAGTGCGGTTTGAATTGAACTACTTGGCATTAATTGTAGTAACGCGGAAGGGCCGTATTTTTGTTTTCGTCAAGACTATATCTTTAATCATGGACCTTCCTCAAAAAATCTAATTCCCTACCCCGTTGCTTCATATGATTCTGCACAGAAATATGCAATTAGTTTTTAAAAATATGTATTAATAAATCGTCCAGGAGTGTTCCCGTAAAATGCATTCATACACCCAGAATATATCGCCGTCTTGCGGGCAAATCGTATAGCGGGCGATGTGCATCGAAACGTACCGCGGGGTCGGGCACACGGGTGATAATTTTTTAACGCAAAATTCTCGCACAGGCGAGGACGCGGCAATCGTCTATCGTCTAAAATCTTTTCATTCGTTAAGTCGAGATAGAGGAAAGCTGTTTTTGTCGGTTTTGGTTGGGCGCTTTATATTTATTGACATTTATTTTATGACACTGTTTAATGTACATTTTTTACAAGTCTTAGTATTTAGTGGATGAGTGTGGAGTGTAGAGATGTGGAAAAGCATGGAAAAGAAATTGGTAAATTTCTATAATATTTGTTTATTGCCAGAGATAATAGATCCCAGGTTTACAAGATCAATGTGCATAAGGGATGAAAAATGGCAATAAATTTTTCACAGGTTCAATTTGGCCTGTAACTTGGCCAGAAAAATGTTTGTGAAGACATCATGCTCTTTTTTGTCAGGAGGGGAAATTGTTATTAATACTCACATGAGATGAAATACACCTCAGAACAAGGAACAAAGTAAGTTTCAACTCTGCGATGGATCGTTTATAGCATCTGGTAGTGTGGAATTCCACTTATTGCAACGGTTACCCGAACTAACACCCCTCATTTGGCTGGGTCAGGTGAACTCTTCAAAAAATTGTATCTTCGTGTATTATCTAATACATGATCGCTATATACCTACATATATACAGGGTGGTCGTGATATAACCTTACAAAAAAATTTTGGGTCATTAGAAGGATCCAACAATTCAGAAAAACCCATATTTGGTAGGTCCAAAATGATGAAGAAAAATTAACCCCCATCCACACTCATTTGACGCCATTGACCACAAAAATAAATACATACATATTTAACCAAGATTTAATTGTTAGTTACCTAGTTCAATAAATTGACAATTTGCTTTCAAATTTGATAGACGTTTTCTTTTGCCAGTGATTTACTTGTCAGTTTGCATATGTCAGTTCTCATTTATATGTCGTCGCCTTTCTTGTTTTCAATGTATTTTTTCTCTTATAATAATTTTAGTACAAGAAGTCTATAAAACCAGTCTTTTTCAAGACTTCACTTGCGTTTGTGTTTGCAGTTTGTAAGTAAATAGCAAATTTCATGGGTCAACACACTAACGGATAATCATGATTGTGGTTTTAGGTTAGAATCTGCCGATAAACACAATACTCAACAAAGAACAACGATCCCAACTTTAAACGGCAAAGGCAACGTCAGGTTTATAAATCGGCTTTAATAAATAACAAAAGAAAACCAGTGTTCTTTCTCTCTCGCATATTCTTGATTTGTAACTTTCATTTCTACCGCAAATTCAAAATTATTGAATTTGACAAATGTCATTCTGTTTTGCCACTTGTCATTGCCATTCACCGTTTTCCAGCTTCACTCCATTTCTAAAATAGGATTCTAAAAGAAAACTTTTGATTTGCTTCGACAACATCGTCTCGTGTCATGTACGTCAACTTGACATTTGTAATTATTAACCTGAAGAAGAAGAATTTTAGGAAAAGACATGCGTATTTTAGCTCATGGCCTGCTTTGACTATTTTTTTATTCGATTGCACTGTAGTTTGTACAGGTACCGATTTTCGATACTAGACAACCAAAATCATATTTTTTATCCTGATTAACTCATTGGCGTACAGCAAATTTTGTACAAATTTTTTATAATTGTACAAGACTTTTACTAGTTTTTTTTTTGTATATGAGTTCTACTCATCGTCACCTATTACTTTCTTTTGTAAGGTTATATCACGACCACTCTGTATAATATACAGTATATAGTATGTAGTATTATGTTGGAATATTTGACATTAATTTCTTGTTCATTGGGCCTTATTGATAATTACAATTACATTACACTCATTTCTTCAAGTGTTATTAAAGCTTTCCTCCATGATAATTTACTACGCTCAATACCTTTATAACTTTGAAATGTAGGTATCCATTGCCAGCAAATGCACCTGTGATCACCTGCACAGCTTCTGCAGAAACTGTTGTAAGCATCAAGGTACACGAATTAGAGATTTTCTTCGTATTGTATGAACATAATTTTTATATTTAGCAACTAACAGTATTTATCCATACAGGAGCCACATACAAAAATATCGAAGTTATGATTTTATTCTATATTTTAGGCATTTGAGGTTTTACTTTTGGTTTCAATGTTTAGTTCTTATGGTTTTAGTAAAATCCTTGCGACTGCGGGGATGTATTTCAACTTTTATACACTGGATTTATTTGTGTACAAAACCGTGGTTATCACTTCATGACCACGGTAGCTGCACAACCGTGTAAGACGATTATTATTCAGTTTCATTTTAATTGATTACTTATAATCCTTACCCTCTACCCTACGCTACGTTATCTATTGTGGTTGACGACTGATCGTAGTGACTCAAAACATGTTTTTTTTAATAAAAAAAAATTCTTATAACTTAGGTTCATTATCATCGAGTACTTAACAAAAAAAATTGTACACATACTTCATGAAGAGGACACATTTCTTATAATGAGACGGTAAGCGGCTATTTTCTTAATTAATTGTAATATATAGGTGTGTCATAACATAACCAAATTATTTTCCTATTTTTAAATGGCAGGTGTACTGACTTACTTATTTTTCATTTCAAGATTTGTTTGTAACATGAGTATAATACGTTTTGTTCCATTACTGCATAGATTTTGGTATTACTACGCAAGTCTGTTCTTCACTCAGTAATTATTATTACCTTACATTATTATTCCGTTTTGTCTACTACTCAAGTTCCTATTTAGTCTTTTCAACGCGTGAAATGCATAAAAACGAAAACAAAAGCTAGGGGTTTTCCATATAATATATGTATATTGTTTGTCTAAAAAAATTCCTTTACATCTGAGGGTATTTTTGTATTAATATTTGGGATAAATGTTTGTCTATTTCGGTTTTCAATAAAAAAGGCTACAAAAAAAATTTGCTTGAAAACTAATATCACTTACTGATTTTACAGAAAAAAAGATGTAATTTTGGAAAGTAAAATGGAACTGTCGCTGCGATTTTCTTATGAACAGTTAATAACCGCAATAAATTTTATTCCCGTATCTACCTATGTAGGCCAACCAATAGAGCTAAAAAAGAATACATTTTCGCACTAACCGGTCATAACCTATACTACCGTGTAGAGGATAGTTCATAGATGAAAACCCACCTTTTTGCCCCAGCGGAATCGGTGGTGGGATTTTTATAAACAATTTATAGTGCAAAAAAGTGAATTTTTTTTCGAATATTGCGAAAAGTAATGAAGGGATCGTTATACGACCTATAGGACTTTTGTAGGGAATCACAACACCTAGAAAATGGTTTGCTACACGACACGATCGGACTATTCTCCACTGAGAAAATCCGGAAAAACACCCAAAAAATTATCTTTTTTTAAAAATTCATAATTTCGACAAATTGGAGGCTGGAAGAACTATCTTCGGGATAGTGATAGGTAATAATAGGCAATTTATGTGTGCTGAAGATGGTTCCCGGCGGATGCACAGTTTTTTGCACAATCGCGATATAAACAATTTTCACACCTTCTCTTGTAAATTGTGCGATTTGATGGGAAATCGATTTTTCTTAATTCTGCAAGCGGTATTTTAAATCAGAAACCAGTATCTTCAAAACGTATATCTTGGATTTTCACGTAAGAAGTGGTAAATATCCGAAAAAGGCCCCTAAATGTTGCTCCGAACGCGCGAAATCGCATCGAGACAGACTCAGGGGAACTCTGGCGGGGGAACCAGCGAGCGGAGGAGAGTTTGTTCTGCCGCTAACCTGCCACGCAACGTACACTCTACCTATTTTTACCGACAATTACCTATCACTATCCCGAATATAGTTTTTCCAGCCTCCAATTTGTCGAAATTATGAATTTTTCAAAAAATATAAATTTTTGGGGGTTTTTCCGGATTTTCTCAGTGAAGCATAGTCCGATCGTGTTGTACAGCAAATCATTTTCTAGGCTTTATAATTCCCTACAAAAGTACTTTTGGTCGTATAACGCTCCTTTTATTACTTTTCGCAATATTCGTAAAAAGCTAAAAAATTGCATTTTTTTGCACCATAATAATTTGTTTATAAAAATCCCACCACCGATTTCGCTGGGGCAAAAAGGTGGGTTTTCGTCTATGAACTATCCTCTACACGTCTACACGATAGTATAGGTTTTGACCGGTTAAATTTTAGTGCGCAGAAAAATCTCTATTGGTTGTCCTAATGCGCGCATTTGTATCATGAAATCACAAATAGCAATATCGTAACATCGTAACGAATTGAATGTGTTATTCGACGGGAACGGAAATCTGACGGGTGGCACTGCTCGGCCAAATAAAGACTACGCATACGAAACTTGAGAGCGCGTGTATTAAAAGAAGACGGAATGTTGCGACGCTAGAACTGAACGTCTTGGATGATTATTTGACTATAAGTCAGTGCTGTCAACTCTAGGGAAATTTCCCTATTTTAGGGAATTTTCAACTGATTTAGGGACATAGGGAGTTTTTTTGCAATCTAGGGAATTTGATATGTTTGTATTTTAATGTGAAATCCTATGAGTACCATGTAGACACGTAGAACGGCGAGGCGGCACACAAAGCATTAATAACTTTAGAACACATATTATTTGTTTTGTTATAATACTATATTAACTATGTTTCTTTTTATAAATAATTTAATGTTTATTTTTAATACCTTATAACTTTAGAACACATATTATTTGTTTTGTTATAATACTACTATATTAACTATATTTGATTATGAATATTGTAATGTTTATTTTTAATGCTGGACAATGAACAAGTTTACCTAGTAAACTTTATTTCATGAGTTTTTGTCTAAATAGAAGGCAAAAAGGCGCATATAATACATATATGTATATAACTTTGCAATATAGGGAAAAATTAAGCGATCTAGGGAAATATGATCGACAGTTTAGGGAAATTAACAAACTTAAAGTTGACAGCACTGCTATAAGTACGAGTGCAGCGATCCAACGCTCTTAACTTAAAACATCATAACACACTTAGGCATAATCGTTTTCAAAAATTGTGTACAGGTCAGTCGAAGCCACAGAGTTATAAGAATAACAGAGATGATTATTTACATTTTTCGTGTAGCCAACATTGAATGTTTTAAAGATGGCTGAAAATGGGTATAAACAATAATGTTGCCAGTGTTACATAAAGTATAGTTTTTTTTTATTGAATATGAGATCTATGTCCACAGTGTAAGGAGGAGACATAACTTTTTCTTACATACAGTGCTATTCCATCGATACAAACATGTTAATTGTGAAAATAAATTTGGTATATTTTGTTTTATAAAACTTTCCTAAAATACAGATCGTTAGATCGAATATATTCGAAAATAAAACCGACAACGTGGTTTTTACCGCGCAAACCACAGAGTTATGAGAATAACAGAGATGATTATTTACATTTTTCGTGTAGCCAACATTGAATAGTTAAAGATGGCTGAAAATGGGAATAAACAATAATGTTGTCAGTGTTACACAAAATATAGTTTTTTATGGAAATGAGATCTATGTCCACAGTGTAAGTAGGAGACATAAGTGTTCCTTACATACAGTGCTATTCCATCGATAGGAACATATTAATTGTAGAAATAAATTAGGTATATTTTGTTTTATAAAATTTTCCTAAAATACATGTAGACGAATACAGATCGTTAGATCGACTATATTCGAAAATATAACAAGCAACCGTGGTTTCTACCGCGCAAACCTGTGTTGGGGCTCAAGGTCAATTTTACTAGGAATTATTTACCGTGTTTTTTGGCGTTTTTAGGTGTTTCTTCAGGTTTGTTCGTGTAGTTCGCTACCGATACTATTTGTTCACTTCCCGTCTTTATAAAACCAGTTAATAGAAATGGTTACAATCTGTGAAGCTTGCGGAAAACAGGATTATAACAATCCTAACCTATCTTCTATCTTAGTGGAAGTTGGTTATGTTTATACCCATTCCTATCCCCCACTCCTACCTCACGTCTCTCCCCACTATATGTTTACATCGCCGCATTACTCCATATCAATGATGGCGACAAGAAAATGAGTATTTATGAATGGTTTGTCAGCTCTGTGTATCTCATAACTCTCTGGTCGAAGCCACAGTACTTTCCAACATGGAATCCGTTTATCGAATAAGGCGTCCAAAATTGTTCTTTTTGACCACAAAGTTCCATTCAAAGTTTATATCAGTTGTTGTTATTACCATTACTACATTATCATTACTGTTACTAATACTATTGTGTTGCTATATTTGTTAACTGTTATTTGTCTTAAGTAAGTATACATAAATGTATAAATTTTATTTCAATTTTTGTTGTAGTTTCGTATGGCTTTCTTTTGAGATTCATTACAATGTATTCTCACCACATTTACAGTATTGCACTTACATCATTGCTATTAAACTTTATGAATGATAAATGCTTGCAATCCTTCATTTAGCTAATAAATACCATAATATAATTTCGTATAATTATATCTATCAATCAGATAAAATGAGTTGCAGCAGACCCAGAACAAGTAGGTAAGAGACAGAACGCAAGAAAAAGAGAGAACGGGGAGGGAAAAAGAGGGGGAAGAGAGAAAGATAAACATATTTAAATTATTTGATATAACGTTGATGTAATAACATGAACGTATATTATTATTTATTATATTACTATACAATATTAAATTTAATATAGATATGATACGACTCTAAAATTTAATGATTTGAAATATCACTACAGTACTGTCGGCTATCCCCGTGACAACTACCTATAGTTTTTATTCCTTGAGTGGTGCTCAATACTATTGTTCTTATTTAGAATTGAATAGACAGTTAACTGATTTTAAAAATGTCTTTCATCTAAGGCATGTTTCAATTTTTATTGAATTCTAATGAAATACATCAATTAGCAGGAATTTTGTACAAGCAAGTGTTTTGCTTGCTGTTAATAGACATTCACACTATATTTACCAAGACGGGTACGACTGTAAATCACAGTCATAACTGCGATGAGTTGAACAAATGATTTTAAGGACGTACAGTCCAGTAAAATAGTCACTAAACAATATCGAGGGAGAAGTGAGGTTGAAAAGAATCTTTCGACCGAAGCGATTAAGGTAGGGTGAACAATTTCATAGATCCCCCGAGATTGATTCATTAAGCTCGTAGGTACAACGCCACTAGGGCGACTGGGACTTTGGTAGAGCTAACACAGAGAGGGGATAATCAATTTTGCAACAAATGCGTACGAAGTGTAGATTTAAAAAATTATCTTTGTACATCGCTTAAATTATCAGCTCAACAAGTTTAAAATATTGCCAAATATTAATCTTTCCCGAAAAAATGTTGAACAGATTCCAATCAACTTTTCGAATTTCCTACCATTCCACAAACAAATAAGAATTTCCTTTTTAATTCCAATTTCAAGTTTGATTTTTCATTTTCAGACGAGCTTCTCAAAGTTTTTTTTAAACTGAAACACACATTATTTCTCTTTGTCCTCTGTTAAATTCATTCTTTTTGGGTATACAGTCGAAATCCTAAATGGATTTTCATTCGGAACGATAGGCGTAGTGTGTTGAAGATATTTCCATTAAAATTCGTCAGATACGTGACTGTTTCCATAATGTGGACTTTTAAAGCGAAATAAAACGTGAAATACACAAGCATGTCTAGAATGTCGAAGGAGAGGAAAATGATTTAATCAAAATCGAGGGAACTGTAAAGATGAGAACGAGATTCAGGTAAACCATCTGAAACTTGAACGACAGCCATGCGTGTGAAGGGAATGTTGCTAGATTTATTAATAAACGTTAATAGGTGCGAAATAATAGGAATTCAACAATAGGAACTTCAAAATAAATTGTCACTTATATTGTATTGTATGGTTCCAAGTGATTATTGTCCTAATGATTACTCAGAATAGCAGTACGCTTCATGCAATACACATTTCTATTACGAGGTAAGTAATACACAAATAATGATGTGTCTTTGTATACATGTACATATGTATTTATATGACAACCCGCCGATATATGATCGTAATTAATTTACTTTATTTACTTTACTACCCGCCTATAATCAATATTCACCTTCACTTTTAATTTACTTCTCTTAATTTATCGGAATAGTAACTGAATTATTTCATATATCAACAAGATAAACGGTGTAATTTTTAATAGTAATCTACTTGTAAACGAACAAGAGTGACATCTTTCACAACTAAACGGGGCTTTTTTAATTTTTACATTGTTATTGTATGTACATGTAAATAGAAATTGCAATACTATTTTAATTTACGGGATGATTGACTTTTGCGGACAACTCGACCCATTTTATCAATTTTAACAACAATAGATATGGCGGCTGTTGCCTGGGAGATCCGTACTTGGAATAGTATATGGGTGCTATACTAGAATTTCTACAATATTTAGTGATGCTATTGTACTGATGCTAGATCTAAAAAACCAATGCTTTAATATGTATAATAACATATAGGGATATGCACATTAGGTGTGTGCATAAATACAAAAATATGTAGCTAAAGGCCGGTCCAGACACAACGTTTTGTACAACGTTTTGCCTGCGCAGTCAACACGTTGCAGTTAAAACGTTGCGTCTCGATAGGAAAACTGCTCAGTTTTGATACAGATACAGACGCGAAGACGGTACGGTTTTATCGAAAACTGAGCTCGAGAGCATAGATATCCTGGAACTGCGCGTACAAGACGGCGCGTGTAGACGGTAGCTCCGTCTTTCGATTCATTTTATTCCTCTGTTGTAATTTTTAGTAGTATTAGAAAAAAATATTGTAACTAAAAAATTTTTTATAACGAATTGTTAACAATAAACAATGAAATAAAAAAATTATTTTTTTTCACTTTATATTAAGAGCCATTTATAATGATTTTTAAAAACAAATTAATTCCATAACATAAATAACATACATAAAAAAGTACGTACTATAGACGTTAGTACATGTACGTACTAAAGACGTACATTTTAGGTCCTTTTTGCTAGAGTACATACGGGAAGTAAAAGGTACGTCTTCAGTACGTACGGGGACTGGCGTCAAATGTACGTATTTTTCAGTACGTATTACGTATGTACATAGTACATAAAGAAAGTACGTACTATAGACGTTAGTACATGTACGTACTAAAGACGTACATTTTAGGTTCTTTTTGCTACAGTACATACGGGAAGTAAAAGGTACGTCTTCAGTACGTACGGGGACTGGCGTCAAATGTACGTATTTTTCAGTACGTATTACGTACGTACATAGTACATAAAAAAAGTACGTACTATAGAGGTTAGTACATGTACGTACTAAAGACGTACATTTTAGGCCCATTTTGCTACAGTACATAAGGGAAGTAAAAGGTACGTCTTCAGTACGTACGGGGACTGGCGTCAAATGTACGTATTTTTCAGTACGTATTACGTACGTACATAGTACATAAAAAAAGTACGTACTATAGATGTTAGTACATGTACGTACTATAGACGTACATTTTAGATCCTTTTTATTACAGTACGTACGGGAAGTAAAAGGTACGTCTTCAGTACGTACGGGAACTGGCGTCAAATGTACGTATTTTTCAGTACGTATTACGTACGTACATAGTACACAATTAAAATACGTACGGTAGATGTTAGTTTTTGTACGTACTAAAGACGTACATTGTAGGTCCTTTTTACAACAGTACGTACGGGAAGTAAAAAGTACGTCTTCAATACGTACGGGGACTGGCGTCAAATGTACGTATTTTTCAGTACGTATTGCGTACGTACATAGTACACAATAAAAATACGTACGGTAAATGTTAGTATTTGTACGTACTAAAGACGTACATTGTAGGTCCTTTTTACAGCAGTGCGTATGGGAAGTAAAATGGTATTCGAACTACTCGAGATTCCCGAAAACAGCTGTGGGATTGAGTCATTGAGTGATTAAACAAAAGGCCGTTCAACAGCATCAAGTTTAACAAGCAGTTAAACATTAACGCTTTAAACAATTGAAATTAAACAAAAACAATTAATAAGGTGGGGGTCGAGGGTGTAAACGATATTTGCGTTTATTTCATGTTCATTTTATTTTTGAATTTCAAACCGAGTGTTTCGTCTTAATTATTGTTGGCAGTCTATTTTGTAGTTTAAGAAGATACGTACATGTTAAGCGGTAACAGTAGTTTTTTAGATTTTTAGTACTTCGGATACAAGAGATATATTCATTACTTGTAAAAGTGTATCGGACATGTCATAAACCAAGGCACTTGTTGGAATTTTGACTATTTAAAAATTGCCACATGTGTTAATGACATCCCGTTGAGACCTTCGGCTAAAAGACAAGTGTATCGGTCTACCCTTAGCAGGTACCTACCCCGAAAAAATCCCTAAAGGAAAATTTTGTTCTGAAAGGAGATTCTTTTTCGAACCATCGTCGAGACAAGATCTACCTAACCAGTTTTGTTCATATTTTCCAATATTTTTACTATTTTTTTTTTAACTTGAACATTTCATTAATAAAAATTCGAGGTGTGAAGTGTGCTTGTATACCCTAAATATAATTAAGGCGTTAATCACGCATACGTCCAGTACATCTTTTTTGGTGTTATTCGTTTGTGCAATTGAGGCTTAATAAGGTAAGTACCGTTAGTGTAAGAAAAGTATTAGGTAAATCATCACAATATGTCTGATCATAATAAACGTCCGAAATTAAGTAAACATTACAAAAATGCATCAAAACAGTTTCAGATGTTAACTAAATAAGCAGTCAAGTGAACAAACTGTTAAAAAGTATTGCAACCTACCGACATTATGTGATGATCAGCAAAGACCCTGCTTTAAAAATCCCTGAAAATGTACATTTAAATATTAGCTCTGTTCAAGGAAAATTTTCAGAGACTCTCTCAAATATTCCTTCACAATTATCCGAATGGTGTGTTAAGCATAATATCACTCATGCAGCAGGTAATGATCTTTTAAAAATTTTAAAACCGATTTGTCCACAATTTATTATTATTTATTTATTTCAAAAATTTCATGCGTCTAAAAAGTTTGCTTTTTTCAGCTAAAATTCAGTGCCAATGTTATTCCTGTCCCCATCGTGGTAAGTTTCAGATATACCCAAAATATTTTACATGGAATTAGGTTTACCACATTTGATTAATGTTTAATGTTTAATACCAATTTCTTTTAAGAATTATTATTTATCTCAATAACGTCAAAATTTTTAAAACTATTTTTTGCTTTAATTTACCATATCTGTGCTCCCGTTTGGATGTTACATCAATGGTGTAACACCATTTATACTAGATAGAAAGTGCACTGATGGCATTTTTTTTCTGTTTCAGGTGTTTCCATAAAATCTGGCAAGTGCAATGACAAGAAAGAAGCCGAAGTAGAAATCAGCAGGTGTCTAAGAAGAGCACCAGATCGCCTAAAATATAAAACTGTGATGAAATCCAAAAGCCCCGCATAGGCATTTTATCCGGTTTTTTTTTTAGTATATTTGTATTTTTTTTTGTATTGTGCAAAATTTGTATTACTTACAAATCGTAATAAATTGTACGCCTATAATTGGGATTCCATTATTTCGCTTATAATAATAATATTTCTGTTAAATGCTGTACATCGTTTGGATCTATAATAAGAAGCGAATTCAATGGCCAGAACGACTCCTGTCGTTCAACCGAATAAATCAACATGTTAACTTCCTATTCTCTAGATTGACTTTTATAATACCATTACATGTATACTTTTGACTTTGCAGAACTTCTCTCTTTCTCTTCCAGGAGACAGAAAGACTGTCAACTGACAGTTGGACGTAAATGGAATGGTATTAAAGGTCAATATTGGGGATTTTAAGTTCTAATGTTGATTTATTTGCTGCCACGACGGCCGTTATTTTGGCCATTTATTTCGCTTCTTATAATATTTTATGTGAGTACAACCAGTATATCCAAAGTACGTACTGCAGTAAAAAAAGTAGGTATGTACTTAGTACATACCTATTAGTACGTACTTAGTACATACGTGCTCTACGTACCTTGTACGTACGCTTTCTACGTACCTCGTACGTACGTTCTGTACGTACTTCATACGTATACCCTGTATGTCCATTGTACGTACCGCCTGTGTGTACGTCGTACATACAAACTGTTCGTACAGAGTACGTACCGGCTGTATGTACACTGTACGTACGTCCTGTACGTACTTTGTACGTACGCCCTGTACGTACCTACTACGTACTTAATACCTACCCTCTGTATGTACATTATATGTACGTCCTGTATGTATCTTGTACGTACCGACGGTACGTACAATGTACGTACCGCCTGTACGTACATTGTACGTACCGCCTGTACGTACATTGTACGTACGTACGTACGTAGCACGTACATTTTTGTGGAAAACGGACGTATTTAGAACGTCATATGTACGTACTTACGTCCGGTAGTGTACGTATTTTGTACGTACTTTACGTCCTACCTGTACATACTATGTACGTATTATGTACGTATTAATGCTTACTGGGATATAGTACAAGAGAAAAAAAATTAACAACAATTCCCGGATTTTGCGTTTTTTGTTGATTTTAAAAATTCGTTGTGAACTAAATAAAGAAATTTAAAATAATTTTATGACGTCATCTTATTAAGTACACTCATAAAAAGGACTCCAAGAAGCAAAATATTTATGGAGAATTTATTTAAACATTTAGCCTGCTTTCAATGAAGACGGAAGTACGAAAATAACTAGTTTATTAACAATAGACCAGCTTTTTGAAAAATGTATTAAAAAAATATTTTCCAACGCGACTTTATTCTTTCAAGTGTATAGAATACACTAAATTTTGTTTTAAATTTTTATACTAATACTTAGTACCTTAAAAAAATTATTTTCTATGATGTAGTCGCTTCAGAGGCGGCGAGCGCATGTCGTAACGGTCGCGCACAGCCGTACTTTCAGCACAAAATTAAAATTATAAATATTAGAGATAGAAATCCGGGAGTTGGGACTTTTTTATAGCAAATTTACTCCTCTTTAAGGATCTTTTTTGAGAATTTCTCTATCTCTCATGTTTTTTGAGTTGACATAAAAAAATCGAGAGCTTTTTTATTTTTGGTTTTTTGTTAATAACAATTGCAATTTTTCTTCGAAGAAAAAATGCTCAAAACGACTTTCTTATATTTGCATTTCGCGTCGAATCAGCTATCGCTCATATTTTTTCGAGCCTTCTAACTATGTTTCGCAGCAAACACACATCTTGACTAGACTAAATATGGGAAAAGTGTTGCCTTTTTAGAAGCCACTTCCGCGACCACTTTGAACGCCAGGTACTTCAGAGACGTTCCAATCTCGTATTTTTCTTAACAAGACAGCATTGCAAAACTGACCAGAGCCAGTACCTCCTTCATGGCGATGTCACTAAAACTGTGCGAAATACATAAATATGTCTGCACCGTGTGGACGCTCTAAAAATTGCAACGTTTTCATTCCGTCTTAAGACTGTGCAGGCAAAAGGTTGTGCAAAGCGTTGTGTCTGGACCGACCTTAAGGGATATGTTAGGGGTATGTTTTTAAATAAAAGTAAATATCTAAACATTTATCCGTTACTACATTTCGCCGTCACAGGAGTATTATTACTAAAGTCTGTCATCTAACCTATCGACTTAAGATTGGAAAAAATCACACAAATAATCCGCATGATGCATTTTGGGAATATTATGTATTTATATTCAAAATGTAGTATACGTAGTAGAACGAACTATAATAATAATAAAAGTTTAACAAACAAATTAAATGACTTAAGAATTTTCGTCGCAGAGATTTCTAGTTTGAACAATGAACAAGGTTAATTCTAAAAATAGTTGATTCAAAAATGTTTAATACAGGCAGAGCTACAAGCCCTCAAATTTGATAAGCAATTAACAATAAACTAAATTATTTCCAATGTAACAGTACAATTTCTGTGATATCGAAATTTCGAAAGAAAATTCAATAATCCGAAAAGTCAGATCTCTCTCCAGGGGGGGCGGATAAGTGCGTGGAACTCGTTTCTTGTTATCAATTTCAAAAGCAGGTTAACTTACGAAAAGTCCCTTTACATATTAGTGAAACTATCTGTTCACGAATAGAAAATCACCTCCATGAGCCGTCGCTGTCACATTATTTGTTTCTAAAATTCAATATACGCTAGACATAGTTCTTGATTTGATTTAATCCATGAAGATTGTTAGTTTTTTGTTTAGAGATTATTGAGTTTTCTTGTCTTCAAAATTGTGATATTTCAAAAATGGCTAATTCTACAACTACATAATCAAAATAAAATAGTTTATTGTCAATTGCTTTTCAAATTGGAGAGCTTGAGTTCAGTCTGCATAAACATTTTTGAATAAACGTTTCCCAAAATGAACACTTCAATTCCCCTTTCATCCAGTTCCGAAAGCTGGAAATCTCTGCGATGAAAATTTTCGAAGTCATTCAAATTATTTATTAAATTTTTAATTACGAATAACTTGGAAACGTTGTAGAATTGTACTGCCACCATTGCTGAGCCATCACCAGTCAGTTGTTTTGCCAACGTATGCGCCAACGTAAAGAAGCAAAACTACGTTCAGACACTGAGCGTTGGGCCCCCGTGTCATTACACGTTATACGTTCGGCCAACTATACCCGGGTGTCGATTCAATTCGGAGTAAATTCCTGGAATCAATTAGTCCTCCGCGGGATGAAGAAGTGAGGGGAAAGTAGCAACAGGGGCGTGTATGTTTAATTTTGTCTTCGAAATATAAATAATCGAAGTTATATCATTTAATGGAATGAAACAATGTTAGTTTGCAACTATATAATATTGAAATAATTATAGCGCTATTACGGAAATCAGATGACTGGAAGAAATATTGCCTAATGAAAAATAAAAACGAATATCACACGTGTACTGACTAGCGCGTATTTCGCCGGGCACCGACACTGTGCCCCGACCACGTGTTCACTGTGTAAACAAGTTTCTCGATATTGCCATTTTACGGGTTTCGACCAATGTTTTATAGAGCGGATTTTTAAATTTTGGCAACTACGCTTTTCTCTGTCTCTCTCTTTACGTTGGAAATTTGCTAAAGCGGCAAATCGCGCTAATTAGGTATGTGACTTTATGAATTTTGCGTGTGCCACTCGCAACTTGGTGTGACGATGATTCACTCGTGAAGAAAAACGGATTTTGGTATAGTTGGGCCAATGAGTTGGGCCAACGGGTACAGGACCACTCTGCCGACCTTGGCGTAACTTGGCGGTTGGCTTGCCGCGTCGGCGATAGTGTTTCTTATCCTATTATATTTTTATTGTGGCGGGTGGCATAAAATAGTTTATTCACGAGCTACGATGGCGGTTTGGAATACTGAAGAAATATTAATGTTTATAGATTTGTATCAAAATGAACCAATAATATGGAATCATAAACATGAACAACATAAAAATAAGAACAAAGTAAGTTATTTACCTTTATATTTACATGAGTATGGCTCAAATGATTCAATGATGAAATGAAAAAAAAATTAAATATTTGAAAATGAAAGTTTCGATCAGCAATTATGTATTATGTATTTTTTTTATTTTGTATTTCAGATCAATGATGCTTGGAATCGTATAGCTGGTAATTTGCATGTAGCTGTAAATGAATTAAAAAGGAAAACAAGAGTCCCTAATGAGTACATTTAGATTACATCACAAAAAGAAAATTCAATCAATAAGAAGATGAACTGTACAACACTATTTGGCCATTTTACGAGCCTCTGTATAACTTTTTAAAGGAAGTGTATGAGTGCCGCAGCATAATTGACACGGAGGATAATAGTGTAAGTAAAACAACACTTTTACTTTACACGAGGTTTATTTGTCTACGATTTCAATAAAAATAATTCATATAATCCAAACGTATGTCTGTCGCAATACGCGGGGGTCTACGCGGTAAAGTCAATAATGGCAAAAACGCGTTATCTCTATTATTTCTCCATGAACCTGCTTGAACTAGTTCTCCGTTAACATAACTATCAAATAAACATGGGGGTGTATAATTATCCCGAGAAGAGTTACTCTTTCTCAAAAAATTATGTAAAGACATGTCATCGAAACAATGGAAGCTTTCGTGGGTTGTAGGTCTTTGGAAGATTCTGAATTTGGCCGTTAGTATGCCAAAAGTATTTTCTACTTTTACTCGAGAACGGGAAAATTCTTGATTAAATACTCTTTCCGGAGAACCTAGTGCATAATGACCTGGAAAAGTTTTCATTATATAAGTAGATACTGAGAGCGAATACGCCATCGCCTAAAAATACGTAAGGCATCTCTACCCGGAAGTGGACTAGGAAGGTGTAAATTTAACCTGTTAGACATTAGTTTTTGACATAAAACACTTTGATTTGAATACTCCGCCATCACTTATTCTCTCTTGAGCACAGTCTTGAGAGCCTACATCGGCAAACATAAAACAATAATTACTATCCACTACTGCTAGTAGCACAATGCTGAAGGTTTCTTTATAGTTAAAATATTCCGATCCTGAATGTGAAGGTTATGTGAATAGTTATGTGCTTCCCATCTATAACTTCAAGGCAATGAGGGAAGCTAAACCCTTGCGACTTGGAAATCCATTCGTCTGTATTAGTTTCAGGCATCTGAAATAAGATAAAAATAAATAAATAAAAATAATAATGATAATATATTAAATAATAAAATAACAATAAGCCAAGATAATAAACTAAAGTTCCTTTTTCTGCTACAGGCCTCACAATCAACATATACTGAAGAACAAACAAGCGCAGATGTAGACTTGAACGCTTCCGTATCTGGGTCTAGCAGCAACACCGAAACTAATAGTATAAAAGTTCCGGTTGTTAAACGCCGTTCAAAAGACCCACCAGAATTGGCAGAAGCCGGAAAAGAGATGTCATATGCCTTTTCCACATTAAACAAAGTTCTTAATAACAATACTGCAGCCCGAGATGATAATTGTGAGTTGTATGGCAGACTTCTTGCAACAAAATTGAGGAGATTTTCAGACAGTGAAAGAGAAGATATTATGTTAGAAATTGACAACATGATAATAAAGAAGCGTCGAAACAAGCAACATACTCACATTAATTTATACACCAGTCGTTCAGGTTCTTCCCAAAGGTCAGATAAAACGAATGGTCATACCTGCAATCCCCTTCACCATACAGCCGACCTTCATCAGCTGATGTAAACTGTTCAACTTATACTCCTTATCAACCACCAACTGAAAGGATTCAAATACTTTCCCATCAAATTCAACCAGCCCAAATCATACAACCAAGTCCTTCATCAAATATACAGCCACAATCTCAAGTCCATGCTCCACTACCAGAAATGTCACTACAGTCTGATGAAACATACACTAATTCTGAGTCACCACAATATCAAAATATTATTTACGAGGCATATAAAAATGCATAAAAAATAAAGGAAAAATGTATATTCCTGTTAATAAATGAATCACTTAGATTTTTTTTAGTTTTACTTACCTTTATCATATCTTTTAGAACTTCATTGAGTGCCAAACAGACTTCAATTATCATGCGTGAGACAAGTGAACTTGATATTTTAAACAGGTAGTGTAAAGTTCTGAAGCTATCCCAAGTAGCTAAAAATCTTAACGTCAATGCGAGTCGTATTTTTACTGGTATAGCTTCTCTCCAGTCAATGTCTTGTTTTGCGACCATCGGAGAAATTTGTTGCAGAAGATACTCAATATCGGTATGTGACATCCGAATGAAATTATCGAACTCCGCAGATGGTTCTGCAAGAAGCTCAGCAAGTTGGTTGTTCATGAAGTTGGTTGTTCATGGTCTCCCTAAAAGAAACAGTTTTATAAAACATGACATACATTATACATTTTATACATGACATATCTTAACATTCTACGATCCTGACACACCTCTTTCGCTCCATTCTCTCTCATAAGTTCCTTAAAGTAAACATGCGAAATGAATATATTTTCATAATTACCTTGTCCTCTTTCGATGAATACTCAGCATCCAATACCTTCTCTTACACCATTTTTTTATTATTTTCGTTTGGTGTACCTTTCTATAAAAAATTGAAAGTGCTGTACAAATAATTTGCTGCGGCTGCGATGGTTTCCACATACATAGATATAACCAGACTGAGCGCGCCAAGTCGTCACTGTTATTTAATTTTTGGCCCAACTAGTTGGCGAAACGTGTAAAGAGTGTTTCAATTTTCGGCCAACACATTGGCCCACAGATTGGCTCAACTAGTTGGCCGAACGTGTACTGGGGCCTTAAAGACGTACGCCAAACATGACCCACTATCCGACTCATCAGCCAACCGACGCCATAATGCCCTGACACGTTGGCCCAACTTAGTGACCCAATGTATTGGGCCAACGCGTAGAAGAGTCAGTACGGAGTGTATTAATGCAACGGTTTTATTTATAAATAACTCCCTGAGTTAAATGTATGTCAGTTCAAAATAAAGTAAACTTTTGTTATGTCATAGATAATTAAACTGAATTTGGATAAGTAATTAAAGTAAACTTAATTATAACTACCTAATATTGTTACTTATCGGGCATGTTATTTGCAAAGCGAAGAAAATACGTGAGAATGCTCACTAAATATACGAAAGTTATCAGAAAATCAAGTGTAGGGTAGTAATAACAAATGCAAATAACAGTGTAGTTAAAGTGAAAAATAAGCCTAACCTAACTATTTTGAAAACACAACCAAAGTAGAAGCACCAAACATTGATGAAAGAGTATAGTTAATGCCAAAGCATCTGATGATCTACAAATCATCAAAAATGCGGTTACAAATGCATTAGGTCAGCTGCGTTTCATTTGTCCAGGATCGATACAGTAATAAGAGCTGTTCAAAAGAAAATGTCCGACCAATCACATCAAGTCGTCGCCAAGATATTTAAGTCCCAGAAGAATAGAAGATTTTAAACAAAAATTTTATATACTATATTGTAAGATGAAAGTGCAAAATTAATTCCGGTGTACATATATCAAGAAATAATTCAATAAGCATAACAGTGATGACGCTGATGGAAGACAAGATAGTTTTGATTTTTATAACACCACAGAAAATTGTCACTCCTAACTCCTAGAAGGTGTGCAGACCGAACTTACACCTCTGTTATTCCAGTAGCTTTACATAATGCATAGAGTAAATCAGATTGCGTAGATACCATTTCCTTCTAATCAATATTAGGAAATCTACCATTTTCTGTTTCAAACCCTGAAGAATTTGAAACCTTCGGTGTCACCAAGCAAAATTTCAACTAAGAAATTCATTATAAATGCATTTTGTGAATGATATCCCGATGCAATGAAACGAAATTGTTTCCATCTCATATAATGCTTTTGTCGTGCTCTTTAAACGAAGAGCCCTTTATTATAGCTTTCATACAGATCGTACGAAACTGATGCATTTCGCTTTTACTTACTAAAATACTGCGAGCTATTGCATTTGTGCCATGTATATTATTCAGTCCTCCATGCATTCGACATAGATGTTCAGATGAAATGTGGAGTGCATGAAGATCTACTGACAAGAAATAATTCCATAGGAAGGTGTGTTCTCAGATGTCAAGAAGATATAGGAACCATGCATTAGGAAGTTCACCTTCTCTCTAAGGAAAGAACAACGCCAAATAAAATTCGTGTAAAGCAATATATTAATATATTATAAACAGTAGAGGAATTACGCTAATAGGATACGGAATATGATATTAAAATACAGTGGATAGTGTCAGAGGTATTGCTAATGATATGTACTAAAACAGAAATTATATAACGGTAGCTCCATTTTTGTTTTATGCAGTAGGTGTATTATATAGCTACTGACTTTGTTGTACTATTCTTCTAAAAACGAACCGGCGAATTGCAGACGTGGTAACTTGTCAAAATGAATTGTTGATCTAAGAATTACTATCACTGAATTGTGGCCATTTTTTAAATTTCCCCAAAAAGCAATCGGTATTGTGCTAATATGGTGGTTTGCGTGTGTGATTCCTAACGATATTTACAAGCTCAGTGAATTCTATGAATTGGGTAACACAACACACGCATTCTTTAATTCTCTAATATTATAATGTACAATAATTCGTAATTTCCCTAATTACCGCCTCAAGCATTCAGAAGAAATCCTAAGCTATTAAAACCAAAATTAGTTATACATGAATAAACTAGGGCAAGAAATGAATAACTGATCAAACCCCATAAAACAATATAATACTATCATATTTGAAGATGCATACGGCATACGGCTCGTCTTTATTCGGTCTGAATACCTAGTGTTAACGTTTGGAAGTGATATATTTTGGGAGTGCCTGAATTATCGTTCATTCGATAACAAAAAGACTTGGAGACCCAAAAAATGCGAGCTGTTTACAGCCGAACTGCTGCATTGATTTTTGTCTTTCTTGGTTACCCATATTAAATGACAAACTGTCCGCGGGGGAACAATCTCTTATATTGGATGTAGAACAATGGAATCCGGCAAACTTATAAAAACTTGCAGATGCAATAAGTTTCAGGATATCCAAAAGTCTTAGAGCTAAAAGATTTTTTTTTTAAAAATTCAACCACAAAATTTTGTTTACTATACAGCTATAGATCAAACAATATAAAAATTATCCCCAGAAGTAATGTTAGTTACTTTCTTGAGTTAATGTAAATTATGAGATTGAAGAGCACACAAAATGAATAATAAACTTCGAAGAAATAAATACCTCAAGTAATAAAGTTTAGGAAATTACTTCTCTTTGATATGTGTCGATATTAAAAGGAAGTGAGCCTCGTAAAAGTAACTCATTTCTCTGTCAGATGCAATAAAAAGGTAATTTCTTTAAAATTAAAAAATACTTTTTTATACTTGTTTTATTGGAAAACCGACGGTGATTAAAGATATCGTACATGCGACAATTCTGTAGTAAATACTATAACAATGGTTGTAGTAAGGTACGAAATAGAATTAGATATTGTTTCCAGGCATATTTTTCTTCTATCACGACACATATTCGGATGGTTTGCTTTCCAACAAAAAAGTGGTCAGCGATTTAATCGAAATTGTAAATAAGGGGACGTGTTCGTACGAATATTTTGGTTGTGTCGTAAAAGTTAGAACAAATCGTAAACACACATCCATTATATTGGCGTCGTAGTTGTGTTTGTACAATTGACATGTGCTTGACATTTTAACAACAAAACCACGTGAAATTGTCAACGACGACACGTACAAAGTGTATTTGATAAAAATGGTTTTTATTCAGGAACAAAATCTTTCCTCATACTTCAAAAGCCCAATTATAACGAATTTCATGAATTAATCCACATCGAAGACATACATTACCTACGGACTTGTTTCCCAGACCACAGTTCCCATGAAACCACTTGAATTTTAATGGCACCTTTTAAAAAATTCCATCAGCTGCATTTCCTTCTAAATTATTCGTTAGACGAAGTAGCAAGTTTGGAAAATGTGGCCGGTATCATGAGCCCAGGAGGAAACCAATCGCCGGCGAATTCATTTCGAAAAAAATTCGTGGAGTAATTTTTTGAACATGCCGAGTCATCGAAACAAGACCGTCGGTTTCATCAAATATTAACGAAAAAAAATCGATTAGGGGAACTCGATTGCTTATTGGACCAATTTTTTTTGTACGCAATGGTTCACTCAAATATTTGTGGAATCAATACACTCTGTTAAGACGTAAAATGATATATATGTTTGTTTAGCGGTATTACATAGTACACGTAAATCATTGAAGATCTTTAAAAATAAATATAAAATTGCTAAGTTAATACGTAGGTGTTTCAAAATTTCAAAATCTGTTAAATTTATATATAGGGTCATTTCTTGACAAAATTTGATTTCGTGGACTCTTATCTTTTAAATAGGTGAGTAAATCATCGTAGCTACTTGATATTCTCTCAAAACCACCGATGGAAAGACGTGGGTAAATACAACAGTGTTCACCAATTCTTTTTTCTTTTAGCCTAATTTCTATCCTTCTGTAACTGGATATCGGTCTCCCCTAATTGTTTCCAAATCTCCCAATTCTGAGCTTTTCTTTGCCACATCAGGCCTGCATGTCTGACTATATCATTTCATCTTGTCTCTGGATCTTTTCCCTTCATAAGGGCGCCATTTTCCAATATCTGAATTCCAACGACTATCTGTTATACGTTCCGTTGTGTCCTGTCCATTTCCATTTTAGTGATGCTGCTCTCTCTATAGCGTCAACAGCGTTGATTTTCTTTCTTATCCAGTCAATACGATTTCTATTTATGAGTGATATTCCCAATATATGTCTTTCCATAGCTCTCTGAATCTTACGGACTTTGTCCAAATTTGCTTTTGTTAAGGTCCACGTCTGCGTTCCATATGTTAAAACTGGTAACATACAGCAATCAAATACTTTAGTTCTTAAATGAAGAGGTATCTTTTGGTTTTATAAAACACTAGCCGTCACCCTGCCACGCTTTTTTGTGGCTCAGTTTGATATGAAATAAATGAGCAATAAAATATAAGTAGGTAATCACGGCATCATGGAAATACATAATTAAGAACATGAAACAGAAAGAAATTCCTATATATTTAATCCACCTTATTGAAAATTATCTGTCTAATCGTTTTATCACTAGTCTTGGGAAAGAAAGTTTCCAAATATTTACTGGAGTACCACAAGGCTCTGTCCTAGGACCTACTTTGTGGAATATATTATATGATACCATCCTAAATCTAAAATTTTGCAGGAATGTTCAACTCGTAGCTTTTGCAGATGACCTATGTATTTTATTCTCAGCTAATACTCCTTGTGTATTAAACGATTTAATTAACAAAACATTAAATAAAATCATTACTGCTATGCATAATATAGAACTAAAAATTGCCCCACATAAAACTGAAAGCATAGTATTGAAAGCTTACAGTTTGAAGCACCTTATTCATTTTAAAATTGGAAACTGTTCTTTCCAACCAAGTAAAACATTGAAATATTTAGGCGTCACTATTGACGAAAAATTAAAATTCCGTGACCATTTAAATATTACCTCTAAAACTACCACAATCAAATTCACAGAACTCAGCCGTCTTCTACCAAATATCGGTGATCCCAATAATTCTAAAAGACTTATATATACCAATACAATATATTCCAGCCTACTTTATGCATGTCCTGTCTGGCATAACAGCATGAAAATTAAAAAATATGCTAAACTATATAATAGCGTCCAACGTAAGTGTTTGCTACGCACAACTTCTAGTTACCGTACTGTTTCCAATGAAGCCCTACAGATTATTTCTTCATCACCCCCTATACTTCTTTTAATAAAAGAGAGAGTTCTAAACTTTATGAACCCTAATAATAAAAAACAAAATTATGATTCTATCTTAGCTGAATGGCAAAGCTCTTGGTCAAATTTACACGATAAAGCCCAATGGACTAAAACACTTATACCAACCCTCGAACCATGGATAAATTGTAGATTCAAACAAACAAATTACTTCTTCTCCCAGTTCCTTTCTGGACACGGTTGCTTTGGTAAATTTACATTCAAAATCAAGAAAAGTTTGACAGATGAATGTTTCTACTGCCATGAATTTAATGATGCTAACCATACAATTTTTGAATGCTGGAAATGGGCAGCAGAAAGGCTAGAAATAAACCAAAAACTCAAAATAGAAATTCGTAGTGACAATGTCATGAACGTGATGCTATCCTCGAAGAAAAATTTTGAAGACATTTTTAAATTCATAACATGTATAATTTCAGAAAAATCTTCAGATGAAATAAAATTTCAAAATTTACAACGTAGTTAATACAAATCATAACCTTTTTCATTTATTGTAAAATACTGCACATTTTATATTTTTTTTTTCTAGGTTATGTAATGCGTATTTATTTCTATAGTTAATATTATTTCCATTCTTTTCCTTATACTAATACCAATTAATTATCCATATATTCAATAACAACTGTAAAAATGATTACCCATTTTTCTTCTGAAGATACGGAAATTTTTAATTTCCAAGCCAGAAGAAACATCGGTCCCATCATAAGAGAGTGTTTTTTTAGTAGGTAACCTCCGTGGACCCCCACAGTGTCTGATGAGCTGGAAAATACTTTATGATTCAGCAACAACACTCTTCATACTAGCCATTTATACTGACACTAATACATGTTCACCCCCACACCGTTTACCTCTCAAGGAAGGATGGAAGGATTTTTCACCTCATCATTCCCCCATAAACGGGTTTTTCCCTCTAGAAAAAAAAATGTAATCTAGCGAATATAGATTTAGCGAGAAAACACATAATTTATTTCAATACCATGCATTGCATTGCTGTGGTTATGGTGTAGAATGTTATGAAAAGGAAAAGAAAATATTTTTTTACAATTTCCGTCTTCTCCTTACCAAAATAAAATCGGATACTGCAATGCATCGTATGACCGATAAGTTTCTGAAACTCTCTGAACCTCACTATTTCTGCGATGAAGAATTATATCACGCGAATTAAATTCTTCGCCAACTATAACGATCGCCACTTCGTGAATTGTTGGTGCATTGTACTGTCTTTGGTGTTGACCCACAAATATTTTATCCGCTCTAATTACAACTTTGTAATCATCATCTGGCATTTGTTCAATGGCAGTTCTGAACAATCGAATTAATTCGTTATATTGCTCGAATAAAGTTTGTAATGCAACGACAATTTCTTGTTTAGTGTGCGTATTAAACCGACAACGTTGATCTATTTATTCATCAATGTTTCCCATGAAATATATTTTTTAAGAAATTTGTTATCTTCGTTCGGCAGTGGTAGTACTGATCTTATACGATGATAAATTTGCCCCTGAACTTTAAATGTTGGCATGTAATTCTCGTGCACGATATTAGTTGCACCGAACGATGTCATCTGGAAACATGAATTATATTTACGTTTGTTTGCTAAGAAATGTTTAGACTGTCTTGTGTATCCTGAAACCAACGTTAATAGTGGTTCGGGTGGTGAATGTAATTCTGGCAATTTAACTTTTCCACCTGCGCAGCACATTCCTGGTGTTTCATTATAGAATTTTACGGCATTAAAATACACGTATAATTTATAGATTTTTCCAATAAAAAAACGTGGATGATCACTATAATTGTAATTAGAATCGTAACGGAATGCAGCAAGATTTAAATCAGCGTGGCGTTATTCGTCTTGAAATAGCAATGCGTACTTTGGCGATTTCCAATCTTGCTTCCCTTTGCTCGTCTGTTTCAGACGAACGGGCTTGAGTATTTCTTAATCTGACGGTTTCTAGTCTATTTTCTTTTTGCCCCTCATTTTCTGAAGCTCTTAAAGCCTTTTGTTTTTTTGCTTTACATGTGGATCTGCCAATCGCTTTTCTTTTGGGAGGCATATTTCACAGTAAGTATAAAATAAATGCGCGTGTTATAATATTGTCCAATGTCCAAAGTTCACAAATAACACCACTAACACTCACAGACGTTCAGAAATATTTCTACTTTTAACAGAATGCTTTGTTTTAACAGAATACTTTTGAGCCTCTTTGAGCAATTCGATCCTCAAAGCGCTGTCAAACTGTTCGACATTTAAAAGTTACCTTTTCGCCGCTAGATGGCGCCATCTGTCAGTCACTCTTCTGTCAAATAAAGATGACATATACTTTGACAATCGAAAAGTGACATTTTATATTTTTAATCCGTTTCGGCCCCCTGGCTCTTTTTTCGACGCGGAACCATCTCAGAAACCTTCACGGACATGCGCCCTACAACTCACCGTTTCATTGCAATCGGATGAATGGTATAGGAGCCAATGCGGAACATACAAACAAACATCCATTTTTATATATATAGATAAGAGGGTCTTCAGAACGCCGCCAATCCTAATCGAGTTCTGCGTGTTATTTCGCCTTGCCCGCCTGGCTTAAGTATATATATTCATTCATCTGTTCTATTTGGGTTGCATTAACCGTTATTATATGTTGTTCCTCCGAGTTTGACATTACTCTTCTTTTGAAGTTCATTTTTAAGCCTCTCTGGAGTGATTTTTCATGGAAGTCGTTTCAATGATTGTAGCTCCTCCCAATTGGATGCAATCAAAAGTACATCATCTGCATATCCTAGATGATTCCGGGATCTACCACTACCTTTAATTCCTTTATTTTACCAATTCATTGTTTTGAACAAGTCTTCAAGGGTCATCGTAAATAATTTGGGCGAGATTATATCTCCATGTCTCACTCCTCTTTTGATTAGTAGGCGTCTCGTCTTCACGTCTTCGTCGCCAATTACCAAATCCAGTTATTGCTGATGGTCCACCCCTTTCCTCTTTCAATACAAAAATAAAAATGCTTCCGGAATATGTTTTTCTATTAAATATTTATTCCATGTTTAATATTGATACATGCATTCCTTTGAATGCTTCTTTGCGTATCTCAACCTTAAATTTTGGATAGAGATCTAGATAATAATTTTTAGAGCAAATTTTATCGGTCAATATGCCAAAAATTCACTTAATATTGTTTATTGTTTAAGTTCAAAATATTGTATCGGGTGTTTTTTTATAAATTTCACCTCATAGTAGGCTGTGGAGTGGATAGTGTTTGTGAATGCGCCTTACTAAAAATTGTCATTATCAAAAGTCAAATCGTTCCAAGCACTTCGAAGACTATTGTTCCGTGGGAGAGTTAAGAGTTGTCAAGTTTGTTTTCACAGAGGTTCTCGCATTTAGGGTTTTATATTCTTTAGTCTCACTCATCTACGCCTAATTAATAGAGCCAAGCTGTCATTTTCAAGACACTAGTAACTGATTGAAGCAGTTTCATTTTTTTTTAAAGTGAGGTTATGTCAGCCCACTTCAATATTGACATTTTTTAGTAAGGCGCATTCACAAACACTATCCACAGCCTACTATGAGGTGAAATTTAAAAAACACCCGATATGTATTATTTGTTGCTTAAATCGGATTGTTTTATCAAATTTTGTATTAGGTAGCCATGAAATGCCATGGAACAAGTTATTATATAAATTGGACAATTCTTGCATCAATAATAAAACGTTCGCGCAGTGCAAACACACGCAGAAGGAGTTCATTGTGCAAGCTTTAACCTTGCACATTAAACATTGTAACATCAAATTAATTAAATGTTCTCTAGATTTACAAACAATAAAACGAGAGAAAATTTGTACGATTACAAAATAACTTGACCAGTTATGGGTCAAAATGGGGAGAAACGAAATTTATCGAAGCCTTTAACTACAAAATATATTAATATATAAACATATAAGTTCACCAATTATATATTTATCCGCGAAGTCACAAATTACGAACGAGCCTTTATAATGAAGAATTAATTTAGGAGATAACTAATAAAAAGGATGTTAGTCAAACACACAAAAAATTTCCGTTTTCTACGAATCCAAATACCGCAATAATAGACATTTAACAATATAGGCCGGCACGCCACAGTACTGAAAATATTTTAGACCGATAGAGCAGAACCAAGAACTCAAGAGACCAAATCCCCAAA
This sequence comes from Cryptocephalus moraei, assembly GCA_946251905.1. Classification (NCBI taxonomy): domain Eukaryota; kingdom Metazoa; phylum Arthropoda; class Insecta; order Coleoptera; family Chrysomelidae; genus Cryptocephalus; species Cryptocephalus moraei. The sequence continues at coordinate 12,975,386 of OX276453.1, read as the reverse complement.
ATAATCCTAACCATCTTTCTTTGTAAACGTTTAATCTACCATCGACCGTTAGTTATCGTATACAAATGAACGAGATTTGTCAATATACTAAATGTAGTTAACAATGAAATACCTTTCCTAAATTAACCTCTGATCTTACAAATCATTTACTTTCGACTGTGGTTCTCCAAACATTTCTACAGATGTTTAGTGGGATTTAACATTTTACTTGCCACATACAAATACCTACAGTTCCACTATATAACTTAAGTAATTAAGTACTCAAGCAATTACGTAATACTGCTTCCAATATTCCATTTCTATATATATTTACATGGTGTCCAGTTCAGGATGTATTACATGGGATATTGAAAACGGTAGGAGATACCAATTTGGTTAAGTTAAATAAAACTTGCATGTAACTACTGGCAAGTAGGGATTCACTTCGTATTTCACAAATATTGCAAAAATTCACTTGTTGTCTCGAAAATACCTAAATTGACATTGTTTTATATATGCTTTTTACTTTAAAACCATCTATCGTAGAATACTGATGTGTGGTACAGGTGAGTAGGGCACACATATCACGCAGTACCCTTTTAATTTATAAAAACGGTGTATAAATTGTAAGTTTTAAATGTACACGTACCTCAGTACTTCCAACTGAAATCAAACTTTTCATGAGTAATTGAAAGTGGAAAATACGTTAAGTCTGCTATACAGGTATAAGGTATATTATAATGGTACCTCTCCAGTTCTGGCCTCAAATTTGTTGCTTCTATAACATAATACAATATTCCCATCTCTGTGTGTAATATTTTTTCTTACGATCGAAACTCCAATCATTCATCCAGGCTCTTAAAACCCAGGAGTTGTTTTATGTTATCGACATTGCAGCCTCCTCCTTTTAAAGACTAATTTTATTTCTATTGAATTATTACTCCACCACACAAAATTTTACATTAGATAGTGGTGAGATTGTAAATAAATTTAAAAAAATGATAAATTTTATGAAATATTTTATATATATATATATATATATATATATATATATGTATATATATATATATATATTGCAATAATTGTTAAATATGAAATCGGCTCCTAATTAAGTTCGCAGCTAACCCTGTCAGAGTATATCTTTTTTGTGGTTCGTATTCCAAAGTCATTTCCTTAATTGCGATAATATATTTAATTTCAAAACAACGTCCACTACATGAAATCTCCTATCACAGGCGTCTAATTATTCCTATTTGTTACTATCGGTTTATGTACATAAAATAATTACAGAGATTGCGTTATTTTCCCCTTCTCGTAATGCGAATGTAACATTTGTAAGATTTGTGAGACAATGCGAAGTTCGAAAATTTGTTTGCATTATATTATGCTGCCTTGTACATGGAATTTCTTGTGATAAATAATATGATTCTGTCTCAAAATCTTGTCTTGTACACCGCTTGAAAAATATTACGGTAGTTTCATAAATAAGACCAAAACTAAATTACTAAATAGGTTTGTCCCGGAACTTTAACTCGATTAAGTATTCCTGGAGAACGCTAGAGAAATATTTCAAGTGGGTTTTCCTTTTAAAAACATTTCTAAACTTGATTATAAAGATATAAGGAGATATACGAGGATATGACTCATCCCGGAGGGGCAGGTTTCGCAGCTCTGAGCTGGCTTTAGCTCCACAGGTAGTTTGGGTTAAAAGTGAGACCTTCACCTGTTCCGTGTCGAATGGCCTAGTTTGCTATTTTTAACCGTGTTCCGGCCCGGCGAGTCCGGAGCAAAAGGGAATGCCAACGAATTCGTCCTGCAAGGGCACAGAAAACGCGTCGCGACGCACATACCGGGAGCAAATCGGCGGGAAATGAATGGGAAAGCCGAGGCGAGCGACGTATATATACATACATAAAGACGTAAAATGTCGGGATATCTGAAGTTCTCGAGGACGCAAAAACTTTATAAATCAGCTTCGAGCGCTGTTGTTGTTTTCTTGAAGTTTTGTTTTCAGCAACTGGTCTTTTCTGCTTAGGGAAACAGGGGAACTCATGATTTACTGTCGACGTTAGCCCGGGAATTTGCAGGGAACTCCTGTTGCCTACGTATCGGTGCCATTTCACTTAAAATTTCACTTGCTGAATACAGCACTAAACTTAATCTTTCCTTACCACACACTTAACATTGCTGCTCTATACACTATGTGCATGCATTTAACTACAACCTTAACACAAAGGAATATCAAGAAAATATTTTAAAATATTTCGTAAGTATCGCCAGAATATTCTAATGTCATCGCAAAAAAAAACACAAATGTACAAAAACAGAGAATGAAGAGAATATAGAATTAATATGATGAAACCATGTATGTAAATATAAAAAATTCACCCAATAATTGGTGGTAGTGAACAAAATCGAGACCCTTTTCTTACCTAGATCTTGATATCCCAAGTATGTTGAATAGGTAGGATAAAATAGTCCAAATAGACTACATTCCATTTAAGGATCCACTTTGAACATAAAGAGTAAAAAAAACAACGTAACAAGCACACATCATGTGTGTGGACGCAACCACACTACACTGTTGTGATATGACGATGACATATTTGGTTCGGTGACTAAATTACTATGTCCCATTAGCTAGTATTAAATTTTAATCGGTTAAAAGCTGCCGTTGAAACCGTAGTAACTTTTGTGGGCTCAATCATGCTACACAGATTTCACATTTTCAGGAGTCATTTTACTTATCTTCTGTGTCCATGTGATCGCTGGAGTATAGACCATTCGGCAAAATTTTTCATGCACTTTCTAAATGTAAACCGTCCAACTCGGCATCAATGAAAAGAGGTAATTTTAACGGCGAGCTGCAGTTGCGGTCCCGTTTATAATTCCTACCTGAAAATGTTGGGGTGCATTAATCCCATACCGGAGTTGCGGTCCGCCCGATTTTGATCTTACCTGCTATCTGAACTCTTAAAGGGCAAGGGAAATGGGTAAATGCAAGGGAAATGGGTAATGGCAATTACGCAAATTACGAGAAATCCCATCTTTATGACGCGATTATTAAAAGGGCTTGAGCTTGAACCGGGTACATTTTCGTATTTGTAGAAAATACAAAACGGATTAAAGAAGAAGGCAGTAGAAGATCTATCAGATCCTCCAAGTGAAATTATATACTGGGGCGTTAAACAAGCAATAGAAGTGAATGTTACAACTAAGGATATCGAAAATGTCCGAGGAAAGAGTTTATAGAGCAAGAAGAAGTGTTTTACCCATTTTCCCCGTTTGATAGAAGATACCCATGATGCTGTGATGAAACATGACTGTAAAACTAGTAAAGGTGAAATTTTTTTAATAGTCAATGATGGAAATGTTCATATCATTGTATTTTCATGTTTGACCAATGTAAAATAATTATGTTGTAATACAAAAAATTTTGTTGATGGGACATTTGACTACTGCCCAAAATTTTCTGTGTTATTTACAATACATGTAGTTGAACAAGAGCAATATGTTCCTTTAGCTTTTATTTTATTGCCAATTAAGCAATTTCAAACTTATTCAAAAGCTTTTTGAAGTACTTGCAACGTATTGCTCTTCTATAAATTTGACAGTAAAACAAAAAAAGAATTGTTTGTGATTCTGAGAATGCACCCTAGATAGGGGCCAAAAAAATTTGGCCAGAAATAATAATAATTGGATGTAGATTTCATTTAACCCAAGCATGGTCTAGAAAGATGCAAAATTTAGGCTTGCCTTCAAACTATAAAGATAAAAATTCTGAAATAGGGCTGTGGTTAAAATGGACATTTGCTTTATTATTTTTAAACTCTAGCAAACTTGAGGATTGCAGGGTCTCATCTCATCTCGGCACATTTTATTGCGGTCAATTTTACGACACCTTGTCGGTCCATTTCTAATATACCCATCTTGGCACAACGGATGATGCCCAGCCCGGCGGGTCGAGCAGGTACACACTACAATAATAACCCAACTCGGCATAAATCTAGGGAGGTACTTTCTTGATAATAGAGCATTGTCTAAAATAAACGTACTTCACTGTTGCGCAAAATTCATAATATTTGAGAAACCTAGTATACGCAGCACACCGTATACGAGTGAAAACATATCTCATAATCGTATTGTATTATTTCTCTAAAATTTTTATTGAACAGACTACAAATAAAGAAAGATAAAAAGACACTTCTAACACAACATTTTTTACGCAGTTATTTTCTATTCATGGATATCTCAATGGAAATTATGTCCCATTAGTTTTCAGTCTGTTAAAGGATAAGAATGCAAACACATATAAAACATACTTGTTAAAAATTTGTGCACAGAATTTAACTTTCACTTGTTTCCACAAGAAGTTGTAATGGACTTAGAGATAGCCATCCATAAGGCAGTATCGGAAGTTTGGAATAATGTAACCGGCTGCAGATTTCATTTTACCCAATCGTGGTATTGGAAAATTCAAAAACTTGGACTTAGTGGGGAATACAAAAATAAAAATTCTGATATTGAAAAATGGCTAAGATATTGTTTGGTCTTTTGTTTTTGGAACCGGAAGAAGTCGATGATTTTTATGTTCTGGAACTATACGAATTAAAACCCAATAGCAAAAGTTTAGAAAAGGTTTCCGACTATCTTTTGAACACATAGGTACGTAACGAATGATTCAAAATTCCCTCCACATATTTGGGCAAATGCATCTGCAGACCTTAACAAGACAACGAATGAACGTAAATCATTTCATTCCCATTTTAATAATTCTCTGTATCAAACACATCCACATTTATTCATTTTTGTTAATCAGCTTCTGAGTGTTCAGGCAGAAACTTATATTAAGTGTAATAGCATTAATACCCCCCATAGGTTTAATACAGCTGCAAGGAAGAAACATAATTTTTTTGTCAACAAAATATCAGACTATAAAAATAATAAACTGACCAAACTTGAATATGTGAAAATAGTTTCGAATTACTACGCATGTAATAATGAATAATAATATACATATTATGTATCTAGTAGTAAGCTTAGAGCATATATCTACCAGATATATGGTATGTATTAAAGTGTTACTGTTTATATTTATGCATAATAAATACTATTTAAAAGGCAGTTAATCAATTTTCCTATGTTAAATTTTTAAATAACGTATATAGGAAAAATCTGAATTCCATTATGAGCACCCTACTATATTGTATACAGTTTATCGGCAACGGAATCATTTCAATACAAGTAAGAATAATATTATTTGTATTTGAATAATTTGATTAAAATAAGAATACGATAGTTTTGTTACAAGTTGATAGGTCGAGTATCGTTAAACATTTTCTTTTTTAATTCGAAATAAAAGATGAGTTATGATAGCTACACGATACATTCGAAACAAGAGTATGATTTGACAACACATTTATGAACTTCCCGTTCTTTTTTTTGTAAGTGTTTATATTCGGAATAAGTATTAATTTTTATGTGCCGAGCTGGGCTCTGTAAAACAGAGTACCTGTTAAGACGTGTGCCAAGTTGGGCATCACCCTATGCCGAGATGGGCACTGTAGAATGGAGTACCTGCCTAGATATATGCCGAGCTGGGTTATAATTTTATCTTTTACCTGCTTCTTGTGCCGAGATGGGAATCGCCGGGATTGCATTGTGGAAGATTTATATTCCGTAATTCCACGAAATGAAAAGATAATTAAGTACGCGGATTATTTAGTCGACTGTTATATATCTGGTATGGCTGTATTTCCACCATCTTTATGGGCATCCTGTTCTGGTAGAACGAAACGTACCACTAACGTTTGTGAATCATTCCACAGCGAATTTGAATCCAATTTTTATGTACCTCATCCCGATATATTTAAATTTCTTAAATTAATAATCGATATACAACTAAATAGTTACGTAAAAACGAATAGCATTCATTTACCCAAAAAAATCAAGAATACTGCTTACAAAAAGCGAAATGATTTAACAAACCATTTAATTTCGAAATATGAAAATAGTGCAGTTAATAGAATCGATTTTGTTAAAACTATTTGCTTTGTATACAATAAATGAATAAAATTTAAAAAAAATATATTTAATATTAATACTTGTTTCTTAAATACACTTAGTATTTAACTATTCCATGTATATTAGGCCGCAGACGAGGTTCCGTCGCGGACAATATTGAAGGGAATCCCTCACATATACTCCCGTAAAGAGTGGGTGGGTGATGTAAATTCAAGTGTAAGAAGATGGTTATACAATTTATTTGGTTTACTTATTCTGACACGTGAAGAAGTAGGAGACAGTTTTGTTTTCGACTTCATGGAAGTCGATGACATTTATGATGTTTGATGTTTAAGGTGTAACATTATATTATAACAAACGCAGGTATAAATTTGTTCGGTATGAACCCTTACGGGAGATTGTGTGCGCCGGTATATTATTTTATTTTTATCCCTGAATCCGTAGTATGATGAAATATTCCATAGAATACTTTCAGCTCGAATTCATGAAATACCACTAAATAATGAGGGACATGAGTAAGTTTAATGTATATTTTCGCGACCTAATTAAGCAGCCGAGGTCATTGTAATTTCCGCGAGTCAGTTACCGACCTGCAATTACAAGTCTTGCAATAATTAATATCCGCTCCGCGGTTATCAAGCTTTAGTTCACCTGTAATTGCAAATTTTCATACAAGTCATTTTCGCGCTATTTCGCTATTTACTCTCGCGGCTTCCGTCTAATAATAATAATAATTCGACCACAAGCCCGCTTATATATACATCTCAATTGTAGTCGGGAACCTTCTCGCGTATTCGTGTAATTACTCGAAATATCTTTTTTTATGTAGAAAGCTCCAGAGTGTCATAAATCACTTTCCTTAAATAATAATCCCGGAGTATTCATGGAGCTGTCTTTTTTTTTATAGAATTAAATTAAGCGTCGCGGGAATTCCGTTTGAAGTAGCCGCTCAGGTCTGATATGAGTAAACACGTCTCGCGCTGTTTACTTTTCGCATTACAGTATGAATCACCGTTGGTGCACGCAGCGTGAGATCATTTCTTACAGTCAACACATTGTACCCACTTCTCATTGAGTAACCTATTGCTGAATAATCCAGGCAAAACCAATCATAATCATCATCAAAAAAATTACTGTTTGTTGTTGACAGGTTCTCCTTTTCTTTGTTTGCTTCACTTCCAAGAGAGTTCCTCCCTTTTCCCTAACCTTTTCCTTTTCCACATGGTAATTCTCCCTTACTTTTTCCTGTAGTAGGTCGGCATATTGGTGTCTTGACTTTATTTCTCTGGTGATATTCTTCCTCAATTGTATTTTTTTAGGGGTGTCAGTGAATATCACAGTTTTACTTTTTTACAAACTATATTTGTTTGCGCTCTTGAACCAGCTCGAGGAATGGTCTTATATCTTGTTAAGAAAAAGGAACTGGCTGTGTAAAAATTACTTGCTGTCACTAGTTCCTGGCTTTGGCGAGCTTGTTGATTGATTTGATGTGGCAGCGTTTAATAGCTGAGCACATTGCATCATCGGTTTGTACGTTGAACACAGCCTGAATAGTTGACGGTTCAATTGAACGATCATCAGGTTGTTTACTATACTCTGGTTTTGGAAGATCATCCGTTTTAATCACTGCATCAACTCCGGAGGTTAACGGTTGAATTCCTTTATTGACTTGCAAAGGACGATCTATTAGAGAAAACGGTGTTGTTAAGTCGTAACAATAGTTTGTTAGATTTTAATACTTCAGGCACTTCAGATTTTATTTATTACTTGTGAAATTGTAACGGGCATGTCATAAATGATGGAGCACTTTAGTTGGTATTTTGGTTCCTTAGAAAGGTCGCCAGATGTGCCATAGTATTCCCGGGACACTTCAGATCTTCGAAAAAGGCAAGTGAGAAAGTGAATAAAAGTAAGGAGTTAATCAGGCATACGTCATTACAGGCGTGAATTCAATTGCGGTAAAAATCTGTTACAAAAAACATTAAAGACATGCACACTGATATTGTGATTCAAAGCGAGGACAAAAGTAACATGTTACTTTTGTCCTCGTTGGGTTATGTTACTTTTACACCCAACCACGTTTTTGTTATTGCATTTGTCAGTACCTTAAAACTGAATGTACTACACCAAAATCTTTTATAAAATTTTACGGGCAATATAATTTCAAATTACTAGGCAAATAATCACATTGATATCATCACCTTAACACTACGTAAACAGGAAATGAATAAATATAATAAAACTTACTTTTTGTGCGTATAATCACGTAACGCCCTTTAACTCAACCTTACAACATGACGCAGGCGCGGTGAGTGATCGTAAGGGTGGGGGGTGTCCCAAGTTCATTGTCCCAAGTTTACATTTAACGGTAAAGCGTGTTGTTTCGACACTTAGACAATTCTACACACCGTTTGTTCCTATCGACCCAATGGGTTATACAGTCGCAAAAGAGCTTTGTTCCTAGTTTTCACTAATTAATTCTCTGATAAAAAAATTTCAAAAAAGTCTTTCTTAAAGTTCCACATAATTAGATGTGGTTAATTTTTATACTAATAATTGCGATGCCATCAAATATGTTATTTCGTATTTTACAGATTTTTCAGTCAATAGAAACATGTAAAGGCATATGAGTATAATTTCAAACAATGAGGAAATTCATCAACCAATTAATTTAAGTTCTGGGCATATCTCAGCTTTGAAATATGCCCCAATTATATCTGGATGTGGAAAGAAAGTTTTCAGTTCAGGATATTTTAATCAACCACCGCCGGATTTACAGTTGAAAATATAGAAAATATTGCATTGTAAAATGGTACTTTATGATTAATGGTGACAATTGGTAATTATGTATTATCTATGTATTAAATTTATAAAATGACACCATTTGCTTCTAACAAAGGTAACAATGCAATGGAAATAGAGACAATTTTGTAAGTATAATGCTAGAATACCTAAATCGTATTTGTATGGAAACACACAATAAACAAAAAATGTAAACGCGGGCGTGCGCCCATAAGATATAGATTATCTGACAAACACAATGAACTTGGAATCACACACAGATTGGATGTAAGATGAAAATATTTACACAAGGTATACTACAACCATTAGCAATTGGAACACTCAATAAAATCTGAATTTACCGAGGACATTCGAAAAGAGCCCGTTATCTCTATACAAAACCATGGGACTTATTTCTTTGCTTATTCAGAAACGCACTGGTATATTTTAAAACGCAGGTGTTCGTGTTCGTGCAGTCGCCCAAGTGAAATCGTATATGTGAATGTATGAATATCTACAGATAAATAAATAAAGGGTCCATTGGGTCGCATTTTTTTACGACAGCGGCACTTCGTTTGTATCTTCTTCTTCTTCTTCTATGAAGAAGGTGTAGGCACTTATATTCGATAAAGCAGTGGTGTGTGTATGTGTGTGCCATTTATTTATGCTATTTGAAAGTGAATTCATTGTTAGAGTTATTAAGTGCCAGTTATTAACAGCCATTAAGTGTTTTGTTGGTGTTGTTGTGACTGAACATAGTATACAACTGGGGTGTTAATCATCACTTACATACTAATAAAAACATAAATGTTTATAGGATATATCCTCATTTCTAATATTCGTGACCAAAAACTTTGCACATATAAAGCAGTTTCGTAACCGTTCGTTATGTCAAAAACATTGATTTCATTAATTCTAGAACAGGCACACTGCAGCAGTTTTTTTTTTATTGCAAAACAGAGAAAAATGGATCCAACGGAAACCTAGTGAATTAAAACGGGTTTGATTAATTTTTAAAATGGAAAAGTTTAGTTCAACTAATTGAAATGAATTAAAAATAAAAAGGATAATTAACGACTTTCTGAATAGATGTTAGAAACAGCTCCTATTCAATTTTTCGAGAACCACTGCTAAATTTCTCCTAATCCCAAATCAGGAATAACACACATATCGCGAAACACCTAACTCACCCGTTTCCCTCTGCTATTCGCCTCGATGTAGACATTCTACATATAAAATGCTAATTGAGTTTGAATTTGAATTCAATTAACAATGCATTGAATCGTGAAACCCCCATTTGAATAAAATTGGTTTCTACGAACGTTACGAGAGACACCATTTTTTCCTGCGTCCGAAAACCCCCGGTACAGATGTTTGCTGGGAAAGGCCGGGGGAAAATTTAAACCGACGGAAAATCGAAGGCTATAAATAATAGCTTCAGCTTTTCTTTGCTCAGTAAATCAAATACATTGATCCAATTAAATTCAGCTTGCAGACAGACGATAGCGACAGCCCAATGAGCGAGCGATAGAAACAAGATACCTGATGTCTTAAGTACAATAATTAATTTCGTTCGATTCCGCGGTTCATTTAGGAACGATTAAGTCGACGATCCTAAAAAAAGGATTAAGAGGATAACACTTTAAGGGATCATTTTTACGAGACATCGCTTAATGAAAGAGCTGCTTTAACAATACGGAGTAACTTAGAAATTAAATACAAAGGATTTCATTACCTTGAAATATTGATGCCAGTTATCTTGTAATTACAGAGTCTATTAAAAGTAATTACAAGTCTATCACCTACAGAGAATATAAGTTTATCTAAATAATATAGCCAGATGTACATAGCCCATGTATGTATGTATGTTATTTTGGGTAGGTGGAAATCACTCATAGAGCTTACTAGAATTCGCGCTCCAGTGTGTGTGTATGGGGGGGGGGGACTCCCAGGCCCACTTCGCCCCACCTCCCAGCGAGACTGCCGTCAAATATTCCTTCCCGGGGAGGCAGAGGGGCAGACTGTGGCTACCTGCCCTAAGGACGGCTACTCGCCTTCTTCCTTTATGCCTATGCCACAGGCTGACCTCTTCTTAATTTGTCCACCCGTCGGAGCTCCTCTATGACTCCGGCCGCGAAACTGGACACTGCGTTCCACGTGGTCTCGCTAGACAACATCTCGTCAACGATTCTCTCCGGGGACAGCTGCTGTAGGAGGTGCCGCTGCAGTGCTGCAGTGTCTCTGTCTCCCGATCCTCCTCGAAGCGCGGACAGTGGAAGAATACGTGCTCTACGTCCTCCTGGGCTGACTGGCATGCGATGCACGAAGCGTCGTCATCCAGCCTGAAACGATATTGGTATGCTGTGAAGGCGCCAAGTCCAGTCAGAAGCTGCGTGAGGTAAAGATCTACTTCGGCATGATAACTCGATGAGATTGCAAACTTTTGCACCTCGAATTTTTCGATACCTAGCTTAAATTTTCAATTATTGAACTAAATTAACCCCAACTTTATACTTTACTAACTTACTACTTACTACTACACTCACTTTACTTTCATACGATAAGAATTACACGGAACATGACTTGCTGCAGATTATAAGAGGTGCTTTCATTTCATCAGTGGGAGCTGGCTGGAGGTAATAAAATACATCCTTTAATGCAGTAAACTTTTGAAAAATAGTGGAACCCCGGGACGCGTAACTACTATTTTTCCTCAAGCATCAAAAGGAACGTTACTGTCCCGAATTACTTTCATTTATTTGACATCAATTATTTGGGGTTAGGTTCAACTTTAAATTGGGTCAATAAGGGTCAAATTTAAATGAAAATACTTTTAAATTTACAATTTTAACGTATACAATTTTACGTTACAATTTAAATGAAAGTGACTTTAAAAAGCACAAAAAGTAACAAATGGTTAACAAAATACATGATCTGTCTTGACTGTGTATATATGCATACTTCGGTGTAATTAAAACGCTGAGTTTCGGCGTTGAATGTGTAATTATACAGGGTGATCAAGAATGACTGTTTGAGTTGGCAATCCTACCTGGAGGATTTTTTTGCCTAAGGGTTTGCAATGCTACAACCAGACAAGGCGTATCAACTTTAAATAGGTTGCCTCAAGCGATCCTGACCTACCACAACATCATCTACGTCACACGGTGACCGGCGATGCAAAAAATACTTTGAAAAACTCAAAACTGTTGTCAATTACAAACGAAAACGCCAGCCAAACGCCGAATTGTCAGAGTAATACAGAGCATAGATGAAACCAGAGTTAGATTAAACACAGGTAATAAAACTCAGACCTGTGTCGCCAGTCTACGTCACGAACCCCGCCTCCCCTGCGCGACCCCCTCGCCAGAAGCTGTTCAATGAGGTAACTTTTTTAAAGTTGATAGGCCTTGACAACCAGATATGTTTATTTCATTTATTTGACAAAACAATCAGCGTTATGTAAGTGGCTGGATCGCCATAGCAGCGAAGGCCAAATAAAAGAAGAAGAAGAACAATCAGCGATAAGATTGTAGGTTATGTGAATAAAAATTAACGCTTAAAAATGAAACTCGAAATACAGAACAAAGATTTAATTAAACCGGCTAAAGGTAATGCTCAAAATGCCCCCCATTTTGGTCCAGACATAAATTAACTCTTCTTTTTAGGCTCTCGAAGATATTCACCAGCATATTGGGGGTAATGTTTGCCACTTCCTGAACTATTGCCTATTGCAGCTCTTTTCAGTATGCAATACGTTCCTAAAGACATTGTCCTTCAAGAGTCCAAATAACGAAAAATCTAATGGAGTGAGATCTGGTGACCTGCTTCTCCAAATGCACCGACTAATACCGTCGCCAAAATTCTCTCTTAAATATCCCATAGTAGCACGAGCCGTATCGTATGTGCCCTTGCAGAGTATTGTTAGAAATATCCAATTTGACGCTCTTCGTCTGTTAATTGGTTTATAAAAGGCCTCAAAAGGTGTTGGATATATCTCTCCGAATTGACGGTAAAATTAAAAAATATTGGCCCATACACCCGCGTACTTGACACTGCCATCCAAACACAAACTTTAACCGGGTGTAAATGTGTCTCTCTGATAGCGTAAGGATTTTCACCTGACCAAATTCTGTAATTTGGTTATTCTCATAGCCGTTGAAATGAAACCAGGCTTCGTCGGAATAGAAGGTATTGTCAAGGATATCATTATTATTTAATATGTCATTGAACCAATTACAAAATAAAACTCTCTGCGGGTGATCAGGAGGGGTTAATGACTGGACGATAGAAATTTTGTAAGGGTGGTTGGTACTTTAATTTCTTTTTAAGCACAGTGGAGCAACTTCCATATGTTAAGCCTGTAAAACCGTGAACTAGAACAACATGGAAAAGTGGAAGTCTTATGGATAAGAATGAAAATTAGTTGAATAGGAGGCATAAGGACCCAACCTGTTTGAAGGGAGAGCTTTCTTAAGGATTTGCGAGGACTTGTTTGCATTCGAGTTCTGATATCCTCGACAACTTCCTCGGTTAGAGTAGAAGGTCTACCAGTTGATTTTTGTTTGCTTACGCTCCCTGTGTTTAGATAACGTTCAACTACTCACATGCAATGTTGCAGAAAGACAGCAAAAGTGACCAAAGTCTCAGAAAACAACTCTTGAAATTGCTGGTATGTCGCTTCGAGGGAGTACTGCTAACCAGTAATTGGGTTATAAATCCCGCTTCTAAAGTACGCCATTCCAATGAAAATATCGTGTTGTAACGTGAAAACCATTTTAAATAAATAAATTTGAAAAGAATACTAGGAATTCGAATTTGAAATAGCAAATGGCATCTGTCAATGACGCTGTCAGTGTCACCAACCGGATGTTACTCCAGTCGTACCATTTAAAAATGAAATTCAGTATTGCCAACTCAAACAGTCATTCTTGATCACGTTGTATTTAGGGCAGGGCATCGAAAGTGTTAAACGGGCGTTTTAACACTACATGTATTGGTTCCAGGAGGTTGTGCAACCCTATTGATCGACATATCTGTAGTTTCGGCAGGTGACTTAAAATGCTGCTGTATACGTGTGACATCAGAGGATAATAAACGACATAGGCGACTATTATGTATACTTGAAATAATGTTAAAAGCTATTTTGAAAAAGAATACATTCTGTAATGTCATCCACTAGTTTCCTATGATGAAATATTGCACGTTTCCTTGAAAGTGCCGCAAATTTTCATATTCCAGTTTGTTTTCTATTCTTTGTGATTTCCCGGCCAACAGGTCAAACGACCGTAAACTCAATAACGAAAGCAACCAAATACACGGTAGGTACATACTTCTATTGATCCAAATTAACATCTCTCCCCGGAATAGCAAAGGTTTTGCAGCTTTAGAATGAAAATGAAAATTATTTCAGAAGCCCCTTATAGTAACTGACATTAAATTAACGTTAATGTATTAAAACCACATAGAACGGACTTTTCAAAGGGAAAGTGCTCACACATAGGTGCTTTCCAACATTAGAGATAGTTCAGAATAAATTTCGCCCAAGCGTGAGGACCGAACGTGTGTCGACTTGGCCCCCCCAAATTAAATTTTTTTAATCAAATCAAGGTCATTCGTTTGACGGTCGTTTGACGGTGATTGACAGTTGTGTTTCATCGTTTGACGGTTTTTCAATTCATGGAAATATCATTTTATTTTTTTAGCATCGATCTGGCCCCCCCAAATGAATATTTTTGAATGTAATCATGCTCGATCGATTGGCGGTCGTTTGACGGTCTTTGACAGTAATATTTTATCGTTTGACGGTTTTTCCATTTCCATTAAAATGGAGGTGGCCCGACCCAAAATTAATTTTTTTTAATGAAATCACGTCAATCGTTTGACGGTCGTTTGATGATCATTCACAGTAATATTTTATCGTTTGACGATTTTTCCATTTCCATTAAAATGGAGGTGGCCTGACCCAAAAATTATTTTTTTTTAATCAAAACAAGGTCAATCGTTTGACGGTCGTTTGACGGTCATTGACAGTTATCTTTTATCGTTTGACGGTTTTTCAATTCGTGGAAATACCACTTTATTTTTTTAGCATCGACCTGGCCCCCCAAATGAAAATTTTTGAATGTAATCATGCTCGATCGATTTGCGGTCGTTTGACTGTCATTGACAGTAATGTTTTATCGTTTGACGGTTTTTCCATTTCAATTAACATGGACTCGGCACGCCCCAAAATTGAAATGTTTGAATCTAAACATATTATTTGACAATTTTTTTTCCATTCTTGAGAATAGAATCTAATTTTAGGGTCGACCTGACCACCCCGTAATTATTAATATTTTTTGTTGTGATATAGTTGTGCCCATTGTTTTTATATAGACAGTTATAGACAGTTCTCCATAACGTGCAAAAGATATCATTTTTAAAAAGAAAATTTGGAAACCAAATCATACTCAATCGTTTGAGGTTGATTTTCAGTATTGTTTTATTTTTTTGTTTCATTGACCATACAGGATTTGGATCCACATGTGAGCTACGCGATAGCTGTGCGATTAATGAAATAATATGCTTATTGAAATGGACGTAAGAAATCCACAAAACTCCAACATCTCCATAAACTATCAATTAAGAGAGCTACCCGTTACCATGCAATTTAAAGGAATATACTACAGGTATAAATGTATATTTACGGAATTATACTGTGGGATATATTAGTCACACATACAACTATTTTCCAGATTATTTGGTGCAGTCCATTTCGGACATAACCATTTTGTTTCATATGTTATGAGGCTATGACGTTATGAGACACAATAATCAATAGGAATTGTACGATGAACTACAAGATGCTATCGTCCCTACTCAACCTACTGTAGTAATTACACCAGCTGCAGCATTTTATGTACACGTATAAAAATTGTTAAACAAGTTTAGGTTATTAACAACCATTTTTGTATTGCTGTACTATACAAAAACAAGTTATGTTTGTCTTTTATATTCTTGTTTGATATAAAAAATTTCAATTTTGGGGCGTGCCAGGACCATTGTAATGGAAATGGAAAAACCGTCAAACGATAAAAGATAACTGTCAATGACCGTCAAACGATTGACCTTGATTTGATCAAAAAAATTTAATTGTAGGTCGGGCCACCTCCATTTTAATGGAAATGGAAAAACCGTCAAACGATAAAATTTACTGTCAATGACCGTCAAACGACCGCCAATCGATCGAGCATGATTACATTCAATAATTTTCATTTGGGGGGGGCCAGGTCGATGTTAAAAATAAATAAAATGGTGTTTCCATGAATTGAAAAACTGTTAAACGATAAAAGATAACTGTCAATGACCGTCAAACGACCGTGTAACGATTGACCTTGATTTGATTAAAAAAATTTAATTTTAGGTCGGGCCGCCTCCATTTCAATGGAAATGGAAAAACCGTCAAACGATAAAATATTACTGTCAATGACCGTCAAACGACCGCCAATCGATCGAGCATGATTATATTCAAAAATTTTCATTTGGGGGGGCCAGATCGATGCTAAAAAAATATAAATTTGTGTTTCCACGAATTGAAAAACCGTCAAACGGTGAAACACAACTGTCAATCACCGTCAAACGACCGTCAAACGAATGACCTTGATTTGATTAAAAAAATTTAATTTGGGGGGGCCAAGTCGACACACGTGAGGACCGAGTACCTAAATACTATTTACGGTTTTAGACGGATTTTCGCACTCTAAAAGGAGATTCCGGCTTATCGTTAAAACTGTTGGGAACTGTTATTACATTTTATTCTAACGGCAAAATTTATATAAAAGGAACGATAAATGTTATATTTTATATAACCCGAAGCGCACACGTATATGCATGCTATCATTAATAACTGCACTTGCTACCCTAAAAATTTTCCTAATACGTTGAGATGAAGTTACGCTGAACACGTCTATGCTCTGTTTCTATATAGGTATATCGAGATTTATTGGGAAATTCGGGTGATATATGGAAAGGTACGGTGTTAGGAACTCTTCACTTTTTCACATTGATAGCTTTCGAACTTACCCTTGCTACAATATTTAACGAAATCCTTATAGAACTGAAAAGTTCCTTCGATTCTTATTTTGTAATTTAAAATATTTTTTAGTTGACCGTTAAATCGACAAAATATAATTTATGGAAACAATGCAAAACCACTCTTGGTGGGAAAACAGAAACACTTTAAATCGAACGAAAACAAACGGTGTTTATATTTTGGTTAGTGACTATTGTTTTTGATACGACATTCCCGGGAATTACGTGTTTATTTTAAGTCCTGTTTAATCCAGATGCTGTCAAATGAAAAATACGAAAAATTTGTTTCATTGATTAGACCTTTAAGACGCATCAGAAGTACAAAGCAGTAATTCATTTAATCAAAGATTAGAATAACACTTACATTCTCTCACAATCAATTTAGAGAGAATACTCGAAATGAGTACTTCAAAAGCTTTATTTGCAAATGACATCATTAGGCCTCAAGCAAACACTCGTAAATAAATTATTTACTGAAGAATCACTCTTCCTTAGAAGTTGTTAATAAAATACAAAATAAATCATTTACATAAGTTTCGAACCTATCGAGGGAGATATAACTGTAAAGGACATAAAAATGATATGTTGGTGCTATGATTTATTTTATGATTAGATTAATTAATCTTATTCATTTATTAATTTCATTATCCATGCATTTATTTCAACTATTTGATTACAGTTTTTCTGAATAATGTTTACCAGACAATCGGTCTCCTTATTAGCATAATTAAAAAATTCGTTCGCCACTGGGCTGTGTTTTTTTTTAAGACCATATTGTTATGATTTTGAAACGTTATATACCTAAGGGTTGTTTCGCCTCATCCTGTTATTTTTGGGAATAATTGCGGTTTCTAAGAAAAACTGGATTGATTAAAGCAAAATAATACTTAGTGTCAATTAGAAATACACCACATATTCAAGAGTATATTACGAATTTTCGATTTCAAGATCATTAACTCGTACTAAAGTCATTTTAGAAATTATTCTTGTGAAGGAAACTGAAGTGTAGAAGGACTTTAAATTTATTGTATAAAAATATTCAAGTCTAATTGTCAACTGTTTATAATATTGTTACTTAATAAAAGAAATTAGAACAGCCCTTTCCATTGCTTACCGCTTTAACATTATAGCATTAAATGAAAGTAACAACTTAGTACCAAATCGTTGGTTAAGTTTAACAAGTTTATTCAATGCTTTTCAGTGTTCATTTAAATGGCCTTCTTGTTCGGCATTTTAAATTCAATTTATTCAATTGCCTAGTGGTTCGAATATATGCACTGGAAGCTGGATTTACCCAGGAAAATTGTTCTAATTTGTCTAAAATTGATGTAGTGATGCTGGTAACGTTTTTTGCATCAATAAGTTGGATACTTAATATTTAAAAAAAATGAAGATAATCCTAACCTCAAATGTTGTTGTTGTTGTGAGTAGTTAACGTCTCCTTTTTGCTGCAAGGCTAATCTGGACGGGACCTACAGTTTAACGTGGGCTCCGAAACACGGTCCTCGAGCTCGGTTGTACCCCCTAAAGGCTCTCACCCCCGGCGATTCCCATCTCGGCACAAAAAGCAGGTAAAAGATGAAATTATACCCCAACTCGACATACGTCTAAGCAGGTACTCCATTCTACAGTGCCCATCCCGGCATAGGGTGATGCCCAACTTGGCACACGACTTAGAAAAATTAATGCTTATTCCGAATATACCCACTTCAAAAATAAAAGGAAATGTTCCACGATACTCAACCCATAAACTCGTAACAAAAATATCGTATTCTTATTTTAATCAAATTATTCAAATACAGATAGTATTATACTTACTTGTATTGAAATGATTCCCCTGCCTTTAAATTGCGATTCAGTATAGTAGGATGCTCATGACATACTGCAAACAGCCCAAAATTTCGTTGGTTTAGATTTAGACTTCTATAGCATCACAAAAGTTTGTTTAAATGTAGCCGGAAAAATGTTAGAAGTGGTAAAACTTTGATATGCGCCAGTTTGAAAAGTTGTGTCAACTTTAGTACTAAACCAATACTGAAAAAATCCCAACAAACGTGTCTTTTTACCTTTATTTGTAGTCTGTTCAATAAAAATTTTAACTGTTTTTTTGAACTGTTTTCACTCGTATACGGTGTGCTGTGTATAGATACTAGGTTTCTCAAATATTATAAATTTTGCGCAACAGTGAAGTACGTTTATTTTCGACAATACCCTATTATCAAGAAAGTACCTCCCTAAATTTATGCCGAGTTGGATTATTAATGTGTGTGACGTACCTGCTCGACCCGCCGGGCCGGGTATCATCTGTTGTGCCGAGATGGATATATTAGAAATGGACCGCAAGGTGTTGTAAAATTGACCGTAATAAAATGTGCCGAGTTGGGATACACCCCTCACCCCAGTTGATCCACTCCGTGCTCTACCGACTCAAGGTGTGTACCGACTCAGGCCGGATAAGACCGGATATCCTGTAAGAGGGCGGAAATATAAGATTTCGGAAATTCTAATACACAAAAATGCATTCCAACGACACAAAGGAAATAAATTTAATTATCACAAGAATTTATCAAAGGGACTGGTAAGCATGACTTCGAGTCAGACTACGCTGCAGTCCCAATAGAAATATAATCGAAGGGTGACATAGGATAGTCATCGAAACTGGGTGAATGGACTAGTATCCGAGCCCAATTGATCGACGGGCCACACTAGGCGGTCGATTAAATCGAAAGGAAGAAGAAGAATAACCTCTATAGGTGTATGTTATGTATTATGGCTATGCCCGAAACATGTTTACTTAGCCGTGATCGTTAAGTCTGTCGCTAGGACATGTATGAGCATTTTGGTGCTGAAATTTAAATTGATATGAAAAATGTAAATTTTGACCTGTTATATGAAAAATTAGAGTGTTGCTAAATGTAATTTAATAAATAATCAAAAAATTGTTACACTCTTGTATCATTAACTTAACAAGACATTAAGGCATCAGAGTGAAACAGTCGTCCATGTCGTTAGAATTTAAAACCTACATAATATAACATGCTGATATGTAACATATTGTCACTCGCCTGAGGGCCTAGGGCCCAAAGGGAGTGCTCTGGTTGGGGGTGTAGCTAGGTAGCGACTAAAAAGACATGTCAACATAGACAATATTTATTCAAACATTAAATATGATAGGGGAAAGAACATTTGTAAAGGGCAAAAAATAATTATCAGAGGGCGAAAAGAGAGTGTAGAAGTGGAAGAAGTGGTTGCTTACTGGTGTGCGACGACGGGCAGCGGGCGCGAGGCTCCTCCAATCAGCGACATGTCGAAGGGCGGACTTTCAGACGGGCAGCGTGACGGGGTACTCGATGACTGATGTCTCGATCGATCTGATCGATCGGTATAAATACTTTTCGTTTTGTTGATAAACGTGCCCGCTGCCGACCTGCGAGTCACGTAACATCCTTCGGTTTTAGGTCACCTCCGTGCTGATTTAGCTTGGATGGTGACCCAGTTGCTCCAATGTCGTATCGCGACAATATATATGATCATATACCGTTTTTTATTCCAATAATTAATTTTTTCTAGTAGTTCAGTTTTTAAGGCATATCCTTTTAAGAACTTTTTTTCTTTTGCAACTGAAAAACGTTAACTTCTCTTCGATTAATTTTTGGTTCAAGCTTTCTGTCTAATATGCTCAATTTGGTTCACTCTAAAAGTACCGTGCCGAGACGTGGACTCTTAAAACATCTATGATTAATAAGACAGAGGCTTTCGAGATGTGAACACTCCGTAGAATCCTTAAAATCCCTTGGACATCGTATACATCTAATGAAGCGGCCGAGACGAGTTGTCACCCAACCCTTATAATACCCTCAGATAAGGAAATAGAATGGGTGGAGTTGTCACCGGAGTTTTCGCCCAGGTATATTTCAAGCCTCCTTTGGGATAATGAGGGTACTTTTCGCAATTCCTTAAATATAAATATGATTTAACTACTCCAATGAGTGTAATATTACACCAAACGTTTTGTTTTTGGTCAGTTTCCATCATCCAGGTGATCGGTCCTGTTCATTTTACTAGAATGTCAGTCCAAGTGATGAAAAGTGACAAAGGAAAAGACATGTTGATTATTAACGGTTTTAAATTCAGTTTCCAAGAAGTTCTCTATGGGGGTAGTGCAAAACGGTGTATTTGTGCGTTTAGAAAACTCTGTGTAAAGCCTTTGTCAAAACTAGTGGCGACGAATATAACGTTTTTGATTCTTGTTTAAATCATAATCATGAATCAAACATAGACAAACCAACACTTAATCGACAAATATTAAGTAACTCCATAAATCGAAAAGCAGTGGAAGATATATGCGAGCGACCAATGAAAATAATTCATTCAGAACTTAAAAAGAAGGACTGTGCTAGGACTAAAACGGTCTGACGTAATACGCTTCAGAATAAATTTATATGCTGCCCGACGAACTGTGTTACCAAAAGTGCCAAGGACTGTAGAAGAAGTTCACGAGTATTTTCAAAACCATGCCATTAGAACAAATAAGATGGAGTTATTTGTGTTAAAAAATTACACCGCCAGTAACATTATAATGTTTTCTTGTGAAACAAATCTCCGATTTTTCGGACGGTACTTTCAAGTATGCCCCGAAGTTTTTTTTTGCAGCTATTTACAGTACATGGATTGAAAAATAACCATTATGTGTCACTTGTATACTTTCTTTTGCCCGATAAAAAAAAACAAGCACTTATAAGCAAAGTTCCACCTATTTGCAAGAAGAAGCTCAAAAATTTGGTATCCAGTTTTCACCAAAAACCGTTACTGCAGACTTTGAAACAGCCATTCACAAGGCAGTCCGAGAAGCATTACCGAATTCAACACTGAAGGGATGTAGGTTTCACCTAGGCCTATGCCAATCGTGGTAAGTAATGCAAAGTCTCAAATCAAAACAATAAATTAATTTTTACTGTTTAAATTGCAGGTGGAGAAAAATTCAAAAAGCTGGTCTCTCCTCAATATATAAAAATGATAAAAATTCTGAAGTCACAAAATATTTTATATACATCTTTGGACTGCCTTTTCTAAGCCCAGAAGATGTAGGAGAGTGTTTCGCCGTAGACCTTGTAGCCATTCTTCAACCAAACCATCCAGCGGTTACAAAATTTGCTGACTATTTAGTTGACACGTATGTAGCCGAAAATTATTTTTCAAGTTATTCTTTCCAGGCACAATTTCCTTTTTTCTTGGAAAAAGATCTTGCATCAGAGTTGAAAGCATTTCAAAACTGCATTTGAGTAATCAATTTAGTGAGATAGTCCGAATTAAAGTATGTGTTTTAAAAGATTGGTAGCAACGATTGTAATTTTGATAATCAGGGTCGGTTTTACAATCATTACAAAGTTTCAAACGTGGGAATTATTAGTAATAGTTAATGAATAATTAGTGTGGAAGGCGTTTTTCAATGTAATTGAACCATCTTATATCAATAGTTAAACAATTTTTCCGTGTGGTTGGGATGAGACGAAATTAATAATTATCGTTCTATTGGCTGTTGATAAGGACGAACATTTTCCTTTTGAAACGTTTATTTTCTAATTTATTTACACTAATACTAATTGTACACTAGACTAGACACTACTTAATTTATTTACACCATTACTAAACTAATTTGTATAACACACTTAACTAATTAATTTATATCACACTCTTAATCGGTAATTTATTTCACTTCAGTTGCTCTCGCTCTCGCTATTTCGCTTGTTCACTATTTGCTCTTGCGGCTTCCGTTTCCACAAAGCACTCGATTGTTCTTATAATAATGTTTACGTAGAAAACATTATTAAAAAAGGTCATAAATTACTTTCCTTAAATAATAATCCGGGAGTATTCATGAAGCTGCCTTTTTTTATAGAATTCAATTAAGCGCCGCGGCAATTCCTTTGAGGCAAGCCGCCGAGGTCAGACGGGAGTAAACACATTTCGCTCTGCAGTTTACATTTCGCGTTACACTTTGTTAAAAGGCGTATCACCGCACCCCTAGACATTTATACAACGTGATCAAGAAATACTGTTTAAGTTGGCAATCCTAAATTTTACTTTAAAATGGTAGAACTGGAACCACTTCCGGTTGCTTGACAGCTACTTCGACGTTTAACAGTGACAGCGTTGACACTTGAGCGGCGATTCAAATTTTTATTATAAAAATATAAAAATGGTACTATTTACAACAGGACATTTAGAACAGGATATTTTTATTGGCATGGCTTATTTTCGGAGTGCAGTTCATGACCCCATTTCTGGAGGGCAATACTCCTTGGAATACACTTTGCACCAATTTGAAGAAATGTTTCCTGAAGTTGTGTTCACTATCGACGTTATTAAACAACACTGCATGCGCGTAGTTCAACGATATTTGAATACAGGCAATGTGAAGAAAGTAAGGCCACCTGATAGACCCTCTGTACTCACTGAAAATGTGCTGCAAGACGTCAGGGCCCGACTGCAACAAAGTCCTCGCAAATCGGTTAGGAAGCTTTCCCTCCAAACAGGTTTGATCCTTATCAAAAGTTCACCAATTTCCACTTATTCCTAATTTCCCGTATTCCGTTTCGTGACTTTACAGGTTTATTATATGGAAGTTGTTCCACTGTGTTGAAGAGCAAATTGAAATACCACCCGTACAAATTTTCGATGGTCCAATCCCTAAATCCTCCTGACCGCCCACAACGCAGCCTGTTCTGTAACTGGTTCAATCTGAAAATGAACAATGATGACATCCTGGATAAAACCTTTTTTTTTCCGATGAAACCTGGTTCCATCTCAATGGCTATGTTAATTCTTAAAATTACAGAATTTGGTCTGGTGATAATCCACATGCAGTTAGAACAACAATTTTACATCCTACTAAAATTGGTGTTTAGCTGGCAGTCATTCGGTGCCCAATTAACCGTAGAGGAGCGCGAAAATGGCTACTTTCAACAAGATCCGGCTCGGGCACAGACGGCTCGTGCCACAAGTAATATTTGCAGGAAGTTTTTGGCCATCGAGTTATAAGTAGGGGATATGGCCAAGTAGGTCACCAGACCTGACACCTCTAGACTTTTGTTTCATTGGGCACCTTAAAAACAAGGTGTTCAGTAATGTTCTACATACATGTAAAGAACTGGAAGCTGCAATTATCGAGGAAGTTGCAAATATTTCTCCTCGGATGTTAATTAATGTCTTCGAGAGCCTAAAACGGAGAGATGTTTAGAACATAATGGTGCTCAATTCGAGCAGTACCTTTAAATATTGAAGTCTTTTCTGGTGTGGTTATTTTAATCATAAATAAATTCACTTAACCTAAAATATTTGTGTTTATTTAGCTGTCGCTGTCAATCAGAGTGCAGGCATTTCCGGTTAGCGTTGCAAACTCTTAGGCAAAAAAATCCTCCAGGTAGGATTGCCTACTTAAACAGTATTTCTCGATCACTCTGTATATTATTATTTATAGAGAGCTGTTTAAACGATTGCAACTGTAAGCTTTAATGAGCCTGATGCTGTTAGTGTATTTACCGTAAAATCGGAACTTTTCAATTATTGTTGTATAATGTAGGTAATACTTGTTAATTTGGAAAACTATACAATTAATGGCACCTCTCTTAGAATAAATTTTGCGAATTTAAAATTTCTGTTGTTCCAATAATATTATTGTTCTCAAAGTATTCAGAAGGTTGATTTTTCAAACCAGTTTCAAATATTTTTCCAAAAGTTAATATTGTTGAGGTATTGCGATAGTTATTTGAATCCTCGATGGAGCTTAGTGCTTGGCTGCGAAATTTAGGAACATCTCGCACTGTTATGTTGGATGATGTTTTTAGGAAAATGTGTATATTAACTTTATGTGTACACAAGTGTAGATACATTAGGTGGATGTAAGCCGACGTTTTCAGTGTTTTATATGGTTTTGTACAGATTCTCTCGGTTGCTATGCGTAAAAATGTATCGGCGGACGGTCCGAACGGCTTTTGATTGGTGGAGCGCTCAACTCACCCGAGAGACCGAAGATGCACGTGACACCTGACACCTGTATTTACATAAAGAACACAAGGCCATCGCATGAGCTTTTGAAATCGTCCAACAGTGTTTATTCTTACAATATAATATGCATTCAAAAGATTCGAGAAGGGCTAATTATTTTGTATTTCAAAGCAGACAAAAATTTTGGATTTGTGCTATAAAAATCGTTACTTTAATTTCTTATTTTTTTATGATATCCTAGATTATTTGAATGTATGACAACTCGATATAAATATAATATCATTTATCTCTTAAATGGCGAGTTATAGTCGTTAAAATTATTTATAATAAAGAAGGCAGGTCGCTTATGAGCGATTGCGGTACATTTATGAAACTCATTAAACATATGGATGTTAGATTAGAAGTTTCACATAGATTTATGAAGTTTTTTCCCATGAGCTGCTTTGGTTATTGCTCGGATTTATAGTCAGGGTTGCCAGATTTCAATTTTAGAAAAGCGTGACGGTGTGAAATCCGGGTGGGTAGATATATCGGTTCTCCCAGGACCAGGATCACAAAAATGATTTTCTGAGGGAATAAATAAATAAATAACACATATTTAAAAAAGAAAATATATTTTCTGATATAAAAACACAGGGGCTCAACCAACATAAAACAATAATAATGTTGTTATAATAATAATGTTGGAAGCAAGAAGCAATCCTAGTTTTAACTGCTAAATAATTTATTTAGTAGGCGTTTACATAAAATTCTGAAAAAGCGTGACACGCACATACTCAGGCGTGATGTGTGATAACCATTAAAAAATCGTGACAATCACGCCTAATGCGTGACGCCTAGCAACCCTTATAGCCCAGTCAAATAAAATCTCAATAGATAGAAATCAAAAAGTACCTAATTCGTTTCTGGATGAGACATTTAAAATCAAAGTTAAGGTGAAAAGAAATAATATTTTTCAAAAAGTATCAACTTAAAATGTCCAGAGCATTGTTTAAACTTTAAACATTGATTTATATGGCGAACATTGCAAAAAAACTGATTTTAAATGAATTTAAAAACACGTACAAATAACACAAAAACACAAAAAAATTATATACTATAATTTATTTAAATAATTGCAAAAGTTCGTGGAAATTAAAATTTGCAATGAACTAAGAAAAAAAACATCGATTATCTCGAAACTTGCATAAAATTTTGCATTTTGCTATCCTTAAGAATCCCTTAAAGTTTGGTTAAAAAATATTAATTAGTTTACTAGTTTTTGTATTTGTTTATTAGAAAGTGCCTTTTTTCAACCTAAACGACGCATTTGTTGCGGTCGTAGTAGAGAACGTTACAAGGGCTCATTTTATTCATTTTGATCTATATTTTCAATATTTATACAGGGTTATTCACTATTTAAGTGGACCCAATTTTTTTGAAGGAACTTTAATTAATGGTATGATGTATCTTGATTTTCTTGTACATCAGCTTCCAGTACTATTAGAAGAGGTCCCTTTAAACATAAGAAAAACCATGTGGCTTCAATTGAATGGAGCTCCGCCTCATCACCAGAGGTTCGGCAATTTTTATGCGAACTTTCAAAACCGTTGGATTGGAAGAAATGGTTTTGAAAATTGGCCCCCGAGATCCCCGGACTTAACTCCACCAGATTTTTTTATGGGGATACATAAAAGGAATTGTTTACAATAGGCCTCCAACGACACCACATGATATGAAAATACGCATAAGAGACGCTTTTGAAACCGTTGTCAAGAGTTAGCAGTGGTTTTGGAAACAAAATATGTAAGTGTCTGGAAATGAACGGTCGACATTTCGAACAGTCGCTATAAATTTTTTTTTTTTCAGTTTATCTTTATCGTTGATATGCTATTTATTACCATTGATGAATATTGTTACAGTTTGCTGGATTATAAATTACATTCCAAGTTTCTGAACATTTGTAAACTTATTCTCCATTGTCATACTTTTAATTTCGAATCATAAGATATTTCTAAATAAAACATGCAACTAGTTACATTGGAGCTTTTATTAATAAAATACCAAATAGTAGTGCAAAAAATGATAATTTGGTGTATTCTGTAAAAACGAGAAGGTTTAGCTATAGGACATCCTAATACCATTCGATAGGTAATTAAAAACTAAAATTCCTGGTAAGTTTAAAAATGTGCCGTTCCATTTAAATTAAGCAAGTTATATCCACTTGAATGTCTTATTCCATTAACTTTAATATTTGAACACCCTATATGAAATGGTAAGCTTATTATAATTGGAATATAAAATATGAACTATGGTCATAGTTCACTGTAAATTTCGCTTGCATAACTTGAATACTCCATAAGTATTAAAAAAAGAAAATTAGGTCAAGTTTTAATAAAAGTCGAATTATTTTAAAAACCATAAAGTTTAGGTATTACAAACCTTATTAAAATAGGCACTTCTTTTAATCGGAGAATCCAAAAACGCAAAAATATACAGGGGTTTCGTTTAAAAAAAACACAACTTTGATACTTTACACACTTTTGGGACACCCTGTATAATATGTAAATAATTTTAAACAGTAACTGTAACAGACCCTATCTATCCCAACTGTGAAACTTTTTGAAAGTCACGTATTTTGGTTATAATATTCCGTGCCGTATAGCGTGAATAACACTATATAATATATAAAAATGGAAATTGGAATTTCAGGGATAAAAATGAATGAATTTTATACAATTGTCTAATTTGTTTATAAGTTTTTTCGTTAATAACATTGCGAGGATTAAATTTATTTGAATGTTGTTTTGATACTCGGGTTCCTGGTAATTTTTCACAAATTTTATAAAAAAAAGTTGACCTAGGATAATTTTCAACCGAGGCAGCCATTTTATTTAAAAAAATTCGCCATTCGTTTAATTATCAACATTAGGACTATAAACTACACGTAACTTTACAATGACCATCATTAATATCGAAAAATGTTTATCTAATTATGATGAATAACGTTGTAAAAGCGTGATCCAATAAATTTTTATATCTACAAAGTGGTGGGAGGAACCCAGTCAATCCAGGTTTTATCTAAATAATAAATCCATGGCTTTTTTCATCCCCGAACTCGTTTAATATCTCTAAGATAAGTATTTCTCAAAGATATTAAACGACTAGATTCCATAATAGTTTGCCACTTATTTATGGCTTTAAATTTTAAACCGTTATATTTTAAACATTTCCATAATATTACCTGAGTTACAACAAATTTCCAAGAATATTCAGTAATATTCATTAAAAACTCCTCGTATTTTAAGCCCCTACCTGTAAAGGGCGGGTATAACTCATAATTAGGGCCCGGATGTTAGGCACTTAAAATTTTTAAAATAGGCAGGCATTAAGGCACTATAAAATTGAAAAATAGGCACTAAAAATAAGCATTTATTTAAAAAAAAAATAACATAACTAAATTAATAAGTTTAATACTAAATAGAAGGTAAGCACATTTATACCTAGGTAGTATAGGTATCTACTCATTTTAAACGTACAAAGTGATATAATTTTTAGGAATTACAATATAAAACGAGATATTTTTTTTTAATTTTCAATATTAATACTTTGTCTTTGGGATGAAAATGCATGTTTGATTCGGGAAAAAGATTTTTCTACATCTGTCGACGTAATGGCGGCATATTTAAAACATAAAATGTCTTTTGAGTTCTAAATAATTTAGATCAATATTCTCACCATTGAGACTTGCGCAATTTTTTGTAGAATCTCTCAATCGCTATTGGTAGACATGACATTATCGCACTTTTTTTTAATAAGGCGCCCTTTTTCCCCTGGAACACAGTTTATGATTTTTGATTGATGATTTTAATTTCATGCATTTTGTCATTATACGCCTTATCCATGTAGTTTGTTCTTAACGTTGATTCAGGCGGAATTTTTTCTTTACTATGATTTTCTATAAACGCCCTCAAAGATAGATTCTCTAATTTTCATAGAGGAATTCCTGCTTCCACGAAAGCTTTACACAAATCGTACGAAAATTTTGATATTGTAGCAAATGTAGTGAGGAGACTTGTTTTCTGAACTCCACTTTTTGATACAACCGCCTTTTTATGTTTTAATGCTTCTACGTGTTGACGTACAAAATATTTTTTTCGCGATTAACGTTTGTGTCACATAATTTACAGAACAGAACTGCACCGTCACTAGTAAAGACGTCACTATCGAATTTTTTCACTAATTTTTGTACTTTGTCCGTTACCGACCCACGTATTTTTGGCATTTTAAATTAATATTTATCTAGAACCGACAGGAACAAAACTCTAAATCAAACTAAAGTTGGAACTGAGGTTTACATATTGATCTCTTGATCCTCAGTTTCTAATAATTCCAAAGAAAGAACTAATCCCTTTAATAATGGGATTAGCAGGTACAAGTAAGTAGGTAGTTTCGGAACAGGTCAACTCGGCGATGCAGAGTCGGCGATGGTCAACTCGGCGATGCAGAGTCGGCGATGGTCAACTCGGCGATGGTAAACTCGGCGACGCGACGGTCCAATCGGCGAAATGTTAGGTATATGTATTATGTTAGGTATAGGTTATATTAGGTATATGTATAATAATTTTTTCGGATTTTTTCAATTCTAATGAACAGGAATAGGTATAAGATTATAAATAATAATTATTATTATCATAATAGTTTAATTTATACTTTGTAAATAGGAACAATAATATTAATAATAACACAATTGTCATAAAAAATAACTAGTCCATATTATAATTATGTGTTATTCCTCTTAGATATTCTATCAAATTGTCTCTGTTATATTTGACCACTTTATTCAATATCCTCTGGTCGGATTCTTCGTACCGTCTTCTCTTTGATGTGCCATTGCGCCCGGAACAAGAATTCTAGCGAAGTAGCCAAATAGCAACAAAACATTGAAAGTCGCGCCGAAATAATTTGCTCACAAAAACGAATCTTTTTTTATTGTTTTAACTTTTATGAACCAAAATTAAATAAAACCATATGTATGTACCACGGGCATCATTGTTGATAATGGCCTTAGAGAAATTTAAATCACGACGCATGCCATAATCTCCGAATTATGCTCTAAATACATAAATAACTTTTATACACAGTATTATTTGACAGGCGTAATTTCTTGCCGGCTGGATGGTCGCCGAGTTTACCGTCGCCGGGATTACCATCGCCGAAATTGTTATCGCCCACTTGGCATCGCCGGGTTGACCGTCGCCGACTTTACATCGCCGAGTTGTCGCGTACCGAGGTAGTTTCACCCCCTTAAATCCTTAAGTACCTATGTAAAAGTGGTAATAAACGATTTAACGAAATACATTTATGTGGACTAAAAGAATTTTAACATTTGATACTAAAATAATGAACAAATTTCTGAGAATTTTTGGTAAATTTTAGTAAAAACCCTTACTCAGTGGATACCTTTACCGGTTTATTGAATTATTTGAAAAAATTATTACTAAAGTAACATCAAATAGGCGTTTTAGGCGTTTATTTTCAAAATAGGCTTTTACGTAAAATAATGAAATTCTCAAATGTTCTCCAAAACGGCTTTACCTAATCTTATCAAATTTTAGATTTGAATTGACCTGACTAACAGCTACAACTTCTCGTTGAAACATTTTTTTTTTCTAAAACCTCCCTAAAAGCACTTTAATAATGTTGCCATGAATATTTGGTCCGGCCATATGAGAGTCTTACGATGTCACACATCGCTATTTTTGCCGTGATATACGATATACGTCTTATAAATCGATGTGCGGGCTACACATCCCAGAAAACATTATAACGTTACGCCGTCAAACCCAGCGTGGAAGCAAGAGACCGGCACCACACAACCAATGTGAACCATGCGGGAGTGAGAGAGAACAAGCGATAGAGAGGTACGTCGGCGTATGACGCATCTATCTCCCTTCCACTCCGTCGGCGGCGACGGCGGCAGCACACACCTGGACGTTAGCGGTTATCTGAATATTTACTGTGCATACCATTGCTTATTATATTACTATTACTATTACAATAACAATTGCGGCAATAAGGTATTTAATTCTTGCATTCTAAGACGGACCTTACACGTTCAATCTACCATCAATTTGATCCAATTCTGTGATCCAGATTGACGAAATACTGAGCGAATTGACGGACTGACGGAGTGGATTGATGAGTATTCGAATAACTGAATAAATTTCGTCAATCCGGATTGAACTGACTGCAGATTGTCCGTGTGATGCATTCACGTCAATCTGGCGTCAGTCACCGTATTTGATTATGAAGTTGTTTCATTAATCTTTGCAACTATTACATATTTTTAAGAGAAGTATTACACATTGCATTGTAAAAAACAATATGTATCACTCCACATGAAAACGGATATTATCTTCCTGGAAATCAGAACGGGTTTTTATACATTTTTCAAAAGTACACAATATTTTAAATATATTCAAAATTCAAAAAACTTTGCCAACCCATTTTTGCTTCTATGAAATTTTGTCCTGGAAGATCAGGTCTCTTTTCCTGTGGACAGTCAGATATTAAAGTTTTATTTTATTTACCTTAATATAAGACTGAAGAACATAAAGTAGTACTTCACATGTGTACAATATGGCCTCACTAATAGCAGCTGGAGACATTAAGACCGAAAACTTTAAATCTTCAAAGTTTCTTCCAGTAGCAAGGTATCTTAACGTTGCAGCCAGTTTTTCTTCGGTGGTTATCGATTTTCTCATGCAAGCATCTTTTTTAGTTAAATATGGTTTCACCATATTCAATAGTTCTTCAAAGCAGGCTTCTTTCATACTGTAACGTTTATTTTATAATTTATTTACATTAATTAACACTAATTTATTTAACACACTATAGTACTTGTTCACTAGACTAGACACTACATAATTTATTTGTACTGCTCCGCTTTCGGATCGTATGTCGCGTTCACTTCTGCTTCTCTACTTCTAACTAACTCCCTCGATCACAAACCCCCTTATATATACACCCCCAACCCTGATCGAGAACATTCTAGTACATTCTAGAAGCCTACGCAGCAAATGTTCATGCACCTGTCCTACGCGTCGTAGTTATTCTTTTGAGGGAGTAAACATGTGTCGCTTTGTTTACTTCTCGCATTACACTGCCCCCGCCTTAGAGACGTTTCGTCTCGGAACGTATCCCTGGTAGGCCCATGCAGGAACCTGCAGTTAGCCCCCCGCTTACAGCGAGACGTGGCGTCAAAATAACAGGGGACCGTCTTCCCGAGTCGACATGGTGCAGGCCCAAAACAGCAGACTAAAACTTCCACTCCGGTATTCTTCAACACTACTTCCAGCATGTTCCGGACAACCCTCCAGTCCAGCTGATCTCGTCCAGCACCTAACTTGGGGACAGCTAGCTTCCTGATGTCGAGCTCCAGCAGTCGGTCTCGTAGCCTATGCAAGGTTCGCCATACATCGTGATAACATGGTTTAAGGGACCCGATCTCCTTCGTAACCAGATAAAAGATGTGTCTTACGTTGTCACGTAGTTCCAGAACCTTGCCAATTTCCGGGAGTTGCTCTCTGAGTTGTTCCGAGCGCCCGTACTTCTTCTTGAAAACCGTGGCGATACCTCGTGACATTACCAGGTCGGCGGACACACAATGGGCCAACGAGTATTCTTCAGGTACGCTGAACAAATCCTGTTGTTTTTCACAGGTTACCCCATACCGTGCTTTTCCGGTACCCCCGTAGGCGCTCATAAATTCTTCGAAGGAAAGTTCGTTCTCCTGCGCCAATGTGTTTCTTACTCGGGGAACCTCCGCCTCATCGTGCGACCCCTCATAGGGTGCCAACCGATTAAAGTGCACCACTCTCGGCTTGCCGTTTGGTAGTTTGCTTACCCGGTAGACCACGTCATTGATTCGTTTCTTCACAACATAGGGACCTTCCCAATTGGTCTGTAACTTAGGGGACAAACCACGTTTCTTCTGTGGGTTGTACAGCCAAACTCGGTCTCCCATTTGGTAGCCACCCTCTTTAGCGTTGATGTCGTAACGCTCTTTGATGCGATCACTGGCGATATTTAGTTGGTACCGGACTTGATCGTGAATTTCGTTCATCCTTTGCCGCATCCGGGAAACGTAATCTTCCCCCGAAACGTCCTCGTCCGGTCTAGCGCCAAAGATTAGATCACAGGGTAGTTTAAGTTCTCGCCCGAACAGGACTTTGGCTGGAGTTTGTCCTGTCGACTCATGAACGGCCGAGCGGTAGGCCATCAGGAAGAACGGCACGTGTTCGTCCCAGTCTCTTTGATGTGACGAGACCATTTTCGCTAGATAGCGGTTGAGGGTGCGATTCATTCGTTCTACCATGCCGTCAGACTGAGGGTGAAGGGCCGTGGTTCTTGTTTTTCGTACCCCAAACTTCTCACAGATCCTCCGGAATAGGCCACTCTCAAAGTTTCTTCCTTGATCCGAGTGTAATTCCATGGGTACTCCAAACCGGCAGATCGTCTCCTTCACTAGCACATCGGCCACTGTCTCTGCCTCCTGATTAGGGAGAGCGTACGCTTCTACCCACTTCGTAAAGTAGTCCATCACGACCAAGATGTATTTATTCCCCTTTTCGGTCTCAGGGAAGGGTCCTGCTATATCAATAGCGATCCTTTCGAAGGGGCTTCCGACGTTATATTGTTTCATGGGAGCTTTCGGTCGTCTTTGTGGCCCATTACTTGCAAAGCATGTAGTACATTTCTTGCACCAGTTCTTCACGTCGTCTGAACAATTGATCCAGTAGAAGCGCTCCCGTACCTTCTGCAGCGTTTTCTTGATCCCTAAATGTCCACCAGACGATCCGTCGTGAAGGTGCCGCAAGACCTCCGGGATTTTACTGGAGGGAATTACCAACTGCCGTCTTTCCTCCGTCCCGTCTTGGCTCTCCAGTACGCGTTTTAGTAGCCCATCCTCAACCACTAGCGAGTCCCACTGTGCCCAATAGCTCTTAAGTTTTGGCGAGCCAGGTGATACCTTTTGCCACTCAGGACGCTCTCCTCCCTCCTTCCAAACCAGGATTTCTTTGAGAACCGGGTCTTTTTCTTGCTCTTGTCGTAACGAGGATGGTGTCCATTCCTCGGCGACCACGGTGGTTCGGTAGACTTTCTCGGACTTTTCCTCAGCTCTATGACAATGAGGACATTCATCAGGGCATGGTCTTCTCGAGAGTGCGTCTGCGTTTCCATGACTCTGTCCTGGCCGATGTTCTATAACAAAGTCATACTCCTGGAGCCTCTCGATCCAGCGAGCGATTTGTCCTTCGGGATTCTTAAACTGGAGGAGCCATTTAAGAGCAGCATGATCGGTCCGGATCAAAAAACCTCCTTCCACATAAATATTTATGGAAGTGCTCGATGGACTTGACGATGGCCAATAATTCACGTCGGGTGACGCAGTAATTCCTTTCTGGTTTGGAGAGTACCTTGCTGAAGTATCCAAGGACACGTTCTTGTCCCTCCTGGCGCTGCGACAGAACACTTCCAATTCCCACATTGCTCGCGTCGGTGTCCAGGATGAACTGTCCTTCTGGCAGAGGAAAACTCAGCACTGGGGCACTGGTCAACTTCCTCTTCAGCTCGTCGAAGGCAGACTGGCATTCCTCATCCCAACAGAAGTTTCGTCCTTCTTCCGTGAGCCTTGTCAACGGCTTTGCGACGTCGGAGAACATCCAGACATATCGTCGGTAGTACGTGCAGAGGCCCAGAAAACTCCTCAACTGGTGTTTATCTACCGGTATTGGCCACTCCTTCACCATACTTGTCTTGTCCGGATCAACGGCGACGCCCTCTCTGCTCACTACGTGCCCTAAGTACGAGACCTTCCTTCTGAAGAGTTGACATTTCTTCGGGTTCAGTTTCAGCCCCGCACCTCGCAGTCTCTGGAAGACGTCCTCTAAGTTTTTCAGATGTCCTTCGAAGGTCTTGCCCATCACGATGACATCGTCCAAATAGACTAGGCACGTTTTCCACGTCAGACCCATTAGCACGCTCTCCATCAGCCTCTCAAACGTCGCTGGGGCATTACAAAGTCCGAATGGCATGACTGTAAAATGCCACAGGCCGTTACCGAAGGTAAATGCCGTCTTTTCCTTATCGGCAGGGTCCATTTCGACTTGCCAATAGCCGCTTTTTAAATCCAAGGTCGAAAATATCGTGGATCCAGCAAGAGTATCGAGTGTGTCGTCGATACGTGGTAGCGGGTAGCTGTCCTTTTTGGTGACACTGTTCACCTGCCGGTAGTCTACACAGAATCGAGTAGTTCCATCCTTTTTCTTCACCAGTACTACCGGCGAGGCCCATGGACTGCTTGACGGCTCGATGACCCCGTCCCGCTCTAGGTCCTTGATGATTTTCTCGGCTTCCTCTCGTTTGGCCAAGGGTAGTCGTCTTGCTGTTTGTCGAATCGGTCGTGTCTCGCCCGTGTCAATTTTATGTGTCACGACCTTGGTCTTTCCCAGCTTTCCATTCTCGGTGGTAAATATGTCCTGGTACTTATTTATTAATTCATTGGCCTTTTGTTTCTGTGTGGGCGAGAGAAACGCACTGGTCTGGGAAAGAATTTGTTTCAAGTCCTGCGGAGTGTCTGGACCTTTCTTCCTCACTAACGCCCCTTACGATGGCCGAAGCGGCTATACATGTGCCCAGCTTCGTACCCTTCTTGATGGTGACCGGGTACTGATTGATGTTGAGTAGTCGCACAGGCACTTCACTTGAGAGAGTAACGAGCGCCTTTCCTACCAGTACCCCCCGAGCCAGTCGATTGTCATCGTTTTCTGGTTCGATCACGGCTGGAATTCCCTCTTCCACAACACCCCTCAGACAGGTAGAGGTGATCGTTTCGCTTCGTTCCGGGAGAATCACATCTTCTGCCATTATTACGTCTAACACAAAGTTGTCACGATTGTGTAGCAGTAATTCTTCTTGACCGATCCTCAACACTCGGTGTCCGAAATCCAACTGGAATCCATGATTCCTCATGACGTCCATCCCCAGTATGACATCTTCCTCAATTTCGGCTATGAGAACAGGATGGTCAAACTTTACTCGTCCCAACGTCATGCTAACCGTCGCTTCACCGTGTATTACTGCCTTCTCCCCAGTGGCAGTTCTTAATTGCCACCTACTTGGCCTAATCTTCCTACGGTCCCTCACAACTTCCGAGCGTACGATCGTCTTCGTAGCTCCCGTGTCCACAAGCATGGCGTGGGATCTCCCGTCGATAGTGCCATCGACGTACGCGCTCCCCAATTGGTGGGAAAACGAGGCTATACTGGCCCGGGGGTTTCCACTGCTACGGGTCGACGTTCCCCCTTTCTTATCGACCCGCATTAGTTTTCCTGGGCCTTCGCCGGCGCCGCTGTTCTGGGCCGCTTGCAAGAACTCTTCACATGGCCCACTTCGCCACAGTTCCAACAGCGAACTACCTTCTTCTTCGCCGACAGCATCTCCATGATCTGCTGTAGGACCCTTTCCACGAGCTTTTCAGTGTCTACTTCCTCTGTAACCGCTCGAACACGGCCATGACCGCGGGAGGCTTCCATGGCTGCATCATGCTCCAGTGCGATGGCGAGCGCGTCCATTAATGTTTTCGGTCGAGCTAGTCTCAGGGCCCTCTGCAGTTCCTGGTCCCGCAGCCCGCTCACGAACGTCTGCACTGCGAGGCACTCCATCATCTGTTCCGGTGCCGTGGGATACGCCAACCTCACTAGTCTGGCTACGTCCGCTTCGAACTCCTGCAGGGTCTCGTTCGATCTCTGACGGCGATTGGACATCTGGGATTGATGGACTTGCTCCAGATGTGTTTGGCCGAACCGCATTTCCAGTCGCCTCAGCAGCTCCGTGTAATTCCCGGCTTCCTCGGTGGATAGCGTCTGAAGAACTTCCAACGCCTCTCCACGTAAGGCTACCGTTAGGGAAACAGCTTTCTCGTGAGGGGACCAAGCATTAGCTTCCGCTGCTGCCTCAAACTGCTTCTTGTAGCTGGCCCACGGAATTTTTCCGTCGAACGTTGGGGGCGTCACTCGATTAGTGCATATCGAGTTCTGTTGAACGACCGCCTTTATTTCTTCCTTCGTCTCGCCGCTACTGACTCGCCTTAGTCGTTCTTCCAACTGCTTCGTCTTCTCTTTAATTTCGTCTTCTTTCCCCTCGCCGCTACTGACTTGTTCTAGTCGTTCTTCCAACTGCTTGATCTTCTCTTCAATCTCCTTACGCTGAGCCTCCATCTGGTCGGTTATCTCTTCCCTCTGGACGGCGATTTGAGAAGTAATATGAGTAATTATGTCTTCCCTCTGGCCGGCGATTTGAGCAGTGATGTCTTCCCTCTGGGCGGCGATTTGAGCAGTGATGTCTTCCCTCTGATCGGCGATTTCTTCCCTCTGGGCAGCGATTTCTTCCCTCTGGGCGGTGATTTGAGCAGTGATGTCTTCCCTCTGGTCGGCGATTTCTTCCCTCTGGGCGGCGATTTCTTCCCTCTGGGAGGCGATTTGTGCAGTGATGTCTTCCCTCTGGGCGGCGATTTGAGCAGTGATGTCTTCCCTCTGGGCGGCGATTTGAGCAGTGATGTCTTCTCTCTGGGCGGCGCTTTCTTTCCTCTGGGCGGCGATTTGCTTCGTGATGTCATCGTCTTCGAACTCGAAAACTTCCGGGTCCTGGCCATTTTCTTTCAAAAATGCTGACAGCCGGTCCTGGAGTTCAGTCTTCCTCCCTCCTGTTTCCAATTCCCGTTCCTCGAGTATAACACACTAATAGTACTTGTTCACTAGACTAGACACTACATAATTTATTTGTACTGCTCCGCTTTCGGATCGTATGTCGCGTTCACTTCTGCTTCTCTACTTCTAACTAACTCCCTCGATCACAAACCCCCTTATATATACACCCCCAACCCTGATCGAGAACATTCTAGTACATTCTAGAAGCCTACGCAGCAAATGTTCATGCACCTGTCCTACGCGTCGTAGTTATTCTTTTGAAGGAGTAAACATGTGTCGCTTTGTTTACTTCTCGCATTACAATACGATAATAGTTTTCGTAATCTTCCCATTCGCCCGTGTGTTTAATTTCATTTATTAAATTTAAATGCGTGTATTATTCTCGCTTCTTCAGCCACCCTTATTTCACCCACTTTTTCCTTCTAACGCTTCTTTTACTTGCCAATGCTAATGTTACTCCAATGACACCTTTTTGAAAATTGTAATAATCCATTTTCGCCTTCGCCTTCATGTTCGGTGGGAAGATTGACACTGGACGAACAATCTGGATTGAACGTCTAATACCGTCCGTCAGTCCGTCAGTCTGCCATCAATTCATTCATGATCAAGATCGTGGATTGAATTGACGGCAGATTGAACGTGTAAGGTCCGTCTAAGAGTTCGATTAGCTATATAATCTCATATATTTGTTCTTGCATCGGTCAACGAGTGCAGTGATAATAGGTTATGATTAAACTATGATCGACTAAAAAACTATGATGAATGATATAAACGATCGTGTAAAAAGTCGACTGCTTTCATTTAGTATTCAATGAAAACAATAATTGTTGGATAATTATTATCCTGCGGAGCAATTCACGTACGATTCAAGATTAATGTTCAACTTCACACATGTCATAACAATGTGTCTAAAATGACCAGTTGGACCGGCCAACCGCAGTGCAAAAAAACCTTCTATAATATAAAACATCGATGATAATTTAGTGATAATAATTCAATGCAATTCATAAACGTATGTAATTTTTCATCAATGTTTTCTTATGACGTTATCACGTAAAATTAGTCCGTAAACCGACTTTACAGACAACCAAATTTTTCCATTAAATTTTAAAGCAATCGCCGAATTATTGTGAACTTTTATTCCCTATAATAATTCCCAATGAACTTTCATTTGCATAAATGATATAGTACTCCGACGTTTCGCTCTTTAAATTTAATATAAATATACAATAAATTCATATTATATACTATGTATGTATATAAGTCATGCACAAAAGTGTCTATTTTTAGGTA
This sequence comes from Cryptocephalus moraei, assembly GCA_946251905.1. Taxonomy (NCBI): domain Eukaryota; kingdom Metazoa; phylum Arthropoda; class Insecta; order Coleoptera; family Chrysomelidae; genus Cryptocephalus; species Cryptocephalus moraei. The sequence goes on along the minus strand of OX276453.1, from coordinate 12,936,480 downwards.
AATTTGAGTTGTCAGCAATCGGGATAATAGAGAGACGTTTTAATTAACCGTAAACCTGTCAGACGTATATTAAAAGTTTCCATTTGTTCCCAAATTTTCTAGAAATGTCATATATTATGTACATACGTTGCACGTGTAAAATCCGGAGGACGTCAAGCAGTCAGAGATGTCCTTTGTGAAATAAGACCAGGTGGAAGTTCCCTTTGTAGTAAATTTATCGGATATTTATCTTCAACAATAAGTTTAGTAACTCTGCATATTATATCTGATAAATGTGAAATAAGAAAAGCAGAAGCAGTAACGGGATATTTTACAAATGATACATAATATGTTTATACATACGTATTTTATGTATAAATTTTAAATAATCTAATACTAGTTACATGTTTCAATTAGTTAATGAGTAAATGATGAAATAAATAGAAAATGACAAACATACGTATTCCAAGAATGAAGGAAATGGGGTATATTTAATTTGTTCTTAATTGATTTATAAGGCTATACTATACGAATATCAGTTACAATAAACACATCTCTGGCAAGTTGATTCTGATTACTAAAAATTTATACTACATAATAAGTATTAATAACTTTAATGTGTAACTGCTACCTTCGTTGATATTTGAGTACCTATGTAGAAATTTACTGAACTTAAACAAATCTACACTAGTTTCACAAATTATATATTATCCTTACGTGTACTTATTTAATTGAAAAACTGAACATATTAAACAGATATATAGATGTAATTCATTTACTGCATTCACGTCAATGGAACTAGTCGCAGATCAACTTGTTAAAACAATACACCTTTAAAAAAATAAGAAAAGTATGTGTAGGCAATTTCTGCTCGTGTTCCGGATAAATTTAAAATGAATTTTACCATTCATAAAATTGGTATTTTCATTTTCTATACACGACGGTGCAGATGATAGAATTACATTTCAAATGAGGAGAAATAAGACTCCAGTTCAATTTAAAATGTTTGAGATTGCAATATTCCCATAACCACTTTTAAATTAAAAATAAAATTGTACCCAAAAATGAATTTTTCAATGCGTTTCAATTTTCGAATGATTAAAATTCTTTATTCCAATTTGTTCAAAGGTTGGGATTGGATGGAATGAATTGAGGCTTTAGACAATCGGAACATTTAACGTGAATATTTCACAAAATACTTACATAGAAAAAAATCCTATTTGATTTTGAACAATGTTCACGAATTTTGTGTGTGCGTGCGTGCGTGGCTGGAAAGGGAGCGTTGGTATTGGAGTAATCCGTTCGCCGCAGATTTGCTTTTAAATTACATTAAATTTCAATCAAATCTCTGTCATTGTCTCTGAGGAAACTAATTAGTTTATCAAAAATACCGTTTCTATTTGTGCATAGTAGAGGGGCTAAGTTTGTAGACATATAAAAATCATTGTTGATCATGGCTGTGAGAAGTTTGCAGCCTTTTTGAAATTTACCATTGGCAAAAACATGGCAACTGATTTGATGACACTCAAGTCAGATTTAGGAGATTCCTAACTTATAGAGGCATGAATCCATGGGAGTGATGAAATATGGGAGACATGATTTTAAATATGACGGTTCTATTTGAGTATTCAATGAAAACACGAATTTAATATACAGTAGAACTTCAATTCTTCACATCACAAATAAAACTCAATTGTCCTATTTAAAATACCCATAACCTCAGGTAGGTGAATTCACTTAGTATACAGTTTCATGCACGAAATGAATTTACTTATTTTTAGTGCAATGTCTAACACTTCAAACACATCGGTATCTTCACTCGAAGATTTAGAATTTTAGAGACTGCCCTTACCCGTCGAAGAATTATTACGAATAGAGGAAATCCATTTAAATCTTATAATGATTTACAATTTTCGAAAAGGTTCAAAATCTCAAAAAATACTACCTACATATAACCTAGCTGCTGAGTGTAACTGGTGATAATATTAGGCCAATTATTAATAGACATAAGTCAATAACACCTTTAAACCAGATACAGGTAACATTAATATATTTGAAGCTATCAACAGACTCTAGGCTCTAGGGGATGGCTCCGTGCCACGAGGGGTCGTGCCAAATGCGGTCACGGTGAAAAATCATCCCAGATGCGGTCACTCCAAAAATATTTCTACCTGATGTACGGGTGCCCTACCAGGTGCAGTCATTTCCAAATGCGATCAATCGAGATTGCTTTAACCAGCGTTTAATCACAGCATTTATCGGTAGACACCATCGGCTGATATGGTATATTGATTACTAGGGTTACTAGAGTTTGGGAAGCTTTCTGATATACGTGAATGGTATGTGATATGCTCGAAAGTACGTTGGACACGCGCGAGGGCAAGGATCAAACACGTACGTAGAAATATTTTCGAGGGGTCACATTTAGGACGTTTTTTAATTGTTACCGCCTAAAATACTACCGCTCATGGAGAGCCGTACTGCGAGTACCCCGATAAATTGGCCTGTCCTGGGATTTCAAAACTGTTGACCGCACATGGCACTGACCGCATCTGTGAGTGAAATAGATTTATTGTTAGGATCAGAAATATTTTAGTTTTTAGTCAGTAATAAAAAGGGGTAAGATATTTTTAGGAAGCAAGTTACCAATACTATAAGATGCTGCATTTGGTTGGATAGTTGCAGGTAATATGGAAATAGATTGGCAACATCTTAGTTTGTCTATGGGAACGGTATTGCAAAATGATTCATTGGAAAATAGCCTAATAAAATTTTGGAAAATAGAAGAAGTAGGGAGTGGGCCGCAGATTTTCTCAGAGTCTGAAAGGTATTGTGAAGAATATTTTAAAAATACCACTTTTAAGAATGATGATGGTAGATAAGTAGTAAGTATTCCGTTTAAAACCTCTGTAATTGACTTGGGTTACTCTAGCGAAACTGCTTTGCAACATTTCTATGCGCTAGAGAAAAAATTGAGTAAGAATCCGAGTTTGAAAAACGATTATGTAGAGTTTATGAATGAATATCTTAATTTAGGTCATATGTCTGAATATGACAATAGTAAAGAAAATGAAGGATTCTACCTGCCTCATCATGCTGTAATAAAGAGTACGAGTTTGACTACGAAAACGAAATCAAGTATAGATTTTGATGTGTCCTGTAAAACTACGTCTGGAGTGTCGTTAAATGACGTGCAATTTGTGGGTCCAACCCTGCAACAAGATATTTTTGACATTTTGACTCGATTTCGTACTTATAAGTATGTTATGACTAGTGACATCAGTATAATGTATCGCCAAATTCGTGTTCTAGCAAGGGACCAAGAATATCAAAAAATCCTTTAGAGAGCAAACATAACTGAACCGGTAAAATGTTATAAACTTCATACAGTCACTTATGAGACTGCTTCTGCGCCATATTTGGCTGTACGCTGTTTATTCGATATCGCGGACAAGGAAAATGATAGTTTAGTTAGTAACATAATCAAACGCGATTTTTATATGGATGCTTACAGGATCAAACTCAGAAAGGGAACTTTTATATATTCAAGGCTATATTTATAAATTATTGGCAAGGTCAGGTTTTGAGTTGAGAAAATGGCTTTGTAATGACGAGGAAACTTTGAAAAAGTTTGTATTGCATAATGAGCTGAGTGTCTTGAATATTGGCGACAATGAATTAAGTACAACTTTTGGGATATTTTGGGATGCGCAGAACGATATGATAACCTATAATATAAATATAACGGAATTGTGCTCAAGTCAAGTAACAAAAAGATCAATGTTATCTATAAAGCTCTCAAATATGCGATCCTTTGGGCCTATTAGGGCCTATAATTGTTATGGCGAAATTATTAATACAAACTTTATGGAAGGATAATCTAGGATGGGATGATGAGTTGCCACAAATTTTAATTGATGAATGGAATAAATTTCAGGAACGATTGAAGTTAGTAAACGGATTGCGGATTCCTAGTCATGTAGTAGCTTTAAATTGTGTCTCTATAGAATTGCATGGGTTTGGCGACGTGTCCACAAGGGCTTATGGCGCATGTATTTATTTAAGGTGTGTAGGTAGCAATGGAGTGTTGTTCACCTCTAACTTATTGTGTGCAAAAAGTCGCATCGCTCCATTAAGACAAATTAGTTTACCAAGACTAGAGTTATGCGCAGCAGTTTTATTAGCTAATCTAGCACAAATAGCTACAGAAGCGTTGGAATTAAAGATTGACAAATATTATTGGTCAGATCCTACAATTACGTTGAGTTGGATCCGAGGAGATTGATCGTCGTGGAAAACGTTTGTGGCAAATAGGGTTGGAGAAATACATTCAATTACTAACAAGGCAAATTGGTTTCATGTAAATTCGAAGGAAAACCCAGCAGATTTACTCTCAAGGGATACGATATCGGAAATATTATTAAAGAACCGATTGTGGCATGGTCCGCAGTATTTGATGGAGGAAAGCTCCAACTGGAATATGGTAGAACCTGCTCGTTCGGAAGACATTCCCGAATTAAGACCAATTAAAACGGTTTCATGTCATTTGACTAATAATTTTCAGGTATTAAATAGATTAATGGCTAATATATATCCTCATTGGAGGAAATTGTACATGTTTTGGCTTATGCTTTCCAGCTTTTTCAGCTTCTTGATTTATTAAAGCTAAAACTCCACGAAAAGAGAGGTATAGAAAGGACTGTCTTAACGCCAGAAGGTTTAGAACGAGCATTAATTGAATTGATTAGGTATGCGCAGATGGAATCCTTTCCGGAAGAATATTCCAGTCTTGAGGCTTCAAGGGGGTTAACTACTAAGAGTAAGTTATTGAGTTTAAACCCGAAGCTAAATCAAGATGGACTTATTTGTGTAGGTGGTCGATTAAGAAATCTCCATCAATTCGATGAGTTGAGTATTCTAGTAATATTACCAAGGGGTCATGAAATTACGAAATATATTTTGGAATTTGAACATAAGCAATTGTTGCATTGTGGGGCACAAGCCTTGTTGTATTCAGTAGGAGAAAAATACTGGCCAATAGCTGGTCGAAACGCGTGTAGACAAATAGTCAGAAAATGTTTAAAATGTTTTAAGGTTAATCCTAGAGACAATAATTATCTAATGGGGGACTTACCCAAAAGTAGAGTAAACACATACGGTGTTTTTGAAAATGTTGGAACGGACTATGGTGGGCCTTTTTACCTTAAGGACAGAAAAGGCAGGGGTGCGAAATCCTTTATAGGATACATGTGTTTGTTTGTGTGCATGTCTACCAAGGCAGTACATTTAGAAATGGTGATGGACTTGACCACGGAATCTTTTCTAGCATCTTTTCATAGATTTCGCAGTAGAAGAGGTAGACCAAAGAATGTATATTCTGACAATGGGCTGAATTATGTGGGGGGCTCATAATGAATTAGATCAATTATACGCATTTCTGCAAGAAAATTGTGATTATATTAGTAGTCAATTAGCAGACGAAAGAGTGAAATGGCACTTTATTCCTGCGAATTCTCCGACCTTTGGAGGTTTATGGGAAGCCGGAATAAAGAGTTCTAAATATCACCTAAAAAGAGTAATCGGTAATAACACCTTAACTTTTGAGGAATTCGGGACCTTATTAGCTCAGGTTGAAGGGATTCTGAATTCTCGCCCTCTCTGTCCTCTGACGGAGGACCCTGAAGATTGCTTGGCATTGACGCCTGCACATTTTTTAATTGGTCGAACAATTACTGCTCTGCCTGAACATGATCTCCCCGAGAATCGACTGTCCAGATGGCAACATGTTGCAACCTTATTGGAAACGTTGACAACGAGAGTATTTGTCCGAGCTACAAAGGCGAACCAAATGGAAGAAGAACGCAGCTGAACTCATTATGTTAGGATTGCTGGTACTTTTGAAGGACGACCATGCCCCACCGTTAAGCTGACATCTTGGCAGAGTTACACGACTCCACTACGGATCTGACGACATTGTTCGAGTGGTAACTGTCAGAGTGCGCGGTAGTGAAACTAAACGAGCAATAAACCGTGTGTGCGTTTTACCGATAGAAGTTGATTGAGCGACTTAATTAATTGTAATATTTTATTTAAATTTGTTCAAGATTTGTAACCCTCAGGATATGTTCGATTTTGTTGTGGAATTTAAGATTGATTTTTTGATAGTAGTATATCCGGTAAATTTCCAGTTCTGCTACTTCTCCTATTTTTCTCGAATTATAGCAGAAAATCACTATTTTATAGAGGTGTTTCTACCGGAAATAACCAACGCACCTAAGGGATAGTGGAGTAAAAAAAGGGTGTTGGGTGGGGTAATGGACCGCCCTGTATGTCCGTAGAACGGTGTGCGGTACGAGTCGAAGTGTGAATTGTGACTGATAAAGTGGATGCGACGTTGCCAAGCGTCCAAGTATGATTAGCCGGGAATCGGGCTCAGTAGGTGGGGGGGGGGGGGGGGGGTGTATTTCGAAAATGAATGACGTAACGGAGGATGACGAACGAACAGAGAAGTGACCGAGAAAGGGTAATTACACGAGTAAGCCCAGAAGGAGAAATGCATTCAAGGGGGCAAGGAAAATCCTTGTACTTACGGAATCTAGTAGGCGGGTGGAAATAGTTCCCCAGGTAGCGTCCAGAACTGATCCAGGCGTAGAGTGTCACTTGGGTATTGCGCGGAAGATGGTGACAAAGCACCATGGCGGCATAGGAAGCCTAACAACGCGTTCATGTTTATGGCGATGTCGTTGAAATAATTTCGGACGCCGACCCGACTTACACTGTACTAGGGGATGTTCCGACGCAATCCGGAGGTTTCGAGTTCATATTCGCTGCTTTGACGCGACTTGGAAGGCGTTGGTTCTGACATTTCTAACGTAAAGTAAGCGCGCGTCCCGAAGCGAAGAGAACAAGTGCCTCACACACACACACACACACACACACACACACACACACACACACAAGTGGTGCGCTTAAGGGGCGACGGTCGAAGCGAGCAGGGTGGCCTTGTTTATGTTGTCGGGCCAATTAGGAACGCCCGCCAGGGCGTTGTCCATTGACACCCTAGATAGAAGTATTGTTTAAGATTGGCATTGCGAAAAAACGCTGTTTCGCGCGATATTAGCGGTACACATCAAGTGGCAAGAAGGATGGTTACCTGAAACTGTGAGGAATCAACAGGTGAACAGGTGATCTGAGAAGGGTGCCGTTTGCGAAGATGAGCGCAGGGCTGCCACGTGTACCCGCTGAATTTCCTGGACGTGCGAAGGCGAAGAAAGAAGTGGTGTTGGCGTGGAACGAATTTTGCGACTTTATCAGCGGTATATCAGTGAAATTAAACTGCCTGGTGCGAAAGATAGTAATGTTCTCCGTTTTGAACTACGGTGATCGGTGTTATATTGCAGCCTTCTGCTACCAAAATGGTATTGCACCTAATATTGTGGAGGGAGCATCGCGGATGAATGTACATTGTGCGGAAGCTGAAGTGAGGAAGATAATAGAGTTGTTAAAGTACTGGGACGCGCTTGGAGTCGTGGGCCAGGAGAGGAGAAGTAGATACAACGCGTACGATATCGTAATCGGTAGGATATGCGATTTGAATGGAACTATAGTAAAAAGAGATATAGGGAGACGGAGCCGAGGTCGTGTTTAAATAGAACGGCATCGTCGCAAACGGGATGGATGAATATCTTGAGAAGTGTGGCGCAAGCGCACGAACATATCCGTGTAGTAACCGTGACGTGTCTGACGAAATGATATGCGCGTAGTTATCGCGACATGTGTGACGAAACCCGACGCTTCACCGGCAACGATGTACGAACTTAAAGACATGCAAGCGTTCGAAATGGCGGCAGGAGACGGGAGCATACGAAAAATTCTCGTATTAGGTGACTGACATTGACAATTTTTTGTTCGAAAAATCATGCCGGAGGTACGCGGAATATATTGAGGGGTAGGCGAGAAGCGGACTGTGAAAGTTTGGTAAGGTTCTGTAACTCACGCACGGAAGTGGCAGATCTGAACAATGACTGTATATCCTTTCAAGGTGGCCGGTATGTCGCATTTGTTTTATGTTATATTGCCTAGCAACATGAGCAACGGCAATTTTGTGTACAAAACAATTCCTCTCTTGTCTGTCATATACGACGCATCGAGACATTTTAACAGTATTGTAGCTTCATTAAACTCATAAAATATACAGCCCACTTTTAATAACATCGAAGACAAAACAACAATTCTTAATTAACTATTTTCTTTTTCGGTTATTTTTCCTTAATACAAATAAAATTACATTACTACATATTTTTTTCACACATTTATTCGATCCACTTGTAGTGTAGTGTTTTAAAAAAATCTATGGCTCCCCCTCTCGGTCATTCGCGGAGTGTCTCATTTTAGTTTTTATTGTAAATTACAATAACGATAACTAACACTGTGACAATTAACCGGAAAGGCTTTATTCTCTTGAACATTCCAGTGTCCAGCTAATTTACCTTTGTAATTAGTCCGTTAAGTATAATAAAATTAGGAAATCGTATGATTAGTTTTCGGAATGAATCATTTACACTGTTGTCATGATTAACTCACTCAAGAATTCATGAATCAATTTATTTTTAACATACTGAATTTCAGGTTTTAACTCTTGCGTTGCATGATTGGAAGTTTTTATTAACTGATGCTCTAAAATTGTCATTTTTTCTGATTTTCCTCTTTTTTAATATATAAGGTCTCCAAACACTCTGAGATATAGAATAAACCGCTATTAGGTTAATTACTTCGATTAATTGTTAAAAACTGTAATTGTTCATATACAACATTGCCTAAAATTACAATGAAATTCTTTTTCCATTTATTAAAGAATATTTTTGATATATCGCTAAAATTAACGAATTATTACTTTATTTGGCCCCAATGAGAATATCGATTAAAAACTATATTTAGTTGGGTAAGTTTACCTGTCTTTAAGTAAACTTATATATAATATGTCAGCACATACGTTAGAGTTTCTTACATGATTTAGTGACTTGCTTTACTATATTTATGTCCGCCCACTTTATACAAGCATTACATTTTTCGAGGAATGAAGTAAAATTTTCCCAAATTCGATTATATATTTTTTTCTGAAATTAGCCATTAATCATTCAGTGTTGTTAAGCGTCAATTTAGTAACATTTCATTTCCGGCTTTAATTAAATTACCATCGAGGAAACAACCAAATGCCACAAAAAAGGCAAACAACTAAGGGCATAGCATGAAATTTAGAATGTTACCACGACGAAAGAGAAGAATGAGACAATACCTGTAAAATATTATAAATATTAGTGATGCAATACATGCTAAAAGGCTTTTAGTTTAATGAGTTGAAGCAAAATTGGTGGCTTTCTCGTTAATCCCGAATGTTTCCTTGAAATATAGCCCAGACTAATATCCTTCTCGCAGAGTGGAATTCCGAAATAATTGTTGAGATGGATTTTTTTTAATTTCATTCAAAAATATCCCTTGAAAATTGATGCGTGCCTGTTGTGTGATAAAATATCCTTGACACATTCTCCTTTATTCATTTTTTTTTGGAAACGATTTTCATCCGCCTTTAAAAGTATAGATTTAATGTCAACTGGGATCACCGAAAAAATGTCATAATATTCAGAAAGAGGCTTTTTATTTCCATCGGATATTCCCGTGACCTTTATACTAAAGATAAAAGAACACAAAAATCAACGTGGGGTAAAATTTATTAAAGATAATTTTCCTTAGAACTAACGCCGAAAGTATCGATATGCATGAATAGGAAAATAGGGAAATAGAAAATAAAATGTCAAAATATGTATAGGAACAGAAAGCGGCATGAATTGGATAGAGAACTACTATGACTCGAATGACACCTTATAAAGACAAAGACAAAGAATTTCTATCCAAAAGTTAAAATGTGCAATAGGACAAAAATTCGACCAAAAACATTATGGAATTAAAAAACATAAAGAGGGACACAGTAAATAGATGACAGAAAATTTAAACTGGGAAAGTTGGGGAAAACACATTAAATAACTTTTCAATGAACATACGGATACTATGCAGCATACGCAGAATAAAACGCACTGAAAAACAAGTAAGAAATGTAATAAGCGAAATGAAATATATTTAAAGCGCAGGGAGTAGGTAATGTTATACCAGTTGTGGTTCGAAAGTGCGGGTGAGCAATATTAATATCAAAACTAGTTATAAGATAGGTATAGCTTCTTGAAATCAGTCTGGGCAGAATAAAATACTGAAAATATGGTATTGCATGAAAACTAATTAATAATGTTATAATTGCTTCCTTAATTAAATGCAGTCTTAACCTGTGCAGTTTGATTTTTATTTCTTGTGAATGGTTACAATACACATTCACCATTTTAGCCAGTGGAACGATTTTTTGTCTCAAAACGTAATAAGTTGATAGTTCTAAATTCCTTTCCTGTTTGTGATCACCAGCTTGGAATTTTTAGTGTTGAGGTACAGTTTAATATACTGTCATGTTGTTCATTAACTGTTCCGCTACTAAATGTAGTTCCGTTAAACTATCAGTAACAAAACATCAGGGAAGCCCTCTAAAAATTTCTTGAATATAAACTGGGAGTAAAAACAGAATTTATACATTAACTTCTTTCTTACCGTTTCTTATACTAAACTTTTTACTTCAATATAACTGTTAAACACCACTACGTTCCGGAACAATTTTTGTGGATGATATTCTGAAACCAGAGGCCCGCCGCAAGCGGGCGTGCAAGGCGTGCATTGCACGCGGGCGGCATGTCTAGGGGGCGGCATATTGAATGATCGTAAGACATAGATGATAAAATAATTGATTGTAAAAAAATTCAATCTTATGAGAACCAGCTAAAGCACAACAAATGTCATCGCATTGAAAATGAAACCCATAGATCACCGATAATTTGTAAACATTTACCAGATTTGAAATTAAAATCATTAAGTGCCACGCGATGGTCTAGCAGAATCGATGTAGTCAAAATTACGATACTATCTTGAAAAAATATTTGATGCCTTGCTAGAAATATCTGAGAATAATTCGGCGGAGTGGGATTATGCAACTTCTCACAAAGCTCATGGCTTGCGTTGAGCATTGAAAATTATAGATTTATTTGCTCATTAATAATTTGGTTTACTATTTTAAACGAAATTAATGCTAAGAGGAAAATTATGCAAAGCCCTACAATGAATTTTCAAATCTGTGTAACTTTGTTGGATATGTGGCGACCACCACACGACCGCTAACCACAGACAACCACCATCACAATTACCGTTCTGTGTATGACATACCTACGTAAACTGGGGTTACTTTGCGCCTGTAGGTGTTACTTTGCCCCATTGCAAAAAAGAGTTTGATTTAATTTTTACGCCGAAACGGTAATGCGATTGCTTCCAACTTAACCGCAACGTATTTTGGGTTGCCTAAACGGTTACAAATGCCATGCGAATGATCTTCTCGCGCGTATTCTCGCAGAAATTCTCGGCCGGTAAGGACAGTGATAAAAAACCCTAATTTGGTAATCTGGAAAATTTGGTCTGTGCAGCCGTTCCTAGTCATTTCTGCCAAGTAAGTATTTAAGCACTAATTAATAAGCACCTATTACTATCATGTTCTGCATGGGATTTCCCTTAATATTCCATAAACATAGTTTGTTTTTGTTTCCTGGTGAACAGCTAGCATTTTTACGGCTTTTGGGGCTACTTTGCTCCGCGGCGCAAAGTAACCCCAACAAATATTATTGTTTCGTTTTCTTTACAGAAATGCCCAGAAATTATCGACGGCCGCTAGGAGCAAGGAGGTACGCTGATTACACGGAGGAAACCTTGCAGACATGCTTGGATGAAATCAGAAGAGGTGAAATTTCACACAGAAAAGCTGAGGAAAAATATAAAATTCCGAGAAGAACAATTTTAAATAAACTGAAAAATAGACATCCACGAAAACCAGGAAAGCAACCTATATTTACTTCCGATGAAGAACAACAATTCGTTGAGTGCCTGATTTCGTTAGGTAAATATGGGTTCCCTATAAACTCAAGGGAATTGCGATACATCATAAAAAATTATTTAAATCGCTGTGGAAGGGAAGTAAAAATATTTCAAGATAATTTGCCTGGGCAAGACTGGATACGACTTTTTATAACTAGACATCCTGAAATTTCTGTACGTTTCGCGGAAAACGTCAAAAGGACACGAGCGGCAGTGGATGAACCTATGCTAAGAAGCTTTTTTGAAAATTTAGCTGATGAAATAAAGGACGTGCCATCTACAAATTTGTGGAACTTTGATGAAACAAATTTGACGGACGACCCTGGAAAAAAGAAGGTCCTTGTTAAGAAAGGAAGCAAGTATCCAGAGCTCATTCGAAATGCTTCAAAAACATCTATATCAATAATGTTTTGTGGAAACGCAGCTGGAGAACTACTACCGCCATATGTAGTTTATCGGGCTACTAAATTATGGACTACATGGACGAAAAATGGTCCCAAAGGGTGCCGTTACAATGTTAGTTCCTCAGGATGGTTTGATGCAAATATATTCACGGACTGGCTTGAGTCTCAGATGATACCTAGACTTAAGAAACTAGAGGGTAAAAAGGTAATACTCTGTGATAATTTGTCCTCTCATATAACTGTACATGCTCTTGAGCTGTGTCGTAAAAACCAAATACATTTGATTTGTCTGCCACCCAACAGTACTCATTTGACCCAACCACTTGATGTGGCTTTTTTTCGCCCTCTCAAAATAGCATGGAGAAAAGTGTTATCTGACTGGAAGGAAACTCCTGAAGGTTTTCGATACACAAATATTCAAAAAGAAAACTTCCCACCATTGCTACTAAAGCTGATGGACATTATTAGACCACAGGCTGAGACCAATTTACTTGCCGGTTTTCGTAAATGCGGTATTTGTCCTTTGAATATAGAAGAAGTTTTAAGCCGTATCCCCAGGGAAACATGTGATCCAGAAATAGTTCAGTCAGAATTTATTAAAACCCTTCAGAAAAAACGGTCTGAGATAACCAGCATCGCAAAGAAACGTAGAAAAAAAATGGACGTTCCAGCTGGAAAAAGCGTATGTACCAATGAACCTGCTGAAGATGTTCATGAACCCGTGGTTCTTGAAGATGACGATGTAGCTGGTCCTTCTCACAGAAATGATAAAGATTTCTATTTAAATGACAGCTCTTCAGAAGATATAAATTTTGAAGAGCTTGCAAGGGAAGAAGAAAAGGAAGAAATGTTCATGAATTTCTTAGAAGGTAAATCATCTGAGTGCAATAGCACGCAATTCGGACAGCTGATCCGGGAGATAGGTCGCTTCGTAGTATTTTTATATGAAGGACAATTGTACCCAGGACAAATTGTTTCTTTTAATGAAAAAAACGTTACCATTAATGCCATGCAAAAGTCCCTCAAATGTTGGAAATGGCCCGCTAAATCTGATCAGTTGTCATACCCATGGTCCGACGTCTTAGGCTCCATCCAGCCTCCTAAACAAATTTCCAGAAGGGGTGCGTACTCTGTTCCGGAACTGACACCATTTTTTGAATAAAATTTGACTTTCCCCGCCAGTTTTCATTTCATGTGCAATGTGTTTAAGTTTTGTATAATATGGACAAAGAATTAAGTTTTATTTTCTACAATAAACGATGAAAAACAAATTTGTTTTTTGCATAAATGTGATGCCTGGAGAAAAGTTAATCAAACACCCATATAACTTTGCTCCACTTGTTCAAACAAACACGTTACAACAGAATTTGTCGAATGGAGCAAAGTAACCCCGCGCTATGGGCAACTTTGCTCCACTTTTGAAAATAAAAAATTTGAACTTTGCAAAATATTTTTTAAATAAAATCCGCGATATTCTCACTCTGTTAGGTCTCATACATAAGGACAACACAAATAAAAGTGATTTATATCAATTTTCTTATGTGTTCTGAGGGTGATCCTAATGTTGCACATAAAAACGGAGCAAAGTAACCCCAGTTTACATATAAAATGACAAAAATCACTGTTCCATAGATTAGACAACCGACAACCAAGAAGGACGCTCCGCTCGTCCTCACGAGAATAAAGTAATTAGTAACGAAAAGTGGAAGCCCATTGTTTATCAATACCCATCCTTCCACAGATACATTGATTAATAAATTCACTGAATATCTCACGGATGAACACATTGAGAAAATATTAGAAGAAGCTATCAATGCGTCTCAGGTTTTTAACGTAGACGCAGATTTTTCACCAAAAAACACAATTCGTCCAAGAAGAATACCTACACATTTTTTAATATGAACACAGTGATGAAGTTTTACTAGACCCAAAGATCAAATATAAAGTAGAGCATTATTTCAGAATCCTAGATCAAACGCTAACCTCTTTCAAGGACAGATTCGAAGCATTAAAAACGTTTATCGACGTATTTGGCTTTTTAAGCAATAACTTATTTAATTACTGTAATGATGACTTGATGAGGTATTGTAGAGATTTAAATCTGAAGCTAAAAAGACGATTCTAGTGGGGAAACAGACATTGATGGTATTGATTTGTGCAATGAAATTAGCGTTTTAAAGTTACACTTTCAACAAAACCAATCTAATGATCCGTATACCTTGTTACGATATATTTTTACTAATAACTTAATTTCAACATTTCCCAACACAGCAATAGCGCTAAGAATATTACTCACATTGCCAGTTTCAGTTGCATCTGGTGAAAAGTCCTTTTACGAGTTAAAAATGATATAAAACTATTTAAGATCAACAATGCAACAGCAAAGATTAAGTAATTTAGCTATAGTTTCCATTGAACATGAAATTCTAGACAGCTTTGGATACAAGAAAATCGTTAGTAGATTTTGCAAAGTTAAATGCAAGAAAAGTTCAAATTCTGTAGAATAATATTTATAGTTTTATGTTACGTAAAAATTACCAAGTATTTAAATATTATACACTTCTACCAATTTATTACGTTTAAATTACCTATGTATTTCCACATGCTACATTTTAAAATTAAGCTTGGCAGCGATTTTTATTACACCGTTAAATGGGTTACCTATGTGTAGATATTATCTAACTGTGCAATTGTTTAAATATAAGACAAAATAGTCGAACGGATCGAACGTTACTTAATTGAACCCGACGTTTCCCATTAACAGAATAAGTAGAGCTGACGCGTGTCCGGATTTTCTCTTGAACAAGAGAGACCATATCTAGAATATTTATTTTGAAATTTAACAAAACCAGCGATTTTCTCAAAAAATAATCCACAGATTTATCACGAATTCGCATAAGAATGCCATTAAATATCTTGATAAGATATGGCAATAAACACGGTAACTGTGCAACTGTACATGGGGCGGTATAATCGGTATTGCACGCGGGCGCACAACCTCTAGCGGCGGGCCTCTGGGACAAGACAGGACTTTAGGTTACTTCTAAAACACCACACAAACTATTAATCAACTATCATTCATTGAACAAACCATTGAACTATCATTGATCAAAGATTGATCAAAGTATTGATTTCGTTGGGATTTGAGCTTTCAGATTTATTAATTAAAACACACAAAATACCTTTATTACTATAGTGTTTATTACTTGTTTATTCGTTAATATTATGGAAGACGCGCGCGTATCTCAAACGGTGAGAGCAGAAATCTTACTACATGGAAATCGAAACAGTTTTACCAAAGTATTACGTCACACTTTTGGTGTTATTTGAAATCTCTTCGTTTTCTTGGGAGTAATATTATTTCTGCCAATTCATTAGATTTATATTTTGTACTGAAGGTTTTCTGTGAATATCCAATAAGATTTAAAGATATATTTGGATCATTTGAGCTGACTATGAAAAAATTATATAAAGAATTGTAAGACTGATTTTATTTATCTATTACTTTCTACCTCTTTTACTTCCATTCCTTCTGCTTTTTGAATTTTTATTTATATTTCGCCTAGAGAAGACAACACGTGGTTCGCCTTATATGAGATAAGCTCGAAATTCCGTTCTTAAAGTGGAATATTATCGAAACACGACTCAAGTGTCGGGCCCATCCCTAAGAACGGGAAAAGGGAATATTATGAGTACCTACGATACAGTTTTAAAAAGGCGTGTTAGTCGTATATCTTCGTTCATGAGAGGTGGTGTTGTTTCGTGATACATATTTATTTAACTGTGCAAAAGACATTAGTATTGAGCAGAGTAATTGGAAGAAGCCACTAATTGGTGAGTTTATCACTGAGCCATTCATTCTTCTACTGTTGATTATCTAACTAACTCTTTAATTAATTAACCGTCGATATTTAGAAATGAGAAATATTCGTAGTTGTCTCTATTTGGTATTCCAAACATTTTAGTCAGTCACTGTTAGCACGGTGCCGCCTTTTATCTCAAGGCAGGGTACTTCGCGCGTCTCTCCCTTAGTACTCATTGCACGTTCTTGGGGTAATTGCCACTAGTAGGTGACGGGTACCTTGCGCGTCCCTCCCCTGGTTCCATTGCACGATCAGTACTAGTGTATTGCGTTTTCCTAGGATCTCGGGTGGTACTTCGCGCGTCTCTCCCTTAGTACCATTGCACACTCGACCCTAGATGTTTATGATATTGGTGTTTCCTAGTAGCTGGGGCGGGTACTTCGCGCGACTCTCCCTTAGTACCCCCTGCACGCCCAGTACTAGTGTGTTTGAGGTCTGGTGGTTATTTTGCGCGTTACTCCCCTAATACCCATTGCACAAGCCAGACGAAAATAGAGAGAAAAACGATGAACTATTATACTGTCTGATTTATATTTGTCCTGATTACTTGATTCTACAATTTCACCAAGTCTAAAGTAATAGAATTTATTATTGTCTATAAATTAACAGAGAGAATGAGTTGCTCAAAGTCGTTTTTATTTCTTTGTTCCAGAAGTGCCGTCGTCTCGATCTAAAGCGTCTTGATCTTAAGTCGTCCCGAACCTAAGACCCCTCGCCATCTGGCCCACACAGACATTTTTTATTAAACAAGTCAAGTGCCTATACTTCATTTTCTTTATTGTTATTATTATTATTACTATTATCATAATCATTTTATGCTCTACAAATTAATTAAAAGGGGGAGTATGCGCCTACAGAATGTACTACACACATTTGAGCCAATTTAGTAAAAAAAACAATTTACTATATTTACGTCTCTCCAGTAATTTCAAACATTACATTGCTTCTGAAACAGAAATTTCCGTTTTTCCAGTTTCAATCCATTTTTTTTTCCTGAAAACAGCCATTAATTATTGTGTGTCGATAATTAATGAAAGCATCGCATATAAAACTTCGTAAATAATGTTAGAGCATCGTTAGAGTAGCGAAACGGAATCTTGAGAAAACACCTGTAATATTACAAATAGTAATGATGCAGGCTTTTAGGTGAATGAGTTCAATCAGAAATGATATCTTCCTCGCGATCTACAATGTTTCGTTGAAATATTGTGTAGGATTTCATTCCGCCGAGTGGAACGTCCCGATATTCAAGATTGTTACATACTTACGTTACGTACATAAAGTAACTTCGAAACAATTGTTTATACGGATTTTCAGTGATTTAATTGAAAACAATGTCTCGTAAAAAATTATGCATGTCAGTTGCTTGCTAAAATACCCTTGACACATTTCCATTATTCAGTTTTTTGGAAACAAGTTTCATCCGTCTTTAAAAGTATAGATTAAATGTCAACTAGAATTGAAAAAATGTCGTAATATTTAGAATGGGGCTTTTTATTTCCAGCGGATATTTCCGTGACTTTTATGCTAAAGACAAAAGGATGCAAATATCTGCGTGGGGTAAAATTTATTAAAGCATATTTTACTTTGAAATGTCGCCAATTGCTCTTGATTTTTGAGGATAGAGACGATATTTGAACGCTCTGAATTACATATATTGTTTCATCTTCCGTCTTGTAATAGTTTGTATCTGTTTCGAAGCAGTTGTGGCCTCATGCCAGTTTTACTTTGTTTAAAATATTTGGAATACTTATTACCTCGTTCGTTCATTACTAACCACCTAAATATATTTTATGTCATCAAATGCAAACTTCACCTTTTCCGCTTTCACTTTTTGTTTTTTATTGGTATTTGGTGAATTTAAATATCGACATTCACCATTGTAGCAGTGTATCACTGATACAAATTGTATTGGCTGTGTTGGTTGTTACATTTAATATTTCGTGTAATTCATCTAACATAATCAGCAAACAAAATAAACAAATATATGTCAAGCGCATTGTTTACTTATTCTCTTCCCTTTTGATTAAGACGATTTCGACATCGAGAAGTTGTAAAGCTTCTTTCTATATAAGCTGGAAGCAACAATGGGAAAATATTCATTCAACTCGAGGACTCGTTTATTACAGTGAGCTTTTATTTTTATGTGAGTCACCATTGGCAGAAAATCCAAAGATATTGTTAGGAGTTATTTCAGGAAAATTCTCTATGACCTGTCCCTTTGGCATCAAAATATTTTTAAAATTCTGAATGTATTATTAACGCTGGTAAATTGGATTAATCTAAATTCAGATCGCGTTTTTGGTAGGGATCATGTTTTGGGGTAGTAGGGAATATGTACCGTATTGAACAAAAATGTTATACTATAATCGTATAGTAAGCAGGTAAAGTTATATCCTTTCCGTAATAGATCAACGATGAATTAAATATAAGTTTCAAACATTGATAATTAAAATACGCTTTAGATCGCTCTACGTTCACTAAAACCAAATAAATAAAAAATAGCGTATAAAATAATAATATTGAATAAAACTTCCAAGTTAGAATATATCGATAAATAATTACTCTTTACAGTTGTAATCCAGATCATGTATAAACATCACTTACTTTACTCCTAAAAATATTTGTGCTAGAACTGCGCTTACTACAGAGCAAACCAATTTAACTTCGTAGGTACATTCCAATTATTCACTGGAAAGAAAGTATTAAAACATACTTTCTAACTAAAATCAAATGCGGCAATAGTCCAGTCAAGATGTAGAGGTGCTCTATCATTAAACTGCTCCCTATATACATCAAATTTAACGTGTTATATGGATCTGCGTCAAATAAGCATCCTGCCAGTTACCTGAAAACGGAGCATCAATACCAATATGTATGTATATAATAAATAACGATATAACTAATTTTCAGTCGGGTTATCATAAAGGCACAGCAGTGTTATTGCGTAATATCACAGATCAGGTCACCAAATCGATCGATAAAGGGTACGTCTAGCTATCGTCAGATGTACTTGTAGGCTATTTAAAACCATTTGACACAAAGCCAGTAGGTATGTCGGAAAATTAGAAAATTCTTAAAATAATTATTGATGACAAAAAAACTGGCTTTCAAACAATTACTTCGAAATAAACATTTAAGTTTTTCGCTACAACAGAAGTTGTGACATAATGTGGTACTCTCGCTATTAATCTAATAAATTACATCATAATACTATTCTGTTATTTTTAATACATTGGTATTCATTTTATTACTTCACTTTATGAATTCAAAAATTTTTTTTGCCCTATCTATGTCACACTACCAGTGACAGGTTGCAAAATATTTAAAATTACAGCTTCAAATTTGTATTTTATATTGAAGATGAGAAAAATAAATAAATGAGGCACAATCTATTTAAATTTCATATGTACGTAATGGCTTTAAGAAAATTATCACCATCGAAAAATTACAGTATAGGCGAGATCTACACAACTGAAATATCGGAATGCGAATTTTCTCGACTTAACTAAAAGTCATCTTACCACCTTTCAAATTCAAAATCGTTTTATGAAACAATTTCACAACGTAAAAGTTCATATTTGGTAGATTCAAAATGCATCCAATAGAGTTTAGAGTAAAAAAGAAAATCTCTACACGTCATACTTAAATGGAAAAACAAAGAAAAAGTTTGTTAGTTAGCCTGTAGCGTAGCGACGTGCCCCAGGTCCAGACAAAGTTCCTCCAGAGGTCGTAATAGATGCGTACATCCCTAATGTGATCCTTTATTTAGTTAATTAACACTTTTAAACCAATGCTTTTCAACAGATTGGAAGTTCGCCAGAATACTTCTGATATGGAAAGGTAAACCGGTGTGAAGTTAGTAGCCACTTTCCAGCAGCCAAAAATTCTGGCAGCCATTTCATTTAAGTGTGAAGTTAGCAGCCACTTTCTAGCAGCCAATTCTAACTTGCAGGAAATAAATGAACTGTTTTTTTGTCAAAGTGTCAATCATTCCTAATAACCGCAATTTCACCAGTGGCGCCAAAGGGTTACAAAAAACTCCCACCACGGAAACGCGGAAATATAAAAAGTATTTTAGTGGGGTGCAAGAAAATCGAGTCTCAGGATGAAATTCGGGCTGGAGGTTTCTTTTAACATTAGCAATCATCGTACGCAGCGCCAACCCCTTTGGTGCCGTCTGAAGGGCGTAATGACACTCAACGCGAAAGTACAAGGTGATCAAGAAATACTGATTAAGTTGGCAATTCTAAATTTTACTTTAAAATGATAGAACTGGAACCACTTCCGGTTGCTTGACAGCTACTTCGACTTTTAACAGTGACCGCATTAACACTTGAGCGGCGAATCAAATTTTTATTATAAAAATAGTACTATTTACATTAGAACAGAATATTTTTATTGGCATGGCTTATTTTCGGAGTGCAGTTCATGACCCCATTTTTGGATGGCAATACTCCTTGGGATCCACTTTGCACCAATTTGAAGAAATGTTTCCTGAAGTTGTGAACACAATCGACGTTTTTAAACAACACTGCATGCGCGTAGTTTAACGATATTTGAATACAGGCAATGTGAAGAAAGGAAAGCCACCTGGTAGACCCTCCTTAATCACTGAAAATGTGGTGCAAGACGTCAGGGCCCGATTGCAACAAAGTCCTCGCAAATCGGTTAGGAATTAAGCTTTCCCTCCAAACAGGTTTCATTCTTATCAAAAGTTCACCAATTTCCACTTTTTCCTAATTTCCCGTATTCCGCTTCGTGACTTTACAGGTTTATCATATGGAAGTTGTTCCACTGTGTTAAAGAGCAAATTGAAATACCACCCGTACAAATTTTCGATGGTCCAATCCCTAAATCCTCCTGACCGTCCACAACGCGTCCTGTTCTGTAACTGGTTCAATCAGGAAATGAACAATGATGACATCCTGGATGAAACCTTTTTTCCGATGAAGTCTGGTTCCATCTCAATGGCTATGTTAATTCTCAAAATTACAGAATATGGTCTGGTGAAAATCCACATGCTGTTAGAACAACAACTTTACATCCTACTAAAGTTGGTGTTTGGCTGGCTGTATCGCGGCAGAGTCGAGTAATTGGTCCTGTGTTTTTTAACTTCACAGGTAATTCTGAACGATACATTCAGCACATTCTCCAGCTATCCGTTGCCCAATTAACCGTAGAGGAGCGCGAAAATGGCTACTTTCAACAAGATTCGGCTCGAGCCACAAGCAATATTTGCAGGAAGTTTTTGGCCATCGAGTCATAAGTACGGGAATCTGGCCAAGTAGGTCACCAGACCTGACACCTCTAGACTTTTGTTTCTTTGGGCACCTTAAAAACAAGGTGTTCAGTAATGTTCTACATACACATTCCTCGTTTCCGTGGTGGGAGTTTTGAAATTAACCCCGGCTCCACACATTGGGACCAATATTGGCCCCAACATTGGCTGATGTTGGTACTGTGGATTGTGAAGCTGTCCTCAAGGCTCCCACACATTGGGGCCAATATTGGCACCAACGTTCGACTGTTCAGTTCAGGTCGAAAAGCACCAACAAACATGTCGGATGAAAAAAATTGCAGCGGGTGCGTTAGCCATTTTAAGCATAAATAAATACATTTTAACAGTGAAAAAAAGACAACCTTTCAAACGAAGATGGTGGGCTGTAACATTGTATAGACTGCGTCTCTATTTTTGTGGTCTCTGATCGTTGGGTTCCACAAAAATGTTTCCGATTGATTTAGTTCAAGAAATTCTAGAGCCCTTTCATTCGTCCACTGACACTGTGTTGAAGACATTTCAGTCATTTCACTTTTCACTGGATATTTTCAATGATATTTAACAACACCACTTAACCTCACTACTCACACTTCCCTGACCACAGTCAAACTAATCCAATAGACAACCAACAACCAATGTGTGGCCGCAACTAGAAATATTGGCGCCAACTCCTTTGATGTGTTCTCAAAAAACCGACTCGCTTCGGCAAGCACGCCAACGTTGGGGCCAACAATTTCAACATGGGCCCAACGTTGGCGCCAGGAGCCAACGATATATTGTCGATCCACACATTGGACGCACTGTGTTGGCGCCAGTGTTGGCCCCAATGTGTGGAGCTGGGGTAATTCTTTTATTATTGTAATTTTTTGTGACCCTCTGGCACCATTGGTGAAATTGCGGTTAGTAGGAATGATTGACACTTTGAAAAAAAACGTTCATTTATTTCCTGCAAGGTGGAATTGGCTGCAAGAAAGTGGCTGCTAACTTCACATTTAAATGAAATGGCTGCCAGAATTTTTGGCTGCTGGAATGTGGCTGCTAATTTCACACCGGTGATAGGTAAGAACATTGTAGGACTATCAGACTATAGGCCAATATGTTTACTAAGTTCTTTAGGAAAGCCATATGAAATAATTATCAAGTAACCTATTGTTGAATATTTGAGACAAACAGAGGGGTTGTCGGATGTCCAGTTTGGCTTGAAGATCTACAGTCTAAGCCCTTGTGTTGTCGACAAAAAAAACTGTCCATTCCACACTTAGAACTTAACTTATTCTTGTTTCTGAGATTTCCTATCTCATCTGGTCTCCAAAAAGGATTTACTTTCCTTAAAAAAGTAGCCTTGCCACCGCAAAATGAAATTTTCAATTTTATAATATTGTAAATTGACGTATTAAAAAAATTTATAGTCACATTTAAAACAAATTAGAAACATACTAATCATATTATAATCAACCCAGTGTGGTGTCTACCCATAGGTCCCAATGAGAAAAACGAGTTCTGGTCGAAATGCTTCTATTGGTTAACCATTTACACGCGTATTACCTTAACTAAAAGTGAAGTGAGTTGAATGAATGTGAATACATGACTCTTCTGATGAACGTTTAATAATGAGAACAATTGTAGTTATGTGTCGTTGTTGTCGAGAAACCTAATTGGAACAATAACAATTACAAGTATCGCTGGTGGAGTAATACGACATCAGCGATATTCGTATTGTGAGCTCAACATACTTACGTATTGTTTAAATCAAAGGTGAGCGAAGTGATGAGTCGTGACAATGGAAGTAGGTGATAATACTGATAATGATTAATGTTGATAATTAAGTTATTGCCTTACGCAATCTGCTACACCAGCACTTTTCAGTAAATTCAATTAACATGGAGTAACACAATTTATGACATAAATATTAACTAACTCATATGACTGAAATAATTACAAATGAATATTTTAAGAATTGTTGCAGTTCACTGAATTCATAAATATACATCAATTACCTGATAATTGTATACTGATTAGTCCGGATCTATCTCTATAGCTTACAAACTTATAGCTTCACCTTGTTCTCCCAGGAAATTAAGTCATTGAAGACCAACATTTGTTGGATACCTTTTTATTCACTAACATTATGAATTATATTTTTGATAGTACATATTTTGTCTTTAATGACAAGATGTATAAACAGATATTTAGAACTTCGACGGAATTCAGATTTCAACAATTCTGTCCGCCTTTGTTATGGACGAACTTACTGCTGCACAACTAAACACGCTATCTTTTGAAGTTTCTTAGTTGAAGAGTTATATCGATAATGTTATCAAAAATGCTTTTAATGCTTTCGACCCAAATTTACAGTTCACAGTAGAAAAAGGGAATGATTGCAGCATACAGCATTCCCGTCCTTAATGTGTTACTATAATAGGAATGGAAATAACCTAATTAAAGCATGAAACAAATGTAAGAGAATCTGAAAATGAAATTTGTGGTTCAGCCGGGATTCGAACCCGGG
The DNA here is from genome assembly GCA_946251905.1 of Cryptocephalus moraei. NCBI lineage: Eukaryota > Metazoa > Arthropoda > Insecta > Coleoptera > Chrysomelidae > Cryptocephalus > Cryptocephalus moraei. The sequence continues at coordinate 12,912,432 of OX276453.1, read as the reverse complement.
TCTCCCAATTTCGCGTCGGGTGTTCTTACTACTAAACTACCGAGACACCTAATTCCATTTTCAGATTCTCTTACATTTGTTTCATATACACCTTCACTTTGAATTAATTTCGAGAACATCTAATTAAAACATCACGGTATAAAAACTGTGTGCCGAGTGATAGATACATCAATTTGCACTCGTATCACATCACCAAAATGGAAATAAATTTAATCAAAGCTTTAAAATATCAGGTTGACCGATCTCCACGGACTCCCATCTCCACACCCAATGATTAAACACACAGACTTGATGAGACTCAGCAAAATTTTAATTGAATATTTATATTCTGCCGTTATCCAACTCTACAACAATAATCATCAACAATAGTCAAAACATCAAGTGATAATACATTCGTTAATAATGTCTTAAATATGATATGATATGTGGAATTGCAAGTTGAATAAGTCGAATGCTAAACCCGTCAATATCAGAAGAGTTGTATTTAATTTAATTAATCATCATTATGACATCAGTATCACCAAGTAATACAAAATTAAAACCGATATGAAAAACCCTAGCAAACAGAAAGATTTCATAACGAAAAATCCGCATGTACATTAGGAAAAGAAGATCGACCAAACTGCTTATTAAATTCATTCGAATTGTGCAAGTACACGAGAATACTATAGGACTTAGCACTAGACATAATGATCGTTCTCAAAGCACTCTACACATTGCTACGTTACTGCTGCCTGCGCATCGCTTGTGGTGTTTCAAGAACACATTTTTCTCTTTGTCAATAGCGTTATATCCGCTGTTGATTACAGTAGTTTCATTTTGTTATGATTTTGTAACATTTGTAATTTTTCAAGTCATTGTTCTGAAGTTTCTATATTCCCTTTGTACCTGTAAGCCATGGTGCAGGAGGTTTTGTGAAATGTAACCTTCCTTTTGACGCTTGAATATGAATTATACTTAAAATGGTTCTCGTTAAAAATTTCACATTGTCATTAGTATTGAAAACGTTAAAGAAAAAATTGAATACGATATAAGTGCCATAAAAATAGTTGATAATCACAGCATTTCAAGGATCACTAGGTTTTGTGTAACCGAAAAAATTACCAAGCAATTTGTTTATCAAACAAATATTTGGAAGAGACGGAATTACTAAGTATATCAATGTTACCGTCACCAGTCAAAATAATTTTACGAAATATGGGTTCAATGTCGGAAAGAGTATTTTCCAGTTCACCAATAAAAATTGGATAATTACAAATGGGTGCGCTGTATTTACCCCGAAGGCAAATCTTAATTTATTTAACAAGAACGAGAACCATAGTTGCTTAATTGAATCAAAAACGTTGATTACTTTAAAATTAATCTCATAGGAAATGCAATCAGCTACACCACCGCCTCAAGCATTTCTATCTTTGCATGTTAATTCAAAATTCGCAATATAGAGTCCATCAGATATCGTAGCAGATGTAAGCCAGCAGGTTACACTCAAAGCAACAATATTAATTACAATTTGGGACAAGGAATTTAAATTTATTAAGCGATGAAACTTAAATCTACATATTTAAATGTAAAATAATTGATGTATTAAAGTTGTTAAAAACTATATGAAGAAAACTAAGTAATTATCAAATTAATAAAATTATGCATGGTTTAAATTTCAGTGACTATCCGCCGCAGAACGAAACCACTTAAAAAATGAAATATCTTTCTTATACATTAAATAACATTACAAAATAAAAAAATTATCAATATTCTTCTGTTTTATTTAACTAAGCAAAATTTTTGGAACAATAAAATTTATAACAGATTAATAAAATAAATGCCACAACCCAAAATAATGCATGTTAGTATGGAGAAAAAAGGAACTATTCGCTCCCAAATAACACAACTTCAATATACAAGGTGAATTACATTTTATTTATAAATACATATATATTATACCACATATAACTAATAATAACTAGTATAACTAACATAAAACTAACAATACAAAATATTACGTCAAAATATGATGTACCACTTCCAAATATTAATAATAGAAAATTAATGGTAACAAAGATATTTAATGCGAAACAAAAAGCAATAACAATAAAACAATGCCATTAGCAATCGATAACATAGGAGCTACTTCTTGACTTTATGTTAAATTTTGAAAATCATCCAAAGTTCTTAATAAGTCACTGTTTCTATTATGTCTTACAAAAACACTACAAAGTAGAGCCAAACATTCCTTTAGCTAAATTTTTTAATAGCCTTCTTAAATAAACTATTTCGTTTACTCTTTAAATTATCAGAAACAGTAACGCTAGAACACTTTACGACTCTTAAATTCTTCGTAATATGTTATTTAACTAATAAGATATAAATTTTTTAACTGTAGGTATTATTATTATCATTATTATATGGTAATAAAAATATATTCAGTAACATTCATACGTATTAAATCACTACTACAAAGTTTGGAATGTTTACTGTCTGTTAATCATACGAATTGAATTCCATAGCTTGTACACAAAGGTATTCGGAAAAAGTAATAGAATTCGGAGAGAACTCGATTCAGTCTGGGTACATATATGTACATTAAATTCCAAGCTTCATCAATGATTTTGTCGGATCTGGGGATCGGTTTTCGGCTCAAATTCCAGACAAAAGCTCGATAAATTATTATCAACGATAAAAATACCGGATCGAGTGATAGCGAAAATAAAGCGGACCCCCGAACCGATTTCGGTTTATTGATTCCCTTGCCGCATATTGCTTGATTATGGCTACGTGTCTAGAGGTATGTTCCAGGTATTGATCTCTTCTGTGAGATTTATACACAACATAGTATGGGAGGAACTAGTTCAACACAAGAACAATTAGCGGCATTAGAAAATTATGGAATGTACACGTTATTCAGTGGTAGGTACTGAGAATACTCAAATTCTGTTTACTTTTTCTAATCGTTGAAAAGGTGAACGTTACTTTATATCAATTAAAAAGTGTTAATAAATTGAGAAAATATCCTTTTGCTTGCTTCTCTCGTACTTATCTAAATTGTTCCAGACGAGAAACAGAGTTTAGAATTCGCAAACCACAATCGGACGTTCTAATTATTACAGCTAAATCAAAAAGTAGTTACAAAGAAAAAGGACAAAAGACATGGGCATTGGTTTTTAGTGATAAGTAAGAAGAAAAGCAAGTATATTTTTGTGGGTGATGCACAAAATGAAATTTGCAACCAAATAGGGACATAGAATAGTATCAATTTAATAAGACAAAAAGATTGCGTTAAGCTAGGAACACATCGAGACAAAAAAAAACATAAATTACTTTACTACCAGAAATTCAACAGGTAACTAAAAGTGTACAAGCCTAACAACGGAGATGACTTCCTAATATCTTTCATGGGAAACAAAAATAGGAATATGAGATACAATGGTAAGGCCAACGGTGACATACAGATGACTTTACTTGCTTACAATAAGCAACAGGGTGCACGAGCAACAGAAGAGACAAGATGATGGCAAGACAGATGAAGGCAAGACAGATGGAGATGGGATAGGAAAACTCATGTAAACCCAATTGCTTGCACTTGAGTTTAGTGGTCTTGACACTAGATAAACATACTGATATCATTATTAACATGACATTGCAAATTAATCACAATTTACAACACGAACGGATTGTTGATATGAAATAACATTAGTTTCATTTTTTCAATCATTGTTGAAACACCTACATTTAGTCTACGTTTACAAAACACGATTTGAAATCGACAGTATTACTGTTTTACATTTTAAAACTCTATTTATCTTGTCAACCACCTTAATGTGTGTAATTTCGCAATTAAATGTCGATACGTTATGCCTACTTTATTTTTGCTGGTTTCCACCCAATGATACTCATATAGCCGTGCTGCCTTAATTACTGGAGCATATGTACAAAACATTTGAATATATCAACGCTGCAGCCTGGTTTAAAGTTTTAAGTGAAACTAATCAGTTTGCGGTTGGTCCCTTGTGTGATGTCCTTGTTGCTTGTGTTCCATCGCTTGTTTCAATCCACAGAGTTATGAGATACACAGAGCTGTCAAACCATTCATAAATACGCATTTTCTTGTCGCCAGCATTGATATGGAGCGACGCAGTGATGTAAACATATAGTGGGGAAAGACGTGAGGTAGTAGTGGGGATAGGAATGGGTATAAACATAACCAACTTCCTCTAAGATAGAAGATAGGTTAGGATTCTTATAATCCTGTTTTCAGCAAACTTCACAGATTTTAACCATTTCTATTAACTGTTTTTATAAAGACGGGAAGTGAACAAATAGTATCGGTAGCAAAGTACACGAACAAACCTGAAGAAACACCTAAAAACGCCAAATAACACCGATTCTTAACTCATAATAAGTCTACATGTATTTTAGGAAAGATTTATAAAACAAAATATTCCAAATTTATTTTCACAATTAACATGCTTGTATCGATGGAATAGCACTGTATGTAAGCAACAGGTATATCTCCTCCTTACACTGCGGACATAGATCTCATTTTCCATAAAAAACTATATTTTGTGTAACACTGGCAACATTATTGTTTATCCCCATTTTCAGCCATCTTTAAACATTCAATGTTGGCTTCACGAAAAATGTAAATAATTATATCTGTTATTCTTATAACTGTGTTCCAAACCCTCTCGAACTGGCTGCACCGTACTGATGACGACCAACAGTCAGAAACACGTGTGTACGGTTGCCCATTCACACTTTCTGCGGTTTTGTCCGTGAATTCCTGTTTCATTTATTTCACCGCATGATCACTTCACCTATGATCATTACTGGGTAAGGATTCATCACCTTGGCTGGCTAAAACTGCCTCCGCGGTGACGCTGTGACAAGCCAACAATTCTTGGCTGTCTGGCCGAAGCCGAAAATGTGCGGTTGGCCCCTTGTGTGCTGTACTTGTTGATTGTGGTCCATCGCTTGTTCCAAACCCTCTTGAACTGGCTGTACCGTACTGATGACCACCAACAGTCAGAAACACGTGTCTACGGTCGCCCTTTCACACTTCCTGCGGTTCTACCCATAATTTCCTTGTTCATTTATTTCACCGCATGATCACTTCACCTATATATATATATATATATATATATATATATATATATATATATATATTAGGGCCGGTTGCAATCCTTGTCTTTTAGAGTTAGTTAAAAGCGCTGTGAAGATATTACCTGCTCCTTCCATTAATATTGCGAATTGATATATTCAGCGAGGCAACAAATAGATAGCAGTCGAGTGTTTCTTGAAGTATTGCTATGACATAAAGTGCATTACCGCTTGTCGATTTCAAGATAGTACATAATCGAAGGCATTCAATACGAAGACAGATAAGGGATAGAATCGAAGAAGGTATTATGAAACATTTTACGGTATATAAAATATTTGAAAGAATGGTTCTGTGCAGATAACTGATTAAAAGAACGTTATGTTGGTGTAACAATTCAATTCAATACTTCACTTTTTTATTATTTTTAATAATAATAAAAACACTGCGTCTAAAGCCACAATCTAAGTAATAACCATTTAAATCGCCAAAAATCTGAATAAATTTTTATAATTACACCTAAAAGCTCAAATAGAAAAAGCAGTGACTTATTGCAGATCGACAATTTAAAGATGTTTCAGTCGATTTTATTTTTTCATGCGAGACACTTATATCAGGGAAGTATTGTCTTTATGTACCCCCGAGTCCAAAAATATAATGCGCGCGCGCATGTGTGTGTGTGTGTGTGTGTGTGTGTGTCTGTAACATATTTTTCTCTGAAAATAAATGTCACAGATTTGAACTTTGCATTTATGCCTTTTACCATACCAGAAATTTCAGTAAGCGTTCTATTAAAGCAGCCGAGAAGAAGAGTAATTTACTTTTGTCTCCATTCGGTTCTTGGAAATTTTCTCAAAATTTGCTCAAAGATTCCTTTTTAAACCTTAAAATGTTTATACCACTGTCGAGTGTATATAATAAAATTTAATAATACTCTTGTCTATCTTCTCTGAATCGCAAATCTATAAGGTTAAAGCTTATGGTTTTGCGGATTTTTAAAACATTCTCGAAATTCGCTCCAAGAATTGTTTTTAAATTTGAATGTTTATTTTAAATTCCAAAATGTGTAATAAAGTTTTATAACATTTTTGGGTAAACCTTCTCTGAATAGCACTTTTTACCCTTGTCTTTCGGTTTTTTAAATTTTTTTCGTAATTCTTTGCAAGAATTTTTTAAACTTTCAATATTTATTTTACTGTGGAATATTTAAAATATGATATGAAAAAGTAGTTCAGTGAACACATTGCCATTTTTTATTGCTGTAAACTTTAAAGTAATACTTATTAGATACATATCTTCATATTTAAAATTTTCTAGAAGATCGCAAGCCTAATTTACACGCATCTAAAAATTTTACATCTTTTAGTGCATGATTAGTCATTACAATAGCAAAATATAGTTTGTATTTCACATTATGCTTCTATGGGCTAAATTCTAGCCTTTAGTATACCCTTGCTTTTTACTCTCTAAACCTGGCAATAAACTATGGCTGAATTCAATAATTTTCTGTTGTTGAACTGATATAATTTTTCCACTTACAGTACCTACCTTTAATATGCCAACAAAGCAGCTTTTATGGTAATTTTTTTATAGAATCAATAATCAAAGACTGTGCTAATTGGAGATAAGGGTGCGTACACTTCCGACTTAATGTCAATAAAAAATCAAATTTCACTCCATTGGAAATTTTTAAATCGGCAAGAAAGTCAATTGTTTATATTTATAGTACGGTCGAAATAAATTCCTTTTAAGTAATTTGAAGGTTTGAGTTCACCTACCCCGATACCTGGTCACCAATTTTAAGTTTCAAAATGGTGGCGACATATATTTGTGTATTAGTTATTTTGGGACATATCCGAAAGTTAGTACCAACCTTGAAACCCTCATTCTTAATATCGTGATTACAGCAAACTGTAAATGTTACTACGCCTCATTCAAATGTAATGGAATAATTTTTAACCCGAAATTAATACCGCGAAACAACCATATATCGTTTTCATGTGTTATAGCTGCGTAGTTTTTAAAAATAAATTATACAGCGCATTTCTTCAATTACCTGCAAAAAACCGTTACAAATTTTACAATAGTATATTTTGTCAAAATTGAAATTTACATAATTCCTTAGCTATTTTTCGTTATTTGCTCTCTTCTTGGCTATTTTGTTTAAAATACATTAAGTTACCAAATCGACCCAGATATTGGGGAGCAATCGTCTATTTTGCTGGTTCATTTACTTTTGGTGAAAGAAGCAGGTATAAGATGGGAATGTTGCAATATATTTTTAAAATTTGGCTAGACAGTGGGATAATGTTACATATTTATATTTATCTAAAACCGTTTTGGAAAGAATGAATTTTCACCCTAACATCCTCCCTTTCCATCTACCCAAACCATTTACTTAGGTTTTATCAAGCCAAATAGATTCGAGATGAATTTTCGGCACTAAAAAGTATTTTATCTTGTTTATATGAAAATCCCTGTAGGACTGAGAGAGTGTTTGTGCGTCTGATGTGTTTTTTCCCCTAAACACAGAAAAACAATATTTTAGGGAAAATATGAGGAGCGTCGCCCTAAAATAGTCAAGGCAATGTTTTATGCGGTGTCGTCGTGCAATAATACACTACATTCAATGATGGAAAAGGAGAAATGCAAATGACAATATAAAACAGCACTTTTATTCCAAAATGATGGGATTCTAAATTTTAATTTAATTCACCTACCTACTACTGGTGCTAATTCTGTTTTAGGTAGCCCTGTACCCATTTCAGAAGTATAAGGGTAATTAAATCGATTAAATACTCCTGTTGTGAATGTCAGAGACGCTTTGCTCCGAATTTCATCAAACCTTTGTATATCCAGGAATTTTTTTCAGAAAAAACCGTGCGATGTTTCATTCTAAACATCACAACCAATGGAACACAATCCTATCAATTTTCATTTCGTCCAAATTAAAAAACTGGGGAAACTTTGTACCAGCAAACGTAATCAAAACTGTCAATAGTGATTGTTATCAGATTATTAGTTATTGCTTACGCGTAAAATAAATAATAAGTAATATTTTTTGATTGGGACAAATGTAAAATGTTCACTGCAAAAAGTAATTAAAAAATGGCGATGTGTAACATCGTAAGACTTTCTCATGGAGAAATATCAGTTAGACTGGACAATCACTCTACAAACCGATGTACTTAAGTAAGTTCTCTTTAGGGCAATTTTATACAAAAATGTTTCAAATAAAAGGAAAAGGCATTACACAACTAACTTAAGTTATGAGATTTGGTATAAATCACTAAAACCGTTTTAAAGAAAATTGTACAACAAAATAAAAATTCTTAAGAGTAAAGTGCCCTTTATGGCAGATTAAAAAGTATTTCTAATGAAAATTCTATACATTTAATGTATTAATTCAAATATAAAGTTTAATGAAAATTATTAATTATCAAGTACTATTTGATCAATTAATTATTAAACTGTATGATTAAACCTGCATTTCGATAAGAAAAGTGATTTGGAAATTATATGAGACAACTTGGTCTTATTGGTAAGATATACATACTGTAATGTGAGAAGTAAACAAAGCGACACATGTTTACTCCTTCAAAAGAAATAACTACGACGCGTACAAAACAGCTGCATGAACATTTCCTGCGTAGGCGTTCTAGAATATACTAGAACGTTCTTTATCGGGGTTGGGAGTGTATATATAAGGGGGCTTGTGATCGAAGGAGTTAGTTAGAACTAGAGAAGCAGAAGTGAACGCGACATACGATCCGAAAGCGGAGCAGTACAAATAAATTATGTAGTGTCTAGTCTAGTGTACAAGTAGTTTAGTGTGTTAAATAAATTAGTGTTCAATTAATCTAAATAAATTATAAAATAAACGTTACATTGGTGTCAGAAGAGCGGATCATGAAGAAGTTACGCGAATTAAAAGTGGCCGAGTTAAAAAAAGAACTCGAGGAACGAGAATTGGAAACAGGAGGGAGGAAGACTGAACTCCAGGACCGACTCTCAGCATTTTTGAAAGAAAATGGCCAGGACCCGGAAGTTTTCGAGTTCGAAGACGATGACATCACGAAGCAAATCGCCGCCCAGAGGGAAGACATCACTGCTCAAATCGCTGCCCAGAGGGAAGAAAGCGCCGCCCAGAGGGAAGACATCACTGCTCAAATCGCCGCCCAGAGGGAAGACATCACTGCTCAAATCGCTGCCCAGAGGGAAGAAATCGCCGATCAGAGGGAAGACATCACTGCTCAAATCGCTGCCCAAAGGGAAGAAATCGCCGCCCAGAGGGAAGAAATTGCCGACCAGAGGGAAGACATCACTGCTCAAATCGCCGCCCAGAGGGAAGACATCACTGCTCAAATCGCCGGCCAGAGGGAGGCTCAGCGTAAGGAGATTGAAGAGAAGATCAAGCAGTTGGAAGAACGACTAGAACAAGTCAGTAGCGGCGAGGGGAAAGAAGACGAAAGTAAATAGAAGAAGAAGCAGTTGAAAGAACGACTAAGGCGAGTCAGTAGCGGCGAGACGAAGGAAGAAATAAAGGCGGTCGTTCAACAGAACTCGATATGCACCAATCGAGTGACGCCCCCAACGTTCGACGGAAAAATTCCGTGGGCCAGTTACAAGAAGCAGTTTGAGGCGGCAGCGGAGGCTAATGCTTGGTCCCCTCACGAGAAAGCTGTTTCCCTAACGGTAGCCTTACGTGGAGAGGCGTTGGAAGTTCTTCAGACGCTATCCACCGAGGAAGCCGGGAATTACAATGAGCTGTTGAGGCGACTGGAAATGCGGTTCGGCCAAACACATCTGGAGCAAGTCCATCAATCCCAGATGTCCAATCGCCGTCAGAGATCGAACGAGACCCTGCAGGAGTTCGAAGCGGACGTAGCCAGACTAGTGAGGTTGGCGTATCCCACGGCACCGGAACAGATGATGGAGTGCCTCGCAGTGCAGACGTTCGTGAGCGGGCTGCGGGACCAGGAACTGCAGATGGCCCTGAGGCTAGCTCGACCGAAAACAGTAATGAACGCGCTCGCCATCGCACTAGAACATGAGGCAGCAATGGAAGCCTCCCGCATTCACGGTTGTGCTCGAGCTGTTACCGAGGAGGTAGGCACAGAAAAACTCGTGGAGAAGGCCGTCCAGCAGATCATGGAGTTGCTGTCAGCACAGAAGACGCGGCCCAAAACAACGGTGCCGGCAAAGGCCCCGGAAAAACGAATGCGGGTCGATAAAAGGGAGGGGACGTCGACCCGTGGCAATAGAAACACCCGGGCCAGTATAGCCTCGTTTTCCCACCAATTGGGGAGCGCGTACGTCGATGGCACTATCGACGGGAGATCCCACGCCATGCTTGTGGACACGGGAGCTACGAAGACGATCGTACGCTCGGAAGTAGTGAGGGACCGTAGGAAGATTAGGCCAAGTAGGTGGCAATTAAGAACTGCCACTGGGGAGAAGGCAGTAATACACGGTGAAGCAACGGTTAGCATGACGTTGGGACGAGTAAAGTTTGACCATCCTGTTCTCATAGCCGAAATTGAGGAAGACGTCATACTGGGAATGGACGTCATGAGGAATCATGGATTCCAGTTGGATTTCGGACACCGAGTGTTGAGGATCGGTCAAGAAGAATTACTGCTACACAATCGTGACAACTTTGTGTTAGACGTAATAATGGCAGAAGATGTGATTCTCCCGGAACGAAGCGAAACGATCACCTCTACCTGTCTGAGGGGTGTTGTGGAAGAGGGAATTCCAGCCATGATCGAACCAGAAAACGATGACAATCGACTGGCTCGGGGGGTACTGGTAGGAAAGGCGCTTGTTACTCTCTCAAGCGAAGTGCCTGTGCGGCTACTCAACATCAATCAGTACCCGGTCACCATCAAGAAGGGTACGAAGCTGGGCACATGTATAGCCGCTTCGGCCATCGTCAGGGGCGTTAGTGAGGAAGAAAGGTCCAAACACACTCCGCAGGACTTGAAACAAATTCTTTCCCAGACCAGTGCGTTTCTCTCTCCCATACAGAAACAGAAGGCCAATGGATTAATAAATAAGTACCAGGATATATTTACCACCGAGAATGGAAAGCTGGGAAAGACCAAGGTCGTGACACATAAAATTGACACGGGCGAGACACGACCGATTCGACAAACAGCAAGACGACTACCCTTGGCCAAACGGGAAGAAGCCGAGAAAATCATCAGGGACCTAGAGCGGGACGGGGTCATCGAGCCGTCAAGCAGTCCATGGGCCTCGCCGGTAGTACTGGTGAAGAAAAAGGATGGGACTACTCGATTCTGTGTAGACTACCGACAGGTGAACAGTGCCACCAAAAAGGACAGCTACCCGCTACCACGTATCGACGACACACTCGATATCCTTGCTGGATCCACGATATTTTCGACCTTGGATTTAAAAAGCGGCTATTGGCAAGTCGAAATGGACCCTGCCGATAAGGAAAAGACGGCATTTACCTTCGGTAACGGCCTGTGGCATTTTACAGTCATGCCATTCGGACTTTGTAATGCCCCGGCGACGTTTGAGAGGTTGATGGAGAGCGTGCTAATGGGTCTGACGTGGAAAACGTGCCTAGTCTATTTGGACGATGTCATCGTGATGGGCAAGACCTTCGAAGGACATCTGAAAAACTTAGAGGACGTCTTCCAGAGACTGCGAGGTGCGGGGCTGAAACTGAATCCGAAGAAATGTCAACTCTTCAGAAGGAAGGTCTCGTACTTAGGGCACGTAGTGAGCAGAGAGGGCGTCGCCGTTGATCCGGACAAGACAAGTACGGTGAAGGAGTGGCCAATACCGGTAGATAAACACCAGTTGAGGAGTTTTCTGGGCCTCTGCACGTACTACCGACGCTATGTCCGGATGTTCTCCGACGTCGCTAAGCCGTTGACAAGGCTCACGGAAGAAGGACGAAACTTCTGTTGGGATGAGGAATGCCAGTCTGCCTTCGACGAGCTGAAGAGGAAGTTGACCAGTGCCCCAGTGCTGAGTTTTCCTCTGCCAGAAGGACAGTTCATTCTGGACACCGACGCGAGCAATGTGGGAATTGGAAGTGTTCTGTCGCAGCGTCAGGAGGGACAAGAACGTGTCCTTGGATACTTCAGCAAGGTACTCTCCAAACCAGAAAGGAATTACTGCGTCACCCGACGTGAATTATTGGCCATCGTTAAGTCCATCGAGCACTTCCATAAATATTTATGTGGAAGGAGGTTTTTGATCCGGACCGATCATGCTGCTCTTAAATGGCTCCTCCAGTTTAAGAATCCCGAAGGACAAATCGCTCGCTGGATTGAGAGGCTCCAGGAGTATGACTTTGTTATAGAACATCGGCCAGGACAGAGTCATGGAAACGCAGACGCACTCTCGAGAAGACCATGCCCTGATGAATGTCCTCATTGTCATAGAGCTGAGGAAAAGTCCGAGAAAGTCTACCGAACCACCGTGGTCGCCGAGGAATGGACACCATCCTCGTTACGACAAGAGCAAGAAAAAGACCCGGTTCTCAAAGAAATCCTGGTTTGGAAGGAGGGAGGAGAGCGTCCTGAGTGGCAAAAGTATCACCTGGCTCGCCAAAACTCAAGAGCTATTGGGCACAGTGGGACTCGTTAGTGGTTGAGGATGGACTACTAAAACGCGTACTGGAGAGCCAAGACGGGACGGAGGAAAGACGGCAGTTGGTAATTCCCTCCAGTAAAATCCCGGAGGTCTTGCGGGACCTTCACGACGAGTCGTCTGGTGGACATTTAGGGATCAAGAAAACCCTGCAGAAAGTACGAGAGCGATTGTACTGGATCAATTGTTCAGACGACGTGAAGGACTGGTGCAAGAAATGTACTACATGTTTCGCAAGTAATGGGCCACAAAGACGACCGAAAGCTCCCATGAAACAATATAACGTCGGGAGCCCCTTCGAAAGGATCGCTATTGATATAGCAGGACCCTTCCCTGAGACCGAAAAGGGGAATAAATACATCCTGGTCGTAATGGACTATTTTACGAAGTGGGTAGAAGCGTACGCTCTCCCTAATCAGGAGGCAGAGACAGTGGCCGATGTGCTCGTGAAGGAGCTGATCTGCCGGTTTGGAGTACCCATGGAATTACACTCGGATCAAGGAATAAACTTTGAGAGTGGCCTATTCTGGAGGATCTGTGAAAAGTTTGGGGTACGAAAAACAAAAACCACGGCCCTTCACCCTCAGTCTGACGGCATGGTAGAACGGATGAATCGCACCCTCAACCGCTATCTGGCGAAAATGGTCTCGTCACATCAACGAGACTGGGACGAACACGTGCCGTTCTTCCTGATGGCCTACCGCTCGGCCGTTCATGAGTCGACAGGACAAACTCCAGCCAAAGTCCTGTTCGGGCGAGAACTTAAACTGCCCTGTGATCTAATCTTTGGCGCTAGACCGGACGAGGACGTTTCGGGGGAAGATTACGTTTCCCGGATGCGGCAAAGGATGAACGAAATTCATGATCAAGTCCGGTACCAACTAAATATCGCCAGTGATCGCATCAAAGAGCGTTACGACATCAACGCTAAAGAGGGTGGCTACCAAATGGGAGATCAAGTTTGGCTGTACAACCCACAGAAGAAACGTGGTTTGTCCCCTAAGTTACAGACCAATTGGGAAGGTCCCTATGTTGTGAAGAAACGAATCAATGACGTGGTCTACCGGGTAAGCAAACTACCAAATGGCAAGCCGAGAGTGGTGCACTTCAATCGGTTGGCACCCTATGAGGGGTCGCACGATGAGGCGGAGGTTCCCCGAGTAAGAAACACCTTGGCGCAGGAGAACGAACTTTCCTTCGAAGAATTTATGAGCGCCTACGGGGGTACCGGAAAAGCACGGTATGGGGTAACCTGTGAAAAACAACAGGATTTGTTCAGCGTACCTGAAGAATACTCGTTGGCCCATTGTGTGTCCGCCGACCTGGTAATGTCACGAGGTATCGCCACGGTTTTCAAGAAGAAGTACGGGCGCTTGGAACAACTCATAGAGCAACTCCCGGAAATTGGCAAGGTTCTGGAACTACGTGACAACGTAAGACACATCTTTTATCTGGTTACGAAGGAGATCGGGTCCCTTAAACCATGTTATCACGATGTATGGCGAACCTTGCATAGGCTACGAGACCGACTGCTGGAGCTCGACATCAGGAAGCTAGCTGTCCCCAAGTTAGGTGCTGGACGAGATCAGCTGGACTGGAGGGTTGTCCGGAATATGCTGGAAGTAGTGTTGAAGAATACCGGAGTGGAAGTTTTAGTCTGCTGTTTTGGGCCTGCACCATGTCGACTCGGGAAGACGGTCCCCTGTTATTTTGACGCCACGTCTCGCTGTAAGCGGGGGGCTAACTGCAGGTTCCTGCATGGGCCTACCAGGGATACGTTCCGAGACGAAACGTCTCTAAGGCGGGGGCAGTGTAATGTGAGAAGTAAACAAAGCGACACATGTTTACTCCTTCAAAAGAAATAACTACGACGCGTACAAAACAGCTGCATGAACATTTCCTGCGTAGGCGTTCTAGAATATACTAGAACGTTCTTTATCGGGGTTGGGAGTGTATATATAAGGGGGCTTGTGATCGAAGGAGTTAGTTAGAACTAGAGAAGCAGAAGTGAACGCGACATACGATCCGAAAGCGGAGCAGTACAAATAAATTATGTAGTGTCTAGTCTAGTGTACAAGTAGTTTAGTGTGTTAAATAAATTAGTGTTCAATTAATGTAAATAAATTATAAAATAAACGTTACAATACGTTACGTCTGTTCACAGATATATCACAAAACGAATATACCTGAACTTAAAAACATTAAGAGGGCAATATTAACAAAATCAAAAGTAACTATCTTTGATGGGGCCCCACTAAAATTCGTCAGAAGAGAGACATTAATAAAGAAAGAGAGAAATTAGGTTAAAATCTCGCAAGGTTTCCATATCCACCCATGAGGTACTTGCGCAGCTCGTTAGGTACCTTTTTTGTTTTAAGTGGTCGGTTCGCCTCTAACGAAATCAACCAGGGAAATCTCACTTGAAATCGATGGAAGCCCTATTAATCCACTTTTCTCTTGTGGTATTATTTTTAATGGGGCCCCGTAATTTGTTTTACATTCATTACGTAAAACACAAGAAAGTGCGAATGAAAACGAAACAATTAGAAAGTGTGCACCACTAAAAGTACCTGAAGAGGAAAAGATACATAACAAATACAATGAAACAGAATGCCTTAAGAAATACTTAAAAGTAAAAAGAGCAGTATACCTAAGAAAAAGAATGGTTAATACCTGAAATTACCTAAAACAGACGACAAAGGGAAACAAAACAATTAAAAAATGGACAAAAGTACCTGAAAAAATATCTAAAAATGCAAAACAAATACATAGACCTTAAGACATACCTGAAAGTAAAAACGGCACTGTTAAAAAAATTAAGTACCTGAAATTAAACCAATTGACATTATAAAATACATTATACTCACATAAGAAAGATTTAGGTACCTACCTATAAAAAAAAAGAGAGAATTATTGTTCCTGAAAATAAAAAAAATATTTATGTATAACATACGTACTTACCAGTAAACCAAAAAATATAAAACTCGCTCGCAAAGCACTCAAAGCACCACGATCCACGAAAACTTTTCCGATTTTTCCAATGGAAACCATGCCCGGCAATGACCAGACTAGCTTCGAAACGTCAAACGATGATTTAACAGTAAAAGCGCGTCCGCATAAGGAAATGTGCACCTACCTGAAAATAAAGAAGAAAGTTTATTAGAGTTGGAATTAAAAGAAAATTTGGATTCATTGTACCTTAAGATCCTTAAAAATCTCTTCCATCTCGGTTGTGTGCGAAGGCGCTCTCCGATGATCATTTTCTGTAAAGGGGATAAACCGAATTAAAGAATGAACATCGAAATGACTCATTTTTGTAAAATAGACAAGTTTAAAATTACAAAATAACACAATTTCCGTTATAAAGTGACAAAGATTTTATAATCAAATAACAAATACATTTCTTCCTTTTTTGCAATAAATTTTAAATATCTCATCCATTTCCAATTGTTCTAAGTAAATTTTGCCTTACTATGTGAAATTTAAACAAGTTTAAAAATCTCTAAATGTAACAGACCCGACAAACTCAGATTAACCACACAATCTTATAAACAATACAATAGAAAGGCACAATTATTTGGTTACTTGTGTTAAATTTATAAGATTCACTAACAATGATAGGAATTAATAAGATTTCAATGTAACTTGTAAATATTTCTTTGGCGGGATACTTACCACTTACCCAAGGATTCCCAAGGCCCGAATCTCATCTGTCCTTTCATGTGTGGATCCTGGAGGCACGTCTTGTTTTTCCTCGCCATCCAAAAGACATCAACACTCTAGGACTCCTTTAAGTGATCAAAAATTAATCCCAACAATCAAAGATTTGAACAAGTTCCAGTGTAAATTTAAATGCCACACAGAATCAATGTAATTTGGAAAAGATGTGTGCACCTCCCCAATTTATCTTCCTTTAAGAAGTACGAGAGCGTAGACGTCAGTGATGGGAGTCGTTTCACTCACTTTCACAATCACTATCAAAATCACAGAGCAACTGATATCCGAAAAATTTTCGCACGCATCCACTCGCGACGGATTTTTACGACAAACTGTCCGGTTCTACGGAGAATTACACAATTAATCACCTCGACACCTAATAATGCTTATCTTAAACAGTTTATTTTAACGAGCCTTTTTGCACACTTATTGTTCTCGAACGTTCCTTGATACGTAATAGACCAAGAGCTGGGCACGAGATTTCAACATCATCAGTAATATGGAATTCGTAAACAGGAATAAATTCTATTACCATCAGTTATTAAAGTTCCGAGCAGGCGGACAGCTTACTGGTTGCGAAGGGTAGTTATAAGGGGTGAAAGTGATTAATTTTTAGGGGAAGTTTCGGCATCGATAATAAGCTTAAAAATCTATGTAATGATAGTTCTTACCATACCTAAACTAAATTCCAAGCGGCGGACACATAAGTAGGTGCAAAGGGGGTGGCGGACAATAGTAAGGGGGTAAAAACGCGAAGAGCTAGAGCCGAAATTTCAACGTCATCGTCATCAATAATATGGAATTCGTACACAGGAATAAACTCTATTACCATCAGTTATTAAAGTTCCGAGCAGGCGGACAGCTTACTTGTTGCGGAGGGTAGTTATAAGGGGTGAAAGTGATTCATTTTTAGGGGAAATTTCGGCATCGATAATAAGCTTAAAATTGTATGTCAAGATAGGTCTTACCATATCTAAACGAAATTCCAAGCGGCGGACACATAAGTAGGTGCAAAGGGGGTGGCGGACAATGGTAAGGGGGTGAAAACGCGGAGAGCTAGAGCCGAAATTTCAACGCCACCGTCATCAGTAATATGGAATTCGTAAACAGGAATAAACTCTATTACCATCTGTTATTGAAGTTCCGAGCAGGCGGACAGCTTACTTGTTGCGGAGGGTAGTTATAAGGGGTGAAAGTGATTCATTTTTAGGGGAAATTTCGGCATCGATAATACACTTAAAAATGTATGTAATGATAGGTCTTACCATTAGTAAACGAAATTCCGAGCGGCGGACACAAGTGGGTGCAAAAGGGGTGCGGCGGACAGTGGTAAAGGGGGTGAAAAGGCGGAGAGCTATATAAAGCCGAAATTTCAACATGATCAGTAATATGGAATTTGTAAACAGGAATAAACTCTATTACCATCAGTTATTAAAGTGCCGAGCAGGCGGACAGATTACTTAGGGCTTAGGGTAGTTATAAGGGGCGAAAATTGTTAATTTGTGCTTGGAATTTCGTTTAGGTATGGTAAGACCTATCATTATATACATTTTAAGCGTATTATCGATGCCGAAATTTTCCCGAAAAATTATCAAATTTCACCCCTTATAACTACTCTTAGCCCCAAGTAATCTGTCAGCCTGCTCGAAACTTTAATAACTGATGGTAATAGAGTTTATTCCTGTTTACGAAGTTCATATTACTGATGATGATGACGTTGAAATTTCGGCTCTAGCTCTCCGCGTTTTCACCCCCTTTACCATTGTCCGCCACCCCTTTTGCACCTACTTATGTGTCCGCCGCTTGGAATTTCGTTAGATATGGTAAGACCTATCTTGACATACAATTTTAAGCTTATTATCGATGCCGAAATTTCACCTACAAATTAATCACTTTCACCCCTTATAACTACCCTCCGCAACAAGTAAGCTGTCCGCCTGCTCGGAACTTTAATAACTGATGGTAATAGAGTTTATTCATGTGTACGAATTCCATATTACTGATGACGGTGACGTTGAAATTTCGGCTCAAGCTCTCCGCGTTTTCACCCCCTTACCATTGTCCGCCACCCCCTTTGCACCTACTTATGTGTCCGCCGCTTGGAATTTAGTTTAGGTATGGTAAGAACTATCATTACATAGATTTTTAAGCTTATTATCGATGCCGAAACTTCCCCTAAAAATTAATCACTTTCACCCCTTATAACTACCCTTCGCAACCAGTAAGCTGTCCGCCTGCTCGGAACTTTAATAACTGATGGTAATAGAATTTATTCCTGTTTACGAATTCCATATTACTGATGATGTTGAAATCTCGTGCCCAGCTCTTGGTCTATAATATTAGATTTTTGCTTCTAATAACACTTATACAACAGATATTTTTTGCTTGTGACTTGTTCTCGAAAGTTTTCTAAACGTTGAATATTCCTAACAGTGAATTTTGATTAAATTATATTGGTTTACCTAAAAAATGTAAAGAAATTGGACGAAAATGTCATGTATATACAACTACTTACTATTATAATAAATTAAATAATGACCTTAAATTACTTGAAACTAAATATTTCTAAATAAGGCCCCAATCCTCGACTTGGAATAAGTAAAACAACTTTACTTAATGGGGATGTATCAGTTAGATTGAACAATTACTCTACAAACCGATGCATTTAAGGAAGTGCCCTTTAGGGTAATTTTAGATAAAGATGTTTCAAATAAAAGGTATAGGCATTAAACAGCTAAATAAAGTTGAGATTTGCTATAAAACACTAAAACCCTTTTAGAGAAAATTTTACAACAAAATAAAAATTCTTAAGACTAAAATGCCCTTTATAATACTGTTAGAAGAAAATATTTCGAACAAAAATTTTATACCTTTAATATGATAATTTAAATATATAAAGTTTAATGAAAACATTCAAAGCCTTTTTAAATTTTTTTGTTGGGAAAGTGGAAATGTTCAAAAGTGCCCTTTAGGGAGGTGTTACAAAAAAAAATGTTTCAAATAGAAGTTGTAGCCATTGATTAGGTCAGTTCAAATCTAAAATTTGGTAAGAATGGGTAAAGCTGTTTTAAGGAAAATTGAGAAAAACTGAAAAATCACAAAAGTAAAGGGCCCTTCGCAGAAGATCAGTTAAGATAACGATAACGGCAGTCGATCAGGATTAAATAGTAAAATAAACGTACGAAGTTTAAAAAAAATTACCAGTAAAATGCCCCTTGCCCTTAACTGATTGTTATGAAATTTATGTGATCTCGAGTTTTCATGGGACCCAGCCTAAATGCAAAATTTCAACTTTTCACTATTTATAGTTTCAGAGAAAATGGCCACATACACACACAGACATTTTCCAAAACCATGTTTTTCGAACTCAGGGGACCTTAAAACGGCCAGAAATGTCAATATCTCAAATTCGAAAATCATCACGATTACAATATTTTCTCGTATTTTATGGGTATCCCACATGAGAAAGTAAAAATCGTGATGTGTTCATCAGAGTACTTTCTCGTATATAGGGTGTTTCAATATGCGTTTGCCAAATCTAAACGGGAAATAGATACGGTTAATTTAAGCAAAAAAAAGTTTATTTTATACTAATTCAATGGTAGAATATATATTCTAAATTTAAAATAAATTCTTGTAGCAAATTTTGAGAAAAAATCAAAAACCGAAAAACCACAAGTATAAAGTGCTCTTCACAGATGATTTAGCCGAACGCGTTACAAACCTTTTTATACATATTTAATTGCACAATAAATTTTCAAAGTTTAAAAAGAATTCTTGGAAGGAATTCCGAGAATAATACAAAAAACCCAAAATCGACAAGTATAAAGTATCCTTCACAGAAGATTTAGCCAAAAACGTTAGAAAACTTTTTTTATACATATTCAATAGTAGAATAAATATTCAAAGTTTAAAAAAAATTCGTGAAGTGGATTACGAAAAAAATTGAAAAAACCGAAAATTGACAAGTATAAAGTGCCCTTCACAGAAGATTTAGCCAAAATCGTTTGTAAACTTTTTTATAGATATTTAATCGCACAATAAATATTCAAAGTTTAAAAAAAATTCCTGGAGCGAATTTCAAGAAAAATTCAAAAAACCGAAAAATGACAAGAGTACACAACCCTTTTATCCCGGCCGATTTTAATGAAAAGGTTATTCCCACGTCCTGGTATGGTACAAAGTCTAACTACAAAGTTTTGACCGTTTGTGGTTTTTGGTTTTTGAGAAAATCCTACCACAGACACACATACACACATACATACAGACGGTTTTCCAAAAACATGTTTTTTGGACTCAGGGGACTTCAAAACGTTCAGAAATGCTAATAACTCAATTTCGAAAAATCGACCCGATTACAATACTCTCTCATATATGAGTACCTCATATGAGAAAGTAAAAAAGTATTAGACAAAAAGTTGGAGGAATACTATCGACTTAAAAGATGTGAAAGATTACAGTTTTAGACATTTCAGTTGTGGTTGTAGTGTTTGTCCTACAGTAATTATAGCCGTAGTAATCTACGTACGTAGTAATCCATACCCCTTCAATAATCGCATACTGTTAAAAAGTGACGCTTACCGAATAGAGAAAAGTTTGAATAAAATGAAATTGAACATCTATACAACCATTACAATCTCTATTTCTTGTGACTGTTGAAATTTTAATTAGTATTGATGCATTTTATTGAAACTATTAGTTAGGCAGATACATTTTTGGAAGCATAGCTTTTTATGGCGGGTTTCGCTCAAAGCGCTGAATCGGCGAGAGGTGTGATCGCCGAAAAACCGAGCCGACCGTCACGAAACGAAAAACGTCAAGAAACAAAAAACGTCACTGCGCATTCACTTCTTCCGCATAAATCACACAATACTCAAGGAAAGTGTGACGTCAGAATTTGGTAACCATGGCAACTGTTTCTACACAATTTTTTTTCTTATGGGAGATTAACCTGGGAAAATTTTCAAGTAGGTGGTAATCTACGTAAACGAAATTTCTTAACTATCAGCTGTAAAAAAAAAGAAACATTGAAGTATGTAGTTGTCTTGTATATAAAAGAATACATATGATACGTTATGGAGGAAGAAAGAAAATAGTATATTATTATATTACTTTAATAAGACGGAGTATTTAATAGAACAAGTGTGACAATACGTCTTTTAAACGGGTGTAATATACTATTTTATCTACTTTGCTTTATTGATTCTAAAATTTTGGTTGTTCAAGTTTTCGTATTACACATAGGGAATTTTGCGTAGGTTGGTTACACTGACGTCACTGAAATTGACGTTTCGTATTTGAACTTAAAAACTACTTACTTACGTGAGCGAAATGGAAGACACAAATGTAGATTCATAAAATTTTAAAGGTTATGTTTATTGAAATACTAATAATTTAACCGTGACGTCTACGCACGTCTTCCTTACAGGCTGATATACCAATTTAACAAAACTAAAAGTTACCAAAAGTAGTGTAATAATATGAATATTATTACTTACCTGCTCTAGGGGTGGCGACTGTGGGCTGAATCGGTGAGTGGCTAGCGCGGCACAGTAGCGCCGCGTTAGCTACCAATCGTTTCTGTTAGGGATTACTGTTTGATTCAGTTTTTTTGTGGGTTGACAGCAGGGGGGATGTCAATGTTAATATATATAACCTAAAAGTAAGTCGACTTCTCGTTCTAACATACAACATGTATGAAGTCTCTTGGAGCTTAATAAATCCATCATTATCCGACTAATCATTGTAATCAGTTTACCGCAAACCAGTTAAATTATCAGGTTATGGCCCAGAAGTGCCATCTGAGCAATATTAAGGGAGATAAACGAAGTTCGTGTAAAGTGTGACATATTTTCCGAGCCCGCGTGCAAATAGTGAAAGACTATCTCAAAACCAACTACGACGATATGGAGAACAATGATCCGACGCATATAAACCGGCTGCAAGGTGCGAGCAATTGGACCCTGTGGAAGTTCCAAGTGAGAATCTTGCTGAATTCTCATGGTGCTTGGTGCAATCGTGCAACCGAACTATGCTGTTCCTGAACGTCCTGCGGATGCTACAACTGGGGCTGCTGCGGATGATGTCTGGAGAGCTACAACAGCGATGGCCGTTTATGAAAAGCAAATAAAAGAATGGCTCAAAGCGGATAAGATTGACTACTATAAAGGAGCAATGCATGATCCATATTATAAACTGTACGTCAGCCAAGAAAATGTGGACGAAGTTAATGAACATTTATGAGCAGAAAACGGACGTGAATGTTCATGTTCTACTATCGGATTGGAATCTTGGAATATTGGGTTCTACTATCGGATGAAACAAAAAAACAATCTGACAACACACGTTGCGAAGCTTCAAGACCTTCATCATCGTTTGAAAACTCTTGGAGAAGTCATGACAGAACAGGCAAACAGGCACTCATGACGAAGATTTTACTCACTCTACCAGAAAGTTATGACAGTTTTTCCAGTGCATGGGATACAACTGCAACGGCGGATCGTACCATCGATAATCTAATCGCTCGACGTCAGTTGATTGATAGATTGATGTGAAGACATTGGATAAACCTTTTTGTGACGCTTGTGCTGTAGGCAAGATTCAACGTCCTCCATTTCCAAATAGCAACAACCACACAAGCAGAATCGGCGAATTAATTCACGTGGATGTATGTGGACCATTGCAAGAAAAATTTTTAGGAGAAGCAAAATATACTTCTTATTGTTCAAGGACGATTTTTCGCACTACAGACATGTGTATTTTTTGGCAACTAAAGCTGATGTAAGAGACTGCATGGAAAATTATGTGAAGAAGATAGAAAAACACTGCCCGGAGGGATTGAAAAATGTTAGATCTGACAATGGATTACAATTTATCAATCGAGATATCTCCAAGATGCTGGATGAGTTTGGAGTGCAGCATCAACGAACTGTAAGGTACTCTCTTGAGCAAAATGGTGCAGCTGAAAGAGAAAACCGAACAATCATCGAGGCGGTCGGGACTATTCTTCATTCGCAAGGTTCCGAACTAAAATTTTGGGCTGAAACAATAAACTTAATTGTTACTTACGTGCTTAGTTGTACAGGAACTAGCAGGCAGAAGGGTATAACACCGTACGAGTTATTGTATAGCTGGTAAGACCAAATAGATTTGATGATTTTGTTATCGACGAAATATTCATGGCAGAAGGTCAAGAACCCTTAACCTACAAAGAAGCAATGAACCCCTTGCAACAGAATCAAGTTTGGGAACTTGTTGATCGACCATCAAATCAGAAAGTTATAGGCAGCAAATGGGTTTATAGGATAAAGACCGATGCTAATGGAGACATAAAAGATTCAAAGCAAGATTGGTAGCTAAAGGATATAATCAGATGGAGGGTATAGACTATCAGGAAACCTTCAGTCCTGTAGTCAGATTCGATTCTATCCGACTACTACTAACTGTAGCTGCAAGGGAGAAGTTACATCTTAGACAGTTTGATCTAACTACAGCCTTTCTTAATGGAGAGATTGGAGAAACCATCTTCATGAAGCAACTTGATGGATTTTCTGATGACAGTTAAAGGGTATGCAGAATCTTGAAAAGTTTATATGGACTTAAACAGTCATCAAGATCGTGGAACCGAAAATTTTCCAAGTTCTTGATTCGTTATGGTTTGAAAGCTACTAGCGGTGATCCTTGCTTGTTTGTATCCGACAAAAACAACAAGAGATTAATGTTAGCCATTTACATAGATGATGGAATGGTTGCCGCACAAGAAAAGACCATGATTGATGATCTATTTGAAGAACTGGAGAAGGAATTTCAGATAACCAGTGGAAATTTGAACATGTTTCTGGGACTCCAGATTGAGCGATTCGAAGAAGGATTCATCTATTTACACCAGAAATTGTATGCACAAAAGTTGTTGAAAAGATTCAACTTAGAGGGAGCAAATCCAGTGCTGATTCCAGCAGACTCGAAAAATGAGACACACACAGAGTTACATTCTGTCGGAAACAAGAAAGTCAATGCACCGTATCGAGAAGCAGTAGGCAGTCTTACGTACCTTTCCATTGGAACGAGGCCAGACATAACCTTCGCGGTTAATCGTGCTGGAAGATACCTGGAAAATCCTCAGAAGATTCATTAGAATTCAGTCGAAAGAATCCTGAAATACATTAAAGGAAGGTTGGGTCATGGACTTCTGTTTTCTAGCAAGCAAGATTCGCATGTTAGAGTATACAGTGATGCTGACTTCGCTGGAGACGCTACTACAAGAAGATCAACAACAGGCTACTTGATGCAATGGGGCTTAAGTATCATCACTTGCCGATCACAACTTCAACAATCAGTTGCAATGTCAACAATGAATGCCGAGTATATGGCTGGTTCCGAAGCTGTACGTGAAATTATTTGGATCACTAGAATGATTGAAGAACTAAGTCGCGAAGAAGAAAATGATGTGACCCTCTACATGGGCAACCAAAGTGCAATAAAGCTTATCCATAACCCGGTGTACCACAAGAGAGTCAAGCACATCGACGTACGTTACCACTTCATACGACAAATGTTTGAGAAGAAATTTTTTCAGTTGAGATATGTGCCGAGCAGTGAGCAGCTAGCAGATATTTTGACCAAGCCACTACCGAGTGTTCTGTTTCAACAACAGAGAAAGAGACTGTGTTATAGTGCAGTGAGATAAAAGGGACTGGTTATTTCTGTGGAATTGATATTAAGAAATAAAACAAAAAAAGGAGTATTAGGAATTTTTTTTAATTCGGTTTTTTATTTTATTGGTTGACAGCACCGTCAAATGTCAATGTCAATATATATATATATATATATATATATATATATATATATATAACCGAATAGTAATTGACTTCTCGTTCTAACATATAACACGTAGCTGGAGGGCCGGGGGAAGATTAGCTGTGACAGAATTTTATGTTTTATATATACAGACATTATATAAAATACATTATATAAAGCTATGCTTCCCCTCTCGGTCATTCCCAGAGTGCCTCATTTCGTTTTACTAACTATTATAAATTTAAACGGCTCCTACATAAGTAAAATTTATCCCATTAGTATATTTTGGAAAATGAGTGTACTGGTGACTTGCTTTATTTATACCACAGAATAATTATTGTGTACCCCTATTTCTGAAACGACAATGTCCTGACCCAATTTCGTGATCGCTCGCTCCAGTTTCACGCAAAATTTAACCGATTTATCTTACGGATTTAACCAAATCCGTAAGCATCATCAAGATAATTTAAATATATTATTTAATTTTTCACTTTCAATCTTTTTTATCTTAAAAAAAATCTTTGCTTATTTATCGCTATCGCTCTAAAACTAATCAGAGGAAGTCCCATTTGGGGGTTCAGCGACTATTACGGACTCAAATCACTGCTCGAAGCCATACACAGACGTGCTCCGTTCCAAATTGCTTACTGGGTTTGATTGAAAATTGTTTCTGTTCGGGGTACTGTCTCTTGGATGATTGATAACAAAAGGACCTGGGATTATTTAGTTAGGGAAAGGTGTCATGCGGAAAATTTAGGATAACGGTTTGTTATTGTTGCAGTGGATTAGTTGTACGCAGAGGATAGGACTCGGGACAATTAAATTTCTCTTTAATAATGATGGACCCTTGCAGGAAAAATTTTCTAATTAGTATAGATGAAGGCTCGTGATCCGTAATCGTGACCTCACATAATTGTTTGCTAACTATGAGGCGTCGGCCATAAGTCCATTAAGTTATTATAATGGACAAATTTGTATTGTCTGTAATAATTGAGAAGATGATATTAGCCAGTTTTTAGAGCATGTCTATTAGTTAACAAAAACTCGAAATCACTAAGAAGCACTTCACCAATTTAAATAGTGTTTTATTTGGTACGTATCACGATAAAATTGTTAAGGTTAACATACAAATTATGCGGTTTCTCTTCTAAATGCATTCGCGAATTCTCGATTGCGAAACAACAAATTTTATTTAAAAAATGTTTTACTAACCTTCATTTTTTAATTTTTACCTCAATTTTCTCTCTAATCACTTTTCTGCATTTTTAGTAAAACGGGTCTATTGTTGCATATTTCTTACTTATATCAAATTGTATTATTTGCTTGTTCAACAATAGCCATCGAAAAACTTTTTTTTTTTTGAGAAAAATAAGTGTGCACATTTACTGACATCAGGTGTAACCACGAAGACCCCCTCCATATTCTCTATAATCATGCCTCTTTATTCCCAATCACAAATTATCAGCTAAGCACTAGTTATTTAAAAACAAATTAGTATACTCTTATCATACGTTATCACATACACATTACTGATTTAATTAAATAATTATAGGTAGTCAGAAATGAAATGGGATTAAAGTAAAATATTTGTTATAGGTACATTATTATATTCAGTTTCAATTTAATCCTTCGTTGATGTTATTACAAAGTACATATTAGATATGGATCTAACTTTATGCGGATTTTTCTTGTTAGTGAAATCCTATACGAAAATTGTATGTTTAAAATATATTTCAATTTTAGATTACTTCAAATGATCACATCTATATTAGTTATATTTTATTCAGCAGGTTAGTTAGTGATAATATTTTTTTGATATGATGGGTGAATTGTCTCAAAGCATTTATTAAAAAGATGCATTAGCAATATATGCTTATATATCATTCAAATTATGGTAATGTAAATAAAAAACCACTGCATTATGGACGCCAATTAGCTCTATTTTATGTTTATTGTTAAAAGCCCTTTAACATGCAACAATAGCGTTGATTATTTTAGCACAGTGATTCCGCGTTAACATCATTGTTTTAAAATGATTAAATACGTGTTGGTATTGTTAACAAAAACCTTATATGTATTCACCTGTTAAATGTTCAATCTTTTTATGAAATCAGTTTTTTAATGGCAACGGATTTGCAAGCCTACATACAAATTTTTATTTAAAAAAAATATATATAAATATAATTTGTTTACTTTGAAGGGCAATCCAGATATTATTTCTTCCTAGTGGGGACTTAATAGAATGAGAAAAACACTACCTAATATTGCTTTAAAGAAAAACAAATAGAGGATTTTGGATATACGTAGGTACTTTACCCTGTGTACACTCACCAGATTTCCTCTAATTAAACGATGACGTCGTTCATTTCGTAAAAGCAATCAAAAAAGAAGTAGGACTGGAAATCACATAGTATGACACTATTTCACATTTATTTAAACAGTAGTTTGAAATTTATAGATTATACATTAGTGGTAATGTATTATTATTATTATAAAGTACTGAATATTAATAATTTTAAACAGCAATAAGAACATTTTTATTATTATTAGATATCAGCAAAAAGATATTTAAAATTAGATGCATCAATTATTAAAAACAAATTTGACAAATTAAACACAACAAAAACTTCAGCGATTCATCGTTTCCCATAACAATTCAATTTTTCGGAATATCATTGGGCATATATTTCAAACTGAACAGGGGATTATTACTAGTTGTTTGTACGTTCCCGATAAATATTCCCTTTTTTCAGTTTCTTTTAATGCCTCCATGAGAGCATCCATCAATCAGCCTCGTTTTGCTCCTAAACACAAACAAAACACAAATAATTTTATTTTTATTTATTTTCATTTTATTTGGGTATTACGAATGTAAATGATAGGAGAAATTTGAATTCATAACAGTATCTTTTTGATATATCTAATGAAAATGCATCACATCGTTTCATACATATATGTATGAGAAGTGAAGTAGGACAGAAAGAAAATTAGAGACCTAATTTTCACCTAATTCTCTCCGAGATTATAGGAAAAAAACCCGTTATAATTAATATTTTACCCTGGTGCTTCGCTTCATGCCTCGCATAAGCCTTAAGCCGGACTCCCACTACTCGTGTATTTGGCAAATATTTGTCACTTGCCTATATTTGCCATGTAGTGGGAGAGGTTGATTCGGCCATTACTTGTACAATTATTTGCCGCTGGAGAAGTCCCGCCGGTTGTCGGTAAAAATGCCACGAGTCAAAGGGATTTCAATTATTTGCGTATTTGACAAGTCCATACTTGTCGATGCGTTCCCACTACTTGCCGCCTTGCCGCAATAATGGCGGCGTAATTTGTGCAGTTATTCTGTTTTTGGCCTCCGTCACGTGTGCGTGGTGCGTGTTCCTTCAGATTTTTTTCAAAATGGAGGGATCTCAAGAAGTCGTTTTTGAATTCCTCGATCTATATGAAAATGAACCAATTATATGGCGAACTAGGCATCCACAACATAAAAACAGAAACTTTAGTAATGATGCCTGGCTTCGCATCAAAAATAAAATATCCCACCAATGTACATTATGGCTGCAATTATTCAACCAATATGATTAATTGATGAATAAGCCATAATTTTGTGTAGACTAACCTGTCTGAATCCAATTACTCTTCCAATAATTGAAGAAGATAGGATGATAAAATAAATAAATATTTTTTGTCTAATAACTGTTATTAAAATAATTATAGGGGCAATTTTTTGTCAGGTTAATATAATTAGACAATTTGTACGGTTGCGGAGTTGAAAAAGAAAAAAGAATCACTGATGGCGTCATTCCGACCATTGCGAAGGAAAGTTAAGGCATCATCAAAAACAGGGACCGGCAACGAGGACGTTTATAAACCAACTTGGTTTGCATACGAGAAAATGGAAAGCTTTCTGCATGGGGTTTGTGTGGCAAGGAATACATATAATTCAGAGGTGAGTGAAAAATTGTTTTATATCAAGAAATTATAGGTACGGTACAATGAATATTTAACAGTAACGGTCCTGCCAGTGAACCTTTCCAGTAGTTTTGAAATACCCGCAAAATAAATTCCTTATTTCCTGTGCCTCACGTCCGGCTTTTCTTGGTATTTTTTTGAGGGGTACGAAAGATGTCATATTTTGTACATCGTTTCGCCATGTGCCGGGAATAATTGTGCCATCTTTCTCCGTATCGATAGCACCTGGCGGTGTATAGGTAGCAGAAGAGTTTACTTCTCCGTAAAAAAATGTGAAGGAGTGCACAAGCCATTGCTACTTTGGTGACTTTGTCGGGTTGTAGTAGCATATGTGCTCTAAATACCCGGAAGACCGACGCTAGTATTCCGAATACGTTCTCAACAATGCGCCGAGCACGAGACAACCGGTAATTGAAGATTCTTTCATCGCTGCCTGCTCCACGAAGTCCTTGGAATTGATTTAACAAATAGGGCCCCAAAGCGAAAGCATCATCTGCGACGAAAACGTAAGGGAAAGTAGTTTGAGTATAATTGGGCAGAGTTTCATCTTCAGGTAACATCAGACTATTTTCTTCCAGTTTTCTGCCCAAAACGGTATTGCGGAATACACCTCCGTCACTTATGCTGCCTTGGCATCCAACATCCACATATATGTGAACATGTAATTTGCGTCCACAAGTGCCATCATTAACAACACTGAAACTGAAATTGCCTTTCTCAGCTGAGTATCTTTTTCACTTATCGTATGTCCTAGTTCATTCAGTAGAAATTCGAAGTCGGTGTATGACATTCGTAGGAAATTCTCCAGTCTTCCTGACGGTTCTCGAATCAGGTCCTCTATCATAAGGGAGGCATTGTAGCTGCAAAAATGGAAATTGTGACTTATGCATCAATTTTGAGAATATAGAGGCATGGTTTCTGCTTTTGGTCGATCAGGACAGATAGAGGTGTTAACTTATCTGTCTCGACTTCTGTTCAAAGAAGTCATCCACCAACTTCTTTTTCTTTTTGCTTTCTGGACTTGATGAGCTTCAATTTTTCTCATATAGCAGCCACTCAATACCACAAACGCTGCTGCAGCGACACTGCGGCTATCCATGATCGAAATAAAATGAACATTGATCGAGAAAATGGCCGAAAGGCAACAAAACCTGCTCTACTCGCCAAATACACAATTATTGGCGTACTTGCCAAATACAGGAGTAGTGGGAGTGCCATACTTGTCAAATTGCCTTCGAAACTTGGTGTACTTGCCAAATACACAAATGTTTGTGTACTTGCCAAATACACGAGTAGTGGGAGTCCGCCTTTACACAAGCGCCGAATTTCATGTGTAGTTGTAAACCACACCAGTGTACCCTAAATAGCATACATTCGTCAAAAATCAGTAATATATTCGCAGTATGTACTTACTCGTATTGTTAAAATCAAAAACTTTCAAGTTTGTAGGTACATCGTCGCATGAGGTGTTTTCCACATCACGTCCTTAAACTGGCATGCAGATAGATTCAAACACAAGATGAGACTAGACGGGTGACATTAGACGAAGACACTCATTAGCCTTACAAAACAACCTCACTAAGCATGCTATAGAACTGAGACTGAGACACCTGAGAATATCCAAATGTGGTGCAAGGCTTTTTGCAAACTTCGGTGATGCTAAATCTCTCCAAATTATGGTTATAGTTACAATTTTAAAAGTAAAAGCGACATCACAAGCTTTCAAGTTGGACAGAATGATATGAAATTATTATTTTATTACATACAAAAGTGCCCTAAACCCGCAAAGAGTGATACCCGAAGATCGCAACCTTTTTCATAATAAACAGGGGACAGCAATTCTTTACGCTGAGAAAACATTGTTTTGACATAAATATTTATCGTTCTTAACAATATATTTCATAAAGTGTCGAAAATGCCGTAATAAATTAAGCAATCTTTCAATACAACTGTGGCACAAAAGAGTTTAAACGGGGGTGCTTATTTTAAAGGCGAACGAGGGCTGGAGCAATATTCGGAAAAAATAAATTTATATTTAATATCCCGTTGCTTTGTAGACTTTTGATTCCATTTACTAAGTATTTTCTTTCTGAAAACTCGGTCTTCAAAACGTTTAATCCAATTACAATTGTGTGTTTATTCGCCTCGTGTTGCTAACTACGTTATAAACATCAACTGAGAAATGTACACCTTAACCTGCTGAGTTGTAATAAAACCTCAGCACAGTTACAAAACCATATCTACTGGGAGGAGGTTGAATGAGATGCCGTCTCGCTGTAGGTTACGAGGCTTGGAGGCAAAAGAGAATTTTGGCTTAACCGCGACTACCGAAAGAGAATTTAATTATGAAACTTGTTTATAATTAATCAATAAGAGGTACTACATCCCGGCAACCCTTAAAACAAAGCCTGCGCCGTGTTCGTAACTTATTCAAAAAAGTGAATCGAGACCCGGCACGAAAGAAACTTTAGGTATGAAGTGCCAATTAATATTTAAATATGAGTAAAGTAAGGGCAGCGTTCACTTTTTGTGCTTTAATTAAAGAAGTCTAGAGTAGGGTTTAATTTTTCCAGTACCCGTGTTTGAGAGGTTTTTACCGCTTTGTAAGTAGTCAGTAATGCGTACGTAAGAACATTTTAGTCGTCAATGCTTGTTTTGAACCGGTGAATTTTTTTATTACTAGCAAAATTTAAAAGTAAAATCCAATTTGTTGCTTTTTACAAGTGCCTGGGAGGATTACCCACCCATGCGATGTTTGTAAATTTAAATTTCACGGCACTTTTACCCCAATTTTAGTATAAAAATGCTCATATCCCCAAAAGGGTAAAGCAACTTTACGGTCTGTTTAAAAATACTTTTTAGACCTACTTCGCGTTTTTTTTTGTTTCCGTGGAAAATTTTGTTTCAAAGTGAACACGTGAAAATTGTAAATATAAACACTTTTCCTTATTCTAGCATATCTTAATTAAACACTTTCAGGGGCTGAACTCCTAACGGATAATGCATATTTATATGCAGAATTATTTTAATAATTAAGCCCTTACTGCCACCCCCAAAATATATTCAACCATGACACCCTCTCTTAGGTATGAAATAGTTATTTTTAAAAGGTAGATTTATGCTTCGAGGCACAATGAAGCTAAATGTAATTTCCTGTTTCAAATAAGGCTAGAGCCTTTAATATTCATCAATCCTGATGATCTTTCTAAATGAAAGCTTTTGAGATTGGTAGCGGTTCTCTCCAGCCACATTCTGAATTTCCTATCCTCCCTTCGGACATAATTATACTTTTCCTTATAGTCCAGGAACAATTAGTGTCTATCTATTGAGACAGGTAATAGATTTTCACAACTGACGCCACAAATGCGTATTAAATGTCGCAAACAAAAGCGTTCTAAACCATTGTGGTTAATCATTAATTAATCTGATTTATCTAGTCAGTTCAATCTACTCAACTAATTGGAATAATGTACAATAGATAACAATACATATACCTAAAGGTGCGATTTCTATAAACAATACCACACCTAAGATAGATGCCGTCGTAGTATTTAAAAATAAATCAAATAGATAGCGTGTTCTTTAAACAAGCATCTCTTCTGAAAAATAATGCCATTGTTAATTAAGTAAATAAAAAATTACAGATATCAAAAACCATAGTTACACTTTAAAACTACACTTACGGTCTTATTACATCTTTTCAGGTATAATGTTTGAAAGAGTTAAGTGTATAACACATGAAATGCGTAGTATAAATACTAACTGACTTATGTGAGCGTTCTTTTTTAAAAAAAAAATCCAGATATTTCTATTTTCAGATATCGCAACTAAAGAATAAAATGCACGAAAAAAAAAACGTGACTGAAACGTTGAGAAATCAGTAGGTAGGTTGGGAAATTGTTGTTAACTTCTTATTTATTCAATTAATAAACTCAACCCAACGTGTTGATGTTGACACTTTAGCGGATAGTGTCATTCTGATATTATTTAATTGTGACTATATAAATTTAACAACCGATTTTATTCACATTCCGGAATTGGTGGATCTTTTAGATGTTTCAAAACTTTCTTACGCAAGCTATTATTTGTTCTACGTTTGCATTTGGAGAATAGAGATTGTCGTCGGCATTTGTCTGTTTTATCTGGAGCCCGACTTCTGGGACACAGTGTATAGATGACTTGCCAAGCTTTATCTTAACAAATATAATAAAAAAATTGAAAACAGTCCAACTAAAGGTAAATGCCTGAAGTGAAAAAACAATTAATCTTTTTTGAACATTTTGGTCCATTCACAAGTTATACGGATTCAGTTTTTACGAACTTAAAAAATTAACAATATTTACATTACAATGATGCCATGAATGAAGATTTATATTGTAATTAACCGAAATGTCCGGCTTCGCTCGAGGGTCGACCTCAACTCATTCTTTTTTCCACACACACACAAAGCGAAATTTAGGATTATCACATTTTTCTGAACCATCTATTTTTACAGTTTTATGTGCCCGACATCGCTGGATGTTTATTGCAAGGTGTCTGTTAATCGACCTGAAGACCTCGACGTGGACGATGTTAGGGTCCTTTACTCCGCCAAAAGCGTTAGGGACGAGTGCGACGCGTCTACAAGGCGAACTGCATCTCCCGTCCCCATCGGGCAGATGTTATTGCATAGAGGACTACATCCCCTTCCCTCCCCCCTGCGGGATTAAGGGCTTGGCCTACACCGCGCTCTTCCTTGTCTCTCCTTCTCCTCCATTCTCTGTAAAATTCCCATATTGAATTTTATAGCTCCGTTTTGTTCACACCGGACAACATAACCTCTATTACTATAAATATAACTTGCTCGCCATCTTCTCCTACTTGTCCGCTCACCTGACACTTATCGCTCTTGCTCTTTTCATACTACTTCAGTTCAGATACACGCCAAACATGCCAAGTGCAGCCAAAACGTGAGGTTGTATTCTACCTATCAGTGTCTTCTGCTCACCCACTCTTTTGTACTCTCTTACTCTTGTAAGGCGCCTGGTCTACCGTCCCACGTTCCCTGCCATTTCTCGCATTTTCTAACTTGTATTCTCTAACTTGTATTTTGTTTGTGGTTACGATCCAGTTAATGACGGAATGATTCACCTCCGTTTCCAAAGTTCAACATGCATTCTACACATAATTCAAGTCTACGCCCCAACCTCCACGGCAGAAGAGAACATACTAGAAGATTTTTATACGGCTCTAGATACTGCGCTTGTCAATATTCCCAACAAAGATGTAACAATCATATTGGGAGATTTTAACTTCAAAATAGGTGCCACGAACATGGACCACCACATGACAGAAGTCATCGGAGGATTTGAACTGGGTGAGAAGAATGAAAGGGGAGAAAAACATCATCCACGCAGATTTTACACGTGGAAGTCGCCTGGTGACAGATACAGGAATCAAATAGATTTTATCCTAATCAACACAAGATGGAAGACTTCTGTGAGTAATGCTAACACTTTTCCAGCTGCGGACTGTGGTAGTGACCATGAACTACTAGTAATGGATTTCATACTTAGATTTAAGAGAAGAGAATAAGATAAGATTTAAGAGAATTAGATACTCTCAGGGAGAGTATTAAACCAGTATTAGCAAATATAAGTTGCAATGGTGACGCCGAAGAATCGTGGATATGTTTTAGGGAGGGTCCCCTGAAAACTGCTATCAAATTTTGCCGACCAGGAAATGTGAAAGGTAGCAAACCATGGATCAGTGACGAGACATGGCAAGTTATAGAACTGAGGAAACAACTGAAAATAGGCCCTCTCGATGAAACGACCTATAGAGCCCTATCTAAAGATATTCAGATGAGATGTCATAAAGACAAAGAAAAGTACATATCCAACATATGTCAAGAGATCGAATCACACTCGCACCAAAATGAAACCAAAGATCTGTTTTAAAAGGTTAATCTTCTCGCAAGAGAATTCAAACCACGCAATTATGCAATTCAAACTGAACAGGGCAGTGTCGTTGCGGACATCGAAGCAATATTACACGTTTGGCAGAAATATTGCACAGAACTGTTCAAAGAACAGCAGACGCTAGATGGAGACGACAGAATTCTCAATATAAATGAAATAACGCACGAACCTGACATCATGCACGCAGAGGTAGAGGAAGCAATAGCGCATTTGAAAAGAGGAAAATCACCAGGCTGTGGCAATATAAGGGAAGAACTATTACAGAATTTGGATCAACACATTCATTCCACTTCATAAAAGGGTGCAACCACAAAGTGTAGCAACTACCGTACCATTTCTTTGATATTACATCTGAGTAAGATTCTACTTCGTATTATAAACCGACGTTTCGAGACTTATCTGGATCGACAGATTCCTCAAGAACAGGCAGGGTTTGTGAAGGGTCAAAGGCACCAGAGAACAGCTGCCTAATCTAAGACAACTCATAGAGAAATGCAGAGAATTCAATATCCCAATGGTAATCTGCTTTTTGGACTACCTAAAGGCCTTTGACTGTTTTATAATTGGAAAATGATGTGGAGAGTTCTTCGAGAGAAGGGAGTGCCTGGACATCTAATTTTACTCATAAGAAACCTTTACGACAACAGCATGGCCAAGGTGAGAATAGAGAACCAGCACTCGCTCCAATTCAAGACCTGCAGGGGCGTTCGTCAGGGATGCATCCTCTCTCCAGATCTCTTTAACATCTATGGAGGATACATAATGAGAAAGGCATTGGATGAATGGGATGGAGGAATTTCAATTGCGGGTAAAAAGATTACAAATCTGATAAATGCAGACGATACAACATTAATAGATGCGTCAGAAGAGGAAATGTTAAATCTCCTAAACCGAGTTAAGAGAGAGAGAGAGCAACAACTGTGGCCTTATGATAAGCGCGAAGAAAACCAAAATCATGACAGTTGATCGTTCCAACACTGCAATTGGCAGATGCTCTAAAAAAAATTTAAATCGTTGACCACATCATGTACCTGGGCACATATATTAGTAACACAGGTCCAAGTGAAAGTGACATCCGAAGGAGAATAGGACTAGCTAAAAGTGCAATGAGTCGACTACCCAAGATTTGGAAAGACAGATCTATTACGAAAAACACTAAAATGAAACTAGTTCAATCGTTGAGCTTTTCCATCTTCCGATATGGAGCTGAAACGTGGACAATTAAAGCAGCAGGCAGAAAAAGAATTGATGTCTTCAAGATGTGGTGCTGGACACGCATGCCCCGAATTCCGTGGACGGCGAACATGACGAACGATATAATCCTTAGAGAACTAAACATCCGCAATAGACTCCCGTTTACCTGCCTGGCAAACATATTGGGATTTCTTGGACACATCGTGCGAAGAGATAAAAACAAACTGGAGAGGCTGATAGTTTCGGGAAACACAAAAGGGCGAAAGTCTAGAGGGCGCTCACCAACCAGATGGACTACAGTGACTGCACTACGAACAGTGGCGACAATCAATGTCTCGATTTTTATTGGCCAGACTAGTCACGTGGTATACGGCCGCCATTAAGAGGCAAATTTTCATTGTTTACATTGTTTTGGATTTGAGTTGTAACGTTTTTGCGTTATTAAAGGTGGATTTATACAGCTTTTATTTAAAGCAACATTAGTCGTAGTCGTAACTTAAAAGTTGAATCACCTAGTAATAGACGTGGCTGTTTACACAGTCTCTAATTTAGTATTAGTCGTAAGTCGTAACTCCCTTAATGCCGTAACCTTGAAAGTTCGTAAAACTGAACTTTGCCGTAATTTAGCATTAGCATTGGGAGCTTGAAACACACGGAAAAGAATTCTGGAGATATTGGATTTTTAGTTACATCTTTTTCTAAGGCAGGTCCAACTATTTTGACTAAGGAGTGTGGGGGTCGTCCCAGTATATTTAAGATGATGAAAAATTCCCGAATTAAATCATAGAAGATATGCGTAACAAATGTAAGAGATATCGAAAAAGGTATTTGTAGCTCTGACCACCAAACTACTGAGATAGATACGTACCAAGTACCAATTTCATTTTAGATGTTCTACGCAACACGCAACACACCACACCTCCTCTCACGTTAGTCATGTGATCTCTTACGGATTCTCATTTATAAATGCAAATGTGTGAGAAGATGAAAAATTCCCGGATTAAATCATAGAAGATATGCGTAACAAATGTAAGAGATATTGAAAAAGGTATTTGTAGCTCAAATACCAAAATAAATAAAGAGCTACAAATTTGAATTTTGAATTTCCGCGCCAAAAATTTTGCCTCTTAATGGCGGATGGACGAGCTTGTCGCCACTGTTTGTAGTATAGTCACTGTAAGATGGACTGATCAGATCTAAAAGACCACCAGTAGTTCGTTCTGTGGTTCTGCAAATATAGCTCAGGATCGAAGTCAATGGAGAGAAATAACTTCACAAGTTTGTCAGTGATCACGATTCTCAGTAATGAGAGAACGACGATAAAGAAGAACAAGTACTTGTATTCTCACCCACTTCATCTCCTCTGTCCTAAGTTTACT
The DNA here is from genome assembly GCA_946251905.1 of Cryptocephalus moraei. Lineage (NCBI taxonomy): Eukaryota > Metazoa > Arthropoda > Insecta > Coleoptera > Chrysomelidae > Cryptocephalus > Cryptocephalus moraei. The sequence goes on along the minus strand of OX276453.1, from coordinate 12,874,684 downwards.
AGGGATTGAGCTGACCACCACAAGTATCACCTCCATTTAGACTATTTAGAGGGTTCCGTCGAAAGCACAAAATTTAATTGCAATCATCCCCTGAACAGATCATCCACTTTCAAATAACAATTAATCCTCTAATCCCTAGCGAAAGTTATTTCCACCCATTTTGATGCTTAATCATTTTCACGGCATTTTTACTAATAAAAAAAGACCAAAGAGCATTGAACATAATGCGTTGATATTTAATTTACCTTAATTATTTTGCTCGTATCGTGTGAATAAAAAAGCACTAAAAAATACAAAGCGAACAACCAAGCAGAATATAAAGCGAATGCACTCTATTGATATTCAAAATTCAGACATTAACACCAAATCGTTTAGTAAATTCTCTACAGAACACGTACTCTTCAAAATTGGATTATATTCTCGTAATTATTCGTTAGCGATTCATTCTGTTGTATGTTTCAACAGTTAAGCCAAATGTAACAATGGGATTTGTTCGTTCGGTTTGCCAGATCATTACGGTGTTAAATTAAAATTTCAATTAAACGAAAATGTGACCGTATTATTTCCAGAATTTGTAAAGGAAATTTGGATTCGCAAACTGAATTGAGGTAATAACCGTAGCTTTGTTATTATCTGAATGCAAAAATTTTATATGAATAAATAGACTCGCCTGAGAAATTAACTGAGCATTTATTTAGTGCTCCAGCAAATTTTTTAAATAATAAATTCAATCGTAATGATTTGTTCTTATTTTCTATTTAAAATACGGCCTGTTAAGCTCCAAAAACGTACCAAAATATCATAGATAGTTGGAATAGAAAATTGATAATAGATATTGAAATATCTATTGAAAGATGGATATTTCTTGAAAATATCTTGAAATAGATAGTTTAACGCAGTTACAATTTCTATAATAAATCTCGAATTTTTTTAGTATATTAAAGTATGAGTGGATATTGAGCTCTTTCAAACACGAGCGAGTTTTCGAGCACGACGGCGTAGCCGGAGTGCTCGAAATAGAGCAAGTGTTTGAAAGAGCAGTTATCCACGAATACTTTACGCGATTTTTTTTTATTGGTACCTACCTTTGAAATCATAAATAGTGTAAAATTACCCAAATACCCAATATAATTAATTTGAACGACACTCGGGAAGCTTCGTGCCGGTCCGCCGCCCGTCGTATCACCAATCAGGTCGCCCCGCTACGGCCAAAAACGCTCTGTAATTGGTTGATTTCGTCGTTGTTGACACGTTTCCATGGCGACGTTAAAACACGCGCGTGCGAAAAAGCACGATTTACGCACGCCAAAGCATGGTTTAAATAGGCAAAATAGCGTACCGATAAAAAAAAAGTTATATGATATAGTTATTAATTAGAATCACTTGTATCACACTGTCACATTATCATAGTGCTCTTAAATCACCACCTGGGGTTTTAGAATCGAATACAGGTGTAAGGGCAATTGTCTAGTGGCAGAAGTATTGGAATTAATCCATTGTCAGAAATTAGCCATATTACTGACTTCGTATTGTTCCCAGCTGAAGACAGTGTATTGGACTCTACTTAATCCACCTTTGGATGTAACAGCAAGTTTACTAACTCGACAATAAGAATAGTTTATGCATCCTAAAATTTTTAGTGCCCCTGCAAACTATGGAAAATATTATGAGCCCTTTAAATGGTACTAACTTATAGAAGTGCTGTAGGAAAATAACACTTAGCGCACTGACATTGTTAATTTATTTTGAGGTTTAGGTGTGAAAAGATTGTTTTTCGTCTGTGACTCAAAGGCTATTAACCTAGGCAAAGAAACATTTGTATGAAAGATATAAATATTTTGAGTATATATAAAATGAGCTGTGACTCGTCAAAATAGATAAATTATTTGAGAAGACATCGTGAAAATCATTAAAAACGAGGTTTTCTTCAATAACTGTTAGAAATTGGAAATTTTCTCTAAAAAAGGATTATAAAGCTTTGAATAATCTTGAAAACGAGCCACGTGTGGCCCTCAATGCGCATCAAAAATTTCAGCGCGATTCGATTATTACTTTATAAGATATTGTAGTTATTTATGCCAGACAGCATATTTTTAAGATCAAATCCTTCGGCATTTAACAAAATTACAAAAATGTGAAGGTCATATTTGGATTCTTCGAGGCTTCCTTCATTCATTCATTTATACATGAAAGGAAAGTGAACTTTACGATTAAATTGTAGAAAAGTGGAGTCAAAGAGGGAACATTTTTTTCGTTCATAAACAAACTGAATAACTGGTTCAAACGAAAAAAATTTTTTTCTGATTTCAGATCTTTCTTTTTTGGCGAAACTTACAAATAATTTTCTTTGCAAAATATACCTTAGGACATAAATAACTTTTTTTTTTGTCAATTATTCCTCTATTTATTAACATTAATGAACGATCCTTACAGCTTCGTATTGTCAACGCATTATAGTTTCATGCAAAAATACTAGAAAGTAAACAACTTAATGAAACAAATGTAAGAGAATCTGAAAATGAAATTTGTGGCTCAGCCGGGATACGAACCCGGATCTCCCAATATCGAATACAGGTGTAAGGGCAATTGTCTAGTGGCAGAAGTATGGGAATTGAAGATATTGGGAGATCCGGGTTCGTCTCACGGCTGAGCCACAAATTTCATTTTCAGATTCTCTTACATTTGTTTCATATACACCATCGCTTGAATAAATTTCGAGAACATATTCCATCTAAACAACTTAATGATTACCGCAATGTTACTAAAATAAAGGTAGGTGCTCGAAAAGTGAATTGACGTCATTCTAGCAGCGGAATCGTCATTATGTTTGCTTCTAATTTGCCTTATTGTCTTTGTTTGTAATTAGTGGTAGCGTGTCAAGACATTTACTAGAGATAAGTTAGAATTGCAGCACGGCCATTCCTTCACCCTCTATTGAACAACCTTAGTGTAGGCATCCTATAGAAATAAATGGCTGTTTTGTAAAACTGCAACTTAAGAGGGCTCACGTCCCAGTCGCAAACGTCTTTGCACGTAATTTCTTTAAAAATTGACTAATTTTGATACGGTTTTCACTGAACTACTAGAAAAATTGTTCTCTTTGGGGTTAACTAAAAATTTAATTTTTGGTCAAGAGTAAACTGTAGTTATCGTAACAGTTTGTACAATAAAATGCAATTATTTACGCACATTAATCATGCACTTAAATATGCGATTGTTTGTTATAAAAATGCGTTAATAAGCATGAAAAGTGAAAAATAGAAAATGCATTTTTTTCATCCGCGAAGAGTCGCCCTCACGCGGCTCAATTCCTAAACGTCACCTCTGCATTCAAACGGAACGTCGAAGTCGAAAAAAGTCGAAAAAGTGTAGAGAACGACGTGCTATTAATTTCACTAGCCCGCTCCGCTTGTCTGTCGTGAGCCCCCTTAAGAGGATGCTATAAGCCCACTGGGTAGTCTAACCTATAGAAATGCTATAAGCCTAAAAGTAATACCTAGCTCACACGGCATTGTTCATTTATTTTAGGGTTGAAGTGCTAAAAAATTGTTAATTGCCTATAGCTCACAGGCCTAGCCTAGGTTAAGAAGGTCGTGTATCAAAGTTGTAGCTATTTTTAATAAGTACAGAATGCGCCATATGATGTAAAAATTGATCAATTATTTAATAAGAGATCAGTAAAATAAGTAAAAAAGATTGTTTTCTTTAATGCTTAATAATTACTCCAAAACGAGTTATACGGCTTAAAAAAGTCGTGAAAACTGATTATTTGTTCCCCTTAATATGCGTGAAAGATTGTAATTGTTTATCCCGGAGGGCATTATTTTAACGTCAAATTCTTGGGCATTGAGCCAGATTACAGAGATCTGAAGGTCATTTTTGGATTCTTTGAGGCATCGTTCAAACATTTATGTTTGAAAGAAAAGTACCTATACTTTACGATTAAATTGTAGAAAAATGGCGCTAAACTGGGTACATTATTTTCGTCTTAAAAAAATAGTCCTACAAAAGAAAATTGATCTTATTTCTGATTTCAGATTCAGATATCATATATCTTTAGTAAAATGTACAAATTTCATGTATAATAAATATAAATTCCTAACTATACTTTCTTCTATTAATGAATTTAGTTATTTATTTTTTAATACTTTTTAATTATTGATTTATTTAACAAACCAGTGTATTGAAATTATGAATAATTGATGATAATCATGAATAATAAATGACTATGTTGATTTTTTGATATTTGTGGCATCAATCCGGCATTAAAAAAATGATGAATCATCGTATCGCTTCGCAATGCACATCACTGTAACTGGTTTCTTTATTTTTTTTGACAACTTTCTTGCCAAACAACTTTCAAAACTCCGGAAATACCACAAAATCAAAATAAACAAAGTTACTTTTTATTGGGATGCAAAAGAAAGAAAATTAAACAACCTTTCTGGGCTCGTTCGATGGGTTTTGGGGGCACATTATCAAGAAAGACCCGACTAAATTACCATTATTCATTAAAACATGGATGAATTTTCTAAAAGTCGAGAAATATCGAAGAAGAAAAAATTTACCTGGGTTTCCAATATTCAAGAAAAATAGAAATGAGGCCCGAGACCCAGGATACCATAGCTATGGGTTTTCTCTTTCACGTGAATTTTGAATCATCAAAAAATATCCATATTTACTCGAGTTATAGGACAATTTGTCCGCCCGCTTATGTCTTCATTTCTCGAATTTGCTATCCTAGATTCAGAGGTAAAGGGCTCGTTTCGGGGCCGTTATCTTGAAAACTGTCGAGTTTTCGGAAAAAGTCATACGGATTTTTTTAACTTGAGGGCCATTTTCCACCTTGTCGCGATACTCGGAGAAATCGGCAACTTTCTGTATTTCGAAAGACCCAGTTGAGACTTACAATTGCCCCCGGCTTCATCCTTTTGCAGAATTTAACCCAGATTTGGGAGTTTATCGGTCTTCATTTACTGGACTATTAACACGTTTTCAACTGTAGTTAACACACACTATAAAGTGATATTATAAACTAAATCAACTGTTGGATAAATGTGACCAATCCTATGGAGATAAGGCAACACTGTTCCATGTTACCAATATAAAATATTTAATTTTTAATTTTAATTTTAATTTCATTCTTCAAATAACAATCGTATACCAAGCACCTGCTCAGTTGGAGTATATATGAAATCACTTGGTCACATAGGTACATCGAAAGTTATTCTTGGGATAAAGGGCGAGCTGTGGTAAATTAAACACTATTTGGATTGATAAAAAAACTCTAATGATCAAGGCTGTGCTCTGACGTTACACAGTGAATTGTTCATAATAGTGTAACACGAAATGTAAACAGCACCGCGAAATGTGTTTACTCTTATCGGACGGCGGCTTACCTCAAAGGAACGCCGCTACCCTTAATTTTGAGCAATAAAAAAACGTCCCCAACGTCCCGGCAACATCTTATTAAGAAAGAATGATTTATTACCTTCTGGACGTTTCTATATAAACATTATTAAGGAAAAGAAGGATCGAGTTCTTTCAGGAACCATCGCGAATACAATTGAGATATGTATATAAGCGGGCTTGCGGTCGGAGAGATTAGATTAGACGTGAAGCCGCGACAGAGTAAACAGTGCGAAAAACGGACAAGCGAACGGTGCAAATAAATTAAAAAGTTAAGTGTGTTATATAAATTAATTAGTTTAGTAATAGTGTAAATAAATTAAGTAGTGCGTAGTGTATAATTAGGGTAGTGTAAATAAATTAGAAATAAACGTTACCGTACCGGCGGTACGCGCGACGGTTCGTATCCCCACTTGTGGATGTTTTTTTATGTAGTGTTGGGTGTCTACTTCCAACAGTTATTTTACTAGTCCTATACTAAAGTCAATGGGCAATATCTCGAAAACATAGTCGCACGAATAATGTATATAAAGTTGGCGGACCACCCTCACAGGCCGGCAAAATAAAATAGTGGAGATTTTGTGTTTTTTTTGTAGCGAGAAAACGAATTTTGTAGCTTTTGAATAGCCGGAGCTACAAAAGGTGGGCTAACTTAATATTAAGTTAGCGGCCACCGCTATAACTCATACACGGAATGTAATAGGATGCTCTGGTTTGCGCAGGAATTTGTGTCTTTAGAAGTACTTGAAAGTCACTGGGCCAAAAAAAGTTTTTGGCCACATTTGGCCAATTTTGGCCAAAAATGACAAGATGTTCAATCATCACTCGCGGTTCAATTTCATGATATAGTAGCGATCTTAAAAATCATTTGGCATGGAAAACCTTCTGTTAATTTGCCGAAAAAGTGGCCAAAATTGCCAGAAATCGCCAAAAATTCGAAAATTATTTATTTCTGCCAAAACATGGGAAATCCTGTATACACGTCGACAGGTCGAACATGTGGTACACAGAGAGCTCAGAAAAACTAGCAGGGGGTCAATAAAAAATACCCAGAAATGGCCAAAAATTCTAAAATGACTTATTTCTGGCAAAACGTGCTAAATCCTGTATATACCTGAATTGTTCGAAAATGCAGGCCATGGAAATTTAAGCAACAATGTGGAGGATTTAGGAGACTCTGTTAGACACTAAAAGTCACTTTGCACAGCGGGCCTGTGGAGCTACAAATTCTAAAAGGACTTATTTCGGCCAAAACGTGATAAATCCTGTATATACTTCAACAGTTCGAAAATGTGGTCCCCGGAATTTTCAGACACACTGTCTAAGGATCCAATAGATCCATCTAGCCACCGGAATTCACCTAAACCTGCGGGCCTGTGGAGCTACAAATTCTAATATTAGTAATTTCGGCCAAAACGTGATAAATCCTGTATATACTTCAACAGTTCGAAAATGTGGTCCCCGGAATTTTCAGACACCCTGTCTAAGGATCCAATAGATCCTTCTAGCGACCGGAATTTTCCTGAAACTGCGGGCCTGTGGAGCTACAAATTCTAAGTTATCACGTTTTGGCCGAAATAAGTTTTTTAGAATTTGTAGCTCCACAGGCCCGCAGTTTCAGTTGAATTCCAGTGTCTAGAAAGATCCATTGGATCCTTAGACAGTGTGTCTGAAAATTCCTGGGCCCACATTTTCGAACTGTCGAAGTATATACAGGATTTATCACGTTTTGGCCGAAATTACTAATATTAGAATTTGTAGCTCCACAGGCCCGCAGTTTCAGGTGAATTCCGGTGGCCAGAAGGATCTATTGGATACTTAGACAGTGTGTCTAAAAATTCCTGGGCCCACATTTTCGGACTGTCGAAGTATATACAAGATTTATCACGTTTTGGCCGAAATTACTAATATTAGAATTTGTAGCTCCACAGGCCCGCAGTTTCAGGTGAATTCCGGTGGCCAGAAGGATCTATTGGACCCTTAGACAGTGTGTCTGAAAATTCCTGGGCCCACATTTTAGAACTGTCGAAGTATATACAGGAGTTATCACGTTTTCGCCGAAATAAATCCTTTTTGAATTTGTAGCTCCACAGGCCCGCAGTTTCAGGTGAATTCCAGTTGCTAGAAGGATCCGTTAGATCCATAGACAGTGTGTGAAAATTCCGGGGCTCACGTTTTCGAACTGTCGAAGTATATACAGGAGTTATCACATTTTGGCCGAAATTACTAATATTAGAATTTGTAGCTCCATAGGCCCGCAGTTTCAGGTGAATTGCGGTGGCTAGAAGGATCTATTGGATCCTTAGACAGTGTGTCTGAAAATTCCGGGAACCACATTTTCGAACTGTTGAAGTATATACAGGATTTATCACGTTTTGGCCGAAATTACTAATATTAGAATTTGTAGCTCCACAGGCCTGCAGGTTTAGGTGAATTCCGGTTGCTAGATGGATCTATTGGATCCTTAGACAGTGTGTCTGAAAATTCCGGGGACCACATTTTCGAACTGTTGAAGTATATACAGGATTTATCACGTTTTGGCCGAAATAAGTCCTTTTAGAATTTGTAGCTCCACAGGCCCGCTGTGCAAAGTGACTTTTAGTGTCTAACAGAGTCTCCTAAATCCTCCACATTGTTGCTTAAATTTCCATGGCCTGCATTTTCGAACAATTCAGGTATATACAGGATTTATCACGTTTTGGCAGAAATAAGTCATTTTAGAATTTTTGGCCATTTCTGGGTATTTTTTATTGACCCCCTGCTAGTTTTTCTGAGCTCTCTGTGTACCACATGTTCGACCTGTCGACGTGTATACAGGATTTCCCATGTTTTGGCAGAAATAAATAATTTTCGAATTTTTGGCGATTTCTGGCAATTTTGGCCGCTTTTTCGGCGAATTAACAGAAGGTTTTCCATGCCAAATGATTTTTAAGATCGCTACTATATCATGAAATTGAACCGCGAGTGATGATTGAACATCTTGTCATTTTTGGCCAAAATTGGCCAAATGTGGCCAAACCTTTTTTTGGCCCAGTGACTTTCAAGTACTTCTAAAGACACAAATTCCTGCGCAAACCAGAGCATCCTATTACATTCCGTGTATGAGTTATAGCGATGGCCGCTAACTTAATATTAAGTTAGCCCATCTTTTGTAGCTCCGGCTATTCAAAAGCTACAAAATTCGTTTTCTCGCTACAAAAAAGCTACAAAAAAGACACAAAATCTCCACTATTTTGTTTTGCCGGCCTGTGAGGGTGGTCCGCCAACTTTATATACATTTTATAAACAGTGCATAGTTATTTTGAGTCAATAAAAACGTTACATTATTAACACTTTATGTTTAACTTCACAGAGCATTCGTGGTAGAAAATGATTGGTACACAGTATACTAAAATTTCAGTGCTAAGAGCCGATACACATAACCCGTATGTATTCATAATAGATTATTATGATGGCAGAACCGTCAAGTAAACCTAAAAATTTCTGTTATACCAATGCATTCACAACTTAATTTACTTTGTCTTAAATTTTTTGAAGACGAAAACGTCATTGTATTATATAGGAAAGTGTGGGGGAGAAAAGCAGGAAGAGTAAATTGTATAGCAGTCCAATATCAAGTTCGTGTTTATTATATTCTGCTCCTGCTTCCTTGTTTTTAATTACGTAAGACGTTTCTGTGTCAGGAATTTCTCATATTGTTTTACCAACTTTATATACATACAACTCCTGTGCCCGTTGTGTATCTTGTAAGAAGGGTGAGCATGACGTCGCGAGAAAACAAAATGAATTCCCAAAATGACAAATGTCTTTTTATTAAATAGGTATGAGGAATTTCTCGTGGTTATACGGGGACCCGTTATACTCTTTTTATTATGAAACTCTAAGCTCGTGTCCCATCCAGTCCTCTAAAACTTGAAAACTTCTAAAATTTATGAAGTTTATATTTCGACTTTCATTATAAATAACTCCACAAAAATGATACATATTCTTTGGTAATTAAACGCTAGTTTAATTACGCATATACGCAGATACGCAGAAATTATAATTTTTGTTTCTGACTATTTCTTCCCTTCTTTATACAGTATCTGTAATTGCAGTTCCATAACATCTTCATCGATGGAAGTATAAAACTCAAGAACACCTGAATATTGAACGTATAAAAACTAAGAAATAATTGGGTATAAAAACAAACCTAAATGAATCTAATGATCATTACATCTGCAAGAAAAAGGAGAAAAGTTGTTTGTTAACAACATACCCAGCGAACTAAATAATAAAACAAAAATTGGTTCAAATATAAATTACATCTACTTTCTACGTTCAACGTTAACGAGCGTCATAGTAATTACATACATACAAAAAGTAACGAACAGGCATGAAATGAAATTTCTAGGGAATTGCGTACCAAAATAAATCTGCTTCAACAAAACTTCGTCGTTAAAAATAGAAACATGAGGCAAAAGATAATTTTATTATGACTTAAATTTTCTTATTTCTACCCCCCCTTTTCTCTTCGAGATAAATTCTACACAATTCTTTGAATACAGTTCATACAAAACAATTCTTCAAAATATCATAACAAAAAGACAAAATGTGAAATTTAATTAAGATGTATGTAACTTTATTGACTAACCAAATTAATATAAACGAAATTAATTTGTGTTGTGAGTTAGTCCTATTATACATGCTATGTACCCATTCTAAACAATTTTCGGGGCAAAATGAGGAATCGTTGTAATGTTTCAGCGCTGACTTTGTATTTTTTTTTCTGGATTGTGACGCCGTCTATTACGAAATTATTTAGAGATTGTTTTCTTTGAATACCATTCAAAAATTCCCTATTTCTGAGATGCTGGCAAAAAGCTGACTCTCAAATCATCTATTCCAACCTTCCATAGCATTGTTTATTTTTGGTATGGCCGTTATTGCTAAATCGTAAACATTCCACGGGGCATGTGGCAACATGGACGTTGGTCTAGTCAGGAACGTTCTTGATAATCCCCAAACATAAAAGCAACTAATTCTTGAGATATATCAAACTGCCGACGTTTCGTTCATCATTATAAACATAATCATGGCTATGACATGCTATCAGGACATAAATATGACATGTTTTTATATCTTGATAACATGTCATAGCCATGATTATATTCATAACGATGAACGAAACGTCGGCAGTTTGATATATCTCAAGAATTAGTTGCTTTTATATTTGGGGATTGTCAAGAACGTTCCCGACTATTCATTTCAGCTCCCCGAAAACATTCTCCCATTCTGGACGTTGGTCTCTTTCGCATTCGTTCTAGACACGCTATCCATGTATCTTCAAAGTAGGTATTTACAGATTACGCCTCTTCTGAAAATGCTTGTCCATCGCACAGTTCCTGGGAAATATCCATAACGTGCTCGGGAGGAAACCGTCAATGCATTCAGTTGCCTCATCGTTCATCGTTCGTGCAAATTCTGTAGTATCCTTGTCATAGAGTTGCTTTGGCCCAGAATGTTTGATCTTTCGATTGACTTTGGCGAAAATGAAAAAGGATCCTCCGATGAATGAATGCTCGTAGAAACGTAGTGACAATCGCATGTATCACCGCCCTCTCGAAATCTAATATGATCGTGGACTGAGTAGCTGCTGGGCAAAAGGTCTTCATTTGTTGGAGCATGATAGCGTACATAACCTGTGGCCATGGGGTAGCAAGTCGTAGATAAACAGAATTGATGTGTAGTCATTTAATCCTTAGTCTAGAAGGGCTGCTCGAAGCGTTCACTAACTATTTTAAAAGTACCACCCATGTACTACTTGCTATGTATTCGAGAATACTGAAATAAAGTTGCGTTGCAACTATGAGAATTCTGAATTCCACATTTACTACGTCAAATTGTAGAAATTTGTTATATGTTTGTTTGTACCGGCATGGGATGATGAAATTCTGCCTGGTCCTGAATATGTCCGGCACAGCTTTATGGTTCGTCTGAATGTTCCTTATAGTTCAGTTAATGGTACAGGATGCATTACTGACCATGAAAGCCAAAGAAGCTGTAATATAGTGATGTATTTTTTTTTTCGCCATTTCACCCACCTGCTGTTAAAACTTGGACACTTCCAGATTTGCCGCATTTCGTCCATGTTTGGACTTCCCAGAACATATTTTTGTGAATATCGGCTTGGGCAATGGAATGAGTAAAATATTTTTAAAACACGTAGCAACACTATAATAATCATATTTTTCACAAATGTAATAAAATACTTATTAAGGAAGCTCTTTAATACATTAAAATAACGATATACTATACGTAGCTATATATTTTGTTAACCACTCACTTATCCATCCAAATCGTTTGATGCTCTTGTGATATTGCCTTTCTTTATAAACTAGATACCCATAGTGTCTAAAAACATTCTTAGCTTAATTTGCATCTGAACAAATTTTAATCCTCTGCTTAGCCGTTCCAAACTACTTAGCAAGAAGCCTACTTGATTGCTAAATAAGGACCATAATTATTATTATTAATACTTAGTCGTTCTAAACTATCCGCAAAGAAGATCACAAATCATTTGATCGCTAAATAGGGAGGAAAAACTAAAACCAAGGCCATGATTATTATTCTGAATTATCTTTAACTTTATGTTTTATTTTTGTTATGTTTTCGAAGAATTGAATGCCTTAATATAAGGGTCTAAGTGCCTATTTTATAGTTACTAGATAATAAGACATAAAATTAATTAATGGAAATATTTCTGCAAATATATTAAACTTCAGGTGAGTACGTAAACCTGCAATTAAATTTATATACATTTTTAATAAAATCACTTGATGTTAATGAACCACTTCCACTGCAGCCCTTTCAATTGTCCGTTTGAAGAATTGAACTATAAAAGAAATGTTTTCGCGCAATTAAACCGAAAAAGAAAAACCGTATTCGAACAATTGAGGAATACGAAATAAGAATCAAAATCAATGATCGTGCGACGATGCCATCTGTACCTTAAGAAATACAAAGAAATGGGACTCATGGATTAGCTTTGCACGATCAAGATTTAACGATCATCGTGATAGTGGCAACATAGGCCAACCAATAGATATGTTTCTACGCACTAAAATTTAACCAGTCACAACCTATACTATCGTGTAGACGTGTAGAGGATTGTTCATAGATGAAAACCCACCTTTTTGCCCCAGCGAAATCGGTGTTGGGATTTTTATAAACAAATTATAGTGCAAAAAATGCGTTTTTTAAGTTTTTTACGAATATTGCGAAAAGTAATGAAGGGCTCGTTATACGACCAATAGGACTTTTATAGGGAATCATGAAACTTAGAAAATGGTTTGTTGTACAACACGATCGGACTATTTTTCACTGAGAAATTCCGGAAAAACCCCAAAAATTTATCTTTTTTTGAAAAATTCGTAATTTCGACAAACTTTAAGGCTGGAAAAACTATCTTCGGGGTAGTGATAGGTGATAATGTGTAATTTATGTGTGCGAAAGATGGTTTCTGATCGATGCGCAGCTTTTGCACAATCGCGTTATAATCAATTTTCGCACATTTTCTTGCAAAATGTGCAATTTTATGGGAAATTAATTTTTCTTAATTCTGCAAGCGGCATTTTAAATCAGAAACCTGTATCTTTAAAACGTATATCTTGGATTTTTACATAAGAAATGGGAAATGTATGAAAAAAGGTCCTAAATGTTGCACCGAACGCTCGAGATCGCATAAAAGGCTGGCTTTTTCCCCCACCACAGCTGCCTGTGACTGTCTAGAAGCGATTTCGGGCGTTCGGAGCAACATTTAGGGCTTTTTTTCATACATTTCACACTTCTTACGTGAAAATCCAAGATATACGTTTTAAAGATACTGGTTTCTAATTTAAAATGCCTCTTGCAGATTGAAGAAAAATTAATTTCCCATAAAATCGCACATTTTGCAAGCAAAGGTGCGAAAATTGTTTATAACGCGATTGTGCAAAAACTGCGCATCGGTCGGAAACCATCTTCCGCGCACAGAAATAACACATTATTACTTATCACTACCCAGAAGATAGTTTTTCCAGCCTCAAATTTGTCGAAATTACGAATGTTTCAAAAAAGATAAATTTTGAGGGGTTTTTCCGTAATTTCTTAGTGAAAAATGGTCCGATTGTGTTGTACGGCAAACCATTTTCTAGGCTTTATAATTCCCTACAAAAGTCCTATTGGTCGTATAACGATCCCTTCATTTCTTTTCGCAATATTCGTAAAAAAACTAAAAAAAAATGCATCTTTGTGCACTATAATTTGTTTATAAAAATCCCAACACCGATTTCGCTGGGGCAAAGAGGTGGGTTTCATCTATAAACTATCCTCTACACGATAGTATAGGTTGTGACCGGTTAAATTTTAGTGCGAAAATGTATTCTTTTATAGCTCTATTGGTTGGCCTACCAAGTAAAATATACAATGTGTTTCAAAATGATTGTCATCTAGTTGGCGTTGGAATTTCTGTGCATGTAATTTTTGATGTGCTGCCCTCTATTGATTTATACCTATCTAATTCTGACAACAAGTGACACTTCGAATATTTATTGTGAAACTGACAATCAGTACTGCTGGTAATTAACGGCAGTTTTCAGGGCCAAAACAAATGCTACAAATAGGCAAATACTCAGAATTCGTTTTCTTTTGATAGAGAAAAACCATAAGTTAAAACAGATGAGGTTTGTTCCAACAAGTACCGGAATTAGTTCTGAATCAGGCGGAGCGTGCGCAGAAGCGTTTTGGTGTTCCAACAAACGTTGAACTGATCCCAGGACTGGTTTTACATGTGTTCCAACACGCGACGAACGAATTCGGAATCGGTTCAGGGACGGTGAAATCAGTTCTCGGTTCTGACCAAGAACGAGAATAGGGACTCTCCACCTTATGTGAGGTTTGAGGTTATGTATTTTAAAAAGCGTAAAAACTAACTAACTAAACGCGATTTGGGCGAAATAGGCGATAGTGATTTCGATGAAAACGACTATTTGGCCTCAGAATCAAGTGAGGAAGAGAAATTGTTCTTCTTCTTTAATAATAGAAAGCGTTCTATGTTCCAACAGAACTTCAGAACTGATTCTGGAACTAATACAACGTGATCAAGAATGACTGTTTGAGTTGGCAATGCTGAATTTCATTTTTAAATGGTACAACTGGTAATTTGAATTTGCTATTTAAAATTCAAATTTCTGATATTCTTTTGAAATTTATTTATTTAAAATGGTTTTCACGTTACAACACGAAATTTTCATTGGAATTGTGTACTTTCGAAGCGGGATTTATAACCCAATTACTGGTTAGCAGTACTCTCTCGAAGCGACATACCAGCAATTTCAGAAGTTGTTTCCGGAGACTTTGGTCACTTTAACTGTCTTTCTGCAACATTGCATGCGAGTAGTTGAACGTTATTTAAACACAGGGAGCGTAAGCAAACAAAAATCAACGGGTAGACCTTCTACTCTAAACGAGGAAGTTGTAGAGGATATCAGAACTCGAACGCAAAGAAGTCCTCCCAAATCCTTAAGAAAGCTCTCCCTTCAAACAGGTTTGGTCATTATGCCTCCTATTCAACCAATTTTCATTCTTACCCAGAAGACTTCCACTTTTCCATGTTGTTCTAATTCACGGTTTTACAGGTTTATCGTATGCAGGGACGTAGCTATAGCTTTCACATGGGGGTGTCCAACAATGCACAAAGGTAAACTAGTTTTGCCCGTGGACCGTAATTTCAAGCTATAAAAAAGCATAGCTCTAAGTGCCAGTAAGAGCTTTTTTTCTGTAATTATGTATAATAAAAATATCATCTATGTTCATCAACTTTAATCTACAGTATTAAATTTAGTCTTTTACGTCTTATTGCTAATTTATTTATAATTTCTTCGGAATCGCGTTGCACCGCCAGGTCACGATGAACACTCATTAAAGCAAGACCAGTAAGTCTTTCATCGCCAATTTTGTTTCTGATGTAAGTTTTCAACCTCTTTAAAGTAGAAAAACATCTTTCAGGAGTCGCAGTGGACACTGGAAGTGTGGCTAAAATGATAAGAAGCGTTTTTGTCAAAGGGAAGAACTGATCATCGCACTGATCAATAGCTTTTATTGCAGTGGTAGGTTTTTGCGTTACAGTTTTCCAGTGATTGTGCCATACCAAATATTCACTCAGAAAAGTTGCGCTTTCATTTTGACCCAAAAATGTTGCAGCTATAGTTTTAAGGTTTTCTTTTATTTTGGAGTCATTACTCGTATTTTCGGGAAGAACCATTCAATCCCTTCGATTGTTTCTTCATGTGGTTTAAAGCGGGCATCGAGTTCTGCAATCACATGTTCAATGAAAGGGTAATATACATTTCGACGATAATATATTTCGGCAGTTTCTTCTGGAACGTTGCTGCGCTGGGTCTGCCTTCCAGTCGTTCGTGGAACAACTATGTCGCTTAAACTCATCTGTTTTGCTTGTTCGAAAAGGATGGTAAATTGACTTTCGTTCCAAATATTTTGTAAAGTTGTTTTTATCGTTTTTATGTAACTGCACATCTTGGACAAATGGAGATTAACCTTCTGCATACCTTTGTTTAGGTTTGCTGTATATGAAAAAACTTTTTTTAGTATAACTAACGACACGATAAACTGTCTATTTTCCATTGCGTTCTGCAACTGGTACGCTTGACTGGCGACATCCCTACTAGCAGAGTCTTGAAGTACCTCAAATGTTGCGCGCACTAGGGGAACCATTTCTGCAAATCTTTCGACAGCTACATGTTTTTCGGTCCATTGCGTCTCACAAAGAGAGATGAGCGTTGAATGAGTATGAGATTCAGATGACTCCATGTGATCCGCAATTTTCTTCAAAAGGTTGTCCCGAAATGGAGATTGTCGAAAAGAATTCACTATGTTTTTGATGATACCGATACAATTCCGTATCATAGGTATTTCACATGAAAAGATAGAAATAGATAGCGCAGATCACACAGATCTGCACGTGCACCTACTGACCTAACTACTACTAATAAATATTTAGTATTTTTTGTGGCGGATACAAGATACAAACGGTAGATATTGATATTGGGCGAGTATTAGCATTTTTGTGTAGGCTAAGGGGGGGTCCAAACCCCCTAAACCCCCCCTTATATACTTCCCTGATCGTATGGAAGTTGCTCCACTGTGCTTAAAAAGAAATTAAAGTACCACCCTTACAAAATTTCAATCGTCCAGTCATTAACCCCTCCTGATCTCCCGCAGAGAGTTTTATTTTGCAATTGGTTCAATGACAATGACATATGAAATAATAATGATATCCTTGACAATACGTTCTTTTCCGACGAAGCCTGGTTTCATCTCAACGGCTATGTGAATAAACAAAATTACAGAATGTGGTCAGGTGAAAATCCTTTCGCTATCAGAGAGACATATTTGCACCTGGTTAAAGTTGGTGTTTGGTTGGCAGTCTCAAGGACGCAAGTGTATCGGCTGATATTTTTTAATTTTACGGTCAATTCGGAGAGATATATCCAACACTTTTGAGGCCTTTTATAAACCAACTAACAGACGAAGAGCGTCAAATTGGATATTTCCAACAAGACTCTGTAAGGGCACATACGGCTCGTGCTACTATGGAATATTTAAGAGAGAATTTTGGCGACAGAGTAATTAGTCAAGGCATTTGGCCAAGCAGGTCAAGATCTCACTCCATTAGATTTTTCCTTATTTGGGCTCTTGAAGGACAATGTCTTTAGGAACATATTGCATACTGAAGAAGAGCTGCGAGAGGCAATAGTTCAAGAAGTGGCAAACATTACCCCCAATATGCTGGTGAATATCTTTGAGAGCCTAAAAAGAAGAGTTAATTTATGTCTGGACCAAAATGGGGGGCATTTTGAGCATTAACTTTAGCTGTTTAATTAAACAATTGTTCTGTATTTCGAGTTTCATTTTTTAAGCGTTAATTTTTATTCACATACCTACAATCTTATCGCTGATTGTTATGTCAAATTTTTGTAAAATAAACATATCTGGTTGTAGCGTTGCAAAAAAAAAGGCAAAAAAATCCTCCAGGTAGGATTGCCAACTCAAACAGTCATTCTTGATCACCCAGTACTTTGTTGGCACATGCGCATTAAAAAATTCATTACTAGAATCGGACCGGTTCGCAAAGTGCTTGTTGGAACAAACCTATTAAGTAGGTTATATTGAGGTTATGTATAGCTAGTAGAAACCCCTATTTTCACAAGGCGGTTTTTTTTATTTTACATGGGAATTCCACAGCCGACTAGATGACAATCATTTTGAAACACATTGTACCTTAAAATACCACAAAACTGGTAAAATTTTCCGAAAGTAATTATTATTATTCATATCGTCACAACTTTCGTTTTACACTTGGCAACACTTTCGATATCGCAAAAGTTTTTAACTTAGGAGTATTTTAAACTTCGGCCATTTCAGCTGGGCCAGCAATTATGATTTTAACGGTTTAACGGCCTCTTGCAAAATATTTCCAGTTTCCCTCGATTCGGTGAATTCGTTCTCTGTTTATAAATGCTGCTGAAAGTATGTGGGCGTAGATTGAGCCTGATCTCATTAGATGAAAATTAACTTATTAAATAGTAAATAAGGGCAGGAAAACCGCAGGAGGTTCGGATTATTGTCGACGAGATTCGTTTTGATACGGCAAGATGGGGAAATCGGCAGGCTTAAGTGTCACGACGACACTTTTATTAACACATAAAAATCTTTATTGGGCCATGTTGTAATAATGTTCGCGTAGATGTTGTAGAAAAGAGGGGTTTTGCGGAAATTACCTCATAACAATAACTATGAATATTCCGTGAATACGACAATAAACGAACTAATAGATACCTGTTGCTGGTTACATATTACATACTATGTAGGCAAGGAGTTTTATCTCAAGCTCGAAGGGATATAAAACAGATACACTACTACAAAGTAGCAAAACAGTTAAACAGCATTAAGTTCCACAATAGGTGGAGCTACGCTAACGTTTCTTTAACGTGTTTAGTTTCCAAGAGGAATGCCTGAATTGTAAAGAAAATTTTACGTACGTCCCGACAGGATCATCTAAAATCCAGGATATACATATTTAAATTGACACGCCACGAAAGTCATTTCCTTTCCTTTGAGTACAACTCCCAATTATTTTTCATCCGATGATCCTACTTGTTTCATTAGAAATTTTCCTGAAGACGAATATTTTTTCATGCAAATTGCCACGGGAGAGATTTGCCTTGCTCGCTTAAATGATTGAGAGATTTTCAATTACTTTACCCGAATATCCGGAGCATTTTAAAGTTGATTTAATATTTTCGTTAATACTTTAATACCCTTTTTCATGTAAATGTAATCAGGCAATGAGCCATTCTAACAATGCGAAAGTAATTATTGGGCTAATAAGTTAAAAATATTAATAAGGTAAATCGTTTTCCGTGAGAGCCATTTCCTTTTTGAAGTTAATTCTCCACGTCTTCAGAAAGACTGTTATGAAAATTTAACCAGATAATATCAATATCAAAGTATAAAAGGGCGACCGCCCTTAGACACAATCAAAAAGTACTTAATAAAATAATCCTTGTCAGCAATGGAGAATCATTGTTATAATGATTTTTAGTGAAGCTTATGAAAATAATTTAATTTCCTAGTCAAAGTGCCTCAAGGTAGGTATATTAAATTTTCAAACAGAAAATAATTAGAAATCCTAATATTCTAAACTGGGAATAAAATACAAATATTTTGTCCAAATACAACGTCGACGTTGCGTTACCGCACGGTAAAAGTACGTCCGTGTGCACTCGGAGTGCACTCGGGAGTAAGTACTCGTTCGAAACATAACAGATTATGTAGAAATGAATATATTTGCGTATTTGCGTATTTGCATAGTCGGAGAGCTAGCTACATAAAACAGTATCGATAAGGTACACGACATTTGAGTTCATAACTAATTGTAAAAACATTAACCCAACACCAAATGGTTATTCTGCCGGTTCGCATAGGCCGGATATGTAAATGGCGGCCAGTTTTCCACGTCGGAAAAACATGCCTGAAAAACCGATAAGGTACACGCGTGAATTTTTTTTTGAGGCATTGTTTAGACCTTGACTAAGAGCGTTGTAACAGTGGCAGAACGTTAGCAGGTCGGAAAACCCTCGGCAGAAATGATTCAAAGTCGCGGAAAATTGCCATGAAAAAGCCGATGAGGTACACGTGAAAAACTTTTTTCCGTACATCCTTTGGGCCCCAAGGAAGAGCGGTGCGATAGTGGCAGAGCGTTAGCAGGTAACTGAAAGTCATTAAAAACGCCTTGTAGGAACTACAGGGCGTTTTTCATGACCTTCTGCCAAGAGTTTTCCGACCTGTTAATGTTCTGCCACTATCGCACTGCTCTTCCTTGGGGCCCAAACGATGTACGGAAAAAAGTTTTTCACGTGTACCTTATCGTTTTTTTCATGACAATTTTCCGCGACTTTGAATCATTTCTGCCGATGGTTTTCCGACCTGCTACCGTTCTGCCACTGTTACACCGCTCTTAGTCAAGGTGTAAACAATGCCTCAAAAAAAATTTCACGCGTGTAATACCTTATCGGTTTTTTAGGCATGTTTTTCCGACTTGGAAAACTGGCCGCCAGTTACATATCCGGCCTATGCGAACCGGCAGAATAGCCATTTGGTGTTGGGTTAATGTTTTTACAATCAGTTATGAATTCAAATGTCGTGTACCTTATCGATACTGTTTTATGTAGCTAGCTCTTGGACCATATATGAAGTTTTTTTTTCAAAAAAGAAATCCCAAACTTTAAGGGGAGACGATATGGTCCGAAATAGGGAGAAAAGGGCTAACGAATGTATGTTGGCAAGTTCGCAAATGGACGGCTTTGGAAATGAGGAATATTTTGCATTTTTAAAATCGTAAATAATATGTTCAACAATGCATTAAAATTTTCAACATTATTTTTTCGGAAAACTACTGCTTTTGTCGAAATAGACAAGAGTAGAAGTTTTATGTCAAAAGCTTCATTTTACCATAATCCTTAGTTAAAATCTCTAAACCATTACGAACAAAAAAATAGGATATTTTTTAAACTCGACAACGCTTAAAAATCGCATTTGCCTTAAAACTGGTTCTTTTTTGATACCATAATTGTAATCATCCCACATCCCACCTAAGTTAGTGAATGACCTAAATTTTATCTGTCTTCTGAAGGTCCAAAAAGTGATTTAAAGAAGAAGCCCAGCCTTTTTAACATTTAAATTTCATTTAGGCGAAGCTTTGTTGCTTATAACATCGTTTTAACCAAGTTAAATGCTCCAAGTATTTTTTCAAAAAATAAAATGGTGTTTATTCAATAACTCGTCTATATTGTGGTTGATGAATATATTACTGGTTAGTTGCTCGTTTTGTCTGAAAACTGCCAAAGCCAAACATTATTTAATTAAGCCCTTAGAAAATGAAGAACAAGAAATGTGGCCATGAAGAAAGATTTGTTCAAGACAAGATATTTGACAAATATATTACACAATATTATAAAAAAATAATGATTTAATAATATATCATATTCATATGGTAAACTTATAGCGTACAGCCATATGATAAAAGCTGCATCATACTTCAGTATTTTATCAATGTTATTTCATCTCACACACTTCGCTCACGGGATAAATTAGTTGCAGTGCGGTACGAAATCAATTTCCATTAACAAAAAACGTGAAAAAGGTTTTCATAAAAGCTTCATTGAGAGTACAGGTGTATACTTTAACCAATAGCAATTGGAACACCCAATAAAATCTGAATTTACCGAGGACATTCAAAAAGAGCCCGTTGTCTCTATACAAAACCATGGGACTTATCTTTTTGCTTATTCAGAAACGCCCTGGTATTTTTAAAATGCAGGTGTTCAGTTGCCCAAGTGAAATCATATATGTGAATGTATGGATATGTACAGATAAAGAACTAGAGGGTCCATTGGACCGCAAAATTTTTTTTTACGACAGCGGCACTCCGTTTATATTTTCTTCTTCTTCTAAGGTGCAGGTGTACAGTCGATCAGTGAAATCGTGTACGAGGAAGTACGTGAGACTCTACGGATACTGGATGGTCCACTGGACCATAACACAGCGGCCACGTGTGCTTTCCTTGTGATGTCTTCTTCCGCACTTATACTCAAGAAAGCAGTGGTGTGTGAATGTGTGTGCCATTTGTTTGTGCGATTTGGAAGTGAATTCATTGTTAGAGTTATTATCCGTAATGATACGCCCATGGACGACCGGGCGGCATGGCTTTTCACCAGTTAAAAAGCCATTAAGTGTTTAATTTGCCGTTCCAACTCTGACTGGACAAAGTATACAGGGTAACACTGCTGAATATTCCACTTAATTCCAAACATGTAATCAATTACTCGATGGGGTACTTAGCACGAAGCAGCTATATTTTATTATAAACATTTTCCGGAAATTCAAAAAGTTAATCGTTAAATTTGGGTTTTCCACAGAAATTGAACAAGTAAAAATAATCATAAATGACCTCAAATTGTAGCAGAATTTAAGTTTCATTATCAAAAACTACAAATTAATTACCGACCGATATGGGTTTCACTAGGGGATAAAATGGGGGCAACAATTCTAAGCAATTTCAAATTACACGCTTTAATACATACAATAATGAAGTCGAAAATTTCTGGGTAGTTTGGTTCAAGGAGCGACCGTACATTGAATGATCGGAAAATTTTGAATGTTGATAAAATTTTAACGAGTTGATGGACTTGTATCATTTATTGCAGCCAAAGAACACGTGGTGTCTTCGTGACATTTTTGTATGGGATGTTCAAAGAACATCGCATAAGTTTGAGGCATAAATTCCAATTTTCTGCAAATGGGCGGGGTACCCGGCATGTCCAGGCCTTAAACAATTAATTGTAGCTATTACTACTGCGACAGTAATTTTAACGTTTGTGCTATTCATTGGGAATTTCAGGAAGATGGTGACAGTAACGGGTGGGTCTGTCGAATTGATGTTATTTCTATATATTTTGCCAGTTTTGTTTGAGCATTCTTCTGAGCATAAGAGTTGTGCATTCGTCTGTACATGTCTCATTAGGCAGTGTTTGTGCGTTATCGATACTTGGCGATTTTATCCACTTTCTCATTGTGTTTTAAAGCCATATGTCCCTTTGTTAAAAAAAATCTGATGTGATTTCTATTGATCAACTTGCTGAGCAGCAACTTCAATTTAATTATAATGGGGTTTTGGTATGGGGAACAGATATCCATTAAATGAGATATTGAGGAAACTCCTAAGAGAGAATTGGACATTATGACAGATTTTTTTATTGACTTTTGCTTCATATATTCGATAGCTCTCAAGATGGCAATTTCTTCTGGTGAAAAGATAGAAGTAATTTGATTCGAAATAAATAGGATTCTTACTAGAAATGAAGAGAGCACAGCCTACTCCATTTCCCTGTTTGAATGCAGCTGTATAAATTCGAATGCAATCAGGGAAGTGTGGAAGATAGGTGGTAGTTCAAAATATGGTTACTGATTGTAGAAAGATCGCTATATATCGGGGTTATAATTACTATTGGTTCAACTGCACTGAAAATTTCTGACAGTTGAAACAGTGGGACTGTGTAATATGTTCAGTATGTTATGATTGTTTCTGAATGAATTGCATATGACTAGGGAGAACTTCTTAAACCAATACTTGTTTTTATGGTCTATCGTGTTTAACTGGCATATTTTCGTGAAGTTGTTGAAGCTTTTGTATAAAGATTTAAGGAAGAACTTTCCAAATAGTACATTTCTACGGGGTTGTAAGGGCGGTTCTACGACTTCTACTCGTAATGTGTTAAGATAAAGATAAATACAATAAACTACTCAGATTATGCAGTACTTCTTGCAAGTAGTGGAGATGATCTTTATAAACCAACACATATATTCAACATAGTAGAAAAAATATAATGTGGAAATATGTGTTGAAAAACAATTTCAAGTTTATAAATATGATTTCAAAGTCAAAATTAGGGCATTATACTAATAACAAAAATTTGAAAAATCTAAATCCACATTATTTTTTCACTTTGTAACTCAATCCATTCGTATATCTATTGCACCTTTATATAACCCTAAGCACCTTGTTCCATAAAATTATATGTTTTAAGAAAAACGTATGGACCTTCTTGGAAAGACAGATTATTGGTAAAAACTTCTATGCAATTTCAAAATTACGGGAAGCGGGAGGATCACATCCCGCTCCTTATACGTCAGAGCTACACAGTGTCTCTTAAAATTTTAAGGCCATTAAACAGCCATCAGAGCCGGGTTTGGTTCTTCCATTATTCAAAGTGTACGAGACTACGCACAATTCCCCAGACTTCGTCTTCGTGGCGGTTGACAACGGACGCTGACTTGCATTTCTAACTTTATAGTCGCCTTTATGTCATCCACGTAAGCTTTCCACTCCTAAGGATAACAAAAGATTTCGGACTGGTACTTACTTTTATCTAAACATTCCGGATATTTCTGATTCTTTTATCGCCACAGGTGGCGCAGATTTTTATTTTGAATGGCTCGTCTCTCTCATATCTCACAGCGAATCTAGATAAAGTTTTATCGCGTCTCGCTTTCTTGACGGAGAAATAATTTAAATTTAAAAAGTAAAGAGCAAAATCCTTTCACCATTTTGCAGAAAATACCTCGAGTGTGACTTGATAAACAGAAATTATTTCGTTAAATGAAAGCAAGACATTCTTGTATTATACAATACTGGTAAATATGAATTAGAGTGCCGAAAAGGCCTTCAGATTCTGAACAAGATCAGAAATTTAAAAGTCGTTTTAGTGGCCTTATACAATTTTCTGATGTTTTGAAAATAATAAGTGTATTTAATTCTGTCGGTTACATAAATAGTATAATAACCTACTTTGGTTAGGCAATGATCCAATAACATTGTAAATTTTGATTCAATTTCCTAATGTTTCTCCAGTCATTTAACGGCCTCAGCATATAAATAAATAAATAAATAAATAAATAAATAAATAAATCAAAAGAGAAAATATTGCAATATCGCCTGTACTATTACTTTATTACTAAACAGCTTGTAAGAATTCTAACACTGGCAATTTATTTATTTCGACATAATTTCATGCCAATCGTACACGTAGCCACTTCCTTGGCTATTTTGACCTACCTTGATTAGGGAACACACTTATCTAGCGCGGTGAATGCGTAAGTCACAATTTTGCAGTTCGAGGCGAAGAATTCGGTTTTAAATACAACCAAAACTTCTAAGTTTATTTATCATTTATATAACGGGGGTGTCCGGTTTTTTGTGACCTATTGTTTTTTTCCCATAAATCGATAGAGGGGAACGTGGTGTATCCATCAAGACTATTTTGACACCATGAAATTGAAAGGGCGCTTCAAATTTCGAATTTGAAAACGTGATGACTCTCCCGGTAATTTTTTGAATATTTTCGTGTATCGGCAACAGTGCACACTGGGGTAATAAAAGTTTGTATCGACCCAGCGGACCCAGTTAGTCAAATTAAACTTGACAATTATCGTATGAACATAAAGACGATAGGAGAGAAGGCCGACTTGAAATACCTGTTGTCCTACGATCTCAAAGAAACCTAAACGACCGTTAGAATTCTGAAGTTTTATGTTTTAAGAACGTGCGAGAAGGTGATAGAAAGCATAACCTCATTGTTTTTTTTCGTCCGATGTGTGGTGTAGAGTGAATTTATGTGGATTAGCCACATAAAAGTCGTGGATTATTCCAAACTCCACCATAGGCAGCTTGCTAGAATCAGCCTTTACGTAGCTAACTTCCATGATCTACACAATATCAGAGGAGTAATCATTACTACAGATGTGATTTATTTTAAGTAACATAATTATTACCCTCTCGTTGAAAACCGAAGTAAATGTGCACCTATAAGTGCAGATATTACTGTCGCCAGGAAATATACCTTGAATCATATATGCCACGAATGCAAAAAAAGGGAAATTTCACCAAAACAAATAACAAAGTTAGGCTATGTTTGTGTTAACATTTTACCCATCTTGCAAGCGCTTTGATTGTTCCGTCATATTGTGCAGCATTGCCAGCTCATATATAAAAACAAATTGTCTAGGGAAATAACCGGATGAGTCATCACGTTTTCAAATTCAAAATTTGAAGCGCCCTTTCAATTTCATGCCGTCAAAATGGTCTCGTTGGATACACCACGTTCCCCTCTATTGATTCATGGGAAAAAACAGATAGGTCAGAAGAAACCGGACACGTCCATTGGTACACAAATACTGTGTTCGCAATATCGATACACGTATCGTATCGACTTAAAAGTAGAATCTTGTATGTTTCATCAAAAAGTTGTTACAATTTGAGCAGGTAATGCCTACGTGACTTGTTTTTGTAAGTATGGCGAAAAGCAAAAACATGTGCTTTAAATATTTATGCTCATCGCACTTATTTAAATAGGGGAATTTTCATGAAAATAATAGTAATAGTAATAATAGATGTGAGGCGAGATTAAATTATTTAACTCAGGAATGTAAAAGGGTTAATTATAAGAAAGCATATATTAATTGTAGAAATTAAATTAACAAGTTCTGTGTAAAAATTGTATTTCAGTAATTGCTCTTGTAACATCTAGTATAATTAAGTTCATTCTGTGTAGTGTAAAAATCCAGCCGTCAGTATAGTTGAAATATCGTAGAAATATAGAGTTATAGTGATTAATAGTTTTGTGATAAAACAGTTTTGAATGCTGCGAATATCTATCCGAAAAGTTGGAACATGTGTGAAATAAAGAGCCTGTATTTCTTTATTATAGTCTGTCAAAATAACTTGTGGAGTAATAAAACGATTATTTCGCCGGTAACCAGAGCCGTTCTTAAAGAAATGAACGGTAATTAATAAATGAGTTATAACCTACCAGCACGGTAGGTACGTTCGAAAATGCAAGATCACTTCTCGGACTTTCTACGAATCGGTAATTGGAACATATCCTCGTGATTCGACCATTGTCAAGTCAAACATTGCCAGCTAAAATGGGTAACAGTAAAGCATCTGTACACAGGATATTAAAAAAACAAGGATATCACCCCTTTAAAATGTATTTGATTCAAGCACCTCGACCGAATGATTTTGAAAGAAGAATGGATTGTATTGCTCACATGTTGATGGAAGGCAATTTGTCGAAGATAATTGAAGATAATATCAACTTCCTACAGGGAACAAGTATCGTGGGAAAGGAGCCGATTTTGATATTAGATCTTAAATCAGTATATAGATATTCAAATCCATATTAAAATAAAAAGTATTAAAAAATGTAGAAATTGTAGCATTTCACGCATTAATTTGACTTTGGATAACCAGTGGGAGAAATTGTTTGACTTATATTGGTATTTGGAAGGTTTGAATTTTGCACAATAACTTCAAAGGATAGAGCATATTAAAATTCAAAATAGACAGTTGCCAGTTGTAAAATTCTTGTTGCATAAAAATAACCTTATATTATTCATTAACGATTTTACGAGGTCAACCTGTGAATAATTTATTATCCTTGAATGTTAATGCGATAAGTTAATAATATTGGAATTGTGGAATGCGGGTTTAAGAGCACATATATATTTTTATTGGAACTTTAGTTCCTTTTGCCAGGGATTGGGGAGCGAGGGTGGTCGCGCCGCAAAAAATCTGACCGTTAAACGAAAACCGTTACCGGAAAGCGTTACCTCGGCAGCGTTCGTAGCGGCTCGGAGGCGTTCGTAGTGGCTCCGTGGTGGGGGAGAGAGGGAGAGTGGGAGAGAGTGGTGGGGTGTGGGAGAGAGTGGAGGGGTGAGGGAGAGAGTGAGAGAGAGAGAGAGAGAGAGAGTGTATGTGTGTGTGTGTGTGTGTGTGTGTGTGTGTGAGAGAGAGAGAGAGAGAGAGAGAGAGAGAGAGAGAGAGAGAGCGTGAGAGAGAGAGAGGGAGAGAGTTAAATGGAATGCGTTATCGAGCCGAGCCACTACGAACGCTGCCGAGCCGCTCGCTATATATATCTCTCTCTCTTTCTCTCTCTCGTTGAGTTGTTCGCTGTCTTTGTTTCAATGATCGAATGCACTGACTAGATCTGAATACTTAATATGTAGTTCGTACCAATCAACTTAATGATAAAATTTTTATAATTAATACTATTATATCGGGTGTTTTTTTTTTAATTTCACCTCATAGTAGGCTGTGGATAGTGTTTGTGAATTAGGCATTCCAACGACCTGTCAAAAGTAAATCCAATATGGCCGTTGGAGGCAAACAACTTGGTTATGTCATCTGTGACTATTGATCAAAAAGTGTTCCATTTTATGTTTTTGAGAGTGAGTTAAGTTGTTTTTATATTTTTAAAGTGTACAGTACTGTTTTATCGAGCAAAGATGCTTTACATGCATTGTATGCATTAAAGATGCATACAATGCTTTCATTTGTGCTTTGCTGTAGTAACTATGGGTTAAAACTAAATGTGAAACGATATCAATATTGGCATGCATGTTGGTGACAGGTGACAGGCGGAACTCCGTGAATAGAATAGTCCAAATCTTCAACTTTCAATGTAAATGGATCTACATTATTGTTTAACTTCAGCTTCTTTAGATAACTGCAAAAAAAAAAAATATATATATATATATATATATATATATATATATATATATATATATATATATATATATAGAAATGCAAACACAAAACTTTAGTAAGTATTTTCGAGCTTACCGTTCGCCAACATGGCGATTTTCCAACAATAATGTCTTTAAATATTCACTCTGCATCTTAAAAAGAATATAAGCACTAATAAAACCGATAAAATTTTCTAAAAATCACATTTTCACCAACAAACAACACAACCCTGAACACTCTCTTATGGCGCTGTCAAACTGTCAAACTTTGTTTGCCCCCAGCCGCCATATTGGACATCACGTGGTTTGGAATGCCTAATGCGCCTTACTGAAGAATGTCAGAATTGACATAGCCTCACTTTTTTAATAAAAATTGAAACTTCTCCAATCGGTTAATAGTGTCTTGAAAAAGACAGCTCACTCATCTACGCCTAATTAATAAAGCCACGCTGTCTTTTTCAAGACACTAGTAACCGATTCAAGCAGTTTAAATTTTAATTAAAAAAGTGAGGTTATGTCAATTTTTTGACATTTTTTAGTAAGGCGCATTCACAAACACTATCCACAGCCTACTATGAGGTGAAATTTAAAAAAAAAAACACCCGATATGTTTTTGTTAAATGAAGATTCATCCAGAGTAAAATAAATTTTTATATTTATATGTGTGTATATATTTATTGATTCAACACATTGGGAACGATATTCCATTGCCTTACTTATGCTGTGTATTATATGCCCGTCTTACTGTCGCTGTTTCACGTTAAACATTACAGTTTTATTAAGAAATAATTTAAAAAAATGGTTATTAATTAAAAGGAACTAAAGTTCCTAACTCGTGTCCCGCGACACGTTTCATGGTTTTTTTTATTACATATTATGACACCCCATATACTTTGTGGACTGAAGAAGGAATAAAAATTCTTTCTTCAAGAATGAAAACCTCTCGAAAGTAAAACGAAATGATCACTTAGCCAGAACCTAATATCAGAATATCTGCGTCCCTACGATACTTGTAACCTGTATATAGTCTGACTGATATAATGAATTACTTTTGAAGAGTTGAAACTGAACACTCTCCTGGGTATGCAGTAAAAATGGTCGTTAAGCGAAAGACAATAAAGAAGACGGTAAACGCCCCCGAAAGCTAGGCAGAAATTAGAAAATTGTTTCTCCTTTAACGACCATTTTGCCTACATCCCCGGGAGTGTCCAGTTTCACGTCTTCAAGAGTGATAAATATATCCCAGTTTAAATTAATAATTTGGTTAAGAACATATTAAACGTTAGGTATAAAAAATTATCATATTTCTATTTCACTTTTACCATTCAAATCAAATTATCTTTCCACTAAACTTCCTTCAAAATTTCCCAATGTTGTAATGCAAGGCATATATTTTACTGTAACAAAAGTTTTATTATGATGTAGCGACATGTGCCGCATTCATTACAATACCCCATTACTCTCATTCCCAAACCTGAAACCCTGATCCCCCCATTAAACGACCATAACTTAAGTCATTCTCCTTATCCCCGCGATGATATTCCTATTGCACCCATGCACCAATGCACCCTATGACGGGATCGACGAGTTAAAGACTTTGTTAGTATTACATTAACTTTGTTATGAATTAACTAATTTTCTGTTACCAAAATTTTTCCACAAAGCCAAGACAAAAACCAACTCCAAAATGGGGCTTGTGGAATGAAGAATTTTTTGTCGGAATTTTTGTTCATTCGAGATAATGCTTTTCGAAAAATTATTATTTATGTTCATTCGGATAAATATTTAGGCATTGCTATTTATAATGCTTGAGCTAAGACAGATACTTATTTGCTGTTAATAACAAGCAAGTAATTATGAATTTGTAATAACTCCTTATTAACGTCCGATTCCTAGTCCTCTCTCATAATACATTCATAAATCACGCCTTTGGCTTTATATAAAACTCAACCCTTTTGGCCAGTGTAATTGTCGATTTTTGCAATATTACTTCATTTCTTTTCAAAAAAAAATTCTTCCAAAAGAAAATTGAAGAAAGAAGGTTAATTTCGCTTTGAATGTTTAAATTTTGTTTTTTCTATATATAGGTACCTATTAGCGGTAAAATACTTCCCAAAATTTCTTCTTTGCATAAGAATATTTTTATTACGGTAGGGTATTATTAAACAAAATAATTGCTTATCTGTCTCTACTAAACATTAAATTGCTACAATTAAGTTCCAAAAGCTTCGATTAGTAAAATAGGGTACACGTGCAAGGACAAGAAAGCCTAACTCTATACGCTTTCGCCGCAAGATAATACGACCGGGGAAACCGTTAAAGCCTAAACACAAATCAGAGTCAAATTTACTTTGGCACATTAAACGAAAAAAATCAACATATATAGCTGATGCCTTAAACCTGAAAGGAAAAGCTTTTTTGGTCGAATGAAAAATTCATCTATGTTGAAGAGCTTTCTGTAATAATCTCTTTATAAAGCATTATTCGAATTTTCACAACATTACAAGTTTTCTGTTAAAAAGCAACAGTTAGCTGTGTGGCGGTGAGCATTTACGTTTCCGCGCCTCAGCCCTGAGCAGAGTTTTTCATTCGACGATCACGTTCTAAGTAGCAACGTGTGCAGCCGGCCAGTGGAGGTTCAAGAATGAACCCAAAAGGGCCGCAAGGAGGAACGATTTGTCCAAACGCACCTGTATATTGATTTACTGAACAGATACGCATCCAGAAACGTCTCGTTACGACGACCTTAGAAACGCCATACCTAATTCTAAATATTTAGGGAAAGATTTCGACCTAAATGAAATATTTTCCTCATTAACGTGTTTTGTCGTTAGTATTAAGGTTATTTGATTATATTTTAATCCGACGAAATAAAATGGTCGACGTCCGTGTTACATTTTTATTTAATTGGGAACTGGAATTATAAATATTTACAAAGCAATTAATTATGTCACCTAACTTTTACACATGCAGACAATTCTCACAACAAACCACAAAATAAAGCGGTCAGAATCTATTCTAACCCATTCCCATTATTTAGTCCAATTAATCCAGAAAACACACGAAGTCTCTCCACCGATCGAAACAGTTGTATTACACAAAGAGCCTTTTATTTAAAAATGAATACGACAGGATGACAAACGCTGATAATAGACACTAGCTGTCCGTAGCATGTATTCATTTTCAAATATAGATAATACAACTGTTTCGATTGGTGGAGCGACTTGGTGCGTTTCTTGGATTGATTATCTTCTAACACAAGTTATAAATATACATCGTGTAATTAATTCATATGAAATCATCGAATACAGCATGATCTACTTAAGACCATAGATTCAAATACTTAGGTAGGGGAGACCGGGGATTGTTGGTACGTTTCTTGCGTTTATATGCTTCAATTTTTCTCGGTTAAAGTTAATATAAAATCGTATTTATCATATGTAATAATCAATGTTTTGGTTAATTAATTTTAATAACGAAAATGAAATTTGGCCAATTTTAATTCACAAGAAAAGGATTTCGTGCCTGCCTGCAAATGTACCAACTAGATCCGTACTAGGGTTAAGTTGGTATACTTTGCCCAGTCCGAGTTGGAACGGCAAAAAAAACACTTAATGGCTTTTTAAGTGGTGAAAAGCCATGCCGCCCGGTAGTCCATGGGCGTATCATTACGGATAATAACTCTAACAATGAATTCACTTCCAAATCGCACAAACAAATGGCACACACATTCACACACCACTGCTTTCTCGAGTATAAGTGCCGAAGAAGACATCACAAGGAAAGCACACGTGGCTGCTATGTGTTATGGTCCAGTGGACCATCCAGTATCCGTAGAGTCTCGCGTACTTCCTCGTACACGATTTCACTGATCGACTATACACCTGCACCTTAGAAGAAGAAAAAGATACAAACGAAGTGCCACTGCCGTAAAAAAAAATTTGCGGTCCAATGGACCCTCTAGTTCTTTATCAGTACATATCCATACATTCACATACATGATTTCACTTGGGCAACTGAACACCTGCATTTTAAAAATACCAGGGCGTTTCTGAATAAGCAAGAAGATAAGTCCCATGGTTTTGTATAGAGACAACGGGCTCTTTTCGAATGTCCTCGGTAAATTCAGATTTTATGGAGTGTTCCAATTGCTAATTGAAAATTTTGAATTTCGAGTTTAGGACTAGATGAATTAGGAACTTTTTCCAATAACCTGCTGTGATAGTTAGCCATTGTCTAAAACTATAACACTATGCGGGGGAAGTTTTGGTAAAAGGGTTTGCTGAGGCCAGTTTTCAAATATGTCTCCAGTCATATCTTGGTGGTAATCAAGCGAACAATTTTGAATATTTTTTGCTGACAAGAGCAAACTGTCATGTACCCAACCGTTTTCCGAACCGCAATGTAAGATACGTTTTCCTTTCGAAGATGGAAAATTTACATCACATCCCGAGGTCCATCAACCCACCCTTTATGAACCGTATCGTGGGTATCGAACCACGTTTCATCTAAGGAAAAAATTGGTCGATTTTGATTCCTGTAAATTTCAATATTTGTTAAATATTCGATTCGCCATTGCCAAATGCGATCGCTCTCCATAATCGCGTGACGCGTGACGTTTGTCAATTTCTTTAAAAGTAAACCTCATACTTTTTACAAATTTCAGTAAAGTTTCAACAGAACACACAACCCTAGGATAGTAGTCCCCTGTATGTTTATTTAACTCCATTTTCAATGTGTTTTTGTGGGAACAATATTTTTGGAATTCATGTCATAAATAGTTTTGCCAATAATTTTAGAATCCTAAACATGTAAACTTCTAGAAGAGCCTGAATCACAACGTTTTCTTCTGGTTAATGGTTCCCCTTTCCTTACTTTCAATATTATTCGCCTAACTGTGTGAACTGTAGTTTTCGTTAGTTCGGTTGTCATT
This sequence comes from Cryptocephalus moraei, assembly GCA_946251905.1. NCBI lineage: Eukaryota > Metazoa > Arthropoda > Insecta > Coleoptera > Chrysomelidae > Cryptocephalus > Cryptocephalus moraei. The sequence continues at coordinate 12,841,659 of OX276453.1, read as the reverse complement.
TTCAAAGCCTCGGTTTGCAGGTATCGCTTTTGGCCCCCACACTTTTGGCCTCCGTATGAACCTTCATAGGTAGGCAATTATTTGAACTCGAATAATAAAAGCATTTGATATTTAACAATATCATTATTATATTAATTACCTAATTAAAATAATAATAATGGTTTAAAAACCATTTGGGGTTTTTAAACACTAAGAATTACTCATTAAATTTATTAAGTACGGGCCACTGACTTTTTTTTTTTTTTTTACACAGGGAAAACTCGTTTATGGAGGACTAATGAGATGGATATTGTCATTTATTGAGATTAAATATAATCAATCAGAAACAGCAATATCCACCGCATTAGACACTGTGGGGGTCCACGTTCGGTTACCCACTAAAAAACCCTGTCTTCCGACGTTACTATGTGTCTTTGGATAACTCTCAGAGAGAACATAATCATCAAAGACAAATAGTATTAAATATTTAATTCCAAAATTTAATTCCAAAGGAGTATTACAAATTTGTTTAATTTCACAAACAGTTAACGTCAGGATTTGTTTTGAAAATATAGGCAAGAAGTTATTCATTAGAAGAAAAAATGTAACAATTAATATAAAATAGTTAAGTTATGTATGAAAGATGATATATAACAATAAAATGAAGATAATTAATAATAATTGTAAGATGAACGAACAAACAAGGATGAACGATAGGGATAATAATAATAAATTGTAATTTAATAGCTAAAAAAAGTTGGTGTGTTTTTTTTTTAACATTACGTAACAGATAAATTTAGATTTTGTAGAAACTACGATTTAATTGTAAAAATATCAGAAAGATAAAATATTCAATAGTAGTAAATTTAAAAGAATGTAATTGGATTAATAATTTAGGAACAATTTTGTTTAAAAACAACAAAAATCTTTTATATAACAAAAGAAAAGAAAGGAATCATGTCGGTAAATTTTGCATTGAAATTTTTAGATTTCTATAAATAGGACAAGACATATTGTCGTATCTGTGACCTTCCACCTTACAAGAAAAACATTTTTTAGTGTTACTACAATTTTTTGAAATGTGATCCTGCTCACCACAATTTGTGCATAATAGTTCTATTTTCTTATTTTTACAGTTAATTTTCTCATGGCCAAATTGCATACAATTGTAACAACGAGACGGGACAAGTTTTTCTTTAATACGAATGAAATTCCAACCAAATTTAATTTTTTGCTCGCTTAAAAGAATATTAGCTTTAGATGTTTCCATTTTAATTTTAGCAGATTGTCGACCTTTATCGTTTTTGTTTAGAAAAATATCAATGTAGCAATCTTCTTCAACAATTTTGTTCAACTCCTTTTTAACGTTATCAAGATTCCATGTAATATCTAAATCTAATAAATATATAGTTTTATAATTTTTTAAAGAAATTATAGTGTTGTCTTTGAGATTATCAGAAATTTTATTTTTAAATGTATTTCTGTCATCGGAATTACCTTTAATTTTAATAATCAAATCATTATTTTTGTTTTTCGATAAATTTTTGACTTGAATACCATAAGTAGAGGGGTCGTCAATATCTTTTTTCATATTTTTGACTATGTCTGCAAAAGAATTATGTTCGTTTTGTTTAATGATTAATGTTTCGCTGTTTGGTGAGCTAGTGAGGTGAGATTCAGCAGAAGGGAAAAATAAGGTAGTATTTATGTTTCTACAAAGGTATTCGGTTAATTTTCTGATTATGGTATGTTTAAAATTTGAGAAGAGTAAATTAAATTCAATAAATTTGGAAGTTTCGTCAACCTTTTGAAAGTAGGATGAAAGTTTAACGAACATATTGTAAATATCTTCACGTAGTGTATCTTTAGAAATTACACATATATAATTAGTTCTGGTATAAGAATTTATAATACCATCTTGTGAAGCAATTTCGAATTTATTAGTATATTTATAAATAGTATTAATTTCTGAAGTTGAAGGATTGAAATTGAATGTATCCTGAAGATATAAAAATTTTTTGTTGTTTACAAATTTTTCATCCTTATTTATTATAGAAACGTAGGTCATATTAAGTGGGCGTTTGTAATTTAATTGAGTGATGCTTTTTTTGTATATTTCATCTTTCCAGTCTAATTTAGCAATGTCTGAGAAAAGGTTAAAGTTATTTTCGGAGTTATTAAATACGCTAGTAATTAGATTTCTAGGAGAATTTAAATTAGAATTAGTAATTATATCAGTTTGAGTACAAGAGTTATCAGTATCTCTTACTTTAATACGTAGGAAAGGATTTAAAATGTCTTCACAGTTCTTGTAACGATTTTCTAATTTAATAATTTCCGATTTAATTGATTTTGAACTGTAGGATGTTTTATAATTAAATCGTTAAGTTTCTTTACAGATTCTTTAGTTAGTAAAATAATTCGTTGGACAGATGCTATGATATCTGAATTACTCAATGTTTCATCATCAGAGGCGAATTCGGGGGACCTTGGTGCTTCGTCGGAAAGATAATCATCTTCCGATGAGTTGGGCATTATGAAATTCTCGACTTATGTTCGCTCCTGCGAAGAGCAGGAAAAAAAAAAAAAAAAAAAAAAAAAAAAAAAAAAAAAAAAACGAGAAATTCGCGGCACTTGATACTAAGTATCAAAAATTGTCACTTCCCCAAAGTTGATCTTCCTTATGATCTTGACACGTTCTTCTCGGCTAACGTCGACCGTCGTATTCCTCCGCTGGACTCTGGAGTCTTCATAGAAGTCCCGTTCACTCTCGCGAAGAGCAGGAAAGGATTTTCGCGACACTTGACGCTAAGTGTCAAAAAATTGTCACTTCACTCTCGATTATATTCGGCCGCAGTAGTCTGTCGCAGGTCCCTGGAACTCTCAGAGCGATCACCTAATCCCGCATATGCGGAAAAAAGGACAGCTCACGACGCTTGACGTGGTTGACAGCCGGTGTCAAAATGCCACTTACACAGATAAAGTGGATTTTCTTGGTTTTCTCGGTCTTGCCTTCAATGTCGATGGTCAACGGCGTCCTACGAAGTCACTTGGCACTCACGGAAACTCGCACAAATAAGAAATTCCCGAAAAATGTAACAATTTTTGAGAGATGACTTTAACAGATGTATGTCGTACATATACCGGGTAACCGACCACGGGCCACTGACTGTTCTTAGGTAATTAACTTAGATTCGAGTATGGCGTTGTCGATCTTCCTGCTGTCACGTTCTTCGACTTGTTTGGCTCCTCCCACGTCCACGTGAATGCGGGCGTGAAGGGTCGTTGGAATTCCAAAATCTCTACTCCATCCGAAACCACCTCTGACCGCCGATCTGACTGTTCTTAGGTAATTATCTCCGGCGGTATTCCGAAGAAACCGCAAATCTTCCAGGGAACTCCTAACGAGATAGATTCGGAGAACTGGTAGATTTCTTGGAAAGCCGTAGACTATTCGAGTACTATCAAGAAGGTTCCGGATCCTCGTCGATGTTTCTGGAATTCACGTGCGGCAAAATAAATTGCCGGTCGGAGAGCCGATACAGACAGTCGCCGGTAGACGGGTCGACGGATGTCGATCAGATAAATAAATGTGGTTTATATAAATTAGATGTAAGTGCGAAAATATAAATTGGATTAAGTACTAGTAGATAAGTGCTAAGTGTAAGTGTACAGATAAATTAGCGTATTAAGTGGTAAAAATAATTTAAGTAAGACAACTCGTGTCGTGTAGTAATTCTCGCGTTAGTAAAAACGTTACAATATTATTTAAACAGGTATTTAATTGGATGTGTTAGTTTTATTAAAGTTGTTAATAAATAGGGATACCCTTTTAACATTATAAAGTTCCTCACTAACATTGATTAATTCAATATGTATTTGTATACCTGCTCTACTACATTGCCTGTTACTATACCGTATATTGCCTTTTAAATAATCTACTCATTTATCTGCTCCTGGTTTATAGTTTTTCTTAAATTATGATAATTATGATTGTTTTACTAATTTAAATAGCTATGAAACATATTTAACTCTTGGTATAGAGTTATAAGCAAGTTGCACACATTTGTTTTTGTCCTTAAAACATAATAACTCTTCGTTACAAGCTCTGGAATATTTCAAAATAATATTTACGCTAGTATCAAACTTTTTTAGACATAAATGAAATTATTGCTAGATCTTTTTGTGAAATTATTTAAACTTTGGTTTTAAAGCGATTTTTTTGTTTGGTAGAAGTTTTTTATAACACCCTGTATGTCGTGAAAAGCTCCGCGTTATCATACAAATTCAAATGATACGCTTGTCTGAAATCAATTCAGTACACCAAATATGTATGTACATATTGAAAGTACATACTGCACACTGCACCGAATCATCGTTGAAATCCAGACGGATTGGATTAATACAGTTCATGAGAAAATTAATCAACCACAATCTACGAGGGGAATACAGGGTCCGACCTTCTTAAATTAGTATCGATAAATATAACGGGATCAGAGTACCGAAAAATCGAGGTAAACACTGACAATTTGTGCGAGAAATAAAATCGACGAAAAAATTTTTATTGAACTACAGTACAACTTTTATCTTTACGGTTTAAACGAAAAGTTCAATTTCTGCCACATAAATTAATTTCATGTAATAATTCTCAAAGTTCCTTTCTTATTAAGTTTATTAATTTATTTGTCAGCTTCTAAATTTAAACTCTTATTTACAGTCTTCATGAAATCACTAATTTAACAGACTTAAAAAAATCTTCAAAAAGAAATTGTTAGGTACTACCGATTGATATTAGTATATTTATATAGGTACATATCTCCCCTCCCTGGTAGGTAGACATTTATTTACTTGTGTCCGTTAACCTGATTAGATAAATAGAAAACTCCCACCAATTAATTTATCATTCAAGGTACGGATAAGGCCACAGTTATTCGAATTTATGTGCAAAGACCATCAACTGTTTTTTGGCCGAGTAAGATATATTATGTTGTGTTCTTTGTGATTCTGAATAAGAGTGAATATACAAACGTTTTTTGAGTTTGCCAAAAATTGTAAACAAATACATAGACATAAGCATATTTCAAATAGATAGTTTTGTTGTTCTGTAGATAAATATATGAATATTAATAACGGTTGGGAAAAGTGGAATTTGAAAACGCAATTTGCGGTATTGAGTGCTTATACATAATATATAAAACGAGGTTAATAGTGCATGTATTAAGTAACCGTCTTATTTTTTTAGTGGATTAAATTATGAGCACCGAGACTTCATTAATAGTTGCTATTATTTTATTAATAGTCCATGGCCATGACGCAAGCAAGCCTCATATAATATTTATTATTGCCGATGATTTGGTAAGTATGTACATATTTAAACAAGTAAACAAACACAGTGCATAATTATCTCAAAATAAAATATTTTAAGAAAAAGACAATAATGCAACGGTTGGGAAATGACAAATATATAAAATAACTTTGAATAATTTAGCAATGTACAATGTTCTTTGTACTTGAGGGTTTATTTAGGTAGTAACATAGTTACTTTAAATATAGATATAAAGGTATAATTTTAAAAACAAATTTTTAATTGTCTATCAAATTCAAATGGTGTTCGGCCATATAAACGGATAGCAATAATTCTACAGTTGAGTTATTGATGGCACTTTTTTAATTTTTAAACCTGACTTACTATTGACAAAGAGTAATAAGTTTTATTTAGATTTGTTTAAAAAAGGTTATAGTAAAGTTTCCGCGTCGAATTCTAACAAAAAAGAGTAATAGATTAGCTTGAAAAATATTTTCTATCAAACATTTGTTTTATTTAGGTTTCGCGTAACTGAGGTGTAACCCATCAACCTCGTGCATTAGTGAAAGTTAGGAGAATTACTACAATTAAGATTTATTTTATTACCAGCATCTCCTTGGCACAACTATATCGTCAATGTTATGGTCAGATTTTCTATATTGAGGTAATTTTATCCAACTATACATACAGTACGAGCCAATCCAAAGTACTTTTTTAAACATAAAAAATACGAGTATACCTAGATATAAGGTGTCAGTTAATAAATCTTGAAATTCTTGTAATAAAATGACCGTAAATGCTACCTACACATTACTATGTAGTTTAAACCCCTTCAACAAGCGGAATTCATGTAGGTGATAGGTAAGGGTTACATGTCGTGTGTAAAAATAACCGTTTGTTTAATCGTATACCCAAAGCTGGGCGTCATTGGCAAACATCGCGTCATGGCTGCTATCAGGCCCGATTTGACAACCTGTTAGTCCACCAAAACAAATTTAACAACAAATCATACCAGGTTCACATGGTTAACTTTAACTATAACTTTAATTGAACATTCTTTATCTGTTGTTTTTTATATATCTCTACAGGTCAATCAGATAGCCTTACATTAAAGTTATTTTTTTGAGTATTACTTAGGTATAACAAAACTTATTATTACAAAAAATTATCAGCGTATTGTTTTCATCACGTATCATAATAAATCAAAAACTGCTTTATTTTTTAATTTTAATGAGGTATAATTATATTTTATGGGGTTTGATTGCCACTCCTCGTTTCAAGTTTACTGGAGTCTTAATAGGGACAGAGCCCAATCCAATCCCTTTCGTTCAAATTTTTAAAATCTTACTTTGTGTGCGATCAAGTTTCCTATTTCCTGTATCTTTAGGGTTGGAACGACGTGGGCTTCCACGGATCAAATCAGATCCCCACCCCCAACATAGACGCTTTGGCTTATTCGGGCCTCATCCTCAACAACTACTACGTATCGCCAATATGCACCCCTTCAAGAAGCGCCCTGATGACTGGTAAACATCCCATTCACACTGGCATGCAGCATACGGTACTTTATGGGGCGGAAGCTAGGGGTCTACCTTTATCCGAGAAGTTGTTGCCTGAATATCTGGAAGAGCTGGGATACACGAATCATATCGTCGGCAAGTGGCACCTAGGGTGTTATACCAAAGAATATACGCCTCTATATAGAGGGTTTAGTTCACATTTAGGTGAGTATGCAATTAGGTACATATTATTAATGGTGTAAAACTTTTCAACACCTCGTGCCGTGCCACAACGACCTGTGAACGTATTCTAATATGTATTTTGAAATATGTGTCGCATCAGTCAGATGAAGGCATTGTCGCACATTATGGAAATGGACTTGCCTTTCTATTTATACTCTCCAATTGCATATGGTTGATCATGTTAAATTTTTTAACAGTTCATCATCACATACACTGAGGTATCAGGCGCATTTTAATGCTTCAAAATAAGTCGTCTAAAAAATCATACATACCTATATTCTACGTCTGGATGCCTAATGTGTATAACAAATGAAACAAAAGTCTAAAACGGGTAAAACAATTACTTCCAAGAAAAGTAGAATAACGAAGTTTTCTAGGTGTCTCATGGTGGTCTTTAAGATATATATCTAATCAGTGTCATACGACACTATACATCTTTTACACATATGAGAAACATCTTGAAGATGTATTTGTGCTATTTTGGTTTAGTAACCTGTTACCTGGTTGCAGATCCTACTAAGATGTGGTTTGTATTATACTCATCCATGTTGCGTTGGGTGTCATTCTATTAATTTTTCATGCCCTTCTCTATGACGCTCCCCATCACTCATAAGCCATCCTGTCATGCTAAAGTCTTCGTTGTACATATTTCCTACGAATAAACGGTATTTTTTCTAATTTCTAATACTTCAATTTATACTGTATTATATCAATAATTTAATACAATAATTCAAGTAAAAATAGTATTTCCCAGTTTTTATAGTATTTACCAACTATCTCCATTTGGTATAACTGTTAATTCAGAACTCTGGATTATATCCTGACCCAATTTCTGACGGGCCATGGTTCATTTAGGCGTTTTTACTTTTCGGATAGGAAAATGCGAATCATCTGTGTATCCTTATTGTAATCATATTTTAGATAATGCAGAACACGTCGTTTTTGGTTGTCCACGATCGACGATTAAAAGTCTACATATTATTTTGCAATTAAACACAACTACATATTTCGTCTACCAACATTATAAATGTTATTCAAGAAATTATTTCTGAAAAAGAATCTGTCGAAAGAAAAATATACACAATAGAGAAAATTCGCCATACAAAAAAACTAGTATACCTACTACTGTTTAGTAATTAGAATCATCTGAACTTTCAAAATTGAACTTATGTCGAAGACATACTCTTCTTCTACGATGAGTTTACCCGACCCGAATCAATAGATATAGATGGGGGTTTAGTTCGGGTAACCGCTGCGACGTGGGAAATCCTATCAGATGCGATAAACGATCCACCCCAGATTTGAAATTTACTTTGTTCTCTTTCTGAGATGACTTTTATCTCATCTGGTGTTCATAAAGGATTTCTCCTCCTTAAAAAAAGTGCAGTATAGATGTTTATCCTATTTAGATTTTCCTACTAATAATGTTTTAAATGTTTTAATAGTCCATATCATAATTACCTATTGAGCGTATTGTAATATTGTGTAATAAAAGGCTGGTAACATCGCTAATATTGGTATATTTTTAACATGAAGTTAAAACTGCTGAAAATATTTGATTCATTAGGTAAGCACAGGTTTTTCTTATTATATTATGTACCTATATGAAATTTACATATATATATATATATATATATATATATATATATATATATATATATATTCCATAAAAAATCGGTGCTGTTTCTTCATCAAAAACAGATAGGTTTATTTTAGAATTGTCAGATAATTTAAGTAATATTAGCTTCTTCAACCAAAACTGATAGGACTTGTGTTAATATCGTAACATAATAAAACGAAATATCTATAATTACACCATTATGTACTTCTTTTAGGTTACTGGACTGGTCACCAGGACTACTTCGACCACACTGCTGTGGAAAATCCAGGCTGGGGATTAGATATGCGCAGGAATCTAGACGTGGCTTATGATCTGCACGGTCAGTACTCCACGGATGTATTTACCAACGAGGCTGTAAGACTGATACAAAATCACAACGCGAGTGTCCCTTTATTTTTATACGTCGCCCATGCCGCAGTCCACTCTGCTAATCCCTACAATCCGTTGCCAGTATCAGACGAAATAGTTGCAAGCCTCGAATATATCGAAGATTATAACAGGAGGAGGTTCGCTGGTAAGGAATGTACATATTACCGTTAAAATTGAATTTGTACAAACAATAGAATATCGCGAGGTGGCTTAATTTGCTTTTATCCTCCATTTTATTGGCTGTCAGTCAATCGGTAAATCTTCCATCCATTTTCCAAAGGCATACAAAAACTAAAGATGTTTTCCAAATAGAGTCGAATGATATTAAAATTGAGCTGTTGGCCAACATCAATATAAGCTTGTTAAAAATGGGACCTGCTCGAATTTAAAAATATAGTTTGTGACCCTACTAAATCAATGACATAATCTACCAAACCAACAAGGTTTCCAATAGAAAAACCAATTGTATGCGGTGGTGCATCTCAACAGATTAACACACTTGGAAAGAAATCACTATGAAGCAGTACCAATAGAAAATCTGTCTGTACAATTTATAGAGGATATATACCCAATTTTGTAGATTCGTAAAAGATACACACCATTGAGTTTTTGCCTTATTTGTACATATCAGGGGTGTATTGCTAAAAAATATACTGCCGGAACGCTTGCCATTTTATCAGTAAAAGAAAAATAAAAAGAAACAATATAATTATACTACTAGTATTACTACAATATACCTATACTTACATATTTACAAAAATTTCCACATGATAGTGTAAAATATTACAATAATGTAAAAAGAAACAATATAGATATACCAGTAAAATATATACTTACTAATATATTTACAAAAATAATTTTACAGATTCGAGTAGAGAAATAGCTCCGGAACGCGTTCCGGTTATTCAAAAAAGTCCCGGAACGGCGTACTGGTGCGTTCCGGCCCCAATACACCCCTGGTACATATTAGTAAAAGTGGTTTGTTTTATTCTTCCTTTTGATCAATGCACATTTATTTTAAACCTGAACTTTTTTAAAGGGATGTTATCAAAGCTGGACGATTCGGTAGGAGCTATTACAAAAGCATTAAAGGACAGGAACATGATAACGAACAGCATCATTATCTTCACTACTGATAACGGTGGGCCTGCGGCCGGCTTCAATTTAAACGCAGCCTCCAACTACCCTTTAAGAGGCGTGAAAAACACATTGTGGGAGGGTGGCGTCCGTGGTGCTGCGTTAATTTGGAGTAATATGATAAAGTATCCGAACAGAGTGGCAAGGCAAACTATGCACATTGCCGACTGGCTGCCGACTTTGGTGGAAATCGCAGGTGGAGACGTAAGGTAAAAGGGATATTGCTGTTTAGAATTTTATTTAACCACTACTCATTTTTTGTTTAAGTAATTTTACGAATTTAGATGGAATCTCGATGTGGAAAGCCCTCTCAGAAGATACAGATTCAAAAAGGGTAGAAATTCTCCATAATATTGATGATATTTATGGAAATTCAGCACTCACAGTTGGAGCCTGGAAAATTGTGAAAGGTTGTTAATATTTGAAAACTAGTCTCAAGAATAATTTTACCATATTTATTACTAACGTTGCTTGAATTTTAAACTTATTTCATTATAAAAGCTGTGATGCAATCAATATTGTATTCAGGTACTACATATGATGGCGTCTGGGATAATTGGTACGGCCCAAATGGTAGAGTCGATTATTCCTATAATCTTTCAACCATTCAAACGTCACCAGCTGGCCTGACATTAAAATCAATAGGAAAAATGGCAACACTCGGTCAGATTCAATCGCTACGGGAAGAAGCAATGGTAAACTGCACCATTCCAGCAAATTCTACAATCGTGTGCAAACCATTGCAAGCCCCATGTTTATTCAATATTGTTCAAGATCCCTGCGAAACTCGAAATTTAGCAGAAATGTAATGTTGATATATTTTTATATATAAGGGTAACTTAATTTTGATATAATTTTAGATATCCAAATATTCTGCAATCTTTAGAAAACTCTCTAAATAGGCACAATGCTACAGCAGTACCCCCTGGTAACTTACCATTAGATCCAAGAGGGAATCCAAAATACTGGAATTATATTTGGACAAACTTCGGTGATCACATCATGTTAATTTAAAAATTAACATAGAAATATATATTAATTTATTAATATATAAAATACATGTAGATGTACCCAGCTAATAATCAATAAATACCAATATGATGATAAACTTAGGAAAGAATCTCATCATATTTTTGTATCAGTTTTATTTGTAAATAGACTTGCAAACTTTTTTGATTTGAAATATTAAATATTTGTTAATAAATGACACATAGTTGTCAATGCCTGTCCTATTGTAATTTTCAGCAACTCTTTCACTTGTTTAAATAATTTATGTAAGAGGTATATAACTGTGACTTACAGTACCTATATGTTTAAAACCCCTAAAGGGTGTTTTTAGCAAACTTAAAATAATAATTTTGTTATATTCACTTCAATTTATTTACATAATATAAAAATACATACAATTTAAAACAATTGATTTCACGCCGGCTACTCAAATACCATTGAATAAAAAATTACTCATGTTTAATATAATGTGATTTTTTTATCATATGGCAGCCGGAGGATTAAACGATCATACCACAATCTACGAAATACACATTTAAACCAGTACAGGTCAACTAGATGGCAGTCAACTTCAGCCCATACGCAAATGAAGTCAACTGGATAACTCCATACCAAAGTAAACTGAAAAATACCCTATGAGATAGGTCAGGGCTCTGAGCCAAATCCAGTCAGTCGAATCAGATGAGTTGAGTCAGCAGTCAGATGAGCTAAAGGTCTCCATTGCCATGAAGGGTACACATTCCAACAACAAGTAACTTCTAACAACTGGAAAGAATTTGAACCTACATCTTTAGGTTTATAGTCCAACATATTATCGTGTGCATCAAAAAGTGCAAGTAAAGAGAAGAGAGAAGGAGGATCGTAGAGATGTAGTTTGAAATTCAGCCAGAAGCTGGAAGTTTTGTTATTTATTGTCCGAATTGATGTCTTTCAAAACCAATAAACACACGAAATACTACATCCTTGAAACACACTGCTTCGCTAGGCTTTTCTACAAGTTTTCCTGGTGCGTACACAAAGGGTTTGGCTAGGCTTGGCTTTACCTAATTTGCGACTGACCTGGAATAATTCAAAAGGATATTGTTCATGCTTATCAAATTAAATCACGTCATGCGATAACTGAATATCAATTTTTACAGCAGGGATGGTCACTAGCGCTCCTCTGAGCAAAAAGTGGTACCTCTATTATTTATTTTCATGAACAAGGTAAAAGAACTTAGAACAATACGGGGCAAAAATATGGAATTTCTGATATCAGAGTGATATGACATCCTATTGTATTAAGATGTTAACTCTGTTTGAAATGAAATATTTCAACAAACTTAACAAAAATATCAAATTAAACTGAGATCATAACAAAATGCATTTTTAAAATATTATCATTATCGTTTTGTAATTGATGAATATAACGTGAATGGGGATGACTTTATCGCCTTTGATGGTAGTCAGCAGTGGCGTATTATCCCAGCTCCGGGCCTGTGTTCCAAATAATTCCGGGGCCCGGGCCTGTGTTCCCGGAACACACGGAACACTGCTAGATACGCCACTGGTAGTCATGTCTCTCTCCTGTGTCTTTCTGACTCCACTTTCTTTTCTATTCTCAACTATGGCAGACTGCGTCTCTGATGGATTACTGCTAATTTTCAAGACACTATGAATCTAAGACAGTGGCCATCCCTGTTCCAAAGTATGATTTGTAATGATATGTTTGTTCTAATAGCCCTCGAAAACTGTTTTTGGACGGTTATTTCGAGTGAGACAATTGAGGTATTTCATTTTATCTGGTCACTATAGCCAGAGATAAGAGGAAGATATGATGGAAAGAGTTGTTTTGAAACGGTTTACATGAGATATTAGAACAAACCTTTAGAGATAGTTGGCCTGTACCATGGAACAGTCTATTTTTATTTGGGAGCAATAATCTGGAAAGTTGGATTCCGCCTATTTACCAACAGCTGATAAGTCAGATCAGACTGGTTTTCAATTTATGAATAAATTATAAGTTGTTCTATTGTTTTTTAAAACTTTTTAAAATTGGATAAATATTATCAAATGCTTCATAAATCTCCTGGCGTACTTTTGCACCAGTTAATACAACTTTTCCAGAAACGAAAATTAACAATACAATTCTAGGTTTGACCATACGGTAAATGAGACCAGGAAACAACTCTGGTTCATAACTACTAAATGAGCTGTGGGTCAAAACAAGACCTTCCAGCCTGATCGGAAATTTTACATCACAACTTCCTACCATATTTTGGATCTTGAAGTCTAAAAACTTTGCATTGAAGCCCAATTTCTGTATAATACGAGCGTATTTGCGAGCAGCCAATCTGGAGTCCTCCTCACTTTTCGCCCCCGTACAGACCATTTTACCAGAGGAGAATATCAGGGCAGTTGTACGAGGTTCGCGGATTCTCATGATCACAGCAGCAAAGCGTTTCGGGTTGTATTCCGCATTACGGGCGTGCAAGGCGATCTTTTTCAAATCCAGCTTGCAATTCAGATTTACAGTCGACACGATGTTTCTAAAAAAAGACGTAAGTAGTTATAATTATTTTTCTTTGACAGGAAATATTTTCCAATTGGACACTCCAATTTGTTGTCCAACCTAGGGTAAATTAAAAAAAGTTGTATATGGGTTTCAAACATAGGTAACTTCATCAATTTTTAAGTTAAAACTGACTGTAAATGATAGTCTAGCGAAGATTTCGTACTGGATGCAAAATCATGATTTAGTATTGGCTCCTGAAAAAAACAGAAGCAATTATTTCAAAAGGGGTAGGAAATATGATTTTATGAAGTTTAAAATTCTAGATAGGAAAATGATTCCCAGTGAAACTATTAAATATCTAGGTGTAGACTTTGATGATAAATTAACATTTGGGTATAATTTAAAAATAATCGCGAAGAAAACGGAGGAGAAATTAAGCACATTAAGCACGTAGATTGATTCCGAATATAGGAGGTCCCATAACTGAGAAACGTAAAATTAATAATGGAGTTTTAAATTCCACTGTTTTGTATGCGGCTCCCATATGGATAAATGCCCTAAAAGTCATTAAACATAAAAATTATTTAGTTGTGATACAAAGAAAATCTCTAATCCGTGTATCTTGTGCTTACAGAACAGTTTCTACGGAAGCTGCTCGATTGATTACAGATACTCCCTGGATGCATTTATTGGCAATGGAAAGGTATATGTATAAAGGATATAAAGGTATGAACCCAAAAGTTATGAAGAAGACTTTCAACGCATGGGAAAAGAATGGAAGGCAATTTCCAGTAAGACGTAATGGACTAAGAAATTAATACCAAATATTTCCATTTGGTATAATTGTATATTCCGAACTTTGGATTATTCCCTGACCCAATTTCTGACGGGCCATGGTTCATTTAGGTGTTTTACTTTTCATATAGGAAAAAGCGAAACATATGTATGTCCTTATTGTAATCATATTTTAGATAATGCAGAACAGGTCATTTTTGATGATGGTCCACGATGGTCAATTAAATGTCTACATATTAATTTGCAATTAAACACAACTATTTCGGCAACCAACATTATAAATCTAATGATTATGAAAAGAAGAAATTACGTTTGAATTCATAAATTGATTGAAGAAATTATTACTGAAAATGAATCTTTTGAAAGAAAAATATACATAATACAGAAAATTCTCCATAAAAAAAAACTAGTATACTACTACTGTTTAGTAAATAGAATCATCTGACATTTCAAAATTGAACTTATGCCGAAGACATACTCTTCTAATGAAAAGTTTACCTGACACGGATCAATGGATATAGATAGGGGTTAGTTCGGGTAACTGCTACAACGTGCGAAGTGCCACACCATCAGATGCGATAAACGATCAAACCCAGATTTGAAATTTACTTTGTTCCGTTTTTGAGATGTCTTTTACCTCATCTAGTGTGTAATGGAGGATTTCCCCTCCTTAAAATAAACTTTTATGTGCAAATATTGAGAAGTTCAAAATCAGTTTCAAAAATTTTCCACTAATTGAAACATAATATATCATAAATATAATCAATATAACAAGGTATATCATAAACAAAAATTTCCTTTATTGTGTGACCATTGTCATTATATCATTTCAACACTTACTGTAATTGTGGAATGATCCCAGGATCAGCGGAGTGTGGAGTCATAGGTGTCATAGGGCCAGGGGTGGCAGGACCCATGGTTGGTGTTACACCTGAACCCATTGACCCACCTAAGTTTACCATTGGACTCACCATAGAATGTTGCTAGACATTATGAAAATTGTTTAATTAAAATATGTTTCAAACAAATTTAGATAGATTAGCTATAACACACAGGGTGAGAAATATACAGAAAAAAATTTATACAGATCTGAAATTGCAAATATTTCTGACATAGCTTGAAAATGATTGGTGATTATTAAAATATTGACTAACTCGCATAGTCACATTTTTAAAAAGTTGATAAAAGTCGATTAAACAACATGTACTTTTTTAATTCATCCTTAGGTAGAGCATAAAACGTTGGTTGTATGCATAATTGAATTGTATAAAGCGTTAGTACTTAACATATGACATTTTAGGATCATACAGTCTGCCTGTGATCACCGTTTCATGTAGAGAAATTTAAAAATCACGTTTTATTTTGTACGAGTGATTTTAAAACTAGCATTTTTCTAAATAGCTTGTAAATGCATTGATATGATCTGTAAATAGGTACATTCTCGACTTTCAAAATCGAGAATGAAAAAAGTTTTAAATACGGATTTTTTAGGGTTTAATAATATTTTTTTGTTTTTAAATGTAAAATGTTTTGTACCTAGTAAAACTTTTATAGGATACATAGTTTACAATTTCCAACATGTTTAAATTACAATTTTTTATGTAGTGTTTCAAAACCAAGTTTGATTGTATTTATAAATCGAATGACCCAGCCAGTAGTAGATGTTATAATACCAGAAAGATAAAATAAAGCAATTTAACACAACTGCACCAACGTTGCCATGTGGAAAAGGTAAAAATGAAATCCTTTGTTGTTTTTTGGGCGTTGATTCGCACAGTAGCCACTACATAGAGAAACATATACTAATCTTTTAACTATCACTCACTACTGAACTGTTCATCACTGCACTGAAGAATAAAAATACAATACAGTGATATTGTATTTAATATCACATCTGGATGCGTAACATCTTGACCATGTTAGGGTGACATCTTATTGAATTCCGTGAAGGAGGCTGTGAAGACGTGATAAAAAATTGCCATAGCCTATAATGGATCCTTAATATTCGTACACATGATATGAAGTAGGGGAGGGCAAGTTATTCTTCTAATGAGGAAAAGCGAGGAGTGAAGCAGTTTCTTAGAAAATAAAGTGTGTAATAAGATACAACTGTGCTGTTTTAGAAAGATTTGTAATTGTCTCGTATATTATGGATTTTGGAAGTTTCACAACGAGACTAAGAGCTTTTAAGATCTTGAGCTATCTGAATTTCCTCCTTTAAAGAGGGAGGGGGTAATTCCTCCCCTTTTTCCCTTCACTAAGTGCGCCCTTGGGCCTAGGTCTTTTTTAAATTATTTTAAACATGGTTTCTATATTGTGCCTATTCTCTTCACCCTTTGTTCTTCTATATTCTTCTCTGTTATTAATAAATTGTAGCTTAGGTCTGCCCTTTCTATGTTATCCTTGGGGTATCGGTATCCTCCGTGTTTTATAGTTTATTTTTTATAAATTTTACTATGTTGGATTCCTTATATAATTCATGATTATAATGAATCCTTGAAGTATCACTTTAACATGTCTTTCTGTATATTCTGCGAGGGATCTTTCGTTCAAATCGGACAAGTAATTCTTCATCGTTTTTTGAGTGTCCATGTTTAATATCCATAGATCAACACTGGTCAAGCTTACATTCTGTGCACCTCTTCATCTATGTTGGGATCATAACAGACTGGTATGCAACAATAGCACTTGGCGTTGATTATACATCTTTTGATTTCTTTTAACGAGCCAATGTTGAATTTTCAGTTTGTGGCGTTTGATCTATAGGAACTTCTATTCAAGGTGTATCCCTTATTCTTATTCACAGCATCATATATAATAGTGTTTTGTAACACCATAGCTAAATAAAAGTTATGTTGAAGTGATGTCGATGTCATAAAATTATTAAGTAGGAAGGTCATGGAATCCGCCATAATACCAATTTGAAAAACTGTCGCACATTTACACTTACACCTCCTTGTATTCTTCATGCACCTTTCAGAACTCTTGTGATTATATATATGAGTCTGTAAAGTTGTGATTTTCCATTTGCTTTATTCTCCTAGAATACTAGCAAATTAATATAAGTCTCAGTGTGTCCATCCACAACATGAACTCAAAATGTTATTTGCTTGTTTTTAATTACCAACATTTTTTTCATTTCTACGAAACGTAAAAAGAGCAATTTGTTTTGTTTTCATGTTGTGACTTAATAACTTAATCCGAAGCCTCAATTTAATAACATTCAATAAAAACCCGAAATTTGAATGTGGTAGTAGTAGTGCAATCAAAGTATATTTTAAAACTAACAAAATAATTTTTGAAATTTTTCCGAAAAAAGTACTTTCGACTTAGACCATGAGTATGAGCCGAACCTGCATTCCTCTATTTCACATTGAGTATGCCACCAACTCCACCATCTAAGTCACACCAATGATGTTTAAGGCAATTAAAAAGTTGAAACGTTTGACTGTTAATTATAATTTTACTCTTTCAAAAAATATATCGTGTTTGTTTACAGCACCCCTGTTAGGATTCCGAATACATCAAAGCATTATTGTTAGGAAAACCATAGACTAAGTCCAGCTCAAAGAAAATGATACCTTACGGCGAACTGGGAATCAGCTGATTATCACAAGGTCCCGATAATCCCTATAATCTAAACTATCTAGAGTTCCTACCACAGGTGTTTCAGTTCACTGCAAATTTTTCATAAACACTTTAAGGTTAAAATACTCATGAAGTTCGACAATTTTAAGAGATATTTCCAAAATATTGTTAAATTTTAAATATTTTAAGTGCCGTTGGTTGTCATAGGCACAATCCGGACATGCATCAGATCTTTACTTATCGCTGTTAATAAAGGGTGGTTATAAACCATTTGAAAGTGCAGGGTTATAAACATGGTATATCTTTTGAAAGAAAATATGTTTCAATTAGAATTTTAAACAATAATATCTAATATAATAATGCTGATAGCAGTGCTTACAAAAATGAAGCATATACCATACTAATTAAGAATGGCATATGCTATGTATGCTTACAGGTGTTTGGGGTGCCATGCCATTGATAGGAAGAGCAAATCCAGTGACATATTTAGTCGGTGGCATGTTCATAGCTGAACCCATGCCAAGACCTAATGTTGGAGTCAGCCCTCCCATAGGGGCCAATGGGGGCACTTGTGAATTCATAAGCTGTTGGTGTTGGCTTTGCTGCTGCTGCTGAAGAGCATTTGGCAATATCAGCTGGTCCTCTTCTGGCTGATGGAGAGGTGTACCTGTAGAACACTTTGATTATAGGATTTATCTGACACATACAACAAATAAAATAGTATTTACTGATTAAGTATAACTGTGATCTATGATGAAAGATGATGGAATAAGTTGATTGTTATATATATTATATAATATAAATTTAAAGAATATATAGGAATTGGGGGGTCTGTGAATCAACTTGGGCGAAGATTGAGAACATCAATACATAGAAAACAAAAATTCTCAAACGTTCTGGAAACAGTAATAAACGAATACTATAACAAGCAAAGCAAGGAAGTTAGGTAAAAAAAGGAATGAAAGAGTTGGTAGCAGGCATAATGAAGAATTGTTGTAAGTTTGTTTTTAGCTGTAAAGGTTCTTCCCTTTTCACATTTAATTTCTTGTTAAATGGAATGAAGGCAGTCTCTCCTTCAACATAGTTTCGGTAGGTATTTAAAATATAATCTAGATATTTTTGTTTGATAAATTAAAGCTGCACATTGAAAATGTTCAGTGAATCTATCGTCAACTAAAAGCAGCGGTTGGGTTGGTCGACCATGGGTGGAGCAGGCGCAATGTGTTAGTTGCGTCGTTGCCCTGCGTTATGGAAAGTATGTTGTTTTCTGAATAGAGTTTGTTTCGTTTTGGAATGGGTATAAGCGGGATAAACGATATAATTCATGTTTATGTATAGATGGTGTTGATGGTATTTGATTTTTTTAATGACATATGTTATGTCAGAACGTGTGATGTACTTGCGAGAGGGCAAGGATGAACCATGTACTGACAGACGTTAAGTTGTGGCTGGGTAGAGTTCTCTAGCAAATGTCCAGAATTACCGACCATTAGTTAATGTGGGCCTGAGGGTATTACCACATCTGTGACACTTGTACATTGAGGACAACACTCCATGGCGAAAATAGTGCTATGAGTGTGTTGTAGTTAATGGCGATCAATGGGTTAATAATATAATGGTCAATAATGGCGATTTTGGTTAACTTCTTCACACCCACTGCATATACTGGCAACTTGTGACACCCCTGTAGTTGCCAGGGGTTTTGAATCACGGCACTATTGAGACGTGGAAGGCTTTTGGTGGTGAGACATTTGCTTTAATGAGTTCAATGTTTCAAACTAAATAGACGAACTGTTTAGATTCTATAATGCTAACGAAAGAAAGTGCTTGGCGTTACATTGTTTATCTAACGCATCCAATAAGGATCATTCGTTTGGGCGTCGGTCGATGAATCTTAGTATTAAATAAATAAATACATTTTAATGTGTACTATTGTTAGCAATGGCGTTATAATGTAATATTGCTGGAGCAAAGTAAAGTGCGAAAAGTTGTTGAAGCTGCAGAAATCAACAGGTGCCATAAAACGTGTGTGTTGAAGGCGTTTGCAACGTTGCCAACTATTCGACCAATCGATTGTTACACAATATAGTGATGTTTTCTCCATTGAGCTACAATGACCATTGTTACATCGTTGCATTTTCTTATCAGAATGGGGTGCCTCTTCATACCGTCGAGATTGCATTTGGACCAATAAGAACTGTACTATATATAAATGTAAGAAGATTGTCGATTTGTATCATTATTGGGATGTGCCTCGCGCTGGTGGTTATAACAAGGTAAATAGATATAACGCTTATGACATTAGGATTGGAAGGATATGTGATTTAAATGGACATATTGTTAGTGAGGAGATATGTGGACAGGGACGATGCAATTAACGCTGGCTGTGAGGAAACTGGCATCATTACGTAGTGACATACAACTTATGAATCGTGTCAAATAGAGATGATGGACGAGAACGTTTGTAATGGCGATGTTTGAAAGCTGAATTATATTTGTGAGTTATTAATGGAACTGTATGTCTGCAACACATACAGATGATTACGCCTTTCGAACTGAATCTATTGGTAGTTGTTAGACCGTAAGCGAGAAGTGGTAGATCTAGGTATTCACCGAAATATGAATTAAAGACCGTAGTTATTAATAATAAATTCTTACCTATACTGGGAATACTAAACCCAGGGCTGGGTAACATTTGATCCATGTTTACTGGGGCTCCTCAAAGATTGTTGATCAAAATGATTTACTTCTATAGGATTGTAAAACAAGACGTATTGAAGATGGTGCAGGAAGTGCAATTAAGTTAAAAATTAGTAAGTAGTATTGAAAATGTTTTAAAAAACAGGATCATAATACGATACAAAACAAACCATAACCACACTTCGATATTTTCAACACAAAACATATATTCGGAATCTGTGATCACAGAACATATCATAAATAATCAAACGATCTGTGCTGTGACAGTGACAGTGACATGAACTTATACTTAACCTTTAAATTAGTGAATAATATTGCAATGTTTTTATACACTTAAAAGGCAAATCAAAGTGTTAATTAAAACAAGTGGTACTGAAAACATGTCCGATTCAGCCATTGTGATCAAAGCGAAGCCGGAAAGAAAGATTTTCAAAGCAACGAAATTGACGAAGATCCCAGCCTCCTTACTCAATGATCCGAAACTTCAAGCCGCTACGTCCGCACTTCCTAAGAACTACAATTTCGAAATTCCTAAGACGATATGGAGGATCCAGGAGATGAAAGCGAAACTTGTTGCACTCCAAATGCCGGAAGGTCTTCTAATGTTCTCGACTACGATTGCAGATATCATCAAAGATTTTACTGGAGCTGACTCTGTGATCATGGGAGATGTCACATATGGCGCTTGTTGTATAGATGATTTCACAGCGAAAGCACTAGGAGTTGAATTATTAGTACATTATGGTCATAGCTGTTTAGTTCCAATGGAGCAAACTAGTAAAATAAAAGTTCTTTATGTCTTCGTTGACATAAAAATAGATCCCCTGCATTTTATAGAGACAATCAAGCTCAACTTCCAGCCATCAACAAATATAGCATTAGTAAGTACAATTCAATTTGTAACTACATTACAAGCTGTTTCTACGCAACTGAAGGAACTAAAGTATAACGTCAGCATCCCACAATGTAGACCTTTATCACCAGGAGAGATTCTTGGATGTACAGCACCAACTATGAAATGTGCTGATGCATTAATTTACTTAGGCGATGGACGCTTTCATATAGAAGCCGCAATGATAGCGAATCCCAGAGTGAAAGCTTTTAAATATGACCCATATTCAAAAAAATTTACCAAAGAGTCATATGATCACAATGAAATGCAAATGATCAGGAAACAAGCGATCGAAACTGCTAAAGTTGCTGAAACATTTGGAGTTATAATGGGAACATTGGGACGACAGGGTAACCCTAATGTTGTAAAACTGCTACGAAGCCGCCTGCAAGGTATAGGAAAGAAAACTGTTGTTATTTTACTTTCCGAAGTATTTCCAAATAAACTAGACTTATTCAGACAAATTGATGCATTTGTCCAGATTGCCTGTCCCCGATTATCGATAGATTGGGGTAAAGCATTCACGAAACCTTGCCTTAATCCATATGAAGCAGCAATTTTAGTTGGCGATGTGCAGTGGCACAAAGAAGATTCACATTACGCTATGGATTTCTATGCTAACGCCAGCCTGGGGCCTTGGACTCCTAACCATAAGCCAGAGGAGAGTGATTTTAAAAAGTGTTGTGGAAAGTGCCCATAATACTTTTATGTAGTTTATCATAGTGTTTAATTGAAAAATAATATTAACCTTAAAAACAAGGGATTGGTATAGAAGGGATAAATTAATTGGCAGTTGGAGTGTGAAAAATAAAAAAATTCCTGTAGTGTTTTACACAGTTTGTTCAGCCACCATGTAAATATGGCTTAGGTAATACATACATTGCAAATATGTCTGCCAATTCATGACTTTTTCAATTGAACACTCGTTTATTTAAAAAGTTTGTTTAAATAAAATTTTGTTAAAATGTGTACTCTTTATTGCTGTTATCATTAATTCATCTATTTAATGCTATTCATTATTAGCGAAACAAAAACGGGCCTTTCTAGTTTGCTGACAAATTTTAACATAAAAATCGAAATTCCATTGCAATATGTACTGTAAAAAATTTAAAATTATGTGAGTGCATTCGACCAATTTTATTGTAACTTGCTCATAAGTTTATTGCAGAAAATTGTAAGTTTTGCTTATCTTACAAACTCAAGTGAACCTTGGAGTGTTGTATAATTCTTCAGCTGAGCAGGTATTCATTCATCCTTAAGCTGCGATAGGTCACATCTAAAGCGTCGAGTTTTACAGTGCCTGATTGGTCATATCAGACAGGATCACAACATCCTTTACTTGCTCCGGTTTTCCATTTGAAGAGATTGCATTAAGTTGCATTGCTGTTGCGAGATGGTAAGTGCTTGGAAGAAACATACAAATTGAAGTGTCCTATTTCCAACCAATAGAACAATGGACAACTCAAGGATGTATTCGTTGGAAAGGTTGCTGTTAAGACAATTCTACGTTCAACCTCAACGGTTCAACCTAGATGTGGATGTGATCATACTGAGGATATGGCCACCCCATCCAGCTGATAAATTCTAGAGAACATCCTGATACCTAATTTATTTTACATATGCTAATGCCAATACTACCTTATTGTTATAACTAATAGGTAAGGGAGTAATTTGTAGTAGACCTATTCTATTCTCATTTGATTGTTCGGGATAAGATTGGTTTGTATGGATTATTCCAACTGAGAATCTAAAGAAACATGGATTTTATTTTGTCTAAATCTTTACAGCACTATAGCTCCTAGCATAAATTATGACTGAAACTGAAGAGCTATCCGACTATTTTTTAGGGTTCGTTGGCAACTCTCACTGACTCTATGAAACTCTGATTTCTATATGGTGTCTGTCCGAAAATTTCGAAACTTATTTGGGCAGGAGTATTATTAGTCCTCGAGCTCCCCCCGTTATATATACATATTACACATTTTACAATTTACACCACAATTAATATTTTCATATTTTGACACTATTTGCACTAATTTGAAGGCGGTACTGCGTGAAACAGTTTTTTTCCCATTTGCTCACAAAGGAGTAATGGAGTTGAATTTCATTTTTCTCGAAAATGACGCGTCGTACGAAGAAAGTGCAAAGGTTCATATTTGTGCAAAACATCATAAAGAAGTTGTAAATGTTATCAATTCATTCAACTAACTTAATTAGCTAGCATTGCAGTTATAGTGTGGTAAGGGTCCCTATGGCCGGTTTAAGAAAATCCGAATCTACTCTTGGGAGATGTTCTTTATTGATGCGCCTTCAGTTACATGTCGAACAAGACTCCTCTACTCTATAATAGAGGATATCGTTCTCGGTACCTTGCTGTCGTCAGCAATAATGTGAGTAACGCATGATAGGAACTACGGGAGTCGGATTGATTTGCGGTGGTCTGATGACAATGCTTAAATATAGTACACGAATTTAAAAGATATATGTCTGTTAATCAATTAATAAAGTAACTATTTAAGCGATCATCACAATAGAAGAAAAATTAAAAGCATCCGTCTAGATGACATTCTGTCTCCGGAAGAAATAATTTATCACCGGAATTGTTAGCGTATGGTATATCTAGAATAAATAGGTTTTCAGACAATACGAAGATGTGCCAGTCTGACTGACTTCTCCTTGTGATTTTATTTGAGGTTTTTTAGAGGCCAAATGGCCAAAGCCGATATGTCATTGCATCAGTGACCTTCAATTAATCTTTGTTGTCACGCTTTCTCTGTTGTCTACCCGTTCATTGATTGTTAGAAAGATGTTTGTTCTCAAGAACGATTTTGAGCACAATATTGCACAAAATGAAAACGAATGATTGCGGCTGGATTAGCCTGCACAACTTAACTTGCTAAGTCTCAGAACGGATTCTTAAAGATGCCCAAATGTAAATAGCGAATGGACGAATAAAGCCAAGCACCTTTAAAATTGTTTACCTCTAAACGCCTTGTTATTATTTATATTGCTCACTTTTAAACCCTTGCATCTCTAAAATTGACTTGTTGGACAGGCGTGAGGGAATAATGAACGTTATTTAAGCTGATGCAGAAGCTCTAAGTGAAATCTGCTGTTTCTGTAGTCGTTTTTCCGACAAAAATTCAAAAATGCATGTTTTGACTTTTTGATGAACCACAGTACACAATATTGGTGCTCCTATTGGCTGTAATACTCGGAACTAATTTTCGAACCGATACGGAGTGTGTGTGGCTAAATCTCATGTACGTTACGCGAATCACGATCAACTCGATCAGTTTTTTTTTAAATTAATGTGTTTTTAAAAGGATAACTATATTCTCGTTATAGCTACTAACTGGTGGAGAACAGACCACTTAGCTGCTAGGCGAACCTCCAGGCCTACCGGCGCTAGGAACTGCTTTTCAGTGGACGTTGATGTGGAAATGGTAAGTGTAAATATATATTTTTAAACCTTAAATACTTGATAGAAGTCTGATGGAAAAGTTCATAAGGTCTGGAATTCCACACCTTTCTTGGCACCTTGGGGGTTTTTCTGTTTTACTGTAAATTACATTCATATTGCTTGCCAAATTCAAAACATGTTCAAAATTTTCAAAACACTCATCATATTCTAGTAAAAGTCATCGTTTCAAATGTTTTCTGTGATTTTGGGAGAGAACTAAACTTTCATGATAAGTTTATTGGCGCTTTTTTATCGGTGCTATTCGACTACCGTCTGCGGTCAGGTCTGTCCTAATTCAACTGCCGTCTGAAATTTTTAAATGGTTAAAGGGATTCTAAATTCTATGCTCAACTGCCGTCCGAGGATCCCTATTATCTATTATTGCCTTTATATAGGTATACATGCTCGCGAGAGGGCAAGGATAATACATAATACACGTTGTCACTGAGCCTAACAGGCCTGTGATATTAATAAATAAATAAAAAAAAGGTTTCAAAAAAACATTTCAAGAAGAGTGATTTTCTTAAAAGCAAACAGAAACGTCCACTAAAATTTAATGCCTTACCATCATTACATCTCCAGGCAATAGTGGAATTTGCGCTTCCAGGACCATCTAATTTGCATGGGGGCAATGAATTGCAAGTGTCGAAACTATCGTCAAGCTCGTCTTCTGATGTTTCAATAAAAAAATCTGCATTAAAAAGATCATGGAGGTAAGGAATTAGCATAGCTATAACAGTAGCAAAGTTGTGATAATTTCATGTTGCAGTGAGACATCAGGTCAGAACAGTTCTCGCAGTACAGACAGTAGTATAAAAAGAAAATGCATCAATTTTATTCATACTATTCATAACTACAGGTTTTTTTGTTCTTTCAAATACTTAAACATATATCATTAATTTAACTGTTCTAGCGTCTCTCCTGGGAAATTAAAAAAGTATACAGAACTGCGAAAAGTGCAATCCAAATCAAGAAAAAGTTGTATATTGCAACTGAAGATAATAAAAAACTAAAAAGAAAGATTAGGAGAATGTTCTCGGGGAGCTAGATGAATTTAATGTTTTGTGTTCTGAAAGATTCGTGAGAGAGTAGAATTGCCCTGTCGACCAAGTTAATAATGGCGGCTCTTTTGTACCTCGTGGGTTGGAAAGAAAGGAAGTTTAGATATCTTCCGGAAGATGTATTTTTCCTGTACCAATTTGTGATGCAATATCCGTTATTGAACGAGATGCAGATGTCCAGAAATGGTAAGTTGTTATTATTAGGAAGCTCACATGTGAACTGAATCTTCGGATGGAAACTGTTGAATTTTTAAAAAAATTCAACAATTGAAAAAATTCTCTCACGAATCTTTCAGAACACAAAACATTAAATTCATAATAGAAACTTTTGTTAAGAACATGTATCCCATAAAATTTATATTACACAACATACATAAAAGAATAGATCAATTAACAAACAGTCTTAATAATAATAATATCAATATTCTAACTTCTCCACAAAACACAACACAAATAACAAAAGATAAACTTTTTATAAGACTCCCGTATCATAACAACATAGAAAATTTCACTTTCAAAACCCTGAACTCCCTAAACATATATCCAGCTTGGTATTCATTGTCTTCTTTCAATAATCTCATTTTCTCCAAAATTAAAGACCCAACACCTATAAAAAACCAGAGTTGCGTAGTATATCAGATCACATGTTCTGATTGTAACCCTCCTAAGGTATATATTGGAGAAACACAACAATACATAAAAAAGAGATTACAACAACATCAATTGAATATCACTAAAAATAATTCAACACATTCCGGTTTAGTGGAACATGCCATAGAAAACAATCACAACTTCGATTTTGAAAATGTTTCGATATTAGAGCGTGAATCTAATTGGTTTGAAAGATTATTCAAAGAGGCAGTACATATTAAAACATCTGATAATATTGTAAACAGACAACAAGATTTTCATAACTTTGCCCAAGCATATTACAAATTATTCAAATAAATGAACATATGAAAACTATCACATTTTCAAAACAAATATGTATACAAATTTTATCCATCATCTTTTGACACATTTTTGACAATATTTAGCGTTCACAATTTTATAGGTTTCTATTATTTATAATGGCCTTTTAAACAATTGATATACAGTATGAAATGTCAAACATGTCAAAATTGATCTTTATGACATGTAAGTGATATTTTTTTGGTTGTATAAGAAATACTTAACATATTCATAGTTTCAGCGCCATGATTATGTTCAGAACACTGAACGAAACGTCGGCAGTTTGATCAAGATTATTTTTGTATTGGGGTTTGTCAAGAACACTTCACTTCATAAAAAGAAAGATCAGATCACAATATTAAGAATTGTGGTTGATGATTTGAAAAAGAACACAAGCTTGTCAGAAGGGGCCCTCCATTTGGAGAAGTGCTATAAAGAAATTTCCCATATGTTAATGAGTAGATACGTAAAAAATATGCAAAGATAATAATGATAGTATGTAGTATGTTATACGGAGTGAATAAAGGCTAGTATATTACAAAATGAAAATAAATCAAATATTAAAGCCTGAAAGATAACTTAAAAACGCTTAATAAGTATAGTTAATATAAATATAATACATAAAAGAAGTAAAACAGTAATTTGTTATAAAGTGCAATTACTACCAAATAAGTGTACAATTAGAAATGTAATAATTAGTTTTAGTGATTAAAATGGTCTAGTTTTAAGCGCCATCCTAAACACGGTTTTTGTAAAACCCTTGTAGGATACATAGTACTATATTCAATATATTTTTATTTTTGCATTTACATATAGAAGAATTTTGTATATGAATCTGCCCAGTTCGCAGAATCTCGTCAAAACGACGTCATAATCTGGTGACTTTTCTCCATGTATGACGTGACTATATTACGACAATATGACGTGAAAATGACCTCCTAATGTCACAGACCGATGACGTGATATACCGGACGTTATTTTTACGTCATTTTATGACATTAAAATGCCGTCTTTTTAGACGTGAAATTCACGTCTTAAATTTCTTTTTATTTGCCAAAAATCCACTTTTAAATAAAACCACTGAATATTATTCGAGAGTATATTGACGAAATATCATACAATATACAGAGATATTTTATAAAATAAACAATGTAAAAAACAACTTAAAGAACTAAAACTAATTAAAAAATAACTGTAACAAAAACTTTTTTCAAATCTAAAACTGAGTATTTGCGTTTCAAATACTATTTTTATAATGCTTAAAAGAGCACAATAAACTTGTTGGAAAACCTTTTCATAAAAAAGAGGTTTTTCCAAATATTGAGGGGGTCCGGTAATTTTTGAACACACTTATAGACCGACGGTTCCTGACCAGCCAGGTGCAATGTTTTTAAAATGCAGTCAATCAGTCAGTTCAAATAAATATGCGAAGAAGAGCAAATTTTGGGTGGTTTTTATGCGCAGAAGGGTGTGCAATTAAATCTTCCATCTGCATGAAAAATGTCTGAACGATTTTAAAATGCATGCCAGTACCGACTAACGAAAATTGAAAAAAAAAAATCCAGCGAAACATATCGTCATGCAGTTTCCGCGTGCACAGCAAGTTTTTTGTGCACATTAAACCATATACGATATTTTAATATCTGCGCGCGAAAACTTGTTGCCAATAAGTTTCAGCTGATTTTTTTTCTTGAATTTGCGTTCGTCATTACTGGCATGCATTTTAAAATCGTTCAGACATCGATTTTTCATGTATTTCTTCTGCGCGTGAAAACCACCCAAAATTCGTTTTTTTGCATATTCCTGTTAACTAAATTCATAATGATTGGGCACGCATTTTAAAAACGTTACACTCGACTGGTCATGTACCGCCGGTCTATTAGAAGTTCATATAATTGCATGTAGAAGAGGAATTGCTACAAAACTGTCATTATAAGTAGAAACAATACATTTACCATAGATATCAGTAATAGACCAAATTTTCAGTTCTGACAGATTTTTTACCACAAAAATATTTAATTCACTTGAAGGGTATGGAAGTGAATATAAATTTGAGTAACAAAGAAATTCTTTTCCAATTATATAAATTCCATTGTCGGCAGATTTTACAATATTGTGTATTTCAACAACTTTATCCCCTTTAAAAATTAAAGTATAACAATTAGCTTTAGAATGACCTACAGTCGTGAAACATATACCAAAATAGTTTAGTTTTAAAAATTGTTCATTCCATTCAAGACTTTCACAATGAATCAGCGGCCCTTTCGTATGCTGACTATTAACTTTTACAACTGTCGAATCATACTTTGACTTTGATATTAACAAATCGCGTTCAACAAGTCTGCGATGAATTTGCTGTAAAGGATTTGTTGGTCGTTTACTAATTAAGGATTTTAACTGTCCCAAATAATTTTCATAGGGAAAAGCAGAAAAGTTGTCGAGTACACCATACAATTCAACATCATCGCAGATATGCGATAATAAATGAACATTATATACCATAAATTCCAAACCATAAAGCTCTTTAGAATTATTTATATAAATATTTATTACATTTCTGACAAATTCTATTCCAAATTTTGTTATGTGTTTTCTACACAACAGTATAGATACCGAAAAACTAAATAAAATAAAATTTTCATAAACAGCAATATCTGTGACACCTTTTAAAACACAAGGGCCTAAGTAAACTAAAAAAGTTCTGAATTCGGTAGCTTTCCAATATTGTAATTCAGCTAATGACCGAGGTTTTCTATTAAACTCAAATGGCATTGAATTTCGAAAAGCAAGTAAATTTTCAGAAATAATTTTGACTTTTTGATGTGGCAATTTAGTTTTTAATGGGCCTCCAATCCAAGTATGCAGAAGCTTTCTCATAATTCCCAAACATATATTGTGCATGTAGTCTGTGGGAAATGTTTTAATTAAATCGATAGGTAAATCAATAAGTAAGGGAGTGTGAAAAATGTGATGTTCTTCATCCAATTGCTGGCGAAAAGATTCATCTGTGCGTTTATGGCACTGTAAACTGTCCAATATAACTTTGTTTTTAAAATATTCCCCATGCACAGTGCATTTGTCACAGGAAGAGTATCCTGTATGGGATTTTGTACATTTTAAATAGGCTCTTGCAGGGGCGTCACACACGAAGCTATGAACCTCAAGCATAAAATTCTGTTTTGATTCACTAACAAAGCCATTTTCTAACAAATCATTTAGCTCATCAATAAACGGCTTAAGAAATGAATTGAGAGGTTTTGGCTTGCTTTTACCACAAAAAATAGACACTGCAAAAGGGCTGCTACATGGAATATTTTTAATTATTGCTAAAATTGGCCAAAACTGTAATTTAGAACTCTTAAACAGAGGAATACCATCAACATTAAAACCAAGTTGAAGCTTATCAACATTAAAATCTAAATTAAATTTAGACAGCCCATTTTTTATTCCAAAATAGATAAACTGACCACTCTCTAAATTAGAGATAGTAGTAGTACTAGAAGGGGTAGATAGTAAAGTACGGCTATCCAAGGGTAGCTCTGGGTGGAGTGGAGAAATAAAATGAAGAAGATCTGTTAAGGCAGCATGCGAGATTTTATGAGTTAAGGCCCACTGAGTTAATTTATTAGAGAAGAGTGTTTGATTTTTACAAGAAACGTCCACCTCGGATTTTGCATTTGGAAAACTATGAATTTCTCTATAGTCGTCGGTATCACTAGAGGATAAAATTTCAACATTTGAAGTCAAAAAAGTACAATTAGTAGACTCGTTATTATCTTCGCTGGCAAAGGAATCATTGAAAACATGATTATTACCTGAAATTGCTGGTCTATTATTGACAAATTGGTTTGTAGCCTGTGATACCCTTCTATACATTTGTCTTCGGCCCACAAATTCTTTCACCTTACGTTTAGACATTTAAAAAAAAAGAAATAGTAAATAATATAGTTGAACTTTAACTACCACAATTGGCAGGAGTAACAGGCGTCTTCTGCATTCGCTGCCTAGCGTGCTTCAACCAAATCTTTATTGCCTGTTCAGCTTCACTTTGAGTAGTAGCAGGAGATTTAATCTGAACTGCACCTGTACCAAAAACAAAAAAAACCTTTAAGTTCAAATTATATTTTATATCCATAGCTTTAATTCATGCTTATTAAACGGTTTAATTTAGCTTCACTTTGTATGAGTACTTGTTCGTGACTAATTCCAAATTATGAGAGAGCCTTTTTATTACTCACTGAAAAGGAGGCAGTGCCAGTGTGTTTTGAAATATATACTTACGTATTATGGTCAAATTCAGGTTAGTAGTTCCAAAGGCCTTCTTATTGGATCTTTGACTTCTTTGTCCTGCAAAATTAAATCCCGTCCCCAATTTATTTGTCAGTAATGATCGCAGTATACGATTGACCGTTCCTGTTGTGCCAGTGCCACCCAAACTTGCTAAGTAGGAAGCCTATTATAAATTTTAATTAAGTTAACATTTTAATAAATTGTTAATAAATATTTACCAGGTCGTTCAGTTTTTCTTGGGAACTCAAGTATTCTTCTAACAATTGGAAATTCAAATCATCGTTTAATGGTAACACCACTGGGATATCACTTGGTATGGAAGCAGTAACCAAACTTCTTGACTGTTTTAAAATGGCCTTTACTTCTTTTACCTCTTCCCTTAATTTTCTAACTTCTCTATAGATGATTTCCAAACCTAAAATGATAAACGATAAAGTTTAATGTTATAAGTTGTTAAATTATTTAGGGTGGCCCCAGTTAGGATTGTCCATACTACCAGTAGACATTTTTTTCCGGTAATATTAAAACTTTTAGCAGGTACTTAACCTTTTTTTAAATTTTTATCACCCTGTATTAACCCAAGCAATTTTTTATAATCTGAAAAAAATCCTTTTGTGGTAAAGGACAGTGGAGCTGAGGATTGTGAGGACACCCTGTAAAATGTATACATACTAATATTTGTATTGACATTTCCAACAGGAGTTCTAATAATCGGAGGTGCTGTGTTGCTGGCAAGCGATGAATTCGTAATCTGACTTAGTTCTGTTTGTTCAGTCGAATCAACTTGTCTGGTTGTGGAACTGCCTAATAAAGAAAGGATGTTTAATTAACTAGGTAGAACTAGAATGTTCCCAAGAAACAGATGCATTATTAAGGACTGATGATAAACAAGTTGTTTATTTAACAACGTTTTCTCATTAACTAAAAACAGTACCTAATATTAGATATTAATTCAAGATCTTACCAGTAGGGACTGATGATCCAGGCAATGGAGGTTTTGGTAACTGTGGTAATCCTGATGGTCTTGAAAGTTTAGAAGATTTTCGTCTTTTTCCCAACAAATGTTCATTTAAATCATTTTGACTTTCATTACTAGAGGAGGACCACTTTCTTGCATGTAATTGAACTCGCTTCCTATTTTTAATAGTGTCCAAATCAGACAAGTCTGATGAGTGTATATCTGAAACTTCCTCGCACCTTTTTAATTTTTTTTGAGCCTTCTTAATGTCATCTATTAAAATGAAATACACATTAGTTGGTATAAGCAAACAGAATATTTTACATTGATATTTTATTTGAATTAAATTGTACCCACCACATTCAAAGAATTTTCTTTTGACTTGCGAAAGTTTCCAAGTACTCTGATCAGGTTCTTCCGCTGATACCAAAGCTTTGTTAAAAGCAGAAGAAGTTTTATAAGGTGGCCAAAAAACCTCGTGTTTGAGCGGAGTAAACCAAGAAGAATGCACCAAACCTACTGTATCATTTACTGCAAATTCCACTCCCACAAAGGCCATTATGAAACAGAGAGAATTGCTATGCAAATAACTATCTACAAATAAAAATTGAGTATAAATAAAGAACCACAGCCTTTTCCATTTCTATACTTGAATACTTTGCACCCATAACACAATTTTCAATACTATATATGTTAAGTGCTTGTAAAATTGCTGAAAATTTTGCATGGTTTTTTGGCCTAGAAACAGTTTCAATGCATTTTTATTGTTAATTGGCTTAATTTTTTGTTACATAATAAAAATGCATAAAAGTTGTTTCTTTAGGATAAGAAACTTGAATTGAAGATTTTCAAGATGCTTTGCATTTCGTATGCTGGGAATACACATTTTAATGACTAATAATTATTCATCGAAAATCAAGTGAAAGGTGCATTTTGTAGTTATTACATGAAGGAAATTTACCTAATTTTCTTGTAACTATCAGTTATTTAATCATAGTTATTGTAGGTACTTACCCATGCAAATATCAAGATAAAATAGGTTTTTACGTCCACAAATAATCACGTCCGCGTTGTTTGGCAAGATGCAAGATCATAAAGAACAATACTTTAGTAAGATCGATGCTATCATAGGATGCGATCGATATCGATGGACGCTTCGACGACGGTTGACGGCCAGGGTTGCCAGTTCGATTTTCATTTCATCAGTAAATATCTTGTGAAAAATTCAGTAGATTTCAGTAGATTTATTTTAGGCAATACAAATTTCAGGAAAGGATAATGAAATAAACCTATGGTGTCGAAAAAATATGTATATTTTACAAAATAAAGAAAAGTAACATATACCCAACAAAATAGGAACAAGCAAATCAAACATTTTTATAAAAAAAAAGTAAACCGATACCTAGTCCCGCTCCGTCCACACAAGGCGGGTGAAGACCCTCTAACAGCGTGAAGTCCCACCACCCACCACTCATCAACACACGACAGGGAAGTCCCGCTAACAAAATATCAAACCAAATTTATTTTGAAAACGGAAACGAAACAAAACCGAATTACGAATAAACAAAAACAGTCGCGTCGCGGAGAGCTGGGAAGTCCCGGTTCACGTATCAATAACCGGTGATTCCCCGTGGTGGTGACTTATTACCAACATATCAAGCGCTAAACGCGTTCAAATTTATAATCAGTGCTGCCCGTAAATTAATTTAAACAGAACATTCGGAAATATCATGCAAGAGAAGTGTATGTGATTAACTAAAAATTAATAATAAGTGTCATAATTTTTTTTCAGTAGATTATGAAATGTTTCAGTAGATCAGTAGATCAATATGCAAATCAGTAGATCTACTGAAAATTCAGTAGAACTGGCAACCCTGTTGACGGCTGACGCTAACATAGGACGCTAACAACAACGATCACAGAACGAGAACAGAACGAGTCCGAGTAGTACACGGTAGAGTGCCTAGAAAGGTAGAGTGTGGACAACTATGTAACAAGCACTGATTGGTTCATTTGAAATGTTGGACCATAATGGCGGCACCAATAAACAAGCGAATTGAAATAGCGCGAATTTGAATTTCATTTTGTATGTCCTGTGCAATAGTACATGGGCGGCGCATGAAATTGTTTATTTGCAAGGCGATGTTTTTTAAGAAATAAAATGCTTAGCCTTGTTTATGAGAGAACAATAAAATTATTCGATTAGTGGTGTCCCTTTGCAATAACCATCTTTTGCGTTATATGCATAACAAAAACAAACAAACAAAAACTTAACCCCTACGAAAAATGAACTAGACAGTGTAATATAATAATGAGACTGGCTTCTAGTTCTTGGAGTTGATTCAGGTTAGTACTATAAAACATTAGCAAATCGAAAATTTAATAAAGGTATATTATTTGTTGATAAGACAAATTTATGGGGTTTGTGATATGATGAAGCCCTCAAATAAAACATTGGAAAATGTTACAATGAAAAGGGAAATAAAATAAAAACAGATATATTTTATTAACACCTTTTATTGTATTGCATGCATTGCCATAGAATCACGGCTACGTGTATGTCTTACATTTAAAGTTTGTATTTTGTGATTGTAAATCCTTAACCTAAACCGAATAAACTAAAAGCGATTCTTTTTTAATATCATGACAAGTGTCTAGATTACATGGTATGTTTCTCATTTTTTCTAAATGGTTTCTAAATTTTTCCTCTAAATGGATTAAACTTAGAACCTAAAACTGGGGATTATTTTCTTTCAGTAAGTGATTTACATCTAGCATTGCAATCTATAATGATGTCGAACTTTCGCACTTATTCAGAAATACACTGTATGGCCTGAATACAACACAACTACTATGATAATCACTTTTACTTCAATACATACTTATTTTGGGAACGCTCTTAAATATGTCCCCAACAATAATTCTCTGCTACAGGAAACACTTTAGAAACACTACAAACCACTACAAACACAATGAAGGAAATTAACCAAACTGAACAAAAATACGTACGCACGCTTATGGACTTTTCCACTCCCGTCATACATGAAACATAATATAAATCTTAGAACATATTTCAATAATTGCCGTTGTATGAAACTTACGACCCGTGCCGGCCGCCATTATGGTCCCAAATCCGTTAGTTGGCCACACTCTACTCTTCTAGGCACTCTAGTACACGGTACACACGTATTGCGCGCACAGCCTGTGAAGATTGGAATAATGCGCGAATTTTAAAGTATATGGTCGAAATCAATAATTGATTTTGACATTATAAGAAAAAGAATTATGCTTACCTACATATAAATTGTAGTTTAGGGTTTAGGTAGCTATTAGGTACGTAATATATAAAAAAGTGCATTTGTGTAAATAAAGCTGGGTTAAATTGTTGATATATATAAATTGACGTTACCAAAATAATCAAGACAATGCTTTCCGAGTACCTACAAACTTTTGCAAATACTTAAGTCGTTGGTATAGGTTATAGTTTTTCAGTAAAAATAATAAAAATATATAAATATTTAAATAACCCTGCTTTAGGAATAGGTATCACCAAGAATAGTCGGCAATATGACGTGATTTAAATGACGTCAAACCTTCGTCAATTAACTGACGTCAAAATGTCGTCGGTCATTGGTCAACTGACGTCTATTAACCAGTAATCACCAGAATTTGACGTCATTTTGACGTGCGCTTGCGGACTGGGTGTACTACTGGAAATAAGTGATAATAATGTCAATATCAATAAGTCACTGTTTTCTAACAGCGTTAAATAAAATTAATGTTTATTATTGCCAATATCAATAAATTACTGTTTTCTAACAGCATTAAATACAATTAATTTTTATTATTACCAATATCGACAAATTACTGTTTTCTAACAGTACTGTATTTTTCGTTTTTAAATTTTACCGCGCGAAATCTAAAACCAACTAGGTAAAAGTAAACAAAATCCCTAGACGGTTGTTGGCATTCCTTCGCGCCCCTTAAAGCGCGTTCTTCCCCTCTCTATTTCTCTGTGCAATGCTCATACGCTATTGGACGTTGCAAGGTCGTATTCTGAGCTGCTGCCAGTCAGGCGCATGCGTGGAAACATCTGAGCAATCGTGAGCCATAGCGTCCATAAGGAACCATTCGCGTTTCAGCTTTCATCTTGCTTTCATTATAAATAACTGCGTTTATTAACTAGTCACTAAATTTTGTGAGAATGAAGAAAAACGGGAAAGATAAAAAGGATGGTGGAAAGAAAACCGAAAACGATCATAAAGATGGTGAAAAGAAGAACTTACAACTTAATACAGATGGTGGATCGCCGAATAAGGTAAGAAGAACACAATAATTAGTCCAACGAAATAGTATTATCAAACTAAAGGTGCGTTGACACGGGTCAAGTGACTTGATCAACTCACTTGGACTCAAGTGAATTAAACGCTTTTTGAACGTGTAAACTCCCAATTCATCTGACTTGATTCATTTCACTTGAAAAATCGCCAGTTGAACAAGCTTCAACTTTTTCGTTCAAGTCGACAAATTCAAGATGGCCGGCACTAGGTGGACCTACATCCTACAGGGACAATCAATGAGTGGTATGAATAATTCCAGAGTATAAACTCCGAGTATATTCTCATGAGCATGAGCATAAAGTATGAGTTTCTACTCCACTTCATAAGAATAGAAATATTTGATGAATTTCTGCTCCTAGTACATAGAGTATATACTCGTTGTTTAATTTCCAAACTTGTCAGAGCCTGTTCGATAGCAGGCGTTCGGGATATTCCTGCATTTCTAATAGTAGTGCAGATTATCGAAGCGCAGCGTGCATTTGTTGGTACAATGAGTGAAAGCAGTGAAGGAAGAAAGTACTAAAAGTTGCGAATCTCAAATGGGATTTGTGCATATGTTACGTGATTTTCCCGTACTTTTGTCCAAGTCACAAACACCAGCTGGCCGACTATCAAAATCGAAAGCACTCAAAGCGATGAAAAACCAATGGGAGCTTAATTTCGGTTCACAAATAAGGATAAGTCAAATATACAAGAAAATTCACAACATGAAAACCAGACTCAAGAAAAAGACTGATTGGGAAAAGATTTTGTTGGAAATCATGTAAGGCGACATAAATCAAGTTCTTACAAAAATTCCAGGTAATATAATATGATAAGTAATAACAGAAATAATGCAGCCAGCCTATATTTCATCTACAAAGTTATCTAGAACCAGAAAATATATTTCTGTTAAAGCGGAGGTTACCTATTATAATTGCTTGCATACTCTTGATATTTTATTTTTGATTACTTCAATTTACACTTTCATTTTACGAGTATTATTTGTCGGCGTACAACAAACAGACACAACACAAGACAGTAGTCATGAAGATACAATCCGCAGACATTCAACTTCTGTTTCTGAAACGTGTACCACAAATGATGATGTTACTGAAGTTCATACACCTAAAAAAAGGATACATAATAAAATTAGCCCTCTTGAGAAATACGAAACAGACGATACTAAACAACTTTCAAATACCGACCTACAAAGGCTAGTTTTGCTGAAACAATTGAGAATTTTCGAAATGAAGGAGGAAAAACTGAAGAGGGAACTAAATCCAGATGTCAGTGAACAATCTACTTCAAACAATAATAGTACTATCATTGACGGTGAAAACGGAAAAAGATACATTAATATATAATATTTCAATAATCTTTTTAAACAGTTGCAAAATAAAACATGTAAGTAGTGAGAGAAAATGTTAACAATATCAATCATAAATGCGTTGTTCTGTATTCCGACTTTTACTTACCTCAAGGTAGAGCAAGAATGATTTCTGCTAATCTAGATCGCCTCCGTTGTCCGATTTGTCTAATATTATTGTCAACTTCATCTTGTACTGGGTGCGGAACCGGAATATCTTGTACTGGTGGCTCCATTGGATCGTGCTCATCATTTAAATATTTTGCTACATTGCTACATATAACAAGTTTTGGAACTTTTTCCATCGAAACCCGAACTTTATATTGAAGCATCGGAAATCGTTGTTTTAGTTGTCTTTAGTTATAAAGGTACGAGACATATTAATTAACCATTTAGATAGCAAATATCACACTAAGGTTGTTCATGTTAAAGATCCCGTTGAGTTGCTCAACAAAATAAAAGAAATTAAAAGATGTGAAACAAACTTAACTTCAGTTACAATTCGTAAGCAACTTTATAACATCAAATATAATCCGAATAAAGAAAGGGCGTCAGAATTCTGGGACCGTTTCGAAGATATTATTCGAAACTACGAGAATGTCACAGAATCGACCCCTCTTACTGAGGAAGAGAAAAGAGATGCCTTTTATAATGCCATCATGATTGGAATTCCACAAATACAAAACGTGGAATTCGTAACAAAAAATACCACCGGCAAAGGCATGACCTATGATCAGCTTAAAACATTCATTATACAAGCCGAAGCAGAAAAAATAGCTACAAACGCCAACCAGAAAGGGTCAAAATGATGGGAAAGAGAGAGGTAAGAACGATTGCTCCTATGGTAAATGTGGTAAAATAGTTTGTGCATTAACAAAACCTATTGTTCAAAATCCATTGCTTAAAGCCAGTGTGGATGGTGCTTATAAAGGTCAGAAGTTATTAACTAAATTCGTAGCAGACTCAGGTGCAACAGAACACCTCACTAATTCGAGGCTTATCTTTAAAAGGCTTAACGACAGTAAATATAGCATTATTAGGTGTGCAAATAACAATCCAATTGCAGGCATTCGAACGGAGGGAGTAGGTTCGGTCGATATTGTTACGAATGAAAAGAAAATATTAACATTAAGTAATGTGATATGTGCGCGGTATCTATCTGAAAACTTGTTATCTCTTAGAAAATTCGCTGATATGGGTTTGGGAATTTATTTAGACAACAAAAGAATAGATATATTCGACCCCGCTTCACAAGAAATATTTTTATCTGGCATTTATGAGCAACCGCACTGGATAGTGGAGATGGAGATTGACTTAAAAAATAATAGTACACAGAATACATGTACAAGAAAAACAAATAAAATAATAGCTTATATAACGACAGAAAATAGTGATGAGCCAAGGTATTTAACGAGGAGTGTAACGGCTCGACACAATAGACATAGTGAACTTCTTAATGACAGTTTGAAAGAAATAACGACAGAATCAATGGTTTTGGATGAAAGTGCTAAAAAAACAGGAAAGTATAACGACGCCATGCTCTGGCACGTACGTATGGGACATGCATCTATATCATACTTAAGAGCTCTTAAAGTAAAATTTCCAAAAAATAAACAATTGCAAAAAACAAAGTTTGACAGTTCCATATTGGACTGTGAAGTATGTAAAATATCAAAATTTAATAAATTGCCTTTCAAAACAGTTAGGGCACGTGCGACACAACAGTTACAAGTTATACATTCCGATACTATGGGGATAATTAACCCTGCTACATATCCTAAAGGATATAGGTACATTGTAGTGTGTATAGATGACTATTCACGACTAGCTATGGCATATCCAGTAAAA
Source organism: Cryptocephalus moraei (assembly GCA_946251905.1). NCBI lineage: Eukaryota > Metazoa > Arthropoda > Insecta > Coleoptera > Chrysomelidae > Cryptocephalus > Cryptocephalus moraei. The sequence continues at coordinate 12,801,770 of OX276453.1, read as the reverse complement.
GCTAAGAGTGATACAGGTTACTGTATCGAAGCATTTGTTAAAAGTGCGAGAAATTTACTGGGATATGATGCTAAAGTCTGTTATCTAAGGGACAGACCAGGGTACTGAATATACAGGAGAATATACACGACTGAAGTATTGGAGAAGCTGGGTGCAGAACTGCAACTAGCTTCTCCAGACACTCCTGAGCATAACGGTGTGGCAGAACGTTTCAATCAAACGATACAGAGAAAGGTACGAGCGTTGATGTACGACTCTAAGTTACCGGAAAATATGTGGGATTTAGCTTGGTAGTATTGCCTACATCAAAGTTCAGAGAAAAACAGGACCTAAATTTAAGTATGAAGCTCAAAGAGTGGTTTTCGTGGGTTACAAACCCACTGGATATGTGTTTCTCAAACCTGAGGAGGGCAAATACTACGAGAGTCGAAACGTCAGATTTAACGAAAAGTTGGTATACAGGGACAAATATGGAAAAGATAGTATAAAAAATTGGGTTTCAGACAGTGATACAGTGGACAGACAAAATTGGTTTATAGAATTTGAAAAGGAACTGTCAGAGGAAGAACCTATAGCAAAAGAACCGACAGAGATTTTAAAAACGGAGGGAGAAACTATACGACGAAAAAGAGACTACAGTAAAAAGCACAGGGGACGGTTGCTGTGATTGGTCATCTCACTTTGGTAGGCGTGTATCTATTCAAACATTTGGCGGGCTACTCGAGAAATGTTCACAATGCGACTATTGAAAATTTTGTTAATACATTAAAAAATCTTTAGCCATAAAAACGAAAAATCGGTAAGGAGTACATTTTAAATGATTTCTAAGAAGTTATAACTGTTCATATTTTATATGCAATGTAGACACTTTTTACGAAAACATTAGCAAAAAAATGAATAATTTATGGATTTACTAATAACTCTAAAGGAGCCACTTTGTATAAAAATAAGGTATACTGTGATAAAAAGTTGTATTGGAAACTATGAATTTTGAAATTAATTAGTAAGGATTCGTTAATAATTAGGTGTTTACTAATGTAAATAAAAGTCTGTTAATTGACAATGGGGTTTATTAAAAAGTAAATCAAAGCATCAAATACATTTTAAAATCACTGAGATAAATAAAAACCATATTATCTTACAATAAATTTATACCTGTTGACATAATAGGTATATATCCAATATCCAAAAAGATAAAATTTCTTGTATAGCTTAATTTATATACAGTAAAAAAATTAGTCCTCCTCTACACACTGCTCCTACTGATATTATCATTATGAAATATCTATTTTATATCTATTAACATCTACTCTATATCTGTAACACATCTATTAACATTATGAAAAGACTATCAAATTAACAAAATCTACTTAATGCTATTGCTATTTTCAACTTAGGTATGAAATATTCAACTAGCATCAATGAAGTTTGGATTTCCTTTCTCCTAATCCTAGAGCTGAAAAAAATAACATGAAAGCTGATATGACAAAAGATTTTCATTGGTTTTGAATTACAGTGAAACTCCCATAAGTTAAATCTGAAGGGACATAAGAAAAATCGAGTTAAAAAAATATTTTTTATAATTTCCAAACTCAAGGGACTCGAATTTTTATTCACGTTACAGAAATATTCGACTTAAGGAAGTTCGACTCATGTTCTGCTGTATTAGGTACTTCTGGACGTTTCTTAGAAGGGAAATAATTTTGTGTCTCCATTTTTCGTTTTCTTGTAGCCTTGTTCATTTTTTCTCTATACCTCTGCACAGTTACTTCAAAGCCTTTCACAATAGTTGTAAAACCGTTCTCATCCAAGCTTTTAACAAAGTTCTGTAGGTTTTGCCACTGAATATTTCGATGACTTTGCGCCTGAAGGATCTCGTCCTGCTGATTTGTCTCTTCTATTTTCTCGCTGATAAATTTCTTGATTTCCTCTTGTTGCTGCAGTTTAATGAGTGAATTTTCTCCGAAACACTTTACAGCTTCATCTACAACAGAATTAGCATCCATTCGCTCCTCATGCATTCTTACCAAGTGCACATGCTTACACAAGGTATTCCTCACTAAATATTCAGGACACTCACATTGGTACCGATGTATGCAAATTTTGCAAACTCTGCAGTATAGCGTCCTACATTCACTTTCACATAACATACTTGCTTTATATTTATATTATAAGATATATTAGGATTTCTAAATGATGTTACCTGAAAATGTCCAAATACCACATTGTTCTTTTTTATCTTAATTTTGTTCTTCATCGCAGCAGCCTGTTTGTGAGCTTTAATTATGATTCTGTCCTGGTAATTGTTTGTGTTTGGTCGTTCAATGTCCACTATCCTCTTCAACATTTTGATGTCCACTAGATCGTCGATTGTATCCAGTAGTTTCTCGATTGTCACTCTTGCATTCCTCTTTAGTTGATTTGTTTTTAGTAAGTTGTTCAGTGATTCTATTGCCATGTTTGTGTTGATTCCAGAATTTCTTTTATAACAATGGGTCCACATTTTTATCCCTTATTCATCTTGAAAATAATATCTAGAACAAAAAATATTTATGATTAAGGCTACAGGAACACTACTAACATACTAAATTATGAATTATTGGTCCATACCTAGTCAAATAGTTGACAAAATCCATTTCATTTGCTTGTAAGTTTTCCTAAAGACGTCTTTGTTTTGTTTATACAGTAATCGCATCATAACCTAGAAACTCTAGAAAGCCTAGAAAGTTGTCCGCTGTCGCTGTCACAACACAAATCCCAATATCGACACAACGCGCATACTCATGAACAACCAATCAGAATGACCGTCCCCTGTGCTTTTTACTGTAGTCTATGAAAAAGAGGTAGACCAAAACTAGCACATGTGTCAGAAGTGGATAAAACAGGTGATAGTGAGCCACCAATTAAAATATATAAATCCATCCTTGACACGAGTTTTTCAGACATGCCACACATAAGTGCCAATCGTGCAAAAGTCATATTCTCAGCTGACAGTGAAAATATGTCACACTACTTAGAATCTGAGGATGAGACGATACATGCTTTGTTGGCTAAAATTCAAAAAGACCCAACATCTTACAAAGAGGCTCTGGAAAGAGATGACAAACAAAACTGGTTAGATGCTATAAAAACAGAATTGAAATCAATGAATAAAAATAATGTTTGGAAAATTGTGAATAGACCCAATATTACGGCAGAGGGTAAAAAACCAAACATCATCGATTTCAGGTGGGTCTTGAAACGTAAATATGAAAAAGATGGTAGTACTCGATATAAAGCTAGATTGGTCATTCGAGGTTTTAAAGACACAAACGTATACGACTTACGAGAAACGTATGCACCAGTTTCTCGGCTACCTCTGGTAAGATGCGTATTTGCAATTATAAATAAGTACAACTTACTAGCCTGTCAACTTGACGTAAAAACGGCTTTTCTAAATGGAGTTTTGAATGAAGAAATTTACATGGAAATCCCTGAAGGTACTCTGCATACCGATACGTTGAGAAAACAGAAAGTGTGTAAGTTAGAAAAAGCGTTATATGGTTTGCGAATAAGTCCGAAAAAATGGAACGAACGTTTCTCAGAAGCAGCTCAGAAGATTGGTCTTGAATCATACGACCGAGAACCTTGCTTATTTACTGGGCGGAAAGAAAATAAATTGTTGATTCTGTTGCTGGATGTTGAAGATATATTGTTGGCAAGCAACGATGAGACACGACTTTGCGAGGTCAAGACCAAACTTCAAAATGAGTTTGAGATGACGGACTTAGGAGAACCGAAGGTTTTCCTGGGCATTGACGTATGTAGAGATGTGAAAAATAAGGTTATAACAATGAACCAGGAAAAGTACCTATATTGACAAAATATTAAAACTATTTGGGTTTGTTGAAATGCATCCGCAATCAACCCCAATGATAACCAATCAAATTATGAACAGGGACAGAAAAATGAGAGAAGATTCAGATGACAGATCTGAATTATTATCAACTAAATCTAGGGATAATGCTCCCTTTAGAGAAGCCGTAGGAAGTTTGTTGTATTTGGCAAATGCAACTAGGCCTGATATCACATATGCGGTTAACGTATTGAGTCGACGTCAAATTAACCCTACCGAGAACGACTGGAAAAACGTTAAAAGATTATTTCGATACCTAAAAGGTACTAAACATTTGGGTTTAAAGTTTACATCTCATAACGACAGTTTACAAGCTTATTCTGACGCAAGTTTTGCAGATTGTAGGGGTTCCTTGTCAACTTGTGGATATGCGATTAAGTTGTATGGAGACACAGTGGCTTGGAGAACTCACAAGCAATCGTATGTGGCATTGTCCACTTGCCAAGCTGAGTATGTAGCTATGAGCGAAGCTTGTCAAGAGCTTATAGCATTGGACAATTCTTTACAACTTATAGTAAATAGTTCATTTGCTCCAATGGTATTGTGGTGTGATAATAAAGCGGCTGAAGCTAGTGCGAAAGTTGATGGTGGTAATAGACTCAGACACATACCAGAAGTCAGAGAACATTACGTTAAAGAATGTGTTAAAAGAGGTTTAATTGAAATCAACTGGATAAGTTCTAAAGAACAAATAGCTGACATATTTACCAAGCCCCTTTCATTGGAATCACATAAACGATTGACCGGGAACATTTTGAATCTGCAATAAATTGCTCAGTTAGCTTATATCTACTAATATACAATTCTGTTACAGGAAATAATGCAATTTGAATGAAGAGGCAGGAACAACAGAATGCTTAATTTTTTATATATAAATGTTGTTTTAATGTAAGCTTAAAATATGTAGTTAGAATTGTATGATGTTTTGTAAATGTAGCGTGGTTGGGAGGGAGTGTTGGAAGTAGACACCCAACACTACATTAAAAACATCCACAAGTGGGGATACGAACCGTTGCGCGTACCGCTGGTACGAGTATTCATAAGCAACTACTGTGTAACGTCAGAGCACAGCCTTGATTATTCGAGTTTTATCAATTCAAATCGTGTTTAATTTACCACACAGCTCGCCCTTTATCCCAACACATATACTATATATGGTGTCATGTAAAAGATGGTAAAAAATACCACAGTATATTGAAGGTATAATGTACAGTATATTGAGCAGTATAATGAAACTTTACATATTTTATTCGAAAGCTAGCCTCTAAACCCTATTTGCGGAATTAGGAAAATGTGTTCAAAATACCTTCACCTACTTGGGTTTTTTTACCATCTTTTACATGACATCCTGTAGATGTAACTATTATAGTTTCAGTTTCACGCTGTCAAAACAAAGAGATTTCAATGTCATTATTATTGGATGCTTACTAATAAGACCACTGCATATTTTTAAATTCTTAAAGGGCTTCTTGCCTTTGGCCCCCTCAAAACTGTAGTCCTTGCCAAGAATATTGGCTACCATCCGATACATTAATTTTTTAGTAATTTCTAGAACTGTATCCCCGCCAATTTTGCTCAATTCCACAACCTGCAACAAAATAAAAACGTCTTTTATGAATGGAAAGTTAGGCCTCCAATGTACACTTATAAGGAATATGTAATTATTATACAGACATATACATACCTACCATTTGTTTAAATATGGCACTATCATTTAGTACAGCCTCTACTGCACTAAGATCATCTTCTGTTTTGAGAGGAAGCTTCTCCCAAATATCCTGAAGTGGTATCTCACTGCAGGTGGCTTCAATAGTGCTCCCCAAGTAAAGATGTTATCTATTTTTTCTTCCAGTCATTCCAATGTTCTCGAGATGTCGTTCACAGTTTTTGTCAAAACATTTAGTTTTCTTATGATCATCTCTTCAAATTCTGAAAACAATTATATAATAGTACAATGAAAACCTGATCTAATTATAATACTCAAATGGTATATACCACAGTTATACACCTATGGAATAATAACAAAGTGTGAGAATAGTACATTGAAACGTCTAGTCTAGCTAAATTTATTTTCCACAGTAGAATTATTATACATAAAATATGTCTTTTTATTACTTACAAATGACAAAAAAGTTTGATATCACTTACTATTAACGCAAGCTTCCTCTATAATCTGATGAATTGGTTCTGAGTTCAGCGCTGGAGACTCTCGATTCTTATTGTGTATATGAAAAAAAAAAGTTTAATTTTCAAAATTATTTGAATTAAGTCTAATATAATTCTAGGTTCAGAGATTTCTAAAAACTTCAACAAAACGTTTACTTTCTTCTTATTATGTTATAATTACTTGGACAAACATTGTCTGAAGTTTATTGGCTGAAAAGCCTGCAAATATGAGTGATAATGATGCATGAACCATACTTAATACATCATGTTTCTTGTGCTGGACTCTTGGTGTTGTCTTTACTGATGTGTTCTTTTCCATCTGAAATATGCATTAAGTTATGATTTATTTTGTGCCAAGAAATATCGAGTAAAAAGTAATCATGTCAAATTTTAATTAACATAAAGGTTTATTACCATTAATGGAAGCTGAGGATAGTCGCAATTGTCCTCCGATTCAGGTTCCTTCTCCGACTCATCATTGTCATCATTATAAAATGGGTGTTTTGAACCTTTTAGGTTTCACTCGTTTTCGTATTGCCTCATCATTAGTCAATGAAAGGTCACTCTCATCTGCAGCTATCATCTCCTTTTTCTTAGCTTTTTCATATGTCCCTTTTAATACCAATAAACATGAATATATTGGAAAGAATAAAATATTGATTAGAATAATTAAGTCTGTTTGTTTTAAGAGTTAAGGTAATTATTGCACAGTTTCATTTCATGAGTATTCAATAATGTCTTACCATACTGGCCAAGAATCCTTATTTCGTGTAGGTTCCAATCTTCTTTGGGCCTGGCTCTTAGTTTCACCAGAGAAGAAACCATCTTTGTATTTCTTGATGGGTAATAACACATTGTTTTGTTTACAGTTATCCATGAGTCAGGAACAATAGCAACTGATTTTCCTCCAAAAACTCCACCACGACCACCACAGCCCAGCACTCGTCCTCATTACTCATTTTATTGTAATTTTGTGCAATTATCGCTCTCAATATAGTCAATATGAACAACGTTACTTCTATCACTTGGACACTTTTCTTAGTTACCCGGGACCCTCTCCTGTATTAGTATTTATATATTTTTCACGAACCACTATAGCAAGGAGAAGCCGATAAAATATCTATAAAACGATCGATAAATCGCAACGCATCATCAACGACATCAACCCACGCCGACGCCAACGGTCGCGATACACTAAACGTCGTTGTGAAAATTGTTGACAGAAGGACGCGGGAAACTCAAAGTGATTTTCAGTACGAAACGACATGCATGTACCTCCGGAAACATATCAACATGCATTAGCAATAGCTGACGAAATACTACAATAAATTTATAAAAGGTGCGTATTCAGCAAAATTCAATAGGTCAATAATTAAAAAATTACAAGGCGATTCTCTTAAGGGATCCATCACAGGCACACTTCTCCTACTTATGTTAAAACGATGTCCAATGGATATTCTATGAATGTCTGCTTTTATATATCCATAAAAAATACGCAATAGCATATACAATGGATATTTGAAATTGGGACTTATTTTGTATGTACTCTTCTTCTTCTTAGTGCGCCTTCTCCTTCCGGAGGTTGGCGATCCAAATGGCAATTGTAGTTTTGAAAAACTGCAGCACGGAATATTTCTGTAGATGAGCGGTCAAACCATCTCCTCAGGTCCTTCAGCCATGAATTCTGGCGTCTTCCTACTGATCTTTTACCATGTATTTTGCCTTCTATTATGAGTCGAAGTAGCTCATATTTTTCACCCCTCAGCACATGACCCAAGTATTGAATTTTTCTTTCTTTGATGGTGTTTAGCAGCTCTTTTTGTTTTTTCATACGTTGGAGTACTTCGTCGTTAGTGATCCTTTGAATCCATGAAATTCGTAGCATCCTTCTGTATATGTACATTTCAAAAGCCTCTATCCTTTTTTCTGTTTGTGTGTCCATTGTCCAGCTTTCACACCCGTAGAGTAAGACAGGGAAAACGTAACATCTAACCATTCGAATTCTGAGCTCTATAGACTAAGGCCTGATCTTGTAAAAAATGTTTACATGCTCATGAGTGTTTTCCTCGCTTGTTCAATCCTTGAATATATTTCCCTTTTCGGGTTACACTGGCTGTTGATATTAGCTCCTAAATATTTTATCGAGGTTACCTGTTCTATTGTTTGTCCCTTGACGTGTATATGTACGTTTATTGGCGCTTTCGAAAAGACCAGGAGTTTGGTTTTGGCGACATTGAGATATAAGCCGAACATTTCACTATGACGAACTACGGCATTTATTATACTTTGTAGTTCTTGTGCGTTGTTTGCTATTAGAACGGTATCGTCAGCGTACCTTATGTTATTTATCGTAGTTCCGTTGATCTTGATTCCACCCTGGGCCTCATCTAATGCTTCTCTGAATATGGCCTCCGAATACAAATTAAACAGGAGCGGAGACAAGACGCAACCCTGACGTACTCCCCGTCTAATCCACATATCTTCCGATGTTGTTTGTTCTATTTGAACTGTTGCCGTTTGGTGCCAATAGAGTTCTGAGATGACGTGTAAGTCCTGATCGTCGACCCCGGTTGTTCTTAGGATTTCTATCATCTTTTGATAGTTAACGCAATCGAACGCTTTTCTGTAGTCTATGAAACATGCATATACATTTATGTACAAAGATGGGATATTTTATGAATGTTTTATGTATATCCTCTTCGTATATCCAAAAGAAGATATTCATAGGATATTCAGTGAATACAACAAGAAAGTGATATACATGCATGGACTAAAAATGGATATACATTGTAAATCCATATCCATGGAATGCTATGTGGGAAATGATTTGTTAATAAGGGTTGGAGTTAAGTTTTATTGTAGCCATATAATTCCAAAAAGCGTTTGCTGAACTATACCGAAGTGTTAATTCTAATTTCAATTTAGGAGAAATCGCTTCTCGCATAGAAGTGTTAGTTTTTGAGAGTTTTGGTGTTACTCTTTCCAATAAAAAGTTAAACTGTTCCTCAGTCATTCTAAGAAAATTTTTATAATCTTCTGGTTCTTCATCAGCCAGCTTCGCCTGGTAGTAGGTTATCATTGTCTCGCTGGCCAACTTTTCCCATCTCATCATCTCCGTCATCATCCCGTGGAAATCTCGCTGTCTAAGGAACGCCGCCCCTAACATTACCACATTAAAATTACCACCCATTCGCAGCGGACCAGTCTCCGTGCGCCGTGGGCTTTCATCTCTTCCACTGTCTTCGATGTTGTCTCCATGTTCTCATTTGAGGTGAGGTGAGGCACGACGCCTCCTCACTTTTCTCTATATCCATGTCATGTAATTAAACAATACAGCTCACCGTTTTGTCGCCGCTCGAAGTTATTGATTCTCGCCGTTTGAGGTTAAGTTAGGTGTCAGCTGTCGAGCTGTCCGAAAGTCTCGACGCTCTCCGGTGTTGCCACGTTGATCTCGCTGGTAGCACACGGAAACGATTTGGCGATCGGCTCGGTTCGCGGGCGCGATGAAAGAGGTACACTTTACGCGCATTGTGGCAACACCGCTTTTTTCTCATCAGGCGTGACGCGGTTTCTCGACCAACACCCCATCCCAATGTATACAACGTGCGCAAAGAAGTTTCACTTCAATAACGCGATGAATCTTTCTGGGCGCCATTATTTTTACTGAAATGCCTTCATGTCAAATGAAATGTGTAAACCGTTTCAAGCGTTCAATTCACTTGAATCCAAGTGAGTTGATCAAGTCACTTGACCCGTGTCAACGCACCTTGATAACTTTTAAGTTTACACGAAAACGTTTTACATTTATATCTTCGACCCTCGGGATTTCGAATCGGTAAAAATTTTTGACTTCAATCCACGGCAAAAGGGTCTAATCTCAAAAAAGGTGAAAATCACGTTTTTCGCGAATTACTTGAAAACTATACTGCCCTGTTAAGCATAAAAGTCGTATCTGACAAAACCAAATTATTAAGTTATTGAGCAATTTGTAATATTATAAATGCCGCAAGCTACAATTGATTTAGTAATTTCCTTTTTTATAACATCATTTAAAGTTTTTTATGCCGAATCGCAATAATTTGTTACCGAAATTTAAGTTTAATTAGAAATATGGCCTTTGAAAGATACGACATTTTTGCCTAATATTCGATGTAAAAATATAGATGCGAAAAAAAGACATAAGTGTACAATGTTATTAAAACTTTTTATTTTTTAATGTTTTAGGCATATTATTAAGTAGGTTCTTAGTTTTAAATCAGACTTCGTCTTCTATGTAGTTAACTAGTTTTATGAGTATTTCTTAAGTTTCATCACTGGAATCTTCTTCATTTGGCAAACCATCAGTTCCGGAACAAGTTGTAGGCAAATTTTGCCAAAATACTCTTCTATTTGCAGTCATAATTGTGCATAGCTTTTCCAAAATCAGAGTTTTCCTGTCTGTAGTTATTCCCCTAGGGCTCTGCTTTGGGGCTGGTTTTGAAATACCTTGATTTAATATGAATAATAAATTATTGAAATGAAAATTTTAAAGTTCATAGTTACATTGTTTTGTTAATTTTGCGTTCAAAAAATTCAATTGCGATGAGACAACGTGTAAAAATTGCCTCCTTATACATTTCAATTCTTGGGAGCATTATGACCTAAAAGTTTATGGTTGTTTATGTAAATTAATGGTTGAAAATATTTTGATTGAATTTATTATGGGGTTAGTTGATACTTGGTACCTATTTTTCGAGCACTTAAAAATCTTAACATCTCACTCGAGTGGCAATAAAAAATGTAAAAACCTCTGATATCAATTATCAAGGGGAAGGAAAAGGGGATTGTACATTTACTAAATAACTAGAGAGTGGAAAGCTTAATACGATTATAGATTTGGATACCAGATGGTTCAGAAATCTAAATTTCAGTTTCTGAGGGACTGGAAAAAGAGGGGTGACATTAGATGGAGCCGCGATTGAAGCCAGGTACGCTAGTACAATGCAAAACAAGACTACGTAATAACTTTTAAACGTATATTTATTGTAACGTTTTTACTATTGACTAAAACTAAAACACTACGCGATTATCCTAATTAATTTATTTCTAACTACACTTTAACATTTATAATTTATTTCACTCAGATATGTTTATTTATTTTAACGGGCGCGGTCTCTCGCTCGAATGTTTACGCACACCGGTTCAACTGTCCTGGCTCGGGTCCGACATTCCCTTTTTATAGCTAGCCTTTCGCTTGCGAGAACCTTCGAGATATTCGCTGGAACGTTCTCGAAGTTCTGAAGATCATTCTAGAATTCGCGGAACTTCTTATCGCATCGAACTCTCTCGACTGTTCCCGTCGTCCTTCCCGGAATTGCAATAAGGCGAACTTGTGTAGCTCCCGGCGTGTTTATGTCGCGGCCGGCGAGCCGTTTCGTTACATTATGTTTAGTGACAGTAGGTTTGTGGAGGAGTTCCTAATCGGGGTTACTCAATCTTAACCAAATCTTACTACAAAATTTTAAATTTCAACTCTTATCAAGTAATAATGCATTATAAAAGTCTTTGTAAACTGAGTACGAATAATTGTTGGAGTAAACAATTTTTGTTTGAAAAATTATAAATGTTTAATTGAAACATTATTTTTCAGAAATGATCTCAAGAACTGTCTAAAACGTTTCATCAAAGCCTGTCTTTCACTTCCCTTTTATGTTGAGGCAGGTGGCCCTTCAATGCCATTTATGATTTGTTGTTAATTTGGAATTTGATATTGACAAATTTTGATCAAATACAAGTGTTTCGTTGAAAATAATTTGCAAAATTGGTGTACACAATTATTACTGAACGAGGTAAAATAGTTTAAATAAAAAAGAGCCTCTAATTGTTCAAACTTTGAACACCACACTACGCCTGGTAACTAGGCAGTTGCTAGATCAATGTCATTGAAATAAATTGATTAGTAGCAGAGGAGTGGCCATCGCGATCATCAGATGTCGCTGATTTTTTTTATGGGGCCATACCAAATCAGTCGTTTATAAAACAGAACTAGCTAATTTACAAGATTTATAGCAAGATATTACCGAAGTTTGTCAATCCATTACGTCTGAAACATTTGAAAAAGTGAGACGAGAAGTTGAATTCGGATTATTTTTTTTTGTATAAAAAAAAGGTGAACATTTTAAATTTTTGTGAATACTTTGTTATAAATTTTTCCCGTTCAGTGGTTCAGTAGGGATATCAATGCAAAATTAACGTATTTTTAAATTTTCTGCTGTCTAACATATATAGCACACTTGACCGCATAAAAATCTTTAGTATCAAATGTATACAAAAAAGGAGCCTGTGCTATTTTCAGCATGTCTTAACGGCTTGTTTTAATGTTATTTTGTTGGCCATCTCTAATATAGGGCAAATCCCTAACTTTCATTGCACGGGTATGCCTAGGATCAAAAATCTCAGAAAGTAAACAATCGAAATAAAATTTTGACAGTATGGGAAGCATTAGTTTTTCATAGAAATCTACATCTTTATGAATTTCCAGGACTACTAAATCGTTAGGCGTCCACACGACGAAGTAACACTTCGACATTGAACAGATATTTAATTGACCTTGTATTTGATAAAAGTTCCTAGTTATGGTTTTGCTTCAGGGAGTAGCGTTCGTCAACAAAATTTAAATACCTATGTGATAATGCCTCCGTTGATAGCTTCCTTTATATACATATTTCTCGCAGAATATGGGCACTTTATTTCTAATAAATATTCTTCCTGTATAACTCCGTCAGGAGAAGCACCCAAATAAGGCCAATTTTTGTTTATCACTATCACAATTTCTAAGTTTCAACTGGTATTGTGATTCATATATACGTTTTGCCCTCTCTTCATTGTCCCTGTCCTAAGCCGTGTTTAAAAAAAAAAACTCCGTATAATATGGAATGCACGATGCACAACTTGTTGTTGGTCGCATTTTAGAAATTTTTCCAAAGTTGGATGATGTCAACAATTTTCTTTTGATTTCATTCCATTCAGTGCAATCTGCTTGAAGTATTGTGCTCTCCTCCAATTCCTTGTAATCACATTGTTGTTGTTTGTAGCTCTTTCAAAAATTCATTTTTGAAATTGTCATAAGTATCTTTATCCATGTCGGGTTTTTCACAGTTTTCACCATAATTTTTATCTGATTGCTTCCTTAAGGATATTTTTTGTTTAAGTGCAGTTTTTTCTTTATTATTTTTGATTTTGCCTCTAATTTTTGAACAAAACAATTAGATTAAAATCCATTACCCAAATGTTTCTGAATACTGTCTAATGGTGTTAAAGTGTTCCTTGCAACTATCGCAGCAAAACATCTGGCCTGATAGCAACGCCTCACTGCAAAATTCGCCATTTTTCCACCAATTCTGTGAGCTACAATAGCATTAAATTGTTAGGTGATATTGGTGTCAACGTTTTCTAATAAACTCCTTGCATGTCCAGCTAAATATGTTACAGCATCCATAATTCTATCTTCTACTCCAAACAACTTTAATTGCTCGATATGATTGATGCGATCAGGTTTGTTTTTTTTACAAAAGTAATACACAGACTGCGATACCAGAATCCGCACGGCGATGACACTGGTATGCAGTGAAACCCAGGTGCCTCCTGTGGTCAGTGAAACGAAAAAGATGCGTCCGAGCAATAAAAAATTCATTTCCCATGTCTGTCCGGCTGTTTAAAAAGACAATATCAGCGTTGCGTACCGTGGTTCAAAAATGAAAATTTTATTTAATCCGATCCACAACAACAACGGGCAGTATTCAACCAAAATTTGAAACTGATAAAAGAAATGAAAACAGCATTAACACGAATCCGTTGCATTAAAAAAGTTTCGTGTATATATTTGCGTTATTCATATTAGAGACAGATTAAATCATAATATCTTATCATTTATTGGTAAATTTATATTTTAACAATTAAAACTGTACTCAAAGTATGGTTATTGACCAAACCTAAAATTATCCAAGAGCGTAGGCTTTCACGACCGGAGTCAAATGTGCAGCGTTCTTCCGGGCTATTTGGCCGGGCGGCGGTCATCACGTACGGAATTTTAATCCCCAACCCTAAGATCCGTCATCTCGTACCGCTCCTCTCAGGTAAATTTTTGAGTATAAAATGTGTATCGAGACGAGATGGTCATCGGTCCTATTCGTTTTACTTTTTACTAAACCTCAATTGTTTATCCTTGCCCTTTAACAAGCGATAGCGAATAGAACGAAAATAGTGTAGCCCACTTCGGGAGGTAATATGTGCTACCATTTACGAAAGTTCGATACATTATTTTTTTATAAAATCACACAGGTACGAATTTATCTATCTTGAGAGGTTTATACACCCGTACAAGTTGACCTGTCTCGGAAGGATAAAATTTTAGGTACGGATTAAACCGTACGAGATGACGCGTGCCCAAACAGACAACCATAGGTCAGACAACTAAACTTTTAAATTTTACTGAACCGACTCTGTACATCAACAATTCCCGCCATGGATTCCGCAATTTATGACATTTCCACCAATAGCAAACGACGTGTATTAGGTGTTGTCTAACTTTACTACCTTTTCTCGTTTCGTGGGTGTTTTCTTCTCGGTGGATTTACTATAAACACATAAGTTAATATAACTTTATTTTTAATCTCATTATTTTGCCACCAACTTGTACTTATTATTTTTTCCATCTCATCTGCGTCTATGAAACTTAATACGATTTCTATAAATATTAATTTTAATACTATATTTAAAAAATATTATTATATTAAAATAAAATCCACAAAGAAACATTCTCTCAAACAATTTTACCACAGTGAAAACTTAGTCATATGGTCATATGAAATAAAATCTCCGTTCAGTTTTGAGTTCGACGTTCCAGCGAACTTTTTAGCGATTGTAAAGGTTTAGGGAAAACATGATCCCAGGGTAATGTATTATCGTATTAAAACGAAATAGGGTTCAATGAAGAGATAGAGGATCATTCTACATCGGTCTAGTAACGGAATTTTGAGTGTTCTATTATTTTGGTCAAATTTTGATTTGAAAACAATAAGTAAAATAGAGCAACTTTAGGGGCGGTTTTAAACAGACAAAAAGAAAATATCAAAAATCCCTCACTAGACCGATGTGTATTTGAGTTTTTCGCTTCGAGTGGTTTTTATTTGAAAAGAATATCTCAAATGATGTTCGAGGTATCATACTTCCCCCGTACCTTTAACACCGCCTTAAATTGAATCGGGTGATGGACTCTTGATAAGTTTCTCAATTAAATATGTTTGTTGTTTTTATACTTTTTAAAAACTAATTTAAATGAAACTTAAATTCATCACGCCCAATATTTATTTGTGTATTCCAAACAGTAAATGATAAGTAAAGTTCATACTCACTTTTTCCTTTGTCGGATTTTTTAATATCAACTCCTTTTCAGCACCAACAATCAACAGCTTGATTATTAAATAAAGTTTCAATAATTCACAATATTTTAACACTATCTTATACAATACTAAAAAATGGAGTACCTGGACCAAAAAAGTGCCAACCGCTCTGCTTCACGCACACTACATCTACTATACTCTGTTCAGCAACAGAAGAGAGGCATAAATCATTTCCTATCATAAAAAGAGGGTCATTTTTGTATACTAGTGAGCCAAAAAAAAAATTCGCGTGTAACCTATGCAATGTCTGTTAGTTACTCATTTTTACAAGACCTTTTAGTGCACCACCCAGTACAAAATTTACATAACAAAGAAAACTGACCAGGGATTAGCCGATCGAAACCTAAAAGTATACAGGTAAAGATATTTAAAAGACGTATCATAAAATCATCAATCTCTATCTTTGTCTTCCCACCGGAACGCTTCTTTGGATACGTAACAGAACCATGCTTTCGCTCTTTGAGAATTCTACAGATGGTAGACTTTCTTACGCCGGTTATATGCGAACACATCTCTTACAATGTCAACACTACTTTCATGATTTTGATGTTTGAGATAATCATGAACGTTGCAAACAATAAGTTTTTCTCTTTCGGAAGAAGCATCCTTGGGCAAAGGTTGCGCATGAAATTCTGCAGACGTTGAAGCAATTTTCACACACACTACGAAATATTCACAATAATTCACAAAATTTTCGCAGACACAAAGTTTACACAAAATACTCACAATCATCAATCACAACAAACAGTTGGACCTAGACTGATTTTCGCTTTTAGTTATTTTACCTTCCATACTGTTTAGGTCCCATTAAATAGTTCTTATCTAACCATTTAAAAGGATTTACGTGATAATCACAAGTATTCCTAGATTTAGGTAAAGTAAATCTGTCTAGACTCTAAAGTAGCATCGAGTCTTAAGAAGAAATAGCTTATGTCATCATTATCATCATGTAAGTATACCATAAATATTTTTACGACAAACTAGGTATTTTATTTTTAAAATATAATCGCACAACAACTAAATTTCTTAATTCTACCACCTATTACGTTATAGGTATAAGTAAAACAGAGTAAACGCTCAATGACTACGTAAGAAAAACAAAACATAAATAAATATTTTATACATATAACAGTTAGATGAATTGATTAGAAAAACTCGGAAAACTTCGTCGTTATATTTCTATTACGGCCAGTGGTACCCTACGGACCATCGCGCACCTATGAACTCCTCGGTGCTGACATTTTTATGTCTCTCCTCTGTTGTTGGATAGAGTGTTATATTGCCAGCCCCTCTCGTGGCTGGCGAAATTCTTACAAACCTTAATAATTGGAGATATTTATTGAATTTGGAAAAGAAAATTGCTATGTCGATGTAAAATTGTCTGCCAAACACGATGGTAGTATTTTTTTCGTGCTACGAGTTGTAGTTTTCAAGTAATTCGCGAAAACCGTTATTTTTTCCTTTCTTTTTGAGATTTGATCCTTTTGCCGTGGATTCAGCTCAAAAATTTTTAGATTCGGAATCTGAGGGTCGAAAACATAGAAGTAAAAGGTTTTCGTGAAGACTTACAAATTACTTCACTTTGGTAATACATAGATACATATTTTATTGGACTACAATGAAATATTTTGCATTCTAACAATAATTGTTCGTTGCAGAAAGTAACTTTCACGGAATCCACGATAGAAAGGGAGAAGGCCAAGGAGAAGTCCAGTGAGGCGGTAATACACGTTGAAACATTTTCAATACATACATACTTAAAATAATGTCCTTTTTTCTATTAAGGACGTCAAAAGTGAGAGGGCTGGCGAGGCGTCCACCTCCACCTCCACCTCCACCGCCACCTCCACCTCCACCTCCACCGCCACCTCCACCTCCACCGCGCCAACTAGTGGCACGCCTGGCACGGCATTAGCGGGTCCAGCTGGGGCCACCACGACCGAGGTGAGTATACTTCTTCAAAAGATATAAGGCGTTTATGACTGTATCTCTTTAAGTGGTTTAGTGCACCCCCTGCCGCTTTTACCGCGGCTTCGCCTACTGCAACACATTTTAATAGAAATTTAAACGAAATTTAACTAATAAGAAATTTAAAATTGAAATAAACACTGAAGTAATTTTTCCCAAGTCTAATTTTTAAATTTTTAGAAAAGTCTAATTTTCCCAAAACATTGACAGATTTTCAATTACCGTTTTCTTTTTATTAATATGTAGGTAGTTATCTTTCAAATTAAAAATGTCTGTTGATATAAACTATAGTGCTTTTCTTCCTTATTATAAATTTTTCAACACAATTTGCTTACAATATACTTAGGTTAGGTAATAATTATTCCATAATCCGTACAAACTTTTAACGTTAAAAGAGCTAATAATTTTTGAACGGAGAGGACTGTTCAAAACTTAAATAGTACCTATTATTAAGAAGGGCGTAATTTTAAAATAAAAGTATGAGATAAAACTACGACTGTAGACTGTATTCTGAATCGATCGGCCAAAAGATGAATCGTCTATCTTGTGAATCCCCGAGCTTCGAGCGTGCGCATCTCCCAGCGGCCGAGGTTAGCCAGGACCGTCTCCCCGCGTACTCGTAGTAGGGGTTGACAGGGTCGTATTCAGGATACTCCCAAACTATATTAAAAGTATGAGTGGATATTGAGCTCTTTCAATCGAAATAGAGCAAGTGTTTGAAAGAGCAGTTATACACGAATACTTTAACGCGATTTTTTTTACTGGTATAGTTGGTGGAACCGATATAAGAGATTGACTTATGCATAACACCTTAACCGCAAAAGGGCCGGGTAGCAATAATTACAGTTGTAAATCCTTGAAGAAAAAGTGCCGCTAAGAACAGATATCATTGAAAAAAGGGATCGGACTAGGATTTTTTTTAAATATCAGTTTATAAGAGATGTAAAGTGGAATAATGGAATTCGCAGCCGTGATTAGTTGAAAAGTGTTGAACTATAAACTATTGAAGGGTAGTAAAGTCTAGCTATTATTTTTCATAACGGAAAAGTTAAATTTTTTGTATGTACCCTATTGCGGTTGTTTATTAGGATGTTTAGGTGTATACTAGTTTCCTCCCATGGCCAAATTAAAATCCTGTATTTAAAAGAGGGAGCAGGTAAAATCGTTATCGGTAAATTGTTAAATGTAGTAATATTGAATAAATTCCCCGTACGCGACGGTTAGTTTTGCATTTTGTTGAAGTAATCTTATCAAAACCTCATTTCTCCTTAGTTACACAACTTTTGTAACATACTTATAATAAAATCATTGTATGCGTTAACATTTATTATAAGAAAACAATATCTGAAGATTGGTGTTTCAAATAATTACATATATAAATAAAGTTTTTTTTACAAACCACGTTGTTTAATTCCATATAGTAGATTCGTGTTTCCTTACAGGTTGCCCTAAAAATTTGTGATAATGACTTTCAATTTTTTAATAGATATATAATAATATACTTGTAAAATTCAAAAAAAAAAACATGGAACTCAAGCAATAGATAATTGCTGCAAACATAGTATTATTTATTTTACATTACAGATCACTATTTATTATCTATTGTATCTATTGCATGCTTCCCAAGTTTTTTGTTTAGAATTTTACAAGTACCTATATTAATATCTACTAAAAATCACTATCACAAATTTTTAGGAAAATCTGTAGTGGATTATGAATATAATATGGAGTTGTATAAGTCGCACTTGCATATTATCCAATCCCTTACTATCGAATCTTTGTCATAGACATTTTTAATGCTAGCTACTGTCATTAATACTGATACATTTTTTTAAATATATCTTATATGATTTGATAATTTGATTGGGAAATAAAATGTGATGGTTCAATACATTAAAAATATGTATACCTGTATTTTTTCTCCGCCTTACAATCTGTAAAATTAGCGTAAAATAAGAAATATAAAAAATCTGAGTACGGTCCACCGAATCAGCGAAGTAATCAGCTTATTTATAACTATTCACAAATGGGTATTTTATGGTACCCCTTGTTGAAAAGCTGGCAGGGGGTCGCGGCCTCCTCCGCGATAACGAGTCTCTTAGATCTCTTCCAGGCACTATACCTACCTTTGAAATCATAAATAGTGTAAAAATGTAAATAATAACTGTAATAATAATTTGAACGACACTCGGGACGCTTCGTGCCGGTTCGTCGCCCGTCGTGCAACCAATCGACTCGTCCCGCTACGGCCAAAAACGCTCTGTTATTGATTGATTTCGCCGTTGTTGATGCGTTTCCATGGAAACTTTAAAAACGCGCGTGCTTAAAACCCCATTTACGCACGCCAGAGCGTGTTTGAAATAGGCAAAACAGAGTACCAATAAAAAAAATTCCTTTTCTCGCAATTTTTTAGCCCATCGGAAAGACTGAACTGTATAGAACAGCTCATTATTACGATGCAGAATGGCACGAATAGCTAGAAAACCATAAGATACTTTTTTCTAACGCTAGTTTCTAAACTATTGCCCTTTTTTGTATAATATCTCGATTTCGTCACACTATTTTTTTAATACCCACAGGTTTAGTACAGGTTTTAGATCGAAAATAAAAAAATGTTTTTATTCCACATGATAAATAAAATATTTGAGGCGGTTGAGGCCTATTAAAAAAGAAAATACCACAGCTTCCTTCCGCAATGCCACGGAAAATATCATCCTGCCTTTATATATTATGTAAATCGTATAGAAAATCGGGCAGGCCTTTTGAAGAAGTGGCAAAAAGCACGTCGGTCGGTCAATGCAGCACATCTGACATAACAAAAATAAAAAGATGTACGAGATATAAAATTTATTAATGAGGCTAATCATTTTTTAATATGCATTTTTTAATAGAAAATATTGAAATGAGATGGTAACTTTGTCCGGCAGATTTCGTAAGCCATTACTAAAAATGTGATTTCGTGTATTCGCTTAAATTTGTGATATCTTGCTGGTCGAGGATGGCTGGCAATCGGCTAAGATCAATTACTGATAGACTAGTTGGCGCTAGCGCTAGCGTGTTAAGTGATTGAATAATCCTCAATAATTCGCTTACGTTGTGCGAAATCATTCTACGATGCATATTCAGCACTCAAACTGACACACACCTGATTAAATTAAATATACAATCGGTTCACCTAAATGAGCTGTGAACACACGACATTCGGTTGTATTTTCGACATGATATCACCTATCCATCATGATACAATATTACATTTCACTACACCTGACCCAAGGGAGTAAAAAAGTTTTTCCCGCGTACTTCACTTGTTGGTTTATTAGTAACATGTATCACTATTAGTATGTCATTAGTATCATTAATGTGATTAGCAATCTCCATTCTCCATCATTCCTATTGGTACTGGTTGTGGGCCGTAGAACATGTTTCCCTATTCACTACACTACACTACTACCGCTAACTGCTATTAAATTAAACTGTAACAGAGAATCGGGACGAATGCGACTAGTGGACAGAGTCGAAGTGTCCTTCCTAGAAGTGTTCACTTCATGTATGATCGATCTCATTCGGGAACTTTCATGTTTCATTCCTTATTTCGAACATGTAAGCGAGGGAGATAAGAGACCACGGACGAGAGAGAGGACAGTCGAAATCCGTAAGCCATTTTGCTAGTGAAATGCGGCGCACGAACATAAATATTCTAAATAAATTATGTGATAAGTGTTAAGTAGTCATAATTAGTGTTGAATAAATTAGTTAGGTATATAATTAATGTAGTGTAATTATTTGGACCCACGAAAACTTTACGATATATTGCAAACATTAGTAAACGTAGCGAAACAAAGTTAATCTGAATCCACTTTAATGCCACTGAAATCGCTGTCCTCATTTCCAGCACTATTCATTTAGTGTGTTATATCGAATTTTTCCATATTTCTGCATTAATGGGTTGCAGTGCTCCGCGTCACAGATTTAATTTCTTCCGTCTTCTTCCCTCTCGTCCTAAATGCCTCTTGTAGTACATTTTCGTAATGCGCCACATTAATTGAATTAGATTAAAATGGCAATAATACTTAGGAATGACGCAAAACTTTATGTCCATATTGTTCCGCCGTGTGGTCTAGTTAGTCTAGTACATATTTTCTTGGATGTCTGAAACACAAATATAATATATTACCTTAATACAAATTCATATTATTCATGATGACTATTACCAATTTGAACAGTGAAATTTTTTGGTTGGTAACATTTTGGTTAGTTTACCACCCTCGAATGTCTCATTTCTTCAAAAATTGTCTGGTACTTTCGTAACCAACATAACGGGGCATTTCATTTACTTTCGGCATCCTAAAATCTTTCAATAAAATACACAGACACAAACAATTTTAAATTCACACTGGAATAGATTTATAAAATTTCCCTGTATAAGCATTTTTCGGGCAAAAACTCCAAAACGCGCAATTCCAGACTAAACTTGTACAAAGGACTCAACAACACAATATAAACTTTCAAAATCATATTATATTTTTGCTTAAACATTATAATTTTAAGGGATTACCGTTCTTTTAGCGGAAACCCCGGTATATTGTTTCTACTTGCCCTCTTTGACTTGTGTTTAGATCTGACAAGTTTTCTTGTAAATCTGTTAATAATCGTGTAGAAATTCGCCAAAGTCGAAGCATATATCCCATTTCGAGTACCGTTGCCTAACGTGCATAATGGTCAAGGCACCATATTTGTAAATATACTTTACACTTAGTGTTTTAAATTGCTGAGCACCAATTGCACGACGGTAAAGGCCTTAGGCGACTATACTTTATCCTAACAAAACCATTAATTTTCTTTTGTAGGATAGTGCAAAGGGCACTGCCTCAGCGGAGAAGCAGAACAAAGTGACTCTTGAAAAATTTCCATTTTATTTTTATTTATCGGGGATTTCTTTGTTTCCAGAAAACAGCCATACCAGGTGTGTGCTATTGGTGCGGGGGGCTGATAAAGAAACCAGTGGATCGCTTCAGATACCGATTCAAGAAATTTTGTACATATGAGTGCAAGAACGCCTACATGAGGAGCCTAGCGAGGCCAAAAAATTAGGTATTTTCACATTTTTTGAAAACTGGCCAAATGAAAGATTATTTGCCTATAAATCTTAGGTTTGTATTAAAAAAAAGTCATTTGAAATTGAAACGCTAGGAATTGGCGCCAAAACGCCATCTGACGTCACACCCTATATAAACAGTGTAGTGAAAACACTATTTTACGACGCGAATAACACAAATTACTAGTTTTGGTCGCAATTTAACTCCTACACTCCAGCGGAAACAACAGTAGAGACTAAAATACTCGAAAAAATCTATTTTTGGACTGCAGAACGGAGCCGTGTTTATACGCGGAGTGACGTCACGATGAGCGGTCGTTTCGCTGGTCCTCTAACTTTTCGCATATTTACTGCTTTTTACTTTCTCATATGAGGTACTCATATATGAGAGTATTGTAATCGGGTCGATTTTTCGAAATTGAGTTATTAGCATTTCTGAACGTCCAAAAAAATGTTTTTGGAAAACCGTCTGTATGTGTGCGTGTGCGCGTGCGCGTGGGAGCGAGAATTTTGGGAGCGAGATCTAGTAACTTTCATAATTTTGACCTGGCAACGCTTTGGGACGCGACAGACGTACCGCCCGCTGCAGCGCTGCATCTCCACGTCCCTCAAGCCGTCGACGAAGGCCCAGACCGTGAGACTCTCCGTCATGTACTCCGCCGCTTCCGAGTAGGCGAATCTTGTTGTTTTATTTCATTTATTTCCAGACTAGTTAATACACACGATGCTCATACAAAAAGACTTTAACACATATTGTTATTTCCACAGAACATCTTTGTATTTAGTGCGGATGCACAAGACATAACATTTGACCGCCAATTTTAAACTTAACACTGTTTTTCTTCAACAAATCTAACTAGATTCGCGATGTCTGCTTATTCGAACTCCTGAAGGCTCTCTTCCTGCTTCTGTCGTCGGTCCTTCATTCAGGATTAGTAGACCTGCCCCAGGTGTGCGTGCCCATACCGCCTCTCGACGAGTAGCTCGAAATTGTCCTGTTCCCCCTCTGGGACTGTCTGCAGCACGTCGAGGGCGCTTCCTCGGAGAGCGACTGTCAGAGTCACTGCCTTATTCCTTTGCACCCAGTTGTTAGCTTTCGGCGCTGCCTTGAACTGCCGGAGGTAGTTCTTCCAGGTAATTTCTCCATCGAAGGTTGGCGGCTTCACTCGATGATTAGCTACAGTGATTGTATCGATCTTAATTACCTCCTATAAGTCGATGAACGGGTTACCTGTACCAGACATGTAGGTATTGCTTATTGGACAGGAAATGCAGTGATTCTAGTCGGGCCCCTAATTCTCATATTCAGTGCTTCAGTTCCAGTCATTGGGATTTTTCGATGTGGAGTATGCAGGTTTCCAATTTTGCCGTCAAAGTTCCCAATTCTGTCTTCAAGATTTCCAATTTTACAAATCTCCCAGAGTTCCTTTCCGGGGTTTACGATTTCATCTCGAAGTTCGTTGTGAAGGTTTCCTAACCACCCTCGTAGTTTGTCGAGAAGTTTCCCAATTGTGTTGTCCAGGTTTTTCAGCTCATTGTGAAGATTCTTCATTTTGTTGTTCAGCTCGCCTTTAAGCTCTGTAGAAATCCGTATTTCAGTAAGGGGATATTCTCCCTCTTTCTCGAATTCAAAAGAGTCCGGAAACCTGTAGTATCGAGTTCTTGATCTAACTTGAGCTTTAAATCAGTCACATTTAAGTCGAGTAGTTTCTTCATTGTTCTTAATTTATTTCACAAAATAATCCCACTTCTCATCAATTGTAACGTTTTCGTGGGTACAAATAATTACACTACACTAAATATGTACTTACTTATTAATTGAAAACTAATTATTACTAACACTTATTTTATTTCACTATTTTTGCACTCGAGTTTGAAAGTCACACTTTCCTAGTATTTGACTGTTGTGTCGCTATCGCTATGCGCCTTTTTTATTTCTCTTTATTTTACACATTCAAGATAAACAATGAAAATCTCTCTTTACAAAAGGGCCGGCGATTGATGGTTTCTGTAGAATTCTCTTTTCACGTATTTATTAATGTGCTTGGGATTTTTTTTAATTACACTTTGTCTCAAACAAAGAAGTTTATAATTTAGGAATATACAGCTTACACTTTGGTTTTTATTTATTAGAAAAACAATCGGTACATATAATAGAATGAAAATATGAACATCCAAATTTGTCTTGAAGTCGGTTTTTAAGTGTTTTCAAATAGTTACTGCCAATAATCCGTTGCTAAATTGAGTTGGCATAAAATAGTACACCAAAATCTATAAATCGCAGTTATGAATATTCGTAACAGTAAGGAGCATTAACGCAGTTAAATATAACTGAATAGAAAACACTGATCACTTGATTTATATACGCTTGTAGCTGAAATCTGCTTAAAACTATAAATGAATTTAAAATTTAAAGGTATCCTGTCTACATGGAATACTAGCGACAAGACATTGAGCAGACTCACAACCTTCTACATGTACACGCCTTGTGAGAGCCAATAAATACTTCTGAGCTTTAGAAATTTTATTCTACCATGCACTAATCATTAAGCGCAACTCATTTATACTCTTACATCTTCACAAACAAAAAACAATAGTTTAATATGTACATAACTTTTAATATCAATGTAAAATAATATATGAAATGTAATCAACCATAGACACGGTTTCCATTCAGCTTCTTAATGTGTAACAACATTGTGGTGTACCACTGATTGAGACGTGATATTGCATCATACATTTTAACAGTAACTCTGTAAATTCATATGAATTATTTTCTACAATGTGGCCTATCACATTTTGAGCAACTTATACTCTCTGGTGGTCTGAAATTCTTCATCCATCTCGATATACATTTGAGCACGTACAACACCAATATATAAATGGCACAAGATTGCTTTAAAGAGCCATTCTTTAGAATTATATCTCAGGATAGGACTCTCCAAAGATACCAATGCCACTTCCTCATAAATTTGAATTGCCTTATGGTAATCTTTTGTTAGACCCGCGTATTTAGCGACTTTTAATAAGCATATGTTAGCAGAACCTTCGAGCCCATCCCGCTTGTAGTAATACACTGCCTGTTTGAAATGTGGTACAGCCTTCTCTAAGTCTGCAGAATCTTCGAACAATTAATTCCCCAATAGACAGATGGTATTTTGCAGCTATAGAAAATCTATTTATGCCCATGTAGGTATCTATAGCATTAAAGAAACAGTTTACAGCCTCTAAAAAATCGTGATGTGTTCATCAGAGTACTTTCTCATATATAGGGTGTTTCAATATGCGTTTGCCAAATCCAAACGGGAAATAGATACGGTTAATTTAAGCAAAAAAAAAGTTTATTTTATACTAATTCAATGATAGAATATATATTCTAAATTTAAAATAAATTCTTGTAGCAAATTTTGAGAAAAATTCAAAAACCGAAAAACAACAAGTATAAAGTGCTCTTCACAGATGATTTAGCCGAACACGTTACAAACATTTTTATACATATTTAATTGCACAATAAATTTTCAAAGTTTAAAAAGAATTCTTGTAACGAATTCCGAGAATGATACAAAAAACCCAAAATCGACAAGTATAAGGTATCCTTCACAGAAGATTTAGCCAAAAACGTTAGAAAACTTTTTTATACATATTCAATAGTAGACTAAGTATTCAAAGTATAAAAAAAATTCGTGGAGTGGATTACGAAAAAAATTGAAAAAACCGAAAATTAACAAGTATAAAGTGCCCTTCACAGAAGATTTAGCCAAAATCGTTAGGAAACTTTTTTATAGGTATTTAATCGTACAATAAATATTCAAAGTTTAAAAAAAATCTTGGAGCGAATTTCGAGAAAAATTCAAAAAACAGAAAAATGACAAGAGTAAACAACCCTTTTATCCTGGCCGATTTTTATGAAAAGCTTATTCTCACGTCCTGGTATGGTACAAAGTCTAAATACAAAGTTTTGACCGTTTGTGGTTTTTTGTTTTTGAGAAAATCCTACCACAGACACACATACACACATACATACAGACGGTTTTCCAAAAACAAGTTTTTTGGACTCAGGGGACCTCAAAACGTTCAGAAATGCTAATAACTCAATTTCGAAAGATCGACCCGATTACAATACTCTCTCATATATGAGTACCTCATATGAGAAAGTAAAAATACTGTAACGTTTATTTTATAATTTATTTACATTAATTAACACTAATTTATTTAACACACTATAGTACTTGTTCACTAGACTAGACACTACATAATTTATTTATACTGCTCCGCATTCGGATCGTATGTCGCGTTCACTTCTGCTTCTCTACTTCTCACTAACTCCCTCGATCACAAACCCCCTTATATATACACCCCCAACCCTGATCGAGAACATTCTAGTACATTCTAGAAGCCTACGCAGCAAATGTTCATGCACCTGTCCTACGCGTCGTAGTTATTCTTTTGAAGGAGTAAACATGTGTCGCTTTGTTTACTTCTCGCATTACACTGCCCCCGCCTTAGAGACGTTTCGTCTCGGAACGTATCCCTGGTAGGCCCATGCAGGAACCTGCAGTTAGCCCCCCGCTTACAGCGAGACGTGGCGTCAAAATAACAGGGGACCGTCTTCCCGAGTCGACATGGTGCAGGCCCAAAACAGCAGACTAAAACTTCCACTCCGGTATTCTTCAACACTACTTCCAGCATATTCCGGACAACCCTCCAGTCCAGCTGATCTCGTCCAGCACCTAACTTGGGGACAGCTAGCTTCCTGATGTCGAGCTCCAGCAGTCGGTCTCGTAGCCTATGCAAGGTTCGCCATACATCGTGATAACATGGTTTAAGGGACCCGATCTCCTTCGTAACCAGATAAAAGATGTGTCTTACGTTGTCACGTAGTTCCAGAACCTTGCCAATTTCCGGGAGTTGCTCTCTGAGTTGTTCCGAGCGCCCGTACTTCTTCTTGAAAACCGTGGCGATACCTCGTGACATTACCAGGTCGGCGGACACACAATGGGCCAACGAGTATTCTTCAGGTACGCTGAACAAATCCTGTTGTTTTTCACAGGTTACCCCATACCGTGCTTTTCCGGTACCCCCGTAGGCGCTCATAAATTCTTCGAAGGAAAGTTCGTTCTCCTGCGCCAATGTGTTTCTTACTCGGGGAACCTCCGCCTCATCGTGCGACCCCTCATAGGGTGCCAACCGATTAAAGTGCACCACTCTCGGCTTGCCGTTTGGTAGTTTGCTTACCCGGTAGACCACGTCATTGATTCGTTTCTTCACAACATAGGGACCTTCCCAATTGGTCTGTAACTTAGGGGACAAACCACGTTTCTTCTGTGGGTTGTACAGCCAAACTCGGTCTCCCATTTGGTAGCCACCCTCTTTAGCGTTGATGTCGTAACGCTCTTTGATGCGATCACTGGCGATATTTAGTTGGTACCGGACTTGATCGTGAATTTCGTTCATCCTTTGCCGCATCCGGGAAACGTAATCTTCCCCCGAAACGTCCTCGTCCGGTCTAGCGCCAAAGATTAGATCACAGGGTAGTTTAAGTTCTCGCCCGAACAGGACTTTGGCTGGAGTTTGTCCTGTCGACTCATGAACGGCCGAGCGGTAGGCCATCAGGAAGAACGGCACGTGTTCGTCCCAGTCTCTTTGATGTGACGAGACCATTTTCGCTAGATAGCGGTTGAGGGTGCGATTCATTCGTTCTACCATGCCGTCAGACTGAGGGTGAAGGGCCGTGGTTCTTGTTTTTCGTACCCCAAACTTCTCACAGATCCTCCGGAATAGGCCACTCTCAAAGTTTCTTCCTTGATCCGAGTGTAATTCCATGGGTACTCCAAACCGGCAGATCGTCTCCTTCACTAGCACATCGGCCACTGTCTCTGCCTCCTGATTAGGGAGAGCGTACGCTTCTACCCACTTCGTAAAGTAGTCCATCACGACCAAGATGTATTTATTCCCCTTTTCGGTCTCAGGGAAGGGTCCTGCTATATCAATAGCGATCCTTTCGAAGGGGCTTCCGACGTTATATTGTTTCATGGGAGCTTTCGGTCGTCTTTGTGGCCCATTACTTGCAAAGCATGTAGTACATTTCTTGCACCAGTTCTTCACGTCGTCTGAACAATTGATCCAGTAGAAGCGCTCCCGTACCTTCTGCAGCGTTTTCTTGATCCCTAAATGTCCACCAGACGATCCGTCGTGAAGGTGCCGCAAGACCTCCGGGATTTTACTGGAGGGAATTACCAACTGCCGTCTTTCCTCCGTCCCGTCTTGGCTCTCCAGTACGCGTTTTAGTAGCCCATCCTCAACCACTAGCGAGTCCCACTGTGCCCAATAGCTCTTAAGTTTTGGCGAGCCAGGTGATACCTTTTGCCACTCAGGACGCTCTCCTCCCTCTTTCCAAACCAGGATTTCTTTGAGAACCGGGTCTTTTCCTTGCTCTTGTCGTAACGAGGATGGTGTCCATTCCTCGGCGACCACGGTCGTTCGATAGACTTTCTCGGACTTTTCCTCAGCTCTATGACAATGAGGACACTCATCAGGGCATGGTCTTCTCGAGAGTGCGTCTGCGTTTCCATGACTCTGTCCTGGCCGATGTTCTATGACAAAGTCATACTCCTGGAGCCTCTCGATCCAGCGAGCGATCTGTCCTTCGGGATTCTTAAACTGGAGGAGCCATTTAAGAGCAGCATGATCGGTCCGGACCAAAAACCTCCTTCCACACAAATATTTATGGAAGTGCTCGATGGACTTGACGATGGCCAATAATTCACGCCGGGTGACGCAGTAATTCCTTTCTGGTTTGGAGAGTACCTTGCTGAAGTATCCAAGGACACGTTCTTGTCCCTCCTGGCGCTGCGACAGAACACTTCCAATTCCCACATTGCTCGCGTCGGTGTCCAGGATGAACTGTCCTTCTGGCAGAGGAAAACTCAGCACTGGGGCACTGGTCAACTTCCTCTTCAGCTCGTCGAAGGCAGACTGGCATTCCTCATCCCAACAGAAGTTTCGTCCTTCTTCCGTGAGCCTTGTCAACGGCTTAGCGACGTCGGAGAACATCCGGACATATCGTCGGTAGTACGTGCAGAGGCCCAGAAAACTCCTCAACTGGTGTTTATCTACCGGTATTGGCCACTCCTTCACCGTACTTGTCTTATCCGGATCAACGGCGACGCCCTCTCTGCTCACTACGTGCCCTAAGTATGAGACCTTCCTTCTGAAGAGCTGACATTTCTTAGGGTTCAGTTTCAGCCCCGCACCTCGCAGTCTCTGGAAGACGTCCTCTAAGTTTTTCAGATGTCCCTCGAAGGTCTTGCCCATCACGATGACATCGTCCAAATAGACTAGGCACGTTTTCCACGTCAGACCCATTAGCACGCTCTCCATCAGCCTCTCAAACGTCGCTGGGGCATTACAAAGTCCGAATGGCATGACTGTAAAATGCCACAGGCCGTTACCGAAGGTAAATGCCGTCTTTTCCTTATCGGCAGGGTTCATTTCGACTTGCCAATAGCCGCTTTTTAAATCCAAGGTCGAAAATATCGTGGATCCAGCAAGGGTATCGAGTGTGTCGTCGATACGTGGTAGCGGGTAGCTGTCCTTTTTGGTGACACTGTTCACCTGCCGGTAGTCTACACAGAATCGAGTAGTCCCATCCTTTTTCTTCACCAGTACTACCGGCGAGGCCCATGGACTGCTTGACGGCTCGATGACCCCGTCCCGCTCTAGGTCCTTGATGATTTTCTCGGCTTCCTCTCGTTTGGCCAAGGGTAGTCGTCTTGCTGTTTGTCGAATCGGTCGTGTCTCGCCCGTGTCAATTTTATGTGTCACGACCTTGGTCTTTCCCAGCTTTCCATTCTCGGTGGTAAATATGTCCTGGTACTTATTTATTAATTCATTGGCCTTTTGTTTCTGTGTGGGCGAGAGAAACGCACTGGTCTGGGAAAGAATTTGTTTCAAGTCCTGCGGAGTGTGTCTGGACCTTTCTTCCTCACTAACGCCCCTTACGATGGCCGAAGCGGCTATACATGTGCCCAGCTTCGTACCCTTCTTGATGGTGACCGGGTACTGATTGATGTTAAGTAGCCGCACAGGCACTTCCCTTGAGAGAGTAACGAGCGCCTTTCCTACCAGTACCCCCCGAGCCAGTCGATTGTCATCGTTTTCTGGTTCGATCACGGCTGGGATTCCCTCTTCCACAACACCCCTCAGACAGGTAGAGGTGATTGTTTCGCTTCGTTCCGGGAGAATCACATCTTCTGCCATTATTACGTCTAACACAAAGTTGTCACGATTGTGTAGCAGTAATTCTTCTTGACCGATCCTCAACACTCGGTGTCCGAAATCCAACTGGAATCCATGATTCCTCATGACGTCCATCCCCAGTATGACATCTTCCTCAATTTCGGCTATGAGAACAGGATGGTCAAACTTTACTCGTCCCAACGTCATGCTAACCGTCGCTTCACCGTGTATTACTGCCTTCTCCCCAGTGGCAGTTCTTAATTGCCACCTACTTGGCCTAATCTTCCTACGGTCCCTCACAACTTCCGAGCGTACGATCGTCTTCGTAGCTCCCGTGTCCACAAGCATGGCGTGGGATCTCCCGTCGATAGTGCCATCGACGTACGCGCTCCCCAATTGGTGGGAAAACGAGGCTATACTGGCCCGGGGGTTTCCACTGCTACGGGTCGACGTTCCCCCTTTCTTATCGACCCGCATTAGTTTTCCTGGGCCTTCGCCGGCGCCGCTGTTCTGGGCCGCTTGCAAGAACTCTTCACATGGCCCACTTCGCCACAGTTCCAACAGCGAACTACCTTCTTCTTCGCCGACAGCATCTCCATGATCTGCTGTAGGACCCTTTCCACGAGCTTTTCAGTGTCTACTTCCTCTGTAACCGCTCGAACACGGCCGTGACCGCGGGAGGCTTCCATGGCTGCATCATGCTCCAGTGCGATGGCGAGCGCGTCCATTAATGTTTTCGGTCGAGCTAGTCTCAGGGCCCTCTGCAGTTCCTGGTCCCGCAGCCCGCTCACGAACGTCTGCACTGCGAGGCACTCCATCATCTGTTCCGGTGCCGTGGGATACGCCAACCTCACTAGTCTGGCAACGTCCGCTTCGAACTCCTGCAGGGTCTCGTTCGATCTCTGACGGCGATTGGACATCTGGGATTGATGGACTTGCTCCAGATGTGTTTGGCCGAACCGCATTTCCAGTCGCCTCAGCAGCTCCGTGTAATTCCCGGCTTCCTCGGTGGATAGCGTCTGAAGAACTTCCAACGCCTCTCCACGTAAGGCTACCGTTAGGGAAACAGCTTTCTCGTGAGGGGACCAAGCATTAGCTTCCGCTGCTGCCTCAAACTGCTTCTTGTAGCTGGCCCACGGAATTTTTCCATCGAACGTTGGGGGCGTCACTCGATTAGTGCATATCGAGTTCTGTTGAACGACCGCCTTTATTTCTTCCTTCGTCTCGCCGCTACTGACTCGCCTTAGTCGTTCTTCCAACTGCTTCGTCTTCTCTTTAATTTCGTCTTCTTTCCCCTCGCCGCTACTGACTTGTTCTAGTCGTTCTTCCAACTGCTTGATCTTCTCTTCAATCTCCTTACGCTGAGCCTCCATCTGGTCGGTTATCTCTTCCCTCTGGACGGCGATTTGAGAAGTAATATGAGTAATTATGTCTTCCCTCTGGCCGGCGATTTGAGCAGTGATGTCTTCCCTCTGGGCGGCGATTTGAGCAGTGATGTCTTCCCTCTGATCGGCGATTTCTTCCCTCTGGGCAGCGATTTCTTCCCTCTGGGCGGTGATTTGAGCAGTGATGTCTTCCCTCTGGTCGGCGATTTCTTCCCTCTGGGCGGCGATTTCTTCCCTCTGGGAGGCGATTTGTGCAGTGATGTCTTCCCTCTGGGCGGCGATTTGAGCAGTGATGTCTTCCCTCTGGGCGGCGATTTGAGCAGTGATGTCTTCTCTCTGGGCGGCGCTTTCTTCCCTCTGGGCGGCGATTTGCTTCGTGATGTCATCGTCTTCGAACTCGAAAACTTCCGGGTCCTGGCCATTTTCTTTCAAAAATGCTGAGAGCCGGTCCTGGAGTTCAGTCTTCCTCCCTCCTGTTTCCAATTCCCGTTCCTCGAGTTCTTTTTTTAACTCGGCCACTTTTAATTCGCGTAACTTCTTCATGATCCCACTTCTGACACCAATGTAACGTTTATTTTATAATTTATTTACATTAATTAACACTAATTTATTTAACACACTATAGTACTTGTTCACTAGACTAGACACTACATAATTTATTTATACTGCTCCGCATTCGGATCGTATGTCGCGTTCACTTCTGCTTCTCTACTTCTCACTAACTCCCTCGATCACAAACCCCCTTATATATACACCCCCAACCCTGATCGAGAACATTCTAGTACATTCTAGAAGCCTACGCAGCAAATGTTCATGCACCTGTCCTACGCGTCGTAGTTATTCTTTTGAAGGAGTAAACATGTGTCGCTTTGTTTACTTCTCGCATTACAATACATTCAGTAAAATTAGTGGTGTAAAATATTTTATCCAGGACTTACATATATGTACATCTACATTAAGATTTCTTGTTACATAATTGATGAAAATTATTACAGCAGATAAACTGAAAACTGGCACATCTTTTATCCTCGGTAGTATGTCTTGTCATAATATACTAATTTAAATATTTTATTTTACAGGTCTTTATCTGGAATTGCTCTTACCTCAAGAAAAAATATTATCTAAATAATTCTATTCTGTTGAGGAGTACTATGGACTCAGCTGCTTTTGTTGTACTCACACCTGGTTATTGAAAAACAAGACTAGGAGCAAGGTTAAATAATAGTTAATAAAATAAATAAAATTACAATTTTTCACTTTTTTCTTTAATAATTTGTTTTAAATATGTAATAAAGGATGAACTGGGATGGTGGTGACTAGTTATACACCCTACTGAAGCAGATCCAAGTTCGCAGGATTAACTCTTCTTAACAGTTGTTTTGTATCTCGTTTTTATCATAATTAAGAAAATGCCTCACCCATATGTGTAGAAAAGTGAATTAATATGTTTCAAACATAAATTACCACCTAATCTTTTTACAAAATTGATGTTTTTTCTTCAAAAATATGTAATTAGTTAGGCCCCATCTTAAAAATAATATGCAATTCTTATTGCATTGTTATTGATAATATATAGTGTGCCTTAATGTGCCAAAACACAGATAAAAACCTGACTCGTTTGCAGGATTCACTAAATAAAAGGGCGTCATTCGTTTAAAAACTAGATTTCTTGAAAAATGGCTGGCCATTTTTTTTAATAAACAAAACTAGTCCTTCTTTAGCAGTAGTGAGCTATTGTATACAAACAATAGATAAACAAGCACAAAAATAATTGTATATTTTTAATGTTGCTTGTATCAAAAACTATAGCAGGTAAGAACTTACTTTCTGAAGCAAAATGTCAAAGAACCAACCATGATTCATATATATATTTTTTTAAATAGCCATTTACAAAAATAGCAGGAATATCTTAACACCAATGCAATATCTAGTTCCCTAAAAATTGGAAATCATTAAATGTTTCACTTAAAAAATGTTTCACTAATAAAAGGTCACATCTAAAATTACTTTTCGATCCTTGCTAGTTATTTTGTGCTTCAATTTTTTTGTCATTCCGGCACACTCTATATATATATATATATATATATATATATATATATATATATATATATATATATATGCGGTATTTATGTTTAAACAGGGAGGGTTATGTTTAAATTTTTTTGGTTGGCAATGAATGAAAATTAATTTTAAATGTATTAAAATTTTAAGAATAAATTTTTATCATAATTGGGCGTGTCAAATTGTTGTACAGTTTCTACTGTTAATTAGATTTTAACATACAATCTGTGTACGCTTCCATTAAAGACGATCATTTCTTTTTTTAGTATTAAGAACCATATTTAAGATTAATCAACTTGTTTATTGTGAGTTTGCTTATATTTACAACAGTCCATTAATTATTATTCATGAAAAGTGTTGAAGATATTTTGTAATTTGAGTACACAGGCGTTCTGAGGGTATTTTAAAAACATCAACTGTTGCTGACTCTGCATGTATTACTATGTTTAATAGTTCCCAGTCATTCAACTACATGTTTGAATTTTCAATTAAATGGACACAAATATGTTACAAAATTACTATAATACGACTAAAAAAAATATACAAAACATTATATATATATATATATTATATTATTATATATATATATATATATTATATATATATATATATATATATATATATATATATATATATATACCTAAATAAAAAGATTATCCCAGTTAAAATTAAAGCATCAAAATTACTACAAAATAGTACACTGAAGTCTCTTAACTGCAATTATGAAAAATTATGTTAAATATGTAATAAGTAAAAAAGCCTTAGTGCAATTACATACGGCCAAATAGGCAAATTTGCTAATTCGATTTACTCTATAGCAGAACATACAATGTAATTAAACTTGAATGTAAAAGATCAGATATTCTAAACTCCGGTCGATTTTTTAGATTCCTTTGTTAACACACACAAAAGTAGTCTTGTGATTTATATAATATCTGCATTAATTGCAAAAAATGAATGATACCATTAGTACTACTAGAGCAATAACTGTAAATATTCAGCATACTCCACACATAAGAAATTATTTGCTAGGAATGTCACACCCTACCTCATAAGAAACAATAAATACAGCTGAAATTTAGACTAAAACTAGTTAGTTCTCACTAAACATTCTAGAAAATCTACAAAAAAAAAGTTTTCACAAAATATGTTTATATACAGAAAAAATATTCAACAAACAATATAAGTTCATATATGTATAACAATAGATATAAATTAAGTCAAATCAACGTAAGTCGGGGTTTTCATTGAGTTGTTTCTTAATACGTAACAATATAGTAGTGAACCACTGATCAAGACGTGAAATTGAATCATAATCTTTAACTGTATCCGTAAATCCATCCAAATTCTGTTCTTCAATGTGCTCTATTAATGTTTTAACCAGTTTATACTCTCGAGAGTCATGAAATGCTGGATACATCTGGACATATCTTTCTAAGGCATGTTGGGCATTTAATATATCAACACATAAATGGCACAAAGCCGCTCTAAAAAGATATTCCTTAGCACTATACTTTAACAGAGAACTTTCTAAAGCTGATGTTGCAACTTCCTGATAGATCTGAATTGCTTTTTCGTAATTTTCTAACTGGGCCGCATACTGGGCTACTTTTAAAAGACATTTGTTTGCGGAAGCGTTGCTTTCTTCACCTCTGAAGTAATCCGCGGCCTGCTCATAGTGTTGCACGGCCCTTTCTAGGTCTACTGAGTCTTGCTCGTACATTTCTGCAATGGTTTGGTGGTGTTTTGCTGCCATAGTAAATCTACCCATGTCCGTATAGATATCTATAGCCTTCAAGAAACAGTTTACCGCCTCTAGAAAAGACATTTAAAAATTGTACTTCTTGTATTGCTTATTTAATAATAAAATTCTGTACAATATAAACATTAAACCTTCAAACATGCAATGTGAGCAAAACATGATTAGTTATGGTCAATGAATAAGAGAGAAGGAAAGAAAAACAGAAGCATGTATATTTCTTTCTTTTTAGTTATTACGGAACATGACAGCTTGATCTAATAGTAAACAATGAAAATGATTTATGTTAACCACAAGAACATACACAGGATTAAGTGGTATTATCAGAGTGAACTAATCAGTAAATCAATCGAAATAAAAAGCAAGTAATTTCGTATCGGCTTGTTATAGATGAACTGATATGTTTTATGTATATTTATAATATGAGTTGCCCTGTCTTGCAAAAACTAAGTTATATCTGTTCATATGTTAATCATAGGTTTGTTCCAGCAGCGATAGAAACTGGTTTCAAACTGTCAGAGGCACGCGCAGTAGAAATTATTCATACGAATTTGGACCTAATAGGACAAACATTTTCCACTGCGCATGCCTCTGACAGTTTGAAACCAGTTTCTGTCGCTGCTGGAATAAACCCCATATCAGCAAAGTTAATGATTCATTAGCCAATAAAATTTTCACAATATTATATTACATGTGATGGAAAGTTTTGATTGACTGGCGGATCATCAATTTTAATGGACATTCCCATGGCCGTCTTTATTGAAAGGCCGGAGCGTTAAATTTGGCAACACCGCCGACTAAGAAAGCAGAAGGCCGACTTATCGGAACATGGCCGTCTTTACATTTGAATAATTTGAATGCAGAGGATATAGGATTATAACGTTAATCATAGTATTGGTTTTAAACTTTTTCGACGACGATTTAGAAGAATCTGGTTTACCGACAGAAGAAAGCTTTATCCAGGATGTGAAAAATAAGGAGAAGACAAACGAGGAAAGCGGCGACAGTGGTGATGAAGAAATTATACAAAAACCATCTAAGCTACAAGTGTTCAATGCATTTTCACCAATAAGAACAGCCTTTCAGTTTGAAGACGTTCCGCAAAATGTGTTTGTTCAATTATAGCAGCTTGAAGATTTAGGTATATGAAAAAACTTTGTCATGTGATGTACAACCCACTGTATAACGTTTTATAAATTAGATAAACATAATTTATAAATACGAATAATTTACAACATACTAATTAATTTCAATAAAAATGTGTTTGTATGTGAAAAAAATATTTTTTCCTTAACCATTACGATCAGTGATTACGATTAACCATAAAAAATGGGGGAACTTCCATATAACGAGACCTCTATATAACGAGCAAATTTTGCAGCACCTTTATTCTCGTTATATAGAGGTTCGATTTCGACGGTATAAAGATATTCGTTTTACAAAAAAAATAAATTATAAGAAATTCTGTACCGAAATTGTTAAAAGTTGGGTTATTACCATTTTATTCATTTTATTAGTACGGAGAGCATACAACAATAAAATTAATTTACATAGGTATGTAAAGTATGTATTTAGTCACAGTCACTATAGAAAATACAGTCCAAAACACACTTAAAGACGTAGGTGGGTTCTCGGGGTACATGAGCAATGCTAACGATGAAAGTTCTCAGTATCCCCCAAATAAAACCAATTCAAACAATGTAGATGTTGTTTAATCCATACAACTGAAATCCGACGTTTCGTCAACGATCGTAGACATATTCATAGATCTACAATGATTACGTAAGTACTTGCTAGGAGAGAGAAAGAGACTGACACATTTCCAGTGAGCTGATTAGTCAATACGTAAAAAATGATGATAGTGAATTGAACAGATGAAGAAGAAAGTCCTATTCGGTTCTTCGTAGGTCCCAATCACAGGTCGGAAAAGTAAGTCATGACCATTTAAGTGAACAATCGAGATATTACTCAATTCTAAACATGTGTTATAGGTGATAATATGGCCTCTCAACTTCTTCCTACACCATACTGAATCACCTCGTCGTATATATACTGAGAACTTTCGTTAACACTTAATTTAAAGAAACAGCCCTTCTTCACTCAACATTAAATATTGTAAATTTAACCTTAAATTCACACAATCGGCCTTCGCCGCAGCGTTGCCAAATATAAATGTTCCAGCCTTTCAGTATAGACGGCCGTGACATTCCATTAATTGAGCGATTAAAGTTCTAAACTAGCTAACATATTGAGAGACAGACTATTCTATTAATCAATGGTGTTTATATTGATACTTCCCTACAGATACTTACAGATACTACGATACTTTATTTCATAGAGGAGACCCTCCAACTAGACATTAGCCTTAAAACAAAATCAAGAGCAAGAAGACACTTCAATAGTACAAATGTTCCAAAGCCAATTGTTTTACAGTTACTCAGACTTCCAGAACTACCATTGGACATGATAATATCATCCTGATCCTGAATATTCAAACTGTCAACACAATCAATTTATAATCATTAGAAGTGGACCTTAGGGATATTCAGACTTCTAAACCGATCAACTCAAATCAAATGCCGTTCGTTTTCAATACAAAGTTTAGTAATGAATTAACTTGTGAATGTGGTTAAGTTCTAAACTGTGATACTATGAATCACACATTGCTTTCATAAGATAAAGATACTCACCATTGATATCGGCCTTTTTGTAGCAATTAGCAGCATCGACATAGTTGGTGGCCGCGTCGTGTCTCGCTCCGCTCTTTAGATGCAAGTTAGCAGCCTCGCAGAAAGCACTCCCTGCGCTGACCCAATTCTTCGCCATTTTAAAAAGGTTTGCTGCACGTTGATAACACTCCACGGCATCCTCAATGCGACTCGAGCCGCTACTGCATGCAGAACACATCCGGATAAAGAAAAGTATGAAGAGCCAAGTGGTCAGACTTACCCAAATAGTGAACCGAAGAAGCCCCTGGAAGAAACCTTTTTCTCAGCCTCAGCTATAAGCTGCTGGGCTTTCTGTTCGTTCGTCGACATAATGCGGTTATGATCTGTGTATTTCACATTTACTAAAACCAAAAACCAAAAGTAAACCCTTTTTGCACGTTCAGGAATATTGACAAATTAATTACAAAGGTTAGGAGAGGTGGCGTTCGGGACGAAAAACATCATGGAACATGGACTTGAACTGGTCGGATATGAATCGCTACCTGCAACCAAAATAACAGGATTTCTAAGTATTATATCAGTGATATTCGGAATACCACTTACAATTTCACCTTTAGCTTGAACTTTCAACTTTAATGTTCACCAAATTTAAACGTTTGGAGATAACTTTTACACTCAAAATGAACAAGTAGGTATTAAGTTTTCTGAATTATTTAAATAGTAACAAGTTAATGTAACGCCCTATATATCAACAGTTGTTGTTTTCGTAAACGTGTTATGAATCGGGCTTTGTGTCTTAATTAATCAAACAATTAAGTAACTCTTCAACAGGAAATTGATTCCAAAAAGCGTCTAATGAAATCGTAACCTTTCCAAATTTATTAGTTTGTTTTTCCTACTCATAGGAAATTAATTTCAAAAAGCGTCTAATGACATCATGACCATTCTAAGTTTCTTAGATTGTTTTTTCTTTTAAGTTGTTTTTCATCTAAAGACAACCACTTCATTCATAGGGAAATAATTAACTTATTTTTCTCCCCTAATTGAACAAAACTTTTATGTACCTACAAAGGAAAGCCGATTCATAATAACTATAGATTAGATTTTCCCGAACGGGAGTATTTCTAAAACCCGTCGTTATCGCTCCCGCTCCCCGAGCAACTTTTCGTTCTCGACTTTTAAACGAGACCAAAGACAAATACGGTCAAATTTGTCTTTGACGAGACGTACGTATTTCTCTAATCAAGTACACCGAATCTTTTGTAAAATAATTTAAACAGTTAAAATAAAGTTATTAAATCATCTGAAAGTGTTTCTCCGCCGGAATCCCAATATTAACTTTAATTGAAAAAAGTACCTCTACCCTTTTTCGAAAAATACAGATTTTCAGAATAAACCGTGAGTCTGTAATTTATTACTGTAGTAACAGATTCGAGGTGACAGAAGAAGAATGGATATACAGAGCCCTTCATTAATATTAGCGATATGACATGTTAGTTTTTCAACCAACAAAATTCCTATCAGTTTTACAATAAACTTTTGAATGACACAGTATTAAAACAATATATGTTTATTAACCAAAAAGTAACATATAGGTATAGGTAGGTTGAGGTGTGAAAACCAATTCTAATCATTATTATTACAATGGTAAATAATGAAAACTAATGGCGCGATTAGTATAATACCAAGTTCGAGCATTGCAGGACGATGGCGTGCTCGTGGTACGTCGTCTGCCCACTCTAGAAATGCAACCAACAACCAACCCTTGGAACCCTTGCATAATTTAGAGCGAAACTTTGGTCGCCCACATAAACACCATCGATAGATTGAACCACAACGTCAGGCAACCAACACGACAACGAACCGCTCGGAGCAGACCATCCTCGCCACAGGTGCTCTCGAAACCATAAAACGCACAAAACATAGTTCCGTCGAAACGCGACTCTATGGACAACCTAAGCGTGACGTCACAAATGGGCGGAGCTCAGAAACCTTTCCAAACAAACCCAGAAAGCGTGCAATTTTCTCATAAAGGCGCGTCCAGACTTGTAACAAAACATGTTGTATAACAAAGTTATACAACTTGTTGGAAATTTCTAGTGAAAAAATGTTAAGTAACACGAAGTTATATAACGTTTTTGTGGTTTTATAGCAAGTTATATGTTACCCGGAGGGTAAAGATCAAAGAAAGTTAGATAACATTGTTTTACAACAAGTTACGCGCTCGTCTGACCAATGTTGGTCAATATAGTTTCAAAATCAGAACTACTCATTCTGGCAAAGTTCTTAAAAACTCCCATCATCCCGGATTTCTCCGCTGAAAGGATCTCTGCCGTCTTTCAGCAGATCTTTCATCAGCTGAGTTCCACTGTATTGGTGTCGTGCTTGCAGTGATTGTCGTACCCAGTGTCTCTGCTTCTTTCGCTGACGGTTTGCTAGAATTATACAAGCTGCTGCTGCGAGCACTACATCTTCCACAAATGAAGTCATGATCACTACTGAATCATTGAGTGTAGTGTGGACGCCTTTTCTAAAAAAGTTGCATAACTTTGGTTATATAACAAGTTGTATAACTTTGGTTATATAACTTGTTATATAAACTATGAAATTTGTTACAAATGTGGACGCGCCTTAAAGATTTTATTTTCAAGTTTGTTATTAGTTTTGACGTGAATAAGAGTGACTAGGTCAATATTTGGTGAAAACTTAGGACGGTTCAACGTTTTAACAAAGTATTGTTGATAAAAGGTAAGTCTAATTATTAATTTTCGCCCATTTTACTTTTTTGAGGTTATGTTTTTATTTACTAGTGTGATTTATTTTGTGTACTTTTAGTTAAATAAAACCATTTAAAGTCAGAATTTTTATTGAAAATGGCATCCAAACATGTTTTGAAGATCTGCGACATTATTGAGTTTTTTGAAGACGAGAATAAAATGATAAAAAGGGGTGAAAATGTATTGGGATCCAATCATGTAAAAAGCATGCAGTTTGATGCTGATTTTATGATTATTAGAGGGGAAATACTTGCTAGCATGAAGGATAAATTATATAGAGTACAGGTAGGTAGGTATTCTGCTTCCCATAGATTTTATATATATTTATCTTATTAAATGTTCCTATTGCAGTTTACGCTATATAAATCAGGAGAGATTACTTCGGCTATACTTGTACCTACCCGAGGGATACAAAATGCCATCATAATGTTGCGCTGGCTCTTTTTGAGCATTATAATATGACAACTGCAAACTAAGGAGTGCAAGGTTCTCGATCTTGCCTCTGAATGTAAAAAAAATACAAACTTTTTGGCAGGGGCGGATGGGACCCCTCGGACCGGCGACGGAAGTCAGTTGAAACGGCGCCCTGTTGGTCCAGCAAAAAATGTCAAGACATAGATATGTATTTTTTCATCCATCACTTAGGTACGACAAATTGGAAAAAATATAAATGAAAAAACAAACTCCATTTTTTACATTTATAACACATTTAGGTGAAGAAAGTAAAATATAATTTATTAAAATAAAAATTAACCAAGAAAATAAATCTTCATTTTATATAACATAAAAATCACATAAATAAAAAAAGGAACTCTTACTTAATAGGCTATTAACTATGTCGAAAATAACAGGGGTAAAAGGAAGTAACGCGTGCAAGGTATTTTATTTTTTCATACGGTCAATTGACCGCTAAAGAAATAAAATCCATTTCGAAGATAAGATTTCTTGTAGCGAATTAAATTTCCTATGAAAATAATATTTTTTGAAGTCAAAAAAATTTTTTTTTAATGTAATAAATTCAAAAAACAAATTAAAAAAATGGACAAATTTAAAAACGTTTTTTAAATTTTTGGCTGTAACTTTTTTCTGGGTGAATTTAGGTATAGGCATTGCTTCATAAAAAAGAAAGCTTATGAAATTCTCTTTAAAATAGTAGCTTGTAAAACTTTATATGTTGAACATTGACTGAGATATAAACGTTTGAATTCTGCCATTTTTCTCTATTGTTTACTTTTTCTTTAAAAAGCATATTATTTCATATTTTTACCTGAAAAAAATGATTGTTATTCAATGCACAACTTATGTGCGAATAATTTAATATAAAAATGGTCTTATTTATTTATATTTAAAGTCACTTTACGTACACGTAGAAATAAATACTTAATTCATCTTTAAAGTAATAATTTTTAAACAAGTTTTATATTCAATGCCGTTTAAATTTGTTTTAAATACACTGAGTTTATTTATGTTTGCCGGAAATCCATCAGTTGGCAGAATGTACCTCGTTAGGAAGTTTCCAGAAGCGACACATTTCGACGTGAGGCGTCTGGAATCTTTATGGCGGGCTGTTTCGTTACAATATATTTTTCCTTCACATTTCGGAGGTCGGGTCACTATACCTCTAGAATTGGCGTAGCATAGTTGAGTTTTAGAGTAAATTCGAAAATGGAGAAGTGGTTTTTTGATTTTAACAAGGATTTGAAAAGTGATACGAGAACTTTAGCGAAAAAGAGTATCGAAAATGTAATTGCTGCTAGTATTGAAAGAGACGATGTAAAAGATGAATTATTGAGTGATGTTGCAAGTATTCAAGTCCATGAAAAATGTTATAAATTATACATTAGGGAGTCGAACATTAAAGCAGCAAAAAAATGGAAAGCAGCCAACCCAAATGAGTTGATTGGGGAAACAAGTCGTACCAGGGACGGTGTTACTTTTGATTATGCTGAACTTTGTGTTATATGTGGCGATCAGGCGGGGAATTCCTATTTAATAGAGGGGCGAAAAAAGGTCGTCTTTTTTTAGGTAGGTGTATTTAAAAATTATTTTTTTTTATTGTGTACTAAATTATATACAGAAATTTGCAAAATAAATGCAATCATTTCGTAAAATAAAAATTACATTTTGCAATAATGTAGACCGAAAATTATTATAACTAAAACCTTAATATTTGTAGTTTATTATTGCAATTGTAAACCTCCAACCATTTAAATTAAATATGTAGAATATGTTCTAGTAGAATAATATCCAATATTATTGATAAATTTATGTTCATAAAAGTATTATTGCATAAAAATCATTTTTTTCAGGTAAAAATATGAAACAATACGCTTTTTAAAGAAAAAGGAACAAATAGAGATAAAATGGCTGAATTCAAACGTTTATATCTCAGTCAATATTAATCATATAAAGTCTTACAAGTCACACCGTTTTAAAGAGAATTTCATAAGCTTTCTTTTCTATGAAGCCACGCCTATACCTAAATTCACTCAGAAAAAAGTTATAGTCAAAAATTAAAATTTTTTCATTTTTTTAACTTTTGAATTTGTTTCATTATAGAAATTTTTTTGGACTTCAAAAAATATCATTTTCATAGGAAATTTAATTCTCTACAAGAAATCTTATGGCACATATCTTCGAAATATGCATAGTTTTTGCGCTATAACCGAAAAATCGAAAAGTGGACAAACCTACCCCGTTCTCAAAAACGCAGGACTAAATTTATTAGCACTTTTGGATTTTATTTCTCTATATTAGAGGTCAATTGACCATATGAAAAAATAAAATACCTTGCACGCGTTAGTTCCTTATTAAATGACATAGTCAATAGCCTATTTTGTTTTTTAGCTGTTTCATTTATTTCCGAAACGAAATTCAAATTTTTAAACAAGAAAAGATGAAAAGTTCGCAAGATCGCGGCGGCGCCTATCGGCGCCTGACGGACCGGCGCACCGGGAAATCTCCCGGTGTCCCGGTGGGCCCATCCGCCCCTGCTTTTTGGTCACTGTAGTCACTTACAGTCAGGCACAAAACACATAACCATGACTATAGATATCTGTGATAGATATTGACCATGAGTCTAAAAACGGTCTTTAAACACAGAAGCACCACCAAACTTAACAAAATTGATAAGTTTTGATGAGAATAAAACGATAACATAACCTATAATATTGTAACGCGAAATGTGTTTACTCCCGTCTTACGTCGGCGGCTTGCCTCAAAAGGATTACCGCGACGCTTAATTAAATTCCAGAAAAAAGACAGCTCCATGAATACTCCCGGATTATTATTTAGGAAAGTAATTTATGACGTTCTGGACATTTTCTACGTAAACATTATTAAAAGAACAATCGAGTGCGTTCTCGAATTATCTCGTAAGGTCGGGAAAACATTATGAGGGACTATAAAAAGTGCACGCTGCGGACGAGAGATTATT
The DNA here is from genome assembly GCA_946251905.1 of Cryptocephalus moraei. Classification (NCBI taxonomy): domain Eukaryota; kingdom Metazoa; phylum Arthropoda; class Insecta; order Coleoptera; family Chrysomelidae; genus Cryptocephalus; species Cryptocephalus moraei. Next base: position 12,756,881 of record OX276453.1, on the reverse strand, counting down.
AGTAGACGGAAGCCGCAAGAAGTAAATAGCGAAATAGTAAGAGCGTTTAAAGTGAAATAAATTAACGATTAAGAAGTGTGACATAAATTAGTTAGTTAAGTTAGTTTAGTAATAGTCTAAGATAAATTAAGTAGTGTTAAGTGTTTAATCAGGGTAGTGTATATAAATTAGTAAAATAAACGTTACATTGGTGTCAGAAGAGCGGATCATGAAGAAGTCACGTGAATTAAAAGTGGCAGGGTTAAGAAAAGAACTCGAAGAACGAGAATTAGAAACGGTAGGGAAGAAGACAGAACTCCAGGACAGACTCTCGGCGTTTTTAAACGAAAATGGCCAGGACCCGGAAGTTTTCGAGTTCGAAGACGACGACATAACGAAGCAGATCGCTGCCCAGAGGGAGGAAATCGCTGCCCAGAGGGGAGAAATCGCCGCCCAGAAGGAAGATATTTCTGCTCAAATCGCTGCCCAGAGGGAAGATATTTCTGCTCAAATCGCTTCCCAGAAGGAAGATATTACTAGTCAAATCGCCGCCCAGAGGGAAGATATCACTGCTCAAATCGCCGGCCAGAGGGAAGACATAATTATTCACATTACTGCTCAAATCGCTGCACAGAAGGAAGAGATAACCGACCAGATTGAGACCCATCGTAATGAGATTGAACAGCGAATTAGACAATTAGAAGAACGTCTAGAAAAGGTCAGTAACAGCGAGGGGAAAGAAGATGAGATTGAACAAGAGGTGAAGCAGTTGGAAGAACGACTAAAGCGGGTCGGTATCGGCGAGACGAAGAAAGAAGTAAAGGCGGTCGTTCAACAGAACTCGATATCCACCAATCGAGTGACGCCCCCGACGTTCGACGGAAAAATTCCGTGGGCTAGCTACAGGAAGCAATTTGAGGCAGCAGCGGAGGCTAACGCTTGGTCCCCACACGAGAAGGCTGTACCCCTAACGGTAGCCTTGCGTGGAGAAGCGTTGGAAGTTCTTCAAACGCTATCCACCGAGGAAGCCGGGAATTACGAGGAGCTGCTGAGGCGACTGGAGATGCGGTTCGGCCAAACACATCTGGAGCAAGTTCATCAATCCCAGATGTCCAATCGTCGTCAGAAATCAAACGAGACCCTGCAAGAGTTCGAAGCAGATGCAGCCAGACTAGTAAGGCTAGCATATCCCTCGGCGCCGGAGCAGATGATGGAGTGCCTCGCAATACAGACGTTCATGAGCGGGCTGCGGAACCAGGAACTACAAAGGGCCCTGAGACTAGCTTGACCGAAGACGTTGATGGATGCACTCGCCATCGCATTAGAACATGAGGCAGCGATGGAAGCCTCCCGCAGTCACGGCCGTGTTCGAGCTGTCACCGAGGAGGTAGGCACAGAAAAACTCGTGGAGAAGGTCGTCCAGCAGTTCATGGAGTTGCTGTCAGCAAAGAAGACGCGGCCCAAAACAGCGGTGCCGGCAAAGGCCCCGGAAAATTAATGCGGATCGATAAAAGGAAGGGAACTTCGACCCGTGGCAGTAGGAACCCCCGGGCCAGTATAGCCTCGTTTTCCCACCAATTGGGGAGCGCGTACGTCGATGGCACTATCGACGGGAGATCCCACGCCATGCTTGTAGACACAGGAGCTACGAAGACGATCGTACGCCCGGAAGTTGTGAGGGACCGTAGAAAGATTGGGCCAAGTAGGTGGCAATCGAGAACTGCCACAGGGGAGAAGGCAGTGATTCACGGTGAAGCAACAGTTAGCATGACGTTGGGACGAGTAAAGTTTGACCATCTTGTTATCATAGCCGAAATTGAGGAAGACGTCATACTGGGGATGGACGTCATGAGGAATCGTGGATTCCATTTGGATTTCGGACAGCGAGTTTTGAGGATCGGTCAGGAAGAATTGTTGCTACACAATCGCGACAATTTTCTTCCAGAACGAAGCGAAACGATCACCTCTACTTGTCTGAGGGGTGTTGTGGAAGAGGAAGTTCCAGCCGTAATCGAACCAGAAAACGATGACAATCGACTGGCTCGGTGGGTACTGTAGGGAAGGCGCTCGTTACTCTCTCAAGCAAGGTGCCTGTGCGGCTACTTAACATCAATCAGTACCCGGTTACCATCAAGAAGGGTACGAAGTTGGGCACGTGTATAGCCGCCTCGGCCATCGTAAGGGGCGTTAGTGAGAAAGAAAGGTCCAGTCACGTGCCGCGGGACTTGAAACAAATTCTTTCCCAGACCAGTGCGTTTCTCTCGCCCATACAGAAACAGAAGGCCAACGAATTAATAAATAAGTACCAGGACATATTTACCACCGAGAATGAAAAACTGAGAAAGACTAAGGTCGTGACACATAAAATTGACACGGGCGAGACACGACCAATTAGACAAACAGCGAGACGACTACCCTTGGCCAAACGGGAGGAAGCCGAGCAAATCATCAGGGACCTAGAGCGGGACGGGGTCATCGAGCCGTCAAGCAGTCCATGGGCCTCGCCGGTAGTGCTAGTAAAGAAAAAGGATGGGACCACTCGATTCTGCGTAGACTACCGGCAGGTGAACAGTGTCACCAAAAAGGACAGGTACCCGCTACCACGTATCGACGACACCCTCGATACCCTTGCTGGTTCCACGATATTTTCGACCCTCGATTTAAAAAGTGGCTACTGGCAAGTCGAAATGGACCCTGCCGACAAGGAAAAGACGGCATTCACCTTCGGTAACGGCCTATGGCATTTTACAGTAATGCCATTCGTATCGCTCTCCGACCGGCTATATATTTAGTCGCAGAAAGATCAAGGTGTTTCCGGTCCTTTCGGTAACCTTCTAGATAATACTAGAAACTCGAACGGCTTTCCAAGAATTGCACCAGTTCCCCGAATCTATCTCGATAGGAATTCTTTGAAGTCATTCCGAAAGGCGCTTATCTTTTTATGGCATCTTTTATGGCTTCCGGCTTATTTCCGGTACCATTTTCCGGGGACTTTTTTCCGGTTACCATTAATACCTGCTTAGAAAATTCCCGTTTAAATCACTGGGGTCCGAAATCACTAGCAAAGGATGTCACTCGTGCAATTGTCGTATGATGAGGTCCGAGTACTACAAATTTATTATCGATAACCTTAATTTTTTTTGAATGTATTTATGTTGCAAATGTAGATATTGAAAAAAGAAACATTTGCTTTCTACACACAGCCAAGTAATTAATTAGCGGATAATTGATTAATACTAAAAATTTTCCAATGTTCGTTCTCAAAATCATTGCAATTTCATTGGTTTTTTGGTTCGCTTACAATTTGACAGCGGGACGCATTTCGGTTCCACCGACCCATTGAAACCCTAAGCTAAGCCCTAAGCAGTTCAGGTAGATTGGTGGCCGAAGTCGGCGTACCGTACCATAATTCTCCACTTACGCTGAAAAAGGTTCGTGGCCGAAATCGGCTGCTCCGCAACCAGGATAGGTACACATAAACGATACACATGTTCTTCGGCATGCAGCGACGTCAAGTGCATTGCAATATTCCGTATCTTGTGATAAATATCTGCATAAGTTTATGGGCAACATTAACTACATCTACATGGACTGGTTTTGGTGCAATTTGGTTTTGTTTTGATGATTTTAAAAGACTGTGCAACTCCTACCGCCGATAGATAGGCGACTTATAAAGCATTTTCATATTAAAACTCGATTTTCAATCACCATCGCGAAAGTTTTAAATCACCGTCGGTCTTCGAATTTGTATTGTAACGCGAGTAGTAAACAGCAGTGCGAGACGTGTTTACTTTTGTCGGACCTAGTCGGCGTCTCAAAGGGACGGCGCTGCACTTAATTGAGCCTGCCGCCTTAGTTATACCCCCTTTACATGCAGCTCACTTCCCTGGCAGTGAGCAGGGAATTGGGCAGGGAAGTGGGCAGCTCGAGTATGTAAACGCGTCGCTCGCGCTGCCTATGCTCATGCCACTACCGCTGCCGCATGCTCCCTTCAGTGGCGGTATTTCGCACGGAAGTCAAAGGATTGGCAGCACGAGTGGCAGCACGAGCGGTAACGTCTGTTTACACATGCTGCCGGCTGTCCTGTCCTTTCAGTTGACTACCATCAGGAGAATCAGGGAGAATACTGCGAGCAGGACAGCGAGCAGCGGGCGTAGCAGCCACAGTGGCTGCATGTAAATAGTTGCATGCTTCAAAAGTTGTCCTGGAATTATTCAGGGCAGGACAACGGACAGCGCGAGTAGCAGCGGCAATGGCTGCATGTAAAGGGGGTATTAGAAAAGAAGAAATCGTTCCCGACCTCTCTAGACCTTTCTTCATAAAAAAAGAACGTTCCAGTATTTCCGGCGCTATCGCGAACACAATTGCGAAGTGTATATAAGCGGGCCTGCGGTCGGATTATCATTATCAGAAGCATAGTCAAAAATAAGTCGACGGAATTCGACGGTAGTCGTAAACAGTCGTCGATAGACTGGTCGACGGGTGTCGGCCAGGCCGGCGGTAAGATAAATAAACAGTGTACAATATAAATTAATCGGTTAAGTAGTAGTAAGTGAAATAAGATAAATTAGATTAAGTATTAGCAGTTGAGTGTAGTGTACAAATAAATTCGCGTGTAAGTGGTTTAAATAAATTAAATAAGAAAACTCGTGTCGTGTAGTAATTCTCGCGTAGGTAAAAACGTTACGCCGGTTACACATTGGGCGGTTTTTGCCGTTGCGGCAAATTTGCCGTCGCCGCCGTTGCGGCAATAGTATAAAGAATGAATTGGGAGCTTTCATATTGGGCGGCATAAATGACACGGGGCAGTTTTGCCGTCGACGTTCGCATAGTGGCGTACACGATCAAATGCGCGTTTACACATTGGGCGGTTTTTATCGTAGTTGTGTAGATGTTGTCGTTGCCAGCAGATGAGTAACAAAATGGATGAAGTGGTAATAGACAATGAAATACTAATATCTAAAGTAACTCGTCAAATGACTTATTGCTCATTCGAAGATAATTAAAAAACTTCGCTTCATCATTTCTCAAATCTTCAATGTATAAAATGATCCAACTTCTTTTCTTCATGTTTCTTGTTCAGTATCATGTTTTTTTAAATTGCCGCATCAGGAGACCTTGCAATTTGCATACAGTTTCCTTTCGATAGGCGACAGCGCCACCTATACACAAGGCCAGAAAGCGTGTACGGCGGTTGACGTCGCGGCCTTCACTTTTTTTGTGTATGTTTTGTGGTCTAATCATCCTGTCTCGTCTGTCAAAAGTTGGCGCAAAGCGCAATGCAAGGCAGTTACGTTACGAAAAAAGCTGGAAATGATCGCGGTTCCGCCCCCCGTTCCGTGTAATTTGTTTGTACGCTGATGCGATGTGACGATTCGAATACTAGCTTAAGATTTTTTTTAACTCCCGGCCGTGGGTTCGTGTTGTTCTTCACCGTCGGGTCCGTCGCCGTACTTTTTAAATACCGTTTGTTCGATTGCATTAAGTAGCGTCTGATCGAGTTTAATATAATGTGATCCGAGACTATCATTGTTAATATTCTCATGGGTCTGGGTCGTTAACTTTAATTGTTTACAAGCAGTTGAACTCTTCGAGACCCTTTCGTTAAAAGGGTTATTATTCAATGATAGGACTGGAATGATTACATAGTCAAGATGACCGTTGATTTTAATGACTATTTTTGGGTGAGTTTTATCTTGATAACCTACCTCTTGTATCGATGTAACTCAATTATGACGAATTGCTTTTTGTTCTTAGGGAGAGAAAAATAATGGATTCGACGTGTTGTATCATAATATGAAATATGGGCTGGCCGCCAGCAAGGAATTCGCAGACTTCCTCAGAGAAAGGTAATGTTTACATTTTATCATTGAACACCTTTAATTGCCATATAACCACCATATTTATATAATTTTACCAAATATTTACTTTCCTCAAATTACATATGTTTGTTTTTATAGTAAATGGACTCTACCCATCAATTTCATTATTTCTGGAAGCCATAATCTCATGTATTAATTTATGTAGGTACATCGGAATGTTTTAGACACATGTTAAAATACTCATCTGTTTAGGTATTGTTGATGGTGCACCTAGCCAGTTGTATGACTAGAAATTGTGAGGCTGCTATCTTTAAAATAATTGGAAATTGTTGATTTAAGTACTTAACAGAAACTCAGTTACCCTCTTCCTCTGAATTTCATTACAAAAAGGTTTAAATCAGGCATGAGCAACCCGCGGCCCGTCGTCATGCAATGTGCGGCCCGCCAAACTCCTGGAAACCTATTCCTATTCAACTAATAAATAGAACGTCAAACGAGAAAACACACTCATAGTACAGATAGTACAGTACAGTATAGGATAGAATGTAATCTCTGTGGTCATAGAACAATATAGTAATCCTACTTGCTATTGTTGTTTGCTATATGTGTTTGAGTTTTTCATATGTGGCCCGAACAAAATTTTCAGAATTGTAAGTGGCCCCACCCAAAAAAAGGTTGCTCATCCCTGGTTTAAACAATGAGAACCACAGTATAAAAATTACATTTGCAATAAGAGACCTAAAAGTTTTTAATGAAAATTCTGCAGACCAGTTAGTTTGAATTTAAATAGTTTAGAAATAGCAATTTTTTCCAAATTCTTCACATTTATTTTTTATAACAAAGAACTGAGGATGCCCAAATAATGATATGTTACTAAAACATTTGACTTGTGTAGGTATCAGAGGCCTGATTATAACCGAACTTTCAAACACTAAAAACAATATCAATTAACTTTTCAAACATAGTCCTAATAATTTCCTATTCAAAATCCACATACAAACTTGTGTTAAAATCACTTTGGTTTGATGGACAAATTTGAACAACAAACGACCCAAAAGATTCCACTATCCTGTCGGCTGTATTATTTAATGTCTGGATTGGTGACCATCAGATTGAGTCCATTTTGTTTTACGATTCCCATATTAATGTATATACTTTGGATTTTTTTTTGTCACATCATACTGATATGCTTATTACTGCTGGTGCACTTCGTCATCAATTGTGCGATGCTAATTGTAAATTGTTGCGCTTAAATCGTTTTCAATTAAGCGCTCGACAGATAGCTCAGTTACTCTTTTCCTTTGCATTGGATTACAAAACAATTTACCTCCACTCTTTATCCATAAGGAATATGTTTTCCAAGAAAAGTTTTCAAAGAAACTGCAGAATAGGTAGTTCTTTTCCCGGGTTTTCCACATTTGACATTGATTGAGATTCCAAATTTATCAATTTTTTGCAAGTAAAACTGGAGCAAAGAACTGGGAATGCCCAAATATTCAATATATCATCAAAACCTTTAACTCTTACACATATTAGAAGCCTGATTATAATCAAAGTTTCAGAAACTCGACACTGACTAATTCAAATCCAACACATTTTTCCAGGGCAGTGTCATTCATTGTGTTTAATAATACACACACCTTGTTTAAGATCCTTTCTATTTGAGGCATTAATTAAAAAAATATTGAGTATCCTGTGGTTGTTATTTGTTGTCTGAATTATGTCCTTCAAATAAATTCCCTTTTGTTTCTTGGAACTTGAGATTAGTTGCCATCTCAATTATTATTTATAGAAAATTTCACTGAACGTGGCAAAGGTGTGAGGGATTTCAATTGTTTAGGGAACAAATAATATGGATGTATAGGCCTTTTTATTGTCATTTCCATCAAATATTTAATTTTGTTACCTAGAAATGTCTCATTGCTACAATACCATTAATTCATAATTAAATTTAGAGACTTGCTAGTCAATTTTTTTGTCGATTTTGTTGATGAATTTTTAAATGAATTACTTAAAAAACGCCAACAATAAAAGGTACCTATTTAATGTGTTGATTCATTAGGTGCATCCATAAGGCTATGTATATACATTTAATGCAGGGTCACTATTTGGATGCCCATGTACTACTTCTAATTGAAATTATTCTAAACTGTAAATATTTTTTAAATGAATCCAGATTGTCTTTAAGCTGCTTTCTGTTTTTTTTTAATTAATAAACATTTTATAGTGTACTTGTACATTCAAATCATATTTTGAAGTCCCTAATATTTTTTAACTGCTTATTAGAAGAACTTTTTGGTAATCTTACAATAACATCTGCTTTCTCCCATTGAAATGGAATTTTTAATAAATTTTATGTAATTATAAATTTTATATAATTAAATTTATAGATTAAAATCTTTCAGTAATAGTCACCGTCGAGGTTGAGGGAAATATGAGGTTCACTAAGCCATTTCATAAGGGCACTATCTGAATAAATCTATTTAAATGTAGGAAAATCTTGTGTTTCGAAATTATAAATTCCGCGATGGCATTTCAGATCAAACATTGAAGAAAATAATTCAAAGTTGCTCAGTAAGTTAGCAAAACAAGCTGGCAGTTGTTGCGTTCATGGTACGTTCGCTCCATTATGGCAGGTCTTGAAGTCGTCAGCAGAACGCCTATCTAATTTACACATGCAAATGGTTCAAAAGGTGTCAGATCTGGTAAAGGAAGTCAGCAAGTATGCGGAGGAGCTTCACAAGAAACACAAATCCGTAAGTGAAACTCCATGTTATCTTCTGAAATTAGGTAATTGGTTTATTGAAACCAGCAGATATGTATGTACCTACCTATAGTAGTACCTATGTACCTGTCATAAAGATAATTAGTGATGGTCTTAATTGATAAATGTATGATTTCTTTAATGCCCCCTATAAAACAGTCATTTAAGGCTCATTTAGTTTTACAGTGATCTTTTCAGATAAGATACACCTACACAAGTTTTATCCCATTACTATAAACATACAGATCTCAACATCTCTATAAATTTCATTAACTATAAACAATACCATGCAAATGTGCCATCATAAAATTTTTAAACAAACATCTAGCTGGTTGGCTGGTTATTTATCGGGTGGAAGTGACTAAATGCAGATAGTCATGTGATAAATTCTAAATATTGCTACTTTCCGTGATAAGGAGATCATGTAACATAATGCTTACATACATATGTATGTACATATAAACAACACTTTTCAGGAAATATTTAAAAGTTTTTTATGTGCCATACACATTGTTGAACAGGTTTTTTTTTTGTTTGTGTAAAATTTTGTCTATCATGAAAAACCAATAAGTTATTCCCTTTTAGTTTTCTGTTTACTTTTTTAGGTATGTTAATGTATTTATAGTTTATTGATCATCAGAACCCCAGTAATACCGCTTTAAGCAAATGGTGGTAGTAAAGGTTAAATTATGATTAATTAAACAAAAATGTGATGTAAACAAAATTGGGAACACAATACGCACAATTTTTTTTTATGAACTACCTGTGACAATTTAACCAAACCCATGTATCTCGTCATTATTAGGTCAGGATTTTTGTTGGGGAGCATAAGGGGAGCATAATTGATCAAGAATCCTGATGTATTATTGGTACTGGTATCGTCATATTGGAAGAATACTAGATATATCGACATGTATACCATGTTTTTAGTATGACGCATTTCAAAGGATTCAAATTTGATTTTCTCAAACATGAGAGCATTCAGGAATTTGAAATTTTTACCCCAGAACCTTCGATATCTTAATAAACATCTATCGCTATTTAAAGTTTTTCTCATTTCCAGTTATATTTTTGAAAACAAATTATTTTTTGGTCTGGCGACCATGGTCTAGATTAGGGGTGGGCAAATCTTTTGATTGGGCCACATTGCGGATGAAAATTTGACCGCGGGCCAAACAATTTATTTTCCTAATCTTAAGTATAGTTTTTACTAAGAAGGTCATTTAGTATATTTTAAAACCAATATTGTGGATCAAAACATGTATTTATTAAGCAATTTAAAGAAAAAAATTTGAAATGAAAACTTTTAACCATTAATATTAGATAATTATCAGTGTACAATACTCATACAACATAAAACAACGAAATGTATAAAAAATTTGTAGAATAAATTAACATTTTTTTTAAATGAAATTAAAAAAAATTACTAAATACAGATTAATCCTTTTATGAAAACATGCATTTTGAAATATAACAAAAACGTAATTAAAATAATGATGTTCATACATATAAAAGCATATAACATTGAATTTACAAAAGATAGAATTATTTATTGAAGTATGAAGAACTAAAACTAAACTTTTGGAGGTGAATGAAATTTTCTCAAAACATACAACTTTTATACATATCAAAATTTAATGGCTAATGTGAAATTTTTTAGGATCACTTATAATTTTTTGTATTTCTGGTGAAAATTTTGTCGTTGAAATTCTTAAAACAGCCTTTAAATGTACATCACTAATACAGGATCTGAACGGGTTTTTGTTCAAATTCCATATTGAAAATGTTTGTTCGCAAATGTACATTGATCCAAAAATAACGAACATTTTTTGGGCAAAATTTTTTAAATTAGGAAACATCAGAGTCCAAAGATTTATAAAAGAAGCATATTTCTTCACTACAATATAAATCTGTTGAATTATTATTACACTGCAAGTCTATAGTTTCAAGTTGAAATTCACTCGGTATTCTTTCAACGTCTATGGAAAATGGTTGATGCACAATCGACAACAGATTTTCTATTTTACCGAAATCCGAAAATCTTCTAGAATACTCTTCACTTAATCTAGTAATGGTATCTAAATACTCAGCAAATTGATTTGCGGAAATATTTAATGTATGAGTGATTGTGTCCAGGGCAAAGGCAAAATCACAAAGTCATTCATCGTTTTTAAGTTCGGGAAAATCTAATATATTTTTAATTTCTAAAAATATAACTATATCACTTTTCAATTCCCATATCCCACAAAGAACTTTTCCCAAACTTAGCCAACGAATGTGTCTGTGATAAAAGACATCTCCATATTCAGAATAGAGATCATGAAGAAAACTAGTAAATTGTCTGTGATTCAGACTTCTTGAGCGAATAAAAATAACTAACTTAACAATACAAGATGTGACGTGTTCAACCTGTAGCACGTTTTTGCACAAAGCCTGTTGATGTAAAATACATTGAATTGTAATTAGTTCCTTATCGCTGTTTTCCTCACTAATTTTGTCCTTTGTTTTCTTCAAAACTCCCGAATGTTTGCTGGTTAAACTTGGTGCTCCATCAGTAGTCACACTCACGAGTTTATTCCATGGACCATGGTAATTTATATTTGATTAGGCAATTATTTACTTCTCCAAAAATATCATTTCCAGTTGCCTGATTATTCATAGACTCCATTGATAAAAGCTCTTCGATTATGTCGAAATCAGGGGTACGGGGTACATGCTCTTATAAAAATTAATAATTGAGCTGTATCCTTCAGATCAATACTCTCATCGAGAACAATTGAATACCATGTTATCGATTGTAATTTTATTAACAGTTGCATATTCACATCATCACCAATACATTCAATTCTACTTGTTATTGTCCGTCGAGATAAACTTGCATTTTGTAATTTATTTTTAATACTCGTACTTACAATCTCGGCGGCTGCAACCATGCATTCCTTAACATATTCACCATCTGAAAATGGTTTATTCTCCTTTGCAATAATATGGGCAATTGTTTAACTCGCTTTTGTAGCATCTTCTTCTTCTTTAGTCATCCGCGTAAATGCATTTTGTTGCAAGGATAAATTACCAGCTAGTATATTTGCTGCTTTCGATCAGGCTTCCGAAGTTAAAGCTGGATTTATAAACTTGACGTTCTATTGCCGTTATGCGTTGACGTTTGGCGGTACAAGTTAGGAAGCATGTAAAAGAATGGGTTGCCGGCGCCGTCAAGCTCCGTTCAACATAAACGAACTTTATCTTTTTCTGTTCGCCGTTCGTAGAAGCGACCGTTGTAAGTGGATGGAGCCAATGGGATTTCGACTTCCTTTGTCACGTGACTGCCACCCACGGCAGCGCGTTCATTTGACTGATTAAGGACTGTATACAAACACAAAATGAGCCCTAGAGCTCCTATTGCCTGGTAATATTCATAATGAATTCATGGTGAATTCATAATTTCAGCGATTTTTCAAACGACAGACGTCAAGTTTATAAATACCCAACAAATGTTTCTATGACCGGCAACGGCAAACGACAGACCGAACGGCCAACGGCGCCAACGCAAACGCATAACGTCAAGTTTATAAATCCAGCTTAATTCTGAGTTAGGTATATCCATTATGTTTGGAATCAAAATGTCTTTTCATATTACATTCTTTTAACACTGCCACGCTTTCGTGACAGATAAGACAAATAGCTTTATTGTTAAAATAAGTAAAAAAGTATTTTGTTTTCCATTCTTCCTTAAAAACACGCTTCTCCAGATCGAGTTTTCTTCTCTTATTCATTTTAGGTGTTATTAATACCTTTAACAACACGAAACACAACACTTTAATTTGAGAAACATGGACAAAAGGCAGTTATTTTTTGAAGACCAAATTTTTAAGCTGTTAAGTGTTAAGGTAACAAAACTGACGAACAGACCGATAAACAGAGGGGAAAATGTGCAGATGTCAGGTGGTTTCTCGTGTAAAACTACTAATTCGTGTAAGTAAGTCAGAAAACTTGGCTAGTTACCCGACTGAACATAGGACCAGTCCACCCAACAGATTAGAAACAATATGCAACTGGACGACTCTGACGGTTAGTTTGGACCACAGAGTTATAATAATAACAGAGATGATTATTTACATTTTTCGTGTAGCCAACATTGAATGTTTAAAGATGGCTGAAAATGGGGATAAACAATAATGTTGCCAGTGTTACACAAAATATAGTTTTTTATGGAAAATGAGATCTATGTCCACAGTGTAAGGAGGAGACATACCTGTTTCTTACATACAGTGCTATTCCATCGATACAAACATGTTAATTGTGAAAATAAATTTGGTATAATTTGTTTTATAAAACTTTCCTAAAATACAGATCGTTAGATCAAATATATTCGAAAATAAAACCGGCAACGTGGTTTTTACCGCGCAAACCACAGAGTTATGAGAATAACAGAGATGATTATTTACATTTTTCGTGTAGCCAACATTGAATAGTTAAAGATGGCTGAAAATGGGGATAAACAATAATGTTGCCAGTGTTACACAAAATATAGTTTTTTATGGAAAATGAGATATATGTCCACAGTGTAAGGAGGAGACATACGTGTTTCTTACATACAGTGCTATTCCATCGATAGGAACATGTTAATTTTATTGTGGAAATAAATTAGGTATATATTTTGTTTTATATAAAACTTTCCTAAAATGCATGTAGACGAATACAGATCGTTAGATCGAATATATTCGAAAATAAAACAAGCAACCGTGGTTTCTACCGCGCAAACCTGTGTTGGGGCTCAAGGTCAATTTTACTAGGAATTATTTACCGTGTTTTTTGGCGTTTTTAGGTGTTTCTTCAGGTTTGTTAGTATAGTTTGCTACCTATACTATTTGTTTACTTCCCGCATTTATAAAAACAGTTAATATAAATGGTTAAAATCTGTGAAGTTTGCAGAAAACAGGATTATAAGAATCCTAACCTATCTTAGTGGAAGTTGGTTGTGTGTTGTGTTTATACCCATTCCTATCCCCACTCCTACCTCACGTCTTTCCCCACTATATGTTTACATCACCGCGTCGCTCCATATCAATGCTGGCTACAAGAAAATGCGTATTTATGAATGGTTTGTCAGCTCTGTGTATCTCATAACTCTGTGGTTTGGACATATGACTCAAAATTAAAAATAAGATTAATGTATTGTAACGAAACGGCTCGCCGCGAGATAAACCGGGAGCTACCCAAGTTCTCCGTATTCGTGGTTCCGAGAATTCTGGGCGGTTCGAACAGACGAGAAGATTCAAGAAGGTTCGACGCGATAACAAGTTCCTCAAATTCGAGAATATTCTCCCGAAACGACGGGATTGTTCGGGAAGGCTCTTACCTGCCATAAAAAGTAATGCCTGACCCGAGTCGAGTTAGTTGAAGATTCGGAGTGTAAATATTTGGGCGAGATTGTAAGTGTAATTATAAGTGTAAGAGTTAGAAATAAATTAATTAGGAGAAATCGCGTAGTGTTTAGTTTTAGTAAATAGTAAAAACGTTACAGTATTTTACTGGAACCGCCATATTCGAATAACATATTAAATAACTTTTTTTTCTAAAATTCTTTTTATGCGCCAATTTATATTGGAGAAAGTAATATTTTTCCTTTTATCAATAAATTTATAAAATGCTTCGCGGGCCGGAGAGAATTCTTCCGCGGGCCGGATCCGGCCTGCGGGCCGCCATTTCACAGGCCTGGTCTAGATAAACACAATGTTTTTTAAAGTCCTTTAATTGGTGTATTCTTTGAAAACATTACGAAAAATTAAGCACAAGAACTTAAATACCTTGTTAGAAGATGCGTCTTATTAAAAAAAGTACATAATTCTTAAAAAGTTACATCATAATTTTTAATAGTGCCAAGTAATATTAGATTAAAATAAAATTTATAAACAAGTCTAAATGGTATAAAACTTCTTAACACAGCCCAGTTCACAAGCCACACTTGTGCCACTCATACAAAATATTTAAAAATACTACTTCTATTCAATTAATAATTACTTGTATTACTTATAATCTTGTAACATTACAGTATTCGGGTTTTTATGATCAAGGCACATTAATTTCCAAATGAAAATGCATGAACTGCAATTTGATGAAATACAAAAGCCAAAGATCTAGCAGCGCATAATATATAATGAGAATTATATTCCAGAATTAATAATGACATAAGAAAAGTTTATAAGTAATACAAATGAAAGTAAAGATTGGTATTACTAATAATATTGTTACCTTGTTATAACATCAATGAATTTAAAAAGAATTAATAAAGTAAAGGCTCATTGAAGAAACATTAATAGGCAAGTATGAAATTTTTACAGGTTAGCAGGTTAGTTCTTTATAGTATTGAAGCATGGCACCTACACCATATTTTTTTTTAATTGTGATCAGTGTTATCAAGTTCTGTTTTTATTTTCCTTCGTGCCTACTTTCTTTTTATTTCTACAATATATTGTTGAAGACCTTCACTGTGGTATAGTCTGAGCACGATACCAGATAGAAAATTAGGTTGAATTAAAGACGTCTTATACTAAAGCTGGTCAGGATTCTCCGTCGTAGCTCTTAAAGTAAGAATTTTGGGAATGTGAACAGGATTTCTGAAACTACCCTTCATTTCCATATCTTCTGAAAGTTGTTTTATGTCCGGAAAATCATTGACGTTCATTTCGTTTTTTAGCTCGTTTCTTGGTTTACCTTACTACACTGACAATTGCTCTGGAACATAAATGGGAGATGACTTTTTTAAAACTTTCTAATGGCGCGTTCAATTACCTACTGACGATGGTTACCCTCGTTCTGAGTGTGACCAGTAACTAAGATTATGTGGGATATTGACTTTATTTTTTCCAAGGTAGCAATTCCATGCATATACAATGAATGCAGATGTATTAAAAAATTACTGTGGTTTTGACCAACACAGTTTATGAAGTAAAAGACAATATTTAAAGGTGTGGTGGCTTTTTTGTTCAATTTGTTAAGGTATAGCAACACACATGAACCAATTTCATAGGCACCTCTTCTTCTTCTTTGGTTATGGCCTTAAGTATCATTCACATAAGCAGTAGTGCAGTTGCAGTGCAGGGGGAGTGTATTTGGAACAGTAGCAGTGGTAACGTATCAAGTCGTCTTGTTCACATTGGACGTAGTGTGAAAGGCTGCTTCGCGGTTTACGCGTTTTCTTTCCTTTTCGTCCATTCGTTTCAAGAGAATAGCAGCAGCACCCAACAACATTAGACAAACACATCGTTGTTGCAAATTGTATTCTTCATTTGGATAGTCCATCTTGAAAATTTAAACTTGCTGAAAGAATTAACGCGAAACAAAACTGTAGTCGTAGTTGAGGTTTGAGGTTAACAATTTGTAAACAAAACAACACACGCCGAGGCGGCCGACGGCTTCGTCTTTGATTGGTGCTTGTATGGGCATGTAGCCGTGTAGTGCAGAAGCTAAAAACTTGCTAGGTTCTACACTACCGCTCCACTACCTTCCGACAAGGTCGTCGATGTGAACGCTGTCGTTAACATACACAGGCTTAACTTTTTACAATACCACCGCACTACACCTACAACTACACTACTGCTTATGTGAATGATACTTAAGTCTCCTGAGACTATTAGCCTGGTCAATCTTCTCATGATACTTGCAGGTCACCTTAACGTGTATCTAAGCTTGAGCTTATACCTGTTTTATACTTTTAGTGCAGACATGTTATGAGACACTACAACAAAGGAAATTTGTACTTTTCTCGATCTGGGGCAGTGGCAGATCATTACACAAAACCCAGGGCTGCCTCGGGAGGGTACCCTTTGGTTTGGGGGAGAAATTGTACATAGTGTATATTTTCTTTGATTATATATATTGATTTGTTTTTTTTTTTGAGATAGTAATTGATTTTTAGAATTGACTTTTTATTAGGGTTACTTAATATGGTTTGTAAGTTTAAAGGTCCAGGTTCATTTTCTTTCTGTAATTTTCTGTATAGGTAAAAGTCAGTTAGTTCATTTATTGGGCATGGAAACAAGATATGTTGGATGTTGTCTTTTTGTCCACATTCGCAATAGGGTGATTCTGTGATACCGATTTTATGAAGATGTTCTTTCGTAAGACAATGTCCCGTTCTCATTCTAATTATGCTTGTTATATATGTCTTCTGCTTAGGGATTCTATTTTTTTATACCAGATGTTTAAGTTAAAGTTGTTTTGGATTTCGTAGTACCATTTCCCTGTAGTTTTGAAGCTTTCTTTCCATTTTTTTTTAATTGAATAATGGTGTTCGCTATCATTATTGCCGCTATTTCTTTCGATTCTATGTTAAACATCATTGGGGTGTTTAGGTTCCTTCCTACATTTGCTAGCTGATCGGCAATGACGTTCCCTGGGATTCCATTATACCCCGGGATCCATGCGATTTTGATTTGTTTGTTCTTGCTTTTCCTCTATTTGAGAGGGTTTCATACCACATGAAACAACAGGTATTAGTTGTTTGCAGTTCATAGAATGTTGGAATGTAGACGTTTAACTTTGAGATAGTAAAATTATTTGCCGCTAGGACAAGTACTGTTTATAAATTATAAATAGTAGTAACAACTTTAGGAGGATCAGCTTTATCCTCGGTTTTTAAAGTCTTCATAGTTGTTTTTCGTCCATATGCTTTTGATATTGGCTTTTAAGCTGTTTTTTTTTTCAATTGCAAAGTTTTGACAGCCTTCATAAATATGTCATCTTTTTTAATACATAGATTGAGGTATTGAAGTCTCCTTTGAAAATACTAAACTACATCAGATATAATTCACATGTTGCTTCTCAGTTATTAAAAAGATGCACATAATCGCAATAGTGGTCGCTAACGGACTTCCCTCCTCCGATGTCCATAGTGGTTTCAGACTGACTATGGTGGCTTTCTATTCAAGGAATAGATCAAACGTGATATAGAATATTGTCTGTCGTGCTCATTGGAATGGTGTTCCATTTTTCATGCTTCCTCTCATTTGTGATTCTACTGTTGGCATTCCTGGCTCTTTTTTCTTAAGCCGAACTGTCTGGGCTATTTAAGAATTGATTCCTAGAGTTGAACATAAAAAACTTTTTACATACACGTATTTTTTTCATCACGATAATTGAAATGAAACTCATTGAGTCTGTGACGTTTTTTTTGTCATTATCGTATCTGTATTGTGGTTGTATAGATCTAAGACAGCACACAACATTGTGTGACTCGCTTATCCGCCAATATTCATTGAAAATGGTCTGTCGTACTTGACTGACGTGAAACACTTGTTATCATCGCCAGGGAGTCCTATTTAGCTTATCTTTCAACTAATACCCTCTTTTTTTGTCACACCTACGTTAACAACCCTAATTGTAGAGTTACTTAAGACCATTATGTCTCAAATTTTTGGCTACATGTTTCTGCCACCAATCCGGTTTCCTTCTACATTTCTCGACATTTTCCATGGGAGGACCTCGATTATTGACCCTACAATGGGATCTACCAGCCTTATTACTTTGCGCTTCGCCTTGTTCGCATGTACAATATTTCTACCAGATTTAATTAACCCCCCCCCCCACCATTATTCACTTGTTATCTGAATCTTCATCTGATTCTGAGAAACTTTCCTTTATACAGCAGTTAAGATCATCACTTGAGTTGTCTGCAATAGATGCTGAATACATTTGATGATTGTGAGGAACAGGATGAAGATAAGGAACTGCCATTTGCTTTTCATTACTGGAACCCCTCATTTTTGTAAAAAACTAAAAATGTAAAATTTTTTCATGTTATTTTTTCACGTTTTTGTAATTTTTCGATATTATTGACCTATACAAGTGGAATAAAATAAATTTAATAAGGGTAGGAAATCTTTTGTAGAAGACTATGATATTTTGAGATGGCAAAATAAATCAGTTATAAGGGTACAGGTATAACAGGTACCCATCACAATTTGAGATATGATATAGTATTCTTCACAATAAACGATCGTTTCACCAGAATAGTCTTGAAACAACTGAGGTGGCCTGGTCTTACCTAAACAATATGTTGGAAAACGTGATAAACTGTCTTTTTTTTTCAAATATCATTTCTCTTCCAAACCGATGTTATAAAAAGAATTTATGAGTTATCTTGCTTCGTTCACTCAGGTATTTATTTTAATATAATTTCTCCATATTATAATTTCGTGGTATGGTTTAAGTTCAGCCAAATGTTACATGATCACAATAATTAATGTTTTTTAAAGCTGAAATATTCGTCTAAAGAGATAGAAAGCAGACTCTTATTGCAATTCTGCTATCAATGATAACAAAATTAAATACATGCATATAAAATTTGATTTTATGACTTAGAAGGGTGTCAAAAACGGTTCACAGGTTAAGGAGGAAGAATCTGGAACACTCGAGGCAGTACAGGCGATGCAAACAGTCACATTGAATGTTCAGAAAGCAAAAGATGTATATACGCAACGTTGCATAGAATTAGACAGACTACGCAAAGAGAGCGCTTCTACTAAAGAGATCGAAAAGTCGGAGCAAAAGTTGAAGAAGGCCCAAGAGGATTATAAAAATTTCGTCGATAAGTATCACATGGTAAAGGAGGATTTCGAGACTAAAATGTCAGTCACTTGCAAGAATTTTCAAGAATTAGAAATAAATCATTTAGTTCATATGAAAGAATTTTTAAATAACTATGCAGACGTTGTGGAATGGACACACGAAGAGATGGGGAAAGTTCACAGGGAATTTCGACAGCAATGCGTGGAGCTGACTGTTGATCAGTTACTCGAACAGTTCGTTCAGAGCAAATCAACTGGATTGGAAAGACCAGGTAAAAACTGAGTTTGTACCTTTATGTGTCAGAACAAGCGTCATCTAAATCAAATCTAAAGACATCTACTGAAACACGCGGTGTTAAAAGTGAAAAATATATTTGTAATTTTTAGATGGTCATGTTGTCACACTGATATTCAGTTGTTGCATTAATCTTTCACATAGGTAAATGTCAGCATCAGCATTTAATATTTCTTTTGTGGTGGCTTAATTGGTCATTTTTTTTAAACAAGTATTTTTTTTATCTGCTGTAGTTTTCGAAAAACATTATTCCAAAAATGAAATTTACTAATTCATACATTCGTACTTGCTGTGTTGTACCATTACTATACCAAAACGATTTTTATATCTGAAAAGAAATGAATACCATAAAAAAATCAAGAAAACTATCTGAAAATGATAATGTAGAAAACGTCAATGTTGTCTCTTGCAAATACATATTTATACCAATTCTTTACAGGTATTAGACAAAAACGGAAATTTTTTCATATTCATAACCACATAAAAAATGTTTACATGTACTGTTAGTTTCCTCCCCCACCATGCAGTTTTGTATATTTTTACATTGAGCACTTATTATCTAATAGAAGATTTTGTTTATAAATAATATAAGAATTTTATATAGGTGTTTTGGATCTTGAAGAGCCGCTGACTTCTCCGACATTGGAGCTGGATTCGAAAACATCAAAGAGAGAAGGTAACGGTCATAGTGAGCAGACAGTGCCAACACATGCCAAAACATCCCGTCGAACAACCTCTCTCCTAAATCTCTTCATGTCTAATTCCCAGGGTATGTTATGGAGTCAGGTGGTTGTAGAACCTAATTAACCAGGGCTTGGGCTATTTTTTTAGGGTCTCGCGAAAGTCGTGCAGGTCCTTGCAGTGCCCCATCCAGCCCAACTACTCCTGAGGGAAATCAACAGCTCAACAGACATTCTCATCGCGGATCCAAGTGTAATTGTTTCTCTTTAGACCTCCAGGAATTTATATAAAATTCCATGGGATTACATATCGTTCAGTTTCATGATTCTTGGTCTCGTTTAAATGGAATTTTATATTTTCATTCTTCAGATTAATTGATCAGTTGCATGAATGGGTCCATTTGTATATACACATTGATCGGTGGAGGTTAACACGTATTATTTCTCATTTCAGCTATATCCTCTCCTATACATCCTTTAGAGCTTGTAGAGTAAATTCCTCCCCATTCTTATACTAGATTTTGTAATTTAAATGGATTAATATGCACGTATTATTTTCTTCATACTTGGCGTTGTGTTGGCAAGTCTCTTTAAGTTCTAGAACCACATTTACATATTCTATGGCCTATTGACTACCATTTTGAAATTTCTCGAAATACGTTTTTAATTTGCAGCTTCATACTTTATACCTACTTTGCTTGTGGAATTGTTACATTCTCTTGTGTTCATTAAACGTTTTTTTTTTTCAGGGTTCCTAAGAAGCAGCAGGAACAAGGCCAAACAGAAGAAAACCAAGAAGAAAGGGAAGGAAAACGTCGATAACCAAAGCAATAAGGAGGAGAAATCTGATTTGTAAGCTAAAGGCTCAGCTTCTTTTGTTTGCTTGTTTGAAGTATTGGCGTGTGTATATATGCTTTGTTTGTGTTTCTGTGTTACTTATAATAGTATTCTTTGAACTTATCTAGATATTTAAATAGGGAAGAGAAGGACGATTCTCAAAAAAGCCAAAGGATGATTGAAACCACCGATCCATCGGCGCAGGAAATAGATGATGAAGGGTACATGATTCGACCAAACATTTCTCATAATTGGAACAGTGAGAAGGGAAGTTTCTATTCATCTTCTGACTCTGACACAGGTAAGATGAGTAGTTAGTTACAGCAAGAAAATATATCATTGCATAAAAGAAACAACACTAAAGACAAGGTAAATATGTAAATTTATTTTACAGATGAAGAAAGAGAACGCAAAATCCACGTAGAGATCAAGCCTTTGAATAATGGCTCCGCCCCAATGTCTGCCTCCGTTGATGAGCTCAGAGCTAAAGTAGAAAATATTTATCTTTCCCCAACTGGTGGTTTTGCCAGGCGCAGTTCAAATTTAGATGCAGACTCATTGATGAAGAGATCGCAGTCCGTTTCCCAGCAAATTGGGAAACCGAGCAGTGATTTATTAGGCCTAAATTTTGTACAGAGCCCTACTGCTTCAAATGCTTCTACTCCCACAAGCTCTCATCCGTATGCGCCACTCCAGAGCCCCTCACAACTCGCTCTGAACTCTCCTACACTTTCAATGTCTTCAAGATATGCAGGTATTTAGATTTTTTTTCTTACCAAGCTCCATACGAAGTATAGTTATAAAGTTTTATGTGTGTTCAAAACGGCTATAACTGTAACTGTTCATAAAATTTTATGATATTTATTTATTGTCATAGTTGTACTTAGGCATCTTAGGCCGTCAGGTAATTGGTAACTTGGTAAAGTAAGAGCAAATGAAGGTATCAAAAATTGGTTTATTTTACCATGGCACTATAATCGTCTTTATAGGCACTCAATTGTGGGCATAATTTGGCTTTTATGGCACGGAACGTCAAAACAAAATGCTAAGCAATAATGACATTCAAATTGCAATTACATTGACAAAATTTATGATATTCCTTCATATATAAGTCCCTTGACTTATCTGGGATCAATTTTCCTTGCGCAGCTTCAAATTCTTGTTGAATTACCACTGAATAAACGCTTTCGGCTTCTTCAAGATCCATTTTGTAGTCTTTTTAATTCATCAGTTGTTTACTATAACAAACAATTGTCAACATATTAATAACCCTAGCGACAGCAAAATAGCCGACTAGGACACAACACAGAATTCGTATTTTCTATCACAAATCGCGACGGGATACCCAGGAAATTTCCAATATTTGTTTGATTTTTATGAAGCAAAATAAAATGAAACGTATGTACTATGGGCGTAATTGTCGCTTATGGCCCTCGAGAAATTAAAAGCCCTCCGCTATTCTCTTGTGCCATAATCTACTGATTATGCTCTTAATACATAAATAACTATTACAGAACTTGATAGACATATATATTTTCCAATGTAATTACTGATAGTTCACTGTGAGAACGTAAAAATATATTAGGCAACACTCCTAATTTTTTGCAACTAGTGGAATTCTCCCATTTCTTCCCTTTCAATATTAAACTGTACTATTAGCAAAGGGCATAGTAAAAATTGGGTTTACAACTTGTGCTGTAAACAAACTTACTTGGTAGGTCATGAACTGTCACGTTAAATTTGGTTCAAAAGGGTCACTATATTGGTGCTCCAGATTATAACACTACATATTGTAATTCAAAATATTACAAAACTTTGGTATTTGAATATGATAATTATGTACATATAAACATTTCATTTCATTGGTAAATCAAGTCATTGTCATATTTTGAAAAAAAAACTTACAATTTATTTTTATTCACAGTTATAGGATAAAATTTTTTTCATACCATTTTCAGAGCTAGGGGAGATTTTCTCAGAAGATGGAGAGCTCCAGCAGCCTCCATCGAAGCATCCGCCTCGTCAAACGCCCACTCCCACTTCTGGTTATATGTCTATACCGAGACCACCTTCACGTCGCTCTGACCCATCAAGGAATTTGATGAGCCAAGGTAGCATCACACGTGCTGATAGCATCAACAGCTTGGAGTTTCGCACCGCTTGTATTCCGATGGGGGTATCAAGGGGGCCGTCGCCTCTGACAATAGGGATGGCTGATACGATCCCTTTAGCTGTGGCCTTTCATGAGATTGTTCACTCTTATTTCCGTGGAGCTGACGAGACAAGGTGAATTTATTTTCTGATTAAGTACCATGAAACACATATCAAAAATGATGTTCAGGTGTATCATAATTTTCTTTTGAAGATCACGTCAAAATATTAATTATATGAATCAGAAGTAGGCTTCGCACTTAAAATAATCAATTGTCCAAATTGTGACTTGTCAGGGGCAGTCCACCATTTATATTGTAAAAATAATTTTATTATAGAGGTAATACATTATAGATATGTTTTAATTAAAAAATTTGTTGTCATCCCTTGGCATATGTTCCAGTGCTATCTGAAGCATTCTTATTATTTTTTTGAATCTTCCTTTGTAGTTTCAGTACAATGTCACGCTTTGCGCCGGAAATGTAGCTACACGCTATCTACTTTCAAATTTTATTCTCCCATAAAATATTTTTTCCCTACATTCTTACTCTGATCATTAATACATCACAAAGATGTATGCTTATAATACACCTGACCCTACCTTCTGATATTGCTGGCATATAAGGCATCAGATCAAGTAGTGGTGATACAAACTGAAAGTTTCATTGTTTAATTTACCACAATTATAATATTACATTTCAACAGTTCAAATTCCAAATTAAATAGCAGTTTAAATTCAGGTTCAAATTTTTGGGGACAAGAACTATGTACCTTATCCATTGCTCTCCTATTACAGCATTGGGATGTGGGATATAATTTTTTTGCTATCATAATGAAATCCTTTCAACGTTATGCCTTTCGATATCCCTAACTTTTCTTCATTAGAATCAGCATGACTCCTCGTTGTTTTTGCGTTTCTACAGCTATTCATTAATCTGAATATTTGTTATATGTTATGAAGTCTGCCTTTGATTCTATTTCAGTCCTTCTTGATGTGGTGGTTTTTTAAGTTTGATTGTTCTGCAGTCTTCTTGTCCATTTTCTATCACATCTAATCACTGAATTCACCCGACCAATAAATTTTCTCTTTTATTTGGAGGCATGATAAACAAAGAACAACTGTGTTCTGTCAAATGGCAAGGACTTTTAGAATTCTGTATTCGCCTCAAGATACCGTCTTCTTTCAGCTGTCAAACTGATACATATTATAGTATATGCCGGCAATCGAAAAGTCGCATTTTCTATTTTTGGGCCGTTCTGCCTCCAGCTTCGATTTTCGACGCGACAATCTGCAGAGATTCGTTTCCTGGGTACAAAGGATACGAAAACCGAATTTACATCAGATCCATCAAGCCAAGGCGAAGCCTATGTGGAACATTTATACACAGTCAGTTTTATATATACTGATGATCCATTGCCATTGAGTGTCACAAATTATCTCATGTTTTACATGGCAACATGACAGGTAATCTGTTAAAGGATTCATACTTTACAGGATTAGAATCGCTTGTGGATCTATATGAAATGTTGAAAGTACGAAACTCATTAAAGTACAAAAATTGAGTCAACAAAAATGCAAAATTAATTGTCTCATCAGACAGGATTTCAACCTACATATCTGAACTTCATGTTAAAACTAGGTGCTGATTTGAGCATTTTACTCACAGAAACTCATTCCGGGGGTTCTCGATCTTTTGAAGAGAACAAAGTTTTTCGTGTGCCTAAAAACATTCAAAAACCCATAGTGTGGTGATAGTTGTATTCATTTGTTGTGCGTCTTTAACATGTAAATCAAGATGAAATGAAGTAATGAAAAATTTCGTACTTTATGGGATCCAAAAAAGAATTCATAAAATTGCACTTATTAGAAATTAAAAATCGTTAGATGACATACAAACAAAATTTTGAAAGTGACCACTGATTTCTTGCAGTTTCATGTCACTTAATAAATTACATTTACTTGTCTGCCTGCTTTGATACAATTTTGTAATCCATCATCTTTTAGGCTTTTTCGTTTCCTCTGCCTCATGTGATAGTAGAAAAGTGATACTTGCAATAATTATATTATACCTTCGATGCATTTTAACAAAATCATCTGAAACACGTGTACGCAGAAAAAATGAAATGAATAAATATATTTACACGCACGTGTTTTTTGTACGAAAAATAATGTTCAAATCAGTACCCAGCTTAACACTTGCTCCACATAATCGTAATAAAATTAAGTCCTGTCTATTACTGGAACATTTTCCCCTTATCATTTATCCTCTGGACAACCTTTAATTGACAACCCAGAACTTTAAACGGAATTAATGTAATTACAAACCTATCTTTATTTCTTATGATTTTGTTCTAGGTATGTGTTGTAATTTTGAATTAATTTTTCAGGTGCCAAGTGAAAATGTCTGGAGAAATGATGTTATCTTTTCCTGCAGGAATTGTAACGATTCTCGCGAATAACCCTAATCCTGCGAAATTAGTTTTTCGCGTCAAGAATACTCAGAGTTTAACTAGCATGTTACCTAACAACCAATTAGTGATAATGTAGGTAAGGTAACTTTTGATTTGGCAAATGTACCTATGTAATAATTTTCAGTGATAGTGGACAATCAACTTCCGAATATATAGGGATAGAATTCAATATGTCAGCTTTAAGTTCCTTGTTGAAGAAACAATCTGAACAAAATCCTAGTGCTTCTTATTTCAATGTGGATATTCTGAAATATCAAGTAAGTACTTTTTGTCATGAATATTTGTGT
The DNA here is from genome assembly GCA_946251905.1 of Cryptocephalus moraei. Lineage (NCBI taxonomy): Eukaryota > Metazoa > Arthropoda > Insecta > Coleoptera > Chrysomelidae > Cryptocephalus > Cryptocephalus moraei. Next base: position 12,731,026 of record OX276453.1, on the reverse strand, counting down.
TATTTTTTTTGTTATATGTTTTATTTCTAGATCAAACCTAAAGCGGGGGCAAATTCTTGTCCCTTTCAGTTAGTTGCCTATTGGAAATGTACAAGTGCCCACACTGATTTAAAAATTGACTACAAATACAACTCACATGCTATGAGTTCACCAACGCCACTTCTAAACGTTTCTGTTGCTGTACCTATACCTGGAACTGTTAAAAATATGCAGTCTAAACCAACAGCCCAATGGTAAAAAATTATTCGTGGTAATAATACTGGTTTATTAATTGAACCATTTCAGGCCGACCGACAACAATAGAATTGTCTGGAAGTTCACGGAATTATCTCAGCACTCCGAGAATCATGGCGTTGGTTCCATGGCAGCTCGTTATGACCTCGAAAACGGTCCCGGTACCCCTCAAACAGTATCTACACAATTTAATTGTGAAGGGACCACACTGTCAGGTATAGACTTCCAATTGCTTGGATCAGGCTATAGATTATCTCTAGTCAAAAGGAGATTTGTTTCTGGTAAATACATTTGCGATGGCGATCAGAAGTTCAGTTCCGGTACTGGTACTCCATCAACGGTGTCTTCTGTTGGTGAACCCAGTTGCTAGCATTCCTACATATCTTTAGTGCAATACATACTATTCGTTTTTTTATCTTTACGGCTGGTATGTCGGCTATTTTTATTTAAACTGTTTTCATGTTATATAGCCTATATTTTTGTGGGTGAGTTCCCTGAGAGTCATTGTTAATTTTTGATTGTATATAGGATGATTTAGTTACTATTTTGCCTTGCTACCCTTATCGCTGATATAAAATATTTTCTTAGTAGGGAAATTTTATAAATATGTATATGTAAGGGTTTGGTAGACTACATGAGAAGCATCAATTTTGCCATTGGCACTTTTTGAACTCCCTCACAGATTTTATAAATACATATATAGTTTATGACCTATTTTATAATCAATTAAATAAAGCACTTCAGTTACAAACAACATTTGAATTCTATTAATCCAGTAATTTATAAACTTTTGCATAGTAAACCAGGCCAGTAAAACACTGTTGAATTAACCAAAATACATGCAACTCATTTTGCAACATTAATAATAGTTAGGGCTTGGGATTTTCCATACTTATGCAAAATGCAAATTATGTATGCATTTAATTTCTTTTGCACATTTTGAGATTTTTACCTTCACAGTAAATCATACTTTGATTTGTCAGTTTTCTATTGAGGTAACATTTTTAACTATCCTTTTTCGTTAGCGAAATTAGTCTTCTAAAAAGTAGTTACCCTTAACTAAGAATAAATGTGAATTGTTTTTATTTAGACGTTCATGTATAAAATGAATGTGAACAAATTCCATACCGAATTTACCCTTTTCAATACTGCAGTAGTTTCCAACAAAAAATCTATGGCACCGTAACAAGTATAGTTGTACAATAAATTGTCTGGATTGCTTTTGCTGAAGGAGTAGCTGATTAGTTAAATAATGAATTAACATCATATACCATTAGAATAATGACAACTGGTTTCTTGTGTTACTAAAAGTATATTGAAGCAATCGTACATGAGAAAGTGACGAATTCACCAAAATTGATATCAACTTTTGTTGCAAATTGTAATTAATGCTTTGAGGAGCATTTTACTGTGATTAATTTATAGTGTAAGAACGATTTTATTTATTTATTAGTTTCTATCTCTTTTTCTCCATTCATTCTGCTTTTCAAATTTTTATTTATATTTCACCTGGAGAAAACACAGTACAACGTATAAATTGTCACACTTCGTTAGCGGCTATGTGAGCTAAGCGACTGAAATTCTTTTCTAAAAATAGAATTTTGTCTGAACACAAGTTATGAGGGTGGTTCTTCCCGAACGAGAAGATAATGGGAAATGTTGTGATTTTAAAACCGCTTGTCTGTGTGTTTTGGTCTTCGATCACCAACCTGTGTTGTGTTGTCTGATTGGTTTAGCCGTTCTCCTGTGCAAAAAGACAATAATATTGAGCAGAGCAATTGGAAGAAGTCACTGATTGGTGAGTTTATCACTGAGCTCTTCATTCTTCTACTGTTGATTAACTAACTAACTCTTTAATTATTAACCATTGATATTTAAAATAGTATTAATCGTAGTTGTCTCTGTTTGGTATTCCAAACATTAATTAGTCACTGTTGGTACAGTACCGCCTTTTATCTCAAGGCAGGGTACTTCGCGTGCCAACCCCTTAGTACCCATTGCATATTTTTGAAGTAATTTCCACTAGTAGGTAGGGCGGGTACCTTGTGCGTCGACCCTTGGTACCATTGTACGTTCAGTACTAGTGTATTGCGTTTGTTAGGATCTCAAAGGAGGAAATAGCAGTTTACATTTAAAAATTGATAAGATGACATTACTCTAACTAATAATGCTACTTATTGCTCTTGTTGCAAAAAAGTGTAATTTTAAAAACTAAAGTGGACCTGTTCTAGCGATTATTTTGTAAACATTCAATAACGCTGCAATAAATTGTATGCCATACTACGCGCGCCCTGTAAATAATTAGATGGTAATAGTAATAATCCTACAGGAACGTGTGGAACTGCTCTTACATGTGGGTGCTACTGGTCAACAAAATTCTAGTCTAGACATACGTTTTTCGAACCGCGTGTAGTAAAAGCGGATAAAATTTGTAGTGTTAGAGAAGGGAAACTTATTAAAATAAATCAACCAAAAGAGTGTGCGTCTTCATATGCGTCTACATTGCTGTTCATATAATTGCGTAATGTGAAGGCCTTGGCGTTCCGTGTCTCGCCCCTTCAGGGTTAGGTCCATTACTCGTCTAACCATACAGAGTCCGGGGAGACAGGGTCGCCCTCTTGAACATTTTTACAATACAGGTAAAAGAACTGAACGTCTTGGATTATTGTTTGATGACGTAGTAAGCCATACTTGGTTCCAGTGAGCGAGGGGCACGAGGAGAGTACTAGAAATGGACAAAATGAAAAAAAAATTGAGGGAAACCATACCAATTCCCCTCCCCTCACTGGTCCAAGTGACTCGGCGAGCAGTCTAGATCTTCAAGACTGGTCCCATCCCGGTCCAAGCGGCCTGGTAAGGGGAAAAGGTACCTAATTGTTTCACACTAATTGTTGGCACAGACTGAGGTGGAATAGTAAGCAGCAACGCCAGCAAGATATTTTTCATGAAACTATGTATTCTGCAACTATCTCGGAAGTGGGTGGTAATGGAGGGAAAAAAGGCAGGTTAAAAATTAGATTTAATAATAATAATATTTATTCCTGTATTTTTGTGTGAGAAAGGGAGAAACAGACATACACTCACACGCACGTACAATTTTCATCTTTAGTCCATGTCACAAGTCTGCCACAGGATCTACAATTCTACACTCGAAGGCATAAGCACTTTGGAGCAGTCTATCATACCGATAGGTCCACCTGAAGTGTCGGCATGGTTGAAGTGTACGATATGTGAAATGAGCAGTGTTTATAAAACAGTGTTTTCTATCAATCAAAAAGAGGTGCTAAAATAGTTCTATTTAAGAAGGTCTGGCAACGCGATGGGCCCACCCTGTGTGTCATATAATTTTTTTATAAACTATGTATTGTAGATAACTGATCCAATTACCTTTATCCGGTTTCTTATCATACAGTTACAGCCCCATTTTTGGCGACTTTATTAATTTGCCCCTATTTAAGATCTTACTTAGATGGTGCCAGACAGGGATTACTCGATTACTCGCATGAAAGACAAGCTATGTTCAAAATAGTAACTGGTTTTCTAAGACCCATAATTTAAAAGTCGCCTCATCACTGTCTAAAAACAAATTTACAAACAGTGAATTCGTACACGCAATTTTAGGGTTCGTTGTAACTAACTGTCGTTGTCGCCGAGAAAATATAAACAATAAAAGTATTTGAACATAAACCCAGCAGTGTTCATTATATAGCTGGGTTCGTAGTTAGGCATTTTCAAAGAATGTTCAAGTGTGAGCATTGTGTAGGATCTCTTGCGGGTGTGAAAGAAAACTTTTTGCCTTCACTTCTCGCAAAAACACATAGTGGATTAGTAGGTATATCTCTCTAAAAGATGTTATTGCAATCTGCAAAACGTGTGAAGAGTGGTTTTGCATGTGGGACCTTACACAGTAAAACAGACACCCTTTTTTAATAAACACAGTCATTAAATACTTTATCAGCATATTTTTAACAATTTAAGATCTCGTGCCTTAGAAAATGACTGTAACCATATTTATTTCCTTATTAAAGCTGTATAGCGACCAAATATATCAATATTAGGATTCATTTCATCACAAGGAGGAGAGTGAGAAGAAGTAGGCCGTGAACCGAGCTTAAAAAAGTGTCTCGTAGGAAACCACTTTAAATTTTAAACATAGACTGCCCTTAACGCGAATAACTAAAATGTGCAAGTCTGGCAGCGGTAAAGTGGGGCCTTAAATGCGGCATAGTGTTAAAGTCAGCCGAAATTGAGGGTCTCAAAGTGCTATAAGGAACCAAATAAAATTTATTTGGTTTGTTTGTCCGTGATCCACAATTCACTAAAAAAATCATGCCAGACAGATAGAGTGGGGCGGTCACCCCGCCAGACGTCCCCAAACAGAGCTATTTTAGCGACCTCTTTTGACTGATAGGAAACTGGCTCATCTTTTCAGCATAGCTTGATTTTTTAATGTATTACACAAAAACAAACATGCCAGATACGTAGGGTGGGCCCTTGGGTATGCCAGACACCCCTAAAGTGCATCATTTACCGTCTTCAGTAGAATCATAGGAAACTGTCTGGCACTTACACATTTTTTCATTATGATATGAAAGTACCCTACGATGAATGCCAGACACCTAGATTGCGCCTTTGGTACCGCCAGACATCAAATTGCAAAATTATATTTAAGAGCTTTCTGCCTAATTAACTATTCCTATGCTTCTTTTTCGGCAGCGGGATTTCAATTAATTGTAATTAATAAACACACATATGTCTGTTCTGTGTCTATACATACACACACATATATATATATATATATATATATATATATATATATATATAATATAAAGCTATGCTTCTCCTCTCGGTCATTCCCATAGTGCCTCATTTCGTTTTTGTGATAGCATGTATAATATTCTACAAAATGTTGCATTGGATACAATGAACCATTTCATGCGGAATGTGGTGCTGATGTAGATTTGCCTTTATGCAAACTTTGTGGCAATAAAAAAGCAGCTGATACAGAGAGAAGAGGTGCAAACAGGCGCTTGAAAAACAAGCTGATAAAATGCTTGCCCAATCGCAATGCAAATTCCCATCTGTTAACATATGTGACAATGTTTTGATAAACATACCAGCGGTAGATCATGGACGTTCAGCTCCTCGAAATGTAGTAGCAGTCATTATGGAAAAGACTGATCAAGGTTTGTATATTCTCGGCACTAAAAATGGGAAATTGAAACGGTTATACACGCGAAATGAGTTTCAATTATCGCCTTCGGTATTTTTATCATTATCTGAAATCCCTTCAGGTTCTTCTGTAAACGTGTGTGAAGAAGCCATGTTGTTTTCTGGGCCTAAGCAAGGATTTGTCGGATGTAATTGCCTGAAAAGATGTCAAACGAAGGCATGTAGTTGCATCAAATTAAATATAAAATGCAATTCAAAATGTCATAAGAGCCCTTCTTGCAAAAATAAGTGATGTTCGTGTTTTGGGCTAGTTCCTCTATTTCTAGTTTTATTTGTGTTGTTTTTTAAATTCTCTCTCTTTGTTGTTTTTTAAAGTATGGTAACATGTAATTTATGTTATATGCGTTTAAATAAATAATTCATTTTTATTTATATTCACAGTTTTATTTGAAACGCGTTCTGCGTAAACCACAATAGCCAGAACGCGACGTGTGGAAACGACATGCCACAATGCAAAACAAAGGCGCGTGGAACGTGGAACATTATTTCGTGTCATGGATAGCATAGTTTACCCTACCCACAACGCATTCTGGTTAATTAACTCTACTCATTGTTCGGAAAAAGGTTTCTAACTGCATCGTTGGTAAAGTACTACACCCATAACGCGTTTTGGACAAAAATTTCGGGCAGTGGGTGATTTCAGCTAATGCGAGTAACATATATATATATATATATATATATATATATATATATATATATATATATATATATATATATATATATATATGGTCCCGCAAACACATATGCTGGACCACATCACATACACACTAAAATTAAATACACATTTGTGGTCTTAAAATAATTATGTTTTGTGGTGGCCACTATCGATAATGTAGATTGAAGTTTGAAGTAAATAATGTGCTAAGTGCCAAAAAGTCGGTTTTTCATTTTATACTTGTAAAATGTTCTAGGTGCCATAACCAATAACATACGGAGCTTTTCTATTGAAACGCAGGGTCCGAAATCAACAAGAGCAAAAGAGAAACTAATTGTAGTTGGTTAGTATGACAGAGAAGGGAGTTTTGCAACGTTGCCGGCCGACCAGGCAGTTCAGGCATCTAACGCGTATCGCTTTCGGAGATCAGTAGAGTGCAGAGTGCATGTAAAACCACTTTACAATAAATACCTTTTCATTCGGTCCGTAACCCATTCCAAATATTCCCGTCGGAGGGTATACAGCGAATGATCACCACAGATGATCACGTTCGTACGTGTGTTCCTCATATTATCATAATGCCAACCAGTAGAGTGTGGCAATGACTGTGATGTTTTGCAACGTCGCATAAGTTCTTTCTCTGTTTAGCCAACGAGAAATATATGGCCTTTCTTTCGCTCTTATGTTTATACCATACTGCGACTCTGTAGAAAAGGTCTGTATTTAAAGCGCTAATGCCATGGCCAATATATTGTATTGATAAAATCCCAACAGGAGTGTGCGCTTGTCAATCGCCAAAACGCCGCCGGTAAAAAATGAGCTAAGTACCAATAAATATAACCTTGTTTTCTGTGCTACAGCCTACAGGCTACAGGCGGCAGTTTCCACGCTATTTTGTGACTTAGTGGTTGTTATTGTTTATATCGTTCCCATTTAGTTTCAAAATAATACAAGAATGAATACTAATACTGGTACTACTACTAGACAGGGCAGTAAGCAAAAGTAACGACAGAAAAAAGAAGTGCTGGAGAGGAATATTTTACAAAGAAACTTTTTTTTACTTACAGTAAACGTTAGGAAACTTACAAGGAAATTTTCGATTTGGTGAGAATGATGACAGCAGCAATGAAAAAAACACCATATCTTGTTACAATCATGAACCGTGAGGACTTTTTCGATTTTAAAGTTGCTTCTGACAGTTCAATCAACACATCCAAGCTTCAAATTTCAAAAGCCAAGTGGATCAATATTAGCCGAGAAAATCCAGGATTCCTTAGCATCTGAGAAACCCTGAACGAACTAGAGCCTTGGAAAACAACGAAGATTTTGAAGAAAAATGTTACTGTTGAAACTGTCGCAGAAATGACTCTTCCAAACCTGACCTGCCAAAGTAGAATTTCTGAAGAAAAAAAAAGGAAAAAAATCTGCTGGCAATATTTCTTTATTTGAAGGAAAAAAATAGACAATTTTATGAAGATCTATTGAAATTAGAAGCTATTTTTTTCGTTATTATTCCAACAATATTTATATTTTTGTAATGGCACTTGCACATTCTATGATTTTGTATCTGTCATACTTTTTTTTCTGCTATTTTTTATAAAAAGTTCCCGAAAATATTAAGTACACAAAAAACCTATGTTTAATTTTCAGAGTTTTTTTTAATACATTGATTGCAGAAGAAAAAATATTGTTTATCTCAAAATAATAATTTTGGCACTTAGCACATTATTTACGTCAAGCTTCAGGTCTACATATGGAACCACAACGCCAGGCAACAAACACGACAGCGAACCGCTCAGAGCGGTCATCCTCCTCGCACCGAGATAATATAAATCTGTACATCTATAGCAATAAAGAATAGTGAATAAAAGTGGAAGTGCGTTTTGATCACCCTCGATACGCGCGCATCCACACCCTCAAACCCGCAAAATTAGCAACACGTGATGGGTGTCCTGAACTCACAACCTATGCGTTTACACGCCACCGTTTTCACCACTTGAACCACCGGGTTGATGGTACTGAGGACATATAAGTGGAACCCCGATACAGAACAATCAGATTGCTAAAAGCAGGAGGTGTATGAGAAAATAGGGTATATGGACAAAAGGGATCCTATTCGTTCCTGTGCTCACCCCCTCCAAGTCAAATAAGGCCGTACCTGTATCAAGGTTTTCTACCAAGATGTCCTGGGTATTAACATTGTACCATCAAACCCATAGTTCAATTAGGACGTTGGCAAGTCGGAGATTGTGGATTTAAGCCCACCTAGGGTTGGTAATTTTGAGAGGCTGTGGATGAATTTAACCCTTACTATGGTGTTCACCGTTGGGAATTAGGAGTGTAATTCAATGCCGGTAGGGGTATTTGCCCTCGATTTAGTTGTTTCTCTTAATTAACCACATGTCCTTATAACAATACATAATAGAATAGTGTGGGGATGAAACACACCATGCGCGTAAAACACTGTCAAGATTGTTTCAAACCATCTCTTTTTGTCGGCCATTTCTTCTATGCAACATACAGCATTTACTGTCTGCGATTAAATGGATTCCGTTTTTTTTTTAATAATCTCGATGTTTCCAAAACTGTAGTGCCTAGGGGTTGATACATTCGTCACAGGGTTTACAATCACATCACGAACCTACCTCCTTGTCATCAAAAGTGGGAAATACACCTGAGTATTTTTTAAAGAAATGTTATGAGTCATTCCTTGAAAATTAAAGGATGAAAAGAAAAGAAAACATGAACATGTCAGGTAATCTTTATGATGTCCTCAAGTAGTGCCATTCTCGGGTTGTTGAGTTTTGGTAAAGGAGAATTAAAACTAAACTTCATTTTTAACAGAAACTTTATAATTTTTAATCTCAATTGTAATATTAAATAATATATAAGTGCGTTCGATGTACACTAAATTAATGAAAATTTGCAGGCAAACGCATCTACACAAAATATATGAATATTTTATTATACCGTTAATTTAGGTGTTTTTTATTATTATTTTAATCCAGTTGGCAGAAACACGAGTGCACACTGATAAGAGATCACATTTTGTTTTTATAAAAATGGGACGTCCAATGGCCATGGTTAAGAGATATAAAAAGAAAATATTTTCCTGCGGTTTTCATGACGGACTCAGTTAAATAGATGGACGCTTGGAATAAATATTAAGCATTTGTAGACCAGTATATTTAGATGCAAAAATATGAATTGCAATTATGCTTAGGGTATGTATAAGAATAAGTTACCATAAAACTAGCTTAAATATATTCTTAAAGTAGCTCTTAGCGATAAAACCAGCCCAGGAGCGAGCAACTTTCCTAGTAGATTATTTTGATTAGAAGACGTAAATTAAACAATCAGATATCCCAGTATTAAGTTTGATATAGCAACAGTAATAAGTATGTATATTTAAAATCTTAATACATATAGTGTTATACCCTTTCTACAGAGTGAAATAGTTTTCACCAGAGAGCCGATACAGTAAATATTTAGTTATAGGTACTTGTTTCTGAACCTACTAGGATGAAAACAATTTAAAAAGATTATTTGATTCTTCCATGAATATCTCACACATCTATCTTTTCTAAATATACTGAACTACCATCGATTGTTACAAAGGTTAAGCTTGATTTATGACTAAACAAGGACAGCAAATATCAGTTCCACCATGATACATGTTCTGTTTTATGGAAAGATGTAACACGGTTATCTCTTTCACAAATAACTTTGTGGATAATTACAGCACCAATAGTTTCTGGCTACTACCCTGTTAGTAAGTGGCACAGGCTGCATTCATACAACACTGACTGATCACTATCTTCATGGATGAGGGATGATGGTATACTAGGTCTTCGTTCATATTAAGATGCTTCTACTGTGGAAATTGGGGTCTTATACTACAATCATAAAAGTTTTATTTATTTTAAATTTTCACATGTTTATGAGGTACAGGACCCACATACCTGTGCAGCAATGGCTCTGCCTTGGCCCGAGTTCATGCTTTCTGCTGAATCCATAACTAAAGCAATATAACCGAATTGAATGAAATAAGCAGAACTCAGGTCAAATTAAGACAAGTCTGCTTGCTCTTTAGCTTGCTCGGTGGCAGTAGTCGGAGCAGATTGGGCAGACGATAGAGGAACTTCTGGTGGAGTCCAAGCCTTCACTTCACTATGAGGCCTGCTACCAATATCACCTAAAACGGACAAGAATTCCGTTAAAAGTATTTAAGGTAGTTTGGCACCATATAAATGTTGTAATCTTGATTAGCAATGCAATTTAGTACAATTACATATATGAAAATGCATTTTTAAATAAATTACGTTAATGACCAAGCTTCCAGAATTCCAACTTCGTTTGATTTAATGGTGCATTTTTACCTTCACGAACATTTTGGGTGACAGTAAAAGTCTTTCCAGTATCCAAAGGCACAGTCCAATTAACTGGATCAGGAGATCGCATAATAATTTGTTCGGGAGACTTAACACGCGTTGGTTCTGGTGGCGACTTAACCACTGGTTCATAACTAAAGCTGTCATGTTCTTCATTAGTAGAAATATCTTTTTCTTTGTCTTTCTCCTTAGCTTCAGTCAATTGTTGATCGTTCTTTACTTGTTCAGCTATAGAAAAATTTATTTGAGAAGGAATTTCAAGTATGAATAGAAATTGTCAAAATGGAACTATAAAGCTAAAAGCATTAGGTGTAGGTATGTGTTGGGAAAGTAATTATTATGTAAAAAGTGTTTAAGTAAACCTATTTGCCACTGAGATATTCCCTCAGTTGGAAAAATATTATGGGTGTGCTGTTAAAAGCCAATGAATGATATTTGCAAACAAGTTTGGATGAGTGAGTGTGCGGTAATTTGATGAATCTGAGAAGCATGATTATGGAATAATTAGCAAAAGTTTGTAGTACCTTTATAATATTTGTGTATATTCGTTAACAAATACTGTAAATATCAGGGACAATTTTTCTATTTTATAACATCAAGTTTGACGTGATATTTTGTATAACTTTATTATTGCGTGTGCCAAGGGTCGTGCCTATTGAAATATCTTACCTTGGTTAACTCCTTTTCTATCTTTAGTGGCTACTTTTTGATTTTGCTTAGCTGAATCTATACTTTGTGATTTGTTTTGGTTTTGCAATGGTTTGGCCAATCTATCGTCTTCGTTTTTTGTTACTACCGAACTGGATTTAGATCGGGATGAGACAGTGGTGTTGAGGGAGGCTAAAACACCGTAACATTTGTTACAAAAACAGTTTCACACCGTCTAACGCCCATTCAGTGATGATACTACACTTAAAAGCAAACAATTTCAACAAACAAACAAACACCTATAAACTTAGAAATAACATTGATATTAATGACAAATTTACTATCAGGGATTATAATAAGAGTTGTATTTAAAACAACGGCTTAGGAGTAGTTATTAAAAAATTAAATTATTTTATGGTTGGCTTGTTTGTTAAAATTGACAGAAGCACACACATTCCCGAAACTACGGTACAGAGGCTTAAGGTGGTGGATATGACAAGGAAAGCAGAAGATACCAGAAAGCATAAGTACATCACGAATCTTGGCACACACTGTATTATAAAAATACAGCCTAAATTTGAGATTCCCTTATTTTTATTACTAAATAATTTTTTTTCTCGAACTTAGACTGTTCATGCGCCGAATGAGCTTACAAGGTCTTGGTCTTTTATTAGAAGGCGTTTCTGCCGATGATTTTCTAGTTTCTTTAGTGGCCGATCTAGACTGACGTTTTGGAGATCGTTTTTCTAACTGATCTGTGGTCGGTCCTACAGATTGCGATCGTACTAAAAGAAACATATCTCATCACTATGTTAGGATTTGAAGTAACCTAGCTAGGTTACTTACGTTTATTCACCCCACCTTGTTTGGTCTTCTGATTAGTTCTTTTAAAAGATGATTTCAGCGGGGAACATTTTTTCGGACTACTTTTTTGAGATCCACGAGCGTCATCATCTCTTCTTGGAATTGTTGGTTCTAGTTTTTCTCTAGTTGGCGACAAAATTAGCCCATCCAATTCTAATGTAGAGTTGAAAAGTAATTAAACGTTTGTCAAGCATTTTTCGTTTAAATTTTTTTACCTGAGCCACCAGTGGTTCTTTCGAGATGGTGTCGTATAATATCTCTAATCATTCTAGCATTATTTTCGGCATTTCTATAAGCCCTAGTAGGGGAACTTTTGCGATTATTGTCGTTTTCTTTTTCTTCCTTGGTATAAGTTTTATGAGTCATGGAAGCGAGAGATAAGGCTGACAGGGAACTCCTTCTGGAAACCTGATCCCAAAGTTCGATTTGCTTGTTGTAGATATCAGAAAGACGCTCTGGTGCCAGTTCGCTTCCCCAGCCGCGATGCTAAAAAACATATTAAGTTGTATTTTTAAATTGTTAACATTTGCATTTAGAGCTTACTTTGTATTCACCAGCTTTCTTCCGTAGCTCAACCACCTCCTTATACCACGAAGCGTTTTTCTCAAGACCAAATCCCTTTTGAGTATTTCCGTCGACTATGTTGTTGACTTCTTTAGCTGCAAATCCACCTCCGGTATATTCGTATTGCGAGAATGGTCTAAATTTCTTCTTATATTCACTATTCAACTCTTCCTTGAATAGATCTCTATTGTTCCTTTCATCGACTAAAGGTTCTAATTCACTAGCTAAAATTCAGTAAATAGAATGAGAAAATTATATACTCTTGTTTCGTAATTTTATGTTAAGTGATATGTTCCCAGCCCAGACTTAATTTTTGGGACGTCGCATAAGTAAAAAAAAAAAAATTGATCGCACTTTTGATCGATACGGTAGGATAATTTCCTTTTAAATAAATATAAAACAGATTTACCATCTTTATTCCCCATATCAATTCTTTTCTTATGAACCATGGCGTTGGCTTGGGCTTTGGCTTTGAGAGCTCCCATAGATTGCGATTTACGTGGAGTTTCAGCAGCATCCCGTCTTGAGGTGTGTCCCTGAGGCCAAGCAAATTGCAGTCTATATTCAGTACTTAATTTTGAAATAGCTTTTCTTATAAGACTTCCGTCTCTTCCCTAAAACATACCAGATTTATTACCTGTATATTTTAAGGAGTTTTGTCCGTTTTGAATGCACTTTTTTCACCAATTCAATGCCAATAAAAATATAACAACAAAAAACACTAAGTGCATTCAAATTTCGTCTCATAGTGACTTAAAACACCAAAAGCAATTCAAGCTCGCAGAATTAAATTTAAACAGGAGTGAATAGGAAAAGAAATGTTACAATGTTTTCTAATTTTGTTTTAGTGTTTTTGTCATCGAAAACACACAGAAAGTGATGTGAGTGTAAAGTGTTGGGAACGCGTCTTTTCCACTAAACAAGAAACATTCAGGTTGTCACGTTTTTCAAATTATTAAAATACAATTTAGATATCCATTAAGGCGACTAATGAAAAATAACTCTGTACTAAATCTATTTCATACTAACTAATAGAATGGCTACATAATTTTAATAAAAGAAACACCTATTTCCTAAAAGCTATTATTACCCTTGCTAATGTGTATTGTATGGCCAATTCAGTTTTTTGAAAAGTACACTTTTTCGTAATTCGTAACGATGTTTAAAAAAGCAAGCAGCCTTTAAATTGTAGCGAATCCAACTAAATCTTAAACAGTACACTTTGAAATATGATAGTTGTTTCACTACAATAAAAAATATAAAAACTACACAGAACCAGCGTGAAGATTTCATTGAACCTTTTTAGCCACAATCTTCCGTTGCATTTTTTGAGAACCACCCTGTCCACCGCAATGCTAGGTAAGATTAGATTTTTAGTATTTATTACTATTTTTGGGTCATAAACATAGTAAAAATTTTACATACATAATATGTATATTTATGACTACAAGGTCTGAAGATTTTTAGTCTACATCTTATTTTATCCCCCTAACATAAACATAACCAAAACCAAGCCGATATCTATATTGTTTTTTCTTACGTTGCTTATTATTATTAGAGACAATCTTGAAATGCTACTAACGAAATATGTTTACTTTGGTTTTATTTTCAGCTACAATGATGGTTGTATGAACTTAACTACTGAAAAGATGTGTTAGGTATACTGTATGAATATTGTATTCAATGTTTCTACTAAAATTTTAAAATGTAATCTAATATTGTCCAACGATTTATTATAATAATTGCACTAAACATGTATTACCTACATATCTCATGAATTATAGACAACAGACATACGAAAATCAACCACGTTGTTAAAATGCCGGATGGGATTAAACGAAGGTACTATTTATATCCATTTCTGAGTAGTTTCTGCATTAAATATTTCACGACTCTATAAAATTTTGTGTGCATCTTGTGTGGTAAGCTCAGAATCACAATTTTGAGTTTTTGGGTTAGGAAGTGACAATTTTTTGTAGGCTTTACATTGCTAAAACAGTAATGTGTTAGAAATCGTTGTTAAATCCTATGAGTAACAGTATGGAAGCGCCTATCGACCGCATTTTCCGATGTTAGTTCAAAAATCGTTTAAGGTTAAAAACCGCCACCACACGAAACCTAGTTATCTTATTTTTGTATGAACCAATTTTCGTTAAACTTGATACCGTGTGATGCAAATGAAAGGTTGAGAATTTTGTATTTCAAGATCACAGGCACATAAACTGAATTTGACCTCACCATTGTCTTGTAGACAATATTAATGTAATTTTAATTTCAGGTTCAAATTTAGCTTAACGAAAATTCCCAAATCCTTATTTTTAAAACGTAAATTTTCAGTACGCTTTATTCGATCTACCGCTTTGGATTATAAAATAACTAAAGTTATTACTAAGCCAATCGACTCGAAGTAACTCGAATCACCACATGATATACATAGCAATTTTAATTTGAAAAGACTCGATGAAACATTTCTAATACGGTTTGTTTTTACACTTGAAATGATACTGGTCGAGTCAAAATGGATTATAATTTTTTTGTCTTTATCACTTAATTATTGTTATTGGTTAGACGGTATTTCCGTTAATACCCTGAAAGACCCCAGCGACCCCAAATTTACCAAAACTGAAAAGAAATGAATTTTGAGAATAAAAATAGGTAGGCATTCAAATCTTCAGAACGTCCAGATTAAAACCCAAAAATAGCGTTTATAACGATGTTTCTGTTTAGTGGTTGTCTTTACCATATTTTCCACATCAGGGTCCGATTCTCTTCTACGCTCCCGCTCCCGTTCAGAGTTCCTAGCGATGGCACATCTTGCGGGCCCCTCCGATTTGCTCCGCCTCGATGGCCTCCATTGTGTCTCATTCCGATCTTCCGACTGCAATAAGCTGGTATTAGCTGGTTCGAACGTTCGAAGATCACTAACGCCAACTTGCACCACATACACTAACATTTTATTCTCTGACACAACACCCAAGACCTAACCTAACCTGGACGATCGCAACCAAAACAAACCTAATTTCACGATAATATATATTGGCTATCGATCTCCAGATTACGAACTGAAAGAGAACTTTCAGCCATATGACTTTCGGTTTCTAACTTCTTAGGTGGCGTCATATCTCTTTATGTTTAGGTATGGCTTATGCGTGCATTAGTCTCATTACGTTTGTTACTACATACAAGTTATTCTGTTTGGTGATATTTACAATCTTAAGTTATTTTTCAAGAAACATGTTCGTTCTTTACTCGAATGGTCAGCAAAGTAGTTAAGATTCAAGGGCGGATCTATAAATCTGTTTCGATATATCTCGAGGGAACACACCGAGCAAACTTTTGTACAATTTATCTGAAGTGAGGCCGACGTCTCCGATTAGGAATTACTACTCTCATCTTTGAAAAGATGGCGACATAAATAGGACAACCGAAATCATACTACCTTCGACATCGGCAATAAATGTTTTCCACGGTTTTATAGCACATAAGTACTTTCCATTATCCATTATTCAGGTATTCTCGTTTCACTCAAGTTATGTTAAAAATAGAAAAGACTGATTTTCAAGCATTTATCCAAAGCATATTTTTTTCTCGCGAAGTTAAGAACCTTTTTAGTCCTTAAAGGGTCCTTTCTTAATTTAACAAGCAATATTAAAGTGAATTTGTCTTCATGATTTCGGGCCTTAAAGAATAGAGCATTAGATTAAAGCATTGTCCCTGCAGCGCAAACTTCTCAAACAAAATCAGTCTACGGAGGATGAAAACAGATTTTAAAATTTACTCATTCAGTCTAATATCTAGTTCATAAATTTATCAACAATTTATGATATTGGATACATTACTTTCATCTAGCCATTTTTAAATCTGTATAGTTTAAAGCAACATTTACTGAAAACCTCAGTCCTTAACAGTCCTTAAGGTGCAATTTTTGGCGACTCGAATTTTGAAGGAATTAATGGGTGAATTCAGGTTTAAAATTCTTAAATTACTCGAAAAGCCAAAGTTTGTTTTTACTACGAACGCAATGAGCTCCGTTGAAATGCTTATTTAAGGGTTGGATTTAATGCTTAAGGATTTAACGCGGATGAATAACTTCTGAATAGTCTTCGGTTTGGTCGCACCATCACCACTGAGTACATTAGATTTGAATATCACTTCTCTTCAGTTGCGATAGACCACATTATGTTTCTATATGTAGAAAGCCTCTTTGGTTGAGCTTTTAGCAAAAATTCCAATCTCTATCGGTCTACCTTCTTCAATCCAACATGCCACTTTTGCACAGGCTTCGAAAATTCGATTACCTTAAGATGAAATTGTAAATTTTGATGTGAACTGATTTGATCGAATGCTTTTTTGACACGTCGATACTTGCTGGTGTCTTTCGTTCTTATGTGTATTATATCATTAGAAAATTCGTTGTTCTTTCAAAATAGTTTTTCAAGTAAAATTTTACCAACGAAAGGATATTGAAAAAGATTAGATCTCAGTATCCATAATAAACTGTGGTTAACATCGCTTATGGTAGGGCAGGATAATTTTAACAAATCAATGACGATCATTGACTATTTTTCATAGACAGTTTAAGTTAACCACCGTTTAAATCAGTCAACTAATTTATACAACTCAGTTGGTTGCTTCTTTTAACCGACGATGTGTATTTAATGGAAAATAATGATATTGACTTTCTTCTGTCCCCTGAATATTTGATTGCCTAAAATGTTTTGTCCTTTTTTCGGTATGAAATGTTCCACGATTTCTATACGTGCTCTCGGCACATCATGTTTCAATGAAAGCGACTTCTTATTATAAGCGGGTCTCCCACATTATTGATTCCTTCCATCGGATTATCCCACTTCCGAATGCGTTAACTTTAATATCCTCCGAATTCACTTCAACTTCAACATAATGTAATTGTATTAACACCAAAAATCGTTACAGCGTTTTCTACCCCTACCCCGATCGTCGTTAAATTTTAATGTCGTCTTATTTCCGCGACGTTAAAGAAAGTAAAGTCGTCTGTTGAATTTATTCACTGCCAGCTCTGCTTCGTTCTCAGTTTGACGGAGACAAATAATGGTCAGTGTCAATATTCACACGAGTTTTCTGTTTTAAGGAGTTATTTTTTATTTTTCCTTTATTTCTTCTTCCATTTTGAGGTAGAGTTTTGCACGAAAAGTTTCGTTTCGTATTCGTAAAACACACAAAACTTACATTATGTTATATGTACACCTTCATTCTGTTTATTACGCAAGGGCCTTCTTTAATACCTATGTGTTGAGGAAAAAAAATGGATAAAAAATAAATTTATGCAACATGAGCGAAAAACACTGCGGTATCAATTCGGCTATGGGAGCAGTTCTGGGGTTAAATAAATACTCGGAGATTTAAAACTGACGAATGGAGTAGCCATGAGGGAGAGCTAAAATTGGCTATCCTTCATAACTACGACACTACATGAATTTTGATTTTAAAATCTGTTGGCTGTAACAATTTGAAATAAAGAGTTAATACTACCAAAGAAGCGTTACTGAAAAACTGATCAAAAAACACCAAAAGCATATGGTACATGGTAAGGCCTTTCTTTGCATCTGCAATACATTAGAGAATGAGGAATGCTAATGTTCGTTGAGTTGCGTGAGAAATTTTAAACAATAGTATGTACAGGATAAAAACTGAAAGTTGGAAAACGATCGACAGGCGCGGTATATACTGAAAAGACATTCACTTTCAATTTGAAACTTATGACACACAAGCTGAAATCATAGAGGGTCATTTCTCATAAGAAATACCTCTGCTTACACCACTGGTTCCACAATTATTTTATTGTGTCCGTCTCCCTTCCTAATATTCTTACGAAATCCTCAAAAATCATAATATAGCTTTAAACGTAAGTAGTAGTTTCAACAATATATTTATGCCGACATAACGTTAGATTATTAAATCGATTACATACATGATTTCCATGAAGGCGTTAAATTTTAAATTCCTCTATACCCTAATACCGCATTTGCATTTGGCTCTATTTAAAAATTTCGCCTGTTTTGTCTGTGCGAGACACGAAAACGTTCCCTTAATAACCCAATTCTGAAAAACTATCATAATTAGAGATGGTGGTCAATGTGCAGAGTGGTTTAAGTTGAAAAACTCGCTTCGACCCTAAATTACGTTCGTTTTCGAAACAACTTTTTCTCAGCAACAAAATTACGGTTTATTGTAGCATTATCGATTGAAAAAGTATAATTAATAAAGCGCCAACAATGCTCTTGACCATTTTTTTTTATGGTAGACATAAACATATTGTTATTATTATGTTGAACAGGACAATACAAAAACAGTGCCATCTGTCATTACCCACTTTTGATAATTGAGGACCGTTTTTTTAAAACTCGATAACTACAAAATAAAAAAATTTGAGGGGAGCATTTTTTTCTAATTTACTACTGTATCCATTTTTAATGCTTATTAAAAAAATAAAAAGTACTGCCAGCTAGGAGTAGATACGTAAATGCACACTTTTGAAAAATACTTTATTACCAGTAAAAAAAATTAGAAACGCAGTTTTTTTTTAAACTCGACAAGTAACAAAAGGAATTAAATACATGATAAATAAAAATGACATTTTTCTGGAACAAAAACAAGTCTACTCTAGACATCCACTTCCCACTCATCCAGCGGCGCTGTCTCATCAGCATTATCAATGGTAAATTCAGTTCCCTTCATGATTTTATCGTAAAAGGAAGATTCTTCATCCGTCAAGTCAATACCTCGCAAAAGCTTTTTAACGTCGGTTTTTTTTTTTAAGTTGCTCACGTGATTCACTGCTGGGATCTGCTGGGCTTCCGACATTTGACTTGCGTTATTCACGCCTTTCTTAAAAATACCGACTTCAATATCGTAGCCTTTGTACGTTGTACGGACTTTACAAATCACCGAATCTTTCACTTTTTGGTAGGTTAAAACCCGGGCGTCGTTCATTTTAAATGGCAGCTTTTTCTTCAATACAGTCTGGGACACCGATTTGTAGTCATATGTATGCCAATCCTGTCCCCATACGTTGACTGTACCATGGTTTTTTAAAATTTCATGATACTCTCTTGGCACCAAAATTTCTTCTCGTCTATGATATTGCTTTTCCACTCTTCCAAAAACCCTATCCGCTGGCATAAAACTATGCCCTCTCATAGGGAAAAAATGTCGTATTGCCTTAAACACTTTAGACCTTTCCAAAAAGTTGATTAGAACTGCCATCATGATGCTGTTCTTGTTCTGGGAGCCACATGAGTCTGAAAATGGCTCCAGAGTCAACTTATTCTTGCCTTCCTCGAGCAACGTGTTCTCAAGCTTCTCAATGTAAAGCAACAAACCAGAAGCTATCTCATTACATCCCCTTCCTGCCTTCGACTCTAACCAAACTTAAAAGCTGATATCTTCTTTGGTTTGCTTCTTATGTTGATGATGTACAATGCCTAAGTTATACAGCCAAACTTGTCTTGAATAAAAAATTTCACCAACAGACATTTTTGGCAACGGCTGATTTTGCTGGCAATCAAAACAAACTTTATAAGTATCCTCTTTGAAAGCATTCAAATATTGGAAAAAAGTTTTTGGTCTCATTTTATGTAGTCTATATTTGGTGCGAAGTTCATTCCTTTTTTCCAACACTATGGTTTTTCTTATATTCACCAGAAACTCTTTACAGATGAAACAGGTATCCGAATGTGGATTTCCGAAGCCTAACTACAATCTACAAACACTAACAACAATCTGCATACAATTAAATGACGATGAATGCTTCCTCCTTAGTTATCGAGTTTTCAAATAGCCGAGATAGTTATCGACTTTTAGAAAACCGCCATATGTTTATTGGGTATGCTCTAGCTCTTGCACTTATCGCGTTATCATG
Source organism: Cryptocephalus moraei (assembly GCA_946251905.1). NCBI lineage: Eukaryota > Metazoa > Arthropoda > Insecta > Coleoptera > Chrysomelidae > Cryptocephalus > Cryptocephalus moraei. Next base: position 12,710,538 of record OX276453.1, on the reverse strand, counting down.
AATCTGACTCTGCTAGCATGTCGGGCATTCAATTTACATACGTAATCAATGTAAAACTCATTTTCTGTACAAATATACTTATCGAGTTACAAAAAAACGGTCCTCAATTGTGAACTTGTAGTGCTTTTTATTTACATTTTCCGAAAGAAAAGAAATAATTTAGTTTAACAGGTAGAAGGGAACATACACTCCTAAGAACGAAATCCAAATAGAAAAGGATTCAACGCAAAATTGCTTTTGAGATGATTCCTCCCGATTGCTTGTTTATCAGTCGGTTACAGAAACAAATATTTGACTGATACTTAAAGAACTACATAACTCTTGGAGCTTCGTGAAATTTAAGTGTGTTGCACAAAACAATATAATAACCCTAATTGTAACTGAACTAAGTAGACTTAAATTTGACAACATAGCCGGGAACGTCCTTTTCCCAGTGATTTTGTGAGATGACAGTGGACAGTCCTATCAATCAAGTCAAACACTTGTTGATTTTGGTTGATTGGAACAAATTGTCTGAAACATAATAACATGGACGCTTTACCATTGTGTGATAGTAAAATACACGAATTAATTAAGTTTAATCTACGAAGAGGGTTTTTACCACAGTTGCTCTCACAGCATTGTTTCGTTGCCTCCTGTGGTTGCATTAAGCCTATACCATCATCTTCATCGATTAGCTGAAATTCTTCTGGTGGATCTGTCATCATTATTGTCCAACGCTATGTTCTGTAGTATTGCACACGCAACAATTACAGGCAAAACATGTTCAAAATTCAATTCCATTCCAAGATGCAGACAAGAAAAAATATCTTTTTCAAACATCGAAGTATCTTTCTATGGTATCTTTTATGGTTATATGAGCCCGATTGTAAGCAGCCTCTGCGGTGTTCTATGATTCAAAAAGGGCGTCAAAAAGATTTTGCTTACAGAGCTGCTGTCTCCCAATAAAAATATATTGTCAGAGGGTACCGGCTCAAGATCCATGAACAAAGAAAATCGTTGAAAGTTGTAGTGTCGTGAACCGATCCTGACCATCGAGTTATTATCCTGCGGATTTTCAAATCACTATCGCACACCCACTGTATGTTAACCATAAAATACCCTTTAACGTTTTCAAACAGATCGGCCTGCTCTCCTCCCGCTGAATTTATTTTTATGTGGGTGCAGTCTATATAACTTATCACTCAGGGAAATAGTTCCACTAAGTGGTGGAACCTATAGATAACTCTAGGAAACTCATGTTCTTTGGATATTTTGATGTATGCTTTGAGTCTAGCAGTCTGAATAGTCATACGTTTGACTATGCTACAAACTGTCGACTTATGAATTTTGAAATTGTTCCCTAGAGTCTGTGGGGTGTTTCCAGTGGCGTAATATCTTAATGTTACGAGTATCTGTTTCAAAGGTGAAATGGACCGAGTTCTATCAGTTGTTGGTCTGATATTATTACCAATTATATTCGTTAGCTGGGTTACAGTATTTTTGTTCACTCTGTTCGTAGTAATAATTCTTCGACGAGGGGCATGCTCGAAATTCTCTAGTGAAGATAAGGATGCAATTGAAGTGTCCAGACATTGCACTGAAAATATGTATTCATTTCGTGGAAGAAACAATCAATTATTCACCTACTTAAGGTTATGGTTATTTTCATTAGAAAATTAATTTAATTAATGAATTAAAAAAGAACAATTAGAAAATTTGTTTGTATTTGTAACTCACGAATTCAAGGTCCTACTAAATATAAAAAAGATGTTTTCATTGAATACTCAAATAGAATTGTCAAATTTAAGTAAGGATTGATATTTACGTATATTAGGAAGCTCCTAAATCTGACTTGAGTGTCACTTAAACGATAAGTGGGGTTATGCAACATTTAGGAGTCTCCTAACTAGATTTAAGATATTTAAGTGTTTCTTAAAATGAAACAATTAATTTTGTGCGGTAGAACCGGAAAGTTAAGCGCTTCCTAAATAGTTAGGAGCTACTTAAATATTTAAGTAGGCTTCCTGCCACCGTCCCATAGTTTTCAAAAAGTTTCGTCAGTAACGTAGTGTTTGTGAAATACACATATATACGTTACTCCTCATTTAAATTTTTAAAACCACTTTAGACACGAAAAGACACTTCTTTTTTAGGCACTTTAGAGCGAAAAATGATAGACAGTACCAATTCTATTTGGATTTTATTCTAGGGCTTATTAACAACAATCTACTTTTACTTATGTACGGGAGAAGTAAAATAACTTTCCACGCACGTCATTAACGAAGAGACAGACAGTACTGACCAAAGTTTTTAGAAAATAATAAGATCGAATATAAATAACCTTTACATATAGAAATAAAAGCACATGTATTCAGTAATCCATTCACAGGAAATTCGTAAATATGTTGTCAAAAGAACAGTTGGTTAATTTAAGAAGTTTTCCAACTATATATATAATGCAAAGTATAAAGTTAAAATCCAAGAGATATAATATGTAAAGAAATCAGCCGTTCGGTGAATGTGACCGATTCTAGATTCTAGGACGATAAAACAACACCAACCAATGTAGCCAACTTAAAATATGCACGAATTTGAATCTGAATTTTAATATAAGAGTTGTATACCTACCACCCGCTACAGTTGGTAATATATGACCATCACCTGGTGATGTACATCAAGTTATTTTACTTCTATAGAATACGACAGAATTTATGAAGAAACAACAGAAAATAAAATGAATCAAATAGAATACCGATAGCTAAAAGTAAATACGTATAAATGTAAATGGTCTCAATTTGCAATTATAAACTTACACGATGTGTCAGTTAATTTCAACACTAAGATTTTATTTGTATAGTCTGATTAAGACAGAGAGAAGATAAATCTCGAGGTGCACAGTACACTAGTCGTACACAGAGATTTGATAATAAGTAACTTGTTTAAAGCTACTGCATTGTATGATTGCGGAATATCAATGAACCCCTTAACAATGAATTAACTGAAACCTGTCTACGATTCCGTCGAGTTGTGTTATAATGTTGACTGGTGTTCAATTGATTTATTAAATTGGTATGTAGATAACAAATTAAACAGAAACAATTAGTAATGCTAACATATAAGCATTGCCATCGTGCTTAGTCCAGGTGACTAACAAGCAAATTCTAAACTCTTTGTATGAAAGATAGAGATAGAATTTTGAGAGTAGAAACTATGGTTATGGGCAGATTTTAAAAGTATGGCATCATTTTTTGCAAGAAATATTAAAAAGTTCTCTGGTTTTGATAATTTCTCTGTTTCTTATCTTTAATTTTAATGAAAAATTACATTTGTTCGAATATTCGAACAATAAAAAGTATACAAACGGGACAAATAACTACAAATTTACTCTCATGTCTGTTACATGAGAGCAACTTGGAAATACTTCTATGCGTTTTTAAATAAAAAAAAAGAATTCTAATTTTCTTGGGACTTGTTAATTCTATTTTGTGTTACTGTAGATAAACCACACTTTATATCACTTGCATTGAACATAAACATTCTTAAATTAGTGTAAAGTAACCCAAAATATTTTGCATTTTTAATATAGCTACTGATTTGTATGACTTTAACATCTTTGGTAATTATAATAATTCAACTTATACCCCCACGGAATAATGACTTAAAAGCGCTTTCCGCCAAGCAACATCCGCAGGAATTATTCGGACTGCGTCCATAATTCCAATATAATCCCATTGAAAAAGAATGGGGAGTGTTTGATAAACCTGGCTGCAAGACAGTAGATGAAACAAGTCGTGTTTTGGATTTATGAACTGACGCAAGTTCAAAAAACTAATGAAAAAATGTCACACAGGACAGGCTATTGATGAAATTCGATCATTAATATGTAAAAAAATTATACGTTTGATAAGTAATATTCATCGCATTTTATCTAATTACCACATTTAGAACCATAACCACATTTCCATTTGAACATTTCCATACCCAAATTGCTTTACATTTTTCCCAGAGATTTTTAAGATCTATAGCATAAATTATAATTATAATCTACTAAATAGCAAGTAATATTAGTTCTTTCGTTTAACCTAGTTTATCAAAAGTATAATTTTTCAAAAAATATGTAGGTATTACACTTTTTGAGTAGTATCGCTAACGATTGACTATTTTGATTTTATGGTGAATACAGACAGACTATGAAACATACCATGATTTTAAAAATAAATTAATCAGAGTAGGCTGCTGAATTCCATCTTTCCCCTAAGGCTCATAGCTGTCCAAATCATACCAATTAACTAGCAGCTAGTTTCCAAAATTTAAAGTGTCATTTGGCTCCATATTTGGCGCTAGGTAACTGGGATACTATGCGATAGGGACACGAAACAATGAATCACGATTCAATTTCATATGTAGAAGAAACAAACTAATCCTTACAAATAACTGATCGAATAATCACGTCTGTTGAGTGTTGACCCATGACAAATTTCTGTTTTGCGCGTGGGTATTTTAAATACACCAAACCTCTTATTAAATTAGTTTTGAAAGGTATTACGTGAAATGAAACCATTTCGTAACTATCCTCGATTGAAATTAACAGCTGAAGTGCCAATTTAGCTCTAAAATGCACATAATAGGAATTCACGAATCCTAGTTTTTCAGCCTACTTTAATCACATTTAAAAAACATGATCAACCTAAATTAAGCGCATAAAATTTATTTCATTAGCATTTTGGACAATTGTTACGTTGTTTGTATCCTAAAATTAACTTCTAGGTAATGTAAGTCATGTGTATATTATGTGTGGGGTATTGTGGGGCAGTAAAAGTGTGGGACTATTATGCGATCACTCCACCTACTCGGCAATCTGAGTATAGGGGCATTAGTCCAGTCATCAGCGGTAAAAAACCTTAAAACTATGGAATTTTGGGAAACAAGGTCGATTTCTTTGAAAATTGAGATTTAGGTAGTATTTATAATATTCTTCAAAGTTGGACTTGTGCCGAGGTGTGCTTTTTCCTTAGGGGTGGAAGCCATCCCTTCTAAGGGGTAAAATTTTTTTTAATCAAAATAAACCCAGACATCGCTAGATTGACCAATTCTAAGCAACTTTTATTCTATAAAGTTTTTTTTTTTTCTAAAGTTGATATTTTTCGAGTTATTCACGATTGAAACTACACATTTTTCATTGAAAAAACGAATGTTTTTTACCTGTTTTTCGCCAATAACTTGAAAATCTTTCATTTTATCGGAAAAAAAAACATTGGATCAAAAATATTGCTAGTAAGCAAAGAGATTCGTTTTGGAATGACATCTATGAACCCAATAAGGGCTGAGTTATTGTTCGTTGAAGGATGGTTATTTTTCGACAACCACGAAATTGAAAATCTTCAATTTTCAATAACTTGAAAATGGTGAAATTTTTAAGAAAAACTCAAAAAAACCATTTTAAAAGTAAATAAAAAACCTTAAAAAACCGTTATAATACTTTCACTGTATGCCAAATGTTGCTCGCTTCTGCCTTTGTACCTGTCTTCCGAAATTTGTGTTCAGAAATAAAAAAAAATATTGTATTTTCGGCAATAACTTTCTTATTTTCCCAGCTAGGAACTTTTTATAAAATTTTACAACCCGTAGTTTTAAAAAGGGTTGCGTTGAAAGTGCTTGGATGAGCTATAATTACTACGCCAATGCAAACTTCGAACCGCCATATCTGCTTCAATTTTTATGATACAAAAATAATCATAAAATAAAAATTTTCAGTGAGAGAAACCCTGTAATTGACGTTTGAAACATTTTTTTCATATCTAGAGTAGTTTTTGATTTATTTAAGAAAAACGCATTCTTCTCCAAAATTACGAAAATGCAATTTTCATTTTAAACAATTATTTTTTTCTAAAATAAGCATTCTAAACCGGTTAAACCATATGGATCACATCAATAATACCTAAATAAAGTTACCTGCAAGTGGGTTACGCCTAATTTTTAAAAAAAAGAAAGGTGTTACCTTAATTTTGTTATAATAAATCAGTCAATTCTTAAGTAAAACACTTTTATCAGTCCTCATTTTAAAGATCCTTTTTTTGTGCTTTAAAAAAGGTCTATTGATTTTCCCCAAAAATTTCATTATTTTCAAGTTATTGAAGGTTGAAGATTTTCAATTTCGGGGTTCTCGAAAAATAACCATCCTTCAACGAGCAATAACTCAGCCCTTATTGGGTTTATAGAGGTCATTCAAAAACGAATCTCTTTGTTTCTTTATTAGCAACATTTTTGTTCGGAATATTTTTTCGATAAAATGAAAGATTTTCAAGTTATTGGCGAACAACAGTTAAAAAACATTCGTTTTTTCAATGAAAAATGTGTAGTTTTAATCGCGAGTAACTCGAAAAATCTCAATTTTACAAAAAAATTTATTAAATAAAGCTTGCTTAGAATTGGTCAATCTATCGATATCCGGGTTTATTTTGATTAAAAAAAAATTTACCCCTTAGAAGGTTTCCCTAGGGGTGGCTTCCACCCCCAGGGAAAAAGCACACTTCGACACAAGTCTAACTTTGAAAAAGGTTATAAATACTACCTAAATCCCAATTTTCAAAGAAATCGACCCTGTTTCTAAAAATACAACGATTTTCCTTTGATTCCTTTTTTTAGCTAAATTGGAATTATTTGATAAGACTTGTTGATAATTATCAAGTTCAAGTTCCTCTACCTTTAGCAACATTAGAAAAAACATTTAAAACTAATACTCATAAGAGTTATTATTCATAATGATGACAGACGCAAAGTGATTGTTCTATTTTTGGGATGAGATTGATATATTTATATTTTCGAATACACCCACATTCACATTGACGTTGGATCGCTGAATAAAATAATTCATGGTTTAACAACTTATTTCTTACAAAGACCGTTTAACAAAAAAACGTACACACACGGTTCTTAAAAAAAGTTAATTCTATTTTTAGAAGCAGTTTTTCAGATCGATAACTATTTCTTAAGGTATCATCAAATTAATGTTAATTAATACCTGTCGTGCTTTTTATACGAAAAATGTCGAGATGTATAAGCTTTAAATTGAATTGACCTCGTGATCGATTTTAATTTATCGGATAGAGGAATTTTATGGGGTTGTATTAAGGAATCCCTCTTCTTTGTTTAAGCGTTCGCTTTTGGAGCAAATGGAAATCCCTGGGGAGGCAATCATTCCACGAACCCGACTCTTGGAGAGATCTTATCGATCTTTCTTAACCTACCCCGTAAACAAACATACATACTTTTCATATTTCGGTGCAAAAAGAAACAGCTGAAATAAATTCCGAAGCAAACACATTTCTATTTCGATCGGGAATCGCGTCGAAGCGACAAATTGCCATTTATTATCCGAACTACTCTTGATTAACCGAACTTAAATCGCTAGAGCTTAGCTAGTGACGACTCACAAATTTCTGTCATATTTCTTCCGCCTAACTGCACACCACTGATCCAGCCAATGGATCAGAATGTGATCCAAGCTGTAAAACTCTACTACAGAAAGAATCTTTTGAAGAAGGTAGTGAGGACTCTTGGAAATATTGCAGAGGAACTAAAGAAAGTCACAGTCAAAGATGTGTTTGAAGTTTGAACTGGCAGAGGCTTGGCAGAACGTGAAGACCGATCTGAACGTTCTTGGCAGCAACTCCTGCCCCCAGGATTGTTAGATTCATTCGAAGATGAAGATTTGATCCCTCTCTCTGCATTGCGACAAGCTATAACATCAGAAGTGAACGAAATAAACGAGATAGTGGAACTTACGAAAAACATATCGGATGCTCCTACAAATGAAGAAATTAAAAGACGGACCTTGGGCGATGAAGAAAGGATAGATGACAGCGACATATTGGAGAGTGTGGAGAATTTTGACGAAATGGAGGAATAGAATGAAGAAGAGAGTGACAGTGACAGAGTGACACACGGAGAAGCGGTAAATAACTTTGCTAAAATGCATACAGTGGGCAAAGGACCATGGAGAAGATTCCAGCCACATCGTTCTTTTAGAAGGGATGCAAAGCAGAGCAAATAAGTTGCAAATGAGAAATCCTAAACAACAGAAAATTACAGATTTTTTAAGTAAAATGTGCATTAACGTTTCTGGTAGAATGTATCAACTTTTTTTATTTTGTGAAAGAATGTATATTTTTATTTATATTTGTTACCTTCGAAAGATTTTTATTGCATTAAAATTGTATTTCGTTTTACAATGAGATATGTATTAAAGATTTTTATATCATTCGGCATTTTATTTTGATTATCCGAATAAATCATTAACCGAACAGTGACATGCATTAATTAGTTCGGATAACCAAGGTTACACTGTACTAGTATGTGGGTATAATATTCCCCTCCATTATTTTAGGCGATTGAAATACTTCACGCACCTTCCCATCGGAATCGATACCGTTCCAATTTAGGATAATCTGAATTGGCTTAATGAAAAACTTTACTGTTATAATGTTTCAGGCTCCAGGAGACAATGACATTTAGGACGATCGATAGGTAAGTCATATCAGAAGGTCGCTCAACTTCTCAGGGTTCTTAGGGAGTGATGACATGAGTTCTTTAATTAAAAATCAATGATAACAAATCCAACAACAAGCTTGCACTTTCAGAAAAGAAGGACAATAACTTGAAACAGCACATTAGTTGTTGTTTATACTATAAATGTAGTTAAATGAATGTGAATGAAACTCAGAAGGACGAAAATGATTGCAGAACGAACTAGAAGACAAAACACGATGTGGAAAGTTGATTCACGTTCCGAGTCTGAGAGACTGTAATGATAACATATTGATAAATAAACCAAACCCACAGAGGACTATAGTGCTAAAGAGGAGGGTAAAACGGCAGGAAGTTCAGAATGGAAGATTTGTTTACCACAAACCAGTTGCAGTCAGGTAGGCACCTTCCTATTGATTGTTCTTTACTAAATCATTTGGCAAAAGTAAAAAAGGATAGTAATGAAGAAAATTCGTGAAGAAATAAACACAGAACTTCCATATTTTTCTACACACTAATCTTCCATAACCTGTAAATCAAGCTAAGTAAATAAACAGCATAAAGTGAGATAAGTGAGATAATTGAGCAAGAGATTACCTTAGCAAAACGTGTCCAATCCTCAAGTTTAACAGTTCTATCCTGGTTAAAATAAAAAAGGGAGCGATGTAGTTTGAATTAGTTTTCCACAATAACCCTTTTCTATTACCATCGAAATCTCGTTACTGAAACCTTCACGTGAAAGCAATAAGTGTGGGATTGAATACATAAGCAGGAAACAAAATGTATGGTTACCAATCCCTTTATTAATTATATTATCCCTAATATGATAGCAGAAATATGAAATTAGAACACATACTTACGAAAAATGTATCCCATACATAATTAAAATGGAAAAAATATCTTTCAACGTAAAATTTCAAGCCACAAATGGAGGCTAACTGCACGTATATGTATCTAAGTTAAAAAGACGACAAAGTTTAGTGAATTATAGAAGTTTCCGAACAGTTAGAATTTACGAACTTGGAAAATTAAATTGCTCGAAGACCTCCCCTAGATTTTTAGTCGTTGGAAATATGAAACTGGATATTTCCGTCATTTATCTGGATTAATTTCGTTCCATTCTATACAGGATAGAGGCCAAATTAATCTCGAACGGAGTTTGATAGTCCTGCCAGGTACTGTGCAACTTTCCTGGAAAATATACGTCGTCTTCTAATAGCCAATTAACAGAATCAATTCCAGGAGCTTCAGTTAGGGGTAAACTTCCCTGTGGCGGAGGCTTTTAAGTCAGATATTCAAAGAAAACGGATTCTTCATTCCTTTTAATCGACTCTACTGAATCTTATTAGAAACTTTTCAAGATATTTAGTTATAATTACATTTTGTATTTTAGTTAAAAAAGCAGACAGGTCAGGCACAAAAACTACACCTATTTTCCCACTACCTTCGACCAAAATTTAATTCCTTTGGAACTTCATGATCATTTATAAGGTTAGCCGTAATACTTATAACGTAACAGTAGCAGTGAATTTTAGGCTATATAAGGAGTATTAAGGACACATTTAAATAGGAGTTTTATTTAATTGTGAAGTTCGTTTGAAACACACTCAACCGCCTAATTAACCGGACATTTAATTTTCATCCCTCAAATTTGCGAAAACAGTTTGTATTTTAAACTCATATAGATACACATACGTAAATTATTAGGAAGGAATATTCAAGTTTCTTGGTCTTTTACTTATCACTCGGATTAGTATTTATACCGACTTTTTAGGTGACGGTGAAATCGGTGTAATGTTTTTCATAGCCATCAAAGTTGCTTTGATAGGTGTTTCTCGTGGGTTGATATGGTTTTTCATAATAAACAATTGTTGTAAAGACGTTTCATTGTGCAATGAGTCCCGAAGAAGCCGCTTAAGCTGTTGCTCTACATCTACACGATGATGGACGCAGTATCCGATATATCGTTAATTTGCTAGGCATCCCTAGAAGCACGGTATGTGATGCGATTCAAAGGTTCAGGGAAACTGGCTCTTATTCCAGAAGACCTGGAGATTGAAGACGACTAGCAACAGATGAAGTGGAAGATCGATTTGTTCGACTTTAAGTTTTGCGACAACGGACCCTTCCTGCAACGGCTTTGAGTAGGAGACTGGCAGATGTTCGTGGTACCGTGATTTCATCCGATACAGTACTAAGAAGGTTGAAGGAATATCATTGAATATCTATTAAATACCTCATCCACCTGCTACCCGCCCTAAGTAAATGGGCCAGCAGTGTTCAAAAGTGAATATCGTATCCTCAAATCGATATTGTCCGAAATTTTGCGATATCTCCGCTAATAATGAACCAATTTCAACGTTTCTTTTTTTTAATTTGGGGTAGCACATGAAACTAATAACAACTGCATGGTCCATTTTGCATTAATTATTCAATTATTTGTTATAACGATTTATCTTGGAAAAAACATTTTTATGGTTATTGGTTTGAGAAATAATTAATGGCAATGATATTCATTAAAAAATATTTATCAAAGAACAATTTTGAGTTATTAAAATTAATAAAGCAATGTTTTTTAATACATAATTTAAAATTCATTACAATGAATAATTACTTTTTTTAATACAGGTTTTCAATACTACATGACATATTATATTTTGTATATTACAACAGGTGAGTATAGTTAAACACAAGATTTACATATATATATATATATATATATATATATATATATATAGTTAAATTATCGATTATTAGGTACTTTTATTTAATTTTTATAGAAATTACTTTTTTTTTTATTTTGGACGGTGGTCCAAACAACATGCTATCGTCATTACAATTATCAGTTAATAAAATATTTTCATCATCGTTACATTCATTAACATCAGTATCATTGTCAGTATCAAACATTCAATTAAATTGGCATTTTTATTATTGTCATTATTTTCTTCGTTAAACGCAATTTGATCCGAATTTTCACAACTGAAAGTTGAAAGATATAGCAGCAGAATTTTATAAATCAACCGTCGAGAATGCTGTTTTATTTCAACAAGGGGAGCGCTTCACAACGGATTTATATAGCAATAAAGCTGATAAGAAATACGAAAAATTAAGGTATGAAAATATGGGGCAAACTTATCATTGCATATTGCATGAGTTACGATATTACCAGTATCAGCGCTGCACGATTAAAAAAAGCTTTAAGCTTGAAAGCTCACCTACTTTAGGTGCAGCACAGCAACATATCTTGCGGGTGTATTATCAATTACAAGTTTGGTTAATTCTTCACATGTTAATAATTATGGACGGCAAAAGACTGGTAAGGGTTTACAACCAGTACTAACCTTATCTTAGCTTTATCCCACAGACATTTTAACAAAAATATCGTGCTCTTAATTTAATTGAATGTTTGGATACTGACAATGATACTGATGTTGATGAATGTAACGATGATGAAAATATTTGAATAACTGATAATTGTAATGACGATAGCATGTAGCTAGGAACACCGTCCAAAATAAAAAAATGTAATTTCTATAAAAATCACGATTTGTATGTAATTTCAATCAATTATATCTCACACCAATAACCATAAAAATGTTTTTTTTTAATAATTGTTTATAACAAATTATTGAATAATTAATGCAAAATGGACCATGCAGTTGTTATTAGTTTCATGTGCTACCCCAAATTAAAAAAAAAAAGAAACGTTGAAATTGGTCCATCATTAGCGGAGATATCGCAAAATTTCGGACGATATCGATTTGAGGATACGATATTCACTTTTGAACACTGCTGGTCCATTTCCCCCAACACAAGGTAGATATAAAAATGCGTTGGATTGCGCTTTTACAATCGTTATTGTTATTTATCATAAGAAAATAATTTTTTTTCGACATTTATGATGGTCATTGTACAGTTGAATAATTGATTATTCATACGTGCAGCTTCTAGTCTTAATGTTGGTAAATAAACAAATGGTGAATTTTTCAAATAAAACGGCTATCTCTGTTGAAAATGATCATTGGTCAACTTTTTTTTATTTAAAATTCGTGAAAAATTACCAGGAATACGATTATAAAAACAGCATTGAAATAAATTTATTCCTCGCAATGTTATTAACGAAAAACCTTATAAACAAATTAGACCATAATGTCAAATGGATCTTTGAAATTCCAATTTCGAAATATATGCATTGAAAATATAGATCGAAATGAATAAAATGAGCCCTTGTAAAGTTCTCTACTATGATCGCAACAACCGCGTTTTTGGGTTGAAAAAAGGCATTTTCTAATAAACAAATATAAAAACTCGGAAACTGATTGATATTTTTTAACCCAATTTTAAGTGACTTTTAAGGAAAGCAAAATTTAACTTCTTCTGTAAGTTTCCAGATAATTTATGTTTTTTTTGGTTTATTGTAAATTGGAATTTCGACGGGTTTTTGCAATTATTTCAATAAAATATATATAATTTTTTTTAGTAAGTCTAAAATGAAGCTCTTTTCAAAAACCTATAAGATGGAAAAAGTCTAATAGTTCTTTTCGTACGTGTTTTTTAAATTCATGCAAAAAATTCATAATTGTGGAGTTTTCGCCATTTAGTCATTGTTTAAACAATGATCTTGACATTTTAAATTGATACTTTTTCAAAAATATCGTTTCTTTTCACCTTAACTTTGATTGTGGAAAGGTTTCAACCTGAAACGAATTAGTGTATATGTCAGTCGCAATAGCCGAAATCGACCACTGCCCGAAATTTTTACCCAGTTTACCCACGATGCGAATAGAAACGTTTTTTCCGAACAGTGGATAGAATGAATTACCCACAACGCGTTGTGGGTAATTCAGGATGTCAAACGAAGGCATGTAGGTGCATCAAATTAAATATAAAATGTAATGCAAAATGTCATAACAGCTCTTCTTGTAAAAATAAGTGATGTTTGTTTTTTAAGCTCGTTCCTCTGTTTCTAGTTTTATTTGTGTTGTTTTTTAAATTTTCTTTGTTGTTTTTTAAAATATAGTAACATCTAATTTATGTTATATGTTATATGCGTTTAAATAAATATTTCATTTTTATTCCTATTCACAGTTTTATTTGAAACGCGTTCCTAGTAAATCACAACAGCCAAAACGCGACGTGTGAAACCGAAATGCTCCACAATGCAAAACAAAGGCGCGTGGAATGTTATTCTTGTCATGGGTATCATAGTTTACCCACAACGCGTTGTGGGTAATTCATTCTACCCGCTGTTCGGAAAAAACGTTTCCATTCGCATCGTGGGTAAACTACTATACCCACAACGCGTTGTGGGTAAAAATTTCGGGCAGTGGCCGATTTCGACTATTGCGAATAACATATACGTTTTTTTTTTATTTGACTGGGATATAGTAGACAACGGTTGGAATTTGCGAGAACTCATTTAGACTGAGGTAAGGACGAATGGGGCTGTGTTCTCTTCACGGATGAGTTGCGTTTCACACGCTATTCATCTTTCACCTGATCGTCGCCCAAGAGTGTTTAGAAGACCGGGAGAAAGATATACCCAGCGCTACTTTTCGTCTCGGGTACCTTTTGGTGGTGGAGGTTTGTTGGTATGGGCGGACATTTCTTTGGAAGCTTCTGCGGCCCTTGTAACATGGTGCAGAGGTAGCATCAACGCTGACAGGTACATCGGGGAGTGTTTAGAAGAGCACGTGCTACCGTTTACGCCATTTGGAGGGGCAAATTTGAACATGAACCCTGACTTAAACCCCATCGAGAGCCTATGGGAAAACTTAGCCAGAAGGATAAAACAGAATTATGATGAGTTTCAAGTGGTAGAACATTTTTAATTTTTTTCGTTTTCTTTTAAATTTTTGACATGATGAAAACGAAGTTAGGTGGTTTTGTAAAAAATGTCCCGTATTAAAGATTGTTAATTGAAATTATTTTGATTAAAATTTTTGTTACTGTTTTTTTTTAAAACTTGGTGTCCGGTTAATTTTGCGGTTGAGTTTATCTGCATTACCATTAGGAGCATCTTAATTTAAACAAGGTTGTGGGATTCTTGAAAAACATGCGTGCAATTTTATGCAAATTAATTATTGACAGCGGTCACAATGTAACACAAGTTGTTTAAGTGTTAAATTGAGGCTATTTGCGTACAATTTATGACATTTAATTGTCTATAAAACGATATACCTGTTTGCTGTCTTTATTTTTAGCGAATGGAAAACAAGAAACAAGAAAACAAGTTGGTGTCTTAAAGTTGTGAGGTAAATATTTAAAAAAATACGAACCAAAACTCTCATTTCATTTTACCATTTCATTTCTATTAAACTTCTGTTAGAGAATACGACCAAAATCCTTAATATAATTAACGGGTTTTCAGGATACCTCAATTTAAAATTTAAACGGTATACTTTAATTTGGTTTTACAGTCGTCGACTAAGAATGTAAGGTCAAGAATTTAAATATGAAAATTATGGATCGAATATAGGAGCCACTCAGACGTTAGTGTCATATGTGCAAAAGCTAATATTTATTGCACTTGCCTGGGTGGCGTAATATCTGACCCTGAAATGTGTCTATATAATAAATCTGTCCGTCTAAAACAGATTGAATTTAAAAAGTGTTATTTGTTTTCATTTATACAGACGGGAATCTATAACTATTTTGGTTCCTTGAAACAAAATCTGTTTGGTTTTTTTGAACAGTTGGTTATGTCAACTAAAATAAACTTAAATTAACTGTAAGTAAAAGACAGTTTGCTGAACATGAAATCTATCTATAGTGATGACAGACCCGAATTATTTAACATCTTTGAACGTTATCACTTTATTCAGTTCGTATTGATTGAATAACATTTTTTTCGCAATAAGTTACCAGTATTTACTATAATCATATCGTAAAATGAGACAAGCATACAAGTGATACTTAATATGTATTATTCATTCGCCTTTTATTTGCACAATAGGACAGATATATGTAGAACATTACACATCAAAGAAGAATGAACCAGGATAAAGAACTTAAAAAAATATTTACAACGTAATTACTGAAGAAATAATCGAAGGATTCACTTCAATGAATCATGTTTAACACTGACTAATTAATCGCATCACATAATTGTTTAATAAATTCTGGCCAAATATTTCATTCACATTGCGTGTTAGCAGATGAGATATTTTCACCGGAAATTCTAGAATTTCTCTGTAAAGTTTGATAATAATTTAGAAACTCATCTCACTGGTCAGTAGTACTTTCCGAACAAAATTAAAGACCAAACAACATTAATGTGTTGTATATTTCTCACGGTGGCATGTAATACCCTACAATTCTCGTTACGTGTGATTAGTATTATTACTGTTTGAAATTACTTGTGAGATCATTTTGATCATTCGGGCGTTGGCGAGTCAAATTCATATTCTCCATTATTGCATATCAACAGATGCAAAACAAAGCAACACGCCCTTTTGTCATATCTACAATAGTGACCTAGAAACATATAACTATATTTACAGAAATCAAAAATGTTCGTATGTAATTAATACAGGGAGGCATATATGCAAAATGCATATTGGGCATATTTAACTGTCGTACTATTTCAAGCTTATATCTTGTACATATGCTGCTTTCAGTCCGAATCTCGTGGATATTCAAAGAACAACTCCTGAAAAAATTGCTGCACTATAGAAGTTTGCCCATCAATTTTTCACGGCATTTCGAGCATGTTTTAAGAAGAGCCGAGATCAATCGTTTTAATTAACGTCTATGGATAGTCTGAAATTGTCTATTTCAAATAGTTCGCAGGTAAATTGTTAGAGCGATCGATTCTCTCTGAAAATTAAATTTACTTTAATTCCGCCCGAGCTGGAGTAGGTATATATACCTGCCGGGCTAATTAGTGAGGATAAATGGTGGAAGATTTATGCAAGAATTTTTTAAAGGCATTCGGGTATAATTATGGGAATAAATCGAAAATTTTAATTGGATCCGAGAAAAATCCATCCCTTCATTCTCTATTATTAGCCCGTGATCATAAATTTGAAAGAGTAGAAATCCGTCTGGTAAATTACTATAAACTAAAAAAAAAAAATACGTAAGACGTTGAAAATTATATTTTGTAAACCTAGGTTTTCAATGCATCTATACTATAGTACTTTGCTATCTCTATAGTACTTTTTTGACACAGTTTTAAACGAGTTAATAGGGATATTCTTTGGTTCGGTGTTATCGAATCACAGTTATCATTTTATATCACAGGATGTCACGATTTACCAATCCAACGAATGAAGACTCCAGAGAAAAAGATCTAAATCAATAAGCAGGATGTCGTAATCTAGTACGGCTTGCATGGCACTTTATTAGATATTTAATACACACATGGACACAAAGGTGTTACATGATCTATCTCACCTGCGTAAAAACCTGATTCAATATCAGTTAATGAGAATTGAAATAATATACTGTTCGACTCATTTAATTGTGCCCAACAATGTGAACCAAGAAACGCCCCAAAGAAGCAAAAATGAAAAAAACTAATTATAATTTCGAAAAATGGTAGTCATCCGTAGCACTAATTCAACTCCGTAGGCCCCACCTGCGATTTTCTATCACATTTGTAACAATTGTTTACTGTGGAATATTCTACCACTCCTACAACTAGCTCAACAAGTCCGGGAAAGATTTCTGCGATTGTGCACTGGAAAGCCAGCTCTATGCAACTTATGCCTGGCGGTTGAGCAAGTCAGTTCATAATTTCTTTCGTCGCCAGTACCGCAGCTCTTGACCAGGCATGTCATATTGAAACACAAAGATATCAATAGCAGCTGTTCGCAATCAAATTTGAGGATTTAAATAACCATCGCCAAACATAGTACTACCTTCAACGTAAATGAATTCAATACTTCTGTTTTTATTAACACAATGAAAGGATGACACAAACTTAAACTATGAAGATATTGTAACCTCGGTTAACGCTGTTTATATTAATTCTTGTCGCATCTGACAACAGGGCAGAATTCTAAGAGATGTACAGGTGAAGCGATTTATTCTCTAGCCCCTTGTAGGTGATAAATTCTGAGTTCTTTTTCGTCATTTTATGATCGAAATAGATATGCGAACACCAGCTGCATGCCTCGCCCTCCCTTCGATATACTGGAATTGTCATAGTAGTTGTTTCTACGAAATGCTAGTTTTGGTGTCTCTAAATGTTTGAGCAATACCTATTCTCTAGGCCACAGATCATTGCGAGTAACCCCTTTTATCAAATTTCAAATTATTCTTGCATGATTTACTTCAACATTCCATTTACATATGTAAATGTACCAGGTGATGCAAACTTTTTGAATGTATGTATATTTACAGAAATGCTGTTATAACTTCAATAAAACCATTGACTAATATACGTATAGTAATCTTTTAAAAAGCGCTCAAGTTCCTTCTGATTTTAGAAAAATCGTTCAAGTCCACTACGCTTCAAACAAAAAATTTTTTTATTCAATTTTGCCATATAAATTAACGTTTATTGACGTCAAATCGAACATATAAAGTCACTGTTTATTTTGTTTATTTAGGCAGCGGATTAAAATGTTTTAATCAGCTGCCTATTCAATTTTGCCATATGAAGTGACGTTTTATATGTTTAAAATTGTTTTCGTCGTTATCAAGGTTGCGACATTAAAGTTGTCATCTGTTAAATTTTCTCTTCAAAATTGGACTTACTCCGCTAAACGTCAGTTTATATATGGCAAAATTGAATAAAACGTTGTAATACACTGGCGGATACAAAATGAACGTTTAACTGGCGATATTAACGCGCTTGCGGCTGCGCCGCGCGCGCGTTTAAACCTATCGCTCGTTAATCGTTCATTTTATCCGCTTGTATAATAAATAACTATTATTTGCACTTCGTTTATGACGTATGAGACTTTAGAAAGTTAATAGAAAAAAATTACCTGGATAAACTAAATTTCTACAATTCTACGGTAAAAAATAAGATGCTGAACAAAAGTAAAGTGCTAGATGTGTTCATGGACTTATCGAAAATGCTTGTAATATCACTCGTGTGATGACACAATTAGTTTTATAAGTTTTTACATCCGGTCGGTACGCTACATACGAAACGAAAGCCATTACCTAGCTACAGCCCGTTCGATATCTGATGAGTTAGAATTCCAAGAACCTACTAAGCCAATAAACCCCTTCTTATCGGAACTACTGTAACAATATACCGCGACAGAGGCGTGCCTTAAAAATTTCGACATTATTGTCAATGTCGAATGCACGCAAAAGCAAATATGGTAAGTGCTACGACCGCGCCGTCAATGACTTTCTAACGCTGCACATACTCCGTCGATTGTCGGATACCAACAAAGGTAGCTACGCCTTTTTTTTTAATTTTACCTCATCACATTTTGAACAAGCAATACATAGTTGCATCTTTTGCGTCCCATTAGTGTTCCGTCATCATTTGTATGAATGTTGGAAATATTTTTTGATTCATTTGTTTCAGAACACCAAACACTACGTTTTGGACCATCACTGTCTCAGCTTATGTAAAAACGTCATTTCTTGTCATTTCAGGTATACAATACAATTATGACGAAAGGAGGTTGTCCAAGGACTCAAAGTTGGTTATGATAAGTCAAAGGAAGGAAAACTTCTATGTCTTGCCAACACTTTATTTTAAAAAAACGCAACCGGTTTCGACCTACTGTGAGATCATCTTCAGGCGTAACAATTAAAAAACCTAAAGTAACTACTTCCAGGACGCAACCCAAGAGGAAAGAACGTCGTTAACCAAATACAACAAACTAACTTTGTCAAAGAAGTCAATACATAAAATAAAATTAATTGTGACAATTCCGTTCTAAATCCCAATGGACACTGCGACTGGAAATCTGGTAAGTATACAATCAAAGAACGACGTTAAATATCCATTTTTTTTTAATAAAGTGTTGGCAAGACATAGAAGTTTTCCTTCCTTTTCAATTATGACGAGTGTATGTGTAGATGTCCTTTTTTCTAACCAGTCCTTGTCAATAACCGACGTGCGACTGGTAGAGTCGTCTCCTTTAGCTCTACATCACTACAAATCTTTCACATCCTATAGACAGTAGAGGCGTCTTTTACTGTTTTAGTTGTACAAGCGATTGTTTTGCCTTTTCGTACAACAACGTAGTACTATTTATAATTTTATCATTCGGAAAGACATACGAAGGGATATACATGCCTTAGAGCGAAAGCATTTCGCGCAGGTTGGTATATAAATTTTTGTAAATATTTCTCATTCTGCAGGCTCTAGATCCTCAGGACACGGTCTTCTTAAATGCGTATCAGCATTACGGTACCTACTCCCCTTCCTACGATCGATCTTTTGCAAACGAATAATCCATCGAACGACTTGACCTTCTGTGTTTCAAATTGCAGGAGCCATGTGATCGCCGCATGATCCGCCTTGATCAGAAATTTACTTACAAATATTTGTCAAGGTGTTCTATTGACTTTACTGCGGCCTGTAACTCCCTCTCGGTGACACAGTAGTTCCTTTCAAGCTTTGACATGGTCTACTGAGGTAGTAGATCACCCGCTCCTGCCCGTCTTATTAATGGGAGCGCACCCCTTCAAAACAGTCATTGCAGGCGTAAGCGGCCAGGGTAAATCGTTTATCTAGAATGGGTCACCTGAGGACAGGTGCCGTCGTCAAGTCAGAGAATATACAGAAGCGACACTTGGACGAGTTTAGGCAAAGTTGGTTAAAACAGCGTGCCCACAGTAGAGAGAGAAAGAGAGAGAATCCAAGTGAGTATTTGTTTCCGTCTAACAAAGACAGATAGTCATGTGGAGTCTCTCTCTTGCTTCCACTTATTGACCGTTATGGGCATGCTTCTACTATTTGCAGTCCTACAAGCTTGAGGTTAAAGTTTTTGATGAGACCATGAGGATGAGTTCAAACAGTATTGTCCATTCCCAGGATGGCCGCGCTCTATGATGCCGGCTATCACTATCAGGACTCGGTGTGGCGAGAATCGCGCAGTGTTAATCATGATTTCGACGTTCACCCTTTCGTAGACAGCGGCAGCTTGGTCCGTATACATTCGCACTCACTATTTGTACTCCGAAACTTTCCTCCCTCGTGTGTTCAGCAGGACGAGTTTAATGTGCCCATGGTCTATCAGTAGAGTATACTACTTACTGTCGTTAACCTCACCGTCATCGTACAAACTTATCACCTTCGCCTCGTAGAATATCTACAACGATGGAGGGGACTTGTAACGGGTATCTGCTTCGAGCAGTCTCCACGAAGACGATCTGTTGAATTTCTGCGAGTTCTGGGGGGCACTGTTGGCTTGATCGCCTCCAATCCTTTGTAATTGACCACCTTTTTTGTATCTGCAACACACAGCAGGTTCTTTTTTCTCCGGGTTATTTAGCATACATTCTCCCCAACGATCGTTGGAACCCTGGCGCAGTTTCTCAACGCCTTCGTTTGTCGATTAAAATTGGGGACCATCGAAAGGCTTTCCATGGTGCCGTTGGGGCACGACAGACGTACCTCCACTGCACCTCCACGTCCCTCAAACCGTCGATGAAGACTGTGCCCATACCACTTATCCATTCTCTTGACTGGTAGCTCGTAGTTGTCCATCTCCCTCCCTGGAACTGAGTGCAGCATCTTGAAGGCGCTTCCCCGAAGTGCGACCGTCAGAGCCACTGTATTTTCCTTTCACCCTTTAGCTTTCACGGCTGCCTCCAACTGCCGGAAGTAATTCTCTCTGAGGATTTCGTCATTAAAAGTTACCGGCTTCACTTGGTAACTCGCAACAGTGACTGCTTTGATTCTGGTTATCTTTCCGGGTTGTTAATCGGATTACCTGGACTGAACATGTATTGCTTATTGGGCTGGAACTGCAATACATCCAATTCTCGTAGTCGATGCTCCAGTTTCAGTCCCCGACAAATTTATCCATTCATGATTCCAATCTCTTCTACAAGTTCGTTATGGAGGTTTCCTAACTCACGTTGAAATTCACCGCGTAGCTTTCCCATTTTACTGTCTAGATTACCCCTGACTTTTCGTAGAAACCTTTCATTTTATTGGCCTCGTTGTTGTCCATGTCTTTAATTTTCTCGTCCAGTAGACTCTTGCCTCTTTTCTAGTAGACCCTCGTTTCCTCTGGAAATGGAGGATCCGCCAATGGAGGATCCCCACCATTGGTATTAAGTAGCTCTCCAAACATTTTTGAAGAACCATTTTCGACCTCGTACTTTCGAGTTACCTATCTTCCAATACGCGTTTGAGTCCGTCACTTTCAAGCTTTTCATTGTCAATAATTTGTTTCACAAAAATCCCACACCTTTGACAACCAAATGTAATATTTGTGTAGATTTAAAAATAACCACACCAATACTGTTCCCAAAATAATTTATTTTTCACTTAGGTAATTTGTTTAACTAGGTATATTGCAATATTTCCACTCTCGGTTGTTTAAATGATGTTAAGTGATGTAAGTCAAATCTACTATTTTCGTAATTGTAGGTACTATTGTAGTCGGTTTCATCAAAAACATTGTGAGGACTCGAATCAGATTCTCGAAGGCTCGTACTTGTTTATTATGTGTTTAAAGATTCAAATTTTTCTCATCTTGGGGCAAGAACAAAATTCTTATATAACATTTTATTTTATGCATACTATAATATTACTTAGGTCGTTTAATTTCTGTAGTCTTTAATAAAGACCAGTCGGACGTTAAATTAGATCAATTCCGTTTCTAATATAGTTGAAAATTCTAATTCGACAATGATACTCTCTTCTTTATTTTATTTCTTTTTGTTTACGAAAAAATATTTGGGTGATTAGTCATGCTGCTTTCCTCATTTCAATCTGAGGTTAGTTTGATTTAATTTGGGATAATGCTAAAAATGTGGTTTATACTTATAATCAATATATAATAAAAAAAAATATCAATTTCACGACTTAATTAAAATGACAACTTTGATCTGATCTCAACGAGAAAATGAAAAGCACCCTTATACATTACATACACAATTTTCTATTGAAAAAGTACCGTGTTTTGATAAACGGATCTTTAAGCAATTATAAATGTATATGGAGTGTATATATTTTGTGCAATTCCGGTTACAAATTGTATTCACTTTTATTAATCGTATCGTGTATGTAGCTACAAAATATAGATCCATTAGAAGTTTTCAAAAATAGAAAAGATACATATATGTCGGCATACTCCATTTAAAAATGTCACAATGTCGAGTCAAATTAGTGTACTGAAACGTATTTACTTTTCCGGTAGTAACTTTTCCATTTCTGCTTTAAAAACATCATTATTAAACCTGTATTCACATACATTTCATCAAATATAAAACAAAAACCGATTATCCTCTACGTCCATCGGCCTAGAGTACTTAACCTAACAACATTATGTCGTTACAACAGACATTTTGTAATTAATTTACAAAATGACGTTGTGGACAATATTGTAAATATGTAAATAACCGAATGAGTGGGTATACTCAAAATCTGCTTTTGCTGTAGATATAGTAACACTTGGTGGGGAAAAATTGACGTTTCCCATCTAGCATGGAGAGAATAAACAGAATTTGAGCTCGTAGTAGGCAATAAAATTAGAATATAGGTGCTACCGTAACGGAAAGATTATTAAAATTTAACGTAAACGTACTGAAGACTAAGCTTTAAAGGCTCAATGATATAAAATATTTATTAGGTTATAAAATGTTACGGGGTAGCCCGTACCGTTTCGTTTGGTAATATAAAACCGTCCCCAAAGTTGTAAGACAACCTGATAAAATTTAACATATTGATTGGTCTAATGGAACAGGTCAGTAAAATGACAACTACATTCTCATTTCTTTGCCTCCTACGAAGTTCTTCGTCGCACGTACGCGCGAATCGATTGAATAACATGCAGCAAATGAACAGAGCTATGTTGCTAGCGTTAAATCTCTTAATCATATCTAAGTCATGATATACGGCGTTGACCCTTTACGGGAGCGGGTGCAAAAACGCCTCAAATATACTCTGTGAACGCACTCCTTGTCCCCCAGGATGTTTGTACGTATGCGGGATTTAGTCTACTTTCTAAAGTGGATGTGAAAACGGGCGTTGGTCGGAAAACCTGATAAATGCTTGCGGAAATAAAAATCGATAAGCGAGTAAATTAAGCTTAAAAGCAAAATCAGATTTTCCAGGAGGGTTGAACGATAAAGCCCACTTGCCTAGTTATAAAATGGCGAGAGCATGAACAATATAGGCCAGCCTGTATAAAAACCTCAAAACAATAAACATCGTTATCTACACCCAAGATAAATGAGTCAAACCGCAAAATGTACATTTTAATTAGCATTAATGTAATTTGATATATGCCGGATAATATGTACAAATTACTTGTAACAGGAATTATTTACAAGCGTTTTACTTTTGACATGATTTCGCAATTAATTCAAATCGATTATAAATTTAGAAATAATGAGGTACGACGGATTTGTAATGCTTTTAATGCAGATTCATTTTTATTTTCAGATCCTGTCATTAAGGTGTGTGTTTTTTCCCTCTTAAAAACAAATTTTGCCATAATTTAATCATAAATCTAGATGCCTGCATTCATACGATAATTGATAAATTATTAGTTTGCCGGCTGCCTAACATAAATTTAAAATTCTTAACAAATACGTAGTTATAACTTATATACATATGTAGATGTGACGTATTACAATATCAAGTTGAATTAGTGAACAAATTACGACAAAAATCAATCTACATTTACTTATTGTTATTTGTTACAATTCGGGCAAGAAAACAATGGTAACGATGACAATACTGCCATTCGATGAACATAAAATATAATTGGAAGTTCGGACTAAAATTGTTGAAAATATATAAAGGCGATAAAAGCCAGCCTCAGGTCCGGAAAATGAGAAAACGGAAATAAAGTAGACAAAAATGATCTCGATACAATAACGAAAGTAGTAAAATAACAGGGCAAGTATCTGGAAGTTTGAGCTCCGAACAGCCTGGAGGTAGACATTAAATCGAGTTGAAGAGATCAGGATAGTAAGATTAAATGGCTACAGAATTGAATTCGAATTGAAAGTTTAAGACTATTTTTGAATATTGTTTGAACGGAAATGTAGATGTGTTTTAAATATCGATGATGGAATAAGTATTATTATTGTCAGTATATACAGCGTGTTTCTTTAATATTGCAAAAGAACTTGAAGGGGACATTTCTTTTTACAAAATAAAGGAAATTTCCAATAGAATTGGAATTTTTAAATCATTATCTACTTGAGTTACGTCCTTTTAATGAGGTTCGTTAAAATTCAGTTTTATTGTATTTTTGAAATTTAAAAAAATACAGTAATATTTTTAATCACCTGCTACTAACGGAAGGGGTGGAAAATGGTTTTTATTGGTTTTTCATCGTAACACTTTACAGAGTTAATAATTTCAAAAAGTAACCCAATGGCTTGTTGGGCCTAAACACTTCTTGCCATTTACGTAAAGTATGCTAGTTTTGAGTAAAAAAAAAAATATGTATATAGTCTTCACGAAGCCAGTGTAACAACCAAGCTTATACGGGTATCGATCAATAACAACATATACGGCATGCTCGATACATGATACGTTATTTAGCGAACTCGTCCTGTAGAATCCTCCCATTCCAGTTCCACGCCGAGCAAGTCACACGCCTAAATATTGTCAATAGTTTACTTTTCTCGCTTGTGCTGTAGTGGATTCATAAACGTTTTGGACGACTGGATCCTTCCTAGAACGTCTCGAACACGTGTCTTCAGTCTTTTACCAGTGTTGGCACGGTTTACATCACCGAGACAGGTTATAGAGGTATTTTGTTTATTTTTAAGTTAATTTCAAAATTATATAATTTGCCCGTTCGTTTTTATATTTACAATAATAATTAATTGTAATCGGAATGGCGTTTTGAAGACCGTGGGCGACAGAAACAGTGCCAGTTGATGTGGAAAACGTGACTACTCAACCCTCTTGCTCTTCCTCGTCTCCTTCTTGGGAGTTTGCAAATAAGGATCTACATCCTCAATTACAAGCAGTATTTTTAAATATGTTTAAGCGCCTCCAACAAAGACACCCCGAACAATCGGTACGCTGCTTAATTTTAGAAATTTCAGACTTGACATTAATTTCATATTCTTCAATTTACAAAATAATTCAGCGAGGAATTTTAGATCATCATCAAAATAGATGAGGTAAACAAAAGAAGTTCAAAGCATTAGATGACGCTGCTAAAGACGTTATACGCAGAACCGTTTACGATTTTTATGCTAGAAACGAGGTGCCCACTTTACAATAATTTTTTCAAAAATTACAGCCTTTTGAGGAATATAAATATAAATCTTTAGAAACATCAAGGTCAATTCTGTTAAGTTGCGGATTTAAACACAAAAAATTAGATTCTCGAATGGTCATCATGGAGTCACCTCGTATTGTTGCTTTGCGTCAGGATTATTTGAGACAAATTAGGTCATTTCGGGAATCAGGGAGCAACATTGTATATTTAGACGAAACATGGTTTGACACCCATGAAGTAATTCAACGTGGTTGGGTTGATGACAGCAACAACTGTAAATTAAATACACCCAGTTCTAGGGGAAATCGGGTGGTAATTTTACATGCAGGAAACGAAAACGGTTTTGTGCCTAATGCTTTGCTGCTTTCCGCCAAGAATATCGATAAGAGTTTCGACGATTATCATCAGGATATGGATGCCGAATTGTTTGAAAAGTGGTTTAAAGATCGACTTCT
This sequence comes from Cryptocephalus moraei, assembly GCA_946251905.1. NCBI lineage: Eukaryota > Metazoa > Arthropoda > Insecta > Coleoptera > Chrysomelidae > Cryptocephalus > Cryptocephalus moraei. The sequence continues at coordinate 12,684,227 of OX276453.1, read as the reverse complement.
GCCCAATATTCCTAATAATACAGGTATAGTTCTTGATAACGCTTCATATTATTCTCGTCAAATTAATAAAATTCCTAATAGTAGTTCCAGGAAATCACTTATCATCGAATTTCTTCACAGCAAAAATATTCCTATAGCTTCAAACATCCGTACAAAAAAAACAGCTTCTTGAAATTGTTAAATCGGGTACTTTCAAACAGGAGTATGCTGTTGATGAGCTTGCTGAGGATAAAGGTCATTGTGTTCTTCGACTACCTCCCTACTACTGTATTTTTAATCCCATAGAATTAATTTGGGCTAACGTCAAGGATCGCTTGCGGAAAACAAACCACAGTCCTACTTTCACTAACATTGTTTTTGAGAACATTGAAATCGTTTTTATGGATGATTCTTACAAACAAATTTGGCAAAATTGCGTTTCGCATGTAATTAAAAAAGAGGAAGAATATCACGTTTTACCACCTATTAACCCCATTGTCATTCGTCCCGGCTTCGAATCGTCTTCTGAAGATTACGATTAATTATTTAATGTTTAAACTCAATTATTTTACAATAATTCATGTAAATTTTTTCTGTGAAATTTTACTGACTAAGTGAGTAAAAATTATTCCGCGCGCCTATGGAGGCGGCTCGTTTATGTTCTTCTCTCTCGTCGGCAGCCCGTTGTTACACTGGCCTCGTAAAGACTATACATGCATAGCGGTCTTGTATTTCATTTTGGTGAGACTATCGTCAAATCTCATTTTCAAAAGAATCTGATAACAATTTAACTTCAACACAGTATACAAATCGTAGTGAAACCTAGATATTAAAACTCAAATTTTGAAATTTTAAAATAAATTCGTATGGACTAATCGACGCACTTGCTGCGTATTTCATCACAAAACCAATAGTACTATATTTTCAAAACAGTGACATGCTCTTCCATTCCATTGCATAACGGGTGTATCTAAAAAGCAGAAAGTCTTTTTCAGGATATATCAATAAACAGTACACAGACCTATACAAAACATATGATGAAAAAGCCCCTGAAGTTTATAATTTTCAACCCCTTACGAACGTAGCGTATGATTAAAAATATTAGTGTAGGAAAGCCTTTGGACATGTAAAATTACATACTAAATTTCATTTCAATTTAAAGATTCGTATTTACGTATTTAAAAATTTTATTTATATTATCTGACATTGTACTGACAAACTTCAAGCATATTACAAACAAAAAATTTAACACAAATTTCTTAAAATCGAAGTATTCATTTAAAGAGAATAAGACAGGTATGACACCTGTTGAACACTATTTTTGCCTTTCCTGAGAAGCTATAAGTCTTTATAGTGAGGGCTTAAATTTTAAAACCAAAATTAGTAGGTAATTTTGCAATAAATGTAGAAGGTTGTGCTATTTCTCAAAGTTGACCATTATTTATGAGAGAGAAAATTCAGTCTTGTCAAACACGTTTTACTTTTAGAAACGTGTTGGCAAGACTTTTGGGTTTTCTTCCTCAATTCTCAACATTTGGAAGAACCGAAGTCATAAGCATGTCAAATCTGTCTGTTTTCTCACACATACCTGAATGCTTGGATATACTTGGTAATAATTGGTTCCAATTAATCTTTTTAGGGCTAATTAAAAATCAAAAACGATTTTTTATTTCTGATTTCGTTAATACAAATGAAGTTAGTATTTTTATGGCGCCATTTGAAAGAGGGCAAAAACACAAAAAAATACTTTTCATGGATTTATACACTTCTATCAATTGATAGGACAAAACAAGACTCAAACTGCTTTTCCAGTAATTTAAGAAGTAGAGGTCTAAATTTTTTACTACGAATATTTTTTTATACACGCTTTCGACTAGTGATAACCTATTTGCCCATAGTTTCTGGGATAGATTTTACATGCTCATTCTGCTGTAGCGTTTGATTATCTCCAGGTGCATTTACCGATATTAATTGGTGAGTAAATGCTAATTGAAGCATTCTGAAAGGTCAATGGTCTGAAGTGAGTCTATTTAAAAATTTTACAGACTTTTTCACTCAAAGGCTTATTAAAAAAATGGTAATTTCATTTCGTGTGAACTCTAATTCCAAAACTATTTTATGAATGTTAATTAATCTATTTTGTTAAGAAATCTGTGGTTTTTATGATAAACTGGACTAACCGCGACAAATTACGATCTTTTGGGTTACACTTTGCTCTTTCTTGGTTGTTATACGGTTTTACGATCTGTATGTAGTTTGTCATAGAGATTTCTCAAAACAGGAGAAATGCAGGAGGCAGGGACATTTGAGTGAATCTCTTAATATGTAGGCAGTAAGAAATAGGTATACTATAGACTAGTTTCCTTTGTTTTTAATTCATCTGATGAATTTTTTAATCAAAATCCTTTGGTTAATTTCCTCAGACAGTCTCATAGCAATTATCTATTTCTAAGTATATTTTGTAGTTCAATTGTGTTTTTAGAAAAAAAGTAATTAATTGTTCCACATAAATAATAAAATCCAAAATTGATAATAGAAATGGTGAAAGAACGAAATAAATGAACGTGATTTATTTCAATGTACATATGTATAGTATTTAACTCTGTTCGATATACATAATATCTACAGGAAGTGTGAATCAATCAATTGCAGTGGATATACAGGGTGGGTTTATAGCTAATTTTTGAAAAAGCTAAGTGTAAATACCTTCATTTTAAGAAATATAGAGAAAAGTTTTAAGAAATTTATTTGTAATCAAAGGTTATAACACAATATCTATTTTTAAGTAAATCGGTTCAGTTATATTTATTATATTGTTTTCATTGTTTTCCCAGGGTTTGTTAGATTGATTGCAGAGAAAATGTTCGAAAATAATTGTTCAAAAATACAATTGATAGAAAAATAATTATTCGAAAAAATATTCCATGGCAAATGAATAATTCAAAAAATGGTCTTAGGTTATTTTAAAAGAAAGTAGTTGCATTGGAATTTGTTAAATATAAGTAGCTACATTAAAAGGAACAAACATATTTATCAAATATTTTCATTTTCGTTGTAGAAGTTAATCAGTATGTAATGTTGTAATGTGTGACACCTTCTGTATATTTTATTATACACACATATTTTGGAAATAAAAAATTTGACTAATCACATCTGTCTTGGTGTTCGTCCTCAGTAACCTCGTTACTTTTTCTCAAGACTCCAAAAGGGTATTTTTCCGTTTTCAGGGTCCCTAAACTTTCAAGAAATTTCCAAATGCTGAAATGGTTGGCAGTACTTTTGTGCTACCCGTCAACGTTGTTATTCGTTTTGGAAGTGTCAGTACTAATGGATTCATAATAATCCCGCAAGTTTGGAGAAATTGAACATAGATTAGGAGTGTATTCGAAAAGAGCACATTTCTTGCCAAGTATTTTATTGCGAATAAATCACTATTTTTTTCTATTATTCGACTATTTAGAAATACAGAGCATAACTTTATGTATTAACCGGTAAAAAACAGTTTCACAAATTTTCTGATAATTGTACTTTGTCAACTACATTCAAAGAATTGTTTTCGAACAATTTACCTAGATTTGGTTAGGTTAGTTAGGGTACTGACGACATAATTATTAAAAAAATACAATCAAGAAACTTATTCAAATAAGATATTTGAACTGTTACCAGTTAAATCAATAACAGTAAAATTACAGAGTAGTAAAGGTGAAAGTTAGCAAAGGTGAAACATTATAGCAAATTTTGTTCGTACAACGATTTTTTTGCATGTAAAGTTCCAGCTTAACTCTTTTAGTAAACCACATCTTTCTTCAATTATTTTCAGATATTTCTTAAATGAAGGTAGTTAAGTACATAATTAGTTCTAGTTAGTTAGTGAAGGTAGTTAGTACTCCTCACTTTTTTAAAAAAAATGATTAGGCACTCGACAAAATAACAGATTCTATTAATTTTTTCAACCTTCAACGCAAAGAATGTTATCACCAAAAATGATCTTACTGTGTAAAAATTGAAGTTGATTGAAAAAGTACCAAAAACTGTTTGGAATATGACGTAACGCCTAACAATATGTGAAAGTTTCAGGATTGCTAGAGTGCGGAAAGTAATTAAATTAAACCTTTCGTTCAAAAAATTTAACCGAAGACTAGATAAAAGGAGAAGTGCATACTCTATAGCTTGAACCCGCCTAATCTCCATGTTATTGTGTGCTAAATCGATACGAGGACATTACCTCACTTTTATAAATCATAAGGGTTTATCAACAAGCTAAACTAATATGCTCTTGCCAAACGGATGATTTGCACCTTCCACGGCTTTTAACTAGGTAAGTAAGTAACCCATGTCTGTTAATACCATGAAAAAAAAAATACACGCCTGCGTACTCCACATATAAAACTCATATACAGCAAAACCGCTTCGTCTTTGTCTGTGCCGAATAAAAAGCCCTCAGAATGCAGAGATCTTACATAAAAGCACGCCGCTAACGAAGAATTTATGCGACAAAGACTGATTTAGAAATATCCTATTTGTTAACCCCGTTCGGGTGAAAAACCGAATCCAAAAGAATAGACCTTCTGAGCAATTACTTCGAATCCGGGATGTAATTAAATGAGAAGAAAAAGCCGCAGAAGGGAAAGGGAGTATTCGGTTATCTGGATAAATGAATTTCGCCTCGATCCTAATGACTGTCTGAATATATTCGAATTAAGTTTCTGTTTTCAATTAAACTCGAATGACCATATTCGATTAACTGACGTGAGTTTTATATGACATCCCATCCTTAAAATTATTACAGTGAGTACACGTGACTACCAAGTGGAAAATGTTTACAATTTTCACGTCAAACCCACAAAAACATACATATTGTTTAAAATACTGCAAATAACGAGTGTAAATGTCACATTTAGACATCTGCTTTCAGAGCTATTAACAATTATTTTAATACATCATTTAATCTAATCGTTAAATCGATTTAATGATGGTTATTGTGAAAAGAATGTCGTTAAAAAAACATAAGCAGGTCATTACATTTCTGATGGCGAATAAAGTTCCACAATTTTACTCATTACGCTTTCACAATTTTATAAACGGTGACGTCACAAACATCAACTTCAAAACAAACAACGAAATCAAAAGAATTAAGGTCATCTTTAAATAGAAATCAGCTTTATACTTCACAGCACCATTAAAAGTTTTAGACTGTTTTATAAAAACATTTGATTGAAATCTCAAATTGTCACAAGTTTTCACCGTACATTAAACGTTTTGTAGTTCATACAGGGCGTTTCATATTTTCGAAATGACTCTCTGGGTTAGTTTTGTAATATTTCAGCTTCTGATGATAGTTGTGAAGTCGATTCCTTTCGAACACCGAACTCTTAAGCACTCTTATTTTTTAATTATTTTGTACTTTCTAATTCGTAATTTTTCAACCTCTAGATCAATATTTGAGCGTTTCGGTATATTTTTCAGATGTAAAGATGTTTTAAAAAATGTGAGAAACCCCTAATTGGAATAACAAATCTCGCTATGGCTATTTCGATTTTAACCCTATAATGTTGTTCTATGCAACCGTCTCAAGCCATAATTATATGATTCCAATAAAAATGAAAGTAGATTGACGAAAATAGGTATCGATGAATGTTATTCAATATCAACTATACTCTGAATATTCTAATAAGCTTCCCTATCCATAAGATGACGGGTAAGATGATAGTAGTCCATTTGAGCTAAAATAGTAAAATAAAAAAAAAAAAACAAAAAAAAATTGATTAACTTATAAGAGTCTCATGTGGATTTAATGATCAAATTTTACAAAAAGTAATTTGTGGACATCCCTTATTTTTTGATTTGCAAGTTCGAAGGTCCATTAATTGTTTAGTTAAAATGTTTAAATGCCAAATTAGTTTTAAACTATTGAGGCAACAGTTGAGCCAATTGAAAAATTTTAGGGCATTAAAATGTTACGTCATCCTATTTATCTTCATTTTCGTACAGTTGGTAATGAACCATTACTTCAACATTTGCAAATATGACCTCGAAAAACAAAAGAACATAGATATAAGTCCAAACGATGCGAAGTATGATGGAACTCCTGAACTCTCTTATTCTGAGCAACTTCTCAAGTGAAATCAGAAATGCAATCACTGATGTTTAGAAAGTGAAAATGCGATCTTTCAAAAATCTCACAGAATTAATTCTTTGTCGTACGGTTTGAAGCTCGTGAATTTTCTACTTTCCTCTTTGTTAGGCACATCAAGTTTCGTTTCAAATAATTAGTTTTATGAGACTTGTAATTGTCATCGTGTCGGCATTACGAATCATCGAGAGAATAAACTTTGGTGAATGTAAAAAATAACGTGAAGTTACATTTGTTTAACCGGCTTTTGTCGTTTGAAACAAATCTAAGCAGTTACTGGTTAGTAGAGCAGAACACAATAGATAACTTTCATTTCGTTAATAGCATCGCATAATGCTTTCGTGGATTCGACTCACAAAATGTAAAATGTCTACATACATTTACTTGAAAATATGTAAAACAACAGTCGCGTTCCTAACAAAAACTATAGTTGGCGTGCGTGCAAAATTCAACGTCTCTAAACGAACAACAGACCAAAACACCAAAAGGGCTACCCTACTGTGTTATAACTCTACTCAACACTTACCCTGGCTCTATCTGCACTACTAAAATCGTTCGTTCCATCATTTACTAGAAATTCGTGATGTCGGTAAGCTAAGTCGGGGTATTTTTTTCGTCTAGGCATGGCTGGTTCCAACTTGGGCACTGAAAATAAAAAAAAAAACAAATGCTCGTTTTTACAGGAGTTTTTACATAAACAAACATCCATCATAGTCACGCCATCGGAATCGATAAAAATTTCAAAATTACAACTAAAACTACAAAAAGATCAGTATGTAAAAATAATAACAGTTAAATTTGCCATATGTTCCGAACGGGAAGAGCAATAAAAAAACGCCGTCTTCGTAAATTAAATGTATAGTCACGTTTTCGCCTTTTGTAACAATAGTCACCAGAAAACATGAAAACGGTAATTAATGGCAGATATCCATTCTGGGCGATTTGAGCAATTAATTACCGTAGTTGTTTATTTAACACTAACTTCGCTATTATCGATTGTTTATTGTTTGATTTATAGCACTTTATTGTTTTTCGAGTTTAACGATTCCTACGAACTCTGTCCGTTACGAATAGAAAGCCGTCTCTTGTTTTATTATGAGGGGTTAATAATTGCACTAAAGGTTTTCGGCCCCGTATCCTGCTTTCTTTTATGATGCGTTAAAATTCTACTAAATAGCGGCAAACACGATCATAGAAATAGAGAAACCAAGATACACGACTTAAAGTTTCACAACCTGAAATGTGCTGACGGCATATCTCACCTACACAAAGAACCTAAATATCGTAAATATGTTACCCTCTCATTTTACTTATTTTTTGACATATCTGTAATTTAATTTTAACAGTGTCTTGCTTGTAGTTGTGATTCATGTATCAAGAAATTATGAATATTCTATAAACCAAAGAAGAAAATATGTTTAAAATTATGGTTACTTTAATGATTTGCCCGAAAATGGTTACAGAGTTGAAGAACTACAGGAATTTTAGTTAAAAATTTTGGTTTTCAAGGTTTGAATTTAGACGAAAATCTGCATACGACAATTCAGACGTTTGTTTTAAAACATTTCCTGAAGAATATATGGAACTAGACTCTCTTTTTCGCAAAGCAATGGAGAATTTCATCTAATAGACTAAATGGCGTTTACTGGTCACGTTGACATTTGTCTTTGATTTATGCAAACTGAATTTCAAAATTCCAAGTAGACTAGCGAAACTGTATTATGTACACGGCACGAAGTTGCCGCTTTGAGCAGATTTATTGAGATGTAGTTTCCTAAGTACTATTTAACCAATACCTATGGACAGTGTTGTTAAAATTACTTCACAATAAGTAATTAATTACAATTACAATTACTTTGAGTAAATTGTAATTAATTACAAAATATGCGATTGTAATTGCAATTACAATTACATTTGCTTTTCAATTAAAAAAATCAAAAAACTTTTATTTCGCGTCTGGGAGAAAAATGTTACTTAGGTTTTTTGTTGCCCTTATAGAGGCGAACAACTTTTGTATAAGACATATCTTTGAGAAAAGTACAGAGAAAAAGATATTTGCAAATATTTTAAAATTTTGACGTTTGTATTTTTTCACACCTCGTATGCATTTTTTGACACATCGTGTTATATTACTATATATCCTACCCACTACCCATAAATCTACCTTTCAGCCTTTCATGCCATGGTTTTTTTTGAGTAATTTCGTAAAAAAAAGTGTAAATTTACTCTTCTTTTTACGAAATTTTGTAAAAAAGTGTAAATCTCTGCTTTTCCGTAACAAAAGTGTGAATTTAAATTTTTCGTAAAAAAGTGTAAACTTGATATGGCCTATCTACGCTACAAACTGCTCCAACAAAATATACTTGTTAAAATTATAATAGATAATTATGATTATGCCATAAGGTCAAAAAACGAAGAGTTACAAAAAACTTCGTTGTTTAGGATTAATAATAGGATAGTTAAAGATAATCGTTAATGCTAATCACTGGTTGGGACAGTGATAGAGTTGCGTTAAAGAAACCAGGTAGCAGAGCCCACAATAAGCAATTTTAAGCTACTTACATATTACCTACTAAAAATATTAAAAGCACTTTTGTAGAATGTAATTGTGAAATGTAATTGAAAATGTAGTTGTAATTGTACCGAAACGAGTAATTGAATTACTAGTCAATTACAATTGGAAAGCAAGTAATTAATTATTGCTTCAATTACAATGAAAGTAATTCAATTACTTTTTTAAGTAATTGTAATTAATTAGTTAACAACACTGCCTATAGACTACTAATAAGAAACTCAGGAAACCATTTTTAGCTTTTTGTGAATAAATGCGCGTTTGTCGTTCAGGAGTTTCCATACATATTTTTATAACATTTTATAACATTCATATATATTATATAAATGATTCGTGAAATTCGCTTGTATGACAAATATTAACATTTCTCTAATTTATACTTTTTCTCTATTTGTGTATAAAGTACGAAATGGCATTTGTACTTTGAATGAAAAATTGTTACAAGACTTAAGGACTCTAGTTTTTTCTGCCTTCCGATGATATTTCGCTATAAATTAGAATGCAGTAATAAAACGTAGTTACGTAGTCGGTAGTGCAGTTACTTACACTTACAATACTGTAAGACATCAGTAGATTCGTGGTATCTTGGTTGATGAGCCAACGCAGTTGTACAGAAAATCCCTCTCCGATGATATTTTCGGAGAATGCGAGTTCGGACCCATCGAGCTCAGGTAGTCAAGCATTTGGACCCGCTATAGGTGCGAATTCGGACCCACACAGGTGCGATTCATACTGATCAATTTCAGGAAAGTGTAAGGGTACTATCGTCGGTTTTTCGTAAGTTTTCTAGGAAAGATATATTTCGGCCTATAAAACATCCCCCTATGATCCCTCAAAATCAGTTTCCTTGCCTCTTTTCCCTTGTCCCCTTGAAAAATATCTCATTCTACTTATAATTCGAATTCGAATTATGTTATCGAGCAGGTAGGCTGGATCCGAACTCGTATGAAACCCCGCTGTGTGAAAGGGTAGCGGGTCCGAACTCGCACGCGCCCGATATTTTAACTAACTCGACCAACAACAACCAACTTTTTCATCTCGATTAGGAGTCGATTTGTTTGGTGAATTTTAAGGTCTATTGAGGGACCTATTTGGAAATTTTTTGAATCGAAGAGAATTTAAAACGAATGCCATTTTAGTTGAAATTTCGTAAAGGGTTAAAATTTTTTAAAGTGGTTAGGCACGATTTAAACAGATATAGGCAAACGTAGAAATAATGACATTTTGGTTATTTTATGGTAGTGGTTACGGTGTAAGTAATACTTAAAACGGCATTCAAACTGGAACAGTAATAAATTATAATAGAAAACAGCAGCAGTTTTGGTTCTCGTTTAAAGGTTTTTAAGAACATATAAAGTTAACCTGGTGATTTTATCCACACGGCGAAGTAATTGAAACCAGTTGGAAAAACGCATTTTGGGGTCCCAAAAAAGCGGATTTGGTCATCGCGCGCGTTTAAAGGTTTGTAATAACATTCAAGATGGCGTGCGGAACTGTGAAGGTTACTAAATGATTAAAAATCAATACGTTACGCCAGGACATTCGGACTACCAATTATTTTAAATATATTTTTGGTAGTTTTCCTTGTGAGTTTTTGGAAGTATAAAGTTAATACGTATGTTAATCTGCTTTTAGAGTTGGTACAATTTAAAGTGTTTGCCGTTGCAGTCAAATTTTTACAAAGTGATCAGAAATAAGCCAGTTACGTCAGTTATGATATGTTCAAATTTGATTTAGTGGAGTTGAACGAAAATGTAAACTGCTTTTTTTTTCACCTATTTTCGTAGAATATCGAAAATTTTACGATCAAACAGAAATGAACCAAATTGGCCTATGAATCAGGATGGTTTAAAATTCTTTCATTATAATATGAAAGACTAGCTAAAAACGTCGCCATTCCGGTCAGTTTTCCATCATTTTTTGAGAAATATTGACATAACTTTAAATTGGTAACAAGGTTTAAAACAAAGTGACCAAAGTTTTAATATAAACCAGGAGATAAAAACTTGGGATGATTTTTAAAGACAATTTTTTACACTACTTTTCCTTATTATTTATTTACTTACAATTAAATTCCTTTAGAAAATAATATTCTTGTACTGATACTAACCCACCAAGAAACAAAGTAAGAGTGATTGCTTACGTGAATCGGTCTGAAAATCTTCATCATTATTTCTAGCTGCAGAGTAGTCATTAGTTTTCTCAGCTACATTTGATTGTGGAGGTCTTCTCACCACTTCTTGCCTTGGACCCGTATATTCGTGCCATCGATATGTGCTCCGATACTCGGAGTGAAGCTGTAAAAGAAAACAGCAATTGGTAAAGGTACCTTTAAACCTGGCAGATTAGTAAAAAATGAAAGAAAAATTGAAAATAAGGTCTAGGAAGATGGTCAGAGTGGAAGTTTTCGTCAATTTGTGTTTCTTCTTAAATTCATTAAATGGGCGCAGTTTGTATGTTAGAAGTGGTTAAAATAAAGCCAATAAAAATGTTAAAATCCTATTGTTGTATATTTTCTGTGAAATTTCGACAAGTAGATCAGAATCGGAAGGAAAATTGTAAGGTTTAGTGAAACTGTTTATTAAAACAACGGCTGATGTAATTGTCGAAACGAAAATTTAGTTTTCAATTTGTAGGTTTCATTCTTTCTTTTGAAAATTTAAGAGGAGAGTTGAACAAATATGATTTGAATTTAATTTTGTAATTATTGATGATAACAAACAAGAAAACCGACTTGAGCCAAGTTAATTATTCCAGTTGCGTTACTGACAGTCGACGAGACGTTCTGGTGGAAGTGGCGAACGAAGCCAACGAAAATTGGGAAAATGGTAATGGGATAAAGCGAGAGAAACGTCACTTATCGCATATCCTTCACCCAATGACGATATACGAAGCGATCCAAATTCCAGTCCTAACTTTTACCCTTCCTTTTGAAAACGTAAGTTTCCTGCAAGTGCGATATTTGAAAAGCCCGTAACAACAATTAAATTTGTTTCATAGAGCTAAAGGTAATTAGAGATTGTTGACAACTATCACCCCCTTGTAAGTAAGGAATTATGGCTCTACTTTTATTTTCGCGCATTACAGCGTATTGTAACGAAATAGAAACCATAATAGCCTGCCATAAAGTTAAGCGCCTTTCGGAATGACTTCAAAGAATTCCGCACGAGATAGATTTGGGGAACTAGTGCCATTCTTGGAAAGCCGTTCGAGTTTCTAGTATTATCTAGAAGGTTACCGAAAGCACCGGAAACGCCTCGATCTTTCTGTGACTAAATATATAGCCGGTCGGAGAGCGAGAGAGGGAAGTGGCCGGTAGACTGGTCGACGAGTGTCGGCCAGGCCGGCCGTAAGATAAATAAACAGTGGTCTATATAAATTAGATTAAGTGTGTAATATAAATAAATTAAGTAGTAATAGTAAGTCGGATAAGATAAAGTAGATTAAGTATTAGCAGTTAAGTGTAGTGTAAGTGTACAAATAAATTAGAGTGTTAAGCGGTAAAAATAAATTAAGGAAGACAATTCATGTCGTGTAGTAATTCCCGCGTAGGTAAAAACGTTACAGTATGTTGCAGTTATTCAATACAGCGAAACTTCGCGAAAAGAAAATCGATGTTCCCTTCGAACATTTCTCTATTGTAAAATTAGGCATTCCGCCAAAAAATTTCCATACGAGATTAAAGTCGATGTATTCAAGAGTTACACTATGGGAAATTCACGCGGGATATCGCTTTGATAACAAATGGGAAATTTGCTTTATTTCGCAATAATTTTCCAATGAGGAAGTAGGTATATACGTTGACTGCTAGGAAGATATTATAAGGCAATAAATTTTTCCGCGATTTAAACGAGATCGTTATAAATTATAGATAACGGAAGTATGTCATTAAGAGAAAAAGTTGTTTCAATGTTTCATTAAATTCTTTTTTAGTGGAAATTCCAAAAAATAAAATTTTACCGTTTGACCTATTTGTGCTATGTGATCAAGACACTTAAATCGATTCAAATAATTTCATTAAATAATTAATACTTAAAGAAAACTACAGCTCAATTATTTGTGTGGTTTCCAAAGTAACAGACCCTGCTATATTTTCTGTACTTTCACGCTCCGAACGTCGTATTTGTGTAAAGCGGCGAATTTAAAGCGTATGAAAAAACTGAGCGCAGTTAATGTTATTGCGGTCATTTAAAACTGGAGGTCCTAATTATACGTCAGCAGAGAGTTCCTTACGACCTGTTTGTAGCAACCACCCTTAAAGCGGCTTTGGCAGATATCCAAAAAAAAAACTCAGGATGACGTGACTGGTACGTCCCTAGGGTCGTTTAATTCCTTATGCCCCGAGGTGGCTCCCGAAAGCATAAACGCCTTGTATATTTTATGACGGCCCCATTTCGACATGCGAAATAATAAATATCCTCATCAGTATGAGTGTTCAATGCTGAATGTTTAATTAACCTTGTTATTAGAATAGCATATGTACATGTTGTCGAGTTAGAAAAGTATTAAGAGCTTTGCGGGAGCTATGAATTTATTAATGAGTCTAAAAATAAGTCCTCATGCGAAAACGCAAATAATCCAACAGTTTGTCTGGGTCGGTTATTCCTTTGCCGGTATTATTGATCTTAAACATGCTCGCATGTATGTGTGTGTGTGCGTGCGTTTGTGTGTGTGTATGTGTCTTCAAATTCGTAAAGATGCAAGTAGGAGACGTAACATGCGTAATTATGGGATAATTTTTCTGATATCGAGCAGGTGGGATATGCCGGTAAGGGTACGGCGAAAATGTGACAGGTAGCTGAAAGGGGTGAAGTACGTTGATTTTACCTTATCGACAGGCATCGACGGGCAGGCACGACACAGATTCCAAAAGGAGCCAATCATGAGTTCTACTACTTGGATACCGGGACTAGTATGAAAGTTGGCCCGGAAGCCATACACTTTATACGCGAGTGGGGGCTTAGTCGTGTTCTGCAGCACGGGATGACTGCTATCAGCTCAATGTGAGGGTTCCAACGTTCCAACTCGTATGCTAGAGTCGACCCCACCTTTGCGAAATCACAGAGTTGAATCAATAGATGGGCGCTTGCTCTATGAGTTTCTGCGCTAGAATTTCTTTTCTTTTTACCATTAGCCTATAAGTCTTCGTTACGCAACTTTGGCGCCATCCTAATGTTATCGGGGGTATTATCACTATGTCGTGCTCTTTTCCATTCCGATTCTCAATTTCCTTGCGGTCTGCCTTCGACTTACGTGTAGGAAATTCTCTTGTAGGCTCGATTCTCGCATCCCTGTTACCCCCAATGTTTTTTATATACATTTAGGCGCCGACGATTCTAGACGAAAGTCGATTGCACACAATGATGAATGAAAATCCCCAACATCGGAGACATTTATGTTCTCCATTCTCTTCATCCGAGGAGACACCTATTTATTCACTCTATTAAAACGATTGAATTTCATTAAAATGATGGAATGAGGCAATAAGTACCTACATAGCCTACATACCGGTTTAACAAATACCTATACTGACAGCATTCTTATAAGGTGATTGTTCAAATACCAAGAGATTTAAATAATATACACAACATATGTGAAGCTTTAAAGATGTAATTAAACCTATTTCAACATTACAGTTTATTAAGTTTTATGTTTTACAACTGTATCCGTATTCCATACGTGTTCCAGTTTTTTTGCTCTTGGTCCGTGGAAATTTGTTTGCACGCTGAAAACGTTCTTGCTACTTCATATGATATGAGCAGAGCAAACTCCATTTAGAATATTTAAATCATCTCCATTTACTCAGAATTCATTGCAATTTGCGCGCATAAACTAGTCTCTCGTTGACTATTTTGTTCTCTAGAACCTAGTTTAACTCTACATTAACACTGCTTAAATATATATAGTCTTACAATAGACCACCGGCTATAATTGACAATATTGTTCTCTCTCGAGATTCTAGCATGGGGAAATCAATACAAAAATCTTTGGTTAAAATCGACTCGGTTAAAATAAATTTTCGGGTATAATTGAAAGTATTTCTATAAAGTTTATTTTAACAGAGTTTTGCTAGCGACTTTCGGCCAGGTAAAATCATTAAATCTTACAAATTACTTACGTTTAAACGATAATTTCAGGTTGCCTAGAAAACTAAATTAGGGTGCAAACGTAATGGAATTATGTTAATTTTGAGATGGACAGGTAATACTTTAACAAATACAGTTGTGTGTTAGGTGTGTTATTAACCGTTGATATCCGAAAGCGAGAACATGTCACGTGACAGTGAAAATTATAATAAGAGAAAATGAAACGCTTTTACACTAGAAGAAAAGTACAATTAATAATTAATTAAAGAAATTAAAGGTGGTAAATCTTAAGCTCTTAATTCCCAAGAAAAAAATATAGGAAAAGATAGTGTTTCGTTAATCTGGAAAAATAAAACTGAAATTGTTAGAGCTTATAAATCTAACGCTTTTAATTCGAAGTGTAAAAAAATGAAAAAATCTACGAATAGTGAAGTTGATACGGCTCCTTCTACATGGTTTCGACAGTAACGAAGCAATGGAGTTCCAGTTGCAAGACATGTACTACAAACAAAAGCTGTTCAATTTGGTATGTCTGAAACCATTTTTATTTACAATACATATTGTAAGGAACCGTTTTAGGACAACAAATTCATGAAACCGAAACATTGGATTGACCGATTCAAAAAACGTCACTGAAGTTAGAACTGTAAGTGATGCAGTTATTCAGAAAAAATTGGCCAAATTTGCGACAAAATTATTCTGAGGAGAAAATTTTGAACGGTAATGAATCCGCTTTAGTTTATAAATCAACACCCGACAAAACCCTAAAATTAAAAGGAGAAATATGTAAAGGAGGAAAATTGTCGAAAGGAAGAATTACATTTTTTGTTGCTACACATTTCACTAGTACCAAAAAATGGAAATTGGTTGTAATCGGAAAATCAAAAAATCCTCGCTGTTTTAAAAACATAAATTGTTTGCCAGTTCAGTATTATGCCAATAAGAACGCCCGGATAACATCTGAGTTATTCAGAAAAGTGT
Organism: Cryptocephalus moraei; assembly: GCA_946251905.1. Taxonomy (NCBI): domain Eukaryota; kingdom Metazoa; phylum Arthropoda; class Insecta; order Coleoptera; family Chrysomelidae; genus Cryptocephalus; species Cryptocephalus moraei. The sequence continues at coordinate 12,668,476 of OX276453.1, read as the reverse complement.
TATTTGAATGGAACAATGAATTGCAGAAACAAAAGAGAAAAATTCTATTGTTAGTGGATAATTGTCCTGCACACCCATATGAGAAAAAATTAAAATATATCCACAGACCATTAATATAACTAGACCCGTTTGTTTACAAAATAATGTATTGCCAAGATTCTAAGCGTTTTTTTGCGCTGTTGCATGAATGCAGATGACGAATTCTTTGTTTACGATTTGCGTATACATCCAGCCTACGTCGCCTGTAGTTGGTCAGTTGTACGTAAATCTAAAATAATTTAGACTTTTGTTATGAGTGGCAACATTGCGTCCTAGTCTTTCACGTGATAGAATTCGTTGTGTACGCGGTTTGTGTGTGTATTTTGATAAAAATAGAAAACATAGATATGCAACGTTTATAGCGATGCAGGGAAAGCTTCGGGATTGCCTTTTCATAGGTAAATAAAGACATTTATTAATGACATTTTTTGAGGTTATGTATCATCTCAGTGGCGCTCTATCAGTGTTATTATTTTAGGTTTCCAGAAGATCCAATTAAAAGAAATATTTCGATTTCTGTTTTGGGACTTAGCGAAAATGATAACATAACAAAATCGTCCTATATTTGCTCAAAACATTTCAATAAAGATGATTTTGTGTCTAAAATAGGTGCAACCGACAATGCTAGATATTTAAAGAGAGATGCTGTTCCATTACCGATGCATCAAGTTTTTGAACCTAAAAGTACAAAAGTACTACGAGGTAATTAATTTCTACCCTGTAACTGTGTTTAATAGAAATGTTAAATTTATGAACTTGTCAAAATTTGAAGCCAGACATTTTTTAAATTTAAATTTCAATCTTTGTAATGTAAATTTTAACAAAAATATCATACTGGTTACTGGTGAGAAACAATTATTTCTTAAGATATGAGAAAAAATAGTAATTTTATTAACCATTAGTAACCATTTTATTAAACACTTAACAACTTTGAGGAGTTATATCTCAGAAGCTAATAAGCAAAATAGCAACTTATTATGTATAAAAAGAAGCGTCTTTCCGAGTACTTTCTGGCTATGTTTTCAGAATTTCATTTAACAAAAAATTTGCCAAGATAATCTATTTGTTTATAAGCAAAAAAAAACGACACCAACTTTAAACAATGACTGTAACCGTTCTAATAAATATTTTTTAATTCTGACAAAAGTACATGAAAGCTTGCTCCCTCTTAGATATGACCGCTAGTTTTATTAAAATCGAATAGTGGAAGAAAAAAATTTAAACAATTTTGAAAATTTTCAATATTTTTCGATTTTTCTGGATTGCAAAATTATTGTGCAAAATCTAATAAACCGATCGAAACGAAATTTACGGGATTCTTTTATTATAACTTCAAGATTTTGTACCTGTGATATGGAAGTCCTAACTACATTTTAAAGTATTTTAAATAATAAGTTAAAAAAACACTTTTGTGCCGGTTTTTGTTGTTTATTATTATTTGGCAAAACCGCTAATAAATTTTTGAATTTATAACCTATGCTATTTTATGTAAAAAGCGATTCTGCAACTTTTTCCTCTCTTCAATTTTCTTCTAAATTCAATACTTAAAAAGTTAGAAGCAAAACAAGTCGGGAAAAACGCGTTTTTTAATTCCTTTTTAAATTGTTGCATTTTAAACAATGTTCCTGACCTCTGCGATTTGGAGGATAAGTCAATCCTTATTCTAGACATTATTCCCGAGGTATTCATGTAAAAACATTGCGGTTACCTCTTATGTCAATCTAAAGCAAATTTCTGACAGATAGGTCTTGGACTATACTTATTGTATGCATTATTACTGTCATGATGATTTTGATAATCTATGTCCTTCTATACTTCATTTGTCTCTTATTTCGCATTTTGTTACCTAGCATGTAAAGGGCTTCATTGCCCATTGATCTAAATAAATAAATAAATTATTTTACTTAATTTTGCTTCCTTTTTGCCCCTTACTATTGATACGCCTATGGATAGCTATTTTGTACGCCGTCAAAATTCGTCAACGGCGGCCATATTTCCTTCCCCCTTTACACCGCGCCTATCGGCTATGTTGGCATGTAAACAAACATCAGTTTCTAATGGGAACACCGGGTCTAGTTATATTAATGGTCTGTGAATATATCCAATTGGTATTTTTACCTGCTAACATATGGCTTCCAAACTAACAGCCAATGGACCAAGGCGTTATTAGATCTACACAAAATACGTATCGGAAATTTTTGATTGATTATTGGATCGACTGCCTGGAGAGACAGGAAGAAATGAATGTGAGCTTATTAGATGCTATTAATTTTATTCACAAATCTTGGCAAGAGGCGTCAACTCGGACTATAGTGAACAGCTACCGCCATGCTGTTTTTTAAAACAACTTCACATTTGAACATTTTGATGAGGAAGGTAATTTATCGTTGAGTGAATGGTTCAGACTTCAACATTTACCGAACGCAAGTTTCGAGTTTGAAGAATTTGTGTCTGTAGATGACAATGTGTGAGCTATAGAGTAGTTGGATGATGCAGACATTATAAATCAGCTAGTTTATTAACTAAAATAAAATTAATAAACGGTAATGAGTACCATATATTTTTAGGTAAAATATTCAAATGACGAAGACACTGAAGCCAGCGATGGAAGTAGTTTAATGTTCTAAAATAAATGGTCTAAAAGTTATTAAATAGAGAATATACCTAATTATGACAAAAAGAAAATCTCCAAATTCATCTGTCTAGTGCTTAGAAAACAGTTTCTGCTGAAGCTGTACAAGTAATCACATTTCCTCCCCCGATGCGTTTACTGGGAATGGAGAGATATAAAACATATTGTGACGCGAAATGTAAGTGTGCTCTCAGTGTGAAGCGTGCTCTCTCTTATCTGACCAAGTCGGCGCACTTCAAAGGAGACCGCTTCGGAGAAATCAGAAGAACGCGGTCATAAAAACTCTTCTCGAATAATCGAGAACGTCCAATTAGAGAAAGGAAAACCCGGAAGCTTCTCGAAAAGACATTATTAGGGGATATAAATTATGAGCCGGTGCCGTGGTAACCCAGAGTAGACCAGGAGCCGCCGTGAGTGAAAAAGTGCGATAGCAAAGAAAAATAGCGATATTTGTATAAATAAATTAGCGCCTTAAGTGTATAACATAAATTAATTGGTTAAGAAATAGACTAACTAAATTAAATGTTAAGAACTGTAAAAATTAAATAGAATAAACGTTATAAAGGTATCGACTCGAAAGTTATTACGATAAGACAATCATCCAAGAATTTAATACCTGATCCGTAGAAGTCGCGATTTAGTGAACTCGGCTTCGAATAAACTACCCCGTAGAGTAAACGCATAAATTTTTTTACTACGTCGCAATAAAGTGAGTAGTGATAAACTCCGATATAGTAAGTTTGGTCCATCGTATTAATATTATAGAACATTCCCCTTTTGAAGTGTCTTCTCTTTTTAAGTTTGAGACAGCAAATATGTCACAAAAAAGAAAGTATTTAAACTTAAAACAATAGGGTGAACTAGATCATTGAGTAAATACTACAGCCAACCTGTAAAACTTAGTGTAAAAAAATACGCGATGCTATTTTAATTTTTTTAATTGACAGTGAGGCACGTGACGAGCTTAGAACTAACAAGCTGGCACCCCCTCTTTGGGCAATTTTGGAAATCTCAAAAAGTTTTTTAGTTTAATTTTCCGCGAAAGCGGTAGGTCGTATATGAACATTTTTAGGAACTATATTCTTTACCATTTATCTCATCTAATCGCTCCACTACAACCAAAAGTGCAAATAGCAGAGGCCGCCAAAGTTTCAAAAAATGACCTTTTCCATTTTTTCAGCATAAAAAAACATTTTTGCGTTACAGTGTCAATATAAAAGTGGTAGAATTTGAATAAACCTATAAAATAACAGCTTAATTTTCTAACATCTACTATTTTCAGAGTACACGCCGAGTATTGCATTGCAGTAGCGGTCTATTCTACAGTCCTTTATCTAGACACGCTCGAGCGGTCGTGCCACATGTGGTCACGCTGAAAAATCGTGCCAGATGCGGTCACTACAAAAATATTTCTACCTGATGTACGGGTGCCCTACCAGGTGCAGTCATTTCCAAATGCGATCAATCGAGATTGCTTTAACCAGCGTTTAATCACCGCATTTATCGGTAGACACCATCGGCCGATATGGAATATTGATTTCTGGAATATGCTCGATAGTACGTTGGAAACGCAAAAGGGCAAGGATCAAACACGTACGTAGAAATATTTTCGAGGGATCACATCTAGAACGTTTTTTTGATTGTGACCACATAAGACACTACCGCTCATGGTGAGCCGTACATCGAGTACCCCGATAAATTGGCCTGTCCTGGGATTTCGAAACTATTGACCGCACGTGGCACTGACCGCATCTAGCCAGGAAGACACGGAAATAATTCATCTGAATTTAAATTCTAGGAAAATAAATTATGAATCTGAAAACCTAAATTCATCTAAGGGACAGTCGAAAGTTGACATTCAGTGCGTCACTCGATCTAAGGCGACTGCGAAAAGCAGACAGTACGTTTAGAAGCAATGAATAAAAGATTCGATGTTGCTGAGTTAGCCAGAATTGACCTCATTTTCTCCATCTGTTGGTATTGTAACGAAATAGAAGCCATAAAAGATGCTATAAAGATAAGCGCCCGTCTGAATATGTCTCTTCAAAGAAATTACTGACGAGATAGATTCGGGGAACTGGTGCGATTCTTGGAAAGCCGTAGAGTATTCGAGCACTATCAGGAAGGTTACCGAATAGAGGACCAGAAACGCCTCGATCTTTCTGGAATTCTGATGCGGCTAAATAAATAGCCGACGGAGAGCAATACGAGGACAGCCGACGGTAGCCGTAAACATTCGCCGGTAGTCGTAAACAGTGGTCGGTAGACTGGTAGACGGATGTCGGCTAGGCCGGCCGTTAGATAAATAAGTGTGGTTATATAAATTAGATGTAAGTGTGGTAATATGAATTAGATTAAGTGTTAGTAGATAAGTGCTAAGCGTAAGTGTACAAATAAATTAAAGTGTTAAGTAGTCAAATAAATTAAGTAAGACAAATCGTGTCGTGTAGTAATTCTCGCGTAGGTAAAAACGTTACAGGACAAGCCATCATCTCCGTGGCATTATGGGGTGGCAAAATCATGTTGCACCAACTGAGTTTTGAAAAAAATTCATTTCATCTACAACCAAATGTAAAGTTAACCTGTCTTTGTTACCACATTCACCCGATGCGGCTAATTTCCATACCCGAAGAGTCTATTTTCAAGTGCAGGTTTGGTTGGGTAATGACTTGAATCCCTTGGATTGAGGTTGGAAAAAACCGTTGCAAGGAATAGAACCAGAGAAATGTACAAGAGAACCCCAGAGCCTGAAAGCATTAGAAAAGAAATCAACTACGAAAATGAAACCAATAAATGTGGTGCAGCTTGCGGATGCAGAAAAGGCGGCCTTGTGTGCTTAGTTGCTTGCAAGTACTGCGGAAGGAGAAAATGTGTGTGTGTCTCCTTTCGATGCAGAGGAAACTGATATTGACTAGGCTTAATAACTAAAATGCCGATGAATGGAAAAAACCACGACGCAGTGTGAAAGAAAGGTAAGCGTAAATTGTATAAAATTTTCCAAGCTCTACAACTTTTACATGTTCACTGTAGCCCAAAAATAGTTTTTTCGCGTCACAAAAGCGGGGAAAGTCATTTTTGGAAACTTTGGTGCTGTCTACTATTTGCACTTTTGGTTGTAGCGCAGCGACTGGATGAGATGAATTGTAGAGAATATAATTCTTAACAATTCTTGTAGAAGCAATTTTCATCTACGACGTATCGTTGTCTCGGAAAATCATATCCAAAAACTTTTGGTCATTTCCCAACTTACCCAAGGGGGAAGGGTGCCAACTTTTTGGTTTGAAGTTTATCACTAGCCACGCTATCAATTAAACAAATTAAATCGCGCATTTTGTCGTAACAGATTTACTGTACAATAGTATGGGGTAGTGAAATCTACTGTATGTGCAATAACAAGGAAAAGAAAAATTAAAAATAATATCCCAAAAGTTTAAGGATTCAGGTATGGCAACGTCATTGCAATTATATAGTTATACGAAAATGGAGAGATGTATAAAAATATTTTCTAAGCTCAAGAGAGAGAAATGTTGCTGTTATTGGATTGATGCTTCAGGAAAAGCCGAAAATTTACAAGGAGAAATTGATGAATTCGTTCCTGACTAATCTCGAGAGATATCGAAGCCTTCTTTTCGAGAAAACCTCTTGGTTCTTGGAACCAACAGTCCTTGTTACCACGAGTTATAAGCTTTCTAATCCTCTTTGACTGATACCAACTCCAATATTAAATAGCTGAGCTTCCACAGACTTAACTCCTAAGGGATATCAAAACAATCAACTAAAACTTCGGTTTTAATTGTAATCTCGAGTATAAGGAGACAATCGAAGGGTAACAAGAGATACTGATGAGACACTTGACAAGGGCTCTTGCCTCTTAGTTAAAAGCAACGTCGGTTCTTTTTGCGTAGCACAAGACTGCAGACAATTTTGTACACAAAACGCTCTTTTTGTTCAAGTTAGCAGTTAGCAGTCCTCTACATCTCTTGCAATTATTTGGGAACATCCGGTACGCTCGAACCGACTCGAAAATTGCACTGATTGCCTCTCCATTAGTAATAACATGAATGAGCGTCAGACTTAATGATGGTCGTTTGGGATTTCGGATGTGCTAAAATGCCAGAATGAAAATAATAATTCGTATGTTATTTCAATGTGTAAGGTTTCAAATACGTAAAAATTGAAATTTTCGGAAAAATCGATTATACACAACCAGAAACACAACACAAAAACCGAACTGAAATCCTTGAATAGGCAAAAAAGTACAAACACGAAGTCAATTTTTTTTATGCAGTGAAACTTCTTCATTATGGATACCGAGGGGAAAGTAAAATGTGATCCTATAAAGATATAACTGTTTTGTTGAAGGACAACCAAAAAAGAACATGAAATTTCGAAATGTGCATATGTACAAGTTTATCATGGTTCTTTGATCTTCATATTCACAAATTAGTTTTATGTACTAGTGTTGTGTACTTTCTGTGTGGATTAGGAGGTTAAATACTTGATTTGTTGACGCCGTTTTTTTAAAGATCTGCGTCAATTAAATTCTTTTAAATGGCTGTTAAATGTATTTGTCACATTCTCCTTAATACACGGGTACAAAGTACAAATCATATACAATAATAAATTTGAGTGCTGATGTTCATGTAAAGTGTCCTCAAAAGGAGCGTTGACATTTGTATCTTCCATGTATTCCCAAGTCGGGAATATTTCAATGTTTACTTGATTCGTTATCAACTCGAGAACTCAACTTGTCTCTAATTAATGTCATATAATCCAAAAACCGATCCGACGGTATATTGTCATTTTGGGAAATCTACTATACTTTGTTAGTGCCACTGGGATATTAGTACTTGCTGCCGTTCTATCATCGTTATTTCGTCGGTAAAGGAATTTAGCAGTGAAATTAACGACGGAACGTACAAGAGAAAATTCACACCAGTCTAATTCCGTTAAGAAACGGTAACCACCGACACGTGTTTCTGCTTGTTAGCTTCTTCAGGGTGGTATTCTTGTACATTTATATATTATATAGTTACATATATAGTGTAAAGTGATATGGGGGGGGTTAGTAATTTGTAATGTGGGGCATAGAAACCAAACCATATGCAATTAAGATTATTTAAGTCATTAATCAAGAATAATTCTTTTTTCAGACGTTGGGACAGTCAGCAGGAATGTGACCCAAAAAGACGTGGAAGCCTGCATCATGAAGTGGCTTCGACGAGCCAAGGACAGGGCCCAGAGAAACCAGCCATAAATAATTTTTTTAACCTTATAACTTTTTATTTTTATATTATGTGTGTTTTTGTGTATATATTTATTATTTTTGTGTTGACTTTTTTTAAATTTGTAGTATGTATTTTGTAGATATGTATATATATATTATTAGTTTTTATGTGTAGATATATTGTTAACTCTATTTTTTACCTTTTTTCGTATGTTTAATAAATTCATGAATTCTACATTATACTGATTTTATTTAGTGAGTAATTTTCCCAATCCCGTCACAGTATAAGGGCATATTCAAAACATTAAATGTATGTGCTAATTTTCTATCAAATATAGTTTTTCTGAAATTGTTTTCGTAGTTAATAATCTTATGGTCTACTTCTATTAATGGCCAATGAACGCCCTGCAAACATCCGATTGACGTCCATTGAATGTCCAATGCGGACGTCGTTTGGATATCAATTGTACGTCCAATGTACGTCTTTTGGATATCAATTGTACGTCCAATGGATGACCTTTGGATATCCAATGGAAGTCCATTGGATATCCCGAAGGACGTCCAGAAGGACGTCCATGGAACGTCCACAGTGTTATACTTTGGCTCTCCCATGGTAGTCTGATCGCCGAGCCATGTAACCTGGAAGTTGGGTACAACAAATATTTTATGATTGATTCTAGTACTATTTGATATACTGAGTCATAATATGAGTGGTGCCAGAGCGGCACCCCTGGGCACCTCCGGGAAATTGGAAAAAATCGCCCAAAAAAATTGGATTTTTTTGGTTATTTGCCAATAACTACTTAACGGTTAGTTATACATTTAATATTGTCCAGTGCATTTTTGTAGAGAACAAAATTTCAAAAAAACGACACTTTGAACTACTCTCTTCGATTAACCGTTTCTGAGATACACGCGTTCAAATTTTTTTGGAAATTTGTGAAAAACTGAAAAGTTCAATTTTTCATTACCGTTTTGCTAATAACCTGGTTTATACTTGTTTCTCGAATCAACACAACTTTCGAACCAATTCAGAAGTAAGAGACGCCCACGCGAACGCTCTATCCGCCATTTTGGTTTTGAGTATCGCGCGAACTTTTGGTTTTGATTATTTTATAGCGGTTGTGACACCTTATTTTAAAGGTGTCGTCAAGACAAACAGAATACCACTATGCTCATGCGTATATAAAATTTTAGTGGCCAGCCCATATTCAGCAAGGGCTGAATATGGGACAAGACATGCAAAGATAATTATATTATTAAGACCTTGCGGTTCATCATAAAATATGTTTTTTAATGGGTAAAATAAGTAACAAATAGAGACAGTTTGTAGTTTTTGTTAACTTTAAATAAAAATTATAGAATAGTTAACAAGGAGACGGACTACAGACAGAAAGTATATTAGATTACAGGATATTCAGAATCAGAAGTGGACGTTTCACTCTCACTGTCATCAAATTGAGCATCATGAGTCTTCAAATTGCCATACAATTGGCCGCCTTCGCACGCGCAAAACTCTTTACAAGACAGACCCGCATGTGTACAAGTGCACCTTGCTGTTGAACATGGCTTCTCACATGAACAACTACATCTTAAACTTTTCAGCAATTCTGGTGGTGCCAACCCTTTGTTACTTGGAAGTAGAATGGGAACCAAACAAGGTTTTGCTTCATTCTTTACCCAACCATAATCAGTTGGATTGAAAGGTGGAGAGAACCAAGATGCTGCTGCGTCCCAAATGAAAGCTTTTAAATGGCATCGTTTTATATGGAGTTCAAATGACTCTGTTGTCGGAGGAGGGGTTCTTAATTTTGGGAGGGATTTTCTTAGATAACCATACTTTGTATCGAACATCTGACATGTTGTGAACTTCCTTCTTGTAGCCGTAACAATGTGCAATGAAGCTTGTGCACTCTGCAATACTTGCATTGATGATTCTACACAACCTAAATGCTTAACTTCAATACCAGATCTCAGAATTTGTACAACTTTAGAATTTCCAATTCCAAAAAATTGTGAAGTGGTATCTCAACAAGTGAGACAATGTACTGCTATAATTAGTTTGCTTGGGTTCCAAGGTTATGAACTGTTGCTGTAATATCTGAGATTGTGATTGTGATTTCTGGGAGGAGGGATTCATGTCCCTAAACTCATCAAATAGTGCTGACGGGACTAGTGACAATTCATAACCAAACAAAGTTGGAAGGCTGCATATGTCAACATTACGTGTCGTCAGTTGAAGGGCACGTGCGTAGATAGCCTCTGTGTTATAGACACTCCTTTGTTGTACCAACATATGTTTCTTGTCATTTGACAAAGTGACAACTTCCGTTTTTTAAAGGAACATAAAATGCTTTTGGCAGTGATTCAACAAATTTTTATCGTTGCTTTACTCCCAAACATATTGCATCATCCACATTTACTTTCGTATTACCAATTCGGACATTATGTATATTAACAATACCATCAGGATGGTCTTCAAAGACCAAAGGGTTTATACATGTTTCAAGTTTTTTTTTTATTTTCTGCCTATCATCTTCATCACTTTTGGATTACACATGCGGGTCTGTCTTGTAAAGAATTTTGCGCATGCGAAGGCGGCCAATTGTGTGGCAATTTGAACCCTCATGAAGCTCCATTTGCCACTCATCAAGGCAACTACGATTTTATATATGCATGCGCATAGTGGTGTTCTATTTGTCTTGACGATGCCCTTAAAATAAGGTGGCACAAACGCTTTGAAATAATCAAAATCAAAAGTTCGCGCGAATACTCAAAACCAAAATGGCGGATAGAGCGTTCGCGTGGGCGTCCCTTACTTCTGAATTGGTTCGAAAGTTGTGTTGACTCGAGAAATAAGTATAAACCAGGTTATTAGCAAAACGGTGATGAAAAATTGAACTTTTCAGTTTTTCACAAATTTCCAAAAAAATTTGAACGCGTGTATCTCAGAAACGGTTAATCGAAGAGCGCGGTTCAAAGTGTCATTTTTTTTGAAACTCTGTTCTCTACAAAAATGCACTGGACAATCTTAAATGTAGAACTAACCGTTTAGTAGTTATTGGCAAATAACCAAAAAAATCCATTTTTGGGCGTCTTTTTCCAATTTCCCGGAGTTGCCCAGGGGTGCCGCTCTGGCACCCCTCATATTATGATTCAGTACATCAAATAGTACTAGAATCAACCATAAAATATTTGGTATACCCAACTTCCAGGTCCAAGCCGATTTTCTCATTTGGCGACCGGACTATGGACGTACATTGTACATCCAGTACATCCAACCGTCATTGCGTGGACGTCCAATGGATGTCAGCCACGTTCAGTGAGGGACGTCCAATGTAAGTCCATTGGATAGGTATGTGCTGTCTGGGTTAACCATTCGCTGTTGAGATGCCTCCATTTGTGTTAATTTACTCTCGAAGAAAAATTTCACGAAAAATGAATTTCATTCGAATTAAATGCGTTTATAGTGAGCCACGGTCAAACAATGCACACGACGTGACTCTAAATCGAGTAAAGACCTTAAAATACACGCGGTACGTAGGTATAATTTAATCAATACTCGCGGTCTGGACGAAAGATTTTCTGTACCTATCGTTTTAAGTTTCGGGACTACTTATATTAAAATGTTCATTTCCCGGTATAAAACTTTGTTTACAGGCAATTGTTTAAAATTTGAAATATTTCGATGACGTTTATCCATACTATATTTTCCAACAGTTTTTTCCACTAGTAACAAGTATTGAGCAAAATTAACAAAAAATAAAATAAGTACAATAGTGGTTTCAAAGGTTTATTTCATTGTATCACATTCAAATGCGTTTTTTAATTACCACATTCGGTAGCAAGCAACTAAAGATTAACAACGGTTTTACGGTATACAACTTTTGTTTCAAAAGGCATAAACACCAACTTTCCCTTCAAATCCATTAATCCCTATTATTTACATTATATTTATGGAGCTCTGCTCACTTTACGCTATCGGTTTATGGGAAAATCATTCGGAGGTTAGTTTACAGTCTTTACTTTTGCGAAAAACTTTATACTCTTCATACGATCTTAGAGGCTTTTACTTATTTTCTATTTATGAACGTCGATGTGCCAGTAAATTCGTTGTCATTGCGTTAATGGTTTATTGAGATTTAAACGGATTTAATAAATTCTGCATTTTAATGAAAAGTTCGCGTTTATTCTTATTGCAATATAGAGTGTAGAATTAAGGTTTGTATTTGTACCAAGTGAATATTATTTGGTTGGGTTTTTAGCTGAAAATTTCTAACTGGTCAGTTATATTCGATGAAAATGCCATGAACATTTTTATGATAGAGCAATGGCTGACAATCGGCATTTACTTTGACGTGTCGTATATGTGGTGCCCCACAATATTTATACAGAAATAATTATTTACGTGGGACTGCAAGTCCTAGTTGTAACAAACGAATAGTATCATTTAAGAGACATCAACACTTGAAATCGCTAATAAAAGTAATGAATGTAAATTTGACACGAAGATGTGTATTTTTAAAAGACTAAATCGACGCCGTATTTCATATATCATATATCATTATTTCAAACTTTTGTTGCATACTGTATAAAAACACTGGAAACACATATTATTCGAACCGTAGGAGTAAACAACTCGAAGCTGAGAATTTATTTCTTTTTTCCTATTCAAATGGGGAACAACATACTACATATTCAAAATTTTCCTCCATTACAATTTATGGAAACAGTAAAATCTTTGTTTTTCTGAAAGAAAATTTAGAGTCTGAAGCGAATTGCTCTGGTAATCTATATTTACTATTTATTTTGCTCTAGAAGCGTCAGTATATTCATACTTTACGGCACGTTACTTTCCTTTTATTCACACCCTAGGACAATATTTTAAAAGACCTAACGGGTTATTGCAGTCTCAAATATTCCTGTGAAACGATTTAGTGGAATACGGGGCAGCTAACTGTGATACCTACTACATTCCGTGCATTACATACCGAACCGACAAACACTAGAAATAAACATATCTAAGAAATAAAGTTTTATCCCCTTAAAACTTACTTTTTGAAGTTTCTATCAATTCTATCAATACTAGTGTTGTGTTATACTAACGGTAGCTCTGTTCCGATGACAATAACAAAAAAGGAAAATATGCAATCGTTTCATAGTTCCAAAGTAACTCTAAAAGCTTTTTAGTAATGAACATCGCCTGAATTATATTAGATCCATGCGTCACTACAATGAAAATATAGGTGTACGTATATAAAATACGGCGAGCAGTAAATAGTGTGGTGCAGCTGCAAATGTATAGAAATAGCGATGTTGTGTATACGAACAATTATTTTTGCGGATTATTAGTCTCGTTATCAAAGCAATTTCAAACTAAAACATCTTCAATTTTGAGTTAAATGAATCTGATATTAAATTCTTCCATTTTGAGTGTTTAAGGCCTGATTGTGTCGTTGTTACCACATTATATATAATTCTAACAGTATGGTCACTTCTTTGATGTCTACGAAAAAGGCGGCGTTTTTTCCGAGTGGTCGTAAAGTAATAAAAACATCGTTATCCCGGCAAGTTTGTAGACCGGGAGAGGTGCGACGACGAGAGGTGGGCCCACTCGGTGGGCAAGTTCGTAGACCAAGGGAGGTGGGACGACGAGAGGTGATGGGGTATTCGAACACGCCCAAGTGACTATACTGTTAAAATTATATATACTGTGGTTGTTACTATAAATGGTAATAATATTGCCGACAAAAGGAAAGAGTTATTTACTACAGTGGAAAAGGCGGTGGCACTGTTCGCAGTGTAAATAAAGTGTATTTATGGTACCTAGAAACTACCAGTTGAAAAAACGGTAGGCTAAACGGGCGATTAATTAAATTTGCCTTTTCCCGTCGTAACAGATAAATCAACAACTATTTATAATGTACATATAAAACACTTTGGGCACAGTACTTTGGGGTAATCAAGCCGATTTACAATCATTTGCATTTGTCTGTGGGGGTGGAGGAAATTACGGCCGCGACCAGGTGGGGACGGTAGAAATCGGTAAATATAGTTTCGTCCGTAATCCCTTTTTGAATAAATTTTGTAATACACTTTCGTCCGACGTCTTAATTTTCAACTATACACTTTCGTCTAATGGTAGTACAGGTAGTCTTAACCCTAATTTGGAAAACCAATTCCACGTAATTACAATACATTTCACATTCTACAGCAAATTGTGATGGTGCCTATTACCTATTAGTATCAGTGAGTACGTTTGATCCTTGCTCCCTTACGTTTCGAAACTTTTTTTTATTTCCTTATTATTTCACCATTTCCAACAATTTTAATATGTCTTAATATAAATTTTATAGTTAAGTTATGCGGGCGGACGAGTGTATGCACCCGACCAATTTGACGGCAGGCGAACTTTCAATGGCAAATATTAAGGGTACCTGCTTTAATCCAAGGGTCAAATAATCTTAGAAGAAATTTCGACGTCGGCTAAGACAGGTAGGTAGGAAGTGTATCGGTAGGAACGGTTCAAGTTCAAGCCATTTTAATATTCTCGTGATAAAGATGGGATTTCCCGTAATTTGCATATTCCCTTGCCGTTACCCATTTTCCTTGCCCTTTAATATTTTCGTGATAAAGATGGGATTTCTCGTAGATTTTCCTTGCCCTCTTGTCCTGTAGTAACAAATAAATTGTTTTGACGTATATATATCCCCTTATTTTCATTCCTAATCCCACTATCAATAGGCGGGCTTGTTAAATTTCTTTACAGTCGAAAATACCTGTACAATAAATCCACCTTTTCGGTCATGCCGTCGAAACTTCTTCGGGCGGATGTAATTTCGGCCGGTAATCCCCTTGGGTACCTGCCCATAGTAAAGGGCACTGCTAATCACAGATGTAAATTCGGCTGCAGCCGAGGTGCGTCCCGCGGTCATAAACGCGACCCTTCGCTTGCCTAGGTGCGTCCTGCGGTCAAAACGGCCATAGCCGAGGTGCGTCCCGCGGTCAAAACAGCCGGGCACACAACTGAGCCCCGCGGTCAGAAAATTCGAACGGTAACGCTAATCCCACCCTACGATTGAGCCCCTGTATACCCCAAGGCCAAATGACAACTGATCCCCGAATTAAAATGCTGAGTTCAGGATAAAAATAGTTAGGTAAGGGAATACGAAAATTACGGGAAATCACATGTTTATCACGATAATATTAAAGGGCAAGAGGGCAAGGAAAATTAATCAAGATACAAATATTATGCCTAACTCGTCACCGATGCCGTCCTTCATTGAACCGCCGGACGCACCTCGGCCATCCCTTTTTAAACCGCCGGACGGACCTGGGCTATGAAATTTTATTGCCGGGACGCACCTCGGTCATTTTACTGACCGCGGGACGCACATCGGTTCCACCGGTAAATTCGGCCGAGGGTAATGTTTATGGTAGGAATGTGGAATTTATTTTTATTAACATAACACATATTGATATTGTTGGAAATGGTGAAATAATAAGGAAATAAATAAAAGTTTAGAGACGCAAGAGGGCAAGGATCAAACATGTACTCACTGAGCCTAATAGGAATCATCAGAATTTGCAGGGGAAAACCTGTGTGGTTCCGAATTCGCCTCCTTCGGTAATGTATCAATGTATCACTTATAAAATTTAACAATATTTTATTTCATCCGGCCGAAATTACATATAAGATAAGAAGGACTCTTTAAACCCCCGGCCAAATTTACATCCTATGGTCAGGTAGCCGATGGGATTACCGGCCGAAATTACGCCCGCCGACTTCTTCCGCCCCAATTTGACGTACGAATTTTATTATTCATGTAAATTTCCAAACCAGGTAGATCGGACGAAAGTGTATATTCCCGATATTAAGCAGCGGACGAAACTGTACATTTTCAGGTAAGAGTTGGTAAAAGGTGGTTTTATTGTACAGGTATTTTCGGAGGTAAAGAAATTTAACCTTGGCGCATTGATGTTTGAATTAGGAATCTTTATCACGAAAATTTTAGAGGGCAAGAAAAATGGGTAAGAGGGCAAGAGAATACGCAAATTACGTGAAATCCCATCTATAAGCTTATTTGACCCTTCAATTAAAGCAGGTATAAATTATTTGCGGCCCGAAGTTCGCCCGCCGGTCTGTGCATCTGTTGCATACAGAAGGTAAATTGAAGAAGCTAGCATGTGAATTTATAGCAAATCATTTTCTTTCTTATTTAAAAAAAAAAATGCGTCTTCGAGGTCTGTAAAAGCATATCCATGTATCTATATGCAGCTCATGCAGCCTCGAAATTTCTCAGGAGGCTTTATACATACGAGCTGGCATCGGGATCAAAATAGAAGTTTCGGAACCCCTCGGGATAGCAAGATCGCACTTTGCGGAATTGCAAGTACTAGAAACTTAAGACGTAGGTATAGGATAATCATATACGTTCAACGTGTCACTGAAATTCAATTTCTCGCGCAACGTGTATAATCCAGTTGTAGTATTACGTTAGCAGTATTTCTTACTAGAGGGAATTAAGTAGTTGTCCTGATTTATTCCTGGTAAAATTCCTTAAGCAGAAAATTGTAATGACATGTTCAAAATTAATTCATTTATATGCAAAACCGACACAAATATGGATGTACCAATTTTTCAAATTTTAAATTTCTAATAAAGGTTCTTTAATGTTCAAACCATTAACCAAACGCTGTTTAAAGATTGTTTAATGCAGGCACTTCAAAGAACGTTTTAACCATTTAAAACTCTTAAAATTTCACTTTGCAGCTAATAAAAATGACAAGGGCACTCTCGAAGGCCATTAAAGAGCAGATTAAATTGTATGGGATCCAAAAAACAATTTTAAGAATAAGGGTGTTGAGCCTACCTAGTCACTTTGTGACACATTCGAATTTTTTTCAACGAAAGAAACAAAAACTATTTCTAATGTTTGCTGTGCGTACGTTACCTACATCTATAAAAATAATGGTTCTGTGGTTCAACGTCTACAGTTTTTCTCATTTCAACATATTACACACATATAGTATGTACTCATGGGATTCCTCCTATTTTGTATTAAACCAGCTGTTTATAAAATCCCTCAATCCATTTCTTTCCTGTTTAACAAACATTCCCCAGGGGAGTATTTAAATTAATATAAGCCCTTTCTTTTCAGCGAAAGAAATAAAAACAGATGCATGACCTTTTCCTTGCGGAACATATTGAATTCTCATGAAGTATTCTCAAGGCTACCTATTCGATTTTTTGGCACGAGTATTTCCACTATACTAAAATGTGATTCTGTCATTGTCAAGCTACACTGACCTCATGAATAATTTTAGCACAGTGATCTGACAAATTTTGACACTTAAAAAATGATTGACATAAATGTAGGATGCGAGCTGCGACAATCATTTTAAAACACATGACCACCCTTGACGAAGGTAATTTTTGATATCACGGTATCTACTAGTAGTACGAGTTTGATATGTTTTATGAAACATCAAAGGACCTGAAGACAAGTCCGATAACTATTCAATTTTAAATTTTTCGAGGATGTTGGAAGTATAATATTGTGCGTTTATGACAACTTTACTTAAGAGTTGCACGATACAGTGTGATCAAAAAATAATGTTTTAATTGACAACGAACATTTTAGCTAGGTTAATTTAAAAAGAATTATTTTCACACAGGATCCTTTTGTTGGTTGCGAAGTGCCACATTTAGCTAATATTTTTGAGGAAACTTCTGTAATACGAAGTGTAAAGACATTTTACACTAACTGACACTGACAGTTAAGGTCGCCGAACTCACAGAAGAGCTAGACAGGCAAAAGAAAAGGGTCATAGAAGCTAAAGTTACGTGAGAGTTTACGAAAGATGCGGTCGATAAAGCGTCCAGCTGGAGAGTTGTAGGGTCCTTATGTGTGTCACGCCGTGGAAAAAGGATCGCTACAGTAGCACTAAAATTGGGGAGCCCAATCCTAGCAGGGTGGAAGATGGCAGACTCCCCATCATTTTGGTGGATGAGGGGGGTAAGTGGGAAAAGGCCGAGATGGAGTCAGATCCCAAGATGAGAGGGATGATCAGAGACGAGATAGGTGCAGGCTGGGACAGTGCATGATCATAGGATGATAACCATACAGGGCAATAGTTTTGTTGCAAAAGATAGGTCGGCAGCGGTCATCAAAGTGCACAGGAGCGAGGAGAAGCGAGATGAAAAGATGAGTGGATCTATTGTGACGGTCAGAAATCTGATGAAGACCCGTAGCAGGAACAAAGCGACGGCGATCTGCACGACGGGAGATTTTGTGAAGGGGAGAAAGATGGTGAAGTGCGTGCTGGGGACGGGTAATTTGTTGCAAAATAAGAAATATTGATGTTATTTAAAAAAAATAACCGAGTTGGCCGCTGCCGTAAAATTTGACACATCCATATAATTCCGAAAAAAATATCTTTCAACAAAATATAATTGTAACTAAAACAGGAGTATATCACAAAACAAATTATTGTTGGCGAATTAAATGGCGATTAATAATGCTTAAATATATTACCATCATGTTCCACATAAGCTACTAGTCTTATAGTAATTGAGCTCCGAAATCTAGTAAACATTGCTCTATCAGTTGAACGAAAGGCTTTTATTATCCTATCGTTCATATCAACTGCAGTTGTTGGAAGAGCTCTGAAAACCCTTTTCTTCGCATACCCGTAAAGAAAGAAATCTATAGGAGTACGGGCTGGTGATCGTGCGGGCCAAGAAATAATAGGTACCTCCTCTGCCTATCCGACGATTAGGATAAGATTCATCTAATTCTCGCACGACCCCATGGTAATATACTGGAGCGCCATGGTATTGCAACAGAGTCCTTCTGGTGTTGAAATCCACTTGTTCTAATATTTTGAGCAGATTTTCACAAAGAAAATGTAAATATTTTTCACCATTCAGCGCATTGTTTCAAAAAACAAGGGCCCAATAATGTAATTTCGTATAATATCTCCCCAGACTATCGATCTTGATGATCCACAACCAGTGAGGATTTTCAATTGCATAACAATGCACATTATAGTTAACCAACCCATTATTTATAAACGTTGCTTCATCAAAAAGCATAACATTGTTTAAAGTAATACAATCCTTGTTAATTATGCCATTCATTTCAATACAAAACGCAACTCTGCAAAATCGTCACAATACAATCTTGATATAGGTTTAGATGATATGGGTGGAACTCATGTTTCAATATTATTCTGTTCACAACAATGTATAAATACACGTTTCCGCTGCTGTTTCCCTAGTGTTTGAGGATTTTCTTGTAGCATGAATAGATCTTGCAATTTATTTTTCTTCTTGATCCGATCACCAACAATTTCCTTTTTGATGTGACATTACGATCTTATTATCCTCTTCTTACCAGATGTTTTAACATCTGGAATGGAGACGCCACTGGAGTTTTTGCTTCTGGATATTTTTGATTGTAGATTCTGCTTGCTAATCAAGGATTTCTGTCAGCTTCGCCAATACAGTACCTAAACAATATTCACTAATTCTTCGCGAGTAAAATTATTTATTAATAATGTAACGTTTTTACTGTCTACTAAAACTAAACACTACGCGAATTATCCTAATTAATTTATTTCTTACACGACACTCATAAACTAACACTTAACTTAAAGTATTTTTCACACACAGATGTTTATTTATTTAGCGCGCGGTCTCTCGCCCGAATATTTACACTCCAATTCTTCAACTGCCTCTCTCAGCTGTCGATCTCCCTTTTATGTCTAGCACCTCGCTTTCGAGAACATTCCAGATGGTCGCTAGAACGTTCTGGTCGTTTCGGGAGAAGACTGCCGAATTCGAGGGACTCGTTATCGCATCGAACCTCCTCGACTCTTCCGGTCGGTTCGAACCGTCTTTCTCGGGATTACGAATTCGGCGAACTTAGGTAGCTCGAGGCGTGATTATCTCGCTGCAAGCCGTTTGGTTACAATAATAAGACGTTTACAAAAATTAATAGGATGTGTCAAATTTTACGACAACGGCCTACTAGACTCTTTTCTTTTTCCGAAAAAAATATCAAAATTTCTTTTTTTGCAACAAATTGGCAAATTTTACAAATTACTCCCCACATATCCTATATCGCCAAAATGGACTTTAAAAATGCCATAAAAATGATAAAATAAAATATAGTGTTGCATTTAAAAAAATCGAGGTATTGGCGTTTGTAATTTGTTATTTTTAGAAAATTGTAGGAGGTAATGGAACATTGTTTTTTGGACCAATGTTTTTAGAATGTGTCTGGTTGTCGCACCTTTCTTTAAAAAATGATCAAGTCGGGAGCATCTGTAGACAAAAAGTTATAAAGCTTGCAAGCACCCCTTGGTCACTAACATTAAGAACGTTGAAAATATATACAGAGTGATAAAGAAATACTGTTTAAGTTGGCAATCCAACCTGGAGGATTTTTTTGCCTAAGGGTTTGCAACGCTACACCGGAAATCTCTGCACTCTGCATGGCAGCGACAACTAAATAAACACAAATACTTTAGGTTATGTAAATTTATTGACGATTAAACGACCATACCAGAAAAAAAAATCAATATTCAAAGGTAATGCTCGAATTGAGCACCATTATGTTCTAAACATAAATTCACTCTCCGTTTTAGGCTCTCGAAGACATTAACTAACATTCGAGGATAAATATTTGCAACTTCCTCAATAATGGCAGCTTCCAGTTCTTCACGTGTATGTAGAACATTACTGAACACCTTGTTTTTAAGGTGCCTAAAGAAATAAAAGTCTAGAGGTGTCAGGTCTGGTGACCGACTTGGCCAGATTCCCGTAGTTATGACTCGATGGCCAAAAACTTCCCGCAAATATTGCATTGTGACACGAGCCGTATTTACTCGAGCCGAATCTTGTTGAAAGTAGCCATTTTCGCGCTTCTCTACGGTTAATTGGGCAACGAATGGCTGGAGAATGTGCTGAATGTATCGTTCAGAATTAACTTTTAAGTTAAAAAACACAGGACCAATGACTCTCTGCCGCGATACAGCCAGTCAAACACCAACTTTAGTAAAATGTAAAGTTGTTGTTCTAACAGCATGTGGATTTTCACCAGACCAAATTCTGTAATTTTGAGAATTAACATAGCCATTGAGATTGAACCAGGCTTCATCGGAAAAAAGGTTTTATCCGTTGTTCATTTCCTGATTGAACCGGTTACAGAACAGGACGCGTTGTGGACGGTCAGGAGGATTTAGGGATTGGACCATCGAAAATTTATATGGGTGGTATTTCAATTTGCTCTTCAACACAGTGGAACAATTTCTATATTATAAACCTGTAAAGTGACGAAACGGAATACGGGAAATTAGGAATAAGTGGAAATTAGTGAACTTTTGATGAGGATCAAACCTATTTGAAGGGAAAGCTTCCTAACCGATTTACGAGGACTTTGTTGAAGTCGGGCCCTGACGTCTTGCACCACATTTTCAGTGAATACAAAGGGTCTACCAGGTGGCTTTCCTTTCTTCACATTACCTGTATTCAAATATCGTTGCACTCCGAAAATAAGTCCTGCCAATAAAAATATCCTGTTCTTAATGTAAATTTTATTTTTCATTTTTATATTTTCATAATAAAAATTTAAATCGCCGCTCAAGTGTCAATGCTGTCATTGTTAAACGTCGAAGTAGCTGTCAAACAACCGGAAGTGGTTTTAGTTCTACCATTTTAAGTAAAATTTAGGATTCCCAACTTAAACAGTATTTCTTGATTACGTTGTACTAGTAATATCTATCAAGCGGGTATAGTCTATAAAGTCAATTGAAATACAGTGGACCGACCCTTGGATAACGTGGTGCAATCGTATGCAATGGGGCATACAAAGCAGCAGCAATAAGAACCGCACGGCTGTCAGAATCGGGTGACTAGAATCGTACAACGATAACGAGCGCAAATGGTGCAGGTGTAGGGGCGGCACCTTATACAAGCTTACACGATTTTTTTGGCCGTTCCAACCGGGTTTGGAGGAACACACGTGTAAGCGCTTTTGGTTAGTATCAAAAATCAAATTAAGTTTGTGATCATAACGTGCCTATCCTCAAAACATTTTGAAACCATTTTTAAATTACCCACTTTATTAAGTTTTTAGTACAAACAACCGTTCATACCGCAAGCGATGTTCGGTGTATATATACTTTCAGTTGGCAAATAACATTTATAGCTGCACCATTCCATAGATATGTAAATGAGGGTAGGATAGAAATTTAGCCAGGTCCCCAATCGAAATTAACTTAGTATGATTTAAAAACACGTAAAAAATGTAGGAACAACACGAAAACTCGCTATTAATAAGAGGCTAACGTGAAAAGCGAAGCATGTACGTATATTATTTTTGAGAAATTTGCATCCCTTATCAGTTATCCAATCGCTGACAACGTAATGGTTTACACAAATTCCTGGAAAGTATAAAGTTTATTTGGAATATGCAGGACCAAAATTGAACAGACACGATGATTATAAATCAACCCCAGGCGACTCCGCATATCCTGTAGGCGCAAACCAGGAATTTTCAGCTGTAGTTTCACGAGTGGAAGCGGCAATAAAGCATTGACCTTTGACCTCCGAGGAAATGCGGTACGGTGCTGGATTTATTAGTGCGTTTCATAGGATGGTATTGAATCTTTCCGGAAGATGAATCCGGAACGAAATGATAAAATTCGAAGGTTAATTTTTGGAAATTTATCTGGAAAGTCTATCGATTCCGTCCTCATATTTCAACATTTATTGATTTGCGATTTTTGTCTTTGTTTTCATATAAATTATAAGGTAGCGATCTCGGTACCGAACAATAGATAAAGTGAACAATAACAGTAATTTGAGGATCATTAACTGTGACATTGACAGTGTTAAAGGTTAATTTATTTCGCGTTTTCTGCTAGTGTTGGAGTCACGTATCCTCAGCAGCTTCTACATCATATTTTTAAGCCGCTAATATTTTTTTTATAGAAAACATATAGTTATATGTATTTACAGTCCATTAGGGAAAGAAGGACTAAGTATCAAATAAACTTCAATAGATTTAATGGTCTTATATACAGGTGGGTGAGATAGCAAAATATGAAACAGGAAATCCTCTAACGTAGTAACGATGATTTCTGTTCAATACATACAAAAAAGTCAATTTGACTATAAACATTCGTTTCTAATTACGTGAGTTGCTGTTGAGGAGGGAGGAAACATTGTCGTGCGCCACTTCAGGTGGCGTTTCACATCCAAAACCCACAACATTGGTAGAGTCATCAACCACAGTTCAAAACTAGAAATTGTTAATATTTTTTTGTGTTTAACATTAACGGAGCGAAGTAAGTTCTTATTTAAATTACCATGCAGCACGTGTTTTGCGAATTTACTTTTAATTTTCACCCATCGACCCATTACTATGTTGTTACGCCACTGCAACAACAATATAACTTTGTCAGTAAAGAGTAAATTTTCCTGCTAGTAGCCCAATATACACACGATAGAGAAGGGTTATAATTTTTGCGGTCGATAAAACGAAGTTCACATTTTGTATACCCCATAATGTGAATATAAAAAACCAGTTTATATTCAAAAATATTAGCTTCCACCTCTGCGGTTACGTAGATAGATATTATACTTGATAATGAAACGTTGACTTTTATTTAAATTTGTCAATCTGTATATAAGCGATCTCAACAGAAATATCTCCGATTAAATAAACATTTCAAGAACATATACATACCTACACTGCGGTTACATTGATTTAATTCACAGCTCGCGATTGTCAATAACGCATGCGTTAAATTGAGTAAATGGTATGTCTCCACATGCGAAACTCAACTTGAAATAAAATGGAAAGTTGTATAGAACACATTTTGGTAAATTATAGATGGATTTTTGTTATTTTCTTATTGCCAGTTTCGTGCGTGTACGACCTTTCGTTCTACCTGAGGAACTGGATAGTTTTTAAACTCAGCAGTGCGCCAAGGCAGCATTTAAAAAAAGTTAAACATGTGCAAAAGCAGGTAAGTTTTCATTCAAAAATTTAACCAAAACCAATTTTATAATGTTAGAAAATTTACGTCGGGTAAGATAATTTTTAGCAGTCTCTATACACGTGCCTCGCTTAGTTTCCAGGTTGATCATTTCAAATAATGACCACTTCAATTTAAACGATTTTACAAATTTAAAAATTTTTAAAATAATTTAAAGCACAATTTTATAAATACAATTTTAACAACAAAGATATAGTATACCCTTTATAGCATATGTATTTCACAACATACCTTATTTTAATTTGTAGATTACAAACCGAATAGGTATTAATTTTAATATGAAATACGGCTATTCTTAAACGAAAGAATTATTTTAACTTACAAAAATGTCGAACATTTCCTAGATACTACCAAGTTCTTGGTTATAATTATACATAACAACGACCACAATGTAGGTATAAATTATAAGTCTGAAATAATAGCACACATATCCATGTACACACAGAAGATAATGCCAAATAAATAAGTTATACTTAATCAACGAATATCTTGTAAACCCTAGGATAACACATTCATTTTTGGAATCATTTCCAAGGCCTTTAATTTATGACTTTTGATTTGTACATTTTAGTCATGCCACACTCAACCATGCCAAGCGGTCAACCGCTTTTTGTAATTGGATGAAAACCCTATACCTTTGTACTTAGGTTTTTTGAACTTTTTACGATTCGCATTTTACAATTAAATAAAAATTGCATAAAAAAATGCTTTGAGGTACTTTGTTCTTTTATTACTATAGCTGCTGTCGTTTTTTCAAATCTTTAAAGGTCAGTTCAAAATCTACAATCTATCAAATTAATTCCCCTTCACATTGACGATAACCTGTTTCTGCTTTAGCTGCAGCTTCTTTAGACAGCAACAATTCATATGAAGCATTTGTTTCAAAGCCAAATTATTCAACCAAATTTCGAAATCAAAAATTTCTAGGATATCGATCATTTCAAACAAATTCAAATAAACCAAGAACCATAGATAGAAACATAAGAACTCTAACCTTAAATTAAATGACATTTGTAAGGTTAAGTCACAATAATCCGGGGAAATCGTTGGTGTTTTGCGGGAAGGGGAAAGGATTTCGGGTAACTCATAGACTTACCACGTAGTAAGTGAAGTAAGTCTATGGAGTAACTTCAGACTCATTTAACTCCGGTTAAAAAGAGCGCTCATTAACAGTTTGGGATAAACCGGTGCTACTCCGGAGCTACCCACTGGCGTCGATAATTTTTTTTCTGGGAGGGGTAATACATTCCCATCATGTAATTTTTTTTTCTGGGAGGAGTAATACATTACCATCATGTAAAAAAATTTCAAAGAAGTGATAATAATAAAAAATAACTTTAGTTTTTAGGGAGGTAGTTACCCCCATTACCCCCCCCCCTTATCGACGCCCTTGGATCTACCCAAAGGTGTAAAACGAAAGCAACTTTTGTGGCTCAGCCGGGATTCGAACCCGGATCTTATCTTCTTAAAGCGACTTATGTTTCCCCCGTTTTAGGTTCCATCATATTCACCGAAGAGCTGATTTTGTTTAGATTTTCGTTTCTCGATTTTAACTTTATATTTTGCGTTAAATACAATCGGAGAACCTATTGATTTACCTAGTGTTCTTCTAACAACATATTTGTGAATCGCCTCTGAATTGATTACGAAATATGTGTGCATTTATTTCCATGTGAAAAGTAAAGTTAACGTTATTATATCGATGTCATTACTAATTGAACACATTGTAACGGTACCTGTCTCTACATTGATGTGCATTGAAAATTGATTACTTTCCCTTTAGGTATATTTAATATAACTATATACGAGTGGTAAACTAATCTTTTTAGTTACACGAAATGAAATTTGTGAAAATCTAAAATTATGTTTCGTCCACTTGTCAGTTAAAAATAACGATTAAGAAAAATTTGAAGTAGCAGGTATCTTATGTATTGTGCAATTTGGAATAATATGAATAATACTTTGCCCGTTAATTCTTTGCAGTGCCACCAAAATAAATTATTCAAAATTAAGGTCTCCCCAGTGTGTTTTTTGGGTCGTTAAACGTTGAATTATTTCTTTTCAGCATCGTTTAATATCCTTAAATTTGTTAGTCACGATATTTTTAGCATTTTAACGAAGCATTGAAAAGCTATAAAATTTTGGATCTGTAGCATAGACACTTAATTTTCGAATATACATAGTACTTCTGAGAGGTTCCTTTATGGATTTAGCGCTATAAATATCACAACACTATAGACTATAGACTATAAGATAGGCATAATATATAATATGTATGACAATATTATACATATAATTATGTGAATAATAATGGTACAAGTAAAAATACTTATTGAGAATTTTGGGTATACAAGCAATATCCAGAGCAATACCTCTGGTTTCTACAAAATCATTTACAAATAATACTATTGGAAAATGTATACTAAACATTGGAAATAAAAACACCATCAATTTACAAGTGCTTCAGATCAAACTTCATTTATTGCTTATGCGTGCTTAAAAGTATATGTAATACTATGTAAAGATTATTTTATCAAAATTAAAGTAACTTGAAAAGAAATGGAAATCGGGTTGTTGTTTTTCTTGTCTTGTCTTACACTCGCGTTATAAAGTACGATCCGAGCGTCGTCAGCGGATCTCTCTACTTATCCTGTATGTAATGAATTCGACTTTTAACCCAATTTTATCAGCTCATATAAACTCTTCGATAAACTTTTACTAAGAGAAATTCCTTTGATTGATTCGTCATTTATCTGTTTCGTTGCACGTGGTAAAAACACACAGTTTTTTGCTTTTTGGGTCAAGATAAAAACGAAAATTTTTACGGAATTATTTGAACCGACTTAAACGAAAAGGACGACTAAATCGGATATCAGAAGCGTTATATCAAACATGATTACGATTACAAAGAAACCATTCGGAACGTTTGCCGAACTTTTACCCTTACAATTTAAAATTTACAACTACAACTAGCACTTTCCAAATAAACTGAAGAGAAAAAAGAAATATATTGGTTAATGCTATTGTTACAATGTTGTTTCACTAGAGGCATAAATATATCTAAATTGATACAACATAGTATTGCTAATTGACTACACCTTTCTTCCATTAAAATATTAAAATATTAGTATTACTGATCACAACAGTAGTGCGCACTAAAAATAACATGAAATACGTAAGTATAATGATAATGACGAAATTGCGTGCAAGAATTACAGGTTATTAATAAATTTACCTCGACACAACGTTAATTATACGTTCATTACAAACTTATATAATGCTGTCGTACTTTAATATATAATAACGTAAAATGATTTAGTTTAAACTCGACAGGTAATTACTTTATAAAACTTAAGGATTATAAAAAGTCAATTAAGAAAAGTCAGTAAAATGAAGGTAATTCAGTAATCAGAAAAAGCATATTTCACTGAATTAATCGATACAATCTGAGCTACCATCCTTGTTGGGTATTTACGGAGACAAGAATTTTTGACGTTTACATGCCATTATCCACTGACGGCTCATTATAAGATACTTGCACATTCATCATACCTATTTAATGTACTTAGAACATTTATAAAAAGAATAAATGTTTGTGATTTTAGTGACACAACTGATTTAATCTAATTTGAATTACGAGTTAGAGATATTTCAATCTTCCGCAAATATTAAGTTCTGAAGTGGTGTGAGATTTTCAGAAAATTTCTCATGCAGTCGGGAACATCCAATTTGAAAGGACTGTTCATGTTAAAATAGACGCTTCAATTACAATTACCACTAATTTACTATTATTAGATATGGTTGTTATTTTATTGTTTATTACAATTTATTTTTCCACTAATACGAAGTAAGAAACTGTGCACTTCCTATTTTGGCTTCTATCGTTATATGGCTTCTATGGCTTTTATTGTCAAATATTAATTCTCTGCTTTAATGATAGATACATAAAACTATTTCATTTACGAGAACATTTGAGTGAATTGAATAAAAATAATATGTATAGAAGGTAAGAAAGTTTATTCCCTTTTAGGGAAATCGACCACTGGATTTTGTACTCATAACATGTTGATACTATCGTCTTAATTTGTACCATATTTTAATCAATGGCGAATACATGTTATAAATGAAATTCTCCCAAATTGTCAACCTAAACATTCGTCAAAATTTAAAGTATGATTTTTCTCACGGACAAAATGAGGGACTGAATAATTCCATAGCCATAAAGTAGGAATTAAAAATAAATTACCCTTTTTAAATTCTGATGAATAGTGTGATGCACAGAGTGGAAATTTAATTGGTTGCATAACATATGCCATGCACTGTTATTAACGCTTCCGGATACTTCTCTTACGGTACAATTTTTAGGTTTGAATAATGAAAGCGGTAAAAGCGTTCATTCGCTATTAATATTCCAGTTCAGTTTAAAATCAAAGATTGAATTTGTATATAATAATTAGACCCGAATGTGACTATTTTTATTATTACTCTTATATACATAAAACCCCAATTACTTCCAACCGAATCACCATTCCATCGAAATTACTGTTTGTTCTTTTAATAATTTTTTTTTATGGTGAGGTAGTTATTAATTACTTGAGGTCAAGGTGGTTCACCTCTTTTAATATTCGATAAAAAGCACCTTACTTGACACTAATCTCCCATAATGTGTAACTTCCATATTTCTGACAACAACGACAATTCTAGATGCAAAATTGGAATGAAAATGGTCGAAAGACGAAGATGTGCACCTCGCGGCCAGGATGGCAAAGAATGTCATTCAGGAGCCCGCTGTATCAAAGGCATTTACACCAAATCGAAGTGAATCTCGTAGATATAATCGGCGTAGACACGGCGAAGAAAGTAAACACATCAATAATTTTGATATCAGAATGACTCAAACTGTTCATTTTCAGACTGTCAAAGTGGAACCTTTGGTAACCATGGGCCAGCTCACCAGCACCCTGAACCCCATGGGTTGGACAATTCCGGTCTTACCAGAGTTGGACGATCTGACGGTCGGGGGTTTAATCATGGGCACCGGGATTGAATCTTCTTCGCACATCTACGGCTTGTTCCAACACATTTGCGTATCGTACGAATTAGTGCTGTGCGATGGCAGCGTAATCACTTGCTCTCCAACCGAGAATTCAGATCTCTATTACGCGGTACCATGGTCCTACGGGACTTTAGGAATATTGACAGCCGCTGAAATTAAGATAATACCTGCTATGAAGTACGTGAGGTTGGATTACGAGCCGGTGGAAGGTTTGTCCAATATAGCCAGAAGATTCGCGGAGGCTAGTAAGGATAGGAACAATGAGTTCGTCGAGGGGTTGATGTATAGTGAGAATGAAGCTGTCATAATGACAGGTATACAAACAGATACACCTGAGCAAAGAAAGGTAAGTGGTCAATATCAGATCTTATTTTAGGGTTTGTTAGCAAAAGGCGCACTTATGTTTTGGATAAGGAGGCTCGTAATTAATGCATGTGTGTGTGTGTGTGTGTGTGTGTGTGTGTGTGTGTGCGCGTGCGTGCGTGCGTGCGTGCGTGCGTGCGTGCGTGCGTGCGTGCATGGGTGTGCGTGTGTGTGTCCATCAGAGCCTTAGGCACGTTGTTAGGTGATTTTGTAAGAGTGAACAATAGCATGGAGGAAGTAATTGAAGTATTTTGATGTTAATTTTGAACTTTGAAGTGGTACAACAGATTTATGGAATAAAATTAAACACTTTTTTTCGGGTCAGACTTTGCCACAAGGCCAAATGCTTAGTAAGTTTACTCTAGTAATTTTTTCAGCATTCATTAATTATCATTAGCATAATTTATTTTTTCCTCGCATCTTTATCATTGGCAATGTCAGCACATAAATGAGCGACTAGACATAATATATTACCAACATGTTTCCGGCTTTGAGATACAAACTTAATACTCACTTCTGTCTTGGTATCGATTTGATTCTCACTTGAATTCCCACCAGAATAATATTCGTAATATTCCCTTTTCTATGAAGTTTTATGTGCTATTGTATTATAGTAATAATAATTTAATACGTATATGTGTAATATTTTCGCATACTGAAAGCGATGTAATTGATCTTATCTCATTTTCGTTATCACCAAAATTAAACCAAAATCTGTTAGATTTCTCATATAGTGTTGTATCTAACTATAACTGCGTATCTATAACTACACTATTTTTTTTTAAATCCAATTATGTTATCAAATAACTTTCGATTAAATTAATTTGTTTTCAAGAGCTATTCGTAAAAAAACAATTAGTATTCGAATTCAACAAAGCTTGAATTGAATTGAACTTGGTACCTACTCTTCAATTCAACAAAGAAATGTACAAATTACAAATTTTCCTTTAAATAAAATTTTAGATATCACAAATAAATTATAATTAATAGACCTTAAATGAAACCGCCTTTATACGAACGAAGAAGATTGAAATCTAACTAGGGTTGATGGTGAGTAGGTACTTAGAAAGTGGTCGTTAATAATTAGGATCGCATAGTACTATAATGAGTTTTGGGGCTTCTTGAGGAAAATGATTAAATAAGTTTAAATGTTTCAAATGAAGAAGGATTCAAAAGAAAGAAAATTCATAATTATTTAAAATTCAGTGTACCACGTTATTTAGTCACATTTGAATAAAAACATATTTCCTCGTACTTGGAAAAACATTTAGTCGCAAGATATGTCCCACACTACTACTAACAGCAAACATGCTATTAAAAACAATACAAAAATTACTATAATTTTTTTTCTGGAATTGTCATTAGTTCATTGACTAATTCGTACAAAAATAATCGATGTGAGTTAGTGGTATTATTATTTATTTTTATTATATATGGTATTATTTGGTATTTTGGTAAGAGCGAATCTGCATATGATTTTTTTTATTTTATAGTAAAGTGTTAAAACTCGACCCGTTTTACTGCAACGTTACCAAGTTCCACTTATCGATTCGGATCTTTTTTCCATTTAATACACACTTCTGTCAATAATATTCCATCAAACAAGTTTCCTCTTTTAATTCTCCCAATAAGGAATTTACATTTATATGCTGTCCTGAGAAATAAAATTAAATTGTAACGCTATAGTATAGAGTCTACACATAAGTTCAATGCATGTAAACGTTTTCAAACTCAGTTGGAACGGCCAAAAACCGTTTAAGCATGTAAAATATGCCGAAAATCCACCTGCATCATTTGCAAATTTTATTGTGTGACGACTATAGTAACCCGTCTTCAAAATAGACACAGACGTGCCAGTCTTATCTTATTGCATATGCTTACGTATGGGAGACTGGTGGTGGGTTTGCACCAAATTACACCAAAGTCTGTCGTACGAAGAATAAGTATCGTAAATAAATACTGTGCTTTAGTATAGAGCAAAAAGGCGCTTTTTGAACATTTCGACATTTTACTTTATATCTCAATGGCTTTACAAAGACAATGCTATCCATACATGGTGTAGACGGTATTACGAGTAATACTTGTGTCCAGTGCTGCAGTATTGGTTTAGTAGAATCATCCATCCTAGTAGTTTTGAAAACTTGATTGTCCCTTACCTTTTTAGAAATAGTACTAACATTTTACGGTTTACGGATGCTGATACACGCTAGAAAAAAAATGAACCGTGGTTTCTGCTAAATATTTTAAATCTTAGATAAGTAAATCTTTATTGAAGTAAGAACCCTGAATATACATATAAAAACTAGACACAGTATTATAAAGCACCTAATATTACAAAAAAAAACATCTACAGTAATAGTCTTAAAACTACATTAACATTTAATCAAAACAGAGAGCTACAACATATACAGAAGAAAATATAACACATAACACACAATAAGTTATTAGTTACTGGAGCTTTATGTGTTGAGATCTTTGCAATCATATAATAATGAGATTATTTTATATTATATTTTTATGCAACTTATATATGCAACTTATTTATCTAAGAGATGTTAAGAGCAGTAATGAATCATGATTGCCTCGTTCATTTTCAAAACAGCATATCAAAGACGTTAACTTTATCATAAATATTCACTAGAATAAACAGTTTAAAAAGAATTTAAAACGGAATCAAGAAAATTCAAAAACTCGAAAAATTAAGTGTAAACACACCTACAGAGAAGTTTTAACCAGGCATGTTAAAGTTTATTATACATATTCGTTAGGAGAATAAGATTTTAAGAATATTTCACAAAAAAACGAGAAATGATAAGAGTAGATTATCTCTTTATCCTGGCCTAGTTTAATAAAAAGTTTGTGATGTACAAAGCTTAAATACAAAGTATATTTCCGAGAAAAATAAATGTACCATAGACATACACCCACAAGACATTTCTAAAAACATGTTTTTTGGACTCAAGTGATCTTAAAAGTCTAGAAACGCTATTAACTCAAACTCGAAAAATCCATCCTATTAACAGTTCTCATATACATATAAGCAACGTATATGAACATTCGAATAGGCATTAAGGAGTTAATATGTCAACCAGCGAGGACGGCAACTCCGCTTACGCTACCAACTTACTAACATGCGCGAAATTCAAATATCATATTTGTATGACATTTGCATTTGTTTGTCGAGAAAAACTAGAGAGCAAATTATTTCAAATATTGTAAGATAAACTAGAAATCGAACCAATCATCATGAAAACATGCGCTCTTATGCATTTATCTATCGCGCGAGTTTAAACCTGTTCCTACGCGGACCACCTGACTCTCCTAAAATTGAAAGAGTCAATCGTTTTAAAATTTCAGATAAACTCAATAGGCAGATGGTATAAACCGTGGTTTTTCCTTCACGCCAAAAAGGTACTTCGGGATAAAGCGCCAAGAACCGAATACATTCCTCTGAGAGACTATTATCACCGACATACGAGATCTATATTTTGGGAAATACAGGTAAATATTGATTATACGATCTTCCTGATCTTGAAAAGCTTCGAGTGAAATGTATACAGAGTGTCTGAGAGAGTCTTATTTGCAGGACATAATTCCTTTTGGTAATAATCTCCTATTTAGGATTTTGTTCGGTTGGCTGGTGCCACCAAAGGTGTCCCTGCTGAAATTAACTCAAACGAAGGCTATCAAAAAACTCTACGAGAACAATCACGTCATACAAGATATGCTAGTACCAATAAGGACGTTAGAAGAAAGCATAAAAGTTATGACTAATATAGTGAATATTTTTCCTATATGGTTGTGCCCATTTATATTGCCGCCTAATCCAGGAATGGTGCACCCGAAAATAATGGATTCAAGCGAGTTGTATGTAGATATTGGGCTGTACGGCATACCTGGAGTAAAAGATTTCCACCCGAGAGAAAGTACTAGAAGAATAGAGCAATTTGTGAAGGATCGTAATGGGTAAGTAATGGGATATAATGAAAGTCCGTAAAGTACTTAGAAAAATTGTGTTCGACCTAAGAAATATTGCAGATATTGTTAAAATAACTTTATCCCCATTAAACATAAAGTAATATATAAAAATATTCACACGCCATTTGTTATAATAAATATAATTACAATTCGGAATACTAAATTATTCTTTATTGTTAACAGATTCCAAATGTTGTACGCGGATACTTATATGACTAGAGAAGAATTCAGGCAGATGTTCGATCATGTATTGTACGATGAACTGAGAGAGAAGATGAAATGTCACGAAGCTTTTCCAGAGGTTTATGATAAAATATGCAGAGCAGCCAGGGATTGAACCGTTACAATGTACTCGAGCACACTAATTAATTTTCATTATTTCAAATAAAATATGTATTGCATAACAACAATGATAGCGTCTGAATAAATTAATCTTAAAGCATGCCACAACTATTATAAGGTTTTTAAACTTACTCCGCATTTCTAATTAGTTGTGTGCATCAGTGACTTGGTAAAGAAACAATTACCAGTTTATTTCTCGTTCTTCCACGATTCACAAACAACAATAGAAAAACCCGGAGGAACTTCTCCGATTGTTGCTTTTTATTTCTTTTCACTAAGAGCAATGGCTAGTGGCCATGACTTATTCGAACACCTCAGACAATACACCTCAAAAATTAAAAAAAAAACGTTCGTAAAAAACCTCAGAACAGTTCACCGCGACGAAACCAATTCAGAATGAATCCGATTTATTCGAGGAAATTATACTTAAAAAAATTACTTAAACGTGGAATGTTAATATTTGTGGCTAAGCGCAAGGTAGATACTATTTTATTTGTCCATCGAAATATTGGAATTCAGTTTATTCAACTGCATTTGGGATTTTTCATAAACTGCTCTTACGAGAGCCAGCGCAATTCGTTTTTAAGATACATTTGTATCATTCATATAAATTGATTAAAAGATATATATATATATATATATATATATATATATATATATATATATATATATATATACAGCAAAGCTGCGAGTTTTATTAAAAAATTCAAGTTGTAACTTGGCATAGTTTTTAATAGGATTACTGTAAAATCTTAAAATAATGTGCTCAATAGTTTATTTTCCAAACAAAATTTTATTTTGTTAAATAAACACTGAATCGGACATTAGAAAACCAAAAATAATTTAAATGTTAATACGTTGTTCACAATATCTGTTCTACAAAGTGCTAATTTCTTAATAAATACATATTGTAACGTTTATTTTATAATTTATTTACATTAATTGAACACTAATTTATTTAACACACTTAACTACTTGTACACTAGACTAGACACTATTTAATTTATTTGTACTGCTCCGCATTCGGATCGTATGTCGCGTTCACGTCTGCTTCTCTACTTCTAACTAACTCCCTCGATCACAAGCCCCCTTATATATACACCCCAACCATGATCGAGATTCGTCTCGTACCTTCTAGAAGGCACGATTGTTCTTTTAACAACGCCTACGCAGGAAATGTTCAGAAGGTCACAAATTACTTTTCGTAAACAACATTCCGGGAAAATTCATGCAGCTGTCTTGTACGCGTCGTAGTTATTCTCCTGAAGTAACCGCTTCACTCGGAGCGAGTAAACATGTGTCGCTTTGTTTACTTCTCGCATTACAATATGAAGATATTAAAATCAAAAGTACCATATTTAAATGAGATGTAAACAATGAAATTCACGTATTTCTTCCATATTCCAACATTTGAAGAAAAATATCTACTATCACCTTCTGAAAAAAGTGTACATAGACTTCAAATTTTAGTCGATTGAAATTTTATTATAAATATTG
The DNA here is from genome assembly GCA_946251905.1 of Cryptocephalus moraei. Taxonomy (NCBI): domain Eukaryota; kingdom Metazoa; phylum Arthropoda; class Insecta; order Coleoptera; family Chrysomelidae; genus Cryptocephalus; species Cryptocephalus moraei. The sequence continues at coordinate 12,633,271 of OX276453.1, read as the reverse complement.
ATATTCTAATGCAGTTTTACGTATTATTGTACATGTATTAAGGAAATACAATAAATCACCTTTGTTAAAACGTGTACAACTTTTTGTTTCTTGTTTTGATAAAATTAAACTTCTTTATTCTACATAATATTTCCTAATCCTTTCCTTTCCTTTCCTCCACGGAGCCGCCGTCAGTTGCTATTTTGCAATGTGAGGATTAGTCGTAGTTCTTTCACTAGTACAGGCCATCGATCATCTCCTACTCATCATACATTATCTTACTCGCTGTTTATTCTTCAACATTGTCCTGTTCATTGAATTTCTGTGTTGCGTTTGTCGTTCATCACTATTGTCGCCTTCTTTCTTGATCTTCATTTCCAAGCTTTCTCAGTAAATTAGCTGCGTAGTAAGCTACTCTTTCTCAAATAGTGTGGGAGTAAAGTATTTCCGCTATCAGATTCCCTGTTGCAAGCTGCGTACTTGCCAGATGATAAAGTTAATGTTACTCGTTGTGAAATCTAAAACAGTCATATAGACCTGCTTCACATTTTTCTGAATGTTGGTATCCATCAGGAAGCGATACTCCCGGAAGTAACTGTGGTCTGTGAGGATCTGAATGAAGTAGAAATCTTTCCCGTGTTCTCGATCCAAGCATTTCCGCATCTCTAGTATCAGTTTGTGGGTGCCTCTTCCTTTCGTAGAAGCGTCTTACAATTGTTGTCAATAATGTAATGTCATTGCCATCTTTGCGGCACTGTCTATCTTGGTTGTCAGTTTTACTGCGCTCACGAAGTCGTCTCCGTTCGTCTGCCACAAGTTCAATCGGTATTATATGGATGCAAACACATGTCGGGTCATATGAGACTGTTCTCATTCCAGCTGCTGCTCCCAGCGCACTGTGTCGGTATGCTAATATCACATCTTCACATCCCTTTTGTATGTATCGGTTTGCAGTTTGCACAGTTTCACTCCATGTTACGGCACCATAGAGCAGGAGCGAGCTCGTTACGTAGTTTTTTCTGCTCTCTTTAGGACCCGTACATTAGACATGATCCTAGACAATGTCATATTTATATTTAACCGCCTTTTCTGCGATAGTTCTCGGATGCACACCAATTCATTCGCCAGGTCACTCATCTATACATACTCCGAGGTAGATACCGCAAACATTTGCTGGAAAATGCTTCCCAGTTTCCTACTGAACTGAAAGGTAAAGTTTTCTGTTTTCTAATGATTTATGATGATTAGAGATTTCGTTTCGTAATCTTTAAGCTGTAGTACCACTGATTACATCTACTCTCTGATAATCGTGATAGCCTCATGTGCGATCAGTTGTACTTCTTTAATCGATTTGGCTGCGATGGCTACAGGAAGGTGCGAATCCCGCTATAGTTGCTCCTTTTGACATTTAAAGGTAAAGGACCATAGGGTATCGTATTGTTGTAGGTATACTCGAAACGAATGCGGCGTACCGAGAGGTAGAGATTTTGAGTAATCGAAATATCCTTCTCAGAATAGATTCTAGACCTAGACTCATCTCGAACCGTTTTATGGTTTCCCAGACATTTCCTTGAAGTTCTAAAACAATCCATTAGGTATAAAAAACCGGCTGGCTATAGGGAAGACAGACGAGTACGAGCAAGCCGTCAGTCGTAAAACCCGAGCGCGAAGATAAATATTAAGTGATACTGTAAGTAAGATACTGGTAATTTGCGATGAATAAATTATTTAAGTACTGAATTAGTACAGTATAATTATTAAGATCTAAGAAAAGTTACAAGTGGTCTCATATGTGTGGATATTTAATAAAATAAATTAGGAACAATGAAGAAACTACGCGACCTGAAGGTGACAAATTGACGGCGCCAGCTAGAAGATCGAGAACTCCATACTATGTGGCCGCAAGTGTGGTACTTCAATAACACCTGGAGAACTATTTAGTCGCCAATAGGGAGTATCCTGGATTTTTCAAATTTCAGGAAGCAGGTGAGCGTTTTCTTATTGAAATGAAGGATCTACACGCTGAGTTGAAAGGCCTGGACAATGAAATGAACGACAAACTTAGAAAACTCCTCACCGAACTTCGACTCGAGTTAGGAAACTTTCACCACGACCTTTGAGACAAGATTAAAAGCCTCGGAAAAGAACTTCGTAAAGAGATGGACGAAAAAATTTGAAAACTTGACGACAGAATTAACTGCGCACTCCAAGCAGAAAAATCCCAACGATTGGAACTGGAGGACCGAATATAAGAATTAGGGACCCGACTTGAATCATTGAATTTCCTGCCAAGCAGGCAATGCATATCCAGCTCAGGGCTCAGGTAATCCATTCAACGACTCAGTGTAGGTAAGCAAGATTGAGGCAGTCGTATGGCGAATCGCCAAGTGAAGCCGTCATTCTTCAGTGGACAAATGTCGAGGTGGAACTAAATCCGGTAATTCGAGGCAACCGCGGAAACAAACAACTCAAGGAAGAGAGCAGTGGCTCTGACGGTCGCTCTTAAGGGAAACTCCCTTGACGTGCTACGCACGGTTCCAAAGGGGGAGGTGGATAATTACGAGCTATTTAGTTCAGATAATGAATAAGAGGTACGGGCACGCGCATCTGGGACAGTCACACCAATCCCGAATTACAAATCTGCGACAGAAATCAGGAGAGAGTTTGCAGGGGTTCGAAGCCGACATAGGAAGGCTGGTTGGATTCGCCTACCCGGAAGCGGCGGAATCTACGATTGAGAGTCTCGCAGTCATCGACGGCCTGAGGGATGTGAAGATACAGCGGGCGGTAGATCCGTCACGTCCCAAGAAGACCACGAACGTCCTTTCGATGACCCTCGAAATTGAAACGGCAACGGAGGTGTCGAGCGATCGTCGGGAACGAGTTCTTCATGGAAGCCGGAATAAAGAGCACCTTGGAGCAGGTGATGAACGCATACAGAACCTTAATGAAGAGGAAGAAGATGCCGGTTGGGTGCTGTAAATATAAAGAAGGTCAACCCAAAAGGGGAACGAGGTGACCAAGGGTGGAGAATCCAACAGCGTTCCGCACTTCGGAGAAACTAAAGCGGATCGACTCCAAGGAGAAAACTTTAACCAGACACCCTATATAAGACCCTTTTATCGTGACAGTTACTCTGCAAGGCGAAGGAAGTAGCCTGTACGTAAACAGTTAGGTGAACGGTAGAAAGTATAGCCTACTGATAGACACATGGGACCTCTAAGACGATACTAAAACCGGATGTGCTGAACACCAGAGGAAGGTAAATTTCAGAGCAGATGGCGGTTGTGGCTACGGGTGAAGCTACCACTCGCTACCACATTCTCGTCACACCGAGTCCTGATAGCCGACGTCTAGCGGGGCCATTCTGGTAATAAACGTAATGAAAACCCACTGTTTCAACCTTAATCTGGAATAACCAATAATGAAAGTAGGCCCAGAGTAAATTTTCCTGTACATCAAGGAGGAAACCGTTCACTAGATACACGATTTTGGCGGGCAGGAGTGAATAACCTATCATGAAAACGTTGCGTCGTTTCACCAGGTCCTCCAGAGCGTCACCAAAAATGGAAATCATACTATGGTGGAAGCCTGTAACCATGACGTAGAGGTATGCTGAGGCGTTCTAGTAGAGAAAACCTTGGTGACGTTGAGTGACGAAATTCCTCTTAAACTAATCAATGTTAATGAGCATCCAATAATCATCCGCAAAGGTATGAAAGTGAGACTTTGCAGACCAGTGGTATCACTCATCCACCAGATGACGGAGAGCGCTGACTAGCGAGAGAGGGAGTTGCCAAAAACAATAGCTGACCCCTGTCAGTCTTTTTCGGGGTCGGAAAAGAAGAGGCTAATAAAGTTATTGTTGGTACCGAAGAATTTTCTTGTTTAGCGAGGAAAATTCTGGAAGGACGGAAATTTTCAGACACAAAATCGATCCGATGAATTCGAAAACCAATCCGTGAACCGACGAGAAGCTGCTACAAGCGTAGAGGGTGTTAGCAGAGATCAACTGCGACATGAAGAAGGAGGTAGTCACGGAGCTGTGTAGCACTTCTTATGCGTCTCCGGTAGTCCTTGTTCAGAAGGTTGGATACACCAGGTTCAGCGTCGATAACCGCCAATTGAACAATGTGAGGAAGAAAGATCAGCTACCGTCTTCACTGGATAGATAACAGCCTGGATACGTGGATACTCTGGTAGGAGCTAAGCTTTTTTCCATCTTGGGTGTGTAGAGTGCTTACTGGCAGGTGGGAATGGACCCGGCGAATAAAGGAAAGAATGCTTTTACTGTAGGCTTCGGATTGTGGTATTTTGATGTCATTCGGGCTGTGTAACGGACTTACTACGTTTGAGAGACTCGTGGAAAATTTACTGAGAGGGCTTCCATGAAATACGTGTCTTGTATACCTAGACGACATAATCGTAGTAGGAAGAACGTTTGATGAACATCTGTCAAATTTGGAGGAAGTTCTGAAGAGATTCCATACAGCACATCTGACACTCAACCTAAAGAAGTGTCACCTGTTATAGACGTGAGTTTACAATTTGAATCACGCGATCAACAACAACAGCATCGAAGTGGACGGCATCGCAACAGTGTTCTCCCAATTACAAAACAGGCAAGAGTGTGTCTTGTTACAGCCGGAAAGGAACTACTGTCACCAGGAGGGAGCTATTGGCCGCAGTGAAGTCGATGGAACATTTTTATACATATTTGTACGGAAGGATGTTTCTGTTGAAGAGGGATCGTGCGGCGATCAAATGGTTTCTGCGGTTCAAAAATCCGAAAGGCCAAATAACTGTGGATTAAGCGACTTCAGGAAAACGATTCTCAGATCGAGCATAGAGTAGGAAATAGCCACCATAGGAAAAAACCGTACGTGGAGGGTCAGAGGAACCCTAAAATTCTGTTAATATACTGATGTGGAATGATTCTTTATCTCTTCATTGAACCCTGTTTCGTTTTGATAAGTACTATAATAGACAACCCTAGGATCATGTTTACCTACAATTACCAGTTAGAGGTAATTAATTAACGCCATAAGTAATAGAGATCGAGATTTCGAGTTATAGCTTTTTAAACTGTTAAATTGTTAATAGCTTTTGTTTGCACCAACTTACGGAAAATCGACAAACATATTCGTGTTCAGCAACTAAAAAAACCTTTAGAAAACCTTATGTCAGCGTACGGTTTCACTTCCTACAAAACGACTCCAGCATATGAAGCTACTAGCACTTGCGGACTACTCGTGCTGTGAATCAGTACGTCCCTGGTCTTCGTCAATTCTACAACGTGATCAAGAAATACTTTTTAAGTTGGCAACCCTAAATTTTACTTTGAAATGGTAGAAATGGAACTACTTCCGGTTGCTTGACAGCTACTCGGACGTTTAATAGTGACAGCATTGACACTTGAGCGGCGATTCAGATTTTTATTATACAAATATAAAAATGGTACTATTTACATTAGAACAGGATATTTTTATTGGCATGGCTTATTTTCGGAGTGCAGTTCATTACCCCATTTCTGGATGGCAATACTCCTTGGAATCCACTTTGCACCAATTTGAAGAAATGTTTCCTGAAGTTGTGTTCACCATCGATGCTTTCAAACAACACTACATGTATTCGAATACAGACAATGTGAAGAAAGGAAAGCCACAAGGTAGACCCTCCGTTCTCACTGAAAATGTGGTGCAAGACGTCAGGGCCCGACCGCAATAAAGTCCTCGCAAATCGGTTAGGAAGCTTTCCCTCCAAACAGGTTTGATCCTTATCAAAAGTTCACCAATTTCCACTTATTCCTAATTTGCCGTATTCCGTTTCGTGACATTACAGGTTTATCAAATGGAAGTTGTTCCACTGTGTTGAAGAGCAAATTGAAATACCACCCGTATAAATTTTCGATGGTCCAATCCCTAAATCTTCCTGACCGTCCAAAACGCGTCCTGTTCTGTAACTGGTTCAATCAGGAAATGAACACTGATGACATCCTGGATAAAACCTTTTTTCCGATGAAGCCTGGTTCCATCTCAATGGCTATGTTAATTCTCAAAATTACAGAATTTGGTCTTGTGAAAATCCACATACGCTTAGAACAACAACTTTACATCCTACTAAAGTTGGTGTTTGGCTGGCTGTATCGCGGCAGAGAGTAATTGGTCCGGTGTTTTTTAACTTCACGGTTAATTCTGAACGATACATTCAGCACATTCTCCAGCCATTCGTTGCCCAATTAACCGTAGATGAGCGCGAAAATGGCTACTTTCAACAAGAGTCGGCTCGAGCACATACGGCTCGTGCCACAATGCAATATTTGTGGGAAGTTTTTGGCCATCGAGTCATAAGTACGGGAATCTGCCCAAGTTGGTCACCAAACCTGACACCTCTAGGCTTTTGTTTCTTTGGGCACCTTAAAAACAAGTAATGTTCTACATACACATGAAGAACTGGAAGCTGCCATTATCGAGAAAGTTGCAAATATTTCTCCTCGGATGTTAATTAATGTCTTCGAAAGCCTAAAACGGAGAGTGAATTTATGTTTAGAACATAATGGTGCTCAATCGGAGCAGTACCTTTAAATATTGAAGTTTTTTCTGGTGTGGTCTTTCAATCGTAAATAAATACACATAACCTAATATTTGTGTTTATTTAGCTGTCGCTGTCATGCAGAGTGCACAGATTTCCGGTGTAGCGTTGCAACCCTTAGTCAAAAAAATCCCCCAGGTAGGATTGCCAACTTAAACAGTATTTCTTGATCACTCTGTATACGTCAGAATTCTATCATTGAGGTAGTATCATGAATCTCGGGATGCAGCAAGGAACTTGGTCCGTAAAGGTCTGGTTGAGTCCGTATTGCTAGTCTTAATGTAGTTTACAATAATCATAATGATCGGTACTTCATTGGGCCCCAAGCCTTGCGATTTTTTATCTAGGATCATGTTCGTATTAGTCCTTTTCCTGTTTTAGGCGAGAATGCTTCGACGACTATTAATGAGACACATGCTTCCGTAACAAGCGTCATAAGTAGAGAGCGTATTTTATGGCCATTGCATTTTTTTTGTCATTCGCGCCAATTTGGGATGTTATTGCAATTTTATGCGCGTTTTATACGGTGTATCATTTGTTGGCAGTAGCTATTTAAAAGCAGCAATATTAATTATGCTACTAATTTTGAACAGTTTTTCGCTTAAATTATGAACCACCCAATTTCTGGAAAAAAGTGAAATGCACAATTTAATTTTTTAGTTCCGATTTGTTTATTATTAGAACACATTCAATTTTTTTTCCCCGAGTTATTAAGCGATTAGAAACCCAATGACAACTTCAACAACAAATATATTTAATACAATATGTTGAAACCAAAATACACAAAATACCAGGGGACACAAGAAAACCAAAGAAAAACATGCAATGTAATAAATTCTGTCAATTCTACCGTGATATCAAAAATTATCTTGGTCAAGGGTTGACAAGGAATGTAAAACGGTTCTCTTAGCTTAAATCATCCTTTTGAAATAATTCTGTCATTGTCAAGCTACACTGACATCATCAATAACTTGCAAATGTGTTACCTACTTATTTCAGCTGTAAAATAGTAATGAACTACAAGTTATGAAATACTAATAATTTCAATCATGTAAATTTTGTGCTGTGTGGTGGTGAGAGGCATAATTCCAAAACTGCGTAGGATTAGAAAACTTTAGCACAATGACTTGACAGATTTTGACAGTCAAAAAATGATTGACATAAATGTAGGATAGGAGCTGCGACAATTATATTAAAATCCATGACCACCCTTGCCAAGGTAATTTCTGATATCACGGTAGTATCGTAAATGATGAAAGTAAAAGTTTGTTTTGGTAAATAATTTGTATCGGTTGGATCTCAATTGACATATGTGTTATAAGTATTTGTAATTAATAACCTACTACCCCTGTTTTATTTCAATCCATAGTTAACTTATGATTGTTTCTAATAAACTCTATAAAGCATTTAAGGAACTACTGGTCTTGAATGTCGTATTTGTATTTACATCCTAATAGGCATCGACGGTACCTTTAAGTTCCGAAGTGAAGGTTTTAAACACAGCATGTAAGTGAATTTACTTTGAACAATTTCAGTAGTGCTCTTGATTGTTTTGGAGTGCTCAGGTGACAGTTCTTCATCAATATGATGAATAAAAAAATATATGTTACTCTTGATGCACGTATATTTCTGATATCCGCCATTTAATTTGCAGGCAAAAGCAAAAGGACGTCAGCCTCATGTACGGCTAATTTGCAAAAAGTTGCGCAATTTAATAACATCTTTGTTGGGATATCTTGTTTAAATAATGATAATTTTCTCACGGCTTTATAAGCATGTGCATACCCAGATGTGTGAGCTATGCAAGTCGAAACTGGTCCAGGCTCCATTTGGAGATAAGCAAAGTCGGTGTATTGTTGATTAGATTGTAAAATAAGAGACGATCCGAGGTATTTAAGAAATCTAGACAAATTATATTCATTAATAAAGAAATACCTTAGCAATTTTTTAAGACGTTTATGTTTGTTCGATACATTACCACTCAGTCCACTCATAAATAACGTTTCAGTCGTTTCTCTTTAGAGAAAATTTATGGCTTGGAATTTGAAGAATCCCATCTCACCGTTGCTTCCCTTTTAGCCCGAAGAGGAAGAGCTTTGTTATCTGTAAGGTAGATTACATCACCGACCAGGAAGTTTAATTAAAGTACAGAGTGCACCAAACAAAATAATGTTTTAACGTCCCTTTGAAATTTCTATCACGAACGGATTTGCGAGACGGATTTGCGAGCAGATCGTCATAGTCAAAAAGTAGTCTCTCTGTCAGGTGTCCGTTGTAAATTTGTCAACTTCTATACCTGCCGTAATTTTTCTTAGAATATCGACTGATTTGATTTTGGGCCGTACTTTTCAATTATTCAGGTGAGTAAAGCCCGTAGTAATCAGGATGACTAAGGTAGAATGGCACTGTTCCCTCGAACTAGTCACTCCCCTTAACCGTAGCAGGGACGGCACTAAAAATATTTATCCTATCGTTCTATCTTTATTGCCACCGTAAAATGAAATTTAATTATTGATAAAATGACGAAAATATTTGCATTACAATAAGTAGAAAAATATTTCTAGAAAGAAGAAAACTGCAACAATCGTGAAAGCTTTATATACATAATTCGGAAATTTGTTTAACCTGAACAAGAAGACTATGTTTAATAAAACTACCAGGTATATATGTATGTATATAGCTATATAATAATAGCTATATAAGAACTATATATTAAGATACAAACCTTTTTCGAAGGGGTCTATGGTTACTGACCATATTCTATAAGACATCACTTTAATTTCTTAAAAAACAAAAGCATTTATATACTTTCTAGTTCTTCCTTAAGGCCGTTTGGACGATCATATCAGCTGCCGTCTTTGGTGATTTGTTCTACATTTGAAAAATATCTATGTCCAAAGCCGGTGAATTTTTGAATTTTTCTTAAAATTATCAACACTTATTAAAGCAAATTTATACAATAAATATTTAAATTATAGCGGACCTATGTAAACAATAAAATGGCGATGTGTAACATCGTAAGACTTTCTCATATGATCGGACCAAATATTCATGGTAACATTATTGAAGTGCTTTTTAGGGAGGTTTTAGAAAAAAATGTTCGAAATAAAAGTTGTAGCCATTAGTTAGCTCAGTTCAAATCGGAAATTTGGTAAGAATTGGTAAAGCCGTTTTTAAGAAAATCGAGAAAAATGAAAATTCACAAAACTGGAGAGCCTTTCGCAGATCAGTCAAAATAACGATAACGGGAATCAATAAGAATTGAATTGCAAAGTAAATATACAAAGTTTAAAAAAACGTTTGACGAGTTTTTGAGATAATTAAAAAATAAACCTAAAAATTACAAGAGTAAAGTGCCCTTTGCCCTTAACTGGTTCTGATGAAATTTATGTGGTCGCTATAGTTTTCGGGGCACCCAGCCTAAATACAAGATTTAAAGTTTCCACTATTTATAGTTTCTGAGAAAACGTTGACCACATACACACACATACATACATACACGCACATGTTTCGAAAAATATGTTTTTCGAACTCAGGGTACCTCAAAACGTCCAGAAATGCCAATATCTCTAATTCCGAAAATCAGCACGATTAAAATACTTTCTCTTATTATGTGGTACGAGAAATTAAAAATGATAGTTTATAATAAATAGTAGGTGTTGATATAAAAATTGCACTAAAAGTAGTACGTACTAACAAGTATAATTAAATAACATTGAACAAAGATATTTACATGAAATGCGGTTTATTTGCTTATATGAGCTACACATATATAAGAAATATTTAATCGGCTCGATTTTCCGAATTTAAATTTTAATATTCTATACATTCTAATCTCCACTGAGTTCAACAAACATGTTGTTAAAAAAAGTCTGTGAGTGTAGGTATATGCGTCTCAGGTACGTTTTCCTCAAAAATTAAAAATCAAATCACAAACGTTTCAGACTTCATATTTACACCTTGTATTACACGAGGATTTGCCAATACGTCTTTTATTAAAATTGGTCGGGGTTCAGCGTAGTTTACTCTTGTCATTTTTCTGAGTTTGAAATTTTTTCGAAATTCGTTCCAAATTATCTTTGAACATTTTTGTGATTTTTTGAAAATTTCTCTAAATTCATTGCAAGACTTTTCGTTGAACTTTGAATATTTTGTACTACCGAATATTTATTATAAATTATGAGAAATTAGTTCGATGCTAATTTTTCCTTATAAATTACACAACTAATTGCGCACAAATAAGTTATCATAACAACTGCTCGAAGTTATTGTCGCCATTTTCAATGCACATCTAAATTCGGCGTGATTTTTATTTCAGTTAAGAACGTTTAATGAAATTACCATTAAATTACTCTTTAAACCCGAAAAAGAAATCGGCGATGACTAACAAGAGACCAATGGAACAATAAGTTGCCATATGTTTACTGGGTAGGTTTAAGACTGAATATACATATAATGACACTTGTATAGTAATATTTTCGTTTTTAAAAAACGTCTTAATAAACGTATTTGCCCATTATACTTTATACAGCAGTAGTTATAGTATGTAATCAAGTCTTAAATTTATTAATATGAGTTGGAGATCACTTTGTAATTAGAGGAATTTAAATCAAATTAAAACTTAAACTCAGTTTGATATGAATAGGTGTTATGAATATGAACATAGTATATTACTATGTATAACTTTTAAACTCCAAAGTCGAGGATTACAGGTTAAATATTTCTTTATGAAAACTAAAACAAGTAATGTGGCATTTTATCAAGAGAAAATAACATTTTGTTATTTGTAGAGACAATAAAGATGTTTTTTAAAGAATGCTTCCTAGGATAACCTATTTTTGGCATGGTGTTACTTAACATCGAAGTGAAATTTCATATTAACTGCTGCTCTCACCGTATGGAGGTACCACATTGTATTAATATCATTGCATTCCCACTTCTTTGATGAACATTTAAAATCATCTTTCCCACTGCAAAAGTCGTAAAAACTCCCTTCTATCACAAAAAGCATAGCTCACTAGTATTATATAAATCGACATGCGGATGGCAGATCACAATTTAGCCAGCCCTGTCCTGGTGCGACGTCAGTTCTTGTAGCCAACAGGCAGATACACGTTTTCATTCATAACTCGCCGGTCGAATCTTCTGGTTCATTCTATTATATCAGTACGAGCAGAGTACCGAGAGTGTAGTATACCAACACCTGCCGGTGCCGAGACAGGGCACCCATCCTGCCTCTTTTACCTGCATTCCAAAGGGCCCAAATCGGCGTTTTTGTCGCCCACCCAAAAGCTTCACCAACTCTCGGTCTATTTTTTTTTTCCTTATTTTTTTTTTTCGTTTTTTTTTTTATTATTCGCGAAGTTACTAGTGACAATTTTCGGTGCTAATATATTTTGTGATCTACCATGAAGGGAGTCATCATTGGAGTCCTCCTTGTCTTCGCCTTGCAATGTAAGTAGTTTTTCTAATGTTTGGAATTGAAAAAAATTGGTTTAGGATAGTATAAACATTATTTTTAATTTTATTACTAAAAAGGTGTTTCAAAATTTGTTCTTTTACCTAAAATGTTATTAGTTCCAAAATAATTCATAAGGTGTACTTGACCATTCTTTGTTTTCTTAGTAACTTGAAAATACCTTATTTGCCTTACAAAAATTCTGCTACAGTTTAAATAATAACGATGCACTTGTTTACATTTGGGTAATTATCTACATCTATTTCAGATAATTTCACAACACTAACTAAACCATAAGTGCACCTTGCGCTTTTCGTACTTGTTCCAATTTTCATTTACTTCAAAACTTTAATGACAACGCTAGACACGTTTCAATAATGTGCTTTATTAATATTATTTTAATTACCTTTTTTAATATTAATAAGAGATACAAAACTTTAAACGATATATTGATTTATCATATTTTGTAAATACATAACGATAAGCATTAAAAATATTTTGATTTTAATTCAAAAGAATTTTTTTTCGAAAGATCTTTTCTGGCATTCAGTTGCTTTATTTTTTTATTATTTACGAAAAATCATTTGTCGATTATGTAAACAGTAATATGTACCAAATATTTTTAACACATCTTCACCAAGTGTCAGTCAATACGATTAACAATGTTTTTTCAAGAAACTCGAAACTAGACGAAAAATACTTTTAAGAAAATATTAAAATCAAACCTGCTTTAGTATACAAGAATATGACAAATTCAATACAAAGTCTTGAAGGCTTAGATTATTTTCAATGATTTAAATGATACTCCGATTCATGATGAACCGTTACTTTTTCCTAAATAACAATTATAATTCAGAACATTCTGATGTTTCTTCAGATTTAAATATTGCCACTTTTCGAAAGGCCTCATGTTTTTAAACATTCTATATCTTTTGTGACTTTGAAAAGTTACTATATTATAAAGAATTTTCATGATGTATGTGACAATGCGATTGAATGCGTTGTAGGTACATGCTACTTTTATAAAAAAATAAAAAATCTGGCCCGCTTTAATACACAACTTGAAAAGTTAAGTACAAAAATGTTGAGGCTTTAGATACGTCCAAATGTATAAAAAAATGTGATTCAATTTTCTGGCAGATGCGTTTACATATAAAAAAAATAAATATAGTCTATACAAAAATATATTATAATTATGTTATTTATTTGATGAAGCAACAAATTGATATTTGTGGGTTTTCCTATCTCAGTAATATAACAAACAATAGTTTTATCTTTTTCTCTCACTCGTGAATCGACTTGCTGGATTTGTTGTCATCTTGTGGTTACACATACTTGACCGATGAGTAATTGTTCTTCGTCCCTTTATGTATTATTCATAAACTTTGGAAAAGGAAAGTATACAATGGAAATAGTCGGTAGGTGTGTCATCCACCCATCTACATCCCAGTTGAATTTGAAAATATTTATCACAGACATAATAACGAGTTTACAACGGAAAGGAAATTTAAACAATAAAGTATTCGCCCAGTCGATATGTTTACATGATTAAATTCTTCTGATACAACTTTCCTGAAAAGGAATGCACGAATAACACGATTGAATTTTTATTATAGTCCTATATTTAATATAATTTGTTCCTTTTAATCACGTTTTTAATATTTCCAATGAAGTCTATGAATAGGTCACTTCAAATTGCTCGTATTTTAATTTTATTCAATATTGCGCCTATTAAGTACAAAAATTTACAATTGTAATTCTGCAAAGTCCGATTTAAATAAGGAAATAAATCTAAATATTAAACATAGTTGGGCGTTAATAAATTCCAACATTTATATGAGAAACAGAGCAACTCGAATTTCAAGTAGGTACCTATGTATAACCTTAATCTAATAAAATTTATTTTTGATAGACCTAATTAGAATCCGAGTGAAAAACGACTTTCTGCTTTTAGTGCAAAGTCTTTCTTGGTATGGCCGTGAAATTAATTTATTGCCTAGGTCCTAGGTACTAAGGTTGAACTGATTTTGCGTTTGACCGCAACACGTGAATAATAAAGTATTATACACGTATAAAATGTGTCCTGGAAAGTTCATTTAACTACTCGTGTCTTCCCGGATGATGCGGTCAGTAGTTTCGAAATCCCAGGACAAGCCAATTTATCGGGGTACTCGCGGTACGGCTCGCGATGAGCGGTAGTATCTTATGCGGTCACAATCAAAAAACGTCCTAGAAGTGATCCCTCGAAAATATTTCTACGTACGTGCTTAATCCTTGCCTTCTCGCGTTTCCAACGTATTTTCGAGCATATCACATACCACATACCATTCACGTATCAGAAAGCTTCCCAAACGCTATTAACCCTAGTAATAAATATTCCATATCGGTCGATGGTGTCTACCGATAAAGGCGGTGATTAAACGCTGGTTAAAGCAGTCTCAATTGATCGCATTTGGAAATGACCGCACCTGGTAGGGCACCCGTACATCAGGTAGAAATATTTTTGGAGTGACCGCATCTGGCACGATTTTTCACATTGACCGCATGAGACACGACCGCTCGTGGCGAGCCGTACCGGAAGAGGCGATTTGAAATTAAAACCTTTGCACTGGAACAATTAAATAATTAATAAAAGCTAAAGTATTTGTGGAATGGGTGGTTAATACACGTGGGATAAAATTTTGACAAGTTTATTGCCCATCCTCATTATTTTTTATAAACTAACTCGTTTAATGGTATACTCTTTATTTCACGGTTACGCATGTTTTGTGAGTCATTGTACGTTTAAAATCACTAGGAATTCGTTTTTTTCCGAATAAATGAATAAATATTTGACTTGTTAAAGTAATGTTTGTTTTACCAGTTGCCGGCTCATTCATTTTATTTATCCTAAAAGCACTATCAAACGCCTCGGCACAGGTAATGAATGTCCAATAAGGTGCCTCGAACAATTTCTAGTAACAATAGCTCGTCTCCCAGACATTATGTAGATGGTATACCCGTCATGCCTACCACCTCTACAGCTCTGCGAGCCAAGAACAATACCTGCCCATTCTAAAAAAATATACTTATGTATAGTAAGTACGTGAAAGTTTTTCTAACACTCCGGGTAACATATTTTTAACGTCAAGTAAGCATCTTTTTTGAAGAAACGTATCGCATTCTACTTGTAATGAGAGGTATTAAGTTGCAGGAAGTTAACACACGTTTATTACCTACGTTTCCTTTATTTTGTTATTTTTAGGTTCTGCGGTGCATTACGCATTTCTTAGCTTCTACATGAGTAGTTCTTTTGAGCGAAAACACGTGCATGATATCCCTGAAAATAGCCTTCTATTCTAGTTGTCTGAAATTTCAAGTATTTTAAAAATACAAACGTCTGGCACCCAAATAGAAGTCTTCACTTCTCACCCTCGCGCCTCTTAAAAAACTAATGAGATTATCTCTGAAATAAATTAATAGCCGAAAATAGATAAAAATCTTAGGAGTGTCATTATTTTAATTAGGCGGTTTCAGTGTATCACCTGGCTGAAAAAATATAATGGGCAGCCAGGTAATCTTAAGAAACACGTTAGACTAGGTCAATTATCCGTTTCTGTTGTCCATAACATTAAAGAGTTCTTTTATAAGAGATTTAGCGTATATGTGTGGATGAATATTAACAATAACAATTCGTTCCCCATACTTTTGCGTACTGATTAATTCTTGCCACATTGAATACCTTGAATGTCTAATTAATAACAAATCGTTTCGAAAATAAAAACGACCACTACACTTAAAATTATTGTTGATTGCGTTGAATTTCTCTTTTAGGTACGGCGCACTCAAGCAAAGAGTTAGTCTTCCGCTTGGAATAATAACAATCCCAGAAATATAATCATGATTCCAATTAAAAACTTTGAGGTCACTATAAAGAACAATACCGATAACGGCATTTGCAAGAAGAGAATGGAATCTTCATTTAATTATTGATACACTTTTACCTTCCGTCTAATGTTCAGAATAAACGCGAAATTTACAAGTGAGTAAGAATGGATGTTTACAAATTTGAAGTGAAATCAAAGTGAAGTGAAAATGATTTTTGGTTAAACAGCTTAAGACGACTTTTTAGGCCATAGCATTTTCAACAATCCTAATCGTTCAAAAGCCATCGTTTTCGAAAGTAGGACTATAATAACTACGTGAAGTATTTGTCTAGAAGAAATTAAAGCAAAAATTTATATGTATTCAGATAACATACAACATTTCTTCAGTTAATTAAATCCTGTAATATTTCGTAGTGTTTGCACAAAATTTACTTGAAAATTATATATATTTCATTTTGTACTATAGTAATACTGATAATGGTTAACATCATACATTTAACAGCAATTTCCATTTCAACTCGATTCCATAATCCAAAATTTTCATAGGAGAAAAGTCCCACGCCAGACATGAAAATCTTTACCTTTGTGCCATTGTCTGGTTCTATGTGGTTATTAATTTTAATACAAATAATACAGTTCATACAGCATCGGCCACCTAAAACACCCCACCCAAATATTTGTATCTATTAGCACAAGATTTCCTTATTTTTGTGCTAATAGTTGGTAATTAATATTACATATATTAAAGAAATGTGGACACGTCGAGTTCTTAATTAATTACGTTTTAAAAATAAAGATCATACAGTTGTACTCTTTCCGAAGTTAATCTAAGATACACAAAACCCCTGTCTCAACACACTTTGTCAATTTATTCATCATTATGATTATAAAATCGCTATCTTCCAATACGGCAGTGGAATTATGACATATTTCATCTTTGTTTATTGCTGGACGTGGATATTTGTGTGAAATTTAAATTTATAAGGTAATATGTCCACTGACTTATAATTTAAAAATATTTCTCTTGTTCAGGCAAAGATAAAAGTGGTGTTCAAATTATGATCAGCGTTTATAGAAGATTTGAGTAGTACATAATTAGAACACTTTGCATCTTTGTAAATCATCTGAAAGGTGTGATCGAGTTGCGTAAAATTCATTCTTCAAATGTTGTAAAAAAAAAGAAATGCAGGGGTGACGAATCGGGTGATGTGGGTGCTTCTAATCTAATAAAGTAGAATCTTTCGAATTAAAAATGGTTTACTAATTACTACTAGAAAGTGAGTTTCGAAATATTAATGCAACATGGGATTAGTAGTTTAACCCAAGAAAGTGAATTTACATAAGATACTTCTAAGTAGGTAGTTATGAACAAAGTATATTATTCAACTTTCGTACAATGACTATTACCACTCAGATGATTAGATGATTACGGCACTCGCCTTCGACTCGGGTCGCAATTTCAAAGTGTGACAAAAGTTTACGCAGGTATTGTAACAATAATCAGGATATCTATAGATTTCTACTGCCTACAATGTAAAACTGTATTAGACATGCAAGCAGGTAGTGTGTAAATCTTTCATATCTTAGATTTTTGGTATTATTTTCGGTACATTTAACATAAATGTATCTATCTACATTCACTGTTTGAAGTGGCTGTTATGCACTTTAAGTATTTTCCTCACATATCTCTGTTGATCAGTACTATTTTAGTTATGATTTGTAATATATTGGTAAGTTTGAAATAAGTTTGATATTGTTTAGAAAATTCTGTAAGTTAGGTATAGTTGGATGTTTGTAAACTGTTGTGCCCGATGGTCTGTCTGTACGTTATACATACGTATGCACGTATCAGATTCGAAAGGTAGAGGTTTCGGATCGATTCGAGCACAGGAAGCCAACCTGTTATTGCTATAAAATTATAATCTCAAAGCGAGTCGGCACCTGTAAAAAGTGAAGCAAGGTAATGCTTTACCACAGTGTATAATGAATATCTCCCCAGAATGCCCAGTTCGGAGCTCGGGGCGATCGTCTTGGGGTATCAACCTTGCGGCTACCTTATCTTTACTACCTATAGAACCTATTTACTTTAATGGCTATCTTAAATTAGTCAGGTGCATCGGATTCTTATGGACTACGGTTGCTAACAGGGTGGTACCGACCGTGCTTCCCTCTAACGTGTAATTTTAAAATAGTACTGGAAAAAGTGAGCCATTACAGCAATTTATTAGTTGTTTAGAAAGCAGGTTTGGATAAAATTCTTTTCAGTTGAAAGGAGATACGGTGATTTAGAAGATGGCCGTGAATTCGATAGAACAGTCTCTAGAGACAAGAAAAAAGCTTAGTTTAAAAGTTGTTTAAAACGTAGGCGTATCCCATCATTTGAAAGCAAAGGGGGTTAGTGAAAATAAGGGTAAAATATAGACATCCTAATTGAAAAGTTCATTATTTGGAATCTCAACGTTATTTTTTTCAATCCATACATTTGACATGCCCAATGTAATCAACCTTTTAAAAAATGACATTTTTAATGTCAGATATGCAGATATGTCGTGTGTAAGCATTTCAGATCTAAAGAACAATGCATCACTGGTACACCAAATATGGACTGGAAGTCAATTACAACAAAAGCTTTGCTTAGTGCTTAGAACTATTAATAAAAGAGACATATTTAAAGCTTTATCCATAATGTGGGTATTTTCATCTTAAATACTAGAACGATGGAAATTTTAGATCGAAACTACTGTAAATTGATAACTGTCGCCTATTACATCCTTTGAAGAAAAGTTGTAAAATGCTTTTCAATGCTTTACTTGTAATGAGCCGTATGTAGACATTTTATACGTTAACCCTACTAAACATCTAAGGCAGCAGTTAGGTTGAAATATAATATGTTCCAAATTTTATTCGTCCAATTGTAAAATTGAATCATATTGTGTGTCTATTAGTTGTCCAAGAAATTGTCTATTAGTTGTCCAAGGAATTTTTGCAATTTTGTACGAATTCTTCCTCAATGAACTGCTGCCTACAGCGTGGTAACATTTTAATCAATTTTAAATAAAATAATGTTCTTCCAAATTTGTGCCAACTTACATCGCTTATTGACAAAAACCTCTTTCATACACAGTATAATCTCAGAGTTGATGATTACTTAATTCTACCACCATCCACAACAAAAATTTTAAGTATTATTCTTATCGGCGGGGACGAGTTGTCACCTAACCCAAAGTTGTACCTCAGGTAAAGAAATAAAGTGGGCCGAATTGTCACCAGAATCTTTGCTCAGATATATTTCACTACCTCTTTAAAATAATGAGAATACTTTTTGAAATCCCTTAAGTATGAATATGATTTAACTGCAGCAATTGGAATATAATATAATTTTTTGTTTTTGGACAGTTTCCATCTTCTGTTTGGTTGGGTTTGTTCGTTTTACCAAAAGGTCAATTCAAGTAATGAAAACTGAAAACGAAACCATATGTTGATTATTGACATCTCTAAAGTCAGTTTCGACGATTATGATGTTTAAGAATAAAAAATAAAGGGGAAAATTTGTTCATTTTAGAATTGCCCTTATTTAGTCCTCGATGTGTAACATGCATTTGAACAAATTCCAGACAATGTAACCCTAAGCTGTGACATTGTAGAACAAAACAGTTGATGTACAGTACAGTTAACATTTAACAAGTACAGTTATAATAAATTGTCTGGATTGCTTTTACTGCCCGAATCAATTTCAAACAGTTTATACAAATGCAGTTAATTTTCCAGTCATCATCATATCGACACAATAACCAAACAGAATTTTAAAATCGACCCTCACAATCCCAAATAAATTGAAAAATGCATGGCAACACTGAAAAGCCTGATTTTGAAACAACAGTTTCTACACGTTAAAGGCAACTTTATTTGTGAGTCTGAAATGATACAAAAGTTAAACAAACCCGACGATGAAATTGCTCTCTAAACGCAACGTCTCTGCTTCCGCGCAATAATACGTTTGCACGCCTCTATAATAGAAAGAATCGAATCTTTCGAATGTATAGAACGTTTTAAGATAAATTTTAAAAAGTCTTCAAAGGAGCACCTGCTTCTGCGGCAATGCATCTCTTGACGATTGGACCTTTTTAAACATTATACTAATGAGCTCCCTTTTAAATTTTTTAGCAAAAATGGTTTAAATAAAAGCATCAATTCATAAAAACAATAAGATGTGTACCATCAAATAAATCATATACACCAGAATCGCTTGTTTTCCTCTTTAAATCTATACCTCATTCGATGGGGTGAAAATTTAAGTTAAAATTAATATGAAATACAATTTCATCTTTGGAGATAGACGATTATCAAGATTCTCAAAGTTGGCGCTGTGAGACATATGAAGACAACAAAACCTTGCCAACTAATTTTAATGATGTCGACTAACTGGTAGTCATTCTCAGGCGATACAAATATTCCTCAGACACATAACACATATTAGTATTTCCTGCTGCCTTTGGTTGAATCTCTTATTTTATTTTGTAGAATATTTGTATCGTCTGAGGATGACGACTAGTTAGTCGAAACCGGTCGCAGCACATCATTAAAAAGGTGGCAGGATTTTGTGGTTCATCTTTGGAGGTTACCATCGTCGACATTATTTATTTCGTATAACTCTGTGCATATATAATGCATAATACATAGTGCAGAATGCGGTTCTGGTGCACATGATTTATTTGATAAACACATCATAAACAATTTATTCATCTTATAATTGATGCATTTATTGAAACCATTTTTTCTAAGAAATGTAAAAGCGATGGTTCGTCGGCTCATTAGTGAAATACTATGTAAAAAGGTCGAATCATCGAAAAGTATGTTTCTGCAGAAGCAGGTGTTCAATTAAACCTCTGTTAAAATATTTCCAAAGGTTCATAGCTAAAGTTTTTCATAACCATTCCATTAAAACAAATAAAATAGTTATTATTAGATTTTTGTGCAACATCTAACAAGTCTATGTAGATATGGGACTTTTGAGGATGCTATGAAGTTGTCTCTGCAGCATTTACAGTACATACTTTGAAAATAATTATTGTGTGCCCCTTCTATATTTTTTTCTGCCCGATAAAAATATAAACACTTAAAAGCAAAGCTCCACCTACTCACAAGAAACTCAAGAACATGGCTTCCACTTTTCACTAATACTCATAGCAGATTTTGAAACAGCCATTGTCAAACCTGTTCGAGAAACATTACCTAATTGATCATTGAAGGGATGTAGGTTCCATCAAGGCCAATCGTGATAAGTTATACAAAATCTTAACTCAATACAATACATGTACGTAAATGTGAAAATGATACAAAATCTGAAATCACAAAATATTGAATATACACCTTTCAACTATCACTCCTAAGCCCAGAATATGTAGGTTAGGTTTGTTTAGATTGCAGCAATTCAACCAAGCCACCCAGAAGTTACAAAATTTGTGGATTATTTAGTCCACACGTATATATACAACCGAAAATTCTTCCTTTTCTCTCTATTTATGGGCTGAAAAATCGTCACCTTTGCAACGAACGACAAACGCATAGTAAATTTAATGTAAACTACTACAGACCAACACTTCAGTATTCATAAACGTCTTATTACATTTTTGAAAAGATTCATACATTCTACAAAGAACTGTCGATAATCCTTAAAAATATAGGTATATGTATTAAATTCACAACACCAAATAAAAAAATTTATAAGTAAAAACAGAAATGTTCTGAATATGTCAATTAAATAGGTTTGTGTTTGAAAAAAAAACATCCCAGTATTTTAAAATTGTCAAGTAAACATGGACATACATATATATAATACAATACAAAGTTATAGGGAAGCAGCTGGGCTGGGTTAATAAAACACTCTTTCTATTCTCAAGTGAGAGCTTTCGACTGTATTTTCAGCCTTCTTCAGTCACTGAATATATATAATATATATATATATATATATAACTTCTAAATCAGGTTTACACATTTTATTTGATATACCCATATTTTGCAACCCATAATTAACATTGGATGACAACTCATCCCCTGTCTAAGTGACAATTCGATCTATTATTTATCATCAAACACCTTGATGATGACAATTTGTCCCGGCCCTTCATATAAAAGTTTCCCAAGATATTACCTTTATTAAATAAAATGAGTGTAAAATTTCCCACATTTAGAAGAACAATCAAATTCTCCAAATAGAATAATGAGTAAGGGGCGGATTTTAGGTAGAATAAAATCACTCTAAATGGTAAAATAAGTAGAAAAATGTCGAAATAAATTGAAGAAGTAAACCCTAAAATGGTCCTTAAAAGATATTTTTTTATTTATTATTTTTTTATTTTTATTTATTTTTAAATCTTTCTTGGCATAAATAAACCACGTGTAATCATTGCAATCGTTATAACTGAATGCAATAATTAACTTCTCCGCCATCTATTAGCTCGATTAAGTCTGCCCCGGAAAAATGTACTTGGGATGCAATTTCCTTTTTCTATAGGTCAATTTATTCAGTAGAAATGATCTTTATGTCTTTCGGTTTGGCCACGTTCAGATTTTTGCAGCCAATGACGAAGAAAGCCTGGAATAGATACATATATACTATATGTATATATAGGTGAAATAGGTGAAGTGAAAATTTCGGTTCTCCATTATTTTATCTCCCATCCACATGCAAAAATAAAGACGCTTTTCATCATCTCCCGCTTCTAACGTATGTTAAAAATAGGTTTATATGGGTATGATTTACGTTCCTTCAAAACTCTTTGAATATGGGATTTGTTCATCTTCAGTTGAAGCGCCCGTCTCCGTAATGTAAGTTTAGGATTATCTTCCACCGAATCCAAAATTAAAACTATAGAAGCATCATCTTCATCATGTACTAGTTTCTTTTTCTTTAAATTCAGTACAGAATCAGTTTCCAAAAATTTTTTCACCAACTTCTTTATTTTGCCGAGTAAACAGTTACTCCGGGAAATTTTTCATTCGATTTTTCCGCAATGCGACGGTAGCTCTTTTCCCCAATACCATAACATTGTATTAAATATATTTTATGTTATAACGTTAACATTTTCACAAAAAATTACGGAATTACAGCTACAAATTACATTACAAATTACTTACTAGCTTACAAATTACAATTACAAATAAATTAGTGTTTCACGCTTTCAAGTCAAAGTCTTCTATCACAACAATAATAGATGTAATGCGAAGACGTAATTGAAAATATTTTTTTTCGGAACATAGATAAGTAGTATTGAAATTCTAATTACAGATTTGGTCATTTGAAATCAAGCATAAAATTTTATTCCTTCAGCATTTTTTTTTGTAAAATCAAGAATAAAAGTTTTTTTCCTCTTGTAAACTCAATCCGGGGACATGCAGTATATATAAATACTCTATGGCTCTGAAACTGCTGCAGAGCTATCGTAAATTGTAAGTTCTGAAAGCTCGGGGAACTTTTTTATAGCCTCTCAAAGTCCAGGCGGCCCCGACGTTAGGGTTGGTTTTACGAAGATATCAAAATAAGTTCAATTTGCAAAAAGCTGGCTCAACTTTCAAGATCTGTTTGCCACTTTCGATGATAGTTCTCGGTATTTTAAAGCGTCGGAAAGTTCAGAGTTAACACGTTTCGGTAGGTAACACGCTATACATACATACACGTAAAAATTATAGTCTGTCAAAATAACACGTGGAGTAATAAAATCTCATTATAAATGCAAAACCGATACAAGGTGGCATCCTCTAAATTTTGGGAGTTTTATAATGTCTTACACGCTGCCTTACGGAATCATTTCGTATTTTGAGTGACTCACCCGAAACACGTGCGAATATTGTAGGTCGGGCTATTGTGAACATACAGGAAGTAATCACTCTCGGGCGTACGCTCGGGGAAATGAATAAATACGCTATAGTCGGTAACTGGAAAAAATGTGTACGTGTGTGTGTATGTGTGTACCATTATAGGTAACTCATTTATTAATTTTCGCTCATTTCTTTAAGAACGCCTCTGGTCCCCGGCGAAATAGTCGTTTTATTACTCCATGGGTTATTTTGATAGACTATAGCAAAAGTTCCCACAAGTTTTCGCTTTGGTGTCAAAATCGGTTCGATTTTTAATTTACTAAGGTTCCAATAGACCAGTTTGGTGGATTTCTACGATCGTAAAAACACCGGAATATTTGTTAATAACAAAATTGGCCGGCACGAAACGTCGGCTCTTAAAAAAGGCCAGACAAGGAGAACCACGGTTAGCCGAGAACCAAATCACTCGATTAGTCAGGGCAATAAAAAAAATGGTCCACTTCTTTCGGCTATTCGGCTAATTTATTTGGGCGCCATACATTATGAATGGTTTCCAGGCAACAATTAGCAGCCCCCCCGGAAACATCGAACACATTAATATTAATAGTGTTTGCTTTATTTTAAACTATTATTCGACTGAGTAATACAGACATAACATTCGCCAACGATTTTGTTCTAGACGCCCGATTAGTCACAATCGCATATGTAACCTTGCGTTGTTACTTGTTGAAAATCGTCAAACTGGGAAAACTGCCTACATCTGCCTATAGTTGTTTAGGGTTTTTTTCTAGAGAAATTTTTTTGTTTAAAATTAGTTCCTATTGAAATTGCTCTTTTAAAATCAAAACTCATTTTTCATGAACATACATCCAAAAAAACATTTGCAAAAAAAACGAAAAAGTTTTCTTTTTTTATATTTTTGTCTATAACTTTTTTTGAGTGGATTTAGGTATAAGTAATGCACCACAAAAAGATACCTGGTTAAATTTCCAACAAAATGACCCCTGGTAAAATCTTTTGCGATAAAAATTGACAGAGATATACCTATTTAAAATTTGCTTTTTTTCTATTTTTTCACTTTTTTCGGTCTTGGCATCTTATTTTATATTCAACGAAAATAATAAATGCAATACTGGTAAAATTCATTTAGATGTATATTGATAAATAATTTTATTATTAAATAAATAATTTTGAAAAATGATGCTAGCCCTGAAGACATCAGTTAGTGCATCTGAACAAATAGTAGTTGCTTTATATGGTGGTAAGACAAATTTGAGCAGCTGTCGTTACCAACTTTTCCAAAGATTATGTAAGAGCACAAACTTTTCCTAATAATTAGGTTTTTATTTTTACGAACTATGTAGCACACGGTTCTCAGATTTTCTTCAAAAACAACAGTACTCTCAGTACATGGATAAAACGAGAAACGATAATATTTTACGTGTAATATCGAAAATAAGCACTAATGTGCAAGTATAGTGGGCCACCGCATAGGAACCGACTTGTATTGCATTATCAAATTTTGGGTCCCCGTGTATGCTAACGAGCTATGTCGGTTCTTATACGGGATATCCTGTAGTATAAATATCCAGAAATAGACAAAAATGTACTAAACATTAAATTTTTAATGAAAGCTTGTTTTTTCACAAAAGATATATAAGTATGTATAATATTTCAAAATTGCCGAAATCAATAAAGTATGGGCATTTTGTATAAAGTCTAAACGTCTAAACCTTGTGTATGAAATTTCGTTAATTATTTAGGTGTACGTTGTCTTTCTGTAACGTCGATCGAATTCTGTGAAACAGCAAGGATCAAGGTATCTCTTATTCCCGTGCGACTCCTCGTTAATAACTTTGAACGATATTAATAGCGCTTACAAAGCCCTTATTAAAACCTGTTCCGTGCTAATAGGTTGCATCGGATGCAACATGTCAGTGGAATCTCCATAAGAACGGAAGTTGAATGATGCAGAGCCTGGGACTAACAGGTGTCTCACAGGCATTTTATATTTACGGCATTACATACAGTACACCGTATCGAGCGAGTATAAAAGCCGAATAAAGAACCGGTGCACCTCACAATGCGTCCCGGGAGTCTAGACTCATTTACATTTTTATAAACTGCACGAAAAATACCAGAAGAGTCATAGTCATATGAGTCATAGTCCTAGTCATAAATTTATATGTTAACGATTGTCTCGAGGAGACTTGATTTCATTTTTAGTTCTAATTCTTTTTATCAGTTTCGTGAGGAAACCATAAATTTATCTCAATAAAAATGTCATATCCTCAGAATTCCATTAATTTCCTCCCTGAAATGAATTGTATTGATAAACTTAAACCTATCACTAATCGCCTGGCATGGACCAATTAAGATCGATTTGTAACGTTCACATGAGTACAAAATTACCAAATTAGGAACGCACATCAGTTCTGCCACATTAATGATAGGGAGGGTAAGGCAATAAACCCCACATACCTATCCGAGGACTTTTTAAATGTATACTCGATATTTGAGCTGAATTCAAATTAGTGAGGTCTACTCTAAATCGGACTGGTAGTAATAAAATGATCTAAGAGATCAAAATTTCTGAAAGTGAGATTATTTAATTACTGGCCACGTTTTAACACTCAGAAACAGAACTAAACAACTCTGCGATGATTGTTTGTCGCATCTGATAGTGGGGGACTCCGCACATCGCGGCGATTGCCTGAATTAACCCCTACCCTCCATCTATGTCCATTGATCCGGGTCGGGTAAACTCTTCATTGGAAGAAAAATATGTCCTCGACACAAAATCAGTTGTGAAAGTTCAGATAGTTTTAATTACTTCACAGTAGTAGGTAGTATACTAGTTTTTATTGCGAATTTCCTATATTCTGAAAATTTCTTTCAAAAGATTCTTTTTCAGTAATAATTTCTTGAATAAATTTATGAATTCGTTCGTAATTTCTTCCATTCATAATCATTAGATTTATAATGTTGGTTGCCGAAATAGTTGTGTTTAATTGCAGATTAATATGTAGCCGTTTAGTTGATCACCGTGTGATGTGTTCTACCTTATTTAAAATATGATTACATTAAGGGCACACAGATTTTTTGTTTTTCCTATATGCAAAGTAAAACATCTAAATGGACCATGACTTGAATTGGGTCAGGAAATCATCAAAAGTTCTTAATTTACAGTTATACCAAACGGAAATATTTAGTATTAATTTCTTAGTCCATTGTTGCTTACTGGAAATTACATTCCATTTTTACCATGTCATAAAAGTCTTCTTCATGATGACTTTCGGTCTATACCTTTATATCTATTATATCTTTCCATTACTAGTAAATGCGTCGGGGGAGTACCTGTAATCACTTGAACAGCTTCTATAGAAACTGTTGTATGTACAAGATCCACGGATTACATATTTTCATTGTATCATAATTAGGTAATTTTTATATTTAATGACGTTTTGGGCATTTATTTATACGAGAGCCGTATACAAAATGATTGAATTTCCAATTCTTTATAAATTTTACGTTTCTCAGTTACGGAACCTCCTATATTTGGCATCGATCTATTTCATGTGTTTAATTACTCCTCAGCTTTTTTTCGCAGACCCAAATGTTAATTCGTCATCAAAGTGTACACCTATAGTTAATGGTTTTACTGGGAATAATTTCCCCAGAATTTAGAACAGAGTTTTTAACGTAATAAAATCTCATTTCTGCCTCTTTTTAAAATAATCACTTCTGTTTTCTCAGGAGGCAATACTAAATCATGATTTTACAGTCAATTTTAACTTCGAGGGAAAATTATCTTTGACTAAGATAGACAAAATATCCGCGAGTGCCATTAACTTGCCATTTTTAGATAGTTTTAAACGCATAACATCATCATAAAGTATATGCTATAATACTGGTCCCAACCAGGCCCGCGCCGACTATGTGGCGAATGTGTGCAAAAAACACGGGCGGCCAAATCAAAGGGCGGCGAAATGGTTAGACGGAAAAAATTATCTTTTATCTATAATTATCAAAGCACGGATATTGTTACAAGAAACTACTTAGGCGACAAAATTCAAAATGAATTGATAAATTTAATCGGTTTAAAAATAAAAACACTATTTTAGATCTTCTAAGGAAACATAAATATTATTCTATTATTCTCGACTGTACACCAGATGTGAGTCATACTGAACAATTAACTGTATTTTCAGGTTTGTTTTGTTGAACGAATCTACGAAAAAAAATTTGAAATACGTGAACATTTCATTGAGTTTTGTCCCATAACTGATTCTACTGGTGCTGGATTATGTAACTATGTGACAGATTTGTTAGTAAAATTGAATTTGAAATTTGAAAGATGATTTGCGAGGCCAAGGCTATGATAATGCCTTAAATATGCGAGGAATACATGTTGGCTTACAAAAGCAAATCTTAAATATATAAACCCGCGAACATTTTTTGTTCCTTGTGCAGCACACTCACTAAATTTAGTTGTTAATGATGCTGCTAAAATTTCTTTTGAGGTTTCTGGATTCTTTGATATGGTTCAAGAGTAATATGTGTTTTTTCTGCGTCCACAAAAAGATGGTCAGTTTTAAAAAACGTGCATTTCAGATTTAACTTTAAACCCACTTTCTGATTTAGTCTGGTCTGGCTGGTCTAGTAGAATAGATTCTATAAAACCCTTGAGATATCAAATTGGTCAAATCAATGATGCTCTGTTTAAAGTAATGGAAGCATCTTCATTTTCAAAAGATTTTAGTGTTTCACACCAAGCTGGATCGCTAGCAACAAAAATTCAAAACAACAAATTTTTATGCTCTATAGTGATTTGGTACAACATACAACATATTATTTGAAATTAATTCTCTCAATAAATCAATGCAGAATCAGAATATAAGCCTAAAAGCTTGTTTAGATTGCGTAAACAAAATTAAAACTTTTTTCACAAACTTAAAAAATGATGAGGGATTCAATAAAATTCTCCAGAGAACTAGAGAGGAGTTAGAAATTGAACCTGATTTTCCACCTGCACAAACTCTTCGTCAAAGAAAAAAGGCAAAACAATTTGATTACGAAAGCAATGACGAACCAAAATAACAGAGCCAAAAATTTATTATAAAGTTAACGTTTTCTTTTCCATACTAGATCAAACGTTGTCATCTCTTAATGAAAGTTTCAAGGGGTTGGAGCAATTTGATAACATTTTTGGATATATTTATAAAATGTTCAGCTTGGCTGAAGAGGAATTGAGATTATCGTGTGAAAATTTAACATTAGTACATTTGAAAGATGAATCACGTAATGAATCAGATGTTGACGCAAATAATTTATTTGATGAAACTAAATGTTTGAAATGTCACTTGCCTGAACAGAATGATTTAGAGCCCCAATCAATTCTCAAATACATTCTGGAGAATCAGTTAATTTCCACATTCCCAAACATTGCAATAGCACTACGAATTTTTTTAACGCTACCAGTATCCATAGCATCGGGTGAAAGGTCTTTCTCGAAATTGAAATTTATAAAAACCTTTTTAAGATCGAGTATAGCACAAAAAAGACTCAGCAATTTATCAATTATGTCTAGAGTTTGATTGAATGGATTCCCTTCCTCTCGATGAATTAATTAAAGATTTTGCCAATAAAAAGGCAAGAAAAAAAGTTTTGCGTAAACTATTTGCTTCCTTTTTTATTGTGGAATTATTTTTTTGTTTTGTTTCTTTTTTGTTTTACGCTTCATTTCAAATTGTTTGTTGTCGTTTATATGTTATTGTATATCTCATATAAGAATTTGCAGTCATTTCAATTCTATTTGTTATAATTTACATTTATCTATTAATTACAAGTTCAAAAAAGGGCGCAAATTTATATTTCGCACACAGGCGGCCGCATAGCTTGGCGCGGTCCTGGTCCCAACACAGAACCCTGAGGTACCCCTGTATTTACTTCTACCATTTCTGTACTTGAACCTGTTAGACATTTTTTGTGAAAAATAATCCTCAATATTGAACACTTGTTTTTTGTGTTTTTCGCTTAAAAGAAGCTCTGCCAAAATCTGATACTATTATCATATCATATATCATATTTTCATTTTGTAACTTCTGACGTTCTGACGTACATTTTAGTCAAAAATTGTAATTGTTACTTTAGTCCCTTACTTTTGTCTGTCACAAATACTGTTATAAAAGTTGAAATGTAAAAACACAGTGAAGACGGTTTGTTTATTGCTTTATAGTTGTATAATTTAAAATTGAAATGTATTCGTATTGTATTGAAAAATAACATGGATTTCATTGATGCGATTGAAACTCCAAAGAAAAACAACAACTTTTATAAAATGGGTTTAAAGGACCCCGCACATATTGTATGGAAAAAGGTCTTCCGGTGAAATTTGCTAAAAATTTGGGAAATTATTCGTTTTGTACCCCTGATCAAAAGTCTCAATGGGGTCGAAGCTCAAAATGCCCATCTTTAGGCTCTACGGCACGGCAATTTTTAGTTGCTAAAAACGGCAAAAATTCATTTTTTTTAAATATTATGTTTAATGCTTGTACAGTCCCTTAAGTTTTCATCAAATTGTATGCGTGTATGCGTATGTGTGTTACGTAGGAATATGTCCATGTCTAATTATATGTGTGTATATGTATTTGTGTGAGAGGGTTTTTGAATGCACGATTATACAAGATTTAATACACACCGTGTCAATAGTATTTTGTGGTTTTAATAACCTTGAATGAACTCGGAATTCTCATGCATTTTTTCAAAGAGTTCCCAAGAGTTGCCAAAGATTTTCCAAAGCATTAAACCTAATTTAAAGAATAAATGAATTTTTGCCGCTTTTGGCCACTAAAAATTGTCGTAGAGCCTAAAGATGGGCATGTTGAGCTTCGACCCCATTGAGACTTTTTATCAGGGGTACAAATGAACAATTTCCCACCATTAAACATAATATTTAAAAAAAAAAATGAATTTTTCCATTTTTGGCCACTAAAAATTGCCGTAGAGCCTAAAGATGGGCATGTTGAGCTTCGACCCCATTGAGACTTTTGATCAGGGGGACAAAACGAACAATTTCCCAAATTTTTAGCAAATTTCACAGGTAGACCTTTTTCCATATAATATGTGCGAGGTCCTTTTATTTGAAAAAAAAAACAAACAATGCTTTATCTACAAACTGTCGACGTGCAAATTCAGTACCTGGAAAACATTGCGTTTGCATTGAAAAGTGATCCGTGAGAAAATACTCATAAGTCATAACTATACAGCGACTCCTGATATAGCCGAAATGCAAGTTGTAACTTTATAAAATTGTAAAATTGTTTGTTAAAAATTATTTAATGAAATAAAGGAAAGCGGTTTGGAATTTGTAAGAAAAATGCCAAATTATGAGAACATTGAATAATCTTTCTTCCGGTGAGAAGCAAGGCACCGAGTATCTGCGTCTCCAAAAACTGCAGATTTTATAGACAGACAATATTCGAACTACTAAAGAAGGAGGTCACCTCGTTATCTTTGATTATGATATGATGAAACTTGAATTAAGTGCTGTAGCTGCTTCAAAAAATATGCTTCTAAATATTTAAAAGTAGTAGTAAATTGTTTCACCAACAATATATATTTCACATTTATTTAAATAATACAGAGGATACCACTTGTGTTGTATACCTACTTTATTGTTGTATATTTTTACACGCGTTGTATATTTTATTGCCAAACAGGAAAAACAGGCTTACCCTAAAGTATATAGCTTTATGCAATACCACATTCCCCAGTTTAATCCACAGTTCAAACATCTGTTGTAATGACATGCAGGGAAACTTTTCCATATCGTAAACTAACAGGTTGTAATTTTCACTTCAACCTGTGTATATGGCGGAAAATACAAAAAAATTGGTTGACAAAGAACTATAAAAAACAAAAAGAGATTACAACTTATATAAAACTTACAAGGGCACTAGCTTATTTGCCTTCCCAATATACTGATGATGGCTGGTTATATATCAATGGAAAATTCAGCAAACACATCAGAAATACAAAAATATTAATGATTATTTTGTAACGTAGTGGTTAGAAAATTCAATTTTGAAAATATGTGGATTTGTCTATGAAAGTTTTGAAAAAATTGGCATAATCGGTTAAATACACTTATTGGAAAGTCTTCCCCAAATATAATGGAGTTATTGTTTCATTACAGAATGATTCTCGGCGTTATGGTATATCGCAACACAGACTCGAGCATCATTTTTCCGCCAACAAGAGTGGCTTAAAAATATTCAGACGGATAAACGAATAAGTGAAATAATTTCATACTTTAAAGTTAATCATGAAGTGGATGATACTTTATTATAATTAATATAGATAGTATAAATTTTTGAATTTGCATTATAAACTTTGTTATTTACATTGAAATCTTTGTATTATGTAGATATGTAACTGAATTGAATCTTTCGCATTTCGCCACTGCCGTTTCGCCCCCACTGTCTGGCCCAGCGTCATTTCGTAAGAACATGATACTTCTTCTTTACTTTTGGTCTAAGACCTAACAATAATTGTGAAATTTCATATCTGTATAGAGACTTGTCTTCTTAAACTATTTATAAACGGATTTGAAAATAAATTGCCAAAAGTATTCCATTCCATTCCACGTCTCCATAGAAAATCGACGAGCTCGCCTTTGCCTCCTATTTCTTCGTTCTATATAGCAGTCCTCAAAATAAACTGCAATGGGCAGATCTTCTGGAAAATGTATTATGTCCTTCACGAGTACGTCAAATTGGTCTGCTGTTGTTTCTACTGAAATGAAAGTGAGTGCAGAAATTTTCCGCATCCATAATACAAATTCGTGTGATTCGTTATATTCTACCTAAAAACGAAAATTATGGTTATTATAAGAATGTGTTATTGCTTTGACAGAATCACGATTCATGATGTAGCTACCAGTAAGACAAATTATACGACATAAACATTGTTTTAACTAACACGTTCTCGTTGAACACAACAATAAATAACTGGCAGGTATGAAAAAACATTCTTCCATATGTATTCCAGGAAATTCTTCCTGAAATGCCGATATCGTAACTCGTTCTTAATCCAACAGTTCTTGGCTGCGATCCTCGTCGAAATTTTTAACCTTGTGCAAGAACTTTTTGTAATTTTTTGAACTTTATTGGAACACTGCGGAAATATTTTATTATGATTTATTTGTGGCGAATCGGCTGGGGCAAAACGGTGGCGGTGAAAGGTCGCCATCCCGATTGAATTACTAGTATTAGCGAATATTTATGAGAAATTTTAATTATTTTTTCAGGTTTTCTTTGTTTGCCAAAGTTTAGATTAGTAATATGTAGGCTCCTTTCTTTATTTGCCAATTTCCAAACATGACAATATCTGATGATATAAGCATATGATATACTATATTATACTTATTCAGATTTCTTGGCGGTCTGTATTGCCACTACTTAATTCCAACCCTACTTAAAAAAATGGCCGCTGCCTGTAATGAGACGATGACCAGTACAGTACTGGTGCCCGGTACAGGCCATCTCGACACTTTACCTTTAAGGTAATAAATGTTAATACGCTAACTCAACACTACAGAAACCAGGTAGTCGCAACTAATTGCCTTAACCGACAGGCCAAGTCGACACTAAGGGCTTAAACGCCTTAAACCGATTATAACACAATTTTCTAGATACAATATACAATACACAATAGATTTTCTACACATTCTACAGCAAATTCTCATGATACCTATTTTAGGTTCAGTGAGTACATGTTTGATCATTGCCCCCCCCTTACATGTTTGATCCTTGCCCCCTTGCGTTTCCAACGTACTTTCGAGCGTACCACATGACGTTCACGTATCAGAAAGCTTCCCGAAACTTGTCTGACCCACCTGAAATCCCCCGAATCGACATTTAACGTTCGGATACAACTCGATGTCGAGATGGTAAATTATACTTTACAACATCATCCTACCTAGTGAGGGATAATAAAGTGTCGAAATGGCTATGCCGTGGTGGCGAGTTGGCTTGTCGCCGTAGGATGCTCAGTGTCGAGTTGGCGATTAAGCTTTACAACACCTTCCTACCTAGGGGTAATAACGTGCCGAGATGACGTCCGCCCCTGGTGCCAACTCAATTATATTACATGCCGACACAAAGGGAACTTTGAAAAATGATCGAGTTTTATTGCTTTTTCGACAAATGTTAGTAATCAAATGCTATTAGAACTCAATACATGAAAATAATCATATTTTTAAGAATAAGTCACATCCACATTTCTTTTATAAAGGAAAATAAATATTATTTGTTTTTTCGAGAGACCGTTCCGAGCCGTACTTTAACACACAAACTGGTTTAAAATCTTGTTGTTTAATTGCATCAGCAAATATATTGTTCAAATAATAAGCTGTGTGAAAATATTCAAAGTATGGTAGTGTTACAGTTTACAACTTCAGAAATGTGTGACATAGTAATTCTAAACAAGTTTTTTCTTTAATTGTCGGTAGCTGGTAATTCGCGATGTGTGTAACTTACAAACTTTTTGTAGCTGCGTGAACGTGGGTATGTAATTTTAAATTTTTGGCAGAAAATTATTTAACATTTTTGTTTTATTTGACGACGTGACCGTTTTGCTTTTTGTATATAAATATCTTACCCCTTTTTAAATATTTAGTGAGTAAACTATAAATTTCCGTCCTATTTATGTCCTTCAACTTTAGCACACCTTAATTTATAATCGACTTAAACAGAAATATGACGCTATATTTTTGTCTCGTCTTGTTAAACTTAGCAATTACTGTATAATCACTCTAGAGCCCATTTTAATTTAAATTCATTTTCCCGGCGTTGATCTTTATTAGATGCAAATTAATAGTACTAATAGGAAGACGAAAACTACTGGGCTATTTAACACTTCCTTGCAGGCATAGGCTGAAATTTCAATTACTTCACTTAATACTCGTATTAACCGAAGAGTACTTTTTATCGCTGACAATCTCCTTTGTTCACTTTATGTCAATATACTTATGAAACAAAAAAAAACATACCAGTCTGCCCGTGAGGATAACAACAATTATAGTAGACGTGGTCATTAGTAGTAATTGATGAAATTAATGAGCACGAGAAGATACATTAATCTGATTTACGTATGTGGAAGAAGATAATATTGGAGGCCCCGTTCACTCAAGAATTGTCGGAATGGTCTATGATAAAGCTGTCATGCTCGGTTGCACCAAAAGTCACCGACCGGTCTACTCATTGGACCCTGATGATGGTACAGCTTTAGTCTTTCTGGTTACCGCATCCTCGGATGCTATGTGTCTACATTGTCAAAAAGATAGGAAAGCTATACGGAAACCACTGATTTCGGTACAGGTTTTAAAATCCTGATTGGGGACCTTTTAGTGTTTGTACTTTCCTTTCGACCTTGTTCTCGCACATCTGACCCATTATTTATGATGAATCCAGAATTTTCAAGGTTTCATCAGGTTAAATTATTTTTGGAGACCCAGTCACATCCTGTTTAGGGACTTTAAAAAAAACTATATATATGCATGGTTAGAGATACAGAAAACTAAAAAGGTTATTAAACTTGTTATTGTGTCTAAACATGTAAATTAGATATTTATATTCCATTCCAAAAATATTGCTTAATTAATGGGACCAATGTCGAACAGATCACCTTTTATAAAATTGTACGTCACATTTAGCTCTCTTAGTAGATAAGATCCATCACCGGCGTCTCAATACGCGAGTATATTATGTAAATAGTAAAAAATATACTGTGAAGAAAAATGGACACAGCGCGCGTGTTAGTCACCAAATTGAAAGGTTTATTATTTTCTCCTGCATACATCTTATCCATTTTATTTATGAGGTTTGTAAATGTAAAGTTCTGTAGTGGAGTTTATTTTCTTCTTAAATTTTCTAGTTTCTATTATTCTGTGCTTGTCTTAGGTATTTTCGTTTTTCGGCTTTTTCGATTATTTTCTTTTTCCATTTTCTTCTCGCTCTTTTATTTTTGTGCTGCATTTTAGTCTTAAATAACTTTTTTGTTATTTTGCCTTTGACATCTGATCGTGTGACCAAACCCTCTTTAACTGACACTCCTCGTTCCTCGTTGATAGGCGTATATACACACATCTTGTCAGCTAGTTTCATTTCCCTTTTTATCCCCTTCTGTCCTATTCTCCTCCTCCTTTATATCTATGTTTTACTATTATAGTCTGTCAAAATAACCCATGGAGTAATAAAATCTTATTATAAATGCAAAACCGATACAAGGTGGCATCGTCTAAATTTTGGGAGTTTTATAATGTCTTATACGCTGCCTTACGGAATCGCTTTGTATATTGAGTGACTCACCCGAAACACGTGCCAATATTGTACGTCTGACTATAGTAATCATACAGGGAATAATCACTCTCTGGCGTATGGTCGGGGAAAATGAGTAAATACGCAATAGTCGGTAACTGGAAAAATTGTGTGTGTCCTCACTCGCATCGGAATTTTGATTCTTGATGGAATCGAAACAATTCAAAATTAAAACTTTTTCATTAACTGAGAACGGCGCTAATTTTGGGCGTTTCGATGGTCCTGGTAAATTCTCCATACTCCAAAACGTATCTCCGTAGTTTAAAAATACCACTATGAACACACAGGGCTAATGGTTTTCTGGTAAACTCAGGTCTTTGTTTTGAAATTTAAACTGTCACTGTCTAATTACACACACTTGCACGTCTAGGCAATGATGACTGACTACTGATAAACTGATTTTAAATGAAATAAATGGGCCGATGTTATTTACAAAACACCCGAGATGTTAACGCAAGCATTTGCTGCTGCAGTTCCCTTAACTTACCTAGAATTGCCGAGATGACAATATCCGTTGTGGTCTCTTCTTGGCATAGTTTGGAAAGCAAACTTTGAAAACATAACAAGTAAAGATCTTTATTGGCTAAAAATATTTGTTATGCCTCTTCACAGTCACTTCCTGCTCTGACAAAATTAACATTAGTGACGTTAGTGACGGAACATAAGTAGAATCAATGAGTGTGTATTAATCAATGTAGCTACAAAAAAGTTGATAGTGTTTGGTTGTGAAAGTAGGTAATTGAAATTTTTGTGTAATGCAAGTTTTCACATTTCACAAAATAGTACATGCAAATCTCTCCATACATAATAATAGAAAAAAATGAATGAATGAATTAATGAAAATTTAAGATTTAATCACCAATATCTGAATCGACAAATTTGCAAGATAGACGTCAAAAATCCAACACATAGTTATAAATAGGAGATATAAAAAATATTACCATAAAATATTATAAATAAATACCGAGTTCCGATATATTAATATATTATATTAATGACAAGTTAACAACAAATCAAGTAAAAATGGAAGCGTTTCTGAGTTGACAACATTCGCGGCTGTAATGCCTACCTCTTATTAAAACGATTACAACGGATCATTACATATACCATTAGAACTCATTTATTAATTTTCGTTCATTTCTTTAAGAACGCCTCTGGTTACCGGCGAAATAATCGTTTTATTACTCCACGGGTTATTTTGACAGACTATAACAATATAGAAAAGGTTGGTTTACCGGAAAGCAGTCAGTTCTGTCACAGAAATGACTAGTTTCATAGTTGGGTAGGTCTCTTTTAGGGAAGCACGCCCCATATTAGAGTTTTATATAAATAAGATTCGCTGCAGAACTCGCCTTTCTTCGTTTTACAGAATAAAACCTTTCTTGATTTTAACGTATTACTCAGTATAAAACCAAATTATGTACATACATAATATATGAAAACCTGTTAATTACATAAATCTTCCTTACTATGTACACATTTTTTAATCAAACAAACACTAATAAAAAAGTTTACTTTGCATATATAGTGTGTTATATCTCACACTGCGATTCTAATTCCCTATCTTTTAATGTAATTAGCTAGTAATTAAAAATTACTCTTTTCTTCTTTTTCATTTTCTTTTGTACGAATAATTATATTCACAACGAAGCTATTCAAAGCTGGTGTCTTGTAAACAACGACAGACATGTTTTAAAGGTATTTCTGTTATTGTACATTACGAATTATTATAAACCATTTCGTTAAAATGTATCATTCCTGTGTATTACACCACATACATGTACCAACACTCGTAAACACTAATTATCTCATTGCACAGAACGATCTCATGGTAGCTTTGAAAAGATTACAGGATACTCTAAGCAATATTCAATCCTGGTTATAGATAATCATATAACATTCACTATGCCACACCAAATGCGCTTCACTGTTGAATTAAACGATAAAGCTCTGTCACAGTCACAAACCACAGAGTAGCTGGGAATCAAAATCTAATAATGGTGGTCAACGCTCCTAAATGCATAACTAACGGAGTTGATGTATGGTGACTGCAACATAAATTTTGTGCTAGAAAAAAAAAATTTGGCTTACTGGAGCTTTGCAAATACTCATGCCGGTATTGGCTAATAAGTAATATCAATTCGTATTGTTTATGCAGTCTTCGAAATTATTGATTGTTTGCATGTATCAGCGAGATTGTAAATCATTGAACTAAACGACATTGGTGAGAATAACTGATATTTTATTTAACTAGGTACCGTATTATAGGCAATTATTAAGCTCATATATGTAATTTAAAAAATGTCATCTTCGCGTAGTAATAGGCTACCTAATAACCTAATATGCTCGTTAACGTTTAAACCTCTCCCTAAAGATGTTATAAAGTATAATTTTCTCAAAAAAGTACGCTTACAACGTTCTTGTTACTGCGCATAAAGGAAATGTATAACATTATTCATTTTTTCCTTTAAGAAACTTCTCATTTTACCACATTAGCTAATCATCTCCATTTATCAACTTTTTTTCTCAAGTATAAAATATTTGTGATCTAAGTACACCATTTTCAAATTATTTTTTCTTTGCGACCCATAAATTTCATAATTTGAAAACTTTTTCAAGATTCCAATTTTTAACATGTGTATAACTTATCTTATCCATATTTCTTTCATAATATTAGATCTTACCCTGCTTTCATACTTCAATTTATTCCGACTTCAAAACCTCCCCCGTTGCATTATTACCTACTGATTCGGATTTCAAAAAAGCATGTCGGATGACTTTCGTGGCGGATATTTAAATATATTCTTTAGATAGACTTTTCGCTGAAATAACTTTTTCCGTTGGATTTGAGATTCCGGTGAGCTCGCCATTCATTGTCTGTTGCTGAAAAACGAGATGAACCTCGAGAATCAATCACAATAAAACAAAAAGCGATATCGAGGAGGCTGAGGTGGAAGCCGAAACGTTGCTGGACATGCGAAGACGGGATATTAAAGGCGGTAATTTGTTTAAAACAATGCTCCGGTAAGCTGTTTAGTACTAGAAAAGCAATGGAATGGGCGTTTTAAAAAATTTTCTTATACAAATACAAAACAACACTATAAAGGTAATATCTGAGAATATAATCTAAATTCCTGTCTATGTGGTTTTGTGCCTATTATGATTTTTCGCAGTTGATCGCGTTGGAGCAGGTCTCTCTCTCTCTCTCTCTCTTTCCCTGTCTCTCTCTATTTTTCTCTGTCTGTGGTAACAGACACGCTTCATTAATTTTTTACATTCTTTACAATCAAGAAAATCGAAGACTATATTGTTTCCTGTACGGGGATGCGATAAAAAGAATATGAATCATTTTTCCATTAACTGAGTTACCATAGTCTTCACAAGCTAGTGAAGAGCCGCACTTGCATACATACACACATGTATTTACATAAATAAAATTAAATCAGTTTTAGATATTAAATCAAGCCAGGTTAAATAGAATATAGTCACAATGGACTTTTAGGTGGTTTACTGGTAATAAAATTGAGAAAAACTGACAATATTCGCAAATTAAAAATACAATACATGCATGAAACCTAACGAATTTTAGGTACCTATGTAACGGAGCCAAAAATAAGATCACACGACGACAATGGACATTCCATTCAGGAGGTTTATTTGTGATAAAATTGACGAAAAATCGAGTCTCGGTGAACTAACAAGAAATAAAATAACACAAAAGTAAAGTTGTGCATATGCACGTCCTGGTAAGATTGAATGATAACTCTTGAGAAAAATAATAAAGGAAAAATTCGAAAGTTAAAAAAATTCTAGTTAACTGAACAAATAATATAATCGACATGCTTTTACCACTTAATACAATTCGAGTTGGTGAGAAAACTCCAAATAATTAATTATTGAGTAATAAAGCAGCATTATAAATCACCGATGCATGTTTACGACTCACTCCTATAAACTATATTATTGACTGCATTGTTATATGTATGTATTTCGTTGTCACGTCGAAATCTGGAAAGAATTTAGAACGATTAAAAGTGTAGGCATTTGTTCTCTCAAATAAACTGTTACTTATTCTACAGTCGATGAGAGAGATTCTGCATATTTCCGTCATTGTTAAAAACTTCCCACTGAACGCCAACAATGAGTCTCCAATACAAATTTGCTCACGAGAATAAGAAGTGTCGACTAAAATTAAAGTTTAAAATGGTTTCAAAGAGTGTGGCTGTAATATCAATATTTTACTTAAGGAGTGCACCTGAAGTTAAAACTTAGGTAATTGTAGTGACAAGTGTCGTAATGAGTTTGATATTACTTTACATTTTACATATCCCTTACGTTATTCTTCAGTTGTCGATTCCGGTGCGACAATTTATAAATATTCACTGCTATACATTTCATTTTACAGTTACCTAATCCGTTCTTTATGCCTTCCTTTGTAAGCTGTCGAGTTATTACTTTCAATTTGAGCTCATTTAATCTAGTT
This sequence comes from Cryptocephalus moraei, assembly GCA_946251905.1. Taxonomy (NCBI): domain Eukaryota; kingdom Metazoa; phylum Arthropoda; class Insecta; order Coleoptera; family Chrysomelidae; genus Cryptocephalus; species Cryptocephalus moraei. Next base: position 12,592,696 of record OX276453.1, on the reverse strand, counting down.
TGATGTTGGTCATCATACTGTTTTAGTTCCAGCATTATTTTTACCAGCAGAAACACGTTACGTGGTAAAATAAATAAAAACTTGGCAAATTCGACTTAACTCGGTTGAAATCACAATAATTACTTAATTCCAGATTCCAGGTTACCGTTGTTACCAAGTGTGACCTGAAGAAAGAAACTTTGTGGTTTGCGCAACGTTTACAATGGGAAAACCTGTCTAGGAACAAAATTCATAATTCGATCAATAGGGAAAGTTAGACAAAACGTTATAAGAGGTTTTCGGGGCCTTAACTTCTTTTTATAAAAAGAAACTGGAAAACATTTGCTGACATCGAGAAAACAAGCATACTTCGTAGCATTTATTTTAGACTAATTTTATTACATTGATATCATTAGTGAAAATCTATTCGAATAAAACCTATCACAAAACTTACTAAAAGTTTACAAGAAACAATCTAATTGGTTGATTTAAAAGTAAAAAAACCGTACACACAAAGAGCAGGGCATTTTTCGTATTTTCGACAAAATGGCATTCCCTACGTATTTTTCATCTAACAACTGGTAAGAATATACGAACTCCTCTGCGAAATCATTGTCATCAAAATTCTTTGTACAGTTACGAGTAGGCGTTACTTTGAAGTACTAACAACAACGAGATATAAACAATTATGATTCCCGCCGATATTTACATACAAGTTTAATAAAGCACTGTACAGAGACGCTGAAACGAACGACGGTAAATGATTGTTTTCGTGCCCAATTTAGACGTGGAATTTTCTCAAATAAACGCACAACAATGAGAGCAAATCGAGGCGAATTTAAAACCGTATCACACAGATGGATAGATTCATCTGATAACCGCTCTGTTGGTCAAGCGTTTACAGGTGGAATCTTTGGTTTAGATATACCCGTCGACATTTGGAATGGCTATTACATGCATAACACGCGATTATAATCTCTGTAACCTCAAATTCAAGGAATGTACTTACTACAAACCAACGATTTTCTGTGAGGTAATTAGGCCAGATTTTTATTTATTTGTGTGTTTTAGTGTCATTGAATGTAATAATTACATTACAATTGAACAAGAACAAGTACATTAAACAAGACTTATTGCCTCGTTCAATGTAATTAAAGGAGTGTGAGTGGAACTCGAGACAGTGAAAATAACAAATGCATAGGAAATACGTAACAAAAAGGTTAATTTGTCCTAAAACAGAAGGGAAGGGATAGCCCTAACTAACCAAAAATGGTAGAGTTGAACATTACATATTGTCAATTGTAAAGTTTGGTGAAAATTTATAACCATTAAAAAAGAAATTGTTACTTCTTGTACCCCCAATACATTTTCCATGAAAAGAATTTGGAAAATTTAATTAGTCGGATTTTATGCGTAAAAATCACAATAGTTCAGTCATTATAGGGGGTCACCTAGGAAAATCGACATACCCAAACGTAAAAACTTCTATTTTGGCATCCTAAAGCTTTCCCCAAAATTCACATATAATTGGATGGCCGCAAGTTTTAAAATCGGGGGTCAAAAGCCACAAAAATCGATTTTTTCTCCATATTTTGCAAATATCTCGTTTTCTATGGGTTTTACGCTATTTGCATTCATTATCGATATTGTAGAGAATCAAATGCTCTACAACTTTTCTATTTAACATTTCTTCATACCTCGAAGAGTTGATATTCTCATGTACACTAATTGCATTTGAAGTAAAAAAATAATTAAGTAAATCTTGTTTAAAATCCGTAAAAAGAAGATGATAATTGAAATTAGAACTTGCTCTTCTCGAAATTTTTTTCTTTTACATTAATTTTGACAATATTAAATTAATCAAATGACACTTTTACTAAAAACGTTAATTACAAATTTAATTTTTTTCCTTTTTATTTATTTAGAAAGTTATTAGTATAAATTAGCTTACAATTAAAATGCAATTTAATCATTTTCCTCAACAATGTTTTACTTACATGGCCAGATAAGTGTTATTAAATAAATTGACACTTAACTAAAAATAGATAAGTAACCAACCAAAATGAATTTAATGAAAAAGTTAATAAAAAATGATATTTATATATTTAGCAATAATTTATAACCTCAATATTACGAGTTTTTGATCGGGACTACCAGTAGTACCAGATGACTTCACATGATTCTCTGACCAGCGCTCTCCGCCCTCTATCTCGAAAACAGTTCAAGATATGAAGAAATGTTGAATACAAAAGTTGTAGAGAATTTGATTCTCTACAATATTGATAATAAATATAAATAGCGTAAAACCCATAGAAGACGAGATATTTGCGAAAAAATCGATTTTTGTGACTTTTGACCTCCGACTTTAAAACTTGCGGCCATCCAATTATATGTGAATTTTGGGGAAAGTTTTAGGATGCCAAAATAGAAGTTTCTACGTGTTAATATACTGGGTATGTCGATAATCCGAGATATTCACCTACTTTGGCCTAAGATGACTGGACTACAAATGATTATCTGGTGACTTTAGATGAAATGTTTCCATTACATTTCTACGTGCTACGTGAAAAATTAAAATAAGAGAAGTTAAGTTTTTATGGACCTATTCCATAAATAGGGGTTCATACGGGTTTGAACCCATAAATAATGTAATATATAATAATCAATTTATACGATATAGGATATAGGATCCAATTCACTCCAAAGAACTATCAATTTAAATGTTTCAAAGCACGTATACCTTAGCGGTACAAATCCGTTTGGCTTCAACCCACTCTTTCCTCTTTAGCCTTTTCCATAATCTTGCTATCTAGAACACAACACTTTTTGGGGAACGGTATGAACTATTCTTAAGTTTCATGAAATATTAATTCAAACTACGTACTATTTATAAAGATTTTTTCACGAATGCATTTAAAAATGTTTATAAATAATTCATATTATTTAGTGCCAGTATTGATTTATTATAATTTTTTGTTTTTATTTTTATTTTATTTTGTTGTTATTACATATTATTATTTTATAATTAATTTATAATATTAATTTATATACTATATATAATTATTAATAAATATTATACAGCGAGAAAAATACATTTCAGATTGTTGTACAATAATGTTTTAATTATTTCATTTTGATTGAACTCACAATGGGTAAAATCAGTTCAGAATCACTGTAGCATTATAAAAATTGCGGTATGCGAGTACTCATCATCGTTTTCGTAATAAACCCTCCATAACGAATTAATAGCTGAATTTAGTCCCATACAACCGAAAGGGTAATTAATTTCCTGTACAGATACGTTCGTGAATTGTATTTAATTGTTTTAAAACGGTAAAACGTGGTTATATGGGAAAAAATTAAATATTTATAACTTGTTCCTGGCGAATGTAATTTTGAAATTAATTGATACAAAGAAAAGTCAAGACCTTCGGCAACTTACATTTAAAATCATGTAATGCAACTCTGACTGATTAGTCGATTTTAGTCAATGGAAAAGTGCGTTGGCGTTTAAACTTAACTATATACTACTTCGAAAAACAGTCAGAATAGCAAAGGCATTATTTTCTTTCTTTCAGGGCATTTTTCGAAAGCATCGTGTTACTTCCCACAAGAATTCCAAGGAGAATTTATTATGCAGAACTCTGCCGGCGTGGGCAGAAACCTCCAGTACAGTACCCTGAATATAACGGAGAATTCGATACCGATATGGGGCAACTGCCACCGCAGGATAGGAAATAACTTCATCCTAATGCTTAGGTAAGTATCTGATAGATCCGGTAGACGGGAGGAAATGCGGTTTCCTCGTCGAGAATAATAATGTAGTTCGAAATTTGAGAGACCATAGTAACTTCAGTTGTCGTGTCAGTTTTAGTGGAACTAGTTGCTTGCGATGCTTGCACCTGAAACTACGCTCGGTGAATATTCTCCAAGTTTTTGCTTTGAATCACGCTACGTTGTCGAAATGTTCCACTAATGAAGAATCGGCAGAAGCAAGCTGCCCTTTGGACGAATCGCTCGCTATGAGAGAAGCGGTGGAGATATTACTATTCAGTAAGTTACATTTGTTCCTAGCACCACACTGAATTGATCCGAATCTGTTTTTGGGACTTATTAGAAACGAAAGATAGTCTTGGAATGCCAACTAGCAAAACCTACTGTCCCATCGATGGAAAATACTTCCTAAACTACCAGGGGCCGCATAGTATTCGAGGAAACGAATGTCACGGATTTAATTCGACTCTAGATTCGTGTCCTGCCGGTTCAACTCTTAACGTTAGGTTGCGCAATTGCACTTCCGACAGTTCTGGTAAGCTCTTATTTGACTTCAATCAATCGGCCGGTTCGTTAATTTTTGCACTTATTTTAGAAATTAAGTTCGACTGCCTAGGACACTGGAAGGGACCAAACGAAGACAACTTCTTGGTATTCACCGATAATAGACACTCGACAGACAACTTACCTCAGTATAGATGTGCTGTGAGTACATTTGTCTCGTCACCGAATTTACAACGATTCTGTAACAATAAAAATATATGTATTAAAAGTTTCTGCAAAGCGAAATGGTATACCCATGTCACGAAACAAATTTTAATCAATTTAAGTAAGCAAATTGATGTGTTGATTCGTAGCAGAAGAAAACAACTAAACTCTGGAGAAGTTTCTATTAGATTATTGTTAAATCCAAAAATTAGTTGTAAAAATTCGTTAGATTCAGTTCTCTGCAGTTTGAAGTGTCCTTAGTGGTTTTAATTTTTTGGCCTTAAAATGTAAAATTGCGGTTGCAAATTGTAGCATTTTAGCTTGTCACAGAAAGCAAAATATAACTTCAAAAAATCTCACAAAGTTACCTTCACAAGATAGAATAGCAACAAAAAATATGTATATTCTCACCAAAGCAGATTTGTTTCAACCTCATCTCATCAAATAACCAGCACACAGCACACTATATCGCCGGTGCCTACGAAAAGTATTACTTTGAAAAACGCGGCGAAGAGTACAACTTTCAATAAATCCGGCGAAAACTTCGAATGGTGTATGGTGTATCAAGGAAAAGTATAACTCTTAGTAATGCTTCAGCGAATAGAATCACTGTTTGGTGTGTGTCGGCGAAAATAATCATTTCTGATTCTGAGTCCGCGAAGAGTATAACTCCTAATAATATGCGGCGATGAAAATAATTCCTTAATAAGTGTCGGCAAAGAAAGCTAGTTCAGTTTGGGTGTTCGCGAAGAGTATAACTCCTCATAATATACGGCGAAAAAAATTACTCCTTAATGAATGACGGCGAAGAAAGCTATTTCTGTTTGGGTGTCCGCGACAATTCTACGGTGTGGAAAACAATAACTCTTTGAAAAATTAAAATTCAAATAGAAACATCTAATTTTTGAGATTTTTACTAAAAATAAATTGATCTTTATATCAAACGATAATTTTTTTTCCATAATAACCACTAATTTAGATTATGGAAGTGCATATCAGGACTTTTATTGTGATTTTTTTAAAGAGGTTTATTGATATTTTCGGACTAGAGTAAAACTTTTGTAAAGAAAAGTTTGAAAAAAATAGTTTGATTCGAAAAATAAAATATCGCATATTTCTGCTATTTTTTATTAAAATATACTCATATCTTTTTTCCAAAAAGACCACAATATTTGTTTAAAAAATCAAAATGAAGATTGAAATTATAGTTGCATAATCTTCTTTAATGATTAATGTTTTTACTTGAATACTATATTTGATATTAATAACGTACAGTCAAGAGAAAAGAGATTTTCTTACTGTACTTTATTAAAATCTTTATTATTATTACTCAATTAAAAAACGCGAACTTTGGATAAAAAAAGTTTATTCGAAAATTTAGACACAAAAATAGTTTTTCTCTCCACAAATTTATTAGGAGTTACCTTCACAGGCATCCAAATAAAAACTATTTTTTTCGTCGAAAATTTATTTGTAGTTTTACTTTTTTTAGCGGACTCGCAAATGGAAAAAAAATTTTGCAGACATTTATCGAAATTATTTTATTAGCAGTTATACTCTTCGTGAGCACACACATGAAAATAATTTTTTTCGGTAACATCCCCCGAGAAATAATTTTCTTCGCTGCAAACTTCGTTGACACATTAACATGAATTATATTTTTCGCAGTCACACATTCGGAAATAATGTTTTTAATCGGAATTAAATATTTGGAAATAATGAAATAATCTTTTACGAGTTATACTCTTCGCGGGCATGTAGAGGAAAACATTTTTTTCGCCGACCCTTATCAAAAAGTTTTTTTTTTTCGTCGAAAATTGTTTGGGAGTTATACTCTAATTACATATTTGTTGTAATGAGAGATAATGGATTCATATCACCTTAATCTATGATTACATATTCATGGGTTTTACTAAATAACTTTTGTATATAAAGCTTATTTTTCAAAGTTATAGAATAACCACTTTTGCATCTTAAACTGCGTCAGTACTACAAATTTATTGGACATGAATCACAAAATCAGCTACAAAATGTAAATCTATGTAAATAACCTAATTGTTTCTAATTTCTAACCATTTCAGATGTATAAGCAACATTCTAATGGGGATATATTCATGGCCCTGGGCAGCGACTCGACCTGCTACTCTAATTTATATAACAGTTCATCTGGTTTCGAGAATTTCATATTGACTCCAAATCCCGAGAAACCTTGGCCTTTAGAAGTGTCCTTCGCCATGTGCAGTTTTCCCAAATGGATGTACGGCGATTGGGAACACGTAACTGTTGACGTAAATACAATGATTTATAAGGATCACTCTTCTTTGAAAACCTATACCATCAAATGTGTTGGAGTCATGGAAGATAGCGATAAATACTTAGTTTTCAGCAGGAGTCAATGGTAACAAACATGTCTAGTGTATTGACGGATTTAAATAACTGTTACATGTTTTAGTGATGAGGAGTTTTATGGGTGCATCCGAATAGCGAATAGAAGCAATAACATATTGGAATTTCAAATCGGGACGCAGAATAGCAAGAACAAAGATGTTTTCACGTTATGTGCAGATGAAAACTTCCAAGAAGACACTTGGATTACTCAAGGGCGTAAGTTAAAAGCAAATTGTTTAGTTTGTATTTATTGTAATTTAATTGTAACATAGTTTATGTACATATCTACAACATCAAAGCAATTACTCTGTATTCTCAAGTAATATTTTACCAAGTTGTACAAGGTTTCCAGAAACTTTATTTACAAACGAAACAGAAAATTGTGGAGATGCCTTTATGTCGATTCGGGAATGATTCTCAAGAGAGCCACTATCGTTTATAGATAGCGCCATTACACATTTTATAGGTTTATTTAAAACCACCATTGAAAATGATTAAAATTTAACAATTATAAATATGACCCAATCCGACACAACCGCTCCCATAGTTAATACCACTCAAGCCATTGAATTATACATAATGATTTATATTTAAGGTAGGTATTCGTCTAAAGCACAGTGCATACAAATACTAAAGTGATTTTTTTTTGGAAAAAGGTATTACTATTACTTATTATTAAAAACTAGTACCAGAAGACGAATCGGGATTGCTCTATTTCCCGCCGAGTGTATTGCTACTGGTCATGGTCAAAATACTTTTTTTCTTTAAAAATTTTCAATTCAGTATTTTTAAAATGGTTAAATTCAGTACCCCGGTAACAAACAACTCATTTTCAAAATCAACATTTTTTTAAACTTTCCCCCTTCGGCGATTCTATCATATTTAAAATAATGGAATTTTGAGGGATGCCTAATTATTTTTGTTAGCTTAAGGGCGCTTCTTTTGATCCACAGAATTTTTGTTGTTTTTTTTTTTTCGATTGAAAATGGGTGCAAGACGTTCAAAACATGTTTTCTATTTATTTTGAAATATCATTTAGATCTGCTGTTTTTTTAAATATTTTTTCTTTAGGCTTGCTGGTTGGTCGGTCTGCTTCTGTTCAAGTCGCAGGGATGTGCCCAATAACAGGAGAGTATACTGGAAAAATCCCTGATGCCACAGATCTTTGTGCCAAATTGTGGTCTGACTGTAGAGCCCCGGATTTGATGTACTACCAAGTGTCTCACTGCGAATCCGAGGAGGTATACGAAGAAAGGGAATACCAATGCCTGGGACACTGGAGGGAGGGTAATGTTCTCTATACATACACCAAAAGAAATGACGTTGCCCCAGGGACTTATGAATGTTTCGTGGGCTCTATCATGTATGAGGACGACATTTACATTAAAGAAGCTGGGGAGCACTGCGCAAGAAACATAGATCCTGCTAGATATGGAATGAAATTGGTTAAGAAGCAACCATTGTACTCTTGTATTGAAAGAAGTAAGTTACGTTATAAAAATATATACTGCTTAAGGTAATGTGTTTTTCGTAATCCAGGTACTACACCAAGGCATTTCGTTCGGATGACAACGGAGATAGTACATTTCACCACGCAACCCAGTGTTACAACTAGAATTACACCCAGTCAAGATTTTGGTGAGTAAAAATAACTAAAATTACCAATATAAAGGTGTCAAAACTCTCAAATAATTCCATACTATCCATATAATTTGCACCCACCCTAGTTAATTAGAACAAAATTAGATTATGCAGCATGTAGCAAAAATAAAAATACTTTACCTTATCCACATAAAACAGTTTTAAAATGTTTGCTATCCGAACAGGAAAGCTACCAGGCACAAACTGAAAGTGAAGCAAACTTTAATTTTGTTTGTTTATTTTACATCACATTGGATAAATACATTGTTAACGTCATAAATCTCCGTATTTGTGACGTACAAAAAGATGCTGCAAATTTTAAAACAGTTAAAAATAACTCGCTAAGTGATTCAGTATGAAATGTAAACATGTCGATATAATCACATGTTTAATATAACTACTTATACTTTTTTCAGATTCAAATGCCATCCCAAAGAACAACGAAAATATCAGCTCTTCCATCCTACTTACTCCAACTTTCTATCTCTGTGAGATTTTGTTTATTTTTGTAAAATATTTTTAAAAAGATTCTTAATGCTTATAGTATATAGAAACATAGAAAATATTTTATGTGAGCAATTTCTTGCCACTGTTATGGAATGGTTCCTTAGTTCACAAGGAAGTAATTATATATTGTTTTTATGCATCACAACTGACTATAATTTACTTCTTAAGACTACATTTAACAGAAGGAGTCCATTATATAATAGATATAAAATTTTATATTTTGCAAAAATCTAAACCAAGCAATTTGAAAGTTACCATTAATGTTTGATCATCATAATCGTGGTCGTTTTAATATAAAAGTACTGATTCATTTCACAAGATCTTATCAATTATTTTTGCAAAATATATGTTGAAAAATGTAATAAATGTAGGTATGATGCTTCATCTGGTACACCAGAAGAGATATGACTTAGTGATGTTCGATAAATTGTGATTTAAAAATTATTTATGTAGTACCTAATAGGTAATATTGTATTTAAAGTAAACTGTACTTAATTTTATAATATTTTTATATATTCTTCGCTTTTATTAGCCCTTTATTACAAACCCCATATCAAGTGAAAGATTAAAAAAACATAATTCAGATTCTGCAGACTTGTTTTATAACTCTTATATTCAAATTATGTATCTAGTAATTTTAACTTTCTTTCTCTATCAATAACATATCCAAAGTGATTTTAATAAAGCAATAAAATAAGTTAGCATAAAACAATTGAAGGTAGGTTGTCTCAGAGATACCTGACAGAAATATAGCTTCAACTCATTATGTTTTAAAGTCTGTCCTTAAGAGCTCCCGCAGACTACAGACTTTTTAATCTGCCGAAAGTTTGATCGGGTTGGTCACACTGGTCCAACTAAACTGTCGGGTTGGTTGTGGCACACCAGACAAACAGTCGGCCGACTGCTCTGAAATAATTTTCTAGTTACCGTTGGGTTTTTAAAGAGAGCGGTCACATAACTTAGTAGTAATGATGATTAATACAACATTACATAGAAGTATTATTATTGCTTTTATACAACGGAGGAGATGGATTAAGAAGAGAAATCGGGAGTATTGGGTGCATCCCATCTACAGCGATAGATTGTTACATGGACAGTTTTACAGGATGCATTCCAAATTACTAGATTGCCCGGAATTTTTTTTGCCTTTTATTGAATGAGCATATCCAGTTTCAATGAACTGGTCAAATTAATTGGACCAGTTGTAAAGAAGGAAGATACAATTTTAAGGCGCTCCATACCTGTGGAGGAGAGATTGAGCATTACGATCCGGTAAGTTAAACCACAAACATTAACTAACATTTTATATTAGAATTATGGGTACAAAATTGAGCATTTTATATTGTTTGCAAGTCATGCATTTTCGAATCATCAGAAAAATTAGAGAAGTGAGACTGTGCTGTATCGTTGAAATTACTTGGAGATGAAATATTTTGAATTAAACGCAAATTGGGGGATGGAGTAGAACTAGGTATATAGGTCTGTAATGGCTGTTGTGACGGTAAAATGATATTCCCTCGATGATATACAGGAAACGAAGATATGGGTTGTTGTAATGTATTGAAGCTAGTTGTAGATTGAGAAGTAGTCGGTAACCGCCTGGCTAGTCTTATCCCTTTAAAAACGTTAAGAATACCAATTTTAGCATCAAGTGTTTCTTCTGCGCTTAAATTTTGAAGTGAAGGGACAAGAGATAAAGCAAAGTTTGTGTCTTCATCAATAGTATTAGTTTCATTTAATGCTTTTATTAATGCTTCATCCACATCTGTTTGTTTAGGTACATTCCTCCTTTTTTTACGCTGACGAATAGGTGTGGAAGCGGAAGGCCTGGGTTCTTCGTCATCTTCATTATTATTTTGAGATTCATTCTCGTCTAGGTTACCTTCCGTCTCTCGATTTTCCATGCATGGAAGTAGAAATAATAGTTTTTCAAAATAAATATATTTACGCCTCTTAGTCGCATCTTGTCCCGACTTGGTGTTCTTTTGTACGTTTAATTCTCGCCGAAAGCAGGTCCGTAAATTAGCCCATTTTTTTGCACATCATGACCTTTTTGTTTATACAGGGAAAAATCGTTTATGGAGAAAGTTGAGATGAATAGCCATTATCGAGACGAGATAGTCAATCGTAAATGGTACTATACACCGCAACTGATACTGTGGGGGTCCGTTTGTTTCCCACTAAAAAACCCTGTCTTCCGATGTTACTGTGTGTCTTCGGCTAAGTCTAACTAGGAAACCATGATCTTCGAAGACAAACAGTATTAATTTTTTAATACCAAAAAGGTGGTTATAAAATTGTGCATAATTTTTTCAAAAAGTAACATCAGGTTTAAGAAGAGGAGAGTTTTTTTTTTAATTTAAGGATCCAAACCTTGACTTATACGTTCGTCACGCTCTTTTTCTTTCATAATACTACTTATACATTTAAATATGATATCAAAATTTCTCTTGTTTTTTAGCATTGTATTGATTATATTATCCTTTGATATTTGAATAATTAATTTTATATTTAATTCTAGTATGTCACACGTCCACATCCAACAAACAAAAATGGTGTGCTCGGAATCATCATAGTCTCCACAATAAATACATTTATCTGTTTCACTTTTTTTAATTTTGTAAACTTGCCAAAACAACCATGTCCAGTAAGGAATTGAGAAAAGAAGTAATTTGTTTTCCGAAATTTGCAGTAGAACCACGGCTTTATATAAGGAATTAACTTTTTGGTCCATTGAGCTTTGGTTGTATTGTTATTCCAGATGTGTTGCCATGAATTAATCACATTTAATTTAGTGATTTTTTTATCGGTATTGTAAAAATTTTGTTTACGTTCCAATATTTTTAAGTGAATAGGAGGAGATCCGCATATTACTTCAAGTGCCTCAAGAGAAGCCTAGTAGTCCTATAACTACTAGAAACTCTAATTAAACATTTTCTAATAGTTGAGTTCAAAAATTTTAAATATTTAGAAATCTTAATCACCTCTTCCCAGACGGGTGAGACATCCTCATTCAGATCTGTTATTAATTTTTCTTTTTTTGAAATTTTTTGGTTCGGTTCGGAAAAGAAAACTATATCATATTTATTTTTATAACACTCAAATTTAATTAGGTCATGAGCCCTTCTTCTTCTACCGACACTTACCTGTAAAATTTTCATACAAAAAAAAATATTGTTAAGTTAATTTATTTTCTAGATTATGTTTTAATTCGCGGTATTTTGGACAAGTCATATTGTCATATTTGTGTCCTTCCACTTTACAACTTATACATTTGCTTTTGTTTTTACAATTCTTTGAAATATGATCATCTTGTTCACCACAATTTGTGCATATAATTTCAATTTTCTTATTTTTGCAATTTGGGGTAATATGTCCGAAAAGCAAACAGTTAAAACACCTGATAGGTACAAATTTTTCTTTAATTCTTACCAAATTCCACCCAAATTTAATTTTCCTTTCATTGAGTAAGGAATTAGCGGGGTTAACCTCCATTTTGATCTTTGCCGATTGACGACCCTTGTCATTTTTATTTAGATGTATTTCAATATAACTATCTGCACTTACAATTTTATTTAATTCTTCTTTAACTGAATCTATGGTCCAAGTGACATCCAGATCAAGTAGATAAATAATTTTATAATTAGTCAAAGATTTAATTTTGTTATGTTTTAAATTTTCTGATATTTTGTTTTTGAAAATAGATCTGTCTTCAGATTTACCATTTAAATTAATAATAAGGTCATCTTTGTTTTTCTTAATATTTTTAATTTTAATCCCGAAAGTAGAAGGATCATCAATGTCTTTCTTTAAATCTCTAACAACGTCTGCAAAGGAATTTATTTTATTATTCTTTACTATAATTGTTTCATTGTTATTATTTTTTAAGACATTTGAAGACGGTTCCTGAAGTATAGAGGGCAAGTAAATTTTGGTATTTGTTTTTCTAAATAGATATTCAAAAAGTTTTCTAATAATGTTGTGACTGTATATAGAGTGTAAAAAGTTTACTTCAATGAATTTAGTGCTTTTATCCTCATCGCCCACCGCCTGAAAAGAAGACGATAACTCCTCCAAAAGATTGAAAATAATTTCTTTACGGGTTTCTTTTGATATAATACAGATATAATTAGTTTTCGTGAAAGAAATTATGATACCAGCATCAGAATTTACTTCAAATTTATTGGTGTATTTTTTCAAACTGTCAACCTCACATTTATTTATGTCGAAGTTAAAAGTCTCTTGCAGATATTCATATTTATTGTTGAAACATAAATTTGGATGATCTTTATCAATAATAGTAACGTATGACATATTACGTGGTTTCTTAGAATTTAGAGTAGTTATACTGTTATTAAAGAATTTATTATCCCAGTTTAACTTAGCAATGTTAGAAAACAAGTGGAAGTTATTATCATTATTATTGAAGACAGTTGTAATCTCATTGTCTGGATCCTTAATAATATATTTTAAAGTATCGTGGAAGTTTTCTGTTTGCGTGCACTTATTAGTAGTACTTGTCGAATTTAAATTTAGAAAATTTTCTATAACTTCTTCATTTTCAGAAAATAATTTTTTTAAATTCTTGATGTTTGATTTAACTTCAAGTTTTACAGTTGTAGATACTGCGACAATTTCGTTTAATTTGTTGATGATATTCTTTAATTCTTTAAGTAGGTTCTGAATTTTTTGGTTATTATCTGGCTTAATTTCTTCAACGTCGTCATCCAAATCAAAGTTTGTGGTTATATCAGGAGCGCTTCGAGACTTTGATGTCGCCATGTTAAATTGAAATGTTCAAAGACTTACGTTTTCTTCCTTGTAACGAAACAGTAAGTTGAAAAAGAAAAGGATAGGTACCTATGTAAGTGAAGGATTGCTAAAAATCCGTACAGGGGGCCTGTGTCAAAGCTATTAAGCACTGACACTGACACAGAAAGTTTTGATTCCTTTCTTAAGGGTTTTTTTACCCTTGTGTTCGATGTATAAACACTACACTACACTATTTGTACGCGCAGCACTTGTAGTGATCAATATTCAAGATGACACAAATTGATCTTCGCAGGAAACTCTTCGAGAAGAGCAGCTCCAAATCCTTAAATGCAGCAAGGCCGCAGGAATGGAGCTTAGGGTAGATTTCGCGCAGCAAATTCAGCAGTCCTCAGCAGTGGAATGTACAGCACAATCTCAGGAAATCACTTCACTGACACTGTTGTCAAAATCACTTTGTGGTGGAAAATCGGCTTTTCTCGGGGCCTCGTCTTCTCCTCCAACACAGACGATAATAGGAGCCTCACAAAACCGAACAAACACTGTTAATAATCGATTGAATTACTAATATCTCGAAAAAAGTTAAATTCTGACGGATACTGAAAAAATTGTGATGTTGACACATACACAACATGCGGACGAGCACATCATGACCTGAACAATAAAAATAAATTTAATTCTTTTCAGATATCTAGCTACTGGAGCTAGCTTCAATACTTTGTCTTTTGACTATCTATAATGGGAGCTTCTACAATACGAGATATTACTGAAACTACATGTATGCAAATATGGCACACACTCCAACCTTTATATATGGCAACCAAACAAGAAGAGGACTGGATTAAAATTGCAGACGAATTCTATAGCCGCACAAATTTTCCAAACATCATTGGCGCAATAGATGGCAAGCATATACGTATTGTAACGCGTGTAGTAAACCGCAGTGCGAGACGTATTTACTTTTGTCGGCGTCTCAAAGGGACGGCGCTACGCTTAATTGAGCTTGCCGCCTTACATCTTATTAAAGAAAGAATCGTTCTCGGCCTTTCTAAATAATAAAAGATATTTCGAGTAATTACGCGAATATGCGAGAGGGTTCTCGACTATAATGGAGTTGTATTATAAGCGGGCTTGTGGTCGGATTAGATTATTATTAGTAGACGGAAGCCGCAAGAAGTAAATAGTGAAATAGTGAGAACGTTTAAAGTGAAATAAATTAACGATTAAGAAGTGTGACATAAATTAATTAGTTAAGTTAGTTTAGTAATAGTCTAAGATAAATTAAGTAGTGTTAAGCGTCTAATTAGGATAGTGTATATAAATTAGTAAAATAAACGTTACAGTATGATAAAACCAGAACATTCCAGATCATCATATTTTAACTACAAAAAGTTTTTTTCCTGCGTTTTAATGGCTTGGACAGACGCAGATTATAAATTTGTATTTGTTAATGTTGGTTCTTATGGAACAGCGAGTGATTCAGACACATTTAAAAAATCTGAGATGGGTAAACGGCTTTTCGAGAATCGGTTAAATATTCCCCCCGGAAGGCATTTGCCCAATGATGATGATAGAAATGTTATTACATTCTCTGTGGTAGGCGATGAAGGTTTTGGACTTGCAAATAACGTATTACGACCTTATGCAAAAAGAAACTTAAACTTTACCAAGATAATTATTAATTATAGACATACAAGAGCTCGACGCATGGTTGAATGTACCTTCGGCATTCTCGCTAACAAATGGCGTATTTTTGATCGCCACAATTGATGTCAATACAAATTTTGGTGTTCAAATGATTAAAAGCTTCTTGTGTCCTTCATAACTATGTACGAATCAAAGATGAAATTAAATTCAGCGATACGTTGTATAGTTGTCCTATGAATAACTTAACAATTCCTTAACAATTAACAATGTCGTCATACTTTGTTTCTCCTGGGGGTGCAATTTCGTGTCAGTATAACAAAGTGTAAAAATGATATTGCGTTACGTAAATAAAGAAAAATGCAGATGTTTCGATATTTACCTTGTTTTGTTTTCTCTCCAGCATTTAACTGATTCCAATCAGGAACAATTGCTTCACAAACTTCCACCCACAATTTTTTTTAGATTCACGTCAGAGTAATCTTTTAAGTTTTTTTATAAAGCGCTGGTTTTTTTCAATCTCCTCTATTAAATTTTCGATTGACGTTTCGGCAAGCAGCGATGGAGAAGAACTTGGCGGCGCCATCATTAAAATACGCACGACTGGACGTCTGCACCAGGGAGTCTATACTGTACTCTGTACTAACTAACCAAAGTACCTACCGAAAGCAGAAAAATAGAAGTCTGCCGATTCGGCCGACAAAACTATCGGCAGTGTGCGCGTCTAGCTTCCACGCCATGCTGATTAAGCATCAGTTGGCCGATAATTTGCCGTTAGTTTAGTTTGAAGGCAATCGTGAAGCCCATCAAACTTATTTGTCAGCTAATACCGAATCGGTGTAATGTGCGTACTTTCATACATATTCATACTGATTAAAGCCCGACTAAACTATCGGCCGATAAAAAGTCTGCGGGGGCGCTTAGTAGGGGAGCGCCGGGAGGGTTGGACAGTGGGACGCATTGGACACCTTCAAAATTCCCGCCTAATCAAGAAATATGGCAAAAGAGATACTGACGCTCATTTGATATTTGAATGAATTCTCTTAGTTCACGTTTAGACGCGAAGCAGGTAGGTAGCTTCGTTTTGGTGCATCACGATTTTCGTAGTTTTCCACGTGCTAGTTGTAATATTTACCAGATTTCAGCGCTGCTTTTAACAAACTTGCAGTGTTTTTTTGGATTGTTGATTTTTGACCAGTATAAGGTAGGCTTTAATAATTATTATGTGTTCTTATTTTCAAGATATATATGAACATACTTTAATAAATTTTGTATTTTACTAGTCGAACTATGTTGTGGGAGGGTAATGGACACTTGTCCATATCCTCCCACAAGTGTCCAAACCCTCCCTAAATTATGTAATTATTACAGGAAACATGCCGTACAAGTACAAAAGGTTATCAGATAGAACCTTTTCTGCAGAAGACATATTCAGGAACATATTCCTGTAGAAAAAGCGCGGAAATGCATAATGTTAAACAATCAACTCTGGCATTATACGTCGAAAAGGCAAAAGAACTTGGAATTGATAATACGTCCTTCTCTCCGCATTTCGTCACATATGTCAAGTTTTATCTAATGAATTGGAATCCTCACTTGCCTGTTACCTTAAGACATGCTCGAATTGTACCATGGTTTAACTCCAAAAGCTACCCGCAGATTGGCTTATGAGTTTGCCGAAAAAAAAACACCTTAAAGTTCCAGAGTCTTTGAAAACAAATAAATATGCTGGAAGGTATTGGTTTCCTGGTTTCTTAAGTCGACAACCCCAATTGTCGATAAGAACCCCGGAGAACACAAGTTTAGCGAGAATTTCAAGTTTTAATAAATCTACAGTTGGGGCATTTCAAGCAAAGTTAGAGGAAGTTGTAAAAAGGCGAGGATTCACTGGATCAGACATATTTAATTTGGACGAGACGGGTGTGACCACAGTCCAAAAAACACAAAAAGTTGTTGTCACCAAATGCCAGCATCAAGTGGGTAAGGTCGTTTCGCGTGAGAGAGGAGAGCTGGTTACACAAGTAGGCATTATTGCAGCCAATGGAACAGCACTTCCTCCAGTCTGGGTGTTTCCAAGGAAAATATTTGACAAACATCGAATGTTAAGTGATGTTCCAGAAGAATATGGTGCAACTGGTCTAGTTCATTCGTCTGGATGGATGACCAGCGATATGTTTTTACGAGTTTTAGAACATTTTGTAGCTCATGTTCGATGTTCTAAGGAACGCCAAGTCCTTCTTATAATGGACAATCACGAATCCCATTAATCAGTTCCTGCAATTGATTACTGTAAGGAAAATGGAATTACAATCCTAACTCTTCCATCGCACACATCTAACAAATTGCAACCTTTGGATTGGACTATTTTCGGTCCATTCAAAAGATTGTTCAACCAAGGAACGGATGACTGGATGCTGTTTCATCCAGGACAGGCGTTGTCAATTTATGACCTGGAACCAATATGCATGACAGCTTGGGATCGATCTGCAACTCCCGAAAATATAAAATCTGTATTCCATTGCACTGGAATTTGGCCGTTTGACAAAAACATTTTTAGCGAACAAGACTTCCTTTGCTCATTTGTTACGGACAGGATGGCACCTCCAACAGAAAATGAGTTAAGTAAAAATATAGATCCATCTCTGCTGACTACCTCTTCTGCACAGACATTACCCGAGCCCCAAATTCCCGTTGAAATCGAGCACAAGCAAAATTTTGTATCGCCATCCAAAATAAGACCGTATACCCAAAGGCTCCAGAACGGAAAGCAACCAGAAAAGGTCCACCAAAAAGAAAATCCATAGTAGTAACTGATACTCCAGAACGCGATAAAATTGCTGAAAAGAAATTGAAAAAAAAAGATACCACCTATCGATAAAAAGAAAATAAAGAAAGCAAAGAAAAAAGTTATGAGCGACTCTTCTTCCGATGAAGAAGAAGTCCACAATAAAATCCACAATTTCGTTGTTTGTACAGTTTTTGGGGAAAAAATCAGTTAGACATTATGCCGCTAAAATAGAGGAAGTTGTTGTTGGTGGCTACAACGTAAAATTTTTGAAAAAACAAGTTGCTTCCTACCGGTTTAGATTTACTGAAGAGCCTTTAGCATTTGTGTCATACAAAGAAGTGATTTTAAAACTACCAAATCCTTTGGCAGACCGAAGTGTGCGATATGCAAATATGATATATTTTAATGTCGATCTTACCGAGTTCAGCTTATCTTAAGTTAAAGTTATTGTTTTGTAAACAGTTTTTTATGTAACCATTAACGTTTGTTTTTAAAAATATTGAAAGATATGTTTGTCAAATAAATATTTTTAAGATATTTTTGCTTATTGAGTAATTGTCCAGACCCTCCCTGTCAGTGGGAAGGGTTTGGACATATGTGATATAGTTATATATATGTATGTAACTCATAATGCTGCAATACTTTTCCAAAAAAATATGCAAATATGTACATAAGACGCATATATCAATCAGTCTGATTCCAAAATTTTAGTCAATTCTTACAGTTATCCACGTAATAATTAATCAACAGGTATTATTGTCAGAGACGTCATCTGACAAATGACAGAAGTAGATAAGCAATGCCGGTTCTAACCCAAAAAACCGTTTTTTTTTCATAGTCAAATTTTTTTATACAACATTTTCACCAATATTTGACCTTCGGTGCATTTATGGCCCAATTCTCCATGTTACTTTAAATGGGGGTACAATTTGTTGTCCATTTTACAGTCTAAAATCGCCCGCGGTGGAATTTCCGTGGTAGCCCAAAAAGTTAAGGTCCTAAAGCGGACATTTTTAACCACGATTTCTGGCCCAATCCCCCATGTTACTTTAAATGGGAAACAGTTTTCGCGCCCAAATGGTGGTAAGTGTGATGAGTTGTGCCAAAATGACGCCATCGACGCATTGTATCATATCTGACAACTGAGTTCTGCCACGACGCGGTGTGTGTGTGTGTGTGTGTGTGTGTGTGTGTGTGTGTGTGTGTGTGTGTGCGGGTGTGTGGACGCAGAAAAGGTAAGGACACGGCAGTTAGGTGCTCCTTGAAAATATTCTTATTTGTGCGTAGGTATATATACCTTTTTCTAAAATATTCTTACTACGCCTATGTGACGCTCAGGTCATAAAAGGTACTCGGGAAACTGAAATGTGCAGCATTTTTCGGACCTCGTGTCATCTCCAGATCTCCTCTTAATAGTCTTAATTCCCCCTCCAGGGTTGGAACAATTCTGCTGGTAGAAATTTTGTGGGCCAGTAATGCCCGTAATGCCAGTCCAAACGATTCAACGCTAATTATAGCCAGCTGGTTGAGCGGTAAATTTGAAATTAAAATGACTACGAACGTCCTTGAAAAGCATTCCGATATTAACAAAATGTGATATCGCCACAGACAACAAACATATATTGTAGATGTGATGTGACAATTTATTCAGATAATTTTATCTAATGGGAGCTGACAAACTAAAATGAAACGTTCAATATGGCATTGCACTTTAGAAGATTGTTAAACGAAAGTTTAAAAGTCCGCCATGCGAACTTCCTGCACGTAAGTACCTAATTTTTATTTTGAAATTCGCGACTGATGAAGGTTGGTTTGATTTAAATTAGATGATTTCAAAGATAACTTTTAATGCTTTTATCATTTCCCAGCTCTGCTTTATTTGGGTTTCTTTATAATTGATAGATTTGTTTCACGTGAAAGGTTAACTATTAGGTACATTAAAACATAAAGTAATTGTGATTTTAGAATGCAGCTTCTGTCCGTATAGTTGAAGTTGGACCAAGAGACGGTCTACAAAATGAACCTACCAATGTTCCCACAAAGGTGAAAGTAGAGTTCATTAACAGATTATCCAGAACTGGTCTTAAAACAATTGAGGTTACCAGGTAAGGTAACCTTTTGCATAAATTATTAACCATATTTCTGCAAAACTTTCTTGAGTAAATTGCAATTTTTCATTAAAGAAACATATTCTTTTCAGCTTTGTAAGTTCAAAATGGATACCACAAATGGGAGACAATATACAAGTGTACAAAGGTATCACAAAATACGATGATATCTCATATCCAGTACTGGTGCCAAATCTTCAAGGGCTCGAATCAGCAGTATGTATATAACCAAATCAAATATTCTTACAATGAGATTTTGTTATATTTCAGCTTTTAGTTGATGTGAAAGAAGTAGCAGTTTTTGCATCGGCCTCCGAAGGCTTCTCTAGGAAGAATATAAATTGTTCCACTCAGGAGGGAATTAATAGAATAAAAAAGGTAATTGAATTAGCCAAGGAAAAAGATCTTAAAGTTCGTGGGTATATTTCCTGCGTGGTTGGGTGTCCGTATGATGGTACGGTTCATCCATCATCGGTAACAAAAGTAGTGGAGGCTCTATTAAGTCTAGGTTGCTATGAAGTATCACTTGGTGATACTATTGGCGTCGGTACAAGAGACACAATTGAAAGTATGATAAAAGATTCACTTAAGGTTACTACTGGAGATAAATTAGCTATCCACTGCCATGATACATATGGTCAAGCACTAGTCAATATCTGCACGGCCATGGAGTATGGAATATCGGTCATTGATTCCTCTGTCTCTGGTTTAGGAGGTTGCCCATATGCAAGAGGTGCTACTGGTAATGTTGCTACAGAAGATTTAGTTTATATGCTACAGGGACTGGGAGTTGAAACTGGAATTGACATGAGAGCCCTTATTCAGGCTGGAAGATTTATTACAGAATTTTTGAAAAAGGATTCTGGGTCCAAAGTTAATAATGCGCTATACAGTAAATATTTTGAATGATGTGATACATTTTGTTACTTTCGCAATAAATAAGTATCTTTAAATACCTACCTTGTTCATAATTAACCATTAATTAGGATACATTGAATATAATCTACTTAATTGATAAAAAGTTGCCTTTGTAGTCCATCTACTAATGACCAATTGATAAACAATACTTAAGTATTATTGTTAATAGTATCCGAAGAAAAACACCAAGTCACAACTTTGTCGATCAACCTTTGTATAATGAGGACGTTATCATCCTAGGGCTTCCTTCATACACTTGTAGTTCGTGTTTCGATATGTGTTAATTTTAACTGTATTTGTCCACGTTGTTTTACCGTTTGACGTCTCACATGTCGCATACCCGGACCGGAGCCCTAAAAACTTTTGTTTGAGAGCCAGATGATGACCTGTTGAGCAGTCGAAACCGGTCGCTCATTTCAAATAAATTTTTTGGCGAAGACTTAGTGTTTTTCTTCGGATACACATGACCATGGCCAACTTCGAGAACTTGGACAACCTTCAGTCATTGTTAAACATTTTTTTTCCTATGATGTTTCAATAAATTCACAAGCAATAATTGCTTGAGCAGGAGTATATGCAACCTGTTCATCAGTGACATGTATTTCACGTTGCATGTCAATACAATTTATGTACTATCTATTTTGACAATTAGTTGTTGATAAGTTTTTGGGGTTAGAGTTTGTTAATGATCCATTTTAAATATGGAAGTCTGCCTCTTAAAATGAAAATATCAAAGAAAGTCAAATTAAAATACATACACACGCATACTGCAAAGTACCTAATGATTCCACATCTTTAACATTTTACTTCCACAGCTCTAGTGAACATTCTTGATGATATATCATCAGATCTTAACATGTATATATATATTTCATAGTTATAGGATTAAGGCAGAATGATAACAATTCATTGGACTATTACTCGGATCCCCTTATCAATTTTGTAAGTATATTGTTTAAAATAATTTTAATACTAATGAAATATGTTTCAGCCTTTCCGTTACATCATTTTTCAAAAAATGTCATACACTATGTCGTTCGCTCACATACAACCATTTCATGGATCAAAATTACGCTGCAGATGTTTGTATGGAGCCATTATTCTGGTTCGTTGATAATTTTACATATACTATAGGACCAGTAAGTGCTGAATTTTTTACAGAAATTCGTAACATAGAAATTAGTTAATTTCTTAACATATCTAAAAAGAAAAATAACATTATAGGTTTGATTGCTGATTTCGACCTGTTTTAATGTATCACTGAATTTTATTCATGGCGAACTAGTATAAATCTAATATTTTCTTTCCCAGAACGAAATACTGTATGGAGCGTCTAATATTTATATTGAGATACATACATATAAATCATTAGAATGTTTGTATGGTACATTTATGTTTTACGGAGGCTGTTTTTAATACGAAAATGATAATTCTCATTATAAAACACTACCACCAACAACTACATAGTTAACAGATGGTAGGGTTTAAAAGCTAATATAAATGTAAATGGCAGTATATTTAAAGATACTCCATTACATTATCCGCCTAGTAAATAAAACATTATATCACATAATCAGAAAATAAAATATAACCAATATGGTACATTACATATATGTAAATAAATGTGTTACCAGCAGTTGGTTGTAGTAATGCTTATTTATTCCAGAGCACTTGAACAACTTTTGAAGGTATTGGCTGACTGTACTATCTGCCTTCAGACTTACAACTAATTTGTCTTCTCTCATTGTTTTGCTAGACATTCCCATTCCTTGTCAAACCATGTGTTTGTTTTTCACTCCTCCTTTTTTTTTCAATGTGTACCTGTGCTGTGTTCATCACAATTTCTTCTATTACTTTCCACTGGTCACACAAATCAGACTTGTATTATACTATTTATTGAAAATGAACGCAAAAGTTGTTAGATTTCTTGTGGTATTAAGCTAACATCCATGGTGCTTGAGTTAACTGCATCCAGTACTGTTGTGGGTTTATAGTCATTCTTGAAAAATATTTGAAAAGTCCCGATTTGTATTGCTAACCATACTGCATAATATGTGAAGCCTGAAATGTACCATACATTACTTGCATAAAAGTTCTTTTTTAGTTGTTTGTTATTGCTGTCGTTGGACTTACAGCTTCAGTAGTTTTAATAGCATATTGGATTGGTATTCCCTATTGGTGGAATAGGAATGCTGTGATTTGCATATTGCTAGTCATTATAGGACATTGGCTTTTACTTAACATTTGTTTCCATTATTATATGGCTGTGGTAACACCTCCCGGATACCCCCCACAGGTAAAATATTTAAAAACTCATTCTTGTATAAGAATTTAAGGCAATATGCCAAGTGTCTTTGCAATTTTTTTTAAATGTTCGTTAATATGTAGGGTGGTAAGAGTGACTTTCTGTTTTGTTTCAGGATGAGTTAATTACAGAAGCTGTGAGTATATGCAAAAAATGCATTTCTCCCAAACCTCCAAGGACTCACCATTGCTCTGTTTGTAATAAATGCATTCTAAAAATGGACCACCACTGCCGTATCCTTTAAAAACTGAAATAGCAGCTTTCAGTAATGTGAATAAAGCACAAGTAAAATAGCTGATAAAAGTTAATAACTAGATCTAATTTATTTGCAATAAGAAGCCTTCTTAGAAAACTTAGTAAAATTAAAAAACTTGGTGAGTTACTGACAGAAGCGAAGCTTGTTATATTAGATTTATTGAAGAGGAGCGAATAGAAAAAAATTAATACAAAACGAATTAATCACAACTAGGATTTACTTTTAATTTGTCTATTATTTAAAGTTCTGTTTTAAAGTTCGTATATACATTTATATAATAATATTATTAATATACTATAATTATTTTATGTTTTTTTATAATAAAGTTTGCAATAAATAAAAATTAGGTTTGTAAAAAAAACCTAAATGATCAGTGCATGATAAAGTAGGATACACTTATAAGCAATGATAAGTTAAAAGAGCATGTTCTCTTTTAAAATAATAGGACATTATATGTTACTTACACATGTCTTCTTTTCTTTTCTATCGGATGATATCAGGCACTCCTCTTCCTCTCGGCCCCATAATAAACAGAGAAAAGACACGTTCCCAAACCGCCGAAGTTATAATTCATTTTTTGTTCACTTGTCGTGCTGTGTGTCATATTACTGTTCACTTCTCTCCGTCAAAGCTAACATGAAAAGCTTTGCTTTGGTATCTTTAAATTAAGACATATTTCTAGTATTAACAGGACAAACTCAGCTCAGAACTACAATTGTACAGCATATGGTGAGGAACTTAGTGACAGCCTTCTCTTGACTACTATGTGACTCATGAGTTCATGACCATAATTAAAAGACCACAGGTGCAATTATCAATCGCGCCTATAATATTAGTATTATTATTATTTCTAGTTTAGTAGCCTATACAGTTCATCGTGAATACAATTGAAAAAAGTGCATCTATTGAAATGGGTAGTTGCTTCTACTTTTTTATTAATAAGAGGTTACTACAACTATTCTGAAAATTTTTTTCCTTTAACTATCAAACAGCTTGGCTTAATAACTGTGTTGGTTATAGAAATCATAGGTATTTTTTCATGTACATGGTATACACAGTGTTGGGCGTTTTATTTGTGATACTATGTGGTTTTGATATAGCATATACCATGATCATGCTCACATCCTCAGATTCAGATGAACCTGAATTAGAGGGACATTCCGTTAAAATTAACAAGAGTGGAGTGTGGATTCCAGTGGTAACGTATAATTCCTAACCTTATATACAAGAGTAATATATGTTCCG
The DNA here is from genome assembly GCA_946251905.1 of Cryptocephalus moraei. Lineage (NCBI taxonomy): Eukaryota > Metazoa > Arthropoda > Insecta > Coleoptera > Chrysomelidae > Cryptocephalus > Cryptocephalus moraei. The sequence goes on along the minus strand of OX276453.1, from coordinate 12,567,665 downwards.
TAGACTGATGTACAATATTTGGAACCTTCTTTTTTCGAAGATGAGTCCGTTACAGAATATGTAAATCCATGGAGAAGAAGGGCTATCATTTACATGACGCTGATTAATAGTGGTAAATAATTGTTTGATGGATCAGACATGGCTGTAATGTGAACTAAATTTACTTTTTATTTAATACTCTATGTGATTAGCTGCTTATAAACAATTTAAATTTGATAAAAGGCACATCAATTTACATTTTGAGAAAGGTCAATATTGTTGCCTTATTACTTGGAGTTTCTTTTCATTTAGGTGTGTTTGTGGCCCTTGGTGTTCTTACGCTTTGGCACAGCAGGTTAATAGCTCGAGGAGAAACAAGCATAGAGGCTAACATAAATAAAACTGAAGCTACTCGTTTAGCGGAATTAGGAAAGACATATGTTAATCCATATAATTTTGGCACAAGGAAAAATTGGAAAATATTTTTAGGTCTAGTTCAAGGAAGGTATGTTTTGTTGCTGCTGTAATAAATTTGTATTAATATTTGTTAATTACAGAACATTCCTGAGAAACGTGATATTACCTTCTGCCCATGCACCGCTTGGTGATGGTCTTCTCTGGCATACGATTCATGATGACAATATCAATGAATGGCCCTAATAATACTAGTCATTTTTATATCGTTTTATAAAAAAAATTCGTGTTTCAAGCTATATTAATAGAATGTTTAAAATTTATAAAGTAAGAAATTTTTAAAAAGCACTGTCTTGTCTGATTTCATTTTTCTAATACTTCTTTAAATTTTAGGCAAAGACATATCAAACACAAAAAAAATAATTGTTTCAAAAAATAAGTTTAATATTGCATGGATCATTATAAGACACAAAAAATTGTTCAGGTGTTCCATACAATGGTCTCTATCCATTCAACATAGTCTGACACTTTGGTGTATATTGCAGGGGTGTTCACTTGACCGCAGGACTTTCCAAATGAAGTTATTCCTACCACATAGAATTTACATTGGTTACTTTCTTTCGTTATCAACAACGGCCCGCCGGAATCTCCCTGAGAAGTAATGTTATGAAATAATCATTTACCAAATAGTTAAGATTTGCAACTTACTTGGCAAGTGTCTTTTCCTCCTTTAATTTCACCAGCGCATATCATACTGGCAACGACCCCCTTGGGCAAAGTTGTATTGTTTTTATACCGTTCCTGGCAAAAATGGTTGCTGTAAATATTTAATGAAACCTTCATTAACTTGTCACTATTCTCAGAAGCATAATCAGTCTTGCCCCAACCCGTGGCCAAGGCAGTTTTTCGATTAATTGTCAGTTTTGTGTATAGACAGGCGGGCCGTGTGAAGTTTGTGAAACTAATTTTAGTTTGCGTCCTTATCAGTGCAATATCGTTATATTTTAGAGGGGGTTTATATTCAGGATGGTTGAAGATTCTTGCTATCCTATAGTCTTGCTGCAAGGGGTTGTTGGAGGATAGAATTAAATGACCCAGTCGTACAACTGTTGGTGGACCCCTGAAAAATATTAAAGCAAGCTGAGGAAATATGCATTTACTTTTAAACACATTTAGGTTACAATTTAATACACCTTTGAATAGAACACTGAGGTAGTTGAGAACTTAATACATGATCTAAAATTAATACGTGTATGTAGCTGTTCTCAATTATTTAAAATTCAATTTAGGAATTACATTACTTTATGAAATAACCTGTGCTTCCGTAATTCTTCAACTATCGTGAAGAGCTATTAAATGAAGATAATTTTTAACCACTTCGACACAAGCATACTCTTAGCATAATTATCGCTAGAAGCCTTTTTTTATTAGTCATTGAGTCATATTTGACATTCTGATTGTTGTGCTATTCCACTGTTTGATTTTAAAGAGGTACTTACAAGTCCAGAGTGTCAGTGCAGTGAGCTGCTGTAAGAATAAACCATTCACTGATCAGGGTGCCTCCACACCTCCATTTCTCATCATCAGTATTGAAACCAATAGCTGCCTTAAGTGAAAAAAGGAATGTCTCAATCATTTACTACTCATCAAACGAGCACTTGTAATACTTACCATAAATGGAAATTCTCCAGGAGATGCAGGTTGCCCTCCAACGATTAGAGGTACACTGTTATAATCACATTTCTCGACTGTAAAATTGATGGGGTAAGATGGCAAGATTAATGGCGTTGCTTGAACCACCTTGGACACTTCTCTGCTGTACTCCTCACATTCTGAATCACACAAAAGTCTCATGAAATAACATTTTTCGAAAAAAAAAAAGATGAAAAATGTATATATATAGTTAGAAGATAAAATAGTAAATATACTTTCTAACGGTTTTCTTTATCAAAAATGAATAGTTTATTTCCTTACTCTGCTCGCTTATTCGGTGATTGGTAGATGTCTCAGGTCGATTATTGTTCTCTGGGAATACAATATCCCCAGAAGTCAAAAATGTGTTCTCATTCGCTTCAACGAAACTGTTCTCCTGAGGTCGAGGATAACTGTTATCAACTGACTGAACGAAACTGTTCTCATTTGGTTGACCGAAAGTGTTTGGTACTATAGGTACTTGAACAAAAATGAAATAAGTTTTGTTATTGCACACAAAATGTCGGTTATGTTAAGACTAACACAATTGGCGTTTTAAACTTACTTTCACAACACAATATTGGAGTTGTTAGGGCATAGAAACCGCACTTAGTGATTGGAATACCCCTTTTCGCTTCTTCTACAGCAGAAGGACAATCTAATTTACATTCGCCTTCCAGGTTAGTACTTTTCAGTATACATTTATCTCCAACTATAAAAAAAATAATTTGATATAAATAATTTTTTAATATTTTGTTTTTTTGTTTATGCAATTTTTATTGTACTTAAGATATTTGTATAATTTGCATAATATAGAGTTAATGACGCTTGCAGTTTGTCTGTCCAAGTGAACAAATCGCTTTTTATTATATAAAAATGCATAATATATGTGTGGCATTGTCTATTGATGCTAATAATCAGTTTATTAGACTTATTAGAGTATTAGAAACTACATTCCGAAAAAAGAGCAAATAATTTCTAAATACTAAAGAATATGTATTCAAGAGTTAACTAAAGTTTAATCTTTAATCAGGATTTCCACTGTTGAGCGATTGTACTTGGGTAGATGCAAATGTCAGTTATGTTATGTATAAGGACAGAATTTTACATGTAATTAATACGTTTTTTTTAAATCTTGATACATATATATTTAATAAAGTTATATCTATAAATTTGTTTTTATATAATTCAAGGCAGTGAAAATATTTATTTTCCTTATTTATATATTTTTTTGTTGAAAATTCGCATCGGCAAATGGGTAGGCTATTGCGCATGCAATTAATACTTCTACTAAACGTCTTAAAACATCTATAAAAATATATATTGGGGTGAGAAATGTTAAAAGACTGGTTTGAAGTTTGAATGGAAAGATTCAACTGGGGTTCGTGATTCTTTCCTTGCGAATGCTGTTGGATGCCCATATAAGTGGGCGGAGAACTATTCTGAATATGTACAAATATCACTGGATTTAAGTATTTCCATAACAAAGGTAAACATGAAGTCTGAACTTGACAACAGTGGTCTTGGTTATTTGGCAAGAAAAGTATTGAAAAGAAAGATAATGACAGACGAATTTTAGACCGAAGTAACCGCCGCATCCCCAGCAGGTAAGAGCGCGGAGAATTCGCATATTTTTTTTATTTCCGAGCGGTGAACAGGAATATACAGGATTGTATGCAGGAATAATTTTATATTATTGTGTAAATTGCTTTTTCTTGTTTTACTGCCTGCGTCAAGAGTGCTTTGTTCTAACAACGTTTCTTTATTTCAATTTGCTAAGTATAAGAATGTCAAATACTACTTCGAAAGTGCTTCGTAGATGTATTGATATATTGGTTACTAATATTTGAAACAACTCGAATAAACTATTAATTATGAAAAATAAATCTTTTTTTTTAATTAAAACACGATCATTTCCCTGGTTTAATAACATAATCATTAGTAGTTAGTAGGTACCTACTTGAATTAGTAATTACCATGAGAATGTTTATTACTCGTTATTCAAAAATGCTCAGAATGTTAGAAATATCTGTTCATTCCAGTATTGTAACTTTTTAATCCATTATGATTTAATTTGTTTAATGGGATTTTGATGGACTTTAAAACTTGTTTTTTTTTAAAGGAACTTTTAATGCATGTTGGTTCATCATCCATACGTTTTAATGTATATTTTAAGCATTTCATTGAAATATAAGGTTTGAAATGGGAGAATGTTCTCGGGGAGCTCAGATAAAATCAGAAATGTTCTCGATGATCCCCAAAATAATAACAATAACTAATCGTTAGAATACTTCACTCACAATGCCGACGTTTCGTTCAAAATTCTGAACATATTCATGGCTATGTCATCATAAGATTAGATATAAAACATGTCAAGTTTTAAGTTTTATATCTTATGACATAGCCATGAATATGTTCAGAATTTTGAACGAAACGTCGGCATTGTGAAGTATTCTAACGATTAGTTATTGTTATTATTTTGGGGATCATCGAGAACATTTCTGATTTTAAGGTTTGAAATGTTTTTATAACGATTAAAAATACATAAAAAATCATGGGCAAGAATTATAAAAAAAGTTTCTGTTTTTACTTATAGCACTTATAGATTATAGATTCAACTCTGGCTGATCGTAGTCTCTTCAGAAAGCTTAAAAAAGAAATGAATGTGATTTTAGTTAGGTATCTAGTTCTGCAAGAAATCGTCCAACAGCATTCCTTCTGAGACGTTTGGCTATTTCGTCTTTAGTTTGATTTTTTAAACCGCGTTAGTGCAGTTTATTAGTTAAATTAGGACTATATAAATGTATGTGAACTTTGGTATGTCATTTTAAATTGAAAGAACTACCCTTGCATTTCTACCACATCTTATATGTGTTCTTTAGATATGTTTATTTCGCATAAATCGAATTATTAATTTCTTACGCAATTGATATTATGTATGTATGTAAATGTAGAAATGTGTATGTATGCACGTTTTCAAAAGCGGATAAAGTATAATTTTCGTTCATATGACTTTGATGAAACATTTGGTAGGTATTCTTTAAAAGGTAAAGTTTTTTGTGGATAGTTTTTCTTGTATGAATGTGTGGTTTTAGTAAAAGTATCTACCTTGTTTTAGTTTGTTGAATGTTTAAAAACGATTAATATATTGATTAAGTAAAATGGAAATCACAGTAGGTAATTATCAATTTAAACAATAGCTATTGATGAAATTAGTGAGGATTCCCAGCTTGTCGACTTACCACGTATTCAAAGAATTCAATGTATATGCGAGATATTTCCAATGTTTTTAACGTGAAACTCGTTTAATACACTCCAGCGAAAATACCTGTTCTATTAGTATACAAATCACAAATTATAGTAAGTAAAAAAAAATGAAACTCACTTTGCGCATTCGCAACTGCAAAATATAAAATAAATAAACGCCTTTCAAACATCATGAGGGCACTCGCATGGTCAATTAAACGCTTTCTGTTTTTAAATGTGTTCACAATTTTATACCGAGCATTCGTGCGTTCAAAATCACCGAAACCGCATCTTCTGACGTCACGGCCATCAAAAAATTTACATAAAATGCGATGTAGTCACACATTAATTGATTCGTTGATAACAGGAAAAATTGTACGTTTCTCTTGACCACCGTTTTATCTGGAACTGAACACTTGGTTTGAATTTTATTTACAACCTTCCACCTCCACTTACCTGGCTTCAGCTGGTTAACCGTGATACGCTGGCATGGGTATCCTCTCATTATCTCATTAATTACTTACATTATTTATTCGGTTGTTTATTTTCATCGAAATAATTTAAAGAAGTTACACATCCATACATTTAAAAAAAACTTTAAATAAATTACACTTGCTAATTAGGAATATTACTCCAAACACAGGACGCTTAAAATTAACATTATAAGACAGGTAGGTACTTACTATTGATTTTTGGAAATCGTCTCTGGGAAAACTCCAACCCTTAAGTAACCTTGACAGAACAAAATATTTTTTAAATGTGGTATAAGATGATTAAAAACATCTTTTGTTAAAACATTATTTGAATATATTTGCAGAATATTTTAAAACGATTTTTAACATATCATTCTTACGAAATATTATAAAATAGTTTCGAAAAACATGTCCCAGGTATTTGGCTTAATTTTTTTAAATATTTTTGAAGTATTTCAATTTCAACAGATAGGTATCTATCATATCTGTGTATTATAAAGGCATCTAAAGCTATAAATATCACAATAATGTTTTACGCAAAAATGTTAAATTGTTTATTAAACTTTTTAAAACAGGATTATAAAACTAGTGCAAACATGTTTCAAAATATTTGCTTCCTAATAAACTGAAATGAGAGAGAAAATATGTCTAATACAAATAGTATTTACTTGTAAAGATTTTGGAATGTCTATGAAACGTCGTTATATGTATATAGAATTTTTTTTATATATAGAGATATAAAAATGTAGAAAAATATGTTATTTCATATATAGAAAATAAGCTGTGATTTTTCCATAATTTTTTTAATTCTATAACATTTCAGCAATTCTGAACTGATTTTACTTATTGGCACCCAGCAATTTAGTCACGTAGTCCAACATTTCATTTACCAAACATTAACACAAATGTTTTCCAAGATATTTCATAAACGTGTTCATAAATCAACATATTCTATTCAATTGTACACTTTAAAAATAATATGTCCTGAATCAATTTCAGGAATAGAACATTTGGACCTTTTGACAATATTTTCTAAAAATTTCAACAATGATTTTAAATACATTTTCTAAATATTGTTTTGCTTTTAAAGAAATTACTGGGATAAACCACAGCTTCGTCATTTATTCCCGCCACAGTAAAAGTATTACCACAGACAACCCATAGAGTTGATAGTCAGTGGTATTACCATTATGTAAATAAAATTCATTTTAAAACTAAATTCTTTCCCAGGATTTCTTACGTTCAAGTTGAGTAAATTATGTGAAACTTGTTGATCTCTACATGTGGGATTTTACGTATGTAGGTACTACCGGATCTCTTAACACGCACTCATGATATCCAGAAACAAATATTGACGCACGGGTAAAGACACAAATTTTCTTTTGGAAGCCATACCTAATACCCACTAATTTGTTCCGGAGATGTACGTACGTATGACCATACACTTATTAAGTATAGGTACTTCCTGGTACACTAACATTGAGTACGTGTAAAATAATGATACTCATTGTGTTTTTCAGTGATAGATTCGTAAAATTACTAATGATAAAAATGCAGAAAATTCGTTTCAAAATATTACTTAGTGTCAAGTTAATAATCTTTTGTTTAGATATATCTAACACACCAGAACAATCGTGAATGAATTGTTTTACTTTATTTATTGGAATTAATATGACAATGCAATATATTTTAATATAATGAAAAATAATAACCAAGGTTATAATCAATTCAAAATCAACATAATTTATATACTCGTACATACGCACATTTATACACATACGTTTTTTAAACATTAAATGTGTGTATTAAAGCGAAACAACTGTACGTGATAATTAATTGTATGTAAATTGAATCTAACAATCTCTAAAGACGAAGAGTTTCTAAGAAATCATTTCCTTAGAACTATTGTTCCTAGCCGATATCAAATTGAAATTTGATACCTATAATTAGGAGAGGGTATCTTAAGTGTCCCCTTAATTTTAAACCTTTTGAATCCTTTATTCTTGAAAACTTATCAACTTCAAACCTTCAAGAAAAACAAATGAAGAATTAAAAAAATAAAATTTCTATTTGCTATATCTCGGTCAATAGTTGTATCACGTGCATGGAAGCATAAACACTAAAATTACTTTTGAAGCGTTTGTATTTTACAGCAGAATTACTGTAAATTGGTCGAACTCTGGTTTAATAGGTCGCTTTGTATGAGAGACAGCACTAACGGCATTTTATGGTAAATAAATCTTGAGTTTGTAGCAAAATTTTAATGTCAGAGTCGGAATCCACAAAAACATTACTAAGAAACCATCGCTAGTGTTCGATTGGTAAAAGTGGTAAAACCCTATAACACATTTTTAAATGTCTGATTACACATCACAGAATTGATAAGAGACCCTAACTTACTTAATTTAGTTAAAACAACTGCTGCTTTACTTATATGGCAATCGTAAATTTAATTGTAAAAATATTTCAAGTACCTACCTACTTAAAAGGTGCCATCTCTATAAAAATCTTGCTCAAATGTGATAAACTAAAAAACGCTCATTAAATTGCGAATAACAAGCATAACTGTTCAGAGATTAGTCACAGATCAAGTTCCTACAGAAATAAAATTCTCTTGCTGTGAATCCCAAAACCCACGCTCAAGAGGACACCTTAAAATATGCAACAGAAATAATAAAACTGTTTATGAATAATTCAGATATATCGTACATAGACTAGAATCTTACACCAATGGCGTAACTTGAAATTTGGGCCCCCCGTGAATTTTTCTCACGGGAGGGCCCGGGAGAAAAACCCCTTTGAGGCCCTCGCATTGCAGGGGCCAGCGGGGATGTAGCCACGCCATTGTGTTAGACGTTATACGGATGTTTAGGAACTAATAACTACAAATGCCTATACATTAAAAGTATGTACCTTCATACGCTTAAATGTTATAGTGGAAACAAGGATTTTAGTTAAGTAAGACCTAGTTTCAGATGGAACATACAAAATCTTTAAAAACAAAAAGGGCCGGCCGATTTTCTTTTATGATCGTGAAAAAAATTATTGCAAATTATTGCAAGTTTTAATGATAATGTTGATACTCTAAAGCAAAATTTCCTATGTCGTATGAAATGACATGAAGAGCACATTAATGTAAAAATTAATTTGAGCACAAAATATCACAAAACGTTTGCAAATAAAATTTCATATTCAATGTATCCACGTTTGGAAATAATAGGAGTGACAGACAGTTCGATTTTGATGTTTCGTGGGTACTTATATGGATAATACATATTGTAACGCGAAATGTAAACAACCAGAGTAAGCGTTCTTCTTATCGGACGGCGGCTTATCTCAAAGGGAGGCCGCTAATTGAGTCATAAAAACAGTTGCAAAATACTTCCGAATATTCTTATTAAAGGAAGAATGATTTATTACGTTCCGGGCCTTTCTAGAATAAACATTATTAGGGAAAAGAAGGATCGAGTTCTCTCTAGTAGGTTCTAGAGACATAATGGAGGACTATAAAAAAGCGAACGCTGTGGACAAAGGGGAGATTAGACGTGAAGCCGCGAGTGAAAACAGTTCGATAAACGGACAAGCGAGAGCGTACAAATAAATTAACAGTTAAGAGTGTGATATACAATAATTAGTTCAGTAATAGCCTAAATAAATTAAGTAGTGTGTAGTGTGTGATTAAAACTGGGTAAATAAATTAGAATAAACTTTACAGTGGTGTCAGAAGTTCGGGGAAGAAGACAGAACGCCAGGACCGACTTACGACGTTTTTGAAAGAAAATGCCCAGAGAGAAGAGATCGCCGCCCAGAGGGAAGATATCACTGCTAAAATCGCCGCTCAGAAGGAAGATATTACTGCTCAAATCGCCGCCCAGAGAGAAGATATTAATGCTCAAATAACCGACCAGATTGAGGCTCATCGTAATGAGATTGAACAGAGGATTAGGCAGTTGGAAGAACGACTAGAAAAGGCGGGTAACGGTGAGGGGAAGAAGTAAAGGCGGCCGTTCAACAGAACTCGGTCTCTACCAATCCAGTAACACCCCCAACGTTCGACGGAAAAATCCTGTGGGCCAGCTACAGGAAACAATAATTCGAGGCAGCAGTGGAGGCTACCGCTTGGTCCCCTCGTGAGAAAGCTGTCTCTCTAACGGTAGCCTTGCCTGGAGAAGCATTGGAAGTTCTTTAGACGCTATCCACTGAGGAAGAGGAAGCCAGAAATTACGAGGAGCTGCTGAGGCGACTGGAAATGCGGTTCGGCCAAACACATTTGGAGTCATCAAGTCCATCAATCCCAGATGTCCAATCGCCGTCAGAGATCGAACAAGACCGTGTAAGAATTCGAAGCGGACGTAGCCAGATTAGTGAAGTTACCGTATACTTCGGCACCGTAGCAGATGATGGAGTGCCTTGCAGTGCAGAAGTTCGTAAGCGGGCTGCGGGACCAGGAACTGCAGAGGGCCCTGAGACTAGCTAGGCCGAAGACATTAATGGATGCGCTCGCCATCGCATTGGCGCATGACGCAGCAATGGAAACCTCCCGCAGTCATGGCCGTGCTTGAGCGCTTACCGAGGAAGTAGACACAGAAAAACTCGTGGAGAAGGTCCTTCAGCAAATCATGGAGGTGCTGTCGGCAAAGAAGAAGGTACTTCGCTGCTGGAATTGTGCGAAGTGGGCCATGCGAAGAGTTCTTGTAAGCGGCCCAAAACAGCGGCGCCGGCAAAGGCCCAGGAAAACTAATGCGGGTCAATACGAGGGGGAGGTGACGTCGACCCGTAGCAGTGGAAACCCCCGGGTCAGTATAGCATCGTTTTCCCACCAAATGGGGAGCGCGTACGTCGATGGCACCATCGACGGGAGACCCCACGCCATGCTTGTCGACACGGGAGCTACGAAGACGATTGTACGCCCTGAAGTTGTGAGGGACCGTAGGAAGATTATGCCAAGTAGGTGGCAATTGAGAACTGCCACTGGGGAGAAGACAGTGATACACGGTGAAGCAACGGTTAGCATGACGTTGGGACTAGTAAAGTTTGACCATCCAGTTATCATAGCCGAAATTGAGGAAGACGTCATACTGGGGATGGACGTCATGCGGAGTCGTGGATTCCAGATAGATTTCGGACAGCGAGTGTTGAGTATCGGTAAGGAAGAATTACTGCTACACAATAGTGACAAATTTGGGCTAGATGTAATACTGGCAGCAGATGTGATTCTCCCGGAACGAAGCGAAACGATCACCTCTACTTGTCTGAGGGGTGTTGTGGAAGAGGGAGTTTCAGCCGTAATCGAAACAGAAAACGATGACAATCGACTAGCTCGGGGGGTACGGTAGGGAAGGCGCTCGTTACTCTCTCAAGCGAGGTGCCTGTACGGCTACTCAACATCAATCAGTATCCGGTTACCATCAAGAAGGGAGGCCTATTAAGCCACATCATCCACTTCATAAGTCAGCATTTACTATAGGCTCATATTTTATTGCTAATTTATTGCTAATTTATTACGCAAACCACGATTTTATTGCTCCACCCCTTAGCGAGAAAAAGGGGCTAATCTGACATAAGACTTAAGCCACATCATCCACCCCTGTATCTCTGGAACCGTAAGAGATATATACATAAACCAAGCGGCATATTTTATTGCTAATTTATTGCTGACGATCGCGACTAGTAGCGCAATCCCAGGCTCACCCCTTCAACCCCTAGTAATAAACTCCCCCAATAAATATCAAAAAATTGTAACAAAAAATGTATGTCCCTTAAATGCAGCCTGGGATCTTTATTACTATTTAATTTGTCATATTCCAACGAAAGCATGATTTTATTGCTTCACCCCTTAGCGAGAAAATGGGATAATCTGACTTAAGAAACAACCCCAACACCTGTATCTTCGGAACCGTAAGAGATATATACATAAACCAAGCGGCATATTTTATTGCTAATTTATTGCTGACGATCGCGACTAGTAGCACAAACCCAGACCCACCCCTTCAACCCTTAATATAAACTCACCCCCTAAATATCAAAAAATTGTAACAAAAAATGTATGTCCGTTAAATGCAGCCTCGGATATTTATTACTATTTAATTTGTCATATTCTAACAAAAGCATGATTTTATTGCTCCACCCCTTAGCGAGATATAAGGGATATTGTGACATTAGACACACCCTCAACACCTGTACCTCCGGAACGGCTAGAGATATATACATAAACCAAACGCCATATTTCAGTGCTAATTTATTCCTAATTTATTACGTAAGCCACTATTTTATTGCTCCACCCCTTAGCGAGAAAAGGGGATAATCTGACTTAAGAAACAAACCCAACACCTGCATCTTCGGAACCGTAAGAGATATATTCATGAAGCAGACGGCATATTTTATTGCTAATTTATTGCTGACGATCGCGACTAGTAGCACAAACCCAGACCCACCCCTTCAACCCTTAGCATTAAACTCACCGCTTGAATATCAGAAAAATTGTAACAAAAAATGTATGTGTGTCAAATACAGCCTGGGATCTTTATTACTATTTAATTTCTCATCTTCTAAGGAAAGCCTGATTTTATTACTATACCCCTTAGCGAGAAAAAGGGGATAATCTGACTTAAGAAACAACCCAAACACCTGTATCTCCGGAACCGTAAGAGATATATACATAAACCAAGAGCCGTATTTTATTGCTAATTTATTGCTGAAGACATGCGCAATCTCAGAACCACCCCTTCAACAGTTAGCATTAAACTCACCACCGAAATATCAGAAATACACTTGAAAGTTGAGGATTCAAATAGTCATAAAGAGCTCAGGCTGTATTTAACGGACATATTTTTTTCTTCAATTTTTCTGATATTTCGGGGGTGAGTTTAATGCAAAGGGTTGAAGGGGTGGTTCTGGGATTTCGCTGCTAGCTCCTATGGTCAGTAATAAATTAGCAATAAAATATGCCGCTAGGTTTATGTATTTATCTCCTCCGATTCCGGTTATGCAGGTGTGGATGGTGAGTCTTAAGTCAGATTATCCACTTTTTCTTGCTAAGGGGTGGAGCAATAAAATCACGCTTTCTTTGGAAGATAAGAAACTAATTAATAATAAAGATCTCAGGCTTCATTCAACGGACTTACGTTTTTTGTTACAATTTTTCTGATATTCCGGGGGTGACTTTATTGCTAAAGGGTGAAGGGGTGGGTCTGGGATTACGCTACTAGTCGCGATCGTCAGCAATAAATTAGCAATAAAATATGCCGTCTGGTTTATGTATATATCTCTTACGGTTCCGGAGATACAGGTGTTGGGTTGTTTCTTAAAATAGATTATCCCCCTTTTCTTGCTAAGGGGTTGAGCAATGAAATCGTGGTTTGCGTAATAAATTAGGAATAAATTAGCTCTGAAATATAGCGTTTGGTTTATGTATATATCTCTAGCCGTTCCGGAGATACAGGTGTTGAGGGTGTGTCTTATGTCAGAATATCCCCTATATCTCGCTATGGGGTGGAGCAATAAAATCATGCTTTCGTTGGAATATGACAAATTAAATAGTAATAAAGATCCCAGGCTGCACTTAAGGGACATACATTTTTTGTTATAATTTTTTGATATTTAGGTGGGGAGTTTATTACTAAGGGTTGAAGGGGTGAGCCTGGGATTGCGCTACTAGTCGCGATCGTCAGCAATAAATTAGCAATAAAATATGCCGCTTGGTTTATGTATATATCTCTTACGGTTCCGGAGATACAGGGGTGAATGATGTGACTTAAGTCGTATGTCAGATTAGCCCCTTTTTCTCGCTAAGGGGTGGAGCAATAAAATCGTGGTTTGCGTAATAAATTAGCAATGAATTAGCAATAAAATATGAGCCTATAGTAAATGCTGACCTATGAAGTGGATGATGTGGCTTAATAGGCATCAAGAAGGGTACGAAGCTAGGCACGTGTATAGCCGCCTCGGCCATCGTAAGGGGCGTTAGTATAATGAAGAAAGGTTCAGACACACGCTGCAGGTTTTGAAACAAATTGTTTCTCAGACCAGTGCGTTTCTCTCACCTACACAGAAACAAAAGTCCAACGAACTAATAAATAAGTACCAAGACATTTTTATCACCGAGAATGGGAAGCTGGGAAAGACTAAGGTCGTGACGCATTAAATTGACACGGGCGAGACACGGCCCATTAGTCAAACAGGGAGACGACTACCCTTGGCCAAACGGGAGGAAGCCGAGAAAATCATCAGGGACCTAGAGCGGGACGGGGTCATCGAGCCGTTAAGCAGTCCATGGGCCTCGCCGGTAGTACTGGCGAAGAAAAAGGATGGGACATGGGACCACTCGATTCTGCGTAGAATACCGGGAGGTGAACAGCCTCACTAAAAAGGACAGCTACCCGCTACTACGTATCGACGACATACTCGATACCCTTGCTGGATCCACGATATTTTCGACCTTGGATTTAAAAAGCGGCTATTGGCAAGTCGAAATGGACCCTGCCGATAAGGAAAAGACGGCATTTACCTTCGGTAACGGCTTGTGGCACTTTACAATAATGCCATTTTGACTTTATAATGCCCCAGCGACATTCGAGAGGCTGATGGAGAGCGTGTTAATGGGTTTGACGTGGAAAACGGGCCTAGTCCATTTGGACGATGTCATCGTGATGGGCAAGACTTTCGAAGGACATCTGAAAAACTTAGAGGACGTCTTCCAAACACTGCGAGGTGCGGGGCTAAAAGTGAACCCTATAAAATGTCAGCTTTTCAGAAGGAAGGTCTTCTTGGAAACTGGAAAGAAGGAATTGGAACACTCAATAAAATCTGAATTTACCGAGGACATTCGAAAAGAGCCCGTTATCTCTATACAAAACCATGGGACTTATTTCTTTGCTTATTCAGAGACGCACTGGTATATTTTAAAACGCAGGTGTACGTGTTCGTGCAGTCGCCCAAGTAAAATCGTATATGTGAATGTATGTTTTCCGATGTCGCCAAGCCGTTGACGAGGCTCACAGAAGAAGGCCGAAACTTCTGTTGGGATGAGGAGTGCCAGTCTGGCTTCGACGAGCTGAAGAAAAAGTTGACCAGGGCACCAGTGCTGAGTTTCCCTTTGCCGGAAGGAGAGTTCATCCTGGACACCGACGCGAGCAATGTGGGAATTGGAAGTGTTCTGTCGCAGCGTCAAGAGGGACAAGAACGTGTCATTGGATACTTCAGCAAGGTACTCTCCAAACCGGAGAGGAATTACTGCGTCACCCGGCGTGAATTATTGGCCATCGTCAAGTCCATCGAACACTTTCATAAATACTTGGTTTCTGATCCGGACCGATCATACTACCCTTAAATGGCTCCTCCAGTTCAACAATTCCGAAGGACAGATCGCTCGCTGGATCGAGAGGCTTCAGGCGTATGACTTTGTCATCGAACATCGGCCTGGGCAGAGTCATGAAAACGCAGACGCACTCTCGAGAAGACCATGCCGTGATGAGTGTTCTCATTGTCATAGAGCCGAGGAAAAATTTGAGAAAGTCTACTGAACTACCGTGGTCGCCAAGGAATGGACACCATCTTCGTTACGACAAGAACAAGAAAAAGAAATTCTGGTATGGAAAGAGGGAGGACAGCGTCCGGAGTAGCAAAAGGTATCACCTGGCTCGCCAAAACTCAAGAGCTAGTGGGCACAATGGGACTCGTTAGTAGTTGAGGATGGACTACTAAAACGTGTACTGAAGAGCAAGGACGGAACGGAGAAAAGACGACAAATGGTAATTCCCTCCAGTAAAATCCCGGAGGTGTTGCGGAACCTTCACGACGAATCGTCTGGTGGACATTTAGGGATCAAGAAAACACTGCAATAGGTACTGGAGCGATTCTACTAGTTAAATTGTTCATACGACGTGAAGAATTGGTGTACGAAATGTACTACATGCTTCGTAAGTAATGGGCCACAAAGACCACCGAAAGCTCCCATGAAAAAATATAACGTCGGAAGCCCCTTCGAAAGGAGTTCGAGTCGACAGGACAAACTCTAGCCAAAGTGCTGTTCGGGCGAGAACTTGAACTGCCCTGTGATCTGATCTTTGGCGGTAGACCGGATGAGGACGTTTCGGGGGAAGATTACGTCTCCAGGATGGAGATCAAGTTTGGCTGTACAACCCACAGAAGAAACGAGGT
Organism: Cryptocephalus moraei; assembly: GCA_946251905.1. Classification (NCBI taxonomy): domain Eukaryota; kingdom Metazoa; phylum Arthropoda; class Insecta; order Coleoptera; family Chrysomelidae; genus Cryptocephalus; species Cryptocephalus moraei. The sequence goes on along the minus strand of OX276453.1, from coordinate 12,551,703 downwards.
TTGTCCTCTAAGTTGCAGACCAATTGGGAAGGTCCCTATGTCGTAAAGAAAAGGATTAACGACGTTGTATACCGAGTGAGCAAACTACCAAACGGCAAGCCGAGAGTTTTAATCGTTTGGCACCATGAGTGGTCGCACGATGATGCGGAGGGTCCCCTGGTAAGAAACACGGTAGCGCGGGAGAACGAACTTTCGTTCGAAGAATTTATGAGCGCCTACGGGGGTACCGGAAAAGGACGGTATGGGGTAACCTGTGAAAAACAACAGGATTTGTTCAGCGTACCTGAAGAATACTCGTTGGCCCCTTGTGTGTCAGCCGACCTGGTAATGTCACGAGGTATCGCCACGGTTTTCAAGAAAAAGTACGGGCGCTTGGAACAACTCAGAGCGCAATTCCCGGAAATTGGCAAGGTTCTGGAACTACGTGACCACCAAAGACACATATCTTTTATCTGGTTACAAAGGAGTTCGGGTTCCTTAAACCATGTTATCAGGATGTATGGCGAACATTGCATAGACTTCGAGACCGATTGCTGGAGCTGGACATCTGGAAGTTAGCTATCCCCAAGTTAGGTGCTGGACGAGATCAGCTGGACTGGAGGGTTGTCGGGAATATGATCGTTGATCGTAAATGTCGTTCATCCTTTTCTCCATCCTGGAGACGTAATCTTCCCCCGAAACGTCCTCATCATTTTGTTTAATAATCCACACACGTGAAAAGTATATGCTTATAAGCACGCTAATATATACATGTATATACTCGTATATATTTTTTTAATTTTACGAAATATCCAAATTAAACCAATTAATAGAAATAGATTCTGTATTATATTCTACAATCTCCCTTATAGTAACATAAAGAAATGAGGATACTTATTTTATTAGTACTTATAATCATTACTTGTAATATCCTTTATTACTTTTTTTTTGTTTATTTCTCTACGCAAAAGTAAAGCTATATTTTTTCGCTTCAGCGTACTTGAGAACCGCTAGGTAGCGTATTAATATATATGACGTTATGAATCGTGGGATCTAAAAGAATGCAAAAAAAATGTAAACTCTTAAGAGCTGGAATAATATTTTATGTTCTGTGTGTTGTATGTTAGAACTAAACCTATTTGTTGTGTTTTTGTTCGATTTGATAACTTTTTGTGTTCTTAGGATGGAATATATAAATATAAATATATAATACTCCATTCAGTCGATAGTACCACTTTTTTCACAAGTAGGGGGTTGTTGGATACCCCAGTGAACAATACTAAGGCTAAGGCCACACTGCAGGTGACAAGCTTAGTGGTAAGATTATAGGTTAGGAGGTCGGCTTAGATACCAAGATAGGATAGCGGGCACACTCAAATCTAGATGGTGATATACGTTGATACTTTATACAAAATGTCGGTTCTAAAACTGAATAAAAAGATGTTTCTTTTATACCTACCCTCGCGATAAATTAATTTTATGACCTTCTCCTCTTCTTCGAGGTACTTGATCTTTAGATTTATTACCAGACTATTAGCACCATCCTTCTGTTCTGACCGTCCGCACGCTACCCTGCAATGGGCAGTACTATTTTTGCCAGGTAACCGTAAAGAGCGCCCATTACGAGCGTTTTGCAGATCGCAAATGTGTCCTTATTAACGACGTAACAAAGGGATGATCGGTCGGAGAGGATATTTTCTTGGAAAACTAGTAACTATCTGGAGTACTTTTCATTTACTGCAATAATATTTAAAAAAATCTTTAAGTTTTGGGCACGGTAAGCTGGTATAAGGTAAATTGAAAGGACTGTCAGGTCGAAAATCCTTGCCGTGCTATTAAAGAGTTGGGTTATTTGCATTATATTTTCAGTATTCATGTTAACAGCCAAACATTCACATATCGAAAATGTTTCGTCCGTGGGTGTCTGATAACAGTGAGAATTTAAACAGCAGTGATAGTAGTGAACTAGATGCGGCAAATGATAACGAATTTGAAATTTCGGACACTAGTTCTAGTGAAGTTGAAGCACGCCCACGTGAGAGAAAACATTTATCATCTTGGTCAATACTTAAAGATAAAATAAGACATAGTAATAATCAAAACCCAAATGTCAATAACGATATCATAAACGTAATTGAAGAACAGTGTAAAATAATAACGGCAGACGAATGGTCTGCATGTATAAGTCATACACTTTCCAAAGAGAATGAATATAAAACACTTCGGGCACACGTTCCAAAACTCATTATTCCTATCGGAAATGAAGACAGCTCTACGTCTGACGAATAATAATTAAAATTAAACAAACGCAATGGTAAAATGTTATCATCCAATCACAATCATATTTTCTATATGTTTTTGATCTGTTAAACATTTTTCGCAACATTCGTAGAACACTATTTATATATAATTACTGTTCATAAAACAAAATATACCTTATATTAATTCTATTTTATATTTTTTTGCAATACGCCCCTTCATTTACCTTTTTCTCGGAGAGCTGCTCGAAATTCGGCAGCAAAATACCTACAGTAAAAGCATTAAGACAAAATAGACCCTTAACTTCTTGCGATAAGCCGGTGCGTCATAAAATTCATTTATCCCGAGGGTAGGTATAGAAAATTCTAATTTGAAATTTAGAATGTATCGACCCCTAACTAGAACCTGTTGGATACACGATATTAATGTTACAAGAGCTGCTCATGGGGAGTTTAATTTACTATACAAAAAATATATAAACTATTGGACGGATTCCATAAAGGCTCCTTTTTAATATCCGCTGCTATTAAAAATTCATCCATGTTGCAATGTATTTTGAAGTTTAAAATCTAGACTTTTTTACCAGGATAGCTATGAAAAAACGGACACGTTCGTTCTCTAGGATACACGGGTAGTAATTATCAAAGCGCTTAGCCTACCTTTAAGCGCTTGGTGTGGACGGTTACATACCATAACCATGTGTTTATTTGCTGGGATATATTATCGTGACGCCTAGCTTCTATGTTACCACTTAGCTTGCCACCTGCAGTCTGGCCTTAGCCTAATAGTTTACCTAACCAAACATTCACACTCACACTATTGACAAGAGTAAGCGTCTTAGAATCATCTGCGAAGCCGCTAGTAAGCGCCAAGCAGCGTATTCGTTGGTGACGTCATTACTTTCTAAAAAAAAAAAATACGAGCGCTGCATAACGCATTCAATAAGCTGAAGCAAAAAAATGCACCTTAAGTGTATATTTAAACTGCGTTATATTTTTTGGAAGCATAGCTTTCATATCGCGGGCTTCGCTCGAAGCGCTGGATCAGTGAGACGTGTTAACATCGAAAAACCAAACGACCCGGACGGCTCTAATTTTATCGCGCCGCGCTAACTGTTTGATCGCAACTCGTGTTACAATGGGGGTGTCCGGTTTTTTGTGACCTATTGTTTTTTTTTCATAAATCAATTTTTTTTTCAAATTTTCAATTGAAATTGAAAGGGCGCTTCAAATTTCGAATTTGAAAACGTGATGACTCACCCGGTAATTTTTTTAATATTTTCGTGTATCGGCAACAGTGCACACTGGGGTGATAAAAGTTTGTAGACTCCATTTCACTTAAGAAGAACCGTGGGCTAGAGTTACACGGAACGACATATTCCGTCGGCTATGTTCGATTTCCATAGTTTCATGACATTCGTGTATAAGCAGTGGCGGGAGGGTGAAGGTTTAACGGAGGCGCGTTGGCGTGTTTTTCGGCATTGTCGCTTGTCGCCCTGCGTTCGCGTATCTAACGTAACGTAACGGTTGTTTATTCTATTATTATTACAGTTTTGTACGTTGTGCATTGTGTATTTTGACTAAAGCCTAAAGCGAAATGATTTAGATGAAATTATTCTTGTTGTTTACACAACATAGGCAACTAACAATACACGAATTAATATTATCCCCTAATACGATTACTACTCGGACCGCTACTGTCCAGATGCCGATCGGGCGACTTCGTGACGGAGATGCGGCCTGCATGGAACATGGAACTCGAACTCAGTCAAATTAAATTTGTCAATAGGGCCTTAGGGCCCTACTTGTCAATTATCGTAGGAACGTAAAGACGATAGGCGAAAAGGCCGACTTGAAATACCTGTTAAAGACCGTTAGAATTCTGAAGTTTTATGTTTTAAGAACGCGCGAGAAGCGAGAAGGTGGTCAGAGGAGTAATCTTTACTACAGATGTGATTTATTTTAATAACATAATTGTTACCTTCTCGTTAAAAACCGAAGTAAATGTGCACCTAAAAGTGCAGATATTACTGCCGCCAGGAAATATACGATGAATGCAAAAACAGAGAACGAATTTCACCAAAATAAATAACCAAGTTAGGTTATGTTTGTGTTTACGATTTAGACTTACTCCATTTCACAAAAGAAGAACCGTGGCCTTGAGTTCCTTGCAGGCCGCATCTCCGTCACGAAGTCGCCCGATCAGCATCTGGACAGTAGCGGTCCGAGTAGTAATCGTATTAGGGGATAATGCGGGCATAATATTAATTCATGTACTGTTAGTTGCCTATGTTGTGCAAACAACAAGAATATTTTACTCTATACCGCGTTGGGAAATAATAGGAGTGATTGACAGTCCGATTTTGATGTTTCATGCGTACTTATATGGATTCCATAGGTGTGCGTAAAAATAGAGTCGTGACTAAAGGAATTTTTTAAAAAATTACTAAAACATTTTTACAAATAAGAAGATACAAATACAAATCAATAAGAATAATACATGTTCATGTTTTGTCAAGGTTTCCACGCCACCATGAAGTACTTGACCAGCGCGTTACCTTTTTGGTTAATTATTAATATTATTATTGACTTACAGCATCTACGTTCATGGAACGAACCTTGGCGAAAGGATTGGTGCATTGTTGCCGTTGTAAGCAATCTTCAGCAATATACTCCTATGGTGTATTTCTGGTTGCCGCCATCACCAACAATGCTCATTTCGTGGCTCGCTTAAAACCACACGTTGAACCATTATAGTTTTTCTTTAGTTTTACTAGAGTGTAAATCTCAGTGAACCGACTGGAAAATACATTTCAAGAGATGATTTTTAAATGTTTCGAACCAACTTTATGATTCAAGAATACGAAAGGTCGGTATTTGACAACGCCGGATGGCTTGTGCGATAAGTTCACGATCTGTATGTGCGGCACAGGAATTTATGCGTTTGTTGTTTGTTCCACACAAAACGCTCTACAGTTTCTTCAAAAAAGGGATCCATCGCCAAATGTCATTACTCCTATTATTTCCAAACGTGGTATAAATCATTTCGCTTTAGTCAAAATACACAATGCACAACGTACAAAACTGTAATAATAATAGAATAAACGACCGTTACGTTACGTTAGATACGCGAACGCAGGGCGACAAGCGACAATGCCGAAAAACACGCCAACGCGCCTCCGTTAAACCTTCACCCTCCCGCCACTGCTTATACACGAATGTCATGAAACTATGGAAATCGAACATAGCCGACGGAATATGTCGTTCCGTCGTGAACTCTAGCCCACGGTTCTCCTTATGTGAAATGGAGTCTACTCTTCTTGCAAATTGCAAGCGCTTTGAATTGTTCCGTCATAATGTGCAGCATCGCCAGCTCATATCTAGATTCAAATTTTCTAGGGAAGTAACCGGATCAGAGTCAGAAGTCATCACGTTTTCAATTTCAAAATTTGAAGCGCCCTTTCAATTTCATGCCGTCAAAATAGTCTCGTTGGATCATAGAGATAAAAGATAGAGGAGGTAACAAATGTGGTTGGAACAAATAGACCAAAGCACAGACCAAAGTGGCTTCTGCATATGGCCGACTTCCTGTAAGAAATCTTTCTCTCCAATGGCGTAGCATTACATTAACTAAAATTATAAAATAATAATTTGTATGAAGCAGTTTTATTTTCCATAAAATGTCACAAAATGCTAACATATGAAACAATACGAAGGTTGCTCAGTACGAATTAAATAAAGAATTTCATTTTTAATTTTTTTTTATTAATTTAACTCATATTTATACTAATAGTTCATAACAAAATTACCTACATCAGTTTTTAAAAACTTACGCTGTTGTTCATTCTTTGGAAAACGGAAACAAACAAAAAATGTCCGATTTTGGGATTAATCAGTTAATAGAAGAAAAATTACCAAAAAAAGAAATGTGCTCCAGGTATACCAGAAAGACAAAGAACGAGCAGGAAACCAGGAAGAGCTGAATCAGTTATGTACTGGGCATATTATACAACGTGATCAAGAATGACTGTTTGAGTTGGCAATGCTGAATTTCATTTTTAAATGGTACAACTGGTAATTTGAATTTGCTATGTCAAATTCAAATTTCTGTTATTCTTTTCAAATTTATTTATTTAAAATGGTTTTCACGTTACAACACGATATTTTCGTTGGAATGGCGTACTTTCGAAGCGGGATTTATAACCCAATTACTGGTTGGCAGTACTCTCTCGAAGCGACATACCAGCAATTTCAGGAAATGTTTCCGGAGACTTTGGTCACTTTTGCTGTCTTTCAGCAGCATTGTATGCGAGTAGTTGAACGATATTTAAACACAGGGAACCTAAACAAACAAAAATCAACTGGTAGACCTTCTACTCTAAACGAGGATATCAGAACTCGAATGCAAAGAAGTCCTCGCAAATCCTTAAGAAAGCTCTCCCTTCAAACAGGTTTGGTCCTTATGCCTCCTATTCAACCAATTTTCATTCTTACCCATAAGACTTCCACATTTTCATGTTGTTCTAATTCACGGTTTTACAGGTTTATCATATGGAAGTTGCTCCACTGTGCTTAAAAAGAAATTAAAGTATCACCCTTACAAAATTTCCATCGTCCAGTCATTAACGCCTCCTGATCACCCGCAGAGAGTTTTATTTTGCAATTGGTTCAATGACATATTAAATAATAATGATATCCTTGACAATACCTTCTTTTCCGACGAAGCCTGGTTTCATCTCAACGGCTATGTGAATAAACAAAATTACAGAATTTGGTCAGGTGAAAATCCTTATGCTATCAGAGAGACGAATTTGCACCAGGTTAAAGTTGGAGTTTGGTTGGCAGTCTCAAGGACGCAGGTGTATGGGCCGATATTTTTTAATTTTACCGTCAATTCGGAGAGATATATCCATCACTTTTTGAGGCCTTTTATAAACCAATTAACAGACGAAGAGCATCAAATTGGATATTTCCAACAAGACTCTGCAAGGGCACATACGGCTCGTGCTACTATGGGATATTTAAGAGAGAATTTCGGCGACAGAGTAATTAGTCAGGGCATATGGCCAAGTAGGTCACCAGATCTCACCCCATTAGATTTTGCGTTATTTGGGCTCTTGAAGGACAATGTCTTTAGGAATATATTGCATACTGAAGAGGAGCTGCAGGAGGCAATAGTTCAGGAAGTGGCAAACATTACCCCCAATATGCTGGTGAATATCTTCGAGAGCCTAAAAAGAAGAGTTACTTTATGTCTGGACCAAAATGGGGGGCATTTTGAGCATTACCTTTAGCCGGTTTAATTAAATCATTGTTCTGTATTTCGAGTTTCATTTTTAAGCGTTAATTTTTATTCACATAACCTACAATCTTATCGCTGATTGTTCTTCTTCTTTTATTTGGCCTTCGCTGCTATGTCGATCCAGCCACTTACATAACGCTGATTGTTTTGTCAAATAAATGAAACAAACTTCCTGGCGAGGGGGTCGCGCAGGGGAGGCGGAGTTCGTGACGTAGACTGGCGACCCAGGTCTGAGTTTTATTACCTGTGTTTAATCTAACTCTGGTTTCATCTATGCTCTGTATTACTCTGACAATTCGGCGTTTGGCTGGCGTTTCGTTTGTAATTGACAACAGTTTTGAGTTTTTCAAAGTATTTTTTGCATCGCCGGTCACCGTGTGACGTAGATGACGTTGTGGTAGGTCAGGATCGCTTGAGGCAACCTATTTAAAGTTGATACGCCTTGTCTGGTTGTAGCATTGCAAACCCTTAGGCAAAAAAATCCTCCAGGTAGGATTGCCAACTCAAACAGTCATTGTTGATCACCCTGTATTAAAAATATGTATGTATTTATTATTAATTGTTAAACTTTGGTTCCCAGTGGTAGACTGTAGCTCCCCCCATAGATCCGCCACTGCACAATTCAGCAATGACAATCGCAAGCACGAGTTCGAAGAGTGGCTTCTCAATATGGCCGGTTCCGTCTACAAAATTTATTACCCCCTCTCCCTATTTGTTACCTCCTCTCTCTTTTATCTCTATGCGTTGGATACACCACGTTCCCCTCTATCGATTCATGGGAAAAACACATAGGTCAGAAAAAACCGGACACCTCCATTTCTTTTTTAAAATCAAATGGAGAACTTTTAGACAATTTTAATCGTTTTAAAAGTACATTGAGTAGGCTGTAAACTGGTTTGCCGTATATATTTTCAATTTTCTTTGTTATTGTCAATTAATTACAATGTAAGTGCCCATTGCAAAAAACAAATGTACGCCTATGGATAAGTTCGTCAACCAATTGTCATCTGTCATTTGTCACCGTCTGTCATTTACTATTAATTTATTTATCATTTATATTGACGAATATTGGAGATATTGAAAGATCCAAAATGCCTAAAAAATTTGCTGCAGAGAATACTAAAGCCGTCGTAGCTCGGGAACGAAAGAAACAAGCAAAGGAAGAGGCCGAAGTAAAACGAGAAAGACAACTTCAAGACGCGTATTGGAAGGACGACGATAAAAATTTGCAAAAAAAGCAACAGAGAAAGGTAAGTAGGACTTTCGGGCACATTGATTTCACCCCTTATCGAAATAGCTTATGCCTTTAAATAATGATTTTCAGGAAGCCGAAGAAAAGAAGAAACAAGAGGCCCTTCTGCGAAAGGCCGAGGCAAAGGCGCTTCTAGAAAAGGAGATGGGCGAAGTTGCCAAGAAGTCTGGAAAAACTCCTCCCCCGCCGAAGGTGACCAGGGCGCAAATCGAAGCTAAGAAACAGCCGAAAGCTGAAAAGGAGGAAAAGGATACCAAGATCGAAACCCACTTAGATGTCCCATTGGAGGAGAATATTAACAGATTACAGATTGAAGGGGAAGAGGCGAGAACTGTAGAAGAAGCGATTGCAGTTTTAAGGTATAAAATAAAGATAAAATATGGTAGAATCAAATTCACCCAGAGCTCGATTAATCCGAACTCCTCAAAACTGAATTCAAACTGATGCTATAATTTCTATTCACATATCGCATACAAGTATACTATATTCATAGATAGTGCCTTGACTTACCTAAGGTACAAGGGTTATGGCTCTCTTATGACAAGATGAACTTTACACAATTGCAATTTACAGTTTACAATTGAAAAAAATTGATTCAATGAAATATTGACCTAAATTTCATTTTGAAGGTGTAATTTTGTGCCTTTTCCCAGTTGAATTACAAATACCCATATTTTTGAAACAGACATATAGTAGATTCCGCTTAATGTGATCGCTTCTGGAACATATGTAAGTGATAACAATTAGCGAAATGAATGATAACAATAAAGGAGCACCAAAGTAAAAAAAATTCACAAAATGAAATACAGCAAAAAAATATCATTAGGGTAATAAAACAACTAAAATACACATTTTATTTAAATCTTATTAAATAATAATAAATACTTTAATTTTATTGTATATTGCAGATGTAATACTCATATTCTAATACTCTAATTCTAATCTAATTTAATAATTATTATAAAAAAATATATAAAAATAGGTACTAATTTTAATCTAAATATTCTAAACTAATTTTTTTCTAAAAATTCTATTAGACAAGGTTATTTTTTTAAAAAGAATTCTTCAATTAATTTTTTTTTGTTTATTTTTTAATAAGATATTATGTGTCAGTGTCAGATATCAGGTGTTATTTGGCGCATATTGCTATCAAAACCCCTTTTCATAAAACAATTTTTTACCTGTTCTCCATGTGGTTTACAATAGATCACACTTTCTCGATTTTTCCATCTTGAAAACCAACCATTTGTAGCCCGAAAATCGTTTTTTCCCATCTTCTGCTTTCTGTTTTCTGCAGTCCTTGAGTTCATTTTTAACATCTTCATCCTTTCCACTTCTTTTCCTTTTTCTGTTTTTCGTTTCATTCAAAATACAAGTTCTTTCAATTTCATACTGTTATTTTAAAAGTTTGCATAACAGTGGTTGTGAAATTTTAAATTTAGCTGCAGCTTCAAGTTGACATAAACCTGGGCACCTTGTGTCTTTACGTTTTTAAAAGCTCGCGTTTCTCAAATAGCATTAAATCAGTTTACTGCAGACTGAAAGCTTTTTCGAACTTCGGTTTATTACATGGTTAAACATCAAGTATGGAAAACAACAGTTACCTACCCACCAATTCTAAGAAACTTTACAGTAACTACTTTACAAATTAGGGTCTTTTCGTCCCTGAACGTCATGGAAATAGATACTCAGGTATAAATGTGGATAGGTAATTTCTGGAATTTCGGGAATTTTTAATATAATAAGAAACAAGTCGCCTTATGATAATAATAACCGGCATAATGAATATAATAACCGAAAAATTTACTGTGTATAAGTATATACAAGCGGAGGTTCTTGTACGTTTCGATGACATTAAACGAATGATAACCTTAATCGAGCTCACATTAAGCGGATCCTACTGTGTATAAAAATCGGAAGAAATAAAGATATCGACATTATTTTTTTTAATATAGAGTTTAAAATGTAGACTTTGAAAAATGAGTTGTTTGTTTGGAATTTGATTCAAAGAATTAAGTCGAAAAAATACATTGTAGCATCGTTATAGACTAAAATGCATTTGTAATAGAAAGATAATTCAACATGACAGTCATTCTACAAAAGGTTTCAATCATAAGGTACCAAATGATAATAGGTTTTAAATTAAACCAAGTATACTAATAACTGTGCATTGAAACAAACATGTTACTTGAATACATCCATTACTGTGTTAAAATTATTATTGATTTTAAACTAAATATGTAGCTGGACATCAAACAACATTAATTTCAGGTTTGGCTGTTGATAATTTTTCTCCTGTAATTATAATATTGTGGAAATTATCCCTGTGAAACAATGTTCTAGTTTTTGCAAACATTTAATTGTATTTTTCTATTATGTATCATGTGTTCTATTATGTATCAACCTCACTCTTGATTAGTTAATGTTATACCAAAGATCATTCTGTTAGAGGCTTTGCGTGTGGTCCATTTAGTTACCATTTGGTGATGTATCGTCGCCTTTTTGGAATATTTACACTGAAATTCATCTCGATCGAGACGATGGATGATGATGAAACACCTGACGCGAAATTGGAGACCCGGGTTCGAATCCCAGCTGAGCCACAAATTTCATTTTCAGATTCTCTTACATTTGTTTCATATGCGCGTTTCTAAACTTTATTTTACTAATAAATGGCAACTGGAGAAGCGGTCAGAGTTAGCAATTTTCCACCCTGGTGAAATAAAAAAGTGCAACATTTTTTTCTAAGAAATTTCATTTTTAGGAATACTTGATTAAGTGGAGATATTTGAATAATTCTTCATGATGAAGGGGAAAGTCCAAAACTATTAGTCAAATTCGCTAGTCTTTAAAAACAATTGTCTATCAGTCAAATGGATTAGATATCTACATCATAAAGATAGAAATATCATTTTCATATTTATTTAATGTGTACATAAGTTTCCACTCCATCCAGAGGTATCACTTGAAAATGAGTGAGAAAACGCTCTCCTGGTACATTTGATGATGGCTTTCTAAAAAATATAAGTTCAATTATCTGGAAACTGGTGTGCTTAAAATTTTTCTTAATCCAGCAATTCGTCAATAAATTGCTACAGAAAAAAAAGAAATGTTATTTTCCAAAAAGGAAACATCAGTTATTGTCTATACAAGTGCGTTTCTACCTATACATTCAAAGCAATAATATGAATTACAGATGTAATATATAAAATCGCCAGAAGTGTATTTGTTTCACGATTTAATATGAAAGCAAAGAAGAGAAATATGTTACCAAATGGAATCGTGAAGAGCTGGCGTAAATCATGTGGAAACGGATCTAAATCGCGTGGTTAAAATTTTGCTTAATCTAGCAATTCGACTGGACACCCTGAAATAGCGAGCCTCCTTTTGTGTCTGCGTTTTAAAGCATTATGCTAACAGTCTATAATAGAATTGTCTTTGATTATACATAACATGAGAGTTGGTGACATTGTTTCTTCTAACACTATTTTTTTAAGTGATGTCTTGTGTATTGTACTGCATTATTTTATATTTATTTTTTAGCACAAAGGATCAAGAATTAGACAAACACCCGGAGAGAAGACGTAAAGCAGCTTTCTTGGCATTTGAAGAAAGACGACTGAAAGAGCTGAAAGATGAGAATCCAACACTACGTTTGTCTCAATTAAAACAATTGGTGTTCAAGGAATGGCAGAAATCTCCTGAAAATCCTTTGAATCAACTAAGCTGAAATCGTAACAACTATTATTTATAATGTATACCTATATTGGAATCGCAGCAAATTTACAGAAAAAGAAAAGAACTCAATACTATTCAATCCTTATTCAACAACTATAAAAATTTGATAACGTGTGTGAAATACATAAATGATTAGAAACTTATCAATCAATGGATAACACAATATCATTGTTATCCAAATTTACCAAATGTTATCTGCATTGTATACACTTATTAAAAACTTTACATTGCTTTGTGAAGTTTTAATTCAGCATAAGCCGTGTTCATTAGTATAATGCTTTGAAATAAAAAAAAAGATAATAAGTATCTATATTTTTACCAAATTTCTTAAGTATTCCGTACAGGTAAGGGTGGGGGAGGCACATCAGGAATGTCAGGGTTCTTTCTAAAGTTAGCAACTATTTGTTGTTGATTTCTCTCTTCATTGTGTATTCTCTCATAATTATTGTTCTGTTGGGGCTGTTCAAACGTTTGCTTCTCTCTTGGTAAGTACTGCTGGTATATAAAGTGAGGTGTGTACAAAGGTACAAACTGTTCTAAGGACACCACATTGCTGGGTAGATTTCTGACATTTTCTCTTGGTAGACTCTAAAAAATATCGTTAGTTTTCAGATGTCTGTAGTTCTTAAACTTACATAACTCTGTTGATTTTGTATGGGAGGTGGTCCTGGCGCTTGGCTTGGTTGCATTGCAATATTCCTTTCTGGGATCTAAAAAAATAAATAGTGAAATAAACGCAATCTTTTTTGGAAACATTAAACTTTTGAAGGTAACAAAAAACAAAAATGTAGGAATATTAAATCAATATACAAAAAATAAATATTTCAACAAATAATTAAAATATGAATGCCAGTAAAACAAGAGAACTTATTGATTATAGACGACTATTGAGAGAATTTATTGACAAAACACTTGGTAGGTAGTCATTTTATTTAACTGTTTTGTACTTAAATCAATGCTAATAAAATATCAATGAAATTTTTGTAATTAGAAAGAGGTCCTTTGGTTTTGAGTCGATTTCATAATTTCATATTCTGCAAATCATTAAATATTTCTGGAAACAAAATGGAGTGGCGTTATAAACGTTATTCATATGGCATAAACTTTTTGAAACATACTAATTTCAACATCTGAAGGGGAGGGGGGGATGAATTCATTTAACTATCTATCGGATTTAGCGGATTTTTCTCACTGTCGGTTCTGGATCGCTATAGGCGAAGTTAACTGTATTTCCATATAAATTCGCCCTTAGTGTGTCATCATGACTTTTACCGCCCTGTAAAGCATGCATGCGGCCTTAACGTGACATCTCTTTCAAATCTCCGAAACTAGGAACCCTTCGGAGTTCCGACTGTCCACTCTTTCGCAGATATCATCTCACTTCAGCTTCCATATGTATTATTTTCGCCTGGGGTGGCGAATCGATACAACAACAACGATTATTTCATCCGGGACTTACGTATGTCGGTTGATCAGCAGAGCTGAGATCGGTGTAAAGAAACGGCGGAAACGCCAATCCGACTGACGTCGTCTTGAGCACTGGCTCATATACAGGAAGAGCCTGGCTCGGCGCGAGGTTTTTCTTCGATGTTATCAGAACGTTGTACACTCTTGGCGTCCTTGGGTCGCAATTGCACTTTAAAATTAGTAGGGTGATAAGGAGAAAGTTGCTGGTCATGTCAGCTTCTGTAAAAGATGCAGAAATTAATTAAATGCCAATGGTCGTTGTTTGTTGATACATATTGTAGGTTATTCGTAAAGTTGGTCACGCACAAGTGTGTCCTTTTTGTGTATAACCGGATAAATTCAATTGCTACGTTGCAAACCGAAGTTACTTTGAATTGCGCATATAGGTAGTAGTAGTATAGTATGCAGTGTCCAAATTATGGACACCATTTTCGTCTTTGCTTCAGAGTAGAAAGTTGAAGTTTTGACAATCGAAATCAAAACATTTACATCTACCATTTTTTATAGAATTAAAGTAAATACAATCATTCAATTACAATACCAGGTTAAGAAACAAAAATCCTCGTGAGGAACGTAGAGGAATAAAAGTCATTTGTGGAAGACATAAGTTAACTTTACGTTTAGGTATATGAGATCTGTGTAGTACGACCAAACCAAAAGTAGTCAACATTGTACAAATCGAACGTTTCATTTTTACCAACGTAAAAGCTTCACTTTCATACTGTAATGCGAGAAGTAAACAAAGCGACACATGTTTACTCGCTCCGAGTGAAACTCTACTTCAAAAGAACTACTACGACGCATAAAAGACAGCTGCATGAATTCTGCCGGATTGTTGTTTACGAAAAGTAATTTGTGACCTTCTGAACATTTCCTGCATAGGCGTTGTTAAAGGAACAATTGTACTTCTAGAATGTACGAGAACATTCTCGATCATGGTTGGGGTGTATATATATAAGGGGGCTTGTGATCGAGGGAGTTAGTTAGAAGTAGAGAAGCAGACGTGAACGCGACATACGATGCGAAAGCGGAGCAGTACAAATAAATTATGTAGTGTCTAGTCTAGTGTACAAGTAGTTAAGTGTGTTAAATAAATTAGTGTTCAATTAATGTAAAAATTATAAAATAAACGTTACAATACCTTCCTCCAACCAACATCTACAACGCGGACAGGTTGTGTCTTGACCGTACTAAAGCTACCATTATACTGTTAAACCGAGGAAACAAAATCTATGGGTAAAGTAGTACCTGTAGAGAAAAAACAGATAATTTGCAGTGTGCTGTTTCAGTTCAGTTGGTATTTGTGTGCCACTCATGCTCAACTTCTCGAAGAAACGATAACAATATGAACTTTTAGCTGATACTAAACTCGTATTGCCAGATTTTGGTTTCATAGAAATATGATTGTTTATGAAGTGACCAACTGGTTGTAACATTTTTACTAGAATGCAAACAATATCTCAAAGAAGCCAGTACTTCTTGCTATGGACAATCACATTGCGTATATTATGCTATCCGTTCGGCGTCCAAATGTTAACCTTACCTTCACATAATATTAGCCACAACATCCAAGCACTTAATATTTGAAACACAATAAGATACACCTAGTGAGGAATCGCTTCCAAATAAGAAACACAGCAAAATCAGAAAAAGTGACTGATTGATCTTGACTACTTGAATCTGAATTAGTACGAGTGATTGACTGATTGATTAAGAAAATGTGCACATGAATGAAATCAATAAATATATCTATAAAAATGTCTTGACACAATGATTTCAACAACAAAATTAAACTAAACCAAACTGGGTTCTAGGTTTTCACTAACCTAAAAATACTGTTAATTTTAAATACAATGAATGTTCTAATTTTCTTTAAAATTATTATTACCTGAAACATTGATATTCATTCTTCGATATTGACATTGGACACCGCTGTATACAAAAGCAAAAAATAAAGTTTTGAATTAACGAGGATCTATGCCGAGGCCGAGTGGGAAAGCGAAATACTAATAACATTTCGCAATGCAACTCAATACTTCAATAGATATTACTCTATTGAACCCTCGTTTGTTCGGCACGATCAAAATCGACAAAATATAGAAATTTAATAATGTATGATGCTCGCAGAACAAAGAAAGGCGCCCCTGAGAACTACATCTGCATATAGAACACTGTCCAATAAAACAATGCGAGTAATAGCAAGAGTAGCTCCTAATTTATTGGTAGAAGAGCGCAATATTACACATACGCAACACGAGGAATGAATATGTAACACGTAAGAAATAGAACAAGAGAAATTAGCATCGACGAATGGTAATATCGATGGGATGAGAATATAAATCATTGAACCAAAGGACCTATTGAAAATCTAAATACACCTATAAACTGTAAACGTGGGGAGCACTGTATTGGTTTCTTGTCTGTGTAAGCGGTAATATACTGATGTGAATAATTGAAAAGTGGTAATCAAACTGAAGAAAAATGAAGAGAGAGAGAGGAGGGGGAGGGTGAAATGAGCATTTTGCTGAACTACTAATTAAATTTAAAACAATACAACTAGATTTTTAGTTTGTAAAAAATGTATATTTAAATTTCTTGCAGGTTGAAATGAAAGTACATAATGAATACTTACAAAAAATAAACATTTTGGAAAACTACTAAAACTAAACTTTAGCACGTGTGTTTTTTTGTTTCTGTCATATTTTTCTTTACTCCCAAGTTTTATCCTTCCAACAACGGAAACAACGGTCGAACTTTCTGCGACGGATAAAAAAACGGTGTCCTTAAACTTTATTTCTCCGATCAATTGATGATTGTTTTTGCAGAGCAGCCTTTTAGTATCACCTTATTAACTTGATGTAACCACACCCATTTCATGATCATTTGTGTAGGTCAACGAATAGTGTAGGTTCGCGGCGCTCTTAATTCGGCTGTAGAGTAATTACCGTCGTTTACTTTTCCATCAACAGGATTGTATTTGGGAAAAGTTGAACGTCATTTCTACTCTACTGGAATTGACGAAATTCGAAATGATGCGAATAAAACTGATTTCAAGAATTTCTTTCGTTTTAATTTCTGTACTGAATTATTTAATATTGTTCTACGCTTTATTTACTCTAACCATTGAGTGTTTTAATAAATCAGTAGATTAGAAAATACAGTATTATTAACTTTACCTACAGTGGTAATGGTAGCACTAGGGCCTTCATCCACGGTGCAACACCACTGCAACGCGACAGACCCAACTGGTCGTGTAGGTTCCTTTTTGTCATTTGTTTCATAAAAGGTTCTATATTTCAAAGTGATATGTTGATGAAACGGAATAGGTTAGAATATAATTAGTAATCGAATTAGTAACGTCACCTATATCAACTTATATATACCAAACTTATATCAACTTATATAACAATTCACATGTTAAGGTTGAAAAATCAAATGTCAACCTCGGACATAATTGACCCAAAATAGTCAATCATAGCGGAGGTCAATTATATGAGGGGTGTTAAAGAATAACCTGATAGTATAGTCAATCTAGTCAGTATAGACTAATCTAGTCAATTATAGCCGGTGGTCTATTATATCCGGGTCAATTAAAAGCGGGGTTGACTATCTATCTTTGAACTCACAAAGGTCACTGTCAAATTTTAAAATTCTCTGTATACTACTAGTCAAGAACAAAACCACTTGTACCAATTATAAGCTAAATTTTTATATCTTGGGTAGGTACATTGTAGATATGTCTATTAGTGACAATTACCACAATTCAATACTTGAAGTACTTGAACTTGAAACATTTTGAAGAAACCAACTGAAACAACTATCCCTATCGGCATTAGATTACCCTACTGTTACCAATTTCTCTCTGGGTTAATGTGTAAAAACGATATTGATCAAATGTAAATCTTTAAAAGAAACATTGTTACCTTCAATAAAGGGATTAACAAACATTTCAATAGTTCCTAATTTCTAAAAATGAGTCGGAGTCATGGTTCTGAATTCTGTTAGTGAGGGTAAAACAGATTTATTCTTTTATAGATTTTCTTTAGGGCAGATGCCGTAAAATGCCTCGATATTTCCTATTACTTCTTATAAATATCTATTGGGAAAAAAACTTAACGAGTAACAAATACATTTAATGATATAAATGTTTAAATAGGAAGACAAAACCATAGCTCTAGAGGTAGATGATATTTTCTGAGACTCATCATACTAAATTTGTAAAAAAAATTTAAACACAAGAAAAAGATAAATTAGAAAGTATTACCGAACATAATCTTATCTTATCTGTAGTTATGCACTTGTTCTTCAAAATGGTTTCTTTCAAACCCGCCCTATTAATTTAGTTTGCCGTGGTCTGCCTTTTCAGCAGTATTTCAATAGTTTTACTTTCACGAAGAATTTACTTTTATGAGGTTTCCTAATTGTTTCCACGCATGTTATTTTCTCCGTTGAGATTGCCATGTTATGTTTTTATGGCAACGAAAGTAAAAATGTGGAATTTTTGGTACAGATCGGAAGGAAGTTCGCATGCAAAGAATATTAAATTTAAATGATGAAATTAAAATAAAACAGACAGAACATTTAGATATGACAAATAACGAGAGGCTTACTTGAAAACTATGAGCTGCCAAGGATAAAGAAATAGAGGAAGACCGTGCAAAAGATGGATATGTGACAGGCAATCTCACATTTGCCTGTCTTGAACTTCCCATTGGAATTAGAACATCCCAAGTCCTGAACTTGCCATTATCAATCTCAGAACTTGGAGAAGTTTAAAATGATTTTAATATAAAGTACTGTGAGTAGGTACAATGATACTAGTAGTAAATAAAATAAAAGTATGGGCATAAATTATACAAGATTCATACTTATTTTAAGGATTTTGGTAATGCTATCGTAGCATTCAGAAGTTTCACTCTCTCTCTCTCTCTCTCTCTCTCTCTCTCTCTCTCTCTCTCTCTCTCTCTCTCTCTCTCTCTCTCTCTCTCTCTCTCTCTCTCTCTCTCTCTCTCTAACGTAGGAATGACAAGATCAGGTAAAATTCCAACTCTCTTAAGAGGAAAAGCAAACTTCTCCAGCATATGCACCGAAAAAGCGCGATAACAACTCCCGTGCCTCCCCTTCTGGGAAGTAAAGCAAGAAATCGCTATCCCTCATAGTTTCAGGAAGGGGAGGAGTCGCAGAAATATCCCGCTTGATAGTATAGTTGCGCAGGGGAAGTCGCGAAACAGACACAGACACAAGTGTTTTACGAGGAGTAAGTTCCTAACAACCGCCAAGGTAAGCATAGTTAGGCGATGAGATGGACAGATGAAATAAACAAACAACTTCGCCTCTGCTGTTGTAAAGTTACCAACAATGAAAACAATTCAACGGGATATTGCACCCTCTGCTCTTTAGGTCGGAGCGAGGACTGTTTGGCCCGATTGGAATTGTTATGTATGGTAGTTGCAAATGTTGCATTCAATCTGCAACAAGTGGTGTGGCTATTTCGACAGGATAATCCGTAAATGGATAGTACGAACTGAATTCGGGCATGCAACAATTGAAAATCAGAACTTCACAAGTATCTTACAGTAAATATACTTCGCTTTCCAACACAAATTGTTGTTGAATAGCGAAGTTATCATTTGTCGTTTTTTGGAGTCGCGAAACATCATTAGGTGGTATAACCTTGTTATTTAACAAAACACCTTGCAACACCAATGCAGAATATGGATGTTTAGGGAAACTTCAAGTGAACCTCATGACAGAGTCTAAGTTAATTTCAAACATACATTGCTGTTTGAGAAAGGTACATTATTCGAAAATATATCTTTATTTCTAACAGAACCAGCCTTAAAATATTCATTCGAAAATATTACGGAATTGGGCTGCGAAGAATTGTGAAAACTTCACTCAATTGACTATGTAGAATGCCTAACTGCCATAGAATACAATAATATTATCTATTATTTTTTAAGTAGTAGTTAGCTAATCCAGTTATGTTAATATTGGCAATGAATTTGAATAATATCATTGAGTTGTTCAACCATTACGTGAAATATAAATTAATAAATTTTTTGCTTTGTTCTTTTACCAGTACTTTTTGCTTTGTTTCAGAAGTGTCGTAGAATCTCTATCAAGACCTTGAGATGTTCTAACCTAAAACTGTTTAAAAACAAATTTAATTTTATTCTGTCTTACCCCATTTTTTCGCAAAGATATCAGTAATTCAATTTCGAGGTTGAGAGAAGGTGCTCCATAAACTAATACACTTTCACCCTAGTTAATTTCCCCTCATTGAAAATCCCTATTTTAGCCATATACATGGTGTATATATGGGTGTAGATATACTTATATATGTAGTGCCAAAAATGTACTTATAGAATATCTATTGCATTAAAAATTTTAGGACGTTGTATAATATAAGCATAACAACTGGCTTACAGAATAGACCTGAGTAGTCCCTACAAAGTCGCTTGAAACGCTCTTGAGATACAAGCAAGATACAAGCCGACGTATTAAGCGCATTCAAAGTGTTTTTTGTCCTATACCAAAGCACAGTCTTATTTACGATACTTTATGCGAAAGACCATCATGTAATTTGATGCAAACGTATGCAGTCGCCTTCACAAAACATAAGCAAGAAGAAACACACAGTTCACAAAAGTCGTAAGACGAAAATGAGCAAATTATGCATGTATAGAGGCGGCGTCTTTTAGAAATTAGAGACTTAAGTGGTTACTAACGGTAGTTTAGCCAACTGGTTTTGGAAAAAGTAAGAGTTCCATTTAGCGCCATATCATACAGAAGTGTGTTGTGCTGTAAATTAAATGCTTTGCTATGGTGCCAACTTGATAAAATTTGCAAACTGATGAAGCAGCGATATGCTGCGAAAGCTCAGTGATTAACGATTGGCTTTTCTTTCTCCCACCATTGACTGCATCCCCCCAATTACCACATTATGGTGTTAAACTTATCTATGTATATATACAGTCAAACTTCAAGTATATATTTATATATATAAAATGTAAATATATATAATGTAAATATGTCATTAGAAGAGTAGGTATTTCATATTAATTCATATTATTCACAGACAATAGTAGCGTATTCAGTGAAGATTACATCCGGAAAAAAGAGTTAGAATTGGTTAGGTAAGCTGGCGGCTCTGGGGATTGTTGTTACAGTAATTATACAATATAAATAGCAATAACAAATGTGTAACTCAAAACTAAGATAGACCTATTCATATGAAAGGTTAAGAAACAGTAGTTAACTATTAATTGCTTGACTATTGATTCCTTATATTTTAATATTTATATATATTTTATATATAAATAAATATAAATTAAGTAGTGGCTTAAGGAATGATAAATGTAAATCATAAATTGCAGTATATTATTTTATGCAAATTTAATATGTCTTAACAATCAATTTACTAGTTTTTAAAAGCATACGTATAATTATTTTTATTCTTACTATAGTAATAATCAGATATAACACTAAATAATTTTAATTCAAAGCGACTATGACATTATGTACTACTTACTTCGTCTCCGAAACATCCTGACAAAAGAACCGACAGATTCTAATCCATGTGATCAGTTACTATTTCACTAACTCACCACTATCCACCATCACATTACTACTAACCATTGTAGTAAAAATAATTTTGCCGAGTGGTAAAATCGAGAACACTTTGTCTATTGTTTGACTTTCAAGGAATCGTTGGCGTCACTACAAGTAATTGCCTTGATAGAAAACTGAAATCTTATACATATAGATTTTATACAGAGGTTGTCTCTTTGCAGTGCTGTATTCAATGCATCGAAGCGTTCACTTCGGATTTTCGCCAATCAGCTTTTTTTTTAGTTGTAAGAACGTTTTTAATGGCTGAGTAAATCACGTTCGGACAACAAAAAATATAAATATATTCGGAATTAATTTGATACGTGTTATTAGGCGTGACTTATATAAAGAGGTTATTACAGTTAACTGAATTAATTAACCAAATTGTGCCAGGTGTACACTAATACACTTTCATTAATATGTAATTGATGTCTAAATTCGGAATAATTTAAAACACAATTACGTATTTATTCTAAAGTTTCCCTTTTAAAAGTACTACTTGTTTAGTTACGTTTTTGATTTAATGTGAGCTTTTTGACAATAATTTAGTTAACATCGGAACTATCGAATTTAAATAATTTGTACATACTTTCGACCACCTCTGCTACTTCTGTTTACCTGAAAATGTGACCCTGCCAAACGTAGGACATTTCACTTCACATGTAGTACGTGTGTGGTAAGGTGATTTTTTTAAGATGAAATCCCTTCACTTTACCAATCGAGGAGCCTTGCGCGCAATCAAGGTAGGTACTCACAATGGAATTAAATTTATTACACGTATGTACATATCTCAGGCACAATACTGGAACATTCCACTGCAGCCAGGCCGAAAGTAAATAACTCTTGAAGGTATAAAATACATTTTTCAACCATACGTATTAAGACTAATGATAATGGCATTGGATTATATACATTTGTATGATTTTTCGTTTTAAATTTTGATGAACAAATACGGTTGTAATAATATTTCATTACTTACAAGTAATGAAATAATCGTTTTTTCTTTAATTTAAATAATCCAATTTTTCAATCATTGTACTTAAAACGATTAATTTTATGTGGGAATACCTTAAATTTTGGCCTCCGCGTTGTTTTAAATAGGAACCATTTAAGAAAAATTCACTTTTAAAAATTTATACGCCCGAACCTTTTTCGCAAGTAAAATGTGCCAACTCTAACTTATATCTTTTGTCTGCAAACGAACTTTCAGATCTGATTTCAAGCGTGATATGTCAAAAAACATACGAAATAAATCTCTAAGTAGTCGAAAGAGAGAAGTATAAATCATTCCTGGTGTATAATATTTCACTTACACATATACATTTGAAAATACATATTCTTTATGAAAAACTTTTTTCTGTTCCTTTAATACAATACAACGTGTTCCGATAAGAGGAATAGTGTTTTCAGCTACAAATTTTCTAGCGAAATGTTCGAAATTCTTTTGCCTTCACCTGTTTCCTGATTTGCATATCAATGCAAGGTTAGGCTAATAAATATAATATCTATTCTTGTAGTAATTGTAAGGAAATCTTAAACTGTACTGCTCACAGCCAACGAAAGAAGGATTTAATTATGAATCATTACTAAACAACGTATATATTTTATACAATCGCCTATGACATGTTTTTCGTGGACTGCTTATTGAAAAATATGTGTGGATTTGAGACTATGTAATATAGTAAATATATTATAAATCAGTTCAATACTTTAATCAAGTTACACTTTTTCGATAACCTATAACCTCATGGTATTGCCTTTATAATAACTTCATTTATAAATTTATTGGTTAGTATGTAGATCTCGATCGGACCAATAATGAAGTATGTATTACTAATCGCATTTTTCTTTAGTTACGTATACGCTACACCAGTTACTATTAATGTGAATAGTAACAACTTTACTACTACGGTGAAAACAAAAAATGTGACGATAGGAGAAAGTAAGGAGAACATATTCAAATGCCCGTTTGACTGTACCGATCAATTGTTTTTCAGTCGATTATAAAATTTTAAGCAAACCCCACCATTTATTCATAGGCCGGTGCAACTCCAAACACACTGTGTTACACCAGGAGAACATTATTGTAAAGAATGATGGTAAAAGTCACGTATCCGCCAATATAAGAGTAAGTACCCACTTATTACATTTTGAGGTTAAGTTCGATAGCTGATCCACCGAAATTATATGTTTTTTAACTAAATTGTTTGTTTATTAAAATTATATCCGATTTGATTTATGGTTAGACACGGATGGCCAATTACGACGTTGTTCATTTAAAATACTAGTTTCAAATCGCTAAACGTCCGACGTTACGGCAACAACCCAGAAGTCACAGCGTGAATCATTACTTTTACTGGTTGAAAACATTAAATTTTTTATAGTATCAGACTATGTAAAATTTATGAGTACTTCACCTCGATGGCTAATACATTAAAGTAATTTATCGATGAAATGTGAAGACGTAAACCACAATGAGAAATTATTATTATTATAAATATAAGGAAGTAAAGACGCGTTAAAGAGAACAGGAGAGCAAGTTTAGGAGTCCATAGTTTTGAAAACAATGTGTTTCACTTTTTTCTATCATTTGTCTTCCGCCTTCCTTTGGTGGATTTTAGCTTTCTTAGGTAGTATTTATACACCTCTTTCCACCTTATTTTCTCTATGGCTAAATTCGTGGATATGCCAGACCATCCATTCTGTTATTGTTTTCTTTTATGTTTTCATTAAATTCCTCTATAAAATATTCTCACCTGCTCTTCTTCTCCATCGATTTCTAATTAAACTGTAATCTTTTTTCTTGTTTTTTTTATCATTGTATGCGGTATATTTTATATATGTAGATATATTACGCTTGTTTCTGTAGCGATTGGGAATGGTTTCGAACTGTCAGAGGCATGCGCAGTAGAAATTATTCGTCCTATTAGGTCCAAATTCGTCAGAATAATTTCTACTACGCATGCCTCTGACAGTTTGGGACCGATTTCAACCACTGCAGAAACAAACCTATATAATAAGGTGGTCGGAACAGGAGAATATGGTAATGAAATGTGTCATCATGAGGAAATTAAGGGGGGAAATGAGAAGGAATATAAACACAGAAATACTTATTTACTTAGTCCTAAGTCATATCCGCCCTCCTGTGTAAGACTAGAAGTAAATAGAGTTGATGGGTAGGTTGCAACTTGTTGCCTTGTAGAATTTTTTCTATTTTGAGCTAGTTCTCCTGTGTTTTGCATGGTATATTTCTTTTCTCTGTTGCTTATTTCACACTATGTTCCTTTCCTTTTCTAAGCTTTTCCCTTTCTTTTTATTCTATGCTCTTGTTTTGTGTATTTTCTGTACCGTTCTTGGGTTATTCATTCTGTAAATATATCTCCGTCCTAATTTTTTCTCTTATATGAAACCTTTTTCCATAGAAATAACGGAACAAAATACTATCAAAAAACGCAAAGTTTAAAGTGAAAAAGGTTTGACTCATCCAATTTCCACAGCAACCAATTTAAAATTTGACACCTTATCGGGAATATGTCCGGAATTACAGTTTGTGAGTTTCAGTCAGTTTAATTTTAATGGATGCAAAAAAGCGAATTAGTAGGTAGGTACATTGCTAACAGCTTTTGGTACCCTGCAATCGTGAAACTTCCGGTAGAGTTAATTGAAAGGTAGCACATGCAGCGTCATTATTTACCAGAATTGTGAATAAGCAGCGGTTATCCCGCCATTAGTCAAAAGAACATATTCGTTTAATTGACAAGAGCAACAGGTTGGCTTCGTGTTGTTGTAAAAGGATGAAATAAAATTGTTTGTTTTAAATTGAATCAAATAAAATTTTATCGTTAATTTACATTTTAACATTCTCAACCGCGGAGAAAGTCACTTCTCACTTCACATAAGTTCTCGCCAAAAAGGTTATCATCAGGTATTTATTAAAGCTGTTGACCAAAGCATCTGTATATAATGTAATGAATAATCAGTAAAATCGAATCGACTATTGATGAACAATGTAATTTACTGGCTAAGGTGAAAAACCAGAATTCCTTTCATGTGCTGCCATTATAATTTAAATCAAGTTCTAAGGGTGCCACTTAATGAAAGATTCAAAAATTGTTGAATAGTCTTTAGCAAAAGAGTTACCCACTGAATCATTACATAATATGGTTAATGGTGTTATCGAAGGGGGGACCACATTATTTGCCATTTAAAGGTGTAATCAATTTGTGTTTTATAGTTGTTTCCCCAAAATTGACTATAATATTATTGTAAAAATACATAATGTTTTTACCCAGTGCTATTAAAGTGTGACAAAGAAAATTAGCCCTGTATTTTTTTCTTTGGAACCTACATTTTTTCAACTATTTTATGCAATGCAGTAGAGTAAACGGAGAGTGAACGTGCACTTGCACCATAAATATGCCCTATATAGAATCAACTTTGAAAATATTTCTGTTTTGAAATTAGTCGACGTCATTAAAATTGATGAGAAGCAAAACAAAATTGATGCAGCCATACATGTCGGATATGCGGTCGATAATTCGCATCCGGGGCATGATTTCCTAAAAGGTCATATACCTAAAATGATATAACATCGTATCTGAAAACTGGGTCAAAGCTCATTATGGATTATAGCAAATTCTGTAATAACTTTACAACAATGATACTTTAGTTACTACTAAATATACATTGTGCTAAACTGCCCGAAAATGTATGTTTCTTTTCCTTCGTTTCAGGTAAACATAGACGGCCCCGTCTACATAACTTGTGTTAATATTTATGATGAAGTTGCAAATGGAGAAGGAGGGTACCCGAGTTTTTCCAAAGGCGGTGTGGGATACAATTTTGTGGAATTTGATGTTTTGACCAATTATGGAAAAGGATTTCACTTCTTTATCCAAATATTTGGTTACAATAAGCAGGAAACGAGGGAAAAAATTAATTTGCCTCGAAATACTACCAACCTTTAAAGGACCCGTTTTAATTTAAACTCCAAGTATTCCTGTGTTCTATATCAAAGTAATTTATGTAGACTATTTAATAAAGTATGAAGTAGATGTAATAAAAAACAAACAACTTACCGGAGAAAGTGACACGTTAAAATATGTCATCCAAACGTAGGTACCATACTTGTTTTCGCCCTCATTTACGGCTTTTAGTTTGAAAATAAATTATTTGGCAATACTTGGATATCCGTAAATCAGTAAAATTTTGATCGTTCATAATTCGAATTATTGAAGAGTAGGTATACAATTATACTTGACCTACTTAAGAAAATTTAATAACTCATTAAGTACAGCTTATCGATAGTATTCAAAGATTTTAGGTTTAATTTGGAATTTCATTTAATGATACGTTTATTCAATAGTCACATTAAAGCAGAAAAATCATCGATTCATTTATCGTGCGTTCTAACAAGAGGTTTCGGTTATTTTTTAATCGCTTCATTGCAAATCATGAAATTTCCGTTATTAACATGAGGAAATTACTTATTGTTTATAAAATGCAGACAAAAAATCAAACAATAACGCAAAGGATATGCGAGGTAAATATTTAATATAAACTTTGTAGTTTCAGAAGGAAAAAATATGTTCTTGCGTGGAAATGAATGCTGGATATGCGTGGAATGCTGAAAAACAATACTACAATATATGCCAAAATGGCATTTCATGTGCATTACCACTGACTATGTTATTTTATTACATTACAACTTTCAACATCCCAACAATTGCTCTTAAGATCAGAAAACTTATTAGTTCGATAAGCAAAGGTTTTTTACAGGAAAAAAATGTAGAAGTTTTTTTCTCACTGGCTCTATATGTCTTTTGAGCTGCTAAATCCGAATCTGAGGTTTGCCACCTCGCCAGGCATGAGCTTCTCAAGTAAAATTGAAAAAACCTCATGTTTTCGGCACTTTTTTCAGTTTTTTAATTTATTATTATTATATTTCATTATTATTTATTTCATAATTATTATTATTTTCATTTATTAATTTTTCGCTAAAAAGGTTAAAAAACATTATTCTGCGCGCTGGTGCCCTAGTATCAATTTCGTACACCTCCAAATTCAATTATTTTATGATTACTAGATATATATCCTGTTTACATTTAAAGAATTGGCAAACATGAGTGAGGCCCATAGGTCAACGAACCTCCTAGCCCAAACAAAATCGTATTTAATTTTTAATTTCATTAAATTAATTAAATTAAATTTAATTAATGTAATTAATCCTTTTAATTGAACGGGAATAATGTTTTGATAAAAGCAAACATATTTTGAACAAATTTTTATTGACAAGAAAGAAAAAGCAAAAACACCATTTTTTTCAATTTTCATATTCATTCGTCGCCCTCATCAGCAGAATTATCACCTAAAACAACGTTTCACAGCAAGTGTGATGCAGAGGGGCTAACTAAAATTTTGTGACTGCAATTCGAAGTTAGAAGGTTAATTTCAATGGCAGCTAGGCCTGGCCCTGTCTTTTCAAACACTTTTAATGGAAGAGTTCCGGCACGTCCAACAGTCTCTGCTTTCTGCTGTCGATGTGTGGACTTGAGACAACAGCCGACTTTGGAGTAACACAAATGATACCACCCATCGAATAGAATGTGTTGTGCCCATCAACAGTTCCGATGTTGAAGTCTGCGTTATTGTAAACAAATTGAGATAGTGCTTGTTTACTAAGAGTTATATGTGGTTCATAATTCATAATTCACATTTCAAATCGTACGGCTTCTGTGTATGATAAACAAAATCCCAATTAACTCAGCACATCGATTAACCTTCGTGATCCGTACTTCTTGTACAAAAATGTTGCATCGCCCACTTGCAAAGGAGATATATATATGACTTTGGCCCTATGGCTGTACGCAACCAGTCAGCTATTGCAAGACATTGCTTCTTCCATTTTTCAAAATTTCGTTTTTTCTTGCTCATTACTACAGCATATGTAAAGGCTAGGAGAGATTCTGGAATTAGGCCGTTCAAACTATCTATAAAGGTATCTGATGAAGGGTACTGTGTCAAATTGTGCACTTGAGAGCGTGCATCTTCAACAATAATAGCAGTTGCTGTTTGAACGATCCTCATCATTTCTTCTTTCTCTGACAACCTATTTTGATACCAAGTGCCAGTAGCAATCTTATGACCTGTGGCCTTGAAACACACAATATGTCATATTGGCTGTTATACATATATAATCGCCATACTTCTCAAGGAGGCACTGTTTTACTGTTTTTGGGTGAGGACAATCGCCTTCAATCTTACTTATTAGGTCTTCAATTGTAAACTAGCATCTTTCAGAACGGTTTTCCATGTAATTAAAAATGTATTGCATTTCTCCATCCACATCATTTCTAGGTCTATCTCACAGAGTTATGAGATACACAGAGCTGACAAACCATTCAAAAATACACATTTTCTTGTCGCCAACATTGATATGGGTCAACGCGGGATGTAAACATATAGTGGGGAAAGACGTGAGGTAGGAGTGGGGATAGGAATGGGTATAAACATAACCAACTTCCACTAAGACAGATGATAGGTTAGGATTCTTATAATCCTGTTTTCCTGAACTATGTTAGGATTAAAAGATAACGATTTATGAGTCAGTGAGAATGAAGAGGTACTAAACTTAATCATATAAGGGGCGGCGGTGGTCGTGTGGTTTAGGCGCTGGCTTTGAGTCAGGCGATCACTGTCGTCGTGGGTTCGAATCCCACGTAATCCATGGATGTTGTGATTGTTGCGGGAAGTGTGTAAAATGTATCCAAAATCCCGTTCCTATTCACGCCGGTAACCAGGCCGGATAGGATCGGATATCCTGTAGGAGGGCGGGACTAGGATACACACACCCTGAGTCGGTAGAGCACGGAGTGGATCAACTGGGGTGAGAGCCTTAAGGGGTACAACCGTGCTCGAGGACCGTGGTTCGGAGCCCACGTTAAACTGTAGGTCCCGTCCAAATTGGCCACAGCAGCGAAAAAGAGACGTTAACTTAATAAGACAAGACAAGACAACTTAATCATATGAAAAGATGTTCCCACCTTCCCACTAAGACAGAGTCCCAAATGAATAGTGGCAAAAGAATTTGTTAGATACCATATCAACAAGCAATGATTTATTACAAATTGAATTAATAATAACAAAGAAACTTTCTTCATTGGCAAGAAACAAAACAATGGCCGAGGTCAATGCTACCTTCAAATGTGCTGACCACAGAAAAATGGATTCATGTTGTCTTCTAGGCGAATTCCATAACAGTTTCACCAACCGGAGATAATTTTTTTCTGACTCTCTGAACAACTTATACTGTAATTACTTAGTCATTAGTCTTGAGATAGCTTTGTTAATTATGGAGATATTCTTTGTGGACAAAAAAGCTTAATGAAGAGCCTTCAGTCGCCAAATATTGAGATAGCTACCTGTGTTGTAATTCTAAGGAAGAGCGAATTCCGTTGGTAGGATAACAACTCAATTTGCTAAAACAAAATTCGTTAAACAATTTACACAATGTGCCAAACCTGGGGGTGAATTTTGCTAGATTCAACCGGCTTGAACTTCACAAATCCAATGCAGTCTAATACAAACTTTATAAACACCTACAAGCTAAAGCTGTTGTCTACAGGAAGACATCATACAGTTCGAGACAAATTAGGTAATAAAGGCGTTATTTGCTGGATCCAGCAGCTCAACTATAACTAGCAGCCAAGTGATTTTTTGACTGTATGCTAGTACGGCCTGATTTGTTTGACAATTCAAGACATTGGGTGTAGCTTGGAACCACATAAAGTCAAGATAATTAGAAAGCCACATAACTCTAAGATTTTCTTAATAGGGGAACTTACTAAACATAACATATTGTAACGTTTATTTTATAATTTGTTTACATTAATTGAACACTAATTTATTTAACACACTTAACTACTTGTACACTAGACTAGACACTACATAATTTATTTGTACTGCTCCGCTTTCGGAACGTATGTCGCGTTCACGTCTGCTTGTCTACTTCTAACTAACTCCCTCGATCACAAGCCCCCTTATATATACACCCCAACCATGATCGAGATGGTTCTCGTACCTTCTAGAACGCCTACGCAGGAAATGTTCATAAGGTCACCAATTTACTTTCCGTAAACAACAATCCCGGAGAATTCATGCAGCTGTCTTTTAAGCGTCGCAGTAATTCTTTTGAAGTACCTAGTAAACATGTGTCGCTTTGTTTACTTCTCGCATTACAATATAAAGAATCACTCTGTACTAGCTTGAACATATTTTCATTTAATTGTAGACTTTAAACTGAATATTATCTGGCAGTAGTGTCTTAATATAGTGGTCTCTATAAGCCTCCAAAAGAGAGTTGTGGAGAAAGGTGCTGCTAAGTTTACATTTGCAGAAAACATTTTTATATCCTCCTGAGACGTCTTCTACGTCCATTTCAATGGACATCTACTTTTTATTTTTTAATATTTTCGTGCCCGAATCTACAGCCACAAGTCCGTCGGTACATCGTAGTGGACGTGTATGTTTCGTGCTTTACGGAGGTGCTGCCAAGACTGGACGCGTTTCAGCTTAGTAAACCACAAAAATATCAGGTGATAAAATGGCGACTTCGCGGCAGTCTACTATAGATGGTCTGTAGAACGTTTCTCTATGGTTTTGCCCTGAATTTTCACGATTTCTATTACATAAATGATCTATTTACATGATTGAATAGTTATGTTTTGTATCCATTATTTTTTTATTTTGTTCTCGTAGTAGAAAGGTCTCGTCCATTTGAATGGACGAGAGGTCCTAATGCATACAAAATGAAAAGAATTTTTTTTTTCTTTTCAGCAATTTTTGGCAAAGATAAGTTTCTACGGCCAGAAGTAGATGATGAAAGACTTGCACAGTTGTTAGAAAATTCCGATATAGATTTTTCGGATGATGATGAAGATGAAAACATTGAAATGGTTTCACCTTTTGAGCAAACTGGAGAAGCGAATCTCGAAGAATTCGAAGAAATTAGGGATGAAGCAGATGTACAGTAGCCTGATGATTCAAATTCGATAAATTCTGATGAGGAGCCACTCAGTGAACTGAAGAAGAGATTAGATGAAGAAAACGTTGCTAAGAACCGGATGC
The DNA here is from genome assembly GCA_946251905.1 of Cryptocephalus moraei. Lineage (NCBI taxonomy): Eukaryota > Metazoa > Arthropoda > Insecta > Coleoptera > Chrysomelidae > Cryptocephalus > Cryptocephalus moraei. Next base: position 12,519,968 of record OX276453.1, on the reverse strand, counting down.
GTTGGGAGAAGAGCGATAGTTTTGAAAATATAACGAATGCATGGGTGGAATAGACCTAATTGACAGAATTATCAGTTACTATCGAATGGGAACAAGAGCTGAAAAATGGACAGTGAAAGCAATTTTTCATCTGTTTGACCTCGGAATTGCTAATGCTTGGATTTTCTACCGACATGACAAGAGGAAATTTGGAGACAAAACAATAATGAAATTCTTGGATTTCAAGATAAATGTGGCTGAGGCACTTCTTAAACATGATAATACTGCAGAAAATATTATAATGTTAACTGACATCCCCTCTTTGATTCTTAGGAGCACTTCTATCCCAAGGGATTCTCCAACAATATCTTCTAACTCTGCATTAAAAAGGAAGATTGAACATTTACCTGTTATGAATTCAGATCTGAAAAATTCTGTCAGGTGTAAAAATACGGGTTGTAAAGAAAAAACTAAAGTTTATTGTGAATCATGCAAGTTATATCTGTGCTTAGCAGGCACTAATAATTGTTTTAGAGATTTCCACGTCCGTTAATTTATTTAGGTTAAGTCCTGGTGTCCATTTGTTTGGACAAAATTTTTTTTGTATTAAATGGGAAAATTAATTTTTTTTTATGATTCCATCATTTTTCTTACCATAAGTTCATCAACTTCTCCAATTTTTATCAAGAAATTCCAATAAATAAGGCTTCGGGTCTCAGGAGGATATATAACTACTCTAGTCCAATAGTACCCAAATCGGGGGTTTCATAATTATAAATTTTCAAATGTCTTCTAGGACATTTTAATCCTCAAAACATTTTTGTTCGTCGCGAAAGAGGCTTTGCGAATCAAGTCTTAAAACCTTACCCCAATCCTTTGGTAGTTCCTGGATGTCCGAAAGTGGCAAACAATTTTGAAATGGGTGTATTCGATAAAAGGTTATAAACTTCGAAATAGTTTATAAAGAATGAGTAATTCAAATAAGAAACATTACAAAACATGAATGAATGAATAAAAAATCAGGTTATAAATTAGTTTCCGATACAATTAAACTACGCTCCCAAAGGTATTACCATGTTATGTAAATCACAGAAGAACTGTTAAATAATTGCAGTGTTAATAATGACTTACTGTAGTTAAATGTAGAGAAGGTTCGGGGGATTCTGTTGCACTTAATTAGACTTTTCGTTTTGTAAATTGTTCCATTTTATTAGAAAGTGACTCGGAATTTAATCCAGGACGTACGTAAGTGCAACTAATTTGGATCGCAACGAAATTTTGCAGCAAAAATGGCAACTAAATGTCCGTCCTTGGACATAGTGCCATATTTCAAAATTATTTTGTTTTTAGGTGGAACGATTCAACCCTCGATTGGAAATTATATTCGAAAAATAAGAACAATTTGTGAAAAAGTTTGAGGAAAACTAATTTCACCCCCATAATTAATGGAACTTCGCCCACATGTCTAAATTCTTCAGTTGACGTACAAGGATGGAGTGTTAGTCATGAAATAATGTCGTGTAATAAAGTAAGTGGTTTTATCAGAAAGGAAAGAAAGCGTGATAGAGTGTGGTTATTAGTTTATTTAGAAGGGTGGTAGCGCAGCGAGTATCCGTACTAATAAATATTAACATTAGTAGCAATCATTCTTTATCTGAGTTAGAACTCGTCGGGAAGTGACGTTTGTGATATACAGTCTGCTTGTATTAGAAGTTTTCCTTTATTATTTATGTTCAGATATGATGTATGATATCATAGTTCATTTTTCTAGGAAAATAAGTTAGCATCTGTAGAACGTTTAAAAGTTTTTGGCTTATCCCGCGCACGCACGCACACGCACGCACGCACGCACGCACGCACGCACGCCCGCACTCACACACACACACACACACACACACACACACACACACACACACACACACACACACACACACACACACACACACACACACACACACACACACACACACACGCAGAAAATATTGAATTCACATCTTGTGAATAATATATCCCAAAATTAAATTTTGAAACGTGGGTAAAGACACGAAGGAGTTACAGTTCTCATACATATGTGAAAAGAGAAGGGTAATATAACTTAATATTCGTTTGAAGCATACGGAGACTGGACATGGAAAACCGCTTCTTCCAACGTGATTTCGTTTATGTTTCATTTATCACCTTTAGAATGTGACAGGTAGGTTACAACATAATCTGACAATTCGTACACATCAGAATGCCTGTAGTAGATTAGGACGTATTGTAACGAAAAGGCTTGCAGTAATGTTAACACCGGTCTGGAGCTACCCGTGTTCGACCAATTACTTATTGTTAGTGGAAATCCGGAAAATTCTAGATGGTTCGAACAGACGAGATTCGAAACGCCGAGAAGGCGTTTCGAGGCGATAACGGGTTCCTCGAAAACCGAGAAACCCAGAAACCATCGGAGCAATCGAGAATCTTCCAGAAACATTATATCAGATATATAAAGGGAATACCGGACCCAAGGCAGGCAGTAGGAATCGGCAGTGTAAACACCGAAGAGACGAACCAGTGACCGCGCGCCATAAATAAAAAAACATGTGTGTGTGCATATAAATTAAATTGTAGATGTTGTGTTTGTAGAAATAAATAAATTAGGACATTTCGCGTAGTATTTTGTTTTAGTGAACAGTAAAAACGTTACAGTATGTTATATGTATCCATTAAAAAGATACACAATCTTTTCATATAATAAGCGTAACCATTTGTTATTTTTTTTATTGCTACATTAGTGGCGTTGAAAATTCTCCTGATGCCTCAACTATGACTGTTCCAGTCACGTTTCGAATGTCAGAGTCTGAAACTATCGCGATGGTTGACGAAAAGACTGCACATGAAAATAAAGGGGTGGGTAAGATGAGAAGTCAACGACAGACGATACATAAATTAACTAGTCTAGACAAATTAGTGTCAGGTGTAATTCAGTTAGTTTTAGGAAAAGTTTTGTTCCTAAACTTCTGCCTAAATAAATAACTGAACCAACCAAGAAACAGTACAATATTTTTAACATGATTACAATTTTTTAGAATATAGTACACATAAATGTCCCGGAACCCCTAATAGTCGTATGGCGGAAGGGGAAATAGGAATGTCATAAGAGGAATGAAAAGGTAAATAGGGGTTTCATAGGGCCGCTGGTAGCAGAGCTTGCTATACCTTTAGCGTAAAAGATTTTATAGGGGTATCGAAATTCAGAAAAATGCCCGGAATCTTCCTATTAAAGAGGTTAACGATGTTGTCATGTAAAGATTACGCGCTTTATTTCAGTTTTCACTTAAAGTTCGAATTTGCAGAAATGGCACTTTAACTGAATCCTGTAAAGATCGGGCCAGATAAAAATGGGAATATGAATCATCCTTCGCGTACATTGTAATTCTCTCTCAGCAGTAGCAGTACAACTTTTCGGAAATTAAATCATGCAAAATAGAAGTAAATAAAATATAAAATTGAATATCGTTGAGGTTGACGTTTATTTTTTGTTTCGATTAATTGTAGGTTTATTTAACGACACAGCAATACTATAAATTTTATTATATTTTGTAATAGTTTATAATATTGTGTCTATTATATGGGATAATTTGTATACATACCTACCACAATACAAAACACATACATTAAATATGAAACAAATCTAAGAGAATTTGAAAATGAAATTTGTGGCTCAGCCGGGATAAGAACCCGGATCTCCCAATATCGCGTCAGGTGTTCTACCAATTGAACTACCGAGACACCTATCAATTTCATTTTCGATGTTCGTGTTAAACGTTTTTGAGAGGATGATACGGAGGACGTATTGAATTGGTAGAACACCTGACGCGATATTGGGAGATCCGGGTTCGTATCCCGGCTGAGCCACAAATTTCATTTTCAAATTCTCTTACATTTGTTTCATATACACCGTCACTTTGAATTAATTTCGAGAACATATTCCATCTAAAACACATACATTATTGCTTAAAAATTTGGTAAATAATACAGAAACGGCATTCAGTAGTTAAAAACACATTCTAGTTAACAATAAGTGATGCACATATAAACTCTCGTGCACTTAGAGTGTCTATAGAAGTCAACAAATTTGTTTAAAGAAAGTTTGAATATATAGTTGCTTCCATTACAACCCTCTCACTTACTGAAGCTATTAATAGACGCAGGTAAATTATTGCAGAAGTCGGCGGAGAAAACGAGGAGGTTATACTTGAAAATTACCTGAACCCAAGATTCTTTAAAACTCTTTTTAAAAATGTTTTGCTGCCTTCAAATGGACGGTCCTCTCTCATGGATATCAACAAACTATTTATTGTTGGATCAACTTTGTTGATTTTATAATAATTATAAATATGTCGCCGTTGAAAATCTTCCATGTTAGTGGTAACTTTGGTTACCGTGCATGGTTTTGTTTTTTTATTGGGTGGTGTTACAAAGGTCCCTCCGCTCTTTTCAACTTCAGCACCTTTCTGTCGAATTTTCTTTACAGTAGTCTTGGATATACCAAGAGCTGCATAAACACGTTCCGATACTTTGGTCAACGGAATGGATATACCATTTTTGGTCTCATTTTCCATGAACTTAATTAGTCGAAACACGAGTTCTCGGCTTTGAGCTTGCAGTACCATAATTAAACTGAAAAAGTATTAAAGTTTAATGTAAGATTAACGTAGTATTCCGTTATTCATTATTTCTTAATATTGTAACGTTTGTACTATTTACTAAAACTAAACGCTACACTATTTGTCCTAATTTATTAATTTCTTATACGACACTTATAAACTTAACTTAACAATCTCTTAACTTAATTTATATTCACACACACAAATGTTAATTTATTTATTTAACGCGCGCGGTCTCTCGCCCGAATGTTTACGTTCCGATTGTTCAACTGCCTCCGCCTTGGGTCCGGCATTCCTTATAAACGCAGGTAGAAGCCTTCTAGACGTTTGCTGGAATATTCCCGAAGTATCGGGAGATGATTCTCGAATTCGAGGAACTTGTTATCGCGTCGAACCTTCTCGACCCTTCTCGTTGGCTTCGACCCGTCCTTCTCGGGATCGCAGTTCGGCGAACTTGTGTAGCTCCCGGCGTGTTTATATCGCGGCGAGCCGTTTCGTTACAATATAATGGTATAACGATGTGTTGAAGACAATTACTACCATTGAAAAGTAGCCTAAGTGTAAATGCGACGTGAAATCAGTTCTCCACTATAAACATAATATTGAGAAGGTTTCAATAGAATACGTAAATAGAATCGTTAAGTCTAATTATTAATTTAATAGCAGTACCTAATAGTTAATGTTTATACCTGAAATTTTCTACATAGTCTAAGAAGGTTTTAACTTCCAACGTTTTCTGAAAATGTATCAATTGTCGTAAAAAGCATCCGTTTAAAGGAAATAATGAATGATTATTCTATTGGAATATATTTCAAGGATCCTCTCAAACAAACATAGAAAAAGTGAGCACATTTTTAAATACGTTAAAACATCGGTTTTACTGAAAAGATAAAACATATATATTGTATATTTCTTTTCTTTTGAAAAAAAGTGCTGATAACAAACAGTGGATATATGATATATAAAATGTGTTCAACTAGTGTTTCGTTCATGTAAAGGTTACCCAAAGAAATTAATGAGAATATGTACTTACAGAAAATAGCAAAATCTTGTTAAATGGTAGTTCTGAAAAGAACTGTTTTTGTTGTATACAAATAGCATACTTGAATACAACGTCAATACTCGCAATAATTCACCACCAAAATCACTCGATTAAACATAAACACAAGAAGGCTCTCGGGATAATAATGAGAATATTTGAATTTTGTTTTAGTAATCTGAGCGCGCGCCGTCCCTGTTCGACCGGTCGTGTTCATTGGTCGATGGGGTATTTCGCGGGGGAATTTACCAAAACGTGTCTGTGCGCCGATCCCATTTTTAAAAGGCCCGACCTATCCTATGTTCTCTTTACTCTCTATTTGCATTGTTAAATGACACATTATCGGTGTATATGATAGTCAGTGTCGATGAATAGTTATTTTCCTGAGTTTCAGCTTTCATTTGAAAGATGGGAAATATTTCAGGGGAAATAATAATTATTAGTGCCTACTAAATCCTTTTTAAATTGTAAATTTTCCAACTAGTTTACCGAATAGATAAACTTACAAAACTCAAAAATTATCTATTTTGTTTATAAACGATGCCACACCAATTTTAGTGATATTTCATATATGTTCGCTTATTAGCATTTTTATTTCTAGTGCACATTTTAATTTTTGAGGCATTATGTTAATATGTTACATTACGCGCTAGTATAGTAAGAGAATTTCATTTAGATGAAAAATATCTGAAAACAAAACTAATTGCCTTTTTCGGCTCTTTCAGCCCTCAGAGACTTAATAAAAAAAAAATCCTAAAATGGCACCTATCCGGTCGCATTTCACAGCAAAATTTTCGACATCCTATCAGATTCAAAGAATAATGAAATCGTAAGCGGTAAGAACACGTGAGATGGGTTCAATTGTACTAAGAGGAGCTTAGTATCTCATGTAATCAAAGGAGAAATGATATATACTAGGAAAAATATCTTTCATCTGTTTACAGAATGAGTTAAAGAACATTCAAAAATTATTATTGAAACACTATTCTTTATACAGAAGGATTCAGTGTGTAAGTTGCCCGGCTTAAGTGAAATCGACAAATTTGTAAAAGCACGTTCACCCTTTTTCGTCCCCTTAGGGGTAGAATAATAAAAAATCCTTTCTTGGTGAACGCCTACATCGCATAAGGCACCTACCTACCCTTCAAATTTCATGTTCCCAGTATCAGCGGTTAGGGTTGGGCGTTGATAGGTCAGTCAGTCATTGTGTCTTTTATAACGTGAGAGCCCAAGTTTTCAGATTGGAGTAGCCTAGAGAAATTACGTTTTTAAACATGATACTGACAGATTAAATAGTTTGCAACAAAATATTAGTAATTGTAGACATGAAAAATGTTTTAATAACTCCTAATTTTTAATAACTGTGAAAACTGCTCACACGATTTAAACTCTTCTGAATGTATAGCCACGGGCGAAGTTTGGCAGAATTCACAAGCAACGTAAAAAATTTCATGCCTATTAAGCCACATCATCCACTTCATAAGTCAGCATTTATTATAAGCTCATATTTTATTGCTAATTTATTACGCAAACCACGATTTTATTGCTCCACCCCTTAGCGAGAAAAAGGGGCTAATCAGACTTAAGAAACAACCCCAACGCCTGTATCTCCGGAACCGTAAGAGATATATACATAAACCGAACGGCATATTTTATTGCTAATTTATTGCTGACGATCGCGGCTAGTAGCGCAATCCTAGACCTATCCCTTCAACCCTTAGCAATAAACTCACCCCCTAAATTTCAGAAAAATTGTAACAAAAAATTCATGTACGTCAAATGCAGCCTGGGATCTTTATCACTATTTAATTTCTCATCTTCCAAGGAAAGCACGATTTTATTGCTCCACCCCTTAGCGAGAAAAAGGGGATAATCTGACTTAAGACACAACCCCAACACCTGCATCTCCGGAACCGTAAGAGATATATACATAAACCAAGCGGCATATTTTATTGCTAATTTATTGCTGACGATCGCGACTAGTAGCGCAATCGCAGACCCACCCCTTCAACCCTTAGCATTAAACTCACCCCCGGAATATCAGAAATATAATGTCGCTTGGTTTATGTATATATCTGTTGCAGTTCCGAAGATACAGGTGTGGCGGGTGTATCTTAAGTCAGAATACCCACTTTTTCTTGCTAAGGGGTGTAGCAATAAAATCATGCTTTCCTCGGAAGATAAGAAATTAAATAGTAATAAAGATCCCAGGCTGCATTTGACTTACATACATTTTTTGTTACAATTTTTCTGAAATTTCGTGGGTGAGTTTATTGCTAAGGGTTCAAGGAATGGGTCTAGGATTGCGCTACTAGCCGCGATCGTCAGCAATAAATTAGCAATAAAATATGCCGCTTGGTTTATGTATATATCTCTTACGGTTCCGGACATACAGGTGTTGGGGTTGTTTCTTAAGTCTGATTATCCCCTTTTTCTCGCTAAGGGGTGGAGCAATAAAATCATGCTCTCCTCGAAAGATGAAAAATTAAATAGTAATAAAGACCCCAGGCTGCATTTAACGGACATACATTTTTTGTTAAAATTTTTCTGAAATTTCGGGGGTGAGTTTATTGCTAAGGGTTGAAGGGATGGGTCAAGGATTGCGCTACTAGTCGCGATCGTCAGCAATAAATTAGAAAAAAAATATCCCGCTTGGTTTATGTATATATATCTTACGGTTCCGGAGGGACAGGCGTTGGGGTTGTTTCTTAAGTCAGATTATCCCCTTTTTCTCGCTAAGGGGTGGAGCAATAAAATCACGCTCTCATCGGAAGATGAAAAATTAAATAGTAATAACGACCCCAGTCTGCATTTAACGGACATACATTTTTTGTTACAATTTTTCTGATATTTCGAGGGTAAGTTTAATGCTAAGGGTTGAAGGGGTGGGTCTGCGATTGCGCTACTAGTCGCGATCGTCAGCAATAAATTAGCAATGAAATATGCCGCTTGGTTTATGTATAAATCTCTTACGGTTCCGGAGATACAGGGGTGGATGATGTGGCTTAAGTCTTATGTCAGATTAGCCCCCTTTTCTCGCTAAGGGGTGGAGCAATAAAATTGTGGTTTGCGTAATAAATTAGCAATGAATTAGCAATAAAATATGAGCCTATAATAAATGCTGACCTATGAAGTGGATGATGTGGCTTAATAGGCATAAAAATTTCGATTCAAGTTTGTGAGAATACCGTTACGATCAAATTTCGATAAAAAGCTGCAATGGATTCTAATTTATAACCGTTACCAATTACAATGGATAAATCGCATTCTGTACCTACGTATTTATACATCAAATGACTTGAGATCAGCTAACAATTTCGTTTACATATATTCTGTAAGCATCTGATTATAAGTATTGTTGTGAGTATTGTAAATTACTATAATTGAAGCATATCGGTAATTGAATTGTTAAACTTGTGTTGTTTGATACAGGGCAACCGTAAAATGAAACATAAAACTTATTCTATAACTGCCTTCCCATCAATTAAATTGGAATGATCTTGCAACGTGAATGGTATCCATAATAATTTATATCTATCAATTTAATAGACATGATATCTGTCGTCTATCCACTTAGATCGCAAAATAAGTGTTGGAGGCAGAAGGGGAAGGTGGAAGGAATCGTTGCCTGGTCTCTTTTTTCGTGTGTGTAACGCGCAAACATTAAATGCTTCTTCTTGAATTGTAGACCCCAGGTTTTTGAGGTTAATTAATTAACACGTTACTCGTTAATGTATCTCGATGTTTATTGACATTTACAAAAACCTGAAGTAATTTTAATGATATGAGTTTTGGTTTAGCCTACGCTTCCATTCTTATATTTCATTTTACACTGTAAACCCCATATAAACGACTTCAATGGACAGGACCAATATATGTAATATAGGGAAATCAAAACAAATCCGGTGCACATCATTCATAACGTAGGCATCGCTCACACAGACGATTAGTATAACTACATCCGGTGTTCTCATAAGAAGTATTATTTGCTTACATGCTAACGTAGGTGATGGACGAGATGCAAAGGGGAGTTAAATATGACTGCCGTTGTCGAATCGTGATAGGTAACAAAACACTTGTCCGAGGCGTATCAACAATAAGGGTCAAAAGGAAGCAACATTGAGAAACTAAAAAATTTAGTCTTTATTCATTGCAAAACAAGATTATTTTTTATTTTTTAAATTGCTTTTAAAAAACTTAGTTTGTCTTCAAGGGTGATTTATTAAAAGATATTATAGGCATATAAAATCACATGCTACAAGTAAATTATTGAACTGAATTTTATTAAAATAATGCCTCATAAATTTTTATCTGTTCCTATTTGAAAATGAATTCACATACTATACGAGTACCTATCGTTATTTAGTATACATTTTTTCAAAAAATTTGTGGCTTCTTGACCCAAAAATGTTTAGATCAGGCAAGATTAAAGTCATTCAAAACTGCGTTTTAAAGAAATGAAATGCTTTGAAAACATAGGTGTTTAAAGTATTTGTAATAATCAACTAAACTAATTGCTTACGTTTTGTATCATACATTATTTATTTACAAATTCGTTATTTTTTATTAACATTTGGCTGCACCTACTTATACTCAAAATAACTTTCTTTAAAGTGTTTGGAGCAGACATAGAGCATTTTGTTATTTTATTAGTTTCATGAAGACCCAAAACTGAAATCCAAATATTTATTTTAGAGGGATCTGCTAGAAGCTGCCGACACGATACATAGCCTTTATAAATTTCTTTATTAATTTGCCACACTGAACTAAGAAAAAATAATCTAATAGTATATTATTATACTAGTTTAATAAGACGGAGTATTGTCACACGAAAGCTTTAGCGAGGAGTGCTTTAAAAGAACGAGTGTGACAATATGTCTTATTAAACGAGTGTAATATACTATTTTATCTACTTTGCTTTATTAATTCATTAAATTTTGGCTGTTCAAGTTTTCGTATTACACTATGGAATTTGGCGTGAGTTGGTTACACTGACGTCACTGACATGGACGTTTCGTATTTGAATTTGAAAATCTAGTAGCCCTAGGACAAATTCAATAACTACTTAGTTACGTGCGCGAAATGGGAGACAAAAATGTAGAATTGACCTGTACACCCACAGAAATACACAAAGCTGCTCAATAAATTTATTGAAATACTAATAATTTAACCTTGACGTCTACGTACGTCTACGTGACAGGCTGACGTACCAATCTAACAAAACTAAATGTAATACACAATGTATTACACTGAAGTGTAATAATGAGACCATTAGTAACGCAAAGTAGATAAACGCTTTTACTCCATTGCTATACACTTTGCACATCATGCACCTGTTCACCATTGTGTCTGTTTTGAATTTTATTTAAAATATTTCACGAAGTGCAATTTAAATATATTATATATATTTATAATACTTATAGTAGAATTATATAAATTTAAATAAACAAATGTCAAATTGAAGGCACACGAATCGATGTTGCCACCCCTATCGAAAATCAATGTTATTGCAGATTTACATACAATGAAAGCATCGATTGCAATGTACATGTAGATCGTAAAAGAGAATTTGTCAACTGCATACATACAAAACTGTAAAAATAAACTTCAAGAATGTGCTATTATGTTCTAGTTCGTGTTCTGTTCGAGTCTAGATATATTAAACTGTCTGTGATCGCTCATCACGCCTAAATTTACATGTTCTGTGTATATTATACGCGAGGAAAGTAATAACGTAGGACATTTGGCAGAGGGGATGGTAACCATGGCAACTGTTTCTACACAATTTTTTTCTTATAGGAGATTAACATGGGAATATTTTCAAGTATACCACGTTTGGAAATAATAGGAGTGACATACAGTCCGATTTTGATGTTTCGTGGGTACTTATATGGATTCCATAGGCGTGCGTAAAAGTAGAGTCGTAACTAAAGGAATTTTTTAAAAAATTACTAAAACGTTTTTACAAATAAGAAGGTAAAAATACAAATCAATAAGAATAATACATATTCGTGTTTTGTCAAGGTATCCACGCCTATAAGTCTTTGGAAATAAGTCACTCGTGTTTACTACAAAAAAAAAAATGTTTCATTCTGGGAAATACAGCATCAACGTTCATGGAACGAACTTTGGCCAAAGGATTGGTGCATTGTTGCCGTTGTAAGCAATCTATAGCAATATACTTCCATAGTGTATTTCTGGTTGCCGCTATCACCAACAATACTCTTTTCGTGGCTCGCATAAAGCCACACGTTGAACCATTATAGTTTTTCTTTAGTTTTATTAAAGTGTAAAGCACAGTTAACCGACTGGAAAATGCATTTCAATAGATGATTTTTAAATGTTTCGAACTACTTTATGATTCAAGAAAACGAAAGGTTGGCATTTGACAACGCCGGATGGCTTGTGCGATAAGTTTACGATCTGTATGTGCGGCACATCAATTTATGCGTTTGTTCCACACAAAACGCTCTACAGTTTCTTCAAAAAAGGGATCCATCGCCAAATGTCATTACTCCTATTATTTCCAAACGTGGTATAGGTGGTAATCTACGTAAACGAAATTTCTTAACTACCTATCAGCTGTGAAAAATAGGAAACATTGAAGTATGTAGTTTTCTTGAATATAAAAGAATACATGATAGCTATGGAGGAAGGAAGAAAAACGTGATTAATTACGGAGGTGACATTTCGCTTTAATTCAAATTTGGCGCCACTTGTCCAAGTACGACATTGACAATTTGTTAACCAATCAGAAGCGACTACAACATAACAGATTAACCTTGGTTTTCCCTTCTCTCAGGCTTTCACAACCACGCCTCTTATTCTTGTGCTTCTGATTGGTTCACAAACTGTCATTGTCATACTTTCTGACAGATGACATCAAATTTGAATTAGAATAAAGACCTCCGAAATAAATCACTTTTTTCTTCCTTCCTCCATAACGTATCCATGTACTCTTAAACATACAAGAAAACTACATATTATGTACTTCAATGTTTCTTATTTTTAAAAGCTGATAGTTAAGAAATTTCGTTTACGTATATTAACACCTACTTGAAAATTTTCCCATGTTAATCTTCCATAAGAAAAAAAATTGTGTAGAAATAGTTGCCATGGTTACCAAGTTCTGACGTCACACTTTTCTCGCGTATAGGTATAATAATGAGAAACATGACACCTAACTCTACTGTTATGAGTGTTATGGTTGTTAAGTATGTTATAACTAGCGTAACAGTTTATTTAGAGATAGACTTGAATGTGACATTTTCGTCATATTTCGTTTTTTTTCTGTAAAAATTTCAAGCAAAAATACAATTCATAAGTGTCATAAAGTACATTAATAATTTGGGAGATAGATAGGAATCCGGTAACCTCTACGTTGAATTCAAATATGTTATTACGTCACGACTATCAGTTATATCAACTGCAAAAGCTACTACAGGCATTACTTATCATATTTTAAAGAAAATCTGATTCTATTAGTCAAAAAAGACTAATTGAACATTTTTATAACACCAAACTTATACATCTTCAATTTAATTAGTTCAGTTGGTATTAGGCCGAATCGAATTCAGCTGAAAGCTTTCATAAGGATAGCACCATCTATTGGTACGTGGCCCATGGGTCGATGTTAACGCTTCGCCGTCCGTCCGAGAGGGGGCGCAACGTGCGATTCTCGACGCGAGTGCATCCCCGCGGTTCGATAATTCGCCTGTTCCCAACGGAGTGTTCCCGTATTCCCGCAATAGCCGTTTCCTGCGTGTTCCCTCTACCCTCGATCCGATTACGAGTGTTCCGTCGCAGGATAGGGAGGAATAGGGAATAGGGAATCCGAGCGTTCCGATCGTAGCCGAGGCTCGAGGACGAGATCGTTCCGTTCTGTGTTAGCTGCTTTGTTTATTTCATTTTCCGCTTGCTTGCTTTTTGCACCGTGAGCACCGCTTTTGCTCGGGAGATACGCTCGGCTTGGCTGGCTGCGGCGTTGCCTAACCTACCGGTTGGAAATTCAGGTAGAAACTGGAAATGTTGGAATTTTATGGAGAAATTTATTACCCGGTACTTTCATACTTTCTCTATCTTAAGTGATCAAAAAGTCGATTAACAAGTAAAAAGACGAACGACAAAGATAACCTTCTGTCTACGAATATTTATAAGTTGCGACCTGGAGAACAAAAACTCCCAAACAGCATAAGGTGTATTATAAATGAAATTTAGTGTCAAACTGTTTAAGATCTTTGCATGAACAAACTTACCAAACTGAACTTTATAAACCGCTGTTGAATTATAATTATCTACAGTAAAGAATGGGAGAATGTTTTCGGGGAGCTGAGATGAACGCTCCTTAATTTATCTACAGTAAAGGTGTTAGCTTAGCTCTCGCAGTAGTTGAGTCCTGTGATTTTTTTTCAAATGGAATACCAAATGTAGTTTGTAGATCCAGCAAGATCGAAAAGTTTCGTTGCCTCAAAGGTTAACTAAGGTAGTTCCATTGATGTAGTGAGAGTGAGACGTTCTCTACAGGCGAAATTTAAGTGTTCTCTGGATTTCGTTGACGAAGGAAGACAACTTTTTCTCTTCTATAAATTTCTTTAAAACTTGTCAATGCCATCTTTAAACATCAGCCTACTGAAAAATTAACATGAACAGTGTAATTCAATGCCAATAGGGGTATAAGCCCACAGAGTAGAGAATGGGAACTTCCATTTCAAAATCCACTGAATACCAGAAATATTAGGGAGTTATTGGAAGTGTAATAAAGAGTAGCAGTAATACTGATAACACTATTTTGACATATACGCATGCGCAGTGGCCCACTAAATACTGCTACCCGTAATTGTGATAGTGCTAGACTTTATTACTGAACAAATAAGGAGTGCACTATTTACTAGAATTTTCCAGTATTTTGACACCTTTGACATTTGTAGCCGATCTGTCGTTTTTATAACTAACCGTTTTGCTGGTTTTGCATTCTCTATGGTTTGTTTACGTCTTACGTCTTTGCTTTTTGGTTTTCAATTTTCGGATTTTTTTAACGAGTTGTGAATTTGTTTAAAAAAAACCAATGAGTGACAATGAGTTAGACTGAGGTTTACGTACGACGACGACCTGCTTCTTTCATTTTTGTCTGTCTTCACCTCAAACTCAAACAAATAACAACAACCGGGTCACCCGCCAACTGACAATTCGACGTTTAAAAGTAAGGTTTGAAATAAGGAAATAGCACAAAACCAAAAAGCTATTCCAATAACTCGTTTTTTTCGGGCGCGTAAACGACACCGCACTATTAATATACGGCTGTTGTTATTACTGCTGTCACTATTTTGAAACTTCCAGTAACTCCCTATTAACAGAAAAAAATATCAGCACAATACTTAGTGCTGGATTCATACCAACCAAATTTATAGTACAGACCACTTAAACATTCATGGTACGTAAAACTTTATTGTAAAAATTGTTTACCAATAATCATTTCTTCATTATTATTTCTTCACTATCCCGTTCAGATAAATTTTGGTACGGAGGATGAAAATAAGATACTTCTTCCAGAATTATGGCACGATTGGCAACACTGGTGCTCCGTCACTCCCCCCAGGAGGGAAGCGGGGCACGACAATCGCGATCGCGACGATTCACGTCTAAACCTTACTAGGGTAAAGCGGGGTAGGACCGTTGCGTGTAGTTATGGTGTTCGGTAAGACTTCCGCATCCGCCAGGCAGTCAATCATAATGAAACTCACTAGTCGAGATGAGAAACACAATGGGGGGAGATGAAAATCCGCGAAAATGAAAGGCAGAGCAGTCGCGCTTAGTTACAGCGGAATTTATTTCCGCCAACGATAGTACATTCTTAACGGAAAATCGCTGTAGTACTTAAATAAGATTATCTCAGGCAATGCTGAACCCGATTATATGAAATGAGTTTTTGGATTTTTTTTTAAATTTTGAGGTGCGTGTTTGTTAATGTTTTGGAAGATTTGGGTAAATTGGAAGTACTTATTTTTGAATCTTCGAGTATGGACTTCTTCCGAAAGAAAAGTTGTCAAATATGCATAATATGTAGTACTAACAAATTTTATTTTTTATTTCAACGAGCCAGGTGTTTAAGATATCAATATGTATTGGTTAACAAATGATATACCAACAAACATGTATATATGTGTATTTTGCATACAAAATAGTTCCTACTATTAAGCCTACCTACATTATACAGAAACGAAATAAAATTTTAAAAACACTACAAAATGTATATAACCATACACAGGGATGTCCCTGTAATTATTGTGCAAAACGATACTACATCCTCCCGATGCCAAAACAGGTGGATTTATACCAATTTATTTCTATTTAAAAGTGCATGGTTAAGCCGATATTCGACCAATAATTTAAATATAAAAACATGTATCATCAACAGTAAAGAACTCGTTTTAGCCATTGACATGAAATCTGGGATGTTAATTTTCATTCCGTGAAGAAATATTTTACCATAAATACCAAGTAAACCATATAAAGTAGACCATGATATATTTTTAATTTTTTTTTCTTGCGAAAACATTACAATTGCCGAAATCTCACAAGAAACAAAATTTTACAAACATGGGTATGTACGATTAAAAAAATTTCAAAGATATTTATTGACACGTTAAAAAATTAATTTTTGTTTTACATCAAACGTTCCTATTCATAAGTGGATATAATCAAATGAACGTACGTTTGCTATCAGTTTATATGAAATGGAGCTCATTTTTCTACAACAGATCTGGACTTTACGTTCCAGATAAGTTTTAAAAATAATGTAATGATTTAATTGAACAAGTTTTAAACATCTCGTATGTATTGCAACATTGCATAAGATTTGATCAAATTCGCTAAGCTAAAAACAGCCTTGTGATATAACTACGGAAATTACATAATTGGCCGCTTACTTGAGAAAAAAATGTACGTCGATAATATCTAAATAATTGTTGAATAATCTTTCGCCAAATTAAAGAAAAGTTAAATCATTTTGTTAAATTCCGCAAACGTAATTAATCCTAACAGGAGTGGACTACAGTTGGCAAATTAACATGTGCTTATCAAATTTGCGGTAAAATAGAAGTAAGAATGCTGAAGTGTGACAAAACACAAAACCTAAAATTAAGACATAGACAGTTAAAATATGATGTGTAGCCAACATACCGAAAACAGAAATCACTACATTAAACATACAGAAGAGGAAAAATTCAAAGTTCAAAATTCATATTAGCTTATTTACCTATACACTTAAGAAACCGACTTAAAGGATGTAACTATAACTCGTGCTTAAGTTCTGAACATTCGCTCTCTTATTAATAGCATTTGGTGTGTTGTTGATACAACATATCATTTCTAGAAAATTACGTTTAAAAAAACCCGTTTCAGTTTTTAAAGTTTTGACATTATCAAAATCCATTTTGTGATTGAGATTTAGTACGTGTTCTACGAGGGCGCACGTTTTCACTTTTCTTTTTACGTCACTTTTGTGAGAGGTAATTCTTCCTATTAATAGCCCCGAAGTTTGACCAATGTATTCACGTTAGCAATCTATACATGTGATAGAATAAACTACGTTGGAAAGTTCCGATGTTTTAAGTGGGGTTTTTAACTTAGTATGTAATTTCTCTATAGTGAGGATATTTTTGTTTGCGAACTGAAGGTTTAAAGGTGCAAATATGTTTATGAGTTTCGGTGTTAAGTCTCTGATGTAAGGGAGCGTTGCATATCTAATCGGTTCAGTAGTTAAAGTGTTTGTTGGGTGGCTATTGTTTCCTCTGATTCCTGTGTTGTTAAAATTTCCACTCGGATAGTGCTCACATGTACGGTTTTTTTGGAGCACTGAATAAAATACTGTAACGTTTATTTTTAATTTATGTACACTATCCTAATTATGCACTACACACTACCTAATTTATCTTAGACTATTACTGAACTAATTTATATAACACACTTAACTATTTTCTAACTAATTAATTTATATCACTCTTAAATGTTAGTTTATTTCACTGGTCCGTTTTACGCCTGTTTACTATGTCGCGGCTTCACGTCTAATCTCCTCTCCGACCGCAAACCCGCTTATATACACCTCAATTGTATTCGCGGTAGTTCCACGTTATTCCTTTCCCAAATAATGTTTACTTAGAAACGTCCAGAAAGGTCTAGGAGGTAATAAATCATTCCTTCTTTAATAAGATGTTGGCGGCAGGCTCGAGACGGTTTTTATTGCTCAATTAGCGTAGCGGCGTTCTTTTGAGGTAAACCGCCGATGTCCGATAAGAGTAACACATTTTGCGCTGCTGTTTATATTTCGCGTTACAATACTATTAATAATTTTTAAAGGATAAACGTTCTCCACCAAAATTGACTTAAGTTTGTGTAACCCTTCATTTCTATACTGTGTGTGTGATAAATTGATGACTCTGTGTTTAAGGGCTTTGATAAGATTGTATTTCATTGAGTTAGGATGGTAAGACAAAAAGTGTATGTATCTGTTACTACAAATGGGTTTCCAGTACCATTTTGTTCTAATTATATTGTTGTGGTCTCTACATAACAACATGCGCTTGTTAATTTGAACACTTTTTAAAAATACAAGAAGACGAAAAATTGTCTCCTTTCAAAAGGTCCGATATCCTATACATTATTAAAATCGACGAATTCAAGAAATGTGGGATGATGATGACAAATGAATTAACAAATATGAAATTATCTTAAGAATGAAAGGACCATACACACCCATTTTCGTTTTTATTACTAAAACTTCATACATAATGAACGTCACAAATTCAAAAATTGCATAAAACTTCATACTTGTGTAAATCAAGTGTGACTATTTCAAAAAATTCGTACTTTTAACTCTTACAACATTTAATCGATTCCTTGGCTTCAATTTTATATCCCATGAATATAATTACTGCCGTGAAAACAATAGAGTGAAAACACTTACCCATAGACAATACCTGTCAAATTTATCGTCAATTTATCCACGCAGGGGTGAACTCCATCATATAATTGCAACCATATTCTAGTGTTAAACGCTTTTTGCATAAGAATTTTTCCCGAACAATTCCAATGGCTGCTATGTAATTATTAGTGGACCAAATTGTATTAGTACATTCAACAAAATCGTGAACACGGAATTAATTGGATCACTTAAACAAAAACACGTTTAGTCAATGATGACTCTGGAGCTGAGATAAACTAGTAAAATCTGAAATTAATAGAGAACAAATACATTTAAATACAAATCGAAAATTACATCGAACTTAACGCCTGGAATTCCACTAATTACATTTATTGTTTTGAGAATAATTTAAATTTATGGGGGCCTTAACTTCCATTGCGGAAATGAATCTTGGATTGTATAAGGCAAAAAGTCACGCCACTGGCAAAACGACAGCTTTGGCAAAGATTACCTGAAGTGGGTTATCCGCATCAATGAGTTAACGTTTGATGTTTGGAATAAGGCATCCATTTAAATTACTGTTAATAAAAACAAATGTCGGAGCATTATGCAGAGAGCATTAAATGAAGACATTTTTATTCGCTCTATATTAATGAGTATTTATTGTCTTCATAATTAGAGTGATACTGAAGAATCGACCACATCCACGTTCCCCTACACTTACAACTATATATTCTACCCCACGAAGAACAGAGGCGGGATATATGGGGTTTTAGGAAACTGATTAAATTTCTGAACATATGCTTATAAACATACTTTAGAATTAGATGGAATATATTCTCGAAATTAATTCATGTAAATGTGTATATCAAATAAATGTAAGAGAATCTGTGAAAATGTAATTTGTAGCTCAGCCGGGATTTGAACCCGGGTCTTCCAATATGGAATACATTCTCGAAATTAATTCATGTAAATGTGTAAATGTGACCCGGGTTCAAATCCCGGCTGAGCTACAAATTCCATTTTCACAGATTCTCTTACATTTATTTCATATACTTTAGAATTGTCTCTAATTCTCCATAATCATTAACTACATCCTTTAATATAACTCAATGTGATATTTATGAATTACACTAGCCTAAATCTACCAATCTTAATGTTACATGGTAAAAATCCACTTGATTATCATTATATTGACTTCAAAGCATCTCATTTATTTAGTGACGAATTTTCAAGGGGGGGTTTTTAGAATCAGTGATCACTTCAGAACATATTATGAACAATTGTATGGTTCAATATACCGTTTTAGAAACTACACCAAACATTCCAATGTAGGTTCTCCTAATTTCTGAATTCTTTCAAGCACAGGTACGTTTGTAACTACAAGAATCGACTATTTTTGAATAGTTGAGAAGCGATTAACCAGGTTTAATATTCTTGTTAAAAATGTGTAGCATCCAGAGGAATTTGATGTGATTGGAAGTGTGCTGTTACAGAATACCCAACGATAGTATTCTTTCCATGTATTTCTACTTTTATAAACGTGAGGCGACAATATCTGTTTAAGCCTGAACACTTGTTGGCTTTTCTCCAGTATTATCAGTCTTAGGCATGAATTGAAAAACGAAATGAGGCACTCTGGGAATGACCGGGAGGGGAAGCATAGCTTTATATAATATATATATATATATATATATATACGTCATGTACAGAAACGATTGGTAGCTAGACTCTCAGATTCAGCCCACGATCGCCACCCCTAGAGCAGGCAATCGACAATACAAACAATTGTAACACGAGTTGCCACCAAACAGTTAGCGTGACTCCGAAATAAATCACTTTTATCTACTTTGCATTACTAATGATCTCATTATTACATCGAAAGTAGTGTAATGATATGCATATTATTACACTACTTTTGGTAACTTTTAGTTTTGTTAAATTGGTACATCAGCCTGTCACGTAGACGTGCGTAGATGTCAAGGTTAAATTATTAGTATTTCAATAAACATAACTTTTAAAATTTCATGAATCTACATTCTTGTCTTCCATTTCGCTCACGTAAGTAAGTAGTTATTGACGTTGTCCTAGGGCTACTAGATTTTCAAATTCAAATACGAAACGTTAATGTCAGTGACGTCAGTGTAACCAACCCACGCAAAATTTCCTAGGGTAATACGAAAACTTGAACAGCCAAAATTTAATGAATTAATAAAGCAAAGTAGATAAAATAGTATATTACACTCGTTTAATAAAACGTATTGTCACACTCGTTCTATTAAAGATTAAAGCACTTATCGCTTCGCTCATTGTACTTTAAAACTCTCGTGTGACGATTCTCCGTCTTATTAATCTAGTATAATATAATGTACTATTTATTCTTCTTTATACTTTTATCCAAGCCAAACCTAACCTTTCGGACCGTAGTCGTAGGCCCAGAAAAGTTTCCGTGAAGGATTTTCTCGTTCCGTGTAGATCTCAATCCAAGATGTCTACTGTCTGTTTTTACGTTTATGATCAAATTTTATAATGAAATATCTCGGTTGATAGACGAAATAAAGTAATTGCCACACTCAGGTAGGTTCTTCTTTAGACGCTGATTCTGTTGGTATAATTTTTGTTATTGTACAGTTAAAGCATTTTGTGTCCAAAACGATTGATAGCTAGCGTCATCACGGAGAAGGCAACCGACAATACAAAAACAATTGTAGCACTTTATTGCGGAGATTTACAGGGAAGTAGTGAATGTGCAATGCAATGACGCCAATGACGGAGAGACAAGTGACGGTCGCCTTCGGTTGTTTGGATCGCGCCGATCGCGATACAAACGATTGGTAGCTAGCGTCACCATGGAGCTGGCAACCAATACAAAAAAAACCATTTTAACACGGTTGCTACTAAACAGTTAGCGCGGCGCGATAATTGGCCGTTGCGATCGTGACGGTTTTTCGGCGTTTACACCTCTCACCGATTCAGCGCTTCGAGCGAAACCCGCCATAAGAAAGCTATGCTTCCAATAATTTTATTAACATTTGACTACTGGACTACTACTTGGGTTCTGCAGTCAATATATATACGTTCTGATACGTGAAAGTGACATAACATCGCAGTCGATGGAATAAAAAGTACTACATACTAGTCCAATTTTGACAATGTGACAATTTGTGACAATTGTGTGACAATTTTAATCAGATTCATCTGATAGATGAAAATGAATCAGAATCATTCAGATTTTCTATGGGTTTCCCGAAATAGCGTCAAATCTATTTTGGTAAGTTATACAACAATATAAGAGGCGCTGACTAACGAGTGGTGGCAGTACACCAGTCAATCTGATATTGTAGAAAATCACTGTCCTCATCAAACAGATCCCGACTGCTAAAAAGAAGAAAAAGAAGTGATGCTTGCAATGCTTGTTTTTACACTTGAAATTCCATAAAACTGTAGAGCGGTAATATGCCACCTTAAATTTCGGATGATACTGTTAAAAGCTCGCAAGAAACGTTACCTTACATATTAAATTCATTGACAATCATTATTAGCTCTTTACTCTGTTATGGAAAATGGTATTTATTATTAACTCACGTTGGAAGTCTTTTGCAACTGAATATTTTATATCTTTGAAATAGTAATATAGCTAGTTAAATTTTTCATCCGTTTTTAGATATAATATTTTTAAACGTTCCCGGTTAAGAAAATTTTTCTGAATAAAGTAGAATGAGTGCTCGCGTCTCCATTTTAAAATACGGAAACAATATGTATAAACAGTAATTTCATTTATGTACGTACCTGTGAAATTGATTAAGCTCGGGTGTTTACACTCAATTGTGTCAATATATCAATTAAATCGATCAAAAATGTGTGCCTACATGTGTGCAATGGTGTTATGTTAAATAAATTAGGGGATTCTGATAGTTACGTTGTTGTTTATTATCGCAATCTCCAAATGCTTTTAAATTTAAAATGTGAACTGCATCAAGCTGAAGTAGTTACTTACAAATTTAAACAATAAATTGGATAGTCTGCTTCGTCTGTTTGAACGCAGTTGATTATATTTTCACCCCTTTTTGGTTAGAAAAATGTTTGTGCCATATGTTCAAAAATTTGTATGTCAGTATCTACTGATAATTCACAAAATATTATATTTCAACTGTTCTCTCGGATTGTAGGTGTCTCAGCTTGATCCATCGATAAACTCGGTTTAAATGTGAATATTTCGAGGTAGCCGCTGCAGTCATCAAAATATTTAGGTACACATATTTGCTATTCGCAATAGCCGAAATCGGCCACTGCCCGAAATTTTTACCCACAACGCGTTTTGGGTATAGTAGTTTACCCACGATGCGAATGGAAAGGTTTTATCCGAACAGTGGGTAGAATGAATTAACCAGAACGCGTTGCGGGTAAACTACTATACCCACAACGCGTTGTGGGTAAAAATTTCGGGCAGTGGCCGATTTCGGCTATTGCGAATAACATATTCATTGATCTTTGAAACACACTCTATCCTCGTAATGACTCTTTCATGCATGTTGAACACAAATAACTAAGCATGCGAAACAATATAATTCACTGTAGTTAAATTTTGTGCATTAGTCGATAAGTGGCGAAGTGACGGTTTGGCGAAACAAGGGCGTGAGGGTCGGCGGGTTTTTTCGGTGTGTCCAGGGCGAAGACAAAACGTAAGACAGATAGGTCTTGTAGTTTGTGACCCGGATGAATGTTTGATAGCGTACCAGTTTTGCTCCTACCTCGGATTGCCATCTCCCAATGCGAACATGTCTTATGCAAGCAGTTACATGCATAATCCAATAGCCGGTTCCAGTTTCCACTAGTAGTGTGGTCGTTTCTACAATTTCGTGGTTTTACAATTTTATAATCTACACGGAATGTACCGGTCGCTAATTTTACAGAAATACTGCCTTCGAATCCAATAGTTGGACCTACTATTTAGAATTACCTACCGGCGATCACAAATAAAATTTATATGCTTTATTTGAATGTATTGACAACAGCGTTGAGAAATGTAAAAGGTAGTATAGCAGATTGTGCAATACTAATTTTATATTTACCTACCGTTATTAAACATGAAAGAAATATAATTGTTACTGTTAATGAAAAAGGTAATTCATTTTTAACCGGAAGCAGGAGATTACATTAATACATTTTAATTTAGTAGATAAGTACATCGTATTATAGAAGTAACTGAGGTTTATTTCACAGTAATGGGGTATTGCGCTATGTATAAAATTACACTTACACGTCTAGAACAACGAACAGTAAAGATCGTATTTAAGAAACGAATTAAATATCCTTAGGTGCATATTTCTACTTTACAACTAACCCTCGTATGTAAAGTAAATCAAAGAAAAATATGTATCGTTATAAAGTGAATGCACAAATTTATATCAAATATACAGCAGCCATCGGAAACAAACAGAGTTCCGATTTAATATTTTCCCGAAAAACGATTGCAACCACCTGATACACTTCGCTTCAATATTTTTACAATATCCTTTAATATATGTTTTCCTTTTAGCTCTACACATTTTACTGCAATCACACCAAGAAAGGCAAAATTGCAAGTCTGTCGCAAAACAAAATAAAAGCTAAAACAAAACTTGTCTGTGAAGTTACGGTTTTACTGTCCGAGGCTTCTTTTACAGCGAGTGCAGCCTTTCTTCAGCTTGGCAATAAAAACTTAGTCTTAAGCATTCCTCGCGAAAAATGTTTTTACTTATGCGTATTATCTAAATACACAAAATAACAATGAGACCTGAACTTTTATTTGTGATATAATTGTTTCGTGCGTGTACGCATGCACATATACCAACACATATGTCGATAGAACGAAAGGTATAGAAAATTGGTTTTTACACTCGCGACAAATTTTACATATAACATAAATACGTTTCGAAACAACAAAATAAAGGCTGTAATTACGACTGATTAAAATTATTTTGCTATGACACAGCAACGAGAATGAAATATTTGAAACTGATACAAGATTCAAATAGCTATATGAACCGTAGGTATTTCAATTTAAAGTGATATTAAATATTACAAATGGAACAGTGTTGAATTAATCCTTAC
The DNA here is from genome assembly GCA_946251905.1 of Cryptocephalus moraei. Classification (NCBI taxonomy): domain Eukaryota; kingdom Metazoa; phylum Arthropoda; class Insecta; order Coleoptera; family Chrysomelidae; genus Cryptocephalus; species Cryptocephalus moraei. The sequence continues at coordinate 12,495,292 of OX276453.1, read as the reverse complement.
AAGTTTTCAATTCCAGATTTTTTTAATTGTACTTGTGAGAGTATTTCAGAAAACATGAATTATTTCTGGCATTTTATTTGTGACTTCTTGTGTTACAGTTGGATAGTTTTTTTGGCGTCGTGGCGCCTGATACTGAAGTTATTCTTTTGAAGAGCCTTAATTAGTTGCGACCCCTCTCACGAAATGTTATTACAACGGGCATTTTTAACTTAACGGATTATACAACGTGTTTCAAAATGATTGTCATCTAGTTGGCGTTGGAATTTCTGTGCATGTAATTTTTGATGTGCCGCGCTCTATTGATTTGAACCTATCTAATTCTGACAACAAGTGTCACTTCGAACATTTATTGTGAAACTGGCAATCAGTACTGCTGGTAATTAACGGCCCTTTTCAGGGCCAAAACAAATACTACAAATAGACAAATACTCAGAATTCGTTTTCTTTTGACAGAGAAAAACCAGAAGTCAAGAGGTTAAGTAGGTTATTTTGAGGTTATGTATAGCTAGTAGAAACTCCTATTTTCGCAAGGCGGGTTTTTTTATTTTACATGGGAATTCCACAGCAGACTAGATGACAATCATTTTGAAACACGTACATTTGTCTAATATTATACTAAAAACTAGTAGTAAGCTGATTGTTGTAATTATTTGTGGGGTTTCGATATGCTTGTTGAGTAAATTTGTTTCATAGAAAATTATTGAAAGGTTTTCTAGAGGTTTCCTACGTCCGGTTTCCATATTTTATAGGATTTGTATCTTCATTTCAAACTATTAAACGGATCGAAAATTGTATTAGAAAGTTCCCTAAAATTAAAGAACTGGAGAAATACATCATAGAAATAGGTATGATGGTATTATTGCTGTGATAGAAATCATAGCAAAAATAAAGCTCTAGAACCGTAGTGGCGAACCTATGGCACGCGTGCGTCGTTCAAATATAATTGGTGCATGTTTTGTTGCCTCATACGTAACTGCGAAGCACGGAAAACCGTTCAGTGATAGCGAACATATAAAAAAGCATGGTTAAGATGCGTACCAAGTTTGTTTGAAGATTTTTACTACTCGCGTTACACTATGAAAAGATAATCCAAAGAATAAAATATATGTCTTTGACTAGAAATCCTGTGAAATACAGAATCTTGGAAATAGCTACAAATATGTCACCAGCACAAAATGGGCATAAATTCTTCTGGTTTATTTTCTCTCTGTCTTGATGAGAGCACTGACATAAATAGATCAGCGCATTTAACAATTTTTATTCGTTACGCTGTTGGGAATAATATCAAAGAAGGAATGGTCAGTTTAATATCAGTTCAGTCTCTAATGAACGAATTTATTTTAAGATTTAAAGAATTCAAAACATTTGCAGAAACATAAAATATCACGCAGACACGATATCGGCAGATAAACTTAATTCGATAATTTTTGAGTGAATGAAGTTAGAAGATATTGAAATGCAATTGATTGATTTTCAATCCAGTTCCATATAGAAACAAAAGTTTGTATATTTAAGAAATGAACTTGAAACCATTGAAAATAATCGATTATTGCATTATTAAAAGCTATTAAAAATATTATTCTTCCACATATGCGTTTGAATTATTTTTCTCCCAATTGAATTTTATAAAAAATAAATTTAAAAATAGAATGACAAGAATCCAGTACAGCATGGGTTTTATTAAAAGTATTAAAATATGATCCTTACATAAAATATTTGTCTACCAATAAACAACAACAAAAATCTCATTGATTGTTATAATTTACCAATGAATTCGTCAATAATTATTTTTCCAAAATACTTATTAATAAGTATTTTAATCTCAATCCATTATTTTTTAAGTATTCGATTTCATTTGATTGTCCTTCTTTCAACTGAGTTGCTTCCAAGTCATGTTGAGTTGTTTTCCGGCAAGCACAAGTATGGTTTTAATCTAGTAGTATTCTAATGTTGAAAATCGGCGATGACGGAAAATTCCAAAATTATATTATATTTTTCTCTAATTTTAAATTTTTTTGCATATTAATAGGTATGATGTGTGTTCTATCTATTTTAATACCGCTAATATATTCCTATTTTCGCATAGTCGTTTTGTACGGTTTGAAAAATTAAAAATATTTTTAATTGGCGTATTTTGTAGCGTTTGGTATTTTTTATTTTACATTTATTTGCCCATTCACAGATTGTTACTATATAGTTACAATATATGTTTAGTTTAGTTTTTGTATATTAATTTTTGAAATTGCCTAAATAAAATTCTGAATCACCTATGATTTTATCAATTTTTTCTAACCAAAAACTGTTCGACACGCTATCAACGTGATAAGTAATATTTATAATTTTCTGGCACGCGCACATAAAAAGGTTCGCCACCACTGCTCTACAACACTTGGTGTCATTTAAATTTTTTTGAATTGTAGTGGTTTATCAGCTGTAATATTTATGAAGTCCTGATGTAATATTTCAGTAAACATAAGATGCCTTTTAATCATTTGTAGTAAAACTTTACTACGATGTGCAACATATTAATAAAATAGATTTTAATATCTTAGGAAACCTGAAAAATGTGCAGACTATAAACTCCATTCTAATTCGTACCTATCGTTAGTTCAACAAAAATAAGAATATAAAACTATCGTAGTAACGGCCTGGCATTTTAAAAGAATGACATGGAAACTGTCTCGCTTGAAAATGTTAATACTCACAGACTACAAAAGTAATTACTGGAAATTTAAACATCAAAAAGGTGATTTCTATTAAATATCGCAGACGCTGAAGCAGAAAGGGAGTCGATTCGACTCGTCAGATAGGAATATAAGAAAAGAATATAAATTACTGTCTATTCTCATGGATTAAACTAACACTGGTTAAGGTTATTCAGGAAATAGATCACATGGACAAGTAGTGTTGTATAGAATGAGGTTTTTTACTTATTTGTTTCATTAACATAATCGATTTAGTGTGCCACAACATGATAAGCAAATGCAAAATCTGGTATACCATGCAGAGGTATTATATTAATTCTAGTAAATGGCGAATTCCTGACAAAGAATTGGTGGATTAACGAATACCTTCGTTACCCTATAAATAAGAAAATTGGAAGTAAGATAATTAGAACTATGATTACTGTTACATAAACTCATTTTAAATGTTTACCAAATGACTATTGCAACTTTTTGCTTTTTAAGTACTCCCAAATTTCTTTTTTAAGCAAATATCTTTGCGGTTTTAGTTTGACTGATATCTACAAATTAATAGCAACTACAAGTTCAAAGAAATAAAAAAATGGAGTTTATAATACAGACGAAGGTTATCTTTAAATACCTTTATCTGACCACCCTATACATTTTTAGGTTTCGTTAATAGTGATAGAGCGCCTCACTCGTGCTTAACATAGAGCGGAAATTCGATTTACTGCTGAATCAAACTCACAACCATTTTGCTGAAAGGTGCATACGTCATTTCTGCAAATACCAGAAATGGTTAGCAGACGAGGGCGTACAATTTAAAAATTGCATAACAGGGATACTATTCGCAAAAATTCTGAAACAATATATCCTACAACAGTCGACATTTTAGGGGAATGCTAAACATCTGGAAACATGCAATAATATAATATTCCCACGATTTATTTACAGGGTATTAGGTCATAATACGGTGGCAATTTTAGGCACTACTAATAGAAAAAATTGAAAAATAATTTTTTCGAGATAGAGCGCCTGACCTGCTGCAATGAAGGGGCATTATATGATGTTTGATGATTTTTAAACGATGAAATAATTATTTTTGGGAATGATTCGACAAAATCGACTACATGGTCAAAATAAGAAGTTTTAAGAAGCGTCTTACATGCTATTTATTCCAAAGTCTATTTATCATAAGTGTAGTACTGTAACATGTATTAACTTAGTCCGTTCTGAGCCATGTTGTTTACTTCAAGCCACTTCTTGTGCTTTTGTCGTTTATCGTTATGTACATATGTACGTACATTCTAAACAGTTTTCTACATTCGTTTTCGTATATTCGTTTTCTATAGTTCTTTCTTGTAGTGCATTTCTACCCATAGCATTCATTTTAAGTTGTTCCTTGCATGATTCATATTCTATGATGTCTTCCTTCCCCATTATTTTTTTCGAAACTACCAGTAGAATGTTGGCGTTCAATCCCAGCACACTAATTTCATATTTTTCTCGATTATCTAAGGTATGACCTACTTCTCAAATGCCTTTTCTATCATCATGCTAAAATTATATTACTCGCTATAAAAGAGTAATATTCTGTCTGAATTGTGCTTGTTTAAGTTACTATTATTTAAGCTGTGATTAGACAATGTCAGTGTATTACTTAAAAAATTATTTATATAAGTATGTGTTCTAAATCTTTTCGGTGGTATTTCTTGATAATGTAAACTATAAAAATGAAACGAGGTTTTATGTTCTTCTAACAGAATGGAGACAGTCAGGATTCCGGTTTTTCTTTTCTATTAAGTGAACATGAATTGGTTGATTTACAAAATGAAAAGGAAATCCTTCCGGATGCCTTCTTGCGCCATATATTTCTGACATTCTGGCAAAGTTAACTTTCTAGATCTGGTGACATGCAACAAAATTTTTGCTGTCCATGCTCTAGCTACCATATTAAGAATAAACAGAAAATACATTCAGGAATCACGTTGGACAAGCTAAGACGACAGTTCCCTTTTTGAATTTTTGTTAGCAACTGTATCTCTTACCTTCTTGTATTTGACTTACGACAAGTAGGTATTTGTCGATAATGTAGCTAATAATTTTAATATAATGAGGTAACATTATTGTTATATTTCGTTTCAGTGCTAATTAATTTCTGAATTCGAGATTTCGTTGTATCCTTTTTGTTTAACGTACTTTATTAAAAGTGGAAGCTAAATCCTTTCGGATGACTTTTTACGCCTCATATTGAGTTTATACGACGAAATCCGTTGTAATTTTCTTGGGAACCGTGTAGAACCCATCAGATTGCAGAGTACTTAATAGTCGCTATCCCTTGAACCGATCGTCAGTCGTAGGTGCAAGTAACAGAAGACAACTGCCATAAACAAATACACCGGAATGATTAACGATTGATATTAAAACTTAACGTCAGTCCGGTTCGGAAGCATGTGGTACGAGGAGAAGCACGCGAAGCGCAAGAGCAAGCTCAAAATTGTCTCGTTCAGTTTCATTTTAGAGTTTGGCGTACAGTTGCAGATTGAAGCCGCTCTAAGTCGGTCTCTAAGAACTCTATCGCGCATAGTCTCACGCACTCTGGGTAATCGCAGCACGTGTAGCTGTGTGCGTGTGTTTTTGGTGAGATTTTTTGAGTGTAGTTAGAATGGTGAAACGGAAACAGCACAACCGCTATCTGGCTATCGGTATTTTTTACATCGCTACCATTATAAGTCAGGGTAAGTTAGAAGAACTTTTCTAGCAGTTTACCGTTGTTTGCCCGTATATGCCTCATGGAACGGGACAATTGTCACAATTAATACAACAGACAGTAAAAAAATTGTCCCCATAAACTTTCTCTCAGTAGCAAACCTCGATAAAAATGTTTTAACGGTAGAGTCACGAAACCCGCGTCTTAACTATATTCTAATTTAAAAAGAGCTTTTCTACTTAAGTGGCGAAAGAACAGATAATCCAGTGTAGGTACTTAATAAAAATTTAAGATTTTTTTAAACGAAAACGATTTCGCCCGAAATCGTATTTTATATTCTAAAAACGTATGATGATAATAAACGCTAATAAAGACTAACGCGATGTAATCGAACTTTATTACTTTCATTTATTTGTGGGTGAACAAAATTACTCCGAGCAATTTATTTAACACACCCAAACAATTTTCTGAATTTCTACCAATGCTGTATGTAAATGTACAGGTTTTTGTATTTGTTATATTTATTTCTCATTAAATCCGTGTAAACAAAATTTACGAAACTGAAAGTAGCGTTTAAATATTCATCATAATTTTTTATATAACCGAGAACAATTTTGAGTAATAATGGGGTAGCAATAAAATTAAAACGTGGGCTTCGTTTATGAAATTACTCAATACCTACCGATTTCAAATTATAATACCACGCACTAAGCTGCGGAATATTGTTTATTCCTATTTAAATTTCTTTTAGCGTTTAAATATTCGAGAGAATGAAACTGTTGATAGTTTCAACAACAATTGTCTTAATTTTCATTTAGAATTCCTCCCGTACGAAATCAGACACTAAATTTATTTGAAATAATTGTTAAATTAACAGCTAACATGCCAAAAATTAAAAGTTGAATGGAAAATTTCCTGCTCCGTGATTGATGTGGTTGAAATCCAGTTTGGTGTTACTCACTTAGCTTAAGCTTTAAATACGTTGTACCTACCCTCTTGATTGGATTTAAATTTAATTTGAGTTAAAAAAGCTGATTGTTTTTTACATTTCACTGGATAACTGCAGCTGGGTTGGGTGTAAACATGTTATTTACGATTATAAATCATATTTTGTTTGTTACATAACATAATACTAACACAACATTACATACCTAACATAATAACTAAGTGGTAACCAAACAAATTCATAAAGCATCAACGTGTAAAAGTGGCATATGTTAGAGAGAGAAAAATTGACATAGAACCCTAACCGTTATGAATTTCCATCAAAAATATTTTCTTAATGCTGGTTTGTAATATAAAAGTTTGTATCAAAATCGGAGGATATTTTCGAGAGCTTGTCGGTTTAATTAGATGATACCCTATTTATAAGTTGATATTTGTTCCATACGCGTTCTTCCTTTCCCCAATTCCTATCTTTCCTAATTTCTCCGAGTATTGACCATCGGCATTTTCCTCTCTTTTAATTTTACTTTCTTTTTCTCTCTCTCCCCACTAATTAAATGTAAGTAAATGAGACGAGTTGGGATGTAATGGGCACTGTTTCCCCATTTAAATTTATTCAAAAAGTGGTTCAAGTTAAATGTATTGGGTCCCTTGAATCGTATGGTAATGTATGGAGATTACCATTTAAAAACCACTACAAGGGTCAACTTTCTTCATCAAAGAAGGCAGTTTATCACCTTTGAGACGATACATGTGGTTGACCTTTGGGAAAACTGCCCTGAAATAAACAGTAACGAATTGTGGACTTTCTCAAAATGAATGAATATTTTTCCACAATTAATGACCAGAACAAACATTTTCGTACTTTTAAAGATAACACATTTAAAAAAAATTCACATTATCTTGATACTTTTTTGAGTCTCCTGATTACAATAAACTTTGTGTTGCGAATCGGGCCAGTAGTTGCTGAGATATGAGCAATTGCAAACTATGCAAAAGTTTAAAAGGTGGGATAGTTCCTTAAAAACATTGTATCCAAAATCACCTATTTTATTGTTCATCTTCATAGATCGGGCTTCGCCAAATACAACAATTTTAGTTTCCCGACGATAGGATACATAGTTGCCGAGAGGCAATGTCGGATAAATGGCTGGTCAAACAATCGTTTTCCGCGTGCTTTTTAACTTTATGATTTTCTATAAAATATTAGCAACTAAAGGGCACAAGTGCATTTGAAAATCCGTGAATTCCCTTTAGTCTGTAATCTAAACACAACTTCCAATATGGGTGCCAAACTGCGTAGGTGCCCGGTGGGTCGAAATTTGCCAGTCAGTTCGATACTGAATCATTCTGTGAGGATTTTCTTTTTCTATTGGCCAAATTTCTCTAAATACAGTTAAAGTAAATATTATTTGCTTTTCTGTTAATATTTACTCAGTGTAATCGTATCTCGAAACACTGCAGACTGAGTTGTGAAAAAAAAACTGAAATGAACGACAACAAACAAAGATTTATTATTAAAAGCTTTTATTAATATTCATACTATGCAGAGAAACTTCCGTATAAATCAGTAGTATGCAAATTGGGAAATAAAATAACGAAGGACCTAAAGAATTATTCGAATCAGTTGGTAGACATTTTAACGTAAAAATCTTGTTTCCAAACCGTTTGTTCAACCAGTTAACACACTGTTAAGTTTGTATTATTTTTTTAAGTAGATGTCGATATTTTATACTTTTGTATAGCAAATTTATTACTATTGTATGTACGTATATAGGGTAATCTTTAACACATTCTTTTAAGGATCATAAAATTGTCCCGGGAAGAAATATAAAATCATAGATTTGAGAAAAGTATCATAACCGTCGTTCCGTTGTGTGCTATTACGTCACACCTTTATACAAATTTTGCAAAACGTTCAGTGAAAGAGGACTGTGACACTGTTTCGGATAAACTGTCAAGTTATGTCGAATGGTTAGGACAAATCACTGACTACATACACAAATTTTATAAAAGTTAGTTAACGCGATTTGGTCAGATGAATATTAGGTATAAACTTTAAAGGATTATATTGGTTACACTTCAGAAAACCTTAAAATTTTGAATTGTGAAATTGTGTCAATATTCTTCTTAAATCTGATTCTGCTCTTGCACTTATTGCTTAAAAATGTTCTATCGTCTTAATATAACAGCTAATTATTAAACAAAATATCGAAAATATTTCAATTTCACTATTGTCTTGTTGCATCAGGTGTAAGTTTTTTTGGTCGAAATTAAATCTAGATTTAATGATTTTGTGTGCTTTAGTAGCGATGAAATCTAATTAAGTTGTTGAAAATGTGTGTGTGTGTGTGTGTGTGTGTGTGTGTGTGTGTGTGTCGTTTGCGTTTTTGCGTTAATTTATTCAATAAATTATGGTAATTAGTTTGGGTTAGTCAGAGCTGGAAGAGCAACGTAACACCAACGTATTCCCGTTTCAATATATAATTTCAAGAGTCGATATATTTTCACTTCGTATCGCTACGAAAATGGGGTAGTTTTTGCACTGCCGCTCTTAAAATATGTATGTAAAACTGAGAAATGCCACACATTCTAAATTCAAGCCCTAAATAAGTAATAACGAAAAGCAATGATAACAGTAAATAAATAAAAGATCAGTATTAAATAGCAGTATGTATGTGGTCAATTCAGTATGCGACGTTTGATATTTCCATCATAGCAATTCCTTTATTGGGGTGAAAATAATTAGCCAATTTATTGACTACGAACTATTAACATGTTTTAATAATACAATGAACGTTAGATGTTAAAAATGCCTCGTTTCAATTAGTTTTTCAAACATAGAATATTAGCTAAACTGGGAACTATCACTCTGATTTAGTCGCATTATTGTCAATGCCAAATAGAGTTCTTATTTTTATTATTGTAGCATTGTTGCTCGCAATTGGATTCAATTGGGAACAATACATCTATATTGGTTATTATGCATGAAATCTAAAGCGGTTGTTAAGAAAAGTGTAGTAAACCTATCAACTATATCCTGCTTATTTTGTATTGTTTGACCTGACCATGGAAGTATTTTTATATCATTATTATTCTTATTACGATACTCCACTTATAATTTTGTGGAGTTCACACTGTTTAATTAATGTTGAAAATCTGTTTTTGATTTAATATTATAAGAATGTGTTTACTTCCTTTGGCTTGCTATATTAGAGCAAATATTTTTTTATCCAAATAAGCCATTTCAATAATTTTTATTATCGATTATTGTATTGCCTGTCGATTTGTAGGCTGAGTTGACACCCACTGACAGAATCAAGGCATTCATTCTTTTTTACCTTGCCACATCAAATTATGCATATTTACACTCGCTTCGAGCTTGTTGCTTTTATGGAAAAAAATTCATTACCACAATAAAAAAAGTAAACAGTTATAAACGAATATAAGATACGGAATACCGAATAAAATTGGCCACATGGAAACTCCCCTCTCCAACATTATTTTCTATGTTTATGCTCTCGTTTTCTCAAAGAATGTTCTACACGTTTTCTTTCTCGCTTTTCTCGGATCGAACGGTCGGGTTAATTTTCTTTTACTTCTTGTAGCTTCTGATAGTGGAAAGTTATAATGGAACGATTTACGTGTCAACGCAACTAAACTCTTGGTATCCGTACTAGATTGTGCCATTATTACTTCAGTAGTAATAGAAATTTTCCAGAGAATTGTGGCTATGCACAAATGGATCTTTTCATTAATTTTCTCCACCTGTAGAGATGCTGCGGATTGAATCCTTCTTTGCGTCTTCCAGACAAAAGAAAGGAACCCACTTGAAATTTGTTCTCTGGTGTTAGGTCTATACAAGAAAAACTTAAATTTTGTTTCTTATGTATGAAAGTTCTTAATGTATAGAGCTAACCTAAAACTAAAAGAATTACTAAACAAATGTAAGAGAATCTGAAAATGGAATTTGTGGCTCAGCCGGGATTCGAACCCGGGTGTCCTAATTTCGCGTTAGGTGTTCTTACCACTAAACTACCAAGACACCTATCAATTTCATTTTCGATGTTAATGTTAAACGTTTTTGAGAGGATAGTACGGAGGACGTATTGGTTAGGTTAGGTTAGGGGGTTAGAGAGGAGGTACACCATACCTCCTCTCACGTTAATAATGTAGTCTCTTACGTATTCTGATTTATATAAATGACATAGATGGAATATATTCGCGAAATTAATTCATATGAAGGGTGTATACGAAACAAATGTAAGAGAATCTGAAAAAAATTTCTTATGTTTTAGAAAAAACACCAGCCATAAAAATGTAGTATATAAATGGAGCTATTAACTGTTGTACCTATGTGGTGGGTTCTAAAAATAAATATTGGAATTCCATTATTAGGAAAACATGGTTAGTTGACAATAATGTACCGTGGGTAGTTAAATATAATTTTGAAAAAGTGAAAAGTTTCAAATACTTATTGATTACGACGAATAATAACATTTCAGAAGAAATAAAGAACAGAATGCAAAGTGCGAATGTGAGTGAAACGTCATACCCATCATGGGTATACAGCATAGCGACCACCTTGCGCATGACCGAAACAGATGTAGGCAAATAGTTAAGGCAGCCAAGGCCCATCCTGGGTTGTAGAGCTACGGAGAAAGTAAGTAAGTAAGGTTAAGTTTAAAAATCTTTTTTTTTCCGACCTTTCGCACGATATCGGAACAGGCAATAAACAGCCTGTGTCATATTTCAACGGGGGGGGGGGGGGGGGTGCAGGTTTCTTGCATTAGCCTCCCCGGCTCGGACGTTGTTGAGTCCTTGTAGACAATCCTCCACGAGCTATGTTGTGGAGGAATCTTCTCTCCTTCACCATTAGGTCAATAGGAGAAGTGGCAGCGATTATCTGGATGGCCGCAGTGGAGGCCGTTCGGTATGTGTAGGTCACCCGGAGCAGGGTCCTTCTTTGCGCCCTTTCCATTTTTCCTCTGTATTCAGTCATATCCAAAGTTTCGCTCCACACCGAGGCGGCGTATGAATGTTTCGAGTGAGTTACTGGGGCCAGTACCTCTCTCTTTCTGCCATTAGGGCAACCAATGTTAGGCTTAAGCCGATTGAGTGCCTCCATTCTCTTGTCGGCTTCTGCTGTGATAGCATCAATATAAGTATGGAATCTTAGCCCTTTAGCTAACGTGATCTCCAAGTATTTAACGCTAGGCCTGGTCCCAAAGGACCCCTCACCGATAAGCAGGTGAAATCTCTGGAAATTCCCAGGAATCTCATGGTAGATGGCTTTTAGGGCCCTTGGGGTAAGTCCGTCTGGCCCGGTGCCGCACTATTTCTAACCCTTCTAATATATCGCTCTAACTCATTTTCCGTGATGATCGGGACGTCGTTCGTTGGCATACCCCATCCCCATTCTTGGCCGCTTTGTGGCAGTATTGCATGATTGATTTTTCCCTTAGCATAAGTGGTGAGCGCTAGCGTTGGACTCCGGCCCTTTGCAAGTCTCGTGGCGATCCTATAACTCGAGCCCCAGCTATCCTGGTCCAAGTCCTGCAGGATTTCTGTGTGTTCTTTGCGGGCCTTTATCTGTTTTTAGGGCTTTTTGACTCTCCTTCAACTCCTGCATGAGGAGGACCAGGAGATTCGGGTCAGGCGAGCTGTTACGTCTAGTCCTAGCCTAGCCGGTCTTCGCCGGCCTCAATACAGTCCCTTTTCCCGGCCAGGATGTACAGGTACCACCAATATGGTTCCTGCACTGGCACGCCAGAGGGGTTTCTAATCAGGCAATCTTTAATAGTTGTGGTTATAGCTGTAGGGATGTCCTACGGGTTTACCAGCAGGTGGCTTGCCCTGGCAGTATTTGCCAGATTGTCCCAGTCAAGCATTGTTTGGGTTCTCTCTGAGACGGCTATTTCTTTCCATATTCCTATATAAATTTATGCATGTAGTCATAAGATTTTCGAACACAGCTCGCCATTGATATGTGATTTAGATCTGTTGCGTTGGAAGGTGTGGGTATCGTCGTTTAATAGGATTCAGTTATAGTCATCCGCTCTAACAAAATTTCACCCCGTGGATACTGGGTGAGGGCCACCCATACCGGAGATGGGGCACTGAAGTCCCCCTTACCAAGAATTTTGTCCCCTGGGTCGCCATCAACGCCATAATATTTTCTTTCATCTTTATGTTTGTGTATTGTAGTGTTTGGAGAGAGGCATACTCCTCTCCTCTCCTAGTGCCCCCAATCTGCACTCCTATGCATGCGGTGCAGCTCTTCGTGTTTGTGGGCTTCAATGTTTGTGTGGTGTTGGTCCCTATCACCACATCACCCCGGGGATCCATAAACCATCCTGTTTTTGTCGCCATTTTCTTGTTGGGTTCGGAGATGATGATAAGTTTTTTCCTATGCCTCCACATGCTTTCTAGCGCCAAATCGTTGATCACTATAGATCTTCCCAGATTCGTCTGTAGTATGTTCATTTGTGGCATTGCCGGGGCCGTGATCTTGATAGGGCTCTAATCCAGTGGAGGAGGCTTTCACTGCATACCCTTTGGACACCATACAGAGACATTTCCTGCACAGTTGCGTATGTACACTCACAAAACAAATAACACTTATGTAAATAATAAATAAATAAGTAAAATATTGGAACGTCACAATATAGTATATATAAAACGTACAGTGTATATGAGGAAATATCACCGCTATATTATCACAGACGAATATCACAGCTCGTACCGTTATTACAGACCGAGGGACTATACGTTAGTCTGATCCCATTCAGACTCTCATCTTCTCTCTGAGCAGATATCATTTTACGTAGTCACTAGTGAGGACCGTCCTTCCTTTTCAACTTTTCTTCTCTCACACTGTTTTGAGTAGCTTGCTGTACACTTTCCGAGCTCACCTGGTTTGCTTTGCATTTGGGACCGTCCCTGTGACCTTGTTTCTTACAGGTGAAACAGAACTCGGGGATTTGCAATGTCGGGCTAAATGAGCCGTCTACCCATATCGTCTGCACGCGTCCGCAGCCATCTTTTTCTCGTGGCAGTCATTTGGCGCATGTGCCGCACTTCAACACAAGTAGTACCTATCAGTTTCTTCCCTGAGCCGAATACTGCACCAGGCCCAACCAACTCGTATTCTCTTATGAATCACAATAAGATTTCAGTCTCCAGCGGAACTCGAACTGAACTGTGGTAGTCCTTTTGTCTGAGCCAAAGGGACTTATAGTGCCCCCAGCATACCTTGGTCCCGTAATAGCTTCAATAGCTCTACTGATTTTCTCTTTGTCCGTGGATGGGTTCACGTCGTAAATATGGTACACTTTCATCCGTTTCAGAGGCTTTCTCATTTGAAGACCACTAGCGGATTCCGTAATAACCTGTTGAACCATGTCAGTTTGGGCACCTCTCTTCAACTCTATTAGAGCTAGGTCAGCCCTAGTCTCTCGAATACCTCTAATTCCATGAACTATCTTGAGGTCCGTTATTTTGAGCCTTAATTCTTTTTTAAAGTGTGCGTACGACCTTCCCTGCCCAGGCATTATACTGACTGGGTTGTAGTCCCTAGTTCTATTTATTGTTTTGCTGTCACCTTCCAGGACGCAGTAATAAATTTCTTTTTTGTAGGCTTCACCTGCATAGAGATATTGTAGACTCTTCCGGATGCTCGCTGGGCCATTTAGGCCCATCGTGGCTATCTTTAATAAATTATAATTCGTAGTCATTATCCGGAGCCTATAACTGACATCTAACATTTCAAATTTGTCATTTTCGTCCTTTATGGGGATGTTAATTGTCGTTCGGTCCTTTTCCGCCGTTTCCTCTTCACCTTTCGTGGCCAACGAGTTTTTAATTAGAGTAATGTTTTTCATGGTGGGTCTTTCAGTCATTTTTCCCTGAGGCATTTTTACTCTTCTGCCTCTCTTTCGCGGTCCGTGTCCATTGCGTTAAGTTCATCGTCTGTTTGAATTCTGGATGTCTTTTTGATCCCCCCCACTCCTCGTATCCTTGGGGTAGCCCATCCAGGTTGTCCTGAGTGGTGGAGGATTCCCGGCTGTCAGCCGAACTTTATATAGAAATTCAATCCTTTAAAGGACATCATAGGACATTTGGTTGCTGTTTTAACTCCACAGCTGTGGTCCAAATCCGTTGCGAGGGTTAGTTAAGCTTAAGATCAGACCGGTTTCGGTTTTTCATTGGTTTACCTTCCCGGGTTTGTTCGGGTTGTCCTTCATTAGACCGGTTGCCTTTACCCAGCTCAGCAGTCTGGTCCTCCCGGGTTTTCCTGGTTTTCCCTCCAGTGCCCAGGGTCGTCCCACTGGCATTTATACCCGGTCTTCTGACCTCCGAAAAATCTTTAAAAATCTACCACTTCATAAGTTTCTATTGTAGAATTATTTTAGACCAATATTTCCAACTTAATATTACATTAACAAGGAAGTTGAAATGTGTGGATTAGCATGGTGTTCTTTGAATAATACGAGATTATAGTGCTCCTATGTTATAGTTCCGCCCTTTTTAGGAGTCTATCTTACTTACTTACTTGCTATTTTGTTTAAATCTAATATTATTACTTTTTTGCTGGTGACTTTGACGCAAACTACAGGAATGTGAATCAACTTCACTGCTTCACTCAGCTTTTGTTCATTTGTACATTTGGTTTATATTCACCGAGACTTTATAGCAACTCGTTCAATCTCTACATGTCAAAATACCCTTGACCGTATCTATATAAATTATGAAAATGTAGATGGTTTTGTCAATAAAAACACGGAATCGGTCCGTGATACCCTTATTATATCCTTACCTTCACCTGACTCAGCACAATACAACCTCAATATGCAGTATAACAAAGTCTTGTCAACTAATTGAGTAATTTAGTAATTTGGAGAAAAGTTGGGAAGACGTCGTGGTTTCTTCTTTCTTCATATGTTTCATATGCCTAACTTTGAAAACCTGGATAATGTTTTTCCCTAACCCAAAATCGTCTGCTTCTTTAGCCTCGAAATCTTTTTATTGGACAGTATTAGATATAATTGGATCGTGGCGAAAACCATTTTGATAGATTTTGTGAATTAAGCTGCGCTTATGATTATATTCAATATATTTTAATAGAGAAGCTTTATAATTACGACGTAAAGAGTGTTGCACATAAATGTTTCATTTCATATCTTGAAAATAGATCTGTCTGATAAAATTGTAAATAAAGGCACTACATCTGTACCTAATCCAATGATTATGTTAAATGGGGTAAATAAATGTTAATGGGGTACCCATGGTTCAATTTTGGATCCTCTATTATGTATGTTATATGTTAAAGAGTTACCACTTTTACCTGAAAGTTCTATATCTTAAGGATTTTAAGCGGTTTATAGATCATCCAATACTACCTAACACTAACACTAAAACAAACTTCATGCATTTCCATACCCATTTCCAATGATATAAGTTTGTAGCTTTATTATTATATTCAAACAATATATTTTTTATATGTATATACATAAGTCATTAAAATCTGACCATTACATCACAACTTCAATTCACATTTTTTTTAGGAGTTTTTTAAACTTACTATTGCTTATAAAACGTGTTGTAGATACATTTGTTATGACATAATTTTTTGTGGTTGTTGTAATAATTATTCTATTAATGAATATTATTAAATCATACTTCAATTCACTAATGCCTTATTATAACCACCTGCTCCTTCGATGTAGGTTCTCTTTCTATTACAAAATTCTCTTCCTAAAATTTTATATATCCCGGGAAATTCCTTGCATCCAAGCCTTTCAATCAGAATCAATCAGAACATTCCTTTAAAGGACATTTGTAAATCGCCATTCAAGGTAAAGTTAACTGAGTAACTATATAATGCGTTTATAAACTCTAAACAATTTTTTCTTTATAAGTAAGAGATCGTCAAAAGTAAAATATTGTCAGTCGTTTTGTACCAGAACTTAATTAACTAAAATTAATTATGCGCTACTTGTTTCTCATAAAAACTAAGAAAAAGCTTTCCTTATGTCGCTAACTTAAGCATACACCTGTATACATAGTTCAAAACAATCGTTAGCAAGGACTAGTTGAACAAATTAGCAATTAGTATTTCTCTCCTTGAGATCACACCGTTTTAGAACCAGCATTAGTTACCATGTTACCTTTTTGCCGTACACACAAATTCGTTTTTTTAGATAAAAATCAGGCATGCCGAATCGCAGTTATAATTTTCGAAAATGACAGAGTGATAGCTCAAATGAAGGGTATACTTGACGCAATACTTCATGAAAATTGATAATGGCACACTAAGTTCTAGAAGAAATTTACTTCAGATAAAAGCTAGAACGTAACATCTTCACGCCACCTGATTTAGTATATATTCTATCCACTTACATAACATAAATCACTCATCCCCTGTATAAATTATTAGTTAGATTCTTCTCACGCTCCTTCAGACCAACCTATGATAGATGTTTAGTCTGAAAACGTTCCACAAATTTTTTAAGTTTGTTTTGGCGAAAGCACATCTTGGTATTGCTTTTACTTTCCTTATTATATTAGAGGTGGATTTTATGACGAAAAAATTCTAATACGTATTCGCATTTTGTCAATTCCGTAATAACCACATAAACCGCTTTTGAATAAAACAAGCGAGAGTAAGCGTTAAAATTAATGATATAAAAACACTTACCGTCAAATCGGTTCATCATAACAAAATTTAATTATGAACTAATTAATAAAGTTAAATCTGTCGAAATTCATCCGACGCTAATTATTCAAGGTCCAATTTAGCTGATAAACCATCCAGAGGTTACTCCGCTTGTTTTGTTCTGTTAGCTGGACATTAAAATTCCTTAAAAAATCTTTTCAGGCATACCGAATGCTATCAACATTAAGCAAACAATAAATTCATGTCACGAAGAATTAGATACGAAATATATTCATGTTTTTGATGAGATTTCTACGCTATACAGAAATGCTATAAAATATAGTTTATATCGAACATAAAATTCCCTGTGATCGAATAAAGATGTGAGGTCATAAAGTTTGACATACATAGAAAGTAGAAATGTAATATTCCACAAATTTAGTTTATGTCAATGCTTTTCCAAGATGAACTGGTAACACAATATTACAATATTTGTTACGATTTTAAATGTTGTATGTGGTAAAAATGAAATTCTCCTGTTTAATCCGAAATTTCGTTATTTTAGTTTGTAATTATAAATTATGTAATGTAATTTGTATAATGGCAATGTATGTATGTATGTGTCTGTCTCTCTGTCTGTTTGTCTGTCTGTCTGTATGTTGTTTTTATTTGTACATCTTTAATTTTATTAGTTTTAACATGTTGTTATGTATATGTTCGTTTCATACAACTTTTGTACATTGAAATAATATTAGAGTTACTTTTACTACAATCAGTTTTACCCATATTCATTTTTAATCGCGACATGACATAGAAACTTCAGAAAGTATCGCTTCTATCAGTTTAAAATATCCTTATAAGTTGAGGTCCATCCAAATAAATTTTAAATGTACAGTTGGGAAAAATACTTTGTTTCAACAAAAAAAAGCAGGCAAAGGGAAACTTGGAATCAGATAGATAACTCGCTTAAAATAAATGCTGTTTTTTTCAACGGCAGTTTTCTTAGATTGACCTCAGAGTTTTCTTTATATTTTTATAAACTGTTAATGTAAAAAAGAAACTTTATGCCACAGCCAGCGATATTATCATTCCATAATATAATATAAAGTTAAAATTAAAACTGACTTTCATTCACGACGTGCTTGAATTGGTAAATGCAATTTTTTGAGGAATCACTAATTATAGGATATAATGAAAATAAATAGTGTCTCTTATAAAAACCCTGTAACCTGGAATTTCTGTATTTGTGAAGGTTGTCATTATTTAGATAAACTTCTTGCATATAATTTATTGAAGTTCTGTGGATGGTTTGAGTATAAAAATTTCAGAAAACTCGAACTTTTGAAGGTATTACGTCGATTATCACAAGACTTGACCTTAGGGTGAATAGTTGAAGGAATATTCTGCGGCACAAATCGTGTTTCCACTCTTATTCAGCCCTATTCTTTTGCCTGATAATTGAGTAGAAAGTTTGTTGCATTTGTTAAATGATAGGTTAGTCGAAGATATGTTGGGGGGAAGTGAGAAACGTCTTCGATTGCTAAAAAATATTTGCCATTCTTATCTGTGAAATATTTTCATTGATAGAACGACACGGTTACAGATTTTCTTTTTGAACTTTTAATTTTTGCAGCCGTTCCAGTTACAACGCGTGTAGATGCCAGACGTATAAATCGTAGATTTTTCTTCGACACATTATTCACCTGAAATAACTTTAAAATATTGGTAAAATATAAGTGATGTAATTTTTCCATCGGATAGAAATGCGTTTAAAAAATGGATTTTCCCTTTCCACCACAAGAGGCATTATATTTCTCCAAGTCGGTGGTGTTTGCAGACTCCTGTATCTCTGATAGAGCAGGTGAGATTGATCTGGTGCACAGTGCCGCAGGTGTCAAAATCGAATAGGTTTCATTGTGAAGTTGAGTCACGATTTTCACATTTCCAACATATGTAGTTCTGAAAAGACATTTTATACATCCACAGTTTTTTATATGTCACATTGCAAACCGGTTTATTATAGTTCAGAATATAAAGGAAAAATAAATTAGCATTTGTTTCGTACTTTGAATATTAAGTGTTAATTTTGTTCCGTCCATTCTTCGAGGTCGGTCGTTGCCTATTTTGCTTTTAGTTTGACTCAAGCCCCGAAAGGGCAGACACGGATTGATCCATATTGTACACAGTAAATGATTTCGTTAGTGTTTCTTCGTTACACACTAACAAAAGCTCTAAAAGGTATGGGTTCAATGAAAACAAGCTGATGCGGGATCACATGAAATTCCCTAAAACTCAATATTTTTGAGATTACGGACATGTTTAACTCGATCTCGTTTATTCGACTTGCAATCTCAGAGAAAAAAAAGTGGTTGTAAAAAGGATGCTTGATGAAGCGCAAGATCCTTTTATGGTTCAAGCTCCATATTGTGTTGATTGAAGATGCTGTGGTTTTTAAAATCGTCCGTTTTAGGTTAAAGGCCCGAGAATACTCACATTCCGTTCGCTTTCTAATTTCCTCAGAGAAATGGAAGAATACTTTTGCAATACTTTATTATTAAATTGGGGTATTGAAGCTCTTGTAAAGGTCATGCACTAACTTTTTTAAGTAGTCCTTGACTTGTGAACTTATCTCGAAGGTTGTTTTTTTTTATTTGGATCTCATTCGTGTTTATTCTAACGAGTAAAACGTAATTTGGTTTAAATTTATTTATGAGTTTTTTCAAAACGTCAACAGAAAAACTTTTAATGGCGACTTTATCCTCAGGAAAAATTGGTTCGTTCTTAATACTTTCCAACAAATGATCGTATTTATTTTGCTGACTTCATACGTGTGGGTAGTTGAATTATATAGGTTCCTATATCATCAGCCCAACCTACTGATTCTTTTCCGCTTCTTTAATTCTCTGGACACGCTGAATAAAATAGTATTAAATTTAATTGTAGTAGCGTATGTTATACATTTAACAGTTACATATTTCCTTTTAAGAAGTACGGTTCTGAAGAGAGAAACAACTAATAAAATGTATTGTACACGAGGGAAATTAATATCAAGTGTCTTAATCCCAACATTCTGTGAAGCAAACGGCTGCGTTATTTTTCACAGTCTGTGACCTAGTATTATAGCGTAAGTAACAAGGCAAGCCAAGTTCTTGTTTGGATTTCACCGCTACGCAGCCTCACAACTTGAATATAACCCTCCTCAAAACTTTTGTTAATTCTTCGACTCAATTTACAAGTCCTTTTCTCGACGAACTCACCGTAAATTATTATAACATTAATAAAATTTCATTGCTGTTGTTGTACAAAGTGTTGTTGCAACTTCGCCCATTTAAACTTCCCTCAATATTCTAGTGATAAGCTCAAACTAACAAAAATTTACAATTCACCTGCAACATTCTCATCCCCACTTGATATATGCCAAGTCATCAGATGAAATCCCCCATAACTCATTTTGTTTCAGTTGTAAACTCTCCCTTGTGGGTTGAATTTCTAAATTTTACGCTTTTCATCTCAGACTTGGTACCGGACTCTTTTACAAATACTTTGCTAAAGTTTATTACTGTACATTTTTCGTTGGTGAAAGGTTGAAATATTTTTTCCTCTCTTGCGAAACACTCGAATGAAATCCTTGGGTGTAGGTATTTAATCTAATGCACTCCTACATCAGAGAAATACGGTAATAATTGGTCGTAATCAGATTCTATAACGTGATATAATAAATTAGTACCTTTATATGTATTGTCATATATTCCATTGTACTCAATTTAACAGAGTGTTGATCAGTGTGCTAATCTTCAGAAGCTTGTATTAAGATTTTAGTGGTTTTAAATGCTAGAAGAATTAAAATGATTAAAAACGGAAAAATTATGAAAACATATAGAAAATATGAAAATATGAAGAATCATCTGTACTAAATTGTGATTTCGAGATATTGTCGAAACTGTTGGGATTTTCAGCAAATAATGAAAGCTGTAATTAAATCGAAAATATAGCGTTAATTAGACGTTTATTAAATCGTTTATCCAGAAAACGACGTAAATAAAACATCTAATTTTAAATAACGATTTAAAGAGAAATTCAAACAGTAATGCTGAGATGTTTAATGTAATAATTTTAATAACACTAATTTAATTCGTAATTAAGTTGCGAATATTTATTGTAATAGTGAAGCAATTGATTCAAAACTAAACTTGCGCCAGTTACGGTTCGCTTTAAGATCGAATGTGTATTTAATATATCGATTTAAACCGTTCAGAAATTAACGCATTGTAATTGGTTAATGATGGGATTTTAATTAAGCGTAAGGTATTGACCAAGAAATTCTAACTGGATATTGATAAACATTGGGAAGCATGTGACTGATAAATAATGCATAATGCAAGCGGTCCATTTCATTAACAAAATAAACTACTCGACACTTGAAGCGTTGATCGATCTCAAAGTAGTAACTTTACTAGGGAGTAGGTAAGAACTTGGGAATATTCATTAAAGTTCTGGTATCCTGAGGGAATCCTAAAACTGAGTAGTCGCAATAAAAATCGCACTAAAACGACTTTACGAAATTAGGTTTATATCTTCTATTAATTGTGAAGTGCTATCCAATAAGTGTTAAATTATATTGACGATTTTTGGCAAATTTAGAGATACGCTCCAAGGATTTAGCCATTGTTTTTCTATGGCAGTATAATAAAAAATTCAAATCGTTAACAAGGAGAAAGAAAGATTTTAAATATGATAATTTAATGTTTTCCTAATTCGGCGCATCACTGGAAAGTTTTTAACAGTGTTACAAGTCGTGTCGCACAAAGATTTATTAAGCTCAAACTGATAAATTTCTTTTCTTTCGTTTAGGTAATATTCGAGTAATTCTTGACGTTTGATATAAATAGCATATTTCCACTGGAAACAATAAAAATATTTTCATTATGTTTCATTCTCATTCTCATTAAGGTATCTTTCACTTTTTGATTCCCACATTGTTTTTTTGTGTTAACAGGATTATGTCCAGGTTATGGTTCAAATAAAACTGTTACTTTCATGTAGTTTGCTGCTGACAGAGACGTCTAAAAATAGCTTCCTTAGTTCCTTTGTGTTATTAAACCTATTTGATTTAAGAAGAGACGTGTCGATTTTATTTTCTTCCTAATACAATGGGTATTTACAAACTAGAAGACAATTCTAAAATGGAATGAGCGTTCTCGTCATTTTAATCGTTAGTTTGGAATTTTTCACATTTTTCGCGATAATAATTCTGCCGAAGATATTTTAACGTCTCATTTATTTTCCAGTTATTTGTTCTCCCTTCGCGGTGATGTTTCACCGTGAAAATTTGTTCTTCCTTATCTGTTCCTGTGTTAACTTTCCTTAAACACCTAATTAATCTCGGACCTTTCTCACAAAACTGTTTCACATAAACGTTACGATTATCTTGCTAGGGGTGTAATTTTACAGATGAATCAACTTGAATACATGCAACAAGCACTTTTATTAATTTATAGTATCTATTACAAATTGCAGTGCAAAATTTCGAAAATGTTCCTTGTGAGTCTGATAGGTGAGGCAAATTTAGGTTAGGTTGGATATATATCATTTCAAATGTTTTATACAACACAACTTTTACTTTATTTATACAGAGCCTTCAGCTAGTAAACATGGAGAAATACCTGCTAGTTTAATTTAGATATGCAATAGCTAAAATTTAAACCTGTCTAATGAAGTAATGGTTCTTCTTATTTATGTTATATATATACGCAAACTATAAGATTAGAAGGTTTCTTAAATGTAGGTAAAATATTTCATTTTCTTTCAAAATTTATGGACAGAATTTATGTAATTTACGAAACTGAACACAATTATTCTTAAAAATCAGTTAAACATTTATTGCGTCATATGGGCGAAAAACCAATACTAATTTTATTCCTTAGGGAAAAACTATCCGCTTTATGTATTATTTAGAACACTAAAATATTGGGTCAAGTTTTGTTGAACAAAGCGTTTCGGTTTAATGCCCTATTGTTAGTCTATTAAACTATTTTTAGTGTATAGCTAATAAAAATGGTAAATGTGTGTCCAATAAATTGTCTCAATTTCCATTGGTAAAATAACTTTTTATCGCTATTCTTTTCAGAACTAAAATCTCATCTACTCACGACACGAATCCGGGATCGAACCTTAAAGGTCCGTATGAATAAATTAACGAGATAAATTTTTGAACTGCGCGCACCGAAATAATCGAACTTATTGTTGGGGCAAGAGTTGTAACGTGCATTTAGGTTTCCGGATGTTTACTCGCGTTACTTGTATTAAGTTGGGTCCGGCGAAACGTGTCGCCATTGAAAATTTACACCTCAGGTATCACATGTAATAGGGTCAGCACATATAGATCAACTGTTGCAAAATTCAAGTGCGAGTTACACGTACATTTGTTCTCATAAAGATGGCGTGACTGCTTGCTGTTCATCAACGTTGTGGTTGTAATTCGAAGAATTAAAAAAGTTATAATTTTGAATCTAAATAAGTACATATTTGTTTTACCTGATATGGGACATGGGATTTTTGAATTGTCTTTTAGTCTGTTATACGGAAAGCTCAGCTCAAGGATTTTTTTGTTCTTCTTTTTTTTGAAAGTTGTTTAAATTAGGACTACCGTCAAACATGATACTTATAAATATAAACTTCCCCTTCTGTATCGAACTTGGATTTCAGTAGTTAATAATGTTGTAAAAACCGTTTTAGCTAAAACTATTTCAAGTTACTATCTGCGTTTGTAATGTCCCCTCATATAAGTTTTGAAGAATGCAAATAAATGTTCTTCATGAGTCATCGCCAATTACTGTAATTATACCAGTTGCAAGAAGAAACATATCTACAATGTGTTTGAATTTGGACAGAAAAACAATTCCCGTTAAAATAAGTTCATCCAAAATCAGTTGAAGTTCACATGGTTAAAGCTCTTATAGTGGTTCATTCAAAGTTACTTGAAAAAGGGATACTTTGAAGCGTTATATATATTTCAATTTCTTTTTCTGATTGTTTCATGACTCTTGTTCGAATAATTTCAATCAGCAAATATTTACATTTAAAAAAAGCCAACGAGGAAATCCAACAGTCCTTCCACACTACTAATGAGTTATGTTACATCATTCGGTTCTTCGACATTTGTAGAAAGCTGTCCAACTAGGTAATTTATGTTTTCCTTTTAGCTGATGCTTGCAGCAATCAGTTGTATACGTGTGCAGATCTTTTTAAGTCCTACCGAATAATTATAAGTTGTGTGAACGACGGGATTGGTGTATAAATCCTTTTTTCGTCAAAATACCAAATTACAAATTACTAATATGTGTGTTGCAGTGCCTGTACAAAATTTTTGTGAAAATGAAAGGAAGCAATTCCCGCACTGTGACCATAACCTATATATAACCACTACAAATGATTTCAATTCCTTGGCCAAGATATTAAATTTGAACGATGAAATAATGTTAGTTACTCATCAAAAAGGCAGTTATAATAAATTGAGGTTACGGCCGCTTATCGAGGTGCTTTCAGATTGTTACATTTTCATTGATAAATCTACATTGTTTTTTAAAGTTTTCGTTCTTACGTTTAATTGCAAATAATTCACAATGTCTATATGCACCAGATCTGGATTATATTTTAACCGGAATATAACAGTTTGTTACCAGACAAACAACACCTATGCCGTTTGCATTATTACGATACGATTAAAAAATAACCAAATTTAACATACACTAGCACTGAAATATTAAATTCTTAATCGAAATAACGATAGTCAGTTCGACGGTAGAAAGGTATTTTTCAATGATAATATATTGCCGAATCTCGTATTCAGGTCAAGACTAGGCAAGTTATTGTGCTTATTTTAACTGATACTTTACAATTCAGTTGTCTGATATCTATGTTATAGCTATTAAACATATATTTACCTTGCTTACCAAAGTGCTTACGTTTGTATGCAGTTTACATCATAAAATGGAAATTTGAAGCAAAATATATTTCATCAGATTATTTCAGTGACTAAAAGTGAGGGTACGTTAATAATCAGATTACCACAGACTGTAGGCATATTATTATACAAAAGGCAGCATCTAGTATTCGCGCATATCACTGTAGAAAAGGAAAAAGAAAGAGAGCGAGATAGAGAGAGATAGAGATAGATAGAGAGAGAGAGAGAGAGAGAGAGAGAGAGAGAGAGAGAGAGAACGAAATCGTAAGACATCTCTGACGTGGCAAATGTTCATTTATAACTATTAATGGATTGGTTATAAATAAAATATGTTAATCTATTAATTATACGAAATTGTTAATGAGTTCCTCGTAGTTGAAGTAGGATACCAGACTGTCAAATCAATAAATCAAACTATCATTTGTTAAATTGCTTTGCAATGGTATGTAATGCGCGAAATTTAAGTATAGTTTAAGATAGTTAAAAATAGTTTATGTTCTGGAGATAAGTGTGTAAGAAAAATTTATAACTTGAAAGAGTTGTATTGAAACACGTTGGACTTTCGCACTTCCGAAACTGTTTATGAATTAAAAAACGAAATGAGGCACTCTGGGAATGACCGGGAGGGGAAGCATAGCTTTATATAATACTATATATATACGTTATGTACAGAAACGATTGTTAGCTAGCGCGGCTCTATCGCGCCGCTCTAGCCACTCTCAGATTCAGCCCACAACCGCCACCCCTAGAGCAGGGAACCGACAATACGAACAATTGTAACACAAGTTGCCATCAAACTGTTAGCGCGACTCCGAAATCAATCACTTTTATCTACTTATACAAAAATTTGAATAGCCAAAATTTAATGAATTAATAAAGCAAAGTAGATAAAATAGTATATTACACTCGTTTAATGAGACGTATACACTCGCTCTATTAATTAAACTCCCTAATTGAATCCCGGAGACGACGTGGGTTCCAGCGGCCCTCAGCACCAGGTACTTCGGAGACCTCTGGCGATGTCATTCGTTTTCAGCGACCCCAAAACCCCCGGGGTTAGACCTTTCGGCTAATTATATAATCAATTCCCCTAAAACTCCCGGCGACGACGTTGGTTCGAGCAACCCTGAGCACCAGGTACTTCAAGGACCTCTGGCGATGTCATATTCGACTTCAGCGGCCCCAATAACCCCCGGGTATAGACCTTTCGGCTACTTATAGAATCAATTCCCCTAAAACTCCCGGAGACGACGTTGGTTTCAGCGGCCATGAGCACCAGGTACTTCGCAGACCACTGGCGATGTCATATTCGTTTTCAGCGACCCCAAAAACACCCTGGTTTAGACCTTTCGGCTAATTATAGAATCAATTCCCCTAAAACTCCCGGCGACGACGTTGGTTCGAGCGGCCCTGAGCACCAGGTACTTCGGGTAACCAAGTAACAAAATTGAACTCATTTCGGTCACTATTTACCGAGTTGTAAATTTTTTAACAACCGACACCTTCACATGCACGTATAAAATAGTATAGGTATTAAAGTATGAGTGGATATTGAGCTCTTTCAAACACGCGCGAGTTTTCGAGCACGACGGCGTAGCCGGAGTGCTCGAAATAGAGCAAGTGCTTGAAAGAGCAGTTATCCACGAATACTTTACGCGATTTTTTTTTATTGGGACCATTTTTTATACCAAAACCAAATGCATACCCAATATGATTAATTTGAATGACACTCGGGACGCTTCGTGACGGCCCGTCGCACGTCGTGGTACCAATCGGCTCGTCGCGCTACGGCAAAAAACGCTCTGTTATTGGTTGATATGGCCGTTGTTGATACGTTTCCATGGCGACTTTAAAACACGCGGGTTCGAAAAAGCCCGATTTACGCACGCCAAAGCATGTTTTAAATAGGCAAAATAGCGTAACAATAAAAAAAAAGCATTTTTCTTCTGCAGCTCTGCAATTTTGCATTTCTCGTTTATAACAAATGTTTACAAAACTTGTAGACACTTTCACGAACCGAATGCAAAAAACCGCATCTCGATCCATCTTACTGCAAAAATTTCGATCGTTTTGCCGATTTTAGTGCTTCATTTGCGCGAAAATGATTGATAGCTAGGGTTACCATGGAGCAGGCAATACAATACAAAAGAAAAACAATTGTAACACGGTTGCTACTAAACAATTAGCGCGGCACGATAAT
Organism: Cryptocephalus moraei; assembly: GCA_946251905.1. Taxonomy (NCBI): domain Eukaryota; kingdom Metazoa; phylum Arthropoda; class Insecta; order Coleoptera; family Chrysomelidae; genus Cryptocephalus; species Cryptocephalus moraei. Next base: position 12,468,133 of record OX276453.1, on the reverse strand, counting down.
TGGCCGTTGCGATCGTGACGGTTTTTCGGCGTTTACACCTCTCACCGATTTCAGCGCTTCGAGCGAAACCCGCCATAAGAAAGCTATGCTTCCAAAAATCGCAGGGAGAAATATCAGTGGAAAAGTTATTTTTTTTTAAATAAATGTCATTAAATTAATTCCGTTTATAAGATTAAAAGCTCATTCCTCGCTTCGTTATTACAACGTCGGCGTATCTCCTTACATAATTTGCAATTTTCTTTATAGATATTAAAGGGTTAAAAGGTGTAGTATGTAAATGAATTCAAAATGTTCAATATATAGCACTAACAACGATTAGCGGAAATGGAGTTGTCTATTTTCAAACACGTTTAGAGGGTAATAGTGTTGGATTCGAAATGGGATTTACAAAAAGACTTAGTTTTAATTAAAATTTAAGTCGCTGGTGAAAAATGTATTTTTCTAGAAAATGAAAAATGGATTAACGCCCATAAAGCGATTCCACCCACGAGAAGAAAATTTCCAATACTAATAAAAAAATTAATTAAATTTTAACGAAAAGATAATACATTCGTCGATTCGATCCCTATTTTTACAGCACGTCTGTTCAATTTTTTTTGTGATTCATTTCATGTGTATGTCCCTTGTATACTGTACAGAAAAATAACATTTCCCTTTTCACAGCTATTCATATGTAAAAATATCGTACTTTATCATTTACGTGTCTGTTTTATTATGTTCAGAAAGCAAAATATTTGCTACTTGCCAACACCAGCCGAAATGAATATCCAGAAAGGATGATCCCCGAAACTTTTTAGTTTTTACATGTTTCTGCTTTTAGTAAAGTTGCCTATATGTACAAATGCCGTCTAGCATCTGTCGCAATTATATGATTATATAAATACAAGCTTCGAATATTTTTAGGTAACACACAAACTTAAGTAACCCATTCAGCTCTTAAAGAAACAAAATCGCTTCTAAAGTATTTCCCTATTTTTCATTTACTTTCCTATTTTCATTCATTTATCAGATTATTACTCCACGTTCATGATGCCAAATGAAACAATTACCTACCAAATTATTATACTTACAGTTTTATTATTGATATTACACTTCGACCGCGGGCGGACCGCATGCCTGAACGAAAGGCCAAAAAACGTCTTAAATTTAAAAGTTTCACGAGTTTAACTTCACGAAATACTGAATGATATAATTTTTCACTAAAGGGAATTCATAATAGTTCCTTGGAGATTACGAAGATGACTACAAACATAATATTATTCAACAAAGTTGAAGTATCCTCCATAATGAACTAGCTTAATGGAAACTTCTCTCATGAGTAAAATGCATTATTTCAAAAAGTTTTTATTAATGCCAAGGTACACCGCTCAACAGACGTATTATGAATTGAAGCCATTCGTTTTAGTAAATTTCTCACAAAAGGCCTCGATTCACTAATACGATGAATTCATTTCAGAATAATTACGAAAAGGATTTTAATAATGGAATTATAACCTTTTACATGGTATACAAGGTGTACAACATATGTATGTATCTACGTTCTCACTTTGAAAATGTTAATATATTTTGCTTTATAGATGTTTTAATGCAAAACAGTTGTTCTAACTTTAGGTTGGAAACTAAACTTCAGCATGAAAGTGCCACGGGCAGTATTTCCAAAACAAGTATATGTTCCTTTTAGGACAGTGCTGTTGTCTATAATCTTAAATGTACAATTCATGCTTAGCTAATGGAGATAATTCTCAATGTGTCACCTTAATTGCCTCGATTATTAACACCTTCCGAAAACGTGTATTGATTATAACTAACACTTTGATAAATGTGTAAAATTTTTGAACAGTTGTAAAATAGGTCAAACCTATCTTTAATACAATTTAATAGAAACAACGAATCGAGCTGTTCGCTTTCCAATTTCTGTGTTAAGAACAGTGAATTTAATATGCTATTTTATTTTCTACTAGACGCAACCCGTCGCGGCTTCGCTAGCTTATTTTTTGAAAAAGTTACAATTCCAATATAGATATAATATTGCATGCAACAGAGAATTACTTTGGAAGTACCACACCCCCTTTTACAACACATCCCAACAGGTTCAAATTTTTGAAAAATTTGAAAAAAGAAAATTTTTGACAATAACAATTTAATTCTTTTCGGAATCGATTGTACTTGACTAATAAACTTTCTTTTTCGGAGGCACGATAAACAAGGAACATCTGGGCTCTGCCAATTAGCTTGACTGTTTTAATGTTCTGTTTCGGCAACGAGATAGCGCCACGGTATGAAAACTATCTGAGCAGTGTCTATTGTTTCAAAGTTCTGTCTTCGTCGCTAGATGTCGTTCATCTGTCAAGCAATCGAAGAGCACGAATTTCGATTATTGCGCAATTTCGGCCTCCAGGGTCGTTTTTCAAAGCGAATCCGTACTAAGATTTGATTCCTGGGTACAAATAATACATAAATCGAATTTAGATCAAATCCGTCTATGCCTATGCGGAAGATACATACACAGTCATTTTTATATATACTGATGATTATGACATATATCGAATAAGTAGCTGCATAAATTATTGTTCTAAATAAGTTACAGGTTAAAAAAATATGTGACATGTACATAACCAGTGGTGCCTAACTTACTCAACCATATTTCATCCTCTTCTACTGTAAGTGTAGTGGTAATGAACTTTCTCTATTCTTTTCTCTTTTAGCAATTCGCTTAGCTCATGTCTAGTTCGTTCTCTTTTGCCTTTATGATATCTACCATCTTAGGTTACTTAGGGTAATATGTGCTTTTTTTCTTCTAGCGTTATCTTGAAACACCCCGTATATTTCGTGTATTCCATCCGCTGATTGCAAAGATGGAGTTCAATATTGGGTTAATATATATTGGGTTAGAATTGATTGGATGAAATTTACGCTGATTATTTGATCCTCTTGGCATTTTTCCAACATTTACAAGAATGTTTGTCGTTTTAAGTTTAATTACAGCGTTTATCCTAAAAATGAGCTCAATTTAATTTAAGTAAATATAGATCGGTATCCATAAAAATCACCAGAACCGGTTTCCCATGGAGAAACAATCACCGAAATGTTTAATTTACGATTTAATCTTCTTCGAATTTGCGATTTTAAGATTGCTCAGATTCGCAATTACCTAACCAAATTTTATTTTGTCTCTTTTGGCGCTTTGTCGAAAGCCTTTGTTGTGCCTTTTTCATCTACATCGATATTATAGCATGTAGAGCATTGCCATGAATATATTGTAACCTAAATTTCCTTGAAATTTTTCCGAGAGAGCTGTACATTTCATGAATTGTTAAATAAGTGAATTTGGCTGTAGGTGAATTGTTTTTCGCTGCATTATTTTCGGTGAATTGCTCTCTGTGAATGGAGTTATTCTAAATTTAGTATCGATTAAAATAATGAGAAGGTTCTATCGTGGGAATGATATGGAATTATTAAAGGGTCCCTGCAATAAAATCGGACAGCATTGTAAATTTTTGCTTTTATGTTAGTTTGTAAATTTATTGTGGAAATAATAGAGAAAACGACGGAGGCAAAAAAGTAATAAAAGGAAAATGTGTTTTTTAGTGAACGACGTGCAAAAACTTTAAGATGAAACAAGAAAATAAGGAAAGATATTTAACATCTTGACTCCGGATGTGGATGTAGTAGGAATACCAAAAGTCGTTTTGCTCTGGAAGCAGATTAGAAGGCAACAAATAATGAACCAGTGGTAATAATCTCAACATTAATTATATCAGGAACTGTTGACCAACGGTATTAAAATGTAATATAAACGGATAATGAACTAATCTGTTTACTTAATATTGCACAGTGTTAAGTCTCTAGATGGCGGTCGTTGTATAATACGCCGTCGTCGATAGAAGCTTTTGGAGGCAGGTTAGTTGGGCCTGGATGCATAATTTTAAACAGCTTAGGGCGAGAAAGAGGGCCACTGAGCAAATTGCCTACAAATAAAATTAGCCCTAATAACTTCCTTTCCTTTTTTCACTTGAAATGTAACGGCCCTCGGTCCAGGATAACTTCAGGTTGACTGGTAGAAAAATGCTCTCTGTTATATTAGGAGTTTTCAGGGATAAGTGGACCTTGGATAAACAGCTCCACCCAATAATCCTCTTCATTGCAGGGGATTTAAACGAAAATGAGAAACTACATCGATGTTTGGACAGGATGCTGATACATAACTATGGTATATGAATGTTATTTGAAGACCTTTGTTTATACTATATCGAATCGTTAATTCGAAACTGGGAGGCATACCTTAATTAAAATTTACAAATATCTCGTTATAATTTACCCTCGATTACAGTAATCAACTACCAGTGTTATGTTGTTTAAGTCAAATGAAAACAGTTACGTGATTAACAAGGAGATATTCGAGATGCTTTGTTTAATTTCGAGTTCTGTTTCTAATCAAGTTTCCAGGCGAAAAAGAAACCCTCTAACTGATTATATTTTCCATGTCTTCCCTGAGAGAGATTTACCCAAGGAGTTCAAAAAACTCCCAAACTGAAACTCACTGTATGGAATAATTTGTCCCAAGAGTGCCTTCAGGCAGAGCCAGAAAAGCGAAATTGACGAACAGAATTAGTCCTGATATGGGTTATTTCATCCGCATATATTTTTGTAACATTTTCAACAACAATTGATGCAAAAATTGTGTAGACGTTGCATATATTCTCGTCTAAATTGTTCTTCGCACAACAAAATTCAATTCATTTTACTGATATTGCGAAAAACGGCGAATAAAATTATTTTACGGCGATTAATAGAACATTGTTGAGGCTTTGTTCTTTATTTTACCACATTCAGTGTACTATTTTACGATTTCAATTACGCATTAAAATGGAAAACCGAAAATGTCATATATACAGTCTCTATTGAAATTTGTACATAGAGTTAAGTCTATGTACATCTAGGTTATTACCATTATTGGTGTCGCATTTATAAACGCATGTGCATTTATAAATTTTGTCAGAAATTTTGGGACACAATAAATATGCTTCAGGTGTATCGTTAGGTGAAATGAAATGAAATCGAAAATATACATTATACATAATAACCGATTAAAAATCGATCCAAATAGCGTATCACAATTCTTATGATATGCTTATTTCGCTTAACTTTTCAAGTCATACTAATTAACTAAGTAATTATCCTATATTGAAGAGATTCATTCCATATTTTTGTTATCAAATAACTTTGTCGGCAATTTTAAGAAGAACCTTATTACAGTTTACTATAGAAATAATTATTATTGTCTAATTGGCTAGTAGCAATTTAAGAAAAATTTCTTCGGGAGTTGATATACGAACAACTTTCTCCGTACAAAATAGGCACAGTTTTATAACACGTCTTTAAACACCTTTAAACATGCAATGTGAAAAATTTGCTTGCTGAAAATAAGTAGAAGAAATTTTCTCCAGTAGAGAAACGAGAGACCATCTCAGTACATAAATGAAAGATTCAGTTGATATGCAATTTGATTTTTAATCTCTTACGAATTTGGTTTTCAGCCACTTTCAAAAATATATGGCGCAGCTGCAAGTTTTAAAATTCAGTTCATTTCATAAAACTGTAGAACAAAAGTGTGCCATTCAGATGATCGTGGAGTTTCCAATTATCACAAATCGTTTTCCATTCCGTTTATTTCGATCAACCCCAGAATGCGTCTAACAAGAATATCAGTTTTAGTTTCACTTCCGTTATTCACTCGTGAGCCCAATTCTTTGAGTGGGAAGCCCTTTGAGTAACTTCTAATTTGTTTGAAAACGCAGAGACAGTCTAAAATCATTTAATATTTAAATCTGCGGAGATTTGCAAAACCGGTGAACTATATCGAAGAGTGTAGGAAGGAAAAAGAGCAAGTTCTGACTAGCGACCGATTCAGTAGGAGTGTCGAATCTGTAATGATAGGGGTGATCTGTAGAAGTAAAAGTAGATAGTACAACTCAAAAATGTTCTCGATGATCCCCAAATAATAACAATAACTAATCGTTCACAATGCCGACGTTTCGTCCAGAATCCTGAACATATTCGTGGCTCTAAAAGTAAAGTATTTCTTATTTCTTATATAACTAAAAAATATCACTTACCTACATGTCATAAGATAAAACATGACATGTTTTATATATGTTCAGGATTCTGGACGAAACGTTGGCATTGTGAACGATTAGTTATTGTTATTATTTGGGGATCATCGAGAATATGTTCAGGATTCTGGACGAAACGTCGGCATTGTGAACGATTAGTTATTGTTATTATTTGGAGATCATCGAGAACATTTTTGATTTCATCTCATCTCCCCGAGAACATTCTCCCATTCTTTAGATAGTACAACAGGCGCGCCACTTAACATTTTCTCCAGAGGGGTGTATTAGTAATCTTTTTACCAAGTGACTTATTTAAGTTGGCATAAAATAGTTATATTAGGGAGATAAATATTACAAATATACCATATATAACGTTACAATATATAATATAACGTTACTTTAGTGTGTGTGCTGAAAAATGATTATTATTTTTTAGAGTAGTAATTCATTTCACATTTCACATTTTGAATTGTCATTAAAATGCATAATGACACGCATTCACTTTTACTCTTCAATCCAATGATGTATTAAGTATTAAGATCTGAACCATGACAATTCTAATACAGAAAATCCATAAGAATATTGTTGCCTATCTCGGGACTGATAAATTCCTGATAATATATTATTGGTATATTGAGAAGGAAACGGAAAGCGTTGTCTACGTTACGTACATGTACATCATACATCACATTTCATCAAATTGATATGTACAAACAACAGGTAAAATATAATACATAAAAATACAATTAATTATCGATTTAGAAACATATTTCATAATAAACTTTAAATCAATGATGGAATAAGAACATACCTATGATTAAACATAAATTTTTATTCCATCGATTTGGATTTTCTCCAAAAATAGCTAGTAATAAAACATTGAAAATTGATCACTTTTATGTAACGTAATCTTTTAGAAACCCATTATTTACTTAAAAGAAACTATTGTTTCATAACGAGTCGTCTAACTTAATTCACTAATTATGATTACAAACCAACTAGTACATCTACTGTCGCCCGAAAATGGAAATGACATTAATCAGTTACATACATATATGTGGATAGGTAAATATTGGTTGACGTGAGTTCTGCAATATAATTTATGCAAGTAATAGACCACGCATGAGGGTAATACGGAGAATATCTCGCAGAATATTTCTACTATCTGTTTCATTACTTGCCAAAGTATCAGATAAATTCTTTTATACTCGAATTTGAAAGAATGAAAGATGTGTTGAATGACAAATTTTGATAAACTTTGTAGTCCGAGAAGACTACATCAATTTTACACTTACCTGATCTGTATCTCTTTGAATCTAATTATTTGCATGATAAATCAAAGAAATTGCGTTTATTTAACACCTAAACTAAATGACAATAGACTGGAAAAGCTCGAATCAAACGGAAGGAAGGAAATTCCAAAGTTGTATAAAAATACTTATATTAATGAAAATTTATAAGCGCCAAATGACAGTATTTTTCAACTTGCAAATATGGCTTCTATTCTGAGCTCTTTCGCTTTCCATTACCTAAATATAATTATTACTATATATATATATATATATATATATATATATACTAAATATGCTTTATTAACTTTCGACTAAAAACAAATATTTCTGTATTTAGAAGTCACATATCGGTACATCTCTTGGTGAGTGTGGACTATATCGAAATTCGATACAAAGGTTAAAAGTTATTGACGAATTGGAAGGGTACAAATAATACCTAATCATTTATGTATATCACTATTGAATGAATTTCACGAGAGCAAAACGAAATACGTTTGAAAGAGAATAGAAATTGAAGTGAGAAGTAGTAAAGTGCTGTGATAGTGATATAAATTGAGATATCAATGTATCCGATTTACTTTTTTACAATTTTAACCACATGTCGATATTAGGTTGCATTTCCCATCTAGAACATAGGTGAAAAAGTATTATGTTCGGCACACATATTAAACAGATAATGAACGTTACTTCTGGGTTAATATGATTATTTTATGACAATAGGTTTAATACTAAAGCAGCTGTCGGAAACATATATGCGATATACTGGTTTTGGTTTGCTTAACCACATATACGTACATGTTTCCATTAATGCTATGTCACCATCAACTTGTTTCGTTGCCGTTGTAATATGGTAAGTTTAACTAATTAGGCTGTTTTGTTTTTCAGTAGAAGCATTCGCTACACCCCCTAATGGAAAATTTCTAATATTAAATTCATATCAACGTCTACGAAAAACGCCCCCTTTTTGAATACTCCGCCTATCTGTTTAAATTAAAATCGTAATTGCTTAGCACGTTGCACTGAAATATTTTCATGTACTTCTCACTTTTGTTATAACAATTAGTTATCAAGCTTAATTTGGATTGATGTAATACTCAGACAGAGGTAAAACCAATTTGTTTCATGTAGGTTTCTGTTACTTTCAACTCTAACACCTTTAATAAATAATATATCATTACCAAATCCTACTTTCGCACGCAAACCCCTAACTTAGATTAATACCAGGGCTATGTCTTAGAGCCAAAAGAGTTTGATAAAGTCTTTACCACACTTCCCCTTCAACAGGAAGGAGGAAGGAAGTTTAATACCATGAGATAAAATATAGCAAGAGCGGTAACAGCTTGGTTGTTTATTAAGACAAAGTGCATAGTGTTACATCAGGAATTAGCAACGAGACTATATGGGTAGTCTGAGGTCTCGTTGTAGAATAAAGCCCTTCTATGTTGTCGCATTACGAATTTTGCTTCGCATTTAAATTTTTATTGAAGATTTAAAAAAAAAATCGGATAAGAAAAATTGACAGAAAACCCCCGGAAGACAATTAAGTCTATTAGTTATTGTTCAAATAATACAATAAATCAATTATTTAATAAATCAAATATTTTGAATAAAGTTTAAGGTTCTCTTGTATTGATTTAGTATATGTCTGTGCAATAATTTACATTAATAAAAATTTTACCTTATAAATTAATCTCACGGTGCACTTTATATGTGGAGAATTCCATCTTAGAACGTTATTCCATCCCCAGAACTTATTATTTTAAGTCGCTCGTCCGTATTATTTTGTGAAATTTGTAATGCAGAAACTCGTTCAAGTTTCAAGTTAGTTCATTGGAATGGTTTAATAAGTTCATAAAAGATTTGCTAATTGCTTTGTCGCATTTCGTATTGAAATCCATGTGTAGCATGTGGTAGGCAAATGTGATAAATCGGTGTTTTGAACCGACTATGTCGAATAACATTATTGTTCTATTTATATTTTTATTACATGATTGCAGTACATTTCCTAACTTCCGTTTTCGCATTTTAGTTAGGTGGGTATTCCATCAGTCTACCCTGAAGTGATAGTTTCCATGAAGTACTCATATTATTTAAAGTGATTGTAAGACTTTCCAACTGTTTTAGTCTGTGAATTAAACAGGTACTTTAACTTTCAACTTGTTTTCTACCCCATGTTTCAATTTCAATTGTGATTTGCATCCTTGTTGTGTCGATTTGTGGATGGTTATATCAAGGCAATATTTTTATTGAAGCTACCAATATTGAATATATATGTAGTAAGGCTCAAATACATTTCCCTGTGGTATTCTCCAATATGTTATAATATGCCTGTCCACATTATATATGGAAATGTCGTTCAATAAAATACGACTTGTATTAGAATTTGGATCAGATAGTAGTAGTCACGTAGCAGTTGTAGTTTTAGAGTGTTTATTTGTAGTCATTTATTGAATATTATTTATTAAATTACTAACTGTGTTATATTAGCATTATTGTTATTATAACGTGTTCACTAGTTCAAAATAACGATTAACCGAGCTATTGCTAAAACTAATTTAGTTACATTGAACACTATTTTATTTGTAGAATTAAATTAATGGATGTAGCGGCGGAAGGGGGCTATTGCTGAGCCCCCTCCTGATACTTTGATAACTACTTAGTAATCCGTTACTGTTTAGGCTACAACTTTCAGAAGATCCCGCCATGATGCTAACAGAAGATATCCGAGCTATCCTTACCACCACAAGTATGTCTCCACCTTTCTCCGTCGTCTCGTTTTCTTCCGAGCAAAAGCGACAAAGTGTAGTGTTTTTCAACCCTTCTATGTAGCGTAAGTCACTGTGGCAAGCTGAAATGCCCGAGATAGTAAGCACACTACCGTTATTCAGATTGTATACTTGTTCTTACGGACATCGCTAGATGTCCTCAATCGGGTGACACCACTGTCTCTGGGCCTAAGTATTTCTCTTTAGTCTTGCTAGTTGTCTAGATTCCTGCGATACTGCGTGAGCAATTTTTACTGTCACTTTGTTTAGTACTTGGTAACAATTAGTGAGCAGTCTCGATATTGTGGTGTAAGCTTAGGGCCTTTAGCAGCCTTCTTCTATTGTATGCATAGACTAGTTCGCAATGCGTCAGCCGTTTCATACGCCTTATAGGTACACTGTTGAATAGTCATCAGCTCCGTTTGGAAAATAGTTGCAAGAGAGGCCATTGGAATGGATTCACCCTTACAACGATTCTTATTGTATAGTTCCACACTCTTCCTTCGACATCAGGATCCCTTCGTAAACCAGACTTTCCCGCCGGCCAGAATGACGACCAGCCCTTCAAACTACGCTTTATAAAAGGGGAGGCTTATTCTATACGTCTTGATAAACATGTATTGGGTGCTGATATCGTCCGTTAGCATAATCAGATTCTCCAACTCTGTGTCTTTTGAGGAGCTTGTATAAAGAGCAAGTGCAGCCCATTCCCCACAGAAGACTCCTCTATTCTCAACCAGTGATCTGGCTGCTTCAGCTTTCAATTTCAGGTTTAGCAGTTTAAGGCCCGTGAGGAATCCCGGCGCTATAATGAGTGATGAGTTTACGCACCAGCGATAGCGCTTAGTATATGACTTCTAAGCTTCTCCAGCCTAAGTTTCACCAGGCCGAAGGCACGTGACTTGGTATCAAGCTAATTTTGAAGATCTTAATAATCAGGAAGAGAAGTGTGTCTCCAGCGCTCTGTAAAGGGGTTGGTTGTATAGTGTTAGACCCTGGCGTAATGTAGGGACCGAAGGACCCGATAGCTCCCATTAACACCCTCGGTGTGGCAACCTGCCGGGGCGCAAAATGATTGAGTCCTAATTGAGTTAGGGTGAAGTTAGGTCTCCCGAAATGCAGTCTCACAGATCGGTTTAAGATTGGGGGTGATTTGAATCAAGACCACAACACACTGTCCTTTTGAGCATACAAAGTATACTAATTTATTGTCAACTTTCGGACTTTTTTATACACATTCAATTACATTAGATCAATGGTACATTTGTTTGTTTTTCTACAACGACCTAGCTTTGCAAAACTGACCTTGACCGAAGCGCGTCATTATCACGTTACTTTCGTTCACCTATACACGTTCCGTTCAATGCTATTTTCCGTTTGTAAAACAACGCGTGTTAAGTTCAGTGATTAAATTACGTAAAAAGTTCCCTAAATTTGTTTACAATAAATTATGATTTCTTCACCTAACATTCCCTTAAATAATGTTGACGTTAGCGTCAACATCCTGCCACCTCTCGGCGACCCATGCTGTGTGTCCCTTCACTGTGTTTGCATGGGCAGCTGATGAAGTCTTCTTCGGGATCTGGACGGTTGCATGCTGCCGTATTCTTTCCTTGCTGAACGTGCAGGGGCGCAGTCATCGTGTCTTTCATCCTGTTGGAACCCTTACGTCGTGGGGTAGGATCGTAGCTGGAATTTTCTTCTGAGTCCTGTTGGTGTTGTTCCGTTGTATCTGTTGTGTGCTCAGGACCAACAGGCTTCCAATTAATTTGCATTTCATCGATGTTTAACTCAAATCAATTCCATTGTTGCATTTGATTGTAGTACTCCTTCGACTTTGACTGCCGAAGTAATGAGATGAAGTACTCTGTCGTTTGTACTTTCTAATCTTTTCTTTTTAGTTTTGATAGTGCTGTACTTGCTGCAACTCCAGAGTTAGTTGGCAGGTATAATTCTTGAACGGGTAATAAGAGATTTTGGGTGAGAAGTTCGGTTTGGTCGATCTTCTCTTTATGTCCGCCTAAAGGTTTCGAGTTTAAGCAAACTTCGACTTGAGGTAGAGGCGTCGTCGTTTTTTCAATTTTCAAGGTTCAGTTGTCGAATGCCTGTTTTAGGTGGTGTTTTGTTGATTCCACTGCGGCCGCCAGTGAACCGCCGTAGTGCGGTGTTACCGAGGAAAGGGTAGAGGCGTACCTTCTACCAAGTTCTTCCTTTAACTCATTTACTTTTTTCAATGGGTTAAGTATTTCGGATCCCCTTTTGATGAGTTTGGATTTCCATTTCTTCTGCTCCATATTGTATTCGTTATTTAGTCGACGGTACAACTTGTGGTACAACTTCTGTGGTGTCGTTTAATATGGATGTGATTTTTCCCATTTCCTCTATTTGTTTGTTGTTTTTGGTGATTAGTTCATTTTGAAGTCTGGTGATGACCTCATTCTTCATTATCAAGTTTTCTTGCAATTTGTGTATTTCGACATTTTTAATTTCCAGTTGCTTATCGAGGGAGCTTCCCCGCTCCTCGACTTGCGCCTCCAACAGTTCGAGCTGATCACAGTAGTACGCTAACATCATCTCGTTCCGCCTCTGAATCGCCTTGTACTGCTCCTGGAGTTCTTGGTTGTGTTTCTCATGCGCCAAGTTCTCTTTCTGGAGTTCCTGGTTTCGTCTTTGGAGTGTCTTGTTCTCCTCCTGAATTTCCTGGTTCATTGTTTAGAGTGCATCAGTCTCCCCTTGGAATTCTTTCTGGCTGTATTTAAAATGGGACATTGCTTGCTCCATTTTGTTGCATGTAGTTGTAGGCTTGTCGACTTAGTGCCCTGATAGATTGGCTGTGACTTACTCAGGACACTTGGCTTCTCGCTTGTAGTGGCCTAGAAGTTCTTGAAGTTTTGAAGTTGTAATCACTGGAGGCTTTTTCTCCGGCTGCAGTGGTGACTCGAACTGTCCGTCGTATCGAACTTGTAGACTCGAAGTACTGGTAAAGTGGCTGTGACTTACTCAGGACACTTGGCTTCTCGCTTGTAGTGGCGTCGAAGTCCTTGAAGTTTTGAGGTTGTAATCACTTGCGGCATTTTCTCCCGCTGCAGTGACTTGATGTTTCCGTCGTATCGAACTTGTAGAATCGAAGCCCCGGTAAAGTGGCTGTGACTTACCCAGGAGTCTTCTTGGTTTTCTCGACTTCCCACTTTGTGGTGGCGTCGAAGTTCTTGAAGTTTTAAAGTTGTAATCTTTGGCGGCTTTTTCTTTTAGCTGTAGTGACTCGCTGTGTTCGTCGTATCGAACTTGTTGACTCGATGTCCTGATGAAGTGGCTCGTGGCGGCTGCGGAGATGAATCTTGGTTTCTCGACTTCCCGCTCGCGTTGGCGCTAAAGATCTTGAAGTTTTTAAAGTTGAAATCACTGGCCATTTTTCTTCCAGCTGCAGTGACTCGATGTGTCCGTCGTCTCGAACTTGTCGAATTTGTTGATTCAGTGTCCTGGTGAAGTTGCTTTGACTTACTTAGGACTCTGCTTGGTTTCTTGACTTCCCGCTTTGTATTGGCGTCGTAGTCCTCTTCTATCGTCACTGGTTACTTTCCTCGAAGGACCATGAACGAAGTGTGAAGCGTCCGTCTCTTCGAATTTGTAGTATTTGTAGACTCGGTGGCCTGTTGACTTACTTAAGACTCTTCTTGGGTCGCTGGTTATTTTCCTCGAAGGACCACGAAAGAAGTTTGAAGCGTCCGTCTCTTCGAATTTGTAGTATTTGTAGACTCGGTGTACTGTTTATTTACTCAGGACTCTTCTTCGGTCGCTGGTTATTTTCTTCCAAGCACCATGAACGAATTGTGAAGTGCTCTCTATAGAATGGACTGTATATAATCTCTCTCGTAGCTCGTAGGCGGCTGCAAAGATGAATCTTGTCTCCAGGTTGTAAGGCTGGAGACGGTCTTGTAGCTTGGAGTCAGGGCGTGACGTAATCTCCGGGTTGGACCTTAGGGCGTATCATGCAGATCGTGTATCACTATTACAGTTTGAAGGCACTTTCCACTTCTTGTCTCCACGGCGTGTCTGTGTTTTGTCTTGGAACGTCTATGTTGAAAAAACTCGCTTGACTATTCTTCCAAATCATTTCCGTCGATTCTGCGTCTGTCTAAAATACATATGATATTAGTTGCTCTAAGAGACGTCGCGTATAGAAAAAACAATTTCGTTATATTATAAAGTAAGCGTTTTGACCATACTTTACCAAAGGCTTGTTGAGTGTTTAAGTAGGTGCACTTTTATACAATATTCTTTATCTACGGCAGCTTCATTTAGTGCTGTCATTATGCGATTGCATTGTTGGTTTGTGACATGAATTCTAAGAGAAAACTGTTAATCTGGAACTTTTTCATCACATACGTTATTTTCGAAAAAGAATATTAATTGTTTGTTCCTCTAAAAGTCAGAATATTTTATCAAGCTAATGAGATGTTTGCATGTAATGGAAATGAATTCATAACTGTTTTTTTTTAATTCTATAATCTTAGACCTAAATCCGCGCTATATGTTTATTCCGCAATTTTCTGACTAATTTCCTCGAGAAAGAGGAAAGTAATAATCCCATTGTGGTGAATAACATTTATGATAATCAGCCCTGCCTGCTTAAAACAATCTTTTCATCATTTTAAGCATTTTTCAAAAAACCAGCCCCGATGTTATTTTAATAACGTTCACTTGATACAGTCGCCTAGTTTATTTGTTTCCCTCGCCCCTGTTCGTTGCTGATACTTTGGGTTCTTTTCTAATTCGGAGCCGTACGTGTATATAACAGAGTCATAACTGTAACCATTTCCTGAAATTCCGCCATACTCTATTGAAATGGACGACTTGTATACTCAGGTATAAAGATCGGATGTTATGGATGAAGATGCGTAAATAAAGGAAGTGGGATATTAGAGAAACATGAAGAGGAGAAAGCACCAAGATCTAATTTTCTCTAAGTCACAATATTCCTCGGAGATGCGGATGCCACCACATCGGAAGCAGGGGCCGTATTAAGAACAAATCGTAAAAAACACATTTTTAATTTCGTTCGAATCAACATACTAAATTTCGACTTGGATCAGACAATCATGGCGGGATACATAAATGGCAGAGACGCTATCATACTCTAATTGACTTAAGGG
The DNA here is from genome assembly GCA_946251905.1 of Cryptocephalus moraei. Classification (NCBI taxonomy): domain Eukaryota; kingdom Metazoa; phylum Arthropoda; class Insecta; order Coleoptera; family Chrysomelidae; genus Cryptocephalus; species Cryptocephalus moraei. The sequence goes on along the minus strand of OX276453.1, from coordinate 12,452,810 downwards.
TGCCAAGAAGCTCATGTGCCAAATTCGATATCGGCTAATCATAAAGTAGACGGATAGGACAGGCTTTAACTCAAATTATTTCGAGTGATTCCACAAAACTTCATTAACGATCATAAAGCTAATTCCTTTCGATTTTATTTCTATGTAAAAATAACACAGTAGAAATATATTCGTTTCGTACTTCAAGCACATGTGTAGAGGCAATAACAGTGTTACATCAGCTGAAGGGAATGAGTTAATCTATTTTGACTTTCCATTTTCCAAATAAAATAACTTCCAAATATAAAATTTGGAACTTTAAAACAACGGCGAGCAGCCCTACGAGTCGTTAGCGTACACAATCGACTCTTGTTTTGATATCTCATAATTAGATTATTAATAATTCAGAAATTATATAATTAAAGCACGCATTATTATTTACGTAAACTAATTACAAAACCTAATATAACTAGGAACGTTACAATTTACTTAACGCAACATCAAGTAGCGGTGTATTAGTTTTGGTTCTGGTGAATAAATGAGTAACTAAAAATAGATAACCTAACGTAACACCTACCAATACAGTCCTCCCCATTTAATTTTTCATTGATGAGTAACCCAAACAATGAATAATTTTCAGTTTATAATTGCACGACTAACAGAGTTAATTTGAAACTTGTTTGCTTACTGTTCGTGAGTTTTAACCAACTTTTAAAACGAGAAAATTCAATGTTAGTTTAAAAGTTGACCATTTCGTTTTATCGAACTTCTAGGCAAGGACTTTTTCGAAAATCGAAATATTGGGATGACTTTGATGGAGTTCTCAATTTTGTACAAATTTTTGTTTTTGCAATGTAGAAACAACTACATCAAAGGAGAAAATATGTCTCTTCTCAAGAGAAATACAAAAAACAAATAATATTAAAGTAGAAAAACAAATAGATTTACACGAAATACATTGACCTATATCATTTCTCAAATCAAAGAATGAATTCACTCAATACCTTATTTTCACATTATTAAATATTCTTCAATACTAATTCTGCTTCGACCTGATTATCTTTTCATTGTTTATAAAACAATTTTTCCGGAGATTTGCGTCCAGCAACCGTTTCGATATTTGAAAAATCAACAAATTATACTGGGGCCCCTCTCGTTTTTCACTTTTTATTTCTAATCCGCCCCACGTAAGTACAAATTAACAGCTTGTCTGCGTTATAAATTTTGAAGAGCAAGTGAGGGGGGATCGCTAGCCCGGTTCTGCATAAATTGTGCCCCAAACACGATACAGCTCTGTAGTACAATAACAACCCCAGTTAATGTGACTTAGTAATTGTCTGTCAGGTTCGGATACATCATACTGCGTGTTTTGAGTAATTTATTTGCGAGAGAATTTCGGTAGTTCATTCGCGGTGGCGCACGGATTTTTATAGTTATACCAGAAAATAATGACGCTAGTCTTATGGAACGTGAAAAAATGTTCATTTAATGTGTGAGCTTCCATACAACCAAACCAAAAAATCTTCATAGTGTGAACATGTCATAAAACTGCCTTCTTTACAAGTGCACTTGTGTATACTTATTTGACGAATAACATTCTTATCTGGTAGAAGAAATCATAAAATAGAGTTGAATGTGTATTAGAAATAACGAAACAGTTCAAATGACACTACCTGTAAATTGAAATTATTTTTTTAATTAATGTGAAACCTTTAATTGATATGTGTATGTGACCGAAAGTGTAATTTCGTGTAGGTGTCATATAAAAATATACGACATTAAATTTATCACGCCACACAACAGTTTGCTTTTTTCGAGAAAAAATTTAGTTAAAAGCGATTTTCACTGCCCAATATATTTTGAATGTGAATGAATGATAGCAAACCTGGGAAAAATAAATTTTCCGATTCGGTTTCGACTTTAATAATATTCTGTGTTCCTCTGGTGGAAAGTGGTTGATAGAAACAAAGCAATAATTAGACGGGAGTTGTTGTTTTCGTCGATTTTCTTTCTTCCTTCCCTAGTTCATCACCTTATTATGTTTATGCTGGTTTGTATTATTTTAAATGGGAGGTAGCTAGAATTTCTGAAACTTATTTCCAGAAGGCAAACCGTTGGAAGAATGTTAATTGTTTGTTTTAAACCTATTGTGTATTCGAAACATCAAATATTCGCAAACACTCACAAAAGATAGAAATTGAGGGTGTTTTTATAAATTTTTCATATGGTGTTTATATACGTTTTATAATTTGAAGCCACCTGATATATATATATATATATATATATATATTGTAACGTTTATTTTCTAATTTATTTACACCAATACTAATTGTACACTAGACTAGACACTACTTAATTTATCTTAGACTATTACTAAACTAATTTATATAACACACTTAACTAATTAATTTATATCACACTCTTAATCGTTAATTTATTTCACTGGTCGGTCTTTCGCTTATTTACTATATCGCGCTCACGTCTAATAATAGTCTCTCGTTCGCCGCGTCCACTTTTATAGCCCCCCATAATGTTTTCTCGAATTTACTAGTATTTGCTCCATAGTTCCGAAAGTAACTCGAACGCTCTTTTAATAATGTTTACGTAGAAAATGACCAGAAGGCCATAAATCACTTTCCTTAAGTAATAATCCGGGAGTATTCATGGAGCTGTCTTTTTTTATAGAATTCAATTAAGCGTCGCGGCAATTCTTTTGAGGTAGCCGCCCAGGTCCGATACGAGTAAACACGTCTCGCACTGTTTACTTTTCGCATTACACTATATATATGTCAACATCGGATATAATTGACCCCACGGGCACGTTCAAAATGTCAATTATAGCGGAGGTCAATTATATGAGGGGTGTTAAAGAATAACCTGATAGTATAGATAGATGACAATCTAGTCAATTATAGCCAGTGGTCTATTATATCCGGGTCAATTAAAAGCGGGGTTGACTGTATATATAATATGGTATGTATATCAGGTTATATATACATATACATATATAATACAAATTATCTAACTAATTTGGAATAATATAGAAAATTTGTTATTGTTCATTTTAAGAAGAAAAGTGGTTTCCAAAAATGTATTTCTTCATTTAAAACCTGAAATGTAACTATCAATTTTTAAATCTTGTCATGCGTATGTGTCAAGAAATATTAGTTTTTGCTCAAGAGTGAAATAATATTGTTGACAATATTGAAAATTATTATGAAAAAAAGTTGATCAAAACTAAAAACAACGTTTAAATAGGTACGCAAACGTATCCATTTGTGCAGCCTATGTATCAAGAACAAATGGAAAGGTAAGTGTACACAAACCTTGACAGCTGAGTTACTGACCGGTTCGGGGTAACAGTTCAGTCGGTTCTGTTCGAATAACGTTCATCAAACAGTTATAGAGTCCTCCACTGCTGGACATAAGCCTCCCGTAAATGTTTCCATCTCTCTCTATCCCGTGCTGCATTCATCCAGTTCGTGTGAATGCGCTTCAGATCATCCGACAATCTAGTGGGTGGTCTGCCTCTGCTGCGAAGTGCATGGTCTCTAGGTCTCCATTCAGTTATTTTTCTTGTCCATCTACCATCGTTCTTTCTAGCCACGTGGCCTGCCCAGTTCCATTTAAGATTCGATATTTTTTCAATGGCATGTCACTCCAGTTCTCCTTCTCACCTCCGCATTCGGAACCCTATCTTTCAGAGAGAGACCCAACATAGCTCTTTCCATGCTTCTCTGTGTCACTCTTATTTTGTTTGCCGTTTGCTTTGTTAGTGTCATTGTTTCGGCTCCATATGTTAACACTGGCAGAACACACTGATTATATACGCTTCTCTTTTGACATATGAGAATATTGGATCTTAAGATGTAGCTCAGTTTTCCAAAGGCTGCGCAGGTGAGACCAATTCTTCTGCCAATTTCAAAGGTTTTATTGTCTCTCCCCAATCGTATTTCGTGACCCAGGTAATTATAGGACCACACTTGCTCAATATTCTAGTCGTTTACTTTTAGATTTTCAGTGTTGGCTAGATTTGTCATGAACTTGGTCTTGCTGATGTTGATATTCAGCCCAACTTCTTTGGATGCTAGTTCCAGTTTCTTTAGCATCTCTTTTGCTTCATCAAATTTGTCTGCAATTAAGACTAGGTCATCGGCGAAGCGAAGATGGCTCAGCTTTTCGCCGTTGATGTTAATACCAAAGTTGTCTATCCTAGTACGCTTAAACATGTACTCCAGAAGGTTAGTGAATAATTTGGGAGAGATGACATCACCTTGCCGCACACCTCGCTCCATTTTGAAGTCGGGAGTATTTTCATGGAGTCTAATAACAGCTTTTGCTTTCTTGTAAATATGCTCGATAAGTTTGGTGTAATGATGGTCGATTCTACAATCCGCGAGGGCTTGGAGCATACTTCGACGATTGACTGTATCAAAAGCTTTTTCGTAATCCACGAAAACGAGCACCAAAAGTTTATTGTACTCTATGCATTTTTCATTAAGAATTTTCACTGTGTGGAGATGATCATTGGTGCCATAGCTCTTATTGCTTTTTTTTGATTTTTTTGATTGATAGAGATCAAATTTCGTTGTTAGCTTTTCGATAATGATTCTCATGAAGAGTTTATAAATCTGCGAAAGTAAGCTGATTTGCTTGTAGTTTTGAATTTGGGCTATATCACCCTTCTTATGCAGCAATACTATGATGGCCTTATAATAACGTTAAGGTAATTATATAAAGGAACGTAAATAACGGAGGCCTGGAAACGCCACAGCGCTGTCAACTTTCTCTCTCCCTCTCTTTCCCTCTCAACATCTCTTTATTGCGCCACCTATACCTGTCAAATCTTATAGACTTATATTAACGTATATATATTTGGTACAACTTGTATATAGGTAATGTAAGTGTAATGTATGCGTTGCTTTAAGTTTCTATTGCTATTGTAGAGATGACTCGAAAACTAGTTGTTTAAATGAAATGGATGTGATTGCATATTTGAATATATGTAGTTTTCAAATTTGATTAAATTGTTTTCTAACCAAATTTCGATGTCAACAATAAAGATACTTTACTATTGGGAAACTTCATATGTTTTGACAAGCCTCGTATATGTCTGAATAAAATGTAACATCCGATGGTTGCATTTCAGGTATAAGACCAACAAAATTTCTTATGAAATATTTTTTTCTAAAAATTAATAACAAATTTTTTCATATGATTCCAACTTAAAGACACACTGTATAAAATCTATTGAATCAGATTTATTATCTGGCAATTCTGAGTCTCTTTAGTTTAACGATTACACGTCTACATTCCAATTTAATGGGTAAATATAATAAATAAATATAAAATCAGAGATACAAATAATAAAATAACACCAATAAGAAAAGAGGTATTGCAAATTTGTAAAGAAGAATACCCCGATAGTTTGAAGAAGCTGCAGATACGAATTAAACCGAGGAGAAAGATACAAACAAAAAACTAACTAAGCTAGGAAAGTAAAGAATGACTATATAAGACTTGTAGAAATGCCTAGGAAAAAGAGGTAATAACTAAGAACTGGTAGAAGGATGCCATATCGCCGCTATATAAAGAAAGAAAAAGCATTCGAGCTGTATTAATCGCAGAGCAATGTGCTTATACACAATAAGGTACAAAGTATATAAAAGAGTAACAAAAAATACAATTCCGTGAATATATAAACCGTATATAAGACAAAAAAAAAAGATATTCTTAGCAACAAAATTACCAAAAAGTCAGAAAGGGCACTAAGAGAGCGGAGAAATCTTCAATCGTACTTCCAAGCCAGTGGCATGTTACACTAAAAAAAAAAAAAAAAAATTATATGGAAATATCTTTCGAGCACTCATAGTAAACTAAAAACTAACAGAAATAACACAAAATCTATAAGAGCGTAGCAAACATACGGTAAAAATTTATAGGTGTTTTCCCAGGGTTATTTTCAAAATATTTTCTCCTTTGGAAATTTTCGGAAATTTTATCACACTGAATCTGCGAAACGGGAGGGCTTTCCACAAATCACCAAAGAACAAAATATTCTTAAAATAATTCGGGGAATAATCGTTTGAAATCCTGCCGTATGTTTACTCAACGCCCTGTATATCAATCTGGCAGTTTACGTGGGTAAGAATCGAAGAAGTTCTAAGTAAAGAAGGAGGAGGGAGAAGAGGGGATGATTTAGTAACAGGACGCAGACATAGCAGTCAAAATGCAATTCATACCATACACTGATCACAATGTCCTAATGGCGACAAATTCACGATTAATGTGAACAATGTTAAATACTGTAACAGAAAGTCTCGTCACTAAATAAACACAAGTCGGGGAAGTCCATTTCCGACGAATCGATTCCAGTTCGTAGAATTCCAGTCTGTTCGGATCGACGAGACCCTTCAAGAACGACGAGAAAGTTCGGGGGCGGCTTGAGGAGGCGAGATAAAAGGGGGTACCGCCGAAAAAAGGAGTAGTAATAAACAGCAGAACGCGTCGAATACCTGATCTGCGCGACCGTGCGCGGAATGTAAATAAATAAGTGTGTTGTAAATTAAGTATTAGGCGTTAGTTCTTAGTGAAAATTAATTAGTTAAGACACATCGCGTACTGTAAGTTATTTCGAACCTGAAAACGTTACAATACGGTAATATGGGTCTCGTGTTTATGGAAGATTTTAATCTCCAAAGTGCCATAGAGCCTTTACGGTAGATAATGATAAGATGACCACAGAGTGTACCTATGAGACAGTCACTCTACTGCAATTTTGATGATTTCGTTCTTCCAAGTAAAAATCGAAATACTCTATATTGAATACAAATAAGAACAAAATTAGGACTACAAGTTTTGAATAATAAATAACAAATTAACGTAGAAATAAAACCATGAGTAATGCAATAGCAGCACCAGTTCTATTATCAGCAAGTGAATAGTGGACTACCCTTAAGGTGGATTTTCACGTAGACTACCGACCTCTTGCTGCGTTATAACTGCGTGGTGTTCCATTTGCACATAACCAAATACGTCATCGACATTTTAATCCGTATGCAGTTTATAGCGATCTTACGTCGGTCACTCGGTGACCTGACTGTCGTCTATGGCCGATTTTCGCATAACCTACTGGCCACATAGTACTCTCGATCGGATCCTAAACAGCACGTAGTGGGCTTTGGGGAAATTCACCTTTGAGAAAGATGAAGTATACTGGATATCATCGAAATAAAGTACATATGAAGAATAGCTGGTAAATAGCACATGAGGAAACAATCATGGGCGATTGGCTTGCTGTAAAATCTTCCTGATACTTGTACACCTAAAACGCCTAAGTCTGATCTTTGTGTTAAAATAAACCACATGTGTAAGGCATAAGCAGAGTAATATTCACGACTTTCTGTAATCCTGTTTTAGTTTGACCGCGTGTGATTTAAATCACCCAATAATATTGTGGTCTCGTGGCGAAATATGTGATTTCAGGAACCGCCGGTCTATCAATTATCTTCGTTTCACATTAAATGTTCAGGCTTTTCATGAAATGGCAATTGCTCATTGTTATACGCAGACCGCTGTACATTTCGGAGGGTCGCGAAATTGACTAAACGTTGATTTTAAATATTGTTTAATTTCAAATTAGGGTTAAAACAAATATGTACCTGGTAATTTTGAACGTTTGCATACACAATTCGTGCAGAAGTAGAAGGATATATATATCCTTCTATTATTGTAATTAATGTATATGCAGGTAATGTTATGGCCAAAAGAAGAGTCTTGTTGCTTTAAAAGCTGTGGACTCGTGGTTAAGAAAACATGTAGTATATTAAAATTATGGGTCCAAAAAATTCCATGGCATATTGCAGATTGTTGAAATCTGATAATGTGGAAAACCGTGGGAATGGGGTTCAGGTAGTTTTTAGGTTCAGGTTCAGGTCGTTAGTGGAAAATCGCTTCCTAGGATGCACCTGAACATCTCAATTTGAAAACTTAACAACTGGTAAATGTGAAGTTACAATTACAACAATTAGTATTGCGAAAACTTCCAAAGTAACAAGTCTTCTTTCCGCCCTAACATTGGCTGCACACTTATGAATTAGTAGAAGAATGATTTTTATTCAGCGCGACGAACATTTCTCATTACTCATTACATATAATGTGATAACTCAAAATAATGGAGAATAAACGATGTGTTAATATTTTGTATCTTATCGGTCACGAAATATGTATGTGTACTCTTTAATTAAACAACCATAATGGAAATCTATTAATGAACATTTGAAAAGAAACGTACGTCCCTTCCGTCCTTACCATCGTATAAAACTTGTAGGTTATGAAATGAATCATACGAAATTTTGCATTACGACCTGAAAAATGTGTGAGAATAAACACAGCTTAGTAGGGATAGACCGTTTGACGTTTTCGTTTATTGAAGGACCCTACAAAATGTCGCATCATGCTGGCTGCCGCCGTTTTGGTTGCTACTTTTAAGCACATTTCATGGACTCGCACTTCACTTCTTTTTCACAAAAAATTGCTCCGATCAACAATTTTAGCTTTAACGATTTGTTTCACGAATATTGCTTTCGCTAAATTGTCCCTGAAAAAGTCTTTTAACACGTTTAAACTGCATTATTGCATAACGATAAGGTAATAATTATTAGTAATAGTTAAACGCTAACTACTGAAATCAAACGTTGTAACACGTGGCTTACCTGCTCATGTTCGTATCAACATATTGATAAACTGTTTTAACTCACATTTTATTTACCAGAAACGTTTAATTCAAATAACAAACCAAATAATCGTGGTTTTGCTGTATCTACAATTTACGTTATTGTTAAAACTAATTGAAGTAATATTTTTACATGATACACACTCTTTAATACTTTCGGTGTATTGAACAGTGTCTATTTCAGTTTTTTAACCAGTCTAAAAGCTAAGTTATTGAAAGCAACATGTACGACTATTGTCGTGCGATGTTGCTCCAAATGACTGTTACATACGATTATAAATACTTGTTCACTTCGAACCGGCGTAAATATAAAGAAAAAAATCCGGAAGGGCTGATAGCGCGTGATTTACGTCCGGGACATTACTTATTGCATTAATTCAGGTATGCGGGCTAGTACATACATACACATTTGTTGACTGGGTTTAGTCGGCAAATTCAAAATATCTGGGACTAAACGGCTGAAAACTAGAGCTGTCTACAGTTGACGAGGGGACCGTTGTAAAAGTGTTATTATAAACAAAACCCCCGTAAAGTGAGAGGTGGAAGTAGTGTTGAACTATCACCAATTTCCCGAATTTCATTAGTCCCCGCGATAAATTTCCCACTTTCCATTTTAATTAATGCAAGAGACTAGTGGAGTCAGATTACGTTAACGCCCAGTATATGTGGGATAAAATGTAGGAAGCACAGGGATTTTGAAGCAGAGGCTGCTCCGAAAGGAAAGATGTATTGCATTTTCTCTAATGCGACCTTAATCCCTCGACATGAGAGGTTCAAATAAATAATGTTTAAAAGTAGAGGAGAGAAAAGGTGTAAAGTTATTATGACAGCTGGTGCGTGCAAAACGTTCGTCGATTGTGGAACGAGAACTTGGCACCGAAGGCCTGTAACTGGAAAATAAAAAGTTTTTATACGTTTCTTTGTGAAATATCCTTTCAAAGTAAACGATCAAATATCAGTTACTGCACTTTTATCAATTTTTTTCCGTGTAAAATGTTGTTTTACCCTTGTAAATGTGAGTTGGTTGCAAAAACATTTCATCCGGTAACGAAATTTTGATGATATTCAACCAAGTTAAATGTTGCCCTCATTCTTCTGAAACGCCTCATTTAACTGCAATTTCATTTGAACTCACAAAGTACTTATACCAGTACTAATTAAGATGGAAAATTTTTAGAAGGTCATTTTCATATTAACACAACCAGTTAAGAAAGGAAGGAGTATGTCCTTAGTACACCACTACATCCACACAAATCGTCATTGCTCTGTTATCCCATTAATAAATAATTTTAACAATAAGGGCTTTGTATCCATTTATGGATAATATGGAAGGTGTTAATTGACACGTTTCTCTTTTTCGCCTGCGGTTTTAATATATTTCATAACAGAAGCGAAAAAACGAAAAAAAAAACATTAAGTTTTCCTCATTTAAACTTCCATCAATTGTACAGATAAATTATGTTAGAGATTATATATTATAGAGCGCGGCCGTCGAACTGTTCTGCGATTTATTAGCCCTGTGTGCATATTTTCACGTGTGTAGGTCAAAGTTGTTATGATCTTGACAGTTATATGTATTATTATATACGTCAATAGTTAAAATATAGAATTCGATTCCACTGAATCCACTTCGAGCATTTTTTACCGAGAACTATTGGTTTCACCACCCACATCTCTAAGAAATTATTTTAACTGAACCCAACAATTAAATAATCAGTACTCACATCAAGAAAACGCCCTTTTAATTATAGCACATTTTATTTGCTGATTGTCTACATTACATTAAGAAAATTATTGAGTAGCATGTCACTTTGTTCACACAAAAAACAAAAAATAAATCTTTTACTTCTGAAAGTTCCTGGAAATATTTAGGAAGGCTGTAATTACTTAATCGAGG